>CM027844.1:13034649-15563399 GCA_016097545.1 Eucalyptus victrix
AACAAAAAAACGCATCAGTAACTTATCAAAATTTATATTTCTTGAATAGAAATATATTTGATAAAATTCTTAGATTTTTTTATTTCTTTTATTATTTTTTCCTCTTTTTTTTCTCTTTGACTAGTCATTGGCCACCATCGTTCGGCGAACCTCGACCTTGCTAGATCTAGGCGAGGCCGAGCCTCACCACTAGTCAAGTGAGGCTCATCATGGCCGCGTGAGCCTTGGCCTTGCCGGATCCGGGTGAGGTCAACCTTGCCCAACCTAGGCAAAGGCGAGCCTCACACGCATCCATGATGAGGCTCAAGCCAATGAGCCTCACTGTGGCTTGGCGTCTTTGAGGGCGGCGACGCTTCAACAAGCTCATCGCCCCTCATTTGGCCGGTTGCTGGCATCGGCCATAGCCAAGGCTAGCAACCGCCACTGGCCAAAAGAAAGAAGAAGAATAAGAAAATAAAGAGAAGAAAAAAGAAGAGAGAGAAAAATCGATTCTAAATTTTTTTCCTAGGATCAATAAACTATTTTTTTTATTGATTGTTTTTGTTCCAAATCTATCCTTGATAACAAAAATTTTACCAAACATATTTCTATTCTTTTTTCATTCCCAAGAATACAAATTTTTGTTTTAAGGAACAAAAATAGATTTTAACAAACAGGCCCTTAGCCTCTTGTTCGCCTTCATGCTGCTTCGGTGCTCGTTCGACGCGGCTCAAGATGACAAAATCCAAAGAACAAGTGAATATGGAACTAGCCCTCGGGCTTGGAGAAGGAAGAAGAGGCCTCGCAATGAAAACGAGCCCATGAGTGGACTATTGAAGGCAAGACTTTGCGTTAAAATCGCATCGAGAACAAGGTTTGGACAATTTCCAATTGTGACTCTCTCCTCTCTCCATAATTGATTTGAATATCTCCACCAAACCCGACTAAGTCGATTGTCTTGCTAGCGAGGAGTCATTGAACTATTTGAACTTTTTCTCGACTCACGATAGCAAATTATTGAACTTCGTCATGGCTCTCTTGACACGATCACGAGCTGTTTCTCTCTCATATTCTTCATTGCAAAGTTGATAAGGTGATGATTTTGCTCCAATTTGAGGAATTGAGTTTGGGTTTTTTCAAAACACCTTGAATTTGTCCCCAATTCCTTCCCTTAGGACTATATTTTATTGTGAGCCACGTTGCATATTATGTAATAGATTGACAACACACCATAATTTCCGGCGAGACAAATTGTTAATAGCACTTAAATAATTGATTATTAACAACTATGATGCTCAAGTTATCGCACAAAAAGTTCTGATACTAAATTGAGTACCGTGTAAAAGTTATGACACAGTTGTCTTTATCTCAACTCATGAGTATGTGTGTTGCTTTGCTCATGAACAGGATGAAGCACGTTAGGAAAATCAAACATAAAATTAATTTTGGATGTCGAGACATTTTCAATTGCATTTCTATGGTTGGTAGCCAAGTTTGTGGATATTTTTATAATTTATCGAATGTAGTTATAGGATCGAATTATTTAGATGAAAATACAAATAGTCCCCAAGATTATGGAAGGTAGTATTATATCTGTCAAGAGATTTATTAATTTCATAAACAACACGTAAGCCATTTTGTTTAGTGGACAGAATCTGAAAATTGCTATTTTCATTATCTGGGTTATCACCACAAAAATCAAGAAAAGGTCAGCTAGGCCCATCCCAGCCAGAGGCATACGTGAGTCATGTCCGATTTTCCTAACCGCGTTTTTGGCCTTCTCCGCTACACGGATCGTCACACACAAGTATAATTAAATTTTTTCTTGAAGTATATTCGTCATTATTTTAGCATACCGGTACACAAAAACTAAATTATCAAAACACAAAACAACTAGTCAGTATAAAAAATAGAGTTTCGCAGACATAATATTAAACATTGCATATCCTAGATATTACACTATCTCTGAAATGCATGTTAACAATAGACATTTTTCCATACCGGCTAACGTGATGAAAACTCTAAATTCAGGTGACTATGCTAAAATTGAAAATATATAAGTTTCTTCATTATCAATGAGTTACAATTCATTAATGCATATGTAATTTGCTACTTTTGTGGGGAAAAAGATACCGAAACTTTTTCTTAAGACGAGGATCTTATCGTAATATATGCATGTATATTTAATACGTCCATTGCCACGGTAAGGAATAAATTACACTTGAACCATTGGATAGTCGACGTGTGGATGGAGTCGGCTTCATAACCGTCGCTATGTACATAACCTGTCTATCCAATGATGAAAGTGTTCTTTTTTTTTTTTTTTTGACGTTGACGAATCGAGTACTAAATCCATCTTATGTGTAGAGTAGAAGGACTTGCCTCATGAGACTCTTTTGCTGCGGATAAAACGATTATCAACAAATTAATAAGAGCTTTAAAGCTAGTGACAAGGAACTTACAAATCCCCTAAGTTTTTCAATTTTATTAAATTTGTCATTTCATTTGTCATCAGACCATTGGATGAGTTAGGCTATATTTGGTAACATTATTGGGAACAATTGATTCCGTTCTTTTGTTTTTGAGAGTAAAAAAAAAAAGAATGAAAATCCATTTGATAAATTTTTTGTTCTTATGAACAAAAATCAATTTTTTTGTTATCGAGAATAGCTTAGAACAGAATCAAGAAGTATAAAAAAGTTGCTTATTGTTTCCGTTTCATGAAAACAATTTCTATAATCAATTCTAATTTTTTCTCCTCCTCTTTTCTTCTTTTTCCTTTTGGTCGATTGTCGGCCTCGACCATGGTCAACAATCTCGTTGGAGCATCGCCGGGCCTCGGCAATACCGAGCCATGGCAAGGCTCGTCGGCTCGAGCCTCGTCGTGGTTGGGCGAGGTTCGACCTTGCTGAGCCACCTCTAGGTTAGTGTCGCCTAACGGTGGCATGGCAAGGCTGAGTCTCGTCGAAAGGCGGGTGAGCTTAGCCTTGCTAGATCTGGGTGAGGTTGGCCTCGTTGGTTGGCGTGAGGCTCGATCTTGCCAAGCTAAGCTCGCCAGTGGGCTAGCAAGGCCAAGGCTTGCCGGACCTTGCCTAGCCGGTCGTTGGTCATGGCAGTGGTCAGCGACCAACTACAAAGGAGGAAGAAGAAGAAAAAAAGAAAAATATAATAAAAGTATTAATATTAACAAATTAAAAGAAACAAAAAAATTTAAGAATTCTACCAAACACATTTTTATCTTGGGAATAGAAATTTTGGACATTTACAAAGTGCGTTCTTATGCTAAGAAATTGTTCCAAAAAATAGTATAAAAAAATAATTTATAATAAAGAATTGTTCCCACTAACAAAATATTTATCAAACGCGCCCTTATATGCACGGGAATTCGGTTATGATAAACTCTAAACCAATTGTTCTTATTAGAAATATTTATTCTCGAGGACACTTAAATTAGTTTTTTCTAAAATTATCATACGTACAAAACGGAAAAAGGGGTTTGCTTGTTTTGAAGTCGAAACATAGCGAGCCCCAATTATCGACGCCGTGTTTAGCGCAATAGAATTAAATGGAACGAGGATGAAACCGAAAGAGATGGAATCAAATGGAGTAAAGATCCCAATCTCATCGTTTTAACTAAACTAAATTTATATATAATAATAACCGGAAAATGTAAAACATAATTAGTTTACTAAATTGATTTTTGCAACTGATTATCAATAATCAAGTTAATGCAGTATCTGATATATTAAACCAAAACAGACTTTTGGACATTTGATGTATTTACTTTAATTAGATAAACATATCCTTTTTCCAAATAATAAAAAAAAATTAAAATCTTTCTAAGTAGTAAAAGAGACTTAGAACGTTTAAGGGAATTTGACCTTAATTCTTCAAGAGATAAAAGTTCACAATTTTGGCAAATGAAATGAAAATCATTTTTTAAGTTCTCAATCTAATTACAAACATCGCATTGTACTATAAATTTTCACATAGTACAAAGCGATAATGACATAAATGGTCATTAAACATTAATCATATACAATGTGATATTTGAACTTTTAAGTAATTTGATATGGTCCATAAATTTTTAATTCATTTAATGAGTTTTCTGGACTTTTAGTATATGTTCAATTTAATTGGTGATTTACTTAAAAATGTTTAATGTTGTCATTCGATTAATTCAATTTTAGGAGCAACATTGAATGTGTTTGTATAGTTGAGGGATTAAATTAGTTAATAGTGAACAAATTAAAAGTGTAGGGATCACATTACATATTAGATCGCAATTGTCATTTTTCTAATAAAAATGAGCTAGGAACAATGGTTAATGAGAAGAGAAAATTACAAATTATAAATTTCAATCCTCGAGAAAATATTGAGTGTATCTTGCGTGCCAGCATGGCAAACAATAATGAGTGTGATAATGCGACACGCGTCCAAGTGGGACCTAAGTGGTTGAATTCTCTCTCTCTCTCCGAGCTCTTGGCCAATCAACGAACCATCGCGCCTGACTGATGAACTTCGTGACGCCAAGGCAACCTTTCAAGACAGAGGTAGAGGCTATGTAGTGCTTCATTGGACAAGGGCTCGGTCGTGACTTAGAGGGGGAGAGAGAGGGTATAGCCGGGACCTCTCCAAAGAATTCATTGTACGACGGGTTCAGCACCCCATAGAGGCTCCCAAGCTTTGCGAGCACTCTAGGGAGCGATCTGGAGCGATCCACTGAGCAAGTTGGAGGATAGGTTCAAGGGGGTGAGGTTGCAGAGGTTCTTGATCAGAGTCGGGATTAGACCGAAGAGCAAGTTTCAGGAGAGGTTGAGAGAGATGAGTGAGGTCGCATTGAAGCGGCGGGAGAGAATGGCCTTCGAGAAGTCATTGCTGGTAAGGTTAAGTCGTCTGAGTGAGCTGAGGAGGCCGAGCTCAGAGGGAATGTAGCCGGAGAGGTTCTTGCCGGAGAGGAAGAGGGAGAGAGCATCTCGGAGAGGGGAGAGAGAAGAAAGAGGACAGTTTAAAGTGACTTAACAATTTGAGGCCCACACGCAATTCGTGTCGCATCGTCACAGCCCTTTTTGTTTGTCATGATAGCACCCAAGATATGCACAATATTTTCTCCCCACTCCCTTTTGCCAAAATGAAAAAGTGAATCATCTCGGTATAGCGTATTCCATTACTCTATTTCGGGGGCCATGCTCGCAGATTCGATTTTGATCCGCGATACCATGCACGTACCCCAAAAAGTTGAGAAGACAAGTCACGTCCAGGATATGCACGTTGGAGTATTTTTAATTTTTTAATTTTTTGGGGTCGGAGCACGTCGGAGTTAGGAGTTAGAAAGGGATAACGTAGATGAACACCCTCCGTGCACAGTCAGCATTGCACGTGACAGTGCGTGCCAGGTTGGAAATCTCGAGAGCAAGCAAGAAAGAAGACCAGCCTGCTGTCCCAGTCAGACAGCTTTCCTCAGACGCAGATGACAGATATTCTGCGCCCCCTAGTCGCGACAAACATCGCCTTGCCCACCGTACCACAACTCCTGGCATGCATAAAAAAAAGAGAAAGCGATCTTTATCTTCTTTTACTTTCAAGCTTTTTTTTCACTTTAAGATCGATTTGCTAGGCGTGCAGCCCGTCGTGGGTAATTCTGAAAGAGGCACCTTTTTTCATTACAGAAAACGAGTTCATGCCCATTTCAAACACGAAGAAAGGTTACATAGGGAATGCACATCGAAATCTTCACATCATCTTCAAGCTCGACACACTCACACCGAAGCCAACACATTTCGAGCCGGTCTTTTCTAGCAAGTACAATGTCTGTTTATTTCGAGAAACCTAGGAACTAAAGCTACACTCCACTTCGCTGGACTGGACGTGGTGGTGAGGCTCTTGGGCGCGGCGCGGTCAGTGGCAGAAGATGACCTTGAGCTCGCGCGGGGAGGAGCACTCGTGCATCAGCGAGGGGCTGTCGTGGGCGTACGTGAACGTGGCGGGGCACGCGTGCTTGAAGAACTCCGAGTAGCTCGACGGCCGGCACGTGTCCTTGCTGTTGAAGTGGTTCCTGCAGCACAGCTCGTCGGTGCGGAAGGCCTCGCACCCGCTCTTGCACGCCACCACGGGGCCGTGCCCCGCCGGGGAACGCATCTGCAGGTGCGGCGGGCACGTGGCGAGCAGGTTGGCGCGGCAGCCCACGACGGGGCACACGCCCTTCCCCTCGTGCGGGGTCACCGTCATGGGGACGTTGAAGCCGTCCACGAGGCTGACGCCGTAGGAGGAGAAGTCGGCGTGGCCGTGGTGGAGGGAGAACTGGGCGAGGGTGGCGGGGGTGGCGCCGCCGAGGCCCCCGCACTCGAGGCGGCCGCCGCAGTCGCCGGTGGCGCAGGAGAAGCGGCCGCCGTGGCCGTGGGAGCAGGCGGTGCGGGCCCAGACGCGGCCGGACCAGGGGGCGTCGGGGGCGGGGAAGGAGCGGTGGGTGAGGGTGGGGAGGGGGAAGCCGCCGCGCTCGAGGACGGGGTGGCCGGCGTTGGGCTGGATGGCGGGCCACACCGTGAAGGGGCAGTTGTTGACCAGGGTCAGGGTGAGCGCCTGGGACGGGGACGGGGCGCGGAGGGCGAGGAGGAGGAGGAGGACGGCGGCGGGGAAGAGGAGCGAGGCGGCGGAGCTAGCCATTGACAGGGCGAAAAAGAGAGAGAGAGAGAGAGAGAGAGGGGTTGGTAGGCAACTGGCCAAGTGTGAGAGGGAAACGGTGGAGGGGGAGTGAGATTTTATAGGCGGGAAGGAGTTCTCTGGTCCTGATGGAGTGGCGGAGTGACTCGTTTGCCCCTCGCCTCAGCTGCTCTTCTTTTGGAGAGGTGGAGCCTTTTTCTATGTCTAGTCGACGGACGCCCCCTTGTCGTTGTTGGCTCCATCCGGACAACGTTTATCTCGAGTGGTTCGAAATAAGAGAAATGACTGACCGAAATTTTTTAATATATTACGAGTATAATAGTTTATTTCGAATCATAAAAAATAATTATAAATTATTGTGAGATTCACTTATTCAAAAATTTATAATTCATAATAAACTTTTGTATTTACAATATCTCAAAAATTATTATGTTAGTAAAATCTCTTTGAAGAACACCAGCAGTGCCAAACATTTTAGATAGGATTGAGTTTACATTCAGGCTTGACTTGACTCCAACGTGATCGCTGTATGTTTAGTGCAACCCGAACTGCATGAAACCCAAATTGAAAAAGAGACGACTCTGGTCGGTATTGTGTGGATTGGGTCAATGTTTTTCTTTTTGTCTTCGTGTAGCTCACTCTATGTAACTATCTCATTTTCTCTCTCCTTCGTTCTTCTTTTATCCTATACCGGCCATTGTCCCCCAATCCCAATGTTAGAGGCAACCCTCTGGCCCACCTCTGAGCTCGAAAGCAAGAACTGATGAGCCACCTAGATCCACCCGATATCGCCTTTCTCTTTATCTCCTTTGATGCGGGTGCGAGGTGGGCGATTGCGTTTTGAGTGATAGGGGGATAGCTTACGATCATCAATCAAGGCATAAATGAGGTGCCACCAATTAAGGATAAAGATTGGGATTAATAAATTTAACTATCGAGATTTAAAAGACGAGCCACTTGCAAAGAATAAACGATTTTGTAATAGTAAAAACTCATCAACAAGGCCTAAACAAAAACTATCGACCAGGGATAAAAGGCTTCTTCATTCATCATTGAAAAAGAATTCACTTTATGAGGATAAAGAACTGGTCTGATTATTAACTCATGCAAGGGGAAAATCTTAAGTATTATCAATATTCGAGCTTTCTTTACAAACGAAATTATACCTCTATTTATAGGAGACTAAGACGTGGAAACTAGCCAAATATTAAAGACAAGGAAACTACCCAAATATCAAAGACATGGGAATTAGAGAACATAATAAAGTCCTAGGAACTAGAAAATGCATTTAAAACACATAGAAACTTGAACTTAAACTCTTGAAACCTACATTACACTTCATATTCATAAAATTATAGGGCTAAATATATTTGACAAGAAGTAGAGTAATTAAAATTATACTCTATATTTGTTCACTAGCCTGGGTAGAATAACAGACACCTTTGAAGATCGACCAATAAAGATGTAAATCGATCAAAATAGCCTCAAATTGCTGCGTGTATGATAACCATTTTATTTCAAAAATCAATTTTTGGCTAAAAATTAATTTTTCTATTTTTATTTCTCGGACAAGTTTCTTAAGGAAAATTCGAGTTTGATAACCTTACAAAATTTATATTCCTCAAATAGATAAAAAATTTCCATCTTGAGTGGTGGTGAGAGGCATTCGATGTCTAGCAGCCAACGGGAGACCGGCGGCGGTTGGTGGCTAGCGATTGGCAGTTGACGACCGATGTTCGGGGGCCAATGGCCGACGTTCGATGTTAGGCAATCGCTAGCTAATGGCCGGCGTTCGGCATCTAGCATCTGATGTCTCACGGGCGACGGGTGAGTGACAGGCGATAACGAGAATGAATGATGAGAAATTTATTTCATTTCTCACTTTTGTTCTAGAAATATAAAAGCTAAAAATTTTAACTTTTGATTTATAGTTTAAATTTATTTATGGAATAAAAATATGTTTTGGAAATAGAAAAATGAAATTGCATTACCAAACGAATTTTTATTCCAAATCTATTACGGAAACAAAAAACAAAGAAATTGATAAACAGAATAGTTATCACATGCATTCTAACGGCCAAAAATTGATTTTTGGAAGAGAAATAGATTTTTCTATTTTTATTCTTGAACGAGCTTCTAAGTAAAAATATGCATTTGATAATAATACACAATTTCTATTCCCAAAATAAAAATTCTTTCGATAATCACACAAAATTTATTCGTTCCGAATGGCGGTTGGCAGACAACAAACAGCGGGTAGCGGTCAACGAACTGTGATTGGGTGGACAATAGATGGTGGTTAGTGGCGGCAGATGGATAGCCGATTAGTAGTAAGGACAAACAATGAAAATAATGTTTATTTCTTATTGTTGTTCCAAATATAGAGAAGTAAAAAAAAAAATTTACTTCTAATTTTTATTCTAAACCTATTTTGGAGTAAAATCTATTCCATAAATTAAAAAAATGAAATAGTTTTACCAAATATATTTCTATGCCAAAAACAAATCTTGAACGGAAAAATTATTCTAAAATAGAAATAGAATGATTATCATGTGCGTCTTCAATAGCCTTGGTGTTGGTAGTAAACTTATAACTAAGGGAGTGCATGTTAACTAAAATTTTTATTCCGAAATAGTTTTTAATTTCCGCACTGTTTCTATAAAAGACATCCATTTGATAAACCTATTCAGTTTTTCTATTTCTATAATAGATTTCTATTCCGAAAAAAGTTTGGAAGAGAAATCGAAGCTAAAATTTTCTACTTCTCTACTTTTGGAATAGAAATTAGAAATAAAAATTATTCTCATTGTTCGTCAATTGGTCCTTCATTTATTGTTGCTAACCACTATCCATTGGTCGCTTGTCGCCGCATTACCGCTATCGATCACCGCGGTCATCATTTTGCCGGTTTGCGCGTCGTCCATTGTCGGTCGCCGATCGCGGTTATTCTTCTTGCTTGGCCACCGACCACCATCACCGCTAGGTTGTTTGCCATTCCATTGCCGTCACCGACCATCGGCCATCCATCATTGCCGATCGGTCCATAGTTCAAAAGGAAGAAATTTTGTGTTGTTATCAAACGAATTTTTATTTTTAGAGTAGAAATTTTGTGTCGTTATCAAACGGTTATTTTTACTTAAAAACTCTTCTAGAAATAGAAATAGAAATAGAAAAATTTATTTATGTTCCATAAACTATTTATGGAACAAAATGGTCATCATGCACCCCCTAAACATCTAGAGAGTCGATCGATAATCATGAAATCGACAGCTATTCTTGTGAGTCCACAACTAGTATGTAGAATTGACATCTTCAAAGTTGGATCCATCAATTGAGATTATAGTTGAAATTTCCCTTGGTTTGAATAGTAAGAATTGAATTCAGTTAATTGACGAGGTGTGAGTTGATGTCGTAAGTTGATTGATAGAGCCCGATGCTTCTGCACCACTCTTTCCCTTTTGACCTAAGACCGGGGCTTATTTGAGCCCTCGACATAGGATCAACCCTGATTCGAGGCCCAGTCGGGCTCCATCGAAGGCATGCCCTCTATCTTGGCATGTTGTCGTCGCCTTTTAACCTTGTTAACGAGGGAAGGCTTTGGTCACGTAGCATCTCGTGGGTGCAAGTAGACAAAGAGACGCATTCGAGGTCACTGCAGATGGGGACGGGCGATGGAAGGCACAGAGGGATGAGGACATTGTGCGAGGACTAGAGAAGCGGCAGCCAAACGAAGAGGGAGACCAAAATTGTGATCGACTTGCAAACGAAGAAAGGAGTCGAGGGTCGTGTTCTTGGTGATCGAGGTGCAGATGACGACGGAGAATGAAACATTCCTGGAGGGATTCACGTGCTCTAGCAATAGAGAGTGTTCTTTAATGCGTTTCGGTTCAAGTCAAGTACCTTACCCGATTCGATTCAAAACTATTATGCTTTTTTTTTTTTTTTGGTTCTATTATTTGAACCGGAGAAAGACTCGATCCAAAAAGATCTGGAATTTTGAAGTCAGTAATTTTTGGCACCCCCAGATAACGTCACCATGAAACAAGTTCAAATATGAAATACGCACAAAACATGCCATAACATGACAAAGTTACCCCTTTTGTCTTTTCCTAATATGTCTACAGGGACAATCTCTGCTACATTCAAGAATCCATGCAATCTCTTTTGGACAAGCATTGATGTTTGACGCCATTTTTCCTTCCAAATTGTGAATCTCGCTAGCTAAGTACCATCGATCGAGGTTAGCGATGCCCAGAGAGGAAAACAGATATAAAAACCAAAACATCAATAAAGGCTATCTGAAATATAATTTGTAATAAGGTCTCCACGTCGGTTTTGTTCTCTCGAAAGGCTACCCCAAGAAAACACGTATATCCGCTTATAAATGCAGGTGATGTAAGACAAAAGATGGATCCCTTCCTTGCGCACGTCCGGGGACCAAGGTGCGAATGCATCGCCATCCCTCCTCTCCGCGCATTGCCACTCGGGTCGTCACACAATTGGCATTTCCGAACTTCCGTCTCTGGAGGTAAAACCTTTGCTATTAATTGTCATCCAAATTTGTCATTTCTTGAAACATATTATGCACTCGGGTGTAACTGTTCGAATTTCCAGAACAAGCCGACCGCATACCCAATCTCTCTGGCAATTCAAATCTATGGGAACAAACGATTGTGTGTTCAATTCAAAAGCGTTCCAAACAAGCCGAATGTCGAACTTTGTTATCAACCTTTTCGATTTCACGATAGTAAAGTGAAGGCGGCGGTGGCTTGACCTGATCTGCAAGTTCAGAAACGATTGGCATGGCGAAATGGAGGCCACGCCAGCACATAGACAGATCCTCCGAATTCCAGCACCGTGCACACTGGTCGCGATTCCCGCTGGAGAAGTGGCGCGAGAACGACGACGTCTTGAGATGCATGGAGAGCTGCTGCATGCATCGGTCCCGAGGTCGACAAACTCGTTGGCGCAAGCAGATAAAGCTTCCAGCCCCGCCACGAGGTCGTGTCGGCTTCCCCGCTTTTAGAAATGTTGGATTTTTGTCGAAAGCCGTGTTCCGACAATTTGTCTAAAATCATACGAGAAGAGCTCGCAAGTTCAAATACCCTATTCTGTCTTATTTGGTGACAGGATAATATTTACTTCTATAGTTAATTGCTGTCTTATTAAATATGTTTAGTCACAATCAAAAGTGATTTGGAGGCACGATGTCTTACTTAAGGTATTAATCAAATAACCAAATAAAGAAAATTCCACTTAGAATTGAAAGCTCTCACTTAGGGGGTTATCAAATTTCCCGTGAGTGAGGTTCCTTAAAAATAAAGAACGAAAACAACGTGAGGAAATAGATAATTGTTGAAAAAAAAAAATTAGGGGAATCGTTAGAAGGAAAATGAGAAGAGGACAGTCCCGTCAATCTAAAAAAGTGATGGACCCATTTTAATTGCAAAATTAATCCTTGGAACTAGATGACTTACCTATCCGATTGCAAAGAAGATTGGGGGTTGTGAGGTTATGACCTTACATGAAACGAATATTAGTACTATAAAAAGAGATGAAAGATCAAAAATAAAAAACTAAGGCTGCATTTGTTTTTGTTTCTTTTTTATGTTTTTAAACAACTTTTTTGTTTTTTTCGTTCATAAGGGAACAAAAAAAGGAATAAACGCAGCGTTTGTTTGCATTTTTGTTCCAAAACTATTTTTTTGTTCCCGAAACACATTTAGAGATTTAAAACAATAAATAAAAAAAAAATTGTTTCTTGTTCCGGAACAAAATTTAGAAACACTTCTTTATTTGTTCTTCTTATTTTTTCTTTCTTTTTTCTTTGGCCGGTCGCCGACCTTAGCCATGACCAAAGCAACCGGCCGTCAAGGGTTGGCGGCCGGCGTTTGTTGAGGGCCGGCAACCTCAGCGAGGCCAACCTCGCGCTGGGCTAGGCGAGCTCGATCTCGCCCAAATCCGGCGAGGCCGGCGCCATGGCCGAGGCCGTTGGCTTTCGTTTAATCGGGTCGCCGGCCATGGCCAAGGCGGCGACCGGCCAAAAGATAAAAAAAAGAAAAAAAGGAAAAATAAATAAGAAAAATAAGAAAGAAAATAGAAAAAATAAAAACAAAATTATTAAAAATTTAAAAGAAATAAAAAAATTTATACAAATTTACCAAACGTGTTTATGTTCATTTTTTATTAGAACAAGTTTACCAAACGCGTTTTTTGTTAAAAAATTGTTCCTTGGAATAGAAACAATTTTTTCTATTTCATTTCCTGGAATAATTTTTAAACGAAACATTATCATATGCACCCTAAATAACCATAAATGAAAAGCAATCAATTACATGTCGGTGTAGTTTTAATAAGCCTTTTTCTTCCTAAAAGGGGCTTGGGCAGGATTGAGACCTATCCCACCCACTGAAATCTTAATAATCTGTCAAACTAAAATACTGCTTCAATAGGTTTTTCTGGGTATTCATCTTTTTTTTGTCACGAGGATTGCATTACATATTTATCAACCTTAAGCTTTCGCAATCTTCATCGACAATATTTACTGCTCAAATCAAACATTCTCATGCTTTTTGAGAAACATGTTACTCTAATGCTGTAAGTATGTCCATGAGGTTCAAATAAATAGCCCACTTTTTGTGCTTCACATAAATTCACCTTCGAGATTTCTAGCAAAGTACTTGAATTTATGTGAAGTACACGGAAGGGAAATTACTTAGAAATTTCATTACAGCTGCTCTTTACGGAGAGTTTGAACTTTTCACATGTTTTTGTCTCGTACTAGAAAGATCTCCAATAACTTTTGGACTTTGGTGACTGACATTTGTATTCATAGTACGATGGTTACTTCTCGACCATTGTTCAAAAATTAGTCCTGGCTGTCAAATCTCAAATTTTGAATGGTCGCGTGTGGAGTTTCCGTTATTCCTTGAAGACAACAGAGACGTTGGCTAGCATCTCTCTACAGTGATATATCGACGGAGAAACTAAAAACGTTTACTTTTGACTTTTGATAATCTAGAAGAACAACCCTAATTTAAATCAACATTGAGTTAATTAATATAATATAAATTGAATATAAATTGCATCAACAAATTAAGGGAGACCCATAGCAAGCACTTCATTAGCCGTCAGTATATGTTTCCCATTCAAAACAAGCGGCGCAATCCTGTGGACAGATTCCGTGCCCCGTGCATTGGTTCTATCTAGCTTCCGTTGTTGAATTAACATAAACAAGCTTCATAGAATATGAGTTTCGACTCCTCCATAAGTCCAACCGGTTGCCATGGGGTGTCCCGTCGTCCAAAAAGATAACCGGAGACCGTTACTAGAGCAGTACACTCCTTCGTAAGCATGCGCACTACAAAAGATGTGATTCTGAGATTTGTATTGGAAAAACTTATTTGAACACGCTCCTAGCTTTATACTGGTTGATTCTCGTTTCACTTCAGCTCAACCGTCTTTCCATCCGGCCAGCGCCGTTGATTCAGCGGGCATTTCAAATAAGGTACGCTGATTGCCGTCGACATTTACCTTCAAAGATGATGAGTGCCTACTAGATATGCCGATCCCCGTCTTTTTCACAGTGAACACCAATCTCAAACAAATTTTGAATGCTCGAGTTGGAGTTTCAAGCACTGAGCAAACACGAGCTCAATCAAACTCGAGAACGGTAATAGTATCGGATCGAGTCGACTCGAGCAAAACCCAACATGGTGCAACCGAGTGCCTCCAATTCCAGTTCAACCTGTTTATGAAGTGGCTGTCTCTTCCATGGTCCTAGCCTAGCTCGACTTTGGACGCCGGCCTGACGGGAAATCTGGATCCGGGTCAAGTTTTCCGGCGACAATTGAAATCACGGGCTGGTCATACTCGAGTCTCGTGATGATCATGGATGCGTCGATTCTAGTGGGCCCGTTGTCCAGCTTTTCCGGAACCGAAGTGGGCCCCTCCTAATTGATCTCATCAACGGCCCTCAGTTTCCGGCCTAATGCCATAACTGATGATCTGGCCCACTGGGCCTCCATTAATAATGCAGTCAGGATATCCTTTTCTATTTTAATAATGGCACTGGACAGCAGAATTGATTGCTTCGGATATAGGTAGGATTTTGAAATCCCTTTCGCATAAGTAATGTCGAAAACCGATTTGTCTTGCATTTATTATCGGATTACAAGAGAAAGGAATTGCTCGATAAGTCAACCATGCACAATAAAGGCGCTAAAAATCTACAGGCTCGGCTAGAATGTTGCTAGCTGCTCCCCGGAGAGAGCCGGCCGCAAGAAATTACCCCTAATCATATACTATACACGAGAGATTCCCCCCCTTGTTTATTCACGATCTCTCACGGTACTCTCATTAAGAAAAATCACAGGGAACTAACTCATAGAATGGAGATTCTATGCATAAAATAGGAGCGAAAACCCTAGTTGCATACTGATGTCGTGCATCCCTATATATACAAATGCAAATCTTCATGCGTGGAGTTTAAAAATCGAGATAGAGTGCGTGATCAAATCTCGACATGTTAAGGATTGAGAAATACTTGGCCAATTGAGCTATTATGACTTTGTAATTCTTCAAATTAGTAATTAATTTCTTTCTAATTGGCTCTCCTTATGAAATGAGTACTGGTTCTTGGATCAAATCACATAAGTTTATGGATTCCTCAACATTTCATGTTGATGTCTTTGGTAATTGCGTTCTCTCCCATTTGTAATTGTGAGATTTGTAGATTTCCACATTATTCCACGACAATTGGTATTAGAGTCAATGCTTGACTAACGACTCGCTCCCAAGATGCATTGGTATTTGGTGAATATCTCGGACGTGACTCCCTAATCATGGTGCCAAATGGTGTCCTCCAACGTCCTACCAAGCTTAGTTGGGCCAAGGCAAAAGAGTTGAAGTCTAAAAGATAGATATTTTCCCGACCAATATTTGTCAAACTTGACCGAGCCAAGGTAGAGATTCTCGAGTTAAGATAACTTTGGCGCAAATTGAGCCCAAAGCAATTGACTTACATATGAGAGAGTGATAACAACGCCGATCGGTTAATGCACCCTAATTCAATCATAACTCGTTGGTTTGAATTTTCGAATGAATGACGGCAATTAGGAATATGCCGTAGGGGTTGGGAATCAGTCTCTCTCTTGGTGATGTTTCGGGATAGAGATTATCGGGCCTCCCTCCCTCGTCCCCACGCGGACGGAGCATCCCAATTGCACGTTTGACTAGGGAAACACGAGCGACTTGCTTTTGAACTGTCGTGCACGACGACGTCGTCCGCAAAAGCGACAGTCGAACATGCAGGGGAAGGGGGAAGAGTCGTAGCGGTTCGGTCCCGGTCGTGTCGCGTTCAAATGCGCGCGGATGGGATACAGCTAGATCTCCGCATGCCGACCGTTGTTGCGACGTTGCTCCTCCCGCTGGCTCTTTTGGGTCGTGTTCCCAACGAGAAAGATGGAAGCTTTTTCCTGCCATCCCCCGCCGCCCGATTCCCTCTTTCTTTTTAGGCGAAATCCCATTTCCATTCCATTCCAAGATTTTACCCAAGAAAAACTGTCTCTCTCTCTCTCTCTCTCCCTCTCTCTCTCTCTAGGGCTTTAATGGTGCACGAACTTTAGCGAAGGCATGTGAGTGCGAGGCTGATCTTTTTCCAACTGTATTTCCACGCTCTGCCCCACATCCTTTTACAGCCCACCCTCCACAAACGTTTCCCCCACACCCACCCCGCCCCCCTTTATAAACAAAGCGATTCTCTCCTTCGTCCTGTTTCATTTTTATATTTTCCTACTCAAATTTCCGGGTTCCGTGCATTCTCTCTTCCGTCGTCGTCTGCGTCTCGATCCGTCTCTGACTTGGAGTGGTTGAGAATTTGGGCCGGTGGGCGAGTGTTTTTTTGGGTGTTTTTTTCTCTTCTCTGCAACGGCTCTGTTTTTGTTTTTCCACGGGAAGGGAGGTTCGCGGCTTGCTAGGTAACCCCGAAGTTTGGATCTTGCGAGTCGTGAGCGAGAAGTTCCGAAGCTTTGGCAATTCCGGAGGTTGCTTCGTGGTTTGTGGCTTTCCAGGAGTAGATAGCGAGTGGGGTCTTTCCTGCTTTTTCCTGTGAGGAAGTCTCTGCTCTGTGGTTGAATTCTGGGGGCGAATTTTGGAGTTTGATTGTTGCTTCTGCTCTGTGTTTTTGTTGAGAGTGAAGTTTCACGGTCTGGGTATTTTTCAGTACTCACTAGGAAGTCATAATCAGAGTAGACAGGTTTGAATTATATGAGCAAACTTTTCGGTTGCTTGGGAATGTGAAATTGGAGTGAGAAAGATGGCAGCTTCCTGTAGTCTGGGTCTTGTTCTGAGCATAGTCTTCGGTTGCCTCTTCTTGGCTTTCTTAGCGGAAGTGTCCTATGTGTTCTGGTGGAAGAGGAGAAGAGTAGCCTCGAGTTGTGTCGCAGACGTCCCGGAAGAAGAAGACTACACCAAATACGCAAAAGAATTACTCCAACTCATCTGCTGGAAAAGGCCCTCTTCATTCCAGCACCCCACCAACGCCAAAAACAGCGGCGCAAATTCAGCCAATGCGAAGGATTTGGGTGCCAACGGGCATGAAATGTCGGACCTTGAAGCTGGAAACGGCAAGGACTTGCAGTCGAAGAGCCTTGGAGATCAAGAGAGCGTGGAATCGGAGCTCATGAGGCTCCACAACCTCCATGGCCCACCGAGGTTCCTCTTCACGATCAAGGAAGAGACTAGGGAGGATCTGGAGTCTGAGGATGGGAGGTCGAGGGGCGATAGGAGCAGGAAAGGCTCAAGGACCAGGAGCTTGAGTGACATAATCTTGGCCCTCGACCAGACCCCGTTCCTCACGCCTCTGGCATCACCAACAGTCAAGTCGGCATCATCCCTCAACCCCCTCGAGGGTTACGGCAAGAACGGGTTCAACAACCCCCTGTTCGAGTCCTCGGCGGAGCCCGAGTGGGCTCGGCCGTGGTCGTCGCCGCCGCCGAAGTTCAAGTTCCTTAGAGATGCAGAGGAGAAACTGTGCAGGAGACTCAGGGAGGAGGCTGCCAGAAGAGCAGGTGGTCAAGAATGTGGCTTTGCAAAGCCCTGCGGCGGTGATGCGGACAACATAGAAGGCCCTCTAGTGAGGACCATCATGGGCAAGAATGGGGAGAAAAGGGAGGTTATTCAGAACGTGATTCCGCATTTTCCTTCAAGCACTTCCCAGGTACTCCCGCTGGCATCATCCCCAACAGCTTTCAGACCCCTGGACAAGAACTCCATCGTTCATTGATCTCCATGAACTCTGCCTTAATGGGTCCCGTGTTCATCCCTTGTTCATTCGTTCTTTTTAAATTTTTTCGGTTTGTTGGGATGTGATTGCTTACCATGTCAAATTCCATTTGAATCCAAAAGGGCACTCGATTCCTTCCGAGTCATAGCCGTTTCCGTTATGTGGGGGATTCGGCTAAAAGGCCTGTTAAGTAGTAGTGTTCAGTGCAGTCTTGGTCGTCAGAGTCATGAAGGCACCAGAAGACGCATGAGAGTTTGCCTCGCGCAATTAATGCGAGCTCATCGAAATGCAAAATCGTGGCGAGGTCATGTCAAAGCTCAGGTGGGGACTCCCGAGCCGAAGTCACCAGTATCTCAAATCATTCAAACGTCCAGGGAGGCTTCGGACAAGACAGGCGAAAATTGAACAGGGGGAAAAAAAAAGAAAGAAAAGAAAAAACAGAGCAAGGAAGACAGGTGTATGCGGGCTGCCGCTGGAGCCTTCTCAGCACTTACGAGATCGTATAGTTTTTCTTTAGTTTTTCCAAGCGAGGGTGTGTGAAAATGTTACAGTCGGAAAAAGAAAAAGATTCTCCTGTGGCTGGCTTCGTGCCGATACCAGAAGAACAAAACACTGTAAAATCCTTTCACTTTAAAGCGGTTCCGAATCACTTTTCTTCTAGTCGCCGATTCTCTCTCTCTTTCTGAAAATCTGATTCCTGGGTACCTATGCTTAAAGAAAAAGGAACAAAAATGGTGTGGCAAACCACTTTAGTCATCGTGCAGACAAGTCTTTATCTTCTCGTTTATTCGTCCTCTTTTTTTTTTTTTTTTTTTCATGGACACAAGACAAGTCATTATCTTCATGGAGGTGGGGCTGCACCAGGCAGACCCCAGAGAAAGGAAAAAACCAGAAAAGGGTCGGATCATCATCCTTATCCTCTGCAAATTTTTATGTTTTCGGTCAGTTCATATGCTTGTCGTAGGGAGCATATGAATTAGGTTAAAGATGTGATGCTTCCATAATACCTACTTTGTCTCAAAAAATACCAAAAGGATGAGAAAAGAGACCTTCTCGAGTCACGCGTCGAAACGCATCATGGCGTCCAGCTAATTGATTGTCCTCCTAGCCAAAGCTTGATCACCACCGTTTGGAAAAAAGGTGAAAAAGTTAGAGAATTTCCCGACTCCACGCCACCGCAAAGTCATCCTTGTGTTTTAAAGTCAAAGAAAGGTTCGGACTTTTCTTTGCCAGTGGTGGTCTTTGCCCAATTCCATTAACCGAGCTCTTGCAATTGGGTATTCTCGAGTTAAACGCGGGAATGCAACGACTCGAATTCAAAGCCTCGGGCGAGGAAGGGATTAGCCCCCCCTGGTCATCTCGTTCGAGCGACCCTTTTTAACGACTCGTTCAACACAAAATTACGCGAGAAAAGTAGGGAAGAAATAAAGGGATCGTGAAAAAGAAGGCTAAAAGGAAAAAAATGTCCAGCACCATGTTCATGAAATTTGAAAGTAGAGGGTTGGGGGAGAGGTCGATTTCGAACTTACCTGGAGAGCAAGTCTAGTTGGGAGAAAAAATGGGAAAAGACTAGAGAAAACGGAGACCATTAGCTTTTACCAAAACAACAAGAAAACGTCACTGTCGTTCACGCGATCCGGCCGAAAGCTTTTGCCACCACACGCACCCTTCCCTCTCTCTCTCTCTCTCTCTCTTTCTCTCTCTCAAGCATCAAATTCCCTTTGCAATCCCCACCTTTTTTCGAAATAAAAAAGAGATTTTGATATAGTGAACGAGAACCCAACAGGCACTGGCAGTGCCCATCAAGAAAGATGGCGCCTTTCCAAAGTACCGAAAAAGTCTTGAGATTGATTAATGAAAAATGCGAGTTGGGGGCCAAAAGAACACCTTTTTTCCATTGATGAAAATGCTATAAGCTACCTGTGCTATGTGAACCCCACCCCAAACGCCAAGCCCAGAATAGTTTTGTGCCCAGCCGTCGAATCTTCGATTAATATCCTTGCATTGTCTATTAATTTCGGCTGTGCATTAAAAGGAAAAGATAAGGGCAAAAATGAACCAAGTCAACTATATAAAAAGGACGCATGGCATGGCACGATAACATGATATTGATTATATTTTAAGAAAAGGGTAAAAAAGCGATCTTTCGAAATCAAATTCTCTTTGTTTTTTTGTGTGGGCATCATTTTAGTACGGGTTTAAGGTGGTGATAGTGGTGGGTTTGCATAGATAAATCCGTCGCGGAAACGTTGTTAAGTGTTAATAGTCAGAGACACGACAGCAGCTTGGGTTGCAAAAGATGTTTCCATGTGAGAGCGGCCCCCATGGCGTTTAAAACTCTGAAAAATTACCGGCCCCATCTTCCATTTATTTTCAGATCTGCCACCCCGCCCTCCTCTCTTTCTTCCGGGTCTCTCTCCCCGCTCGGAATTTCGGGAGCAAAACAAAACATGTTTGCATAGACTCTGTTCTGTAAATGCCGTGGCGATGAGCTTTTGAAATTTCAAACGATCGCTGGCCGGCATGCAAAACTCCGTCCTCGCCGGGGAGGTCGTGCTCCTTCGGCTGCCGCTCCTTTGGCCACGGATGGTGGCGGTGGCGGTTATCTTACGCCAAGAATCTTCATCGACAAGGCAAAAGCCGGAAGCGTCACCCGCACTCCAATGGTAGCTTACAAGGAAACTCACCAAATTTGTGGTCTGTCGTTTCCTAATAGATTACTAGAGATGCTTTGCTAGTCTTTGCAAAAGACAATGTCTTTGCCCACGTTAGAGAGAGAGAGAGAGAGAGAGAGAGGGTTGAGCTGTCTTGGGCGATTGCATGTGATGTTGGTGATGAGAACATACGGACCACTCCACCGCTCGTGCGGTGCTAAAAGCCTTTCTCCCCCCTCTTCCCTTTCTATTTTGTAACAACTAATGCAGCCTTTTCTAATTTTCAGAGTATTATTTATCGTACTAGTCAATTCGCCCTCGCCCCTCGCGCCTCTAGTGGCGTAGAGCGATTGAGATTCTGAATTCATGTTTACTCAAAAGTGAGAGGTCACATTTAGGGGATAGAATAATATTTCTATTTACACCTCACTAGAAAGAACGATAAAAGTATAGTAAAAATTAACATTGTATATTCGATCGGCGGTTTTGTCATCTCAAATTTTTTTTTTGCGTTAGCCACTCTTGCATTTCCACTCCACAACCATAATTGCACTGTTTTTTCTTTTAGAAGTTCACTATGACAGCCAATATCATGCGTAGCACAAAAATAAATGCACTTTAGTAATTTGACTAGTTGAGTTCGGACGTTGGAACATTCACTAAATTCTCGTCCAATGAGTTCTTGAATTTCATAGAATTTTCTAAATACAACTTAATTTCATCCCACTGCTAAGAGGCGTGAAATCCACTCATGACAAGATTCATTTTATAAAAAAAAAAACCCTAATTGACTTGAGTCAAACCTTAAGATTGATTGCTTGATTGGTTATACTGGTTCGCACTTTGTCAAATATTAATATTTTCAGTTCATTCTTGTATTTCAACATAAGAAACTTGTCTAGCCAAATTGAAATTCTAAAATATAAGTTTCACGATTAAGTTACTTTGCCCAAATGTCACCGAATTAGTTTAATAAACTAAAGAACCCAAAATGTAAAGGACAAATGAACCCAGATTATAAGCCCTTAAGTCAATAAAGTATCCTATACATTGGGTACATGATTCAACGCACTCGTTTATCACATGAACTTGAGGTATATTCCCATTATATGCTAATCCCAACTAATTGAATGAATTTCTCAATTCAAAATCATTAACAGATTTCTATTTGAAAAAGAAATAGAGAGAAATTGCTAAAATTCACGCTTCATACTAGAGTTGTGCAACTAAATTGGTGCTACACAGGAGCTGGATCGAACCAAATTTGGAACTGGTTTTATAAAGTCTGAAAACCCTACGTTTTCTAGTCTAAGAAAATGAACAAAAAAAAAGAAGAGGTTCTTGGGTAAATTCTACAATTGGGGTTCAAAATATAAGGTTTTAAAAACTGGGAAATGGTCATAAGGATAGGTTCCAAAAATTATAGATATGATACTTATCCATTTTAAAACCGATTATCCTACTTAATGTGACCTAAATTAATCTGGTACGGGCTTGTCATGCGGACCTAGAAGCCTCAGGCCCGGTCTGCTTTATTTGGGCCTAAATCCTGAAAAGCCCGGCCCATACGGTGCCGTTCCGGTGGGTTCATTTCTCCTTTGTCTGTTCTCCCGCTAGGATCCGATGGGCCAGGAGCCCGGTGGACTCGGGCTGGGCCGGAATGTTCGAGCGGCGGTCGGACCGGAAACACTGCAGCTCGCCCGGTCCGTTCCGGTCGAGCCCGATCTCCCCATTCGCCGATTTTTCTCGGACAGACCTCTCGAATCCTCGACCTCCTCGAAGCAGCAAGACCTCAAGACGGCGACTCTGCTACCTCGGCGCGAAGTCGGTTCCGGTGCAGGTGCGTTCCGTCAATTCAAGCTGCTAAAGTTCGTTCCTTTTCGTCGTAATTGAGCAGAGGTTCGAGCGCGAGGAAGAACTCTTATCGAATCGAGTTCTGCTGCGATGCGCGCTTCTTGTTTTTGCTTTCGAATCTAGAAGTTCCTCGGGGGATATCGCGAAATTAGATGTCGCCGAAACGGTTTTCTGCTCTAGGAACACGCCTGCTCGATCTTTTACGGCGTTCTCGTTGAGTGGGAAAGTAAAGATTTTGCTGAATTTTTCCTGGGTTCCTTTCGAAAGATGTCCTGTTGGAATCAGGGTGGGGATTTTTGTTCGTTCTAGTGTTTTTAACCGAGTGAAATGCGGATTGATTCAATAGCCCAATCTTTCTTGAGAATCGAATTTGCTTTGCTTTCTCTGTTGGATGATGCACCCTTGAATTTCATATGTTAGCATAGCTCACATGGTGCCGCTGCTGAGCAATTTTTACCGGGAAACCTGGTGAACCACTTGTCGAGTTGGGCTATTCTTTGTTTGAACGGAGGAAGTGTTGCAAGTTATGTTCAAAGTGGGATGTTTTCTGGGAAAAAAAGGAAAAAAACTATTAGCAGAGCGGAATGCATAAACGTGAAATGTCAAGTGCCTCGAGTGCTATTGTGTATGTACAGGTTAAGGTTGTTTTAATCTGAACCTCGATGATACTGGAGATTGTTGGGCGAGTCAGAGATTGTGTGGATTTGTTCGATACTATGCTGCATAAGCAAACTGAATCGTGTAACACTTTTTTGGAACTGTTAATTCATCTGAACGAATTTTGCTGTTTGCCGCTTGGTAGGGTCTTGTTCACAATACTAGAGTAGATCTGAGTGAGACCTTTAGCTTCTCTGAGCAGTTCCATTGATGCTGACTTTTAGTTAAGGTTTAAGGAGCTTGATATTTAGGAAACGTTTACATATGTTCTGCTTCACTTTGTACATCCCTGTGAATAGAAATTGATTTATCCCAATGTTTAAGTTTTTCTCTAGTTAAGTTATTTCATGTCAATGGCTCAGTGTGGAGTTGAAATATTGCTGGGTGTGGAAGTGAAATGGAGATCATGTATAATGAGAAGTCATTGCTCGATGATGCGTTATGTTTTTTTTCTGGATTATCTGTCAACATGTTGTTTATGAAAGTATAAGCATCACATCAAACTGGCAGAGAATAGAATGAATGTGGTACCGTTGGTAATAAAATGTTGGCGCAGACGTTCTCAGTGCTTTGATTTGGTTTTCCAATTGAATGGAGAGTTGGATGTTAGGGTCTTAGCTAGCTTTTTCTCATTTGCAGGATATTCGGATAGAACTTTCTTCCCCCTCAAAAGGAGTGAGATGGATTCTGTGAACATGTTCTTTTTGGGTTTGGGTTTGCTGTTTTGGTGGTTGGACTTTTCTAGATTACACCAATGTGGACTCAAATTGCTCTGTTCAATTTGGGGTATCCATGTTCTCTTGGCGAAATCATTAGGCATCATAATCATGTAGTAGCTTCAGATTGTGGTCACCAGGTGTCATAATCATGTACTAGGCTTCAGAATGCAAATTAGTTATAGAGCTGTGGCCAAGGCCCTTTTTGGTTGGTTCCTAAATCAATGCCATGTGCTGGTTTTCCTCTCTCTCTCTCTCTCTCTCTCTCTTCGGTCTGCAGTGCTGTGATACTTGCTTCATACAAATAGTGTGGGTTTTTTGAATATATTAGGAAGGCTTAGGCAGTCGCTCACAGCGTATCTGCCTGAAAGTGTTCATTGAACTGTTGCAATGGAAGTTGCTACAGGAGATCTGGTTCACTGTTTCCTGCTGGTTAATTTTACTATATTCGAAGGTCTTTCATCTTTGATTTGTCTGATAATGACTGTTTGCATACATGCAGTGAGATATAAAGTACAATGGGCCGAAAAGCAGGCGCACTGTACATCAACCCCAAAAAATTTGGTTCGCTTCAAAAGCCATGCATGAAGGAAATGATAACATTTCTCAACTGCTTGGCACTAAGCCAGAACAATGATGACAAATGCGTCCGGCAAAAGGAACTTTTGAGTGCTTGCATGGATGCTCAGGTTGGTTTTGCATTTTCTTTGCCTATCCGTCAGCACCATCTTTCTCTTTTGATCTCTTGTGTGTGCACGAGTGTGAGCCCAATATCAGTATGAACACATGTTTAAACAAAACCCCCTTCTGTTTTTGGTTCTTGTTTGATTCAGAGTGGAAGAAACAGAACGGCTGGGGGAAGCATTAATTATCATCTGCAGAGGCTTAACAGGGGAAGGAAGTAGTTCAGCTGTGTAGAGCGGCTGGTTCAAATTGATAAAGAGTTTCCAATTGAAGAGGCCTAGTAGAAGATGATTCCGTGCCGAGTCTGAACATTTCAGCGAGTCCTTGTCCGTTCCCTCATTTACAAATTTTTGGAGCTTGGTTCTTTTCACTTGGTTTAAGTTTCTATTTTAGGAAACTCAATAGTTTTACAGGAGTTTTTCAATATCAGCGTTGAAGTTCTACTCGAGTGGTTCGGGTTCTTTTGCTGTTTAGATTGCAAGTTCTACTCACGTAGCAGTTCATCAACCTGTGGTAGAATTCTTTTTTAAATAATGACCGTAAGAGGTTTCATCACAGCTGGAGTGTATACTCTTGAGCTTGCTATTCATTTTTGTGGGGGATGTGATATCTACCACAACTCTAGTCCGACCATGTCATATAGAGACGGTTTTAAGTAGGGATGGCAAAATGGGTCAATTACCTATATTTTAACCCACATTTAATGAATTGATTAGAAAGTGGGTTAACTAAAGCTTTAATATGGATTTGAAATGGGTTCATTATAATAAAGCCCAATTGAAAAATGGGTCATAAATGGATCCGTTTATGACTACTCAACTTAGACGCACTGCCTTTCAGTTTTCTTTTTCTTCTTCATTTGCCGGCTATGGTGGCAACCATCGACTGGCCACCCGGTTGTGGTGGCAACCCTCGATTGGCCACAGGTGAGGCTCGAGCTCGCTTGACGTTGGTGAACTCTAGTCGTGCCCGAGCTCACCAAAGTGTTGTTGTGAGCAAACTTGGCCTCACCAAATTCAATGAGCTAGGCGAGGCTTGAGACTTGCCAGAGTTCACTAGATGTTGGTGAAGCTTTGGTGACCTTAGGCGAGGCTTGAGTGTCACCCAGGTCGCTGAATTGGGTGAGGCCCAAGCTCCCTTGACACTGGCAAAGCTCGAGCCTTGTCGAGGCAGCATGGCGTAGTGACGATCGCCTGTATATTAAAAAATATTATTATTTTCTTATAAAATGTTTTTCCTAAAATATTAACGTATTTTGATAATATAGGTCAAGTATGGGTCATTAAATTTTAATTGTATGAAAACGGGTTAAATATGGGTCATATTATTTTTAACTCGGACTCAAATTCGATTCAATCCATCGATTTGACGGTCTTAATTTTGAGTAGGTTGAGAAGTTGACCGAATTGCGATAGATGGACGTTGGAAAACTGGTTGTAGCTTATACTTAGGAAGTAAGACGTTTGGAACAGAACTTTTGCTGTCGACACGACATGGGACAGGACAAATTTGCTAGTCGAATGGATTGTTCTGTAAACAGACATCTCTTCCATTAAAAAACTTTGAAGACGACGATGGTACATTTTGCTCGTATACATTGTAAACTGATGTCAGAAATAACTTAGCCCTTCCTTGATCTCCCTCCGCCTCACCTCCTTTCGCAGCGTTTCTTCCGACGAACCGTTAGAGAATGATGCAGTCCCTCCTTGCCACGGGCCAGCAAAAGAATTTAACTTACATGGCCAGGTGATTTTCCACCTGCGACAAACAATGAAAAACAGCTTCCCGAAACATTTCCCCAAGAAGAGAGAAGAACGAAAATTTGTATAAACAGTTAGCTATCTCTTTCGGAGAGCGGCAGCTCATGGTGAATCTGATTATCGGCTTCAGTTTGCGCCTGAGCCTGCTTCTTCTGCTCGACATACCGGCTTATTCGCTCGAGTAATTGCGCCGCCTTTCTCTTCCCTCTATCTGTCCCGTTTTGTGCCAAATCCATGAGCGGACCCATCACTCCGAGTTCTTGTGCCTTTACTAGGTGCCTCTGATCCGCAGAGCAGAGATGCGCCAGAATCGCAGCTGCATTCTCTCTGTTTCGCGGAGAACCACGGCCGATGAACTCAACGAGAACAGGCACTGCCTCGGCAGCTCCGATTGCTGCCTTTCCTTCGGAGTGACTGGCGAGTATCGCTAATATGGCCAAGGCCTCGTCCACCATAGTAGCCTCAGGTTCGGTGAGCAGTCGCATTAGGGTGGGCACGATACTGGCCCTCACGGCCTTTCCTTTGTTGCCCTGGTATATACACAAATTGAAAAGTGCTGTTGCAGCATCTTTCTTCCCCCTTTGGGTACCTTCACTTAGAAGCGCTACTAGCGCTGGGATCGCGCCTGAAGCGCCAATGGTGACTTTGTATTCATCCACGACTGAAAGGCTGAAAAGGGTGGCTGCCGCATTTTCCCGCGCTTCCATGCTTCCCTTCTTCAGAACATGAACTATACCAGGAACTGCTCCCGAAGAGACGATGGTTCCCTTGTTGTTTTCGCATATGGATAAGTTTAAAAGAGCTGTTACGGCATGCTCCTGTGTGCGAGAGTCGGGTGTTACGAGGAGACCTACTAGGAGAGGGATCGCGCCGGCTTCAGCAATGGCAACGCGATTATCCGCGTTGCGCTTCGCAAGAAGGCGGACCTCACCTGCAGCAGAGTGCTGCTCTTCGGGGATGCCAGAGATTAGTTTACGGAGAAGAACTTCAATCTTCGTACGATCTGCAGGTGAGAAGGCGGAAGTAACTTTATTAGGGTGAGAGTTCGCAGGACGTTTAGGCGGCTCGATGCCATTTGCTTCACACCACTGAGCTATGAGGCTGCGCAAGACATAGTTCGGGGTCAGGGTGGTGTTGGCGAGGGTTTGTTGTGTCTTTGGGCAAGTTCCATGCCCTTCTTCCAGCCATTTCTCAATGCAAGAGCGTTCATAGGTCTGCATTGGCAAAAAGAGGATCATTCTATGTATCTTACATATTTTGAATTAGAGAAAGAAGAGATGATGAATTCTGTTCTGGTATATCTTGAAATATATCAGGTTACTCTAAGCAACTGCAATGAAATGACATGAGCAAGCAAGAATTTCTGATATGCTCATCTAATGGCAGGACCTCAGGAAGAACGCAAAATGCGAATGTTATGAGCCAACTCGAACGCTTGTTATTTATGGTCTCACTTGAACAGGATGAAAGAGGGTTAGACCAGCAATTGAGATTCTAAATCATAAGTTTGTGCTCCACAATCATGCAAGTAAATTTTAGGGCATTACAGAGAGAAAGATTGTGCATCCTTTTACCTGTCCTGTCGAAACAATGACTGGATCCTTCATCAACTCTAATGATATTGGACAGCGGAAATCATCCGGTATAACAGGGGCTTTGTGGTTTCCATCAGCGGATGCTTCTCCAGCTGAACGCAGTGGTAAACCTTCTACTTTTGCAGGAGGATCCATATCAGGGTTCTCTGTCTGAACAAAATCTTTAATTTTCTTCAACAGCATCGACATGTTCTCAATGCTCTTCCCTGGATCTTCACCGCTAGCAGAAACCATCTCATATAGAGCAAGAGATTCCCGTGTAAGGTCAGTTATTTCCATCAATTGCAGCTTCTCGGTCAATCTCCTTAGGACAGTTGGATCTGCAGCTGCGTCATTGCTCTCATAAAGAGACAATAGATCTTGATATAGTTCCATGTCCGGTGGATCAGTCCGTCCTTTGGCTCTTCTGAACTGTGCAAGAACAAGCTCAACCTGGACAAAGATATCAAAATGAAAATTATCAAATTAAGAGACAACCTGAGCTCCACTGAAGCATTTCCTAGCTGAATATCAGCAGAAGATGATCGTTGGTTTGAATGGTTGGCCATATCTGATGAGCTCTATAAGGCGCATATTTGTGACATCAAGCGTCATAATAAGGCAAGACAGCGTAAAAAGAGAACTCAGGGAAAACTTGAGTGAACGGAAAACTACCTGCTCCTGAACTTCATCCGATATATCAAGTTCTTCATAGGGAATCGCACTTAGAGCTCGTTCTATCTGCTCCGTCACCTCATCGAACTTGCTCATTAGTTGCTCCCTCTCTAGGACCTGTAAAATACGAAAGATCAAGCTGAATAACAGTAACAACCCAATGAGCAGAGCTCAGTAGGGCCGTAATGAAAGACCGAGAGCTCACGATAATCATAGAACACTGTAAATAGGAATGATTATGCTATAACAGGACCGACACATTCAAGAACAAAGTCGCAGCAATGAAATCATGAAGTACACTTTGTCAACAAAACAATATTAAATGGATCGAGGGTCAGGAGTACAAAATTCCAACTCAAGGTTGGAGACCGAAGTTTATAAAGGCGGAGTGTGTTGATCAAAGCAGGTGGTTCGATTTCCTGTACGTAAATTTCCCCTTTCCTCTCTCAGAAATCTTTCCAACGGAAAATACTTGAATGATAGATGATGATTCGAAGAAAGCAATCCAGTCTCCCTCAGTTTGTAAACGGTGAGCAAACCTTTAGTCCCCGATTTATATTACTTGAAATGAATGCTCAGAAATCGGAAATCAGAAAATCCATTCTGTACAGCTCCACAGCTCACAAAAGAAGGAGGAGAGCCAGAAATTTGGATCAACTGCAACTATTTCCATCGCTTGCCTGCAGTCACGAGATTGCTTCGAAATCGGGACCACGAGCGACGCGATTCAGTTGCTCGCAGGCTCTCGACGAGTGAATCGGCAGACGCCTGAATCTAGCTGCAAGCACTAGCTCCAGCTACGGCATCACCAGATTCAGCGCTCGCCTCGATTCCAAATCGAGTAAAAATCAACAGAAACGACTCCGAGAACTTACTAAGGAAAACACGCACACGAGCAACGACAAAAGCACTCGCGCATTGATTGCAGCGCAGCATCGGAGCAGAAACAAGAAGAAGGAAAAAAAAGCCACGTACAAACCATGTAAATCTTGCTCCCCTCGCTTCCGAACCGGAGCAGATCCCTGGCCGCCTCCAGCGCCTCCTTCAGCGACGCCAGGGCCGCCGCCGCCCCCTCGCCGACCGGCCGCCTCGACTCCCGGACCTCCTCGAACATCGGGACCAGGAGCTTCAGCCGCCGGGCGAGGTTGCAGTACTGCCTCTTCACCGCGCACCGGTAGTCGCAGATGGAGGCGATCTCGCCTACCCTCGCGATGAGGCCCTCCGCGAGCGCCGCCGCCGCCGCCCCGCCGTCCGCCTCCATGGCTGAGGCTTCTCCGTCGATCAGCAGCCGGCGGTCCGCGCGCTGGTCCGCGGGGAGGAGGTCGCAATGGCGAGAGTGCACTCCATGTGAAGAAAGAGAGAGAGAGAGACAAGTAAAGAGAGGGAGAGAGTGTATTTTATATCTGCTTTGCGCGAAACTGTGACGCGATGATTTCGCGTTATTTACGAAAAAGTGCAATTCGGTTTGAAATATGAGGAGATCCCTTAATTAGATTACCGTTACGCGACGTTCCGAGATTCACCGCGGAAGTCGAATGACTGAGCGAAGAGAGCTTCAGTCACTTTGCATATCTTGAAAAAGTGAATCGTATAATTATTAATACTTATTTTTATATTTAATTTTTTATAATTTATTAAAAAATCTCATTCAATTATTATTTTTTATATTTGAGGATTTTTATATGTTTATAATATTAAATAAACGCGTTTAGCCATGCTGTGAATTACAGTCGATATTTATAAAAAAAAAAAAAAAAAAGGAAGTGGATTATATATAATGATTTTGCTATATTTCTTCCATTCTGCTGTCCTTTGTTTACTTAGGAGAAGTGGTGAGGAGATGAGGCTGGGCATGGCTGCGGCGGCTCGGCTTGACTCGGCTTCGGCTTCGGCTTGCATTGGCATGATGGACTTCTTTGTTAGTGGTTGAAGTCAAACGCAGGCACGATTGAGACTCAGCTCAGCGTGGAACAAGTAGTAATTCGACATGAGATTTATGTCGACCGTCGGTGAGGTTCACCATTTTTAATTATTTAGGATGCGTCTATTTCATTAAAAAATGAGTGATTTATAAAATATATCTATAAAAATAATTATTTATATAGTTTGAAATAATTAATTAATAAAAAATATTTTCATTATCTATAATAATTTATGTTTACATAATTTTAAAGACAATGAATTTTATAAGTAATTGTGTGATCATTTTTAAAACATGTTCTTAAAATTACATTTTATTCAAAATAAATAGAATTCAGATTAGGTTTTTTTTACGTATACGACGTTCTCTTGATGTTAGCGGGGGGTTGCATAGCATAAAGATGCTATTGGATGATGCTTCCGTAAAAGCTGCTCAATTAGACAATTAAGGAAACCTTTTTTTTTTTGGATAATCCTTCTTTTCTTTTTCTTCCCATTTTTGGCCTTTTTTTCTTGCGTTTTCCTTCTTTTTATAACTTTTGGCATTACTTTTTCCATACCTTATGCCACATTAGCGCCATGAGTGCTCAGGACATATTTTAAAATGCCACTTGAAGCATTTTTCGTCACTCAAATTACATGAAAACGATGGTAATACTTGATTGAATCAATTGCATAAATTTTTAGATTCAATTGCGCTTTTGCGAATTTTGAACTTTTATCATAATTTCGTTGCAAATTTTAAAAATTTTTGTATACTAATCTAAAAAAAAAGTATATAATAAATTTATGGGTTTAGAATGCTTGGCTCAGGTCCCAAACGAAATGGCCGACTTTAGGCATTTGTCCAGGCCAGCCCAAAGAGAGCTTTGAAACCTTTGTGACTCGAGCAAGGGCAAGGGTTGCCAAATCTATAGTCAGATGTAGTGGCAATAATATGAGATAGATTTCGCTCAAGAATTGCTTCACAAAGTCATCTTCCATCCGCAAAAGATTTTAAGGTGTCACGGTTTCCATATTTTATATTCTGTCGATCATGCGTATTGTTGTTCAAATCATTGGTTCGGCACTAGATGCAGCCATTCTCCGAACATTTCCCACCAAAACATCAGTCCTATGCGACCAGTCGGTCCACTCCCTAACAGTCCAATGCGAGAGGTGGCCAATTCCGACACGTCATGATCAGCCCCATCCATGATTGTTTTGTCACCGGCTCTTGCAAAACCACTACTTACTCCAATGCTTTTTAAGACACGTGTAAATCAATCCTCAAATTCTTTCTTCGTTTGAACCCTTTTCTTTAAACTCCGCGAGGCAATAATTAAATTTATTCCGCCGCAGACCCTATGCACGCGCTAAATTAGTGGTTTAGCTCGATCCGTCTAGACCTGCATTATGCATATGCATAGGCCACGACCAGGTTGGCAGGATGCAAGTTGGGACCAGATTAGTCTTTTGAGTGCTCGATGCCGACGTTTGGACCGGAAGAGGGAATGAAACATCAACTTGGAAAAGACGTTGATCCAACTGCCTCAACCAGTTGCAGCATTTATGCATTATGGATTCTGGTGGGCCACGGAAGAGATGAAGAGAATTGGGCAAAATCTATCTTGCCATGCTTTCAATCATATGTAACGACAACCTTGTCAATTTCAATAGGTTTTGGATACAGTAGCGGCACGATTCTAGGTGGCCCTTGCTTTCTAGTTGTTTTCCGGAGGTGCCGTCCAGGGCATCGAACTTGGAAATTCAAAGTTCATCGAGCTCAAGTCAACTATCGAACTTTATTCTATCTAAAAACTGGCTTTATTCATGTATTTGAGCTTTATGATTTGTAGAGTCCATATGACTATGAGTTTTTGACATTTGAATCACTTAATCTTTTGTACGACAAATGACTTGCAAGTATATCGTTGTAAAACATAAATAAATAATGGGTTAATACCTTAAAAACCCCAACTAAGACACTTTATGACAAATTTACCCTAAACTATTTTTTTGACCACCAAAAATCGCGGTATATATTTGACAAATTTACCCCAAACTAGTACACTTGTGACAAATTTACCCTCTATTAGTTTTCGTTAAATTTTATTTTCAAATTATTAAGTTAAATGACACGTAATGGTTGGCGGTATACCAATTTAGGATTTTACGCTCCGTTTATCACCGTTTACAATTTTTGTGATTTTTTTGTGATATTAATTCAATTTAACATAGGGTATATTTGTCACAAATTTACCATTTTGGGGTTTTTTCCAGTCAAATAAATTAGTTTGGGGTAAATTTGTCATAAATGTACCAGTTTAAGGTTTTTTATAATCAGTCGGGGTAAATTTGTCACAGATATACCAGTTTGGGGTTTTTCATGGTCAAAAAAATAATTTGGGTTAAATTTGTCATAAATGTACAGGTTTAGAGTTTTTTAGAAATAATCATGTGAAATTACCACCGACCGCGGTGGCATGGCTGGATAGGCCTTGGATCTCCACGAAGGAGGACCAAGTTCGAAACCCCTGCGAAGCATGGGGCAGTCTTTGTTTCCTGGTGATTGAAGCGTGACGTCGGGGTGGTGGTTTCCCCGCCAGCGTTGCCTGGGGGTTGATCGTGAACGGCTGCCGGCCGTAGTAGCGGTTCCTCCAGACCCAAAAAAAAAAAAAAAAAATCATGTGAAATTACATTATCTTATCGGTATTATAGAAAAAACTTCATTATTAGAATATCAGATTTTTTTAGAATCGCTAATCACGTGAGTTTCACATGAGATCAAATTTACGATTCAACATAATCAATGACTAAAATGAATCCGATTCGGTGGATCTGAATCCTAATCCTAAGAAGAGGATTTTACCCGTTCCTTGGACAAGACGTCCGGAGAGTTTGTCGATGAGGGCTACTGTGCTGGCGAAGCGGCACACAGGAAATGCCGACCGGTCCTAAGGTGCACGGGGACCAATAATCCGCATCTTCTCGGAATTGCAACTCCCGTCCAGATAAGGAGCTTGGCTTGACTCTGGACACGTCTTCATATAATCCACGCCCTACGCGTGTCCATCGGAGTTGACGATAGCCCTCCCATCCCTGCTGGACCACAGGGAATAGGCCACGCCGGATCATACCCGGAGATACACGTGGCCCACCAGGCACGTGGGGCTGGTCTCGGCTGGCGTGCTCGCTGAAAGATAGACGACCGTCAACTTGTGCCGAGCCGATAGCGACTTCCATCTCCATCGGCTCAAGCCGACACCGACGTTGGCTCCAATCCGGGATCTGTCCCGGTTGCCTGGCTCCCAGCCGTCCGATTCCAGACTGCCAAGTGTCGAGGACTGTAAAGGGGAGATAGAGGAGCGCGTGGGTCCACGTTATTTTCTTATTGGTCCCCACCTCACCTCTCGATTAAAAAAGAAATAATATAACAAAAAAACTCGAACACGACACGTTTATAATAAATTTATCAAATCAAAATTTTTTAATCACAAAAGACCCTGAATTAGTATATTTATAATAATTTTAGTCTTTGGTAGGTTCTATTAATTTTGATGATTAAATTGTTTAGTTAAATGATATATGATAGTTAACAAGTGTATCAATTTATGATTTTACCTTTTTTGTTTATCACATGTATATAGGTTTATGGTTTTTTGTGATATTAGTTAAAAATTTTTTTACATTTTGCTTAATTAAATGATACATGACAGTTAAAAGTATATTAATTTATGATTTTACTCTCTATTTGTTACATTTATATAGATTTATGACTTTTCATAGTATTAATTCAATTTAATGATTTATTCTTACCTTTTACCAAAAAAAATCAATTTAATGAAAATTAATCTACAAATATATCAATTTGAGATTTTCAATGATAGTTTGGAACAAATTTATTACATGTATTTCAGTTTAAAATTTTTGATAATAAAAAATTTATTTGGAATAATTACCATTTTCGAATTTTTTAAGATATTAATCTTAAAAAAAAGGTTTTTGAGAAAATTTTCCATCCGCCCAAATTGCAGATTCTATATATATATATATTCATTTTCTAACGTGTGTCAAAACTACTCACCGACGGGGAAATGAAATATTTTGTATATCTTGAAATCGAAATGAAAAAAAAATGAACATGCTTATGTTTGGAGCGGACGTCGAAGCCGACCTCCCGTGCCGATCGGAGCGCTGTTGCATTTCTTACTGAAAATGTGGAACATGCATTGTTGCTTCACGCTATTTAAAAGAAAGAAGGAAAAGAAAGAAAGGAGGCGGGTCCCGCGCCGTGGTTGTTTCACGCGATTTCCCGGACAAGCGAGAGATTCGACCAAAAAGCAGAAATTTATAATAAAAAAAAAAAAGGGGGGGACAGGCGAGTGAACCGCGGCGCGAGCACATGGCCGGACGTGCGAGGGCGATGATAGTTGTCGTATCCAGCGTGGCACGATCCGGTCTCGGAGTTGGCGGAGGAATCGCCACCGTCCATTCGGGGAGCCCAAGATGTTTGCGCGCAGGTTCCCGTCCCAAGCCGGAAATGGGAAGTTTAGAAGAAAAGACAATAACAGAAACGAGATGTCCCCACCGTCAATGCAAACTCTCGTCCGGACTCTCTTTCCCTCGTTCCCACCAAAGCCCTTCTCTAAACTCGAAGGTTACGTATAATCTCGAAAACATTTCGAGAAAACCTTTTTGCTAAAAAAAGCACCTCCAATTAGGTGAAAGAATTCGACCCAAAAAAAAAAAATTTAAGTGAAAGAAAAGTATTTTACTATTGTTTCTTTTCTCGCATGGAAAGGATAGTTACTAAGGAATTAAATAAGAATATTTGTGGATGGATCGGCGATTTCTTTCTGTGCCACTGCATCTCATCGGATGCCACAAAAGGTCACAACGTCGGCACGGACACAATCGACGGTGGAGATCGGCTCAGATCCGTGAACGGTACGATTCCGGGCAGAGAGGCCGCCGCGGGGGGGCCCACGGGGGGGATGAGCTAAGCGACGGTATTAGCATGTGATGCGCCCGCAAGAAGACAGCTCAGACGCTCGGTGCTCTAAAACTAAAAAGAAAACGACTGGAAAGTTCGGCGCTCGGCTAGATCGACGGCGATTACTTTAATCTGGCGGGGGGCAGGTAATGCTAGCCAGAGGAGATTATCGTCACCCGCCGGTGACGCGACCCGATCCTCTCTTTTTTCCCGGCGAAGGGCCTCTCTCGTCTCGGAACTTCACGCCATCAATGGCGTCCAACCTGTCGTCTTGCATGGATATCCCCCACCGGCCATCGAGTCCATTTGCGCTCTAATCATGGAGTTTATCATCGTTGTCGGGGGTGAAACCGAAAGAGATAGATTCCAAAGGTTGGCCGCCCGCGGTTGCTGGTGAGGACGGACGACGCGGCGCTTGCGGGCCCGTTCGTCCCACGAGATTGGATTGCGTCGGATTGGGAGACAAAAAATGAAATGTGATGTCGAAGTGAAGCCCCCCACTTTGCAAAAATGTTTTGACAAGATCAAAAGGCGTGGATCATTATATGTGTCATCGGAAGGAAGATTTAGTTTGTTATGGCGACAGGATTTCGAGTGTCAATAACTGCTTGGTAATTGATAATGCGAGAGCATCCGATTCTATGAAACGATCCATAAGTTTCGACATGATTTTGTCGATGAGCCTTGCACAATCAATGATCATTCAAGCTAACTTACTTTGATGGGTTTAGAATGAAGGTGTCGATATAAAAACTGCTAATCAAATTATTGATATGAAAGGATGATTGCTAGTTGACTACCAAGCCATCGAATAAGGAGTAGTTGATTTTTAACTTTGCCGATTAAGTTCCGTTTCACTAAATTAGTTGTCGAATTCAAAGCTAATTAACAACGCATTCATGAAAAGTTATTTTGAGCAATTTCCTTTGACGTTTGTTAAACTTCTAAGGTAGTTAATTGCCGGTCAAGATTGGTGGACGGATTTTTGAAAGATATTGCAAGGCTGAAGAGTCAAAGTTATTCCCATGTCTCTTTAATATATGTCTCCATATCTTATCTTGTATTCCCTCTATAAATAAATGAGAGTCCTCAATTGTAAGGCAAACCATTTTCACGAATATATGAGAATTTCTCGTGTGAATGAATATTTAATCAATCATATATCCAAGGATGTTGGTGGTGAATCAGACAATTCCTTATCCTTGGCTGGTGGAGCAAATCCTTTATGCCTTGGTGGGGGTGAGTTGTCATCTATACCAGTTTTTTTATTTGAGGCTAATAGCTTGTGCCTTTGTATTTTTGTGGTGAATCATCTATATCCTTTGTTTTCTTGCACATCATTCCCAGAAAATCCCTATACCCTTAATTGAAAAATCCCCGTTCCTGAAATCACTCACCTGCGCACGCATCAACTGGCCAAGGGGACGACGACGACGCGGGAGGGTGGAATGGCACCGATCGGACGATCGGAACTCCAGAGGAAAAAGTACTTCGAATGTAAAACCTTAAGCCAACACAAGAAGAAACTCTGTTTGCTCAATAAAGCAGGCCCATCTCCAGGTACTTTTGGGCCAAGCGAGTTTGGATCGGAAGTAAATTCCATGGAGGAAAGGTGTTCGTTTCGGCCTGTTAATGCTCCACAAATCTTGTCAAGATCAAGAAGTTCCCCTTCGATAAAATGGGGGGAAAAAGGAAGGCAAAAGAATTGTCGAGATCGATAACCCTGCTGCTTTTCACTCGCCGGGATCGTCTAGCAAAACAGGGATTTCTTGTTCATTTTTGGGATAGTAGCACAAACAATCCCTACACTGTGATCCAATAAGTAATATCGTACATATACTTTTAATTTATACAATGTGATCCCTGAATTTTGGTTTTGCATAATGTCATCCCTAAATTTTTAATTTGTTTAATGTGGTCCATAAACTACCGATAAATATTCAATATAACATATAAACTATATGAAAATATTTAAAAATTCGAGAATCACATTGAACATTGAACCAAATGAGACCACATATATGGACCATTTGTATCATTTTACTTCTATTTTTTCTTGCAAACGAAGAGCTCAAAATGTCAATCATAGTCCAATGCTAAAACCATTCCAATTGACTCAGTTGTTTCACATGAAAAGTTCTAAGACTAAAGCGAGGAGAAGAGCATACATGACAATGAATCTAAAGTTAAGTACGAATCTCAAAATTATCATTGAGCAATGCATCAAGCATCGCAACATAAGCATATTATGAAAGGTTGATAACATTAAAAATCTCAAATTGGAAACAAGCCCCATGACCTGTCCACACCAAATTAACTTTTGTCTCAAATAAATTCCAAACTAGTACCCTTGACTTGTATTTAGCCTGTCAAGTATTTGTTCAATATGGTGTTAAAATGCATACGTGTTAACGCATGCGTGACAAACAATTTCAAGAAAATTTAGACATAGAGAGTAATAAATTCAAGGAGGAAAATCCATGTGTATCAATGCGATATTGGATGGAATTCCAATGGAGAGATTTGAATTAGGGATATCGGTTTATAAATTTTTTGTTAGGAGAAAATTAATTTAAGGTAAAGGTCCGTTTGTTTGAAGAAAACCTGCTTCAAAAAATTATTTTCCTATACATCGATATTTAGATTATAGAAAACTAATCGATTTACAAAAAACGTTTTTCATAAATTCAAAACAAGTTTATATTAGGAGAAAATGACTTTCCCTTTTAGTAAGAAGGAAATCACTTTATTTAAATTATCAAATAAATAAAAACTAACTATTTTTTATGGAAATGATTTTAATGAGTAATATATACTTCTTTATCATAAGATTTTCACCAAAAAAAGTGCGTCCTAAATGTATCATGAATTGTATCGATCTCCCATTTCTAATGGTCTTAACCTTTTGGCTATAAGAGTATGATCGCTACGGCAAAGTCGAAGGCGAAGTCGTCGAAAGTGAGCGAAGAGCCAAATTCGTCGTATGCGCCCCTAAAGTCATTGAAATTGACTTCTCAATGTCGAACATAACTGTTAACATCTTTGAGATGAACCACATTTTTTTGCCAAATGTCTCAGTGAATAGCGTAAGCAGAGGCCCCATCCCAATCACATCAAAGGCAAAAGTCGCGTAACTTTCTCGCTATCGTCTAATCGACCGTTTTCACAATAGATAATTGATACTTTGAAAAGCGAATTTCCCTTTCACTGAAAAATAAGAGAAACAGGAGACAGAGACGTTAAGGAGGCATGATGATAATTTTCTTTCTTTGTTATTTATTTATTTATTTATTCTACTCCTAAAAATAGGTTTGGAATATGAATTGGTTCATTTCCCACGAAAGACACATAAGAAATCATTCTAAATATACAAGACAGGTTCAACCAAAAAAAAGATATACAAAAAAGGAGAAAGCCTCCATGGAAAATAAAAATTAATTTTAAATGTCACGTCAGCATTTTCCGTTAAAAAAGTCGATAGTGTTAACTTTAGGACTCGATTGAATTAATTTGATAAATTTTAAAACTTGATTGCACTTTTTATAAGTTTTAGGATTTAATTGTATCCTCGTGATAAGTTTTAGAACTTCTATAACACTTATTCATTTTTTTTTATTGATTGATTAGTTCAAGCGATATGAATAATCGTTTTTAATTTTTTTCCAACTTATTTATGTTTAGCGAAACAAATTAAGCCTTTAAATTAATTGGAGATTTCGATGGGCTTGACTTCCGGCTTCTTTACCTCGTCCTTGAGGACTGAGCACATTGTTCTCCATGCTCGCCCTCACCTGATCCAACCTCATGCATGACGGCACTTGCAAATGGCTTAACTTGTGAGAGTTGTTCGGTTCGGTTTGAGATTTTGACAAAGGTGGATGAAAGAACGTAAATGTGTATAATGGGAGAGCGTTCGATTTGTGAACGAAGAAGTATATAAAAATCGAAAGCAATATCCACATCGAATAATCGTTGATCTTCTTGCTGTCTCTGTATCTTTCTCTTAACCTTTTATCAAATCTGGAGCATTCACATGTCTTGTGATGTTAATATATTCGGATAGCCATATAGATAGACAATTCAATTTACCCTCTACACTAGCAAGTCATTTTACATAGATAACCCTTATCGCTCTCCATCCTAGGAAACAATTCTTGATGGAATCATTATAAAAATAACAAGAAGTGGGGTATACTCACTTAAAAATTTGTGACTTATTATAAGAAGCTACTATTATTTTCACAACGATTCAAAAATGATTACATGCACCCAAAACCGTACCGGTTCACATGATTTAATAACCGGGATGAATTGACTCGCGTTGCGTATGCAAGATTTGCGGAATGCCAATAATATTTCGCCACTTGTCATATCGATACATGACCAACCAACTAAAACCCACGCACACCCTCACAACAAATTGAAGGAGGCCCTTGAAAGCCCTTCCCGACATAATCCCACCCAAAATAGGCCGGTTCGGACTTCCTGCAAAGCCGGCGGGGCCATTTTACCTTCAAACCCATCATAAATTTTCCCCAATTTTTTTTTTTTTTTCATTCTACAAGGATCGAAACAAAGTGAATCTCCACGAGCTCTCACGAGCAATTCTGGTCCGTTTCTACTTTCGGTGCGTTGGTGGGGTAAAAGAACAGTAAAAGTAAAAAGCAGGAGAAGTTAAAAAAAAAAACTATCAACAAGGCCTAGCGATGTAGAAAAAGATCCCCCCGGACAAATTCCACTCACGAAGGTCAAGAGACCGTTCAGCGAGAGCCGTTCCCGCACGCACAGCAAAGAATCAGGGACACTCCGTACCCATCGCCCTCCTCCGCCTCCGGGCTTGTCGCTCTAGGCGGGGCGACGCGGCCGTCGACGAAGAGCGAGTTCGATGCCCCGCTCTCCCGCTGCGCTATGACGATCTCGTCGGGCCCGTACACGATCGGGCTCTGGCCGCCGGTCCTCCTGCATTCGTCGGCGGCTTTCCTCTCCACCGCGAGGAAATGGCCGAGCGACTGAGCGGCGGCGGTGGCGGCGGCATTGTCCATGTTCTCCACGTCGGTACTCACCCCCGAGCAGAGGGAGAAGAACCAGATTCTGGGCCTGGAGCTTTTCTTGTTCTTGACGGCCTCCGGTTTTCGGATCCTCGTCGATCTCCGAGAGAGCTCCAACATGGTTGAAGCGCCTATCAGGCTCCCGAGGGTGATGCTCCTATCGTGGAAGAACGATCCCGTGGACTGAATGACGAGACGCGGTTCGGTTAGTGAAATCGACAGGGGTTCACTAGTCCAGTTTTGCATGAAATCACGAAAGTGCAAATCCTTCATTCACATGAATTTGACTAGAATTAGCCGATTTATTGAAGCCCGGATGAATTGATCGGCATTATGGATGTTTTCGAAGTCTTCTAATTTTGTCCCCACAAAATGCTTTTACAGAAACTAAATACTCTGTTCATTGCTGTTGGGATCTTTCAGTCCAACTAAGTCTGCATGACAGCCCATTTATAATCTCATCATTGCCTTTACCTTTCTACTTTACGTTACTTTTCAAAATGGCATCTTTGCTTCTACAAGGAATGCGCTCATAGCCATTTTCTGGCAATTTGCCCTGCAAATTTTTCACTGACCTCAGTGTCTAAATCCGATGAAGAGTCTGTGGAAGAAGTGGGAGAGCCGGTGAGCAGAGTGTTGAAAGATATGGAACCGGTCGAGTGCTCCCTGCCGTTCCTCCCCAACCCGACCCTCACGTTCACCGGCTGCAACCCCAGGGGCCATCCCTCTCTCTGCAAAACAAGATAGATCAGAATCAGACCGTTCGCCAGACACAGAACACGCTGTTTCGGAAGGACATTGCACGAACAGCGTAATGTAACATCTTTGGCGTGTCGAATTGGTAAAGCACATTCGTTGTCCCAAGAATCTAGACCCAGAACGAAAAGAAACGAAACAAAAAGAAAGGGGGAGAACGGGTTACCTGCTGAGCCATGTCCTTAGGGCACTCTGTCTCGACTGCCTTCTTCTCACAGCTTCAAGCCCTCGCCCGAGGCGAGACGCGAGACATTTCCTCCAACGTCGTTCCCTCTAGAAAAGAACAGGGCAAGGCTGATCGATCATCCAAGACGGTGGGCTATATACAGAGAGAGGAGGGAACAACTGGATCCGCCCCCACAGAGAGAGAGAGAGACAGAGACAGACAGAGACGGGGGTCAAAAAGGAGGGAGAGAAGTCGAGTCGGAGGACTGATGATTTAGGTGCGCTCTTTTTCCTGTGCTCTTTACGATGGCCTTGTTGACCAGGAAAAAGAAAGGAGGAACAGAATCATTGTCTGCCTTTCGGAGTAGAAAATTCGCAGGAGAGAACAGGGAATTTAGGTTTCAGTCTTCGGAAGCAGGTGTCCTCCGCAATACGACAAACGTGTTCCGCCAACACCGAGCAGTGCTGTAACGGTCGGCGCTCGTGTTCTTAGATCAGTGCGGGAGAGGGATTCTGCATATTCTTTTGATCGCGCCTCGAAGATTGCAGAAAATAAGTTTATCCATACCCTGCAACTCCCCTTGTTTGTCCTAAAGCTGATTCTCCATATAGGATATTATCCACTCGCGAAACGATTAGGATATTATAATTTGAAAAAGATCCTCCCTTCAATTTTTACTTAATGCGATCACTTCTGATCAGATCGTGAGAAGTAATTTCTTTACAAAATTTTCAACCTCGATTTAGATTGGCTATATATGACTAGACCGGTTATGAACTGATTTGGTACAAGAGAATTGATTCAAAATACCATTTGACTGTTATGCTAAGCAAAATTTGCATGCTCAAACTCAAGACCCAGATCGAGGATATAAGCTAGTTGGGAAAAAAAAAATTGAAAATGAGACATTCCAATAAAATTAAGTGATGGAATAAGTATGTTATTTCTAAGGAGCTTTTGTGTCTTTCTATAGTTATCTTAGAGTTGATTGACGTTATGTGAGCCTTATAAAATTTCAAGAGACTAACTTTGCGAAGAGCCAATCAACTTACCTAACAGTATTGAAATCTTGTGATGGTTTTCTTTTGCATGAACTGCATATAAGTGATTTAGAGATGTGACCCAAAACCAACCCGGCCCGACCCAACACTTACTCCGGCGAGACTCTTCGGCCCTTTTCGAAGTCGTGGGCCGGCTTGCATATGGCCGGTTGGGTTTACTGGGCCCTTCCTGGCCCAATCGTCTGTGCTATTATTTCGTTAGCCCGAACTACGAACGGGCCTGATTACAATCGCACGTCCTCTTTTGGCGGCCCAATTGGCACTTTGACATGCATTTCTTCAGGACGATCACTTAGCAAAATCCAAAAATTTATAGCAATTGAGCCATAAAACTTACAGTTGCAAGTACCCTCTAGGCTTTTCATTAAGTTTTTCGGTTTTTAAGCAAACAAAAATTGCCACGCAACTTTTTAAAATTATCTTTCAATCTTATGTAGCTATTAATGGAAAAAGAAAGTTACGTAGATTTTCCCTTGATTAAATTCCTATGGAGCTAACGGAACGATTAAATGAACTACTGTGACAAGTTTAAAGACTTTAATGCATGAAATGAAAGTTTCATGGCTCAGTGGTCCATATTTTTTCTACTAACCATTCTTTTTTTCTTTTTTCTTTTTGACATTTATGAAAAATCTCGCCTTAAACAATCTGTTCAATTGTCATCGAAACAATTGGATATTCTCTTGCAAAGATAACACAGATCAAGACCCTGGCTTTTTTATTCGGCTAGCGAATATATTAATTGGCGCTAGTAGAAAAGTCAAAAAGTGCTACGAACTTTTAAATGCGTTGTTGGTTCTTGCATGGTCCGTAGCTAACCAGCCAAGCGCCAATGAATCTTTTTTACTTTAATTCCTCCGGGATATACCTACTGCACATGACTTTATATTCCCCAAATTCATACTTTACAACATTATCATTTGACTTTCTGCAGGAAAAAAAAAAGAGATAACGCCACACGAAATATGGGCATCCCCGTCTCAATTTATCCATCAATAGATCCTGTCGTTTGTTTGTGGTAACCCTTATACATTCCCGGTAAATCTTTTTCACATTTTTACAAAGTACGAGTGATATTCATTAGGGGTGATCGGTTCTCACTCCCGTCCAATCCTATCCCAAAACAAGGAATCAGATAAGAGTTCCCTGGCAGTCAAGTGGAACCGATTGTGAGGTGAAAGCGAAAGACCAAAAGAGGAGATGAGGCGGACATAAGATATTTAAAAATTAAAAATAAAATATCTGTATAGGCAGTCTAGTTTAGTCCAATTGCACCTTGGGATTGGGAAATGGATTGCCTAAACACTAGTTCCACTTCTAGAAACTAGTAGTCGGATTGAACCGACTAATTAGATTTAGTTCGAATGATTCCCAGTTCAATCGGTTCGTCTTGCTCATCCCTAATTTTTTCCATGAACTAACGACTTGTAATGATGAAGAACGATCTCATTCTTTCATGGTGAAAATGTTGAACGAGGTTTGCCAATTTGGATTTTACCATGGAAAAACAATACAGTTTACCATTGCTTATCACAACCATAACGTTTTCCGGGTAAATGCAGGTTATTCTTGATGCATGTAATTTGTTCTTGGTAAATAGAAGTTGTTCGTGATACATGCGTGCTGTTTGTGGTAAAATAACTAATTTACCATGAGTGAATAAGGTTTACTAGTGGCAGTTCCTAATAAATACAATTTGTTTATTGTACATACAAACAAATATAAACAACTTATTTGATAGATACAAGTTATTCTTGATAAGTATAATCTACTCATGATGAATATGATTTGTATACAGTAAAATTTATTCTGAACCGATAATTTTCATCGTCAAATAGACTCTATTTATATATGAGGTTACTAATAATAACTACACTTTACTACAGAATAAATACAAATTTTCTAATGGAGATTCGTGGATAACGAGGTCTTCTTTTACTTACAATGAAAACGGTATACTAAGTTTGATATGCTGTACGAAGTGAATGATCTCGTCTCAAGTTGAGATCGTCTTACCAAAGAAGGCCCCTACCATAGAACTGAAGGCCAACTCATCGTTTCACATTATTTATACACAGAAAAGCAGTTGAGATATGATAGATCGGCCATCCCAATGGAGCAACCAAAAGCTTTCTTGCATAAACAAAGAAAAAAAAATCGATCTGACGATGATATAAACAATGTATGCGGCAAAAAGGAAGGTCGAGTCGAGAGAAAGAAAGGAAAATAATATTGATGATATCGGATTCTAATACATGTATCGTCCCAATGATCGTTTCCATAAATAAATCCTTCTCTTTCCTCTTTACTTCTTTTCCAGATGTAGCAATAAAGAATGGCCAGTGCCGGCTAACTAGGGTTAAAACATTAAAGATTATCGATACGAGATGAGATGAGAATCAGGGCTCGCAGCAAAAAAAAGGAAACCTGGGAGGTGGCAACTGGTGCAGCATTTAAAGACCCCTCTGGCAATGGGCAGCCTGCCGTCTTGAGGGAACACGAAGATCCCTTTCGTATCCATTAGGGTTCAAGAACAGAGAAAGATACAATGGAAAAAACAAATGGAGCATGTCTGCAATCTGCATCTCTCTCTCTCTCTCTCTCTCTCTTGCCAAAGTCAATGCTGAACAAGAAGAGAGAGAGAGAGAGAGAGAGAGAGAGAGAGAGAGAGAGAGAGAGAGGTGGCATGTGGTGCCGGGAATGAGGGAATCCGATGCAGACATTGTGGATGACATGTTCTTGGGTTCGTGATATCCACTCACGTTATCCCAGGGTTCCCAGTATCCCATCTGAAGCCGAGGTGTTAATTACCATTGCCATTTAATATGCCGTGCCTCCACGACCTGTCGTTCCTCTAACCACATCTTTGATGGGCGAGTTATGAGTTATGGACATTGTCCTTTTGTAAAGTGAACTCAAATTAAAAGTAAACGAAGTCCATGTTTGTAACCCATCAATCAGATGTTCAGTTAGAGGAAATTGAAGATTGGGGAGAACATTCCATAACGAAATTATGGACTTCCGTAGCATGAGGAGTTGAGGATGTTATTGTACGCCTAAACCACACGCACATCAAACTTGTTAAGTTATTCGGTAAGCGCATCGATCGAATTTGACCCGTTAGCCATTTAAGACCGTCTGAGATATTCTCGTTCAATAAAAGCCAAGCGCTTTTCTGCTGTTGTCTCGAGTCGAATCGGGAGATCATCCCCGTTTGCTTGTAAGCTACTCAGATGATCAACTTACCAGTGAGCATGTGAAATAGACGTCAGTGTTGATTGCACTTTCATACTTCAATTCGACATCTGTAATTCAGTTCGAGTTCGACTCAACTTCAATTCCCTCATAAGCAGCACAGGCGATTTTGATAACCTAACTTGAGCGTGAAAATTCAAGCTTGATCATGTCGGAGTCGAGCATCACGGTTTCGACTCCAAAAAGGAAAGCGGTTCGTTCATGATGAACGCGAGGGAAATGCAGTGTTCAACCAAATAACGAGATTACTAAAGAGGGCAAAGAAAGGAAATGAAGTCCGAGGAGAGAGTTTCTATTCTCGTTGAGACAGAACAGCGCAACGACAACAGCTTACGAAGGATCTCTCGTTAAAAACATCAGCAGAATAATCAGTTCCACATCGAAAGACTAATTTTACAAAGTCAAATCTTCAACACAATGCCTTCGCGTTGCTTTCCAACTTCACTTTCTTGATCTTACTGTATAAGTGTCTCCGGATCGCCGGCGGGAACAGGGAATCGATCTCGTCCGTCAGGTCAAGCAACGCAACTCCTGCACTGCGGTCTTTCCTCTTCGCTGACCGGACCGCTCGGGGCTTCCTCGGCGCGGGCGGGCACTGAGCTGCCGCCGGGACTTCTGCTTCCCGGCCTGACGAAGTCGTCGTCGGGGTTGGGGTCTTGAAACCATCATCATCTTCTTCGACGCTGCTGAGTTCTCCCGGAGATGGCAATTCTACAACCCGCTCACTCCGTTCTTGGGCACCAACTTCTTGAAATTCCGGCGAGGTCTTCCTGGACGAGAAGCTGTCCAGGTCTTCCATGGCGTCGAGATCTCTCTTCGGTATGAAGATAACTTCAGAACTTGCCGTGCCCATCAAAGATTAAGAGCTAAAACTAAGTCGGAACCAAGAACCGAGGGTTTGTAAGAACGAGAGTGCGTGGGGCAAATGCAGTTGAGCTTTGCTTGAAGCAAAGTGACAAGAAGGAGAAGGAGGGGAGGAAGTGGTTTGGTTCAGGCTAGAGACGGAGACCGAGAAGTCTAGGAAACAATGAAGGGCGGTGGTTATTAATATAATAGGCGGACTTCTCAATTTATACATGCATGTTCGGTAAGAATCCCACGTTTAAACCTAGTTTAAACCTTAAAAGAAACCGGCTGAATGTGAAATTAAACACTCGACTTGGGATGCCGTGGATTTCACCGTTAAATCACGGCATCTCGCACCTAGCCAATCACTATCATCCTGTGAGTAAAGTCTAATTTAACATATAATGCAACAACTTCCGTGAAATTAGTCGAGTTGAAAAGTTTGAATGGTTATATAGTCAAAACCGTATGCCGTATACACGGTAAAGTTGTAAGATAGGAGTAGGCTGCATCTTAACCAAAAGAAACCATTTAATTTTTTTTTTCTTCTGGGTCTTTAATTAGTGAATTCTTTTTGCAAGATTCTTTGGATTTTAGGTGTGAGGAAGCTTTGGATCATGAGAGAGAGAGAGAGAGAGAGATAGAGAGAGTGGGGGTGGGGGCGGGGGAGGGATAGAATTTCTAATGTCTCAACCCACTTCGGCGAAGGATCCGATGCAACAAATATGTGGCGACACCCACGTTAAACAAGAACTGAGAAAAAGAAGAGAGAGTCGAATCGGGTCGGACACAAGAAGCTTAAAGAAAAAACTATAAAAGATCTCCTTAAAGAGGGAGGGAGGGATTGCTTTTTCTATCTCCTTTTACATGGCTTTCTGTGAAACTTTTTGATGCATGCTGCACGTGCTTCGCTACAGGGAAACCACCTGTTCTCATCGAGCTAATCCGCAGTTGTTAACATAATATAATGCGAAAAGACAAAGTACGTTAATCTGCAATCTTAATGACCCTTTTCCCGAGTATATTTGGTGTCGCTATAAACATCTTAAAAGTTTCATATTAATGCATGAGAATCGTGAACTCTAAATTTTATTTCATAAATCATTCTACTCGTCAAATTTAGGATTTCTATTTTATTACGTATAATGCATTTTCACAGTAGTTCTTTCATTCATACGTGTAGGATTTACACGGTTATGACAAGAGTGTTCAAGAATAAATGAGATTGCCGGTAAATAATTTTTAAGTAAAATGTTATAGAAAGTTTGACCTCCAAAGTTTGCATGCATACTACTTTTGTCTCTTTCTCTCTCTTTCTTTCTTTCTTTCTCTTAGAAAACATATGGCGAGACTTTCTAATTAAGGTCTTGGACGGCAATAGGGGATGGTCCATTATCCCAGAAATTTAAAAAAAAAGCCAAAATAAACTATAAGTCTATCATATCTAATCTACCGTACCATACTGTAGCCGGCCTAAAATGCCTGCGAAAAGGGTGATCGTTTAGCATATAGAGAGTGGCTCTTCGTATTATTTAAGCTAATAATTCGTCCATTTTAGCATACATCGTCTTTCCTATTCTCGTCGCTATGTATGCCCACGTCAAGCTCTTTAGCTATCTATAATTCACCAAGGGAGGTCGGCCCAAGAGATTGATCAACGTCAGTTTTTCCTTTTTCTTTTTAATATCTTGTTGGCTTAGACACAATAGGCATGGCCTCGATCGATGGCTCCGCCAGAACGTGTTGATTTTGTCTCTCATGTGAATCGGATTTAATTTGGTAGTGTAATCACGATTCTCGTTGCATGCGAATGGGCGAGGCTTTGTCTACACGTGTAGCTCTAGAAAAAAATACGCGTGTCCAAAAAAATCCCATAGTGGACGAAATTGAGAAAATCACTGGAAAATTCTTAAACTTATTTTATGGATGCTGATTTAGTCATAAAATTTTAATTTGGTTAATTTAATTTAAAACCTTTCGAACGATTTGTCAATATAGTTATTTATGTTGATTTTAGCTGATAATCGCTGACACAAATAATTTTTGAAAATCTTAAAATGATTATGAATTTTTTCCTTTTCCTTTTCTTTTATTTTTCTCTAGCTAGATTCGATGAGACTAGTGATGCTCAACCTTGTCAGCCTCTGTGAGGTCGACCCTCATTGGTTTGTCCTTCGCCTATAGCCGGTCACCGGCCATGATTGATTGAGGAAAAAGGAAAAAGAAAAGAAAAAAACAAAAAATAAATAGTTCATAAAGATTTAAAAAATTGTCCATATCAATGCTTTGGTCATGCCACGTAAGATAGTTGGCGCTCATATTAGTGATTGTTTGCAATAATTGTCGGAAAGACTACATTAACAACCATCAAAAGATTTAGGACGAAAATGGCCAAATCGAAAGTTTAGTATTGAAATAATTTCGGGAAAAGTGCCAAAAAAAATCCTAAATCTTTTGCATTTGTGTCAATTTAGTCTTAAACTTTTTTACGTTGCGTCAATTCAGTCATTTCCGACCAATTTTGGCCAAATTTTGCTGATTGGACGCTAGCCGACCGATGTTGATAACTTTTAATAATATTTTAATATTTTTGATTTTTTTTCTTCTCCTCTTCTTCCTCCATTCGGTCGTCGGACCTCAACAACCGGCCGAGGCAATGGCCAGCGAGGGTTGAGCCTCGCGCTGGGCAGCGAGGGTGAGCCCTGCCAGCTCGGTAGGCCTCGCGAGGCTTGCCCTTGCTGCCTAGCACGAGGCTCGACCCTCGTTAGATCCGGCGAGAGCGAGCCTTGCCACCTAGCACGAGGCCACCCTCGTGGCCATTGGTGAGGTGGTCGGCGAGGTCAATGTCGACCTCGCCGGCTGTCGCCTTTGGTCGGTCGCCGAAGTCTTACAACTGACTGGAGGAAGAAGAGGAGAAGAAAAAAAAAAAAAATTCAAAAATTCAAAAATATTAAAATATTATTAAAAATTGTCCACATCGGCGTTGATCGAGTCACGTCAGTGGTGGCGTCCAATCAGCAAAATCTGGCCAAAATTGACCGAAAATGACTGAATTGGCACAACGTAAAAATGTTTAGGACTTAATTGGCACTAAAAAAAGGTTTAAGACTAAATTGACACAAATGCAAAATGTTTAGGACTTTTTTGGCACTTTTCCCAAATAATTTCACACAATAGGTTTATGGTCTTTTTCGTAATTTTCCCTGTAAAATGAGCATGTCGTACTTCTCTCTCTCTTTTTAATATTTTTGACTCTAGAGGACAAATTAGTGAGAAAAAGATAAAAATATTCAAAAGTCCATAAGTGCTTAGTGGAAGAAATTGCTCCTATGCGTAAGCAAGTGTTGGATTGATGGCAAACATGTATATTTTCAAACCCAAGATGATTAGTCAACACACATGTCAAAACCATCTTGAGCACAACATAACAATTCCCCATCACTAGGTGTGTTGAACATAATCATATGCAGGCAAGGGTTTTCGGTTCATAAGGAGAATAGTCTTTCAGACAACGAATCATGAGTCTCCCCAATGCAAGAAGCTATTATTGAAGGCTGCTCGCGGTCAATCTTTGCATGATTGTGGTGCGAATAATGTCAAACATTTTCTTGATTGCTTTCCCTGGTTTTGCTTTGTTTTCTGCACTTTGCATGACGAGGCTTTGGTGGCGCCATTTGCCCTAGGATTCCCCGCTGAAAATGGATTGAGTCGAGGTTTGGTGAGGTTCTACTCGAGTTTGAATAATTATACTGGCTTTTGAATGATTATAGCTTCATCAATCGAAATGATGAAAAGGGGAATGTGGGATTGATCTATTATGCAGGAACTGAGGTCCACTGGGGAGGACCAAAGAGGGAGATGGTGAGGAGCATGGCATGCCATGGCTGACAAGCCGTGAGGTCCATCCATCCATCCTAGTCAACTTCGTCACAAAACTATATACACTTTCTTAATATTTTTTTATAGAACTAGGGTTAGCCTGCTTTCAGTTGGGAGAGCCGACTCTCGCGTACATATGCTGTCGCGAATTTCTCTAATCTTAACATCGAACATGGCCTCTCTCTCTCTCTCTCTCCACACGGATCTGAGCTAGATCAACCCTCTCGAGATGGAGCTCATCGACTCCGGATCGACTCGATCAAAGGTCGAAAACCTCTAATCATCCTCTTACACAGAGAGAGAGAGAGAGAGAGAGAGAGAGAGAGAGAGAGAGAGGATTGCTTGGATTTCACCGCATCGTAGACATGATGAGGGGGTGTGTGTGTGTGGAGAGGACCACTTCGGTGGCTTTACACTTTTACATGCTAACGATTCCCGTTGCTCAGTCCATCCTCTACAAATCTACGCCACTCATCAGCCAGCAATTAGCAATAAGATCCGGATGGGGTATAAGCTGCTTTTCCAATCATGTAGATCGCTGCAACGCTAGCATGAACACTCCACGTGCTGGCTCTTTTGCGTTGACAGGGAACGTACTTTTCTTTTTGCTTTCAAGAAGCATTGGAGGGGCTGCTTCATATCTAATCGCAGTGCTGCGAGAGGAATTCTTTTCTAGGGTCGGTACAAATCAGGGCGCACATTTCAAGTACTCTAGTAAATTTTTGATTCACGAAATACCTCCCCAACTCCGTGGACAACCTTATTAATCGGCCGAAATGAAAGTTGGTTAATTTATACTAGATCTGTCAAAATTGATCATAAACTTATTTTTTAACCTGTATTTGATGAGCTGATGATTATATGAGTTAATTATATTCAGTAAATAGGTTAATATGGATATTAAATTGGTTAATAATTTATTTAGACCCAGTCCATCTTTATAACTTTCTCTCTCTCGACCTTACTCAATCTCGCAGTCATCTATTCCATGTTTTCACATCAGTTTGGGTATGAGTCTTCTTATATTTGATTAAAAACATAAGTATTTTAGTAATATAAGTTGGGTTGGGTATGAACATGATTCATTTTGGGTCGAACCATTTTTCACCCAACCCACCCGTTTGACGAGTCTAGTTCGGAGAAAATCATATCGAGAAGCGAGGTATCAGATAATTTTCTTCAAAATCTAAGCGAAAGATAATTTCTCCAATGCTAAAGGGATCAATCAAACGAGGAATTGAAAAACATTTAAGCTAATGGCCGAAACAGGATCTGCCTAACCCAGCATTCTCTGGGATCGCGCTTCGTACTGCATGTGTTCCGTTTTGTACATGCGCACATTAATTGTTAAGGGGAAACCCCTTTTTGCTTAATTAATGTTGCAAAGCTGGGGCAGAGATCTGATATAATGTGGGTATGATGCTGAGAAATAAGGAGGGGAGGAGGGAAAAAGAAAGGCGAACACGCACTCTCATGGCGCATCATTGCATCTCATGCTCATGCTTCATGATGCTGCTCCCCCCGTTGCCGATCATGATGTCCCATCACCGGCAATCATGGCCCTGGTTTTTGCACCTGCTAATCCTTCCATTAAACAAACTTATTTTGTTGCAGAGATGCTGTTCTTTTTGATCTCAGCCTTTGGTACTTCTCAATCATGGGAACGAGATGGAATCCGATAGGATTCGCGTGATGGGGATGTACGCGGCAAGAGTTGGCACGATTCCTCCCATCCCGGTCTTGAGCTGATTAGGGTTTGAAGCAAGTTCTGCAGATGTCCTAAGAGAAAATATTACGTGCCAAAACGTAGTTAATACCACAGGCACAATGTCAAGAATGATCCTCGTGTTGTTGGCTGATATCTAATCCGATCTTTGAACTTTTAATGATGTTTACTTTGGTCCTTATAGATAATTCGACTATATTAGTATCCAACCTACTCGAATCTTTTGAAAGAGCTTAATACTAGGCCTTGTGAAGTGAAACGACTTGTAAACAATGACCATATGGATAAAAAGGCTTTCAAAATCCGACTTATGGATATAATTTCATCTCGTTTATTTGAGGTTTTTTTTCAAGGATGCGTAAATTTTTAGTTTTGCTAGCTCAATCATGATGATTGGGAATCGCTCTCGATGCCAGCAGCACGGAAAGTCAATATGGATAAAAGGGTCCTAACCGATCTGCCGGTTTGACTCGTCAATAACATTCTACTACTTCAGTGGCCCACTCGACGACGGGCTCGCTTTGCCGAGCTCAGGTTTTCCGGTGAGGTGTGTACTGGCGCTCGAACATGAAACTCATCGGGAGACATTCGCGACCCTCTTCGGTCGAGGCTCAAACAGGGCCCATCAAATCACCCTAAATCGGTTTACCTCGCAGACCCATCTAGAGAAGAAGCCAGAAAAGCCCATTGAAAATCACACACACGAAGGCCACACGGCTTCCCCTCAGTCAGTTCAAAGAAGTAAGTCAAGCAAGCAGTCCAACGCCAACATGAGCCCAACTCCGAGTCTTATTATTCCCCTGCTGTCGTTTTCAAGTGTCGTGTCTTATGGCCGTGGAGTCGTATAATGTTGCGAAAACGTGCGCAACCCTTTTGACTAGTCTCCTCTTTCTCCGTTTGATCGCGTTTTCGTGGATTATGGAATTGTACGATGCGTCTGAACAGCGTTTGACAAAGTCGTACCCGCGACGTCGTCCCTAGAAACCGAAGTCCTTTCCTCGCTTCTCGAAGGCCCCCCTTCAATCCCCACCGATCAAAAGTCCTACGTTGAAAACATACGAGGTGAATTCCAGTCCGACACAGGCTTTGAAACTTTGAAACGTCCAATGTGAAAGTTTGTGTTTTATTCCTGACCTCCATCTTCCAAAGTCTGCGAAAGAGACCCCTCCCACTCCCACTTTGGAGTAGGAGAAGGGGCGGAGGGTTGGGGGGGGGGTTTGTGACGGATGCGTGAGTCGATGAACAGATCATACGGGGACGATTACGGACCGATGGATAGGACGCAATTTTCTTTTGGTTGAATTAATAACACGGCGTTGGAGATTTAGAGATGTAACATCATTCATGAAGATTTTCATGATGACTGAATTCTTGCAAGCACAATACCATGCTCTTGCGATTTTTTGTTACCAATATAACGGAATTGAGCCAAGATCTGAATAGTACCCTTGACCGCGGCATTCCATCGATCCAAATCCATCGTGTAACCGTATAAGCACGCCAATGTAACTATCGATAATTTTAGCCTCGAGTAATTAAGAAAGTCCGTAACCCCTTTCTTGTCAAACGTTTCTCGTTCTTAAGTTTCACGAAATGCCCTATAAATAAAAAGCTTACTTGCACCCTCAATACAGAGGTCTACATCTCTCTCTCCATGATTGGCCATCTCCCTCTGTTTCTCCATCTCTCTCTCTCCCGTTCTTGACGCACGCATGTCTGCGCATTATTCCATAAGTCCCCATATAAAGAATTGAAATTTAATCCGAAGGAGGGGAAGTTCACCAACTCCTCATGACCCACACTGAACAGAGGGTTCATTCATTTCAACGTGATGATCCCGGGTTGGTCAGCTGAACTTTCTCCTTCCCCGAACCAACCCCGTAGCTCTCTCCTCTCTTGCCTTTCTGGTTATCTTTTCTCTTTTGGTGGTAATGAGCAAGAAACGTCATGGAGCTTTACTTCGTTGACTTTATTTTGTTGACTTCACGGTTGTTGCAATTTGGACCGGGCCAAAACATGGTGGAGCGAGAGAGTGGACCAGTCTTGGGAGTTTTCTTACTACTTTAGCGTATCTAGCGCGCCAAAAAAGCTGTGGCTTTTTGTGGGTGCCGGTCAGCCATTCTGCCTTCTCGGACAACCACCGCTAACGACTCCTCCCTCCTCCCCTCCCCCTCCTCTTTCCTCTCGTAAAAATCATCCCTTTTTGCCGTTCCACGCGAACTTTTTTGGTTTTACGAGAGTTTGACTCTTGCAATTCTTGATTGTCCTCTGTTCAGACACCCTTTCTGATCTTTCTTAAGAGCAGTCCACGCTTAGTCAGACCGAGTCTTGCCCTGTCTCAACTCCATCGGAAGAAGCATCGAATCTTGAAGGGAGCAAACTCCGAGGTCTGTTGTCTTCAATTCTGCTGCTGATTCAAATGTCGAGAGCTTGTTTTGTATGCCCAGTTTCTTCTTCGTTTCGCTTCCGAGGGGTATGATCGTTTTTGCTGAGGGACGAGGCGAGGAGTTGAACAAACCCTTACCGTCTCTTTTAATCTTGACTTCTGTCGCCTAATTTGCACCTCTGTATTCATTTTGCTGCCTTAACTCTGCATGCAACTGCGAGACTTGCCTTTCTGTATAGCAAACGGTAGTAACCCGAACGCCTATCTTTCGTTCCTTTTTAAAGTACAGAAAATCTGCAGTTGGACAAGTTCAAAACACAATCTTTCGATCGGTAGTTAGAAGAGGGAAGTAGTTCACTGTCCATTGAAGTCTGTAGTCTGGTGCAGGATCGTCTGATTAGAAGGTTAAGAATGAATTGGGCATGCGATTCTAGAGCGTTTCATATCTTTGGGAAAGAGAGTCAAAAGTGGTTCTCGGGTTGCCGAGGGTTGTGCTGTGTCATTGGGTTCATTGTAAAACTGAACTTATTTGGTGCTTGATGTTGATGATAATAACAAGGTCACAGGAATCTTTGGTGCTTTGAAATGTACTTGGGGATAGTACCCATCTCCGGGTATGGCTTGTCGGTGTAGAACTCTGAAAAATGCGAACTTCGCTCATATAGTGCGTTCCTATGTTGATTCAGGATCCAGTGATAAAGTCAGGTATCGCGACATTACTTTCGGTAAATAGCTGAAGCGCCATTTAAGACTTTAGGTGCGCTCTTGTGCTTCGAGCTCTCACAGATGGAAGGGGACGTCCAGTGGAGAGATCATGGCATCCAACTGCAGAACAGTCATCAGGGTCGCTGGTGGGGGTTACTTCACATCCTCGACTATCATTACTGGCGTCACGTCAGGAATGTCAGGAAAGCGCTTCACGGAAAAGAGCGTCAAGGAAGAAGACGCCGCATTCGTAAGCCATGTCAGTATTGCCTCATCCTCCCATGTCGCTAGTTTTATTGCCTTTTGCATTTATCCACTATAATAATGAAAAAGAGGGAAGTAAGAACCTTTTCAATATCAAACGGTCGCTCCTACGTCCAAGAGACCGTTTCCTATGTTGATACGGTACTACTCTTTTGGCAATGACTAAGTACTCTTCCAGGTATCCTGTTTCCTGACACTGATGATCCGATTACCCAGCTTTCCTTATCCATGTTACAAATTTCGATAATAGAAAATGTCTAGCACCGTGAGGAATTTTTTCGCTTGAATTAATCAATGAACAGGATAACTTTATATTATGCTACCAACCGGAATATCAAATTGCTTAGGTGGCTGTAGATATCACATTCCTTTTCTGAAATACCGCATTAACTGCAGATATCAGTGCTGTGACATTTTATGGTATTGCATCAACTATGACAGCTTTGGATCTCGCATTCCTGTTCTATCTCTCGCAGTTCTTATCCGAGTTTATTTTCCTCTGGTTTCAGGTTGTGCTACACCAAAAACAATTTCCTTCAGCTGGGAGACTGGTCAAGGGCAAGATGAAGCAGAGCATCTACTGGTAAATTCGTGTTTTTAACTCTGAATTTCAGTGTACACCTCTCAATTTAAACCATTGAATTGCTGGCTCTACTGGAAAATTCTCATTTCAATCACCACAATCTTTAATCAGAATGCTTTTGCTGGCACACGTGTAATGATGAATTTGGATATCTTTTGATTCTGAAACTTTCGGCAGGAACGGCCTAGCATAGAAGCTAGTTCTATCGATGATGTTCCTGCGATTAGCACCGGAGAAGTACTTGCAAAAGATGCGCCCGAGGAAAAGATCCATCATGATTGGATTTTGAACTTTCTTTTACGTCGAAATCACCGCACCAATTCCATCCTTGATGAAATAAAAGCCGAATGGACAGATCCTCTTATAATCCTTCATGACGGAGCCGACCCTCCAATCCCCACATTGCAGGACCTTTATTCACTAAGGACAGGGGAGGAGGTTGGTGCTGGAAAAAGAGCCCACCTCTCCGAGAGAGGTGGAGAAGTGAAGCAAAAGATGATGGACTATGGGCAGGGCGAGAAAAATTTGCAGCGACACGACAAAGATAAGGCCAAGACAGAGAGAATCAACGTAAACAAGGATTCCCTCCCCAATGTCGCCCAACAGCAAGAGTCACATGCGGGTATTGTGAAACAATACCATGGCCAGCAGACATCCATTAGAAAAGTAAGCTTCACAAAGTCTCAATCATTTCCGGTGGCCGATGCATCAGGCGCTAGATCTCATAGGCCAAGCACTCTTGAGCACAAGCAAAGTGAAATGTGGTCTTTCCCAAAGGGTGAAAAGCCAACAACAATCACTCCGGGGCTAAGCCTCACCTCATCCAGCTCGCTACAAAATCACGACATACAATCAGTGCAAAGCGGTGCCATGAAGCAGGAAGATAGGGCTTCTTCCTCGGGCAAATCCCACCTGAATAACGTGCACAGATGGAATCAGACGGTCACGAATCAGATAAAACGCATCAAGCGTAGAATAAGGCGTGCATTTAAAGAAGAAAGAAAAGAAAAGGTGCCAGCTGATGCTGTCCTTGACAGAATTTCTCATGGATCTAGTTCTCCTGCCGACACGAAAGAGATTTCTGAAAATTCCCAGTACCAGGATGGCGAAAACTGGACCACTGTGAGTAAGCCACACCACATGGAAAGAACTTCCTCTATACATGAGTCGCTGGATAGATATTCTCAGTTATTCGAGAACGCTTATGGGAGGGAGCCTATCCTGCATCATTCCAAGAGCCTAAAATTGACAGACGAAGACAGGAATTCCTCGGGTGGGCATTCGCGTAAATCTTTCAGAAGGAGACTCTCCCTTCCGGATCCTGAAAGCCTATCTTTCCTCCTTGGTGTGGTGTCTTTAGATGCTCTTCGTTCAGACATGCGAGTGATGAAGGATGGTGATCTCCATGTGATTAGTGAGTGTGATTCGGGCAGCAGATTAAATTCTTTGGCTATTCCTTCAAATCCTGATGGAAGTGCTCCACTACAAGATAGTTCGGAGGTCAGGTTCCTTGAAGATATTCATGAAAAAGAAGAAGATGAAGAAGAAGACGGTGATGGTGATGATGCAGAGACTAGTACTGAACTGCGCTCCAGTGCAGTTGTAGCTTTTGATCAGAAGACTGTTGAATATAGTGACAATGTTGTTGAATCGGCAGGGGAGGATAACAGTGCTCTGCATGAACGGGAGATGTCTATCACATGGGAAGCCGTCGGTCAAGTAGGTGAACTAAGTTCAGTTTGTAGTCCCAAACCCTCTCCAAAGGACGATGAAGCTACGGCGGGGGAGTTTTTGCCTTCAAATGGTATCAACTACATCTCAAAACCAAGTTCCATTTTCGCATCATTCGCCTGGAATTACCTGGTTTTACTGTCAAGAGTGCGACGGAAATGGCATTTTTTAAGCATATTAAGATCAAACGTGTCCTTGAATGCAGATCTTACAATTCATATCCTCTTTAAATTGTTATATGTGTTGTCTGATCCTAGTCAATCCAAGTTCATAATCAGACCTGCTATCAGAATACATTTTACTATTCATCAGTCTGCTACTTTATTTCTCATGTGCAAGAGTTGGTTGGCACAAATTGATCCATTATTGCTTCAGGTTGCATTCATCTGGAGGAGCCGGGTTCTCATGCAAACCTGCCCAGCAGCTCTGTCCTGGAAGCTTCGATGGTATCTTGCGAAGCTTTAAATGATACGGAGACTGGGATGAAAAACAACATTGTAGACCATTTCTTAAAGCCGTTGCACTTGGATAAAAGGGATGAGGCAGACTTTAACTACGTAAGTCACTTGCTCAACCTATCCGGTGTCTTGAAAGTGAGCAATTCGAATGGTGGCAAACCGCAGACCGACCGCTGAACCCCAAGTTATTAGATGATTTGGAGGATTGCACAGCAGGCCACGAGCTAGGATGCTCGGATGAGGTTGCCGGTACTTACAGTGACCACCAGCTTCTGTTTGATTTAGTCAATGAAGCACTGCTCGAGATCTTCGAGCGGTCATCGGCTTTCTTCCCCAAAGCCTTCTCCTATGCTACCAATGGCAGACTGATCCCGAAGGGTCAGCACATGCTCGAGGAGGTCTGGAAAAGAGTGAACCGGCATCGCACGGGGCCGGAGCAGGACCAGACATTCGATGAAGTGATGGCTCGGGATCTGGCGAGGGGAGATGGTTGGTTGAACCTCCAGTGGGAAGGGGAGTGTGTGGCGCTCGAATTGGAGGATTGGATCCTTGACGATCTCTTAGACGAAGTCCTTGAGAGTGAGCAAGTTGGCAGGTAGAAGTAAGATGTCCGCATAACCGTTCTTCGCTTTCTTGCACGCCAAGTTTTGTTCATGATATGGTGGTTTTGTGCTGCATATCTTGAGACTGAGATGTCTTCTCAAGGGATCCTAGATCATTTGCTAGCAAGGGCGGAAGAACTTCAGGATTTTAGAGTCGATTTTTATATGGCACGTCTGTTCTGCATCTTAATGGCAATCAGTTTGGTAACAAGGCAAGGCCGTGAAGATTTTTCTTTTCTTTTTTGTATATATGTTGATACGGGTCGTGAGGGATCCGAAAGTTATTCGTTGGATGTTGGTAAATTCGTTATGGTATTTTTGATCGGTTGGATTAGTGCAATGGAGAGAGTTCATTAGCTTCACCATTCTTGTAATTTATGTTTGACTAATTGAATGGAATTGAGATTGAATTTTCTCCATTGCTAGAGCTTTTTTTAGGGCGTGCATCATAAACTTTTTACTTTTTATTTTTTCGTTTGTCTGTTCTTGAATAGGTTTGGAATAAAAATTCGTTTGATAACGCAATTTGATTTTTTTATTTTTGGAACATATTTCTATTCCAAAAATATATTTGAAGAATAAATCGAAACTAAATTTTTAACTTCTCAATTTCCGAAATAGATTGAGAAATTAGGAGGTGCATGACAACCACCTATTTTTGTTTTGAAACAATTTTTCTATTTGACTTATTTCTAGAATAGAAATTAGTTTGATAAACTTATTTAATTTTTCTATTTTCAAAATAAATTTTTATTCTAGAAATAGGTTTGGAATATAAATCAGATGTAGAAATTTTCTATTTCTCTATTTTCTGAAATAGAAATGAGAAATAAAAATTATTCTCATCGTTCGTCAATCGGTCTTTCATCCATCGCTATTGACCATCGTTTGTCGGCCGCCGGCTAGTTAGCCACCGCTGCCGTTGCCATTCGCTGATCGTCGGCTACCATCGCTGCCGCTGGGTCGCTGTCTTTCGGTTCATGCCGTCCGAAAGGAAAAATTTTTGTGTCGTTATTAAGCGAATTTCTATTTTTAGAGTAGAAATTTTGTGTTGTTATCAAACGATTATTTTTGCTTAGAAATTCTTTTAGAAATAGAAAAATCTATTTGTCTTCTAGAAATGAATTTTTGACATTCACCCCTTTTATTTTAAACCAGAAATTAATTTTTGTTCTAGAATTTTTGGCACAGACCCTTAGGTTCCCTCTGCCACATAAGAGCTGAAAACATGTTTTAGGAGGTTTTGAAATCCTATTGGCTGTCGTTAAGGCGACGCGGATCGCGATCCCCGTCTCGCCAGCACACTCGTTCTCCGTCGTCGATTCTTCTGCACACCGACGGTTCAGATTCCTCCTGCACCTCTTCCTCGGAAACTCCTCGAAATTTTCGAAAATCTCCCGCCTCTTCCCCAAAAAAAAAAAAGAAAAACACCAATTTAAATACGACGCTCGCGACTTCTCCATTCCCACCATCGCCATTCCTTCATTCCATTCCTCCTTCGTGAAAACCAGAACACGAAAGAACCCTAATTTCGCAACCGGAAATGGCTCGCACGAAGCAGACGGCGCGGAAGTCCACCGGCGGAAGGCCCCGAGGAAGCAGCTGGCGACGAAGGCCGCCCGGAAGTCGGCCCCGGCGACCGGCGGCGTCAAGAAGCCGCACAGGTTCAGGCCCGGGACGGTGGCGCTGCGGGAGATCAGGAAGTACCAGAAGAGCACGGAGCTGCTGATCAGGAAGCTCCCGTTCCAGCGGCTGGTCCGGGAGATCGCCCAGGACTTCAAGACCGACCTCCGGTTCCAGAGCAGCGCCGTCGCGGCCCTCCAGGAGGCGGCGGAGGCGTACCTCGTCGGCCTCTTCGAGGACACGAACCTCTGCGCCATCCACGCGAAGAGGGTCACCATCATGCCCAAGGACATCCAGCTCGCCAGGAGGATCAGGGGCGAGAGGGCTTAGGAAGCGGTGGCGGTTGGCGTTGCCGCCGTTTGTTTCGGTTTGTGTCTTAGGGTTTGTGGATCTGGATTTGTGGTTCTGGAGATGATGGGTCTGGTTCTTGCTCTAGGTGTGATGATAAGCCCAGTTGTAAATCTCTCAGTTAGATGTGATTCCAGCTTTTAGAAATGCCAATTACTGATTGGTCAATCGTTCACGGCTCTCTTCATTTTGCTTTTTCTTTTATGAGTAGAAAATGGTATTGTTTTATAACTCTTGAAGTGGGTCATTTACAAAGCTAGATCAGAAGAAGAAAAAAAGATGCTTTCTTTCTTCCGTTTGAAAGTCGTCAAGGACTCATGGTTGTCAAGATCGAATCTTTGTGAGTGCAATGAGAATTTCCGGGTCATTGGTCTGATTAAGGACTTTCTCTTTTCTGATTGACATTTATATATTTGGATAGTTCCATCATTTACTTTCGTTTTTAATGTGTCGCCCCATTACGCTCGTCCCAAAATAGCTCGAGCGCTTTGTGTGTTGTGGAATGGACGCAAATGGGCAGCTGACGGTTGATTCATATACCATTCTAGCTCGACAGGTGTCGAGGTTCGGGAGTCATTGCTGTGGCCACTGAACAATCTCATGAAGTTCCAACCCCGCAGTATGTTTTGCTCCCATCAAGAAAGATGTCAACGAAGCTTTGTTTGTGCCGTGCCGGTTCTTCAGGGATGCCAAAAGAATTGGACTTCCTGGGATTAAAATCGATTACAATTGGTTGTATCTTCAGCTTTTTCATCCCGATAAAATTTACTGTGGCCTGCAGAATTGAGATGGTTTTTCTTTAATGTGCAGAAACAAACCCTTTGTAATTATATCGAGTCTCTTCGACTTACTGGCAGGCAGATGCTTTTCAGTGTTATTCGAGACAACAGGAATCAATGCAAAATATTTTGATGTTTGAATAGCATTCTCTGAGGACCACAAGCAAAAAGGCGAGGAGCCACGATTAAAGCGAACTCCACAATCAGGGGACGTGGGGAGTTGCTGACCCACCCACCATGTGAGAGCCCTTCTTTTGCTGTTTTTTTTTTTTTTTTGGCCCTTTCTATATAGAAAGCGATTATGCGATTCCGATTCCATATCTCGGGAGCCGTTCGCCCACTCCAGGTTGCACCAGATAATGTGGAGTTTCTGTGCCACTCGACTTCAACCCCTCAAATGCGTATACGGAAAGCTTAAGGACCGAATTTTTGTTGCCCTTTTGCTGGTGTCGATCCAGTTATCTTCTCGCGATGCTCTCTGTTGCAGATGAATTACGGAACTTCTCGACATCAGAGCAAAGAAAACAGAATGATTTAATTCAGTTAGGAGATGGAGCTCTGTTAATTCCTTCTGATGAAATTGAAGCACCAATGAATTTTGCAATGAAACTGGTAGCAAGCCCTGCATAGAAGGATGCATATAAGATAAGATTCCCCCGTGAGTCACCTACCGCTTCTTTTGATTTCTTTTGGGTGGTCCTTGCAGTCACCAGTCAACTTTTACACGTGAAGAACCGATGAATTTAGCCCTCGCAATGGTCTAATTATCCTTGCAAAGGCATGCTTCATGCCTTCAGACCTGGCTGTACCTAACGACAAATTATGTGGGCGAGATTCCTTGCATCACAGTATAGTTTACTGTCGTTCTTGTGGGAAAGGGAGAACAAGCGGACAAGCTATGATTCCGGAGGCAATCAATCATGGAAGCACATTAATGATATGTTACTGCTAATTATTCGCCAACCATGGTAAACGATATTATTAATTATTGCCTGAACTAGTTGTGTTCTACACAAAAGTCATCATTCAAAACAATTGTGCAAAACCAAAAAGAGAGAGAGAGAGAGAGAGAGAGAGAGAGAGAGAACTTTCTCTTTGGTCAGGCTCTAGTTCCTCGGGATTTGTCCACGTGTTTGGCGGATGTCCAACTCCAGTCTGCTCGTCGGCAATATAAATAGGGCTCAGGTTCATGAGCTGAAGACTCATCCTAGAACTCGGTCCTGTAAGCTAGAACTCGATCCTGTAAGCTCAGTACGTTCCAGAGAAATCATCCAAGAGACTTATAAACATGTCTTGCTGTGGCGGGAACTGCGGATGTGGCTCAGGATGCAAATGCGGCAATGGCTGCGGCGGGTAAAACAATCTCCATCATTTACTATTGCGAGTACAGTTTTTTTCATGTGGATAATCTCCTGCCATCATCCGTTCAGTCGCCTGCTAGTCCTGAAAGTGTCGAACTCGGAGAGAAGAGACAACGGTCATTCTTTCTGTACTTCTAGCCACAGGGTTATACACAGAAAAGCTTTTGACACATCCGAGTGCTGCTAATAGCCGATGACATCCTACTCCTTGTACATCAATTGAGTTGACAAGTTTCCGTTTTTGTCTTTTTTCTGTCAAATTTTGGGCAGATGCAAAATGTATCCTGGTGTGGCCGAGAGCAGCCGTGAGACCATTGTCGGCGGAGTTGACCCCATGAAGACGTACGTGATTTCAACACCAATTACCAATCATGCAGAGTGTCATTTAACTTTCTTGTTAAACGTTGTTGTCCTTGGTGGGTAACGTAAGAACTTGCTGTCTTTCTCAGGTGCCATGAAGTGTCCGAGATGAGCTCTTTCGGAGCAGAGAACGAAGGCTGCAAGTGCGGAAGCAACTGCACCTGTGATCCCTGCAATTGCTGATGAACAGCACGAAATTCCCCCACACAAAGCAGTTGTTAATAAGAAGTATCAGCTCGGTGACCTATCCATAGAAAGTAAAATCTATAATGAAGCATATGTAACCAGTAAATAAAAGAGCCATGGCATCTACAGATCCTTTTTCCGGGGCTTTGAAAATGCTCTGAGGCTATGTAATAGCTTGTATTTCACTTGCTTTGTTGTGGGTATCATCGTTTGGGAGGGAGAAGACTGAATGCATGGTTATGAAGTTTACTACTAGTGCGTATCTATCTAATCCTATTGGCATTCAATCTGACATCCCTCATGGAATGGAATTGCTTATAACTATTTTCAACAGAGTTTTGTTAAGCTTGTCTTATAGTTAATCCGCATCAGCCACCAGACAAAAATATAAGGTTGACGATACCATCATTGTAACCCATTAAGATGCTAGAAATTAGAAAGTCTGTTCACATGAGGCATGCGCATCTCTAACACAACATTAGCAGTTTAAAGGTTTGTCCGCAAATCAAATTCGTTATACCAAGAACGACAAATAATCCCTTTACTAAAAGGCCCACCATGTTGGCGGCACCCAGAGAACTATACTTGCTGCTTAATGCTAAAGGAATCACACAGAACCCGCTGCTGACCTACTGCTTCCCCAAAGGAACAATCTTCTTCTCTTATTGGACTCTGAATAAACCATCCATATCTCACCATCGATAGCTGTGGAGTCAATGAAAATTATCCAGTCATGGCGCTCTCCATTTAGGAGATAATTTCCATTGAAAAACTGCACCAGGACCTCCTCCTTTTTTAGTACTGACATGTGAAGATTGCATTTATTTTACACTACCTTATGAATGGATTTACAAGGATTTGTATTGAAGGTTTCAGCTAATTTGTCCTGCATGGTCCTATCAAGAAAAAAGGGTAACTATAATCACTTGGACAAAAGGTTCACGTTAAAGTGCTCTGTAAAGAATTCGAGTGCAAGGAAGAGTCCCATCGTAAAAATAGCTCCATAAACCTCAATAAACTTATTAATGCTAGTTTACAAATGAGAAAATGATGCTTCGGTTCTTGACATCAAACTTTTGGTTGTTTTGCTTACAAGAGAGGGGCGATGAGCAGAAGAAGCATGCTAGATGCTTTCTTCCTAAAAAGAAAGAAAGCACTGGGGACAGGTGGTTCCATTATTCATGTCAGATAATTAAGGAAATCTGCAGCAGTAGCGATTGCACCTCCTGTGATGGCATCTATCACAACCCTGTCTCTGTTATTCTTGCTGGCTGCAGATATTGTAAGGCCGGTCAAAGCACCCCCTATCATAGCATTTTTCTGCAACAAATTGAAAGAGAGTGAAGGTGTTTTGGTCAAATGCTCTGTTGATAAGAGAGATATTAGCGTGTTGGGTAAATCAGTAACTAGGGAGTTGAACTCAGGAAGCTTAGTAACAAAAATGTAGCATTTTTCCAGCTAGACTTGCATACAACAGTTAAAGAAGTCTTTCATGTCTGACCATCCATGTAAAAGTTTAGGTTGCATTTCTCATGGTCAAGGAAGCGCAAGACATTGCAACGATATCATCCTTCCCACTACCGAGACTTGTAGAAAAATTTTGAACATGGAAAGCACCCTTCTCAAAGAAAGCCAAATCCCATGAAGAAATGGAAATTTCGCACAAGGCAGAGCAAGCATTACCCAGTCTCTGGTGCCACGGATTCTCTCCACCCCATACTCCATTCCTGCATAGACTCCAGCAACCGTCCCTGTTTATACATAGGATAAATCCTTACATTATTGCCACTCTTGTATAGAGAAGAAATTTTAGACACTCCCTGTGCAAATATGAGAAACTTTGCTTGTGCAGATAGTATCTTGATTAATACTTACCCCAGTATGCCCCTTCTTTGCACATCTTCTTCAACTGCAATTTCCAAGTAATCACATCAGCATGATAAAATGGAAATTATCTCTTATTACAACCTTGCACAATGCAAATGAAATCCCTCTTGGTAGATTCTATAGTCCAGCAACTCCAAGAAGCAAAATCTTTTAAGATAATTTCAGACTCAAGTAAACCAACGAAAGCATTTCATGAAGGATGGGTTAGAACCTTCATACCAATTGATCATGCAAATTGTTCATTACATTGGTCAGAAAAGAGGATATATCTCACAGCATTACAGATAAAAATTGACCAGCATAGTCCAAGAACACTCACCGTGTCCTCAAATTTGTGACCCGAAAATTTCCCTGCAAAAAGCCACACCGCACATTAGTACCATTCCAGCCAACGGAACAACCTGTCAATCTGATAATTGAGATCCAAGAGCCAGCTAAAGAAAGTTTACAGGACGAGACAAGTCCTTCACGGCGCTGCAGCTAAAAATCGACCCACGAGAGATCGAACGACCAGCTGAACCATTTTCAGCAGAACCGCTAGGAACATACTCGACAGACGCATTTCTCCATTCACACTACCACCAAAAAGAAAAAAAGAAAAAAATGGCAACTTTTGCAAATGTAGGAGCATAGAGCAGGCAGACGCATACAAAGGTATAACCTTTATCGGATATTTTCTCGTCTGACGTCAAGTTCAAGAGAAGGTAAATCAGACTGAGAAAAGAGCAGCAGCGAAAGAACAAAGAAAAAAAAGAAAAGAAAAGAAGAGAGACCTGTCTTGACGATGAAATAGGCATCCTCCGCGGCTGCCCTGGTGGCTGCGACCTGCGAGATACTCAACGACCCAGTGTCAATTCCGACCCGACAGATTCAGGGGAAAAAAGATGGGAGCAAGAAAACCAGGAGAAGATGGAGAGAGAGAAGAAGGTACGGTGCCGATCTTGAGGAAGCCATCGACGGTGACGTTGAGGAAGGGGTTGCCCAAGTCGATGGCGACGTCCACCTTGGGGCCGGAGACCGACCCGCCGAACCTGCTCCTCGGCATCTTCTTCCCACTCCCCACTCAAGAAAACTCGCTGCGAATGGTTTGAACGATCGGAAGGAGGACGAGGAAGATGACGATGGTGATGAGGATGAGGATGATGTCTGTCGGGTGTCGTTGCTTTCTGCGCCACTCCCTCCCACTCGCTGCGTTTTGTCGTTATAGATACTCTTCCTATAAAATATCTCACCCGCCTGCCGACCTCAAGGAAGATGAAAAAATCAAATTGCCTATACCATTTAAAATAATTAATTAATATATATTTTTAAGTATCGATAGCTATTTATGTTTAAATATCTTTATGAGTGAATAAAATATTTTTCACGCATTCATTTTTATAAGCAATGCAGTCGATTATCTTTTGGAATGTTTTTTAACTTGTTCATTCTCTAAAAAATAAATAGAGTATTGGTGTTGGTAGTGAGTGATTTCATTTACTTATATAGTGCGCTTGTGCAATTATAATATTGCTCAAAGTACTCGAGTAGGCAATAAGATAAATATCAAAGTATACAAACATCAAATCATGTTTTTTAATGATTCAAAATTTTTCAGACCGTTGATTACGATTTCACAAAATTTCGAATGGTATCATTGCATGGTCAAGGGCTCTTTTCTCCGATTATCTCGCTATAGTCATTCCACCAAACCTTGTCTTGCCCATATAAGGACAGGCACAAATAAAGAGAGCATTTTTGAACTCCACCCAATGCAAAAATGAAGGCGTAAATATCGAATCAAAGAAGAAAAAGCAAAACAAAATGGGCTCTCAAAGCAGCATGAGCAGGAGACCAGATCCACAAAACAAGCACTCCAGAATGCAGAAAAGCAAGACGCCAAGAACAAAATGAAAAAAGCTTTCTTTTGACCAAGGAAATTGCTTTCTCCACACGCCACAGATGCAGGGAAGCTTAAGCAAGCTTGCATTGATTAACTTGAACATAATAAGTTTAATCTGGAAACGCAGATCCCTAACTAAACAAACAGTATGTTCCCAGTTGGCATTATCTTATGCATCTCACCTTCCTTGTTAGGCAGTATCATCGATGTCATGATTGAAACCTTGTTGACATTTTGATTCGGCGACTCTGTCCGGATTGCCATGCATGTTCATCACCTTTACAACAAATGTGGCGATAGCAACTGCATTGGAATGAAACATGATTCTGCATTTGAGATCCTTGAAGATGGAGCATGACGACCATCAAACATGCAATCACCTAAGGAGCATCATTCTTGACTTCCATGACCAGCCCATTTACCCGAACTTTGGTCTGTCACATGAGGCAGGATCAGGCAACATAATTAAGATCCTAGTTATTGGTTAACCCCATGTGCCAATCCAGTGGCTGTTCAGTCATCACCAAAGCCACACTCTGCCTTCTTACTACTCATTACAATTATGATCAACTCCAATGTCATCGCCTTAATGTCAGCAAGCATGAGGAAGTCCGAGATCTCGAAAGCCATATGCAGCAATATATACAACGAAGCTTTAAAGGCGAAGAGACAGCAAAAACAACTATCTTAAAGCACAGCAGGAGCTTGCTCATATTGGACCTGGTTCCCGTCCAACGTTGATACTAGTGCTATTGAGAAACAAAGCCTTCCTAGGCATCAAGCTGACAAGAAGTTGCACATGTGAAGGTCCCTGATGGAAAATGTACCTCCAAATGTCATTCACAATCACATGAGACATCTGTACTTGCATACTTCTGACAATTGTTCTTATTCTACACACTAGCAGTGCAGGTGTACATACTCCTCAGAGAGTTTCAAGCACAAACTTGGATATATAATGAACCAAGCATACTTGGAAGTGAATCACTCTATTTGAGGATAACAGCGCAACTAACCCTGCAGGAGTTCATTTCACAACATAATCCAAGATGCAGCTCAAGAAAGTGTGACACCAAAGATAGCAGAACAGGATATGCTACTGGTGCAATGGGCACATGCTGAACCTTTGGACTAGGCTGGTCTTATGTAGAGCCCACTGCATCCAAGTGCTAGGACGTACTTGGTGAGCTCCGTATCTTTTCTTATAGAAGACTAACACTGTTCAACCTTTAAATGATGCTCAGCTAATTGAGCAATTTAAACATCGAAGTATAAAACATAGAAATTCCTTCTGTTTTAGAAGCGATTCCACCAAGAATGAAACTCACAATACAAAAGTGATGTATATCCTGGTATTCCACAGAGATCATCCGTGCTGTTATCTGGTTCCAAAGGAACTCCATGGGAAGAAAAGGTAAAGCAAAAGCAAAATCTTTTCAAGCCATCTCATAAGTTCTTGAACAATTTACTTCTGACAGCACAAGAAGTTGAAGTCCATGAGTCCCCCATCACAACATACAAAGCAAATCACATTTATGAAGGCACTTTTCAATGTAAAACTAGGGCAGCAGTTCTTAGGATGCTAATTCATCCTTCGTAAAACCGATACTCAGTGGTTGATAGCAGAAAGTGAAAAATTGTGTCTTAGTTTAAAGTACTTCAGAAGGCTTTTCCATTTTCAAGACGCCACGTTCTAGTTATTGCTCCCCCAAAAAGTGACCTAAGTAAAATATTTAAAAAGCTGCAGACAGGGCCGCTCAATCGTCATGCAGTTCATCAGCTTTAATGAATTACACAGAAGACACCATGTCCTTTCTTTGGGAATCAGCAAGTTCAACAGATATCATCAGCATCAGAGACACGCATCACATATATGCAGGTATTCCCTCCACAAGCCATCTATCACAAAGCACGACTAGATTTTGGCCTCATGAACCAAACAAGTACCTTTTTACTCCCCTTGACTGCACTCTTCAGATTAAGGAGTCTCTAAGGATATCTGAGCAGCAACAGCTATCAACATATTATATCAACTGGCCACAATGAGTATCTTTACAACCTTACTCCATATTCAGAGTGCCATGATGAAATTTATTAAGGAGACAAGAATCACCACGGTGGCTCCATAAATGAACCTAACAATGACCCTTTATAAAAATATAAAAAACACATACCAATCCCTCAATAGCGAGGGAGGAAAGCTACTCAATAGGCGACAATCTGCACCAACTGGCACTATCTTTTTATTCAAATATTGACATAGCTAATAGACAGATCTTCTAGTAAGCTTTCATTAACAGAATGAAAGGATGAAAAAGTAGCTTTCTTGAAGCGAAATAACCTCATCATTTCTCGTTCAAAAAGAAACACATCTCTCTATAGTTGGCACTTCAATTACATTCTAGTATAGAAAGATATTCTACGACATAGAAGTCTTCCACTCGGCGTCAGGCGGGGCTGCACGGCACAGTCCCACTCTCGGTTATTTGACTAAATAGCTGAGTACAAGTCATTACCTATATCTTAGTTAGAGTCATCCTCTTCATGGCGGTGTCTTCTGCTACTCTTGGCAGATCGCTTCCTTTCCCTTCCAACACGCGAGTCGTCCGAGCTACTTGCTTGGGAATCAGAAGTCGCAGCTACCTTCCAGCTCCTCTGCCTGCGCCTCCTGTCAGAATCACCTGATTCATCCGCGCAGGATTCATCTGCATATCTATGACTCTTTCTCCCCCTTTCATCCTTCTTACTCTTCCTATGCCTTCGTTGATGCTCCTCCTCATCTGAGGACTCGTCCCTCTTCATCGTCCTCCCCTTCCTTCTCTTTCTTCTAACTTCATCACCCTCAGAGAGACTACTTCGTCTCCTTCCACTCTTTCTCTTCTTCGACCTCCCTCTCTTCTTTCTCTCCCCCAGATCACCATCCGAGTTACCGTCTTCTGAACCATCCCTCCTCTTCTTCTTTGATGAACTTTCTGTGCTACCCTTTGTGATTACCTTCCTTCCCTCACGCTTGGCAATTACCCTCTCAATCTCCAAGTCAACATCAGAATCCGAAGTCTCACTTTCGTCTTCTTCGTCTTTGCTATCCTCCTTGCTTTCCGCTTCAGTCTTACCATTCGCCTTGTTAGCACTCCCCTTCAGCAAATCCAACCCAGGAAAAGATGCGATCGCAGCCCGCACTGCCTCCGTGACGCTTTCCTTATTGTCATCCTTCATATTCAGGAAGTTTCTACACTGAAACGTCAGATGGCCAACGCGGCCACACCTCTTGCATGCGCCGCGGGCCTCGTTGGCATTCGACCCAGTAATACGGGCGAGAGCGAGCAGATCTTGGAAGCTCGTATACGAATTCTCGGCCTCAACCTCTGAATTAGCCACCTTATCAGGAGCGGAGCTATTCGCATCATCCTTGTTGGGGGCATAGGGATCATACCCGATCGCACTCTGCCATATACCATGGGTCTGAAGGGCTGCACTGCTGTGAACCCTATTGTTCGCAGGCATGCGAACCCTTCCCGCGGTGGCCGGCATCTTGAAAAGCAGACGGAGCCCTCTTACGGATATAACCGAAACAGACAAACTACAAACACCCGTTTCCGATTCCAACTCCTCGGCGACCGCAACGATATCAAGGGAGAATTCAGAGACCAAACCGAGAAGTCGGCTTATACCCCAGCTGAGATCTCGACCCAAAATTCAAGAACCCGATGCGGGAAAACCCCAACGTCCAGACAACGCGAAGCTAAACGAGTCGGTACATAGGCGTGCCGCCATCCAACACCCACCGACGTTAAGATCACACCGACGCGGACACCGAACGCCTCGTCAAGAATAGGAAGTAGGAACACGAACGCTTTCTATACATGCGCCGGATCCTATATTTAACCCGTCCCAGGAAAAAAGGAAAGAAAGGGATCGGACGACAATCATCGCGACGCGTAGAAGCTCCGCTTTGCCAGCCGGTGCTTGGTCGCGACTCGATAAGTTGGAAATGGACGCGGCCGGTTTCGGTAGTGATGGAGAGGAATTACCGGACGGACTTCGCGGCAAAGCGGAGTTTCGAAATCCGACTGGCTAACGAGGGAAGAGGGGGAGCGGTTTAGGATTTCATGGGCCTCTCTGTTTTGCGCTTGGCGGGCTTAGGCGACTGCCGCTCCTGTTCACTGGGCTCGGGCCCAACCGGCCCAATCGCCGATCCGTTTTGTTCGGGTCGTTTCAGCTTCTCGGATTTTGTGCGATTGGAGATATTCTCTGCGCACAAAAATAGATAAAGTATTAACAAATGCTTTTTGCGTGGCATTGGAATTAAAATATATAATTATACATATATATTTTTGGTCGAAATGAGTACATATTTATTAAAGAAGTTATCTGTGTGCAGTTTTGAGTAGTACACACATTTCAAGCACTGACGGTAAAGAGTCAAACGAAAATGGAGTCAATTCAGATGTCTAGCAGAAGGATATGCCATGCGAATAAACTTCTAGATTAAAAAATAAAACGAAAATGATAAAAGAATGGGGAACAAGACCCTGATTTCCGTATTTCATTTGACTGCCAACCATCTCACGAGTATTTGATTTTTCCCTTTGAACTCGCCAAATCTTTTAACTACCAATTATCAAAAATAGATCATAGACCTGAACAACTTATTTGGCTTATCGGAGCTTACCTTTTGAACACAATGTCTCTCGGTATATCCGGCTCCGCTCGTCGTCGACCTGAGTCTTGGGAAAAATTCGAAAAAAAAAATTTTTTTTTGAGAAAAGGAAAGAAGAAAACGGACGAGGATCTTTCTTTCCATAATTGGTCATGCCAATACTGCCAAGTGGATAATGCGACCATTCGACCAGCCCGGATTCGGCAAAAAAAAGAAGACCAGATGGCTTTACCCGAGTAGTTATAACGAAAGACGATGATGCGGTCCGAGTCCGACCGGAGGGACACTCTCGTACTTGAAACTGAAAATCGCTGCTGCTCCCCGCTTTAGTCAAGAATATCCGACGGCTGCCGTCTCCCCTCGCCGCCCGCTCGCCTCACCTCCTCCGCCGCCGCGCGCCGCCCCGCCCCGCCCCGCCCCATGTCGACGGCCGCTCCCGAATCGCCTGGCCAGCTCCCGAACCCCGCCACGCCCCAGCCCGATCGCCTCGCCGGAGCCGCGCCGCAGGACCCGCTCCTCCAGTCCGGCCGCTTCATCGATCCCGCCGCCCCCGCCACCGACTCCGATGGCGAAACCCTAGCCTCCGGAGGCCGGGCGGGCCGAAGCGGCCGGAGCGGCCGGAGCTCCAACGGCGCCGCCGCCGGGGAGGCGACCCCGATCTCGAGCCGGGGCCCGGCGGGCTCCGTTGACGGGGCCGCCACCCCGCAGAGACCGAGCTCGAACGGGGCGGAGGCGGTGCCCCCGATGCCGGAGAACGCCTCCTCCGCCGATGACCCTTCGAGCCGGCGGAAGACCCGGGTGGTGTTGGCGGAGACGCCGGATTGGCTGCCCGCCGGTTGGTACGTGGAGGATCGGGTCAGGACGTCTGGCGTGACGGCTGGAACGAGAGACAAGGTGAACTTCGCAGCCGTTGTTGTTTTAGCTATCTTCAGCTATTTCAATGGCCCGGGTATGATTTTAGCTGAACTAGAATGAAGTTGAAGTAGCTCTTCTGTGTCCCGGTATCAACAAAAGTGAACAGAAGTTTGCCCAGTGACAAAAATCCGCGACTTGCCTGTGCTCAGCTGAATGTAGTAGCTAACCCGATTGCTTTTTGTCGAGGAACTGTCTTTTGCAATAACTAATAGATGTATCGAACCTGGATACTACGGAATAGACTCTCAATGCCTGTTAGCAGAGTGATGAGAGAAAATTTTTTGTTTAGCTTGATGATAGGTTGGTTTCTCTGACAAGATCCGTCTTGTAAAACAAGGGAAGTGAGTAGTGAAACGAGGCATTCGTGTTATATGCTGCGAGTGATGAGGCTAGATGTGTACATCATTTAGAGCAGATTATCTTGCTGTTGTGGACTGAGAACAGTAATTTTGGGTATATGGCTGCAAAACCAGAGGAGTTGATGTTTCTGAGTAAATCACTCACTGGGTTTACGTAGTTGCCAACGCTAGTGATGTTACCTTTTCATGTAGAAATAACCATTCAGTAGAAAGCTTGGTGACGGTGTTTAGGGAACTGCTCTAGGGCCATTGTATATGGTCGATGTTCTAGAGCCATCGTATATAGTCAATCTGAGAATAACACATTTGACTTGAACTCTCCCTCTCTCTACTTGGAATATTCTTTTGGAGCTAAACGTCCATGATTGGATAATTGCCAACGGTAGTATTTAATTCATATTTGACTGTCAGCATTTGGAAGATTCGTGTATTCACATTGTGATGCATTGTATCAGCCTTTGCATGTGTTGAAAGTAGCTTAGCTGTTAACTTAATGCTCCTTTTGCCTTTATAAATTATTTTCATTCACTTGCAATCCTGAACCATATTTCCTAGCCAATCAGTTGCTATTGCGTCGCAGGCTTACTTTTCCAAATTTTAGTGTATTTCAAACAAAACAAATTGTTCCAACAGTATTATATCTACTTGTCATCTCTGCACCCAATATAAGTGTATTTAAGCAGATATGAGAAGATTCTTGCCGATGGTAGTATTTAATTCATATTTGACTGTCAGGATTTGGAAGATTCATGTATTTACATTGTGATGCATTGTATCAGCCTTTGCATGTGTTGAATGCAGCTTAGCTGTGTGCCTATTCTAGTGTCATTCAAATGAATCAAATCTCTCCAACAGTATTATATCTACTTGTCATCTCTGCACTCAATAAAAGCATATTTAAACATTACTTTATGAGAAGAAAGACAGCTGGGCGTGATTTGAGTTACTGGCATATTCCAAAAGATCAGCTGATTAGATTTCTGACACTAATTTATAGAATTGTACCCAGTGCTGAGGTTGGAGAGCATTGTGGGGCTCTCTGTAAGTATGGGTGAGTTTTAAGAGAATTAAGCACCTGTGTCTAGAGTAGATGGATTTGCTTTCTCTCCACTTGATGTGCAGGTGGGATGCTGCTAAGAGAAGTCAATATTGTCACACATCACCTTGGGCGTGCTATCCTGAGTATCCATAAAGCTGTTCCCATTAAGTAGGAAGAAGGTTTTGTGGTGGTGGGTGTTTGTTTCTGTATTTTCCAGAGCATCCATCTTAGTAGTCGGTTCAAGTTGGTCTCAGTTAGAGTTAACCAGGAAAATTCAAGGAAGGTTTTTGTGTTATTGATCTTATGTTGCTTCTTGAGATATCATTAAAAGCTCAGAGGTTGGTTGATGTTGGAAATTCATGTTTTATAGTACGTCTTTGAGCATTTTCAAGTAAAGTAAATTTCTGACCAAAAAAAAAGAAAAGTAAAGTAAATTACATAGGTTTTATGTCTCTGTTGTTTTATGCGCTCTTGTATGCTTCCACTGGCAGAATTCTTTACCTTGATACCTGTAGGTTATGTATGCTTCATCTATAGGACATTGCTAAGAGAGATTTTCTTAAATTCCTCCTCACATAGATACCATGATGGATTTTCTATCTCTCAACGCTCACCCTTCTGATTGTCATGCTTCCAACGTCAGTTATTGAAGAACCTTGAAGTGCCTAAAATAGACCTTCTCACGTTTTACCTCATCTCGGCTCCTTGAGCGTTTTTTTTCCCTCTCTCAATGCTCAGCTTCCCTATTGCCGTACTTCCATTATCTTTACTCTTCCCAATGTCCATAGCAGAATAGTCGAAAATCTCCTCGCTTTTTCTCTCAACGGTGTACCATGACGGCCTTCTCTTTGTCTGAATGCTTTCCTTCTCAACTGCCACAATTCTGTGTCGCTCACTCTTTCAGGGTCAGTTACGTGCTTCATTTAATCCTCCTCACATTTTAAGTCGCCTCCACACTGTAACAATTGTCTTTGCCTCCTTTAAATCTGGCCGACAAAGCTGTCACGTTTCCCTTGTCAATTTCTCTTCTGAATCAGTTAGTTTTCTTCCTCTCTATAAATCACCTCTCGATTATATTTCTCCAGTCTCCTAATATCACTTAACTGGTCTCTTGCTGTTTACATTGGTGCGGTATTGTTTTTTTTTTAGTTTTTTGGTCGAAATGCGGTGTTGTTGAGGTCAGTACCTTTCGTCTAAACTTTCCTTGAGCTTACTCTCTTCTGTTTATCTACTTGAAGTGTTAGTTTAACCATTGATGCTTTTTTTTTAATCCAGAAATGCCAAAACGTAGTTTTTCAATGTGTGCTCTTTGCATTTGTTGAGGAACTGGTAGTTTAGCATTCCTATCTTTTCAGGCTGCATCATTGGCTACTATTTACTACCAGGATGCAAGTTATTTGTCTGAAAAGATGCATTTTCCATTTTACTTGATTTGTTTCCCTCGTTCCATTTATCTGCACAGGTCCTTCATTTATTTTGGTCATTGAATATCTGATTCTCAATCTTTGCGAGTTCATCCCAAAGAAAGCAAACCCCTAGTATATATAACCTACTTTCCTTGCTTCTTCTCCCTTAATTCAGCTGGAGCTGATGAATTCAATGTTTTTACCTGACCAAACAAAAGGGATAACATTGTGATGGATGCTTTCGCCCATTTACTGAATGTCATCTTTGAAGACGTTTTTTTATCTCATTCACGCGGATTTCAAAAAGAAAAGGTCGAGGTTTTCCATAGCCCAGCCAAAGAAAAGGTTCCATAGCATTGTTCATGCATGATTCTTTTTCCATAAATTTCATCATAGATATCCATTAGCACTTGGCTCCTGAAACCAGAATACATCCGTGACATGTGAAAGAGGTGACATTATAGAAGATTTGGAATTGGTTCATTTAATACGAATAGGGGGTCATGTTAAGGTGTAAACTTCTGACAAACAGTAATATAACATCACCAGATACAGGAACCTGGTCCTGTCCCGATGCCTTATGTAAAATTTTCAGATGGTTAAACCATTTCAAAAATTGCTGTTGACAACCCAGCTCAGTGAGTCTATTAGGTGAACCAGTGCTGTTTTGTCCGAATCTTTGTCAAGGAAGCTAAATGTTGGGGTGTGCGAGGCAAGGCGATTGAACCCCTGACCTGTTGGTTGCCATTCAAATAAGCACACACATGAGTTGCACCCTCTCTTTGCTAAATGCGGGGAATTCATTTTCAATCTGTATCCTGAAGCCCAACATGAGAAAAAGGCTAGATTGCTATCAAGTTATGGATAATAATGGGTATCTTGACCATCCCAGCCATATGGAAAATCATGCTGGTGATTGCATTATATTGTAAAAATATAACCAACTGGTCACATGCCACTACTCGTTCAGTTTGTTTTCTGATACGGTTTGAAAATGTTTTGTCTAGCAGTGCATTGATGGATAGCAAATACTGAGGACATAGAAAGTTTTTGTCTGGTAGTCTCCACAACATTTCAGCATTAATGTCTAGTATCTGGTTTACTGATTAGTATCCAGTCATTAGTGTCAAGGATTGTTTCTAATATTAGGGTAGGGAAGGAGCATTTATAATTATTGGGTTTTGCAATCACCATCATGCGAGCCACCAGGCCCACTATCTAGAGCCAGATAAATGTGTTCTTGGTAATGGTCATTTATGTCCGTCGTTGCTGTCCTGGATCTTTTCCTGTTATCTCCACTCTGATCTGTGATTTCCCCAGTTTACTTGGATTAATTCCAGAGACTTTGCTCCTTCATCCATTGCATAATCATAATTAATTACATAAAAATATCTGATTTTCTCTCTTGTTTCTCAGTCTTACTGTAGGTGGGGTAGATTAGCAGTTTTAGTGCATTGGCAGTTCTGCGTAACTTCTTTAGTCAGGGACTTTTCACTTGAAAAAGATTAGCACTAATAAAAATTTGCAAATCGTCTGGTCTATCCTGTCGAAGTTGCTGAAGTTTTGATCCTTCCTGACATTATCCGCGACAAAATCAGAAGAAAAGTCAATGCAAATTTGAAAGAGTGATTTGAAATAAAAATAAATTATATGAATGGGAAGTTGTCTTGGTTCGCATTAGGACTGCATTGTTCTGCGTTAAGAGTTCATGAATCCATTGATTCAACAGAGTGTGACCATGTGTGGGTTGCCTTGGTTGATTGGGGAATATCCATGATTTTCTACTTGATTAAGCTAATATAACAGCATTGTTTACCGAGAGGATCCATCTTAAGCTTTGCTACTTGTAGATGTGGTTTTTTCTTTTTTGTCTTTATTCATTGTGTGTGGTTGATGGACTTATTAGGACACTCAAGGCTGTGATTGGATGGTTCATTTTTTGAGTTTATGTTACGTAAGTAGGGAAAAACTAACTTGGGCTGAAAAGCTTGATGACTTATGTTGGTTATGTTATCAAGAATAATGAAGCTTAAGTTTAAATGTAATAAGCTGATTAAAGATTTGGCTTTTTGGAGTTTTACAAAAAGTTGTTAGATTGTTGCATCTAAAGTTGACAGTGGTCTGTGTTTATTGGATTTGTATTTACACTACAAGAGTAGGGTTGTGGACTATGCTGGCTAACTTATCATTCTATTCTGCAGTATTACTGCGATCCAGTGTCACACCGTGTATTTCGCTCGAAGAAAGAGGTCCTGTACTTTCTTGAAACAGGATTATCCCGGAAGAAAAGGAAGATGGAGAATGCTGATGCAAATAATGATGCGGGGAACTCCAATGCTACTAAAGCGGTGAGCGGGAAACTTCTTTGCATTTCTCCCTTTTCTTTTGATCATTGCTGCAAGGGGAATCTCGTCACCCGTCTGATACTTACCTTTGTTCCTACTCATTTTTACACTCACATGGAAATAATTCGGCAGCAAGCAGAGAGCTCTGGAGGCCAAAAACAGAAGAAAGCAGGCCGAGCGGCACCCCAGCCGCCGCCGAATTTCGACTGGGACAATTGCCCCGAGCAGGTAAAATGGGTCCTCAAAGATGCGTCGACCAATACATGGGTTCCCTACATCAACAATGAGGAGGTCCCCGAATCGATCCGCAAAGAATGGACTGCTGCATTGGAGTACCTTAAACACAAGTCCAAAGCGTGATGTTCGCTGCACAAAAGAATTTTAAGGCTCGAAGTCGAGGTCTTTTTGTACTTAGGGGCTGAGAAACTCGGGTTTCAAGACCCAAGGTTGCTCAACCGCTTCGTTTTTACCTCGTTGACAGTCTTGTATCTTTGTAGTGATTTTGTTCGTGTTGTCAAAGGAGAGAATATCAAAGTGTTCTGTTAATGTACTTCGTTTAATTGCGGAGTTCTCGTGAGCTGAACTTGGGGGAAAGGCACATTAGAAAGTTTCAAATCTTTGTTTATAGCCTTCAGCTTAATGCCATAAGGTATCTTTGTTCTTAACTTTCAAATATCGTTCATATTAGTTACTCGGATCATTGGAAATGGTGACGTGGCATTATTTTGATTAAAAAAAAAATCACTACTCCATGACTTTCTTTAACAATGTCGGGTCAGCTGTTTTTGGGGAATGAGTAGACAATGTCATTTAGATAAACGAAATTTGAAAATTAAGGAACTTAAATGAGTAATCGAAATATTAATACGCCGAACCAGGTGCAGTACAAATTATTTGCAATTTATAATGTATCTTTCGTCGCTGAATTTATATGGATCTGCACATTAGCCCCAGATCTTGAATACTGTGCGGGGAAGAAAAATGTGTTACCATTCGATGACTAACCCGGATAAGTTACCGACTTTTTTTTTTTTTGTTTGAATTGTTGTTGTTATTCCTTTTAATATTATAACTATATTATTTACCAAACTAAAATTGAAGATGACAAATTTGGCCATGTCTTATCATATAATTATAGTTGCTATGAACTTGGTGTCTTTATGCTTTGATACAATGCGAGATTCTACTACGATATTGTCATGATCTATGAATCCTTTCGTACTCGTGACACTTGTGAGTGGTGCTTGGAATTATTGAGTGACGTGACACTTGTGAGTGGTGCTTGGAGTTATTGAGTGAAGAGTGAGGAGGCAAAAGGGACGAACACAACTGGTTCGTGGAAGTGGCGTCAGGACAATTAGTACTAGGAGTTTGACGATAGAAATATTATATCACTTAGTAACTCTGAAGGCGGAGTAGGCCTCTCGTTCACAAATTGGTCAGGAGCTGATGCCGCTCTCCTGACGAGGCCATGGCAGGCCGAAACCAGTCGTTAAACCTAAATGGATTTGTTGTCTTACTTAATGGACTAAACGCTCGAGCGACGCTAGGCTTGGTAGGATCTTGTATGAAGAAGCATTGGTGACTGTATTGTGAGCCACGGCCCCCACCGACCCCCAAGCGCGGTAAGACGCGCGTTATGCAAAAGATCGCTCCACGGAGGTTCGAACCCTTCTCCCTGCGTTTGGGGTACCAAGCCCTAACCAACGCTTCCACCGCGGGCGGTGGTGCATTCACTGTATTGTTCGTAGAACAGTTACAAAAGAACGGCTGGCCTGACGAATTCCGCTCACCAGGCGCCCACGGGTCATTCCAAGGCCAAGGAAACTTTCGGCCCGTGACAATATCATGTGAGATTTGATAAGATTGCACTTTTATAATAGTTGGTAGTGATTCATAAAATCTCAACTGATTTTTAAACTTTATAAGGAATAATGATATAAATGATTTATGAACTTTAATCCGATGTGCTTTGTCTAGTCCGAGCACTTTTAATTTGTTTATTATAACATTTTCACATAATTTATAGATTAAGTTGAATAAGTATAAAAGATTTAGGAATCACATGAACAAATTAAAAGTTCATAAATCATATTACACATAAGGTTCCGTTTGTTTCGTGATTTACAAAATATTCTATAATATGATCATTTGTATGAAATAATTAGTCAACGAAAAATATTTGCATCATCAATAAAATAAATTATATCTAAGTATTTTCAGGGACGATTTGATTCATTTTTATCCCATTGTTTGTACGGAAATATTTTTTCGAATTATTTATTTCCTGTGAAACGTTATTACGAAAATCAAGAACAATTTGCGTAACTCTGGACGACGTCATGTTTTTGGAAAAACCCACGTTCAAATCTCAGTCCCAGCTGTCACTGTAAGAAGTAGAAAAGGGGTTTGGCGACATCGCGCCGCATCACCATCATCGTCTTCCTCCTCGCCTTCTTCTCTGCCTTCCTCGGAGAAATCGAAATCGCAACCGCAACCGCAAATGGCGAGAACATTCTTCGTCGGCGGCAACTGGAAATGCGTACGTCCGCCGCCATTGTCGCCTTCTCCTTTCTGTACCGTCGTAAATCGCGATGCGTCGGTGACCCGTCGCGGCTCTGTTGCCCGGACGCTTCGAATTCGCCGCGAGAACTGATCGTGCGCTGCCTAGCGTCTTCCGTGAGTTCGATTGGACGGGCTCCCGACCGTGCGATCGATCGATTCGTCTGTCTACCCGCGTCGCGTCTTTGTTCGGTTTAGGTTGATTCTAGAACTGCGGACGGCTGATTTGTGCTTTGCTCCGCCCGGTTCGACTTCGTTACGTGGCTGGGCTTTTCGCTTTGCTGCTGCAGAATGGGACGAGCGACGACGTGAAGAAGATCGTCAGCGTGTTGAACGGAGCCGAAGTTCCTCCCGAAGACGTCGTGGGTGAGACCATTCTCGGCATTCTGCCTGCCTTAACGTTTTCGTGTCATGTATCTGCGTGGGATTGCGACCGTGTTGTCCTTTTGAGTCGTGGTAGTGTACGTGAGTTACTTGTCGTGAAGCAGCGTCGTGATTTTTTCGTACTTGCAGAGGTGGTGGTGAGCCCTCCGTACGTGTTCCTTCCTCTGGTCAAGAGCCTGCTGAGATCTGATTTCGGCGTCGCGGCGCAGAACTGTTGGGTCCGCAAAGGTGGCGCCTTCACCGGCGAGATCAGGTAATCCGGTTCTTTCTGAGCTCTTGGAGCTACTGATGTTTGTGCTTGGTGATGTCTGACTGATTACTTAGAGTTTGCTTAGACCTTTCAAAATAGCTATGCATTTTCCTATGATGTCTCGTTCTGAATGCAGTGACCTTTATCAACTAGAGACGATAAAAGTTATTCCTCTCTCGAATTGTGAACTGTTTCATGGCTTAAGTCCTTTCCGCTTTTCTCATATTTCAGACTTTAGACAATTAGTTCAGTTACCACTTACCAGCAGTTCTTTATATACCATAGACCAAACTCATCGGTTCAATTATTCCTCTCTCAAATTCTTCGATTTTATTCTTTGACATAATCTGTTTCATGCTCAAAGTCTTTCATTTTTTCTTGCTGCTTGATGACTTCTTTTTAAACACCCCTCCTCTCTCTGGCTTTAATCAGTTAATTCAGTTATCAGAAATTCTTTATAAGCTAGACCGAACTTGCTGGTTCCATCAGTTGGATCGGGAACCAATCTATAATCTGGTTAGACTGCTGAAATGGACAGTTTAAATGGCTGACTTGTTTGGACTGCAAAATTTGGTTATTTGGCTGGTTCTATGTCCTCCTGAGTTTTCAAAGTAGTGCTTGTCAGAAATTTGGTTAAAGGTCTAAAAAATTGAGAAGGTGTATATATATGTTCATATGCACTTCCAAATTGGATCATGTTAATCAAATTAAAGAATGCAAAAATTTAGAATACCGCTAAAAGAGCTTTTCTTATAGCAATATTGGCAATTCGATTAAAGGGCTTTTCTTAGAGCAGTAATAGCAGTTCAGGAATAAATGGAGTAATAGTTTGCCATTCTAACAGAAAGATGCAACTGTCCTTCTGAATGACAGACTACTTTTTTGTAACATAAAATAGTGCACATGTCAAAAACTTGCAGTTTTCTTTTTTTAAATTTGGGTGTAACTGTAAAGTAGCTCCACATGTCAAAGTTTATTGTAGGTATTCTTGTATGCAGAACCTTTCTTCTTATGAAATAGAGCGTGAGCTGTGCCAAGCAATAAGCTCCACATGTATTGAAAGGTGCCAAATTATTCAAGGTTTCTAAGTGCCCTTCAGCTGCAGTTTACTGTGTTGGAATTGGATAATTTGTTACAATTGTCCAGATTGTTAGTGCATTTAGTCCAGGACTTGTATGACTTATTTTAAATATAGCAAAAGGCTAGTCATGGAGTCCCATACTATGGTTATTACCTCCGAGTTATGATCAAATTGGTGATATTGACTGTGTTTGCTATGTTTCCTGGCTCTCGCTGTCGACTGCTTCCAGAGAATTGACATCATTGGATCTGTCGATCTCAATCTCAATGGCAATTGCATTTTGCTGACAGTTTGTCTACTCTATTTTTGCTTACCAATCAATAAATTAATAGTTGCTAGCCCACTTCCTGTTTTCAACTTCGATACTTATGTGATGCTAAGTTTACGTTATGCAGTGTTGAAATGCTTGTCAACTTGAACATTCCTTGGGTCATCCTCGGTCATTCTGAAAGGAGACTTCTTTTGAATGAGTCAAATGAGGTAGTCAACTTGACAATGTCACAGACTCTCAAATTATCAATAATTTAAGCATCTCCATTCATTTCATTGCCTCTTCTCTTCATCTGTCATTTGAGAACTCGTAAGTGTTACATTTGGAATATCCGATTGCTGTGTTTTTCTCTGCAGTTTGTTGGTGACAAAGTTGCATACGCGCTATCTCAAGGCCTGAAAGTGATTGCCTGTGTTGGGGAGACTCTTGAGCAGCGTGAATCAGGGTCGACAATGGCTGTTGTTGCTGCGCAGACTAAAGCAATTGCAGGTCCTTCTGTCTGATCTAGCCATGTCCTTACTACGGCAATATAAAATTTGAACAGATCTTTCTGTGTTTCTTGAATTTTGTGACCACCAATGTATGTGTGTAGGGTTCTCCTAGTCAGGATAGATTTCTTTTGTTTAAACTTAATTTAAAAAATGCATGACCTGTTTTGGTGGATTTGCAGAGAGAGTTTTGAACTGGGATAACATTGTTTTAGCCTATGAACCTGTTTGGGCCATTGGGACTGGAAAGGTCGCAACTCCGGCTCAGGCTCAGGAGGTAAATTCAGTGCTCATTTTGTATGCCTTAACTTGAAAAACTTCCATGGATCTATCTATGCTCATAAAGTTGGCTCCTCTAAATTACTCACCTGTGAAGTGTGCATAATTTATGGTTGAATAATACAGACACAGGTATTTCTGATAAGGTTGACTTTTCTTTCCAGAACACCACACTTCATTATGATGTAAAGTACTTCTAGACTTCTTAATAGAAAAGAAATACTGTATTTACAAAATCCACTACATAGACATAGGTGGAATAGGCTTGAAACATGAAGGGAATTTATCTTTCACCAATTGATTGGCAGAAGAATTCTTGTAACTTGCCTGCCATCCTGTTGCTGTGATTTATCGTGTGACTGGATATTTATGCTATGCATTGATTTTTTTAGATATTTCACAGTTTTTACAATTTTACTGCTCTAAATCTACACATAATGTTATGCTTTGTGATCCCCGTGATCCTGTGTATCCGTTTCATCTCATGTGCTTGCACAACGTGATGACACTTGGTTTTTGAATGATCTAATATGTGTTATAGTAGCTGAATAACATCTAATGTGTCAGGTCCATACAGAATTGAGAAAATGGCTTCATGAAAATACTGGTCCCGAAGTTGCTGCATCTGTCAGAATTATATATGGAGGTATTTTCAGATTAGTTGACTCAGTTCATAAGCTGGAATTTCTATTGTTCATTACTGGTTCTTCAGGATGTACTTGTCTTAACTTATAGTATGTTGATAATGCCTTCTTTTCTCTCCTCCTCTAATTTCCTTTGAAAAGAAGCTTCTCAAAATTCCTGTTGTCAGATCAGGAAAAGGAGGACAATATGGAGGAAGCTTCTTCCTAGAATTACAATAAATTTTGGCAGTTTTGTTTTACCTAAATGCACATATATTCTAGGTTCTGTAAATGGAAAAAACTGCAAAGAATTGGCGGCCCAGCCAGATGTGGACGGATTTCTGGTTGGCGGAGCTTCCTTGAAGGTGATCCTGTCTTTTAGCACATTTTATCACCATTCGTTGTTGTTCTGTTCATATGGGTGCCTCATACGTTCTTTCTTTATGTGATCAGCCGGAGTTCATCGACATCATTGCGTCTTCGACAGTGAAGAAGATCAACTAGAGATCGAATCAGTAGCCCGTTCAGCCTAACCATTTGATGCATGCTTTCAGGAGATTATCCTCATAGCTTTTTAAGCTGTATCTGGAACTGCTGGGGCTGCATAGTTTCTGTGACTCAATGCCCTACTTTCCCGTGTTTTTTAATTGTGAGGATGACTAAACTTTCAGATCGAATAAGGGATTAAATGAGATGACTGAACTGGTATTGGCAACCGATTCTCAGAATTCTTGCTGCGCGATCGACCGTTGAATGCTCTTCCATGGCAACATCATGTATCTGCAATGGGAATGCGATTATGCTAGTGATGGTTTCTTGCTGTACATGTTTGCGCCTTGCGCAATGGATTCTGCCTTGTGGAAGCCGAGGCTCTGACGTGCCTCAGTAGTGTATTCTATTCATGGAAAAAAGCAATTTTGCAATGGCAATCGACCCCATATTTCCTTAATTAACTTCAGAATCGGTTGTTTCCGCTTCCGGAAGCCTTTCATCCGATTAACTTGGGTGAGAACTATTCCCGGAAAAGACGAGTCATGGTTCATATAAATAAACCTAAAGAAAGTTTTCACTATGGTTGAGCTTAACCCTTTTTGATGAGTTGCATTTTAGCTTCTCGACACTAATTTAGCTTCTGATGACTGGCATATGCTATACGCGTGCATGAAATTGAGTGATTTTTTATCATAAGAAGATAGGTAATTCGGACATACTAAATATTTCTTTCTTTTTGTCCTTTTGTTATTTAATAGAGAGATAATGTGGGAGTAAATTCACTTTCTTTCATGCATTGTAGGGTATAAAAATTGCCCAGCTTATAAATTTAAACCTAAAAATTTCGATAATTAACTTAAAAGCAAGTCTCGAAAACACAAAAACCAAAATGCGAAAGAGCAAATGGAACACCCATTTCTTCATGGTTCTCTCGTGGTGTGGGATGAAGTGTCATCTATACAGAGTATAGTGTATTATGAGGAAAACGTGAACACAAAGCTCTCGTAGCTCAGTTGGTTAGAGCACCCGTTTAGTAAGCGGGAGGTCTTGAGTTCGACTCTCAACGAGAGCATTTTCCATCTTTTTGTCCTTTATTTTAGTTTTTTTTCCCCGACGTCGTTTCCATCATGTGACCTCGGTCTTCCCATTTTCCAAGACAGAGTCGAGGTATACGGAGTGCATCGCCACATCACGGTTTGCCGTTCACGCATCTCACTCTCTCTCTCTCTCTCTCTATCTGCATATGCATGTGCATGTGCATGTGCATGTGCATGCTTTGGACAAAGAAAATAGCCCGACGAACCGTCCAAGAAAATGCACAGAAACTTCGTTCGCAGAATTCCATGGGGGACGACCGTGTTGCGCTCCTGGATGTCCAAATCCTAGACCTAACGAAAGAGATCTTTCACCTAATCCAGTCTCGTCTCCGGATCCTGCGGTTGAGCCCCGAAAATTGTGCTTTTGGGAAAAAGGCTACTTCAAGACCGACAGATAAGGGGGCGAAGTTTCTTCCTCCTTCGGCCTAACCCCCGACTTTCGACGTGTACGGGAGCCACTCAGCGGGCTCTCTCGTCCCCCTTCTGTTCACGTAGGACTCTGTTTAGATAGCTGAATTTGAAGCTTCCTTTTCTCATGTTTTTTAGTGATTTCTTTTCTCGAGTAAATATAAAAAAGAGGAAGCTTCATTTTCCATTTTCCTCCAATACCCAAGTTGAGCATCCGCGCTTGGGAGTGGAACCACCGCGCATAGTCGCGAAAATTACCAAGGAAGTCCTAAATATATCGTGTGTATTCCAATTCATTTCTAAATTTTTAAATTTAACTAATTTAATCATAAGCTTTTTGGCTGATGTTGATCATTCTATTAAACAAATTTTGTAAAATTTTTATAAAATTTTCTAGATTTTTCTTCTTTATTTCTTCTTATGTCAATTGTCAAGGCCTTGGTAACGGAGGTCGTTGGCCACAAGTGAGGGTTGTTGGCCATAAGCAAGGAGTAACCCTCGCTAGATTCGATGAGGGCGACCTTTGCCCGTGGCCAACAACTTGTCTCAGCCATCACCAAGACCTAATGACCAACAGAGAAAAATAGGGAAAGAAGAATATTAAAAAAATGAAGAAAAGAGAGAAAAATTTAAAAAAAAAAAAAACCAAAAATTAACTGAAATGACTACATTGATAAATCATCAAAAAAATTCATAGTTAAATTGACTAAATTAATAAAGTTTAGGATTGCTTTGACATATGTACTATGAATTTAGGATTTTTTTTATAGTAATTATCTCGCATAGACATAATGCATTTTGCAAACACCTGATGGACATTCTCCAATTTTCAGTCAACTAAAATACAATTTTTAAGCTAGTCCAACCTTGAATCTTAAGCAAGATAAAACATTTCCCAATTCCAAACATAGAGCACCAAAACACAAACTTTCTCAAATCATATGATTATAATTTATAATAGGGTCATCGAGACGTACACACCCATATCAAAAGTATAAATATATCACACCCTATATTACTATCATAAGCTGCGGGCTACAATGCGTTCGTGCGGCCGCTTCAGCTACATTTCTATACCTCACTCGCCTTACAATTAATCAGAAAACCATCAGTCTCGGACCCTAATGTTGTCTCCCTTAAATAAAATTCTTGATAAAATGAGCCCCCGGTCAACGCCGGAGTCAAACCCTGAAGTTCTTGCCGGTGAAGGTCTGGCCGAACTGCCAGCCGGCGGGGACGATGTTCCAGGAGGTGGAGGTGCGGCGGTCGCTGCCCGTGACCCGGAACGATAGCGACTGGCCGACGAGGACGGCGTTGGACTGCCAGTTCTGGCCCCAGTTGCGGCTCATGCTCATCCATCCCGTGCGCGAGCCCTTGACGCTCACCCTCACGATGTCCCCCGCGCCCGCCACGTTGGAGATCAGCACCAGGTTGAAGTACCGGAAGCCGTTGATCGTGAACCTGATGCCGCCCCGCTTCCGGCAGGGCACCCTGAAAACGGCAGGGCGAGAAAGTTAGAATTTTCAGATGGGCTCAAGCTCGAGTCGGGAAAATGAGCAGGCGAAAGCGACCGCATCGGAGAGCATCGAAACGACGACGCAGAAGGAACGACAGTTAGAAACGACCGTTAATGTGGAAGTATAGAGATTCCTCCCGATGGTCTGACAAGAAAAGGGAATACGAGGAAGGCCCACATAATGGAATCTAACCCAGTTGCTCTGCTTTAGCAGCTTAGTCTATTCAATGCTCGATTTCTGTCTCGACAGTTAAACAGTTTTTTGTACGCATCATCTCTGTCACTATTCCCAAGACCATCTACAGCGATAAAATGGAAAAGATGGTATGCATCTTCCGACATTCGATCCGTCAAATTGTAGCTATATTCGAAAGAGTCGTGGAGAAGGGGGGGAATCGTGTTCAAAAATGGGACCTTTACCTGCGGTACGCGATGGGGACGATCCCGGCGCGGTACTCGGCGATCTTGAGGAACATGGGCATGGCGAGGTCGAAGTGGGGGCGGGGAGGGTTGCACCACCCGCCGTTGTCGCTGGGCTCTGCGTAGTTCGGGGGGCAGAAGTTGGTGGCTGTGACGAGTATGGAGGCGCTGCCAGAGTGGCACCACTGCGGGTCGTTGGCGCACTTGATCTCGAAGCACGCGCCGCAGCTGAACCCGTTGTTGAACAGCGCGGTGCTCAGCGCGGCGGTGTTCACGCCGTAGCCCTGGCTGTAGAGGTTGCCGTAGCCGCAGGCTCCACCTATGAATTGGTGAAGGAGAACGTCAGTACAAGTATCAGATTCCGTTTGAAGTATGTGACTCTGCAGTTTGTGACGTGTTTGTAGATATCATTTACATTGGTGAGGAGATTCGATGGTAAATGAAGAGATTCGAACGCGAACTTGGATTTGGATGAGGGTCATCATGCTATGTCATGAAAGATACAAGCAGGCGGCCACTAGTTAAAGTTCCTGGAATCTGTACTGTTAGCAAGTTCCTTGGTCAATACTTTTCTTCATGAAAGCGACGGTAAGCTAATTAGCTACAGCCATTTAACATTTCCTCGACGAGATTGGCTAATTCACAGTTCTTTTTGAAGGTTGGAATTGTGGGAGGCGAGCTCTGCTTGTTGTGTGAGAGGTAAGCATGGGCACTAGTGGGTGAAAACAGGGGAATGAGACCAAACTAGGTGCATGTTTCGTAGGCACGAGAGTAGAAGAAAGTGTTGAAAGAGCAGAAAATGAAGGAAGTACCCATAGTGCCGAAGGCGTCAGCGCCACCGTAGAAGGTGGCGTGAGCACTCTGCCACGGCCCTCCAGTGTAGATGCCCGGTATTCTTGCTTCAGCCATCCGTGTTGCGGACAGGGCGATGCCAAGAAATGCAAGAGCCAGAGCCATCACTCTTGCTGCAGCCATTGTCTCTGCTCTAAGCTGCTAGTGAAGCTGGACTTGGAGAGAGAGAGAGAGAGAGAGAGAGAGAGGTTGTGTTTGGCGATGAGGAGACTTCACCTAGCCATGCTTATAAAGAGGAAAGAACAGGGGCAGAGCAGAGGAATTTCCTCGAAGATTTTTGGCCCACCCCTCTTGTCTCATCGTACCATGTGTGCTGCACATGAACATTCCGTGACTGTCAATTCTTGTGAACGGAATACGATGCAATTTTTCGGACCATCCCGTCAGTACAGAACGTTAGCCACTTTTCCTCTTATCATCTTTTGAGGTTGCTACGCAGGCAATTGCGGATAAGAAAGCTAGCGCTTTTGAGCAGCTTTTGCTCCCCGCGCCACGGTTTTGTTATGAGCTCCTAGATAATTACGTATTAGCTTTTATCCACTACAAAATCTTTTCTTCAAAGTGCCATGTAGGGGGCAAGGGCCAAATGGTCTTCACTGCAGCATAATGAGTAGATTAAGAGTATTTGGGGTAGAGGTAGCTTATGAAAAATTAAAGGGTGTGTTATGGAAATAAATATTATTAAAAAAAAAAGAAATTGAATGGTGCATAATAGTACTAACATAGTCGAAGATATAATTCTTCGATTTATGAAAGACGAACAATTGCGAAAGTATACCACCCGCGGTGGTGGCGTCGTTGGTTGAGCGAGGGACCTCCCACGAAAGGGCCCGAGTTCGACTCCCAGCGTCGTCCTGGATTTAATTCCAGCCGTGCCTTACCCGGGGCACGTGGGTGGTGGTTCCCACGTGTCTCCCCAGGAGTTACTCTCCGCGGCGGCGTTCGGAGTTCTTCCAGGTCACCAAAAAAAAAAAAAAACAATTGCGAAAGTATACCACCGGTCGCGGTGGCTACACTGGATAAGACTCTGCTGATCCTCAACGAAGAAGTGAATGGTTCAAAACCCAGGGGAGGCGCTAGGTGTATTAAGTGTAACTCAGGGGTGATGGGTCCTCCTGCTTAAGTGTCACCTAGGAGTTTACGGCGCGGTTATCGGCTGCAAGCCGGTTCCTCCAGCAAAAAAAAAAAAAAAATGATATGCTTAAAAAAAAATGATTGCGAAAGCATTTGCCAAGAATATTTTCATTAATCAAGAATGAAAGCTAGGAGCTTGAAAACAATTAGATACCGTCATAGTCTTAATTTATAAATGATGCTGACTAGGGATTGGCGAATATTACTTTTAGGACTCTGCCGGCACCTTTATGATAGTCTTGAAACTACAATTGAGATGCTATGTGCTCATTTGATGGTAAGCCTCGTAGCCCTTTGACCTTGCTTAGGCCACCTCAAGCTAGACCAGTCCCAAGACAATTTGGGTTGGCTAGTGCAAGGCTGGTTAACGAGGGTCGGGCTTGGGCAAGGTATTAGTAGACCCGGCGGCTCTTTGTGCTTACTCAACTCATCCCAAATTCGACGAGTCCAAAGGCAATGCGAGTCGGTTTGGGCGAGGGTGGTTAACGAGAGCCGAGCTAGGGCAACATATTAGTACACCTGACCTCCGAGCGCACCCTATGCCTCGCCTAATGACAACCAAAAATATTTCAAGCAAAAAGCATTTCTACCTACGAAAAGGGAACAAAAGTAAAAAAGAGAGACACAAGGTGATGATTATAAATGCAAGTACAGAGTTGGCTTTTGCTTCAATCCGAAGTCGAGGCGTGAACCGTGCTTTGATGCGGTTTTAGTGACATTTTGGGTCCATTTGGGATTTTGCTGTGCATATGTGGTTGGTCCAATCTATCATCATGTGGTCATATGTTGGTTTATGAGTTAGAGTGTAATATCTTGGATTAAGTAATTAATTCGGTTGCTAATTGGGTTATTGCCCACCGCCACAATTTTTTTGTCGAACAATGATTGGAGGTATTGATTTGCCTTGAAATCATGAGATTTATGATATCAAAAGAGATAAGTTTTCAACAATTAGAATGCAAATAAGCCTTGAAATGAGCTGGCAGATAGGGGTGGCTAAATTAGAGCTGTGAGTGATATTCGAAGAATTGCGAGTTAGAATCAATTTTGGACTGAGATACTTTGGCTAATCGTTTGATGCAAAATGCCAAAAGTAAGTTGGGACTGACTTGAAGAGGGATTCCCTTAATTTGTCGTCAACAAAAAAAACATTTAACTTTAACAAAGTTGGCAAAAATGGCGGCACGACCAAACTGAATTTTGAATTTTTGAATTAGAATAATACCTGTTGAATGGCTTATTGGGAATAGGGTCAAACTTCGCTCGAAGCTAGGAAAAAAGATCCCCCCAAAAAAAAATTGTCGGGATTTGAACGTGATTTGTCAAAAACCGGGGACGACAAAAGTGAAGTCGAGAAGGATTTATGGAATGGAGAGCAAAGAAATTCTACGAACGAAAAGGGACATTAGACAGGAAAAATACATCCCCTTAGTCCTCTATTCCAATTTTAAATTAGGTGAAGGATTTTCTTTAGATTTTAGGGGCTGCTAGTAAAGTTTAGGCTCCTTTAGCTCGGCAGATGCACTTTTCCCGTTCGTTCGATTAGTCAAAAGTAATCGAAACCTTTAAGATCAGGATAGATAACTAGGAAAAACAGAAAAAGGTATACCAAAAGAGTCGTGTTGGGAAACACGATAGAAATCCGATAAGATTGCCATCGAAGAGCTTGAAATCTGATAAGATTGCCATCGAAGAGCTTAAATTCAAACTTACGAATAACATTTGATTTATTTCATTTTCACTCAAAAACTTAAACGAATAAATTATGGGGGTCAATTAGAATATATTAATCGCTTCACTTTCACATAGCTTTTCTAATATAAGACTCATTTTCTTTACATTTTCGAACTCACGCATTGATGCTTGCTTGCATGAACTTTTCGACTAGAGTTTTTAGTCAACAATCAATTTCTAACATAATCACTCATCCCCGTTCATGAAATTTGTAAGGTTTGCTGACCATCCAAAGAACATGATCATGCTTGTCCCTGGTCATGGGAAGAACATCATCCACTTCCTACATCATTATGCAACTCACGAAGCGCAATTAAATTCAATCAAGCATCATTATGCAACTTGCGAAGCACAATTAAATTCAATCAAGCCTGTGTGTTCTTCAACTCTTTCAAGCTCACCATCATTTTTAGGTCAAATTCTTGTGAATTTCATGCCCAGTAAGAATTTTTGAGGAAATCATCAAAAAAGTTCTAAACCTATTATATTTGTACCAATTTAATCCTAAATCTTTCAATCTAGTAAATTGAATTATAAATTTTTTGACGATTTATCAATGTAGTCCACCTAGACAATTTTAGCCGAAAATCACTAACATCGACAATTTTATAAATTTTTAACAATTTCTTTCTTTTCTCGTTCTTTGTTTTTCCTTTTTCTTTTCACCAATCTCACTTGAGTGAGGGTGAGGGTCAAGGTGAGGGCAAGGTCTACCCTTGCAAGATTGACTAGGCTGACTTGCCCAGGCGACACTTGGCGAGGTCACCCTGGCTTGGGCGAGGCCAATAGCGACTGGCAAAAAGAAATTGGAAAAAAAATCAGAAAATTTTGAAAAAATATGTTCATGTTAGTGTTAGTCATACCATGTAAAATGACTGACAGTTACATTAGCAATTTTTGGCTAAAATTAGTTAGATAGTTTATATTGGCAAATCATTAAAAAGGCCAAATTGAAAAGTTTAAATTTGGATTGGAATAAATGTGATAAGTTAAGGACTTTCTTGATTCTCAAGAGTTTTTCAATCATGAATGCATGCATTTTCTCGATGATATGATGCTACTGGTTTCTCATAGGGTAGTTGAATTTGGTTTAGCTCTTGTCTGTTGGCTCCAAATGGCGAACGTGAAGGTGTGGGAATAGAACAGCTTTGTAGAATAGGGTTTGCGATATGATTAGGATTTTGAGTACTGAAAATGACAGATCATGTGACCTTCCATCATTCTGCAATTTCCCTCCACAATTCAAGGCGAATCTGCCCCTTCTGAAGTTTCAACCCCCATCATGAAAAATGCATTGATATTCCTTTGTCAAGCCATTTAGCCAAAAAACAAATTATTATTTGATTCCGCAATACTTCACAGTTAGAGATTACTTTAAAGGGGCCTTCAATTCGTAAATGCATTGTAAGACTGGAATGATGGTCTAATATGCCCAGTTTTTGTTTGTGTTTTTATTTTTTCAGTTTGGAATCAAAGTTCTATTTGAATACGATATTAAGTTGACGTTTGGAACCAATGGTAAAGAGATAAAATGGTAAACTCAAATATTAAGTAGTCCCGAAAATCTCAAAATCTAAACATGTCCCAAGAACTTGACGTCACTCACCCAGGAATGCAGCGGACTCGTATTGGAACGTCGGGCTGCGGTGGAGATGGCGATCGGGATTTTACGTCACATGACGTCGCCGGAAATTTTAAGACCAAAACATTAAAGAAACCAAACGGGCCGCCCTGGATTCCTCCGTCGTGTGGGCCTTACTTGGCCCAGCGGCATAACGGACGGACGGTTTTGTTAGTTAACATGGGCCATGCTTGTTAACATTCAACTCGATTGAGAATGATGCACACTGCTTTTTTTTTTTTTTAGCTTCCAATAAACGATCCAACTGAAATCAATCGACATTGCAATTACGAAGGACTAAGCATCATTATGAGATCAATTATCATGTCTCTCACCGCCCTAGCACATCGGATGCTAACCGATTACTCGTGGATAACACAACAATCAAATCGGCATTCATCATCACTTATTTATTTTTACATTCGAGTGCAGTAACCTCGGGTTTCACTCAGATGACGATGGTAAAACTTATCTCTCGCATCACTTGTGCATGGAGTTTATACGGATTCTCCAGACATAAAGTTTCAGCATGATTTGGAGTTGGTAATCTAGAGCAATAGAGAGTGACCTGTCTTTACGACGAAGGTTGTTTTTGATGTAGGGACCAGAATCAGATTTGTCCCAAAACGTGCCAAAAAAAATGTAGTGATGAAGCACTTTGCAGTTTGCATGCCTGCAGAACATTGTCCCTCCTCTCCCCATCTTTACGCAATGCCATCTTATAGGATCTGTCTGGTTTCTCAAGCAAAGCAAAGCAAAATGGAATGGTACCATTTTGACGTTCTTTTCCTTTCCCCATCATTGACACTCAAAAGGGTACCTACCCCAGCAAATCTTGCCTTCTAAATTGGGACCTCTGGGAGAAAAAAGAAGAAGAAAGATACATCGTCAGTGTAAAGAAAATTTTAGGGGAACGGCTTTAATGACCTTTTATTCGAAATCATAACTCTTCATTCTATCAAAAGCAGCTGTTAAATCTCGCATCTAATATTGGATGTTGCTCATCCTTTGGAGAGCTCATGATAACATTCGTCGTTCCAGTGCGAATATCAGGCACAGCGACGAGATTCGGACAATCAGCTTTGCACTACAAGCTCTGGTTGGCTTGGGATCATATGCTTCTTGGATTAGCTTCACTTGCTGAACCCAAAGGTAAATACAAGCTGTTGAAGGACTAATTGGGAATCTGTTCTACATGGACTTTATTGTCTTGCCGATAGCTTCGTGTTTACTAGATGATGTGACACTTCATGACCGATTATTTAAACTAGTGGACCCATTTTGGCACCCGACAAAAGTCTATCGTATCACTTACTAACCGAATATAATGGAAACATTATTCTTTGCCTAAAAAAGTCTAAGATGCAAAGAATTATTAGCACTATAAAGACATCTTCATTATCTAAGAGGCAAATCACTCTGTTCTATCTTCACTTTCTGGTCAAGAAAAGAGTGACTGGAAGCATTACAGCCCCCCTCGTTAGCTAAAAACTGTTTCTTCGCAGGCAACCGCGCTACTGCATTTTACCTTATGCAGAGCCTGGTGTTTGTCGATGGAAACAGGCACATTCATGAGCAAGGGATGCATAGATATGTTCTGGATTCTCAACAGCATCCGATACTATAATATATAACCAGGATTCCTAAGAGTCCACTTGTGTCATTGCGCTTTTCACTCATCCTTGTTGTACATCGAAGCAAGAATGTCATTCATTCATGCAGTTCACCTGAGAAGACTTGAGGGTCGAGTAATAACCTGCTCATGCATTGAGCTAACAAAATGGCTCTGAGTTAAGTCAAAATCGGTTATAGTGAATTGACTATTTTCTTCTTTTTCCTAATTCTTTTCACAGGATGCAAGACAATGTTCTCTGCTGATGCAGAATCCAATTTTGTACAGAAAGAAATATAGCTTACGCAAAGCTCCTATACCTGTTCATGTGAGTCAATATTAACTGCATAGCTGGTTACATAAATTCTGGATCACGGAAGGATTGTCATTGACAATATGTAATCATTGCTCTTCCCGTTGCTTAGGCATGTCAAGTCGAGCACATTCCCAGTTTGGTTCATCTGCAAAAGTCACATTCATAAGTTAAGAAGACCAGCATTTACACCAAAAAAATGGGCAATTCCACAGCTCTATCATTCAAAAAATTCCTATGATTGCAGAACTCTCCCTCTAAGTTCTACGGTCACACCTTGCAGCTAAATAAACGGCTTAGGTCACACTGATTAGTCAGTTTCTCACGGAAGGCCCTTATGACTATCATGAAACTAGTGATCTTTTTTAGTAAGGGCCGACTACCATGGACTTCTAAAGAAGTACCTTCCATGGAACCAAAATATACACTCTCATACCATCGCTTTGAGGCTGATTATACAGGCATGTTTTCCTTGTCAAAGCTTCACTTTAATTTTCCCATAGCAAGCAGGCCAACTCCAAATTTTATTTTTCCTTTCTAGTTTTGAACTTTCAAATGAGGAAATCACTTCTGCTGCCATGGATAATACTATAGAAAAATGTAGATGGGGGCAATCGGACCAGTTGATATTAAGTGCACAATAGCACCATCCGTTACCATGCAGGATACTTGTTGCGACTTGCAGCTCCATTTCGAGCCAGGGAAGCAGCTCATATAATGACACCACGAGCAGTATTCATTTGCATTAACTCCATGGAAGAGCATCACCAGGCCAACTGTCAACCTGTCAAGACAACATGCCCCTAATGGTCGTATTCCTCAGATCTGTAGAAGGAGATTGTCAAATGTACCAGAAGCTTAGAATGATCGAGATGTGATGAACTTACCCTGAGATTAGTAGAATTACAGAAACCACCCATAGCACATACTGATAAATCGTGTGCTTTGGTTTAAGTGAAGGGGTTGCTCTTCCAGGAAGAGCATTTCTTTGGCTAACCCACCCGAACTGGGGCCGAATTAGAAACACAAAGCCAAGAAGAAAACCAGAAAGAAATCCGCCAATATGAGCAAAGTTGTCCACGTGAGGCAGAATACCCATCGCGAGATTTATTATAACGATGATGATGAGAGTTAACAATGCTGCTAACTGCACATACAGACAAAATGATCTATATGGTCAAAAGGCACGGTCAAAGAATTTCAAAAGGCTGAAGGTTCTAACAAAGGCCATGTTCGGTTCTTTTAGTGTACCTTGTTTGCATATATTGTCCAGTTTGTAATGAGTTCGGAGAGCATGCTCCCTAGCAAACCGAAAAGGGCACCCGATGCACCAACCGAGATGCTAGATTGAATGAATAGGGCTGATAATAAACTTCCACCAAAGCCAGATATAACATACAGTAGCCCGATTCGAACTGAAAATTGGAAGAGAAAGTACGAGTTAATTTTTGCAAAGCTACAATACTTCATAAAACGAGAGCTTAATATTTCCATGGAAGCATCAGTGGAAACCTATCCGATTGGGTTTGTGTCAGAATCTCAAACAGGTAGAGCCATTCAAGGTAAAGGCGATGATGCATTATGAAGTTGCAATAAAATCATTTGCTACAGTAAAGAACATTTATGCATACCAAAACCAAATTCCTGTTCAAGTCGGATCCCTATGAAAACTAGACTCAACATATTTGCCAGCACGTGGAAAACCCCAGCGTGCAACCATATGCAGGTAAATAGGCGCCAAGCCTGGTGCTTCTGAACCACGTCAGCAACTGCTAAAGCGCCCATCTTGTATAACCTGAACAGGAAAATGGCAAATGACATAATTTCGTTGAATGAAAAATTTCCCAAAACCATAACTCCACTATATGGCATGCCAAATTGCATGTTAAGATGAGCTGGACACATAATGCAAATCTCCACCAATAAGAGTTAAGAGTTCTATTTTAGAGATTAACATTAAATCATGATTTAATACATGCGAAACAGCTGAGAAATAACTCTCAATAGAGTTAATCATCCAGAATCAAAATGACATCTTCTCTTGTTTAGATGTGTCTTGGTAAGGGCTGCAAGAAATGCTATGCCCAGCACTATCATGTTAAGAAACATTTGTAAGTCTCATCCTTTCTCTATCTTGCTGCTCTCATTTCCCCTTTTTTGGGGTTCAAGTTTGTCTGATGGCTTTTATTCAGATCATACATGAACAAGATGGTGAAATCAAACTCAGCTTCTTAGTTCCAATTCAAATCAGGAGATTTCCAGTAACTACACAAGATATCTATTACACAACCGCCTTTTGCTACTTGGGTTTCACATTACTGTCCACCTTCTGCCTTCGGAACCACTATCTAATTCGAAACAAGTACATGGAATTTCATATTGAACATTAACTATAGTATGAGCCTTACTTTAACAGAAAAGTTACTGCATCTCTGGCTCCTCTCTCCACCAAAGATTGATCTCACGAGCGCTTTCGCATTTACCATTATGCCTCTCGAATCACAATGCCTTTGAACTCTGGACTCTCTCTTTTCGCAGCTTAGATTCCCATACCCATAGGATCAAGTAAACTAAACAACAATGGAGCACAAACTCAAAAAAGTCATCCACTACAAGGACCATTCTAAAAAAACCCATAAAGCATCCATAAGCCCACGTCCTATTCAACTGCAGCAGACACATCTAGACATTGCATTCCACCCACCATGGCATGCATCAATCCCATGTACGCGCTAGAAACGATACAGAAACAGAGAAAGTAACAGAGAGACAGAAGGAAGACTCACGTATCCGATGAAGGGCCGAGCAGCGGATTCTCCTTGAGCGTTTGAAAAGAGAACCTCCCCAGAAACCTGGCGATGCAAAAGCCGGATTTCTTGGGACAATCGTTCACGTACATGGTCACCAAGAACATCACCACGTTGGCCACCACGAACGACGGGACCAGCCACGTGACCCACCGTCTGTACCTGACCTGCTTGAACACATGGTCCTCCGCCCCCGCCGCCACCCCGCCGTCCCCGCCCCGCCCCTGCACCGTGATCTGCACCTCCGGCGAAGGATCCTTGCCCTTCATCGCAATTCCCCCGCTCTTCTTATCGAAAATGCGTTAGCTTGTCGTCGCCATTGGGATTCGTGGGACAAAAATTCAATCTCGAACCCATGTGGGTCGGAGATGAATCATCAAAAGGCGAGATTTTTGGCCCCCGTTCGGATTGGGTCGGAGATGAATTACCAAAAGGCGAGATTTTCGTCCCTTTTTTGGGATTGGGTTGGAGGGGAACTTCTCTTTTTTCCCGTTCCTTCGGCAGCTAAAAGAACGCGACACGGATGCGATCGATGTTAAAGCGAACGAGAAGAGAGAAAAAAGAAAAAAAAAAAAAAGAAATCTTGCGAAACCGTGACGTGGGCTGATGGGTTTTGTGCTATCTTTAGGTGATCCGTTGTTGCTTCCGTTTGACAGTTTATATTCCATGTCCGATCTCGCACGAATCCTTTCCCGAAGACACAGAGATTTCCATTTTCCTAATTTTCTATTTTCTGTTCTTCGCTCCGTCTGTTGTTGATGACGCTGTCCGGAAGTGGCGTCGCAACGGTATTTGTATTCGTATGTTGTTCGCCGCGGGAGCAGAAGAATACGCGGCGACATTTTTTCCACTTTTGCCCCCGTGGATTTGCGCATCTTTTGCAATCAAGCCCTTTCGATTTGTCTGATCAAATCATTCCATCTTCGTAGCGTTTTCAATCAATGCGTTTTGGCTTCAGATCCGAATGGTCGAGACTGCATGTTTGTTGAATTTGACGAGCATCTAGCATGAGAAATCATTACAATGAAGACCACGACCGGACCTTGAGCAACGAGATTTCAAAAGTATAAGCGCTGCGGATCAAGCTTTCCTCGTCTGACTCTTGTCGACTCCAACAAACACGTCTCGATTAATTAATCAAATTTGGAGTTAGAAGAACTTTGATTAGAAAAGCTATGCGAATTCGTTAGATCGAATTGATAATTCAAGAACTTGATTGGAAAAAAATGTTCAAAGCCAAGGACTGAAAGTAGAATTTCACCAGAAAGGAAAGGACTTCTTAGCATAAAAAGTTAACTATACCGGAGTTTTGTTTATTTTGTTTCTAAAGGATCTTCAACAGGAACCGGGGCAAGTTTGGAATTTGCGTGCCGTATTACTCAAAACCTAATCTAATGAGCTATTCACAAAACCGCCCCAACAATTCCTTTAAGATATTCAAAGGTTACTTATGCAATTTGTAAATCCTAAAACACAAAAGTAATCATATATAATTAAACTTTTCTTTTTCAAAATCCACCATTTTGAGCCTAAAATCTCAAATGGTTTAGAATTTCATGTCCCAATCTGAGATGGGATTTTGGGAAACTTATAAAAAATCATAGGCATGAATTCAAGATCTAATTGCAATGACCGAGCGCTACCTACTTTGAGAATATTATTAATCAAAGATATTAGAACCGAACTTGTGTGCACCTAATTAACAATACACCCCATCCACTAAGCCCTTGTTTGCAAATACTACCGTCAAAGTCTATTATGAAAATAGCGAAACATTCATTAGTAAATGATTCCATGAAGAATTATTTTTCATTGTGATCATCCTCCAAAATAGCTTCTGTTATTTTTAGGACTACTTAAAGCTTAGAAAGCGAAATGCGAATATTAGAATCCTGTTCATTGAAAAACATTCCATGATCTTCATTGGGCGGATGTATTTATAAAACTTGCTAAGTACAGAAAAAAGACAGACAGTAATAAATTAGAAGGAATAGGAGGGACAATCGACACGATTGCTTCTTCACATTAGCGTACGAACAAATATACATAAATATCTTTATGCATGAAAAATCTTTGTTTGGAAAGGTAACGAAATGGCGACACTTGTCAAAGTGTTAAGGCTCATTGAAGTCGTAATCAAAGGAGTCACATGCTGATTGATGCATCAGAGGCTGCACAAGTAGTGTTCAGCAGAATAGGACAACATAGTGACGACCATCCTCATTAAGAGAGGGAAGCAAAAAAAAAAAAAAAAAAAAAATCATAAACTTATTACATCTAATTTAGTCATAATATTTTACATTCATAAAATTATGTTTATTCAACCAATTTTAGTTAGAGATCACTAATTTAGACATCGGCCATTCTATATGATAAATCCAGCACTAATGTGGGTAAGTTCTATAAATCTTTTTTTTTTTAAATTTGATATTTTGATTTTTTTTCATTGTGGTTGGCAAGGAGAAACTAAAAAAAAATAAATTGAAATTTGTAAAATTTATTCACATCAATGTTAATTGTGTCACATAATATGGCTAATGTTCATGTGAACGATTTTCGAAAAAAAACGATTATATTGATTCAATTGGGACAAATACAATGGCTTAGAACTAAATTGATTGAATTAAAAGATTTATAATTGAATCGGTATCAATACAATATGTTTAGAATCTTTTTGATACTTTTCTCTTGTTTAGAGTCTCCTCCATCCCCCACTCCAAAGGAAATCTTCAATTTTTTGCTTTCTTCATTTCTTTTTCTGCTTATAATAAATCATTGCTAAATGGTTCAACCCTCAAATGTTTCCATTTATTATATTATATTTCTTTTCTCTTTTCCAAGGATATGTGAAAAGGAGTAACCAAAAGAAAAGGATATATATAGAGATATTATATTGAGTGCTAAGACAAAGCACAAAGTTTTTGTATAGTTCCTCTATGCCTAGGACATTAGAAGATTGAAGGGAACTTCTCACCAAAGAAGGCAGTAAGAATGAAGGAGTGCTGGCCACACTTGCTCTAATACTCTCTCCTAAATACTCAAGACTTTTCATTTCCTTCATGATTTCACTCAACACTCTTTAGCACTGCATCTGTGCACATTCTTGAAATTGCTTGATAAATACGGATAATGTTCAATTCTAGCAATTACTTGTCCAGGAGTGGAATAAGTGGATTCCAACCCCCGATAAATACATTATAACATATACACGGTACTCCATTGTTAACCCACAAAAGAAAATTCCCTCAAACTCCAAAGCAAAATCTACTCCCTAATTCCACTCGATTTGGGACTTTTTTTTTTAACTATGTTCTAACTCTCGGGGTAAATTTCATCCATCGACGTGGATCGAACAAAAATAATGACAAAACCGCAGGTCGGTCTTAAAGAGTCTCAAGAAAAAAGTAACTGTTAAAATGGTTTTATATGTTCACGAAACATCAGCCAGCGTTTGTAGTCCAACGGTTAGGATAATTGCCTTCCAAGCAATAGACCCGGGTTCGACTCCCGGTAAACGCAGCTTCCTCTCCTTCGTACTTTTTTTTTTAAATTACTTTTTGCGTTACCCTATGTGGATTTGTAATTTCCTCTGTCCTCTTCCCCCTTGGAACAAAACAATTAGATAACCATAATAATGCCTCAGGTGTTGAATGTGGAGATTGAATCAGGGGTACATAATCATTGTAAGCTCAGTCTTTCTACCGTAACTCCATAGATTTAAGCTTTGCGTCTGTTGAGCAGCTTGAGATCGGCTACATTTATAGTCCCTCCTGAATGGAACATGCTCAGAGGATCACCTGTAAAGCAGGGGCTTTTTATTTATTTATTTATTTACATTTTCCCAATGTTCTAGTTCTTAGTCTTCGGGGAAAAATACGTCAACCGGATTTGGCCATTTAACTACAATAAAAGAAAAATAGGAGGACTGAGACACTTCCTGCTGTCCATTTTGTTCGCAACCATGGCAACAGAGGAAACAGTAATTGTTGGAGATTACAAGAGAGCCCCCACAGGGGAAACCAACAAAACAAATTGCCAACTTTTGTTTCCGTATAACTTTATTTCGGTGACAAGAATAACGTCATGCATATCGTCTGAGAGGGCATTGCCTACTGCTACATTTCCTGAGATGTTTGTCGAAAACCCAAACAAAAAGGAAAAAGAAAAAAGAAAAAGAAAAAGAAAGGAGAAGTCGTTGAAAGCATCCAGTGATTATGAGCCAAAATCCGGCATACTGATGCTCTGCCGGATCTAACTGTTGCACGCTCAAAAAATAGAAAGAAATAATCGCAGCTAAGAAGCTTCTCACTGTCGCCATTGGTAATGTTGCACCGATCTTCAACCCCTGAAATCCGTCGGCATCAAAACCATCTAACTCGTTCACATAAAGACAGGCAATCCCGCAATACTATCTGATCAGAAATGAGCCAAGCTATAGACTAGAATCCATGCAAGCTGAAAGAGAAAACAGACATGAGTAGTAAGCATGGGAGGAAAGAGAGGCAACGCAGAAAAGCACAAGGAACCGCACTGCAACTCTCTGCTTTAATAGGTAATGCAATTTCAAGGTTTCTCTTTCATTCATAGAAAAGGGGCACTAATGAGCATGCGATATTAATCAATACGAGACAAGAGAGAAGAAGCTTTGAAATCAAAAGTCTAGGCATCTCCCCACAAGCAAAATGAAAATAACATCTTCCATTCTGCAGAAAAGACATATTACCAGAAAGAGAGTCACGGAGGCAAATAGTCCCTCCTGAAGAAGAGCTCCATGACCGCCATATTCCTCTTCATCTATCTTTAGTATCATTGCATAATAGCCATACACCATGCCAGATGATATTGCCAGGAACCTGAAGAAGGATGTACTCTTAGTATCGTACCAAAATGTCAAATTTGAGACACAAAATACATTTATGTTGCATGATCATGGCGTATTCCATATGGTAGCAGATTAAGATAGGGTCATCAAGTTCATAGTTATGCATGGTCTTAAATGCTCTCCTTTCTCATGTAACTTTCACTCATGCTATTGGCTTTATTATAGTGTCACACTGTAATCGTCATAACAGATGTCAAAGAACCACAAAGGGCCAGGAATATGGCTTATAAAACTTCTGCGGCAGGTTTCAATCAAACTCAATAATGCAAGCAGTTTGAATAAGCCAGGTATCATCAAAGCATCCATCCCAAACCAAAGCAACCAAAAATTCAAGTCTCCCGCAAGTGCAGTCTACACATTCAAGAATTCTATACATTACCATTTCCAGATAGAAACAAGAGAACATCAACAAAGTGCCCAGATTGTGCTCCAAAACCGATCGTCAGACTTAACCTATTGAACTAGTCCACCCTGAGAACTAAAGACAACAATCACCTACAGCAAAGGAGGTCCACTTTTAACTGCTGCCCAATTCCTCACTTGGAATGATTGGCTCAAAAAACTTCATATTTTAAGCAACTATGCCATGTAAGGTCATTAAATAGAGATCCTACTTCATATCAAAGGGTGTCTTAAGGATCAGATCATTACATCCTACAAATGTCAGAAACAATGCATAAAATACATGAGATCAATCATACACAATGTGTTAGCATCTAAACTACAAAAAGGATAGTGAGTTATGTGAAATTTCATCATTTTCAATCTAATGGTTTCATAACACATTTTGAACTACATGGGCTTCCACTCTCAAATTCAAGTTCATCCCAATGGAAATAAAGATTGTCTGTATCCATTAACTTTTTTTTGGGTAAATATTTGCATCCATTAACTTCGTATCCAAATATTTGAAATTCTCAGATAGGTAAATTTGATGATATTTTTACCTATAGAATTCACAAAATAATTCGTTTCCACACTAATGGAATCCAAGTTCGTCTTGATAAAAGGTGGAGTCTATTCTTAGCTATTATCAACTTCCTTTTCAAACTTCATAAAACTTTTAAGGATTGAAATCCTCAACAGCTTGGTCAAATTTGACAGTTTTTTTTTTTAAGCATCCTACATCTGATATCTTCAGGATTTATATGCTTTTTATTGGGTTAGACTTTCTAACACGGTAATGGAGCTAGGTTCCGCTACAGTTTATTTCACACATACAGCCCCTCATTTGTCAAGTCCATGTGTTTTTCCTATTCAATTTGCTAGTGAGAGGGAATGTTAAAGTATTCTCCTACATTGATTGCCTATAGTGTTTTAATGGGCCTTATATTCATGAAGTCTTCTCCAGTTATAAGCTTAAACTTTTGGGTTGAACATTCTGACAATTTTCTATCTATTGGTTTTTCAAAATTCCTCATTTCGTACTACAGGGTTTTTCGTTGTTATGGAATTACAGTTTGCCTCAAGGAAGACAGTGCATCAAGTTGTTCACAAGGCCTACTTGATCTTTGTCCCTAAAGATCACAGACGAGAGAACCCCAGAAGAAATTCAATTGCAGTTATCAACTACTGACACTAAATTGCTAAAAGTTTTAAGGATTGTAAATACCTTATGACTTTATTGATTAGGAAGGGAATCCCTAAAGAGGCTAACAAATTAAGATCATAGCACTGAAAGATGCTATGACCAGATTTCAACGACCATAATCTCAATGTAGAACATGCTACCTGACTTTGTCCACCTGCAAACAATTGTCCTTTGTTGAGCATCAGACAGCATCTGAACCCTTTACTCATATACAATACAGAATATTCAGCAGTGATAGGCAAATTGATGGCTCGACAATTTACCCTAATCATCGAGATATCTTTTTTAAATCAAGACTTAGTTTTGCAACTTTAGTCCTATATCAAGATGCTTTCAATTGAGTACTCAAGAATTAAAAATACATTACATGTGATTGCCTTGCCATTACAAATGGAAAGGTCAAAGAGATGCAGCCTCTAATCAATTACATCTTAGGAAAGCAACTCACATGGAATAGTGCATGGGCAGCCCCTAAGCCAGGCCTAGGTTGGCTAGTGAATGAGTTGCCCATGCACGATACCTCTTCAAACTTTAACTTCTTCAAGTAGAAACTTGAGCTCAACCATCTCATGATCTTGAAGAGTATGAAATGACTTTTTGACATAAAACATTGGGTCCATTTGGTTTTGGAAAAAATTTCCAGTTTTTGTTTTCATTTTTTTTGTTTCTAGAGAGCATGTTTGGTTCATGAAAGCACAATTCTCAAGAAATAAGAAAATAATGCTATTATCAATAGAATTTTTTTTATACTAACAATTCGGCAGAAGTTCACAAGTCAATAATCCACTTCAATATATTGACTTTTTCAAAAAAAAAAAAAAATATATATATATATAAATTCAAATTAACATCACCAGTCAAATTACAAAATATTACTCACCATAAATTTTTCAAATGTAATCCATGTGAGTAATTTGTTTTTTTCCTTCCTATATTCTATTTCTTCTTTCTTCTCTCATTCTCCCTTTCTTTTTTCATATGCTAGAGTCTATTCTTAGCCACTCCTATTGTTTAGAATGCAATCGTCCATCTTCAATCCATCCCTCAAAAGAGCTTAAACGAACAAAGGACACCCCCACAATGCTCCAGTGAGAAAAGACAAAACTTGAGTCTTATAATCGGATGGCCTTTGTGTTTTAAAATGGAAAGAAAGCACTGGAAGCATCTTTCAGCCATTTCCAAAAACCTAGCACCTTCAAGAGAAATTGGACTACTATATTTTCATAATACTTTTTTCAAACAACCCACCAAACATGTTTACCTTGAATTGTCATTCTCAAACAAAAATGAAAACAAGAATTTCGGAAAGTTTTCCAAAACTAAACGCAACCTTGGTTGGTCAGGACTCGGCAGGTAAGCCCATCCCAGAAATTTCACAACAAAATGAATTATCATCTCCTCAATAAGAGAAAAACTTACTGAATCCTAATGCATGCATATTTTGGGTGCTTACACTTAAACTGGACATAATCATCACCACTAAAGTTCTGCCATTTTCTTTTATTTTGAATAATCTTTTTTCAAAAGTTCAACCAGAGTGCAATGGCTAGAGAAGATCAATGCACTCATCCCACTTTGTTGGAAAAAGACTCTGCATTTGCTGATGTACCAAACAAAACTACAGATGTCTAAACCATGATGGGGATTTTCCCTCTCAAAAGTTTGCAATATTTACTGCCCATAACCTTCAAAGCATTTGGCAAAGATATGGAGGAAGCCTTCATAGCCATGTATTATGTATCCAATACCCACATCGATCCGAAGGGAGAAAAATTAGTATTGTAGAAGGTCAACATTTGCCATTACAATTGCTACATTATAAGATAAAATAGAACCAATGGCCTCTCTGCAGTTTTAGCTCAGGAAACTCTTAAGGTACCGTCTTTGGCAATTAAGGCACTCAATTTTATTCCAGAGATCTGGATCCAGATTCTATATATGTTGCTTTTTTTATCCTGGAGGATGCCTAGTCCTCTACCAGAACTTCAAGCTTTTGTAGCACAGAAACAATGAAAGGCCGAAAAGGTGCATGAACTCAAAAGCAATCAACTCACAGGACAATCCATATGCCTCCAACCAAAGGTATCGCACCCCACAGCAATCCGCACACGAGCGCCACCACCTGTCGAATCCAATGCAGCACATCTCCCAACTGATCCTGCAACATCCACGGACGCTCATGATCATTAATGACTCGATTATCCCAATGAAAAGCTCACTTCCGGACACAACCGAATCGTTCAAAATCAAATCAATTCCACTTAAATTGCACTTCGGCGGATGAATCTATAGCACTTTAGTATCCATCTTCAGCAGAAACTAAAGCCGCATTAACTAAATCTCGCACGCTCCCCCGAGCACAAGACGCGGACAGCTCCGAAACGTAACGCCCAAAACCAAAACCCAAAATTGCCGACAATAAATGAGCTCCCGAACGCGCGGGGCCCTCGGATTACCTTGTCCCACGAGGCCTCCGGATCCAACAAATTCGCGAGCTTGAACGGGGACAAGTGATCCTTCTGGTGCTGCTGCAGCTGCTGCTGCTGCTGCTGCTGCTGATTCTGCTTACCCGATTTACCTTCTTTCATACTTAAAACCGGGATTCTCCTCCAAATCTCGAGCGAGCGAGCGAACGAAATCGATCGTCGAGGTGCGGAAGATCGCGAAGGGCGGATCGAAGGAAGAAGCGGCTCGCCGTCGACGCAGGGCTACGGAAGCCTGGAGCTCGGCTAGGGTTTCGCAGGGAAGAGCTCGCCGGTTGACGAAGGCGGCAGCAGCAGCAGAGCAGCGGCAGCAACGGTATGCTCAATAATTACCAACTTTTAAATGATTAATTCGCTAGAGAATTTAATATAAAGAAATACAACGAAATTGTCGACCCGATTGGTCCCCGAACGAAAGAGATTAAATAAAAAAAATCATTATAAAAAAGTAAAAAAAGAAATCGTGCTGCCGTGGCCCGCACGTGATCCCCGCCGGCGCTCCGATCGGACGGCGGCGATGGACGACGGCCACCGGCGCGCCCCGGATGCTGAACATGGGCCGGGCTGGGAAGTCGACCTTTGACAAGCCCAAGGCCCAAATCAAACGGCCCACTCCAGGCCTTTTGGGCAAGATCGATTCGGACATTTCGGGAAAAACCCAGAAGACAAATCGGGCCTTGATCCATCGGAACGAGAAGGTTTTACGCACGGTCGGTCCAGGCTTGTGAGTCAGCTTTGCGTAAAAGGGCCAAAGCACACAAAAGGAACGAGAAAAACGAAAAAAAAAAAAAAAAAATTAGCCTGGACTTTATCGTGACGCCAACGTTAATCCATTCGGAACAAAAGATCCCAAAATTTCCCAAGTCCACAAAAAAGGTGCCGCCTTTTGCTACTTTCCACTCGAGAAAAAAACGCGACACGAAAAGCCAAACCCCTTTAAAAAAGAGGAGCCCAATTTAGTCGTGGGGGACGGAAAATGACTAATGATGTCTAATCTCACTATTAAATCGTCGAGTGTCGTTCTTCACGAACCATGTTAATCACGACAATAACAAGAATTGTATCACGTTCAGCGCTGGAAGTTAATAAACTAAGAAGTGATGTTATCTGTGTTGGTTGACCAGATTTCAATATGTCCAGCTGAACGATATACAGTGACTTAACCATCCAATGGAACTCTTTAGGTCGACAGCCGATCTCTTTAACAATGACTTCCTGTTCCCAAGAGCTGAAATCATCGGCCAACCGCTATGGAACGAAGATTTGGACTTTCTCTTCCTCCTCCTTCTAGGCTCTACGAAGGAAAGGAACCAAAGTAAATGGCATGAATGACGGAGGAGGAGAAGTCAAAACGTTAAACTGGGCTCAAGGGTCAATCCACGGTTTCACATTTTTTGACTCCTCTGATTGCTGCAAAACTATTGATTTACCTGTCCTATCAAAGTTAAAAAGCCACGGTAGCTTTTCTTCCCGTGGGGTTCGATTCGTACTAGGATGAATTGCGCAACACGTTCCTGCCCGATGTGATGACTTGGGAGAGGGCGTGAAAATGGGATCTTGTCATCGACACGTATAAGGAGCAAGTGCATTGCATCGTGCAACAGCTCCGACTGACTTGTACGCACGATAGTTTGACCGGGTTCGACCCATACCCCATATGCGGGGCATGGAGGTAATATTTCACACATGATGAGCGAACTTGAGATTGATTATTGAGGGAGTATTTAGGAAGATGAATTCTTCTTGTACAGGACCTAGTACAAGTCTCATTAATATTATTTGATAGAAAGAGTTTCAAGAAGGGTCGATAACTATGTCATTATTTAATCAATTGATTCGAGTCAAAGATAAGGGGGAGAGATTAAGTGGAATTGATGATGTTCTAGTTTACCAATTGGCAACGCGACCGGCCTCCTCACTCATTTTTTTATGGTTTTTTCGAGCGCACGAGAGGTGCATTCAAGAAGATAGTTTGGCAGTGGTGGTGGAGGAGGTCGGTCTTTAGTGCGAGTCTTAGTCATTGAGAATTGCAAGCAAAAGATGAGCGTACGGCGGGCTCAGTGGAGGTCAAATCCAGGACCCACCGACGAACCCACCAGGAAGACACCCTCTTCTGCGTGGCCGAATATTCCACGGGGTTTGGCAATTTCAACTAGTCTACTTTAAATTGTTAAAAAAAAAAAAAAAGGAAAGGATTCACGATTGATTAATTTTAGTTACTGATTGAATGTTTCAAATCACGTGTGTCGAATTTCTTGGGTATATTTTGAATGCCAAACAGTTTATTAAGCGCTTCACACAAGTTTGTAATAATTTTAACTTAACTTTGAAATCAAAGATTCTTGTATCAAATAAATAAAATATGCCTTTTTTGTGTGAAAATTATCATATATATCTATTGTATTATGAAAGATTTAAGTCCATGCGATTATACTCTTTTTATACATAGAGCAATTACTGTACGGATGGAACATGTTTGTTGCGAGTCAAGTTAATATTGTGCTCTTACCTTGTATTGTATCTTATCTCGTCAATTCCCGAAGAGAATTATCAAATTGTTTCTTTATAATAATAGCATATGAGTTTTCCTCAATCATGAATGTGAAATTCATCATAAATCCTTAGTGGTAATCTTGAATTTTATGAAGTATATGAAGAATTATGACATTATAGAATCATGGTTTATTAATTTCTCCAATTAAAGTAAATGCTACGTCATGTAAATCGTAAAATATGCATCGAGAACATTAACTAAAGACATATTATAACTATGTTTATACCACAAGACACGAAATAAATGACAAACCACCACCCACCACCCTCCCCCACGAAGGATATAAAAAGAACACGGGAGTTAGTGGAGAAGAGTTCACCACGGGAGGACACGTGTCCCGGAAGAGATCTTTCCAGATGACTCTCCAAGGTCAAATTCATTGATGAAAAATTGAAAATGCATCGATTGGTGTACAAAAAGTCTAATACCTAAAGCTGCTAATACATTAAAAAAAAAAGGAAAAAAAGGAAACCTCACATTTACTAAGGCGGACAATCTGAAATTATCAACCTTTAATGATCATCATTTTTATCATAATTTATTGATCATAATCTATATTTAATATATATAAAATATTAATAAAATAATTTTTTTATTCATAAAATGATTAATCATAAAATATTATGGAATATATAGACTAAAAAACATAAAAACTCATTCCAAGTTCTAAATTATATAATTAACTTAAAACTTGAAATTCATCATTTATAATAAATTTCTTAATTTTTGAAATGTAGAAGTTACCCCATATATTTTTGGACTAGAATCGAACCGATTTTTAGTGGCTCGGTTCTCAAGTTTTAAGTTTATTTTGAAACCATTTCATTTTTATGCATGACTCAAAAAAAAAAAAGCTATTTTGAAAATATATTAATCTCCACGCATGACTTGAAAAAAGAATAGAAAAGAAAAGAACTTATTTTGGAAATATCCGGTCGCCCCCCGCCCGGGGGATTGGTATTAATAATATTAATAAAAATGATTATTCCTTGGTAAGCATTAGGGACGCAGCCTTGACCGGGAAAACCGGCAGCCTCGGACACAGGTAGAAAATGCCCCCCCACGCGCAAAAGCGTAGGTTGGGGGGGTGGGGCCCTCTCTGACCCTCGAGGACGACGACAAAAACCGCGTGGGAAAGAAACACCCCGGTCCACGAGATCGCCGTGGAGCGCTCGACCGCCACGTACGCGTGCGCATCGGACCGACGCACGCATTGACTGGACTGGATTAAACCCCCCCCATCTCCGACCTTCTCGTTTTCTCGTGCTCCTACCTGGCGACGTGCGTTCGCGTGTCGTAGTCGTCTCCGCGATTTATAAATGGCGTCGAACGTATTCGTAACACCGCCGCCTCCCCCCACGGGGGTATGCTCATCGGACCGACGGATTGACTGGATAAACCCCCCCCCCCCTTTCTTTTTTTTTTAGTACTCCCACCTGGCGACGTGCATTGGCGCGTCGCAGTCTCTGTGTCGAACGATTAACACCGCGCCGCCCCCGCCCCCGTCCCCCACAACAACAAAAAAAAAAAAGAACCACTAAATCATATCCAACCACGACATTAATGGGCCCAAATTTTTCTTAGGACTAGGAAAATTATAAACTGATACTTTTATAATAAATTATACTTGTGATAAATTTATATTTATTAATTTTAATTAGATTTTGCTGCACTAAGCAAAAATTTAGCTGTCTTCTATGATGGATAAAGAGTGTTTTCATCACAAACCAATACTGATTTCTACGGACATGTTTATGAACGGACGTCACTACCGGTTCTCTCACTTCTGCGGACCATAGCAAGCCGGTAATTTGGCATTACAATTAATTATTTATCTTCTCATCCTCGCACCCCCAGATAATTTCTCCCCCAAATAGGAAAGAAGATTGGCCCGTCCGAGTTAAAAAAAAAGGCAGCCGCGGGCGGTCCACAGCCCGGAGCTGCAGGCAGAGGAAGGACAAAAACCCGTCCAAAAGAAAATTAATCAATTAATTAAATCAAGTTGATCACGTAGATTTATTTACATACGTACAATGGGATTTCTTTTTTTATATACTTGTGGCCCCTTGAAGAGGCAAAGAAAAGGAGGAAATTAATTAAAGGAGAAAGTTCCGCGAAACGTCAAAAGGATCAGGAATTCAGGGGCGGCTCACGAGCGAGCTGTTCCCGAGTGCTGCTGAAGTCTCGTCTGTCGGAGGAGGCCAAATTCCAACTCTCCCTCTCTCTTTCCGACCTCCGGAAATCGGCTTGGCAGTCCTTTTTGTCTTTCGGCGCCGAGGTTAGACTTCTCCCATCTTCCATCTCCACCGCAAGATCTCCAAGATTTTTGTACCCTTGTTCTTTCCGTTTTTTCGTTAGGAATTTAGGCAGGTCTCGGTACTGGGTTTCTTGGTTTGTGGTGATCTGATTTAGTGCCCCTTTTTGCGCTTTCTTTACGTTCTTTTGATCCGCCGAGGGACTTAGGATCGCGGGCTGTCAATATGGTCCGAAGATTTTGCGTTTTAGTAGCTGATTTTGATGTGGTTTGAGCTCGCTTCAGCTGAGCTCGGCCATCCGTGTGTTCTTCTGACATACGCCTTTTTCCTCTGTTGCTTTCGTGAATCTTGGTTTCGACGGGGGGTTAGGAATGGGCAGTTTTTCTTGACGGTTCCTGAGTAGGAAAAAGCAGTGTCGGTACCGGCAGATGATTATGGAGCCCCGCGTGACCGGATTCTCCGGCTCCCTGAGGACCTTCAAGTTCGACGACGAGACCCTCTTGCCATTTTCGGATCAGCGGGCGAACTTCGCGAATGGGTTCGATCGCGCCGGCCCGTCTCCGGATCTTGGCTTCGCGCACAAACCCTTCTTTCCTTCCGACCCCAGGTACTGTGATTCCGCTCCGTCTTCGCTCGTGAGCGCGGAGGCGGACTTACCGTCCGACGATAGCGACTTCTCCGAGACCGTGTTCAGGTACATAAATCATATGCTTTTGGAGGAGGACATGGAGGAGAATTCCTCTACGTTTCATGACCCTTTGGCTCTCCAGGCGGCTGAGAAGTCGCTCTATGAAGCTCTCAGCGAGCCGTACCCGTCTGAAGCGAACTCCTCCCCTCCATTCATGGACAGTCCGGACAATAATTATTCGGGAAACAGTAGTGACTATGGTAAGAGCAGCCCTTCTAGCAATACCAGCGGCAGCAACTTTGCTGATCATCAATGGCTCGGTGATTTAGGGGACGGCAGAAATTATATGCCGCAATCTTCTGTCACAGGAGACTTCATTTTTCAGTCCACTGCGAATGCTCATGTCCAACCATCCTTTTCCTTACGAAACAGCTTCCTGAGTAATGGTAATAGGACAAAAGCATCATTAGGGAGTGGCCCTTTGTTCCTCAACTTCTCGACCGAGAGCCAATCAGTATTGCAGTTCCAGAGAGGTGTGGAGGAAGCTAGCAAATTTCTTCCCCAGGGTACTCAGTTATTTATTGATCTGGAGAAGAGCAGCGTGAACTCATGGTTTAAGGAAAGGAAATCGCTGAATGTGGTTAAGGTGGAGAAGGATGAAAGTGACCTTTTGCCTCTCAATGGGATTAGCGGAAAGAAGAACCACCAGAGGGAGGATTCAGAATTTGAAGATGAGAGGAGTAACAAGCAGACGGCAGTGTATGTTGATGACACCGAGCTATCTGAGATGATGGATAAATTGTTGGTCTGTCATATTAAAGGCAAGAGTCAAGATTCAAATGCTGTTGAATCCTCTAAAAAAGAAGTAAGTGAATCTTTACAGCAGAATAGACAGACACACACTGCTGATGGTGGGAAGGTTCATAATAAGAAACCAACCCCAACCAACAATATGACAGAGATGGTGGATCTCAGAACTTTGTTGATCCTTTGTGCACAAGCTGTTTCTTCTGATGATCGAAGGACTGCTAATGACTATCTGAGGCAGATTCGGCAGCATGCTTCCCCCTCCGGTGACGGATCTCAGAGGTTGGCACATTACTTTGCCAATGGCCTCGAGGCACGCTTAGGAGGCACTGGTTCTCAGGTCTATGCTACTCTAGGTTCTAAAAAAATATCAGCGGTTGATTTATTGAAAGCATACCATGTTTATCGTACGGCCTTCCCGTTTCAGAGAGTGGCAAATATCTTTGTGGGCGAGATGATCATGCATTTAGCTGTGAAAGCAACGACGGTTCATATTATCGACTTTGGAATCTCAAACGGTTTCCAATGGCCAGCTTTCATCTCTCGTCTCTCCAGGAGGACAGGCGGGCCGCCCAAACTGCGTATTACAGGGATAGAGCTTCCCCAACGAGGTTTTCGACCAGCAGAAAGAGTTCAGGAGACAGGACGCCACTTGGCACAGTTCTGCAAGCGATTCAATGTTCCGTTTGAGTACAATGCAATTGCTCAGAAATGGGATACTATCAAAATCGGGGATCTCAAAATAAGGAACGGCGAGACCATCATTGTGAATACCATGTTTCGGTTTAAAAATCTCCTTGATGAGACGGTTGTCTTGAATAATCCCAGGGATTCTGTTCTGAATTTAATCAGAAAAATAAGGCCGCATCTCTTTGTGCAGGCCATTGTCAATGGATCTTTTGGTGCCCCCTTCTTCGTAACACGGTTCCGTGAGGCTCTCTTTCACTACTCTGCGTTGTTCGATGCATTCGATACTAATTTAGAGAGGGATAACCAGATGAGACTGCTGTATGAGAAAGAGTTCTTTGGCCGAGAAGCTATAAATGTCATTGCATGTGAGGGGACAGAGAGGGTTGAGAGGCCGGAGACATATAAGCAATGGCAGATTCGCAATATGAGGGCCGGGTTCAAGCAATTGCCACTGGACCCAGCACTTATGAAGAAATTGCGATCTAAGTTGGAGCAGTTCCATGATGATTTCGTGGTTGATGAAGATGGCCAGTGGATGCTGCAGGGGTGGAAGGGCCGAATTCTTTTTGCTTCATCTTGGTGGGTACCCATCTAGGACTTTGATGAGCTTGTTTCTATGAGTCATCTACCGGATGGAACCGACTCAGTACTCATCGAAGGCATCCTTATCTGCAGAAAAGAGCGTGAATTTGTGGAGCTGCTGCTTGTGATCTTTCTTTTGACAATTCTAGAGCAGAAAACATTTACGGGACTTTCTTGGAGGTGAGGTATTGATTGGGGCGGTCCTTGTTGAGCCACAATCATTTGCTTCGGTAGGATATAACCAGCTGTACTTTTATAGCTGCTTGCTTTTCTAACAGTTAGTGGCAGAATCTGAGTTTACACAATTACATTAGGGAGATGTACTTATTTTATAGACAGTATTCAGCAGATTATGAGATTTGATACTTCTTTGTGTATGATATATCTTCATAGTTGAATTTCTTCATGCATGCCTGGCGATAAACGGTGCAGCTTGGTGGATTAGTTACAAAGGATCAATTTAATGTTGTTCTTGACCAAAACAAGTGGGCAAAGAGATGAAGTATCAATTCAATTCTAAACCTTTTAATTGTATCAATCTAGTTTTGAATCTTTTGCATTTATAATAATTATGTCTATCGGGCCAATTTTAGTTAGAAATTACTAATATAAATATTAGTCATCCTATATGACAAATCTGATGCTAACGTGGATATATTTTATAATTTTTTTTATTTTTTTTTATTTTTATTTTTTATTGTGGTCAACGGAAAGAAATTAAAAAGAAAATTTTAATTTAAGAAATTGAAAAATGTGAAATTTGTCCATGTCAATGTTGATTATGTTACGTAAGATGGTCGACGTTCATGTCAACGATTTCCATTTAAAAGTAGTTAGATTCACTCAATTGGGACAAATGTAATTGGTTTATAACTAAATTGGCTAAGTTAAAAAATTTATAACTAAATCGGTATTAATGCAACGTATTTATGACTTTTTTTTTTTAATACTTTTCTCTCATTTAGAGTCTCCTCAATCCCCCACCGTAAAAGAATTCTCCAATTTTTGGGTTTCTTCATTTCTTTTCCCCCTTATAATAAATCATTGCTAAATGGTCCATCCCTCTAATGTTTCCATCTATTATATTGTGACGATCCGAGCGGCGGTGTGCGGGGAGGAGGGATGGCAGTGCGTTCGCGCCTCGGTTCCCAGACGTGCGCAAGGAAGGGATTCCTCTCCTTCTTGTTCCACATCGCTTAAGGGGGGAGTTCTGAGAGCTTTTATAAGGCTTGGGTCCCTTTTAATTTATGTGACGCGTTTTAAAGCCGTGAGGACTTAGTATCCAAAGCGGACAATTGTCGCGACCAATTTTTCGGGGTTTAAACCACCTAGGGTTTGGCTAATGGATTGTTAAGCCTAGACTTAACTCGGGCTCTCCCAAGCCCATACCAATTCGCGACTTAGATTCAAGTTTTTAACATGCAATTGATTTTCAATTAGGAGCCGCCACTAATCTATTTTTGGTGGGTCGATTAGAAACCCAAGTAAAATAACGGGAGAATTATTTTACTCCTACGAACTAGAGACTATGGGTACGGGGACTTGGTTACGCTTAAATTTCTCTAACGCCCTTTCGGTACCATTTCTTTTATTTTGAAAAAATGTTTTTTGCAAGCAGACTTGGGTTTATTTTAAATCTATTTCCCTAACATATGAGGTTATCATGCACGTGCACAAACCACCAATTTAACACTCAGGTAAACAATAAATAAATTGCAAAAACTTACCTCCAAGCAACGAAAGCATCTGCAATGTTAAATTAAAATCCACATCAACAACCCTGGATATGGTTTCTAATTATCACACAATCACTCAATTTCTGCTTTCGTTTTAATGAGAATCATGCAGTGCAATATACTAATCTAACATGCAATGATATGGCATAGCAATATGACCTAAACTATATGACATAAGTAAAAAAAAATGATTTTTTTTGTGTTTTCTTAGTGAACATGCAATAATTAAATATGCAATCTAAATTAACCAAATGACCTAACTCTAATGACAAGGAAATTCTAATTAAATAAACCTAGCAATTACTAAATGACGTGCATTTCATGAACCCAATCCTATATGACGTGCACGTGATTTTTTATTTTCTTAATAAGCATGCAATCTATCCTGATATGCAATGACGTGCAAAGAATGCCCTAATTCTAATTTTTCTTTTTCTCTTATGAAATTCAAAATTAAAATGGCCAAATAATTAAACCTGCAATTCAAATTTAAAACTAACATCCTAGATGAATGCAATCTAATTCAAAGATATCATCTAACCTAGATATCATCTAAACATGCATTTTTTTAAAAAAAAAAAACTAACTAACCTATCATGCAATCAATCCTAATCTACATGGGATGGGAATGCAATTTTTTTTTTTTTTTTGTATTTTCGGGATAAATAGAACAACTATGAGATAAACATCAAACCAACCATGATCGTCAAGAATATTATCCATCACTCAATTTGAAATTCAAATTTGATTATCTCGCTAATAAAATCGATAAATTGATCTTAAGCCTTAAAGATCAAGATATCAGTTTTACTCCCGCGTGAATAATTATTCCATCTAAAGCCTTATAGATAGAATAAAAATTCGTGCGGTTGCGAATTGGATGCTACATTAGGGAATTTCAATCATGTATTGGAAAAAAAATCAAACAAAGAGATAAAATATCAAAACCTCAAACAAGATAAACAAATCTACCTAATAAGTTAAATCTACCTAAAAGATAAACCTATCAAATAAAGTAAAATAGATCTATACCTAAATTTGAATTTTTCCCAAAAACCAATTGGTAGAACGGACCAACGATGGGCACGGCACGGCACGGCTCAGCTTTAGGGCAACGGTTGTGGCAATATCTCGGCTTGGCTTGGCACAATTTGTGACGATTTCGATGGGCTAATATTCGGGACATCAATGTGGCGTCCAGTTAAACATGGAACAGCAACGTTGACGCAGCAAAATCAGCAAGCTTCACCGATGTTGGATTGGGTCGTGATGGACACGATTCAAGCCTAGGAACTCACGGACACACCTACACCGATACTGCTCAATCCACTTTGAAGCACACCTCGACACCTGGACGTGGGCAGCAAATTGGGACAGCAAACAGTCAATGTTTGAAGATCCAAATATTTGCTGGAGAAGTTGAGGAATTTGCTGTGATGCTCAGCCCTCCTTGACGCGCCCTTGGACTAACGTGGCAGAACAATGGGAACAGCAAATTAGTTGACGTTGGGCGCCCTTCACAGACAAAACACCGGCACCGAGAAGGATGCTGCAGGCACACGTGGAGATCACCGGTGTCGATGGAGCCTCCTTTGAACTTCCGAAGGTAAAAGGCACCGAGAAGGAGCTGCAGGCACGCGTGGGGATCACTGATGTCAATTGATCACCGAAAATCAAAGGGCAGCACACGTTCGCCAACGATTCTCCCTCACGATCCGTCCCTCTCTCTCGATTCTCAACTTTTCGTCCTCAATTGTCCGGCCCCTTTTACTCGACGGAAAGGACTTCTTTTATAGGCCAAAAAAATTGTATCTTCGTGGCATATTTCATTTCTAATTTTGCCTATGCACGATACTATTGAATATATCATTCTATCCCGCGCAATATTTTCAAATATTTCATTCGAAAATTTCCTTTCTGTCAAAAATACATCACTCGGTGTATATCGCCTAAATATATGAAAATCCCAACCAAATATGTGAAGAATTTTGCACTCGCCGACGGTCTAATAAAATAAAAATGTTCCTAAACTATATGCCATGTTATTATTTTTTATTTTTATTTTAGTAAAAATTAACCCAAAAATTGTGCAAAAATTTAGGTGTCAACAACAATATCACGGTGGGGCTCGGGATGTTACAAATGGTATCAGAGCCGACTCTTGCAGCGTGTGGGGCCATAGTGAGGACGCCCTTTTGTTAAGGGGGGGGAGAGTGTGACGATCCGAGTGGCGGTGCGCGGGGAGGAGGGATGGCGGTCGTCCGCACCTCAGTCCCCGGACGTGCGCAAGGAAGGGATTCCTCTCCCTCTTATCCCACATCGCTTGGGGGGCCTTTATAAGGCTTGGGTCCCTCTTAATTTGTGTGACGACTTTTAAAGTCGTGAGGACTCAGTGTTCAATAATATCACACGGTGGGGTCCGGGATGTTGCATATATTATCTTTCTTCTCTCTTATCTAAGGATAAGTGAAAAGGAGTAGCTAAAAGGAAAAGATATGTGCAGAGAGAGAGAGAGAGAGAGAGAGCGAGAGAGAGACAGAGAGAGAGAGAGATTATATTGAGTGCAAAGACAAAGCACAAAGTTTCAGTGTGGTTCCCCTATGCTGGAACACCGGAATATCGAAGGGAACTTCTCAGCGAAGAAGGCAATAAGAAATTAAGAATGAAGGAGTGCTGGCCCCAGTTGTTCTAATACTCTCTCTCTCAAACACTCCACTTTTCTTTTCCATCTTCAAAATTTCAATTAGCACTCTTTGGCACTGCATCTGTACGCATTCTTGAGATTCAATTCTAGCAAATATCCGTCCAGGTGTGGAACAAGCGGATTTTAATATCTGATAAATACATTTTCCCAAGTACACGGCTTTCCACCGTTAATTCACAAAAGAAAATTCCCTCAAACGCCAAAATAGTGACAAAACCACAGGTTGGTCCTACATAGAGTCTCTCGAATGGGACACAAATATTTAAATTTAATTTTATACGTCCAAGGAGCCACAGCAACCGTTTGTAGTCCACCTTCCGAGCAATAGACCCGGGCTCGACTCCTGGCAAAGGCGGCCGCTCCTTTTTCCTCTTCTTCTCCTTCATTTTTTTTTTTTTAAATTACTTTTTGTGTTGCCCTATGTGAATTCGTAACTTCCTCTGTCCTCTTCCCCAATGGAACAAAACAAGTAGATAACCATAATAATGCCTCATGCCTCGATAAGGCTCGAATGTGGAGATTTAATCAGATATGTGGAATATATATATTTTTTTGGTAAAGAAATGTGGAATATTTGAAGTTTAACATAACCCACAAAATTGGACATTGGAAACTCAGTCTTTCTTGAAATGGTATTTGTATTGTAATTCCATGAATTTAAGCTTTGTTTCTGTTGAGCAGCTTGGGATTGGCCACAGATATAGTCCCTCCAGAATAGAACGTGCTCAGGAGATAACCTGTAAAGCAGGGGCTTTTCTTATCTTATATTTTAGTTTATTCCAATTTTCGGTTCTTGGTCTTCAGGGAAAAGTACGCCAACAAGATTTGGCCATTTTAACTACAACAGAAGAAACATAGGACTGAGACACTTCCTGCTGTCCCCTTCTATTTTCCATCTCAGATTAAAAGGATCTGAATTGCAGTCCAAACCACATGTCAATAGCTAGTTCTGCAGTCAGCTGTCATCAGCTCCGAGGAACGAAGCTGAGAGATGAAGCTAAACATTCAGATTCAGTCACCAAGCGAAGCAGCATTTTGTTCGCAACCATGGCAGCAGAGGAAACAGTAATTGTTGGGGATTACAAGAGAGCCCCACACGCAAAACCAAAGAAAACAGGTTGCCAGCTTTTGTTTCCGTATGACTTTATTTTGTTGACAAGAATAACATCACGGATATCATCTGACACGGCATCACGTACTGCTACATTTCCTGAGATGTTTGTTGAAAATTTAAAACAAAAAAAAAGAAGAAAAAGAAAGGAGAAGTCGTCGAAAGCATCTAGTGATTATGAGCCAAATTCCGGTGAATTGATGCTCTGCTAGATCTAACTGTTGCACGCTCAAAAAATGGAAGGAAATAATCGCAGCTAAGAAGCTTCTAACTGTCGCCATTGGTAACGCTGCACCGGTCTTCAACTCCCTGAAATTTGTCGGCACCAAAACCATCAAACTTGTTCCCATAAAGACAGGCAATCCCGCAATACTATCTGATCAGAAATGAGCCATGCTATAGACTAGAATCCATGCAAGCTGAAAGAGAAAACAGACAGAGTCGTAAGCATGGGATGAAAGAGAGGCAACGGGCAACGTGGAAAAGAACAAGGAATCGCGCTGCAACTCTCTGGTTTAATAGGTAATGCAATTTCAAGGTCTCTCTTTCCTTCATCGAAAAGGGTCACCAATGAGCATGCGACATTAATCTATACGAGACAAGGGGCCAAAAGAGAAGGAGCTTTGAAATCAAAAGTCTTGGCATCTCCCCACAAGCAAAAAGAAAAAGATGAAAAAGAAAATGACATCTTCCATTTTGCACAGAAAAGACTTATACCAGAAAGAGAGTCACGGAGGCAAATAGTCCCTCCTGAAGAAGAGCTCCATGACCGCCATATTCTTCTTCATCTATCTTTAGTATCATTGCATAATAGCCATACGCTATGCCAGTGATATTGCCAGGAACCTGCAGAAGGATATACTCTTAGTATCGTACCAAAATGTCAAATTTGAGACACATAATACATTTATATAGCATGATCATGGCATAATCCATATGGTAGCAGACTAAGATGGGGTCATCAAGTTCATAGTTATGCACGGTCTGAAATGTTCTCCTTTCTCATGTAACTTCCACTGCTGTTATTAGCTTTATTACATCTCACACTGTGATTGTCACAACAGATGTCAAAGAACCACAAAGGGCCAGGAATATGGCTTATAAAACTTCTGCGGGAGGTATCAATCAATCCCGATAATGCTAACAGTTTGAATAAGCCGGGTATCAGCAAAGCATCCATCCCAAACCAAAGCAACCAAAGATTCAAGTCTCCCGCAAGCGCAGTCTACACATTCAAGAATTCGATACGTTACTATTTCCAGATAGAAACAAGAGAACATCAACAAAATGCCCAGAGTGTGCTTTAAAACCAATCATCAGACTTAACCTATCGAATTAGTCCACCCGGAGAACTAAAGACAATCATCTACAGCAAAGGAGGTCCACTTTTAACTGCTGCCCCATTCTTCACTTGGAATGATTGGCTCAACAAACTCCATGTTTTAAGCAACTGTGCCATGTAAGGTCGTTAAATCGACACTCTACTTCATATCAAAGGGTGTCTTAAGGGTCAGATCATTAAATCCTACAAATGTCAGAAACAATGCATAAAATACAAACCAATTTGCGACATCGATCATACACAATGTGTTAGAATCTGAACTACAAAGAGGTTCGCGAGTTATGTGAGATTTGATAATTTCCAATCTAATGGTTTCATAACAAATTTCGAACTACATGAGCTTCCACTCTCAAATCCAAGTTCATCCCAATGGCAATGAAGATTCTCTGTATCTATTAACTTCGTCTCCAAATTTTGAGAAACTTACAAATTTTTCAAATTTTCAGATAGTTAGGTAAGTTCAATAAATTAGCAAAATAACTCGTTTCCACAACAGTGGAGTCTGTTCTTAGCCGTTATCAACTTCATTTTCAAACTTCGTGTAACTTTTTAAGGATTGAAATCCTCAATAGCTTGGTCAAATTTGACGGTTTTCATTTAAGCGTCCTACATTAGCTATATACTGGATTTATATGCTCTTTAAACCTCCACTTATAAGTTTAAACTTTTGGGTTGAATTTTCTAAAATGGTAGCGGAGCCAAGTTCCACCCCAATTTATTTTGCACATACAGCCCCCATTCGTCAATTCCATTTGTTTTTCCTAATGCATTTTGCACGTGAGAGGGAGTGCCAGGGTGTGAATGGTAACATTTATGTTCTGGAAAACAATTTCTTTTCAGAAATAGTTCTTTTCTATTTCTACTCTTTGGAACAATTTCTGAGTAAAATAACGTGTTTGGTAACTATACAAAATTTCTATTTTCAGAGTAGAAAAAGAATAATAATGTGTTAGGTATAATCCATAAATTTTTGTACATTTGTTTTTCTTCTTGCTCATTGATCGCCAAACATCGATCGTTGACCGTTGATCACCAACCACCATCCATCGCCGCCGCAAGCAGTTGGGGCGGTTGGCCAGCAAGCGGCAGCAAATCCAAGAAGTTACAAGATTGAAAAGAAGAACAAAAGAAAAATTGAAAAGAAAAAAATGACTTATTTCTAAAAATTGTATCTCGAAACAAGAAGTTACTTTTTTTTACTTTTTATTTATGTTCCAAATCTATTCTGGCCACTTTTCTATTACGAGGAATAGAAAAATTAACTAATGTTACCAAACGGATTTCTATTATTTTTTTATTCCGAGAAGCAAAATAACAGAAAAATCAAGGAACATAAACGTCCCATGCAGCCCCTTAAAGTATCCTCCTATATTGATTGTCTATAGTGTTTTAATGGGCCTTATATTCATGAAGTTTCCCTCCAGTTATAGGCTTAAACAATTGGGATGAACAAAATTATAAAAAACATCATCTCGTTTGTTTGGTAACTATTCCGTTCTTAGGAACAGTTTTTCTTAAAAAATATTTTTTTCTAATTTTGTTTCCTAGACGAGTTTTTGAGTATTAGAATATGTTTGATAATTATACAAAATTTCTATTTTTGGAATAGAAAAAAAATAGGAAAGTGTTTGATACGACCTTCAAATTCTCTTGTGACATAGAATTTATTATAAGTAGATTAGTATCTCATTGCTTCATTAAGTAGGAAAAGTCAATCCCAATGTTGAATTTGGTTGGACAATATGCCGACTTTCTTGAAATATGAGCGTTATACTTTTCTCCTAGATTTTTCGGACAAGTTTTGGTAGGTGAAAACTACCTAAATCTGAGCATTGGTCAATATGCCCTGCACTAATCTGAGATGCATTTTGGCGAAATTGAGCCTAAGATGCTCTCCTTGCTGCCAAAACTTTGGCTTTGGCCTCGTGTTTGCATCGTGGGTTCTCGTCGCGCGCACATGAGCCCCACCATATGTTCCTATCCCCTCCTCCTCCTCTTTTGTAGCTGTCCAAATAAGTGATCTAAAATACGCTTTTTTTCTCAAATAAAAGCCTAAAATATAATGTAAAAAAATCGAGATTTGAGTTTTTGAATGTGAGAAGCCGGTTTCTTGACCAAAAAGTGTCGGTTTTATTTTCTTTCTCATTGATGCTCAGTGGCTCTTTCTCCTTGTCAATTTTCCATGTTCATGTGCTGCTTGTAAGCTTTTCAGCATCTTCATTTCCTCTGCCTCGTTTCTTCTTGAACGCATTGCTAACGATATGATTCACATACAAAAAAGCTGGGGAGACAATCTGATAGCTGATACAGAAGCTTAAATGATGGTCCTTTCGTTGTTCTGCCCTATAAAACCTATTGTGGAAAAATCCTGACAAATATAGCCTCAGTGACTCACGGAGATCATGACGGAACTATGGCAAAGCTCCAAGAAAGACTTGCTGAACTGACTGAACTAGTATCTGAATATTAAATCACGCGCTTATATAATGGAAAACCTTCCTGGGAACACAAGGATGGAGAACCACCACTTTCTGTTCACATGCTTGTCTGATTATCTAACTTGCATCAACACCCTTTTGCATAAAGAATGACATGGCAGGCATAATCACTGTTAAGAGCAAGGAAAGAGCAATGTTGCAGCTGCGTAGTGGAATTAGTGAAAGGAGTGATGAAACTGTTGATCGGCTGTCGATATGCTGTGGTTGGTCAAGAATGCTTTGGAATTTGGCTTTGTCAGTTGTGGGCATTAAGTAGGTCAGTGCGAAGACTGCAAGAAGAGGTGAGAGCTTTGCGGAATATATGCAAGAAAAGAGAGAAGATTCAGTTGATCCCCAGCCGCCCGTCCAGGAGGTCCGTAGCTATTTAGATCTGCTCATCGGAGGTCCGTTCATGCTCTGGCAACAATCATTTCGTCCGATCGCGTCAAAAATCGAGGAAATCACGCAAAGGTTAGCCTCTAAAGCTTGAATATGATGAAGCGAGGTCGGAGTATCCGGGTAAGCATATCTTTGACTTTGTCATCCACATGTTGAACCTAAAAAAAGGTTTTCCATTTCATTTGTTAAACAAAAGAAACAGAGAATACTAAATGGGCACATTTAACACTTAGAGCCAAGAACAAGCAGGTTTCCTTTTTTTTCCCTTAAAAATAAACTCAACCAATAATAAATGTAATGTCTCTTCCGGAAGATTGTACTTTTGAGTCTGTCTTGCATAAACCTTAACCAAACGGGTAAGTAATGTGCAATTTTTCACGAATAAATTCAAACGTACCTTTCTCCAAAGGTTTGATGAAAATATCTACTAGTTGATTTTTTAAATCAATGAACTGAATATTGATTTCACCATTTTGCACATGATATCTTACAAAATTATCATTCAATCCTTTCTCATATGCGAATTTCATGCCACTCATGAATTGTTTAAGTGATTTTATAAAATCATAAATGCATACTATGTTCTGACTTGTTAATGGCTAATATACCCATTTTTACAATTGCTGATTTTTGAGCATTGAATTGACCTCGATTGAACTTGGACCCTTCTAGAAAGTTGTAGGACTTGTTTAAACCTTTCAAAGAGACGTGTTCTTCTGTTGGAATTTGATGAAAGGTCAATCTGCTCCAATTACTCTTATTCACATCGAATGAAGACATCATATACCTACAAGATAACGATGTTATTTTTGTGATTAAAGCATGTGATTACTTCAATAAATGAATAATACTCAGCGTGGGAGTCGAAAATTACTCCTGAAACTAATTCATCCCCATCCCAACCTCCTTAAGAAGGTGGGGATTCGAACTCACCACCTACTCCTTCCATGTTAGAAGGGTGGTCACTGGGGTAAACCCCAATAGTTGAATAACACAAATTAAAGTAGCTTGTTATGATGTTTTAATATGTGATAATCTGATTTGACAGGCAGTAGCGAACAAACTTATACAAAGCAAAGGGTAGGCAGTCCGGCATGGCTCAATGGTTTTTGTCAGCTTTCACAGAATCTCTCTCTCTCTCCCTCCCTCTCTTGGTGCCTTTTTCTTGCTAATTTTTTTAAATGGGTATTACTTATTTATTTATTTTAATTTTTGGTTGGGGGAACCCTACCTAACATGATTGATCTGAGTCATTTTTCGCATGAATTCAATGCAATCTTCCATAGATCAAAATTGTTTTAGCCATCAAAGAGTGCCGCTTCGAACTTGATAGATGTCATCTCGAACAAAAAAACTGAAATTCCTTCGCTCTGATGCGAATTTGTTGCGTTAAAATGCTAACCAAATATGCATCAATCTAAGAATGAATAGTAAAGATGAAAGAAAATCGAAATCACATGTTTTGTGTTGTATCAATTTGAGATGTTGCGGAAAAACGCCAACCAAAGATGCACCAATCTAAGAACGAATAGCAAAGGATGAAAGAAAATCGAAATCACATGTTTTGTGTTGTATCTATTTGAGATGACATCCTCGGTCTTCATCTTTGTCTCTATATCGTGTTTCATTCGTTTAATTTATATATGTATATATGGAAGCCAGCGACCAGATCGGCTCCGATCTGAAGGAGCTCTCACAAGGATGCGAAATCTCCGTATCCCTAGGGTTCCTCGATCAGTATCTTCATCGAAATCGAAAGCCTCTTGCTCATCGTTAGGCCGCGATGGCCACATTTGTGAAAGAGAGAGAAAGTAGAGCTTCATAGCAAAGACGAGAGAGGAAAGTAGAGAGAGATCAATGCAGTTGTTGATGGGATTTAAAATAGAAATCTCACTAAAGGGTGGGGAGAGCATATTGGACTGCTTGGATTCGACTGGACCGGATCGATCGGTTTGGTCCGGTTCCTAAGCGTGTCAGTCCAGTTTCTTCTATAGAGGGTACTGATGCAAATGCTGAGTGACGACGGTTGTCTCAAATGCTGAGCGACGACGGTTGTCTTACTTCAGAATTCGATGCCATGGAGATCGAGCGGAGAAACAATAATGAGCTGCTCGGTAGCATATAGTCGAAAGAACGGCAGATCAAAATCCAAAGACAGATTTTGACAAAAGGAACGACCCAGGTAGCAAAATAAATGTGTGTAGATAGAGTCGACAATCTCCTAGGATTCATTGACATTTATAATGTATATTTTGTCCTTTTTTGATAGAATTTTCACTTTTGGATGGATTGCTTTAACATCAAATTCAAGCTTTATTAAACAAGTTTTAAGTATGTTTGAGCTCGAATTCATCGGTTAATAAATTATACTCAAAACTTGAATTAATTTTTAACTGTGAGCTGGCGCTGAAACTTGAAATATGAAAATAAAATATAGCCAATTTTTATTTTTTTTTTTATCTTATGTGTGTGTATGATTATTACATAAAATATGACTGCCTAATAATGTACACGAGAAGTTTGAGTCAAAGTACTTTTAACCGCGAGCTCAACTCTATTAATTACTCAAGTCGAAAAGAATCTTATTGAAATCAAGTGAATTATTAGACATACTATATCACTAGCGACGACTACCGACCCACTCACATCCCTATTCACAGGTAAACCTTATGATCTCAGTAGTCAAATCATATGGGACCAAGCCTCTAATCCTGTCCCAGTTTAGTTCGGTCCAAATAAACATGCCCAGATATAAGTCGTCGATTACTAAAGTCGAACGCCAACGAGTACCTTAATGAGGAAAGCTACTCCCATCTCTCAAATGTAAAAGGTGCGGCTTTAGAAATGGGGAGATTATAGGCTTTCATTCACCAGGGAAGCGACCGAGAGTTGATAGCCTCGGAGGATCTCGTAGACAAGTACTCGAGCGTGCCGCAGTTTGCTGTTTGTGTGTTCGCTGTTTGTGTGAACACCAAGATATAAGATTTCAGCCAAGAAAAACACAATATCCTGTGATGGCTAGATCTATCACCTGGGTGGTGAATAGGTGATTGTGTGGAAATGAAAGAATTTAAACCAATATTGGAGTGAGACAACGGTTAGGCTTTTGCAAACCTACATTCACTCTCTCGCGCTACAGCCAATTGGCTGAAATCCATTGATAAAAACTGATAAGAGGTTACAAGATCTGAGCTTTGAACACTCAAGCTCGTGTGCATAACTCCTCACACACTCTTAATCTCTAAATGGTTATACAATGATGCTCACAGAGACGAATGTATAATCAAGACACTCATCAAACTTTGGAATTAAAAGCTTCAATTCTCGTGAGTTAATTTTAATTCATTTAGCTTCGAGATCTTCTCTTATACACCTCCTAGTCCAAGCTGACCGTTGGACATATCTCTAGGAGGACTTATCCAGCCAATCTACCCGTTAGCCTAGATTTGGTTGAGAAGATTTGATGGCTTTAGGATTGCCGAGGTTAATACTTGTCATAATTTCTGCTGCCCATACAACAGTTTGGGTTTCATAAATCAAGTGCTTATGAATGGAAAAAAAATGTTTTGCCTCAAATAAGTCATTCAAGGAAATCCAAATTTTCAAGAGACAGCTTTCCTTTGGAACTCCTTATATATAAGGCAAGAAATCCAACCAATTGCTACTAGCCGTTGCATGAGGATATTATCTTCTTCCTAACCGTTTGACAAACACATAAGGAAGGAAATAATTAAACCACAACTTTGGTTTTGATTGATAATGTTTGATCACATCCCATCAGACTTTCAACCGTCGTCCTTGATTATCATAACATAACACAATCTTAATCAGAGGCAACTAGAACGTCTTGATAAGTCTTTGAGTCTAGTTCTTTGAGTCTGATGAGTAATGTTTGATGATCCATATTAGAGTTTCCATCAGAACTTCTTGATCAACCAAATTGCTCCAAGAATATCACCTAGAAATTCTTTCATAAGAATCATTGAATACTTATGGAAATGTTTTGTCAATCTTCAAAATCAATTTGGGAAATTTCCTCAACATATCCTCCAACAAAGTGATGGTCATCACGATCACTAGGCTGAGCGAGCATCAGAAAATGCAGGAAGAGCTAGTGAAGAAGCGTGAGTGAAGATAAGTCCACAATGAGGAGTATTGCCAAATATCAAAGGATGTGTTTCACAGTCTGCCAATGCACAGTGGTAGTAGGTGAATCTTTTAATTCTAGGCCTATCAACTAGATCTTTTGTCGAAAAAAAAAGAGAAAAAAGAAAAGAAAAAAAAACTAGATCTTTTGTCATTTCTTTTCAATATGTTTACGACGCCTTACCACACAGTTCGGTCTGTATTGTTCAGGTTGGGTAATTTCCACTAGCATTAATTCGCCCTAAAGAGCAACATCAACCATCCCTCGCTCCTCTACCTTTAGTGACCACACCCCGACCAACCACTGTGCCTCCGTCACCCATTGTTCATATTTGACACAAAATTATTAACTTCTTAGAACTTAAAACTGAAAAATTTGGAAAACAAAGTTCTTAATCGAATTTTGTGAAATTTTCAACACAAAAGTCAAATTAATACTAAAAAAATTATTTTGAAGATTCTTTATTTTTCTATTTTTTGGTCAAAGGTTTGACTAAAAATCAACTCATAAAAAAATTGAATCTTAACTAGTTCGGTTCACGGTTTTCTCCATGAGTACACATCGCCACTCATATAAAACAGTCCTTACCCTAATGCAATTGTGTCAATTTAGCCATAAACTACTTTTTTTTTTTTGCCAATTCATTCCTAAACTTTTTGCATTTGTGTCAATTTAGTCCATTCGATCACTTTTGACCGGCTGGTGGTTTCTTCACTCTTCTTTATTGCTACTTCATTCCTCTAATTTTCTTCTATTAATGACACATAATCGGTAGCATTTGAGATTTTAATGGGGTTTTTCTGTTTTCTTTGGCATTGGCCATTTATTTGTTTATGTGTTTCATAAATTAGTAATCTTTACCCTCATATTTGGCATGATAGCTGTTAAATTTTTGTTTTTTACCCTCAATTTGTAGTCATGGGCAATGTTAGTGGTAAAAGTGATGGAGAAGGAACTTTTGAGGATATGAAATGAACACTATGTGGAGAGTTCATATGGTGAAAGTTGTGTTTGTGATGGGCAATCTGATTTGATATGTGCATTAAAGATCTTCTATATACCGACCTATTCAGTTTCCAATTTAATCAATCCCCTACTAGATCAACTCCGGTGTCTATTTTTCTTCCATCAACTGTATAACGATTTAACTATTCAACTAAATAAAGATATGTGCATTGCATAAATGATACTAAGACTTAATAATGCATATTTCTATCTACACATTTAACCATATGGAACAAGTCCCTATCATCATGGGGGAAATTTTTAGCCATTGATGACCAAAACACGCTGTCCATTTTAGACCAAGGCATGACATATTTGGCTCTGGGTTCGGTCTGCTCGACCAAGACCTGGTCATGGCAAATGATTGAGGCCAACCATGAATTTCATTTTTAAGACATCTAATGGACTAATTCTAATCAGAAATGGGCACGAACAAGTTCAAGAGGGGTGTCGACTTAGTCGTACTCATTTGGTTAAAGTTTAGTGAATTTTGGCACGAATCATGGTTCTCATAAAATCATCGATTGTGTACAAATATGAACGACTTCTCCAATGAGGCGACACCCTATGTTAGTCTTAGGATGTGTTGGATGTGCTGTTGTAAAGGAAAACAGCTATGCAAAAGTTGTGCCTTCTATCGTACAAATATTAAAGGAATTAAAATAATAGAAGAAATGGGGTAAATTTGCAAAATCGTGAAAATGTAAGGGCACAAGGGTAAAATTGACGAGCAGGGGAGCTTGGAACTAGTCACTAGAGGTCTAGAACTGGCCAACAAAAGGCCGAACCGGCCTACCCTATTGGCGATCGGTTAAACCGGTGTGAACCTAGGACTCAATTGTACCAATTTGAGAAGTTTTAGAATTTAATTGCACTTTTTGCAAGTTTGAAGACTCAATTGTACTTTTATGACAAGTTTTGGGATTTGTAGTGCATATATTCCTTACGTTTTTGCTGTTGTGGGAGCTTTTGTCTTAATATACGTGAGGTTTTCTAGTACTCTCTTTTCATGGGTTCTCTTTAAGGGTTGCTGCTGAGTGTCGTTCTAAATCCATCACTACATTCAAAAAGTGCGATGGTAGACATTTATAGTGATGGAGGTAAAATCATTTTATTAATATTACAATAAGATTAGATGAAGGATTGTCAATTAATTTGCAGCTTTTTTTTGGTTGATTAACTAGCGTTGACATGAAAAGAAATTATAATTGAAAATGACACAATGCCTTCATTTTTTAGATATGGCAAGTATTGTGGGCTTCTGTAATTTAGGAATTAAGCGATAAATGAGTCCAGATGGGTTCCTGTTGTAAAACAAGAGAGGTACAATGCAAATGAGGCACAATGTTTTTTTGGTGAAATTTGTTTCTATTGTTGGCAAAGAAGCAGAGAATTGCTAAAATGCTGGGAATAGTTAGTTGACTAGTGCTCACCCCTAAGACTCCACCCGCATACCACGGCTGGCCCTTGCGCATCAACTATGGCATGGCCATTGAGAGCTACCAAGATGGAGATAACTTGCTTCTCAAACCAAGATGTAAGTAATAAATATCAAGGAACATGTTTGATGGCTTGGGAATCTCGAGGTGTGCCTTATTAATGGAGTCAACGACCTACTCCACCTTGTGGGGTAAACGAAGACTGTTCTTCGAGCTAAGCTTAGTGTGGATCTTGTTATAATATGTCTCAAGTTTGAGTCTATGAATGAAACCGAACCCAAGATAAATTAAAGGAAAGTGGATATTTGGACTTCAAGTTGCTGTTTTGTAGAGACCAAGCCATGAATTTATAGATTACGGAAATCAAATTCCGTATATACTACACGTTCAAGATAACAAGAAAAAGAGGAAAGTCCAAGTTGGACTTGTTGACCGATGTGTCCAACTTTCCTATTCTGATTTGAAGTTGGCTGCCATGCATATTATATCATATATATTTGTTCTCTTTTTTGCCGTAAGAGTGCGTGTGGTTGCTAGAGGGTTTGTTGATGCGAGCAGAGCAACATGGTCTTCACGCCGTGGCAAACGTGAAGATCTCTTGAAGCACCGTTTTCTAAGCGAGTGCTTGACGTGGGTTTCGTCGTTGATTTTCATTCGTGCAGTTACATCCGAGAAGAATTAGTGTTTGTAGCCGATTAAATCTTAAGGTAAGATTTGCGTGTAATTTTTTCGTGAGATTGAGAGATTATTTCTTGAGGAATTTCTGGGTTAAATATTGCGCGCGTTATTGGGTGTAATTGGGGCTTGAGAAATACTGAGAGAGTGTTTGAGTGACTCGAGTGTGTAATCTCCTTGTATCGCTTGATCTATAGTGAAATTCGTTGCTGCTCTCCCCGTGGACATAGGTCTTTACGACTGAATCACGTAAATCTGGTGTCCAATTTATTTTCTTTTTCTATCTATATTTTGTTTGATCACTCGTCCTATCGCAACAGATATCATGGCCAATATGATCGATTGAACTCGAAAAGAGGAACCTGTACAGCAAAAGGATTGAAAGGAGGATCTTCACATTAAAATCGCTTTGCGTTTGTGTGCTTGGTATTTATGTTGCTCTAGAACCAATGTGTCATATGGGACTACTATATGAGATTGATATTTGTGGGGCCGATTGATTTCTGTGAAATGAGTGGCCACTAAGCCTCAAGCCTTGCCAAATCAAGCAAATTTGTGGCCTCTAGTGGTGAGCCTTGAGTCTCGAATTATCCAATTCTTGGTCGTGTGTGATTTTCATACTGTTCATGCACTGCATAAGTGATCATAAGTGATTTTAAGACTTAATAATGCATAAAATCGTGTTGTGTTCACTATTTATAACTTTGTACCCACATATATATGAATATATAGGGGGAGAGGGGTCCAAGCATAGAACTATAATGAAGATTCAATGTGTCAACAGTGGGGGGACGAGTATTGGTGCCTCGTCACACTGCAACTTGCTTCAAATTACGCCAGATCTCTTTAGTATCTCACTTCGATCACCATGACAGTTTTCATTCTCGGTATTGTTTACTTCCTAAGGATTTCCCCTGCTAATGCTACTATTGTAGTAGCTATTACAAGTAGCTCATTGTCAACTTATATTATCCTGAACGATTGGCCAAAGCCCTTGTTGTACTTAAAACTCAAGGGTTTGTTCAAAGATGACAAGGTAGAAGACAGCTTTCTTTGTGACCAGCACCCTCCCTGAACTCGAAGGCCCTTGTCCATGACCCTTGCCGGCCACAATGAAAAAGAAAAGAAAAGAACAAAAGAAAAGAATTCATCTCTTGGTTTTTTTTTTTTTTTTTGGTTGGTCTTATTCTACTTCTACTCTAACTCTCACTCTGTGACTTTTGTCCTACCTTCTTGCAAAGCGTGGGAGTTGAAACCCACATTTGAAACTAATTAGTTCCCACCCCAACCTCCCTGAGAAAGTTGGGATTCGAACTCCCCACCTCCTTTCCATGTTGGAAGGGTGGCCACTGGAGAATTCATCTCTTGTTTGGGTCTGTAGAAGTGGATTTGAATTGTGCTCGAGATTAAGATATTTGTGGAATACTTTGAATTACTTTCTTGCCTTTGTTCAAATGCTAATTCAGTCAGAAATTTTTCAATTTTGTTAATTTGATCTTAAACTTTTGTGCAAAATTTCAATGTAGCATATCTCTATTGAGGCCCCCAATAACTTGGTTCTCATCCTCTAGCCAAAACACTATCAAATTTAATATCACCGTGCTGGGGTATTTGGTAAGTTTTTTGAAGGGGTTTTTGGCTAAATGCTAGTTTTGGGAAAATTGAAAGTCCAATGCTAGTAGTCTTAGAATCGGATTGATTGGTTCGGGCCGATTTGTAGGTTGATCTTTACCCGGTTTGGTTACTATCCATCCACATAATTCAAATTATAAATTATACTAAATGCAATCCGAAAGCCATGACTATCCCACCTGTCGACTTTGTGCCACCTCATCTAACAGCAGCGTATCATGCTGGGGCGAATATTCCCTAGCTACAAATTTATTCCACTGTGGGAATACATGAAGACATTGTTCCAAGCGGATGGGATGATGAGGAAGATTCTATTCCACCCCTGATGAAGAATGAAGAAGTTTCCTCTGATGACGAATGCAAGACTTCCCATTGGGATCGCGAATTCTTACATCCATTCAATTCTTTTTAAAGAAAATATTTCCACTAAAAAATGAACCCAATTTCTTTAAGTAGTAGTGATCTAACCTAACTTGGAAAAAAAAATGGAAAGTGGGGTTTTTTTTTTTTTATTGTCAGTTCTACTCTACTCCTACTTTAATTCTCACTTTTAGACTTTTTCTGTCTCCTTGCAGGGCGTGTGAGTCAAAACACACACTTAAAACTAAATCGTCTCCACCCCAACCCTCTCTAAGAAGGTGAAGATTTGAACTCCCCACCCCCCTTCCATGTTAGAAGGATGGACGACAAGCTAATTGCATAAAACTAGCAGCATTTCAAAGGTGGCCCTACAACTTCCTAGAAGGGTTCAAGTTCAATTGAGGTCAATTCGGTGCTCAAAAATCAACATTGGTAAAAGTGCACGTATGTCTTTTTTTCTTTTTTCTTTTCCATTTTTTTGCTAAGTTATTGTGAATTCTTGTAAAAAAGTCATAAACCTATTACATTTGAGTTATGTTCCATAAACACCATTATACAACACTTCCACCCCGTGGTAATTAAACCATTTCTCTAAGTTGGCCACTTCGAGATTTATTTGAGACAATATCAACTTTGGACTCTTTTGAAAAAAACAGCTTCATTCAAATCTTTATTTGAATTTTTTCCTGATATTAATAAACAGATGAAAAAAAAAATCATATGGAAATTATTTCTAAATCTACATCTATACATATCCATGTTTTATCTAACAGTTTAAGTTTTGCAATCGTGCACTTTGGGTTCTTGTGGATAGCTTCTTGGTGTCTTGGTGCAATTGATGATTTGTATGAAATTGATGATGTGATGCAATGCCACATGCATTAGATTCTCTCATGTTAGGCATGATCTATAGCATTATACAAAGTGGGAAAAAAAAATTCATCTATTAAAGGGTTTTAAATACGTTAATATATGTATTTCGCAAGTATTGGATTAGTGAGCAATTGTGCAATAGCATGATCTTTTTATTATTTGGTCTACTCCTGTTTTAGGGAATTTGGATCAACTTGAGTCCCCAGACCCATCAAGAAATTATAGATGATTGGCCAAACAAAAAGGAAAAAAGAAAAAGAAAAAGAATTTAAAATTTAGGTGTCAATGCTACGTAATCAATCATGGAATTAATCAAGATTGGATGGAGGAGGTCTTCATCCAGAGCATTCTCACGGCGGTCCTACGTGTCAATTCAGCGTCTACTCCCTCCAAGCCATGACTTGTCAAGACCACTCCTCTTGGGTTTGTTTGGGTCCCTTATGCGCCAAATCATGCACCATTCAAACCGGTCCAAGTCAGATCGGTCTCCTTCGATCACATCAAACCGGCGGTTCGGCTGTGTCGATCCAACCACTAGGTGATCCAATCATGATCCTTAAAGATTCGTTTCTTGCGTGAGAAGTTACTTATACAATGCTTATATCACATGCATAAAATAGGAGGAGATCGCGTGTTCCGAGCTCGGAGACAAACCCGAGATGGGTTTGATGCAATCAGCAATCAGAACCAAGCATCCGAGATCCTGGAGCTTCCCACCAGCTCCTGGAGAGGACACCGAGGCCGACGCCGGAGCGAGAAGGGGAGGCCGGCAGAGAGAGAGAGAGAGAGAGAGAGTGCTCTTTCCCCTGTGCAACTCTATGTGCTGAGTGGATGGGATGATGAGGAAATACAATCTCCGTGGAGTCACTGGAGAAGGTGCAACCACAACCCCCCCCCCCCTCTTTCAACTCCTGCAATATTCCATTGGGTCCAAATTCTTACATCCATATCCTGACAGCCCCCAAAAAACACCCCCACTTTCCATGACAACTTTCTGTCTATTGATTTTTCAAAATTCCTCATTTCCTACCACACGGTTTTTCGTTCTTACGGAATTACAAGTTTGTCAAGGAAGATGGCGCACGAGCGAGCTGTTCCTGAGTGCCGCTGAAGTCTCGTCTGTCGGAGAGACAAAATTCCAACTCTCTCTCTCTCTCTTTCTCTCTCTCTTATATGGAAAAGAGAGAGACGCCGGCCTCCAGAAATCGGCTCCCGCAGTCCTTTACGTCTTTCGGCGCCGAGGTTAGCCTTCTCCCATCTTCCATTTCCACTGCAAGATCTCCGAGATTTTTGTCCTCTGTTCTTTGTTTTTCTTGTTTGGAATTTATGCGGGGTTGATGATCTGATTTGGTGCCTTCTTGCGGTTTCTTTACGTTCTTTTGATCTGCCCGCGAACCTAGGATGGCGGGTAGTCACTATGGTCCGAAGATTCCGCGTTTTAGTAGCTGATTTTGATGTGGTTTGAGCTCGCTTCAGCTGAGCTCGGCCACCCGTGTGTTCTTCTGACATCAGCTTTTTTCTGTTTCTTTCGTGAATCTTGGTTTCAACAGGGGATTAGGAATGGGCAGTTGTTCTTGACGATTTCTGAGTAGGAAAAAGCAGTGTTGGGGCTGATGGCAGTTGACCCGGGGGGGAAGGGCAAATTGCGCCGGCAGATGATTATGGAGCCGCGGGTCACCGGATTCTCCGGCTCCCTGAGTGCCTTAATGTTCGACAACGAGACCCTCTTGCCATTTCCGGATCAGCGCGCGAACTTGGCGAATGGGTTCGGTCACGACGGCCAGTCTCGGGATGTTGGCTTCGTGGACAAACCCTTCTTTCCTTCCGACCCTAGGTATTGCGATTCTGCTCCGTCTTCGCTCGTGAGTGTGGAGGCGGATTTCCCATCCGAGGATTGCGACTTCTCCGAGACTGTGTTCAGGTACATAAAGCAAATGCTTTTGGAGGAGGACATGGAGGAGAAGTCCTCTATGTCTCATGACCCTTTGGCTCTCCAGGCGGCCGAGAAGTCGCTCCGTGAAGCTCTTGGCGAGATGTGCCCGTCTGAAGTGAACCCGTCCCCTCCATTCATGGAGAATCCAGGCAATAATTATTCGGGAAACAGTAATGACTATGGTAAGAGCAGCCCTTCTAGGAATACCAGCGGCAGCAACTTTGCTGATCATCAATGGCTCGGTGATTTTGGGGACGGAAGAAATTATATGCGGCGATCTTCTGACATAGGAGACTTCATTTTTCAGTCCACTGTGAATGCTCATGTTCAACCATCCTCTTCCTTACCAAACAGCTTCCTGAGTAATAGTAATAGGACGAATGCGTCATTAGGGAGCAGCCCTTTGTTCCCTAACTTCTTGACCGGGAGCCAATCGGTATTGCAGTTCCAGAGAGGTGTGGAGGAAGCTAGCAAATTTCTTCCCAAAGGTACGCAGTTATTTATCGATCCGGAGAAAAGCAGTGAGAACTCATGGTTTAAGGAAAAGAAATCACTGAATGTGGTTAACTTGGAGGAGGATGAAAGTGACCTTTTGCCTCTCAGTGGAATTAGGGGAAAGAAGAACCACCAGAGGGAGGATTCAGAATTTGAAAATGAGAGGAGTAACAAGCAGACAGCAGTGTATGTTGATGACACCGACACTGAGCTATCCGAGATGATTGATAAAGTGCTACATTTTAAAATTAAAAACAGGAGTCAAGATTTGAATGCTGATGAATCCTCTGAAAAAGAAGTAAATGAATCTTTACAGCAGAGTAGACAGACACACGCTGCTGATGGTTGGAAGGTTCATAATAAGAAACCAACCCCAACCAACAATGTGACAGAGATGGTGGATCTCAGAACTTTGTTGATCCTTTGTGCACAAGCTGTCTCTTCTGACGATCGAAGGACTGCTGATGACTATCTAAAGCAGATTCGGCAGCATGCTTCCCCTTTTGGTGACGGATCTCAGAGGTTGGCACATTACTTCGCCAATGGCCTCGAGGCACGCTTAGGAGGCACTGGTTCTCAGGTCTATGCCGCTTTAGGTTCTAAAAAAACATCAGCGGTTGATATTTTGAAAGCACACCAGGTTTGTCATATGGCCTGCCCATTTCAGAAAATGGCAAATGTCTTTGCGAGCTATATGATCACGGATTTAGCTGAGAAAGCAACAACGCTTCATATTATTGACTTTGGAATCTTATATGGTTACCAATGGCCAGTTTTCATCTTTAAACTCTCCAGGAGGACAGGCGGGCCACCCAAACTGCGTATTACAGGGATAGAGTTTCCCCAACGGGGTTTTCGACCAGCAGAAAGAGTTCAGGGGACAGGACGCCACTTGGCAAAGTTGTGCAAGAATTCAATGTTCCATTTGAGTACAATGGAATTGCTCAGGAATGGGATACTATCAAAATCGGGGATCTCAAAATAAGGAATGGCGAGACCATTGCGGTGAATACCATGTTTCGGTTTAAAAATCTCCTTGATGAGACGGTTGTCTTGAATAATCCCAAGGATTCTGTTCTGAATTTAATCAGAAAAATAAGGCCGCATCTCTTTGTGCAGGCCATTGTCAATGGATCTTTTAGTGTCCCCTTCTTTGTAACACGGTTCCGTGAGGCTCTCTTTCACTATTCTGCGTTGTTTGATGCATTTGATACTAATTTAGAGAGGGATAACCAGATGAGACTGACGTATGAGAAAGAGTTCTTTGGCCGAGAAGCTATAAATGTCATTGCATGTGAGGGGACGGAGAGGGTTGAGAGGCCGGAGACATATAAGCGATGGCAGATTCGCAATATGAGGGCCGGGTTCAAGCAATTGCCACTGGACCCAGCACTTATGAAGAAATTGCGATATGAGTTGGGGGAGTTCCATGATGATTTCGTGGTTGACGAAGATGGCCACTGGATGCTGCAGGGGTGGAAGGGCCGAATCCTGCATGCTTCATCTTGTTGGGTACCCACCTAGGACTTTGATGAGCTTGTTTCTATGAGTCATCTACCAGATGGACCCGACTCAGTACTCATCGAAGGCATCCTCATTTGCAGAAAAGAGAGTGAATTTGTGGAGCTGCTGCTTGTGATCTTTTTTTTTTTTTTTCCCCAACAATGCTAGAGCAGAAAACATTTATGGGGCTTTCTTGGAGGTGAGTTATTGATTGGGCGGTCTTTGTCGAGCCACAATCATTGCTTCGGTAGGATATAAACAGTTGTACTTTTATAGCTGCTTGCTTTTCTAACGGTTTGTGGCAGAATCTGGGTTCACACCATTACATTAGGCAGATGTGCTTCTTTTATAGACAGTATTCAGCAGATTATGAGATTTGATACATCTTTGTGTATGATCTATCTTTATAGTTGAATTTCTTCATGCATGCCTGGCGATAAACGGTGCAGCTCGGTCAATTAGTTACAAAGGATCAATTTAATGTTGTTCTTGACCAAAACAAGCAGGTAGAGAAATAAATATCAATTCAATTCTAAACCTCTTACTTGCATCAATTTAGTTTTGAATCTTTTGCATTTATAATAATTATGTCTATCCGGCCAGGTTTAGCCCGAGATTACTAATATAAATATTAGCCATCGTATTTGACAAATCCGATTCTAATGTGGATAATGTGGATATATTTTACAATATTTTAATTTTTTTCTATTTTTTATTTTTATTGTGGTCGCGAGAAGAAATCAAAAAGAAAAATAAAATTTTAAAAATTAAAAAAAATGTAAAATTTGTCCATATCAATGCTGGTTGTGTCACCTAAGACGATCGATGTCCATGTCAACGATTTCCAATTAAAACTAGTTAGATTGACTCAATTGAGACAAATGTAATTGGTTTAGAACTAAATTGGCTAAGATAAAAAATTTATAACTAAATCAGTATCAATGCAATATATTTATTACCTTTTTGATACTTTTCTCTCCTTTCCTCAAATCCGCCGCCATAAAAGAAATCTCCAATTTTTTTGGTTTCTTCATTTCTTTAAAAGGTAATGCAATTTCAAGGTCTCTCTTTCCTTCATCGAAAAGGGTCACTAATGAGCATGAGGTATTAATCTATACGAGACAAGGGGCCATAAGAGAAGAAGCTTTGAAATCAAAAGTCTTGGCATCTCCCCACAAGCAAAAAGAAAAAGATGAAAAAGAAAATGACATCTTCCATTTTGCACAGAAAAGACTTATACCAGGAAGAGTCACGGAGGCAAATAGTCCCTCCTGAAGAAGAGCTCCGTGACCGCCATATTCTTCTTCATCTATCTTTAGTATCATTGCATAATAGCCATACACTATGCCAGTGATATTGCCAGCAACCTGCAGAAGGATATACTCTTAGTATCGTACCAAAATGTCAAATTTGAGACGCACAGAATACATTTATATAGCACGATCATGGCATAATCCTTATGGTAGCAGACTATGATGGGGTCATCAAGTTCATAGTTATGCACGGTCTGAAATGCTTTTCTTTCTCATGTAACTTCCACTCATGTTATTAGCTTATAAAACTTCTGCGGGAGGTTTCAATCAAACCCGATAATGCTAACAGTTTGAATAAGCCGGGTATCATCAAAGCATCCATCCCAAACCAAAGCAACCAAAGATTCAAGTCTCCCGCAAGCGCAGTCTACACATTCAAGAATTCGATACGTTACTCTTTCCAGATAGAAACAAGAGAATATCAACAAAATGCCCAGAGTGTGCTTTAAAACCAATCATCAGACTTAACCTATCGAATTAGTCCACCCAGAGAACTAAAGAGAACAATCATCTACAGCAAAGGAGGTCCACTTTTAACTGCTGCCCCACTCTTCACTTGGAATGATTAGCTCAACAAACTCCATATTTTAAGCAACTTTGCCATGTAAGGTCGTTAAATCGACACTTTACTTCATATCAAGGGTGTCTTAAGGGTCAGATCATTAAATCCTACAAATGTCAGAAACAATGCATAAAATACAAACCAATTTGCGACATCGATCATACACAATTTGTTAGAATCTGAACTACAAAGTGGTTCACGAGTTATGTGAGATTTGATCATTTCCAATCTAATGGTTTCATAACAAATTTCGAACTACATGAGCTTCCACTCTCAAATCCACGTTCATCCCAATGGCAATGAAGATTCTTTGTATCTATTAACTTCGTCTCCAAATTTTGAAAAACTTACAAATTTTGAAAATTTTCAGATAGTTAAGTAACTTCAATGAATTCGCAAAATAATTCGTTTCCACAACAATGGAGTCCAAGTTCGTTATGATAAAAGTGGAGTCTGTTCTTAGCTGTTATCAACTTCATTTTCAAACTTCGTGTAACTTTTTAAGGATTGGAATCCTCAATAGCTCGGTCAAATTTGACGGTTTTCATTTAAGCATCCTACATTAGCTATATACTAGATTTATATGCTTGTTAAACCTCCATTTATAAGTTTAAACTTTTGGGTTGAATTTTCTAAAATGGTAGTGGAGTTGGGTTCCACCCCAATTTATTTTGCACATACAGCCCCCATTCGTCAATTCCATTTTTTTTCCTAATAAATTTTGCACATGAGAGAGAGTGCTAGGGTGCAAATAGTAACATTTCCGTTTTGAAAAATAATTTTTTTTCAGAAATAATTCTTTTCTATTTCTACTCTCTAGAATAATTTTTTAGTAAAATAACATGTTTGGTAACTATGCAAAATTTCTATTTTTGGAGTAAAAAAAGAATAGGAATGTGATAGGTATAATCCATAAATTTTTGTATTTATTTGTTTTTTTTTCTTGCTCATTGATCGCCAAATGTCGATTGTCGACCGTTGATCATCGACGACCGTCTGTCACCGCCGCAAGCGGTTGGGCGGTGGTAGCTAGCAAGCGGCGGCAGATCCAAGGGCAATGGTCGCAGCAAGGAAGAAGAACAAAAGGAAAATTAAAAAGAAAAAAATGACTTATTTCTAAAAATTGTACATTGGAACAATAAGTTACTTTTTTTTTTTTTACTTCTTATTTATGTTCCAAATCTATTCCTTGGCCATTTTTCTATTACAAGAAATAGAAAAATTAACTAATGTTACCAAATGGATTTCTCTTTTTTTTTTTATTTATTTATTTCGGGAAGTAGAAGAACAGAAAAATCAAGGAATAGAAATGTCCCATGCAGCCCCTTAGGCGCGTTTGGTAACGATTCATTCCGGGAGCCGATTCGATCGGCGATTCTTTTTATTCGTTCCGGGAACCGATTCTAAGCATTTTAAGCCGTTTGGTAACTTTGTCCAAAATTTCGATTACGGAATAGAATTGCGTTTGGTACCGTATTCATTAATTCTGTTCCAAATCAATTTCTTTTAATTTTTAAATAATTTTTTTTACTTTTTTCCTTTGTTTTCTTTTCTTTTTTTCATTTTTTCATTTTTTCTTTTCATTTTCCTTTTTTTCTTTTCATTTTTTCATTTTCCTTTTTTTCTTTTCTTTTTCTTTTTTTTCCTTTTTTCTTTTCTTTTTCTCACCTTCTCCTTCTTCTTCTGGCCGGCCGTCGGACCGGCGACCGGCCAGACGAGGGCCGGCGACGCTACGGTGAGGTCGCCGGCCCTCGGCGAGGCCGGCCCTCGTCGGCCGAGCTTCGCCGGCAGCCCTCGCGGCCGACGGACGAGGCTTGCCTAGCCCCGCCGAGGCTCGGCCGAGCCAAATCTGGCGAGGCCGAGCCCCGCCGGTGGCCAGGCCGACCTCGTCGGGGTTGGGCAAAACTGCCCGCCAGCCACCGCGGGGCCGGGCGAGCCTCGCCCGGCCACCGGTGGGGCCCGGGCGGCCGCGAGGCTCGCCCGGCCCACCCTCGCCCGGGATCCGGCGAGGCTCGGCCTCGCCAGATCTGGCGAGGCCGAGCCTTGCCGATGGCTGGGCAAGACTCCGGCGAGCTCGCCGGTGGCCGGGCTTGCCTCCGGCAAGCTCGCGGACCTCGCCACAGTGTCCGGGCGAGCCTCCCCGAGCTCGCCGGACCGGCGGCGGCCGGTGGCCGGCGGCGAACGGCGGCCGGCGGTGGCGGATGGCGGACGGTGGCAGGCAGGCGGTGGCGGATGGCGGACGGTGGCGGGCGGTGGTGGACGGCGGTCGTGAGATGGCCGAAGAGAAGAAGAAAATTTATTGATTTTGATTCTCAAATTGATTCTCGGAACAAGAATCAACTTTTTTTTTATTCTTGATTCTGTTCCCGGGAACAAAAATTTTACCAAACGCGATTCTAGGCCGAAACTGATTCCGGGAACAAAGAATCAGAATTTGGCACTGTTTGGATGGTTACCAAACAGGCCCTTAAAGTATCCTCCTATATTGATTGTCTATAGTGTTTTAATGGGCCTTATATTCATGAAGTCTCCCTCCAATTATAGGCTTAAACAATTGGGATGAACAAAATTATAAAAATTGTTTGGTAGCTATTCTGTTCTTAGGAACAATTTTTGTTAAAAAATATTTTTTTTTTCTAATTTTGTTTCCTAGACGAGTTTTTGAGTATTCAAATATGTTTGATAATTATACAAAATTTCTATTTCTAAAATAGAAAAAAATAGGAATGTGTTTAATACGACCTTCAAATTCTTTTGTGACATAGAATTTCTTATAAGTAGATTAGTATCGCATTGCTTCATTAAGTAGGAAAAGTCAATGCCAATGTTGAATTTGGTTGGACAATATGCCGACTTTCTTGAAATATGGTTATACTTTTCTCCTAGATTTTTCAGACAAATTTTGGTAGGTGAAGACTACCTAAATCTGAGCATTGGTCAATATGCCCTGCACTAATCCGAGATGCATTTTGGCGAAATTGAGCCTAAGATGCTCTCCCTTGCTGCCAACACTTTGGCTTTGGCCTCGTGTTTGCATCGTGGGTTCTCGTCACGTGCACATAAGCCCCACCATATGTTCCCATCCCCCTCCTCCTCCTCTTTTGTAGCTGCCCAAATAAGTGATCTAAAATACGCTTATTTTCTCAAATAAAAGCCTAAAATATAATGTAAAAAAATCAAGATTTGAGTTTTCGATTGTGACAAAGTCGGTTTCTTGACCAAACTTGTTAATGGTAAGTAATGTGCAATTTTTTACGAATAAATTCAAACGGACCTTTCTCCAAAGGTTTCGTGAAAATATTTGCTAGTTGATTCTTCGAATCAACGAACTGAATATTGATTTCACCATTTTACACATGATCTCTTATGAAATTATCATCCAATTCTTTGTCATATGCGAATTTCATGCCATTCATGCATTGTTTAAGTGATTTTATAAATCATAAATACATACTATGTTTTGACTTGTTAATGGCTGATACGCCCGTTTTTACAAATGCTGATTTTTGAGCATTGAATTGACCTCTATTGAACTTGGACCTTCTAGGAAGTCGTAGGGCTCGATTAAACCTTTCAAAGAGACGTATTCTTCTGTTGAAATTCAATGAAAGGTCAATTTGCTCTAATTACTCTTATCCACACCGGATGAAGACATCATATACATGCAAGATGACAATGTTATTTTTGTGATTAAAGCATGTAATTACTTCAATAAATGAATAATACCTAGAACTCCTGAATAACACAAATTAAAGTAGCTTGTCATGATGTTTTAATAGGTGATAATCTGATCTGGCAGGCAATAGCGAACAAACGTATACAAAGCAAAGAGAAAGAAAATATTGGGTGGTCCGGGATCGCCACGTTAGCGTGGTCCCAGACCACTCACACGGCGCCACGTGTGAGGGGAGGGAACCAAAGGACCTACTCCTAACGCTCTCTCTCCTCTTTCTCTTCTCTGTCTCCCTCCCCTCACACGTGGCACTGCGTGAGTGGTCCGGGACCACGCTGACATGGCGGTCCCAGACCACCCAATATTTTCTCCAAAGTAAAGGGTAGGCGGTCCGGCATGGCTTTGTCTACTTTCCGCAGAATCTCTCTCTCTCTCTGTGTCTCTCGCTCCCCCCCCCCAAAAAAAATCTCTTAGTGGGTGCCCTTTTCTTGCTAATTCTTTAAATGGGTTTTACTTATTTATTTATTTTAATTTTTGGTTGGGGGAACCCTACCTAACATGATTGATCTGAGTCATTTTTTCGCATGGAATTGAATGCAATATTCCATAGATCAAAATTGTTTTGGCCATTGAAGGGTGCCACTTCAAACTTAATAGATGCTATCTCGAACAAAAAAAACTGAAATTACTTCGCTTTGATGCGAATTTGTTGTGGAAAAATGCTAACCAAAGATGCATCACTCTAAGAACAAATAGCAGAAGATGAAAGAAAATCGAAATCGCATATTTTGTGTTGTATCTAATTGAGATGTTGCGGAAAAATGCCAACCAAAGATGCACCAATCTAAGAATGAATAGCAAAGGATGAAAGAAAATGGAAATCACATGTTCGTGTTGTATTTATATGAGATGACATCCTCGGTCTTCATCTTTGTCTCTATATTGTGTGTGTAAATATATATATAGAGAGAGGGAAGCCAGCGACCAGATTGGCTCCGATCTAAAGGAGCTCTCGTAGGGATGCGAAATCTCCATATCCTTAGGGTTCCTCGATCAGTGTCTTGATCCAAATCGAAAGCCTCTCGCTCATCGTTAGGCCGCAATGGCCACATTTGTGAAAGAGAGAGAAAGTAGAGGAGCTTCATAGCAAAGACGAGAGAGGAAAGTAGAGAGAGATCAATGGAGTTGTTGATGGAATTTAAAATAGAAATCTCACTAAAGGGTGGGGGTGAGCATATTGGACTGCCTGGATCAAACCGGACTAGACCGACAGGTTTGGTCCGGTTCCAAGGGCGTCAGTCTAGTTCCCTCCCAGAGCCTTCTTTATAGAAGGTACTGATGCAAATGCTGAGTGACGGCGGTTGTCCTACTTCAAAATTCGATACCATGGAGATTGAGCAGGGAAACGATAATGAGCTGCTCGGTAGCATATAGTCGAAAGAACGGCGGATTAAACTCCAGAGACAGATTTTGACAAAAGGAACGACCTAGGTAGCAAAATAAATGTGTGCAGATAGAGTCGACAATCTCCTAGGATTCATTCGCATTTATAATGTATATTTTATCCTTTTTTGATAGAACTTTCGCTTTTGGATGGATTGCTTTAACATCAAATTCAAGCTCTATTAAACAAGTTTTCAATATGCTTGCGCTCAAATTCATCAGTTAATAAATTATACTCAAAACTTGAATTAATTTTTAACTGTGAGCTGGCACTCAAACTTGAAATATGAAAATAAAATATAGCCGATTTTTTTTTATCATCTTATGTGTGCGTATGATTATTACATAAAATATGACTGCCTAATAATGTACACGAGAAGTTCGAGTCAAAGTATTTTTAACCGCAAGCTCCACTCTATTAATTACTCGAGTCGAAAAGAATCTTATTGAAATCGAGTGAATTATTAGACATACTATATCACTAGCGACGACTACCGACCCACTCACATCCCTCTTCACAGGTAAACCCCTGTGTGATCTCAGTAGTCAAATCATATGGGACCAAAATCATCAACTCCTTAGAACTTAAAATTGAAAAATTCGAAAAACAAGGTTTTTAATCAAATTTTGTGAAATTTTCCACACAAAAGTCCAATTGACACTCAAACAAATTATTTTGAAGTTTTTTTTTTTATTTTCTAATTTTTTTGAGTTAGAGGTTTGACTAAAAGTCAACTAAAAAAAATTGAATCTTAACTAGTTCGATTCACAATTTTCTCCATGAGTACACATTGACACTCATATAGCTTGGTAAAATTACCAAAATAGTCCTTATCTTATTACAATTGTGTCAATTTAGCCATAAATCACTCTCTAAAAAAAATTGAATCTTAACTAGTTCGATTCACAATTTTTTTACCAATTCATTCCTAAAGCTTTTGTATTTGTGTCGATTTAGTCTATTCGGTCACTTTTGACTTGCAGGCACTGATGGTTTCTTCACTCTTCTTTATTGTTGCTTCATTCCTCTAATTTTCGTCGGTTAATGACACTTAGTCGGTAGCGTTTGACATTTTAACAGGGTTTTTCTGTTTTCTTTGGCATTTGGTTGGCCATCTATTTATTTATGTGTTTCACAAATCAGTAATCTTTACCCTCATATTTGGCATGATAGCTGTTAAATTTTTGTTTTTCACCCTCGATTTGTAGTGATGGACAATGTTAGTGGTAAAAGTGATACAGAAGGAACTTCTCCAAGATACGAAATGAACACTAAGTGGAGAGTTCATATGGTGAAAGTTGTGTTTGTGATGGGCAATCTGATTTGATATGTGTATTAAAGATCTTCTATATAATGACCTATTCGATTTCCCATATAATTTTAATTACGTGTATCAGAGCTTGGCCAATCCCCCGCTAGATCAACTCCGGTGTCTATTTTTCTCCCATCAACTATATAACAGTTTAACTATTCAACTAAATAAAGATATGTGCATTGCATAAATGATTCTAAGACTTAATAATGCATATTTGCATCTACACATTTAACCCATATGGAACAAGTCCCTATCATCATGGGGGGAATTTTTAATCGCTGATGACCAAATCACATTGTCCATTTTAGACCAAGGCATGACATGTTCGGCTTTGGGTCCAGTCTGCCCGACCAAGACCCGATCATGACAAATGATCAAGGCCAACCACGAATTTCATTTTTAAGACATCCAATGGACTAATTCTAATCGGAAATGGTCACAAACAAGTCCAAGAGGGGTGTCAACTTAGTCGTATTCATTTGGTTAAAGTTTAGTGAATTTTGGCACGAATCTCGATTCTTATAGGATTGTTGATCGTGTACAAATATGAATGATTTCTCCAATGAGGCGACACCCTATGTTAGTCTTAGGATGTGTTGAATGTGGCGCTGTAAAGGAAAATAGCTGTGCAAAAGTTGTGCCTATCGTACAAATATTATAGGAGTTAAAACAATAGAAGAAAAGGGGTCAATTTGCAAAATCGTGAAAATGTAAGGGCACGGGGTAAAATTGACAAGGAGAGGAGCCTAGAACTGGTCACCAGAGGTTTAGAATTGCTAGCAAAAGGCCAAACCGGCCTACCCAGCTAGCAATCGGTCAAATCGGTGCAAACCTAGGACTCTACTGTACCGATTCGAGAAGTTTTAATGCTTGCTTGCACTTTTTGCAAGTTTTAGGATTCATTTATACTTTTGTGATAAATTTTAAAACTTGCAGCACACATATCGCTTATCTTTTTGCTTTTGTGGGAGCTTCTGTCTTAATATGCGTGAGGTTTTCCAATACCCTCTTTTCACGAGTTCTCTTTCAAGGTTGCTGCTGAGTTTCATTCTAAACCCATCACTACATTCAAAAAGTGCGATGGTAGACATTTATAGTGATGGAGGCAAAATCGTTTTATTAATATTATAGTAAGATAAGATGAAGGATTGTCGATTAATTTGTAGCTTTTTCTTTGGTTGATTAATTAGCGTTGACATGATAAGAAATTATAATTGAAAATGACACGGTGCCTTCATTTATGAGATATGGCTAGTATCATGGGCTTCTATAATTTAGGAAGTAAGCGATAAATGAGTTCAAATGGGTTCCGGTTTGGTGAAATTTGTTTCTATTGTTGGCAAAGAAGCAGAAAACCGCTAAAATGTTGGGAATAGTTAGTCGACTAGTGCTTGCCCCTAAGACTCCACCTGGATATCACAGCTGGCCCTTGCGCATCAACTATGGCATGGCCACTGGGAGCTACCAAGACAGAGATAACTTGCTTCTCAAACCAAGATGGAAGTAATAAATATCAAGGAACAAGGAACATGTCCGATGGCTTGGGAATCCCAAGGTGTGCCTTATTAAATGGAGTCAATGGCCTACTCCCTCTTGTGGGGTTAACGAAGACTGTTCTTCGAGCTAAGCTTAGTGTGGATATCATGGCTGATATGATTGATTGAACTTCAAAAGAGGAATCTGTACAACAAAAGGATAAAAAGGAGGATTTCCACATTAAAATCGCTTCGTGTTTGTGTGTTTGGTATTTATATTGCTCTAGAACTAATGCGTCATATGGGACTACTATATGAGATTGATATTCGTGGGGCCGATCGAATTCTGTGAAATGAGTGGCCACTAAGCCTCAAGTCTCGCCAGATCAAAGTGAATTCATGGCCTCCGGTGGCGAGCCTCAAGTCTTGAATTATCCAATTCATGGTTGTGTATGATTTTCACACCGTTTGTGCATTGCATAAGTGATTTTAAGACTTGATAATGCATAAAATGATGTCGTGTTCACTATTTATGACTTTGTACCCACATATATATGTATATATATAGGGAGAGAGGGGTCCAAGCATAGAACTATAATGAAGATTCAATGTCTTGAAATATAATATGCATAAACGACAAGATCTTGTAATTTATTTCAACGCGAAATCACCAGAAAAATAAATAAGAAATAATAAGGACACTAGAAATTTATGTGGTTCGATCCGAGTATCGGTATCCACGTCCATGGGGAGAGCCAGTAATAAATAATCTACTATAATCAGAAAATTAGAATTTATAATTATTCACACGCTTGAGTATTTTTCATACCTAAATTTAATTACAAATCCAAAATATTTATATATAAATAATTCTCTTGGGCATAAACTCACGGCACAGATCTCTAGATCTCTGCAGCTTGACGTGGGTGGCTTCAACATGCAACTACTTTTCTTTCGTAGAGTTTTTAAGCCACTTCACGCGCGCCAAAGGGGAAATTCGTGTGGTCAAAGGTCAAATATTTGACCTGGGCCTACCGGTTCTTTTTTCGGCTCCACGTGTAGAGAGGTTTGCTTCCTTTCTTCTACGTGCACAGGGCTTCGGCGACTCTTGCAAGGCTGCAGCACTTCACCCCAAATGGAGAATTACTATTTTATTATTATAGGTGTGCCTAGAGTCAACAACTTTGACTCTGGGCCCCGGTCTAATGCCCTTTTTCAATGGGAATTCGTAACCGTAGGGGAAGAAGAAGGGAAAACTTTCTTTTCTTTTTATTTCCTCCTTTTGTAGTTCTTCATGAAGTCCGACGAAATTTATTCTACTTGAAAAATCTTTATCAATAAAATTTAATTTAACAAATCATCATTTGAATTCAAATTCGAGATATTAATTTAACACAATGTATCCACAGTGGGGGAGATGAGTACTCATGCCTCATCACTCTGGGACTTGCTTCAAATAATGCCAAATCTCTTTAGTATGTCATTCCGATCACCTTGACGATTTTCATTCTTGGTCTCGTTTATGTCCTAAGCATTTCCCTTGCTAATGCTACTATTGCAGTTGCTAATACAAGTTGCTCATTGTCAACTTATATTATCCTAAACAATTAGCTGAAGCCCCTGCTGGACTTAAAACTCAAGGGTCTATTCAAATAAGACAATGTAGAAGATGGCTTTCTTTGTGACTGGCACCCTCCCGAACTCAAAGGCCCTTGTCCATGACCCTCGCTAGCCACAATAAAAAAGAAAAGAAAAGAACAAAATAAAAGAATTCATCTCTTGGTTGGGTCTGTAGAAGTGGATTTGAATTGTGCTTGAGATTGAGATATTTGTGGAATACTCTATATTAATTTCTTGCCTTTGTTCTGATGCTAATTTTAGAAAATTTTCAATTTTGTCAATTTAATCTTAAACTTTTGTGCAAAATTTCAGTGTAGCATATCTCTATCGAGGCCTCAAATAACCTAGTTCTCATCCTCTAGCCAAAACGCCATCAAATTTAATATCATTATGCTAGGGTATTTGGTAAGTTCTTCGAATGGGCTTTTGGCTAAATGCTAGCTTTGGGAAAGCGGAAAGCTCAATGTTAGTAGTCTTGGAATCGGATTGACTTGTCTAGGCCGATTTCTAGGTGGATCTTTACATGGTTTGGTTGCTATCCATCCACATAATTCAAATTATAAATGATACTAAATGCGATTTAAAAGCCATGACTATCCCACCTATCGGGTTTGTGCCGCCCCATCTCGCAACAGGGTATCATGCGGGGGCAAATATTCCCCAGCTACAGATTTATTCCAATGTGGCAATACATGAAGACATTATCCCAAGTGGATGGGATGATGGGAAAGATTCCATTCCACCCTTGATGAAGGATGAAGAAGTTTCCTCCGATGACGACAAGTCCAAATGCAAGACTTCCATTGAGACCGCAAATTCTTGCATCCATTCAATTCTTTTTAAAGAAAATATGTTCACGCTAAAAATTGAACCCAATTTCTTTAAGTAGTAGCAATCTAACCTAACTTGGAAAAAAAAAATGGAAAGTGGGTCTAACGACAAGTAAATTGCATAAAACCAGCCACATTTGAAAGGTAGCCTTATGACTTCTTAAAAGGGTTCATGTTCAATCGAAGTCAATTTGGTGCTAAAAAATCAACATTTGTAAAAGTGCGTGTATGTCTTTTTTTTCCCCCTTTTTTGCTAAGTTATTGTGAATTCTTGTAGAAAAGTCGTACACCTATTACATTTGAATTTTGTTCCATAGACACCATTGTACAGCACTTCCACCCCATGGTAATTGAACCCTTTCTCAAAGTTGGTCACTTCAAGACTTATTTGAGACAATATCAACTTTGGACTCTTGAGTAAAACGGTTTCATTTCAAATCTTTATTTGAATTTTTTCCTGATATTAATAAACAAATGAAAAAAACCATATGGAAATTATTTTTAATCTACATCTATACACACCCACATTTTCTTCTAATAGTTTAAGTTTTTCAATTGTTCACTTTGGGTTCTTGTGGATAGCTTCTTGGTGTCTTGGTGCAATTGATGATTTGTATGAAATTGACGATGTGATGCAATGCCACATGCATTAGATTCTCTTGTTTTAGGCATGATCTATAGCATTATACAAAGTGGGAATAAAATTTCATCTATTAAAGGGTTTTAAATACCTTAATATATGTATTTCGCAAGAATTGGAATTGTGAGCAATTGTGCAATAGCATGATCTTTTAATTATTTGGTCTACTCCTTTTGGGGAATCTGGATCAACTGAGTCTTCCAAACCTGTCAAGGAACTACCGGTGATCGGCTGAACAAGAAAGGGAAAAAAGAAGAAAATGTAAAAGAATTAAAAATTTAGGTATTAACACTAAGTGATGAATCATGGAATTAACCATAATTGGATGGAGGAGGTCTTCATCCGAAGCATTCTCATGGCAATCCTAAGCTATGTGGCACGGACACGGACACGCGACACGTAACACGACACAACACGACAAACGACATGTCATTTCTTAAAAATAGAGAATTCGACATGTTACATATTATATATATTTTTATATATAAATACATAAATAAATGATAATAAAAAGAGCATAAAATTAATTTACACTAAAACTATTAATTCATATTATTCATTATTTTAATTTGTTACAATAATACATAAAACTTAGAGGGAAAAAAATATTGTTTAAAGAAAAATGCTGGAATGGTATTTTTAAATTTATTTATTTATCATATATATCATTTTTATTACTTCTCTCATAGTAAGACTTTTAAAAAAACTAAAATAATTCTAAAAAACCAAAATTGAAGAAAAAAAAAGACAAAGAAAAAGAGGAGGGTCATGGCTGGGCTTGCTACCCTTGCCCCCGTCAACGGCGTGCCTAGCCACCGTCGGAGGGGGCCGGCCGGCCCTAGGCAGTGGAGGGAAGGCGACCCTCGCCTGCCCTGGCGAGGCCCAAGTGAGGCTCGCCTAGATTTGGGTGACACGTCGGCTGGGGCTGGCGAGGATCGCCCAAAACTAGGCAACGCTGGCCCTCGCCTGTGGCAAGCGAGCCTCCCTAGCCCCAAGCGAGGGCCAGTGACTCTCGCTAGGCCCAAGTGAGGGCGCGGCGTTGCCCAGACCTAGGCAACCCTTGCCGGCCCTGTGAGGGCCACCCCCTGTCCCCTTTGTCGCCTATAGGCGGCAAGGTCGCTGGCCTCCTTTGACGGTGGCAACGGTAGCGACATCCAGCCACTAGCCCTCCCTCTTTCTTTCTTTTTTTCTCTTTTTTTTTTGTATATTTATATTTTGACCATTTAAGTATTGAAATTTTTTAAAATTGACTCATACATGTCGGAATTCCCGACTCGCGTGCCGAAGAGGGTTGACCACGTGTCGGAGTGTCGGACACAACACGAAGACTCTCAGAGAGTGTTGGTGCTAGGTGTCAATTCAACATCTACTCCCTCCACAACACGAAGACTCTCGGAGAGTGTCGATACTACATAGATCTTAGGTGTCAATTCAGCGTCTACTCCCTCCCAGCCATGGCTTGTCAAGATCACTCCTCTTGAGGTTTGTTTGGGTCTCTTAAGGGCCAAATCATGCATCGTCCAAACCGGTCCAAGTCGGACCGGTCTCCTTCGATCGCATCAAACCGGTGGTTCGGCCGTGTTGATCCAACCCCTAGGCGATCCGATCGTGATCCTCAGAGATCCGTTTCCTGCACGAGAAGTTACTTGTACCATACTTATATCACATGCATATAATAGGAGGGGACCGCGGGTTCTGAGCTTGGAGACGAACCCGAGATGGGTTTGACGCAATCAGCAATCGGAACCAAGCATCCGAGATTATGGAGCTTCCCACCTGCTCCTGGAGAGGGCACCGAGGCCGACGCCAGAGCGAGAAGGGGAGGCCGGCGCAGAGAGAAAGAGAGAGAGAGAGAGAGAGCGCTCTTTCCGCTGTGCAACTCTATGCGCTGAGCGGACGTGTATCTAAATACAATCTCCGTGGAGTCACTGGAGAAGGTGCAACCACACCTGTCCCTCCCTTTTTCAACTCCTGCATATTCCATAGGTCCAAAGCCGCCACTGTCCATGTCAATTTTCTGTCTTTCGAATTTTCAGAAGTCCTCATTTCCTACCACCCGGTTTTTCGTTCTTACGGAATTACAAGTTTGACTAGGAAGATGGCATCCGAGCGAGCTGTTCCTGAGTGCCGCTGAAGTCTCGTCTGTCGGAGAGACAAAATTCCAACTCTCTCTCTCTCTCTCTCTCTTTCTCTCTCTCTCTCTTTCTCTTTTATGAAAAAGAGAGAGACGCCGGCCTCCAGAAATCGGCTCCCGCAGTCCTTTTTGTCTTTTGGCGCCGAGGTTAGCCTTCTCCCATCTTCCATTTCGACCGCAAGATCTCCGAGATTTTTGTCCGCTGTTCTTTCTTTTTATTGTTTGGAATTTATGCGGGGCTGATGATCTAATTTGGTGCCTTCTTGCGGTTTGTTTACGTTCTTTTGATCTGCTGGGGAACGTAGGATGGCGGGTAGTCAATATGGCCCGAAGATTCCGCGTTTTAGTAGCTGATTTTGATGTGGTTTGAGCTCGCTTCAGCTGAGCTCGGCCCCCCGTGTGCTCTTCTGACATCCGCTTTTTTCTGTTTCTTTCGTGAATCTTGGTTTCGACAGGGGGTGAGGAATGGGTAGTTTTTCTTGACGATTTGAGAGTAGGAAAAAGCCGTGTTGGGGCTGGTGGCAGTTGACCCAGGGGGGAAGGGCAAATTGCGCCGGCAGATGATTATGGAGCCGCGCGTCACCGGATTCTCTGGCTCCCCGAGCGCCTTAATGTTCGACAACGAGACCCTCTTGTCATTTCCGGATCAGCGCACGAACTTGGCGAATGGGTTCGGTCGCGCCCGCCAGTCTCGGGATGTTGGCTTCGTGGACAAACCCTTCTTTCCTTTCGACCCTAGGTATTGCGATTCTGCTCCGTCTTCGCAAGTGAGTGTGGAGGCGGATTTCCCGTCTGAGGATAGCGACTTCTCCGAGACTGTGTTCAGGTACATAAATCAAATGCTTTTGGAGGAGGACATGGGGGAGAAGTCCTCTATGTCTCATGACCCTTTGGCTCTCCAGGCGGCTGAGAAGTCGCTCCATGAAGCTCTTGGCGAGACGTGCCCATCTGAAGCGAACCCGTCCCCTCCATTCATGGAGAGTCCAGACAATAATTATTTGGGAAACAGTAATGACTATGGTAAGAGCAGCCCTTCTAGGAATACCAGCGGCAGCAACTTTGCTGATCATCAATGGCTCAGTGATTTTGGGGACGGAAGAAATTATATGCGGCGATCTTCTGACATAGGAGACTTCATTTTTCAGTCCACTGTGAATGCTCATGTTCAACCATCCTCTTCCTTACCAAACAGCTTCCTGAGTAATGGTAATAGGATGAATGCATCATTAGGGAGTGGCCCTTTGTTCCCAAACTTCTTGACCGGGAGCCAATCAGTATTGCAGTTCCAGAGAGGTGTGGAGGAAGCTAGCAAATTTCTTCCCAAAGTTACGCAGTTATTTATTGATCTGGAGAAAAGCAGCGTAAACTCATGGTCTAAGGAAAAGAAATCACTGAATGTGGTTAACTTGGAGGAGGATGAAAGTGACCTTTTGCCTCTCAGTGGAATTAGGGGAAAGAAGAACCACCAGAGGGAGGATTCAGAATTTGAAGATGAGAGAAGTAACAAGCAGACAGCAGTGTATGTTGATGACATCGACACCGAGCTATCTGAGATGATGGATAAAATGCTACTCTTTAAAATTAAAGGCAGGAGTCCAGATTCGAATGCTGATGAATCCTCTGAAAAAGAAGTAAATGAATCTTTACAGCAGAGTAGACGGACACATGCTGCTGATGGTGGGAAGTTTCATGATAACACACCAACCCCAACCAGCAATGTGACAGAGATGGTGGATCTCAGAACTTTGTTGATCCTTTGTGCACAAGCTGTCTCTTCTGACGATCGAAGGACTGCTGATGACTATCTAAAGCAGATTCGGCAGCATGCTTCCCCTTTTGGTGACGGATCTCAGAGGTTGGCACATTACTTCGCCAATGGCCTCGAGGCACGCTTAGGAGGCACTGGTTCTCAGATCTATGCTGCTCTAGGTTCTAAAAAAACATCAGCGGTCGATATTTTGAAAGCACACTATATTTGTCGTATGACCTGCCCGTTTCAGAAAATGGCAATTGTCTTTGCGAACTATATGATCATGGATTTAGCTGAGAAAGCAACAACGCTTCATATTATCGACTTTGGAATCTTATATGGTTTCCAATGGCCAGTTGTCATCTTTTTTCTCTCCAGGAGGACAGGCGGGCCACCCAAACTGCGTATTACAGGGATAGAGTTTCCCCAGCGTGGTTTTCGACCAGCAGAAAGAGTTCAGGTGACAGGACGCCACTTGGCAAAGTTGTGCAAGCAATTCAATGTTCCATTTGAGTACAATGGAATTGCTCAGGAATGGGACACTATCAAAATCGGGGATCTCAAAATAAGGAACGGCGAGACCATCGTTGTGAATACCATGTTTCGGTTTAAAAATCTCCTCGATGAGACAGTTGTCTTGAATAATCCCAGGGATTCTATTCTGAATTTAATCAGAAAAATAAGGCCGCATCTCTTTGTGCAGGCCATTGTCAATGGATCTTTTAGTGTCCCCTTCTTTGTAACACGGTTCCGTGAGGCTCTCTTTCACTACTCTGCATTGTTTGATGCATTTGATACTAATTTAGAGAGGGATAACCAGATGAGACTGACGTATGAGAAAGAGTTCTTTGGCCGAGAAGCTATAAATGTCATTGCATGTGAGGGGACGGAGAGGGTTGAGAGGCCGGAGACATATAAGCGATGGCAGATTCGCAATAAGAGGGCTGGGTTCAAGCAATTGCCACTGGCCCCAGCACTTATGAAGAAATTGCGATCTAAGTTGGGGGAGTTCCATGATGATTTCGTGGTCGATGAAGATGGCCATTGGATGCTGCAGGGGTGGAAGGGCCGAATCCTGCATGCTTCATCTTGTTGGGTACCCACCTAGGACTTTGATGAGCTTGTTTCTATGAGTCATCTACCAGATGGACCTGACTCAGTACTCATCGAAGGCATCCTTATTTGCAGAAAAGAGCGTGAATTTGTGGAGCTGATGCTTGTGATCGTTTTTTTTTTTTTTTTTTTTTAACAATACTAGAGTAGAAAACATTCATGGGGCTTTCTTGCAGGTGAGGTATTGATTGGGCGGTCCTTGTTGAGCCACAATCATTGCTTCAGGAGGATATAAACAGCTGTACTTGTATAGCTGCTTGCTTTTCTAACAGTTAGTGGCAGAATCTGGGTTCACACCATTACATTAGGGTAGGGAGATGTACTTCTTTCATAGACAGTATTCAGCAGATTATGAGATTTGATACCTCTTTGTGTATAATATATCTTTATAATTGAATTCCTTCATGCATGCCTGGCGATAAATGGTGCAGCTTGGTCAATTAGTCTAAAAGGGATCAATTTAATGTTGTTCTTGACCAGAACTTTACTCCTAGAATAAGCAGGCAGAGAGATGAAATGTCTCTTTCGCTGCATTTGAAGATTCTTTGCATACACCTTAAGAATAATTCTGGTCTTATGCTTCTTCAGCTATTAGCATAGTAGTGTACTTTAACATCACTTTGCTTTCTGGTACGAGATATCATCCCGAATCAAAAGAACTTGAGCCCATCCTTCTTAGTCGCGTGGTTAGATATCTGTCAAGCATTAATTGTGGAATCGGCACAGAAGAATGTAGGTGCCCTCCAACAAAAAATCCTCTGCTTATGTTCCTAAAGTGGGGTTCATGGTGCAGCAAAGTTAATTGTATCTGCATCTGGTCTGTCGACGTCAGCAACAAGATGTGTGAAGAGACAAAACGATTTCCACTATCTCTGAAGTAAAGATATCTTCCTAAAAAGTGGACTCTGGTTCATGGATCTGGCAAGGCTGATCAAGCTACTGATGGAGCTGCAAAGTTTAATTCTGTTACTAAAGTTGTTATTTCTGTTTTTTCTTTGCATCTGGTTGAAGAAAACTGTTGTACGTGAATGATTCATTCGACGTCAGCGATCTGTACTTTGTTCTTCTTCATATGCAAAACCTTGTAAGGTTTTTCCTCTGCCTTGTTCCTGCTGATGTTCAGTCTGTAGCCCTTCAATGCTGAACAAATTCTCTCTTGAAGGATCTTGTAGTAATATTTTGCACTAAAATAAGATGTCACCTCCTCAATTACCAGGCCAAAAGCAAAATTTCAGCTCTAACAAGATGAAGGTATGGTGATGTTGATCGATAATTTAGGAAGGCGTAATTCTTGCGAGCACGCTTTTGAAAATGAAAAATCTACTTCCAGGTATGGATGGGGTGGTCCACTCGCTTTGTCTCTTATGTCAGATTACATTGCTTGGAATCTTCCGAAAGCTTATCTAATTTGCTTGTAAGTTGTTGTATTTTTTCGTTGGGACAAGCTGGCGGCATATTCTGCTGTTGTCCAATTAACTTCCTCATTCAGTTAGAACGAAAATTATGTTTTTATCATGGTGCCTATTTTTTTTTCCTTTGGGGTTATCTTTCTAAAATGAGTTCTGCTGTCGGCAGGCGCTAAAACAAAATCAAGAAAGTAGCCAAGCGAAGAAAATTAGCAAGTCCTGACAAGTCCAGAGGGAAGTCACGACACAAAATCCATTCAGATTACCACTTCAAGACAAGAAATTTAATATTCACCAATGACAGCAATCCAAGTACGATTATCATCGTCATCATCGGTTAACAAAGTGATGGCAATGCACTAGACAACAAAGTGAGAGATCGAGATTATCACACGTTTAACGCTTAATCCTAAATCTTGCTATAGTTTTTGGACTATACTAAATACAGTTCTAACATAGCTGGACACGATAATATTTTATGACCTACTTGCATAGGAAGGGATGTATGAATCTTTCAAGGCAGTAATTGACAAAACTAAATAACATAAGCAATGACCATGCTTCTCTATTCGTTTCTTTTTCTCTGTACGTGTGTATATATACTAAAGAGAGAACTCATCCACCGTACGCAAGCCAACTGCAAGTCCTAGAACTTGCGTCTTGTCTATGTTCGTTCTTTTGGCTCCAGTCCAATTTGTTTCTTCTGATGTATCCACGAGTGTGCAAGTTCTTTTACCTTCTGCTATTGACTTGATTTTGCTTTGAGCTTGCATTCATACGATGACATATTCATGAACATTTTCAGCTGCTGTTTTTTTTTTCCCTTCCAAACCAGGTCAGATACTCCCATGTTTATCTTCCTAGGCCGTCCTCATTACCTCTGAATTGTTTACCTTAGAGTAGAAATAGCTCTAGTGATCTCATTGAAAACTCAGATGATCTCACTTTTGTTGCGCATCTGATTTGAGAAAAAAATGGTTTCAGAGTCGGAGATTTTTGTATTCTCTCATTTTATGAATAGCTCTCAATTTGATGAAGTGACAACACTTCTCCGTGGATTGATCAGTGTCGCTACCATAGTTTTGGTCCAACCAAATTACGCATCGTCCTTTGAATCTAAACTGCATGGATAGCTCTTTCCTTTCGCCAAATCAAGGCCTCGGTAATCTCACACTATCTATCGCCATGAACTCAGAAGCTAAGTGGTCTAATTTGTGTAGCAGTGTGAACCTAGGACTTGATTGTACCAATTTGAGAAGTTTTAATACTTGATTGCACTTGTTATAAATTTTAGGACTTAATTATACTTTCGTGATAAGTTTTAGGACTTGCAGTGCACATATCCCTTACTTTTTGCTTTTGTGGGAGCTTCTGTCTTAATATGCGTGAGGTTTTCAGTACCCTCTTTTCATGGGTTCTCTTTCAAGGTTGCTACTGAGTATCGTTCTAAACCTATCACTACATTCAAAAAGTGCGATGGTAGACATTTATGGTGATGGAGGCAAAATCGTTTTATTAATATTACAGTAAGATAAGATGAAGAATTGTCGATTAATTTGCAGCTTTTTTTTGGGTTGATTAATTAGCATTGACATGAAAAGAAATTATACTTGAAAATGACACAATGCCTTCATTTCTGAGATATGGCAAGTATTGTGGGCTTCTATAATTTAGGAAGTAAGCAATAAATGAGTTCAAATGGGTTCTAGTTGAAAAACAAAAGGGATACAATGCAGACGAGGCACTGTGTTTTTTGGTGAAATTTGTTTCTATTGTTGGCAAAGAAGTCGAAAACCGCTAAGGGCCTGTTTGTTAATATTCTTTATTTCTATTTATGAACAAAATTTCTATTTTTTTGTTTTAGGGAACAAAAAAAAAGAACAGAAACGCGTTTGTTTGCGTTTTTGTTCCAAATCTATTTTTTTTTTTTTTTTTTTTGTTTTCGGGAACACATTTGGAACAGAAACAAGAAACAAGAAAAATGTATTTCTTGTTTCTAGAACAATTTTTAAGAATAAATTTTCTCTCTCATCTCTTTTTCTTCTTTTTTTTTTTTTTTCTTTGGCCGATCGTCGGCCTTGGTCATGGCCAACAACTAGCCGTCGAGGGCCGGTGACCTTGCCGGAGGGTCGCCGACCCCTAGCGAGGCGAGCTCGGGCTCGCCTAGATCCGGTGAGCCCAAGCTCACCCAACCATCGACGAGGCTCGGCCTCGCTGGTCGCGCCATGGCCGAGGCGCCGACCGGCCAAGAAGAAAAAAAAGAAAAAAGGAAAAAGAAAGAAAAAATTAAAATATTAAAAAATTAAAAGAAACAAAAAAAAAAAAGAACACAAATTTACCAGACGTGTTTCCGTTTATTTTTTATTCCCGGAACAAGTTTACCAAACGCATTTTTTTATTCAAAAATTGTTCCCTGGAACAAAAACACTTTTTTCTATTTCTATTCCCTTGAACAATTTTTAAATAGAAATGTTACCAAACGCACCCTAAAATGCTAGGAATAGTTATTCGACTAGTGCTTGCCCCTAAGACTCCACTCGGATATCATAGCTAGCCCTTGTGCATCAACTATGGCATGGCCATTGGGAGCTACCAAGACAGAGATAACTTGCTTCTCAAGCCAAGATGGAAGTAATAAATATCAAGGAACATGTCTGATGGCTTGGAATCCCGAAGTGTGCCTTATTAATGGAGTCGATGACCTACTCCCTCTTGTGGGGTTAATGAAGACTATTCTTTGAGCTAAGCTTAGTGTGGTTACCATGGCCGATATGATCGATTGAACTCAAAAAGAGGAACCGTACAACAAAAGGATCGAAAGGAGGATTTCCACATTAAAATCGCTTTGTGTTTGTGTGCTTGGTATTTATATTGCTCAAGAACAAATGCGTCATATGGGACTACTATATGAGATTGATATTTGTGGGGCCGATCGAATTCCGTGAAATGAGTGGCCACTGAGCCTTATGCCTCGCCAGATCAAGTGAATTCATGGCCTCCGATGGCAAGCCTCAAGTCTTGAATTATCCAATTCATCGTTGTGTATGATTTTAGCACCGTTTGTGCATTGCATAAGTGATTTTTAAGACTTAACAATGCATAAAATCATAGTAAAGTACACCTCAAGTGCCAAAACTTGGCACGGAGGGACACTTAAGTGCCAAAAGTTAAGAAAGTGACACTTAAGTGCCAAAATAGGAGCAAAATGGATCACTTAAGTGCCACTCCGGTCAAAATGCCGACGTTGTAATTTTCCAGTGAAATGAGTGCAAAACGACACCATTTTGCACGCTGAGATGGCTAGACAATACAAAAACGACGTTGTTTTGGTGCGACGTAGTAAAAAAAATTAATATAAAAATTAGTTACATTAAATTTAAAACTAAATTTATTTAAAACATTTTAAATAAAAAATATTTAAAAAACTACAAAAAAAAAAAGAGGTAGGCGATTGAGGGCTAAGCCCTTGCCGTCGCCGCCTCCCCACCGCCGCTAGAAGGGCCGGTAGTAGAGGGGAGGGTTGGCTAGGGTCGCCGGGCCCTGGCTAGGGGCCGACAACCTCGACCGACCGGTGGTGAGGGCTCGCAAGCCCTCGCCCTAGATCTAAGCGAGGGTCGACGGCCCTCACTCGACCGGGCCAAGGGCCCCCAACCCCTGCCGGCCCCGGCCGGGGGGCGACCCCGCCGACCCTCCCCCTAAGCCACCTATCTCTTTTTTTTTTTTAATTTTTAGTTTTTTTAATATTTTTATTTTATTTCTTAATGCTTTAAATAAATTTAGTTTTAAATTTAATTTAATTAATTTTTATATTAATTTTTTTATCACATCAGCACCAAAACGGCGTCGTTTTTGTATTGTCTAGTCATCTCAGTGGGCAAAACGACATCGTTCTGCACTTACTTTGCCGGAAAATCGCCACGTCGGCATTTTGGCTGGAGTGGCACTTAAATGATTCATTTCGCTCTGATTTTGACACTTAAGTGTCACTTTCCTAATTTTTGGCACTTGAGGTATATTTACTCCATAAAATCATGTTGTGTTCACTGTTTATGATTTTGTACCCACATATATATATATATATAGGGAGAGAGGGGTCCAAGCATAGAACTATAATGAAGATTCATTGTGTCCATAGTGGGGGAGACGTGTACTGGTGCCTCATCGCACTGGGACTTGCTTCAGATTACGCTAGATCTCTTTAGTATCTCACTCCAATCACCTTGACGATTTTCATTCTTGGTCTCGTTTACGTCTAAAGCATTTCCCCCGCTAATGCTACTATTGCAATAGCTGATACAAGTAGCTCATTGTCAACTTATATTATCCCAAATGATTAGCCGAAGCCCCTATTGTACTTAAAACTCAAGGGTTTGTTTAAAGAAGACAAGGTAGAAGACAACTCTCTTTGTGACTAGCACCCTCCTTGAGCTCGAAGGCCCTTGTCCACAACCCTCACCGGCCACAATAAAAAAGAAAAGAAATGAACAAAATAAAAGAATTCATCTCTTGGTTGGGTTCGTAGAAGTGGAATTGAATTGTGCTCGAGATTGAGATATTTGTGGAATACTTTGTATTAATTTCTCACCTTTGTTTAGATGCTAATTCAATCAGAAATTTTTCAATTTTGTCAATTTGATCTTAAATTTTTGTGCAAAATTTCAATGTAGCATATCTCTATCGAGGGTTCTCATCCTCTAGCCAAAATGCCATCAAATTTAATATCATTGTGCTAGGGTATTCGATAAGTTGTTCGAATGGGCTTTTGGCTAATTGCTAGCTTTGGGAAAGCTGAAGGCTTAATGCTAGTAGTCTTGGAATTGGATTGACTGGTTCGGTCTGATTTCTAGGTGGATCTTTACACGGGTTGGTTTCTATCCATCCACATAATTCAAATTATAAATTATACTAAATGCAATCCGAAAGCCATGACTATCCCTCTTGTCAGGCTTGTGCCACCCCATCTAGTAGCAGTGTATCATGCAGGGACGAATATTCCCCAGCTACAGATTTATTCCAATGTGGCAATACATGAAGACATTGTCCCAAGCGGATGGGATGATGGGAAAGATTCCATTCCATCCCTGACGAAGGATGAAGAAGTTTCCTCCAATGACGACAAGTCCAAATGCAAGACTTCCATTGGGACGGCAAATTCTTACGTCCACTCAATTCCCTTTAAAGAAAATATGTTCACGCTAAAAATTGAACCCAATTTCTTTAAGTAGTAGCGATCTAACCTAACTTGAAAAAAAAATAGAAAGTGGGTCTAACGGCAAGAAAATTGCATAAAACCAGCAGCATTGGAAAGGTAGCCTTACGACATTCTAGAAGGGTTCAAGTTCAATCAAAGTGCTCAAAAATCAACATTTATAAAAGTGCGCGTATGTCTATTTTTTTTTTTCTCCTTTTTTTGCTAAGCTATTGTGAATTCTTGTAGAAAAGTCCTAAACCTATTATATTTGAGTTCTATTCCATAGATGCCATTGTACAGCACTTCCACCCCATCGTAATTGAACCCTTTCTCTAAGTTGGCCACTTCAAGACTTATGATACAATATCAACTTTGGACTCTTTTGATAAAAAACGGCTTTATTTCAAATCTTTATTTGAAATTTTTCCTGATGTTAATAAACAAATGAAAAAAATCCATATGGAAATTATTTCTAAATCTACATGTATACATACCCACATTTTCTTCTAACAGTTTAAGTTTTCCAATCGTGCACTTTGGGTTCCTATGGATAGCTTCTTGGTGTCTTGGTGTCATGGTGCAATTGATGATTTGTATGAAATTGATGATGCGATGCAATGCCACATGCATTAGATTCTCTCGTGTTAGGCATGATCTATAGCATTATACAAAGTGTGAAAAAATTTAATCTATTAAATGATTTTAAATTCCTTAATATATGTATTTCGCAAGTATTGGATTTGTGAGCAAATGTGCAATAGCATCTTCTTTTATTAGTTGGTCTACTCTTGTTTTGGGGAATCTGGATCAACTTGAGTCCCCAAACCTGTCAAGGAACTACCGGTGATCGGCCGAACAAGAAGGGAAAAGAAAAAAAAAAATGGTGTCAATACTATGTGATCAATCATGGAATAACCAGGATTGGATGGAGGAGGTCTTCATCCAAAGCATTCTCACGGCGGTCCTAGGCGTCAATTCAGTGTCTACTCCCTCCCAATCGTAGCTTGTCAAGATCACTCCTCTTGAGGTTTGTTTGGGTCTCTTAAGGGCCAAATCATGCATCGTTCAAACCGGTCCAAGTCAGATTGGTCTCCTTCAATCGCATCAAACCGGCGGTTCAGCCGTGTCGATCCAACCCCTAGGCGATCCGATCACGATCGTCAGAGATCCGTTTCCTACCTGAGAAGTTACTTATACGATGCTTATATCACATGCATATGATAGGAGGAGACCGTAGGTTTCAAGCTCGGAGACGAACCCGAGATGGGTTTGACTCAATCAGCAATCGGAACCAAGCATCCGAGATTATGGAGCTTCACGCCAGCTCCTGGAGAGGACAGCGAGGTCAACGCCGGAGCGAGAAGGGGAGGCCGGCAGAGAGAGAGAGAGAGAGAGCGCTCTTTCCGCTGTGCAACTCTATGTGCTGAGCGCATGTGCATCTAAATACAATCTCCGTGGAGTCACTGGAGAAGGTGCAACCACACTTGTCCCCTCTTTTTTTAACTCCTGCATATTCCATAGGTCCAAAACGGCCACTGTCCATGACAATTTTCTGTCTATTGATTTTTCAAAATTCCTCATTTCCTACCCCGCGGTGCCGCAGAAGTATCGTCTGTCGGAGAGACAAAATTCCAACTCTCTCTCTCTCTCTCTCTTATATGGAAAAGGAGACGCCGGCCTCCAGAAATCGGCTCCCGCAGTCCTTTTCGTCTTTGGGCGCCGAGGTTAGCCTTCTCCCATCCATTTCCACCCCAAGATCTCCAAGATTTTTGTCCGCTGCTCTTTCTTTTTCTTGTTTGGAATTTATGCGGGGCTGATGATCTGATTTGGTGCCTTCTTGCGGTTTCTTTACGTTCTTTTGATCTGCCGGCGAACCTAGGATCGCGGGTCGTCAATATGGTCCGAAGATTCCGCGTTTTAGTGGCTGCATTAGATGTGGTTTGAGCTCGCTTCAGCTGAGCTCGGCCGCCCGTGTGTTCTTCGGACATCCGCTTTTTTCTGTTTCTTTCGTGAATCTTGGTTTCAACAGGGGTTTAGGAATGGGCAGTTTTTCTTGACGATTTCGGAGTAGGAAAAAGCAGTGTTGGGGCTGGTGGCAGTTGACCCGGGGGGAAGGGGCAAATTGCGCCGGCAGATGATTATGGAGCCGCGCGTCGCTGGATTCTCCGGCTCCCCGAGCGCCTTAATGTTCGACAACGAGACCCTCTTGCCATTTCCGGATCAGCGCGCGAACTTGGCGAATGGGTTCGGTCGCGACGGCCAGTCTCGGGATGTTGGCTTCGTGGACAAACCCTTCTTTCCTACCCACCCTAGGTATCGCGATTCTGCTCCGTCTTCGCTCGTGAGTGTGGAGGCCGATTTCCCGTCCGAGGATAGCCACTTCTCCGAGACTGTGTTCAGGTACATAAATCAAATGCTTTTGGAGGAGGACATGGAGGAGAAGTCCTCTATGTCTCATGACCCTCTGGCTCTCCAGGCCGCTGAGAAGTCGCTTCATGAAGCTCTTGGCGAGCCGTGCCTGTCTGAGGCGAACCCGTCCCCTCCATTCATGGAGAGTCCAGACAATAAATATTCGGGAAACAGTAGTGACTATGCTAAGAGCAGCCCTTCTAGGAATACAAGCGGCAGCAACTTTGCTGATCATCAATGGCTCAGTAATTTTGGGGACGGCAGAAATTATATGCGGCAATCTTCTGTCATAGGAGACTTTATTTTTCAGTCCACTGTGAATGCTTATGTTCAACCATCCTCTTCCTTACCAAACAGCTTCCTGAGTAATGGTAATAGGACAGATGCATCATTAGGGAGTGGCCCTTTGTTCCCTAACTTCTTGACCGAGAGCCAATCAGTATTGCAGTTCCAGAGAGGTGTGGAGGAAGCTAGCAAATTTCTTCCCAAAGTTACGCAGTTATTTATTGATCTGGAGAAAAGCAGTGTAAACTCATGGTCTAAGGAAAAGAAATCACTGAATGTGGTTAACTTGGAGGAGGATGAAAGTGACCTTTTGCCTCTCAGTGGAATTAGGGGAAAGAAGAACCACCAGAGGGAGGATTCAGAATTTGAAGATGAGAGGAGTAACAAGCAGCCAGCAGTGTATGTTGATGACATCGACACCGAGCTATCTGAGATGATGGATAAAATCCTACTCTTTAAAATTAAACACAGGAGTCGAGATTTGAATGCTGATGAATCCTCTGATAAAGAAGTAAATGAATCTTTACAGCAGAGTAGACGGACACACACTGCTGATGGTGGGAAGTTTCATGATAACACACCAACCCCAACCAGCAATGTGACAGAGATGGTGGATCTCAGAACTTTGTTGATCCTTTGTGCACAAGCTGTCTCTTCTGACGATCGAAGGACTGCTGATGACTATCTAAAGCAGATTCGGCAGCATGCTTCCCCTTTTGGTGACGGATCTCAGAGGTTGGCACATTACTTCGCCGATGGCCTCGAGGCACGCTTAGGAGGCACTGGTTCTCAGGTATATGCTGCTCTAGGTTCTAAAAAAACATCAGCGGTCGATATTTTGAAAGCCCACCATGTTTGTCGTATGGCCTACCCGTTTCAGAAAATGGCAACTGTCTTTGCAAGCTATATGATCATGGATTTAGCTGAGAAAGCAACAACACTTCATATTATCGACTTTGGAATCTTATATGGTTTCCAATGGCCAATTTTCATCTTTCTTCTCTCCAGGAGGACAGGCGGGCCACCCAAACTGCGTATTACAGGGATAGAATTTCCCCAGCATGGTTTTCGACCAGCAGAAAGAGTTCAGGTGACAGGACGCCACTTGGCAAAGTTGTGCAAGCAATTAAATGTTCCATTTGAGTACAATGGAATTGCTCAGGAATGGGATACTATCAAAATTGAGGATCTCAAAATAAGGAATGGCGAGACCATCGCTGTGCATACCATGTTTCGGTTTAAAAATCTCCTTGATGAGACAGTTGTCTTGAATAATCCCAGGGATTCTGTTCTGAATTTAATCAGAAAAATAAGGCCGCATCTCTTTGTGCAGGCTATTGTCAATGGATCTTTTAGTGTCCCCTTCTTTGTAACAAGGTTCCGTGAGGCTCTCTTTCACTACTCTGCGTTGTTTGATGCATTTGATACTAATTTAGAGAGGTATAATCGGATGAGACTGATGTATGAGAAAGAGTTCTTTGGCCGAGAAGCTATAAATGTCATTGCATGTGAGGGAACGGAGAGGCTTGAGAGGCCGGAGACATATAAGCGATGGCAGATTCGCAATAAGAGGGCCGGGTTCAAGCAATTGCCACTGGCCCCAGCACTTATGAAGAAATTGCGATCTAAGTTGGGGGAGTTCCATGATGATTTCATGGTAGATGAAGATGGCCACTGGATGCTGCAGGGGTGGAAGGGCCGAATCTTGCGTGCTTCATCTTGTTGGGTACCCACCTAGGACTTTGATGAGCTTGTTTCTATGAGTCATCTACCAGATGGACCCGACTCAGTACTCATCGAAGGCATCCTTATTTGCAGAAAAGAGCGTGAATTTGTGGGGCTGATGCTTGTGATCGTTTTTTTTTTTTTTTTTTTTTTTTTGACAATACTAGAGTAGAAAACATTAATGGGGCTTTCTTGCAGGTGAGGTATTGATTGGGCGGTCCTTGTTGAGCCACAATCATTGCTTCGGTAGGATATAAACAGCTGTACTTGTATAGCTGCTTGCTTTTCTAACAGTTAGTGGCAGAATCTGGGTTCACACCATTACATTAGGGAGATGTACTGCTTTCATAGACAGTATTCAGCAGATTATGAGATTTGATACCTCTTTGTGTATAATATATCTTTATAATTGAATTCCTTCATGCATGCCTGGCGACAAATGGTGCAGCTTGGTCGATTAGTCTAAAAGGGATCAATTTAATGTTGTTCTTGACCAGAACTTTACTCCTAGAATAAGCAGGCAGAGAGATGAAATGTCTCTTTCGCTGCATTTGAAGATTCTTTGCATACACCTTAAGAATAATTCTGGTCTTTTGCTTCTTCAGCTATTAGCATAGTAGTGTACTTCTAACGTCACTTTGCTTTCTGGTACGAGATATCATCCCGAATCAAAAGAACTTGAGCCCATCCTTCTTAGTCGTGTGGTTAGATATCTGTCAAGCATTAATTGTGGAATCGGCACAGAATGTACAAAAAAGCCTCTGTATGAGGGTAGGTGCACTCCAACAAGATGTTTACGATTTCCAGTATCTCTGCTTATCTTCCTAAAGTGGACTCTGGTTCATGGTTCTGGTAACGGGCTCTGTAGCAAAGTTAATTGTATCTGCATCTGGTTAGTCGACGTCAGCGATCGTACGGTGCCTTTTCCTCTGCCTTGTTCCCGCTGATATTCAATCTGTAGCCCTTCAATGCTGAACAAATTCTCTCTTGAAGGATCTTCTAGTAATATTTTGCACTAAAATAAGATGTCACCTCAATTACCAAGCCAACAGCAAAATCTCAGCTCTAACAAGATGAGGGTATGGTGATTTTAATCGATAATTTAGGAAGGCGTAATTCTTGCGAGCACGCTTTTGAAAATGAAAAAAATCTACTTCCAGGTATGGATGGGGTGGTCCGCTTGCTGTCTCTTATGTCAGATTACATTGCTTGGAATCTTCCGAAAGCTTATCTAATTTGCTTGTAATTTGCTTGTAAGCTGTTGTATCTTTTCGTTGGGACAAGCTGGCGGCATATTCTGCTGTTGTCCAATTAACTTCCTCATTCAGTTAGAACGAAAATTATGTTTTTATCATGGTGCCTATTTTTTTTTTCCTTTGGGGTTATCTTTCTAAAATGAGTTCTGCTGTCGGCAGGCGCTAAAACAAAATCAAGAAAGTAGCCAAGCGAAGAAAATTAGCAAGTCTGACAAGTCCAGAGGGAAGTCACGACACAAAATCCATTCAGATTACCACTTCAAGACAAGAAATTTAATATTCACCAATGACAGCAATCCAAGTACGATTATCATCGTCATCATCGGTTAACAAAGTGATGGCAATGCACTAGACAACAAAGTGAGAGATCGAGATTATCACACGTTTAACGCTTAATCCTAAATCTTGCTATAGTTTTTGGACTATATTAAATACAGTTCTAACATAGCTGGACACGATAATATTTTATGACCTGCTTGCATAGGAAGGGATGTATGAATCTTCAAGGCAGTAATTGACAAAACTAAATAACATATGCAATGACCATGCTTCTCTATTCGTTTCATTTTCTCTGTACGTGTGTATATATACTAAAGAGAGAACTCATCCACCGTACACAAGCCAACTGCAAGTCCTAGAACTTGCGTCTTGTCTATGTTCGTTCTTTTGGCTCCAGTCCAATTTGTTTCTTCTGATGTATCCACGAGTGTACAAGTTCTTTTACCTTCTGTTATTGACTTGATTTTGCTTTGAGCTTGCATTCATACGATGACATATTCATGAACATTTTCAGCTGTTGTTTTTTTTTTTCCCCTTCCAAACCAGGTCAGATACTCCCATGTTTATTTTCCTAGGCCGTCCTCGATACCTCTGAATTGTTTACCTTAGAGTAGAAATGGCTCTAGTGATCTCATTGAAAACTCAGATGATCTCACTTTTGTTGCGCATCTGATTTGAGAAAAAAATGGTTTCGGAGTCGGAGATTTTTGTATTCTCTCATTTTGTGAATAGCCCTCAAGTTGATGAAGTGACAACACTTCTCCGTGGATGGATCGGTGTCACTACCATAGTTTTGGGTCTAACCAAATTAAGCATCGTCCTTTGAATCTAAACTGCATGGATAGCTCTTTCCTTTCGCCAACTCAAGGCCTCAGTAATCTCACGCCATCTATTGCCGTGAACTCAGATGCTAAGCTGTCTGATTTGTATAGCAGTGGGACCTTGGATGGAGAAGGAGCCTCCAACTCAGATGGCAATGATTTCTCCAAACAGATCCTCAAGTACGTACGCAGCACGCTTATGGAGGAAAACAGGGAGGACAAACCTTGCTTTCTCTATGATCCGTCGGTTCTATGGGCAACTGAGAAATCATTGCATGAGGTTATTGTTCTCGGTGAGAAACATCCTGCTTTACCTAATCATACCTCAGAGTTTGTTTGCCAAAATGCTCCGAGGACAGATGTTCTTTTTCCGAGAACAGGCCATGATTGCGGCAATAGCAATGGAACCAGCAACATTGGTTGCACAGACAACTTTGGGGAAAAACAGACACTTGCGGACAGCACAGAGAACAGAGGCCCTACATTTCTAGCTTCTCCTTCTAGCGACTGTTTCTATCAGTCTACTGACTTGTATGCTTCACGACCATCCTCAAACCACCCAAAAGGCCTTGCCAACTATGTAAACTCGATTTTGGCCACTCCTACAAGTGAGTTTCCTCTTCAGTATGATTCCCTTGGAGCCTCGCAGCCCAAAGGAGGGCTTGAGGAAGCTTGTAAGTTTCTCTTCTGGGACACAGCGGGTGTTGATGCTACAAACAATGGCAATATGTCTGTAGCCATGAAGAAATGTGGGCTAAAAGTTGGAATCGATGGGGAGGCGCAGCAGCAAGGCCCTTTTTACGGTATGAGGGGATGGAAGAATGACGGAAGGGAAGGGAATTTCAACAAACAATCAGCAGCTTTGATGGAAGAGATCGAAGTCTCAGAGATGTTTGACAGGATTTTGCTTTGTGATGAGGAGCCGGAGCCCTTTGCAAGTACTGATGGTAAAACGTCGAATGCAGCTGTCAGAAACTTGTCTCTGGTTGCACAAACGCAGGGTTCTAGTGGTCGCAAGAATCGCGCTAAAAAGGCTAAGAACAGTGCGGACATGGTGGATTTGAGGAATCTCCTCATTCTTTGTGCTGAAGCCACCTCTGCTGGCGACAGCAGGAATGCTAGCGACCTACTACAGCAGATCAGGCTTCACTCCTCTCCCATTGGGGATGCGTCTCAAAGAGTGGCCCACGCCTTTGCGGATGCTCTTGATACACGCTTGGCCGGAACCCCAGTTCAAAGCATGTCCAAATATTTGTGTCAGAAGAGGACGCCGATTGGCGAGATCCTAAAAATATACCACACTCATTATAAGGCCTGCCCCTTCAACAGGATTGCGATTTCGTTTGCAAATAACATGATTTTAAGAGTAGCTGAGACAGCAGTGACACTGCATATCATAGACTTTGGCATCAAGTTAGGTTTCCAGTGGCCACTCCTTATTCAGCTACTATCGAGGAGGCCTGGCGGTCCCCCGAATCTTCGCCTCACAGGTATAGAGCTTCCTGAACATGGTTTCAAACCTGAACAGAGAATAGTGGAAGTGGGTTGTCATTTGGCCAAGTACTGTAAGCAGTTTGGTGTTCCATTCGAGTATAATCCCATAGTTTCACAGCATTGGGAAACTATCAACGTTGAGGAACTGAAAATTGGCAGAAATGAGGTTCTTGCCTTAAACTGCCTTCACCGGTTCGAGTGTTTATTCGATGAGACAGTCGTTGTGAACAATCCTAGGGATGCTGTCTTGAAACTAATAAGGGAGATGAGACCAGATATATTTGTGCTGTCTGTTGTTAATGGAACTTTCAACTCTCCTTTCTTCATTCCACGGTTTCGACAAGCACTCTTTCACTTCTCTGCACTGTATGATATGTTCGACTGCAATGTATCCCGTGACAACAATCACAGATTGCTCATCGAGAAGCAGTTTCATGGACAGCAAGTCACCAACGTCATCGCGTGTGAAGGCTGGGACAGAGTGGAGAGGCCTGAAACCTACAAGCAGTGGCACGCACGGATATCCAAGGCCAGGTTTAAGCAGTGTCCCATGGACAAAGCAATGATGAAGATATACATAGATAAAGTAGAGGCTTACCACAAGGATATGGTGATTCTCAAAGACAGTAATTGGATGCTGCAGGGGTGGAAAGGAAGGATACTTTATGCATCATCTAGTTGGAAACCTACTTAAAGTGCCCACCGTGAAGTCACAAGGAATTCCAGTCTCTTTAGCATGTCTTGCAGATCTGCCTGGCTTGGTTACTCATCGGTTGGACCGCCAGTGGGAAAACTGACTAGATTTATCAGTCAATTATTTACATCGTACCCAAGATAATGTATTTTAGAGTTTTAAGTATGGTGAGATACCAAAAGGAGCATTCTCCTAGTCAGTAACTTACCATCCTGCTGTCATTCATCTTGCTACTGATTATTGCAGAGAAAAATCGAAAGCAAATGCTTGTGCCAGAGTTTAATGTTGTTAAGTACCATGATGTTTCCTGTAGATACCTGTAGTTTATATCGATGCATTACCTTTGCATCGGCAGACCACCGGCCTAACCCTTACTTCTTTGCTGTTCCAGTCTTCAAAGCCTGGCAAATCTAATTTCTGTGCCAAAAATCACTCCAGATCTATTAGAGACTCATTTGAATGTAATTTCTCTGCCGATAACCTGTGAATCTATTATCAAGCACCACAACCAATAGGCTCACTCACCTCATGCAAAACCCAAGAATATGCACATTTTTGCCCTTTGATCGAGCATAACACAGGCAAATGAGTGTTCCGAGAATTTTGGATTAGCAGGCTTGAAAGGACAAATGTAACTGACTCCAATACACAATCATAATTCTTGCTATTCGCAGGAGATAGCAACCACGGTATTATTATCATCGTCATCGGTTAACAATGTGATGGCAATGCACCAGACAAGGGAAACATCAAAATATGACACGTGTTTCAAAACTTGCCCCTAGATCTTGCTTTTAAACATTTAGTACGGTTCTAAGCTACGCAAACAAGAGAATATACTACAATCTGTATGCTTCAGAAGTGATGTCTACAAGATAATAATTGACAAGACTGAAAAACCTACGGGTGTCTTGAGATAGTGATGGACAATCACCGGCATGGCTAGTTCTTCCGTGTTCACTGTTTAGGAGATGCTCGATTATGGATGGCTTTGAAGCTGGCATGCTAAAATCTGGATTACAAATATTTAAACTAGGAAATTATGTTTGTCAAGTGATCTAATTATGGATAAAATTCACAGATAACAGTGTAGAAGCGAGGCGAGGCGAGCTCAAATAAGACCAACATCAAAAGGCTGAAGATAAAAAGGCTATGGAAATGGAATAATCAGGGAATAAACCCTCGTGGAAAACAATCATTTTCAGTGAGTGTTTGTAGTTGGCTAGTTCGCAGAGATTGTGAATTCTTCAGTTGATCCGTTGGTTATGGACTCATCTGCTTCTCTGGTTATATCTGTCAACCTTTTCAGCGTTTAACCATCACTCGACCTGCAATGACAATGCTTCTCTGTTTGTTTTTTGTCTTATGTATCAGCGCTAATATAAATGGAAGAGAGAACTCATCCGTCTTGCACAAGCCGAGTGCAAGCCCCTTCATCGATTCTGCATTTTCGTGGCACCTTTGTCCTTTTGGCTCCAAACTGATTTGTTTATTTGGATCTACGAGTGCTTAAGTTCTTTACCTTCTGCTATTGATGTGATATTGCTTCGAGTTTACATTCATAAGATGAGACATTCATGATCAATCGTAGCTGCTGCTTTTTTTTTTTTCCCAATAACCAGGTCAGATACTTCAGTGTTGATTTTTTTCATTCAGTCTTCATTACCATTGAATTTTTTACCTAAAAGATGAATGAAAAGACGATCAGATGAGTCTTGATGCTGTAGGCAAGTAGTACAAATAGCTCTAGTGATCTCATTTTTGTCGAATTTCTGATTTGAGGAAAAGGTGGTTTTGGAGTCGGTGTTTTCCGCATCTTCTCATTTTGTGATTGGTTCTCAAGCGGATGAGGTCAACACTTCGGGTCAGTGTCATTAGCAAAAGGTTGGATCTAACCAAATTAAGCATCCTCCACTGAATCTCAACTGCATGGATTTCTCTTTCCTTTTACCAAATCAAGGCCTCAGTAATCTCATGACATCTACTGCTATGAACCCGGAAGCTAAGCTGTCTGTTCGTATGGCAGTGGGAGCTTGGATGGAGAAGGAGCCTCCAACTCAGACGGCAATGATATCTCCAAACAGATTCTTAAGTACATAAGCAGCATACTTATGGAGGAAGACATGGAGGACAAACCGTGCTCGTTCTATATTCTGTCGGTTCTACTAGCAACTGAGAAATCATTGCACGAGGTTATTGTTCTCGGTGAGAAACATCCTGCTTTACCTAATCAAACCTCAATGTTTGTTTGCCAAAATGCTCCGACCACAAATGTCCTTTTTCCAAGAACAGGCTGTGATTGCGGCAATAGCAATGGAGCCAGCAACATTAGTTGCACTGACAACTCCAGGGAAAAACAGACACTGTGGACAACACGGAGAACAGAGGCTCTACATTTTCAGTTTCTCCTCCTATCAACTGTTTCCATCAGTCTTCTGACTTGGCCGCTTCACAACCATCCTCAAACTGTCCAAAAGGCCTTGCCAACTATGTAAACACGATTTTGGCCTCTCCTGCAAGTGAGTTTCCTGTTCAGTATGATTCGAGAGAGTGCTTGAAGACATTGCGTGTATGGCAATATGTCTGTAGACGCGAATACACAGGTTCTGAAAGTTGGAAACGGCGACAAGGAGCAGCATGGCCTTTTTTATGTTCAAAGGGGAAGGAAGAGTCACGAAAGGGAAGAACTATGTGAAAAGGGGGGAGGATCAACAAACAATCTGGGACTTCGATGGAAGAGATCGAACCCTCGGAGATGTTTGATAGGAATTTGCTCGGTAAAGAGGAGCCAGAACCCTTCACGAATACCATTGGTAAACGTCGGATGAAGCAGCACGAAACTTGTCTCCAGTTGCGCCTACGCGTGGTTCTAGTGGGCACAAGAATCGAGCTGAAAAGGGCGAGAACAACGAGGACATGGAATATTTGAGGAATCTTCTCATTCTTTGTGCTCAAGCCATCTCTACTGGCAACAACAGGAACGCTGGCAACCTGCTAAAGCAGATCAGGCTTCATTCCTCTCCGGTTGCCAATGCGCCTCAAAGATTGGCCCACGTCTTTGCCAACGGTCTTGATGCACGCTTGGCTTGAACCACGATCGAAAAGGTGTTCAAATATTTGACTCTGAAGAGACTGCCGACTTATGAGATCCTAAGAAATTACGAAATAGATTGTAAGGTCTGCCCAAGGTAAACACAGTGTCTAAACTTTTGTACGGCGCTCATGTTGATATCAAAAGTTTATGCCGGTTCACTTAAGTACCAAATTGGTGTCACTGGCAAGAAATTTTGATCAAATTAATTACTTAACTATTATATTAATAAAAAATAAGTTGATGTGGTAAAAAATTTAAAACGCAGTCCACATGGAATGGTATGCCATTTTCCGTCTTCCTTTAAGAAAAGACATCTTTTTGCCATCATACGTGGACTGCCTTTCAAAAACAACAATGCATAGCTCCTTTTGCCAAAACGGCATTGCTGAAGGGGAACTAAAATTGGGGCATCAATCTGTTCTTCCCACATACGAAGTACGCTGCTCGCTTGATACCCACTGTAGCTTGCTCAATCGCCTAACATTGCTCACCCACCATTGCTCAGCCGCCACTATAGTTGAGCCTTTGTTTGCTGGCCATGTCCCTAACTCTCACTTGTGGTGATAAAATTGCTAGTTTAGAGAATGAGTTTAGCAATGATGATGAAGAACTTATGCGTAGAAAGAAAAGTAAGTAGCATTACTACAATCTGACTGTTGATATACTTATTTTCTCTATGGGCATGAAATTTGATAATGCCAAATAATTAAAAAAAAAAATGTATTGTCAAGAGCTCCATTGTTGAATAGAGAATTGTTGAATTCATTAAAAATATGAAGGAATTTGTGAGAGCTAAGTACTTCTAACCCAATTGTCCATAAAAGATCTATAGCACGCCAAGTAGGAAAGGATAATTCCTTATTCGATCCTTCGAGGAGGATTATACTTGGCTAATTATATTTGACAATAAAATGGTAACAAGTGCATGGTTGTCAAAGCACTTCTTCAATGTTATCAAAACAATGCCCAAGATCGAGAGTTTCAATTATTATTAAATGATCAGCTAGAGGTTAATATGTTGAGGAATCAGTGCAAGAAAACTAAACTAAAAATGATGAAAATATTGATGGGTCGATACAAGGAAAAATATAGGCATGTATGGTATTATGCTTGCGAATATTTGCTTCAAAACCCATCTAATATGGTATATATAGAAGTTGTAGAGAGACTATTGTGGGCCTATATTTGATAGATTTTATGTTTATTTTGATGCATACAAATGGGGTTTTTTGGCTAATTGTAGAAGAGTTGGAGGATTGGATGGATGTTTATAAGAGTTTTATGTAATTGGGAGTTATTGATTGCTATAGAGAGAAATGTCAATAATCAAATATTTTCGATAGCTTGGCCAGTTGTCAACATAGGGAATAATGATATTTGGTCCTAATTTCTCAAAAATATAATGGTTGACTTTGAGATAACCAATGGATAAGGATGGGCATTCATGAGCGACTAACAAAACGTAATATCATTGTCAATTAATTCCCTTTTAATATTAATTGTTTGTATATTTTTTTCTTACTTGTATTTATTGGTTTGAATTTTTGTAGAAATTCCTATATTGGCTGAATTGATATCATATATTGAGCATAGAATGTGCACGAGGCACATATAAGCAAACTAGACAAAAAACTACAAAGGAAATAAGCTGCATAAGCAATTTTGACAAATAGTAAAGAGTACCAACATGGCTGATTTTATATTAGCTAAAGAGGGGTTGTCATAACTGACAAAGGAAAGTTTTGATGCATTATTCTAAACAAAAGCTAAGCACTAGTGTTGCCTTCTACACAAGAATTGAAATACGATATTATTGACAACAACTTTAGTGAAAATTTCAATTTCAGAATTTTAAAAATCAAATGCAAACTAATCATCAGCATGTTTGATAATATTCGAGTTATTGTTATAACTAGATTGCACAAACAGAGAGATAAGGTTACAAAGTGCACTAGAGAATGTGGTCATAAGATTATAAAGAGATTGGATGCAAATGTTGTTACTAATAGATTCTGTCATCTAATTTGGAATGGAGATAATTGATATGAAATAATTGAAAATTATGATAACTACGTTATCAACTTAGATAGGAGAAAATGTTCATACCAAGCCTAACAACTAAATGTAATTCCTTGTGCCCATGCCATTTATGCCATTTAGATGAAGCAACAAAACTTAGAAGATTGCCTAGATGATTGATACAAAAAAAAAAAAACTCATACCTTGTTTCATACCAATTTATGATGCAGCTTATCACACGTAGCAAATTTTAAGAGCTAAAAAATCGTAATGCCCTCTACTTTTACTACTAAAGAAGCAAATAGAAACAAAAAAGGAGACGAAGAATCCAAGAGAGAGAGGTATCAAGTCAAAGGATGAGTAGGACTATGGTAAAGATGAAATGCTCCTATTATCACAAGGAATAGAATGATAAAAAAATGTTGTGAGCTAAAAAAACAACATCAACAAGCAAGAATTTGTTGCAAGGATTGATTTTATTGAAGAGCTTGTTATTGGGCTTACTAAAGGGTGAACATAAGGCCTTGTTGTAAAATCTACTAAAAGGCCAACAAAAGGCCTCGTTATAGGCCCAAGTGCAACGATAGGGATTGGTACAGGCATGACAGCAACAATAACAACTAAATCAACTATTAAACAAACGAGAAAAAAATTTAGTAAGTTGTAAATTATTGTGTTTGTCTTTTATGGGTTGGAATTTAATTTTATTATGTGTTTCTCATATGAGAAGACGACCAACTACTCAAATTGCATAGGTTACTCCCCTATAAGTTGCTAAAAGTGATGCACCACAATGAACAAGAGGGGTTCTTGAGAAAAAATTAGGGCAATTTGGTTATGAGTTTTATACAAATGAACATACTGATATAATTATTTTGAATGTAAGATTTGTAGAACTCATGTATTTAATTTGTGGTACTTCAATTTATTTGGTTAACAATATGGTTATGTTCTTGTAGCCTGGGAGAAAGAAGTTCAAATGTGCTTATCTCTCAAGATGGGTCAACTCTAAAGGTGCAACCAAAGAAAATTGCTCCAAAGAAGAAAATAGTAGGTATAGCTTGAAAACAACCGCTAACAAAGAACCCAGTATCAGTTCTATCTCAACCGATTGATTATAGGGAGTTTGAGACACCTGGAGTGCCATAACTTGGCACTTAAGGGTCATTCCGTGCCATAACTTCAGAAAGATACACTTAAGTGTCAATTTTGGAGTAAAGTGGAACACTTAAGTACCACTCTAGCCAAAATCAAGCCAAATGGTTGACGTGGCACTTTTCCGGCAAGTTAGGTGCAAAACAGCGTTGTTTTGCATGCTGACGTGACGAGAAAATGTAAAAACAATGTCGTTTTGTATATAATGTGTAAATAATTAATATAAAAATTAATTAAATTTAATTTAAACTTAATTTTATTTAAAATATTCTAAAAACTTAAAAGATAAAAAAATTAAAATTAAAAAAAATTTAAAAGTTTTTTAATTTTAAGTTTTTTAAATTTTTTAAATTTTAATTTTTTTTTAAATTTTATTTTTTTTTAAAAATTTTAATTTTTTTAAATTTTAAGTTTTTTAGATTTTAATTTTTTTAAAATTTTAATTTTTTTGAATTTTAAGTTTTTTTAATTTTAAGTTTTTAAGTTTTTTAATTTTAATTTTTTTATTTTTTAAATTTTTTTTAAATTTTATGTTTTTTTAATTTTTTTAAAATTTTATGTTTTTAAAATTTTAAATTTTTTTAGTTTTAAGTTTTTTTTAATTTTAATTTTTTAAATTTTTGTTTTTTTAAATTTTAAGTTTTTTTAATTTTGAGGTTTTTATTTTTTAAAATATTTTAAATAAAATTAAGTTTAAATTTAATTTAATTAATTTTTATATTAATTATTTACACATTAGACACAAAACGACGTCAAAATGACGTCATTTTGCACCTAACTCTTCGGAAAATTGCCATGTCAGCCATTTGGCAGGTTTTGGCCGGAGTGGCACTTAAGTGTTTCACTTTACTCCGAAACTAACACTTAAGTATACCTTTCTGAAGTTATGACATTTAAATGTCCATTCGTGTCAAGTTATGACACTTGGGCTGTTCTTCTACTGATTATATGAGCAATAGTGATTCTATGGAAAAATCCTAACACATGACACGTGCTAGAAAAAAAAATGACTACTACAAAAAAACAAAGTTGCAAAAGGGCTAATTAAAGAACTTGCACATCTAATTCAAAAGAGTGCCCAGATTATTATTCAATTCAAAAATCCAAAAGGAAAAGGAGCTAGGAATGTTGTGTATATTGGTGATTAGAGGATGTTGAACCAAATCATGCATTTTCCCTGCCTTAACACTGATTAGTTTTGCCGAAGCCCCAGATTCTTAAAATAATGACTTTAAGAAGGAGCGGCTTCATACGGGCACTCTAATTTATGTGTGTTCGAAAAGCTCTATGGCTAAACTACTCGTAGCTCGAACTGTAGTCCAGCATCGACAACAAACTCACAAACTCAACATTGTATAACGGCAACAACCTTAGTTTCGGAAGCAACTTTGAACTTCAGTATGTATCTACACACTGATAAGTTCAATCATTGTGTGTTTTACATTTCTGTCACGCCCCAAATCACCAAACATCATCATTAACCATGTAAAGTGATGAATTAGCAACCGTCCAGCGGTTGGAATGGCATGTAGCATGAAACGACACAGTGAACTACGAAATAGAGCCTCAAAAGTTGGAGACACATACCCCAGTGGCTACTCTTCTCACATGAGAAAGGGGAGGTGGGGAGGTGGGAAGGTTGGGGTGAGCAACAATTTAGCTTTAGGTGTATTTCGACTCCTACTTCCTATAAAAAGATAAGACAAAAGTCTTAAAATGAGAATTAAAGCAGGAATAGAGTAGAACCAATCAAAAAATAAAAAATAAACTGGAAGACGCAGCAGCCGAATCCCAGCTCAAACCTGCCCGGCCAACGTTCTGCGCAAATGGCTTCCATTTCTTGAATCAACGCAGATCGAACTAAGGCCTTCGAATCTGGGCCAAAACCCATATAACAAGAAGCCCAGACGACCAATGCAGACAACCTTGCATGGTCAACTAGACCGGCGTCGGAAATCATTACATAATAAGATCCATCTCCGCAACATAAACATATTAGTAATAAGGGAAAAAAAAGAAAAAGTAGACCGGCATGGATCACGGGTTCTGAGAAACCAAGGACCAAACCTCGGTCTGAGAGGGAAAGCTAAGGAAAACTCGAAACCCATTTTCTATTTTGGAATTTATTTTTTTCATGTATCGACTGATTTAATTATGGATATTGGACATACGTAGAAGGTTTGACCAGTTTTCCCCCGTTGAATCGCAGTACAGAAGTTCGTGTTCTCTAGGTTCCCCCCTCGTCACATGCCGGCACGTGCAGCCTCAAATGCTGATATTCTCGACCCACATGAAGGAAGGAAAGCTCAAGTCCCCATTGCAACATCAGCTCCCCCCATGTGACCTGTAATCTTGACCCACGTCCGCAATTTCTTGACCCGAGTTTGAATCCGAAGGCGCATAGAGAATTCGCATAGAAAACCCTGATTTTGATGCCACATAAAATAATTGCAAGAATTTTTCTAAGAAATAGGGTGTTAGAAATTGGGGAAATGAAATTCAATTTGTCAGTGATCACATGGAGCTTGGCCGCATTTTTTTGAAACGGGTCTCTCCCCACGTTTTTTTTTTTTTTTTTTTTTTTTTTTTTTTTTTTTTTGGGGGGGGTCGACGGCGTTCTCATTGCTTGCCTGATTCTCCCTTTTTTTTTTTGGTTTTTTATTTGGAAAAAAAAATTATTTCGAGTGACCGAAATTGAAGGACCAGGATCCCCCGAAGGCCATCCTTGTCGGTGGCAGGAAACCTTTGTGCATGCATCAAACGGATTTGGACCGGTCAAAATTCATAAATGCTAAGGTAATCTATGGACCACGAACGTGTTTGATTTCGAATTCATGGAATCGTGGAATCTTTTACTAAAGTTCATGCTTATCTTCAAAAGTTTGTCCTTTCGATAGGCCATGATTGTACACAATAAATAACCATTGGTAGTTGTCGCTCTTAAGTTTGTCCTCTCGATAGGCCACGATTGTACACAACAAATAACCATTGGTAGTTGTCGCTCTTTTACAATGAATATGTACTAGGCTTTGCTAATCTAACAATATAACAACTTGTTGTCAGTAATAAATTTTTGAAATAATAGATCTCGCAATAAATTATAATTATTTGTTATTTAATTTTTTATAATTCAGAAGAGAATGTCATTTTTACAATAAATTAAAGATTGTCGCTCACAAACGGTGGGGAATTTTCCGTAGTGGGCTATAAGCCAAAACTTCAAGAAGGTTAGCATAAGATAACAAGATAATCCATCGTCGTGTTATGGTAACTTTGGTGACAAGTCTGGTGTCGCAACTAAAAATTTGGTAACCAAATCCACAATCTCTTATAATGCGAAGATGGGTAATCTTAAAATGGGCATTTGATAATTAATTCCACCACACAACACTAATATAAAGTCTCATGAAGAGACTTTATAAATTTTCAAGGAGTGAATTCAAGTGTGTGTATTAGAAATTCAATTTTCTATATTGATATGTACAAATAATCTCATGGTTGCGTCGAATACCCAACTTTCATTGTGTTAGATCTAACCCACGAGATCATCCAAATACTTTATTATGTTCACGATTACCTTCAAATTTGAAATGTTGTACTTTAAACTGCATAAAAATTAGGTCGAAATCCTCTGATTGTGAGCTTTCCTAAATCTCTAGTAACCAACGCAGGTATCCAATGCAACGTACTGGTGAAACCAGATCATGTTGGGGCTCGACAAGAGTAAATTAGAATTCGAACAGAATCCGAGGGAGCCCATTTGGAAATTAGTAAATTAGGTTCCTTTTTTTTTCAAAGGTTTAATTTATTAATTAAAATTATGAGATATTGTGCCTGAGAAAATATTACCCTACTATTATAAGATTTTTTTTTCCATTAGATTATTTTGCACGTCAAATTATATGATTTTACTCGATTGAAACAATGACTTTAATCACATAATGATTATGATTATACATGACATGTTAAACTACCTTGCATCAATTGATTTATGAATTTTTTTTATTCTTCGTAAAGTTTTTGCGTCAAGCATTATAATGTGATATCATTTTGATTGTGCACCCATTCCAACATTCTTACATAAACGTCAATTTAATTCCAGTCTTAAATATCTAGCATCTTTACAATAAAATGTGCTAAAAAATAGAAAAAATCACCAGTAAGCCATTCACGAAAAGAGAAAAATCGTTATTCACGAAAAATATTTTAATCTGCCAAATTGTGAGAAGAATTTTAAATAAATAAAAAAGATAACAGAGAGTCAAATTTAGAAGCGCGGATTTGTATTCTAAGACGGGGGGAATCACGCAAACCAAGAGACTGGCAATGGCGGTGCACTGGTCAATCAAATGACGGGATCCTGTCGTCACTGCTGCAATTTTATTTTATTATATAATAATTGATTATAGCTAAAAGAGACATAAAAAATAAAAAAAATAAAATAACTGGCTTTAAAATAATGAACACAGGTCAGGCCTCAGAGACTTCACATGTAAATTAACTATATTAAATTGGTAATTCACAACTGCCAAATTGCTAGAGCACCTTCCTCCCCTTCTTTCTCTCTGCTTTGTGTTTTTGGAGATTTTAAATTTTAAATTGGTCCGCCGTACATTAGACTTGCTGTTCGACGATAATTCTTGCGTTGTTAAAATAGAAATTTAGCCAAATGCAAAGCCCTTGCGATGGAAAATTTCTGGGCCAATTAGATTATTTGAAAATTCTAGTAGTACCCATCACTTTCAATTTCCAAAATTTTAACATATGGCCAAAACCCTTAGTCACCTCACTTTTTGTGTCTTCCAAAATTAGCCTTATGCAATAACAAGAAACAAAAAAATGGCTACCCTCTTTCTTGTTGAGGTATCCTTCAATTTATTATTGTTTTTCTCCTTATAAATCTATTTCGGCATTGCACGTAATGCGTACACAACACCAATAACAAATTACGTGAGATTTGACGCATGGATGCATTGTTCAATACAACGGACTTTTAAAGACGATGCTTTTTGGTCAATGAGATTTGCCCAACTTTTATATCATCTAATGGTTATCTCCAAAATGTATCTTATGCAAATCAATTACAAACACATAAAATACATTAAAATGTGTGTTTTTCCTCACACATTACATGGGATTTTACCATTTTGAAGTGTGATTGAGCCGGTAAATTACAATGATTCCGACAACATTACATTGTCTCTCCATCTCCTCTCTTTGATTTCTTGTTATCATCACATTACTTAATAAATCAGTTTTGCAGACCGATTTTAATGAGCCTAGAGCATTTCTCTAACTGCCATTTAACTGTGGAGGAGGACCCTAATAAATGCTAGTAGATGCGTCCCCGGATAAGTTTAGAGACCATGTTACTCACCCTTCTGGACCATGCAGTATCAAGAACATTTCCATTTTTTATAACAACAAAAGACCAGCCACACTTAGGTTTCTAGCCACAGCTTAGGTCCTCAACTTCGCTATATAAATAACCTCAGGGTGGCAATATCGGACCCGAACTAGAACCACTCAAACCTCTCTTCCCCCCCATCATCATTCTTTCCACATTCAACAAAGGTTTCGATCCTTGTCTTGTCCCCAAAACAATGGAGGATATATGGAAGCCATCCAAGAAGGAGAAATGGAGCAACGGCCATTCAACGTCGTCGTCGTCGCCCTCATCTTCGTCTTCTAAGTTCGCTCTTTCCAGGAGTTTCTCGGCCAAGACCACCTCCTCCAACACCCCTGGTAACCTCGCGAGGAGCGGCTCGCAGCGTTGCTCCTCGTCGTCGTCCAAGGGCTCGCTCTCCCGGAGCTGCTCCCACAAGGGCTCTAACATCTCCCGCAAGTGCAGCAACTTGGCCAAGGAGCAGAAGGCGAAGTTCTACATCATGAAGCGCTGCGTGGCGATGCTCCTCCGTTGGCACAAGCACGACGATTCCTGACCCGCCGGGCTCGGGGGACTATACATATATATAGCGGGGACTGTCTGTATGTATAGTATAGAGACGGATCCGATCCAGTAAAGTGGATTTGCGAGAAAGAATGAGCGGCTTTCGAGCCGGAGGAGCCGATGCGCAGTCCCGATTTTGTTTTCTATTTACTCTTAATTTTTCTCCTTCTTCTTCTCTCCCGGGAATTGGATGCACTTGTGATTGTATTTTGCCATGTCGAGGGAGCTACGTACGGCTTTCTACACAGGGTTGTAATTTGCATCGGATATATTTTGAATCACACGAGATTGCTCCATCTAAGTACTACATATTTCTCTCTTGGGTCCTTGTTCTTGTGAGAAATGAGAATACATATGGAACTCAAATCATCTAGGAAAATGCACGGTAGATCCCAGTAGATCCGGCGAGTGAAAGATCGACTTATTGATCCCCCCCCCCCCCCCCAAAAAAAAAAAAAAAAAAAAAAAAAAAAAAAAACACCTTTTCGGGTTATGTAAATTTAGATGCTCCGAGGAGGACAGAGTCAATATGGACGTTGGAACGTGCCTGGCTTTTTGTCTCCTGCATGTACTGTCTTGGTCGGTCTTCAAGAAAACGTACAAGATAGGCCAGATATTCAAAAGATTTAACACCCTGGTTCAGACGATGACCGTTTTAACTTGCGGTTCTTTCCTTCTTTTCGACGGCTTAGGTGACTGGCCAGCCGACGAAGCTCTCGGTTTTGGATACTCGACTCCTGCATATGATACTTGATAGGGTTACCATGATCCCGCACCAAAGCAAGCCATTCGGGGCTAGTTCCCACAAGAAAAGTAATTCCAACATTATCACCTACGTTCACGTAAATCAGGCTAGATTAGGAATAATAGAATGGCTAGACTCGGACCCTGGAAGCACGTATTATATCAAAAGAGAAGCGCAAAGATCATTCTCGGTTTGGTAATCTAGAAGCAAATTCCACGCTAGGAGTAATCTTCCCTTTACAGTTAGTCTTTCTGGCTTTTCTTCTTTTATAAATTAGGACGATTAAATGTTGCGCACAAGCAGTAACAACGATCAGAACAAACCACAGAGGGCACGGGAGAAGAAACCAGTGCCCTCCCAAACTCACCTGTCAAGCGATCGTGACAGATGATATGTTTGATGTAAAGAGAACCAATGTGCTTGTGTAACGTCATTGTAAGACAGACAAGGAGACCAGCCATGTTATAATACGGACATCCACCAAGCGAAAACTGTCAGTCATGGGGTCACCGAGAATAATAAGATCACGGGCCAAAATGAAGCACGCTAAACCGACCTATTCTCAGAAACATCGTTCTGGCTGATTGATCCTTATATGTAACATGCTAGCGTACTAGTCTGGGCAAAGAACAGATTTACACAGCAGTTGATGAGTGATCCTCGAGAGTGCAATGATTGGAAGGCACAAATTGCAGTTCTCATTCCGTTGACTGACCCCTAATACCCTGAGTTATACATGCCTTCTGCTAAATCCATGCGAGCTACTGTAAGTCCAACATGGGCATAGCTACTACTAAATGCTTATATAAAATACTAAGTTTATTGACTTATAGAAACCGATACGCACAACAATATATTAACATAAGTAGGTATGGGTAATTGGTTAGCCTTTAAACCATATCTGATCCATCTGACTCGCTATCCCTGCTTTCCCGCCATCCTGCACCAAGCTTGAATTTACAGACAGGGCACGTGCCCTGTTGTCGCAGCCAAGGATCAATGCAGTTAGCATGGAACTGCAAACAGAGAGAATCAAATGCTCAGCTAAAGGCAAGGGAAAATGCACAAAATAAACAAAAACAGAAAACCCTTATCGAATTTAGCCATTACTAGCCAGACACTTAGCTCACTCCTGGAAACCATGTTCAGCAGAAAATTGATACCACAAACATTGTTGAAATAAACAAAAGATTTTCTTTAGAAGTCAAACATGGAAACCAATTTTACTTTTGCATCTAAATGGTTGGGGGGAGTCAGAATTCGAGAATGATCACTATCTACTAAAACAAAGTCTGTAAGTGGCGTGACAGGACAATGAAAAAAGGAGCCATTCTATCTCATAATGTTACAGAAACCGCAGAAACTTCAGACATGCATGTTAAAGGATGAGATAAGCAAAACTTGAAGGATGGACTAGGGGAATCTATAGTCCCTTGAGGGACCAATCCCACATCATAATCAGTCAAATGCACGTGCACTTTGTTGCAGTTGTTACACAAATTGTCGTACCACACCAACACTCAGAAAGTTTTCAATGGAAATTGAGATTTATTTATTTGCAATTCAACAATCACCAATCCTTGGCGGGACGATTCCTCAAGAGATTGTAGAAAACCATAATGGACACGGAAAAGATATAACTATACACTAGGAGCAGAAAAAACCTGATGCAAACATGGCAAGCTACGAAGAAGCTCGCCTCTGTTGACCTGGTCCAAGCATATGCTACAAGTCAATTCATCCTCCAGGGCTTTCATACTTGTATCCACATTTCTGCTCTCTTGCTTCAGCTGTTTATCGCATCAATGAGATCAACTAAGCCAGGAGGGAAGAAAAACAAGAAACAAAGACACAAAAGCACTCTAAGATGAGCCCGCCAGCCCCTTCCCACCTCAGCCAGTAATGCATGAGTCAAGCACACTCAACAAAAAGGAGCAGGCATGTTGTCTGCATTTTTTAAAATGCCAGCTCCATCTTTGAGTAACAGACATTGTGGCCCATGGATAAATGTAGATATGCCAACATGAAAATGTAGACTCAGCCAAAAAGAAAAAGGAAAATGGACAAACGCATCATATAATTCACGCTTTCTCTCAAAAATTGGCATGCTCTTTATATGAAGGCAAAGTGATCAGATTGAATCAAGACATGGACGACATTCTACACAGTCACTCATGATAAAAGGTTGACTCCTGATCATCTAGAGTAGGACAATCCATGTGTGAGCAAACCAAAATAGGTGATTACGAATACTAGCATGGCCAAGACCTTTGAAAACAAAATCTTTTTCGTGAACAATAAGGTATAATACCTCATTAGGAAAAAACCAAATTCCCAGCCCAAGCAGCATAAACACATAATAACTAGTAAAGTAAAGAAAGTAACTACAGGCAAACATCTGCAAAAGCTGCCAAAGGAAGAGTACCTCAGAACCCGAAGAAGACGATGCTTTTTGTAGCGAGGAGCCATCTCTATCAAAAAGCAGTATGCATACAATTACTCACAAGTGGAATTTGGATGCAGCCCATAGTAGAGAGATCATTTGCCAAAACAAAATTAGGAAATAACTATTAAGAAATATGCTAGATATACTCATGGACCTTTTTCTAAGAGCTTACGTATCCATTCTGGGGGGGAAAAAAGATACATTAATTATAGAAAAGGGAAAATGATATATTTGACATAATATTAAAGCACAGGTCAAAACGTTGGAACTCCCTATTATGGTCATTATGTCCATTACTATTGTTTGTCCTCCTGTCACTGTTTGATGCAGTTACTTCCAAATTCCATAATTTACATGTATGGCTTGATTTCCCTCACGGGCTAGCATTCGGAAATATGGAAGACATCTATTGTGCGCCCATTTCCTAACAAGTTATGTTTACAGTGAGAAAATTTTGTCTTACAATCCTATGAGATTTTGGGGATCCCTATCACCTCTTGAGCTGTCTCAGAAAAGGAGGAATCATGACAACAGTTTTTTTTTTTCTTTTTTTCATCTAGGGGTGTATGGGCATGGAGACCCACCATCTGGCGGCTCATGAAACACCCTGCAAATTCCATGAACCATTTAGCTCTATTCATTTGACCTACGCATGTGGCCTGACCTGAAGCAGTTTATGCAGTCGGTGGGATTCAAATGGGTGACTTTCAGTTTTTGAGTTGAAACCTCCAATGTCCCAACCAACTACACCAAACCTCGGGGACAACAAAAGCTTTTATCTCCAACAACATGCTAATTGATTGCCACAGCTTTTATAAACATATAGTCTAATTAATGATCAAAAAGTCCTGCATTATACTTGTACTTAACCAAAAATCAATTCATAAACCTCAGCTAAAGCCAACTTAATTTCCACATGCACAATTGCCATATTAATTAAGAAGCTCAGACATTGCACAAGTACATGAGTTCTTTCTGCAACTGATTCATTTGCAAGAGGTAACAATCAAACTTGAATACTAATTTCATGATCCACAATTTGTTTGAACAGAAGGTCGCAGTTGTCACATGTTTTCGAGCAGCTGACAACGCACTAAGTTTCTTTTGAAGGCAAGTGAGAGTGGACAGCTCATGCATGCATACACATCCCACCGTTCATTCCATCACACTTCTGTCGAAAACTAACACAAAATTACTGTTTAAGACTATTCTGAGGAACTTCATCGATAATTTAAGCAAACAACTTGTGTGTTTTTATGCATACTGCATGCTACACATGCATCCATGGGGAGAATAATTATAATTTTTCTTGAATTGAGTTAGTAACCCTGCAATAGTTAATTTCTATCTAAGAACATGACCTAAAAAGCAAGTATAGTCTTCATTGCTAAATTTGGGCTAATGTGCACTAAGCAAGGTAATACAACATAGAGACACTTTACATTAGAAAAGGCAAACTCTTTACAAAAGTAAAGGCATTTGGACTGCTTTACAAAAGAATTGCATTTGAACTCACCTCTGGACACCAGAAACCTTGTATTTATGAACAGGTAGGGCATTTATCTCCTCCTCACTCATAGAAGGAGTTGTGGATACGTTTTCAGAGTCCAGTGCTCTCAAGGTATCATAATCTGCAGCGTAGACCAATCAACGGAAGCAATTATTCCCCAGAGTCTAAATATATAAAAGCTGCCTATATCATATATTCACCACTTTACATTGCTTTATAACAATAACTATAGCCATTAGTTGACAGCTCAAAACATGTCAAACTCTTTATTTTCTGCTAATTTGTAAGCCACACTGGAAAAGTCATCAGAATACAACAAGAAGGGATCCTTTTTCACCATTCACGTGTCATAGCTAAACAAAAGAGCTTGTTTTCCTAATATTTTATTCATATATCAAGGTATTTGTCCACAAACATGCTTTTAATTATTCTTAAGTTTTGTGGGGATAAAATTGGTAATAGAAACTGCAAGTCCACTAATCCTTTCAGAGGCACGCAAAGGATCCTATCTAGTGCATTGAGTAAGGCTCCACCCACAGGATGGCAACCTAGCCACTAAGGTTACTCGGGGTGAAATTAGATATAACTCAACGGAATATATCACATCCCCAAAAGCACTAAATCACTCAATGAACTCTTTGGGAAGTTCATTCTTCTTAAGTTTGAGCTTGGCACAAATAAAGTACTTAATCCTTGATGCTAAGGCTATTTCACTTAGATCCATGAGAATTTTTTAAAGTATTGATAATCTAAATTGTCAATGTCGAATCTTTAAATCTTATGAAGAGCTCAAAAGCTAGGATCTTTTGAAAATAGGAGAGGTGCGTGTGTCATTTGTGAGGATGAGTCATCTAAAAGAATTATGGAAACAGCAATCTAAGAAATCAAAACTGCAAGACTTCCACAACAATAGTAGGGTTCCACGGCAAGATTATATCAAAGAAAGCATTCACCAATCAAGAGTCAATTTCTGCTGTGCCTATGCCAGTGATTATTAGACAATAAAAAATCCCCCTAAACGTCCTCTAAATAATAATTTGTTCCATGCTTTACAATTCTTTTATCATCAAACCTGCTTCAGAAATCAGCTTCCTACCTAAATCATCAAATTCACGATCAAGCAGAGCAAGCTGGAGCCTCAATCCTTGTAGCCGTCCTCTGGTAGCAAATGCAATTGATGGTGGCATGTGGACACGCAATTCAGTATGGCCAAGCAAGCCACTGGCAGCTGCCGCATGAGCTCGGGCTTGAGCTTGAAGTTGCTGACAAGTAGCGTACATCCGCAGGCTTGTAGCCAGCAGAAAGACACCGACAACAAGCCATAGCTACATTCACAAAGCTACCTCTTCAGTTAATACACAATACCTCTATGTACAAGGAGACCGTCATAAAATGCTCAAACTTAAGTACCAGGAAGTTGGACGACATCTGATGAGAGTTCAACACCATGAACAGCAAAAGCACTGCTGAAGATAGAATTCATATATATTATCGACAGATAATGAGAAGAGAAAAGGGAAAGAACTAGTCAAGATGCGGAAAAGCAACCTGTTACCAGAAAAGCCAAGGAATTGGAATTTGGCCGATGTCCATGGATACGCTGATAAAGAGGAAAAAGGATTGTAAGAATTTCAACTCATCAAAGGAAAGTACAGCTTTATGCTTGAGATATTAAACAAAGATGTAGGTTGCTAGATATTCCTTGAATGTGAGTGAACCTACCAGAGTTGGCCGTTCATGTATAAATCCTGGAAATCCACTTTCAATATCTGCTCTGTTTCCTCTATATGCAAAGCTCATATTTGCAGAGTTTTGCAAATATCTCACTTAAAAAAAAAGGCTCAAGCAATAATACAAGCACCAAAGGTAAATGAATTCTCAGATGCACGTTCCAATCTTCATAGCCTGCAAAAGCCATCAAAATCACATAATTTGCTTCCACTAAAATGACGCCGGCCAAAATGCAGACCACAGAACTCCAGAAGGTGCTCATAAAACATCAAACATGCTTCAAGAGAGACTATAAAGCATAGAGTCTATCGAGCAATGCTAAAACATTTTGAAGGAAACATTACTCACAAGCTACCCTTAAACTCTATCTCTTCCTCTCACAAAATCAACTACTGCAGTGCAGGTCCAGCCTTGGAGTATCTCCAAACTAGTAAAAGCGAACATGAGAATTGCTCGGTGCACCACAAAATTCAAACCTAAAAGCAATTTTCATTTGAATTTATTGGACGCGTCTCAGTAAGAAGATAAACCGTTTGCCAAATCGGACCCAAAACGGCAAGAATTCTTACACTATACCTAGCTACACCAATAGATCAGACTCCTATCTTGCAATCTCACGATCAACCTTCGACACAACTAAAGATCAAAGCCACACAGCGTGCGCACGATCCACAACCACGCAATGTGCAATGCGATATCGAAAATTGCTATTTAAAAAAAAAAAAAAGAAACTATAATTCAGTCAAATTCACACCGAATTTCCAAATAAACACATCCAACCGACAGCTGCTCCGCACACCACTCTCGACTACGCCAATCGTCAGAAAACCCCTCGCGGAATCGAATCCGGCCCGCTCGACCGACACAAGCCCCGCGAACGCGACAATGCAGCACCGGAGAAACGCTCCGCACGAGAAATCGAACTCGCAGAACCGAAATCGCGACGGCGGAAAGTGCACCGCCACCGCCGGCTCACCGGAGTGGCGACGAGCGAGTGGCCGAAAGCGCGGATTGACGCCGCGGGGGGGGGGGAGGCCGGCGCCGCTCCCAGATCGTCTTAGCCTCGCTTTTCGCCGGCCAAATGAACGGAAGCGCAGAGAGAGGACTTACACGTTACACCGTGGAAGACGTGCGGCGAGGCGATCGAGCTGCAGGCTGCGGTTGAAGGCGGAGGAGAGAGGAGGTGGAGTGAGCTTAGCGATCAAGACGAGCGGACCGAGGTAGCAGCGTCTCTCCCTCCCTCTCTCTCTCTCTCTGTTTTTTTTTTTTTTTTTTGGTGCGGAGGTTTTGATGTCCAGACGATTCTGGAAGTTGCCACGTGGGCTTCCTTCGAATTAAGAAAGTTCGGACTGGCCAATCAAAGTTTAGGGAGCATTTTCCTTTTGGTCAGGAAAAAAAAAATTAGGAAGTATTGCGGTGCGCAAATTCGGCTCTTTCTTTTTCTTTTTTTTTGTCTGAAATATATTAAATTTTCATAGTGTAGTAATTTTTTTTGTATGAGTTACTAATAAGTTGAAGAAATTAATATATATTTTTGTGCAAAAATGTACCTTTTTTTAAATTTATCAAATAAGTGAGCCCCCGAAGAATTTGTTCTATTTTTTTCCTTTCTTACGATGATTTTTTTCCTAGAATTACTATGCCGTTCCGTGCCTTTTCGGCTAAGTTACTTTAATTGATACCCTTCGCATATCAACAACAGATTATGTCCATTTAAACAATTTGTTTGTACCTCATGCATTGTTTTGAAACGATGGAGAGGATGGAAGCTCGATTAGAAAAATTGAAAAGAAAAATTAAATTTTCTGACATCTTTTACCTAACTTTTCGGTTTCCCCTCCTCCTCTCAGACGGAACATGCCGAATTCCATAAAGATCTCCTTTTCTTTCTTTTTGTACAATCGGACACGATCTTAATCCCGGTTTTTTTTTTTTTTTTTTTTTGGACAAGGATCTTAATCCCGGTTACGTCTGCCGAGAAAGGCATAGCATTTAACCTTAAAAAATCTCATCAAATTCGGTTCATAATAATAATAATAATAATTTCTTATTTCTTATAAAAATTCGCCTAGGTATGTAGGGGCACCTACGGGAGCCGCAGGCCGAGTCACACCCACGTCAAGAGGATTGTTTTTTTTGGTCGGTACCTCAAGGGGATTAAAAAAGTATATTTCCCAACTTCCAATCTATTGGAAATGTGCTATTGAAAGGCTTAATTGCACTCCAATTAAAATCGAGCATATGGAGACTTTTAACTTGACTAGCTTTTACACAAGGGCTTGATTCGACGACTTCTCAAAGCTAAAAGACACATCAATCACTTCAATTTTGTCTATTATTCCACGGGATATTGTGTGCGGAATCGATACGTGCATAGACTTGCCATTTGGCATTAAATGAGTTAATTATATCAAGTAAATTTGTGAAAGAGCTTACCTTAAATTTGTTTTGAATTTAATGTAAATGGGTTGAGTTTAGAACCTATTTCCAACTAATGAGGCTCACACGCACTCTTTCTCCCTCCCTTTTCAACCTTGTAAAAAAATATATATTTTTAAATCAAAATTATAATTTTTTATTTTTCTTTTCCTTTTTTGTTTTATCTTTCTTCTTCCTTCTTCCTCAATCGCGGTCAGCCACGACGTCGGTCAATGATCGACCAAGAGAGGGACAAGCTCACCAACCTCTAACAAGTGAGCCTTGAGCAAGGCCAAGGCCTCTTCGACGTCTAGTGCTAGTGAGGCTCAAGCCTCACCGATCTAACAAGACTCGAGCGAGCTTAACCTTACCAGATTTGGCAAGGTGGAATCTTAATAGAATCAAGTGAGCTTTAGCCTTGTCAGCTCGTGGTGAGGCTCAAGCTAGCTTATGGCCGATCACTGATCAAAGAAGAAGGAAAACGAAAAAAGAAAAAAATAATAATTGAAATTTCGATTTAAAAATATATATATTAAAAGGAAAATCAAATCAAATTTTCCATACCAAACATGGAAAATATTTTCTAATTTATTTTAAATTTTAGACAAACACCCAAAAATATTGTTATTTCCTTAAAAAATGACTTTTCGAAAAACATTTTTCAAGCAACAAATTAAGCCTCGATTTTTAAAAAAGATTATAAAAATTGCCACTAGATTTATATTGTATGAAAGTGTTTTAGCAATACCATTTTTTATTAAAAAAAAAGAAAAGAATTCCTATAATTGTTTAAATGGGTCAGGTCAGGTTGGGTATGGATTAGGTATGAATTGAGAAATTTGTATTATGATAAATGGATTATAATTTATAAATGGGTTAATGTTTTGAATTGGATCATTTTAAGACCCAACCCAAACCCGACCCGATCAACTCATTTGACAAGTCTATGTGGGAGATTGTGTGCGATATCAATATGCAAAAAATTCTCACTTTGACATAGACCGGTTATATGGGTGTTAAATGGGTTAATTATATCAAGTAAATTGGTCATAAATTGGTTTAAACATAATAAGGCTCTGAATCAATGAGTTATCAAAGTTAAAAGATGCATAGATCGCTTCAATTTTGTAATCACTCCGTGGGAGATTGTGTGCTTGATTGATACACGACATAGACCTATCATATGGATGTTAAATAGGTTAATTATATTGAGTAAATGAATCATAAACGGGTTTAAAAATAACAAGTGTTAAATGGGTCATAAATGGGCATACAACCTATTTAGACCCAACCCATCTCTATAATTCTTTTTTCATTCTTTGTTGCCTTCAATTGGTCTCATTCCTTCATTCACATTCTGACTCCACACTCTCATTTCAATTTGGATATTATTTTTTGTAGATTTGGTTAAATATAGAAATCTTTTAACAATATAGGTTAGACTAGATATGCGCCGTTAAATTTGTATTATATGAAAATGAGTGAAAACGGATTAAATTGATCTATTTGGGTCAACTCATTTTAGACCCGACTACCCTCTCCACAGGTTTACTTTGATGTCATTAGTTAAATAGGAAGAATAGATAGGGCCCTTCTTTACTTTGAGTACTTAGTGGGAATTCGAGTACGAGTTCTTTTCTACAACCACTAGTAGAACAGCATTTGCAAGGTTAAGTTGGTGGATGAGAATATGACTTTCATGAAAAGTACTTTAAGGAGAGTAGTATTTTCTAGCTACCTTTATGAATCGTATTCAATCGTTCCCCGCAACGATTGCAAATTGTACTAAAACATCGGTGCATCATTTTCTTCTTCTCTTTCACCAAACTTTAGTACATGGAACTAAATTCGAATATAATTTCCCGATCGGATAGATCACGTGCTAAACGAGACTGGGGAGAATAATTGCTGCTTATGTGCGGCCAAGGCGTGAGCTGGCGCGAGGACGGCTTCAATTCGAGGGAAAAGGGCAAAAGCATCCAAGTCACGGGTCGTTGAACGGGGGCTTTGGGGGCTGTCATCTTCGCACGCACGTCATCTTCGACCCAGTCAATTTCGAAAAGCTTCCCCATTTCCCACCCACCGCACGTCCACTTCGAAACAACTAGGTCGCCCCTGTCTCCAAGCTTGGCAACTTGACTCCAGAGGACGCTGAGTGTGAAAACCAAACTATGGGCCACCTCCCTGAGGTCATCCATGATGCCGCCCCCGGCCACTTCAATCCTAGGTCTGACTTTACTGATGACCTCAGATTGAGGCGCATTGGCGATGATGGTCCATTTGCTGCCACGGCATAGCCATTGGTGGGCGAAATCCGAGTTGAGGATGGGATGGAGGTATATAGTGAATTAGACTTGTGCCTTGATGGGCGTGAGAAAAACGAGCAAGGGCATTTTCAAAAGGAAAATGATAAAATTGTTGATCGATGCGATGCGCCTTCAAGAGTTCATAATAACTGAAAAGTGATCCATGACAATTTCCTATCATGATATTTGGAGGCTTTTGTGAACTTTCGTTACCCCACAAACCCCATGGAAATCGCCTGTAAAGGCACACCTGAACAAAGAGAGACGGATCTACCGTCGTAAAAAAAAGCACTATACAAAGTACATCTCGCCGTATGTCAACAAGTATTTCCAAAATTCTCCGTGTACGGTCACGATCTATTCCTTCACGCTCCAAATGATGGAGGGAGGAGCAGATCCTCTAGGATTTAGTGCAGGTTGAAAAGCGGTCAGCATCTTCATTCTCCCATCCCACGCCCCTTTTCACACGACCTTTTGACCAATTCCCCCACCTTCGACCTTTTCTTTCCGCGCTGCCACCACACCTCGGATTCATCACCCCCGGCTACCAACTCTCTCTCTCTCTCTCTCTCAAGAGCAGCAGTTAAAACTCCATCGTTGCTCTGCTAAAAGTTCTGTTTCTGTTCACAGACGCGAACTCGTACAGATTTTGCAGGACGAACCCGATCTTTCGAGGGGGCTCTACCCAAAAAGCGATCTTTCTACCGCGAGATACAGATCCAAGTAAAATCTTTCATGAAAGCTAAAATGGGGAACAGAATCAATAACACCGATCCGAGTAAAATCTTCAAGATAACATCATTTTTATCCTCCTTATGATTAGTGGCCACCGACAGCGGGGCGAAGAAGAACACTGCCATCTGCGTCCCAAGATCTCTTCCCCAAAAAGAGATTTGCATCTCATTCTATTCCCATATATATACAGTTACAAATTTGAATCGGCTCCATCTACAAATAAATTAAATATCTCCCCACTCAGCACGATTTAGAACCCATAAAGGAAAAAGAAAGAAGGGAAGAAAGAAAGGAAGGAGTTCATTCCGGCCTCAGATTCTAATTCTAATTCTAGTTCAAATCCCCTCCATGAAAAAAGCTCTTGTGCTCCGCCTCCTGTCGAACCTCCCGATCCCCGAGCTCGAGCTCGAGCTTGAAACGCTCCGAGTCCTCCTCATAAACCCGGAATCGCGTTCCGGGTAATTGTCACTGTTCGACCTCGATCGACCGAACAGATTCATGATGTTCCTCACTAGCCTACGGAACCCGCCTCTTTCCCTGCTCCTGCTCCTCCTCAGCCCCCAGTACATATTCCTCGGAGCGCCGTTCTCGAACCCGCCGTCCATTTCCGTGAAGACCGCGGGTAGCTCCAATTCCCTATCCCTATCGGCTCCGCCGCCCCTCCTGAAGCTCCCCACCGCGAATCCCCCTCCCGGTAGCCTCCATATCGTCATCCCCACCGCCTCCTGGTCCGCGGCCGCCGCATCCTCCGGCGCCGCCGGCAGCTCGTGGCGGCACACGGGGCATGAGTTCCGGACCGCCAGCCACGGCAAGATGCAGTCGGAGTGGTACACGTGCTTGCACGGCATCTCCCGCGCCTCCACCCCGAGCTCGAACGCCTCCTTGCAGACGGCGCAGTGTAGCTCGGCGGCCACCTGCCCGCGCCCGATCTCGACCGTCGGCATCGACTCCACCGCGGCCTTGGACGCGGGCGGGTTCTCGGACCGACCAAGCCCGATCCCGGCCAGCTCCAGCTGCGAGAGTTGCTCGAGCAGCCGATCGAACCCCGACCCCATCAGGAACTCCGACATCGTCGCCGGCAGCGGCCGGAGGCCCGATCCGGCCCCGTCGTCGTAGTAGAGCTCGAAGGCGCTGGTCTCGGCGTCGGGGCTGGCGGTCCCGCGCAGGACGATGACTGGGTTGAACGGCGACCGGTCGTCGCCGCCGCCGCCGCCGCCGCCGTTGGCCCTCCTCCGGCGAGGCCGGACGCTGACGTCGCGATCCGGGTGGGGGTCGTCTTCGGACAGGGCGTCCAACCTGCGGCGGGGATGGACCGCCGGGTGTCGGACCGGCAGCGCCGCCCCCGCCTCCATCTCCTCGATGAACCCGCCGTCGCAGAAGGGGCAGGAGACGGAGCCGTCGCCGTCGCCGTCGCCGACGCGGGGCAGGGCGGTGACGAAGCGGACGCAGCTGTAGCACCAGTACGTCGCCGTCGAGACTGGCATGGTCGCGCGCCTGGATAAGGATGCTTCGGATCCGGATCCGGCGGCGGCGGTGGTGGTGGTGGTTGTGGGAGGGATGGCCGGGGAGAGAGAGAGAGAGAGATTTAGTGGAATGACTTTTGAGGAAATTATGGCGAGAGAGAGGAGGGGAGGCTGCTTTTAAGGGGGAGAGTAAACGGCGAAAGGACGGCCCGCGCAAATCATCGCCACGTGGCGGCGTCTCGTTGGAGAGAGGGGGCGACGGCGTTACGGGGTCGGACCGGTGCGTTGAACGCGGTCAGTGGGAAAATTACCTCCCTCTTTCGTTTTCGTTTTCGTTTTTTTTCCTCGTACGAAATTAAAAGAGAAAATAAAATAAATTCGGAGAGCGCGTCGGAGTGGGGAAGAGAGGGGAGTACGTTGACTTGACGCCGTTGAGACGCCGAGTTTGAAATTCAAAATAGCGGTCATGGTCACACGCGCGCGCCCACGCGCACGCGCCGAAGGAAGATTCCTCTCACGAAGAAGGAAGGCTCTGGAGTCCGTCCATTTCTTGGACGCGTTACTTTTCAACTCGAGTCACATGGATAAAATCTTTGCTGTCTCGTTCGGGTGATTTAGTCTAGCTTAAAGAAGTTCGTCGATATTTACGGTCGGAGTTTTCCCATTCAATTTTCAAGATCATGGAATGCCTATTTCTAGGGTCTCGACTCAGTGCCTATTGCCTAATGACAATCAAGTGATGTCATTGGCCTAGGTGTTCGTCATGGCGGCAGTTTGCCAAAAAAATCATTTGGATTTCAATCAAAATGCTTTAATTTGTTGCCAAATAACCGAAAGCTGGATGTGCAGAATGATTGAAATAAAAATATGGAGGCTCGATTGCAAATTTCACTTAGCTTCAAATGACAGTGGATGGAATCTACTTTAGATTTATCTTATATGTGCAATCAAATCACGGCATCACATATCGCCATGTATTCTCTTTAATGGGTAATGTGGCATTACTGTAAAAAATTGAAAGAAAAAAAATTTAGTCAACATTTTTGTAGGCAAAAAGCAAGCAAAAAAAAAACTGAAAAACTAGGTCTTTTGCACGACTGAGTGAAATTGAGTCAACATAGTCCCTACTCAAGCTCAAATTCTAGGGGTTGATGCTCAAGTAGAGCTAAATTTATCAAGCTTGAGCTCTGTCTGGTCAAATGTTTTTAAACTAGCTCGGCTCAATTCAATTAAGGTCTCAAAACAAGACCAAGACATTTTGCATATTGTATTTTGTACTAGTTTTAAAAGGATAAGTGCATCGAAAGTGATAAAATTATTATAAAAATGTAATTGAGTTATAAAACTTTTTGAAATTGCGATTGAAATTCTACAACTTATTGAATTGGTCCAATCTAAATTCTTTTATTAACTTCGACCAATTTAGCTAACAATAAATGCAAACCAATTTGGCTCCTTTGATCTCGCCCATGTGTTTTTTTCTTCTTCGCTTTCTAGTTTATTTTCTTGTGTTTTTAAAAACAGCCTTCAACATTTTTTTTATTTTTTAGATTAATTTGACTAAGATTTTGGATATAAAATTAGGAATTAGACCAAAACAAAGCCCTTTTAATATTATGCTTCATGCTTTAGTCAACATCAATACCATGCAAGAAAGAGAAAACAACAGTAGCAACAATAACAACAATAATAAAGCAGTTATGTTAGCATCTTCCATTAGTCAAACTGGACAAAATTAATTGAAATACTTGATTATACCAATTCGATGAGTTTTGGGATTTGATTACAATCTTTTGAAATTTTTAAAATTTAATCGTTCTTTTTTTGACAAGCTCTTGAACTTCCGTTTGATTTATTTATTCTGATATTTAACCATACGATGTAAAGCATAGAACAAAGTAGGGTCCAAACAATCAACGCGGAGCTCGATAGTACCTTCCGCCATCCACCGACATCCTCCCTTCCTCGGTCGACCCTCATGGCCCGCAACAGCCTAAGAAGACAAGTTGCTCGCCCCGTAGATCCGATCCATCGCCCCTGGCGCACGGGGCCAACGACGATCCCTGTCTTTGCTTTGGAGCCTTTACAAGGTCGCGCTGGTCGTTCGTTCGGTCGTTCGTTCGTTCGTTTCGCTCCTTCCTTGGATCCTTTACTGCTTTGGTGGAGAGCACGAGTTCGTGGCCGGTCTCACGCGCAAAAAGCAAAGGAAGACGCGACCGCCCCCTCCCTCCTTTCGCCTTTTTGACCTCCGCAGAGAGAAATGATGAGAAGCGCCCCTCCTGGTCTATGCTGTCGCGAGAGGAGGAGGGGGGCGCGACATGATTGCCGGAATTTGCACATGTCGATATGAAAGAGAGGATGATCATGGTCCACGCCAAAAAAAAAAATGCGGAGTGATCATTCCCTTCTTTAAAGATTCTTGATCAAAGGGCAATTTAGAAAAGGGGTAAAAATGAAAACAGATGGGAGGCTGTGGATTGCTTTCCTTAGCCCTATTGCCAGGTCGGCTTGGCGTGATCAGGGGTCGAGCAGTAATTGCCACCTCGAAAGAAGTTGGTAGTTGTCGTGCGGGCTCGATCCAATAAAAAATCGATTAGGAGGTTTACATGTTGTGACATTTACCTACTAATTGATTAGCACGGCTAATTGAATGGATATACATATTGTGGTTGAAACTAATTGGATTCAAAGAGATGAAAGTAAAGCTATCTTTTTCAACACGAAGTTGGAGAACCTGTTAAGTGTTTTTTTTTTTAAATGACCCATTAAGTTCATGGTCCAGATTTTGACACCTATTCATTCGATGCTTCGATGCTCCATGCTCAAATAATTTAATTGATTCCTTATTCATAATTAGCCATTCGTATAAGTGGATTCTAAATGCCAACACAACCATTTCAATTATGCAAGATAGGATAAAAATCACTGACCTTATCATCCTTTGAAATACAAGTCCAATAGACGTGACGTGGGTTGTCTTATGCAGGATTTTCACGTATAGTAGTTTTTTGCACATCTCATGATGTCCCAAGTATAAGTTCTGCATTTTGTTTTCCCTTCTTCTTTTTTTCTTTTTGTGATAAAATTTTTTTTTTTTAATTAGTTGGAGACGTGTCCGGAAATTGATTAGATTTTTGTCTAACAACGAAAAGTCCAAAAATAATTTAGCAAATAGATACTTAGATTTAATAAGATTTACATGGACCCACGTGACTCGATGGCCTATTTAACTGAGCTCACATAAATCGAATGCACGCTAATGACTACTCCCCTCTCGTTTAGACCGTTCGCGGACGGTGGAGGGCGGCTATAAAATTAACATCGCACTGACAGGTCAAACTGCAGTGCAGCCGTGCGATCGAACTGCTGTTCCCAATTTTGAAATTACAGGACCATTTGTACAGTCCGATGATTTATACTCGACACTGTCTCGAACAGAGGATTCATTCACGGTCACCTACCAAAGAAGGAAGCCTTCAATTGCCGGCGGCCTTTCAACTAAAGATCGGCCCAAAATTCACATCCAGATAGAAGATCGGCCCAAAATTCACATCCAGATAGAAGTCTAACGAAGAAGGAAAGATAACACAGCGAGAGAGGGAGAGAGAGAAGCTCAAACGTACTCGCAAAACAAGCAATCGCGGAATGAACGGTGACAGTCTACTGATGCAAGCTGCTAAACAAGCGCCAATCCTCTTTTCATCGAATCATCATCATTAATCAGTCGTCCCCGTCCTCGTCGATCCTCTGGCCGAACCCTCTCGGACCCGCCCTCGCCCTGACCCTCCCCTTCTTCCCGCCTTTCTTCTTCTTCCCCGCCTCTTCCTTCTCGAACTTCTCCCTCTCCCTCTTCTGCAGGAAATCCGTCACCGCTATGTAGATCACCTGTTCCCAAGAACAGAACCGAACCCACCCGCCCCAGCCAATTCAACAACAGACCCACGTCAGAAAAATCTCGACTTGAGCCAGTTCCTGCACGCGCGCGCGACCCAAGCAAGACCCGGAACATGGAAAATGAAGCATCGGGGCGAAGGCCTGCGTTAGAATTACCCCGATTGTGAGAATGGAGAGACCGACGAAGGCGATGAGAAGCAGGACCGAGACGACGGTGGACACGCCGTCGTCGCCGCCGGCGCCGGACGACACTATCTGCTCCGAAGTCTCCAGGGCATCTTCAGCAGCGGCGCGGAGTCTCCAGATTCCGGCTCTGGGGTTTCGCTCCGACGCTCTGAGAGACGAGCCACCTCCGACGGTTCTTTGGGAAGATGCGGAGAGCGAAGAGGCCGCGGGCAAAGAGAGAGCGGCTCTTTTGAGAGGAAGCGGAAGGGTTTCGTCTTGAGAATGGAGATGTGGGATGAGGAAGAAGATGGGAAGAAGAGAGACGTGGCCATGGCACATCTGCTAGTCTGCAACTTCTTATCGGGATGCACAGGAACACGAGGTCGCAGCAAGCCAGCAGCGGTCGAGGGTACGGCATCGCACGGCGGATTTGGGCCCTCCGAAAGGCTTTCGCTTGAGGTCCAACGTGAAGCTTGGGCTTTCCGAGAAAGGCTGCTGCGAGGACGAGCCCGGTGCCGGCGGTTTCGAACCCACGCAATCGCGCGTGCATCTATCCTAGGCGATGCGTCGCCGGTGTCGCCCCAATCCTCAGCGGAGCTATGCCGGCATCCCTCTACCTCCTCCGCGTAGCTTTCCAGCCACGATCGAGTTGTCTTCTTTTCATCGTAGAGGATTGGCGTGGGACTATGTCTTGAGCCTTGAGCTACTGCAAAGCAAGATTTTGCACTAAAAGCCCTTCAAATTGTGCTACCAGATACCAAAACTTAGGGTCGAGACTGTTTGAAGGCTTGAAGCTGCTTGCAATCCGTATCTTCCTAATGAAGCTGTGAAAGTTGTTCTAAAAACATAAAGTTATTGCTATTTTGTCAAATCAATTATAAATCTTTCAATTTCGTTAATTGAGAATCAATTGTATTAGGTCAATTTTGGCTGGAAACCGTTGATGTGGATGCCAACCATCTTTATATGGTATGGTAAGCACTAACATGGATAATTTTTAGGGTTAATACCCTGAAAAATCATAAACCGATACACATGTGACAAATTTACCCCAAACTATTTTTTTGATCATGAAAAACTCCAAAGCTGGTACATTTGTGATAAATTTACCCCTACGACCATAAAAAAAAACCTTAGATTAGTACATTTATGACAAATTTACTCTAAACTAATTTATTTGACTGCAAAAAACTCTAAACCGATAAATTTGTGATAAATATACACTCCGCTAAATTATATTAATACCACAAAAGAATCACAAAAATTGTAAACTGTGATAAACATAGCGTAAAATTACAAACTGGTATACTAGTCAACTGTCACGTGTCATTTAACTTAGTCAAAATTTAATGAAAACTAATAGAGGGTAAATTTGTCACAATTGTACTAGTTTGGGGTAAATTTGTCAAAGATATACAGTTTTGAGTTTTTGGTGGTCAAAAAAATAGTTTGAAATAAATTTGTCACGGGTGTCTTAGTTTAGGTTTTCAATGTATTAACCCTAGTTTTTAATGATATTGTAATATTTTAATATTTTTTAAATTTATTATTATTTTTATCCTTTTTTTTTGATACCCTAGGTAACCCCACCAGCCAAAGATGAGAGCCCCACCAGAACCAAGAGAAGGCAGCCCTCTCCCAAATCTAGGCGAGGGTCCCAGGCCTTGTTGAGGTGCCAGCAACTTGTTGGCCATGGTTGGCACCCCATCACTAATAGGGCAATGGTCATAAGCAGAAAGGCTAGCCCACCTAGTTTGTTTATTTATTTATTTGTATTTTCTTTGTTACTGTAGGTAACCCACCAACCAGAGATAGAGAGCCCCTCACTAGAACCAAGAGAGGGCGACCCTCTCCTAGATTTGGGTAAGGGTCCCAAGCCTAGTCGAGATGCCAGCAACTTGTTGGCCATCGTTGACACCCCATCATTGATATGGTGGTGGCTGTAAGTGGGAGGGCTAGCCCACCTAGTTTGTTTATTTATTTATTTTTGTTTTATTTTTCTTTTTAAGTTTTAGGTTTTTTTTTAATTCTTTTTTGAGTTTATCATTTTTATGGAAAAAAATAGAAACAAGAAAAAAGAAATAAAAAAGGAAAGAAATATAAAAATGTATAGGTCAAAAATACCCTTGACTAGCTAGTTAGATCAAACTATTTTTTAAAACAACTTTATTTGAAATAAAGTTTACTTCAAATTTTTATTTGAAAAAAGAAGAACATTTCAAGTCTTAATTTGAATGTTTTCCTAAAAATTCATGTAACCAATTGATGATTTAGGGAGCGTTTGGTAATGCTCCGAAAATAAGTATTTTTATTCTTTTGTTTTTGAAATAGAAATTGAATATATGCGTTTGGTAAGTTTTTTGTTCCAGGAAATAAATTTAGAACAAATTATTTATTATTCTCAGGAACAACTCAAGAAATAAGCTTTCATTTTTTCTTCCTTTCTTCCATTTCCTGATTCTATTACTTTCTTTTCCCCCACAAATTGCTGGCCTCAGTGAGGTTGCCTTGAACTCATTGGCCATCAACAAGGCCCCCATGTGCCTCGCTCGGCCACCATGAGGTCAGCATCACCTAACCTCACGGTGGCGGGTTGAGGCTCGCCTCGCTAGATCTAGGTAGGTTGAGATGACAAGGTCCAAGGAGACCTCATTGATGGCCAATGAGGCTCCCCTTGAGGCTGGTGACCTTGCTAAGGTCGACCACCTGGAGGAAGGAGGAAAAATAAAAAAAGAAATGAAAAAAAGAAAAATGTAATAAAATTATTAATGGATTAAAAGAAATTTTAAGTTACAAAAATATTTAGGGTTATACCAAATGTATTTTATTTTAAGAATATAAATTTTATATAATTACCAAATATTTTAAAATACTCATAAATTGTTTTTGAAAATAGAAATTAAAAAAAAACGTTTATGCAAAAAATTATTTTCGATAACAGAAATATTACTAAATGCAACCTTAGTGACAAAATTGAGTGCATATATGCAATGAGGCCAATGGTAGGAATTAAAATCCAAAGAAAAGATGAAACGGTCTAAAACAAGAAAATGAGCTTGAGATTTTTTTTTTTTTTTTTTTAAATTCCATGCATGATTATTCTCCTTTGAAAAATTTCCCATCGATTATTCACTTTTAGTGAACTAAACACATGAAAATTGTAAAAAACAAAAAAATCATCTCATTGGTTCATCCTTCACCAAATCAAACACGCCCTTGGAATGGATAGGGTTGACATGCTTTTATATTTATTAATCCGGCAACTCCACACGTGTTCCTCGCTTTCTCTAGAACCTCCCACGTACCACCAGGAACCCCGAACCAGCTGTACACCAACATCCCCCTACCCCATTGGCCGAACCGCCGCACCAATCAAAAAGCAAAAGCAAAATACAATTCCCGAATTACCCAAAAAGCCCTCCAAAAGCGCAACGCGCTCCGCCGACGTGGCCACCCGCAGCGAATGGCGCGCGACTTTAAGATGCCCCCTGGTACGCCCTTTGGGGCGACTCCGGCATTGGGGCCCCCGTCGCCCCCGCCGGGATCCGGCCGCCTACGTGGCGCGATCCGATCGGATGGGGACACGTGGACGGTGGACGGAGCGAGTGGGCGAGCGAGTGGGGGAAGGATCTAAAATATCTGCCCCAGTCGTCCACGTCGGCACGGAGGGGAGTACTGATCTGGAATCAGATATTGCACTTTTTCCTCCAAAAAGAGCAAAATGTCAGTCGTTTTTTAATAAACTTTCTGAAATTCTCTCGCCCTTTTTGCGCACCAAATATCTTCCCCTTTTTTCGCCTCTCCTTCCTGTCCATTTCGATCAGTTCTCTCTTTCTCTCCATCGGATCTCGGGAGCCGGACGATCCCCGGAGCATCCGCAGTTTCGGGTCGGGTTTTCCGCCATTTCTGGTTCAATCTCGGAGCTCCGACGACGGTGGATATGGGCGAGGAGGTGAGGATGAGCGAGTATGGCGGCGGCGGCGGCGGCGGCGGCGACGGAGGCGGCGACGATCGGGTCTCCGAGTGGGAGGCCGGCCTCCCGAGCGCCGACGACCTGGCGCCGCTCTCGCAGGCGCTGATCTCGCCGGAGCTGGCGTCCGCGTTCAGCATCGCGCCGGAGCCCTCCAGGACCCTCCACGACGTCGACCGCGCGTTGGAGAGCACGCTGGCGGGGCTGCGCGGACACCGGACGCTGTCCCAGGGGTTCTCGTCGAACAACGAGTTCAAGTCCTTCGTGGAGGATCGCGACGCGGCGGTCGCAGAGGAGGCGGACGGGGATGGGGATGGGGATGGGGATGGGGATGGGGACGGGGACGGGGACGGGTCCGATTCCAGGAAGATGAGGAAGATCGACTCCGCCGAGGAGGCGGATTCGGCGATGAGGACGGACAATTCGGTGGAGGATCCGTCGGCCAAGGCGATGAAGAGGCCGCGGTTGGTCTGGACGCCTCAATTGCACAAGCGGTTCGTGGAGGTGGTCGCGCACCTAGGGATTAAGAACGCGGTGCCCAAGACGATAATGCAGCTGATGAACGTCGAGGGATTGACCCGCGAGAACGTCGCCAGTCACTTGCAGAAGTACAGGCTTTATTTGAAGAGGATGCAGGGGCTGTCCAGCGAGGGCCCGTCGGCATCGGATCCGCTCTTCGCGTCCACCCCGGTGCCGCAGAGCTTGCACGAGAGCCCTGGAGGTGGAGGTGGGCATGCGAATGGGCACGCGCCGATGCCGATGCCCATGTCGATGCCATATGGCGTGCCCTCTCATATGCCGATGCCTGTATATGGGCATATGGGGATGCAGATGGGAAATCCGCAGGGGTTTCAGTCGAACCCGTACATGTTACCGCAGATGGACTGGTCGGGGAATAGATGTGGATCACTTGTATCATATCCGAACTCCGGTTCTAATGATAAGTGATTGTGTTCCTGAATTACATAGCACTGTTGGGTTGAGGTGAGCTTCTTTCTCTCATCAGCTATTCCCTGTACCATCGAATTTTAACATTGTTTATGATCGTGGCGCATCTGCTAGCTCTGTTTTGCAGGGTGATTATACTGCTTTCTTTCCAAAGAAGTGGAACTTGCCATTCTTTTCCATTAACAAGTGTTCATTGTTTTTGCCATTGCTTGAAGTAACTTATACACGTTCAGGGCCGTTGCCTCCGTTTGTCACCGTTTATATACAACTGCGCTTCCCTTTGGAGTGGATTGAAAATTTGTGGGTTAGAAATGAGTCAAGAAATATCCTTTGGCAGGTTGGGAAAAGTTGGATCTCTTTTGGTTCTATAGAGAAAGAGGAAGCCGGGCCACAGTGGCCTGTTTAAGCCTCTAATTCATATTGTATGAGTGATGGAGGACCGGCGGATAAAGATAAGACATCAATGATGAAGTGGCATCGTGCCTTTCGCTTGTTCGCTTGTTAAAAGCTTAGAGCAGAGAATTGAATTGCGATGTAACTCTCATCATTCTACTATTTTTGGCATTTTAGGTTAGTAGATGATGCCTCCTCATCTGAAGTCGCGTGGACTTCTTTGATTTATGGAAATTTTGGTACTTGCTTCAATCCTTCTCGAAAAAAGTAATTTATGTACCGAGGTAGTCTTTATTCTGGCCAAAAAAGATTATAGGAGTTCTTCTAAATGTTGCTACGATATATCAGTGTATGGCGGTGGAATGCATGGTTCGCTATGTTAAGAACCTCTATAGATTCTGCCAGCCTTGTCAACTTGCGCTAATCCTGCTTAAACTGATTCCCTAGTTTAGACTGTTCATAAAAGTGCTTCTTGTATAGAGGAAGCTGCCATCATGTTCACAAAAATGCGAGCATTTACTGGTATCTGATACTCTTATTCTGTTTGACCTTATTGTGAGCTTCAGAATGTTTTACTGAGAATGATGCTATAGGTCGAATTTACTTAAGTACCTTCACTAGTTGACTCTACTAGGAGAAAAGCAAGAAGCTGTATGGTCCGATCCCCCTCAATCTTGCATAAAGATTTCTACTCCAACCTAGTTTAATTGTGGAATGAGCTGGTTCCACATCAGTCTGAACAAGCATGTTAAGGGTAATGGAACTAGCCTACATCTTTTCAATAGACACTACCTTTTGGTGACTGGGTTTTGTTGAGAATAGTGCATCTTGTGCCGATGCTAGAGACATTGGACCGGAACCGGGTGGCTTGAGAACTTATAAATGTGGTGCTCTCTCATTAACATACTAACGCTGATCTTGTCATTTTCCTTCAGAGGTCATTTCATCGTGCAAGCAGCAAGAGTGCAATAGGAGGGGCTGTGAGCTGAACCATGATATTGAGGCAGATTACCTATCAAAGCTGTTGAGGCTTCTATCGAGTGGAAGAGCTTCTCTTAGATTCTTTATACCTCCTTTCCAGCATTATTGCCATGCAAGCATTCTCACTGGTGATTATTGTTTCAGAAGGGGAATAATGAAGTCCCAAGACGAGCCGCCTGCTGGAACTCGTATTGTGAAGCAGGCCAAAGAGATGAGGGAAGTATAGAATCCTGTAGCCGGTGAAGAGTGAAATTGGACAATTGTTCAGTTGTTTGACTCTAGCTAGTTTTACAGACGTGCTTCTAATTTAACATGTCTTCAGATCTTTGGTATCAGTCGTCTGCTTTGATCTTGCCATATTGTCGATCATTTTTGTCACATCCCAACTCTTCAAGTATAGGGGAAATGACACGTCTGTTCTCCATTCTGAAGGATGCAGCAGCATCATATACATAACCATATGTAGAAAATTGACAAAACAACAAGCTGGTTACAGGTTTAGAGATTTAAATTCCACAAAATAGAATATATACATCTCCAGCGAGTATCAAATTATCTTAACTTATATCAAAATTCAGCTCTCAGAAATCCCCGCTGGTATTGCTTTTTTCTGATATGTCCTAGCTATAATAGTTGAAAGAACTGATCTGACTTGTATGAGCAAATCATTGCCTGGTGAGTAGTCTAAATCTCTGATAAGCAAATTGAGCATTTATTTTACACATTTACAAATGGCATCCAAATATATTTATCCAAATCTAGTATATACAACACATACAAGATCAAAGATGAGTTATCCCTTCAAAAACATTTATTTGAGCAACAATATTAAAGCAAGTTTGGCCGAGTCCATCTATTAATATAATGTTCACTGTCAAACTATGGTCACGTTTAACATTTCGTGACAAGGACTATCAAAATTTCTCCCTTCGCGTGAGTCTTCACTTATGTTGGTGTCTTGTCCAAATTGGGCGTCTGGAGACATTACGCATACACAACCCCTCAATGGATTTAGCACATAGCAACAATAGGCATAAAACCACTAACTCATTTTCCAACAACTCACAAAACGGATCTAAAAATCATTTTATAATCTGGACACAAATGAAAATCATAACCTTTCCTAGTTCAATTTATCAAGCAACATATATTTTATATAGCATTTCTCAAACCAGTTTACAAAAACTCAACTAATTTCAAGAAATGCTTTACTATGCCATTTCAAATAACCAAAAGGGTATGATCTTCTAGCTTGATGCAACAAAATATGCTCTAAATACCACATTTCTTTCTCTTTTTTACATAAATCATATCATGTGATGTCTCTTTTCTATTATTTTCAGGACATGAGTTCACAAATCCTTGAAAAGATAAGCATCACTCACCTAAAAATGCGAACTAGCTCAAGTGAAGAAAACTCTAATTCTTATCAATTTTTTTGGTCGGCAAATCTTATCAATTAAGTGACAAATGCATGAAATCAAGGAAATAACGACCTTATTTAAGGTTCAACAAAATTAAGTTTATTTGGTGACAAAGCCACTCTGACAACTAACAAAATGCTTGCCCAAAGCAGTATTAACTACCGTTGTCTGCTACTGCTGTACTGCAATACTGCAATGGCTTGCACCCAGAATTTAAAAGCATTCGTTTGAACTGATGCTCATCTCAAGTGGGTCCAGAGTCATTGGTAAGTTAACTAGACACATTAAAAGATGGCAGCAGATGGGCAAAAAGCTGGTGCCAAACATAGTACTTTGAATTTGGTTTCAATAATGCGCAAGAAACTTCAAAATTTCACTCTGACTAGACTGTACACCCAAATCAACTTCTATAAAATTCTTTGATCCACAACACCCCAAAATTTCTTTATAAAATGATTTCACAATTCACCAACCTTGAGAACCAACCCAGCACCTCAAAATTCAAGACAATCCAAAATTACATCTGTGCTAAGAATTTCTCTTCGATTAAGGAAATCAAGACTCGGAATTCTTACCGAGCACTTTGAAACGACGTTGATTCAATGTGTCAAGTTGTCCATGGCTTGATGAACCAAAACCCTTCCTCTCTCTCCTGGTTTCTTTCTTTTCTTGTACCCTCCTCTCTTCTTTCTTCTCTTTCTCTTCTTTTATAGCTGCAGCAAAAATGAGATATTGGCCCCGGAGGAGTATCTCCATGGGCTTAAAATAGGGTTTGGAGAATTGGACACAAAAATATTTCTCTTATTTGGCCCATTTGTTGCAATTTTCATGGTAATTGTAATAAGATGCGTTTTAACTTCTCAGGCAATGAGAAACAAGCATGCTGCTTGTCTAATCATACAGGTTCCACATTTACACTCCTATCAAACCATAAGACATGGCTCAGTGCCAATCCTTCCTTCACCAACCCCGCAGGGCATATCAATACTCATCATCAATCGATGGTGTCGACTGGGATTTTCAGATAGATACAAGAAATGTGGCTCCCACTACAATAGATCTATCTTTTCTCTTGGCAAGTTCCCAGTTTCCTGATCTCCTCATTCAAATGGTTGCTCTTGATCTGAACCATCCAATGGAATCACCAATTATCTCTGCTCATCATCTGATTCTTCCACAGTAGTCATGTACTGAGATGTAACAATGTAGTTGTAACTGATTGTAATTGTAATTGCACCTGCTTTAATGTGCAATAGTAAACTTTTTCATTCTCAGGATGGAGATAACATAATAGCATTAACTTCAAGCTGTGTCTGAGCATCAGCCAGCTATCCAACTAGAACCAAGAAACTTCATCAGTTTTCTTCTTTTCATTCTTAACCTTGCATTCCAATTATTACTGGCATTGGCATATAATTCAGACAGCAACATATTATTCCCTGCATTTCCAGGCTCAAGCCTTGAAAGATGCTGAGCCGCTATTCCTGCGAGTTCCAAGTTCCCGTGGTTCCTACATGCCCCTAGTAGGGCTCCCCACACGAACAAATCAGGTTCCACAGGCATTGCCTCAATAAAGTCATAAGCTTCCGATAGTTTTCCAGCTCTACCAAGAAGATCCACCATGCAAGCATAATGCTCGAGCCTTGGTGCTATCTTGTAAGCTTCCTGCATCTCGCGGAACAAACTCTGTCCAAGTTCAATCATACCTCCATGACTACAAGCAGTGAGAGCTGCCGTGAAGGTCAGGTGATCGACCCTCTTACTATCTTCCTTCTCCATCTGAGCGAAAGTTTCAATTGCTTCGTCACAATAACCATGGCTGGCCAACCCAAAGATCATGGAATTCCAAGAGACTGTGTTCTTTTCAGACATGTCAGAGAATAACAACTTAGCTTCGGTTATAAGACCGCATTTCGCATACATGTCAAGAAGAGCGCTTTTCACAAAGATATTGTTCTCCACTCCAAGCACAACTGCATAACCATGCATTTCCTTCCCAAGCCTCACATCAGCAGATGTAGCACAAGCAGGCAAGAGACTACTAATGGTGGCCGAATTGGGGTAAACCCTGCAAGCCATCATCTCCTTGAATGTCTTAAAAGCATCTTCGTTTTTGAAACTCTGTACAAGTCCAGAAATAATAGAAGTCCAAGACACCACATCCGGCTCAATACCAGAAGAGTTCATTGACTTGAGCAGGTCTCGAACAGCCAGAGGATCGCCCTTCTGTGAAAACCCATTAATCAATGAATTCCAGGTCACAACATCTGGCTTCAGACCCCAAAACTTCATCTTCTCTACCAATCCAATTGCCTCTTTTGCAAAGCCGTTTTGAGCATAACCTGAAACCATGGCATTGAATGCGACCAAATCTTTCTCTGCCATCATATCAAATACTGCGCGCGCTTTCTCGACGTGCCCACATTTCGAGTACATATCAATCAACGCAGAATTGACGAACAAATCGTCTTCAACCGACAGTTTGAGAACCAAAGCGTGCACATTCTCTCCGGCCCGCCGATCCGTGAGCTGCCCACAGACTTTGAGGATGCTGGGAAGCACGAACTCGTTGGGCTCCATCCCCTCCCTCCGCATCTCGAGGAACGCGTGCAAAGCCTCCTGATGGTATCCACGCCGAGCAAAGGCACCGAGGAGGACGGCCCAGCGGCGAACATCTGTCTCAGGAATTTCATCGAACACGCGTCGGGCATCGACCGTGCTCCCACAGTCGGTGTAGAAGCCGATGACTTTGGAGGCAATGTGGGCGGAAGCACAAAGACCCGTCACGATCAGATGGGCGTGAAGGGCCTTGCCCGAGCGAAGCGCTCGATTACGAGCGCAAGCGTCGATCAGCTCGGCGCAGGCATCGAAAGAAGAGTGGTACGCACAGTTGATCGATGGAGTTGCGCGCAGGTTCTCGTTCCGTACGAGGCGCTTGGCGAAGAAAGACATCGAAGCTGGCGCCGCTACGAACCGGTCTGAAATTGGCTTTGCTCTGATCAGAGAAGGGCGGTCCGGTTCACGTGTATCTTCTTCATCTTCCGGTTCAATGACCCTTGAGTCCGGGCCTTTGAGTACCTGCGCGTTGACTGAAGGTGTGGTTGCATTGATGGATTCTGACCTTGTTTTTACACCGTGAGAGGTGTGGTTGGATGGAGTAGGCCCAGTGAAAAGGCCGAATCCATATAAACGGTTTGAGAAAGTGAAAACCTGTAGATTTCAAATTTCAAAGTATGTTAGATAAGTTCCAAAAAATGAAAGAACCTATTTTGACTAGTAAGCTTCGGATGCTTAGTTGGATGAACCCAGAATTTAAAACTTGTAATTTGTAATTTAGAATTTACAAGAAGTTTTAATGTTTTTCTTGATCAATGTCTTTGCATGATTTTATAATATTTCATACCGTTCAATAATGAAAATATAATTTAAAAGCATTAGTCTAAACTTTCGTTTTATGATTGAGACTTTTACTTTATATATGTTTATATTTTTTTGTGTGTCTAAATATAAGTTATGTTTAGTAAATTGTATCAACAAATGATGGTCATTAAATATTTTAATTCATTGTAATTGTTCAATGGATAATATAAGTAAAATTTGGGTAGACTCTAAAATTAATCCTAGTAAGTTCCAACCTTGGAACCCGTGACAAGATATGTTTTAGGTTCTAGGGTATATAGGGTAGATTATAGGTTAAAAAAATAATTATTAATTTTAATGGATAGATTTCAAATTTTAAGTAAAACTTATACGGAACGTGGAATTGCTTAGTTTTAGTGTTTGCACTTAAGCATGAAATAGCTTAAAAAATTCCTATAACAACTAATTCATCTCCCTCCTGGTTATTAAATTCAGTTCATTTCGGACCTAACCAAATTCTCTCTCTCTCTCTCTCTCTATGGGGAAGTCGTGATGCCACATTTTGAGGAGGCCCAAGGCTAGGCCTGCCGTTTTCACGCGGTGGCTGCAATCACAAAAGAGGTGGCGAATTGCGGTGTTAACGTGGCGAGGCAAAATAGCCGATGCGCAAGTTACTAGAGGAGAGAGGGTACGTGTTTTGAAGTTTCTTTCCCCACTTTTGGCGGGTATAGTAAAATTTGTTTTAAGCCTTAGGGGTATTAACTTTTGAGCATCTCGATCCATATACTTATATAGAAGATACGTATGTTTATAACAAAACAATCAAGAGAGTGGCAGAGAAATATTACCAACCATGAATTGAAAAAAACATAATATTATAACAAAACTAATTGTATTTTCATAAAATTATTATTACTAAAAATCTTAAATTAATATATTTATGATAAATTTACTCTTCGTTATTTTTCATTAAATTTTACAATCAAATGATTGAGTTAAATGATACAAGGCGATTGATCAATATTTTGTTTGTGATTTTACCATGTGTTTGTTATAAATGTATTTGGTTTGTGATTTTTTCATTATATCAATCTAATTTAACGAAAATTAATAAAGGTAAATTTATTATAAATGTACCGAGTTAGAGTTAATTTATCATATGTAAATTAGTTTGGGGTTTATACTTTTATTACATATCATAGGATTATATCATTTTACATGAGCATATGCAATCCAACGGCTGACATCGTTGGTCCCTCCAGCTGAGAATCCAAAGCAGTCGATCGTGCGGATTGGATCAATTTCACGACAAGAGGCTGATTTTGTACTCAGGCCGACACGTCTCCAAGAACAAAGATTCCATTTTTTTTTTCTCTGCCGTTGTCTACGGCATGAGATCCACACACGACCTCGCTTGATGAACATGCATCATGGATTGGCTCCGCCTCTGAAACCTCGGCCCTGTCGTTCCTCCCACCTCGCTTCCACCGCGGATTTCCCCTTCTCCTCTCGCCTCCATCTTCCGCCCCACCCGGGTCGATTCTTCCGTCACGGCCGCGGCCATGGCGGCTGCTGCGGCTGCGGCGGCGTCTTCGGCCCTCTCCCGTCCGCTCCCCAGTCGTTCGTTTGGCCCGGGGAGAGGAACCGGGAGAAGGGTCGGCGGGCGAGGAACGCGCGTACCCTCTCGCGGGCGAGCCGGAGGGAGTCCCCGTACGAGGTCCTCGGGGTGTCTCCTTCCGCTACGCCCGATGATATCAAGAGGGCTTATCGGAAGCTCGCTTTGAAGTATCACCCTGATGTCAACAAAGAGGTATGAGCGCGTGTCTCCATGATGGTCCTTGATTTTACCGCGCGGTTTGGTGTGTTTAGCTCGAGATGAACCGTGTCGCTGCTTGTGGGTCTAAATTAACTCTGCTGCTGCTTGTCCCTCTAGTCTAATTGTAGATATACAGTGCTAATTGACATGTTAAAATTTCATTGGGTGTAGGTAATGGTTGTAAACCGTAGCTGTTGCAGTTACTTGTGTTGTTCCCAGTCTTTGGTCCGTTTTTTAGAGTTGCAATACCTTGAAGCTGGGTGGGCAGCTGTGTAGGCCCTGCAGCTGGTAGGCCTTTCGCTAAGTACCTTGTAAGTAAACTTGCATAGTCCCTTTTCTCACCAAAAGTTGGAAAGCTGTGCCAGATAGGCTACATGATAGACTTACTTGGGGTGGAATATGGCCCACTACCAGTCTGGCACGAGACTCGCTATGACTGTTGTAGACAAGTGCTCATCTTTCTATTGTTGATAGATGGCTAGAAGAAATTAAGATTGCAGAACTTAGTAGCTTGGGGTGGTTTTTTGATTTTGCAGTTTGGTGGAGAAGTAGTGTTTGGTGGAATCTATTTGAATCATGGGTATCTTTCCTTTGATCTAAAGTTGGAAGTTAGTCTGCATTGATGCTCCTAATGTTATTCACAAACAGATCACAGAATGATGGATTTTTCTCCTTCATGAGACATTCTAGGATTGCATCTTTAAGTCAGGGGTAGCACCAAAGCCTGCTTTATTTTGATCCTTTGATCTTGTTGATCTTTCATCTCTATGAAGTAGTTTAATAGTCAATGCGGACTGGTTAAAGTTATCCAACTTTTGGAATTCAGCCTGAACAAATTGTGTGGATTCTGTAAGCTGTTTATGTGCTTCAATGGTGTAGATGTCAATTGATTGTTCTGATATTGAGCATTAGAGCTGGTAGGGCTCAGAGATCCTGACGAGGTTGTTCCAGTGTATAAAGCCATTTAAATCTCATGGACCCTGACTGTCCCGGAAAACATTGATTCTAGACAAGTGACGGAGGAATATTGAGATTCTTGCTGTGCATTGTTGCATTTAGTGTGTTCTCAGACTTGTTAGTGCAAAATTTTCACATCAAGATGAATATCTTCAACCAAATATCATTCCATTTGCTATATAGAGATGGTCTTGTTAACCACATTAAGTGCTGAAATATCACTCCATTAGCACTTAATGTCAGTAGGTGTGTTTGATAACCACTAATTATACACAATTTAATTAATTCATTTAAGTAAAAAGTCACTTAATCTTGTAAGAAAGAATTACGCGCTTAATTGGTTAAGTGATAAAATATACAATGAAAAGTAAGAACATAGCAATTATATTGTCAAAACATTTCAATAATACTCACTATTGCAAGTTCAGTAAGGAAGCAAGAAAAAAGTTAAAATTTAATTTTCATGTGTTATCAATCAAACAACTTTTAACTTTATTTTCAGCACTTACTAGTTTGTATTTAAATTTCAGAACTCATTTTTCAGTTCTATCGAATGAGCTATAGTTACATAGGATCCCCAGACATTAGGGTTTGGGACTATTCACATTGTCTTGCATATGTTTAATGCCATCTTATACAGGCATTTGAAAAATGGTAAGGACCTATCTTCGATTCTATGGTGGAATTGTTGACTGGTCTAGTGGAAGTGTGGGAATTGTCTTGTGTGATTGATCTGTTCACACATTTTGTCTCTTCTTTAGGTGATCATACTTACAGACTGCAAGTTTAATGGCTGTGGTCAGATGCATATATCATTCTTTGAGGAATATTTTTGTTTAAGTACTTGTCTGCTGTTAGTCTACACTTAATATCCCTTGGTAATGCCGTTTGCTATCTTGCATGATGAAGAAAGAGACATTTGGATCATGATTGTTGACAGGGCAGGGGTAGTTCAATTTGCTCCTGGTATGGGTCCACGTCTTGGGAAATGCAGATGCAGTTGCTAGAGAACCGTTTAGAAACTTGGTTGACATAAGGACTTTTAGTAGGATCTTTTATTTCATCCATGCTTATTTTGTTGTCTGTCAATAGGCATTGATCAGCAATAGACGTTGAGAATGTAATGTTTGTAACCGTTGTACATGATTGCAAATGGGTCATACCTTGTCTCCAATGGACATTTGCTCCCTTAAGTGACTAAAAAGGTTTAAAGATTTCTTTTTTTTTAATCTGCAGAACATTCCTAGCTGTGTAGCTTTCCTAGCTATATCCTTGCAAGATCTTTGTTGCAGTAGCAGCCTCTGTAAAGAAAATCAGAAGATGACCACTCAAGTGATCGTCAATAAAATTGGAAAAACTTATTCTGTAGTTTGTGGGTACATTGTTTTGTAGCTCTGCATTTGGCCCTGATGAATGTGGTTTTTAACTATCAAAGACTTATTTTATTTCCTTCTAAAAGAAAATCATGATTAATTTCACAAAAGTTGTTGCTTGCAATGTGATGTAGTTTGATTTCTCAAATTGCTGTTGACTAAAATTTAATTATCTCATATGTCAAAATGTCTCATATTTCAGGCGAATGCACAGGAGAAGTTCATGAGGATTAAACATGCATACAACACTCTCCTTAATTCTCGTGATTCGAATTCCAAGAGGAGATACAACACTGGAACTGGTGCATCTGGGTTTTCATACTCCACTGAGGATAGAAGCACCTTAGATGAAGAATTCTATGGACTCGGTAAATTCAATAATAAGCTGCAGTCATTACTTTGTGCATTATATTGTATTCTTTCAGGGCTTAGGTGGGTTTGGCATGTTTTGACCAAAATGACATCCTAAGATTTGGAACATCTTGGAAAGGGAATATTTTTTCAATAAATGAAGTAGTAGGTTCTTTCCTGACCATCATTAGTAATGTAATTTCTAGGTTAATGTCTGGATATAATGCAGTAGAAACTTATGGCAGAGACCACGTGGACATGCAACTTAGTATAATGTAAATTGGGTATGGCCCTCACCAATTCCTATTGAAGAAATACTTTTGGAGCACTCCTTACTTGTTGTTTAGCTTGGTTCTAGCTTTTCTTTTTGTTCTATCAACTTCAGATTGACGTTGGCACATGATTGTCTGGGGGCAAAGTTTCTTTTCTGATGTGTTTCCAAGTGTGCGTTAGTTTAGGGATTTTGTATGTTCTTATGTTTAACCCGTTTATGCTGCAGGTAACTTTTTCAGGGATGTTCAGATAACAATAGGTAGATAGTTTTCTCTATGAGACATTGCAAGTGCCATCTGGTTCTTGGCTTACCTGTTACTTTTTAATCTAACAGCCTATATCATTTCCTGTATTTAGAAAATTTACTTCGATTTTTACCATCTTGTTTTGCATGGCAGAGGATTTCTTCAGAGATCTACAGGAAGAATTTCGTAACTGGGAATCAGGTGCATCTTCACAAGGAAAGCCGAAGAGCTTGTGGGAGGAATTGGCGGTGAGAGTTACTTTTAAAATGTTGCTACATTTGGAAAAACAAAATCTCTTCCGTGCTCTTCATTTTAGAACCTGTATTTATGGCAAAAAGTAATAGCAATGCAGAGTAATTCAACCTAATGTCTTCTATCCTTGGGGTTTGAGAGCCATGATTTGAGGCTAGGACCTTATGCTTTGAATTTTGTTGCTTGAAGGATATCGGTGAAGAATTTGTGGAGTTTCTAGAGAAGGAGCTAAACATAACTGATTCAGAGGTGGAAGCAAATCAGTATGATGATGGGTCGCAAAGAAGTTCCGGGACTGAAGGTACGCAAAATGCTAGTGAAAATGAAGCTAGCAAGGGAAGCGGCATAGAGGAAAATATTGATGAGATAGAAGCTACTCTCGCTCGCTTGAAAAAGGAACTGGGCCTGTAATTGATTCATAATAATTTTGTGCTGCATATTTGTTCCGTTACTCATGTTGTGTTTGTATAGATATGATATGTTGTGATACCTGTGGCTTCAATAATCTTTGAAACCGACAAAGGTCAGTGATGAAAGCCAAGGGAGGAGTAGGAGATTAAGATCGAGTCCTGCAAAGATCATAGAATAATAGGTACAACTCAGGAGTAATGTTGGAGCTCAAATTTCATTCTAATTGAAATGAAAAGCTGTTTCTTTTTAAGTTTGCATATTCTTAAAAGTATGTTTTCTGAGTAATGTGAGTTGAAAAGACTGTTTTCGGTGTTCTGGTGTCTTCACTTCCATGTTGTGGTGGTTGCATTAAAAAGCTCTAAGTAACCATAGGCTTGTTTCCGTCATGTTTATGGGAATGACATTGTCTGAAAATTTCAATTTGTATCAAATTTGCGACAATCTTTCCTCATTAGACTCCAGTTAACCGGTCGTGTCCTCATTAGACTCCGGTTGACCGGTAGTGTCTACTTAATACCGTTAGCGCGCCCGTAATTTGCCTCAAGACATTCACCCAAAGTTGCATATGCCTTTGGAGTACAATAAAAGCAGTCTTTCATGTGTCTATCCTCGACCATGCCGTGAAAATGTTACGACTGTTTTCCGGAACTTTCGATGCCAAAGAATCGGTATGCAAACCCCCTTTCAGAAAGAATTGAAATTGCAGGCATCGTCCAGTGGGGCTGTTAATTCCACAATATAAAAGAGGTGTAGGGCACAGTCTACTGGACCTGTTAATTCCACGATATAAAGAGGTGTAGGGGCGATTGGTTCAAGACGTGGAATCTAGAATCTACCTTATTATAATTGATTCTCAATTTTTGGAACTTTGTAACTTATTTTGTTTGCTTGGAATTGATTTTGAGACATACCGTATTTTTCGGATATGGTTCGAGGGTCTATCTTAAAACTTATTTTTCTTATTTTTCTTTTTCTTTAAACTAGAGGGATAGCCGGTTTGTCTTATTCGTGACAGCTTTGAATGGCTCGAGCTAAGCTCTCGATTCCAAAATAAGAGAGTTCACAGCTTCCAGCGAGCGCATTTCTTGCAACTCCAAATTGATGCCCTTATTCTCGACACGTTTCAAGAACTCATGCACAGGACCACTCGAGTCCCATTTTTAACATCTTCACCACACGCTTCAGATTCTTGAGTCTTCCCCAACAACTCAAGCTCCCTCCGCCTATTGATGTGCTTATTTGTTTAACACAATGCTAAGAACAAGTCAAACTGAAGTGAAGGTCAAAACAGAGAATGAAGTGGCAATGTGGCGACAACCTTAGCTTTAGCTTATGCGAGCGTCTCTTGCAACTCTCGAACTTGATTGTGGACGTTCGCGCCGTTCCAAAACGCTCTCGAGGTGGCGGATTGGGCAATAACATTGAGTACCAATTCGTTGACATCGCCAACGGCGAAGGCACAAGGTTCATGGTCAGCAAGAGGTAGCAAAACCAGTCGAACTTGTGATCGTGCAAGGAAGAGGAAAGACGAAGGATGGATGGAGCGCTAACCGATGAGGTTAGAATTTTGGGTGAAAACGAAATTAGGATTTTGGCCTTTTAACTTAGAAAATTGGTTTCGAAACTGATTTCAAAATAGGTTTGAGCAGTCCGATTCTCGAGTGGGATTCAGTTAGAATGAGGGATCGGACCGGTTTTAATCAGTTTCGTAAATTTGGAAATGGTTCCGGGACCTGTTTTCCGGGCTATCTAGACCGGTTCGCAGGTAGAACTGGTCCGGCTGGAGACCCCTAAGCAGTAGATCATGCGGGCGGGAGGGATGGATTATGTTCTTGGATATCCACGTGGGGGTTGCATGCGACACTGGTCCCCTGAAATTTCGACACGCGCAATGGAACTGCTGCTGATTTAAGAAATACACGAGAGATACGAGCCGTTGAGTTTGCCCGCTACGGATGAGGTTTACACCCGTTTAAATCCGTAATCCGACCGAGCTCGACTCGTTTGATCAGCTGCATGCGCAACGTAAGATCTTTCGAAACAGAATCCACAGCGAGATTTTCGAGCTCCACTCCCGAGTGAATAGCGAAGCGGCGGGAATTCAGGACGACAAGAGATGGCCATGGAATGGGACCGGATTTCGCCGCTTGTATCCTGAAGCAAACGGCAACAAGAAGAGGCCACCCATCTCCTTCTTCTTCCTCTCCCTTCGCCGTGACGAGAGCCTTCAGCCTCCACTGCGCACGCGCAGAAGACGAGAGCGAGTCCTCCTTCAACAGTCGCCACCCGCTTCACTTCGATGGCAGCACTCCGTCAGAACGACATGAATTTTTACGGACACCTCGCGCGCTCAGCAGGCTCATCTCTTGCTGCGCCAGATGGGCCTCGCTTGACGCCGGGGCTCAGCTCCATTCCGTTGTCGTCAAAATGGGTTTCGCTTCGAACGTCTACCTGTGCAGCGCTCTCGTCGATATGTACGGCAAGTGCGGTAGAATCTCGCGCGCCCGTGACCTGTTCGAGGAGCTCGGCGAGAGGAGTGCGGTCACTTGGAACTCCTTGATCTCCGGCTATCTTCACGTGGGTTGGCCGCTGATCGCCGTGGACTTGTTTCTGAGAATGCTCGAAGCGGGAATTGCTCCTACGCCGCACAGTGGTTCCACTGTTTTGGTGGCTTGTGCTCAACTCAGAGACAGCGATATTGGCAGACAGATGCATGCGTTGGGTTTAAAAGCAGGGTTTGGGCGTAATGTTGTCTTCGGGACTGGCCTGATCGACATGTACAGTAAGTGTTCGAATTTGGAAGATTCGAGGAGGGTTTTCGACCGGATAGCGTGCAGGAACGATATTACCTGGACTACCATGGTCACCGGGCAGGCGCAGAGTGAACAGCCAAGTGAGGCGATGATATTACTGAGAGAGATGATGCGTCAAGATCTTAGACCAAACTATGTCACTTATAATAGCGTACTCTGCTCGTTTTCTAATCCAGATTATTCGAATTGGTGCAAGCAAGTTCACTGTAGGGTGATCGTGGCAGGTTTCGAGTCCAACATGTATATAGCAGTCACGCTCGTGACTGTCTATTCCGAGTGCGGTTGTAGCTTGGAGGACTTTCGCAAGGTTTGTTTGGGTGTAAGAATATGGGATCAAATCTCATGGAATGCGGTAATCGCTGGATATGCTAATCTTGATGATGGAAAAGAGGCCGTGAACTGTTTTTGCAAAATGAGAGAGTCTGGAATCTGTACAGACTTTTTCACATTTGCGAGCACTCTCAAAGCTGTAGGTTCTTTCTCTGCTCTTGAAGAGGGGAAGCAAATCCATGCTCTGATTCTTAAATCCGGGCATGCTTCTCACATGTACGTTCAGAACGGACTTGTCTCTATGTATGCTAGATGCGGCACTCTTGGTGATGCAGAAAAGGTGTTCTCATCAATGGAAGAGCATGATGTTATATCCTGGAACGCATTGTTATCTGGCTATGCGCACCATGGTTTTGGTGGGGAAGCAGTCGAGGTATTTGAGCGAATGAGGAGAACTGATATTAAACCGGATAGCACCACCTTCCTAGCTGTGCTGACGGCTTGTAGTCATGTTGGTTTGGTTGAGAAGGGACTTGAATTCTTTTCCTTAATGAGGAGCAGTGATTTTCTCGAGCCACCAAAATTAGAGCATTATGCTACTATTGTCAATCTTTTTGGTCGAGCTGGACATCTTGAAGAAGCAGAGGCATTCGTCCATGGCATGCCAGTGAAGCCAGGTCCCTCGGTCTACAAAGCTCTACTAAGCTCTTGCAGAATTCATGGAAACAAGGAAATTGCTCTACGATCTGCAAAGAAGCTTTTGGAGCTGTATCCTGATGATCCTGCCACTTATGTTCTGCTATCCAATGTTTTGCTAACAGGATGTGAATGGATCGATGCTGCAGAAATACGGGCACTCATGTGTGATAGAAGAGTTCAGAAGAAACCAGGTTCTAGTTGGCTTTAACTCTGAAGGAGGATATGTGATGAATTTTCTTTTCTGGGACATGGAAACCTTATCCTGGGTGGTGTCAACTGTCAGAACGTGTGAGTGGCGGTCATTTTCCCCCTCATAGAAGGAGGAGAAATTAGCGATTACCTCTGTTAGTCCCCAGAAGCATAAATCTCTTTTAGGTATTTATCAAAATGTGACGAGGTGAAGGAGTCCATCACAACTTTTGTCCCCAGTAATAAATTCTTTGTAACTTGCTGAAAATGGTAATATGACTACTGAGGAAAAACTTCAGATATAGAGAAGATAGCATGGACTACTGAGCACGGAATCAGTTTACAAGAAGTACTGGGATCTAGTAGTTTTGCCCCCTTGTTATCTAGTAAACAACAATGTTTGTTTTAGTATCTTCATTAATCGCTTTGTTTGGCTGAGACTTGCTAATGTCACCACGTTTGACGAGGAATGAAGCTACAGAAGAAGAATGCTACAAACCAGCTGAAGTGACTGCAAGTGAAACATCCATTTACCAGCGGATCATGAATTTACAGTTCTTACTTCATTATGATACTCTCTTTGTGCATACTTGGCTGTCAATGATTCCGTTCAGCCATTTCTTGTAAGTACTATCTTCACTACAGCATTGAATTGCAAAAATCTTTTTAGGCTGCCTAAAGCGATAATGTCATAAAAGTATCCATCTTTGACATGCTTTTATCTGGGGGAACTCATTTTCCAAATTCGCAGATCATGTTTATGAGGTGAACTCGTTTTTGATATTCGTGAATCATAATACCCTCTGGCAGTATGGTCTTAGCTATGGTTATGCCTTCCCTCTCATCCTTTTCAAAGGATGTATGCAAACTTCTTCAGGTGGTTTCATCTGAGAAATTATGGAAATGTAACCTAGCATGGTCTACTGCGATTCTGTTAGGAATTGAACTGGCTATTAAATGAACGTAAACTTTATCCCCAGTAAGCAAGTGCAACGCTTTAAGAGATAATAGATGAGGAAAAGGGAAATTATCCTCAAGAATGAATGACAAGCATATGTCATATAAAAAAACTACTAATATAAACAGGAAGACTTTCAAATTCAAAATCTAGTAATATAAACAGGGTTTGATCTGATCAATATCGTTTATAGAACATCCCAACTTACGATAATGGTGGATTCTAATACTGGCAGCTACCATTGTCACTCCTGGCTGTTGGATCGAAGTTTGCTGCACCCGGGTCAGTGCAACCTTCAGGAACAGGAAGATTGACTTGTTGGGCTGCTTTGCCTGCGTTATTGTTTTCATAAGACGCTTTAACCAAATCCTGTAAATGAAGTAAAGAGAGTGCAGCTATCCATTAACAACAACCTCAGGGATACCGGGGTTCTAACCATAGAAAGTTCCCTGGTCCACAGAATCTTGATTGGCATCTCCCAGAGCTGCCTCGGCCAAGTACTTGTCGGCCAATTGGACTCTCTTCACATTTTCTTGTTCCTGCACCAGCATGTTGCCGTACTCAATCAGCTTCTCAAGAGTCATTTTGGGCTGATCAAAACTTGGAGGGCCCTCCTTTGAGTTTACAAGCTTCTTCCCAATGGTGTCGACTCCCACACCCGATATCCACTTCCTAACCTCGTCATCGTAGACTCTTGCTCTTAGAGCACCAAAAAAGTCTGCAAAGTAGATTGGGATTTGTGATGAGTAAGATTCGACACGATGCGCTTCAGAGAAAACTTACAATGATTTCCCCATCTCCATCATTTTTTTCTCTCAAAAGGACCCTGTAATTTTCAAAGCTTCTGCAAATTTGTTACGCTCTTTTTATTTGATTTTGGGATCTGGGTATATTTGTTATGATCTTAATTGTGGAGAACAGATACATGCCATCCTTTCCTACATAAAGGATACTTAGCAAAAAGTAGTCAACTATTCTCCTCCACATTAGTACTGAATTTGCAATATTAGCAAAGTATCAAGAGATCTACACCATGCTTACCAATGGATTGACCAGGGAAACAATCAACAAGCTTCACGATGGCTTCCCCGGCGATATTGTCCGTCCTGAATATACCGGTGCAAACACCAATTCGGTCCTCACGAGTGGGAGCCCAGTAGAATTTCTCCATACGACCATCACGGATTAGGGGGGCATACAACGTGGAGAAGTCGTTACCCGTGACAATGATCGGGACACGAGGATTCTCCTCCTTGTTGTACATACCAGGGAGCTGGACATTGGTCGGGTTATCAGCAATATTCATGAGTGTAGCGTTCACCATTTGGTTGTTCACTGTGTACTGCGTGGTACCTCCCATCCTACCTGCACCTGCATCGAGATCATTGATAAAGAGGCAGCACATCTTCCCTTTCTTGATAATGTCGGCCGCTTCACGGTATCTTTGCCGGATGAGTTTTGCTGGTTCTCCTGCATTTCCACTTTCCAGCTCTCCAGCACTCATCATGATGGGGCTGAAATTTCATAACCAAGCATTCAGAGCAAACGAACAGTACAATCAAGTCTAATCAAGCACAGGGGCTTCTGGTCTTTTGGTTAGATTTCAGATGAAGAACTCACTTGATTCCCATTTTGGAGAAGACGAGCTCACACTGGAAGGATTTTCCCTGACCTTTGCCACCCCAGACACCTAAAATCAGGGGAACCTGATCGAAAACCAGATTAATTACCAGTTCACACTAGTCCACCAAATTTCAATACGTTTTTTTCTCAGTATAGAAACTTCAGACTTCTAACCTTGATGTTCGGCAAGGTCATGAAGTTCTTGGTGATGTGAACAACGAGCTTGTCCATGAAAGCAGGAGCAATGTAGAATCCATCCATGTTATTATCCATATATCTATATCAAGGGGAACATGTAATCAGTATGTATGACAATCGAGTTTGGTCGATAATTTGACCTTCGTTCTGATTGTACGAATCGAATAACCATGTAAATCACTTACTGGCGAAGACCGGTGCTGAGATATTCATAGGAACTCAGGACGGCGTAGTGGGTTCCGGTCCCCATAGGAGCCTGAAACAGAGAATCGACCATGCCCTTGCCTCTGGTAATGTCTTGCTGGTCGTCGGAAGTGTCGTAAGCGAGGCCTTTCCATTTGTCCTTCTCGGTCTGCTTCCCCTCGTCGATCTCAGCGCAAATCCTCAAGCTTCGCGATGAGGGCTTCGGGTGGGTGGTTCTGGAGCTCACCTTCTTCAGGCTGTTGCCCAAGAAGGCTGAGCTCGCGATCGCCGGGCTGGAGTTGTTAAAGCTCAACTGCATCACAGAACATAGGAACTCTATTACACAAGCCAACATGCGTCCACTCGAACTACAATCTCTCTCCATGGCAAGACCATCTCTCAAAGAAAAACATATTCCCTAACCGATTCGCATTTCTTCCGTGTTATCTGCTCCGCTAGGGATCATACTACTTACAGAATCAACTATCAAAGATTAAAGAATGACATAAACGTTACCGTGCATGAGCTTAGAAAACCAACGAACATTAGCAACTGGAACAGAGCGACAAGAAAAGAACTGAACAAAACAAGCACGACCATATAGAGAACATCGGCAAAGCGAAGTACCGGCTTCCCATTAACAGTTCCGGCAGTTGAAAGTGCAGCAGCCATTTGGCTAGTCAAGAAGCTTCCACTGCTGCTTCGGAGCGTAGCTTTTTTCTCGTCCGAAGTGTTCGAGGGAAGCGTGGGCTATTATTTATCAGGGACGAGCTTTATGAGATTCTAACGTCCATACAAAGGGGATCAGATGAGAGAACACGTGGCGCCTCCTGGAGGCCATTACCACGTACAGACGAAACGAGATATCCCCAATTCATTCTCGCAGGCTTCTCGGCCACTGAAAAGGTGAGGGGCTTTTTTAGCAGGTCGAAGTAGATAAATGGAGGTCGCTGGGATGGGTTTTTGGAGTGGGACTTGTGTGCCTCTCGAGAAGAACCGGGGGCCCTCCATTTTATCTCAATTATGCAATCGCAAGCAGACAGAAAACGGAATCCCTGCTATCCCAACTTGCAAAGAGAAAAAGTTCTAGGAACAATACTTAGCTCAGGGTCATGGTAGCACACATGCTAGTCGGATGGTTCTTGCTCGACTGCTATACATTCGATCAGTCGTTTGTCCATGGATCTGGCATAATGAGCGAGCTATTCATTAAACTAAGGCCACTTGAGTCATATTTTGTGAGATTCATCGTCACTTCTTTCAATTGCCAATCCTATGAATTTGTAAGACTACCATTCATTTTATCTTTTCGTGTTTATCAATCTGATGGAACAAGAGCAACTGATGAAGACAATTAATAGATTTTTTTTCTGGAATGATTCATTCTTCCCGAACACAACATATAATTGTCCGTTTTATGAAATAACTTCGATAAATAGAAAAAAGAAGGCATTAAGAGATGGATCCTCCTAACCTAACCTTAGACAATCTAAACTTCTTTTTCAAACCTACTTTCATTTCAAGTCAAGAGATAGATAAATAGATATATCAATTTAATTGAGGGCATTCCAAAATGTGAGTTATTTATCATCCAATCATTCTTTTTATAACTAAATCCAATTTCTTGGTCTCTATAGAAAAGAAAAAGAATTTCACATTCTTTTTTTTTTTTTTTTGGGAAGGGAGGATTAAGAAAATCTTATTGATTTTCTGCTAGTTGTCTCGTCCTTTCCGTTTGGGCGATGACGTTTTGTTTGGTTTTGGCCGGGGGTTGCTATTGGCTGAGGTTGCTATTGTTTGGCTGGCTGGTTGCCTTCTTTTGTTTAGTCCTTTTTCGTTTATGGCTGTAGTTGTGTGGCTTAACTGCGTTTTGTGCCTTGTTGGCTTCCCCCCCCCTTTTTTTTTACTCTTGGTACCCTTCCACTCATTATGTCTTTGTTCATTATGAGTATATGTTTTGGTAACGTTTTTGTTGTAATTATTAGTTTCAGCTTAATATGATTACCTTTCACAGAAAAAAAAAAAATATCTTATTGATTGTAACTTTCTCCGAACCTCTGAGAAAAGCATGAAAAAAAGGCTCAAGTGTCACAATCCCTCCGTCACCATAGAATGAAAAGGGTGATCTCGTAATTCTAAATTTATGAAAGATACATTATTAGGTGCTCCAATTTATTTTCCCATTAAGGCCAAAACTAAATATATAGTACACTGATAAGGGATGTATGGAACTTTGACAAGAGAGGATCGTGAAAGATCGAATCTGAGGCAGCGATTTACGAAATTTGTCATAAAACGGTGGCTCATTTGTATGGGTTCTGCAACTTGCCAACACGCTCACGCGCATACCACATGCCCCATCATATAGTGACAGTTACTTAACAGTCGCACCCTTAATGCACGGTACCTTATTGGATTATCCTACATGACACTCATCAAAATTTAATGCTAGCCTTAAAGACTATAAATAGATGTCTAGACGTACCTTTCAAGAATGAAGGACTTTTTCTTTAGGTCGGTAAGAATGGAAGACTTTCAGCAACAAAGAAAGAATGGGAAAGAAAGAGAGCTGCAAAATAATGCCACCCGATGTGCTCAAAACTCAAATGTGCCCTCGACAAAGTCACCAAAGGACCAACCATAAGATCATGATTCATAAGTAGAGAAATGCAATCGAAACGAATTACTTAAAAGTCTTGGAGAGTTGAAAGTATAGGTTACATAAGATACTTGGATCGCACTGCATTAGGGAAATGGAAAAATTCCCAAAAGAGTCCTGAATATGACCGTCCGTTTAAAGGCCGATAGGGGAAAAAATAGAATAAAACTCTTTCATTATGTACAATAGGCCAGACCGTCCAACCGAGGCCTGAGGACCTCAACCGAGGCTTCCCTTACTCTCTCACCTAATAACGGTAATAATCGATAAAAGGGGGAAAAAAATACGTAACACCAATTACATATCTCCATTGTTTCTTCCAAGTAAATTCCTGCTACACAGCAGAACTAATAATACTCCAACATCATCAGAAGTCAAACTCTCCCGTTGCCTGACAGAAATCAACATAAAAAAAAAAAAAAAAAAATTCATCAGAACTTCGCGTTTAAAACAAAAAAGAACAGATAAAACCGAGAAAGCAGGAAAAAAATACAATCAATTAACTCTAGAACCTGACCTTGTTGAAAAGGATATCCTTATTGTTTATATGCATTATGCCATCCTTAAGTGTGCACTTCCACCTGCTCTTCGTCCGTGTCACCTATCCACACAAAAATACAATCTAAAAACATAGTTTCTACCAAAACAAAATACGATAGCTCCAAGGCAGATCATCATTGTCATTCTAAAGCAACCGTCACCTTGTCAAATTGGGCTAGAACTAGGTGCTGGGTATTTAGCTCCTCCCCATCATCCACATCATCTAAATCATCATCGTCATCATCATTTTCATTCAATGGTGGCTCATCTTCATCTTCATCCTCTCCAACATCATTATGAACTCCAATAGCAGGAGTACCTGCCTGTAAGTCTGAAGAATACAAGAGGGAGATCATCTCAGTTTTCTAATACACTAGTGATGCCAAAGGACTGGCTCAAATATCATAAACTTGCAAAAGTCGCAATTACCGTTTGGAGCTGGTGTACTAGCGATATTGTAATCTTCACTCACAACTCCCTGATAATTGTATATCTTCAATGCCAAGAAAAGAAAACACATCAGAAGGGAACCAACCAGTGAGATTGCTCCTCATCTCTCTTTTGTGTGTTGGGGCAGAGGGAAGAGAAGAGAGAAGAGGAAGGGGGGGGGGGCTTTGCAGATGCAGCTATACATACCACATGAACAAGGCATGAATTTTTAACACAGATCATGGTATACCCTTGCACCTTATGAAGATTTCTCAAAGATCTGCTATTAGATATATTTTACCAAGATATGCTCATCACATGGATCCTGAAGACAACTACAGAACTTTCTGCCCAGTGTGCAATAGGGTAAATGCACAAACATGCAAAAATTCAGAATTCTATTATCAGAAGAAGCAGAAGAAAGGATCAAGCATCCAATTCGATGTTCTAATATCTTAAGTGGTACTCACATTTGGAGTAGAAAGCATCTCATCATATGGATCAGGAGTTTGCCCATCTACTTGAGGAATCTTTGACAGTGGCCTCCCCACATGTGCCAGCATCTGCCTGTTTCTGGTGTCTGCAGCGGGTAGAGTAGTCGTCTTCTCTGTGATCTGGAAATTTACCACACCCGGTTAGCAAATGTACAACTCAGCAAATTACACAAGTTCTGAAAGAGATGCTGAAACTAAATCCACCAGGAAACAGATCAACTATCCTCAATCTAGTAAACAGTACAGACATTGGCCCAAGATAAAAAACTGAGCTTAAATGAACTTGAAAACAATAACCAAACTTCAAGAACCAAATCTACACATTTATACTCCCAAAACTCTCCCTAGGTCAAAATCATGTGGCTAATCCAGTTACAAAGAGTAATTCGTGGAGTCTGAATTTTCATGGCCAGAGAAAATGGCATTATAGCAACATACAAGACAAGAAATAATGTTTCACATTGTGTTAGTGCCAGTGATTCTCTGAGCTGGTCTGAATTTCCAATGCCTTGGGAAACTCAGCACACCCTTGATCAACATCTAAATACTGCATCTTTTGCTATAACTTTGAACTACCAAAACAAAAAACCGGTTTACAAAAGTAACCCACTAAACACACTCTCTCTGTGTGCTTGAGCATAAAGAAACTCGAATCAGCAATTGGCAAAAATCAGCAAAATAGAACAAAAATATCAGCCAAACCAAATAACAACTAGGTATTTTCACAAGAAATAGAAAAAAACACATACGAACAATAGCAATGAAAATCAAATAAGACCTTTGAATCCTCAAATACAGCATCTCCAGCTCCATCCTGTTGTGGTATATATCCACCATTCTGATAGTGCTGAACAAAATCATCGCGTTTTCTCTTTCCAGAGGCCGTGAAGAAATCCTAGAATTTTTCAACATCAAGACCATTGCTCAAACTTCAATGATAATACTACCATCATTTTATGCAAGAAAACCACTCACTAGACATCCAGGAAGCTATATGAAATTCACAATTCAGAGCAAAATAAGAGGTGAAAACTTACTTGTGTATGGGGCTGATGAGAAGTTCCTCTGTCCCCATCCTCTCTAGCCTCCATATAAGCTACATATATAAGGATAGAAGAGAAATTACAATAGGACCATTAGATTGAAATTCGTTGCAGCTCTAAGATTTTACTCACCAACATTAACATCGACACCCAAGGGGGGTCTTTGATTCATCCAAGGTGAAGGAGGAGGCTGCCAAGAACACAAAACCAATCTGCTTATGGAAAATGTGCAGGACAAGGTTTTGAATAGCAGTTGCACAAAAAGGGCTGTTTGCAAAGGGGGAAGTTCATAAAGGGCATGTCTCCAGGTATGCTAGATGTGGATATTCTCAGTGAAGCAAAATCTATCCTCCCTTAAACACTAGAGCACATGTCACAGAGTGGAAATTCTTTTAATCATAAAACAAGCACACAAACATTGACTTCAGTAGAGAATCAAAAAATTCTGAAACCGATCCTACACTTCTATCTGTTATCAGTTCTGACAGGTTTATACTGTCCATATAAATATGGCTTAACATTCAAGCCTTTGTATAGCATCAAAACATATAACAGCTAAAGTTACTATCCTCCCATAATCATCTAAAAGATGAGTTACGAGATTAAAATTAGCCATCATGCTGAGGCATTCTTGAATAAACAAGCATCATGAAATCAACCTAGTGATCACTCAACTACTCATACTAAAAATCAAACAGTAAGATACCGAATAAAAAAGAACTTTTCAGACTTAGAGGAGTAGGGCTTCAATATTTCATTTTCCTTTTCTTTAAGCAATAATTAACAGCTTGCATTATTGAAGAACAGTGGTTATACATCAGGCCCGGTGGTTTAGCTAATCAGCTTGGAAAACCATTGCACCGAGCTGAATTGCTAACCATGGGAAAGTCAAAAGCAAGAAGCATCGTATGCGGCATGGTGTATAATACAACGAAAACTACTTTAAATTTCTATGTCCTGGGCAATAGAAATTCCATACCATGTAAGGGCTGGGTCTCCCAGCTTTCTCAGTGTTGCCACTGGAATTGCCAACACCATCATTTGAAGGAGTAGGGTAATCAGAAGATCCAGTTGGAATGTTGTACAAGTTGCTATCTACAGTCCCGGGTAGTGGGGTTGGAATGGGAGTTTGCAGTGGCGTCTACATCTCAAGGAAATCCCAATCAAATGGCAGCAACCACGAGATTCAGACCAAGTCACTTAAAAGATGAGTAAAATGACATGGCGCGAGTGGACAAGGGACCAAACTCACTGGAGGAAAGAGCATGTCAGCTGTGGGAGTTTCGAATTCTTCTGTCCCCTCGTAAGGTACATTGAGATCATGAACAGGAGCAGCCGCGCCGCCCGGTGGAGCCTTGGCGGTGGCCGACCTGTCCACTGGACCGAGAACAGCACCCGCTTGCATCATCTTCGTCTCCCACATCTGTCGTCTCCACATTCAACAAGTATCAGGAATCCCGACAGTGGTTGGACGCATCGAGAAAACGGAAACACGCTTTCCGCATAAAATTAGACCCAATCATACAAAAATGAGAGAGAAAGCACACTAGAAGCCCTAAATAAAGGGCAAACCTTGACAGATCTACCGCTACGCCCAATTCATCTAGACTCCAAAAATCAAATCGAAACCCACAGACCACACAACAAAGCAATTCTCTCGAGAATCCAACGAATTGAGATGGGAGCGACGAAGAAATGAACTGTTCCCGTGGAATCAAGACGAAGGGGCGAGAATCAAAATTACCCCTTGGAGCTCGTTCAGGACCTCCTCGCCGGGGCCACCGTTGTTGACGAACTCCTCCCGGACCTTGGTGATGACGTCCCCGATCACGTGGAGGTACACGGAGCTCGTCGTCGAGGTGGCCGCCATCGCGCGATTCGCTAGATTCGCCGGGGGGAGAGGAAAAAAAGGAGCGACCTTTCCTTTCCTCGAGGAGATCGAACGGACGTCGGCAGCGGCGGCGGCGGCGGCGGCGCGGCGGGGAGGATCAGCGGCGGAGGGCGGAGGACACGGGCATGGACGGGGAGGGGGAGGGGGAGGGGGAGGGGTCTAGGGTTCCAGAGAGAGAGAGAGAGAGAGGGAGGGCTGTGCGTTTCTCGCGAATGATGCTCGAGAGAAAGACAGAGAGATGAGGGAAGGGCGGACGAGAAAAGCAGAATAAAGAGTGGAATATAAATATGTTTGCATCCGATTGTGCGCGTGGGTCCACGTGTCGAGATCTGCACGTCACTCTGGATTTTTTATTTTTTTATATTTTTTGTTTGCTTTTTTTTTTTTTCCCCTTCTTGCGGACTGAGGAGATGGATGGGGTTGGGAGGGAGCGAGGGAGGGAGGGACTGAGGGAGCGCGCGTGCGTTGGCATGGCGAACCGTGCGCGCTCGCACGTGATCCGGACTTCGGACTCGGGCCGAAACTCTTATGCCTACGGCCCATCGCGCTCTCGTCTCGGGCTTGGAGGCCCATTCATTTCTTTGGGCTCCTCCACGTGGCCCATTCGTTGTCTTGAGATAAACCATACAACGAGGGAGGCGAATCAATGGATTGGGCATAATTTGGACTCCGGATAAAATTTTGTGGGAGTACTATTAACTTTCTAATTCTAAAAGTTTTGAGCTGTTAGATAAAAGCATCATTCGATATTTAAATATTCTGATGCTCCTCTCTCGAATTCAAAATATCCCAAATGCTTGATTTAAAGATGTCTAAAGCTGCCGATTTGAAGAGAAGATTCGATTCGCTCCTATTCCTATTGAGCACGTATCGGCTAATAAGTTGGACATGACGATTACTTTACGATGATCAAGTTTGTTATCACAGCAAACATATATATTAATTAAGGGTGAAGGTAATGATCATTTCCTCGAAGATTCATTAAAGGCCCTCTAAATCTTGTCCGCCGACACCTGAAATTTTGCCAACAGATCTCATACGTTTCATTAAAATTAGGGCTTGCATTCACTGACAGCGTCATAACCTGACCCTTAGAAAAAAAAGTAGCATGCGCATTGCATTTTGGCGTTATGGCCGTTTTTGTTTAGCAGTAACATGTCCGCATCGAATGAATCTGGTGAAAGGGCCCGGTCGTGAATTGCATTTTAAGTGCCCCGACATGTGAAATGAGTTTGAACCTAAAAGAGATGAACCCATTTCGTTTTTCAAGCCCGAGGCCCCCCCAACCCATGAGCCCGGCCACCCTCTAATGAGAATTCAGCCGACACCCTTCAATGAAAGGTCTGACTACAAGCCGAATTTGGACTCCGCTGCTCGACTCTTCTTCGACTTGAGCGCACAGCATCATTCACATCGCAGTTGTCGCGTCCATCTCGAGCCACCGCGTCGCCCAGGGGGTTGCCACTTTCGACAGCCTCCATAATAGTTCCTTAGGGCACGAATGATGACCTTTACGTTCCTGGAATAGATTTCTAGCCATTCTCTAGACAAGTTTCCTATAACGATACAAAATTTCTTTTATTGGAATAGAAATTCGTTTGATACCAACATGAAATTTCTCTCTCTTACACTCTTTTCCATTCATAGATAGGCGATGATGGGAGAGAACAGCGACGAGGGGTGACGGTGGCAGTGGGAGATGAGAGCGAGTGATGAGAAGAGTTTTCTCATCTCCTTTTGTTCCAGAAACAGAAATGTAGAAAATTTTTGCTTTTCAATTATGTTTCAAACTTGCTTTTGAGCTAAACATTTGTTTTAGAAATAGAACAATGAAATTGCATTATCAAACAGATTTTTATTTTAAATTTGTTACTAGGAACAAAAAAATAGATCTAGCTAGAAATTGAATAGTTATCATGCATGCTTTTGGCATCAAGGCGTCGATGTCACCTGCGCCGATCTTTGAGCTTTTAGTTGCAGTCCTCATCATGAAGCTATGTAAACCATGTTTGCTAGATTGAATTGATCAAGACAATGAGTTGCTGCCATCCTATTCGAGTTGCCGAATAGATCGACACTGTTGATTCGCTCGTTATTGATTTGATCCGGCGCCTCATCGCGACTACCCTTAGGAACTGATTGTGAATCAACACGCGGTTCCTGAGGGTGTTTTTATCTTAGCTCGCTACATTCGACTAAACTGGATTGCAAGATGCGAGAAATCGGACCAAATTCCAGAGCGCAATCTGGGATATGTGCTGTCCAGGTTTGGACGTAATGTAGGGCCTAATTGGTTAATTTTTGGATGCATCTCCCGTGATAAAAACATGGACTCTTCTGCATGCATTTTCCTATTATTTCCAATAAATAGAAGACCGACAATAGCAGTGTTTCCTTGCACGTCACTTGTTTGTGATTGTTCAATTGCATGGTAGGAGGAACATGGCTTTTCACATAAGAATGTTTTCATGGTTCACGAATCACATGTTAGATAATTGGAGATCCAGCATATAGGAAATTGCCGGGAAATTATTAATAAAGTCAAATTCAATTCTAAACCTTTCAATTTGACTAATTGAGTTTTAAACCTTTTGACGATTGATTGAATGTAGTTTATTTGGTCAATTTTGACAAGAATTCACTAACGTAGATGCTAGCCGTCTTACATAATGTAGCCAATGTTGACGTGGACATTTTATATAATTTTTTTGAACTATGTTGGTCAACGAGGAACGGCCTTGTCTAGGGAGCTTGCGAGAGTACTTTTAGACTTTTCACCTACAACTCATGGGGTTCAGTTTTGAATAGGGATGAGCATCGATCCAGGGTTAACCTTGGACCGACCATAAACTGGCTCAACCTTGTTGATCTTGGTCCAGTTCTTAGGTGGACTGGGTCGGTCCTTGGTCCTGAAATCCTAGGACCAGTATTATACGGGTAGGTCTTCGGTCCTGGGAGTTTGGGATCGGTCAAACCCGGATCAATCCTGACTGTATGTATTATATATAATATATCTAAAATATATTATATATTTCTTTATATATTCTAAAGAGAAAACCCTAAGTCAAACAATATCGACAACATTAAACGGCTCATTACAGCGTCCAAAACGTCGTAAATAGCATTAAATGGCTCCTCATGGCATCCTCCTCCAGTACACATTCTCTTTTGTCTTATTTGTTCTCTTAGTCTTCAATTTCCTGAAATCGAAATAAATAACTTCCCCACTCACCACTCAACAATTGCCCTGCTCAACTTCCCCGCTCACCACTCAACTTCTCATGTTGTTCCATATCTCTATGAGTAGTTTTAATTGTTTTTATGGTTTCTTACTTTTAGCATGTGTGAAATTTCTATTGCCGCATTGTCTTAAATTTGTTGAATATGTACTAATATTTATAGTTTGGTTACATAACGTTGTATTGTCGATGAATATGTAATTTAAAATGGTAGGTTTATTTTTTCAGGGAGTACAAAAAATGAAACAAAAAAATTTATTGTTGTCCAAAGTTGACCCCAAAATCGGACTAAACCCATTGGGTCGGTCCGATCCTTGGTCCCAGGCTCAATAGGGTCAATCATTCATTCCAAAAATTGAAGACCAACACTATGCATATTAATACTAGAGTTAGGGGGTGGACTAGCCCAATAAGGATCATACTCACTCCTGGTTCCGAAGCCTATGAAAAAGCCTTGTTCATTTTTGCCTAATTCGGCTAGGGTTCCTTATTATTCTAGTTATTTATTTATTTGCTATATAATTATTATATCATTTTTTTAATGTCTATTGCATGATTGTTTATTTTATTGCTTGAATATCATTCGTGATCACTTTTAAGTAATAAAATATGACAGATTGCACGCAAAACGATTTCATAAAGAGAAATGGTATTGAAGCAACGTTAGATTCATAAAGTATAATTAAATTTGGTTTTCAATAGTCAGATGGACTCCTACACCCTACTTGGGATTCTACTCGATGCATAATAAGTTAGTGGCAACTTCTTAGTTTAATATTGCGTGAATAATTAAGTGAAAAAAGTCAAGTTGCAATTGATAAGATTTGGGAGGGCATATGTTACTGGAAGGCGAAAGGGTCACCATGCAAGAGTAACTTGTTAGGTGGGCCGGCGTTAGCAATCTATCAATTTTCTTCAGCGAATCCATGTTGTCTGCTGGGAGGGTGGTTGTCATTGTCACTACCGACTCAACCAAGGTTAGGCGTGCAATTAATGTCGTATACAATGGCAAGTGGCCACATAACAACGGGAAGTAGTACCATGCATAATTGGGAAAAGTATCAAAAAAATCGTAAACCTATTGTATTGATATAAATTTAGCCATAAACTTTTCAATTGAGCTAATTGAGTTTTAAACATTTTCACATTAGTACCAATTTAGTCTATTTGGCCAAGTTAGACTGGAAATTATTGACGTAGATGTTGATGGTCTTATGTGGCATGACCGACGCTGACGTAGATATTTTTAATATTTTTTTTAAGAATTAGATGTCATTACGTGTAGAAATGGACATTCATGCGTTTTCTAGTTAATATCTTGTAGAACATACTATGCATTGCAATTAATGGGCTTTTTCTTGCCTAAGGTACTTATATTCTTGCCCAATCTCTAGCAATTTATTTACTACTTTGATTACTGATTATTAAATTTTTGTTTGTGCACCAACATGATTAGCTCTCTCATGTTAGTGGCTTAAGTTAAAATTGATGAATACTATATAAAAAAAAAAGCTTTGTTCATTTTTGCCTAATTCGGCTAGGGTTCCTTATTATTCTAGTTATTTATTTATTTGCTATATAATTATTATTTCGTTTTTTTTTTTATGTTTATTGCATGATTATTTGTTTTATTGCTTGAATACCATTCGTGATCACTTTTAAGTAATAAAATATGACAAAGATTGCATGCAAAACGATTTCATAAACAGAAATGGTATTGAAGCAACGTTAGATTCATAAGGTATAATTAAATTTGGTTTTCGAAAGTAAGATGGACTCCTACACCCTACCCGGGATTCTACTAGATGCATAATAAGTTAGTGGCGACTTCTTAGTTTAATATTGCGTGAATAATTAAGTGAAAAAAATCAAGTTACAATCGGTAAAATTTTGGAGGGCATGTGTTACTGGAAGGCGAAAGGGTCACCATGCAAGAGTAACTTGTTAGGTGGGCCTGCGTTAGCAATCTGTCAACTTTTCTCAGCGAATCCATGCTGTCCGCTGAGAGGGTGGCTGTCATTGTCAGTACCGACTCAACCAAGATTGGGTGTGCAATTAATATGTCGGATGCAATGGCAAGTGGTCACATAACAACGGGAAGCAGGACCATTCATAATTGGGAAAAGTACCAAAAAAATCGTAAATTTATTATATTAATATAAATTTAGTCATAAACTTTTTAATTAAGCAAATTGAGCTTTAAACATTTTCACATTAGTATCAATTTAGTCTATTTGGCCAAGTTAGATCGGAAATTATTGATATTGATGTCGATGATGCCTTATGTGGTATTTAAACATTTGATGTAGATATTTTTAATAATTTTTTAATAATTAGAGAAATGGACATTCATGCGTTTTCTAGTTAATATCTTGTAGAACATACCATGTATTGCAATTAATGGGCTTTTTCTTGCGTAAGGTACTTATATTCTTGCCCAATCTCTAGCAATTTATTTACTACTTTGATTACTGATTATTAAATTTTTGTTTGTGTACCAACATTATTACCTCTCTCATGTTAGTGGCTTAAGTTAAAATTGATGAAGAGAAAATATATCAAAAAGGCATTAGATTTATCTAGTATAATCAAATTCTCGCATCCATTAATTTTTTATTCGTAAAAGTAAAGTACTCTTCCACACTTTACTTAGATGTCTAACCAACCTACTGATAATTAATTAGTGGCGACTCTCAAATAAATTGATTTGCATGTTATGTTAATTAAATTAAAAACTCGAAAGTTGCAATAATTACGAGCCTGGAAGAGTAGTAATCCATTAGTTTTTCTTTTGATGATTCACAAGGCCGTGACACTGTCACGTTACTTACGTTGCACCAGGATGACCACGAAGGTTGGCATTATATGACGTATGTATGAATAACTACCGATGCAACACTTACGAGATAATTCTGTATGTTCAACCTGAGTAACACGAAAACACGAGTAACGTGGTGCTTCGATGAAAGACAGACAGGTGTGGGACTTGCCTACTTCCATGATAGAATGCAAATTCTGTGGTTCGAAATCGTTGTGGCGTCCTAAATCTTGTCATCGCCGCAGTTCTCCCCCTCGGCAGGCTCCTATGTCCTTACGTAGGGAGTGGTTCCCACCTCACATGAGGCGGGAGGACCTGGGTCAGGAATCCTCTCCCAAATCCTAACTCTCAGTCAGGCATTAGGCACTGGACTGAAGGGCCTATATAAAGCGGGGGAGAGTCAGGGAGACCCATTATATCCATAAAGAACGAAAAAAGAGTTGGGAGGAAAAACCAAATTTTAGAGAAAGAAGAGAGAGAGAGAGAGAGAGAGAGAGAGAGAATGGCTTTTGAGGGAAAGGGGCCTGCAAGTAGACGCGGCAGTCAAAACGGCAACAACGACAACAGGTGGTCGCTTCAGGGAATGACCGCTCTCGTCACCGGTGGTACCAAAGGAATCGGGTCTCTCTCTACACTTCATTTTTTTTATATCGTTGATTAAGATGATCAATGAAATGTTATCATTTAGGTCGGAAAGAAAGATTATTATTTAGGCATTTGAAGATTGTCAGTCTCGATATATCATTCATTTTTAATAATTTCAGTTAGTAGGATTATGGTCGGGCAAGCGCTTATGTAGTTCTTGGCCCATCCGAAACAAATTAGTCATAATATTTGTAGGTTGCACCTAGTCTTTTATTACACTAGCCTGAATCAAAATGAATTACTCGTTTCCGATCCGGGCTTTTCTAGCTTAGGCCTAGAATTTTGCGCACCTCAACTTTAACTAGACATAAGATTTGATCTAGCTAGAGTTATGCGGTCAGTATTGCCCGTCCAAAAGCTCCTACAAAGCTCAACACTGTGAACCTAAAGGGTCAAGGCATTTGGTGCTATTTTATGACCGCTAGAAAGACTTTTTCAGCATTTTTTCAAGCTACCTCATCGAATTTTACTCCTGCCATCGCATCTCTCACTCATATAATCTGTAGCTATTGAAAACGCGCGTCTTGCTAAAATCATATAAAGCTGTATTTGTTTTTTTTTGGTAAAAGGTAAGAAACATAAAGCTGTATTTGTTAATTTCAGTGGTTCTATATTTTTAATGCATCAAGTTTCTCAATTTATACAATCTTGACATAATTAATAATGTAGCAAATAAACCTGTTTAACTGTTTGATGCTCCGGTAAGGAGGCGTCCTTTCTTTCTGATTGGGTGGAGTTACGAATTACAAAATAAAAATCTTATCATCACAAGATATAAACTACGATTTATACTAAATATGTTTAATATTTTTTCTGATGTACTAAATAAGAAGAATTACCAGAAGGGGAACAAATAAAAAATTAGAAATTAATATATAAATGTACATATTAATTGCCTAAGAGGAAAAAAAAACTGAAAAAAAAAAAACGATATCAATTGAAAATGAAGTACGAAGGGAAAAAAAAGTAATGAAAAAGTAAGAAACGAAAAGGGTATACAAATTCTCTCTCTCTCTCTATATATATATATATATTTTGGTCGAATAAGGGAGATGTCCACATGAAAAAAGTAAGAAACGAAAAGTAATGAAGAGTTAAGTTTTGGCCAATAAAGGAGGAGCTCTATGGTAGGTTGGCAACCAAAAATAAGAAAAAAGGGAAGCAAAATAAGTGAAAGAGATGTCCACATGAAGCAAAATAAGTGAGCTAATCTTGGAATGAAAAAAAAGTAAGAAACGAAAAGTAGTGAAGAGTCAAGTTTTGGCCAATAAGGGAGGAGCTCTATGGTAGGTTGGCGACCAAAAATAAGAAAAAAAGGGAAGCAAAATAAGTGAAAGAGATGTCCACATGAAAAAGTAAGAAACGAAAAGTAGTGAAGAGTCAAGTTTTGGCCAGTAAGGGAGGAGCTCTATGGTCGGTTGGCAACCAAAAAGTAAGTAAAAAGTGAAGCAAAATAAGTGAGGGATGTCCACATGAAGTTAGTGAGCTAATTCTTGGAATGACAAGTAGATGAAGTTGGGAGGAAGTTAAGGTTGAATTAGCGTTTTAGAGTATGTACTCAAACTTATATAACTTTATTAGGTTTATTTGTTTTTTCAATTTCTCATTTTATGTGTTTTTTATTATTATCTTGGCAAATCTATTGTAGCAAAATGGGTATAGTAGCACATCTCAGGCCTATCCGGGCCCCAAAAATTCAAATTGAGTGTGTCAAACAGGGCTTTCGACCAAGATTTTCTGATTTTCGACCAAAAAAAAAAACCAAGATTTTCTGAAGAACCCCCCTTTTTTTGGGGGGAGGGGTGGGGGTTGGGGGTGCTTTTGAATCCAATAATGTTCGATTTCATTGATAAAAAGTTAGATAATTAATTTCGTCATCACTCAAAAGTATATTTGATGAAGATGATGAGAGACTTAACAGAGCGTAATTATTTTGAGTGAATCACATAAAAATTTATAATTATTTATTATTCTCATAATAAATTAAAAATTACCGCCCCATCTTTTTTCCTTCTTCTATTGGCAAAGAAAAAGGCATAATCTTTCTCATTTGTAATTATGAGTTGGTAAATAGTCATAAAGTCGTCCTTTGATTAGGCGTGCCACTGTTGAGGAATTAGCGGGTCTTGGGGCTACCGTGTACACCTGCTCCAGAAATGAAGCTGAAATTAGTGAACGCTTGAAAGATTGGGCAAGCAAGGGTTTCCGAGTGGTGGGTTCGGCTTGCGACGTTTCCTCAAGATCGGAGAGAGAGAAGTTGATGCTCAACGTGTCCTCCCTCTTCGATGGCAAGCTCAATATCCTAGTAAGTCTGAGTCGTCTTTGATCCCGTGGATCCAATAACAACATTAATAAGGTCATAATTTGTGCTTTTTCTTTCGATAGATTTTGTTTCGTTTTCATTTTCTTGGGATTGGTTTGTGTGTCAGGTAAACAACGTTGGGACTCTTGGGCCCAATAGTGGAATGCCAACCGTGGATTACACGCCAGAAGATTTTTCTTTCATCATGACAACTAATTTCGAATCGGCTTACCATCTGAGCCAGCTCGCACATCCTCTTCTTAAGGCTTCAAGAACCGGAAGCATCGTGTTCTTGTCATCTGTCTGTGGTGTCGTTTCCGTGAGTATCGGATCAATTTACGCGGCCACCAAAGGTGAATTGATAGTATCATAAGTAGCTATCTAACCACATTTAATATGGAGCTATATAGATTCTGTCTAATTCTTAGTTTCTCAACTCATTGACAGGAGCAATGAACCAGTTGACCAAGAATCTGGCTTGCGAATGGGCTAAAGACAACATAAGAAGCAACTCTATTGCACCTTATTTCATAGGCAGCCCACTCACCGACCATGTAATTTAATTTACCAAGACTTAAAATTTCCGATCCTCTTCGAAAATAGTTCACCCCATAAATCTTCATCACCTTTGCCATTGTGATCTAACATTAACTCATCCGTCATAGCAGCTACTCGGCAATGAGAAATTCCACGAGGAGGTGATAGCAAGGACACCGCTCGGTCGCATCGGAGAGCCGAAGGAGGTTTCGTCGTTGGTGGCCTTCTTGTGCTTGCCGGCGGCCTCTTACATTACGGGGCAAACCATTTGTGTCGATGGAGGGTTTACCGTGAATGGCTTATTGCTTCCTAAAGCATGAGTCCAACTTTCTTCTACCTCTAGGATGTTCATCGTACGTTTATCGACGCAGGGATAGAGAAGTTTATTTACTAATAATGGCAACATCAAATACATTAAAATGCGTGGGTTGATAATTTGTTGTTGACCATGTATGAGGGAGAGAATCTTACTCCCACATTCTATTCCCACTTTCAAGCTTTTTTTTTCTCTTCACTTTCAATGATATTTTCTTACTTTTCTGCAATTGCCCAAAAGTAAAATTCACATACTTGTTTTTGTTGAGAAAATTTACATACTTGACAAGCAACGGTTGAAACGACAAACATGATACATTACAATGCACAAAACGAGATTGCATTTTTTTTAAGGGAGAATTACCAAAAAAGTCCTAAACCTATTGCAATTGTGCAAATTTAGTCCTAAACTTTTTTTTTTGGCTAACTTAGTCCTAAACCTTTTACAATTGTGCAAATTCAGTCCATCCGGCCAAAATTGGTTGGTCGGTAGGCGAACGATTTTTTAATAATTTTTTCGATTTTTTTTCAATTTTTTTAATTTTTTTTCTTTTGTTTTTTTTCTTCCCATCTTCTTCTTCCTCTGGCCGGCCAGAGGCGAGGGCCGGCGAGGTCAGCCTCGCCAGCCACTGGCGAAGGTGAGCCTCGCCAGATCTGGCGATCGCGGCCTCGCCGTCGCTGGGCGAGGCTTGCCTTCGCTAGTGGTCGGCGGGGGCGAGCCTCGCCTAGCAACGGCAAGGCCGCCGTCGCCTAGCCAAGGCGAGGCCGCCGTTGTTGGGCGAGGCTCGCCCCCGCCGGCCATTGGCGAAGGCGAGCCTCGCCCGGCCGACGGCGAGGCCACGTCGCCAAACCGGGCGAGGCTCGACCTCGCCATGGCCGGGCGAGGCCGAGCCTCGCCTTGGCTGGGCGACGGCGGCCTTGCCGTCGCTGGGCGAGGCATGCCTTCACCAGTGGCCGGCGGGGGCGAGCCTCGCTAGTGGCCGACGAGGCTGACCTCGCCGGCCCTCGCCTCTGGTCGGCTGGCCGGCGCCGGCCAGAGGAAGAAGAAGATAAGGAAAAAAAAGAGAAAAAAATTAAAAAAAAAAAAAAATATCGAAAAAAAATTTAAAAAATTATTAAAAAATCATTTGCCGGTGTCCACATTAGTGTCGGTTGGCCAATTTTGGCCAGATGGACTGAATTGGCACAATTGTAAAAGGTTTAGGACTAAATTGGCTAAAAAAAAAAGTTTAGGACTGAATTGGCATAATTGCAATAGATTTAGGACTTTTTTTTGGTAATTCTCCCTTTTTTTTATCACAAGACAAACGCAATTTGATTCATAAATATATTAAATATGTTCTTCATATATCTAAAACCTAAATCCTAAAATTCAACGCACAATTAATTATTAATTCTTGACATAAATTTGACAAAGCATGTTTCCTAGCAATTGCATTGGTATCAAAATCTTGTCTACTAATGCTATCTTAAATTGACACATTTTGAGTCATCTATGTTCTTCCAATCTTATTCAATATTTAAGTCAGGATAGTTCATCCAATAGGTAATTTATTAATTTAAATAAGTAGTTTTTTGAACTTTTTAATGATATCCCCATTATTAGGAAATTTTTGTTTAGAGATAATTCTTAATGCATATCCAGTCATCTTGCCAATATAGACTAGAAAGAAGTTTTAATTATAGATTGGTGCAAAACAATTGGACAAAAATGATAAAAACATAACATACATTACATATTTCTTTTTTATTTTCTCAATTCCAAATGCTTTTCAAAAGATTGTTCATGGTACAACTTTTAATCCTAGAAAAGATTTGGCTGCAGTAAATTATATGTGGCACTTAGACCTGTCAAACAGGTGGGTTTGGTCTAGTCATGAATGATCCGATCCAAATTGACTCACTAGTACAAATTTCTTGATCCATACCTAATTCAATCTATATTGTTAAAACACATCCTTATTTAATCTAATTTGGGATAACTTGTTTCTTATATTTTAAAAAAAAAAAATTATATTATCAAAACACTTTCTTACAATACAAATTTAGTGGACAATTTTTATATATTTTTTTAAAAAATAAATTTTTTTATTAACAATTGCGAACAAGAACATGTCAAGCCTTCTTCTTTGCCAATAGAAGAAGTTCCAAATGTTGAGGCCCTAGGACGCGTGATAACTTGGAATGAGCGGAAGATTTGATTGTTCTGGCATTTAAAGTCTAACATATGATTAACGCCTTTAAATGCACATGGCCCATTCATTACTTAGGCTCTCTCTCTGAAAAATCACTTGAGAAGGCAAAACTAGAGGGAAAATCTCGAGAGTTCATTGGTTGTTATGTAATGTTGACCTGCAAGATGAATTCGTGAGTTGTCGTTGGATATTTGAACAAATGGATTATATTCAAACACTTAATAAGGCCAATATAGAGCCTATTTTATGATTATATAATGCATTTTTTGTATACTTACATTGTCCGATATAGACTAGATTTAAGCATTTTATGAATATTGAGTCACTTGATATCCTTGATGATACGGATATCAAGCATAATACTATTTCTTCAACTAACCTACATTAGAGATAAAATATATAATGAGCATTTGAACTTTAGATAAGATTTTGTAGGACTACTGTCAACTTTTTAAAAATCTAAATTGTTACATTGAAGCGTGGTTTAACATTTAAGTATTCTAACACTCCTTTCAAATTTAAATTATATTTAAAGACGTTTGAAATTGTTGATTTAAAGAGAAAATTTGATTCACTTCCATTGAGTACGTCTTAACTAATAGATCAAGCATGACCATTACTTACAACGATCAAATTTATTGTCATGGCAAACATACATTAATTAAGGGTGAAGAAAAAGATAATTTCCTCAATTTTTTTAAATGTCTTTTAAAATTATCTGTTGACATATGATTTTTTGCCTAAAAATCTCAGATGTTTCACAAAAAACTTTGGGATTGAATTTGTTGACAATAACATTATTTGACCCTTCAAACAAAATACTGATATCACACAATTTTGCATGCACATTGCATTTAGGCGTTATGACCATTTTTTGTTCACTAGTAACATGTCCGCATCAAATGAATTCCATTAAAATTGGTTTGGTTGTGAATTGCATTTTAACTGGCCCGTCAGGCTAAATGAAATTAAATTTAAAAGAGATAAACCCACTTCAATTTTCAAGCCCGAGCCCCCATAAGTCCGGCCACCCTCTAATGAAATCCCAACCAGCACCCTTCAATGGAAGGGATTTCAGCAAATACCGCAACACCCTCGGCCGTAGACAGCATGTATTCTCTCTTTCGGGGACCAAGCAGAATATTCAGTGGAATTGTGAAGAGACTCTAGACCCAAAACAAAACACACCACGGGGAGAATACAAGCAACATTCAGATCCCGCTGCTTGACTCTCCTTTGACTTGATCGCATAGCATCAATCACATGGCAATTATCGCGTCCATCTCGAGCCACCGCAAAAGGCATTGTTCCCAATATTTTTGCTCTTAGTCGTAGACCTCATCGCAAAGCTGTGTGACTGTGTTTACTAGTTTGAATCGATCGAGATAATGAGTTGCTACCATCCTATTCAAGCCGCCAAACACATCGAGACAACAAGTGTGACTGTGTTTGCTAGTTTGAATCGATCGAGACAATGCCATCCTATTCGAGCTGCTGAACACATTGAGACTGTTGATTCGCTCGTTATTGATTTTATTTGGTCCCTCATCGCTGACTACCCTTAGGAACTGGTCACAAACCATCTGCATGCGGTTCCTGAACCTGATTTGTCTTAGCTCGCTATAATCGACTAAACAGGACTGCACGATGCGAGGGATCGAACCAAATTCCTGAGCGCAGTCAGAGATGCGTGCTGTCCAGGTTGGGATGAGATGAAGGGCCTAATTGAATATCTTTTTTTTTTTTTTTTGGTCAGAAAAAACGATCTATTAAGGCGTTATAAAATTACAACCGCTTGCAACAGTGTCCGCACACACCAGATCTAAAAGCAAAAAAGGGGGAAAGATATTCCAATTTCGGGCTTGATCTTGACGGCCATGGGCCTTCGCGGCCCAATCAGCCACCAAGTTGGCCTCCCTCCTGCAATATCTCAGACGCAAATTAGGGTACGAAAGAAGCAGTTTCTTGACCTCTTCGAAAAGTGGTCTGTCCTGCCATGGCGGCGGTTTGTTCTGGTCCAAGATATCCAGCATGATCCAGCAATCGGATTCAATTTCCAGGCGAGCTGTATGGAATCCCGTCTTCAGCAGATAACGAAGGGTGAAAGTGAGCGCTTGCACCTTAGATTGAAGCGCCGAGGTCGCTGGAAATTTTGTAGAATAAATAGCGGTAAGTCTTCCCTGGTAATCCCTACTGATGCACGCCATTGATCCCTTGTGACTTCCCTGTTGGTAAGCCCCATCTATATTACATTTTAGGGTGCCACAATCAGGGGGTCGCCATAGAAATTCAGAGTGCAGGGCAGTGGATTGTTGTTTCCTCCGCTTGGGGTTGGATCGGTCATAGCTGCAAGTTTGTGCTTGAGCGTCAAAAACAGCAAGTTGGGGCATCGGCTGTTGGTGCCTGAAAACAAAATTATTCCGGCCTCGCCAAATCTGCCATAAGACATGCGCGATGAGCTCTATCCCAGGTACTGAACGCTGACTCCTGACTTGATTGGTGATCCAAACTGCAATGCTGTAAACTGGTGTTGTGATATTGAGTGCGATTAAATCAGCATTCTGCCATACCTCCTTTGTCCATGAACTAGAGAAAAACATGTGCTCAATGGTTTCCGGGGTTTGTTGATCGCATAGGTCACAGATAGGGTCTGAAGTAATATGGTGTCTAAATAGATTAGCTTTGGTCGCAAGTGCGTTGTGGAAAACTGACCATAAGAACATTTTGATTTTATGCTCCGTGCGCATCGTCCATATTCTCATCCACATTTGCCTATCATGTTTGTAAGTTGTCGAGGCTATATTGGCTGATTGGTTGAGTTCTGTAGAGATGAGGGATTGATAGTTGCTCTTCACTGAATGAAGACCATCCTTAGTTGCTGCCCAGATTAACTGGTCAGAAGCAAAGAGTGGTCTAATAGGTAGTTTGATAACCTCACTGACTATACAGTCATCATAATGCTGTTGAATAAGTGAAAGATTTTAGGATTGGTGGTGAGGGTCGATAAGATCAGCCACCAATTCTGGTTCGTCTCGAGCAAGAGGCCTTGGTATTGGCCCAATAGGTAACCATCGATCCTGCCGAATGTGGATACTTTTATCATCACCCATAGACCATCTCAAATTCGGTAGGATAGCATCTCTTCCCGTAAGTAGACTTCTCCAGCTCCAAGAGGGTTTATACCCAGTTTCAGCCTGTAAAAAGGATTGAGTAGGGAAGTAAAGACCCTTAAATATTTGACTCCATAAGGATAATGGACTGTGAACTAATTTCCAGGTTTGCTTACCCAGCAAAGCTTTATTAAAAACCATCAAGTCATGAAAACCCAGACCTCCACTATGCTTACTAATCTTTAGTGCATCCCATTTCTGCCAATGCACCCCTCGTCTACTAACATCATTCTTCCACCAGAAATGAGATATATGCTGTTCTAGTCCCTTGCATATAGAATGAGGAAACTTAAAAACAGACATAGCATACTGGGGAATAGCCTGCATTACCGACTTAAGAAGGACTTCTTTACCCCCTTTAGATAAAAGACGTTCTTTCCATCCTTCCAATTTTGCTGATACCCTCGCCAAGATCCAAGAGAACATTTCTCGCTTCGATCTTCCCCAATCAGAGGGTATACCCAAGTACTTACTAAATCGTTGTAGGATGGGAACCTTGAATTCTCTTGCCAAGTGCTCCTGCAAACTCATCGGACAATATTTGCTGCATATCATACCCGATTTGTTCCTGTTAATAGTTTGTCCGGTAGCTAGACAATATTGATTCAGAATATTGGACATGTTCTAACATTCAGCGATTGTGCCATCCAGAAAAAAGATTGAATCATCGGCGAAAAATAAGTGTGATAGAGTTGGACAGGACCGAGCAAGCTTTATCCCTTTAAGATGTCCACTACGAACTGCTTGGGTAATCAAAGTTGAAAGAACATTGGTGACTAGCACACAAATGTAAGGAGATAGAGGGTTACCTTGACGAAGTCCTCGTGAAGGTTGGATGTAAGGTAGTGGCTCACCATTAAAGCGTACACTAAGAGATGGAGTGGTTACACATTGCATGACCCATAGGACCTATCGATGATGAAAACCCAACTTAAGCAAGTAGTCTTTCAGAAAATCCCACTCCACTCGATCGTACGCCTTATGCATGTCTGTCTTTACTAAGACTTTATGCCTTCGCTTCCATTTTCTTGTTTTGAACTGATGCATTACTTCCTGGAGTATTAAAACATTGTCTTGAATGTGTCAACCACTAACAAAAGTAGCTTGTTCGTTAGCTATAAGATTCGGTAGCCATGGTTTCAGTCGATTTGCAAGAACTTTTGAAATTATTTTATAAGCATAGTTACATAGATTGATTGGCCGATACTGCTCTAGACTTTGAGGGTGATTGGTCTTGGGGATCAAAGCAATAATGGTTCGATTAAGCTTTCTGGGTAAGGTACCTGAATTAAAAAAGTCGTCCACTAACCTTAGAAGATCATACTTAACTATTTTCCAATGAGTCTGGTAGAAAAGTCCGCTCAAACCGTCTGGGCTTGGAGCTTTTGAAATCCCCAACTAGAAAGTCACCTTATGCACCTCTTCCATAGTGACCAAGGCAGTTAAATGGGTATTCATGTCTGAAGTGACAACTGAAGGGCATTGATCCAAAACAGGGCTATAGTCCCGAGCCCTCTCTAAAGTATATAACTGTGAGAAAAAAGAAGTCGTCATCTCCCTTAAAGTTTGTGGATCTTGTACCCATTCATCATTTGCATCTTGTAGCATTATGATCCGGTTTCGTTGGCGTCTTTGGATAGTGGAGGCGTGGAAAAATTTCGAATTCTTATCCCCCCAGCGCAATCAATTGATTCTAGACCGCATGGCCCAGAATTACTCCTCTTATTGCCATAAATTTCTTATTTCATCCCGAATAGTAGATGCAGCCTCTGTCTCATTGGAGTTGAGAGATGGATTGTTGGTGAGGTTGGTTAGCTGTTGGTATAACGAATTGATTCGTAGATGACCATTCTGAAATTTCGCGCGACTCCATGCCTGTAAAGCCGTTGTTACAACCTAGATCTTGTGATTGAAAATGGACTGTTGATGCCTACTTGAATTCCAAGTCCTCTGTATAATGTCATGACATTCGGGATCCCTATTCCAATATGCTTCATAACAAATTGTCTTCTTCTCTTGCCAGGTTGCCCTATTGTATTTAAAAGGAGGGGGCTATGATCAGAGCCCACAGCCGGCAACGCCAATACTTCAGCCTTAGGATATAAAACATGCCAGTTGGAAGTGTACAGGACCCGGTCAATTCGCTCTTCGATAAGATCATCTCCTACTCTTTTATTCGTCCAGGTAAACCGACAACCTTTACTTTCCACTTCCATTAAAGAACAGTCATTAATAAAAGATTGAAAGGAAGAGAGTCGAAAAGGAGCAACTGGCCTCATGCCTACCTTTTCCCATGGGTAGAGTATGTCATTAAAATCTCCTGCACAAATCCAAGGCCAAGTATTGGAGATGCTAATCAGCCGTGCCTCTTGCCATAATAACTGCCGCTTGTGATAGGAATAGGGTGCATGGACACAGGTAATACGCATAGTTCTGTCCACAATCAAGTCACTGCACAGCATGTCAATATAATCATCTGAAGAATGGAGGATATCGATAGATAAGCTATCCTGCCATAGGAGCGCTAGACCACCTTTCAGACCAACAGGGTTGCGAACAAAAAGCTGTTGAAATCTTAAACGCCGTTGCACGCTGGTGAGAACCGGTTCAAAATTCTTGGTTTCCATTAGAAAAACCAAGTCGGGCTTATCCTTAGCCACTAAGGCCTTAAGAGCTTGAATTGTCAGGGGATTGCCTAGACCCTGACAGTTCCAACAGAGTAGTTTCATTTGTTCTTAGGTGGCTGTTGAGGGCCAGCCACCGTCGCCCATTGGTTCATTTCTTCTGCTGACTAAACTGGAGTGTCCATCAGCTGTTTGTCATCAAAATCTGGATGGGGTAAATGTCGCATCTCATAGCGTGAGAATCTCTGCTGCTTCTTAGAAGTACCCCCTGTGCTAATATTTCTCAGAGAGTTTCTTTGTGTATGCTTTGTCTTGTCCGTAGATGTAATTTGAACTGCCTTTAATTTTGTCGAAGCAGGTAGCAGGTCAGTGGTATGCCGAGCTTCCGATGCTGCAACCGAGAGGTTAGCTAGCTGTGGATTCATCGCTTCTGTTGCTCTAGTTGGATATTCAGGTGGAGGTAATAAAGGAAGTTGTTGCTGCAGATCAGGGGGAGTTTTAGGTACCGTATCATCCATTTGTTGAGTTAGTTCCGGTGGATTATAGAATGCTTTCCAATAAGGGCTATGTTCCTTCACGTCAGCATGTAGCCAATGGCCGTAAGCCATTTTCTGTTACCCTCTAGTAATGCTTCATCATAAGGAAACTCTGGGCAATACATTGCATAGTGGCCGATTTTGCCACATGAATAACAGAAGTGAGGCAACCGTTTATATTTAAAATCAAGCCAAAAAGTTTTCCCAGCTATTCTAATTAGCTTTCCTATCTTTAGGGGGTTGGCGAGAGTGATCTCTATTATAACTCTGCAATTTCTGATGGTTGATCCGTCTAATATAGTGGAGTCAACAGCAACAACTGAACCAATATGTTGCACTGCCCGGCGAAGGAGCTGTTTAGTGCTCCATTCCAATGGTAAACCATAAACGTGAACCCATAAAGCACAACAGGTAAAGTCATAACAGTGCAAAGGCGTATTAGGCAGCCATTGTTTAAAGATAACTAGGTGTCTTGAAAACAACCAAGGACCACCATCAGCTATTCTCTGTTTCTCTTTTTCTAACTGAAACTTGGCAATATATACGCCGTTATCCCTCTAAGATATATGGACACGCTCTGTCCTCCATGCTTTGGTCATTGTGCTTTGAAAAGCGGGCAGATTAACAGAGGGGTTGGAGACAATGCTGCCAATTAAGGTGAGTCAACAGTCTTGTAATCTTTGTGGAGGAGGTGATTCATCTCAAATTTCTATTTCCTTTTCAGAGCATAATCTACCAAGTCATTGACATAGGACATCTAGTCGCATCGACTCGTCTGGTACATGCGAATCCATTGGGGTTATCGGAAAATTAAGACCTTAAAAGAATGGTACACAAAGCTTCAGCTAGTCCCCCCAATTCAACACTCGACAGCAAGTCCCCTCAATCCAGCACTCCATCATTAAGACTAAATATGAGCAGGAAAGCCAAAGAAGAGGAAGACCTTACCTACAGAAGTAGTGAAAGGAGCCGACCCAATCTTGCAGTTGGAGAATCGGAGACATGCAAGACCTTAGACGAACAATAAGAGAAGGGTGATGTCGGATAGAGAATGTATCTTCAGATTCAAAAAAAAGGAATCCGAGGAGGGAAATTCCTCCACAATTCAGCAACTGTACGATCCATGTGGGGCCAAGTTTGGAGAATTCCAATAGGAAGATGAGATAAGAGGGTAGTAAGTGATGTAAATTGATGAAAGAAGGTGTGAAAAACTACAGGCTACCATGGCGGTAGAGGGTATCTCTGCATATCAAGAGAAGAACTACCATGGCGATAGAGAGAAAAGAACTAAAATAATTGAATATCTTTAGGATGCATCTCACGTGATAAAAATATAGACTCATTTGCATGCATCGTCCTATCATTTCCAAAAAGATAGAAGATCGACAATAGAAGTGTTTCCTGCACGTCACTTGTTCGTGATTGTTCGATTGCATGTTAGGATGGACATGGCTTTTTACATAAGTTAATGTTTTCATGGTTCATGAATCACATGCTAAATAATTAGAGATCCAATATATAGGAAATTGCCAGGGAAATTATTAATAAAGTCCAATTTGGTCATGCACATTTCAATTTGGCTAATCGAGTCATAAACCTTTTGACGATTTGTCAATGTAGTCTATTTGACCAATTTTGACTGAAAATCACTAGCTAAATGTCAGCCATTCTATATGATACAATTGGCATTGATGTAGACATTTTTTACAATTTTTTTTTTTTTAACTTTGTTGGCTAGCAAGGGCCGGCCTTCCCTAGGGGAGGGCGAGTGCCAGTGAGGCCGCCCTGGCTTGGGTGAGAGTCCCTCACCCAAGTCAAGGCAGCCTCACCAGGCCTTGCCTAGGCATGGCCGACCCTCGCATGTAGTGAGTGAGGGCGACCCTCATCAAGCTAGTGACCGACCACTGGCAAAAAGGAAAGGAAGGAAAGAAGAAAATTTAGATTTTTAAAAAAAAATTATCTACATCAAAACTCACTATACCAAATAAAATACCCAACATCTACTTTAGTGATATTCAACCTCGGATTACATTGTTAAAATATAAAAAAATTTATGACTAAATTTGTCAAATTGAAGTATTATTCTATTGGCATATTCATATGTTTGTTACCATAATCACAAGTTATAAAATAAAATTTAAAAAAAAATCATTTCTTCTAGTAATTAGATTGCATCTTCATTTGAATAATCACAAAAATATGTATGAGGGTGCATTCAGGGGCATATTTATATTATATAAGTAGATTCATTCTTTTAGATTACATTTGGTAGTCCAAATTTTTAATTAGGATATGACTGAATATGATAGAATATGAAATTTAGAGATTTTATTATATTATATCCACTGTTTAGTGATTGCAGTAATCAAGTTGGATGTATTCACCTCATATCTTGTACATTGTTTGATATTAATAGTATATTAGTATAAATGAATAAACAAATTTTACAAATGGAGATGGTAAAAAACTCTCGTGACACTCTTACCCACTTTATTTTATTTTCCCCTCTTTTATCAATTAATTTCTTTTTTTTTTAATTTCTTTCTTCCCCTTCCATCGTTCTCTAATAAACTTTTATTAAATAGTAAATTGTGCTAATATACCTAAAATACTAAAGTACATAAAATATGTAATAATATATAATTATATTTATATATTGAATTTATATTATAGAATAGAATTAAATTCAAATATATAAATAAAATAAGATTAAATTAAAATAACTAATTTTGAATTTATTTTATTAGAATTCAAATATTATTTATATTGAAATTTAATTTTAATTTGTTAATTTAAGAAGTTTGTCATTCGAAAAAAGAAATAATTTTCCTATTATAGATGTTAGAAATCATATCCACGTTTATCCCACTTCTACTATAGGATAATATTATCTAGTCTATACAATTTATATGCGACTATATCCTGTCTTGAGTGACATCGAATGCAGGATAGGATAATATCCTATCTTGAATTTTATCCTGACTATGAAATATAGCCTTAGTATTGCATTGCATAATGTTAAATTCTATTCCCATGTTTTTTTTTTTTTTTGTGGTAAAAGATAAGAGATATATTGACTTTTAACCAAAAAGCTATACAGCTATATAGCAAGGGAGCTCAGCGCCAAAAACTTACACTCATGATGACAAATAGGTCAAAATGAGTGGAAGGGTGTCAAGAAAGAGGAAACACAACCATCAAAAGAACAAGAACAAAATAGCCAAAACAATGGCAAAGAAGCAGCCAAACAAAGGCCACTAACAAAAAGAGAGGAGGGAAAACCAACCAACTAAGTGGAGGCAACCCTTATAGCAGCCAAGTCACGAATAAACTAGAAAGACCACACTGTAGAATAGGGTCACTAGACAGCAGCCTCCAAGGAGAAGATAGCTGGATCTAGCCCCAACCGCAAGAATCGGATGTAGCTCCATCTTTGAATATCCAAAACCACACCTGCAAGGGGAACCTCCGAGGAGTATAGAAAGTTGGGTATAACCTCCTATTACGCTTGATGTATCCTTGACCTAGCTTGAAATATCCGCAACCTGGATAGGCCAAGTAAACAAAACGGGACAGATAGGCAAGGCCCCCAACTGGATAAAGGACCAGGGAGCATTCTTTGAAGAATCCACGACCTAGCTGAAGGAGACGCCAAAGACACCAACAAGAAGAGGCTGCCACGATCAATCAAATATTGAAGGATGGAGGCCCCAACTTTGTTGAAGCCTACGATTTCTAGCAGTATCCCGGACCTGCTTGAAGGTTAAGGCCTTGTCCTTAATGGCTTTATGGAGGTGCTTCTATACCCATGTTTAATGGCTCATTTTCAAAAAACACTTCATTTAGTATATTTACTTTACATAGCATGTTACATTTACATATTCACTTTCTTGTGATACAATTGTCTATTTTAGGAAGCTTGCACAAGTACTTTTAGACTTTCCACCTATAGTACACGGGGTTTTACCTGAAGCCTATGAAAAAGCTTTGTTAATTATTGCTCAATTCGGCTGGAGTTCTTTATTATTCTAGTTATTTATTTATTTGCTAGATATTTATTATTTCATTATTTGATGTTTATTGCATGGTTGTTTATTTTATTGTTTGAGAACGATTTATAATCACTTTTAAGCGATAATATGATAAAACGATTTTATAAAGAGAAGGGTACCAAAACAATGTTAGATTTATATAGCATAATTAAATTTGGTTCTTTGGAGTAAGATGGACCGCTACACCCTATCCGGGTTACTACTCGATGCTTAATAGGTTAGTGGCAACTTTAGTCTAATATTGCTTGAATAATTTATTGGAAAAATTAAGTTGTGATTGGTAAATTTGGGAGGGCTCATGTTAGGCAAAGGTATCACCTTGCGATCACTTAGCAATCTGTCAACATTCCTCGGGGAATCCATGTTGCCTTTAGGAGGGTGACTATCACTATCACTGCCCACTTAACCAAGATTAGGAGGGCAATTAACGTGTCTGATACAATGGCCACATAACAAGAGGAGCAGTATGTTGATAATTAAGAACAGTATCAAAAAAGTCATAAACCTTTTTACTTTGGTACCACTTCAATTTATTCAGCCAATTTAGATTGGAAATAATTGACGTGGATGTTGGCAGTCCTATGTGGCATATGTCGGGCACTAATGTAAACTTTTTAAATATATCTCTAATAGTTAGATGTTGGACAAAGTAAATCGAGAATGCCAAAACTTGGCATAAGTGAACACTTTAATGCTAAAAATTCTAAAAGTTACACTTAAATGCCACTTTTTTTTTTAATAGTGGGACACTTTAGTGTCAAATCTAGTAAAAGTAGCTGGAAATTCGACATGGCATTTTTCTAATAATATATGTGATCTATGTGGCTCGCCAAAAGCCAACTCAGCAATGAAGGTATAATGTGGGCTCACCAAAAGCCAACTCAGCAATGAAGGTGCAATAAGATATTGTTTTGCCCCTAAATTTATTAATTTAATATTAATTAAAAATAAATTTAAAAACTAAATTTTTTTAAATTAAAGGAAGAAGAAGAAGAAGGAGGACACTTTAGTGTCAAATCTGGTGAAAGTAGCTAAAAATTCGACATGGCATTTTTCTAATAATATATGTGATCTATGTGGCTCGCCAAAAGCCAACTTAGCAATGAAGATGCAATAAGACATTGTTTTGCCCCTAAATTTATTAATTTAATATTAATTAAAAATAAATTTAAAAACTAAATTATTTAAATTAGAGGAAGAAGAAGAAGGAGGAGAAGAAAGAGGAGGAGGAGGAGAAGTAGAAGGAGAAGGAGAGGGAGAAGGAGGAGGAGAAGGAGAAGGAGGAGAAGAAGCAGAAGAAAGAAGAAGGAGAAGGAGAAGAAGAAAGAAGGAGAAGAAGAAGAAGAAGAAGAAGAAGAAGGGGGAATAGGTTTGGTGGGAGCCTAGGGGGAATAGGTTTGGTGAATAGGTTTGGTGAGGGCTAAGACCCTCATGGCCGCCCATCAGAAGAAGAAGGGGGAATAGGTTTGGTGAGGGCTAAGGCCCTCGTAGCCGCCCACCAGAAGAAGAAGAAGAAGAAGAAGAAGAAGAAGAAGAAGAAGGAGAAGAAGAAGAAGAAGAAGAAGAAGAAGAAGAAGAAGGAGGAGGAGAAGAAGAAGAAGAAGAAGAAGAAGAAGAAGAAGGGGGAATAGGTTTTGTGAGGGCTAAGGCCCTCGTAGAAGAAGAAGAAGAAGAAGAAGAAGAATAAGGGGGAATAGGTTTGGTGAGGGTTAAGGCCCTCGTAGCCGCCCACCAGCAGAAGAAGAAGAAGAAGAAGAAGGGGAAATAGGTTTGGTGAGGGCTAAGGCCCTCATAGCCGCCCACCAGAAGAAGAAGAAAAAGGGGGAATAGGTTTGGTGAGAGCTAAGGCCCTCGTAGCCACCCACCAGGAGAAGAAGAAGAAAAAAAGGAAGAAGAAGAAGGAGAAGAAGAAGAAAAAGAAGGGGGAATAGGTTTGGTGAGGGCTAAGGCCCTTGTAGCTGCCCACCAGAAGAAGAAGAAGAAGAAGAAGAAGAAGAAGGGGGAATTGGTTTGGTGAGGGCTAAGGCCCTTGTAGCCGCCCACCATTGCCAAAAAAGGCAAGAAGAAGAAGAAGAAGAAGAAGAAGAAGGGGGAATAGGTTTGGTGAGGATTAAGGCCCTCGTAGCCACCCACCAGAAGAAGAAGAAGAAGAAGGGGGATAGGTTTGGTGAGGGCTAAGGCCCTCGTAGCCGCCCACTAGGAGAAGAAGAAAGAAGAAGAAGAAGAAGAAGAAGGGGGAATAGGTTTGGTGAGGGCTAAGGCCCTCGTAGCCACCCACTATTGCCAAAAAAGGCAAGGAACAAAGAAGAAGAAGAAGAAGGGGGAATAGGTTTGGTGAGGGTTAAGGCCCTTGTAGCCGCCCACCAAAAGAAAAGAAGAAGAAGAGGGAATAGGTTTGGTGAGAGCTAACGCCCTCGTAGCCGTCCACTAGGAGGAGGAGGAGAAGAAGGAGAAGAAGAAGGAGAAGGAGAAGGGGGAATAGGTTTGGTGAGGGCTAAGGCCCTCGTAGCCGCCACTAGGAGAAGAATAAGAAGAAGAAGAAGAAGAAGAAGGAGGAGGAGGAGAAGGGGGAATAGGTTTGGTGAGGGCTAAGGCCCTCGTAGCCGCCCACCATTGCCAAAAAAGGCAAGGAACGAAGAAGAAGAAGAAGAAGAAGAAGAAGAAGAAGAAGAAGAAGAAGGGGGAATAGGTTTGGTGAGGGTTAAGGCCCTTGTAGCCACCCACCAGGAGAAGAAGAAGAAAAAGAAGGGGGAATAGGTTTGGTGAGGGCTAAGGCCCTCGTAGTCGCCCATCATTGCCAAAAAAGGCAAGGAATGAAGAAGAAGAAGAAGAAGAAGAAGAAGGGGAATATGTTTGGTGAGGGCTAAGGCCCTCGTAGCCGCCCACCATTACCAAAAAAGGCAAGGAACGATGTGGTGAGAGTTGACTGGGGTCTTCCCCTAGGAAGTGGCCGGCGAAGGCTTTTAAGCCCTCGCCCAAATCTAAGGTGAGGGTTATCACGGCTAGTGGTGGCCCTTGGCCCCTTTAGGTGAGGGCTGGTGACCCTCACCCCAAATCTAGATAAGGGCCTGCAAGCCCTTGTTAGCAGTCAGCTAGGGTCACTAGCCATTGCTTAGGAGCCGACAATCTCAGTCAACCCACGCCCCACCATTGCCGGCCCCTCCTGGTGACAGTGGGGCGACGGCAACAAGGGCTATGCAAGCCCTCATAGAATGCTGCCGCATATCTTTTGTTTTTTTTTTTGTTTTTAATTATTTTGATTAATATAATATTAAAATTCAATTTTGGAGCCACATCAACACCAAAATGACATTGTTTTGCATTTATCTAGCCACATTAGTGCTAAAAACAATACCGTTTTGCATTTGTCTTGCCGAAAGAATGCCATGTCAGCAGTTTGGCCAAAATTTCTTGCCATCGACATTTAAGGCTGCACATGACTAAGTTTCTTAATTGGGGAAGAGTTTTTATTTATTTATTTATTTAGAAATAGTTCTTTTTTATTTCTATTCCGGGAAACAATTTCTAAGTAAAATAAGGCGTTTGGTAATTATACAAAATTTCTACTCCGAAATAGAAAATGAATAGAAATGCGTTTGATACGAAACAAATTTTTTATTTATTTATTCATTTTTTATTTTTGCTCACGGATCGCGATCACCGGTTGCCATCACTGCATGACCGCTGGCCGCCAACCATCACCGCTAACTATAGCCGCACAGCCCATCGGCCGTTGCGGACCACCGGCAGGTGGCGGCGACCGACAACGGTTGATCGTTGGGTGGTGGCGGCCGGTGGTGGATCCGGGCGGTTGGAGGTGGCCGCAGTAAGAGAGAGGAAAAAAATAAAAATAAAATAGAAAATTTGGTTGTTTCTAGAAATTGTTTCCGGGAATAAGAAGCAACTTTTTTTTGTTTCTTGTTTCTGCTTCAAATCTATTCCCAAGCTAACTTTCTATTTCGGGGAACAGAAAAAAAACTTGGTGTTACCAAACGGATTTTTTTTTTTGTTCCGGGAAACAAAGGAATAGAAATTCGGAGGAACAGAAACATTCCCATGCGTTGCCTAAGTGTTTCATTTTTCTCTGATCTTGGCACTTAAGTGTACATTTTAAAAATTTTAGTACTTTAGTGTCCCCTAGTGTCAAATCTTAGCACTCATGGTATCCACATCTTGTTAGATGTCATTACAAGTAGAAATGGACATGTATGCATTTTATAGTTAATATGTTGCAAAACATCCTATCTATAGTAATTAATGGGCCTTTGCTTGCTTAAGGTGTTCATATTCTTGCCTAGTCTTTATCGATTTATTTATTGCTTTGATTATTGATCGTTAAATTTTTATTTGCGCACCTGCATGATCACCTCTATATTAGTGACTTAAATTAAAATTAATCAAAATTGCCTCCAAAACATTTTTGAAATAAAGAAAAAATCTACCAAAAGGGTATTAGATTTATCGACATATCAAGTCCCTATATCCATGAATTTTTTATTCATAAAAGTAAAGTACTTTTTCAAACTTTACTTATGTGTGTAATCGACAATTGATACTTGATGAGTGGTGACTCGTGAATAACCTAATTTGCATGTTATGCTAATTAAATTAAAAAAACTCGAAAAATATGGCATGTGTAATCGCCCAACTGATAATTGATGATTGATGAGTGGCGACTCGTAAATAAACTAATTTACATGTTATGCTAATTAAATTTAAAAAACTGGAAAAATACGGTTGGTAAGGGCTTGGAAAAGTTCACGCTAAGTCTCTGGGTTTACTAATTCATTAGTTTTCTTTTGGTGATTCGGATTTGGGAAAGTTGCTACACTAGTTACTCAAATTGCACCAGGATGATCATGAAGGTTTATATGACAAATGTATGAATAACTATCGGTGCAACAATTACAAGATTGTTTAATATGTTTTTTTTTTTTTTTTTATAAAATGTAATAAATATACTAAGAGAAAGTCAAATGTACAAAAGATTACGGCACAAAAAACTTGCACTCAAGATGAGATTGTTCAATATGTTCAACCTCAGTAACATGAAAACACAAGTAACGTGGTGCTTCGATAAAAGATAGGTGTGGGACTTGCCTACTTCCATGATAGAATGCAAATTCTGTGGTTCGAAATCGTTGTGGCGTCCTAAATCTTGTCATTGCCACAGTTCTCACCCTCGGCAGACTCCTATGACCTTACGTTGGGAGTGGTTCGCAATTCACATGCGGCGTGAGGGGAAGGTGACTGCAAGTAGATGCAGCAGTCGCAACGGTAACGACGACAACAGGTGGTCGCTTCAGGGAATGGTCGCTCTGGTCATCGGTGGTACCAAGGAATCGGGTCTCTCTCTCTCTCTCTCCCTCCCCGTCTCTCACCGAACACTTCGTTTTTCTTATGTCATTGATTTAAATGATCGATTAACTGTTATGGTATAGGTTGAGAAAAATAACTTCATGATTTAGGCATTTGAAAATTGTCAATTTTGATATATCATTACTTTATAATAATTTCGGAGATAGTAGGATTGTGCTTGGCCAAGCACTTGTGTATTTCTTGGCCCATCCAAAACAAATTGATCGTAATGATTGTAGGTTGCGCCTAGTCCTTAATTACACCAGCCCGAATCAAAATGAATTAGCCGTCTCTGATCCGGACTTTTCTAGCTTAGGCCCGAAATTTCGTGCACCTCTGCTTTAACTAGAGATAAGATTTGATCAACCCAGAGTTATGTGGTCAGTATTGCCCGTCCAAAAGCTCCTACAAAGCTCAACACTGTTAGGCTGTAGGGTCAAGGCATTTGATGCTATTTTTAGATCACTAAAAAGAATTTTCCGGCATGTTTCCAGGCTGCGTTATTGAATTTTACCTCATCATCACATCTCTCACTCATATGAAGGCGAAGCTAGTGATAACCTCTCCCTTGCTACGGTTATATAAAGCTATATATGTTAATTTCAATGGTTCTATATTTCCAATGCATCAAGTTTCTCTATTCATACCGTCTTGATGCTGTGGATCTCATGTTCAAATTAAAACATCTCTTTGACCTAGGCAGTGCTATAAAAGGAGGCATTCTTTCACGAATATTATTAACATAGCATTACAAAGACGATTTTGACGATACAATTGCTACGAAACATACTTGGTCAATTTCATGTTAAGAATTAATAATAAATTACACTTTGGATTTTATGATTTAGCGTTTAGATATATGGAAAACAGATATAACATATATGTGAATCAAACTTCGTTTGTCCTGTGTAAAAAAATGTTATATTCTCGGATAGTGCTGTTGTAGTATATCATGTCTGTTGTTTCCATCATTGCTTGTCAAGTACATAAATTTTACTCATAGGCAATTGCATAAAAGAGCTCGAAAGGGAATACAAAGTGGGAGTACGATACTCTCCCTTATATGCGGTCAACAAATGATCGGCGTACACATTGAAACGTATTGCGATGTTGCCATTATTGGTTAATAAACTTCTTTATCCCTGCGACGGCAATACGCGACAAACATCTCAGACACAAACAAAGTTACACTCATGCTCTAGGAAAGGAGAAGCCATTGACAGTGAATCCTCCATCGACACAAATGGTCTGCCCCGTTATATAGGAGGCTGCCGGCAAGCACAAGAAGGCCACAAGTGACGACACCTCCTTCGGCTCTCCTGTGCGACCGAGCGGCGCCCTTGCTGTTGCCTCCTTATGGTACTCCTCACTACAAAGTAGCTGCGACGACGGATGGGTTAACGTTAGATCACGATGGGAAAATTGATCAAGATAAAAATTTAAAGCCTTGGGACATTAAATTACAGGCTCGGTCAATGGAGTCAGAATAAAATAAGGAGCAACAGAGTTGCTCCTTATGTTGTCCTTAGCCCATTCGCACGCCAAATTCTTGGTCAACTGGTTCATTGCTCCTAACAATGAGTTGAGAAAGTAAGAAACATATGGAATTTGTTTAGCTCCATATTAAAAGTGTTTAAATAGTTGCTCATGCTACTATCAATTCACCTTTTGTGGCTGAATAAATTGATCCGATGCCGAGTGAAACAATACCGCAGACGGATGACAAGAACACGATGCTTCCAGTTCCCGAAGCCTTGAGAAGCGGATGCGCAAGCTGGCTCAAGTGATAAGCCGATTCGAAGTTAGTAGTCATGATGAAGGAGAAATCTTCCGCTGTGTAATCCACAGTCGGCATTCCACTAGTTGTCCCCAGAGTCCCAACGTTGTTTATCTAACACACAAACCAATCCCAAGAAAATGAAAAACGGAACAAAATCTATCGAAATAAAAGCACAAATCGTGACCTTATCAATGTTGTTATTGGATCCACGGGGTCAAAGACGACCGAGACTTACTAGGATGTTGAGCTTGCCGTCGAAGAGGGAGGACGCGGCGAGCATCAGTTTCTCTCGCTCGGATCTTGAGGAAACGTCGCAAGCCGAACCCGCCACTTGGAAGCCCTTACGCTTCCACTCTTTCAAGCGTTCATTGAGTTCAGCTTCAGTCCTGGAGCAGGTGTAGACGGTAGCCCCAAGCCCCGCTAATTCCTCAACAATAGCACGCCTAAGCACGGGACGACATTATGACCATTTACCAATTTGTAATTGCAAACGAGAACAGATCAAGCCCTTCTTCTTTGCCAATAGAAGAAGTTGACACGTGATACCTTGGAATGTGCGGAAGATTTGATTGCACAGGCAATTGAAGTCTAACAGATGATTAAAGCCTTTAAATGCACTGGATCATGACAATAGGAGAATGCAAATTCTACTAGCTAGCGACATGTCTATGAGCTATTAACATCTAAAGACAACAAAACTTTAAATAAAAAAACAAAAATGCATAAACCAGCCTAGCCAGCTACGAATCCTCGAAGTAATTGATCTCTCATCATCTTTGTCATATAAAGTTTTGAGGGATCATGAAATTAGTTGTCTAGCATTTTATCTATGAAATCGAATATAATCAGATTCAAAAGCACCTGCTATAGTTGAAAGCCCTATCCAACATGCCTGACTTGAATTTTTCTGGCCCGGATAGTCCTAAGTTGGGCAACTATACCCATTTTGCTATAATAGATATTCCGAAATTAAAAACACACACACACAAAATGGAAATTGTAAAAACAAATAATTTATTTTAAGCACCCTAATCAGTAGTCATATAAGTTTAAGTACATACTCTAAAACACAAATGCAACCTTACCTTCCTCCCAACTTCATCCACGGGTCATTACGAGATCAATTCACTAATTTTACGTGGACAGTTGAGATTTGCTTCCAGGTTTGTCGTTAGTTAACAGATATAAAATTAGTTTGATTGCCATAGGCACAGGATTGACTGTCTTCAAATGCCTAAATTATGATGTTTTTTTCTTAACCTAAACCATAAGAGTTGTTCGATCATCTAAATGAACAACATAAAAAAAAGGAAGTGTTCGGCGAGTCGGAGAGAGAGAGAGACCCAATTCCTTTACTACCGCCGGTGACGAGAGCGGTCATTCCCTGAAGCGACCACCTATTGTCGATGTTGCCGTTGCGAGTGCTACATGTACTTGCAGTCCTCTTCCCCTCAGAAGCCATTCTCTCTCTCTCTCTAAAATTGGTTTTTACTCCCAACTCTTCTTTGTGCTTTTCTCCCTCACTTCCTCGTATTCTTCCAGAACCTTATCCTACGCAGGGAGCGGCTCCCAGTTCCCACGTGGCGTCACCTCGGTCAGGAATCCCCTCTGCCAAACGATAACTCTTGATCAGGCGTTGGACAGAAGGGCTTATATAATACGAGAAAATATTGGGTGATCCCGGACCACCACGTCAGCGTAATCTCCGACCAGTCATGAAGCGCAGGGAGGTGTGGGGGCCATTGAAGATTTTCCCGTAGAAGTAGTTCTTCTCCCGCAAAACAATTTTTTTTAAAATTATTTCCCCTATCACTAGACCTGCACATAAGAGCCTGCACGCATTTATTTCTCTCTCGCTCGCTCATATCCTGTCTCCTTCCATTCCTGAAGAAGAAAATGGACGGCCTCCTCTCTGCAACAAAGACGTTCTCTCTCCCTCTCCTTCATTCAAATTTTGGATCTCCCCTTCGCTCTTAGATTTTGCTCCTCCAGGCCTCTGCTCTGGCGTTCGTTGCAGCTCGAGCGCTCTTCGCTGTTTCTGCGCTCTTTCCTCGGCGGACATTTGTTTTGACAAATCTAAGTTGTTTCAGCATTGAAGAGGCTATCGAGAAGTCGAGGATGTTGGAAATATAATGGCAGATATCGATTCCATATCGATTATATTGTCAATTAATTGATTCAGTTAATATATGTTTGGCTTGATAAAGTGGGAATGTAATCGTAATGTAATCTTGTATATTTCATCTTTTGTCTTTCTCTTGTAACATATATAGAGCAATGCTCTTGTACATGAATATACAGAAAGAATACAGATTACAATTTCTCCCAAAACACTCTCCAATTTTCTTCAATTTCCGTCATGGTATCAGAGCATTGATCCTAGACCTAGCTTCCGCAACCTCAGAATCTGTCTTTCAGAATTGCCCTCGTTCCTTTTTTTTTTTTTTTGAGTTTTGTTGTTGCGGTTTTTCTTATCTGCAAAACAAACCCAAAAAAAGCCGAGTTGAAATTCAATTTTCTGATCCATGGAAAACCTTTGGAAGAGATGTCTCAAGACCAGACTCCAGCTTCATTGGTTCAAACCAACCTGAATGAGCAGGAGGATACATCCATCCCAAAATCTGGAGATCCTCAGAACACCACCATTCTTCCTTCTGTTTCGGTTCAAGCTTCGAGACCGACTCACTAGCCTCCGTTTCCATGGTTTCCTGTTCAAGGGCAATGGGGCACAGGTCCAGGACAGGCATGGACTCAATAGGGGCCATACCCGAGAGAGAGCTCGCACGTTGTCAGACCACAGCCAAAGGAAGATCCAAACATGCACAGAAACGGAGCTGACCCGAATTAGGGAGTGGATCGGAGGGATCCGAACCAAGGGATCGGGTCCATACCGAGTCAAGGGCCAAATCCCTACCCGGTTTATGGACCCGGTTACCTACCATATCTGTTCCCCACCGGCAACTACAGCCGACCCGAGGCCGACGACCCACTGTTCACATAACCGGCGGATGGACCTGATTTGAAGCTCATTCAGCTACAACTCACTGGTCCCGACAACTACAGCACCTGGGCACGCGATTTCCGTTGAGCCCTCATCACCAAAGACAAAGAGGGATTTCTCGACGGATCCGTGCCCTACCCAACATAAGAACAACTTCAACGTCATTGGCGCCGGTGCAATCAGTTGGTACGTACCTGGATTGGAAATTGCCTTGCACCGGACGTTGCAGCGGGGCTTCCTCCGATAGATGACTCGAAGACCTTCTGGGAGTCCATCCGTGAAATGTATGGACGGCTCAATCGGGTGAAATTGTTCACCATAACGCAAGCCCTCTCCGAATTGAAGCAAGGGAACCTCACGGTTACCGCTTGCTTCAATCGGCTTTCAGCCCTTTGGAACGAGCTAGAGGCGGCCGAGGAGCGATTGGACGGACCTGAAGCAACACTTCATCAGTATAAGGATATGAAAGAAAGGGAGAAAGTGACACAATTCTTGTTGAGCCTAAACGAGACATACACTACCTTTAGGTCGCAGATCTTGACGATGGAGCCAACACCCTCGCTTGGACGAATTTATCAGCTGGCTGTTCAAGAAGAAAGTCAGAAGTTGGCGACCACCGAGCACGCGCGAGCAGCTGATGGAGTTGCTCTTGCTGCTGCGTTCGCCGGAGGCCCTGCTTTGCTTGACCCAACGCACGGTGGCCATGGAGGAAGCAACAGCTTCGGGAGCTTCGGTGGTCTTGCAGCAGGTGGCGGCGGCCGACAACGGTCGATCGTTGGGCGTGGCGGCCGATGGTGGCTCCGGGCGGTTGGAGGTGGCCGCAAGTAAGAGAGAGGAAAAAATAAAAATAAAATAGAAAATTTGGTTATTTCTAGAAATTGTTTCCGGGAATAAGAAGCAACTTTTTTTTGTTTCTTGTTTCTGCTTCAAATCTATTCCCAAGCTAACTTTTTATTTCGGGGAACAGAAAAACAACTTGGCGTTACCAAACGGATTTCTGTTCTTTTTTTGTTCCAGGAAACAAAAGAATAGAAATTCGGAGGAACAGAAACGTTCCCATGCGCTGCCTAAGTGTTTCATTTTTCTCTGATCTTGGCACTTAAGTATACATTTTAAAAAAATTTAGTACTTTAGTGTCCCCTAGTGTCAAATCTTAGCACTCACTGTATCCACATCTTGTTAGATGTCATTACATGTAGAAATGGACATGTATGCATTTTATAGTTAATATGTTGCAAAACATCCTATCTATAGTAATTAATGGGCTTTTGCTTGCTTAAGGTGTTCATATTCTTGCCTAGTCTTTAGTGATTTATTTATTGCTTTGATTATTGATAGTTAAATTTTTATTTGCGCACCTGCATGATCACCTCTATATTAGTGACTTAAATTAAAATTAATCAAAATTGCCTCCAAAACATTTTTGAAATAAAGAAAAAATCTACCAAAAGGGTATTAGATTTATCTGACATATCAAGTCCCTATATCCATGAATTTTTTATTCATAAAAGTAAAGTACTTTTTCAGACTTTACTTATGTGTGTAATCGACAATTGATACTTGATGAGTGGTGACTTGGGAATAACCTAATTTGCATGTTATGCTAATTAAATTAAAAAACTCGAAAAATACGGCATGTGTAATCGCCCAACTGATAATTGATGATTGATGAGTGGCGACTCGTAAATAAACTAATTTACATGTTATGCTAATTAAATTTAAAAAACTCGAAAAATACGGTTGGTAAGGGCTTTGAAAAGTTCACGCTAAGTCTCTGGGTTTATTAATTCATTAGTTTTCTTTTGGTGATTCAGATTTGGGAAAGTTGCTACACTAGTTACTCAAATTGCACCAGGATGATCATGAAGGTTTATATGACAAATGTATGAATAACTATCAGTGCAAAAATTACATGATTGTTCAATATGTTTTTTTTTTTTCTGATAAAATGTAATAAATATACTAAGGGAAAGTCAAATGTACAAAAGATTAAGGCACAAAAAACTTGCACTCAAGATGAGATTGTTCAATATGTTCAACCTCAGTAACATGAAAACACAAGTAACGTGGTGCTTCGATAAAAGATAGGTGTGGGACTTGCCTACTTCCATGATAGAATGCAAATTCTGTGGTTCGAAATCGTTGTGGCGTCCTAAATCTTGTCATTGCCACAGTTCTCACCCTCGGCAGACTCCTATGACCTTACGTTGGGAGTGGTTCGCAATTCACATGCAGCGTGAGGGGAAGGGGACTGCAAGTAGATGTAGCAGTCGCAACAGTAACGACGACAACAGGTGGTCGCTTCAGGGAATGGTCGCTCTGGTCATCGGTGGTACCAAAGGAATCGGGTCTCTCTCTCTCTCTCTCTCTCTCTCTCTCTCGTCTCTCACCGAACACTTCGTTTTTCTTATGTCATTGATTTAAATGATCGATTAACTGTTATGGTATAGGTTGAGAAAAATAACTTCATGATTTAGGCATTTGAAAATTGTCAATTTTGATATATCATTCCTTTATAATAATTTCGGAGATAGTAGGATTGTGCTTGGCCAAGCACTTGTGTATTTCTTGGCCCATCCAAAACAAATTGATCGTAATGATTGGAGGTTGCGCCTAGTCCTTAATTACACTAGCCCGAATCAAAATGAATTAGCCGTCTCTGATCCGGACTTTTCTAGCTTAGGCCCGAAATTTCGTGCACCTCTGCTTTAACTAGAGATAAGATTTGATCAACCCAGAGTTATGTGGTCAGTATTGCCCGTCCAAAAGCTCCTACAAAGCTCAACACTGTGAGGCTGTAGGGTCAAGGCATTTGATGCTATTTTTAGATCACTAAAAAGAATTTTCCGGCATGTTTTCAGGCTGCGTTATTGAATTTTACCTCATCATCACATCTCTCACTCATATGAAGGCGAAGCTAGTGACAACCTCTACCTTGCTACGGTTATATAAAGCTATATATGTTAATTTCAGTGGTTCTATATTTCCAATGCATCAAGTTTCTCGATTCAAACCGTCTTGATGCTTCCGTCTTGATGCTGTGGATCTCATGTTCAAATTAAAACATCTCTTTGACCTAGGCAGTGCTATAAAAGGAGGCATTCTTTCACGAATATTATTAACATAGCATTACAAAGACGATTTTGACGATACAATTGCTACGAAACATACTTGGTCAATTTCGTGTTAAGAATTAATAATAATACACTTTGGATTTTATGATTCAGCGTTTAGGTATATGGAAAACAGATGTAACATATATGTGAATCAAACTTCGTTTGTCTTGTGTAAATTTTTCTTTATATTCTCGGATAGTGCTGTTGTAGTGTATCATGTTTGTTGTTTCCACCATTGCTTGTCAAGTACATAAAATTTTTTTTTTTTGGTAAAGACAAGTACATAAATTTTATTCATAGGCAATTGCATAAAAGAGCTTGAAAGGGAATACAAAGTGGGAGTACGACACTCTCCCTTATATGCGGTCAACAAATGATCGACGTACACATTGAAACGTATTGCGACGTTGCCATTATTGGTTAATAAACTTCTTTATCCCTGCGACGGCAATGCACGACAAACATCTCTGACACAGAACAAAGTTACACTCATGCTCTAGGAAAGGAGAAGCCATTGACAGTGAATCCTCCATCGACACAAATGGTCTGCCCCGTTATATAGGAGGCTGCCGGCAAGCACAAGAAGGCCACAAGTGACGACACCTCCTTTGGCTCTCCTGTGCGACCGAGCGGCGCCCTTGCTGTTGCCTCCTTATGGTACTCCTCACTACAAAGTAGCTGCGACGACGGATGGGTTAACGTTAGATCACGATGGGAAAATTGATCAAGATAAAAATTTAAAGCCTTGGGACATTAAATTACAGGCTCGGTCAATGGAGTCAGAATAAAATAAGGAGCAACAGAGTTGCTCCTTATGTTGTCCTTAGCCCATTCGCACGCCAAATTCTTGGTCAACTGGTTCATTGCTCCTAACAATGAGTTGAGAAAGTAAGAAACATATGGAATTTGTTTAGCTCCATATTAAAAGTGTTTAAATAGTTGCTCATGATACTATCAATTCACCTTTTGTGGCTGAATAAATTGATCCGACGCTGAGTGAAACAATACCGCAGACGGATGACAAAAACACGATGCTTCCGGTTCTTGAAGCCTTGAGAAGAGGATGCGCGAGCTGGCTCAAGTGATAAGCCGATTCGAAGTTAGTAGTCATGATGAAGGAGAAATCTTCCGCCGTGCAATCCACGGTTGGCATTCCACCAGTTGTACCCAGAGTCCCAACGTTGTTTATCTAACACACAAACCAATCCCAAGAAAATGAAAAACGGAACAAAATCTATCGAAATAAAAGCACAAATCGTGACCTTATCAATGTTGTTATTGGATCCACGGGGTCAAAGACGACCGAGACTTACTAGGATGTTGAGCTTGCCGTCGAAGAGGGAGGACACTGCGAGCATCAGTTTCTCTCGCTCGGATCTTGAGGAAACGTCGCAAGCCGAACCCGCCACTTGGAAGCCCTTACGCTTCCACTCTTTCAAGCATTCATTGAGTTCAGCTTCAGTCCTGGAGCAGGTGTAGACGGTAGCCCCAAGCCCCGCTAATTCCTCAACAATAGCACGCCTAAGCACGGGACGGCATTATGACCATTTACCCATTTGTAATTGCAAACGAGAACAGATCAAGCCCTTCTTCTTTGCCAATAGAAGAAGTTGACATGTGATACCTTGGAATGTGGGGAAGATTTGATTGCACAGGCAAGTGAAGTCTAACAGATGATTAAGGCCTTTATATGCACTGGATCGTGACAATCGGAGAATGCAAATTCTACTAGCTGGCGACATGTCTATGAGCTATTAACATTGACAACAAAACTTTTAATAAAAAAAGAAGAAGCATAAACCAGCCTATCCAGCTACGAATCCTTGAAGTAATTGATCTCTCATCATCTTCGTCATATAAAGTTTTGAGTGATCATGAAATTAGTTGTCTAGCATTTTATCAATGAAATCGAATATAATTAGATACAAAAGCACCTGCTACCGTTGAAAGCCCCATCTGACATGCCTGACTTGAATTTTTCGGGCCCGGATAGTCCTAGGTTGGGCTACCATACCCATTTTGCTATAATAGATATTCCAAAATTATAAAAAAAAACACACACACACACAAAATGGAAATTGTAAAAACAAATAATTTATTTTAAGCACCCTAATCAGTAGTCATATAAGTTTAAGTACATACTCTAAAACACAAATGCAACCTTACCTTCCTCCCAACTTCATCCACGGGTCATTACGAGATCAATTCACTAATTTTACGTGGACGGTTGAGATTTGCTTCCAGGTTTGTCGTTAGTTAACAGATATAAAATTAGTTTGATTGCCATAGGCACAGGATTGATTGTCTTCAAATGCCTAAATTATGATGTTTTTTTCTTAACCTAAACCATAAGAGTTGATCGATCATCTAAATGAACAACATAAAAAAAGGAAGTGTTCGGTGAGTCAGAGAGAGAGAGAGAGAGACCCAATTCCTTTACTACCGCCGGTGACAAGAGCGGTCATTCCCTGAAGCGACCACCTATTGTCGTCGTCGCCGCCGTTGTGAGTGCTACATGTACTTGGAGTCCTCTTCCCCTCAGAAGCCATTCTCTCTCCCTCTTTCTCTAAAATTGGTTTTTACTCCCAACTCCTTCTTTGTGCTTTTCTCCCTGACTTCCCCCTGTATTATATAAGCCCTTCTGTCCAATGCCTTATCAAGAGTTATCGTTTGGCAGAGGGGATTCCTGACCGAGGTCACGCCACGTGGGAACTGGGAGCCGCTCCCTGCATAAGGCCCTCCAAGTCTGCCTAGTGGGAGAACAGCGGCGATGACAAGATTCAGGGCCCCTCGACGGATTTGCATTCAATCGTGGAAGCACGCATGTCCCCACGCCTGCCTTTCGCCGAAAGCACCCCGTCGACTCGTGTTTTTCACGTTACACGTCGAACGATCTGGTAATTGTTGAAATGATAGTTATTATTCATACAGATGTCATATAATGCCAACGTTCGTGGCCGTAGTGCAACGTGAGTAATATGATAGTGTTGTGGCTTTCCCAAAGATAAACCATCAAAAGAAAAGCTGAAGCATTATTTCCAAAAATTTAATGCGGACTCTTCCAAATCCATACCAATTAGGATTGTCAATTGGCCTAATTAGATTTCCACATTATCTGACCTGACTTGAACTATAAGAGATATGTGCTCTTTTTGATCCGAACTTGACCTAAAATGCATATGACTTGAAACGAAAACACAAGTCGGTCGGATCGGTCCGAGTCGGGCTTTTGGGTTTTTCTTTTTCATGATTTATGCTGTTATAAGCATAATCCAGAATTTGACGATGTTAATTCACGAATGAAAATAACACTGCTCATAAAAATAAGACACCTGAGCTTTTCACAGACCAATTTTATATAGGTTAACTAGCGGCAAACCTTTGTGTAACCGATATAAAGAGGCCGTAAAAATTTGCCAATCAAACTAATTTTATATCTGTTAACTAATGATAAACCTGTGCCTATGGCACGATAATAATGGTACCGTATACAATTATCTCAGCCAAAGCTTTTGTAAGATTAAAAGTTGTACTATGAGCCATCTTTCAAAAAGCATTTGAAAATGAGAAAATAAAAAACATGTAATGTACCTACATTTTCATTGTTTTTGAGGAGAATGTTTTGAGATTTTGCAATAATTTATCATTTAAACATATATCTTGTCCATATTCACGAGTTGAGTGGATATACATGAAGCAAATTTTTTGTTTAATCTCGTGATAAAAAATTTCGTGGTAATCAGGACAAAATTAAAAAGTTCAAGAAACTTTTATTTAAATTGTCGAATGAAGTTAGCTCATATTTGAAAAAAAAATTACGGCTTTTTATTTGATACATTGAGAAGTATATAAAAGGCTTAAAAGACGTGAAGTTAGCATAGCATGATTTGATATTGATGCGATTGCTATAAAACATACTTTGTCATTTTCGCTAAATATAAATTTAAGAGCTTGTAAGTGGCAATATAAAGTAAGAATAGAAAGAGGGACCAGGTGAACATAAGAATTACACTGAAGCTACTTTCCTCCATATATATATACATATATGGTCCAGAAATGGATACATCAGTGTCCAGAAATTTTCGCCATTATTGGTTCTTTGTCTGTGCGATGACAAAGAACGCTGAACTTCTTACGGGAAGAAGAAAGTTGGACTCATGTTACAAAGGAAATAAAAAACCATTCACAGTGAATCCTCATCAACACAAATGGTTTGCCCCATTATGTAAGAGGCTACCGGCATGGACAAGAATCCCACCAACGACGGCACTTTCATCGGTTCTCCAGCGCGACCGATCGGTGTCCTTGCTATTACCTTTTTGTGGAACTTCTCGTTATTAAATAGCTGCAACGACAGATGAATTAAACATCAAAAGCACAATGGACAACATGATCAAGATCTATGTAATGAAACATTTTTGAGCAGGAGAGAAAATTTAAAGCCTTGTGAGATCAAATTACTGGCTCGGTTCGTAGTGCAAAATAGTTGCTTCTTATGTTTTCCTTAGCCCATTCACATGCCAAATTCTTGGTCAACCGGTTCATTGCTCCTGCCAATCAATTTGAATACAAAAACAGAAAACAGCCGCAATTTGTTTAGCTCCATATAACAGTGTTTAGATAGTTATTTGTGATAATGTTAATGTACATTTGGTGGCTGAGTTGATTGATCTGGTGTTCATTGAAACAACGCCGCAAATTGATGACAATAACACAATACTTCCAGCTCCTGAGGCCTTGAGAAGGGGATGTCCGAGCTGGCTTAGATGGTAAGCCAGTTCTATTGACGCCTAAATTTTGATTAGGTTTTTTAAATTAGGTCTTAGTTTCTTTTAATCTCTGTTTTTCCTTTTTTTGGATAATAAATAATAAATAATAAAAACAACAAAAAAAGTAAAAACAAAAGAAAATAAAAAATTGGCAGCCCACCGAGGCTAGGCCTCCAAGCCCAGCCCCTCCCCTCTTTTTTCTCTCGCGCAGGCCCCATGGCCCGGCCCGCGCAAACCAGCCCAGCCCCTCTCTCTTCTTCTTCTTCTTCTTCCTTCTTCCCTCTTCTTCCCCTCCGCCTCTGCAAATCACGCGCGCAGAAGGTGCCAACGCGCGGAGGACAACCAACGGTCGAGGAGGGTAGGCCGACGTCGGCCGGAAGAGACAGATCTCAGGCGCCATTAATGGCCGCCTTCAATGCCAAGCACGCCTCAGTGGAGGAGCGAGGATGGGACGCCGGTTCAGCCGCGGGGGTCCGGTCGACAAGCCAAAAGCCGGCGGCCAAGCCCCTCCGTCGACCGGACCTCCTCGCCTATAAATAGCGAGGCACCACCTCTGTCGAAGGACACAACAGAGAAGCCAGCAAGTTCAGAGAGATCCCCTGAGAGACTTCGGGGAACTCAAAGAGCAAGCAAGGCAGAAATCGGGTCGCGAGCTCAAACGACCTCCCTCCGAGAGACTTCGGGGGAGGCCGGTGGTGAGCGAGCCCGAGGGGGAGAGATCCGAGCGTGTGGAGGCTGAGCGAGGAGGAGAGAGGGCTGGATCTAGGCGCGAAAGCTCACTGCCGTCCCCCTGATGCCGCTGCCTTGACCGAGTTCCGACGCCATCGCCTCGAAGACACACTGCTGTCCCCCCCGACGTCGTCGCTGTAACCAAGCATCAGCCCCGACGCCTTGCCGAGCCGTGCCCGATGCCGTCCAGATCTGAGTGAGTGGAGGGCGGAGGAAGAAAGGTCGAGATTTGGAAATTCGCGTGAGAGTCGCCATCGCCTGCCGTTGTTGCGTCATCGAGGCACGCCGTCGACCGCCGCTGTGCTATCCACACCTCGATGCCATCGCCGTGACCTACCCCCAGGCCAGCAGACTTGAAGCAGTTGACGCCAACTTGTCGACCAGCAACGCCGTCGTGCCACACTCTCGCCGCAAGCAGGTAATGACAGCTGCCACCCTCACGCCTCACCGCTGCACCAGATCTCGCCCCGAGCTGGGCCACTGCCATGCCCGAAAACCCAGCAGTCACCCGTCGTCGTTGCCGCCGTTGTTTCTGAGGACCCAGCAGCCGCCCGTCGTCGTCGCCGGAACCCTAGCCGCCATCCGTCGTCGAGTCACCGCTCGGTGACATTCCAGCCAACCCCCCGGCGCCGCGGATCGCCAGATCTCGAGGGTTCCAGAGCCGGGTCGGCGAGGGAAGAAGATGGGTCGTCAAGTGGGTTGGATCTGGGTAGGGTTTCGCGGAACTGGGTACGCCAGAGCCGGGTTCGGGCCGGTTTAAATGTAGGCCTATGGGCCGCCCCTTTTTTAAAAAAATCTGGGCCGGGCCTGCATTGCAGGCCCGCCCGGGTCTTGGGTAGATGGCCCGAGTCGGACCCAACCCGGGTCGCCTTTTAAATATTTTAATATAATAATAAAAAATAACATTTTAATAAATACAAAAATTAAAAAAATGAAAAAATATTTATTTTCCCAAAAAATCAAAAAAGGTCAAAAATAACCCACATTTTCCCAAAAAAGCCAAAAAAGTCAGAAAAAGCCAAAAATGCTTTATATTTTGCAAAAAGACCAAAATATCCAAAAATCCCTTTTATGTTAAAAAAAATAGAAAAGCTCCAAAAAATGTTTTTCCTTCACAAAATACATGAAAAAATCAGTCAAAAATCCAAAAGCCTTAGGATTTAAACAAGATTAGGTACCGAAAGGACATTAGTAATTAACTAGTGTAATCAAGTTTTCGATCCTAATTTCTCTGGTTGCATAGGAGCGAATATTTCTCCTCATACTTCGCTTGTATTTCTAATCGACCCACCCCAAACCGATTAGTGACGACTCCATTTTAAAACTAACTTACAGGTTAAAAATTTGGACTATTAAGTCGTGAATTGGTGGACTTGAGAGAGTCCGGGCTAAGCTTAATAGACATAGCCGAACCAATAGCCTCCGCAAGGCGCCTGCCCTGATCGGGCGCCGAGGAAAAAAGAGGTCGCGACAAGTTCGAAATTAGTTGTCATGAGGGAGGGAAAATTTTCAGTTGTGTAATCCATGGTCGACTTCAGAGTGTTGGTCCTAAAGTCATTCATCTGCCACAAATGAAAACCAAAAACAAAATTCATTAAAAGACATGCACAAGGTGCAACCTTATTATAAATATTGTTATTGGATACGCTCGATCAAAGACGACTTAGACTTACAAGGATCCACTTGTTGCAAGCCGATCCTGCGGCCTGAGCACCCTTGCTCTTCCAATCTTTCAAGCATTCATTGATTTCGGCTTCATTTCTGGAGCAGGTATACACGGTGGCCCTAAGCCTCGCTAGTTCCTCCACAACGACATGCCTAATCATGGCACAACGACATGATTATTTTACCAACTCGTGATTGCAAACAGGAACAGACAAAGCCCTCTTCTTTTCCGGAAGAAGAAATTCCGTGTGATACCCAAGAACGTGCGGTAGATGTGGCCGCACTCGCAATTGAAGTCAAACCATTAATTACAGCCTTTGAATGGCCAGGATTTCTATTTGGGAAATCACAAAAGGAGAAACAAATTCCATTAGCTAATAATAATGTCGAATGAGTTATCACGGTCAAAAGGCTACAGAACTTAAGAAGGCTACCTATGAATCAACCACCCAGCGAGGACATCCTCAAAATAATTGAAGTCTCTGATCAAGTCTCTCTTCGTTTCCATCATATAGAGTTTTAAGTGGTGATGATATCAATTGTCTAGTTTTTTTTATCCATGGAATCGAACATCATTGGATTCAGAAGCATCCACTGTCACTCAGGCAGTTAAAAGAATCTTAATGGTCGGAAGCTCGGTCTAACACGCTCCGATCAGAAAGATTTTCTTGAGCCTGGATATGATGGAAATAAGTCAATTAAAGTGCTTAAATTCATCCTTCTTGGCTAGATTTATTCTAGCGACCTTGAAATTACAGGCTCAATTTGTTTTAGCTAGGACAAGAAGTACTTTGACCACGGATTGCCCTAGTCAATGTACAATGCTACTACTATCACTCAAATTATCATAGAGAAAAGAGATTTCAAGATCGACGATTTTCAAATGCCTAAATCAAGATGTTTTCTTCCTCAACTTATATCATACAGATGATTGATCATCAAAACCATCGACATAAAAGAATGAAGTGTTCAGTGAGAAAGAAAGAGACCAGATTCCAACTTACAGAAGCCATCGAAGGCTTCATTTTGGCATTGTGGTATCAATTCAAGTAGATCGCAAGTTATAGAAGCTTTCTGCTACTGCAATGGTAGATACTGCAACACCAAAAACCGAGTAAAGCCAATGCACACTCCTATTTGTATTCACAAGAGAAATACTCTCCCTTAAGATAAAATTGCAGAGTAATTCTCAATACAATCACGAGTTCTAACACTAGAGTAATGAAATAAGCACAAAATGATTCTCGGAGGTCGTAAATGTTCTCCTGTGATCTCAAAATTCCTCCGGTTTAATAAAACAACTTTATATAGATTGCTTATTCGAACGTTTCTGCACAATCTTCCTAAAATTTTTCAAATCCTATGGCTGTTTCCATATGTACCTCAATCATCAAACGATCATCTCACAATCAACGAGTTTCTTAAACGACTGTAAGAAACTTTTTAAGCTCAATTAAAAAGTTTTCCTAAGAGGTCCTGCATAATTGAACGATGTTGTCTTGAATCTCTTCGTGTATTGCATTTGATGCATGGCCGACAGTATCAATCAAAAGTCATAACTTGGGAAGTCTCTGAGTGTGAACGTGGACATAGCAACGCGATGCTGTAAAATCAACTGAGTTTAAACGTTTGGAGCTGCCTTAGACTCCGACCCATCGTTTGATTCGAGTCCCGGCATTTTGTGGCCTTGAGTGATGGAGTTGCCTACTCTACTGTGGTCTTTGTAAACAAGCTTCTGCAACTTCTGCCGGCCATAACGTGGGTAGCAGGTTACTCTTTTTTGGTAATATCAATAAAAATATTTAGAGCCTATTTAGGATGACTTTTTTTTGTTTTTTTGGGGGCCTTCTCAAAATACAGACATAACGTTTTAACATGATCTTAGATGTTAATATTTTCCTAAATACTTTAACACTGTTGGGTCATTCGCTGAAAATACGAGAGTCAAGTCTTGAACGTCGAAGGCAAAAGATAAAAATAAAAAAGTTCAAACTCGAAGTAACTGAATATCAATTCGAACTCAAGGGTCGAAACGACATTACAATTCCTAGCTGCGCGGCTTAATAAAAGAAAGTTTAACAAGAGTTTCAAAAGCGCCCTCTCTCTCTCTCTCTCTCTCTCTCTCTCTCTCTCTCTAAAACTTGGAAAAGGAGGAGGACAGACGTGGCGCGGACCCAAAAAGAGCAGAAGAGGGAAGAGATGTCGATAATTAAACGCGGTCCAATACTGTTGGCTTTCAGCCGTGGTTGGTCCCGTGGTAATTTCAAGCTTCGTCTTCTGTCAACCTCAGGCTACGGATGGCAGTTCCCTGAATCGCCGTGGAACCCTACTCCAACGTACTTGTGCAGAAGACAATGGAAAGTTAAGACGCATTGGGCCCAAGAAGAAAGACGAAAACAACAGAGTTGAAGGGAAAAGAAAATTCATTTTTTAGATAGAGAGAGAATGGCTCTAGAGGGGAGTAGGACAGCAAGGAGATGTAGCAGCCGCAACAATGACGACGACAAACAGGTGGATCACTCGCCGGTGGAATCAAAGGAATCGGTCCCTATCTCGAACGCTTCATTCTTTTATGTCATCGATTTCGATTTCTGACCAGCTGTTGTGGATTAGGTTAAGGTAAAAACTATTATAGGCATTTGAAAACTGTTGCTCTTGAAGTTCCGTTTCTCTATAATAATTCAAGTGATGGTGATGTCAAGATATATCTTTACCAAACTAGATTAAATACAGCTGAGAATTTTAGGCCAAACCATCGGTCCTTTGTAAATTAGCTGGCACTACATAACTCGGTTGAGTCCAATCAGGGCTTTTCCGACTTAGGCTTGAAATTTTGTACTCCTCGATTGTAAGTGACCATAACTTTTGATCAAGATAGAGTTAGGCAACTTATATTACTCAACGAAAAGCTCCTTGGATGCTCCATACCATGGAGCCACAGGTGAAAGAACTGTTGATGCTATTTCTGTCCACAAAAAGACTTGCAACGTGTTTCTCGACCCCTTTCTTGAATTTCGACCCTACCATCACATCACTCATGTAATCACTGGAATGCTGATTAACTAGTAGTAGCTCATGTCTTGATACGGTCATATAAATTAATTTCAGTGATTATGTATTTTTTATGCATCAGAATTCTCAATTTATACAATCTTGATCAATCATAGATGACAAAGTAGCAAGCTTATGAGACGAACCATTCGATTCAGATGCTGCAGCTTTTACGTGCTAATCAAAATATCCTATTTTTATATGTGATCATAGTTTCTAACTCATAGTATGATTAGAAAAACTTACAAAATACACGTGGAAGAGATAATTTGAGTGCATTGCACCGTATGATTAGAAAAACTATGGTACCGTATACACTTTTAAGCATGCTCTGCTAATGCCTCACTTCAGTTTACTTATATAATATCTATTTATATCAATTTCAGGAATCAATTAAACGAAAATAACCTCAAAGTGAACAATAAAAAAATCTAACTATGCCACCTAAGATTGTAGATCGCTGAAATTAGCCTCTCCTCATTGCAAGAAAACTTTTTTGGTGATTTTTCCACGAAAGTAGCTGCCACCTAGACACTACGGCCATGTTTGGTAACCATCCAAACGGGGCCAAATTCCGATTCTTTGTTCCGGAATCAGTTTTGGCCTAGAATCGCGTTTGGTAAAATTTTTGTTCATAAAAAAAAAGGTTGATTCTTGTTTCGGGAACGAATTTGAGAATCAAAATCAGTAAATTTTCTTCTTCCCTTCGGCCATCTCGCGACCGCCGTCCACCACTGCCCGCCACCGTCCGCCATCCGCCACCGCCATCCATCGCCGCTGCCGGCCGCAGTCCGCCACCGCCGGCCGCCAGTCCGGCGAGCTCACCGGAGGCTCGCCAGACTAGGGCGAGGTTCGGCGAGGCTTGGCCTCCCCTCCCGGGCATGGGCGAGGTCGAGCCTCGCCGGTGGCCAGGCGGGCCTCACCGGGGCTGGGCGAGAGGCCCGCCTGGCCATCGGCGAGGCTCGGCCTCGCCGGATCTAGAATGGGCAACCCCGGGCGAGCCTCGCGACACCCGGGGCTGCGCCCCACCGGTGGCTCGGCGAGGCTCGCCCGGCCCGCCGGGGCTCCGGTAGGCCTCGCCCAACCTCGACGAGGCTCGGCTGGCGACGCTCCGGTGAGGTCGCCGGCCAGAAGAAGAAGAAGAAGATGAAAAAAAGGAAAAAAAATGAAAATGAAAAGAAAAAATGAAAAAATGAAAAAAAAATGAAAAAATGAAAAAATGAAAAGAAAACAAAGGAAAAAAGTAAAAAAATTATTTAAAAATTAAAAGAAATTGATTTGGAACAGAATTAATGAACACGGTACCAAACGCAATTCTATTCCAGAATCGGAAATTTTAGACAATTACCAAACGGCTTAAAATGCTTAGAATCGGTTCCGGGAACGAGAATAAAAAAGAATCGGTTCGATCGAATCGGCTCGGAATGTAGAATCGCTACCAAACGCGCCCTACCTCAGCAAAAATCGATCGTCTACTTTATTCCTAAATTGAATGACGACTTTACGTTTCTTTCTCTTATTAAACCCACAATTTAAATTGTCATTTGAAAAATAATTGGCACTAAAAAAAATGTTTTATCTTTTATGCCAGCATCGTATCGATTTAAAAGACTTGAATGACGACTTTACATTTCTTTCTCCTATTAAACCCACAAATTGAAATTGTCATTTGAAAAACAATTGGCATTAAAAAAATGTTTTATCTTTTATGCCATCATTGTATCGATTTATAAGTCTTTAAATCTTTAGACACATACAAAGGTAATGCATCTAGGCGTCTCTCAATAATTTGAAAAGAAATAGAAGAAATTTTCTTATAATGCCATATAGGAGTGTTGTATGTTGTATATCAAGGTGAACATTGACGGAGCATTCCCTACCGCCACGAATATGGGCGCGATTGCTTGTATCATCCGCGATCACATTGGCCGACTGATTGGTAGCGTTACCAGGGATGTCCCCGCAACATCTGCACTCGAAACCGAATGTCAAGCGCTATTGTGTGCCCTTGAGGAATTATCACAGCAAGGAAGAATAAGTACTCACCTGTTGTTGGAGACGGACTGCCTTACTATTGCAGAAGTGCTCAACTAGGATCGCCTTCCGCCATGGGAGTATCGCACCATTTTCGCCGAGATCGCCAATTGACTCCTCTGTTTCCCCAATCTCACCTTGCAGCACTGCAGGCGAGAATCCAATGCCCTAGCTGACTGGGCCGCGAAAGCCCACGGCCATGGTTCCCTCCGGACAAATTGGCCCACTTCACCACCTCCTGTTATGGTAGACATGTTATGTCATGAAGCTCTTGTAAATGGATGTGCTTATTTCCCTTAGTGAATAGAAGATCTATCGTTTCCGAAAAAAAAAAAAAAAACCGTGTTGTTGTGACTTTTAAGATTATTTGGTTATTAGAGAAAAATCAATATACTTTTAGGCTACGTTTGGTCGTTCGGATTTCTAATCGTGATAGGATTGGATAGGATAGGATATGAAATTCTAGGATTTTTTTATGTCCCATCCAATATTTGGTGAATCACGGTATTAAAGTCGGATATGTTCACATCATGTACATTTTTTTTTTTTTTATATAAACAGCATATCATTATAAATGAACCTAAATGTTCATAAATGAAGATGGTGAAAATATCTCGTAACATTATTCCTTAATTTATTTATTATTTATTATTTATTTAATATTTTTTATATTATTTTCATTATTATTTCTTTTTTCCCTTTCATCATTCTTTAATAAAAATTTATCAAATAGTAAACTGTACTAACATGTTTAAAATACAAAAATACCTAAAATATATAATAAATATAAATATTTAATTTATAGATTGAATGTTTATTATAAAATAGAATTAAAATAACATTAATTAAAAATAAATTTTTATTTTTATTTTTATTTTATTAAATTAGAATTCAAATATTATTTATATTGAAATATAATTTCAATTTTGTTAATTTAATAAATTTGTTAATCAAGAAAAATAACTTTCCTATTATGGACATTAGAAATCCTATCCACATTTATCCCACCCCCCATAGGATAATTTTATCATGTCTATATCCCCCTTATGTCCGACTTTATCCTATCCCGAGTGAGCACCAAACGTAGGATAGGATAAATTATATCCTATCCCGAATTTTATCCCGACTGCCAAACGCAACCTTATTATTTCATAAACAAAGTCATAGTCATGAAAGTTCAGAGCAAGGTCGACTTTGACTTACTCCTTTGCCATGATCAATATTAGAATATTATGCACTTACACTACATAAGCCGAAGGGCAACAACTTCACTATCTAATGACATAGTTCAATTTCTTAAAATCTAATGGTGATTCCATCAATTCTAAATATTTAATTCATCAAAGCAATTTTATATATTGTCCATAGTTTTATTTTTTAGTCGATTGAATTCTTTTTGAACGTCAAAGAAAATCATTTTGATTTCTTTTTTTCTTTCTTGTTCTATTATTTTCCTTTTTTTATTTTTTTTAACAATCTTCCAAGTCCAGTGATTACTAATTCTAGCTCTCTTGAATTAGCAATCACAAATTCCTTAAAAAATTTTAATCAAAAGGTTTAACGAGACCTTAGATGTTAATATTTACCTTTTTACTTTTACATTATCAGGTTGTTCGTTAGTAAATCCATAAGTCAAATCTAAAACATCAAGGTCCAAAGAGAAAGGAAAAAAAACAAAATGTTCAAATTCAGAGTAAGTGAAAATCAATTTGAAGACAAGGGGTGAAACGGTACTGCAATTACAAGTTTGCAAATAAGATACATGGAGGCCCAAATACACAAAAAAGTACACTAAGGCGCGTTTGGCAACGATTATGTTCAGGAACCGATTTCGACAAGAAATGATTATTTTTATTCCATTCCGGAACCGATTCTCGAGTAAAAGAACGTGTTTGGTAACCGTCTAAAATTTTTGATTACGGAATAGAATTGCGTTTGATAACGTGTCCATTGATTCTATTCCAAATTATTTTTTCTACTTTTTTTTCTTTTTTTTTTTACATTTTTTCCTTTTTTCCTTTTCTTTTTTCATTTTTTCTTTTCATTTTTCCTTTTTCTCCTATTTTTCTTTTCTTCTTGTGGCCGGTCGCCGGATCGGCGACCGGCCGGACGAGGGCCGGCGACCTCACCAGAGCGTCGCCGGCCCTCGACGAGGCTGGCCCTCGTCGGCCGAGCGTCGCCGGCAGCCTCGCCCAGCTGCCGGCGACGCTCACCCAGCCCCGCCGAGGCTCGGCCTCACCAGATCTAGCGAGGCCGAGCGTCGCCGATGGACAGGCGGGCCTCGCCGGGGCTGGGCGAGGCTCGCCGGGGCTGGGCGAGGCCCGCCTAGCCACCGGTCAAGCTAGGCGAGCCCGGCCGGTGGCTAGGCGGGCCTTGCCTCGCCGGTGGACAAGCGGGCCTCGCCGGGGCTGGGCGAGGCCCGCCTGGCCATCGGTCAGGCTAGGCGAGCTCGGCCGGTGGCCAAGCGGGCCTTGCCCAGCCTCGGCGAGGCTCGCCGGAGGCTCGGTGAGGCTCGCTAGTGGCTGGGCGAGCCTCCGCGAGCTCGCCGAACCTCGCCCTGGCCAGGCGAGCCTCCGCGAGCTCGCGGGACCGGCGGCCGGCGGTGGTGAGGGGCGGTGGACGGCGGCGGGCGGTGACGGGCAACGGTCGCGGGATGGCGGAAGGAAAGAAGAAGAGTTTTATTGAGTTGATTCTTTTTTTGATTCTCGGACGTAGAATCAATTTTTTTTTATTCTCAAATCTACTCCAAAACTGATTCTGGGAACAAATTTGTTCCCGGGAACAAAATTTTTTCCAAACGCGATTCTCGTCCCAAACTGATTCTGGGAACAAAAAATCAGAATTAGTCACTGTTTGGAGTGTTGGCAAACAGGGCCTAAAGGACATCGTTAAGAAAACGTCCGCTGGAATACTTAAATGATTTTAAGAACGCATTTGGTAACGATTCTGATAAGAAATGATTCATTTTTATTTTGTTATTAGGAACAGATTCTAAGCATTTTAAGCCGTTTAGTAACTGTCCAAAATTTTTGATTATATAATATAATTGCATTTGGTACCGTATTCATTGATTCTGCTCCAAATCAATTTCTTTTAATTTTTAAATATTTTATTTTCTTTTTTCCCTTTTTTTCCTTTCTCTCATATTCTTTATCTTCTTTAAGCGATCGGTTGTTGGAGCGTCGCTAACCCTTGGCGAGGGTCACCTAGGCCCGGTGAGGCCGGCCTCACCAAGGCTAGGCTAGGCTTGTCCAGCCCCACTAAGGCTCGACCTCGCCGGTGGTCAGGTGGGCCTTGCCGGTGGCTGAGCTTGCCTCCGGCAAGCTCGCCAAACCAATTGCCAACGACCGACGGCGGTGGGTAGCGAATAGTGGCAGACAGCAACCGCGGTGGCGGCGGTAGATGAAAAAAAAAGAAAAGGGAAGAAGAAGAAGAAGGGAGAGAACGTATGAGAGAGGAGGAGTTTCACTTTTTTTAATTCTTCATTTTGTCCTAGGAACAAGAATCAAGTTTTTTTTTTTTTTTTTTTTTATTCTTGATTCTACTCCAAATTTATTTCCGAGAATAAAAATTTTACCAAACGCAATTTTGTTCTCAAATTATTCCCGGGAACAAAAAATAGAATCAGTTACTATTGGGATGGTTACCAAACATGGCCTAAATGAATGAAAGTGTCGTCCCTCAACGAGAGTGGGGAAGGTATTGTTAGCTACGAAAACAACACCTCAAGATCTTCATAATTAGATTTTAGAACACGGCAATGGAAAAAAAAAAAAAAAAGGAGATTTGCGCACATAATTTGGAATCCATCATTCTTGATGCAAAATGACAATAATTCAATATTATTTATAGAGTTTTCTGTCATAAACTCAACCGTACTTTGGTTAATTCTATATTATACTAATTAAGAATTTTTATATCTTATCTTATTAAACTAATCTCATTAAACATAGTAAATTTCAATTTTAATTAATGTAATTCACATCAGAAAATTTTTTATGTGTATTTTATGTGTCGGTGTCATTACGGTGTCGTAGCATGAGCAAAAGCAAGCTATTAGGAACGGTGAGTTCCAAATTCCTAAACATAAAGTTGTCTAGGTACGTATAATGTTCTCACGAGTCCAGAAGTAGCAATGCATGACAATTATTGATCTTGGGAAGTATTGGATGCGAAGCCCACGTAACAGTTCATGAAATGAACAGCTTCGATTCATGTCACTAGTCATGATATGATAGGTCGATTAGTCTTGGTTGGAGACTTCTACAACCGTACATAAGTAGCGGCTCTGTGTCGTGCTTGGAACGGAGAAAATATTGGGTACGTCTTATGCTCCATCGTGTCAAACAAGAAGGCGCTCGGAGGACGACACGTGTCCTCGTGTCAGGCGCCATTTTGAAAAATTTTCGGACGGGAGACTGAGGGTTTTTCTTTCTTCGCGCCTCTCTCACCTCTTGCAGATCGTCTCTCTCCTCGTTCTCCTCTCTCTCCTCTCTGTCTCTCTCCCCTCCGCCTCCGCTGGTTGCTTCCATCGCCCCCCACGCCGACGCCGACGCCGACGCCGAAGTCGTGCCTCTCTTCCAGCAAAACGCGACGCCGATGGCCCTCCACCTCCGCCTCTGCCGATTGCCTCCGTCGCCCTCGACTCCGACGCCGACGTAGCCTCCACCTCCTCCCCTGAACCCTACTCTGACGCCGACACCCCTCCGCCGGTTGCCTCCGTTGGCGTTGGAGTCTGTCGCCCCCGACTCCTCCGCCTCCGCCTACGCGCCCGACGCCAACGTGTCGAACCACGACGGCGAAAATGGAGGAGAGAGAAACGACGAGCTCGACGGTGCCGGCGACGGCGACGAAGCAGTAGACGGAGACGAAGAAGTAGAAGCGCGCGCGCTCGGGGTTCTGGACATGGCTCGTCGCGTCGGTCGCGTTCCGGCTCGCCCTCGTCTACCTCCCCAGGAACCTATGCCTGTCCACCCGCCCCGAGGTCGCCACCCCTCTCACTAGCATTCGCCACAGTAACGCTGCCTCTCTTCGCTCCGTCGATCGATTCCCGATCCCCGCTCCTCGGCCCCCTCCTCCCTTGAAATCTTGGAGGTTCATTTTCTGATAATTTCTGGTTTTTCTTGTAATTTCTGGTTTTTCTTGTTTGTGCCGCCTGCAGTTGGCAAAGGCTACTGGTTGAAGTAGCAGGCGATGTCTCCCTACACAGGTTCGGCTCCGTTCGATCTCTGTAGGAAGGAAGCTGCTTGTTTGCTTACTGGTGTGTCGCTGTTCCATGCTTCTTTTTTTTTTGTAAAGTCGCTGTTCCATGCTTTGATCCCTCCCATCTTCAATTTTCTTCCCCCCTCCCTCGAAATCTCGTTTTTTCAGCATTTTCACTTTGGAAAAATCTGGGTGAGGAAGTAGATTTTTTGGGAGATGATTGATTAGTTTGGCATGTTTTCCGGGTTTTGAAATTTTTTTGACTGAGGTGAGCCTCTTTGGGAGAAGATTATCATGCGTAATGGGGTCTGGTGGTGTGATTACTTTGAACGGAGGAAGCACTTGAGTTATGGTTTTTTGACTGCTTCAACCTTTTTTCCTCCGAGAAATTAGGATGATCTGGTCTATTCTGAATCTGGGTCGCCATTCACAGCAAGCCTGAATGGTGAAACGAACTCCTCTACCTATTTATATGATAGGACTGAGGATCATATCTGAGGATCATATCTGATTATAGCTTTCTAAAAAAGGAAACTTTATACTTGCATGCTATCCAGTTTCTCTAAGGGATTAAAGCAACCTGCTATGTATGTGAATCGTTGAAGCAGTGAATGGACCCTGGAGATTATTCGATCGAATGATCATTATTGTTTTTCTTAATTATAGAGAGAGGTACTCATATTGCTTTTTCTTGGAATCAGAATTGCTACTGCTTAAGGGCATCTTAACTTCTTTCAGATCCAGGTTATGGTGCTGTTGGTTTCATCGTTGATTGTGAATATTCTTATCGTTGCACTGTGCAGCTTATTCAATATAGCTATTTCTTCATTTGTCTAATTCAAGAAAGAGCTCCTCTGTATTCTAGATGATGTTTTGACATATACACCGCGTGGTCTAAGAAAATAAGAAGTTGTTTTGCTTATAATTGTTATCTTGGCAAGTTTTATTGTGCACCTTATTTAGTCCATAGTCCCATATTTATGTTTCGTGTGGAGACTGAGGTGAGGTGGAGATTTTGTGCATTCAACAATCTGTTTCTTGTTCCAACAGGAAAGGGGTCAGCCATTGCTAAAGTTTGGTGAATGGGATGTGAATGAACCAGCTTTAGCGGAGGGGTTTACTGTCATCTTTAACAAGGCAAGGTATGAAAAAAAGACGGGTGGTAAGCCCAAATCTCCGGCAAAGGCCAACCCTTAAGTCAAACACTCTGTTGATCCGAGCAAACCTCCAACGGTAAGTTGTTTCTTAGGAGCCTGGGAACAAACTGTTTTATTTATGTAGGATGCATTAATTATTGCAGTCATTTGTTCTACGATAATCTATTAAGGTTCCAGTTATGTAGTAGTTAACCTGTCTAATAATTAAATTTAAACTTTCCTACATGCTATGCTAGTCTTGATGAAAATGTAGAAATGGAAAATAGAACACTCAAACTTGCAGATAGGATAAAAGAAATTGATTTGACAGTGTCATAAAAACTAAGCAGGTTGGGCACTACTTGCTCGTTAGTATTTGAATCATTCAAAATGACCATTCAAAAGATGCTATTATCCTTTATAGTGCGAGCAGGAATTGAATTTGAGTTGGACGCAATTGTCTGTGAACAAGTTAGCTGCTGTAGATTTTATTTATTTATTTATTTTGTTTTCATTCTCCCAACCTTTGCTGCTTCGCTCTCTTACCGTGAATTCTTTGTTGCACGCAGAAGAAATGGTTTTGCTGCATTCAGAGCCTAGCAGAATCTCGACTAGGTTCTCTGGCAAGGAGCTTCCAAAAGAGACGCGTGTTGTTAGGCTAAAGCAGCCCCAGAATGTTCACTTGAAGAAGATACAAACAGTTTAGAGCCATTGTTATTGTTGCAGGAATAGCTCGTGGTGTAAATGTGGGGTTTGTGGAGATGAGTAAAATAATGACGCGTCATGCTTACTATAATCTATCAGCAGTATGCTTCTCTCTGTCTCTGCCTATGTCTCTCTCTCTCTCTCCCTTCCTCTGCTTAGTTCTATTGTTAATTTATTAATTGTCTGCTTTCTGTAGTTGTGAATTGGATCTGTCTGAAATTTCTACGCCTACTTTCAATCTGGTTTAATTTATTGTTATCCATCGTTGTTGAAGACATTATAGATACGAGCTTGTGACCCTTTCCTCTGTCATCAATCACGCTAACGGATGTTTCTGGTTGGGGGAACAGCGTGAGTCATAGCCATATGCGTTTGTCATTTCTCTTTTATAGGAATTAAGGTGTCAACTCCCTTAGACATGGGAAAGGTCATCTCCACGAATCTTCTGCAGTAGTATTGTTCAAATGGCAATTTCGAATATTGGCAATCCTGATCTCATAAGGAGAAAGGCACAATCTTCTTTGTTTTAGGAAAGGTTAGTCTTATATCAACAATGGAAGTAACAAAAATGTCTCTGATGTCATGCGTTCCTCCAAGAACATGAGTTTGCAAAATTTCGTGCATGTGAAACGACGATTGCGGTCATGAACCAGCTTTTATCTATGGCCTCTTTTTCCATAGATCATTGATGTAGTCAATTAACTCCCCACATTCATACATCATTGATGTAGTCCATAAAATTCCACAAATTGGTAAGATCAATCGACGTTCCGCTTTTTCCTCTTCCTTTTTCCCATGACTGATGTGAATGACATGGCTCTAATATCCCCCCTACTAATGGTGCGGAAGCTACTTCTATTACACAATCACCGCCAAAGACCTCAAGAATGAGACCAAGGTTCCAATCCCAGTAAATGCAATTCCAAAACTGTGGAGCTATGGCTGTCCTACTTACCAAACAACAAAATAAAACAAAGCTCTCTTCCTCACATCTTTTCCTTCTCTTTGCTTCAATTTGATTTGAGCTTCACTCTAGTTAGGAAGAAGTTGTAATTGCCATGAACTTAACGATGGAACCTAGTAGAATGCCCAATTTTTCTTCATGGCCTGACGCATTCTGTTTTTTCACCTCAAGGTCATCTATCATATGACCTTTTCACAAAGTAAACGGTTTCCTTGTCTTCACGTCTCTATGGATATTTAAAGAAAGAACCGAAGACTGGCGTTGGTAACAAAAATCTCCAATTACTTTAGCGTCATCTGACAATATCAATGTTAAACTCAAGAGAAACCAAGCTTCCTCTCAAAAAGGCGGCGGAGCAAGTAAACTTGGAGAACACTCGCCCCAATAAGTGCTGCTGACTCGAAGAAAGCCTTATGGACTGCCCTTCTACTCATTGTGTCGTTCACTGCGATCACAAATCATCATAGAATGAGTATTCATTTAACCCAATATCTATGTATTGTCCGTTAGTGAACACAATATTTAATTAGCAAGGTCATCCCCATTCCATTTCGTGTGGCGATCAGACAACACTTCAAAACATCTAGCAGATAACACAAGTAAACAAAACCCATGACCATTTGAAACCCAGTACACCAAGCACGCATCTTCTTTTTTGTTGCCTGCTTTGTTTTCTAAGTCCGCCTTTTCAGCTGCTGCCAAGTTAGGAAGGTTTTACTATTTTCAGGATCATAAACAATATAACCGATTAGTTACGTCAATCAGATGGATAAAAGGAGCTTGTCAAAGGCTCTAGAAATAGCTTTTAACTTGTCTTGTGAGACATCTACTTCTGAAGGTCTTTTAAGAACAGAGGTTGTGAGAACCTTTGAGATTTAGGAGATAACAGGAGTCAAAGCAAGCTATAGTGGTCCACTCAGCATTAAATAGGAAAGTTATTTCCATCAGAGATGAAACAGGGTTGGAATCTGTTAGAGAATCAAGATCAGAAGCCAAGTCTGCAATCTTAAGAAGTCAACCACAGGAGGTGAAGTCCTCGACTATTATAGATGTGGATCACCAGAAGGCAATCAAGAATTAAAAAGAGCTGAAGGAATTGATACCTCATGGATAAAGAGTTTCATCAACGGTGGAGATCATACAAAAAGTCAAAGACACGGATTGCCAAAGTCTCACGGATTGCCAAAGTCTCAAGATGACTGTTCTGTTTTGATTAGCTGTAAAGTCTGTTAGTTAAAAGTTAGTTAGTTCGCTTTTCTAGTTGTTAGTCCTCTGTTTTCCGTCTATATACAGAGTTGTATTGTAATCATTTGAAGGCTAAGAAGAATATAACAATTCAGAAAGTTTCTGCTGTATTCTTCAATCTTCTTTTGTTCAAATGAATGGAAATACAATATCGAAAACTTCTTCACAGATCATCTACAGTCATTCTTCATCTTCAGTACTCTTGATTTCATAAGTTCTCATGGTATCGGAAAGCAGGAAGATCAACATGCATCAGAATAGAATCTATCAAGTAAACAGTTCGTGTATCAAGTCGGAAGAAGTAAACGAAGATCGAAGATCTCTCGGATCAAGGTAAACTCATACGGGTTTAGAGCTCATAAGCACTACTTTGTTATCATCTTCTTCAAAGAATCATAATAATGGCGATTAGAACTCCAAAATATCCTTTTCCGATACATGTGAATATCACAAACTTCGTCACAATCAAACTTTTGAGGACAACTTCCTATTGTGGCAAGCTCGGATCCAAAGGTTTTTGAAAAGCCAAGATCTATTTGGTTTTGTTAATGGAGATATTCCTTCACCCTCTCGAATGATGCAAACAGAGGATGAAGGTTGTGAAACCGATCTTATTAATCCAGTACACCGATCGGACTAGAACAGATCAGTTGATTTCATCATGGATCTCTCGGAGCTGTTACTGAAAATATTCGAGCCTAATCATTGGTTTAGAAACGTCATCGAAGTATGGCAAACTCTTCGAAAAGGTTTACACGAAATCAATTGCTAGAGAGTTCGAATTAAGGGGAAACCGCAAACATGTCATAAGCATGAACAAACCCTTGCTGATTATCTCGGGAATATAAATCCATATGTGATCGTTGAATGCAATAGGCAAACCGTGGATGATATAACCAAGATGTTTGGTGTATTGGAAGGTTTAGGTCCGAATATGAGAATTTTCGGACTACCATATACTTGTTTGAAGCCTCGCCGAGTATGATGAGGTTATTGCTCAATTAGAAAGATTTGAATCAAGACTCAAAAACTTTTCTAGAGTCAGTTCAACCCGAATTTGGCATATTTTGGACAAAGACAATTTCAGGATCAGTCTAAAGATGTCACAAATGAAAACTACTTTTCTCAGGCTTCTGGATTTATATCTGAAAGAGGAGGATATAGAGGTGGTCGAAGCTATGGTCGTGGCAGAACTGGTAACAATAGGGGTCGTGGTTTTGAAAGATATCAGAATTACAGAACAGATGTCTTCAGTCCAGGACAAGGAAATCAACACCCTAGACAGAGAAATGTTATTCCTACAACAAACCAAGGGTTTAGACCCTATACTACTTACTCACAAAGGTACCAAAATGTCAAGACTTATCCTTCTGCAAACTCAAGTAAAAATTTGCAGAATGAAAAAGAAACAAGTAGCATTCGATTAGAGTGTCAAATATGTAAAAAGTCTGGACATGATGCTCTTCGTTGCTGGTACCGGTTTGACAATTCTTATCAAGCAGAGGATATTCCAGAGCCTTGACAGCAATGCATATTGAAGACTCAACAGGCAAAGTGAGTGGTATCCCGACTGAGCTACGGCTCACATTAGTGCGATCCCGGTATGCTCCATACTCTTTCTAAATATCAAGGACATGATATCGTTATGATAGGCAATGGATCATGTTTACCCGTAACTCACATTGGCAACACGGCTCAAAACAAAGAACAATACATTACCTCTTAACGATGTTCTAATTGTCCCGAGATAAAGAAGAACCTCCTTTCGTATCTAAACTCACGAGATGACTTCCCTTGTTCTTTTATTTTTGACAAACTGGTGTTTATGTAAAGGACAACAATACCAACACAATGGTGAAGCTCGGAAGGAAAGTTAGGGGTCTTTATCAAGCTAATCCACAAACCACGAAGCTTTCTTTACTCGGCGGCAAAAGACAGTCGGTGAAGACATATGGCATCAGCGTTTGGCTCATACAAATGCTCAAATCGTTAAGCATCTACAAAAACAGAAGCTTATACAATTTGTTTCTTCATCTCAAGTTGTTTGCAGCAGCTGTCAAATAGCCAAAAGTTCAGCTCTATCGTTTCCTTTTTCGGATTCTATATCAAGTTCTCCATTAGAGAGAATTCATTGTGACATATGGGGACCATCACCCGGTCTGTTCCTTTCAAAATTTTAGATATTATGTGATTTTTGTTGACAATTTTTCTCGATATTGCTGGCTATATCCCATGAAGTTGAAATCTGAGTTTTATGATATATTTGTTCAATTTCAGAAGCTAGTTGAACGACAAGTATAATCATCGATTAAAATCTTCCGTGAGTGATGGAGGTGGAGAGTTCGTAAGCTTTAGATTTCAAAAATTTCTGAGTCATCATGGAATAAGACAGTTCATATCATGTCCTCACACTCCGAACGAATGGGGTCTACGAAAGAAAGCATCGACACATCGTTGAACTTGGATTAGCCATGCTCTATCACTCAAAAGTTCCACTGAAATTTTGGGTGGATGCATTTGTGACAGCTAATTACATCATCAACAGTCTTCCCACACCAAAGTTGCAGATGGACACACCCTATAACAAACTTCATAATAAACAGCCAAGGTATGATCATTTAAGAGTATTTGGCTGTGCATGCTATCCTTGCTTAAGACCATATGCAAGTCATAAACTTGATCCTCGATCTCTTCCATGTATCTTCTTGGGTTATAGCAATCAGCATAAAGGGTATAGATGTTTGGTCCCAACTAATAATCGTGTATACATCAGTAGGCATGTTGTCTTTGATGAGTATTCCTATCCTTTTTCAAAGAAGCTGATCAATGAATATGGACATTATACAAACTTATACAAACAATGGAGTGAAGGCATACATTTCCTTGAGTCCTCAAGCACCGAGTCACCAGCTACTAGGTCCACTCATCAGTTAGCCACAAACCAGATTCATCCTGATTTCCATGATTGCTGTACCTATCATCCATATCACAGACAACAATCTCAGATCATTTCCTCGAGGAATATGCAAGATGAGACAATGACAGAAGGACAATCTATAGATGCTGTGCCTCCAAATTGTTCTATGTCTCAAGGACAAAATACTACCAGTTCTTTATCTTCACACAATGATCTACTAGCTGAAGGTAGTTCTAATGAAAGGCACTCCAATTCCAACTCCATTTTGTCTTCCTCTCAAGGTACAAGTAATACTCATCATATGCAAACTCGACTAAAGTCTGGAATTCAAAAACCAAATCCAAAGTATGCTTGTTTAGTGATTATCCAGTTCCTATGGAACCAAAGTCTATCAAGTCGGCTTTATCTAATCAAGGCTGGTATAGGGCTATGCAAGAAGAGATGGATGCACTTGCTGAAAATCAAACATGGACTTTGATTCCTAGAACTAACCAGATGAATGTAATAGGCTGCAGATGGGTCTATAAAACCAAACTCACACCGATGGTGGTCTTGACGGACTCAAAGCTCGTCTAGTCGCCAAAGGCTTTCATCAAGAGGAAGGACTAGACTTCACCGAGACTTTCGGTCCGGTTGTGAAGCACACAACAATTCGAATAGTGTTATCTCTTGCTATGATAAGACACCGGCCAATACACCGCTTGATGTTAAGAATGCTTTTCTTCATGGAGATTTGAACGAGACAAGTGTACATGGAACAGCCACCGGCTTTATCAATCCTCATCAGCCCAAACCATGTCTCGTTTACTCCACAAGTCTCTATATGGCCTTCGACAAGCACCAAGAGCTTGGTTTGATAAATTCAGCAAGTTTTTAATCGAAAATGATTTCTTCGCAAAGACAAACTGGTGATCCATCGTTATTTGTTCCGCATACAAACTCACATACAGTTCTCTTGCTTCTATATGTTGATGATATCATCTTGACTCGGGAGTTCACCACATCTCTTAACCGCACTTATTCGAAACTTAGTCTTCGTTTCATATGAAAGACCTTGGGTTTATTCACTATTTTTTGGGCATTGAGGCCAAACGAACTTCTGAGAATCTCTTTCGTGTCAAACTAAATATGCTACTGATTTGTTGAAACGAGCTTATATGGCTGACTGTAAACCAGTCTCAACACCTCTGCCTCTTCGATCAATCTCCGTAGCTGACACTGCAAATCTACTTACAGATCCTATGGAATACAGAAGCTTAGTTGGTGCTCTTCAATGCTTAACCATTACTCGACCAGACACGGCATTTGCTACTAATCTTCTCACGTCAAAAATGCAACAGCCCTACCGTAGGAGATTTCCATCGTTAAAAAGAGTACTTAGATATGTCAAAGGTACTATACATCTTGGAATCTATATCCATTCTCAAAGTTCAAGTACATCTCTATGGTTTCTTCCGATGCGGATTGGGCTGGTTGTCCAACAACACGACGTTCCACAACAGTTTTTGCACGTTTCTTGGATCCAATCTACTCGTCCCGGTCCGCCAAGAAACAACCTCTGTTTCTAGATCCTCAACCGGCGAAAGTATCGTGCACTTGCTTCGACCACGGCTGAACTCACGGATTACGTTTGTGCTACGAGATATAGGGATTTCTCTTCAGCCACCTACTACTCTATATTGTGACAACAAATCAGCAATTTCTCTCACCGCCAATCCAATATTACATGCTCGAACCAAGCACATTGAAGTTGACTTTCACTTTGTCCGTGAGAAAGTCTCTTCTGGATCTATTCGCATTCGTATATCTCTACTCATCTACAATTAGCTGATATATTTACCAAGTCTCTATCCCGCTTATCTCATCTTACTCTCCGAACCAAATTGGGAATCGAATCTTTTACTCTTCCCAATTTGAGGGGGAATGTTAGAGAATCAAGATCAAGCCAAGTCTCGCAATCTTAAGAAGTCAACCACAGGAGGTGAAGTCCTCGACTATTATAGATGTGGATCACCGAGAAGGCAATCAAGAATTAAAAAGAGCTGAAGGAATTGATACCTCATGGATAAAGAGTTTCATCAACGGTGGAGATCATACAAAAAGTCAAAGACACGGATTGCCAAAGTCTCACGGATTGCCAAAGTCTCAAGATGACTGTTCGTTTTGATTAGCTGTAAAGTCTCGTTAGTTAAAAGTTAGTTAGTTCGCTTTTCTAGTTGTTAGTCCTCTCGTTTTCCGTCTATATACAGAGTTGTATTGTAATCATTTGAAGGCTAAGAAGAATATAACAATTCAGAAAGTTTCTGCTGTATTCTTCAATCTTCTTTTGTTCAAATGAATGGAAATACAATATCGAAAACTTCTTCACAGATCATCTACAGTCATTCTTCATCTTCAGTACTCTTGATTTCATAAGTTCTCAGAATCCACCGCGATAATTAGCAAGAGGACTTGACATAAAATATCTTACCAATTGCTTGACGTTCAGTCTCAGCCTCCAGCCAATGCTGCTCAAACTGAATGTTGTAGAGAGCCTCCTCCAGCTTCCCCATCTGTTCCAACAAGGGGTTGAAATGCTCTGCAGATACATTCACAGCAGATAAAAAAGAGACGCAGTATATTCTGTAAAGTTCGTCAGTTCAAGAGACAAGAAAACATAAAAAAGGCAAGAGTCCTACCGTCCTTTGCATGCTGATCATAGAATGTAAAATGGCCAATGTGTACATCAAAGTCGATGGTTTCATGATAATGAGACCTGTTAGTAAAGCAGAACCGATGAACACCCTTATGGTGAGCCACAAACTCAAATTTCTCACTGATCTTGCCGTGAAAATCTTGAATCTGTTCACCAGAAGGTCCTTTCATCTGACAATTTCAAAAGTTGCAAAATACATACAGTTATCTAGGTCATTATCATAGGATTAAAGATCAATAAGAGAACTATTGGCAGAATCGAAGAATGTAATAATCAATATATGATATCAATCTTAATCATGTCCCGACAAACATGAAAAAGGAAAACCAAATATGCATATGCGAGATCTAGTCGAGCCATCTTGGCTGCCAAAGTTTAACAAAATTCAATGAAGAATTTCCTTTAGGAAGATAATCAGCATCCTTTACAAAAAGAAATACATGTGAGTACAGTAATTCCTTTAGGTTAACGAGATTTCGTTATACATGGAATCTGTGGAAGGGATCAAAGCATGGAACAGCGACACACCGTAAGCAAACAAGCAGCTTCCTTCCTACGAGAGATCGAACGGAGCCGAACCCGCGTAGGGAGACATCGCCCGTCTTTGCTTCAACCGTAGCCTTTGCCAACTACAAAAGCACAAACAAGAAAAACCAGAAATCGTATCGAAAATGAACCTCCAAGATTTCAAGAGAGGAGGGGGCCGAGGAGCGGGATCGGGAATCGATCGACGGAGCGAAGAGAGGCGGCGTTACGGCGGCGAATGCGGTGAGAGGGGTGGCGACCTCGGGGCGGGTGGACAGGCGTAGGTTCCTGGGGAGGTAGACGAGGGCGAGCCGGAACGCGACCGACGCGACGAGCCATGTCCAGAACCCCGAGCGCGCGCGCTTCTGCTTCTTCGTCTCCGTCTACTGCTTCGTCGCCGTTGCCGACGCCGTCGAGCTCATCGTTTCTCTCTCCTCCATTTTCGCCGTCGTGGTTCGACGCGTTGGCGTCGGGCACGTAGGCGGAGGCGGAGGAGTCGAGGGCGACAGACTCCAACGCCGACGGAGGCAACCGGCGGAGGGGCGTCGGCGTCGAGTAGGGTTCAGGGGAGGAGGTGGAGGCTGCGTCGGCGTCGGAGTCGAGGGCGACGGAGGCAACCGACAGAGGCAGAGGCAGAGGTGGAGGGTCGTCGGCGTCGCGTTTTGCTGGAAGAGAGGCACGACTTCGGCGTCGGCGTCGGCGTCGGAGGCGATGGAAGCAACCAGCGGAGGCGGAGGGGAGAGAGACAGAGAGGAGAGAGAGGAGAACGGGGAGAGAGACGATCTGCAGAGGTGAGAGAGGCGCGAAGAAAGAAAAACCCTCAGTCTCCCGTCCGAAAATTTTTCAAAATGGTGCCTGACACGAGGACACGTGTCGTCCTCCAAACGCCTTCTTATTTGACACGCTGGAGCATAAGATGTACCGAATATTTTCTCGCTTGGAACGGGTCTTATCAGTCCACCATAGTTGGATGTCACCATGCGCCCACCCAATCAGGATGCGACACGTTTCGCCACGTGGAGGCGGGGCCCACCGTTATTTTTGGGTTAATTTTTTGCTGCTTCTCTCTTTCATTAAATGCTCCGTCCTTCTTTGCACTATTTCTCCCATTTGCACGCAAGCATGCGTCTCTTCCCCTCCCATTCTCCCAGCAAGAGCGCGGAACCTTGGATTGGGGTGATAATCGTATATTACCATCACTGTCCTATACCTTTCCGATTTCGACTTGCATTTCTATCTGCTTGTGCTAGTCAATCACTGCAATTAGAGAATGGGAGGGGAAGGGATGCACGCTTGCGTGCAAATGGGAGAAATGGTGCAGAGTGCGTCCCTCCCCTCCCATTCTCCCAGCAAGAGCGCAGAACCTTGGATTAGGGTGATATTCGTATATTACCATCGCTGTCCTATACCTTTCCGATTTCGGCCTGCATTTCTATCTTCTTATACTAGTCAATCACTGTAGCTAGAGAATGAGAGGGGAAGGGAAGGGACGCACGCTTACGTGCAAATGGGAGAAATGGTGCAGAGAAGGACGGAGCATTTAATGAGAGAGAGAATTTAAATGAATTAAATGGTCCGTCCTTCTCTACACCGCTCTGTCCTTCTCTACACCCTCCCATACCGCTCTGTCCTTCTCTACACCATATCTCCCTTTTGCACGCATTCTCTCTCTCATTAAATGCTCCGTCCTTCTCTGCACCATTTCTCCCATTTGCACGCAAGCGTGCGTCCCTTCCCCTCCCATTCTCCTAGCAAGAGCGCGGAACCTTGGATTGGAGTGATAATCGTATATTACCATCATTGTCCTATACCTTTCCGATTTCGGCTTGCATTTCTATTTGCTTGTACTAGTCAATCACTGCAGTTAGAGAATGGGAGGGGAAATGATGCAGAGACGGACGGAGCATTTAATGAGAGAGAGAAGTAGCAAAAATTTGACAGAAAAATAATGGTGGGCCCTGCCTTCACGTGGAGCCACGTGGCGACACGTGTTGCATCCTGATTGGGCAGGCGCACGGTGATGTGGCGCACTCAGCCCACCCAATATTTTCTCCCATGGTTGTGTGGTCAGGAAGCCTCTTCCGGTCGCCGTCTCTCTCTCTCTCTCCGGCCAGCGAAGGACTTAGCATAAAGCGGGGTGGAAAGTTAGAGAGACGCATTACACACGAAAAGGAAAAACAAGAGTTCCGGGGAAAAATCACATCTGGGATAGAGAGAGAGAGAGAGAGAGAGAGAGAGAGTGTGTGCGAATGGCTACAGAGGGAGATGGGACTGCAGGTAATGCATCTAGGCGTCTCTCAATAATTTGAAAAGAAATAGAAGAAATTTTCTTATAATGCTATATAGGAGTGTTGTATGGTGTACATCAAACTGTGTTGTTATTACTCTTAAGGTTATTCGGTTATCAGAGAAAAATCAATATATTTTTATTGTTTGAGAAACAAAGTCATAGTCATGAAAGTTCAGAGTGAGGCCGACTTTGACTTGCTCCTTTGGCATGATCAAATGAGAATAGATTATTTAATTCAGTTAAATGGCAATATTAGTGTATTATGCACTCACACTACATAATGACATAGTTCAATTTCTTAAAATCTAATGGTAATTCCATCAATTCTAAATATTTAATTCATCAAAGCAATTTTATAAATTGTCCATAGTTTTATTTTTTAGTCGATTGAATTATTTTTGAATGTCAAAGAAAATCATTTTGATTCTTTTTTCTTTCTTATTCTTATTTTACTTTTTAATTTTTTTTCCAACAATCTTCCAGGTCCAGTGAATGCTATTCGAAAGAAATAGAAAAGAAATCATATTACCGTTTAAGTCTTCCTTTTCAATTAGACTGAATTAGATGCTGAATAGGCCTCATTTAGAAGGTCGCATACAATTAAAAATGTTGACTTGAATCTTTTTGTTTGTGGCATCTGATGCATTGCTGATTGTATCAATCAAAACTTGGTAGTCTCTTGAGTATGAACATGGACATAGCAATGTGATGATGTAAGAGTCAATTGAGTTTTTACTCATTGACTAGATCCCAAGCGAGATTCCAAACGTTTGGCGCCGTTTTAGATCCCAACTTATCGTTTGATTCAATTCACGGTATTTTTTGGCCTCGAGTGGTGGAGGTGTCTTCTCTACTATGCTCCATGGGTGCAAACCTCTCCCAGCCATAACTTTTTTGATTCGGCGTGTGTAACGGGTTACCCTTTCTTGGGTAATATATTAGTTATATCTAGAGCCTATTAAGGGGGCCTTTTTGGTTTCCTTTTCTAGCTCTCTCTAATTAGTAATCACAAATTCCTAAACAAATTCTAATCGGAAAGTTTAACATGACCTTAGATGTTAATGTTTACCTTTTTTACTTTTACATTGTCAGGATTTCCGTTATAAATCCGTACGTCAAATCTAAAACATCAAGGTCAAGAGAAAAGGGAAAAAAAAAAAAACAAAATGTTCAAATTCAGAGTAAGTGAAAATCAATTTGAACTTGAACACAGGGGGTGAAACGATACTGCACTTATGAGTTTGCAAATAAGATCCATGGAACCCTAGTTACACAATAAAGTACACTAAAGGACACCGATAAGAAAACATCTGTTGAAATCCTTGAATGATTTTATATGAATGAAAGTGTTGCCCATCAACAAGAGTGGTGAAGGTATTGTTAGCTACAAAAACAACACCTTAATATCTTCATAATTAGATTTTAGAACACAACAATGAAGAAGAAAGAAATCTGTACACATGATTTGAAATTCATCGTTCTTGATGTAGAATGACAATAATTCAGTATTATTTATAAAGTTATCGGCCACATACTCAATTCTGATTTAGTCAAACACTATATTAGATTAATTAAGAATTTTTATATCTTATTAAGCCAATCCTGTTAAACAGTAAATTTTAATCTTAATTAATATAATTCATCTTAGAAAAATTCTTATGTGTATTTTATGTGCCGGTGTCATCATGGTGTTGTGGCATGAGCAGAAGCAAGCCATCAGGAACGGAGAGTACCCAATTCCCAAACATAAAGTTGTCTAGGTACCTTTAATCTCATATCGAGCCCATACGTAGCGATCAATGACAATTATTGATCTTCGGAAGTCTTGGGTGCGGGGCCCATGTAACAATTATTGACATGAACAGCTTCAAAATATGTCACGGTCATGATATCATAGGTCGATTAGTCATGATTGGAGACTTCTACGACCGTACGTAAGTAGTGGCTCCGCGTCGTGCTGGGAACGGGTCTTATCACTCCACCATAGTTGTGCGGTCAGGATGTCTCTTCCAGTCGCCGTCACTCTCTCTGGGGGCCAGTGAAGTACTCAGCATAAAACGGGGTGGAAAGTTAAGAGAGACGCATTACCCAGAAAAGGAGAAACAAGAGTTCCGGGGAAAAATCACATCTGGGATAGAGAGAGAGAGAGTGTGAGAATGGCTACAGAGGGAGATGGGATTGCAAGTAGATGCTGTAGTAGCAGCAACGACAACAAAAACAGGTGGTCGCTTCATGGAATGACTGCTCTTGTCACTGGCGGAACCAAAGGAATCGGGTCTCTCTCTCTCATCCTTACCGAACACCTCGTTGTTTTCTATCGATGATTTCGATGATTGATTACCTGTTATGATTTAGGTTGATGAGAAAACATCGTGAATTAGGTATTTGAAAACCGTCAACCTTGAAATCTCGTTCCTTTGTAATAATTTGAATGATATTACGATTATGCACTGGTTGGGGCAATCTAGGATCAAGATACTTCTTGTCCTGGCCAGAACATGCAGGGCCTACGATTTCTAGGCCAAGCCCAGTCCTACCCAAAACAAATTGAGCGAGGATGTAAGCACTTTAAGTGGACTTTTCCGTCATATCTAGCCTAGAAAAACTTGTTCCAACCGGAGCATGTCAAATTGGCTCCCGACCAACAAATTTTTTGAACCGCTCTAGTGGTAGCGGATGCTTTTGAATCCAATAAGCTTCGATCCCTCGGATAAAAAGCTAGATAATTGATATTATCGCCACTTAAAACTCTATATGACGAGAGACTTGATTAGAGAGCTCAATTACTTTGAGAATGATGTTCTTGGGTGACTGATTCATCCACAACCCTTTCGAAATTATGTGGCCTTTAGACGTTGGTAAATCATTTGCGTCTTTGGGATATCATTAGCCAATAGAATTTTTTTTCTCCTTTGGTAATTTCCCAAATAAAAATCCAGTGCATTCAAAGGCTTTAATTATTGGTTTGAGTTCCATTCAAATGCCGCAGCCAAATCTTCCGTACATTCTTGGGTATCACAAGTACTGATGTCTTGTCACGTAGAATTTTTCCTAGTGGAGATGAAAAAGGGCTTAATCTGTTCTTCTTCGCAATCACAAAGTTGGTGAATAATCATATTGTTTGTACCGTGATTAGACATGCCATAGTGGAGGAGCTAGCGAGGCTTGGGGCGACCGTGCATACCTGCTCCCGGAATGAAGCCGAAATTAATGAATGCTTGAAAGATTGGAAGAGCAAAGGTTTCCGAGTCTCGGGTTCAACTTGCGACGTTTCCTCAAGATCGGAGCGAGAGAAGCTGATGCTCACCGTGTCCTCGGTCTTCGACGGCAAGCTCAACATCCTGGTGAGTCTAAGGCGACTTCGATCCTGTGGATCCAATATTGATATTTATAATAATGCCGCAGTTTGTGCTTGTCTTTCAATAGATTTTGTTCTCGGTTTTTATTTGTGGTAGATAAACAACGTCGGGACCAACACCTTAAAGTCGACCATGGATTACACAGCAGAAGATTTTTCCTTCATCATGACAACTAACTTCGAATCGGCTTACCATCTGAGCCAGCTCGCACATCCCTTTCTCAAGGCCTCGGGAGCTGGAAGTATTGTGTTCTTGTCATCCGTCTGCGGCGTTATCTCAATAAACGTTGGATCAATTTACTCAGCCACCAAAGGTAATAGCATTATCATTAGTAACTATCTAAACACTATTAATATGGAGCTAAACAAATTGCGTTTGTTTTTTTGTTTTCTATCCGCATTGATTGGCAGGAGCAATGAACCAGTTGACCAAGAATTTGGCATGCGAATGGGCTAAGGACAACATAAGAAGCAACTCTGTTGCACCTTATTTTATTCTGACTCCACTAGCCGAGCCTGTAATTTGATCTACCCCGGCTTTAAATTTTCTCTCATGCTGGAAAATAGTTCACCACATCAAATTGACCATGTTCGCCACATGATCTGATGTAAACTCATATTTCGTTGCAGGTACTTAGTGACAAGAAGTTCCACGAGGAGGTGATAGCAAGGACGCCATTCGGCCGCACCGGAGAGCCGGAGGAGGTGTCGTCTTTAGTGGCCTTCTTGTGCTTGCCAGCGGCCTCTTACATAACAGGGCAGACCATTTGTGTTGATGGAGGGTTCACCGTGAATGGCTTCTTATTTCCTAGAGCATGAATCCAACTTTATTAAGAGGTTTATTAATCAATAATGGCAACATCTCTGTACATTCACGTGTGCAAGTAGACAATTTCTTGTTCGTACATAAGGGAGAGTAGAAGCTACTCTTTTGTTCATTTACTCTCACCTTCTATTCTCACTGTTGAAATGAGTCATAAAGCTATTATAAGGATGTCATTTTAATTTTAAATTTTTAAATTTTACCAATGTAATCTTGAATATTTAATAAAATTTTAATATAATGCTCCAGTCAAGTTTTTTAGAAGTTTTTTAGAAAATAGTAACATGACGGTTATTCATCGCCGATTTACCTTATTTCTCCAATATTTGACAATCGGTAATTTGATGTAGGCAAAATTATGTCGTTTCCTTTTTTTTTTTTTAATATAGTTTTCTGAACTTTCTTCTTTTTTCTTATTCTGTATCGTTCATCTTTTGTCAAAAACATACACCTCTCATCTCTTATCCAGCACTCAGCACTCTCAAAGCGACCCTCACCACGACCTTAACCAATTCGAACCTTTGAAACATCGTCGTCGTCCTCACTTTATGAACGTCTCTGTAAATCGGCATCACCACCGTTGCTCTGCTTCTAGAGGAGGAGGGAAGCGGTCGCAAAAAGAGCATTGACCTTTAAGATTCAGTCCAATGGTCAAGTGTCTTAGGGTGCGCATCGTAAAATTTTAAATGTAAATTGATTTACGTAAATCAATTTCTCAATTTCTATTCCCTGGACAAGTTTTCGAGCAAAAAACCCGTTTGATAACGACTCAAAATTTCTATTTCGAAACAAATCCGTTTGATAACAGTAAAAAAAATTTCTATTTTTATGAATCATATTGTTCCCATCCTTTTACCTCACTCTTCTTGGTGCTTGTTATGGTAATTTAATTTGATAAAAATTGGTAAATCACTTTAATTTATATTGGTAATTCGATAGAGTAGTTAAGAACTTCAAAACATTAGCAATTAATGTAAATAAAATCTAGTAATTAGTATAAAAAATGTTAATATGCAAACTATAAAAGATTTGGTCATTTCAAATGCTAATATGCAAATAGTTAATGTATTTATACTCCTCATTCAAGATTCGGGTTCAAGTCACTACATTTTTTTTTGCATTCTTTTGAGACCACGAAGTGATTTTATGGCAGGTACTAGTTGACATGGAGATAGGCGCAATTTGCGAGAGATTCGAAATTAATAAAATGGAAATTGTGCTAGAAATAGAAATTGATTATATAACAACAGAGAAAATCCTCAAATACAAAATAATAGTCGAAATAACACTAATGTATTACAAAAGTTGAAAATACAATTTCATGGAATTTCCGGCATATTATTATCCCTTGCCATTTTATTGGCAATGGTTTTCCTAAGCGTATTTATCTGGTTTCCCTCCTCGGTCAACTGAATGTTTGCAAGGTCATCCTGCGTAGGTTCAGCCAAGTACATCGGATCTCCATATAGGGAAAAGTTTCTATCCATCTTGTCTTGATCACGGATGTAATTATGGATGGCACAACATGCAATTATGATATGTGCTTGCTTTCGAAGTGCAAATGAGGGCATGTGCCTCAAAATGAAAAAGCGATTCTTCAATGCCGCAAATGATCTTTCTATGACATTCCTTAAAGAAGAATGCCTATAGTTGAACAATTCTCTTGCAGTTGTTGGCCGTCTCGCTCTACCCCTATACTCATTTAAATGATACCGGTCACCTCTAAAAGGAGTTAAAAATCCCAGAGTTGCTGTATAACCAGAATCCACGACATAGTATTTGCCTACAATAATGTATTTATACATTGGTCATAATTTGTAACTATAAATATGATCATAAAGAAAATTACTCCTTAAAGGACAAACAAATACTTGGTGGCGGCCGAGGAAATTCCAAGTGAGGAGTCTCCAGTGCTGCTGCAAGCACTCGACAATCGTTGGCAGAGCCTTCCCAACCAGCATATACAAAAGTAAATTTCATATCAAACGAACAAACGCACAGCACATTCTGAGTGGTGGTGCTTTTCCTACCTCTAAATGGGATTTGCTTCGACACAGGTACAGAAGCATGAATGTGGGTGCCATCAATAGCACCTATATAGCCCTGTCATTTTATCAAAGACTAGTATTATACAAAATTATCAACTAAATAAAATTAATGGTGTAAAGGAATATATGAAAATTCTACCTTGAAGTAACGTTTATGCTTAGGATCCATAAGAATCTCTTGTGGAACAACATCAAAGGAAGGTGGTATGATAATCTCTTTTGCCAATTTGAGAACTACTTGCAATACTTTAGTGAAGTATTTGCTTATAGTTTGTCCCGAATGTTGGAATCTCTCACGTAAATCTCTATTTGAGTTCTTGTGACAAATCATAGATAAGAAAATCCCGATTTGTTCATCTACCCCAATATATTGAGTATCTTCCAACCAACCTTTTTCCTTCATTAGACCACAAAGGTTGAGAAAGACATGTCTCTCCATTCTAAAAGCTTCATATACTCTATCGGAATGCCCATGAAGAACCTCCCTTATCCATTGCGCTCCTGATAATGAGCTATCCCTAATAGGTTCTCTCGTGTGCATAGACATATCCACTGCAACAGTGGCCAACCATGCTATCAATATATCAAGATCAAGATCAAAATCATCAAAATCCTGTCCAATTGATTCAACTGATGCTACTTGACCATTAGACATGCTACTTTCACCGTCATCCATATTACCTATATCATCACACAAAATAAAAATATAAACCCATTAGATAAGGACTCCAATATTAATCAACAATAGCAATAATGTCATCATAATTGCAACATAAAAACATAAACAAACAAAGTCTCAAATACATGAGTCATGGGATAAAATAGAAATCTATAGCATGTTTCTTAACAACTACTCAAGAGATTCAATAAGTCCACGCCTCCTTTCAGGTAGAGCAACCATGAAAGCCTCTCTCCAAGTGGCATTAAGGCATGCCTGATTCACAGCCTTATTGTAAAGATTCTGCTTCAAATCAGACATGCCATTTAGAACGGCGACCATAACTGCTATGGAGTAGGGGTCTACAGGAGGTGGGGCTACAGGAGGTGGGGCTACAGGAGGTGGGGCCTCTGAGGTTATGGAGTCGCTTGTTGATTTGACGGTCCTTGATTTGATCATTTCTTGAATGGCTTTCATGGTGACACCGAGTTCATGGTTGTTACTCTTTCTTCTCCTCTTGGAATTTGGAGTCCTATTCAACTTGTGTTTCTCACGAACTAAGGTGGGAGTCGCGTCAGATGCAGGGACTCCCGTATCAACATCGTTTTCATTAGATTCCTCCGCATCACCTATGGTATCACCACCACCATTGTCACCACTAACACCATTGTCTTCTTCATCCAACACCACATACTCTTCTGCATTTTCTTCTGCATTTCCTGCTGTATATGCCCCAGTAGCATATGTATCACCAAACACAATACAAAGGTCTGGATACTGAGGAAACCCATCATTCTTGAATTTAGCCCATTCAACATTATCCTGCAAATTTCATTGAAATGACATACATGAATAATATAATTGAAGCTTACACCCACAATAAGAAAAAATGGACCCAAGTAAAGTGATACCTTGATGTGAGAATCTCATACACTTGACTCCTCCACAGTAACTATTTTGTTGACATTATCCCATCCGAATCCAGATTGTGAAAGAAGCTTCTTAAAACTACTATATTGCTTCTTTAGTTTGTTTACCCTATTTTTCAATTGAACTACATTATAGTGGAGTTCTGTTTGTTTATTGAACTCGACATGTATGTTATTCCACCCTACTTTGTTATAGGTGCAGGTGGGGCGATTTCCTTTTTTTACCTCTTCCACCAACAAACTTATAAGCACATTGGTCAAAGACTCAGTCCACTTTGCTATAAATGCTTCTTTGTGGGGTGCCATTTAACCTTAACTGAATCAGTATTCAATGAAATATATCAGATGATGCACCAATTCAAGAACAAAAGCTTGTGATTAACAAGCACATCATGAAGGATAAGCTGAAATTAGAAGTTAAAGAATAACAAATAACAAGAAAAACAGTTACATAAGATTAATAGAAGCTAAATGGTGAAATTTATGATACAACAGTGAATGCTTTATTGCACAAAATGCATGAAATCCAAAAGTAAGTCACTCCCGGCTTTGCACTTGTGTCCTTTTAGAGACATGTTGCATAAATTCACAAACAAAATGATAGATCAAAATGATATTGGTCCAACACGAACCATCAGAAAGGAAAACATCAACCAATGTGATTGCTCATTTCCTTTTTAATGTACTGTATAGCACCCTCTTCGATAAAGTTATGGCTATTCTCTTATGGGCAGTAAGAATAGTTAATTAGAACAATATCATGAAGTCAAAGAGGTGAGCTAAGAAGAAGAAAAAAGAACAAGGGTCATAGTGAGACAATGAAACAGAAAATGCAAAATGAAACAGAAAATACAAACCATAATATATGTGGCGACCCATCATAGTCAGGAAAGCTCATAAAAAATGAACCAAATGAAACAGACCCAATTTGATCTAATTCCTGACTAAACCAAGCAACCCACTATGATTTCTACTCGCTGGAGTCGAGTCTATTTCAATTTAGTACAATAGCAATAAGGGGGTGCTATGGTCTCTTATGGACTTTTATGTGGACTGATGACTTCACATCCACATTTCTGGTCAATTTAAAGAGTGTTAGGATGTGTTAGACAAAACTCAAAGCATGTAACTAGTGCTACTGTTTTCATTATAATTTTTTGGCAAAGTAGGATCATATCAAAAAGCAAATCGGGACACTATAACTCGTAATACACTTCCTTTGTTTTAGCCAAAAGCTCAATAGCACACCTTGCAAGTTAGGAATTAACTCCTTAATGATCCGTACCTATCAAGTAGCAGCACCACAACAAAATTGTATACAATCTATAACACGAACCTAACATGTGAAACGCCGAAATCACGATAAAATGAGTAAGTGCCAAACAAGATGGCTCTAAAGGTTATGATGTTTATATCTAACAAATAGATCACATCGGGAGGAAAAAAATTTCTGTATCGTTGCAATTTAGGCACACCCAATTCAAAAAAGGTCATAACACTCTTTCTCTTCCTTCTCTGTCCAAAAGCAATCTAGTCCTTAGTCCTAGTCCAGATATCTTTATACATCAGCTACAAAAAGTGAAGTGTCGAAACTATTAAGATTTCTGGAACAACATCAGCATGAATATTTGGTGCTTTAGGAAAGGAATTCGAGCTAGTAGGGGTATCCTGTATGTATACATGCTCCTCACTATCTCTCTCTCATAGCAGAATTTATTAGCAGACAGCAAACTCACAGCATAAAAACCAACTAAGCACAGCAAAGAACGTGGGCGAAACACGTCGGGCTTCTCAAAGCACAGCAAAGAACGCGAGCGAAACAGGTCGCAGCTGAAAGCAGCCCCAAGAACGCGGGCTTCTCGCTTCTCGCTCTGGCCAGAGCGAAATCTACCTAAGACTCACAGCACAAACACCAACCATTCGCAATCGCTCTCACATTCCCCATCCCACCGAGAAACAGAGTAGCCCAGCCTCGCAGCATAAATTGCACAGCACAAGCACAGAACAACGAAGAAAGAGGCGAAAAGGGAAGGATCGATCGAACCTCGTGAGGAATCGAAAGCAGAAAGGGGCGATGGCAACTGGATCCGCGGAATCGAGAGCGAAAGGGGCGCGGACGAAGATGGGCGACAAAGATGGGACGGCGACGGCGACTGGAGTTGGGTGACTGGATCTGCGAAATCAAGAGTGAAAGGGGACTCGGATGAAGATGGGCGACGGCGACGGCTACTGGAGTTGGGCGACGGCGACGACTACTGGGCGATGGCGACTAGAGCATGACTGGGGATGCGAACGAACAAGGCGAGTCCGACGGGACAACCGCAGCTAGGCCGGTCGAGATGAGCGGCGACACGACTGCGAGATGAGCGGCGACGGCAACGGCGAGATGACCAGCTTCGGATCGCTAGGGTTTTTGTTGAGGTGAAGAGAAGAAATGGGAAAGCAACGGTAGTGAGGAGAGAGGAGTCGAGTATGCTTAAGTCAGGAGGTGGATGAAGAAATAATTTCTATTTCTACTTCAGAAATAGAGAAGCTAAAATTTTTAGCTTATCATTTCTCCTCCAAAACAATTTCTGAAACAGAAATCCGTTTCAGAAATAGAGAAATCAATTTGTGTTACCAAACGGGTTTCTGTTCCAAACCTGTTCCCGGGAACAGAGAAATAGAGAAATTGAGAAACATAAATTTTACCATACGCGCCCTTAGCTTCACGGCAACGAGGGACTAGTGCCTCCACTTCTTTTTCTCGCTGTATGGCTTCGAGTCCACCGTCACTGACTTGGTGACCTCAATGACAGCATGGTGATGCGATGTTGTGTCCCCAAGAGTCCCAAGCTAGTGAGGCCTGTTGAATTTTAGTAAGTCAATCACAAAAAAGAACACAATGATTACGAGATTTAGCAATGTGCCTATGTCCTCGGACAAAACTCTTCACTCTCTTATTTTTTTGTCATGACATTCTTCTGCAATTTGTACACAAGGTTGCTACAAGAAAAGAAACAAGCAAACCCAAAAAATAGGAAAACTATCAATATACAAATTTGCCTACAATCTCTCCTTTCCTTGAATAGGAGCGCAAATCCCCCAATATCGCCAATACTTCGCCTCAAGTTGGAGCAAAGACATCATTAGAGATCAACTTGTTCATCATATCTTGAAATACTCCCTTGGATAAAGCTTTGGTGAACACATCAACAAGTTGATCCTTACTACGAATATATGGTGTCTCTACCATCTTGTCTTGAACCATTTCCCTTACAAAGTGACAATCGAACTCTATGCATTTGGTCCTATCATGAAAGACTGGATTTGAAGCAATGTGTATTGTTGCCTAATTTTCATAGGATAGCTTCGTAGGCTTAGACATGGCATCACGGCCCAATTTTTAAAGTAATAGATGAAGCCATACAATCTCACTAGTGGCGATAGCCATGGCTTGGTACTCAGCCTTTGTGCTAGATCTAACCACAATTGTTTGCTTCTTACTCTTCCAAGTGACTATATTTCCACCAACAAAGGTACAAAAACCCGTGGTAGATTTTCTATCCATGGGGTTCCTAGCCCAATCAGCATTAGTAAATCCCACAATACCATTATTCTTCAACAAAGTTCCTCTTGCCAGAGAAGCTTTTAGATATAAGGAGCTAGTTTAACAACTCCATATGCCCTCGTGTAGGTTTTTGCATAAATGGCTCACATAGCTGATAGAATAAGTAATGTCAGGTTTAGTAATAGTTAGGTAAATCAATCTCTCTACCAAACGCTGAAATTGCCCAATATCCTATAATGGTGTTTCCTTAGACACAATCTTACGGCTATAATCCATAGGAGTGCTAGCAGGTTAAACACCCAACTTACCAATCTCCTTCAGTAGATTTAGGATACATTTCCTTTGAGTCAAGAACATACATTTGTCAGAATTTGCTACCTCTATGCCCAAAAATACCTCAATTTTCCAAGATCTTTAATGTCAAACTCCTTGTTTAACAATTGTTTAAGTTATGCAATACCCATTAAGTTACTGCTGGTAATAATAAGATCATCAACATAAATTAGAATAACAACAATACCTTCACCAATTGCTTTAGTAAACATTGAAGAATTAGCCGTCCTCCTTTTGAAATCAAATCTATCGAGTGCGGAACTCAATTTGCCATACCATGCTCTAGGCCACTACTTGGGACCACATATTGCCTTCTTCAATTTGAAAACCATTCCCTTTTTATTCTCTAAGGGATGTCATCTTACTCCTTGAAGGAAGGCATTCTTCACATCCATCTAAAACAATGGCCACCTACAGTTAATTGCCACAGATAGAAGGACACAAACAATGTTCTTTTTCACCACAAGAGCAAATGTTTCCTTGTAGTCTATCCCATAGGTTTGAGTATACCCTTTTGTGACAAGCCGAGCTTTGTACCTCTCAACCAAACCATTAGTATTGTATTTGATCTTGTAATTCCACCAGCATTCAACTATCTTTTTCCCGTTTGGCAACTTAACAAGTTCCCAAGTATGGTTACGGTCCAATGCCTAAGCTCATACTTCATGGCATTCACCCACACTTCTTTTACATGCTTCCAAGAAGGTATCGAGTTCCTTTTGATTTTTAATGGCATATCAAAAACTTAAATAATTATGAGATAATCTATCATACCTAATAAAATCCTAAATGGGATGCTGAGTAGTATGATATGTTGAAAAATCACTGAGCGGTGTTGAAGGCCCTGGAATGCATGATGACTTGTGGGTTGGGGCTAAGATAATGGGTGCAACATCTGCTGGAGATATCTTTGTTGCTTATTCAGCCCTAACTTCCAAATTAGCTACATCTGTTGTAATGGCAACTACATCAGGAATGGCAACGACATTGGGGATTGGCTGACTCCCTTGAACAGCCACTGTTGGAACTTCCTCTTGATCCAACATTGAATTCACTATAGGTAGGACAGAAGCAAAAATTAAGAATAGTCACCTTGCTCCCATGAATTTGATTCCCGAAAAATAAATAAATAAATAAACATGTAAGCATCTTTGAAGAAAACATCACGAGATATATAAACACGTCCAGTACTTGGTTCATAGCATTTGTATCCCTTCTTGACATTCGAGTATCCTACAAACACACACTTTCGAGCTCGTGGATCCAGCTTGTCACTAGATCAAGAATGCACATAACACACACATCCGAAAATTCTTAGGTGAGAGATACCAAATTTTGGGCCATATCGACTTTCAATTGAAATTTTATACCCAACACCTTAATAGGCAAACGATTGATTAAGTAGCAACTAGTAAGGACTGCATCTACCTAATATGTATTGGGTAAATTTCCTAAGAATAACAATATTCGGGTAACCTCAAGCAAATACATGTATTTCCTTTCCACAACTCCATTCTACTATGAAGTTCCCACGCAGGAGGTCTAATGGATGACTCTCAGGCCACATAGGAACACTTGAAAAGCTTGATTGGTATATTCAGCTCCATTGTCTATACGAAGAATTTTCACCATAGTGTTCAAAGTGATTTTTCACCAAATTGCAAAAATCTTGAGACACGGTCATCACTTCACTTTTGGATTTAAGCAAACAAAGCCATGTAGCTCAAGATTTGTCATCAATAAATATAACAAAATACTTGAACCCCTCCTTAGAGTCAATTGGAGAAACCCCCCAAATATCCTAATGAACTAAATAAAATAACTATTCCGATTTATGTGTGCTATGTGGAAAATGTAACATATGCTACTTAGCATAATAACAAGGATCACGGCAATTGGAATCATAACTTAAAGTCATATCAAGAGTATGCAATACCTAATTAAAGGAATGACCTAAACGCCAACAATTGGGAAGTGTCATTAGTCTTCCTTTGCGCCATCAACACTTCATTGTTGAGGTCCATTATATACAACCCACTCTGCAACAACCCTTCACCAATCATCCTCCTGGTGGTTCGATCTTGAAAAGACACTTTTGAGGAGTAAAGATAACACTGCAATTCCACTGATTAGTATATTTGCTAACTGACATTAAATTTGAGGATAATTTAGGTACCAATAATACTTCAGAATTATATGAGAAAAATTTAATCTTTCCAACATCACTAGTTGGAACCTACCCACCACACACTTGGAGTAATATTGGATAGCAAATTTGAAGAACCAGACATGTGGTCTGTAGCCCCAAAGTCAACAATAAACTAAGTTTTTGATAAAGCTAAGTAAGCATGAACATTACCAAACATCATAGCCAAATTTCTAGTTTTAGTGCTAGAAGCGTTCGTTCCATTGCCATGTATTTGAAATAATTGTTGAACCTGTTGAGACAAAGCTTCCAACTTGGATTGAAAATCATTAATTATTTTGGACTGCCACCTTAGTTTTTGAACCCCTGTCTTTGGAAAGACACAAATGTGGATGAAGAACCAGCACCTCTTTTTGGCATGGCCATCGCGATTGCAATGGTCACAATGGAACCGTGCTGGTTTCTTAAATTTTCCTTTGGCATATCGAGCAGTGAAGTCTCCTTGCTTCGTGTTGTGTTGGTAGCACAGTGGGCCAATTGTTCAGCAAGCGCTCCTGATGCAATTGGAGCTGAAGGCATGACACATCTCCTTGTTTCCTCACATTGGGTTATGGCACAAACTTCATTGAAAGTGGGCAATTGAGGACTCCTAAGACTTTTACGTTTGACATCCTCAAATTCAGGCCTAATGCTTGCTAACGGTTGAAAGATTTTTTCTCTCTCTTCTAGATTGACATAATTTATCACATTCTAGGTTGCAGATTTATACCGACGAAGCTCATCCAATTGCTTCTTCATTTTTCTTAGGTTTTTATTGAAAGATTGTGCTACGCCTTGCTTAGAACAAACGACTCCTTGCTACAGCTCAAAGATCCAAGATGCATTTTTGGCTTGACCATACATCTCATATATCGAATCCCACAATGCCTTGGCTGACTCTGAATATACAAATATCTTGTAGATCACTGGTCCCATGAAATTGAATATCTAAGACATTATATTATGGTCATTCACTTGCCATTCATCAAATTTGGGATTTGTTGTGGGAGGTGCTCTAATCTTCTCATTGATGTGACCAAGCTTCGATCTACACCCTAAGAGCAACTATTATAGCTCATGACAAAGGAAGGTAATTTCTTTCGTTGAGCAACAACATAGTCAATTGTTGGCTGTTTGTCTCCTACACCTTTGTTGTGTGGGATGCATCTCCGGACTTCTTTGACCCCTCCATGACGTGTTGGTAGTAATAACAAGGATATGACAGCAACAAAGAGAGGAACAAGCACTGACCAAAGAACACAGATCGTCGAAGAATAGGAACAGACCTGAACATAAGTAGATCAAGACAATTAGATGTGCAAAAAAACCAAACCCAAAAAATCACAGATTGAATCAAACATGTTTGATACCATGTTGAGTTTTAATAAAGCAATCACAAAAAAGAACACAAGAATTATGAGGTTTAGCAATGTGCCTATGGCCTCGGACAAAACTCTTAACTCTCTTATTTTTTTGTCATAACATTTTTTTGCAATTTGTACACAAGGGTTGCTACAACAAAGGAGACAAGTAAACCCAAAAATAGGAAACTCCAAAAAATAAGAAAACTGTCAATATACAGATTTGCTTACAATCTCTCCTCTTTGAATAGGAGTGCAAATCTCGCCAATATCACAAATAAAGCCCAACCTCCTCCTCCACCTCCTCCCCGGCATAAGAGCCAACGGAATGTGGTAGTGCCGAGTGGAATGACTTCGTCTCCCCGCTGGCTGCCCGCTTCAGCGTGTACGTCCCTGACTTTGTCTTCTTTGTAGACTCTTGCACAATGAGGCCCAAGCGGACGGAGCAATTCCAAGCCCATTGTGCAATTGCTCTAATGGAGGAGAAAATATTGGGTCCAGCTGGAGGCAACTGGCGTGAAGAAGATGAATGTGGTGGGGATGAGCTACGGAGGGTTCGTTGTGTGCAGCATGGCAGTTCAATTCGGAGAGGGCGGATGAACTTGGTGTTGATTTGCGCGACCATGTGCTCGAAGAAGAAGGACCTGAACAAAATGAACATAAGAAGGAAAGGAAGATGAACAGTAACCACAAAGGAAGGGAAAAAAAAAAGAGTTCAAGAAAACACGATAACAAGACATCATTTTGTCTATATAAAATTGCCGATTATGCTATTTAAGACAATTGATAATAAATAGACCTTTACATGAGCATTTTCACATGAAAATTAACTAAAAAAGACTACGTTAAAATTTTGCAGAAAAAAATTATAATTCTACTAATAAATTTAAAAAAATTCATGACTAATTTAGTACATTTTCCCCGCACTTGCTATTCTCACTTTTAAACCTCCATTTATTAGCTTCTCGTGAAACTTTTTCTTATGTTTATGCTATTGCCTAAATTTAAATGTGTATGTGTTTTTTTTTTTAAAATATATGTACTTGACAAGCAATGATTGACATGACAAACACAGCCCAATAAACTTATCATATAAAAAGCTATGTTTTTTTTTTCTAGGTAGATTCAACAGAATTTATCCATTTAAATAAGCATTTTCTTGAACTTTTTAATGACGTTCATTTATTAGGAAATTAAAGGAAAACATTGTACACAATATATATCCACTCATCTCGCTAACGTATATCAGAAATACGTTTTAATGATAGATCTTTGCAAAACATCAAAGATTTTCAACAAAAAAACAATATATTAGTGAAATACAAAGATTTTTATTTTCTTATTTCAGAATGTTTTCTGAAAGACTGTTCACAATACCGCTTTCAACCTTAGAAAAGATTTGGCTGGAATAATTGTATGTGGTACTATTATAATCGTGCCATAGACACCGGTTCATCTCTAGTTAACATGATGATGCCAAAAAAAGGAGATATAAAATGTTTGATCTTTTTTGCCAGCATCATATCAATTTAAAAGTCTTTGAATGACGACTTTACATTTCTTTCTCCTATTAAACCCACAATTAAATTGTCATTTGAAAAACAATTGGCATTAAAAAAAATGTTTTATCTTTTATGCCATCATTGTATCAATTTATTAGTCTTTAAATCTTTAGACACCTACAAAGGTAATGCATCTAGGCGTCTCTCAATAATTTGAAAAGAAATAGAAGAAATTTTCTTAAAATGCATAGGAGCGTTGTATGGTGTATATCAAACTGTGTTATTATGACTTTTAAGATTATTCGGTTATCAGAGAAAAATCAATATATTTTTATTGTTTCAGAAACAAAGGGCGTGCATGGAAACGTTTCTTAGAAACGTTTCCAGGAACACTTCTGTACGGATTTTGTTCGGGAACAAAAAAAGAACAAACGCGTTTGGTTGCGTTTTTCTTTTTTTGTTTTTTTCCGGAACAAAATAAGAACAGAAAAAAGAAACATAAAAAAGTTGTTTCTTTTGAAAAGAAACATTGCACAAAAGAACAAAAACGAAAAGAACAAAAAAAACCCGGAACAAAGGAAGAACACCGTGAAGCTCTTCTCCTTCTCCGTGGCTCTCGTCGGCTGAAGCTTCGTTCTCGCTCGTCTCCCATCTCTCGGCGCGACTCTCCGGCGACTCCTCACTCCGGCGACTCCGGGTACACGGTGGTCCTCCTTCTCCTCGGCGTTGCTCCCCCCTTCGGCGCTCCTCCTTCTCCGGCGCATTGCTCCCCCTTCGCTCACTTCTCCCCTTCTGGGACGGCTCCCTCGAGCCTCGAGCGAGCGTTGCTCGCCACTTCTCCTTCTCGCTGTCTGGCGTCGAGTCCACTGTCACTAACCTAGCGACCTCAATGACGGCATGGTGATGCGATGTTGTGTCCCCAAGAGTCCCAAGCTAGGGAGGCCTGTTGAATTTTAGTAAGTCAATCACAAAAAAAAATACAAGGATTACGAGATTTAGCAATGTACCTACATCCTCGGACAAAACTCTCAACTCTCATTTTTTTGTCATGACATTCTTCTGCAATTTGTACACAAGGTTGCTACAACAAAGCAAACAAGCAAACCCAAAAAATAGGAAAACTATTAATATACAAATTTGCCTACAATCTCCCCTTTCCTTGAATAGGAGCGCAAATCCCCCCAATATCGCCAATACTTCTCCTCAAGTTGGAGCGAAGACATCATTAGAGATCAACTTATTCATCATATCTTGAAATAATCCCTTGGATAAAGCTTTAGTGAACACATCAGCAAGTTGATCCTTTTTACGAATATATGGTGTCTCTATCATCTTGTCTTGAACCTTTTCCCTTGCTACGAATATACGGTGTCTCTATCATCTTGGTCCTATCATGAAAGATTGGATTTGAAGCAATTTGTATTGTTGCCTAATTTTCACAAAATAGCTTCGCAGGCTTGGACATGGCATCACGGCCCAATTTTTAAAGTAATAGATGAAGCCATACAATCTCACTAGTGGCGGTAGCCATGGCTTGGTACTCAGCCTCTATGGTAGATTTAACCACAACTGTTTGCTTCTTACTCTTCCAAGTAACAATATTTCCATCAACAAAGGTACAAAAACCCGTGGTTGATTTTCTATCCATGGGGTTCCTAGCCCAATCAGCATTAGTAAATCCCACAATACCATTATTCTTCAACAAAGTTCCTCTTGCTAGAGAAGCTTTTAGATATAAGGAGCTAGTTTAACAACTATATGCCATTAAGTAGGTTTTTGCATAAATGGCTCACATAGCTGACAGAATAAGTAATGTCAGGTTTAGTAATAGTTAGGTAAATTAATCTCCCTACCAAACGCTGAAATTGCCCAATATCCTGTAATGGTGTTTCCTTAAACACAATCTTACTGCTATAATCCATAGGAGTGCTAGCAGGTTAAACACCCAACTTACCAATCTCCTTTAGTAGATTTAAGATACATTTCCTTTGAGTCAAGAACAAACATTTGTCAGAATTTGCTACTTCTATGCCCAAAAATACCTCAATTTTCTAAGATCTTTAATGTCAAACTTCTTGCTTAACAACTGTTTAAGTTTTGCAATACCCATTAAATTACTACTAGTAATAATAAGATCATCAACATAAATTAGACAACAATACCTTCACCAATTGCTTTAGTAAACATTGAATAATTAGACGTGCTCCTTTTGAAACCAAATCTATCGAGTGCGGAACTCAATTTGCCACACCATGCTCTAGGCCACTACTTGGGACCATATATTGCCTTCTTCAATTTGAAAACCATTCCCTTATTATTCTCTAAGGGATGTCCTGGAGGGATATCCATATAAACATCTTCCTCATTGGAGGAAGGCATTCTTCACATCCATCTGAAACAATGGCCACCTACAGTTAATTGCCACAGATAGAAGGACATGAACAATGTTCTTTTTCACCACAAGAGCAAATGTTTTCTTGTAGTCTATCCCATAGGTTTGAGTATACCCTTTTGCAACAAGCCGAGCTTTGTACCTCTCAACCAAACCATTAGTATTGTATTTGATCTTGTAATTCCACCAGCATCCAACTGTCTTTTTCTCGTTTGGCAACTTAACAAGTTCCCAAGTATGGTTACGGTCCAATGCCTAAAGCTCATCTTTCATGGCATTCACCCACACTTCTTTTACATGCTTCCAAGAAGGTATTGGGTTCCTTTTGATTTTCAATGGCAAATTAGAAACTTAAATAATTATGAGAAAATCTATCATACCTAATAAAATCCTAAATGGGATGCTAAGTAGTATGATATGTTGAAAAATCACTGAGTGGTGTCGAAGGCCCAGGAATGCATGATGACCTGTGGGTTGGGGCTAAGATAATGGGTGCAACATCTGCTGGAGCTATCTCTGTTGCATATTCAGCCCTAACTTCCAAATCAGCTACATTTGTTGTAATGGCAATTGCATCAGGAATGGCAACAACATTGGGGACTAGCTGACTCCCTTGAACAGCCACCGTTGGAACTTCCTCTTTATCTAACATTGAATTCCCGATAGGTAGGACATGAAGCAAAAATTCAGAATAGTCACCTTGCTCCCGTGACTTTGATTCCCAAAAAAAAACATGTAAGCATCTTTGAAGAAAACATCACGAGATATATAAACACGTCCAGTACTTGGTTCATAGCATTTGTATCTCTTCTTGACATTCGAGTATCCTACAAACACACACTTTTGAGCTCGTGGATCTAGCTTGTCACTAGATCAAGAATGCACATAAACACACACATCCAAAAAAATTTAGGTGAGAGATACCAAATGTTGGGCCATACCGACTTTCAATTGAAATTTTATACCCAACACCTTACTAGGCAAACGATTGATTAAGTAGCTAGTAGTAAGGACTGCATCTGCCCAATATGTCTTGGGTAAATTTCCTAAGAATAACCATGTCCAGGTAACCTTAAGTAGGTGCATGTATTTCCTTTCTGCAACTCCATTCTGCTATGAAGTTCCCACACAGGAGGTCTGATGGATGACTCTCAAGCCACGTAGGAACAGTTGAAAAGCTTGATTGGTATATTTAGTTACATTGTCTATACGAAGAATTTTCACCATAGTGTTTAAAGTGATTTTTCACCAAATTGCAAAAATCTTGAGACACAGTCATCACTTCACTTTTGGATTTAAGCAAACAAAGCCATGTAGCTCAGGATTTGTCATCAATAAATAAAACAATATACTAGAACCCCTCCTTAGAGTCAATTGGAGAAACCCCCCAAATATCCTAATGAACTAAATAAAATAACTATTCCGATTTATGTGTGCTATGTGGAAAATGTAACATATGCTACTTAGCATAATAACAAGGATCACAGCAATTGGAATCATAACTTAAAGTCATATCAAGAGTATGCAATACCCGATCAGAGGAATGACCTAAACGCCAACAATTGAGAATTGTCATTAGTCTTCCTTTGCACCATCAACACTTCGTTGTTGAGGTCCATTGTATACAACACATTCTGCAACAACCCTTCACCAATCATCCTCCTGGTGGTTCTCTCTTGAAAAGACACCTTTTGAGGAGTAAAGATAACACTGCAATGCCACTGATTAGTATATTTGCTAACTGACATTAAATTTGAGAATAATTTAAGTACCGATAATGCTTCAAAATTATATGAGAAAAAATTAATTTGTCCAACACCACTAGTTGGAACCTACCCACCACACACTTGGAGTAATATTGGATAGCAAGTTTGGAGAACTAGACATGTGGTCTGTAGCCCCAAAGTCAACAATAAACTAAGTTTTGGATAAAGCTAAGTAAGCATGAACATTACCGGACGTCATAGCCAAATTTCTAGTTTTAGTGCTAGAAGCATTCGTTCCATTGCCATGTATTTGAAATAATTGATGAACTTATTAAGACAAAGCCTCCAACTTGGATTGAAAGTCTTTAATTGTTTTGGACTGCCACCTTAGTTTCTAAACCCATCTTTGGAAAGACACAAATGTGGATGATGAACCGGCACCTCTTTTTGGAATGGCCATTGCGATTGCAATGTTCACAATGGAACCGTGCTGGTTTCTTAAATTTTCCTTTGGCATATCGAGTTGTGAAGTCTCATCGCTTTGTGTTGTGTTGGTAGCATAGTGGGCCAATTGTTCACCAAGCTCTCTTGATGCAATTGGAGCTGAAGGCATGACACGTCTCCTTGTTTCCTCACATTGGGTTATGGCACAAACTTCATTGAAAGTGGGCAATTGAGGACTCCTAAGAGTTTGACGTTTGACATCCTCAAATTCAAGCCTAATGCTTGCTAACAGTTGAAAAATTTTATCTTGCTCTTCTAGATTGACATAATCCATCACATTCTAGGTTGCAGATTTATACTGACGAAGCTCATCCAATTGCTTCTTCATTTTTCCCAGGTTTGCAGTGAAAGATTGTGTTGCGCCTTGCTTAGAACAAACGACTCCTTGCTACTGCTCAAAGATCCAAGATGCGTTTTTGGCTTGACCATACATCTCATACATAGAATCCTACAATGCCTTGGCTAACTCTGAATATACAAATATCTTGTAGATCATTGGTCCCATGGAATTGAATATCCAAGACATTACATTATGGTCATTTGCTTGCCATTCATCAAATCTGGAATTTGTTGCGGGAGGTGCTCTAATCTTCTCATTGATGTGACCAAGCTTCGATCTACCCCCTGAGAGCAACTGTTAAAGCTCGTGACAAAGGAAGGTAATTTCTTTCATTTAGCAACAACATAGTCAATCGTTGGCTATTTGTCTCCTACACCTTTGTTGTGTTGGATGCATCTCCGGACTTCTTTGATGCCTCCATGATGTGTTGGTAGTAATAACAAGGATATGACAGCAACAAAGAAAGGAACAAGCACTGACCAAAGAACACAGATTGTTGGAGAATAGGAACGGACCCGAACATAAGTAGATCAAGACAATTAGATGTGCAAAAAAACCAAACCCAAAAAATCACAGGTTGAATCAAACATGCTTTGATATCATGTTGAGTTTTATAAAGCAATCACAAAAAAGAACACAAGAATTATGAGGTTTAACAATGTGTCTATGTCCATGGACAAAACTCTCGACTCTCTTATTTTTCTGTCATAACATTTTTTTGCAATTTGTACACAAGGGTTGCTACAACAAAGGAAACAAGTAAACCCAAAAATAGGAAACTCCAAAAAATAAGAAAATTGTCGATATACAGATTTGCTTACAATCTCTCCTTTCCTTGAATAGGAGTGCAAATCTCACCAATATCACAAATAAGGCCCAACCTCCTCCACCTCCTCCCTGGCATCGGAGCCAACGGAATGTGGTAGTGCCGAGTGGAATGACTTCGTCTCCCCGCTGGCTGCCCGCTTCAGCGTGTACGTCCCTGACTTTGTCTTCATTGTAGACTCTTGCACGATGAGGCCTGAGCAGTCGGAGCAATTCCAAGCCCAGTGCGCAATTGCTCTAATGGAGGAGAAAATATTGGGTGCAGCTGGAGGCAATTCACGTGAAGAAGATGAATGTGGTGGGGATGAGCTACGGAGGGTTCGTGGTGTGCAGCATGGCGGTTCAATTCGGAGAGAGGGTGGATGAACTTGGTGCTGATTTGCGCGACCATGTGCTTGAAGAAGAAGGACATGAACAAATGAACAGAAGAAGGAAAGGAAGATGAACAGTAACCACAAAGGAAGGAAAAAAAAAAATGAGTTCAAGAAAACAAGATAACAAGACATCATTTTGTCAATATAAAATTTCCGATTATGCTATTTAAGATAATGGATAATAAATAGACCTTTACATGAGCATTTCCCCATGAAAATTAACTGAAAAAGACTACATTAAAATTTTGCAAAATTTTTTTTATAATTCTACTAATAAAATTGCAAAATTCATGACTAATTTAGTACATTTTCCCCTCACTTACTATTCTCACTTTCAAGCCTCCATTTATTAGCTTCTCGTGAAACTTTTTCTTATGTTTATGCCATTGCCTAAATTTAAATATGTATTTGTTTTGTTTTTGTTTTTAAATATATGTACTTGACAAGCAATGATTGACATGACAAACACGGTCCAATAAACTTATCATATAAAAAGCTATTTTTTTTTTCTAGGTAGCTTCAACAGAATTTATCCATTTAAATAAGCATTTTCTTGAACTTTTTAATGACGTTCCAATTATTAGGAAATTAAAGGAAAACATTGTACACAATATATATCCACTCATCTCGCTAACATATATCAGAAATACGTTTCAATGATAGATCTTTGCAAAACATCAAAGATTTTCAACAAAAAAACAATATATTAGTGAAATACAAAGTTTTTATTTTCTTATTTCATAATGTTTTCTGAAAGACTGTTCACAATACCGCTTTCAAACTTAGAAAAGATTTGGCTGAAATAATTGTATATGGTACTATTACAATCGTGCCATAGACACGGGTTAACATGATGATGCCAAAAAAAGTACAAATAAAATAAGTTTGATTGGTAGATTTATATGGTCACTATTTATCAGTTATACAAAGGGTTAGAACGATTTCAATGCATTGTGAGGTGATGGTATTATATTTGTGTCCTCTCTCGCGTGATGTCTTTTGATTTTTAATTTCTCAAGTAGCATTATGTAAGATCTCAGTCGATATTGGACTAAGGACTCCAATTGCTTCTGGTCTTCTCAAAGCGATCAGTTCACCAAACCAGTCGGGCGTGTGGGCCGTGCTGTGCAATGGGACTGTAGCGTCCTGCAGGCTTCGCCATTCTCCCTAGCCGAAGTGTTCTCAAGCCCAATGTCTGAGCCAGCATTGCATGCATGCATTCGATCCATGCGAGCGCCGGATACACACGGCGAGCTTCCGTTGCTTTTTGGCCATCGTCGGTCACGTGGTAACTTTATGCTTCCTCTTCTGTCGATCTCACGCTGCAAATGGCAGTACGAGTTCATATACCTGGACCCTAATATCAGGCCACACGGAATCGCCGCCGAACCCAATTCCACCGTACTTATACATGACATAGTGGGAAGTTAGAAATCGCATAGACCCAAAAAGAAAACGAGTGAAAAGAGAGGAAAATCAGATATTAGAAAGAAAGAAAGAAAGAGAAGGGCTCCTGAGGGGAGTGGAATGGCAAGGAGATGTGGCAGCCATAACAACAACAACGACAACAGGTGGTCGCTTCACGAAATGACCGCTCTCGTCACCGGTGGAACTGATGGAATCGGATTTCTCTCTCTCTCTCAAATACTTCATTCTTTTGCAGTGTTGATTTCGATAATCCATTAACTATTTTGGTTTAGGTTGGAGGAACAAACATGATGAATTAGGCATCTGAAAACTGTCAATTATGGCATCTTATTTCTTCATTACAATGTGAATGATGGTAGAATTGTGTACGGATTAGGCAGTCCGAACGTCGAGGTACTTTTTTTGGTCCTATGAGAACAAATATGGCCTAGAATTTCTTGGCCGGGTGATCAGTCCTTTAAATACTAGCCCGGCTAAATAACTCCGGTCAAGTCCAATCCGGGCTATTCTGGCTTAGGCCCGAAATTTTGCGTACATAACTTCTGATAATGGGTTAAGTAGCCCGGCTCAAGACTGTCTGGGCTTGAAAAAACCGTTTTCAGCTAGGCTTGCCCCAAGAGATAGTAGGTTCTTCTAAATTCAGTAATGTTGGATTCTATAAATAATAAGCTAGAAAATCTATATAATCGCCATCTAAAACTCGATCGATGGAAATGACGAGGGACATAACAGAGAGCTCAATTACTTCGAGGATTGCGTTGCTAAAATGGCCTGTTCATAACAATCCTAGGTATGACATGTACTAAGGCTTAATAGTCATATTGTTGTACCATGATTAGGCATGCCATTGTCGAGAAGCCAGCAAGGGCTTGGGGCCACCGTGTATACCTGCTCCAGAATTGCAGCCGGATATTCATGAATGCTTGAAAGATTGGAAGAGAAAGGGTTTCCGGGTCATGGGTTCGACTTGTGATTTTTCCTTAAGATCGGAGCGAGAGAAGCTGATGCTTACTGTGTCCTCCCTCTTCGACGGGAAGCTCAACATCCTAGTAAGTCTGATCCTGTGGATCCGATTACAACATCAATAACAAGGTCGTAACTTGTGCATTTCTTTCGATAGATTTGGTACTTGGTTTTCATTTGATTGGTAGTAGTTTGTGTGGTAGATCAACAGACCAACAGAGTAAAGCTGACCATGGAATATACAGCGGAAAATTTTTCATTTATCATGACAACTAACTTCGAATCAGCTTACTGTCTAAGTCAACTCGTGCATCCCCTTCTCAAGGCCTCAGAAGCCGGAAGCATTGTGTTATTGTCATCTGTTTGCGGCGTTGTTTCAATGAATGTTGGACAAATTTGCTTGACAACCAAAGGTAAGTTAATATTATCATAACTAACTATCTGAACTTTTTTTCATATGTAGCTAAAAAATTCCTCTCTTTTTTTCTCCAAGTTGATTGTTAGGAGCAATGAATTAATTAACCAAGAATTTGGCATGTGAATGGACTAAGGACAATATAAGAGGCAACTCTATTGCACCTTGGCACATAATGACCCCACAAGCCCAGCCTCTAAGATTATCTCTTAAGGCTGTAAATTTTCTCTCGTGCTTGAAAACAGTCACTACATAGATCTTGAACAGGTTCGTCATCATGATATGACATGAACTCATGTTATCGTAGTCACTTAGTAACGAAAAGTTCCATGACGAGGTGATAGCAAGGACGCCGCTCGGCCACATTGGAAAGCCAAGGAGGTGTCATCATTAATGGCCTTCTTCTGCATGCCGACAGCCTCTTACGTAACGGGACAGAGCATTTGTGTCGATGGAGGGTTTACCGTGAATGGCTTCTTGTTTCTTGGAGCATTAGCCCAACTTTCTTTTGCCCGTAAGACGCTCCTTAGTGAATTTTCGTTGCAGGGACAATCGATTTTCTCGTTAATAAATTATGGCATGACAATGATGTTATATCTATGCATGATATCTTTTTCATATTTAAATTCTCACGTAGCATCTTCCCATAATATCTAAGTACTATTTTTCAAGATGAGCAAGTGAATTCTCGAGCAACCAATAGAATAACACTTACGTTTATCTCTCAATCTAGTGACAAAGTGAACACTATGGATAGTTTCACTTGGATTGTCAAGATCAAGGGGCAGGCAAGAGATGAGAAAGATTGTCTGAGATGTCGATGAAGACGAACACATCCCCGTCCGTCATGGAGGAGGCATCCAAATTATGGACTTATGACTCTAATCACTGCTAATTTTCTCAAGTGATCGGTTTACCAAACCAATCAGGCCTGTGGGCTATATATCTGGGCCTTATGTAGTCAAACCTCTTGGCTGCAAAATACAGTAGTGAGTGAACCTAAAGTGGACTTTCGAGCGTCACTTTGGGGTTGGTTCAAGCTTAGCCAAGTTATATTCGAAAGAGAGAACGAAAGAAGAAGATGACGAAAAAGATGGAAGGGTAAGGGTATTCCATTTGAAAAAAAAAATATATTCTCGAGAATAGATTCCGAACAAAATTAATGAGTAAAAAAAAGTTGCTTGTTTGTTCTTGGGAACAATTCCAAAATCAAGCTAATCCAAATTTCTCTTTTTCTTTTTTTACTTCTTCTTTTCTTCATTTTCTTCTTCCTTCTCTCTTCTTCTTCCACCGCTATTGCCGTCCACCACCGCTAGTCATCGGTGATCGATCAAGTAAGATCCGACAAGCTCACTGAAGGCTTGCTCAGCCACCAACGAGCCTCACTCGGCTAGGTGAGGCTTGATTGAGCCTCTTGCCTAGGCGAGCTCGGTCAAGGCTCGACCAACGAGGCGTGGTCCCGCTCGAGTCAGCAACGCTTCGACAAGGTTGCCAACCCTCATCTGACGATCACTAATCATCCTGAGGTCGGCGACAAAGAAGAAGAGAAAGAAAAGAAAAAAGAAAAAGTAGTAAAATTATTTAAAAAATTAAAAGAAAATGATTTAGATTAAAAATTTTAAGGAAAGTGCAAAATACAATTTTGTTTGAGGTTATAAATTTTGGGCAATTATCAAACATCTTCAAATGCTTAGAAATTCATTGAAAGAATAAAATAAAAAAGAATAATTTCTAATTAGAAATTATTTTCAAGAGCGAAATGATTACTGAACAAGCTCTAAGCGGCCAGCAAAAAGCAAGTAACAGTAGTTGTTTTAAATCATCCAACCAAACTGAATTGAACCGATCGAACCATTTCTTGTGCTCTAATTAAATCTTGAGGAGCATTTGCAACCCAAACTGAACAGTACTAATGTCACTTGAAATCAAATCAACTTACCAAACTAGATTCCCCCCCCATATAATCTCATCCCCAGTGGCCGAGTTAGGTTACCCAAAAAAATATACCCTCAAGCAACGACCGGATTATCTTTATCGTAGTCCAACACCCAGTCGGCTCTGACCCAAGATCCTTTAGGAAACCCCAAAAAACAAAAACCAGGTAATGCATAATTTCCCAATTTATCAATCTTACTAACGACAAGCATTTCTCGAAACATGGTCATTGGATTTTAAAAATTAAGTTCCGGCCGATCCACATTTCCGATTAAACAATAGGTTTATAAACTGAATAGACAACAGATGGTCCATATCATTTGATCTCGACAGTTTGAAATATGATTTCCACTGGCGTAATGCGACTACGGAGCGCGACCGAGGACGAGGTCCGGTTCCTCCTTCCTGGGAACGAACGATTCTTATCCGGACTCGAATCCATCGACGATGCCGGAATCGCGTTCTCACCGCGCGCGGCTCGTCCTTCACCTCGCGTGCGACAATGCCATGGCGATGTCCTGCACGCTTAGCCTTCCTCCCTCGCCAAATGCTCACGAAGAGCCACTATCCCTCGCGCGTAGTCGATCCGTATATAAGCTCCTAATGCACATGGCAAATCGTTCCACCACCTGACGAGCTCTCTCTCTCTCTCTCTCTCTCTCTCTATCTGTGCCATCGAACCTCCACGTGACGACCCAGTTCTTCTCAACTTCTCTGCAACGACGCTAACGTAAACCCTCCACCGAGCACCAACCGCTCTCCTCATTGCCAGCACCAAACGCTTACGTGTCCCTCGCCCCCCTAACACGTATCCACCACGCGTCCGCCCACCATCGTCGCTCTCATCATGCTGCTTCTTGCTGCTTGCTGCTGCTGCTCTCACTCTCGCATCCACGAAGCCACGCGTCCCGCATCCGGACACGAAACCTCGACCCTTCCCCACGAGCTTTTCCCAAGCGCGCCTCTCGTTGCGCGGTTCCATAAAAGAAAGTTCAACCACGCTCCCCCAAAAGCGCCCGCTCTCTCTCTCTCTCTCTCTCTCTCTAGAACGCAGAGGGAGAGAGAGAGAGAGAGAGAGGAGGAGGAGGAAGGCAGACGCGGCGGGGAACCCAGAGAGAGAAATGACGTGGTCAGTTAAGTTAACCATGGTCGAGTTAATGTTCGCTTTCCTTTCTTTTTTCTTTATTTTTTTTCCGGGGCCATCATCGGTCGCGTGGCGATTTCCAGCCTCGTCTTCTGTCAACCTCAGGCCCCCGCTAGCGAGATGGCGGTACGGCCCCACACACGTGGACCCTCACGGTAGGCCCGCCCGCTCGCTGAATCGCCGCGCGGGGCCCAGCCCCCACCCGTACTGTCCTGTCTGTCTCCCACACGTTGCCCAGTCGCGACTCGCCACGTGCCCGGCGGAATCTCCCACCCCCACCCCACCCGAAAGGGACTTTTGCGGAACCACCACCCCTCTCTCTCTCTCTCTCTCTCTCTCTCCCTGGAATACTCGCATCGCTCGACTTTTCTTTCGGTTTTCTTTTTATTCTTTTTTTATTTTTCGGTCGATTTGAATCGTTCGATATCTCTTTCTTTCTTTTTACTTAGATGCTCCGCAGTAGGATGATGACGTGAAAGAGAAGAAGAAGCGAGGGCATTTGTTCGTCCAAAGCCAACGGCTTTTTAACTTTTCTACCACCAAGAAAATAAAACTTTAAAAAAAAAAAATTATGTGATTACATATGCTTATTGCCAAAAATTTTAGGCGTCACGGGCGATGGATCAAATCGATGTGAAGCAAATTTAACAGAACGGGCGGTCTCGAATCGACAGAGTTGATATTCTATATCTGGCTCGGTCTTTGCACAAAATAGTTTTTCTTTTTTTCTACAAATGGATTGAGTGAATGCGTGAGTCGTGTCGGCACATGAGAGGAAGAGTTCCAAGGAAATTCACTATTTGCGATGTAGATGACAAGGAAAGTAGGTAGTTGGGAAATTAAATTTCAAAGACTGGAGATTCAAGGACAAATTGAAAGCGGAGTTGTGGAATTTTAAAAAATTATGGTGAATTGCGCGGTATTTACACCAGAAAGCATCATAAAGTAAATATGAAGAATGAATAACAACATAAATAATCTATGAATTTTGATATATAATGTCGTTTATAAAATTTTAATTTTTTTAATGTGATTTTAGAGTTTTGACGTATATTTTATATAAAAATATTCGAAATTATCCCGGCCCCGATCAAGACACGTGGTGTCCGATCCGGGGATGGGCTCTCTTTCTCACGGATTCATCTCCGTATTTCTTTCGACAGGGGCGTCAACGATGGGGACGTGTGGGCCCACATGTCAACCTTCGCCCCGATACGTATGAGCATCCCATTGGGCCACGGCATCGGAGAAGAATAAAAGTCGCGGTCTTTTCCTATTTGTTTTTAAGAAAAAACCAGAAACATAAATAAACAAAATTTTTCCAGCTTCGAATGCGAAAGGACGCGTGTCACCAACTCGAGGGGATTTAAATTTCGACACGAAAGGACGCGTGGGGGGACCATATGCGTGCCTGGCAGGCAAGTCCTTTCTTTTGTCCCCGAAAAAAAAGAAAAAAGAAAGAAAAGAAAAGTCCTTTTTCTAGTTAAATAATTGCACAAAATCAATCTAGATATTCAAGTAAATAATTTACATATTTTTCAGGGGACGTAAAGCTAATTCCGAGTCTCATTAAGATAACATCTGACGAACAAGACAGATGCACTCATGCGTAATTCCTATATCGTATTAAAATAATCAAATTAAGAATTCTATTATGAAGCGATTCGAGATATCTGGACGTATAATTCTCGTGGTAATGTCATTTTATTAATCATATAGGTTGGCCCCAAAAAGATAAGATTTTTCACTCATCACATGGCCAGTCCGTAGGGAAAATGGAGCGATCCGTTCGTTCGCAGATGTCGGATTGGGCCACGCAGGAGAGATTGGGAGCACACGTGGTCGGCATCGACGGAGGAGAGAGGGTCGTTAGGAGGGGAGATCGACGGCTGGGATGGCCTCATTTAGGTGGAGGGGAAGCCCGCTAGCGAGCGAGCTGACGTACGTCGGCGGACCTGCCCCCGTCACGGGACGACGCTTCTTCTTCTTCTCCTTTCTGCTTCTTCGTAGGAGAAGAAAGGAAGGCAGAGCTTTTAGCTTCCTCTTGAATTCTCTCTCTCTGCGCGGAACCTGGTTTCTGTAGGGTGTAGGCTCATGGGATTGCTCGCGAACGTCCTTTATGAGCGCTCTAGGGTTCTCGGTCGTGTCTTCGTTCTGGTGCTCTAGCATCGGTCTGGCCGGAAGTCGGTGCCGTTTTTGGAGCGGTCTGTTTCGGTGTCGAAGTGTGCAGAAGAAGAAGAAGAGGGTGGTGGAGCAAGAGAGAGAGGGAGGAGGAAGGCGAGTGCTTTTTTTGCTTTGGTAGTTCTGTTTTCGATGGCGGAGATCTGGTGCGGGGTGGTGAGCGAGACCGAGACGGACCCGACGTGTAAGCCGAGCTCCAGGGCCGCGAGGCGGCGGAGGATGGAGATCCGGCGGTTCAAGTTCGTCGGCGGCGGCGGGGCCGGCGGCGTCGTCGCGGCGCACCCTCGAGGCGGCGAGGCGGCGGGCTGGCGGAAACGGAGGAGGCCGCTCAACGCCGCCGGAGGATCTTGCTCCGATGAGCAGAGACGCGTCGGTGGTGAATTGGGCGGCGGGAGTTGGGGGCGCAAGGCTGCGTCGATCAGCGACGATTCGCTGAGCCTGATTAGAGTGGCGGCGATGACGACGGCTCTGAGCAGGACGCTGTCGAGCCCGGCCGCTCTGGAGCTCCCGAAGGAGTATCCGAAGTTCGGAGTCTCGTCCGTCTGTGGGAGGAGGAGGGAGATGGAAGACATGGTCGCCGTCCACCCTTCCTTTTGCCGCCGGCGCGGCGAGCCCACCACCGAGCTGCATTATTTCGGTGTCTACGACGGACATGGTTGCTCTCATGTAAGAATTCCGGGCTAACTAAAATTCAAACAGCATCGCGAGCTTTAATGATCCTTAAAAAAATGAAATATTTCAGTAAAACCTCTAAAATATGGTCTATGGGTTCATTGGTAGGTGGCAGTGCGTTGTAGAGAGAGGATGCACGAGTTGATAAGGGAGGAGCTGGTGGTGACGAACAAGGAGGGCGGCGGCGCGCTCCGACGGAGTGGCGGGCGGCGATGGAGAGGAGCTTTCAAAAGATGGACAAGGAGGCGATCGCGTTCAACGAGAGCGCGGCCGCGGCGGCGCGCGAGAGGTGCAGGTGCGAGCTGCAGTCGCCGGAGTGCGAGGCGGTCGGGTCGACGGCCGTCGTCGCCATCGTCACGCCGGACAAGATCATCGTCGCCAACTGCGGCGACTCCAGGGCCGTGCTCTCGCGCAAGGGAAGGCGATTCCTCTCTCCTCCGATCACAAGGTCCGGCACGACTCTTGGGCTTTCATTTTTTGAGAATTTATTAAGGATTCATACATAAATTCACTATATCGAACTGAATAATTATGATCATGCGTGCGAATTTTAACGTGGTGATATTTCCGGCAGCCGGATAGGCCGGACGAGCTGAACCGGATCCAAGAAGCGGGCGGTCGGGTCATCTACTGGGACGGGCCTCGGGTCCTCGGAGTTCTCGCAATGTCGAGAGCCATCGGTAGGTTTCATCGGGTGGCACGTAATGATCTACTGCGTGTTCTTCATGTTTTTGATCCTCGCGTCTGATTGAATACGTTCTCGTTTTTTTTTCGGGCGCAGGTGATAATTATCTGAAGCCATACGTGAGCTGCGAGCCGGAGGTGACGGTGATGGAGCGGACGGCGGACGACGAGTGCCTGATCCTCGCGAGCGACGGGCTGTGGGACGTGGTCTCCAACGACACGGCATGCGGGGTGGCGCGCATGTGCCTGAGGGGGAAGATCCGCCCGCCGCCGGAGGACGCGGGGGCGGCGGCCGAGCCGGCGCCCCCCGCGGGGATGGTGGGCGGGGAGAGGAGGTCGGACAGGGCGTGCTCGGACGCGTCGCTGCTGCTGACGAAGCTGGCTCTGGCGAGGCACAGCACGGACAACGTGAGCGTGGTCGTGGTGGATCTCAGGAGACCTTGCTAGACGCTAGCACGTAGGGCTCAAGCTCTCTTCTCTATTTTTATTTTTTATTTTATCCCTTATTTTCTCTTTCCGTAGTTTTTATGCAAAAATTAATTCCGAGATCGAAATTTGTTAATTGAAAGGGGAACAGAATGTAAGTGCTCATCTGTAATTTTGCCGGGTTGATTTCCGCATGCGAACTGCTGCTGCGACATTAACATCTCCTGAGCAAATGATGCAAATGAACCGACCTTTGTGAATCACGAAAAGTGGGAGAGGAGGTCGTTGGCGATCTACTGCTTAAAGACCTTCGCTGGTCCTTTTATCTTGTTCATGGTTTGGTCCCAAGTAGTCTGATCTTTCATCTTTGTGTCAGGGGGTTCTCCGAAATGAACGAATGGGCACAAATCTCAGTGGCCATCGGGGTTTCCGTCCTTATGCTCATCCCGTTTGCCCATGAAAGGTCATTTCTAGTCCTTTAGTAAGGAACCATACCATTTGGATGACAAGCATGAATACATGTTATTTTGCCGAAGAACTTCCCGAAGGGGGAGATTCTGCTTTTGTTCCATTAAAGTTGCCTGCGCCGTTTCATGTTATAATTATATATCGAAGCCCGGTCGTCAAGAGTTGCCTTTGATCGACGCTTTTACATGAAGGGGGTTCTTAAGTTAACATGGCTCTGGAGAAGGAAGCTGCCGTCAAACATAATGTCCATCGGCAGGAATTCATGCTCCTTAAAAAGATAAGGTTTTGGGTCGATCCCGACAACGTGTCTCATAGAATCGTGAAATTTCATAGTGGCTAGAGCAATTTTATGGTCGTTCAAAACTTCTGTTCAACCGAGTGAAGATGATGCAATGAATTCTTTGAATCTGAAGAAATTTCACCAAAAAGATCAACGCTTTCTTTGGCAAACCAGCCCTTCCCTGAAACGGAAGAAGATGGTTGAATTCAAGAGAGTATGGTTACGAAAAGGGTCGAAATTCTGCTTCGATACTCTAGGACAGTAGCCTAAATGTCGACCATTCCAAAAAAAGCCCTCCACATCCAAAGCCGCCTATGGAATGTCCATAGTCCTCGAAAATCATAATTTTTAAAGCGCTTTACATACAGCAATTGACTGTTCCCGGTGAGGAACTTAAATCATACATATGCTTAACAATGGGAAATGCAAAATTGTCGAGTGAATAGGCTCAGCTGAGGTAAAGGTCAAAGTCTATGCGAACGGGTTAGTGGCCCCAAACCCTCATCGGTGTAGGAAATAGGAGAGGCACTACTAGTTCACAGGAAGCTTTTCCACTGATTCCACATCACAGATGATACTGAAAATGAAGGAAAAAATGTTGCAATGAAGATGCTGCACTAACCGAAAGAGAACCTTCCTCTGAGATGACTATTAACCATACACCCACTTCCAAATTCGAGAATCTTAACAAAATCTTCCTTTGCTACATTTCCTTGCCGGAATCTTCAATGTGACCAGACTTCAAGGTCTTCAACTTTCTGTACCCCTTGTCAGTTCCAAAGATCCTGGCAACATAGATAAACAATGATGCTTACAATAATGAAGGACATCATATGATCAACATCTCTATAAAGAGCAAAGCCCTGACCCAACAATACTAGTGATGAAGAAAAAGAAGCACAATCAAGATCATGTGGTTAGGAGGAGAATGTATCACACGTCTCTGCTGGCATGCAACAACTTATGTATTGTGCCCAAACAATGTGCTGTGCATATCTTTCTTATTAGCCTAAATGCTTATGGGATTCAGGATGCAAGTCCAATAAAAAGAGGAAGTTTAGTAATCCCCCGCACCCTTTAGGGTACCATAGGTCCTCTAATTGAGATGATAGCAGAATAAAAATTTTCTGTGATTTCATCACTTACTCAATTACATCATTCAAGCAGGGTAAAGCATTGCTCATAAAACATTATCATCTAAGCATCGTATAAAAATGGCTAATTACAGATTATTTGCAGTCCATTTCTACCCAGGAAAAGGCCCAATAGAAGGATCAAGTAGAGAACTTCTGATACAGGAAAAAGTCTCAACAAACAACAATAGACAGAGTTCCAAAGGAACTTCGGTTTGTGAAAAGCTCACAGACAACGCCCAAAAAACATACAATACTAGAGAGTGCAGCAGGCTACACAGGCCCAAATGCTCTGAAGGAATGATTCTAGGGTCAATATGACCATTCAGGTTACAAAATGCACAGAAGGCAACTTCAACTTTTAAAGGTTCACTCTATCTGGAATGGTAGGAAACTCCCATCAATTAGAGATATAAATGGGACAAGATTTACATATGCGCCATTCAAATAGGAAATGGGAACAAAAATTTGTTTGGACAAGATTTACGTTTTTCTATCTGAAATCCTGCGGCCTGCACACTTTTGACCTTTTTGAAAGCTGGAACACTTCAAACTTCCACAAAATGCAAATGTTGACACATAAGTTTCCCATATGAACTTTTTATATTCTTTTCAGAACTGATATTTTAAATTTTGGTGGGAAAACAGAAAAATACCTTCTGCTTTTGCTTAAAGTCAAACAGATAAAGCCCAAAGAAGTCTGTTATAACTGCAAACAGCTCTTGCCATTTAAAAAAAACAAGATTTTACAAATGTAGCAAGTGCGAAATGCAGACAGCAAAGCAAGGTAGGTATAAAAGATAATGATGATAACAAAATTTGATATGGCAATGTCATATCATCCTTTTCACTCATTGATGTAGGCCCTTTCCCACTAACTAGATTCAGTGAGCATCCATAAGAAAATAGGTCAAATACTAAGGAAAACAACAAAGACAGAAGATAAAAAATGATATGAAAGCAGTTCTTTAACCATCATTTTTTGCTTGGACTACCTTAAAAGAATGATAGGACAAAGAAAAAGAAAATCTTATGGCCTCACAACAAACATGAAGTTAAGAACTCACCAATCCATGTACACAAAGGTTGACGCGTAGTTTCCAGACTTGGTATACAGCAAACGGTGGTGGTAATCATGAAAATCAGCACTGAAAGATACATGAAAGAGATATTTCGAGCAGAAAAGTCAAGGGCAGAGCAACTCATTATAACACATAATGAAGAGAGGGACAAAACTCTAGCACGTACCCCCCATATATTGGCAAAAAGTTTGAAAGGCTCCATGGGAAATGGTAACCACAATGAGCTTCAACTGTCTCCAGCACTCTGAGTACCATCCATAACCATAAAGTCATCAGATGGGGCCCAGTAATGGCAGGGCCAACAATGGTTGCAAAACCAAGAAACAGTATCTCAGCAGGGTGTGCATATTCGGAAGTCAGTCCAAAGGGTGTCGCATATCTGTGTTGATATGAGCACATTCACATGTTTTTCCAAAGAAAGGGCTAGAGTAAACAGTGAAAAATCCTTGCTTACTCATGGTGGACACTGTGAACATGCTTGTACAGCCATTTTGTATGTAGAACCCTGTGGCCCCAATAGAATATAAAGTCCTCAAGGATGAAGTAGAATATAATCTGCGCCAACACTGTCTTCCTGCAACATCGGAACGAGGAAGTCAGTAGCTCCTCAAGTAAAGGTACAAAAAGATGGTCATGATGCAGTCCAACCTTGAGGGCTACTTTGAACAATGTTGCAGAAAAAGAACATTTCACATATAAAGAAACAGAAAATACCAGGATGGCAGGGAAGACTACTTCGCATGCCCATGGATCTGAAGACAGGATAGGAGAAAATCATCACTGGTAGGTTTACACACAGATGATACAGTACAAGACGAGTGATGCATTTTTCCTGAGCTGCAGGGGTGTTATTCTTCGGCTGCACAAAATGTTAAAACTCCATGAAGATGGAAGAAGGAATAGGAGAATCCACAGATGACATAGACGGGTTGATAAGTAAACTTCAAGGTACTTCTCAAACAAAACATGACCAGAATTATTGACACAAACTTCAAGTTTAACAGCAGAAACCTCTCTGACTGGGGAAATGAGGTTGTCAATCCTTAGCAATACCATTCCTGTTCCCTTGATACTGCGAATCATAATTTGTTCAATTGTCGCAAATGAAAACTTTTACCACAGGCAACAATCTTATTTCTACCCTTGTTATTTCAATATCAAGTACATAAAGCTTTTGATAACTATTATTGCCCATGCTTTTAGACATCATACTGGCAGAGACATATTCAAAATTTTGGACAAGGAAAATCTTAAATGAAAACGAAAGCTGTTTGCTCCATACAAGATTGAATGCCACAAACATACATACATGTGTATCTTCGCAAGCGTCTTTTGCAAAGATGGGCTTTTAAAAAGTTTAAGGTAGTTTTATCTGCTGTCTACACAAGATCATCCATTCCATTCACATTTTAACAGCGGGAAAAAAGGACTTCAAAACAAGACCAAGGGTAATATTATCAAAGACACAAAAATCCAACCTGTATTTTGTACTTGCTTAACCATCCTGCCCGTTCAAGAAATATAAAAGGCAGTCCTGAGAAGAAAAACACACTTTCATGAAGAAAGAAACTCCCGAGGCAGGCCAGTTGAAAGTCGCTGAAATGCGTGACCAGATACTGCAGAAAAAGGAAAAAAAAAGATCTATCATTAACTTATCCCCACTAGAAGGGTGAATAGAGGTATGGTAAAACTGAAGGCAGCGAGAGTTTTTCTAGATAAAAGCAGGATTTTAGAGCTTTCTAATAAATAAATAAATAAATAAATGTTGCTTTCTTCTCATGCCAATAGTACGAGGGATACTTGACAAAGCCAATGAATTAAGGGGATCCGGAAAACCAAAGAATTAGAGCTTTATCATCGCCTAATGACATGATAAACAACAAGAACAGCAAGGAGTAAACATAAAGATATAGAGAACCAATGTTGACTTAGTTTTCTGTCGATTGCAGTAATCAATAAGTCCAGCCAATTTTCTCTTGAAGTCAATGATCAGTCATGCCAAGGATGACGACAGAAGCTAGAAAACCGCAAAACAATGGTCTTGGTAAGAATTGGCACTGCGCAAACGCAAAAGCCTCAGACTTCCAATTTGGACGGCTGCATCGGCAGACAAAGAAGGTGTACTGGCGAAATTTTAATTACTTCAACTACATGTAAGCTCCGATGTTGATGCCACTCATCTCACCTCACAGAAATTGCGAAATAGAAAACCAAGCAACATATCGGGACGAAATGCAGACATGCAGGACATTGTAACATCCAAATCCTCATCAGACGAGCAGAACACAACTGAAAACCGATAGAGAAGGCCAACCCTTCATTCCTTTGTGCCCCAGAAAGTGCTCTAAACCGTGTCAACCTCCGACATAAGTCATAACGCCTGCATGTTCCTCTCGATTAACATTACGAGAGATCTTTAAGCCCTAATCCGCAGTGCCGGAGCAGATTAAGCGAAAAAAGACAGCAAAGAACGAATGGCCTCAGAAGATACGCACGGTCATGATTGCCCGAGGATCCTGACGTCCAGTGGCAGACACTGGTCATCCATCAACCACAGTTAAAGCTTTCCGTAAGCCACTCGTAAACCGCTAGAGAACAAAAAAAAAAAAAAAAAAGAGGTCCAAGGATCTAAATCGAACTACGATTGCCTCGTGTCCGAATGGGAGTCAAACGACCGCTACCGCCGCTAGAGAGGCGCAATCAAAAAAACGGAAACGACAAGTAATCCGACGCCGACATTTCGCGGTCCAATGTCCGTCCCCGACGCCAGCAATCGGCCGCGGACGAACCTACCCCCTCCCCATCCCGTCCGGGGTCTGATCCATCGCCTCCCTCTCGGAATCAACGAGACGCGAGCGGCGGCCGAATCGGAGCCCCGAAAGAAGAGGAGAAAAGGAAAACGAAAATGGGTTCCGACGACGGGGAGCAGATCCGGACGCGGGGAGGGACCGCAAAACTCGAAGCCAAGAGGAGCAGAGAAGAAGGGAGTAGGAACAGAGGGAGCGCATACAGAGCAAAGCGAAGCAGAGAAAGCGACGGAGAGAGAGGAAGAGATAGAGAGAGAGAGAGTACCAGCCAACCAGATTCGATGATTGAAGCCATGACGAGGACGGGAGAGAGAGAGAGAGAGAGAGAAGGAGGAGAGACGGGGGACTTTGAAAAGGGCGAGAATGTGATGGTGGCAGCGAGCGGGGAGGACTGAGGTAAGTAAGGGGGGAGGATTAGAGATTTTGTGTGAGAGAGAGAGAGAGAAGACACGAGATGAGACAGACTGTCAGGGCGGGGGTGGCGTGGGGGAGGGAATCTGACGAGGAGCCTTTTTGGTGTGCTGCTGAAAGCCTGAAACTCCCTCCTCCCCTCCTTATATTTAAGTTTGACTGAAAACAAAAAAAGAAAAAAAAAAAAGAGAGTGAGTGGGGGAAGTGAAAACGACGAGTGAACGTGAGCGTTCGGCCTACGTGCCACCCTCCTCTCCTCCTCTTCCCCCTGTGCTTTCAAATCCAAATCCTCCCTCCCTTCCCCTTGTTTTTGACCTCCTCTTTTGAGATTCTCTTTTTTTTTTTTCTTTTTTGTTTTCTCCTATCGTGATCTGTGCTGATGCTGGCTGCCCAGATTTCTTTTTCCCTTCACCTCCACCAACCTCTCACATGGCTTTCCCCCTTGACAGTGACTTCACCGCACGGGCGGATCCTGTCACTCCCCTCTCTCTCCATATGACTATATATATAGGGAGAGAAGGAATTTCCGGAAATCACCCGAGATGGATAGCGTTTTCTCAAGGAGCCCTCCGGTGAGAGTGAAATGCTTACGTGACTGTTTTTAACTTAGTATGAGAATAATATATTATTTCGGATCATAAAAAATGAATAATTAAAACTATTGTTGAGTTCACGTCTGAATTTATAACTCACGTATTGTTATTTTCATAATAATTTTTCAAAAAACTGTTATACTAACAAAATCCTATAAAAAAGCACCTCCTCCCACCTACCGTGCCAATCACGTGCCCCTTTTTGCCATTAAATAGGGACATCCCTCTGCCCCTCAATAAAACGCCGATCATATCTGAGAGATGTGACACCATATTAACTCCATTTGCATGCGGCAAACTTCGACCGCATGACTCCACATAAAGACCGGATAAAGTTTATGCAAACTTGCAAAAAATAAAAAAGCAAAGAAATCATCATGGCATAGAAAATACAGACAATCCAATTTGTCGATCTTTTCCTCCATCATGTACAAGCTCATTGTCGATTCCATCGTACATTTTGCATACTTGATCGAGTCTCTACTGGACAAGAAAAGTGAAAATGACTTAGTCAAGTGGAGTCCACATCAAATAGTGAAAATTACACGTGTTTTGCTTATTATCTTATATATAAATCCTTTTTCCCGATTTACTCCGAACATATAAATTCTTACAAACAATCAAATGATAATAACATTCGAGCAATCTCACAGCCATAGAAATCCAAGCACAAGCTCCTATCCAAATTGGAATTCCTTTATAATACGAGCCCACCAAATCGAGTCAAGCTTAAGTTTAAGAAATCTGAGTCACGGGTGAAGCGATAATGATTTAGTTAAAAAGTTCACATCAAGTAGTGAAAATTACACGTGTTTTGCTTATTAACATATATATAAATTCTCTTTCTTGGCGTATTTTGAACATATAGATTTGTTCAAGCAATCGAGCGACAATAACGTTCAAGCAATCTCACGTCCGCGGAAATCAAAGCGTGGGCTCCCGTCCGAATCGAAATTCATTTATAATGTAGGTCTATCGAACCGAGTGAAGCTTGAGTTTAAGAAATCTGAGTCGTGGATAATTTACGAGCCTCTCCCGGCATTAAATCACGTCAACTCGACCTAGACCTCTAAGAAAGCCCCGTGCAGCCTCGAGATTGCTACGGACCAATTCCACTAATACACATGGCATTACAGGTGATTACACAATTAATGAGCGAACTAAACCTTTGACCAGATACTACATTTGACTTTTCAGGCAGGGATCACATCCCATCTCCCCCGGGACGAGCGACCCTCTCCACGGTCATACCCTCGAGATAATTGTTCGGTAATTTTTGTCACGTTCGATGGCCAGAATAAAAAATGAAATAAAATAAAATAAATTAGATCTCGTATTTAGTTTGTATCTAAAATAGGATAAAATCAGACATGAAATGAATACGATCTGGATAAAAATATAATATAGAGAAAGTGTGATAAAAGTGCATAAAATTACTTCTATTAATGTCATAAAAATAAAACGTATCTTTCAGGAATTACAAACTTCTTAAATTGGAAAAACTAGTTATTAAATATAAAATAATACTTGGATTCTAATATAAAAAAGAAAATCGAAAATAACAATGGACAATAGTCTTTTTTTTATTCACATTTTTAAGTATGATTTATAAAACGAAAAACCCTAAATCAGTACACTTGTGATAAATTTATTATAAACTAATATGCTACAAATTTACCATAAAATAATTTTTTGACTAGAAAAAATTTCGAAATTGATATATTTATGATAAATTTATTCTTTATTAGTTTCCATTAAATTGGATAAATACCACGAAAAAATATAAACTTGTATATCTATAACAAACAAAGGATAAAACCCCATACTAGCACATCCATCAATTGCCATATGTCATCAAACTAAGCAATTTAATGATAAAGTTTAACAGAAACTAACGAATGATAAAATTTGTCACAAGTATACCCATTTTGGGATTTTGATAATAAAAAAATTAATTTGAGATAAATTTATTGTAAGTATATCAATTTTTCGTGATATTAACCATTTTATTTATATATTTGAATTTTTATTCTATAATATATATTTTGTATATTTATGTAGTTAGTATCTATATTTATTACCTACTGTAGGTATATTAGTATACTTTTATTATTTAATAAAATTTTCATTAATGAATGACGGAAGGGAATAAGAAAAGAAATTAAAGATTAGTGGAAAAATAATTACAAATTAATTAAATGAAAATGAAGTAAAAGAACCCTAATTTTGAATGAACAAATTCAAATTTGAAACAAATCTTTTTAATTCACTCTGTCTCATTCTTCTCCGTATCTCCGCACCATGTTGAAATTTCATGACTCCTTAATTCTTTGTTCACATCAAAGCTCCACAAAAATGATAAGAGAGTTGAAGCACCTTTTCCTTTGAAGGTCTTTGATTCACGTTGCAAGTCCACAAAAGCGGCAAAAGAATCGAAAACTCTTTTCCCGGAAGTGATGAAAAAGTCAAAACATTGTACTTTTCGGAATGTAAATAATCATGTTTTCTCTATTTTACTAAATTTGGTGTCCATGGACTGATTTACCTCATTAATGTTATTGTAGCCCAATTTACATTTCTTATTATTGTTGAAAATGTGGCTCTAGAATGCTGCAATGAGCTCTTTTTTCTATTTGAGATGTGGATCATACCACGGTTATGAATTAATTGATGGAGACTATCTTCGTTTGTACAATTGTGATTTCTTTAACAATGAATCATGAGAAATTCTTACCATCTTTTTTTTTGCATTTTTATGTTCATTTAGATTGATACGTTATTCATACCAAATAATAGAAATGGTAGTAAATGATTTTTTTTTTATCACTACAATCATCAAACAATGAACATTATATATTAAAATCAGGATTTCAAATCTCAGCCATCTATTCCTATCCTTACTAGAAATTGAGATGACCAAACACAACTTTTGAGTATTTCACCCTTCTGAATTTGGAAAAAAGGTAATTCAAATATTTCATGCATACCTTGTATTTTCCAATTTCATGATCATTTGGATGCATATCCCAAAATAGACCAAATTGTTTTATAACTATTTTTCTAACTATTCATTTCACGCAAAACACGTGTTCTTTTTCAAATATATTTTACACGAAAAAGGTCATTTTTACTCCATCATAAACATGATGTCTAATTAACTCAAACATCCATATGTGATGTATTTTGAAAATTTTCTCGCTCAGATTTTTTATTTTCCAATTTTCTGATAGGTTTACTTTTTTTTTTTTTCAATAGTTTGTAACGTGCTAAAAGATTTTCACGTGGTAGGAGACGATCAGAAGAGAAGACGATTGCCAAAGACATTATTCGTACAATGCCAGACGGGCAACGGAGATCGCAATACCAGGGTTCAACAAGACAAGATGGCCCTTATGGTTATGGCAATCAATCATCGGCCGACGGAAACCTGGCGAGACACAACGGTGGAGCCGAGGAAGCACACGCCATAGATCGGCCCTGCAATGAGAATAGATGGCGGGATTGCGGACCATGCGAAGGCCCGAGGTTCAGCCAATGGTAGTCCTCAATCATAGGTACATCTTTTAACATGGCGACGTTACATAAATGGCCTAAGCTTTTACATTAGTTTGAGATTTTCACAATGATTTCTAACACATTATACATGAGCATATTGATGTTTAACGAGGACGTTCTTTCTTTCCGTCACGGCACTCGAGCGATGGTGGAGTTGAGAAGGCAAATGTCGGAGACCGACCACCGACCCGGCAGATTATGGTCCAAAAAGCACAATGGCTCTTAAGGCGATAGGGACGTGTAATGTCGAATTCAATCTAATCTAATATATTTGTACATCGATCGAGAGATTCATCTCTACCCTCTTGCATCTATCAGTGTACACAAAATCAGAATCTGCACATCATAACATAAACAAGTGCCAAGGCGAAACCGAGATGGGCCTGGTCGGCCGAATCACCCACCGCCTCCCCCACCGCCGTCCGCCTGGGATATGTAGACCGCCCCTGCAAACATAGCTCCCGAGGAGCCGCCACCGCCATCAGCATTGGCACCTCCGTGATGGTTGACCGTGACGTGATGGCCGGTGCCTAAAGTGGCGTGGCCTCGGCCTCTTGGTTTGCGCTGTTGCTGATGTGGTTTGCGACTAGAGGGTGGGGGGGCCGTTCGTGGTGGTGGCCGTCGGCTGCGCGGCTTGCTACGACTGCTCTCGCCACCGCGATGATCCGGCTTCCCGATGCAAAAACACAAGTTGAACGCCTTCATTTCAAGAAGAGGTTCGAGAAGGCAAAAGGAGATTTTATATAAATAGAGCTGGAGCAGGACTAATAATAGATAAGATTCGTTTGATCACAAATCCGTTCGGTTCACGGTCGTATGTGGGATTGGTTTTGTTGCTTTGTATTTTCGACGAACATTGTGATTTATTTTATTTTTGCCTTTTTAATATTCCCCCTTTCCCCCTTTATTTTCTTTGAAGAAAAAAAATAATAATAAAGGAGTGTGACGTAACCATTTCATCAGACTTCTTAAAAGGAATTTTGAGATTTGCGTTGCTGTTTTCCTTTACAATATACACAAAAGAGATGAGGTATTAGTTTGTTTTCCATACCTTTCTCCGTTGAATTAAACTGAAATTACTCAACAGTTCAAAATTGTATCTTCTTTTCACATAGAATGATAAATCATGTTGTGAAGTATATCAGATAAAATACCACAATAAAAGCTCATCGATCATGGCTAAACTCCTTTTTTTATTTATTTATTTTTGGCAAATGGTTTAGAAACTTATCTGACTCTTGCAATGCAAGATGCAAAAGGAAAACTCAAGTTGCACGTCATGAAATCTACAACCGAAGGGAAAAAAAAAAAAAATCTAACCTAAAAAATCTGAGAAGGCGAAAGGGGGAAAAAATGTCTGAGCCCGGGTTCGAACCGGGGACCTCTAGTGTGTGAGACTAGCGTGATAACCGACTACACCACCCAGACCTGTTTGGTCCTTTATTGCATCAAAACCAATATTAATATTTCAGCAGACGGCGACAGTGGCTTACATTCCTCATTGTTTTTTGCCCTTTACTTTGTTTCTGAATCGTAAGTGAACGACGCTGAATTTCAATTGCCATTAGCTAGAGAGTCAATCCATTTTTCATTCCCGAATTGTTGAAGCAGTGGCGATGGCAGGAAGACATTCCCATCTTTTGCCGAATAAAACAGTGACTGAGATTGGTGCTGATACATCGTTGTAAAGAGAGTTTATTTAGAACCCATAAACATTAAGTACGAATACAAAGTATAAACCGAGAAAACCTCATTTAACCGACACTCTTTAATCTATCGCCATCACCGTAAATCTGGAGAGGTAAAAAGATACAAAATGAAAAAAGGTGGATTCAAATGCTATCGTGATCTTGTGAGTTCAGAAAAGCTATACAAGTGAAATGTGTGTTTCAAACAGTACAAACAGTACATGACGAGAGAGACAGATTGAATTAGTTGTTGAATGTAATTTCAAGACGCCTTTTACGATTGAGTTTCCACGACGTCCTGGGATCCTAAACTAAACCTTTTGCCTCGTGTCCGAGAGAGTTTATTCAATGAACTCTGCCGGCAGCTACCAATAATCCCTGCAGGAGCACACCCCGTCTTTAAAATGGTGAAAACGATTCACATCTCGGACGAGGATCTCTCTCTTTGTATACTTGGAAATGAATTTTGTCACCGAGTGACAGTCTTCACATAACCTTAAGTTCTTGGTAATCCGTATCGTCTCCCCCTTCGTGCTGTTGATGAGTCCGAAGGCCACGGCTAGCTTTTCACTGTGCCCCAACAAAATGCGTTCTTTCCCCTCCAGATCAAGATCGTAATGCACAATTTTGGTTTGCGGCATGTAGCCCTCTTCCTTCATCTCCATCGACAAGTTCAGCAACAAGGCATGGAGCTGCTCAATCTGCGGATTCAATTCATCGACTGAAGCAAAGGAATATATCTTCCTTTTGACTTCAATCCAACAGCGACCAGGGACCTTTTGCAGTCTCCGAGCTTCCAGAAGTTTCTTCACTTTTCTCACCTCATCCCACATCTGGGCCTCCGCGTAGATATCGGCTAGGAGAACATAATTTCCAGCATTTGTGGGTTCAAGCTCGAAAAGCCTTGCACTTGCTCTTTCTGCAAGCTCAACATTGCGATGAATCCTGCACGATCCAAGGAGTGATCCCCAAACTTTAGGCCCAGGTTCAATCCGCATCTCTTCTATGATTTTGGCCGCTTCATCTAGTCTGTTTGCCCGGCCAAGAAGATCCACCATGCAAGCATAATGCTCCACGCTAGGGAAAATCCTATGTTCCCTTACCATTGAGTCAAACAACATCTTCCCATCCTCTACAAGTCCGGAATGGCTGCAGGCACCTAAAACACTAACGAAGGATATGGGACTAGGTGGGATTCCGCTGATGATCATCTTGTTAAAAACCTGAATTGCCTTCTCTCCAAACCCATGAACCCCATAACCTGAGATCAACGAATTCCAGGAAACTACATCTCTCTCATCCATCTTATCAAAAACTTGTTGAGCTCGGTCAAGCTTACCACATCTTGCATACATTGTCACCAGAGCACTAATGACTGGCAAGATCGAGTCTAGACCTCTTCGCAGAACGTATCCATGAATCAACCTACCCTGCTCCAATGCAGCAAGCGCAGCACAGGCTTGCAGCACGCTGACCATTGTCACAGAATTCGGAAGCAAATCATTGGTCTCAAGAGTCATCTCCCTGAAAAGTTCCAAAGCTTCAAAAGGCATACCATTCTTAGCATAACAAGCAATCATAGCACTCCAAGAAACTACATTCTTCTCTGGCATCTCATCAAACACGATTCCAGCCCATTTCACGCACCCAAACCTGGCATACATGTCCACCAAAGTAGTCATGATATGAACATGGCCCCCATACCCATGCCGCAGAATATGGGCGTGAATCTCCTTCCCTTTTCAAAAGCGAGAGGCCGCATTCCGAAACTACGCATGCTTTCAAAACATAGTTGTACGTGAACCTATCCGAAGGAATCCCGGCCCAGTTCATCCTTCTATACAAGTCGATGACCTCGTGTCCACGACCCGCCAAGGCGAGCGCCCTAAACAGCGCGTTCCAAACATATATAGTTCTCTGGCGAGTTTTATCAAACACCTCCCGGGCATGCTCGATGGCGTCCAGCTCGGAGTACATGTTGATGAGCTTGGTCGCCGAGGAACGGGTCCTGGTCGAACCCATTCTCGAGGAGGTGGCGGTGAACGCTGAGGCCGTGGGAAAGAGAGTTCTGGCGGGCGCAAGACAGGATCAAGAGCTCGTATGTGCGCTGGTTGGGGTCGGTTTCTTGAGAGAGGACGCGAAGCGCCCGCTTCAGTTCACCCCTCTCGCACAGACGCTGGATCACGCGGTTCTTGTCGTCGGCGGCCGTGGAGGTGGAAATGGTGGGATTGGAAGTTAAAGAGCAGAGAGGCGGTCTGCAGGAGCCACGAGCGGCGGTGCACTTGAGGTGTTTGCGGAAAGGAGGAGGAGGAGGAGAGGGTAGTTGAACGGGTTGGGGAGATTGAAACGCGAACATTACACGATGACGAGAGAGCGGCGACGCTGTCTGCAATTCTCGCTTATGAATCGTTACACGGCGAGGCGGAGGTGGAGTTCGGAAAAGCCGCTTTTTTTTTCCGGCCGACAGAGAACGGGGACGGTTTTGTCCGTTATTTGTTAAGATATGGGAGAATTTACATTTGGCCCCCAAGTTTTTGGGATTGTCACGTGTTAAGGATCCGACGTTTCGACTTTTACAATTTACCCCCTAGATATTTTAATTGATGGCGATGTGCCCCTTAGCCGATTTGTTCTCACATATCTGGCCGCGTGATTACACGTGACCAGTTACCGAAGGTGAATTGGTCCTATATCGTCTTTATATGTGAGAATAAAATATAGGAACTTGTCCAAAATATATATTTCAAAACAATATATTGATGTGGATTTCGTGTTGATTTCAGTCACAATCTCTCACGTGCAGTATACATTTCAAAACTATATATCGATGTGGATTTCACCAGGCGAACGCCGCCATGGCCTTGCTAGCCATGGGCCCGTCTTTGCCAATGGCAAGGCCATGGCAAAGTCAGCCTCGCCTAGATTTGGACAAAGCCGCCTCACTCGCAATCTCCAAGCCTCCCCAAATTTGGTGAGACTTGGTGATGGCCATGACCCTCGTTAGAGCCTTGCCGGTCACTACAGGAAGGAGAATTCCAAGGAGGAAGAAGAGAAAAAAGAAGAAAAGGAAAATATGAATAAAACATTCAAAAAATAATAATAAAAGATTGTTTAAAATTGCTATGTCGATGTTGGCCGGACGGTGTCCATTAGCGCTAGCTAGCTAAAATTGGCTAGATAAATTAAATTGTTATTAATATGAAAATGTATATAACTAAATTGATCTAATTGAGATGTTTAAGATTTTTTATTTTATTTCACCCATATGTTATGATATAGAGAATTAAATAGAGAGAATTAAATAGAGTTGGAACTCTCAAATGACAATACTAATTTGGATCCTACTTAGGTTCAGAAGCTCGACGTGCGTAATGCACTGACTAATAAAGCCATTTGGGTTACGTTCCAAGACCATGACTATCTCAACTCCAATTACGTTCGATTGGAAGTAGATGCATGGATAGCAGAGAATACAATCTGACCAACATGTTCGAAGGTTGCTGCTCTGTTAGTGGAAGAAAATTGTGGCCCCTAATGAAACTAATGAATCAAAGAGTAGAGAGGGTAGTCCTCTGCCACTGTCAAGATTGCTCTGCTGATATCTAAGGTGACCAAGATATTGGATATTGAAGATGTCTTCAAGCTGGAAGGATCTTCAAATAAGGTGAACATCTTGATGGACCTTGATCAACGGTGAACAAGTCAAGAAGAACGGGGACATTCGTGATGGCTTGAAGGTATAAAGATTAGGTGAACAGTTGGATGGACCTGATGAAGTGAGAAAGCACAGAATGTTGATTTTCGATAAAGCTTGGAAGATCCACAAAGATGAATAGTTTGGTAAAGTCGAAATTGCTAATATGCTTGGAATGACTAAAAAAAATTGGTCGTTATTAAGTGTAGCGACTTGTTATTAGAGTAGTAGATTGTTGGCAAAGAGTAGCTGCCTTATTTAGATGAGGTGGAAGACTCTGACAATACCGATGATCCTTATGAGTTTAGTGAAGATGAGGAACCGGTGTGTGTATATGTTGTACTTGGACATCTTAGGAAGCTGATTTGGTCAAATCAATGAATATAAAGAATCAACGAGGAGCTAATGTCCCTGGAGATCTTTGGAAACTAATATGGTTAATCGGTGAAGATAGGGAACTAGCGAGGATGCTAATGTTCTTAGAAGTCTTTGTATGCTAAAGAAGTCATGAGGATCATTGGATGATTGATTGTGAGTCGCCCGTATAGTTTGTTAGTGGACAACATCTATAGACTAGTAAAAATCTGCATATCTTGATTATGCGGAAGGGATCGTAAGGATATACAGTCTTGGAAAGTGTTGGTCATTTATCCACCTGCCTAAAACATTGAAAAAAAGAGAGAAGAAAATAGTTGTTACGATGGCTTGAAATTTGCAAAAAGATCACTAGACTTAATCAAGAGTAGTTTGGGCATTAATGAGTGAGTCCGACAAAAGTACATTGACATTAATTGGGAAACTATCGTTGTCAAAAAGAGACATTGCCAATATTAGAGAGCCATTCTGACAATTTATGGTGATGATCTATTGTTGGCTACAATAAAACCAATGATTACTTAAGAATTTCGATGGGCAACGGTCATATGAGGATATATGGCTTTATATTGAGTCCAAGAGAAGTAGTTGGGTTGGTTGGAAATGAACAAGATGATGTGTTTTGAATATTCTTCTTTACTCTATTTTTGTTGTTAGCCGATGTGTATTCTTGATGTCAATGTTTGAGTAGTTCTAATGTTTGTAATTGGTGATAAGAGCAAGCGTACAAGAATGATAGCAGTATTGGAAACCTGGTAGTGTGATCTACTGGAAAAGCAATACTTGCTCATTATAACTTGTCTTGAAAATTGCTAGTGGATTATAGGCCTGTGATGACTCTTAGTGTTGGAGTTGATGTAGGCTTAGGAATAAAGCCGAACCATTATATATCTTCTTACAAATCTTTTACCCCTTCACTACCCACATTACCTTATCTTCATTATCACGATTTGTTAAATAGTAATATGTGCACCTGATTTCTACAATCTATTTCTACCAATGTTTGAAGTTAAACTTATTATCTTCTACAAATGTTTTTTTATAGTTCTCAAACAACCCATTTACCCCCACTTTAAGTTGTATTGTTAGGCCCAACACTTAATATCAGAGCCCATTACTTGTTATTTGAAGTGTTTTCAAAGCATAATAATCTTGTTATGGCTAACTTTACAAGAGGTGACTTTGTTTTTACAAATTTCTGTTTATCGATAATCTATTCTTTCAACTCAAGATTTCAAGAATTACTTTGTTTCTTTTAAGGATTTCTTTATTTTTAAATCAAATTTTATGGGGGTAAGAACAATAGGAGTGTCAAAGATTTTGTACGACATTCACTTAAGTGCAAAAACCTTTTTTTTTTTTGTTTATTTAAGTCCTATATCGGAGTAAAATCGATCACTTGAGTGTCAATTCGACAAATCATCTTGCGTGGATTTTTTTAATATTTTCCGATCCGACACGAATCTTTAAAATTTTTATTTTTCTTTCCTTTTTCTTTTTTTTTTTTTTTATAAGGCCGCGCAAGCCTTGCTAGCCATGAAACCCTCTCCTAGATTGGGTGAGGGTTATCTCACCCTCGGCCCCAAAGGCCCTAAGTGAGGTCGTCGTTGCCTTAACAGCCGAGGGCGAGGCCACGAATCACTAGATCTAGGCGAGGTGGCCTCGCCCAAAGTTGGTGATGTCATGATGCCCTCGCCAGCTCTAAGCAACTTCTTTAGTAGTCGACAAGGCCACAACTCCCTCGCCCAAGGCCTTCGCGGCGAGGGTAAGGCAGCCTTCACCCAAATTTGAGCAAGGATTTTGTAGTGACCCTCATTGACCTTAAGGAAAAAAAGGAAAAAAAAAAAAAATAATAGTAAAAAATATTAAGCACATTTAAAAATATTAAAAATTATTAACATCAGTGTTGGCAAAGTTACATCAGATTTTCCAATGAGGAAAATCAGAATCGACACTCAAGTAATCGATTTTTTAAATTTGTAGCACTCAACTGAATGAAAAAAAAAAAAGTTTTGGTACTCAAGAGTGCCATATGAAAGTTTTGGCACTCCTACTATTCTTACTCGTAAGTTTATGAGATTTGTGTCTTAGAGTTATTGAAGACTCTTTTTCAAAATTCCACAAACTCTCCTTCTTAGTTTGAAATTTTTTTACTGATTACTTTGATTAAGTTCTTTGTACAGAAGACTATTCCATTCCAAATGAGTAGTCTTATTTTCTAGTATTCATGTTTATATGGATTATTCTAAACAAATGAATTTAATCTCAGAGTCTAAAGATCGTCTTACTCATTTCTCACCTCACATGATCTCGCTACTAGCAAGAGGAACTACAACCTGATCTCTAGCTCCTCAATTTGTTCAGCCATGACAATCAACATAGAATTGAAGGTGCAACCAAAGCAAATGGTTGACGTGATCGAACATGGACTAGCAGCTCAAACATTAGCGAGACCTCTTATTAGAGCAGCTAGAGAAGAACAACAACCAGGTCCCCACGCTCCTTCTTGCGACGATATCGAGAAGACTTTGCACTAATCACTCTAAGCTTTTCTTTTCGTACATTATGCATTTTCTTATCTGATATTTAAGAGTATTTCTTCTGGTGTGACAGTTAAAAAGAAATTTGGGATCAACTCCAAGTCACATTTGAAAGAATCGATGGAGACAGGGAAATGAAGATGATCATCTTACTCAGAGATTTTGAGACATTCAAAATGGAGCCAAATGAAGATACGGAAGGAATGCTCATCCACTACAATGACATCATGAATAGACTTGCTGATCTTGACAAGATCTACACAAATGAGGGACATGCAATCAAGATTCTAGGAGCACTAACACAAGAACGAGTTCATGCAAAAATTGTCAATTCGTCACGCTCAAAGATCTCGACACTTAACCTTGGATCGTGGCTCACAAAATCTAATCAAACAATGAGCTAAGGAAATCCAAAGGTAAAAAGTTCATTGCATGAAAAATAGCTAACACTTTTCATGCAAATTTTGAAATATCATCGTTCGACGACAACAACGATGATGAAGATGAGGATGTAGCTTCTTTGGTTTAAGAACTCCAAAGGTTCTAGAAGAAAAAGAAGATATCTAAAGGTAATCATATCAACTATCCAAAGCTCAAAAAGACAGCACATGACAATCAGTGATTGCACCAATTTGGGGTTTTACTTTAAGTGTGTCACTTGTACTAATTTATGATTTTTTGTGGTATTAATCTAATTGAATAAAAACTAATAAATGATAAATTTATCAAAAATATACCAGTTTAAGGATTTTGGTGATCAATAAATTATTTTAGAATAAATTTGTCATAGGTATACTAATTTAAGATTTTTTTATGATAAAAAATAAATATGGCATGAATTTATCACAAATAAATCAATTTGAAGTTTTTTGTGGCATTAACCCCTTAAAAAAATTATGGAATTCGAGAAGATTATCCCCAATAATTATATTATTTTTGTCCGTATCAAATTACCATTCTTAGAATTATAGCTCAAAAAGCAAATCGGCCTCCAAGGTCAAGGTCAATATTCAACATCGCATCAAAAATCTTAAGTCGAATGAACAAAGATGAATCCATATCTAACCGAATCACCCAATCAATTTTCAAAGCAAAAGCTTAGGGGTCTTTACCTAAGTAAGGTTGGTATATCATAACCTTTCCAAACTCATCCTCGAAATAAATTCACATAAGATTGATCTTTTACCTTTTCTTTTTTTATATTGAAAATTAGATTTTTCACTCACATTACCCGTAAAATCTGCTATAAAACTGGCTGGTCCTGACCCCCAACCATAGTCGTCAACTTCTATTTCTGTCCTTGAATTACTGAACCGGTCGATTTCACTCTAATTTAGAGAAAAAGCCTAGAATGTCCTTGGTTTTGAGGTGCGGTGTTTTGTCTTTTAGATTATTGTCAACTAGATATTCGAAGCATCTCTTCAAAAAGCCAACGATGTTGTAGTCCCCTCTCACTCCAGAAGAGAAGACCCCATCTAAACTGGCCTGAATATGAATAGGAGAGAGTCTTCCCAAAAGGCCCTTCTGAACTCCCTCAGTCTATAGCATCTCGACCGATCCTTACCAACTTCAAGGAATCATTTTTGAACCGCCTAGATAAAACACAACACAACCTCAGGTGGTAAGATTACGAAGAACCCTTTTGGAACTACTGCCCTTTACTGCAACAGACCTAATCTAACGAGCAACCTCATATCAAATTTAAGCTCAAGTTGAGAGGCAAGTCGTGAAGTGCGGAATTCTTCATCATTTCCTCGACTCAATGACCCTGGACAAAATGGATCAATTCAGATCAGAATATCTCGTGGTCTCAGCTCAATACACCATACAATTGTGTTAATGAGTTGCAGCTTTTTTTTTTATTTGGCCAAGTGATGCTTAAGTCTCTACTGTCCAGACGTATAGGGATTTATCAGAAAATGACCTGTCTAGAGGAGCCTTCGATCATAACTTCGTTTCAATTAGGCGCATGAGATACTTGACAATTTACTAGCTCAAGATATTACTGGATTGTAGCACGAAGCAAAAACCAGCAAAATTTTTCCACAGAAAACCAAACCCACTTTCCGATAAATTAAAAAAAGACTTCCATCGTTCTGTATCGTAAGCAAAAATGCAGTATCTCATTCTAATGCGCAACAGAGGAGCAACTGAAATTCTCTCGAATGACATTAACAGGAGAAACCTAGAGGGACAAGTAGGAAATAGGAAGAACTATGCAAATGAGATGGTAAAATTGACCAGCATACTGAGGCAGTGATATCACCCACATCGCCATCTGGGTGGTTCACGCTCCCTATCAACTATGAGCATTTTGACGAACAACATACAATCAATTGTGTCCCAGCCCTAATTTCCTATGACAGCCATTCCAGAAAGAAAAAACATGCCTAGAAACTAGGCTAACTAGCAAACCGTAAGTTTAGTTTTCCTTGGTGAATTGATTGCCATTCAGGGACATTCTTCCAGGAAGTTCCATATGTATACAAAACTGAGAACAAGCCAGTTATATGCCAGCCAACCTCAACAAGGTTCTTACTAGAGCACGCCAACCTCTAGAAAGTCTTTAAAAGACCACTAAAACCAACAGGCTCGGACATTCTGTATTGCAGGCATGCAGCTCCCACGGCAAAGAAAATGGAGGTCATCTTTTTTAGGCAGCAGCAGGATCATTTATCACACCCAAGAAATCATCCTTAATGGTGCCAATGCAGAACTGAAAACAACAAATGAACAAAATATCAGCTATACTAGCTTGAATTTACACATTGATCAATTGACTGACATATAGAAAATCAAACGCATGCTGATATGCCACATAATATGTGCAGTATCAACCAGCTAATAACATTCACTTCTTTGGTAAGCATGATTCCCTATATTTTGAGACTTGAGATAAAAGAAGGAACCAGAATTTCCTATCTTGTCTTATTTGACAGAGTGATTATCCTTTGAGGGAGTTCTCAGTCACTCAAGAGGCCTTCTGACTCTTCCTATTCTTGGGAAGAAATTTTATAGTTAAAGGAGGTTACGCATCAGACAATGTATTCATAATAAAAAAAAACTCTAATTGGAAAGATGAAAGCTATACTATGGCCCTCCATTAGTAGCAGAGTTACCTATGACTCTGCCATGCTTCTTAAAGCAAAACTTTCAACAGGTTAATTTGGAAGGGACACTTGCTAGAGCTGTGGAATTGCTTGACGATGTGTTTTTCTATATTGGATCCTGATGAACAAAACTGGGATCTGAAGATACATAGTTCACTCGCAACAGTCCTAATGACATTAGAACTAAGCCTTTAAAAGCAAAACAGAACAAGCGCCACTGTCCATTTATGCATCCTAAGCGTTCAATTATCGATTGATGACTATTTTTGCAGTTTACTTCCATATTGCCAAGGGTATACACAATTGGGTAAACTGGCATGTTGCTGCAGCATCCGATGTCCACTAAGGACTAAATCAAAGGATGGCATTCCTTGATTTACTGATCCAAATGTACATATATAAGCAATTTGGCTTTAAAAGAAGTTTTAGTGATCCAAATATTAGATGAGCCATCCATAATCCTACAGAAAAAGCTTTCTCAGTCATCTTGTGGAAACTTGTTTTGGAAAAAAGCAGTTAGTTGGCACTAATTATCTCCCTGCTTCAAAGAGAACTATTGATCAAAGTAAGGTGTATGATAAAACTAAAGGGAGTATAGGATCAAGATAGAAAGCCATACTATCTCTGTCGCATCTACACGAGTGCCAATTATCTTTAGTCTCACTTCGCTGTCCTTCTGGATTTTCACCTGAAGTAAATCACATAAAATTCAATGATGATATGAACCTAAAGACACAAATTCGCCCCTTTGAAAAAACTTACCGATCCATCTGATGTCGTATAGTTTGGCATGTCTCCAGATTGGAACTCCATGTCATCTGGTATCAACTGAAACTCAAAGATGATGACTTAACATTATAATAGTTGAAAATAGAAGCAAAAGATGTATAACTTGACAAGTAGTTGTATTCCTCTTAACTTGACAAGCAATTCATATGCATGAGAAAGTAAAGAAACTAGTCCACAAGACTCATCCGAAAAATTCCAATGATAAGAGTGCATAAGAAGACTCTTGGAAGCAACAGCTCAAGCAAGTTGTGGACTTACATGGTTTGAGACAAAGATCTGAACTGGACCAGCCTCGGCAAAAAATCCCATCTGTGTAAAAGACATGGCTACTAATCTTTACAACTGTATCTTCACACTACAGGAGCATTAACAAACATGCATATAAAGAAAAGCCCATCACCTTGTTCACCATTGTGACAACAGCTTCTAATATCTCTCCCTTGAAGGGCCTAAACACAACGCACTGGTACTTCACAGGGAATGTCACATACCCCGTCCCTTCTCGAATCAATCCTTTCCCAATGTTCTCTATACCAGTAATCGCCACCACAAAACCGTGCCTACCACTGTAAGAAAGAAAGGATCACATGATGCTGCAGGAGTAAAAGTTGCTAAGTGGTGAAGCAACACGTTTTCTCTCCAATGGCCATGCCTCCATTACCACCAACTTTAAGGATCCTTAAATGGCCGTGAGCACACCCAATCTCGCTCTCAAGAAAGAAAAGGAAGTGACAGCTACATAAACGAGCGCGGGGGGAAAGAGAAAGAAAGAACTTGTACTATCCATTTTGCGTTCAATCACACGAAGCATGTGACAGCAACAAGAATCCCCGTGATGAGGAATTGGGAAAATGCCCCCCCTCAGAAATCAAGGAGCACTCCTAAATTGAAAACCCTTCACACTTGACAGAGGCAAAGTACCTCCAAGTGCCCTAATCCTTTACACTGCTCTTCAATCCAAACTACACGTCTTTATCGTTTCTTTCGCACCCACAAAGCAGAGAGCGAAAGCTGTCGAACTAGAGAACAATCAACTAAACGAAGCTTTCGACCGAAAAACCTAAAATCGAACCCTCTCGCGAATCAAATTCCACAAGCTTAAGCAGTAATCAAAATAGTTTACGGAACGCGAAGGGCAAGAATCGATAAAATCGAAGGCTGACGCCGAAACTACAAAAAGTGCAGAAACTCATGGATTCAGGAACGAAATTAAAAAAAAAAAGGAAGGGTCGATTGAAGAGGAGAGAACCTGCAAGTGCCCTCGACGTCCTTCATGAGCTTGGCGACGAGGTTGTCGCGGAGGTTGCGACCGAAGAAGCGAGGGTGGAGCTGCATGTTCCGCTCCAGAACGATGTGGAAGAACATCTTTCCTTTCCCCCCTCTCTTCCCTCTTCTCCCCACCTTCCGACCGTGAGATTCCGGCGGTCGCGGTCCAGAAGAGGGCTCGAAGTCGAGCTCGGGCTTCGATTGATGCCGACGGCGAGGAGGGAGCCGGGACGGCGAGTCTCGCTCGGCTCGGTGCGCTGACGGTGGCGGGTTCAGGCCGCGCTCGACTGCTCCTTGCTCCGCGAAACGCCGCCGGAGGATCTGACGGAGTTTTCTGTTCTCGCGCTTTTATACTGCTCCTAAAACTCCCGTAAGAGGGAAAATAGCAGCGTCATTGAGATTGCTCTGTAAAAGGGTGATAAGGAACGGTGTCTTTGTAGTCACAAAAGGGACGGTGTAATTTTATTTTATTTTATTAAATTTGTAGACTTTAAAATAGTTAATATTTTTTTATTTTGTAAAAGGTAATAAATATATTTAAAAAATGCCAAAAGATCACGGCACCAAAACTTACATTCAAAATGAGAAAATATTAAAAGTGGAAAGATGCTAAGATGTAAAAATCACTAAACCGCAGCAACTCCGCTACAAAGACTCACAAAACCAAAAACTAGCATGACATGAACAATCGATTACCAAACAACAACCCCGGCAAGGGAGGAGAGACGCTCACGACTTCAAATATTAAAATAATTAATATTATTCTCCAATTAAAGAAAAAAATTGGGAATATTGATTTTAAATAAAAGAAACTTAAGTAGTTCAAACTCATGTGATCCTAAGATTCATCTTGTAATGTTTTAGATTCTTACATGTCCTCGTACACAGTATTTGAATTGATAGGATAATTTTTTTCGTCTACAAATTATTATTAATGATTTATTTTGAGCTAATGCTTATATTTTTTTAATTTATGATTATCTGCATCTCAATAATTGATTTGTTTTTCTATCCTTCATATTAAAAAATTCCGCTTTCAGGGATTCTCGTGAATTTCCCTATCAAAAATTAATCTGCTAAAGTGAGTTACCCCCATGCCAACATTTGATCGTTGGGTTAACCCTTTAGAAATATAGTATGTTTGATTCTGACTTATTATTGAATACGAAAATATTTACAATTTGACATATTATTTAGTAAATATGAATTTGCAAATCAATCTCGAAAATCTAATGTTGTTCTCTCCATAAAATAAAGACGGCAAAATACAAAAATGGTCCTTGTGCTATTGCCCGCTCTCAATTTTGGACCTTCTACCTTATTTTGTGATAAATTTGGCCCTCATATTAGTCTTCATTCAATAGTTTCGGGACAAATTAAATATTTATCTTTGAATTTCAATGAAAAACATTGATTAAGCACCGTAGCAGGGATATGTTGAGATGGACTGGAATGAAAAAAATCAATAGTTGGTCCTTGCACTTCCGCTCACGATCAATTTTAGTCCCCGTGATAAATCTTTAACCATTTTTATTCCTTAAACTAAATTTGGGCCCTATTATTTGGACAAATATTTCGTTTTTCATCAAATTGAAAACAAAAAAGTTTCCAAGTGCTAAAGAATATCATGTTACAGTTTGGCAGCTTGTGTCACCGTTTTTCCAATGTTTAAACAAAGAATAATGCAGAAGATTGAATTGAAGAATTGCCCGTATATTTCAATATATAAAAAGAATACATGTATATGACTATTTATTAGATGACTGTCCAAGGAAATCAAAACCATTCCCTAAACCCTTAGGACATATTCCATTTAAACAAGATAAATCAAATCAAGATATACACAATCAAAATAGATATAGAAATTAAATGAAATATTAAATATCTCTAGAAAAAAACTAAATATCTCTGCCAATTTATTCTACATTGATATTTATCACCAAATTACCTTGAAATCAGGATAAAAAAAATGTTACAATGGATAAAACTTGTAGCAAAATAAGTGAGAAATTACCAAAATTGAACCTGAGCATTAGTACGCGGCACATTTTTAATTTCTATCCGACTTATTATTATCTTTTCTTTTTTTCTTCATGATTGCCCCTTGTTCGTCTTCGGCGTCAGCACTTTCTGTCAAAATTTGGAAGGAAGCATGGATTTTGTCATGAAATTACAATTGGTGATTAGCTTAAAGAACAAATTTATCTCGAAATAAAGAGCGGGATCAAAATCGAACGTGGAAACAATTGTACATAGACAAATTTTGGTTATTTCTCCAATTTCTTTTTTATTTGTTGACATGCGTGGATCACTGATTAGCTAATGGTTTCGAAATTCTTATCCCCTCCAACTTCTGGATCACGTTCTGCTAGTAGATCGAGAGGACCTTTTGAGGGTTGTCGCTGGTTACCTTAGCGAGGAATTCTAAGCCATTGTAGCTGAAGTCGAGCTCAATAACTTTATCAACTCACGATACTACTGATTACTTCATCGCAAGACGATCCAAGATAAATATTCCAAGTTCGCAGATGAAACGAGCAATCTTCTTTCTTTTCAATTTTAGTACGCAAAATTGGTGGCAAAGTGCGATGAAATGGACTTGACAAGAAGGGCAAACTGTGACACGGGCCAAGCACTCGCTTCACTGCTATACGCCGCTACGAACGAGATCGTTAAATTTCTGAACAGCAGCGACGCCTGGGAAAGAGAGACAATGAACTGAGAAGGACGTACATTACACTAAGTACGAATCGAGTTACACTTGTTACTTCGATTCGTGGACAGCGAGCGGGACTAGACTACACCAGACTGAACTAACATTATTGTCTCCACAATGGCATAGTGGATGCATGCAGGTAGGTTTGCGGAATTCTAAGCGAACTTTAAGCTAACCTAACACTCCATCTGAGGTTAGACGTGTCTCTGCATACGGCGGCAGTGGGGTGTAGTACGATGGAGGCGGGTTGGAGTATGAAGGTGGGGACGAAGAATATGGCGGAGGTGGAGGATGATAAGATGGAGGAGGTGATGGTGGTTGATAGGTTGGAGGTGGCGGCTGATAGGATGGAGGCGATGGCGGTGGCTGGTAAGTTGGAGGTGGGGGCTGATAGGATGGAGGTGGCGGTTGATAGGATGGAGGAGATTGCTGCGGCGGAGGCTGACTGTATGGTGGAGAGTATGACGGTGGTGGGGATGGATGTCTTGGAGAAGGCGGAGGGTAATGGGGAGGTGGTGGTGGATGCCGGTGCATGGGCGGCGGGTGTTTGTGAGATGGCGGAGGGTGTCGGGGGAGGGTGGTGGAGGGTGCCTCATGGAGGGTGGTTTTTCTCGAGAGGGTGGTGGAGGCTGCCCATAGGAAGGTGGTGGAGGCCGGTGTCTTGGGGAGGGGGGTGGCGGCGGAGGGTGCCTCCGGGAGGGCGGTTGTTCTCGGGATGGTGGTGGAGGCTGCCCATAAGATGGTGGTGGAGGCTGGTGTCTTGGGGAGGGTGGCGGTGGCGGAGGGTGCCTCTGGGAGGGTGGTTGCTCTCGGGAGGGTGGTGGAGGCTGCCCATAGGATGGCGGGGGAGGCCGGTGTCTTGGGGAGGGTGGTGGAGGGTGCCTCATGGAGGGTGGTTTTTCTCGAGACGGTGGTGGAGGCTGCCCATAGGAAGGTGGTGGAGGCCGGTGTCTTGGGGGAGGGGGTGGCGGCGGACGGTGCCTCCGGGAGCGCGGTTGTTCTCGGGATGGTGGTGGAGGCTGCCCATAAGATGGTGGTGGAGGCTGGTGTCTTGGGGAGGGTGGCGGTGGCGGAGGGTGCCTCCGGGAGGGTGGTTGCTCTCGGGAGGGTGGTGGAGGCTGCCCATAGGATGGCGGGGGAGGCCGGTGTCTTGGGGAGGGTGGCGGAGGGTGCCTCCTGGAGGGCGGTTGCTCTCGGGATGGTGGTGGAGGGTGTCTCCGGGAGGGTGGCGGAGGATGCCTTCTGAAAGGTGGGCTCCCTTGGTAGGGAGGTGGAGGATGTCCATAGGAGGGTGGAGGAGGATGTCCGTGGGAGGGAGGAGGAGGAGGAGGATGCCTTGGGAGGGTGGTTTCACTCGAGACGGCGGTGGAGGGTATCTCTGCGAGGGTGGCGGAGGCTGTCTCTGAGATGGCGGTGGAGGGTTCCCATAGGAAGGCTGCGGCGGCGGACTCGCCTGAGGGGCCGGCGGATACTGAGAAGGTGGTGTTGGCGGGGGAGTTTGGAGTGGCGGAGTGTACGAAGGTGGTTGCGGAGGCAGATGACCACGAGAAGGTGGCCAAGTCCCCCAAGGGGTTGGCGGCTGCTGCCATTGAGGAGGCGGAGGGCGAAACGCTAGCGGCGGTGGCAGCGACTGTCCGTACGGCGGAGGAGAACCGTACCAAGGAGGAGGCGGAGGAGAGCCGTAAGCATAGGGCGGACTCCCATAAGCTGCTTTGTCATTGCTAAAGATGTCATCTCCCAGATGCGCACCGGCGGGATCTCCGGCGGCGGCACCAAAAGAAAGAGCGGTCGTGCGCTCAATCACGAGCACCACCACCACCAAAACTCGAAGACACCAAGCAAGCCTCCTCATTTCTCACTCGCGCATGTAGAACGCAACGCAGTAGCCTCTCGCTTGAGCATGGACCTAGCGGAGAAATCGAGAGAGAGAGCGAGCGATGGAGCGAGGAAGAGATGAAGAGACGACACCCTTCGGAGGGCTTAAATAGCGCCGGTTCGGGTCCTCATTTGGTCCGCCCGGGGGCTGGCATGGCGTGCGACATGCAGCAGCACGCAATGTCACAGGAGGGAACGCTCGAAGGGCTCGAGCCACCTCGGGCACCAGATGGCTTCAATGCAGGGACAAGGGAGCTTGATCAGACTCCACGTGAGCTGGTCCCGATTTTGGTCTCTTTTGCGTGGAGTGCCTGATAAATTCTACTTTAAATCCCCTCACAGCAAAGCAGACGTCAGGAGCAACTTTGAAAAGCAAAAGATAGTGCAGGAGGAGAGAGCTACCATCCCTCAGCAACCGTGTCCGGGAGGGGAGGGTCGCGCTATATATATAATGCCCGAACGAAGAAGGTTGAGTCATGCGGGCATTCTCCGCGCGCGCGCACACGACTCCACACGATGCAATAAACCGGATTGTACGCTCCTAGGCTAGTAGACACTGGCGTGTTGCCCATACTTTTTGGGGCTTGATCTTTTAGATTGAGATTAAGATGGAGATGGAAAGTCTTCTAGGCCTTTGGTCTCTCGATCTTATCATATTGCTGACTTCACCCGAATATGAAGTTCTATCTCGAATGTGCTGCAACGACATGAGGTGAAAATCAAAGGGCAAGCCCTAAAATTTGACAGATTTGTACAACTAAATCTTAAAACTACTAAATCATACATTCAAATATTAAAACTTGTCAATTTTGGATATGTACAACTAAATCTTTCCATCCAGTACATAAATTTTAGATAGTTGGAAATGTATACGTGGGTATTTTATGTATTAATTTAGATGGCCGTTAACGATCTATCCAGCATCCTACAAGTTTTATGTATTAATTTAAGTGGCCATTAACGATCCTATCCAACATTCCACAAGTGAAACAACACTGTTCCCTTGTAGACACAAACCAAACAACCCAATTAAAGACGTCGTTTTATCTCACCCCAAAATTAAATTAGTGAAGCCACAACTTGAAATCGAGAACGGTGATTGACAGATGAATACTAATGCGCGTCTGATCAGATAACGATTACATGCATTTATACAGGTGCGTAGCTAGAGGAAACAAGAGAAAACATGAGATGGAACGAAATTTGGCCTCAGCAGCCTTATCAAACGTTTCATCCAAAGCTGCAGAGTCCTAACTTCGTCACTTTTTTTCCTTTTTGGTTGAAAAGTTCGTCCCTTCTGACAGAGATGAAAATGATGAAAAGATAGCCCCTCTTTCATAGAGGATCATAAATGTATGGCATAGAGACAGTGAGACACTGAAAACATTAACTCCTCCTTGGAGTTTCGAGGTTATGATCCTCAGCTTCTGATCATTTTGACTATGTCAGTGATCGATGGGATACCACAGGGCGAACATCGTGCAAAAATCAGGAAATATAAATCTCTGCGGCATAGAAATTAATGAAAGCGAGCTACTGGGTCTTCTCCATCGAAAGCACGCCTGAAAAGCCCAGAGGCAAAACACTTCATCAGAGAGACAGAAGGATGACGAAACTTCGCTGCTAAAATCAATTCATGTTTGAACATGAATGCGCCCTCTTGCAGGCGCCAACAGGTAAGAGAACAGCGTTTTCTTGAACCTTGAATCACGGATAAGCATGGGACACACGTGTTGCACCGATTCAACGCTGAAAATCTACAGCCATGTGATGTGGCGAGCGGTATAATTGCTCAATCAAGCGTTACTTGCCTAAACAAATTGACGATACTGAATGCAACCTAAAGACCATAGAATGCGATTCGGTCTCCAACAGAAAAGAGGAGAAATTCCATGAGCAATGCAAAGGCATGTGAACTATTCTATCAGCTGCCGAAAGAAAAAACCAGAGAATGAAAAGACCCTGCTTGCAATCTACTAGATGAGAAGCCCGTCTGCGTTAAATCTTGATGACGAACACCTTCAAGTGGAACAACACCACATCTTGTTTGCTGATCCTGATGCCTCAGCAACATCGACCGTAGTTCCTTGACTACGACGGGAAGCAGCGGCGGCAGATTCCCGAGCTGCTAGTGCTAATGCCCTTAGCCTCTTGATGTGGTTGATCTGGGTCAAAATTGTCTGGAATGCCCTCTCGATGTTCGTCGCGTCCAGTGCGGAAGTCTCCAAGAACAAGAGGCCCTCCTTGTCCGCAAAAGCCTGACCATCCTCTACTGGCACAGCTCTGATGTGATTTAGGTCAGACTTATTGCCAGCCAGCATGATCACAATGTCAGAACCCGCGAGCTCCCTCAGTTGCCGAAGCCATCTCTCGATATTGTCAAAGGTTTGCCTCTTGGTTATATCATAGACAAGGAGCGCACCGACAGCTCCCCTATAGTATTGACTAGTTACGGCCCGGGACCGTTCTTGACCAGCCGTATCCCATATCTGTGCCTTAACCATCTTTCCTTCCACCTGCACCGAACAACATCTCTTATCAAGACTATATCAGAATCACAAGACTATCCACCTGCACTGAATGTCTCCGACCCCGATCATTGAAAGTGGAATAGATCGTAAGAGCGTTTGATGCACCAAAATGCTAATATAAAGATGGAAATGGGTTTCTTCATGAGACTAGGACCTGTTTGATTTAGCTTTCCCAAAGAGATTTTGAGCCCTCAAAACCCTTTGAAGAAAAGATTAAGTGTTTAGCAAGCCTTTTAAGAAGTCCATTGGGCAAATGTCAACATTATTAATACTGAAAAATCAAAACTGATTTGGACCAGCTTTAAGTATTCAACATCTGAAAATGCAAATCCACATCTATTGTTCATCCATTAACTTTTTTTCTTTTTTTGGTTGTGATCGTTCACATTTCGGAGGTTTTTTTTGGTTAGATTTGGCAAAGATCGACCTCAAGCGAGGTTGTTGTAGGCCAACCAACCGCCAAAGGCTAGATCTAGTCCCCAGATAGCCTCACCTAAGGTCACGCGACCTCAAGCGAGGTGGCCTAGGTTCACGTGACCTCAGGTGATGGCACTTGGGTTCATGCAACCCAAGCGGCACTGCTTGGGTCTAGCCTGCCCTCAGGCCGCCTAGCTTGGGTCACACGACCCAAGCGATGCTACCTGCGTCTTGTGAAATTAGGTGATGTCACCTAGGTTCGTGACCTCAAGCGTCATTGCCTAGGTTCACGGACGGCGCGCGAGGTCACGGTGCAACCTTGTTGTCGAATACGGCCATTGATTTTGGATGGATGGTGGTGGTGTTTTGTCAAATTTGATTTTTTTTTTAAATAATAAATGCCCTTTGCAAATATAAGATTTATCAAACGGTATTTACACCAAAGTCATTTCAATGCACTTTAAAGTTACAATTTGCCAAATATTAAAGCACTTTTGAAAAAACCAAATGGGCCCTAGGTCATTAGTTTTGGGCTTTTTTGACAAAAAAAATGGAAATGGCTTTCACTTCAGAGTGCATGCTAACACAGTTCATCTAGAAATAACCAAAGCACGCATAACACGATCGAAAGAAAGGCGGAGCTGTTAAATGAGAGTTATTCTAAAATCCACGTTCCACCATCTTTTCATTTCACTATAAAACGGAAGGCAGTTGATAGCACCATTCAAATTGTAACAGTCTTCAGATCTTGGCGATGTCATACACTGGTGAAACCAATTGAATAAGAGCTACAGCCTCATCATGACTTTGACGTTCCTTATTAGATAAACGCCAAAATGCTAATATGAAGATTAATCCAACAAGTTCACTCTCTCATTTCAAATATCCGACCTCACTTTGAAATGACAATGGCAACACGCATGTGTCAACCCAAGCCGAAAGATAGATATCTAGTACGTGCTGATGGATTATGGTATAACTGAAAAACCAAGATTAGGTTTTGATCATACCATCGGCAACCAGCAGAACAACACAGGCAAACCAAAGACTGATAAAAAGTAACACGTTTAAATCGAAAGGAAGTAATGCAAACAAACGGAGAATCAAGTCCGGTTGATCTCTCACCTTTACTATCATCGTCGCGAACTCGAAACCAATATTGGGCCTGAACTCCATGCAAAACTCTCTTCTAGCGAACCTTGCAAGAATGTTGGATTTGCCGACACCGGCGTCCCCAATCACCACGATCTTGGACATATAGTCATACTCGGTATCTTCTTTTCTGGCCATAACCTTCTCTCCTCTCCGATCTCTCTCAAACCTATCATATCCATTCGATAACGAACTCAGGTAAAAGAAATACTTCAAGACCTCCAAGATTCACACGTTCACGCGCACGCAAGCAAGCGAAAAAAGACATGGCTGATCTTGAAACCTTAGGGGCAATCGACGAACGACCCTGACAATGAAGTGAAAGAACGCACCTTGAGGTGGATAGGTCGAGAAGAGGGGACGCTTCGAGCGAGGAAATCCAAAACGGGAAATTCTTCGAGATGAGGATGAACAGTAAGGAATCTAAGGATCTACGAAAGAGGATTCTCGTCTCAGAAAGAGAAGGAGAAAGATCAGAAACGAGTGTTGCTGATTGACGTCGCTAACTGGTTTTTCTTTCGAAATCTTGAAGAAAATCTTGAAGAAGACGGAAGAAAGATAACTATGAGTAATGGAATTTTCAAAACGGCCAAGCTTAAATAGCCAATAGCCAGGCGGCAACCTCTCGCATGATAATATACATTTTCAATTGAATTTCATTAACGAGTGTTCCGCAATCCTATTAAAAAATGCTTGATGTGTGATTTCTGAGATATTAGCTGTGTTAATCGCCAAAAAAATCGGTGCATTGAAATCAATTTGGTTGTTTAACAAATGTCGGGTAACACTTTTTGACAAAAACTTTTGAATTTAACGAGAAAATTAAACACAATTGGATAGAACATGATTAGCACAAAATTAATGTGAATGAATCCATTTTTCATAACAAAAGGAGATATATGATTATATTGAAGCATTCTATTAATGAAACAAGATGACACAAATACGATAGCATGTTGATTCTCAAACCTTATAAAAAAGAAACCAATTGGAGATGAAAATGACAACACCATCATTGAGCACTTGGATGGATCAATTATGATAGTTGTATCTTGAAAGAGAAGGTATATTTTAGTAGGAATACATCCGAAACAGTAATGACGCGACGTAATATATCATCAACATTGTCCGCATGTTATGAATCTCATTTTACTAGGCACCGCGTGTGTATCTTATTTTGATTGATTGGTTATATAATGTGTCACTTCCAAGTGATGCATCCATTGCATAAAATATGAGTGAGGCAACCTAGCCATTAGAGGTGGGGCATTGGACTGGAATGTAAGTAGATGGTGCTATGTCATTTTTGCACGTTGCACACTAACAACTTTGACCAAAACAATATGATGAGAATAAAATTCATAGGGTTTTTTGGACCATAAATCACAACAGTGACCTATTAAGGAAATGGATTCAAATATTTGACTATTTTAAAATCCATTAAACACCTTGCAAGCTCTATAAACTAATTAAAGTTACTAGTTTAGTTCAAACCTTAACTTGTTTGGGAAACCTGAACCTAGATTAGTTTGTAAATAATCAATTATATTTAAATGGGTGACTTCCCCTTCCCAAGTTGAAAATTCTCCAATCCCGAGACAGTCTTTTTTACTTACCTTGAACACCACCTTCATGCAAGATAAATCCCCAATCATAATCAACCAATCTTATTTGAAATCATCAACATATCATCTAGATCTCGACTCTCATGATCCCCTCTTTCAACCATCAATCGTTCCATCATGTTAATCAGAAATGTGTTTTGTTGAAGTTGTCAATTGTTCTTGCTTAAAATTTTGAAGGAGACGAACAAAAACCACTATGAGAGGGGACTTTTTGAAAAGACCAAAATATCAATCGAAATCTCGTTGAATGGTTAGAGCCCTCTTAAACAATTTAATCAGAAAATATTTGATTATCAAGATATTGATTGTGTATATCACAATAAATATTAATGCATTTGAAATTGTAGCATCTTCTTATTCTGCCGTTTAACGAATGTCAGATAACATTTTCTTAACAAAGAACTTATAAATTTAATGAGAAAGTAAATACAATCGGTTAGACTTTGATTAAAACAACATTGACACAAATGGATCCGCTCCTTTTTCTTTCTTTTTTTTTTAACAAAAGATAACCCGAGGATATTATCACATGTTAATTCTCGGACCTCAAGAAAACTTACAAGAGATCCAAAAGATGACTCATTATTGAGCATTTGAATGGATCAATGAGCATACTTGTCCTGATGAAAGAGGAGAAAGTATTTTATGGGAAAAATACACCATGTGCCAATAATGATGTGATATAACAAATCAATCGTCAATTTTCGCATGCCATAAATCTCACATTATTTGGCAACATGCTTGTATGAATCTCATTCTTGATTAGTCGATAACATTGTCATGATGGATCCATCATATAAAAGAACCTTCTATTGAAAGAGGTGGCCTGGCCACTAGAGGTGATCTACAAGAGGGAGATGGTAGTAGAGAATGCCATATCATTTTCAATGTCACACACTAACGACTTTGTTGAAACCAAGTTGAAACCATCTAAAAAGAAAAAATCAATACTTTCTCTTTTTAAACCAAAAATCATGAAGTGATCTACTATTAATTTATAACGTAATGTGATGGAATTTTGTTAATTATCGAAATAATTAAATGAGTATATCCAATACAAACAATTGATGAGAATTATCGGGTCCTAATGTAAATCAATTAATTATTATGGATGTAACTCATGACTGATGTGATAAAACAACACCCATATCACATGATAGTATAGTTTTACTTATCTTATTAAGGAAAAGTCAAAGTGTATTGGGATTAATTTCCCAAATGCATGAAGAAGTCCAAATTTAAGCTATGGAAAACCCCGACTTTCAAAGATGAGTTATAAAAGCCTTATCTTTTTACTCAGTAGTAGCCTTCGATCAATTTTTCGAAAAATGTCTCCATCCCAAGGGGTTATATTGAGGAAAGAAGTAGATGTTCAAGTTTTGTCTGCTACTAAAGTTTGGGCACTTTTCAGTCGTTAAATCTCAACTTCTTTCCCTCAAAAGTTGTCCAAGATTTCGTCCGATTCCTTCAAGCAAATGGTAAACGATGGCATTAATCATTTTTTTTTTTTAAAAAGAATCTACCGATACAGGCATGAAGATCCGGCAATCTGTAAATTTAAGAAAGACCCGACAAGTCACATTAACCAATAAATTTAGAACATGAGCCAAAAATTCTCCAACTCCTACAATGTGAACCACCAAGGGTGTCCTTAATTGACTTCTCTTAGATGAAATCACCAACATATCACCAGAACCATCATATCTGCAAGCACCGCTTTGTATCATTAATTGTGCTTTTTATGCCCATTTCTATCGTCGCATAGCTACCAATTAAATGCCGCGTCATCTGTTAGCTATGCATTTTCGTCGGAGAATTAATCGTCGGAGTCTACTATTGACGACAAGGGACTTAATCCTTGTCACCAGATTAACACGTACAGGTGGATATGTTGATTCAAGTTCCAAGTTCTCGTTGTCCTTCGTCCGATGTCGTTCCCTTCGTTTTATAATATCTCCATAGCATTCATCAGACGAAGCGAATGGCGTTCCAACAGATCGGATTAATAAAATTAATTTTGCAGATTTGGTCCCATCAAGTGGGCGTGCCGGAGTGGTTATCGGGCATGACTAGAAATCATGTGGGCTCTGCCCGCGCAGGTTCGAATCCTGCCGCTCACGCTTTTCTTCATCTTCTTTTTCCTTCCATTTTTCCCTCCTTTATAAAAGCAACTTTGTAGCCCTCCTTTATAAAAGGAACTTTGGTTTACCAAATTTGGCGTATACTAACTTTAGCAAATTACAAGTATAGCTAGACATTTAATTCAACATATATAGATACGAGAAAATATTAAGTATTTAAGTTGTAGTTAACTCAGCAAAATATTAGTTCATTTATCTTGTAACACGTGTTGTATTCAAGCGCACAAGTCAAAAACATTTAAAACTCTCACAGGTCGCATTCTCTCTCTCTCTCTCTCTAGTCGCTTTCACTCCTTTGTTATTAGATACCCTCTCTCTCTCTCTTGTTTCTCTCTCTTCTTTATCGTTGATTTCTTCCTTTTCTTCTTGCCTTTAAGGCTATGGATGCAACTCAATTGCAGTAGCCAGCCATGGACGAACCACTCATGAGCATGCCAACGCTCAACCATGGCTGTCGTCAGCATCGTTCAGGCATACTCATCCATGGTCATCATCACTTTCATCGGAATCGAGAGCCACAACACCCTCGTCGGCCCTCACTTATGGTTAGTCGCCAACCATAGGCCAAAGGGAAAGAAAAACAAAGGATAAAGAAACGATGAAGAGAAGAGAGAGAGGAGAGGGAGGGGTTCAGGTTTTCTGAAATGTGGGCTTGAGTGAAGGACTTGTGGCTGGTCGCCAACCAAAGGCCAAAGGGAAAGAAAAACAAAGGATAAAGCAACAGTGAAGAGAAGAGAGAAACGAAGGAGAGAGAGACAGGGGTTCAGGTTTTCTGAAAAGAGGGCCCAAGCGATGGACTTGTGCCGGTCATAGACCAAAGGGAAAGAAAAACAAAGGATAAAGAAATAGTGAAGAGAAGAGAGAAACAAAGGAGAGAGAGAGAGTGGTTCAGGTTTTCTAAAAAGTGGGCTCGAGTGAAGGACTTGTGGCCAGTTGCCAACCATAGGCCAAAGGGAAAGAAAAACAAAGGATAAAGAAACAGTGAAGAGAAGAGAGAAACAAAGGAGAGAAAGGGTTCAGGTTTTCTAAAAAGTGGGCTCGAGTGAAGGACTTGTGGCTGGTTGCCAACCATAGGCCAAAGGGAAAGAAAACAAAGGATAAAGAAACAATGAAGAGAAGAGAGAAACAAATGAGAGAGAGGGGTTCAAGTTTTCTAAAAAGTGTGGCTCGAGTGAAGGACTTGTGGCTGGTTGCCAACCATAGGCCAAAGGGAAAGAAAAGCAAATGATAAAGAAATGGTGAAGAGAAGAGAGAAACAAATGAGAGAGAGGGGTTTTAGGGTTTCTGAAAAGAGGGCTCACAAGCAATGGACTTGTGCATTGCTAAGGTGGCTACCTCAGCTGCACCTAATATTTTATCATATAGATATATTATAACATGCTGAATTGCTTTCAACAATGATACATAATTTTAAACCATAAAGGAATAGTTGTTCTCCTCGTAACGAGTGCTTTTCTTTTACTCATTTACTCCTTTGACTATGGTTAAGATTTGTGCTTACCTTGTTCAACATCATGAATTTTATTCAACAAAAAGAAAATTAGTTCTAATGAGTTTTCAAGGTGCAAAATTTCCAATTGTTAAAAATTTTAACATATTTTTGTAACATTTCTTGTTAGGTATTTCCTTGAGAGATTTCTATTTTTTCTCCCATTAATGCAACAGCACAATTTTTTTTATATAATGGAACAATGATAATTATAATATTTTTCTATCTACCCTCGAGTCTCTCTATCTATATAATGTGAGCTAAGAAATCCTTTGTTTTGCCCAAAAATAATTATTCATTTCAATTGTGAGGAAAGAAGTTGATGTTCAGGAGAAAATATTGATTTGTCTGCTATTAAAGTTTGAGCACTTTTCAGTCATTAAGTCTCAACTGTTTCCCCTCACACGTAATCTAATAAGATTCCATCCTATTTCTCCGAGCAAAAGGTAAACAATGGTATTTTTAATAACAAAGGGAATCTTATCTTTTTAATAATCTACGGCCACAAGCATGAGGTTTAAGCAACCTATAAACCTAGAAAAGACTCGAAAGTTGCATTAATCCATTAATTTAGAATATCTAGTTCTTCGGCTGAAAATTCTTCAATTCCAACAATGTGGACTGGGTGTCCTTAATTGACTAATCTTGGATTAAATCACCAACATATCACCAGAAGCATCATATGCACGACCACCACTTTTAATCATTAATGGTGCTTTTAATGTCTATTTTAATCGACACTAAGCTACTAGTTCAATATCACATAAATTGTTAGTTATGCATTTTGGTTTGAAAATTAATGACGAGAGGCTATTTTTGACGACTAGGAACTTAATAATCGTCACTAGATGAACACGGACAAGAGAATATATTGGTTCAAGGTCCAGGTTCTCATTGTCCTAGGACCGATATTGTTTCCTTTTCTATGTAGTCACTCGAGAGCATTCCCTAAAATAAGGAAATGATTTTAATTTATCTCACAGCACGTCCAACCAAGTGGGCGTGCCGGAGTGGTTATCGGGCATGACTAGAAATCATGTGGGCTCTGCCCGCGCAGGTTCGAATCCTGCCGCTCACGCTTTTCTTCTTCTTCCCTTTTATTCTCCTTGGCAGATTACGAGTATAGCTGGACATTTTACTCAGTAAATCTATAAAGACGTACGATAATACGTTCTTCTTCTTTTTTTTCTTTTTTCTTTTTCACATTTTTTCCTTTTTTAAGAAAAGGAACTTTGGCTCATCTGAGCACAATTAGGATTTGTGCTAACCTTAGTCAACGTCACGAGTTTTGTTCAACAAAAAGAAACATTAGTTCGGATGAGCTTTCAAGGTGCAAATTTCCAATTACTAAAAATTATCAACATTTTGTTGTAACATTTCCTGTTAGGTATTCCCTTGGAAGATTTTCATTATTTTGCCTCATTAATACAATAACATAGTTGATTATATATCATGGAACAATGACAAATGTAATATTTTCTAACTATTCTCAACTCTTATATGTGAGTTTACACAAACAAAAAGATTCACCTCCATGAGATGCCATGGTCATGCTACTAATTGACTTTGCAAATTAATGTTAGTATACTTAATCTTGCTAGAAAAGAATGTTCAAAGCTACGGCTTTCGACAAGTTTAATACCAAGCCCAACGTCACTTTAAAAGTATTCTTAAACGTTCAATGTTGCATGAATGATATGTGTAGCTTTATAATTATAATATGTATGCCAGTCCACCATTTAAATGTAAATGTATAAACTATTCATATATAAATCAATGGATGTAATAAAAATCTTTCTAAGAAATATCATTTGCATACGAAGTTGGTAAAAATTTTACCGTAAAACTGCTCACTTCTTTTCTTGTTTTGCTTTCCATCTTCTACCGGGTAAACGCATAAATCGCAAGACTCAAGTAAGCGACCAGGCCCAGAGGGACCAAGACCACCAGCGGCACGATCGCAGCCACACTGTACCCACTCTCACCACAGCCCAAGGTCCCCAACTTCATCTGCACCAGGTTCACCAGCGCCATCGTCAAGAACCCCGAGCCGGCTGCCGACCCGAGCGCCGAAGCCGCCATCCCCACCCTAAAGGCTACCGTGTTCATGTGCCCCATCGCCGCCCGGCCATGCGCCTCGTCCCCACCTTCTTGCTGTTCTTCGGCGGCGGCGCTGCTGATCTTGATGGCCTGCTTGAGGGCCAGGGCGACGAGGCTTGAGAAGAGGAAGCAGCTGAAGGAGTACACGTGGAAGGTGACGAGGCCCTCCGCCAAGGCAGCGCCGGGCCTGCAGGAGGCGCGGAGCCCGGGGAGCTGGCCGCCGGCAGGGGAGGCGGAGAGGCCGAGGAAGAGGGCGACGGTGAAGAGGGAGTTGACGTTGACGATGCCGTCCAGGGCCATGATATGGATCCTGGTGGACGACGCCAGGCAGCGCGATATGAACCTCGACGTGGTCTCGAGGCACGACGCGGATGTAACCGAGAAGACCGGCGGCATCCTCTGCTTTGTTCTTCTGCTCATATCATCGGCATTTAACAATGGCATATGAAGCCAAGGAGTGAAGAAATCCATAAGAACACGAGAAGGGTTGCGTCGAAGTGAGAGCCTTTCGGCATGGAAGCTGGCCGAAGTGACGTGCCTTGGCCGGGAGGATGCGGTTGCTTGATCGATGCCGTGGAATTTCGGCTTTTTTTTCGGATTTTCTTTCGGAAAGGACAAAAAGTCGCGGGAACGAGAAATAATATGGGAAAAAAAAAAATAGAGTTTAAGTTGGAGATAAATAAAAAGGATGTGCATCGCCGTTGCCGGGGATCGAACCCGGGTCACCCGCGTGACAGGCGGGAATACTTACCACTATACTACAACGACGCTGACGTTAGGGTGCTCAATAAGTAATATATTATTTTTTACGCCTGGAAAGGAAAAGATTTTCTAACGTGACACGTACTTAGACGGGACGGGAGATTTCCCCGTGCAGGCCGGGACAAGGAAAAACGAAAATACGAAAAGAAATAGTCAAAAAAATCGCGCGTGATCACGTCTCGATCCCCTTATTGGTGTGGTTGAATCCTGAATTTGCATTAAAAAATGCAGCCAGACCGTAAATATTACAATTATGTACAAGTGCTAAACCTGATTGATGTCTAAAATAGTATAATTGCCCGATTGAACTTATCAATCGAGCAAATGTGGCTCGATAAGCTCACCAAAATTTGGGATGTCATAACAAACAATCGTACATCAAAAAAATCGTGCCCACTTAACTGCAAGTCAAATTAAACATTTCAAAGCAAAAAAAAAAAAAAAAAAAATTAAACATTTCAATACACATCGATTTGGGTGACACATGGCCGACTCATCCCAATGGTCACCTTTGCTATGCAGGTACATTCATTTTTTACCCTTCGAACCTGGGCGAGGCCATCACACAATTAGATTTATGATCACCTTTAACAAGCAGCTTACAGAAAAAGGCGCCTCTTTATTTATTAAGCCGGATTGAAATTCTCAATTGCACAGGCACACATACCATGGGGGAAAGCAGGGTTTAAATATGGAAGAAAAAAAAAAGAGTGACATGCTTAAAGCCAATCATTGAACGTGCTATGAAAAGAAACCAGATGAGCATCAAGTTCAATTCTTAAAGCCCGTCATTTTAAAGAATTGTTACTCTTACTTGAAGCAGTCAACAGTTCCCTTCCTTCGAGTTTCCCATGTTTTGGAATCCCCAACACCCCCCAAACAACAACAACAACAACAACAACAACAACAACAACAATAATAATAATATTATCGCGGTAAGAAAAATTGAGAACTAAGTTAGGAGGGGTCAAAAGGAAGAAAGGTCGCAATCCGATTATCTGTAATCTTCCCCCTTTCTTCGATCAATTTAAAATGGATCTTAATAGTGCACACAAAATAAAATAAGAAAGTAAACATTTAATTCATTTGTGACGATACCATGAGTTTTGTGACATAGCATTACATTCTCCTTCACGCAAGAGATGCACAACCAAACTTAGTAGGTTGAAGATTCCAAATCAGCCTGGAATCTGCTTAATCAATTTATTATTTCAACCCCCCTTAATTAATTAATTAATTAATCAATCAATCAATCATATAATTTTGCTAGCAGATCATGAAACAGCCAAGCTTGAAAACATTCACGTTCCCATTTGACAGCCTAACCAAACGCAACCGGGCTTTATATTTAAAAAAAAAACATAATAAAAAATTAAGGTAATAAAGCGATTGGTCTTGTAATTAAATTTTATTGATATTGCCAACTGAAACTCCTTGGGGGGTCAACCAATTTGGTAATGTGCAATTGTAGCCCCGACGTCGTTTTGTGGGAGTATAAAATCCATGACAGGTGGAGATAATATGATGATATATATTTGTTGTAGAAGATGATAATAAATTTGAAAAAGGGGAAAAAATAATTAATTCCAGTTTATTTTGGTAAGGAAAAGAAATCGATGCAATCCCGACAAAAGGCAAGCGAAATTGCACGTCTGGATTAATATACCTTCTTTATTCAAGGGTTCCACGTTGGACCCTCCAAAAGGAAAATGACAAACAAGCACGAATTCTTTTTTCGAAGAAAAATTTAATTAATAGATATCTAGCGATATTTACGCGCAAATAAAAATACGTAAAATACGAATATAAGTGTAGACGCTCAGTTTATTGTGAAAGTTCAGTCGAATACAAGACCAAGGTTATTCTGTTTTCCTACGAATTTCCTATTTGAAACATCATGGCTAGTTGACTTTTTAAAATAGTTGACTTTTTAAAAATTAAATTTGTTTTGTACTGAGCGGTTTCTCCTCAACCTTCTTTTCAATACTATGATTTCTAACCCCTGTACAATTGAGGAAAATGAAACCATTTCCGTCACCAGTGCGTTCGGACAATTGATGGGACGTCAAGACTATATATACGAAAGGAATCATTCTGATAGTTTCATGTCAATGAATCGAGAAAATACACAAATGGAGGAAGGAAGAAACATCTTCTAAAATGATGAAATTAGGAACAGTTCTATCCATTGTTTAACGAAGTCTCTTCAATATCAGATCGACCAAAGCTAGTTTCATAAATGTAGAAGGACTTCAGACCACAACGGGATAACTTTTTGCCCCCGTGGACGGTATTGAGGAAGATAAAAGAAAATAAACCAAATAGACCCCTTTTTATACTTCATGGTAGTGTCCATGTCATACTTTGATGCCGCCCAACGATCATGCACCTGGATTCGGCCAAATTTCGGGCCAGAGAACTTGATTAGATAATTTAAAGCAGTAGAATGACCAAATTGAAAAAAACTAGAAGTGTAGGGACTCGATTTACAAAAACGTAAAAGTATAGAAAAGGAAGTTAAACATTAGTATCCGAAGCAAGTCATGGGAATTCAAGTCGCCCAATAGGAATCTCACCCTTAGCTAATCTGTCGACGGAGATAAGGTTGTAAAAAAAAAAAAAGATCGATGATGTCTAACATGGGAAAAATAGGTAAAACCGGGTATAAATTTGGCCAATTATGGCAACGTTGTTCACGCAGGAATCACCACGAGTCCATTATTCTACTTATGAGATTTTTCCTTTTCTATTCTGGCGCCTTCCTCGATTTACCTAATTAATGATGGCTTGTTGACACTTATATCCTTTTCGTGTGCCCTATTTTCCGTTGACAAAGAAATAAAAAACACCTCATCGCAAGCTTTCTTTAATTTCGGTGACATGACTTTCGACCTAAAATAATAGAAAATCGGAAGCATTCGTGTGATTTTTCGTGTATGCGCATGCGCGTCTTTTTGACCGGCGCCGTTCTCGAATTTTTTATAACAAGTGGCTTAGGCTCCATTCGTTTAACGAAAAGTAATTTAGGAAAAAATGTTTTTCAAATTTTTCGACATAAAATGAATTTATTGGAAAAATATTTTTCATAAAAAGAAAAAAATCTTCTAAATTAGGGGGAAATGTTTTTCACTTTTGAAAAGTAGAAAATATTTTTTTCACTTAATCTCTTTTATTTCAGATCTCCGCAAGTCCTCACTTCCTTCTACCATTTCTTCTTATTCTTTTCTTTTTTTATTCGAATTATTTTTTAATTTTCTTTTTCTTTTTTAATTCGAATTATTTTTAATTTCCTTTTCCTTTTCTATTTTTTTCCCATATTCTTCTTTCTTGGCTAGTCGTCGGCCGTTGCTAGGCGAACCTTGAGTTCGTCGATCTCAAGCTCGTACTCTGCACTCTTGCCTATCATTTTTTTTTATTTACTCTATCCCGCAGTTATACATTGCCCAAGCAAATGGCTCTACATACTTTGTTTCTTTTATAACACAAAAGACACAAGGGGAGAACAAGTTGCTTAACTAGAAAATTCTCATTATGGTTGTATATGCTTTGCTTATTTTCTCTTTTACTTCTTTTAAAACTTCATACAAACATTTTTTAGAGTAGATGAGCGTTTAGTGACAATGGGGAAATAAAGATATGAACTAAGTTTGCATGGATTTAAAGGCAAGTTCATATTTGATGGATTTATAGGTCGGTAAGTAATGCATGCCTAAGTGGTGAAATCTTAGAAAATATTTTTCTTACCGAACACCGAAAAATATTTTCTGGAAATAACCAATTTTCCATGAAACGAACAGACCCTTATTGGTGATTTCATCCCGTGGGTTTTGTTGGCGCTGATCATTGATTATTTACGGGCCACGAACTAATTATTATTCTTCATGAGTTTCTGAAATTCGAAATTATTAGACAGTTGGAAACATAAGCTAGCTTGTAACTTCGGAAGATTACTAACCTTGATGTTGATAAAAATCTACCTTGCTACATAATAGAATAAGGATGGCTTATATATATATAATTTTAAATCTATGCCATGTCAAATTGTAAAGATATCTTTTATGGTGATTAATTCTCATTCATTTTATATTAAAACCCTCATATTTTCTTTTATTAATGAAAAGAGAGAATGTTTTGGACACGACTTTCCATAATCTAATTCAAAATCATTAGAGCATTCGTCTAGATCCATGAACTATATAGTAAACTATTAACTCCTATCGACATTTGATGTGGCACTCCTCCTTCAAATGATACAGTATGATATTTACTGTAAATAAGGTAAATTTATCAAAATTTTCAATCTCAAAATATTTCCTTAAAATGCCATGAACTATTTCCTTGGCACACCCTATGTACTCGCCCTACAAATCATGATAGACGCCGATGATTTTAGACAGGATTATGGCCAATGACCAGAATCTTCAGAGATGGAGACAATTGTCAAATTGTCTCCTATATGGAAAATGGAGTTGTTTTGTTAGGGATAATAAAATTTCGATAAGGAAAAATGACATAAATAGTCCATGAATGTTGACCCAATTTGTGATATAATTGACGAATTTTTAATTTGTTCAATGTGGTTAATGCACTTTAGCACAATGCGCAATGTGGTCACTAAAATTTTGGTATGAGTTCAATTTAGTTCCTAAGTTATATGAAAATGTTCGATACTGCCACTAATCTCAAATTAATGAAATGACACTATTTGACATTTTTATATAGTTTAAGGATTATATGTAGCATATGTTATAATTATATGGATCAAATTGAACAAATTAAAAATTTCAAATGTCACATTATATATTGGGGTAAAATTTTATAGACCACATTGTACATAACTATCCCTTTCCAATAACTATATCTAACATTTTTCCTTTAGCTGTTTTGATAGAATTTACCTATTTTAGTCATTTGAAGGTGGACCCCATATCTGAAATTTGACTTTCCAAATTGTATTGAGGTAACAATTTATTTTGGTGTAATGGTACAAAATAGGAATATAAGATTGTCGAGATAATTGCTATGTAACTACACTAATATCTCACGTTCCAAATATAAATTAGATTGGTCTTATCTTATAACCATTTAAAACTATTTTTTTTAAGTGGTTAGAGCATGTAAATATTCTCTCTCTTTTTTACTACTACCAGACGAATAAAGTAAAAAAGAAAAATGTAGATTACTACGTTAAGAAAAGTAAGTAATTGAAGATTTAGTCCACTTTGAAAGATAGACTTAATTTCGTGTAAATAGAAAGAAGGATTTAATTTACCAAAAAAGACGAGAAATATCTAACTTTCCAATATTGAAAAGTATTTCATTTTAAAATCACGAGTTAATTGCAAAGATTTGCCCCTTGTTTGATATATTATCATTACGGTTCACTTATTATAAAGTACAAGTTTTTCCACAAAATTTATTCATGGAGATTTTGAAAGTAAATTATTTTATTGATTTGGTTTAATATATGTAGAAGTACCGTATATCGTTGCTATTTTTTTTTTTTATTATTGTTTACATACATTCATGTGCTCTTTAGTCTTTTGCTAGCAAGCTCAAGAGAGAATAGAGAACATAACAATCAAATTAAAAACACTTGTGAGTACAAACGAGATCACTAATTGCCACGACTGTTTACTTTTCCGGCGCAATTGGTTTTTAGAAACAAATAAAGTAATTTTAAAACAAATAATCCTTGACCATACCAGAAAAATAAATAAAATTGTTAGAGCACATGATTAATAAGAAAATGGCATCACAAGTGTCATAACTTTCACACGAGGCATACTTAAGTACATTAACCTCTTTTTTTCAACTTAAACACCATAATTTTTTTGATTGCCTGAGTGCAATAACTTATGTACAATGCTTACATAAGTGCCATTATTTTTCCGTAACATTAACCACAAGTGCTATATCACATAGGATTTCCAACACTTTGGTGAAAGTTTTTAAAAAAAATTTGCACTTGAGTGATTGATTAAAAATTGTGACATTCAAGTGAACATTCTTTTAAAAGTTTTGGCACTTAAGTACTCGAACAAAAACTTAAGATACTTAAGTGAGTGTTGTATAAAAGTTATGACACTTGAAGTATCATTGATTAATAGCATGCATACAAACGTGTATTTTTGCGAGCAGAGTTTTCACATAAGACATTTGGGCTGTGTATGACAAGGCTTTTGTTCTCGAGAATAGTTTTTTTGTCCATAAATAGTTCTTTTCTATTTTTGCTCCGGGAAACAATTTCTGAGTAAAAGAACCCGTTTGGTAATGACACAAAATTTCTACTCTTGGAATAGAAAAAGAATAAAAATGCATTTGGTAACGCAACAATTTCTTTTTTATATTTATTCATTTTTTATTCTTACTGACGGATCACCGCCGCCACCCGTCACCGTCGTCGGCCCGCCAGCCACCACTTGCCGCCTGCTGCCACCCGTTGGCAACTAATGGGCTTTCGACGGTAGTCGGTGGTGACGATCAACAATCAGCGGTCGTGTAGTGGCGGCGGCTGGCGGGCGACCGGTGGTGGTGGGCGTCGGTGAGTGACTGGCGGCAGTGGGCAATGGCCGGCGACAGGTGGCGGTGGGCGGTGACCAGCGGCAGCCGGCGATTGATGGCGGTGGGCGGCGGCGATGGCAACCGGTGGCGGTGGCGATGGTGGTGGGCGGTGGCTCCGGGCGGTTGATGGTGGTCACGGCAAGAAAAGGAAATAAAAGAAAAATAAAAAAGTAAATCAGTTTATTTTTAGAAATTGTTCCCGGGACTAAGAAATAACTTTTTTTTGCTTCTCAAAACTGTTAGGGAACAAAAAAATTAAAAAAATTATTTCAAGGAACAAATATTTTACCAAACAGGTTTCCGTTTTTTTTTTGTTCCGAGAAGCAAAAGAACAAAAATTAGGAGAAATATGAGCATTACCATGTGCTCCCTTGGCTTGATCTCTTGCTTCGCACTACCAGACAAGCTCGTCATACATTAAGTAGGCCCGGTGGCCGTGTGCACACGTTGTACTCAATCATTTTAAATAAAAAAACGTTTAAGGATAGTTCACGGGGCTCCGATCTTCTTCATGGTTAGTGGGTAAAAGAAAGGGTAGTGAATGACGGGTGGTATATATAATATCTTTAATATGTTCCACCTATCCTTCTGTTTCCACTTATCACGCGGCATACACAGGGTCTTCATTTCCTAACATCGAGCTAAAATTCATCAATCCTTTTGTTTTTGCATGCTTTGGTACCGCAACATTAAAAGCCTCTTGTTGCCTGGGTCCCAATGAAGGAGACAATAGAGGTAAAGGGAGCGTCCAATCGGGGAGGTGGAACTTCTTTTGAAAATCAAGTCTCTTTTTGATGAGGTGAAAATAGATAAAATTAAGAAGTTCTTTTTTAAAGTTCATTTTCGCTATTTAATCTATTCGTAATGATTACTTTATTCAAAATGACGACCTTTTAAAAATGGACTTTTTCCCTATCCGTGATTGCCCGTTGAATATGAGTGTGCGTTTTCACTTTACGTGAAGCTACAAGAAAGATAAGCTTCTTATTATGGCTCTCGCTAATCTTCTCCCGATTCGACTGAATAATTCATTTTTTTTTGAAAGAATAGGTCTAATTCTTCAATCTCTCATCTTTCCTCTGTAATTATTTCTTCTTCTTCTTTTTTTTTTTCCCACAACAAACCTTATACTCTTTTGCTAGTTTTCCAAAAGTAGATGCCAAGGAGATACACTTAAAAAATTATCACTACGCTCGTTACTCTCACTTATTTTTTGTAATCCCATCATCAGATCACCTCAACAAACATAAATCTCATCTACCAACCTAAAACACATTCCAAAATTTGAAGAATCAAATAAAATCTCCTCACATTTAAATTCCCTGTCGAAAGCGCGTGCGAACATTCTAGTACACCTCAACAAGAACCAAAGGAAAAGGCTAGTATATCCTCAGTTACCCTTTTCAGGATCCATTTCAACTTTACTCAAAATGATTTTTTGTCGTCACAGCTTCGATTTAAAATTATTCAGAATCATCAAGCGAACACCTGTAGAAATATCTCTCCCTCCCTCTCCCTCTCCCTCTCCCTCTCCCGCTTGCCCCATCCATATATTCACAGAAGCCGCAGAGGCCCAAAACTCAGGGGAGACAGAGACAACCCTAATAAAGTACCTAGTACTGATCTCCCTCTGTCTCTCTCTCTCTCTCTCTCTATAAAGCTTTATGGCAGAGCCCTGTTTCTCCTGACCCTAGGAACTCCGTTAGGCCCGAGGCGGGCGAGAGTCCCGCTTCGTTCGTCGAGCATCATCATCTCGCCAGCGTCTCTTCTGGGTCGTGCTCGTTCTCCTCGCTGCGTGAGCGGCTAATGATTGCTCCTTTGTCCGAACATCAAGCAAGAACTCTCCTCCCCCTCATCATCGTCAATCATCTTCATCCCGAGCCCACCCCCGAGGTTTTTAAAGAGGGAGGAGGAACAAAACAGAGAGGAGATCTGGGATCCTCATAAATATATCTCCTCTTGTGCTTCAACTCAATGCCATTTATGATGGCTGCTGACCTACAGCGAGCGCAGTTATTGCTCCCTCCCTCCCGCTCCTACTCCTCTCTATTTGCCCCCGAGCCCCGCTCCCTATCTTCCGCGGAGAACAACCGCAGCCCGTACGGGGATCACCGCCGCTCTGGGTCGAGCAGTCCGTCCATGTCGGGTTCCGGGATGACCACGCCGTCCGGGTCCGAAGTGACGACGGAGAGCAGCTACGAAGAGGACGACGACTACATGGCCGAGCTGACACGCCAGATGGCTCAGCGCATGCTTCAAGAGGACGACGACGACATCGATCGCTCTGTTCTGAGCCCGGTACTTATTTAATTCCTTTTGAAAAATATTCCCAGATGAAAAATGAAGGAAAGTCGGGATTTTTTTATGAATCGCGTGTTGATTTGCAGGCCTGGGGTTTGGCCGGTTCGCCTCCATCGACGCTCTGGTCGGCTTTTGCTGCGAACCAGAGCAGCAAAAATGCCTCATTTCCAGAGAGCGACCGTGCGTGGGACATCTCGCAGGATCTCTCCGACCAGTTGGAGAAGATGATGAGCCTCGATGAGCAAGAGCCTCAAAATCACAACTTTCGCCAGAATCTTTACGATCCTGCTGCTCTGGACAACGCAAGTTCGGTCCATCCCTCAAGTCAAGCTCTTTCAAACGGTGAAATCATGGCCAGCGAAGTAAGGACGGATACCGTTGTGAGTCAGGTGACGATTCGGTATGTGCTGCTTGTGTTTCGTTTTGACCATTTGCCTTGGCTTGTTTGTGCTTTGCAGTTCGATCGGGTCCAACTGGAGCGGGTCGGGAAGCAAACGCGGCCCAAGAACCGGAAAAAGCGGGGCGGCAACGGGGGGGCGGCCACGGCCGCGGCAAGGGCCGCGCCGTCTCCTTCGCCGATGACCCAGCGGCAGGCCCAGCGACAGGAGTTTCGGCGAGCGGGTTCGTCGGGCATGAGAGCTGTATTCCTGGGTGGGTCCGGTTCGGGAAACGGGTCGAGCGGGACTGGCGTGTTCTTGCCCCGTGGAGCGGGCAACGACCCTCCCGAATCGCGCAAGAAAACGAGTAAGATCCTTGAAAACCCGAAAACCGGTTCTATTTTTGGATTCGGTGGAGCACTTCCGTGATTTCCTTTTTCCTCTGTTTTCTTTTGGAGGTTTTTGTTGAACCAATCTGAGCTTTCGGTTTCGCCTGTTTGGTTATCCTCTGTTTCCTGAGTAGTTGGAGTGGTTAGGGAATTGGAGTGGAATATCACCCGTCCAATATTCCGTCAATTTTTTGAATCTTTCTCTTGTTCAGATGTGACTTGTTTCGTTCTTGTTAGTCCTCACTTTCAAAAGATTCCCCTGAGCCTCAAAAGAAAAATACAAAACAAATCAACATTTGCGAGCTGGAATCTTCTTCCCTGGCCCACGTGCCAGATTTTTCTTCCTTTGCTGTTGTTGTTATTTCCAAAGCTCTCCATTTCAATGGTTTAACAGTTCTGGATTGCTAAGAATCCGCGACTAATGTCAATGACGGAAAGCAAATCTGATGTTACCGGTGCAACTTCGTGTGTCTTAATAGGATGCTCAACAGTTCTGATACCAGCTAGAGTTGCTCATGCCTTGATGGTCCACCACGACAAGATGGGCACCCAGTCACGACCGGGCGTTGGTTACTTTCCTCCAAAGCATGGTATGGCAGCTACATGGCATAATTACTCGAGTATGTTACTTCCAGTGGTCCGTAAGATGATGATCGGATCTAGTGGGATAAGGCTTTAACTGTTGTCGGCCGTTACATTGTACCGGCTTGGGGAGGGTCCATCAGCTACTCTTCAAATTCAGGAATACGATCGCATTTTTTGACACATCGGACATTACGCATCGGCTTGGCAGCCTGTCTATTGCCCTTTCAAATTCGGGAATATAATTAATTCTCATGTGTACTCTTACTAATTGCTTGTCTTTACGCAAATCAAAAGCTCTTCCAGAATTAGAAGTGTGACTTTTGCTCTGTTTTCATTTATCTTGCAGATGCTGCCACGAGTGGGAGAAGTACTGGCCCGTATCTCCAGCAGAAGTGCCAATCCGAGGCGGTGGCACCAGACCCAAACCAAGGCGATATAGGCCTGCCTCAAGAGTGGATGTATTGAAGTAATCGTCTTCTAGTCCCAAACCTGTGGGAAGTTCCTTCAGCTAAAGAACAGTAGACAATGGCTTTTAGAATAGAATACAGAATAAAGGAGTGAAACGAAAGACAAAAAGCCTCCTTCTTTTAGTCATTTAGTGGGAACCGATGGATGATGCAGGCAGAGCAGATGAAGAAGAAAGCGACAAACTCGTGAAGGATATAGTCTGCGTGAATGCAATATGATAGTGGTTGCTGTCAAAAACGGTGGAGAAGGAAGTTAGGTGTAAATAATTGAGTGTAAAGGCTCGAAATGAGGCTTTTTGTCTGACTGCTTGGCTGGATCGCCAACGAACCAGTGCCTGGGATGCTGTTTTTCTATGAAGTTGCCCTTGAATAAATTATTTATGTGCTGGTGATGGATGCGGGTGCTGTTTGTCTACTTGTTTCTCTCTCTCTCTCTCTCTCTCTCTCTCTCTGTTCATCTGGGTGCGTGGCAACCATGAGTTTATGGGTGGGCAGATCTTTTCTCGCGGAGTGATACATGTTGGTGTTCTCCTCAAAAGAAATGCTTGTCTTTAGAGCATTCCGTGACATGAATTTTGGAACATCTGTCACGGACGATGATTGAATTTGGTCAAAGATGATGTCTTTGTCTCGAAAGAGCGATGCAGACCAACTGTCCTCTGGTCTCAAGGGCGTGTGCCGGTGTGTTAGGTGAGCAACTTCGGCAAGATGTAGGGAGACGGTTGAGTATGTGTTGGTGCATGATGATAAGCTTTGCGGCTCTCATCATTTGTCTTGAACCGGTCCTTGCTTCTTTCCCGCGCGGACTGGTGGGAACTTGTTGGTGGAAACTCAGATTCCCACCTTTTCCCACGTCAGTTTGACTCTGTTTTAAGCTCGTGAGAAAGTCTAGAAACACACCTTGGTTACACATTACCTTTACTGTGCCGGGTGAGGATGTCTTAACAGGACATTACAACAATTGGATCACCAATATTCACTATTCAGTCGTTTGTGATGCGACGATGTTACATCATAAGGACATGTTCCCTTTGGTTACGTAATTGACTAGGTCCCGTTCCCTTCGGTTACGCAATTGACTAGGTCCCGTTTGATTCGGCATGCCAATGGACTTTGAGACTCTAAAGTCTCTTGGTCAAACGCAAATGATGTTTGGTTTGTTTTTTGCTTAATTTTGGGGAAATATAATTACATCTTCAAATGATTCGAAGGGCTTTTAGCTCAATTTGGGAAGTTGCATTCTCAAAATACAAATCTTAACCCTTCACCATTCATCTTCTTCGTGATTGTTAATTTGCTCCATGATTTGCAAGGAGAAGCTAAACAAAGGTTGATGATCATATGCGCCAATGATTGCCACCACCGCCTAAGGGATTGCCTGACCCCTACGACCATTGCCTAGGAATCATGAGTCACGACCACTCTATGACCACCGCTTAGGTCAAACTCCATTGGAAAAAAAAAAATCAAAAGCCTTTTTAAAAAAAAAAATTGCAAAAGTCCTTTACAAAATATAATTTTTACCGTACATCATTTAAGCCAAAGTTATTTCCAAATGTGCTTTAAAATTATAATTTACCAAAAACTATTTGCATTTCGGAAAACCTCTTTGACTCAAAGATATTTTCATTTTCCCAAGAACATTTCCTTAATTGCTGTAATTTTTATGCAGTATCATTGCTTGCGGTTATGTAGGTCACCAATTTATAATCATGCCGTCGGTGCGATTTATTTCATGATGTTAATGAATTTATTTAATCTTTAAAAAGTCGTTGCTCAAGATCTTTTGCAATTTCCAAAGACCCTTTCATCTTTTAAGTGCATCCACATCGATTTGCAGGTACTACTATAAGGAAACTGGATCTTCAGAGTCAATTAACTAAATTTTGTACGTCAATTTGATGCATTGCAATACGTCCGATTGTTCATACCATCAAGTGATACAAATATTGGACCATTTAAATGGAATTTCACGTGTATACTATGTGATTCACAATTTTTTTTTGTCATATGTGATTCAAGAGGTTCACTGCCTTATTTCATAGATAATATGATAGTGCTAATTATGAAAAATCATTTATTATCATCCACTATTTAAACAATTATATCTATTGAGATAATTCCAAGAGTCGATAATTACCTAAATATTATTTTAGTGAGGAAACTTTTTACTTGAAATTTATTAAAGATTTACATTATCTTTTTATTTTGCAATTAGATTCCAATGTGGATTACATCATAGGTTCAATATATTTTATCGCTAACTGGTTTCGATCATCGGGTTATGATAATACATGAATATATTTTCAACATATATGGTTGATCGCTAGTGGCAAATTAATCAGAAGTGACTTGCAATAGTTTGAACCCTAAATTTACGATTGATAGTCCATTTCATACATCAACAAAAATTTACCATCACATATTTTATTTATGTCTCATTTGTTTTGCAAAAAAGAATGATTTGAAAAATGTTTTACTACAAATGAACACTTGTATTACTTAAAAAAAAGAATGAATCATAAGTATTTTTGTGGACGAATACATAAATTGTTATCAATAATGATAATATTTTTTATTAATTAATTATTTCTAGTAATAGAAATGATCACTTTAGGAAGGTATTTTTCAGACTATTTATTTTTCACGAAATGACGATCACATGCATTTATATGAATGGATAGACGAGAAGGAAAATGGGTGGCAATAACTTTTTAGGGATATTTGTTTCCTTATTTAGGTTTATAAGTAGGAGGGAAATTGGTGTAGCTTTTTATTTCCTTTCACAGCCGAAGAGAAGTTGATAGTCATGTAGATATCGCAATCTTCTTTCATAATTATCCTTATTTTAACAAAAGTGGATAAGGCAGAGGACACTGAAATCTATTAAATAAAATGAACTCCACGGTGGAGGGTTTTTATTTTCGTTTTCTTTCTCTTCTTCTGATCCAATATCTTTTCTCTTCTCTTGCCTTTAAGTTTCTTTCATTCTCACTTAAAAATTACCAAACAATTTTACATATGCTAATTATATTTTTATTTTTAATATCAATGGATATCCAAAACTCTTTGAGCACCTGACCAGTCCTTATAAGGTAACTTAATAATTTTTTCTCAATCATACCGTACAATTTTACACTAGAACACATCGTGTGACAAGCATGATTGTGCTGTTACATGAAGTACCGTTTCACAATCCGATCCGATCCTCATGCAATGATTCTCGGTTTGAAGAGCGGGACCATATAATATCATCACGCCGCACAGATATCAGGAGAGGGCGTCTATGGAGTCGGCTGGTCCCTGCACTGACACTGGCGACAGATTTTCTTTGGCGACTCCATCTCCGACCCATTAGGAGTCGCCATACGGTTTCGGCTGGTCTCCAGGTCCCAGTTTCCATGTGCGCTCATCAATCAACGCCATGCGAAACGCCCCGACAGACCCTCCACTTTCTTCCTACTTCAACGGCCACGATGACCTCTACTTCGAAGTCGAGGATATTGCAGTTACGTCGGCATCTCATGCAGATGACAAGGAAGACTGCGCACCAGCAAAGCTGGCAATGTCCTTTTCCCTTTCTCGTTTCTGTCCTTTGCGAGACCGACCCGCCTCCCGTGTTCTTCGGTCCGACTCGACTTCCGGGGCAAGTTGGTGGAGAGCTTTCGGTGTGCAAATTTCGGCTGAGGGGTCAATAAAAGAGTCGAGACTCTTTGCCCTTTCGAGAAGGCGATGATTAACGTGTTGAGGACTCGAAAAGTCGTCGGTGCCTGAAGAGATGAAGATCTAGTCCTTCCTTTCTTTTTGACTATGGAGCGTCTGGCGAGTGATTACTGATTCTTTGCACATAACTAAAGGTAGATTCGAATTGAAAATCATTGCTCGAGTTAAGCGCTTTACTAGCTAAGGTTTGCTGTGCGCGGACAATCTTGATATAATCATGTCACTTAGCGTTTCTTTTCCGCCCATAAATGTAACGTTTTGAACAAATACAATATCAGGGAAATAGCTAATATATTTGACTTTTGACCTTAGTTAATAACCCAACCAAAAAACCTTAGTTAATTAGAATTTTGCTAACAAGCTAAACAAATTTTGAAGACAAATGTATAAATGAGCAAAAACAAAAAGTAAGACTTACTAAAAATCAAATGCTGATATCGAATCGACTTTTTGAATCATTTTATTACAGCAATCTTCATAGATTTGGGCTGCTCATATCCCTTTATTTCAACATGGACTATCGTGGACTTATTTGGTCGAACCATTGTTAACTAATTCCGGCAATTCGAAACATCATAATGCATTTTGCTTAGCTATTCCTCGTCCACTTTTATTTTTGTATTCACATTCTATGCTATTTAGTTAAGTTCAATCGTGTCATGTTATTATCTAATTAAAATAACTTTCCATTTTCGCTTAAGTATCTCTCAATCTTTTTGAAGGAGCTTAACTTTAAATCTATGCTATAACATCTTTACATAAAACTTTTACTTGGCTTTTTTAACTGAATATTGTAGAACTATCATGGTATATATGTCAACAAACGAGACTCATGCGATCTTAACTGGTTTATATAAATGTCTAAAGTAAATTTTCTCAAAGTCATTTAATTCATTAATTTCGAAAATGCAGTCGGCCCAATATTGCGACACAAAACTTGCACAAGGCTCGAGTTGAAGTTGGCTAGACGAGAGAAAGAGGGAGAGTTGGACCGTGCAAGTTGCGACCAAAGAAAGATCGGGGCCCGCAATCCTCTCGCTTTCCGATCCGATCCGAAGTGGGCGGGCTTGGTTTGGGCTTACTTATTGCATAAAAACCTGTAGAGAAGTGCTGGTGTAAGTTAAATAAATGGAGTGCTCCTCTCCAATGTTCCAAGATGATTCCACCAGCGGTGGCAATACGAAGAGTTTGAACGTCCCACATAGGAAAAGAGGCAAGGACATGGCAACAAAGCCATTCACAAAATAACAGGTCATCTCCCAGTAAAAATCGCTCAGCCATGTGGTATGCACAGAGCGAACTATTCTTTCGCCTTTTACTAAAGAATACCGTGTGCTTGCCACAATCAATGGCATACGCTTATTTTTGGAGGGGTTTCCTCAACTGAGGTAGCTCCTTAAATGTTGAGTCTAAGATCTTTTCCTTCGAGGTAGGTGTTCTTTAAAATCATAGAATCTGTACCTTAGCGTAGAAGGAAGTTTCATTACTCGCATTTTCTTGGATGATGGATGACTCTGGAGTGGCAAGAGCAAAAACAACCGAAGCCAAGAATCAGAATCCTACGAACCGTTTGACGGTTTCTAAAGGCACAAGCTTAAAAACGCAAGCGTATGCTTCTTCCCTCGTGGGTATAAGCCAACCTTGAGAGTACAGAGAGGCTTTGCCCCTTCGTGGATTAGTAGCAAAGGCATGTAGAAATAGCATAAGATGGCAGAAATGTCAACAAGTCTTAACCATTGTTCATGCGACCTCAATTTTATACCCTCTCGATTAACAGGGTATATGTGAGTATCTTCAAGTTGTAAGGGCTTCAAAACCACAGAGAGAACATTTATGGAGGCCTTCCTTGCTGAGAAATAGTCACCTGCGGCAACGCTAGACTCGGAGGAAGATGAAACTGGAGCATGATTGAGGCTTTCAACAGAGAACACCGCAACCGTGCACTGGCAATCCTCGGAACTTTCAGTCTTGAAAACTGGGCCGTTAGCTTTGAATCAACATTCTTACTGTACCAGTTCGTGCTTCAAAGATGCGTAACCTATGGAGCACCTGTTTCTTGCAAATGCTGTCCTCGTTAAATACAAAACGGTTGAACTCCAATTCAGTTTAATCGGCTTTGCTTATTCATATATAGAGTGGTATTTACCATCTGTGGGGTTCTTTCACATGGGTACCGACGAAAGAGCAAGAGTGATAGGACCGTGGATTCTTGGTTGACACCAAGTTTTTAATTTTCAAGTTTTCGATTGTTCTCTGCCTCGTAAATGGACTGGTATTCAATCCCCACCAACTAACAAACAACACTCGACACATAGATCAATCGCTTTCTCTGAGCCAAGCCCAGCGACAGCAGAAACTTTCTTTATAATGGGATTCGAGCTCTCAACTCAAATCAGTACGCCGCCATATTTGAATCTGTTCCAATCGTCTATCATCTCAACTCTCCACCGGAGGTTTTCAGGAGTCTTCCAAGTCTGCCATTGCTCTTTCTTTTTTTTCGCGAAGAGAAACAGTGTAAAGGAGTCCCACATCGGCAGGATTAAGGAATCACGGAGCAGAGCAGGGAACAAAGGAGGAGGCGAGGGGACTGAGCAAAGCATACCTTTCTCGGCCTTTTGGCTAAGATCAAGTGTAGTATCTGTTCTTATCAGTTTAATATCTGATACGTGGGCCATCGGTCCACATGATATTAAATTAATTTTTTGAGGGGGAGAGGCCGCCACAGTAGCTTGCTACTGGGCCTCTCGAGCGTCGCTCGGGCGTTGCACTATAGTCCTTGCCTGGCGCACCCCACCCAAGCCCAGTTTAAACGATTTGCTTCTCTAATATTAGCCTCTATAATTTTACCTTCGGTTGTAACGTACTTTGGGTTGGCTACTTAGTACGTAGAGACGATGCTTTTGTGTTGCGGTAGGCACGCTTTCAGGGGGGGTATCTGGCTTCCTTTGCGTCGATGAATAACTGTTGGGTTGTAGCTGTTGGAGCCCAGCAAACATTATTGCTGAAGCGAAGAATCCGAAAGGCTAGTGTGATCTGTCTCTGTTTCTCGGGTTTTATTCGTGCCGAGTGGTTCTGTTCTTAGTATACAATGGAGCATTGGAGCCTTCTTTGGATGGAGAATGTCCCACAAAATCATGGCTACTTTTCAAACCCACCCGTCACAAATATAACCTAACCCGACCTGACCAAATTTTCCTTAAGGTCCTAGATTTGGCTTTTTGGAATTTTCCTTATTAAAACTGCGATTTTTTTTACCCAACCATGGGTAGCTGCGTTGGTATTTGTTCTCTCCTTTAATACTGAGGTCGAGAGTTCGAATCCCCGCGTTGCTAATATGTCTTAAGTGAAGGGCCATAGTGTTGGGGTCCTATGTTAGCCTCTCCCGAGATACTGACGTCTAAATAACGGCTTGCGGTGAGGCTCGATGGCGGCGGGTCGTGTGAACCCAATTTTATAAGTGCAACAATCTCTAAAAATTGTCATTTTCACATGACATTAGTCTCTTAGGTCATCAAAAAATCACATGTAGTATTATTTTAGAATAAAATCTAAAGTTATTCATTAGAGTTGTTAACGCTCAATATTTGGATCACATGACGTTGTTTGGCAACTTAAATTAGCAAAAATTGATAAATTAGGTCCAACTTGCTCCATAAACCAAACCATAAAGCCAAAATCTTTACCTGAAGTGAGAAATTATGTTTAATTTTTCTTCCAAAAAATCCTAGCCCCAAATTCCCGTCCCAACTAGAATGGATTCTTTGATAATGAGGCGCCTATCTCATTGCATGATAAGGAAGGTGTTAATGAAATTGAACACGAGCTTCATCAGAAGGTTTGAAATCAACACCGGTTGTGTGGGGAGGAGCAATGGGTGCTGAGGGTCGGAGGGAGAGAGATATGATGATGATGGGGGTGGTGATAGTGGTCCAAGCAAAGAGGGCGGCGGAGGGCAGCTGGGGTGGTGTCCAAAGTGAATCATTGATTTTGGCATGACTGACAAGAGTAGTTAAGGTTTGAATTGACAACATGATTACTCCCAAATTCTCAAATTGGGGGCAAGAAAAAGCTTTGATGGACATCGCTTTAAAATATTTTTGTTGCCATCTCTTTTACGAGTTATAGTACATCTTAAAGGATTTTCAGGCTAAGGCAATTTAATGTAACTTAAGTGAACATTTTTAAAAGTTGACACTTATATGATTATTAGAAAAATTAGAACATCAAAGTGAACACTTATTATCTCTCATCACGCGTTTTAAAACCTCGTTTTCTTTTCTTGAAACAAGTCTAAGTACAGGCTTTTTCCTTTGTGGATTGTAACCCAACCTTCGGTCTAGATACATCAACTTAACCCCCTAATGGAGAGCGGCAAAGGCATCTAAAGATATTTTAAGACAGCAAAAACATCTTGAGATTCAATAGTTGAAAATAAGATCTCGTCAAATCACTCGCATGGTGTCAAATCATAGACACTAGGGATGGACACGGGGCTCAAGCAATCAATATCTTGCAGTGCCTCGTTCCGAACGAGGCAATATTTTCTCTTGTGAAAAATGTGTCACAAGGCATTAGGCAAGGTGGGACGAGACTTGAGCCTTGCCAATCTGGTAAGCCTCGAGCTCGTAATGTCGATCGAGGCTTGAGTTTGTTAGGGGTGATCGAGTACAAGATGGGTAAGATCTAGACCTGGACATTGTACCTGACCCCATTATAATCTGCGATGTTACATTACAACAATTGGATCACCAATATTCAATATTTAGTCGTTTGTGCTCCGATTATGTTACATCGTAAGGACATGTTACCGTTGGTCACGCAATTGACTGAGCCTTGTTTATTTCAGCATTCCAAATGGACTTTGAGACTTTAAAGTCTATTGGCCAAATATAAATGGTATTTGGTTCGTTTTTTGCTCAATTTTAGGAAAATACTATTGCATTTTCAAAGGGCTCTAAGGGCTTTTAGCCTAGAAAATAGGTCCATAGGTCATTTGGGAAGTTGCATTCTCGGAATGCAAGTCCTACCTTCATTCTTTGTTCAGCATCCGTGATTGTTCATTTGCTCCATGTTCTACAAGGAGAAGCTAAATGAAGGCCAACAACTGCCGGCCAAGAGGTCGCATGTGCCGGTGACCACTGCCACTGCCTAGGGGGTTGCCTAACCCCTGCGACCGTTGCTTGGGGGTTGCGACCACGCCACGACTGCCGCCTAGGCTGAACTCCACCAGAAAAAAATTGAAAACCTTTCTTAAAAAAAAAATTAGCAAAAGTCCGTTACAAAATGTAATTTTTACTAAACGGCATTTAAGCCAATGTTATTTTCTAATACACTTCAAAATTATAATTCACCCAACACTATTTGTATTTCAGAAAACCCATTTGACTCAAACATATTTGCATTTTCCCAAGTACATTTCTTTAATTGCTGTGAATTTTATATAGTATCATTGCTTGTGGTTATGTAGATCACTAGTTCCTAATCATGCCGTAGGTGCGATTTTATTTCGTGACGCTAATGAATTTATTTAATCTTTGAAAAGTCGTTGCTCAAGATCTTTTGCAATTTCCAAAGACCCTTTCATCTTTTAAGTACATTCATATCGATTTGCAGGAACTATTATAAGGAAACTGCATCTTCACAGTCAAGTAACTAAATTTTGTACTTCAATTTGATGCACTGCAATACGTCCGAGTGATACAAATACTGGACCATTTAAATGGATTTTCACGTGTATACTATGTGATTCACAAGTGTTTTTTTTTTTTTGGTCATATGTGATTCATGATGTTCACCGCCTTATTTCATAGATAATATGAAAGTGCTAATTATGAAAAATCATTTATTATCATTCAATATTTAAACAATTATATCAACCTAAATAATTTTAAGAGTCGATGATTACCTAAATATTATTTTAGTGAGGAAACGTTTTTACTCAAAATTTATTAAAGATTTACATTATCTTTTTATTTTGCAATTATATTGCAATGTGGATCACATCATGGGTTCAAAGTATGTTTTTTTGCTAACTAGTTTCTATCACCAGGTTATGATAATATATGAATCTATTTTCAACGTATATAGTCGATCGCAAGCGGCAAATTAATCAGAAGTGTCTTGCGAGAGTTTGAACCCTCAAATATATGCATGATAGGCCATTTTGTACATCAACAAGAATTTAACATCATATATTTGATTTATGTCTCCATTTATTTTGCAAAAATGAATGATTTGAAAAATATTTTACAAAAAATGAACGTTTGTATCTCTTAAAAAAAATGAATGAATCATAAGTATTTTCGTGGATGAATATATATATATATATATATATATATATATATATATATATATATATTATTGTCAATAACGAAAATATTTTCTATTACCCAATTATTTTAAGTAATAAAAATGGTCACTTCAGGAAGATATTTTTCAACCCATTTATTTGACGATCACATGCATTTATATGAATGGATAGACGAGAAGGAAAATGGGTGGCAATAACTTTTTAGGGATATTTGTTTCCTTATTTAGGTTTATAGGTAGGACGGAAATTGGTGTAGCTTTTTATTTCCTTTCACAGCCGAAGAGAAGTTAATAGACATGTAGATATCGCAATCTTCTTTCCTAATTATCCTTATTTTAACAAAAGTGGAAAAGGCAGAGGACACTGAAATCTATTAAATAAAATGAACTCCACGTCGAGGGTTTCTAATTTCGTTTTCTTTCTCTTCTTCTGATCCCATTTCTTTTCTCTTCTCTGGCCTTTCGGTTTCTTTCATTCTCACTTAAAAATTACCAAACAATTTTACATATACTAATGGTGCTTTTTTTATTTATTAATATTAATGGATATCTAAACTCTTTGAGCACTGACCAATTCTTATAAAGTAATTTAGGGTGCGGATGGTAACGTTTTGTTTCTTTTTTTGTTCCAGGGGAACGAAACAAAAAAAAGTGTTTCTGTTCAGGGAACAATTTTTGAACAAAAGAACGCGTTTGGTAACGTTTGTTCGGGAATAAAAATGAATAGAAACACGTTTGGTAAATTTTATTCTTTTTTTGTTTCTTTTAATTTTTTAAATATTTTTATTTTATTTTTCATTTTTTCCTTTATTTTTTATTTTTTCTTTTTTTCGGCCGGTCACACGGCCTCGCGGCTCCCGCCGACAGGGCCGAAATTTCGCTGGCGCACAGCTCGGCCTCGCCGGATCTGGGAGAGGCCGAGCTCGCTTAGCCAAGGCGAGGCTTGACCTCGCCGGCGCGGGTGAGGCTTGGCCTTGCTTAGGGGGCCGGCCGAGCTCCGGCGAGGTCGCCGACCCTCGATAGCGTCGCCGGCCCTCGACGGCCCGGTCGCCGACCATGGCCGAGGGCCGGACCTACGAAAAGAAAAAAAGAAGAAAAAAGAAGAAGAGAAGAAGAAGAAGAGAGAGAAGAGAAACGTTTCTTCGTTTTGTTTCGGAAAAAGAAGAAAAATTTGTTGTTTTTTTTTTTGTTTTATTTTTGTTTAACAAAAAAACAAAAAAATTAATTAGAAACAGAAATAAAGAATGTTTCCATGCAGCCCCTTAATCTTTTCTTCTCAATCACACCGTATAATTTTACACTAGAACATATCGTGTGGCATGATCGTACTGTTACACGAGGTACCATTTTATAATCCGATCCGATCCTCACGCAATGATTCTCGGTTCGAAGAGTGGGACCATGTATAATGTCATCACGCCACACAGATATCAGGAGAGGGCGTCTATGGAGTCGGCTGGTCCCAGCACGACACGGCGACAGATGTTCTTTGACGACTCCATCTCCGACCCATTAGGAGTCGCTATACGGTTTCGGCTGGTCTCCAGGTCCCAGTTTCCATGTGCGCTTATCAATCAACGCCATGCGAAACGCCACGACAGACCCTCCACTTTCTTCCTACTTCAACGGCCACGATGACCTCTACTTCGAAGTCGAGGATATTGCAGTTACGTCGGCATCTCATGCAGATGACAAGGAAGACTGCGCACCAGCAAAGCTGGCAATGTCCTTTTCCCTTTCTCGTTTCTGTCCTTTGCGAGACCGACCCGCCTCCCGTGTTCTTCGGTCCGACTCGACTTCCGGGGCAAGTTGGTGGAGAGCTTTCGGTGTGCAAATTTCGGCTGAGGGGTCAATAAAAAGGGTCGAGACTCTTTGCCCTTTCGAGAAGGCGATGATTAACGTGTTGAGGACTTGAAAAGTCGTCGGTGCCTGAAGAGATGAAGATCTAGTCCTTCCTTTCTTTTTGACATTTTGGAGCGTCTGGCGAGTGATTACTGATTCTTTGCACATAGCTAAAGGTAGATTCGAATTGAAAATCATTGCTCGAGTTGAGCGCTTTACTAGCTAAGGTTTGCTGTGCGCGGACAATCTTGATATAATCATGTCACTTAGCATTTCTTTTCCGCCCATAAATGTAACATTTTGAACAAATACAATATCAGGGAAATAGCTAATATATTTGACTTTTGACCTTAGTTAATAACCCAACCAAAAAACCTTAGTTAATTAGAATTTTGCTAACAAGCTAAACAAATTTTGAAGACAAATGTATAAATGAGCAAAAACAAAAAGTAAGACTTACTAAAAATCAAATGCTGATATCGAATCAACTTTTTGAATCATTTTATTACAGCAATCTTCATAGATTTGGGCTGCTCATATCCCTTTATTTCAACATGGACTATCGTGGACTTATTTGGTCGAACCATTGTTTACTAATTCCGGCAATTCGAAACATCATAATGCATTTTGCTTAGCTATTCCTCGTCCACTTTTATTTTTGTATTCACATTCTATGCTATTTAGTTAAGTTCAATCGTGTCATGTTATTATCTAATTAAAATAACTTTCCATTTTCACTTAAGTATCTCTCAATCTTTTTGAAGGAGCTTAACTTTAAATCTATGCTATAACATCTTTACATAAAACTTTTACTTAGCTTTTTTAACTGAATAATGTAGCATTATCATGGTATATATGTCAACAAACGAGACTCATGCGATCTTAACTGGTTTATATAAATGTCTAAAGTAAATTTTCTCAAAGTCATTTAATTCATTAATTTCGAAAATGCAGTCGGCCCAATATTGCGACACAAAACTTGCACAAGGCTCGAGTTGAAGTTGGCTAGACGAGAGAAAGAGGGAGAGTAGGACCGTGCAAGTTGCGACCAAAGAAAGATCGGGGCCCGCAATCCTCTCGCTTTCCGATCCGATCCGAAGTGGGCGGGCTTGGTTTGGGCTTACTTATTGCATAAAAACCTGTAGAGAAGTGCTGGTGTAAGTTAAATAAAATGGAGTGCTCCTCTCCAATGTTCCAAGATGATTCCACCAGCGGTGGCAATACGAAGAGTTTGAACGTCCCACATAGGAAAAGAGGCAAGGACATGGCAACAAAGCCATTAACAAAACAACAGGTCATCTCCCAGTAAAATTCACGCAGCCATGTGTTAAGCACAGAGCGAACTATTCTTTCGCCTTTTACTAAAGAATACCGTGTGCTTGCCACAATCAATGGCATACGCTTATTTTTGGAGGGGTTTCCTCAACTGAGGAAGCTCCTAAAATGTTTGAGTCTAAGAACTGTTCCTTCGAGGTGGGTGTTCTTTAAAATCATAGAATCTGTACCTTAAGCGAGAAAGAAGTTTCACACTCGCATTTTCTGGAATGATGGATGACTCTGGAGTGGCAAGCATCATAAGCGACAGAAGAGACTTTGTTTGGAGTCATATCTCCGTCAGAGTAGGCTTAAAAACGCAAGCGCATACTTCTTCCCTCGTGGGTATAAGCTAACCTTGAGAATACAGAGAGGCTTTGCCCCTCCGCGGATTAGTAGCAAAGGCATGTAGAAATAGCATAAGATGGCAGAAATGTCTCCAAGTCTTAACCATTGTTCGTGCGACCTCAATTTTATACCCTCTCGATTAACGGGGTATATGTGACTATCTTCAAGTTGTAAGGGCTTCAATACCACAGAGAGCCCATTTATGGAGGCCTTCCTTGCTGAGAAATAGTCACCTGCGGCAACGCTGGACTCGGAGGAAGATGAAACTGGAGCATGATTGAGGCTTTCAACAGAGAACACCGCATCCGTGCACTCGCAATCCCCAGAACTTTCAGTCTTGAAAACTGGGCTGTTGGCTTTGAATCAACATTATTACTGTACCAGTTCGTGCTTCAAAAATGCGTAACCTATGGAGCACCTGTTTCTTGCAAATGCTGTCCTCGTTAAATATAAAACGGTTGAACTCCAATTCAGTTTAATCGGCTTTGCTTATTCATATATAGAGTGGTATTTACCATCTGTGGGGTTCTTTCACATGGGTACCGACGAAATAGCAAGAGTGATAGGACCGTGGATTCTCGCTTGACACCAAGTTTCTAATTTTCGAGTTTTCGATTGTTCTCTGTCTCGTAAATGGACTGGCGTGCAATCCCCACCAACTAACAAACAACACGCAACACATAGATCAATTGCTTTCTCTGAGCCAAGCCCAGTGACAGCAGAAACTTTCTTCATAATGGGATTCGAACTCTCAACCAAAATCAGTACGCCGCCATATTTGACTCTGTTCCAATCGTCTATCATCTCGACTCTCCACCGGAGGTTTTCAGGAGTCCTCCAAGTCTGCCGTTGTTCTTTCGTTTTTTTTGGCGAAGAGAAACAGGGTAAAGGAGTCCCACATCGGCATGATTAAGGAATCACGGAGCAGAGCGGGGAACAAAGGAGGAGGCGAGGCCACCGAACAAAGCATACCTTTCTCGGCCTTTTGGCTAAGATCAAGTGTAGTATCTGTTCTTATCAGTTTAATATCTGATACGTGGGCCATCGGTCCACATGATATTAAATTAATTTTGTGAGGGGGAAAGGCCGCCACAGTAGCTTGCTACTGGGCCTCTCGCGCGTCGCTCGGGCGTTGCACTAGAGCCCTTGCCTGGCGCACCCCACCCAAGCCCAGTTTAAACGATGTGCTTCTCTATTATTAGCATCTATAATTTTAGCTTCGGTTGTAACGTACTTTGGGTTGGCTACTTAATGCGCAGAGATGATGCTTTTGTGTTGCGGTAGCCACGCTTTCAGGCGGGGTATCTGGCTTCCTTTGCGTCGATGAATAACTGTTGGGTTGTAGCTGTTGGAGCCCAGCAAACATTATTGCTGAAGCGAAGAATCCGAAAGGCTAGTGTGATCTGTCTAGTGTGATCTGTCTCTGTTTCTCGGGTTTATTCGTGCTAAGTGGTTCTGTTCCTAGTATACAATGAGCATTGGAGCCTTCTTTGGATGGAGAATGTCCCACAAAATCATGGCTACTTTTCAAACCCACCCGCCACAAATATAACCTAACCCGACCCGACTGAATTTTCCTTAAGGTCCTAGATTTGGCTTTTTTGGAATTTTCCCTTATTAAAACTGCGATTTTTTTTTACCCAACCATGGGTAGCTGCATTGGTATTTGTTCTCTCCTTCAATGCTGAAGTCGAGAGTTCGAATCCCCGCATTGCTAATATGTCTTAAGTGAGGGGCCATAGTGTTGGGGTCCTATGTTAGCCTCCCCCGAGATATTGACGTCTAAATAACGGCTTGCGGTGAGACTCGATGGCGGCTGGTCGTGTGAACCCAATTTTATAAGTGCAACAATCTCTAAAAATTGTCATTTTCACATGACATTAGTCTCTTAGGTCATCAAAAAATCACATGTAGTATTATTTTAGAACAAAATCTAAAGTTATTCATTAGAGTTGTTAACACTCAATATTTGGATCACATGACGTTGTTTGGCAACTTAAATGAGCAAAAATTGATAAATTAGGTCCAACTTGCTCCATAAACCAAACCATAAAGCCAAAATCTTTACCTGAAGTGAGAAATTATGTTTAATTTTTCTTCCAAAAAATCCTAGCCCCAAATTCCTGTTCCAACTAGAATGGATTATTTGATAATGAGGCGCCTATCTCATTGCATGATAAGGAAGGTGTTAATGAAATTGAACACGGGCTTCATCGGAAGGTTTGAAATCAACACCGGTTGTGTGGGGAGGAGCAATGGGTGCTGAGGGTCGGAGGGAGAGAGATATGATGATGATGGGGGCGGTGATAGTGGTCCAAGCAAAGAGGGCGGCGGAGGGCAACTGGGGTGGTGTCCAAAGTGAATCATTGATTTTGGCACGACTGACAAGAGTAGTTAAGGTTTGAATTGACAACATGATTACTCCCAAATTCTCAAATTGGGGGCAAGAAAAAGCTTTGATGGACATCGCTTTAAAATATTTTTGTTGCCATCTCTTTTACGAGTTATAGTACATCTTAAAGGATTTTTAGGCTAAGGCAATTTAATGTAACTTAAGTGAACATTTTTAAAAGTTGACACTTATATGATTATTAGAAAAATTAGAACATCAAAGTGAACACTTATTATCTCTCATCACGCTTTTTAAAACCTCGTTTTCTTTTCTTGAAACAAGTCTAAGTACATGCTTTTTCCTTTGTGGATCGTAACCCAACCTTCGGTCTAGATAAATCAACTTAACCCCCTAATGGAGAGCGGCAAAGGCATCTAAAGATATTTTAAGACAGCAAAAACATCTTGAGATTCAATAGTTGAAAATAAGATCTCGTCAAATCACTCGCATGGTGTCAAATCATAGACACTAGGGATGGACATGGGGCTCAAGCAATCAATATCTTGCGGTGCCTCATTGCGAATGAGGCAATATTTTCTCTTCTGAAAAATGTGTCACAAGGCATTAGGCAGGGTGGGACGAGGCTTGAGCCTTGCCAATCTTGTAAGCCTCGAGCTCGTAATGTCGATCGAGGCTTGAGCTTGTTAGGGGTGATCGAGTTCAAGATGGGTAAGGTCTAGACCTGGACATTGTACCTGACCCTATTATAATCTGTGATGTTACATTACAACAATTGGATCACCAATATTCAATATTTAGTCGTTTGTGATCCGATTATGTTACATCGTAAGGACATGTTACCTTTGGTCGCGCAATTGAATGAGCCTTGTTTATTTCAGCATTCCAAATGGACTTTGAGACTTTAAAGTCTATTGGCCAAATATAAATGGTATTTGGTTCGTTTTTTGCTCAATTTTAGGAAAATACTATTGCATTTTCAAAGGGCTCTAAGGGCTTTTAGCCTAGAAAATAGGTCCATAGGTCATTTGGGAAGTTGCATTCTTGGAATGCAAGTCCTACCTTCGTTCTTTGTTCATCATCTGTGATTGTTCATCTGCTCCATGTTCTACAAGGAGAAGCTAAATGAAGGCCGACAACTGCCGGCCAAGAGGTCGCATGTGCCGGTGACCACTGCCACTGCCCAGGGGGTTGCCTAACCCCTGCGACCGTTGCTTGGGGGTTGCGACCACTCCACGATTGCCGCCTAGGCCGAACTCCACCAGAAAAAAAATGAAAACCTTTCTTAAAAAAATTAGCAAAAGTCCGTTACAAAATGTAATTTTTACTAAACGGCATTTAAGCCAATGTTATTTTCTAATACACTTCAACATTATAATTCATCCAGCACTATTTGTATTTCAGAAAACCCATTTGACTCAAACATATTTGCATTTTCTCAAGTACATTTCTTTAATTGCTGTGAATTTTATATAGTATCATTGCTTGTGGTTATGTAGATCACTAGTTCCTAATCATGCCGTAGGTGCGATTTTATTTCGTGACGCTAATGAATTTATTTAATCTTTGAAAATTCGTTGCTCAAGATCTTTTGCAATTTCCAAAGACCCTTTCATCTTTTAAGTACATTCATATCGATTTGCAGGAACTATTATAAGGAAACTGCATCTTCACAGTCAAGTAACTAAATTTTGTACTTCAATTTGATGCATTGCAATACGTCCGAGTGATACAAATACTGGACCATTTAAATGGATTTTCACGTGTATACTATGTGATTCACAAGTTTTTTTTTTTTTTTTTTGGTCATATGTGATTCATGATGTTCACCGCCTTATTTCATAGATAATATGAAAGTGCTAATTATGAAAAATCATTTATTATCATTCAATATTTAAACAATTATATCAACCTAAATAATTTTAAGAGTCGATGATTACCTAAATATTATTTTAGTGAGGAAACGTTTTTACTCGAAATTTATTAAAGATTTACATTATCTTTTTATTTTGCAATTATATTACAATGTGGATCACATCATGGGTTCAGTATGTTTTTTTGCTAACTAGTTTTTATCACCAGGTTATGATAATATATGAATCTATTTTCAATGTATATAGTCGATCAAGCGGCAAATTAATCAAGTGTCTTGCGAGAGTTTGAACCCTCAAATATATGCATGATAGGCCATTTTGTACATCAACAAGAATTTAACATCATATATTTGATTTATGTCTCCATTTATTTTGCAAAAATGAATGATTTGAAAAATATTTTACAAAAAATGAACGTTTGTATCTCTTAAAAAAAATGAATGAATCATAAGTATTTTTGTGGATGAATATATATATTATTGTCAATAACGAAAATATTTTCTATTACCCAATTATTTTAAGTAATAAAAATGGTCACTTCAGGAAGATATTTTTCAACCTATTTATTTGACGATCACATGCATTTATATGAATAGATAGACGAGAAGGAAAATGGGTGGCAATAACTTTTTAGGGATATTTGTTTCCTTATTTAGGTTTATAGGTAGGACGGAAATTGGTGTAGCTTTTTATTTCCTTTCACAGCCGAAGAGAAGTTAATAGACATGTAGACATCGCAATCTTCTTTCCTAATTATCCTTATTTCAACAAAAGTGGATAAGGCAGAGGACACTGAAATCTATTAAATAAAATGAACTCCACGTCGAGGGTTTCTAATTTCGTTTTCTTTCTCTTCTTCTGATCCCATTTCTTTTCTCTTCTCTGGCCTTTCGGTTTCTTTCATTCTCACTTAAAAATTACCAAACAATTTTACATATACTAATGGTGCTTTTTTTATTTATTAATATTAATGGATATCTAAACTCTTTGAGTACCTGACCAATTCTTATAAAGTAATTTAGGGTGCGAATGGTAATGTTTGTTTTTTTTTGTTAGGGAACAGAAATAAAAAAAAGTGTTTCTATTCCAGGGAACAATTTTTGAACAAAAGAACGCGTTTGGTAATGTTTGTTCCGGGAATAAAAAATGAATATAAAAACGGTTGGTAAATTTTATTTTATTTTGTTTCTTTTAATTTTTTAAACATTTTTATTTTATTTTCATTTTTTCCTTTCTTTTTTTTTTTTTTTTTTTCGGCCGGTCATCGGCCTCGCGGCGCGGCCGATGGGGGAGCAGCCTCGCCCAGATCCGGGGCGAGGTCCGCCGCTCCCCGGCGACGCTCGGCCTCGTCGGATTTGGGCAAGCTAGAGCTCGAGCTCGGCGATGCACGCTCGGCCTTGCCGGATCTGGCGAGGCGAGCTCGCCCTAGCCAAGGCGAGGCTCGGCCTCGCCTCGCCGCACGGGCGAGGCTCGGCCTTGTAGGGGGCCGGCGAGGCTCTGGCGAGGTCGCCGACCCTCGACAGCGTCACCGGCCCTCGACGGCCGAGGCCGAGGCCGGCGATCGGCAAAAAAGAAAAAAGAAGAAAAAAAGAAGAAAAAATAAGAAGAGAAGAAGAAGAGAGAGAAGAGAAATATTTCTTCATTTTTGTTTCTGGAAGAAGAAGTAAAAATTTGTTGTTTTTTTTTTGTTCTTATTTTGTTCCAGAACAAAAAAACAAAAAAAGAACAAAAACGCAACCAAACACGCGTTTGTTTTTTTTATTTCCTAACAAAAAACAAAAAAATTATTCAGAAACAGAAATGAAGAATGTTTCCATGTAGGCCCTTAATCTTTTTTCTCAATCACACCGTATAATTTTACACTAGGACATATCGTGTGGCATGATCGTACTGTTACACGAGGTACCATTTTATAATCCGATCCGATCCTCACGCAATGATTCTCGGTTCGAAGAGTGCGACCATATATAATGTCATCACGCCACACAAATATCAGGAGAGGGCGTCTATGGAGTCGGCTGGTCCCAGCACGACACGGCGACAGATGTTCTTTGACGACTCCATCTCCGACCCCATTAGGAGTCGCTATACGGTTTCGGCTGGTCTCCAGGTCCCAGTTTCCATGTGCGCTTATCAATCAACGCCATGCGAAACGCCACGACAGACCCTCCACTTTCTTCCTACTTCAACGGCCACGATGACCTCTACTTCGAAGTCGAGGATATTGCAGTTACATCGGCATCTCATGCAGATGACAAGGAAGACTGCGCACCAGCAAAGCTGGCAATGTCCTTTTCCCTTTCTCGTTTCTGTCCTTTGCGAGACCGACCCGCCTTCCGTGTTCTTCGGTCCGACTCGACTTCCGGGGCAAGTTGGGGAGAGCTTTCGGTGTGCAAATTTCGGCTGAGGGGTCAATAAAAGAGTCGAGACTCTTTGCCCTTTCGAGAAGGCGATGATTAACGTGTCGGGGACTCGAAAAGTCGTCGGTGCCTGAAGAGATGAAGATCTCATATTTCCTTTCTTTTTGACTACAGAGCGTCTGGCGAGTAACTGCTAATTCTTTGCACATAGCTAAAGGTGGATTCGGATTGAAAATCATTGCTCGAGTTGAGCACTTTACCAGCTAAGGTTTGCTACGCGCGGGCAATCTTGATATAATCATGTCACTTAGCATTTCTTTTCCACCCATAAATGTAACATTTTGAACAAATACAATATCAGGGAAATAACTAATATATTTGACTTTTGACCTTAGTTAATAACCCGACCAAAAAACCTTAGTTAATTAGAATTCTACTAACAAGCTACACAAATTTCGAAGACAAATGTATAAATGAGCAAAAACAAAAAGTAAGACTAACTAAAAATCAAATGCTGATACCAAATTATCTTTTTGAATCATTTTATTATAGCAATCTCCATAAATTTAAGCTGCTCAAATCATTTTATTTCAACATGGACTATCGTCGACTTATCTGGTCGAACCATTACTTACTAATTCCGGCAATTCAAAAAATATCGTAATGCATTTTGCTTAGCTATTCCTTGGCCACTTTTATTTTTGCATTCACATTCTATGCTATTTAGTTAAGTTCAATTGTGTCACATTATTATCTAATTAAAATAACTTTCCATTTTCACTTAAGTATTTCTCAATCTTTTTGCAAGGGGCTTAACTTTATAACATCTTTACATAAAACTTTTACTTGGCTTTCTTAACTGAATATCGTAGAATTATCATGGTATCTATGTCAACCAACGAGACTCATGCGATCTTAGCTGGTTCATCTAAATGTCTAAAGTAAATTTTCCCAAAGTCATTTAATTCATTAATTTCGAGAATGCAGTCGGCCCAATATTGCAACACAAAACTTGCACAAGGCTCGAGTTGAAGTTGGATAGAGGAGAGAAAGGGGAGAGCTGGACCGTGCAAGTTGCGACCAAAGAAAGATCGGGGCATGCAATCCTCTTGCTTTCCGATCCGAAGTGGGCGGGCTTGGTTTGGGCTTACTTATTGCTTAGAAACCTGTAGAGAAGTTGGTCGTATAACCCAAGGACTTTTTAAGATGTGATGCAAGTATCTTTGGCGGAAAAAATAATAAAAAAAATTCAGACAACGTTTTCGCAAAATAATATTCAGAGGGGACCTTGTGTAAAATGAGGTTTTGAAATGGATAACTTAATCTCAAAAGGCACCCCAACTCCTCGGGCGGTTAAGCGTTCGCCGGCCAACAAGCACTTTCACTTTTAAGTGCCACTTTCTAAATCAAGGCCAGATACATTTTTTTGTTGTTGCTTCCTTCTTTTGCTTTTTTCTTTTGTTCTTCTCTCATTTTGTTCTTCCTTTCGCACCTGTGTCAAGCCAATTTTAGAGCCCGATCTCACTCAACATCGTGAAGTTGCCGGTGCGCCTCTGTAGTTGCGTCACCTACGATCGTTCCTCTATCAAGTGCAGGCTTGACGACGTCAATAGGTGTTGTCTATCTTCTCACTTGCAGCCATGGTCACCATATCTCCAAGTTCTCATCCATGGTCATGGCTAATTGAGATTTGAGTTCTTGACCACGGCTGCAAGATCTCCGAGTTGGCGACCATGGCCACTTTAGCTTTGAGCTCGCGACAATGGCTACTTTCTCTCTTCTCACCCACAACCGGCTACCAGTTCTTCAAGCTTCGGGCCATAGTTGCTCGAGCTTCAAACTCACGATTAATTCATGGTCGCTCTGCTCATTCTTAATATTTGGTACCTCTTGTGTAGTCTTCAAAATACATTCCCCTTGATCATGTTTGGGAAAAATGTCAAAAAACTCATAAAACCTTTTGTATATGTATCATTTAGTCCTAAATCTTTTGATTTGATGCCAATTCAGTCATTCCGATTGATTTCGCCAGATTTTTTGGACTAAGCGTCGGTCAGTTGATGTGGCATGACTAATACTAACATAGTCAACTTTTAATAATATTATAATATTTTTTAAAATTATTTTTTATTTTTTCCTTCTCCTCCTCCTTCCTCAAGCCTATCATTGAACCTTGGTGATTGGTAGAGGTGATGGCCAATGAACTTCATTGGTGGGGCGAGGCCTGACCTCGTGGGGTCGGCCCTCGCTAGCCTGTAGCCATGTTGCGGGTGGCCTCAAGCTAGCCTTGCTAGAGAGGCTAGGTGAGGCTTCACCCTTGGCAGATCCGGCGAGGACGAGCCTTGCCACCTAGCGCAAGTAGCCTTCATAGCCTTTGGTGGGGGCTTGAGCCTCACTAGTGGTTGGTAACGACCTCTCCAGGTGTCACCTTTGGCTGGCTGCCAGTCGGCGATCGGCTAGAGGAAGGGGAGGAGAAGAAAAAAGAAAAAGAAAAAGAAAAAGAAAAAGAAAAAATAAAAAATAAAAATTGAAAATAAAAAATATTATTAAAAATTGTCAACGTTAGCGTCGATCGTATCATGTCAATCAACATGTGCCTAGTTAGTAAAATCCAGCAAGAATTAGTCAGAAATGATTGAATTGGCACTAAATGAAAAAGTTTAAGACTAAATTTGCACTAATAAAATGTTTAAAATTAAATTGATATGAATGCAAAAGGTTTATGATTTTTTTAACACTTACTCTGACCATGTTCCGAAATACTTCAAGACTTTAACTTTTCTCTTAATACTCATTTTTCAATCTTTCTAGTAAAAGCGAAAGTCTCACACTTGTGTTATTGAGGCTTCTTTCAATCATTGGACTTCACTTTCTTCTTACCAATGGGATCTGTTGTTTCACAAGACCAAACTTTGTTACTTTCCTGCTCTTGTTTATTTTACTTAATGGTGACTATAATTTTAGGTTGTTCTAAGTTTTTTTATTCATGGAAGTGATGACTCAGAAAATTTATGGTGAGGTAGTAGGAAACATTTTCCTTCTTAACTGGTTTCCAACTTACCCGAGGAGGCTCGGACGATGTTCACCACTGCAGTCATAAGTTCTTAGAGATATCGTTATCGTCCTTTATAGTTATCCTTTTGTTGTTAGGAAACATCTCTACTGTCCTTTGTCAACAACGTTCATGCTATGCTGCTATATAGTCCACACAACACGGTGAATCTAATGAACAACATGCATTGGGTTTCAACGCTTTTGTGAGAGATTCACACATGCCAAAACCATGGTAGTAGAAACTGGAATACATGTCCATGTCGTAAATGTGAACTTTAGACAGATTTCTCAAAGGAAAAGCATTTGAGCGGCGCATCTTATCGAGGATTTCAGCCCATTTGCTTGGTGGAAGTTTTCTTCTTCAGTTCCAATCCCGGGATTTCAGCACTGGCGGTCTGAATCTCTCGTGACGTAGTGGATATCAAGTCCGCCACCATTATCTACTCAGAGATTATCTGAACTATTGCCACCTTGTTCAACTGGAGGCGGCTAAGTACTTCGGCTCTGTTGAAAGAAGATATGCCTTGAAGATATGGAATCGGACTGAATATTGTGATTGATTTGGATTGTAATTATTTTAGGACTAGAAATATTTGTTCTCTTAGGAATATTTTCTTTACTTTTTTACTCAATCCAATTGTATGATATATACATCTCTGTAACTTCTATTCAATTCAATGAAGAAGATACAATTCATACACTTCTATTTGAGTTTCTTACATGGTATCAGAGCTATGTCTCGATCTTGACATAGCTTTCGCACCTCTGTTACTGCAACACTCCGCAGAACAGATTAGCCTTCTCTGTTTTCTCTGTTGTTGCAACTCTCGCAGAACAGATCAGCCTGCTGTCCTCCATCTTCATCCAACTTTCAGTTTAACCTGCAAGACAGAATAATTGCAGATTTTTAGAAAATTGTCATCATGACAAATCCACAAGCACTTACCTCAGGATCCGCAGAAGAGACGACACTGCCACCACCTCCTCAGATTGTCGAACCCTCGGCAATGATCGCAGTATCTCAGGAGCAAGTTCAACCACAAGTTCAGCCACCACAAATTCATCTTCAGCATGCGCAGTGGGGAACGGCTCCGGCTCAGTTTAATATGGGGCATCCCTATTCAGGGCCACCTTACTCATGGGTACCGTATCCTTGGTACTATGGATCTAGTCCAAATACATCATTGCCGGGTTATCGAGAAGGAATGCGAACTGATGGAGGCCTACCAACCAGAGACGGGGCAGGCGCAACCATCAATCCTCAGCAGACGGGCGGGTCAATCGAACCGGGTGTGGGAACGAATCCCCACCCGGGTCCGTTTTTTTTCGGTAGAAGAACACCACAAGTGCCATAACTTGGCACGCCGGAACACTTAGGTGCCATAACTTCAAAACGGTACACTTAAGTTTTTTTTTTTTTTTCGAGTGGGACACTTAAGTGCCACCTCCGGCGATGACTTGCCGGAAATCCTACGTGGCAATATTTTATTATTATTTTTTGCCTACGTGGCTCACGGAGCTCCAAATCAAAGATAAAAATTAAAAAAAAAATTTAAATTTTTTTAAAAAAGTAAAATTTAAAAATTTTAATTTTAAAAAATTAAAAAAAATAAGAAAATTTTAAAAATTTTAATTTTATAAAAAAGAAAATTTTTAAAAATTAAAAAAAATTTAGAAAATTTAAAAAAAATTAAAAAATTTTAAAAAATTTAAAAAATTAAAAAAATTAGAAAATTTAAAAATTTAAAAATTTAAAAATTTAAAAAATTTAAAAATTTAAAAAATTTAAAAAAATTTAAAAAAATTTAAAAAAATTTAAAAAATTTTAAAAAATTTAAAAAAATTTAAAAAATTTAAAAAATTTTAAAAAATTTTAAAAAATTTTAAAAAATTTTAAAAAATTTTAAAAAATAAGAAAATTTTAAAAATTTTAATTTTAAAAAATTAAAAAAAATTATAAAATAAGAAAATTTAAAAATTTTAATTTTAAAAAATTAAAAAAAATATAAAATAAGAAAATTTAAAAATTTTAATTTTAAAAATTTTAAAAATTTAAAAAAAAATAAGAAAATTTAAAAAAATTTAAAAATTTAAAAAAGGGGGGGTGGGGAGGCGGCGGAGGTGGTGGCGGTGACGGAGCCGGGCGGCGGCGGCAAGGGAGCCGCTCGGCCTCCCACCCCCCTTTTTTATAATTTTTTTCTAATTTTAATTTTTTTTAATTTTTCTTAATTTTTAAAAAATTTTAAAATTTTCTTAATTTTAAAAAATTTTAAAATTTTCTTAATTTTTTTAAATTTTTTTAAAATTTTTAAAAAATTTTAAAATTTTCTTAATGTAAAAAAAATTTAAAATTTTCTTAATTTTTTTAAAATTTTTAAAAATTTTCTTAATTTTTAAAATTTTTTAAAATTTTTAAAATTTTCTTAACTTTTAAAATTTTTTAAAATTTTCTTAACTTTTAAAATTTTTTAAAATTTTTAAAATTTTCTTAACTTTTAAAATTTTTTAAAATTTTTAAAATTTTCTTAACTTTTAAAATTTTTTAAAATTTTTAAAATTTTCTTAATTTTTAAAATTTTTTTAAATTTTCTTATTTTTAAAATTTTTTAAAATTTTTAAAATTTTTAAATTTTTCTTAATTTTTAAAATTTTCTTAATTTTTTTTAATTTTTTTAATTTTTTAAATCTAATTTAATTAATTTATATACTATTATTTACACGTAGACGCGAAACGGCGTCGTTTTTGCATTTTCTCCGCCACGTCGGCATGCAAAACGACGCCGTTTTGACCGAGCTCGCCGGAAAGTCGCCACGCGTCAGCCATTTGGCCGGATTTTCGCCGGAGTGGCACTTAAGTGTCCCATTTTACTCCGATGATGGCACTTAAGTGTACCATTTTAAAGTTATGGCACTTAAGTGTCCCGCGTGCCAGTTATGGCACCTGTGTGTCCCGCACTCGTTTTTTTTCAATGCGGATACTGCAACCGGAACTGGCGGATCGGGTTTTGCGGCAAATCCCTACCCAAACCCACCGCCAGGGTTTCCTCCATACTGATCTTCGCCGCTAAGCGCCGGTCGGCGGAACCCGAGACCCTCTTTTCACAACCAATGCCGACGGACCGAACCGAAACTCATTGCTCAACAGCTTAACTGGATCGACAACTACTCAAATTGGTCACGCGAGTTCCGGCGTGCACCGGTAACGAAAGATAAAGAGGGGTTTATCGACGGAACGGTTCCGGTCCCATCCGACGAGCGAATGGCACGACTGCGGAAGAAGTGCAACCGTTAGTCCGAACATGGGTCGGAAACCGCATCACTCCCGAGATCGCGGCCGCTCTTCCCCGACGGAGGACTCAAAGCGCATTTGGGAAAATATCAAAGAGATGTTTGGAAAATTAGATCAAGTTAAAATTTTCTCTTTGACGCAAATGCATCTCTCGATTTAAAACAAGGAAATATGTCTCGTTGCTGCGATTTTTAATAAAATTTCAGGTCTCGTGGAACGAGTTGGAGGCAGCCGAGGAGAAGCTCGGCGCCGTAACCCATCCTACAGCAATACAAAAGGATGCGGGACGAGAGAAAGCGATACGCTTTCTACTCATTTTGAACGAAGCTTACCTCTCGTTTAGGTCGCAGATCTTGACCATGGAGCCGATGCCAACCCTCGGCCGCATCTACCAACTTGCTGTTCAAGAGGAAAGCCAACAGAGAGCAGCCGATCACGGGAAGAACGACGATAGCATGGCTCTGGCGGCGAAGAAATTTTCTCGCCCGCTGCAGAGAGCCACGGGAGGAAGAGAGGCGCACGAAACCGCTCTAGGGTTTCACGAAGAAAACCCTAGGGGATGTCGTTCAGCAACGGGCGGCCAGGATTCATTTGATAGATCCGACGGTCCACAAATATTCCTTGGAGGCGGTGAATCGGACGGTCCTGGAGGCAGGGTGAGGATAGAATCCAATGGCTACCGTGGCCCAAGTCCATACGGGCCAGACGGCCCACGTGGGCGAAATTCTTTTTATTTCGATGGGCCGCGAGGAAATTTCGCGGGAATCTCCAATGGGCCGTATGGAGCATCAACGGCCCATGCCGTGAATAGGCCCAATTCATTCGAAAAAAATTATCAAAAGGGCAAAGGGAAGCTGTACTGTGATTACTGCAAACGCCCACATCACACAATTGAAAATTGCTGGAAGCTCCATGGCAAACCCGGGGAAAAGGAGAAAGGAAAATTTTCAACTGTTTTACAAGTGTTGGGAAAATCAGCAGACAAATCAATTTCCCATGGAGAATATCAGGAGCTGATGGAAGCCTTAAAGAAATTAGACGCTTCTGACAAGGCAGGGAGTTTCACAGGTATTTCTTATTGTCTGATGAACTCAATTGCAATGGATGCATGGATTATTGATACTGGAGCTAGTGATCATATTGTCTGCAATCAAAAAAAATTTTCCACTGTTAAGAAATTATCTTTTCCTATATCAGTACAACTCCCGAATGGAAATACCACAAAAGTTGATATGACCGGAACTGTAAATCTTAGCCCACTCATTAGCCTTAAAAATGTCCTTTATGTCCCTAGTTTTCAATTTAATCTCATATCCGTTTCACAAGCTTGTCGAGACAACTCCTGTCGTGCCTTGTTTGACTCTGATAAATGTCTATTTCAGGCCCTTTCGATTGGCAATCTGATGGGCTTGGGTAGAATCTATCAAGGATTATACTTTTGGACTGATCTTCCAACCAATTTTAATTCCTCTTCTCGTTGCTTTCAATAAATCCATATGTAATGTTGACAGCAATAAAAATTTCCTTCATCATAAAAGATTGGGTCACACTGCATTTTTTCCTTGTCCTCGTTGTCCTATTTGTCCTTTAGCAAAACAAACCCGTTCTCCTTTTCCAACTAGCAACACCCGTGTTGACAGCATTTTTTCCTTAATTCATGCTGATATATGGGGACCATATCATACCGTAAATCATGACGGTTCACGGTTCTTTCTCACAATTGTGGATGATTTCTCACGTGCCACCTGGGTTTTTCTCCTTCAATCAAAAAGTCAAGTTCTATCTCATCTTAGAATCTTGATCTCTTTATCCAAAACTCAGTTTGGCAAATCAATTCGTTGGATTCGTATCGATAATGGAAAAGAATTTTTCAGTGGTGAATGTGCGTCATTCTTTAGCTCAAATGGGATTTTGCATGAAAGTACTTGTACTTATACACCACAAAGCAGAATGGAGTCGTTGAGAGAAAACACCGCCACCTTTTGGAAGTGGCGTGGGCTCTTAAATTCCAGGCATCTATACCAGAGGATTTCTGGGGAGATTGTGTAGTCACCGCAAAGATATCTAATAAATAGAATGCCATCTAGAATCTTGAAGGGAAAATCTCCATTTGAACTTTTATATGGGAAGAAACCAGATTTGAGTCATCTTCGCGTGTTTGGTTGTCTCTGTTATGTGACTACAGTAGGGCCTCGAGATAAAATGAGTCCTCGGGCTCGGAAGTGCATATTCATGGGGTATGTCAATCTCCAAAAGGGTTATCGAGTTTATGACAAATCTACTGGGGATTTCTTTATCAGTAGAGATGTGGTTTTTCATGAAGATATTTTTCCCTTCCGGAATTCCGCTTCCATGTCCGGAGATGATATCGACACTACTCGTAGAATTTCTGTCGAAGAAGACTGTCTTCGAAGGAACCTATATTATTACTTCCTCTTCGCAAAGAAACATTACATGCAGCATCACCGTCGCCAACCGAAGAGCATTCCATTGGCCATCCAATTGAGGAGGATTTCATTGAAGACGAGCCTCAAGTGATCAATTCCATAGAACCCCCACATATTGAGGAAACTTCGACGTGACGTGCCGCATGAGCCACCTCGACGATCCGGTCGAGTCACTCGCCCACCAACTTGGACAAAAGACTATGTCTTTCTTCATCAAAGTCCTCGTGTACTCGCTACCCTATATCCTCCTATGTGTCTTTTGATCAACGTCACTGCAGACCATTTATGCCGCATTAGTCGCATTTCGAGGAAGTAGAACCATCTAGTTATCATGAGGCTGTACATGATCCACGATGGCAAAGGGCCATGGAAGAAGAACTTAAGGCGTTGATTAACAATCACACCTGGGATGTCGTGTCATTACCTTCTCATCGTAAACCCATTGGCTGTAAATGGGTATATAAAATCAAATATAAAGCAGATGGTTCTGTGGAAAGATACAAGGCCCGATTGGTGGCCAAAGGCTTTACACAATGAGAAGGATTCGACTACCATGAGACCTTCTCTCCAAAAGAGCCAAGGATGTCACGGTTCGTTCCTTCTTATCTCTGTTGCTCTTCGCAACCGGTCACTACATCGATGGACGTCCACAATGCCTTTCTTCATGGCGATTTGGAAGAAGAAATTTATATGGATCTTCCCCAAGGATTACGGAGACGGGGAGCCTAAGGTATGTCGTCTCCGTAAATCTCTTTATGGTTTAAAACAGCCTCTCGGCGGGTATGCCAAGTTTACCGATGCACTCATGAGCGCCGGATACAAGCAGTCCAAGCATGTCCATGTCGTAAATGATGGAAACTTTAGACAGATTTCTCAAAAAGGAAAAGATCCATTTGAGCGACTTGCGCATCTTTTTATCGAGGATTTCATAGCCCATTTGCTTGGTGGAAGTTTTGCAATATGGAGATGATCTTCAGTTCCAATCCCTTGGGGAGATTTCATGGAAGCACTGGCGGTCTGAATCCATCTCGTGACTTGGGTAGTGGATATCAAGTCCGCCACAATTATCTGATTGTCTCAGAGAAAATTATCAAAACTGAACTAAACCTCTTTGCCACCTTGTTCAACTGGAGGCGGCTAAGTACTTCGGCTCGCCTAGATTGGAGTTGAAAATTTGTTTATCGATTTCTTACACAGCCGACGACTTGGAATCTATCTGAGACTGCAAATTCCCTCCTCTCTTCTTCAGCTCACTTGACTCTTCCTTGACAGACAAATACTTGTCCTTGAAGGTCTCCAAATTTTTGTTGGCCTGCTCGGCAATCCGGGATTTCTTCTACTGACTTCAACTTAAGCAGTTGATCAACAGTCAAGATGGGATTGCGTGCGAGCTTGTCTACTGAAAAACTATCTCTTCGAGGTTCTCTGAGGATAGCAAGCATGAGAAATCCAAGGCAAGAATGGAAGAAAGCTTGTAGTGATAAGTAGACATTTCCTCTGCCTAATCAGAACCTACACAAGTCAAAGGAGTTGACGTATGAGCTTCATCATAGTGCTGAGAAAGAATATGTTTTAAAGACTTCAAATAGTCATCGACATCTTAATAGAATTGAGCCCGAAGTTCCTGGACTTTTCCCACATCTTGTGCATTGAAAGCTTTTGATGTATTTCAGCTAGAAACAATGCTTTGGTCTAGAGCAATGTCCTCACTTTCATTAGCGGAGTCAGAGCCATATTTTGAGTGTCACTTGCATCTTTTGTTCTATTATCCTTTAAATAACGTAGGTTGATTGCAGACACTTCATTTCCAGTGTTGGCTGGAGCTGGCATTTTGTAAATGGTCGAGTTCTGCACCTAGGAACTGCAAAAATGTTCTAAAGTAGAAATGTCCAACAAGTCCTAAGTATTGGACAGAGAATCAAGTGTGAACCGAAATTTCATCAAGGGGAACAGGAGATTCTAGCCACACGTTTGATCTGTCAACGTGGAACAAGGAAAAATTGCACCAGAAGGCAGGGAAGGATCTTAACACATTGATATTCATGTTTTCATGGAAATGGAAACTACATGAGGGATATTTTAAGATGAATAGAGTACTGCTAGGCCATTGAGAAAAGTAAAATAAGCTGTATGTCTGACTTTTTACATGTCCCATAAGGCCAATAATGTGGTGCAGCGCAAGTGCTTTCTTTGAGGTGGTCTGTGATACTGCAGATGTTTCACCTTTCAAGTGATGCAAATCTTGTGAATGGACTGGAGGCGTCAAGTTTGTGCATTGCCTCTGCACTAATTTTTTGTTTTCTTCAACTAACTCTGCTACTTGATGCAGCAGAAACCTTCAACAGAAATTGAGCAACCTTTAGCCATGGCCCGTGAATTTCAAGCAGCAAAGTCCATGGGAAAATGTAATGGAGTATTTAGTTTTGATTCCTTGAATATTAAAATTTGAAGACTGCGCTGCGATGATGAGTGAGCCTAACTTCAGTGTGCAAACATCAGGTTTGTTCCCAATTTTGGAGTATAGCTAAGGCATGTCATGTCAAGATGACATAAGATGGCAAAAATGTCTCCGACATACAGAAGTTCAGCTCTTTAATCAAGCTTGATGCGAATTTTATTCTATCTGAATCCATACCACTCTTAGAAGGGCTTCGGCAAAACTCTTGTCGAAAACTTATTGAAGGAGGAGGTTCTGGATACAATTCAATTGATTTCCTAGTTCCTTAAGTCTCTTGCAAATCTTGACTGTCCAGCAAGAAACCGAGTTTCTTCTGCTGGTCTGAAGACTGAAACTTGCGGGAGGCCCAACTCTAGATTTTACAGCTTTATATCACACTCAATCTCCTCTGAAAGTTGAGAACTCATCTTGGGTCTGAAGGCTCTGTGTTTCTGAACGCGCAAACCCCGCTCAAAGCAAATGGGGACTACCATTTCGTTTCCTATACTAACCGTCAATATGATCTTGTCGGTTTACCACCACGGTTTCTGATCTTAGCTCCCATTTTAGAAACCAAAAAGGACCCGATAGGTGCTGGTATAAGTTAAATATATGAAGTGCTCCGCTCCAATGTTCCAAGATGATTCCACCAGCGGGGGCAATACGAACAGTTTGAACGTCCCACACAGGAAAAGAGGCAAGGACATGGCAACAAAGCCATTCACAAAATAACAGGTCATCTCCTAAAAAGACTCACGCAGCCATGTGGTAAGCACAGAGCGAACTATTCTTTCGCCTTTTACTAAAGAATACCGTGTGCTCGCCACGATCAATGGCATACGCTTATTTTTGGAGGGGTTTCCTCGACTGAGGAAGCTCCTAAAATATTGAGTCTAAGAACCGTTCCTTCGAGGTAGGTGTTCTTAAAAATTATAGAATCCGTACCTTAGCGGAGAAAGAAGTTTCATCACTCTCATTTTCTTGGATGATGGATGACTCTGGAGTGGCAAGAGCATTAACGACAGGAGACATTGTTTGGAGTCATATCACCGTCAAGAGTAGCAAAAACAACCGAAGCCAAGAATCAGAATCCTACGAACCGTTTGACGGTTTCTAAAGGCACAAGCTTAAAAACGCAAGCGTATGCTTCTTCCCTCGTGGGTATAAGCCAACCTTGAGAATACAGAGAGGCTTTGCCCCTCCGCGGATTAGTAGCAAAGGCATGTAGAAATAGCATAAGATGGCAGAAATGTCTCCAAGTCTTAAACCATTGTTCATGCGACCTCAATTTTATACCCTCTCGATTAACAGGGTATATGCGACTATCTTCAAGTTGTAATAAGGGCTTTAAAACCACAGAGAGCCTATTTATGGAGGCCTTTCTTGCTGAGAAATAGTCACCTGCGGCAACGCTGGACTCGGAGGAAGATGAAACTGGAGCATGATTGAGGCTTTCAACAGAGAACACCGCAACCGTGCACTGGCAATCCTTGGAACTTTCAGTCTTGAAAACTGGGCTGCTAGCTTTGAAGTAACATTCTTACTGTACCAGTTCGTGCTTCAAAGATGCGTAACCTATGGAGCACCTTTTTCTTGCAAATGCTATCCTCGTTAATACAAAACGGTTGAACTCCAATTCAGTTTAATCGGCTTTGCTTATTCATATATAGAGTGGTATTTACCATCTGTGGGGTTCTTTCACATGGATACCAACGAAAGAGCAAGAGTGATAGGACCGTGGATTCTTGGTTGACACCAAGTTTCTAATTTTCAAGTTTTCGATTGTTCTCTGTCTTGTAAATGGACTGGCGTTCAATCCCCACCAACTAACAACACACGACACATAGATTAATTGCTTTCTCTGAGCCAAGCCCAGCGACAGCAGAAACTTTCTTGATAATGGGATTCGAACTCTCAACCAAAAATCAGTACGCTGCCATATTTGAATCTGTTCCAATCGTCTATCATCTCAACTCTCCACCGGAGGTTTTCAGGAGTCTGTCTTCAAGTCCGCCATTGTTCTTTTTTTTGGCGAAGAGAAATAGTGTAAAGGAGTCCCACATCGGCATGATTGAGGAATCACGGAGCAGAGCAGGGAACAAAGGACGAGGCGAGGGAGCCAAGCAAAGCATACCTTTCTCGGCCTTTTGGCTAAGATCAAGTGTAGTATCTGTTCTTATCAGTTTAATATCTGATACGTGGGCCATCGGTCCACATGATATTAAATTAATTTTTTGAGGGGGAGAGGCCGCCACAGTAGCTTGCTACTGGGCCTCTCGCGCGTCGCTCGGACGTTGCACTATAGTCCTTGCCTGGCGCACCCCACCCAAGCCCAGTCTTAAATGATTTGCTTCTCTATTATTAGCCTCTATAATTTTAGCTTCGGATGTAACGTACTTTGGGTTGGCTACTTAATATGCAGAGACGATGCTTTTGTGATGCGGGCACGCTTTCAGGCGGGGTATCTGGCTTCCTTTGCGTCGATGAATAACTGTTGGGTTGGGTTGTAGCTGTTGGAGCCCAGCAAACATTATTGCTGAAGCGAAGAATCCGAAAGGCTAGTGTGATCTCTCTGTTTCTCGGGTGTATTCGTGCCAAGTGGTTCCGTTCTTAGTATACAATGAGCATAGGAGCCTCTTTTGGATGGAGAATGTCCCACAAAATCACGGCTACTTTTCAAACCCACCCGCCACAAATATAACCCGACCCGACCCGACCGAATTTTCCTTAAGGTCCTAGATTGGCTCTTTTGGAATTTTCCCTTATTAAAACTATGATTTTTTTTTTTCAAAAGGATCCAATATTTGTTGAATAGCCTTGATGGTTTGTAAAAGTGCTTTAAGCAGTTGGGGTTTAAGATGGTAAAATCAGTAAGACTTTGATAGAATCATAAATTGCGCAAATTTTGATCTTTGTTAATTGACAAAGTTAGTCCCAAAGGTAGAAAGTTTAGACTGAATAATTGGGTATCGCATGAAATAGAGATTTCAAAAAATTTAGCATCAAATTTGCCCAACGCTATATGAGATGAATTTGTACACAACAGATTGAGGAATGAATTGGACTTTATTTTAAGATGGGTTTCAATAGATAAGGTACTTCAACCCATTTACCATCTCATACCACCAAGAAAGCTACTCTCCGCTCTTGGTATGAGAAAGGCTTGTAACACTGTTGTTCAAATAAAGGAGAAAAGGATAATAATAGTGCCACGAGTTTCATATAGTAGGTACTTGGTGCTATAACCTTATAAGTGCAACAATCTCTAAAAATTGTCATTTTCACATGGCATCAATCTCTTATGTCATCAAAAAATCACATGTAGTATTATTTTAGAATAAAATCTAAAGTTATTCGTTAGAGTTGTTAACACTCAAGATATGGATCACATGATGTTGTGTGGCAACTTAAATTTGCCCAAAATTGATAAATTAGGTCCAACTTGCTCCATAAACCAAACCATAAAGCCAAAATCTTTACCTGAAGTGAGAAATTATGTTTAATTTTTCTTCCAAAAAATCCTAGCCCCAAATTCCTGTTTCAACTAGAACGGCTTATATGATAATGAGGTGCCCTTCTCATTGCATGATAAGGAAGGTGTTGATGAAATTGAACACGGGCTTCATCGGAAGGTTTGAAATCAACACCGGTTGTGTGGGGAGGAGCGATGGGTGCTGAGGGTGGGAGGGAGAGAGATATGATGATGATGGGGGCGGTGATTAGCGGTCCAAGCAAAAGAGGGCAGCGGAGGGCAGCTGGGGTGGTGTCCAAAGTGAATCATTGATTTTGGCATGATAGACAAGAGTAGTTAAGGTTTGAATTGACAACATGATTAGTCCCAAATTCTCAAATTGGGGGCAAGAAAAAGCTTGATGGACATCGCTTTAAAATACTTTTGTTGCCATCTCCTTACGAGTCATAGTACATCTTAACGGATTTTCAGGCTAAGACAATTAAATGTAACTTAAGTGAACAATTTTAAAAGTTGACACTTATATGATTATTAGAAAAATTAGAACATCGAAGTGAACAATTATTATCTCTCATCACGCGTTTTAAAACCTTGTTTTCTTTTCTCAAAACAAGTCTAGGTACAGGCTTTTTCCCTTGTGGATCGTAACCCAACCTTCGGTCTAGATACATCAACATAACCCCCTAATGGAGAGCAGCAAAGGCATGTAAAGATAATTTAAGACAGAAAAACATCTTGAGATTCAATAGTTGAAAACGTCGGTTGATGTGGCATGACCAGTGCTGACATTGATAACTTTTAATAATATTTTAGTATTTTTTCAATTTTTTTTCCTTCTCCTCCTCCTTCCTCTAGCCCGTCGCTGAACCTTGGTGACTGACCAAAGGTGACAGTCAACAAACTTCAGTGGTGGGGCGAGGCCCAACCTAGTGGGGTCGGCCCTCGCTAGCCTAGAGCGATGTTGCAGGTGGCCTCAAGCTTTCTTTGAGGTGGTTTGTGATACTGCAGATGTTTCACCTTTCAAGTGATGCAAATCTTGTTTGAATATGTGCTAGCTCTGTTATCTCTTCTCACCATGGGTATGGACACTTCACAGAAACTTGTGAATGGACTGGAGGCGTCAAGTTTGTGCATTGCCTCTGCACTAATGTTTTGTTTTCTTCAACCGACTCTGCTTCTTGATGCAGCAGAAACCTTCAACAGAAATTGAGCAACCTTTAGCTGTGAATTTCAAGCAGCAAAGTCCATGGGAGGATGTAATGGTGTATTTAGTTTTGATTCATTGAATTTTAAAATTTGAAGACTGCGCTGCGATGATGAGTGAGCCCAACTTCAGTGTGTAAACATTGTTTGTTCCCAATTTTGGAGTATAGCTAAGGCATGTCATGTCAAGATGACATAAGATGGCCAAAATGACTCCGGCATACAGAAGTTCAGCTTTTAACCAAGCTTCATGCGAATTTTATTGTATCTGAATCCTTACCACTCTTGGAAGGGCTTTGGCAAAACTCTTGTCGAAAATTTATTAAAGGAGGAGGTTCTGGATACAATTCAGGGTTCTTTCGTTTTACGGAAAATAAAATATTTTCGGAAAACATTTTCGTGGAAGTCATTTTCTAGGAAAATGACTCTATTTTTCGGTATTTGGCCAAAACCTAAAATTTGAGTGGAAAATATTTTCCACCGTTTGTTAGCTCATTAATTATTTTGGAAAAATTATCAAAAATTAAATTTTAATATTTTTAATTGACCAAAAAATTAATTTTATTTTTTAATATTTTTTAAATGAATTTTTAATTATTTATATTTTTAAAAAATTGAAATTTTTATTATTTATTATTTATTCTTTCTTTTCCTTCCTCCTTCCTCCCTCTTCTTCTTCCTCCTTCCGCCGCCGCCGCCTCCTTCCTACCTGATGATGGCTGGCTGCTTGGCGACCAACCAAGACCTAGTGGCCAAATCCGGCGAGCTCGAGGCTCGGCCGATCTCACCCGAGCTTGCGGTGAGCTCCGCCCAAGCCGGCGAGAGCTTCGCCTCGCCGGCCTGGGGTGAGGTCGGCGAGGTTGCCGGCCGCTGGCTTGCGGTTGGTCGTCGGACGCCGCCGTGGCTAGTCGCCGGCCACCACCAAAGAAGTAGATGAAAAGGAAAGGAAGAAAAGAAAAAAAGAAAAGAAAAAGAAAGCATAAAAACAAAACAAAGATGTATTGATAAAAAGAAGTAAGAGGGAAGAAGTCATGGAAAACGTTTTCCACTTTTCAAAAGTGGAAAACGTTATCCTCACTTTAAAGGTTGTTTTTTCCAGTGATGAAAAATATTTTCCTTGACTAGTTCATTTTCTGTGAAATGAACACTAGAAAATCCGGAAAACATCTTCCGGAAGTCATTTTCCGCGAAACGAACGGACCCTCAGTTGATTTCCTAGTTCCTTAAGTCTCTTGCTAATCTTGACTGTCCTGCAAGAAATTGAGTTTCTTCTGCTGGTCTGAAGACTCTACAAACTCGCGGGAGACCCACCTTTAGATCTTACAGCTTTATATTACACTCAATCTCTTCTCTGAAAGTTGAGGACTCACCTTGGGTCTGAAAGCTCTGTGTTTCTGAACGGGCAAACCCCACTCAAAGTAAATGGGGACTATCATTTCGTTTCCTATACTCACCGTCAATATGATCTTATCGATTTATAACCATGGTTTCTGATCTTAGCTCCCGTTTTAGAAACCAATAGGTGCTGGTATAAGTTAAATATATGAAGTGCTCCGCTCCAATGTTCCAAGATGATTCCACAGCGGGGGCAATACGAACAGTTTGAACGTCCCACATAGGAAAAGAGGTAAGGACATGGCAACAAAGCCATTCACAAAATAACAGGTCATTTCCTAAGAAAACTCACGCAGCCATGTGGTAAGCACAGAGCGAACTATTCTTTCGCCTTTTACTAAAGAATACCGTGTGCTTGCCACAATCAATGGCATACGCTTATTTTTGGAGGGGTTTCCTCAACTGAGGAAGCTCCTAAAATATTGAGTCCTACGAATTAGTTCCTTCGAGGTAGGTGTTTTTAAAATCCTGGAATTTGTACCTTAGCGTAAAAAGAAGTTTCAACACTCGCATTTTCTGGAATGATGGATGACTCTGGAGTGGCAAGAGCATTAATCACAGAAGAGACTTTGTTTGGAGTCATGTCTCCGTCAAGAGTGTAGCAAAAACAACCGAAGCCAAGAGACGGTTTCTAAAAGCTCAAGCTTAAAAACGCAAGCGCATGCTTCTCTTCCCTCGTGGGTATAAGCCAACCTTGAGAATACAGAGAGGCTTTGCCCCTCCGCGGATTAGTAGCAAAGGCATATAGAAATAGCATAAGATGGCAGAAATGTCTCCAAGTCTTAAACCATTGTTCATGCGACCTCAATTTTATACCCTCTCGATTAACAGGGTATATGTGACTATCTTCAAGTTGTAATAAGGGTTTTAAAACCACAGAGAGCCCATTTATGGAGGCCTCCCTTGCTGAGAAATAGTCACCTGCGGCAACGCTGGACTTGGAGGAAGATGAAACTGGAGCATGATTGAGGCTTTCAACAGAGAACACCGCAACCGTGCACTGGCAATCCTTGGAACTTTCAGTCTTGAAAACTGGGCTGCTAGCTTTGAAGTAACATTCTTACTGTACCAGTTCGTGCTTCAAAGATGCGTAACCTATGGAGCACCTGTTTCTTGCAAATGCTATCCTCGTTAATACAAAACGGTTGAAACTCCAATTCAGTTTAATCGGCTTTGCTTATTCATATATAGAGTGGTATTTACCATCTGTGGGGTTCTTTCACATGGGTACCAACGAAAGAGCAAGAGTGATAGGACCGTGGATTCTTGGTTGACACCAAGTTTCTAATTTTCAAGTTTTCGATTGTTCTCTGCCTCGTAAATGGACTGGCGTTCAATCCCCATCAACTAACAACACACGACACATAGATCAATTGCTTTCTCTGAGCCAAGCCCAGCGACAGCAGAAACTTTCTTCATAATGGCATTCGAACTCTCAACCAAAATCAGTACGCCGCCATATTTGACTCTGTTCCAATCGTCTATCATCTCAACTCTCCACCGGAGGTTTTCAGGAGTCCTCCAAGTCTGCCGTTGTTCTTTCGTTTTTTTTGGCGAAGAGAAACTGGGTAAAGGAGTCCCGCATCGGCATGATTAAGAAATCACGGAGCAGAGCAGGGAACAAAATAGGAGGCGAGGCGACTGAACAAAGCATACCTTTCTCGGCCTTTTGGCTAAGATCAAGTGTAGTATCTGTTCTTATCAGTTTAATATCTGATACGTGTGCCATCGGTCCACATGATATTAAATTAATTTTTTGAGTGGGAGAGGCCGCCACAGTAGCTTGCTACTGGGCCTCTCGCGCGTCGCTCGGACGTTGCACTATAGTCCTTGCCTGGCGCACCCCACCCAAGCCCAGTCTAAAATGATTTGCTTATCTATTATTAGCCTCTATTATTTTAGCTTCGGTTGTAACGTACTTTGGGTTGGCTACTTAATACGCAGAGACGATGCTTTTGTGATGCGGTAGGCACGCTTTCAGGCGGGGTATCTGGCTTCCTTTGCGTCGATGAATAACTGTTGGGTTGTAGCTGTTGGAGCCCAGCAAACATTATTGCTGAAGCGAAGAATCCGAAAGGCTAGTGTGATCTGTCTCTGTTTCTCGGGTTTATTCGTGCCAAGTGGTTCTGTTCTTAGTATACAATGGAGCATTGGAGCCTTTTATGGATGGAGAAGGTCCTAGATTGGCTTTTTCAGAATTTTCCCTTATTAAAACTATGATTTTTTTTTCAAAAGGATCCAAAATTTGTTAAATAGCCTCGATGATTTTTAAAATTGCTTTAAGCAGTTGGGGTTTAAGATGGTAAAATCGGTAAGACTTGATAGAATCATAAAATTGTGCAAATTTTGATCTTTGTCAATCGATAGAGTTAGTCCCAAAGGTAGAAAGTTTGGACCGAATAACTATGTATCACATGAAATAGAGATTTCAAAAGATGAGTTTGGTGTCAAATTTGCCTAACACTATATGAGATGAAGTTGTACACAATTTGATTGAATGAATTCGGACTTTATTTTAAGATGGGTTCCAATAGATAAGCTACTTCAACCCATTTACCATCTCATACCACCAAGGAAGCTACTCTCCGCTTTTGGTATGAGAAAGGCTCATAACACTGTTCAAATAAAGGAGAAAAGGATAATAATAGTGCCACAAGTTTCATATAGTACGTACTTGGTGCTACAACCTTATAAGTGCAACAATCTCTAAAAATTGTCATTTTCACATGGCATCGGTCTCTTATGTCATCAAAAAATCACATGTAGTATTATTTTAGAATAGATAATCTAAAGTTATTCATAAGAGTTGTTAACACTCAATATATGGATCACATGACGTTGTTTGGCAACTTAAATTTGCCCAAAATTGATAAATTAGGTCCAACTTGCTCCGTAAACCAAACCATAAAGCCAAAATCTTTACTTGAAGTGAGAAATTATGTTTAGTTTTTCTTCCAAAAATCCGAGCCCCAATTTCTTGTTTCAACTAGAACGGATTAATATGATAATGAGGTGCCCGTCTCATTGCATGATAAGGAAGGTGTTGATGAAATTGAACACGAGTTTCATCGAAGGTTTGAAATCAACACCGGTTGTGTGGGGAGGAGCGATGGGTGCTGAGGGTGGGAGGGAGAGAGAGATGATAATGATGATGGGGGTGGTGATAGCGGTCCAAGTAAAGAGGGTGGCAAAGGGCAGTTAGGGTGGTGTCCAAAGTGAATCATTGATTTTGGCACGACCGACAAGAGTAGTTAAGGTTTGAATTGACAACATGATTAGTCCCAAATTCTCAAATTGGGGGTAAGAAAAAACTTGAAGGACATCGCTTTAAAATATTTTCATTGTCATCTCTCTAAGAAGTCATCGGCCCCGTTTGGTTCAGCATTTCCAAGGGGCTTTCAGCCCTGAACGCCCATTGGGAAAAAAATTACGTGTTTGGTTTAGCATTTAGAGATGTCCTTAGCCAAATGCTAGCCTTTGAAATGCAAGTCCACCTCTACTATTCATCCTCTACTATTCATCCGTTGACTTCTTTTTTTTTTTTTTAAACCGATCATCTTCTCCACACTCCTAACCACCGTTGATCGGCGACGGAGTTTTATCGGATTTTTTAATATTTTTTTAAAATAATAAAAACCCTTTGCAAATGTTGGGTTCACCTTTTTTTTTGTCATTTTTATCTTTTGAAAATCAATAGCCCAACTTTTTATTAATATTCTAGAATTATCATTATTTAACGAAGATGATTAATACTACAATAATTAAAAATAATTATTCAAAGTTGAAAACAAACCTAAAAGAACCCTAGGCCAAAAGTTGAGTTTTGCATATAATCTATAATCAAATTCTTTTAATATAATTTTTAAATAAATATACTAATATATATTTTTACATTGCTCTCAACATGAAAATGTAAAATATTATATAGTTATTGTTTCTTTTTTGTAATTTTAAAAATAATAAAACTAAAAAACTTAATTTGGTCACACTAAATGGCTTTTCAAATATATGTTTATCAAACAGTCTTGCATTTCCCTAAAACACATTTCAGTTATAGTTTACCAAACAATCTAATATTTTGGAAAACCTTTTTACCTCAAAGGTATTTGCATTCTCCCAATGGCATTTCCCCAAAGCCGAACCGAACGGACCCATAGTATGTCTTAGAGGATTTTCAGGCTAAGGCAATTAAATGTAACTTAAGTGAACAATTTTAAAAGTCGACACTTATATGATTGTTAGAAAAATTATAATAGAACACTTATTACATTTCATCACGCGTTTTAAGACCTTGTATTATTTTCTTGAAACAAGTCTAGAGCCATCAACTTAACTCCCAAATGGAGAGCGGCGAAGGCATGTAAAGATAATTTAAGATAGCAAAAACGTCTTGAGACTCAATAGTTGAAAATAAGATCTCGTCAAATCACTCGCATGGTGTCAAATCATAGATGCTAGGGATGGACATGGGGCTCAAGCAATCAATGTCCTGTGGTGCCTTGTTACAAATGAGGCAGGGTAGGACGAGGCTCGCCAATCTGGCAAGCCTTGAGCCAGTTAGATCTAAAGAGGGGTGAGCTTGAGCTCGACATGTCGATCGAGGCTCGATCTCACCGGATGCTAGTGAGGCTTGAGGCTTGTCGATTTAGTGAGCCTTGAGCTCATTGCGTTCGGGCAAGCTTGACAAGCTTGAAGCTCGCCTGTGGTCGATTGCTGGCCGTCGTCGTAGTCGGTGATTGGTTGAAGAAGAAGAAAAAGAAAAAAGAAAAAAGAAAAAGAAAATTAAAATAAAAAATTATATTCATAAAAATAAAAATAATTCAAAATTCAAAATTTAAAATAAAAAATATAAATTATATTTAAAAAAATTTAAAAAATTTGTTCATTAAATTTGTGTTGCATAAAATCATTTTAGTAATAACATTTAAAAAAATCATAAGAAATAAACTTTCTTAGGTTTAGTTAAATGAGTCGGGGTCGGGTATGGATAAAAATGTTTGCACTACAATAAATGAGTCATAAATGGGTTAAATGGGTCGATTTGGGTTGGACCATTTATGATCCGACCCAAATCCAACTCGATTCACCCATTTAACAAATCTAATGGTAAGTGAAACTTTAGAGGCTAAGATTGATTGATCTATTTAGTACTTTTGACTTGATTAATAGGTGAATGTTGACTTAGTTTTTTTTTTTGGTCGGTTATACACTAATCCTACTCTAACACCCACTCTTAGACTTTTGTCCTGCCTCCTTGCAAGGTATAGGAGTTGAAATTCACTCATGAAATGAAATCATCCTCACCCCAATCCCCCATGAGAATATGAAGATTTGAACCCCTCACCTCCCCTTTCCAAGTTGGAAGGGTGGCCACTAGGCAAACCCCTAGTAGTTTAATGTTGACTCAGTTTGAATGCTAATCTTGTGTGTGATCATGCTTCAACAATAGCATGTTGAAATATCGTGTTATTTGACTTCAATTGATAAATATTTTGAGGTGTCAAAAGTGTGTAGTTGACTCCTTAAAAGTCTGATTCTATAATGAATCAGATAAGTTTTAATTTTGGAATCAAAAAGAATATTAGAGTGATTCTGATTAAGTGTTGGCTAAAAAAGACAAACTAATCGTTTTATCCATTTTCATCATTTAATCGATTGCCGATCAAGTTTCCAGTTCCGATAGCCGTCGATCTCTGACAAGTTACCAGTCTTTAACCAATCCACCGATTTTGTAACCTTCGGAGGACCCGCCAAGAAGGGTCCACGAGGAGACATGTCCTCCGACAAATTTCACATCCAGAATAAAGAGGCCTAACTCGAATCTCTGTAGAGGAAGCCGCCTCCATCGCAACATGCCGTTCCTCCCTCCTCCTCGCTTTTGGTAGCAGACTTCGGATTCAGCGATAGTAGTTCGAAGCCATCGGAATCGAGGTCACGTCGGCAGCCGGTGAAGCCCCGCCGGAACCTCAATCTCCTAGGAAAAGCTTTGGTTGCTTGTGCTTCCTTAAGCATCAGCGAGGATACTTATACATGAGCCCCGTAACCTCGTTCGGCAAATAGCTTATCACGTCATTCTTGAATTGCAATCGACAGCACAGCGCGCTTGAAAGAACTAGTTAATATGTAGGCAAATCTGTTGACGTACAAAAATGACTTATTCAGAAAATAAAAACGATGATTTGCTTAAACAAAAGGTATATTCTTTTGCACGACCTTACGTGATTAAATACGTCTTGGCTAGTTTCTGATATCTTTGATGTTAATACTTTCATACACTTGGCTTGAGCCTGCCACGATGACGGTTGACCGTGTTGAGTGAAGCCAAGCATATTTCGGTTCGACGACTAAATCCAATTGAAATCCTTGATTGAGCTCAGTTAGGAGTGGAGTTTTCAAATTTCTCCAAGCGGATTCAATTATAGAGCTTATTATTTCGATCTTATTATTTGTCACACCAAACGTGCAGATTGAGTTGGTTCTTTTATAATTTTGTTCCAGCCTTTATGTTCTTATGCATTAGAGGTGCAACAAAAGGTAGAGAACCAAACAAATACGTGCCTGATCCCAGGAGCACGATCCAAAATTAGAAAATTCAGTACGATTTGATTTCTAATCTTAAATGAATTTATCTTTTCTCAAATATTATTATTTCAATCGCTTTAGTTTTCGCATTAAAAACAGACCGAACCTAACCATGCCATGCCCAATAGTAAAACTTACGATGATTTTTAATATTATTACGAAGAAAGCTCAATTTATTAAAGTATTACACGAAATTCCAGCAAAATACAGCAGTCGGATATGCAACGAACTAGACATGAAATAAGACACTAACCCAAAAGCAAAAAAAGCAAACAGACACTCATCTTCAACCAGTCAAATCCATTTCATGTGCAAAGCATCAACGCCCACCTCATCCCCACCGCGAATCAGCAGCTGTCTGTGATGGATCGGTGGTGTCGGCCTTCCCTGCTAGCGGGGGGCGCACCTCCGGCTTCGCGAACGCCATGAACCCTATCAAGTGCCCGGCGATGGCCGCGAGGAAAACGCCGCCGTTGAAGGACATGAGGGCGAGCATGGCCAGGTATGCGAGCCCCATGCGCAGCGCGTGCAGCAGCGACCGGAGGGCGCCGGCCGCGACCCCGGCTTGTCGGGGAGGAAGGGGCGGCAGTGGGACAGCCACTCCACGAAGACGCAGATGGCGAAGACGAAGAAGAGGGCGAGGGCGTACATGCCGGACCGATCGCCCGGCCAGCCGGAGAAGAGGATCTCGGAGTGCGCGCCCCAAAAGAAGGTCATGTGGTGGTGGGGCGGCATGTCGGGCTTCCGGTCCATGCCGGGCATTCCGTACGTGTCTTTCATGGCCGGAGCTTGAGCGGCGAGAACGAGGGCGCGAAGTGGGGATATGGGGGGAGATGTGATCGTACCGAAGAGGGAAGGATATTATACTTCTCGAGCACTGCTAACTTTTCTGCGTTCAAACGGCAATGACCCCCTTTGAAAGCTCCCGACGAAATTTCGCAATCAATTTCTGTCACCCCTCATTGTTGATGAGTACGAAAACCGCGTTATGAAACTACTTTATGAATGTAACCCGATGTGAAAAGATCATGAAAAGGAAAAAAAGTTATACATCGAGTATTTCGAATTCCTCCAATCTTATTTGAAATCCATTTGTAGGTGAACAATTTCAAATGAAATGATGAATTAATGGGTTAATATTGATATATCTTGGTCACATTCCCGGGCGTAAGTAGAATAGATCGCATTGCTTTTAAATTTTACAATAGTCTTTTGTTGTTTTACAGAACAGGATATTCAGTCATCTTGACTTGGCTAGTCTTCCATATTTGACCCCTGACGTAGAACTTGGGGATGTAGTATCAAGCCCCCCACGGTGATTAGACAACTCTTTCTTTCGTTGGACAAAGCCGAAGATCACGCTGTCCAATTATCATCCCATCACGGTGCGTTAAGCATCAAGGGACGATTAAATAAATCAAACATCTACCCGATCGAAATTCGACAGCACGGAAAATGACCTGCATCTTTCGGCACGGATTGATGGAGTTCCGGCATCGAGAAAAAGATTTACTTCGGCGAAGCTTCGTTCGACTTTAAAGCGACGCCGAACTGATGGAACGGTAAAAGTACACGATTCATCCATCAGCGCCTCGCAAGGATCCACGGCATACCATGGCTGTGTTGACCTTGACTTCAAAAGTCTGGCACGGTACATTATTAGAGCCACGTCGGCGTCTCGTGGAGACGACGACGAAGACTCGCGCGAGTCTTCTGCTTTCTGTCCTTTTGCGAGAGACGACGCCTTTCGTGCTCTTCGGGTCGAGATCCAACTTCCGGGACGAGTCATTGGAGAACTTTCACGGTGCTTTTTGCCCTTTTGACAAGGCGCAGAAATGAACAGGGGGTCGAGGACTTTTCCGACGCTCAGAGTCGTTGGTGCTCGAAGAGATGAAGATCTTTTCTGGCCGGTGACAGTTGATAGTTTCTTTCGCATGGCTAAAAAGTGAATTTATAGTGGAAAATCCATTGCTCCGAGTGGGAAACAACGGACTTTTTAATAAATAAATATGATGGTAAATTCAAATTATATTCGACTTTCGACGGTGAGTAATTAATATTTTACTGACAAGCTACGTATAATCTTTGAGATGGTTATGGCCCGATGGTGGTGGACTTGTCCTACAATTTTATAACCTTTTTGACTGCAGAGAGAGACTTGGACCACGCAAGTTGAGCGGGGCCCACAGTCATGTCACTTTCCAAGCGAAGTCACTATCACGGCCTTCCGCTTCGACGATACAACGAAAATGCGTCTGTCCCGTATATAATTACAAAATCGCCATATAACGGAAAACCCAAAAACGCGTAAGAAACTAAAAACGACGCTTTTATATAAGTGGAAAACGTCATTTCAAAAAAAAAAAAAAATTCCTAGCCGGTACTCTCCACGCATTTTCCCTAAATTAATTTTCATTAAAAAACTCTAAAATAGTATTTCTACGGCACATCTATCTCAAGCTGAGTTTTATTTTCCAAAAAATCTCAAACTAGTAAAATCCACAATGCAATAATTCAATACTAAGTTTCGTCTTATAAAAAAATTTCAAATACCACCGTATCTTCGATTTGAATTTTAAAAAATCCACTAAAATACATACATCTTGGCACGCATGGGATTTTCACTGATTCTCCACGTCAGAAAATTGTAAAAAATAAAAATGTAAAAACCTTTGTTTTTAATTTAATAAAAGGCATTTACAAATGTAATTTTTATCAAACGATATTTAAAAAAGAGTTCTTTCCCAATACATTTTAAAATTATAATTCACCAGATGCTATTTACATTTCAGAAAACCTCTTTAACCTAAAATTATTTGTATTTTTCCAAAGACATTTTCTCAAAATCGAACCAAACGAGTCTTATTGGACTAGAGAGAAGTCGATCATAAAACCCAAGGACCTTTTTTTCAAGTGAGACACAACATATTTGACAAATATATTAAAACAATTAAAAAGAACCGTACAAGTTAATACTTAGTCTTTGGTGAAAAGCAAAAAGTCCGCTGTGGTCAGGTACTTGATAGAGATGAGAATGGCATGAACTAATATTCTATGATATTTAATGATGGGAACTTATGTAATTTAAAATTACTAGTTTAATTTTTTTTTTCTAGTGATATTCATGACTAATACTTTCACGTTGTCAAAATTTCAAAATTTTTGCGTTTTGAAATATAAGCATGATTAATAAATTATAATAATTAATAGTCATTAGAAATTGTTTCGACGAGTATAGATTTTAGATTTTAAATGAAACTTGACCGGGATTCAAAATTGCTAAGTCCTGTTTGAGATAGCGAAATCCGGCCTGCCAAGAAGGGTCCAAGAACAAAGGGGTCCTCCGAAAAAATTTCACATCCGGAGTAAAGAAGCCTCCCTTGGATTCCACGTCAGAGGTAAGGGAAGCCGCCTGTGCCGTAACATGCCGTCTCCTCCACTCTCGTCCACTCTCGTCCACCCACTCCGCATATCTCGCTCTCTCTCGCCTTGCTTTTGGCAGCGGACTTTGGATCCTCCTGTGGCGGTCGTTAGAAGCCATGGAGATCAAGGTCCCGTCAGTGTCCAGAGAAGCCTCCACCAGCACCAGTACCAGTACCACCGTCTCCTCGAAAGAGCAAAACACGCTTGCACTTTCCTTAGCCATCGCGCGACAGTGTCTCGCTCAAACAGAACACGTCCTTTCGCACGAACCCTAGGGGGGTTATACACCACCAGCTCTTTCCACTTTCTCCAGTCGACGTTAATATTTTCGTTCCGCTCGGGGTCGAGCCTGCCATGGCGCCATTGTATCAGTGGGGCAACCCAGGTGCCTCGTTTCACCGTGCAGCTAATCCTTCTCATTAAAAAAAAATCCCACATACATGTAGATGGAAGGAAGACGACCCGTGATGATTGAAAAATTCAATTCGAATCCGTTTCTAAATCTTATAGATCAGATCCTCCTTTTCCATATACTACCATTTCAATTGCGTCTGGCGACAAATTTATGATGGTTGCGGATTTACAAAAGAAAGCTCTCTGAAATAAAGGACCGTATGAAATTCCGGCAGAGTATAGTAGTCGGACATGAGGCAACTTTACATGAAACAAGACAGCAGGAAAAAGCAAAAAAGCTGCTCGAAACGAGCCACGGACTTTTATTTCAATCTGTCTCCGGCTTCAGTAAAATATGTAAATCATACCATTCCATGATTTTTACATAACCACACATATCTTCATTCTGTTACGTTTTAACTCGCCACGACAACACCACAACTCGTTATCACCAACCAACAATCTATTTCACATCTAAAATCTCAGCCACACCCGCCTCGCACCCGCCGGGAATCAGCAGCTCATCCGCGGCAGTTGCGCGCTGGCCTTCCCCGCGTACGGCCCGCCGGCGGCCGCCTCCTCCGGCTTCCCGAACGCCCCGCTCGCGAACGCCAGGAACCCCACCGCGTGCCCGGCCACCGCCGCGAGGAACACCCCGCCGTTGAAGGACATGAGCGCGAGCATCGCCAGGTACGCGAGCCCCACGCGCACCGCGTGCAGCAGCGACCGGAGGACGCCGGCCCCGACGGCGCCGGGCTTGGCGGGCGGGAGGATGCGGCTGTGGGAGATCCACTCGACGAGGAAGCAGAGGGCGAAGACGAAGACGAGGGCGAGGGCGTACATGCCGGCCCGGTCGCCGGGCCAGCCGGAGAAGAGGATCTCGGAGCGCGTACCCCAGAAGAAGGTCATGTGCATCATCATCCCCTCGTGGTGTTGAGGCGGCGCCATCGCCCCGTCCATGCCGGGCATGTGGTCGTGGTCCATGCCGTCCATGGTCGGAGCTCGAGGCGCTGAGGACGGGGGAAGCGGACGAGGGTTCCGAGCTCGGGATCAGAAATCTGGGTACTTGAGGGAGGCTTTTGTGTTTTATAAAGGGTGATGTGATCGTACAAAAGAGGGCAGACGCGGTACTCAATTCGTGCAGTACGTTTTTCTGCTCAAAACGGCAAGAACACTTCGAAAGTTTCAAACAGCATTTCCCGACCACGCGGCGGTGGAATTGCGGAATAAATCTTGTCACGCGCGTTCGTAATAATTTTACGGTATAGCCGGATAGGATAGATACCCTTAAAAAGAAAAGTATCTCTGGAAAAGTTGCAACCTTTTTATTCGCTATTAGTATTCAGATGAACAATTTCAAAAAAAGTGATAAATTATCAATTAGTGTGTAAGTAATTTGGGTCACGTTTGTACACTTAAGTTGAATCAATCACGAGATTTTCTAAACCAACTTTTTACCCTATTTTTTTGTTTTGTTTTACATAACGCGATATACAAAAATTGCGACTCCAATCTTTATAGATTCTTGTCCACCTATATCATTTAGGGCTTGATTAATAGAGTGATTTGGTGTGGCTTTCAAGGTTATATTGGATGTGGGATGCTAAGATTTAAATATAAAATCTACCACATTCCAATAAACACTTAATTTCTCACTCAATTCAATTATCTCTAGGATTTTTCTTCCCTCTGAGAAAGAGATGAAGAAGAGTATTTTTATTGATTCCATATAATGAAAAATTAAAACTTATTTTGTGCACAATTGATGTAAACTTTTGTGTATACCTAGAATGGCTGATATATATAATTTTTTTTTAGGGGTAAGAAAAGGGGGGTAAAATGCCAAAGCTCAAGTGTAACAATATCACACTATGTGAATTGAATATGACTAAATTGTTGTGTCAGTAATTTCCAACGAAAATTGAACATTGCAATTTTGTGCAATAGCTTAGAATTAAAAATTAATAAAATTAAAATTTTTTAGAAATGATTCGACATTTATTCAATAAGTTTAAGCCATTTGCATTTTTAAGTTCTTGAGAGGGGGATTGGCGTTGTTCCTCCTACTGGCCTTGTTCGATGTCTTCAAAGAATCTTTCAAGCTTTTACAATGCAGCTGGTTGAATAAAGACGTTGGTCAATTCCGACACGAATTAAGCATAGAAATACAATGCAAACAACATTTTCTTGTAGGGTTTCATACAGTCAAGAGAAAAGGGAATATCTATATTAGCAAGATACTAATGTTGTCCATGAAAAGACTGAATTCATAGCAAAACGAGGGTGATGAGGTCAATTTCTTGCTGTTAAAAAGTTTCAAAAATCATTTGAAAATCAAGATAAGTATGGACCTCGAGCGACGTGGTGCGACGCATGGTGCCGGGCCGGCTAAATCATATTTGGGGATTGGGTCAAATTGCGCACGAGATCCTACATAAGCTCTCAATTTACATTTCTTTTGTTGTCGTCTCCTTTCTTACTCTTTTAGGTCTTATCCTGCCCCTTCTATCTATAGCACGAGTCTTCATCAATCCCTTGATCACATCTCCTCAATAGGCCAAACAATAAGATCTTCGTCCAAGTCGACCAAACCATATCCTAATTGCTTCTCTCATCTTATCGTCGGTTGGATTGACAATTATGTTTTTTTTCGTATACAATAAGAAAAAATTACTCCAAAAATTATAAACTTAATGTATGGATGTCAATTTGATTATAATTTTTTTTAAATTGATCCATTTAATCACAATATTTTCCATGATTCATTTCGTTTGATTTTAACAAGAAATTGTTGACATAGGCGTAGGCTATCTTACATGACACGACCAGAGTCAACATAGACAATTTTGCATTTAAAAAAAAAAAGGAAAAATTTTCAAGAAAATTTTGAGAAATTTGCAAAAATTGTTCGCATTAGCTCCAATTGTGCCATGTAAGATAACCAGTATTTAGATTAGTAACTTTCTGCCCAAATTACCAAAAAGGATTGTATTAGCAAATTGTCAAAATGTTTAAGACTAAGTTGGCCAAATAAAAAAGTTTATGAGCAAGGTATTAAGTTTAGAATTTTTTTTTTGGTAATTATCCCATCATTTTCATCAATAATCACATTTCAATTTTTGAATCCAAGTATTCCTAATTAACATTACACAGGGGATCCTTTTACTAAACTCCCCTAAGCCAGTTTGATGAACATCTTCTTGATTTCTTCCCATTACCTCAAAACCACGTCTTCGTCGGGCCCGAGCTCATAGATCATCAGGACACAAGACAATGGAAATGCAAAACCCTAGATAGCATAACGTTAAATCAATTAGGGCTTGCGTCCATAGCTCACAAAAGAAAAGGTCATGGTATATCATAGAATATTGCTATTTAATATTGTTTGACTTTACTCCTTTTCAAGAAACAAATGAGATCAGGATCATACACCCACATCGTTGACTCTAATTAGCTGATTTATTATTAGTGATTAACGAGAGAGGAAACTTAATGCAGAAACGGAAAAGGCATGATCCTTGCCTGTGTCATTGACATTGCTGATCCAACTCAACGTCTGGAATAGTATTCTACGAGACAAGCGTTTGAGCATCTAATACCATCAGCCCGCCGATGCCAATATGGGGTCATCCCAAATTCAAGTATTCCCTTATCGATCTTGCTAGGAAAAGTATCAAAAATTTTAAATTTATTGTATTTGTACCAATTTAGTGCCGAACTTTTTCAATTGGACCAATTCAATCTTGAGCCTTTTTACAATGATATCAATTGAGCCCATTCAACTAATTTAGGTTATAAATAACTAACATGAATGTCGGCCATTTTATGTGGCAAGATTGGCGCTAGTGTTGACCTGGACATTTGTTTTCAATATTTTAATTTTTAATGTTTTCATATTTTTTCTTTCCTTTTCTTCTAAAAGAAAGAAAGAAATTCAAAAAAATATTAAAAATGTCAACATCAGAACCAATCATCCCATGTAGGATAATTAGCACATTAGTGATTTCCATCCTAAATTAACTGGATAGACTTAATTAGTATGAATGTGAAAAATGTTTAAAATTAAATTGGTCCGATTAAAAATGTTATGACTGAATGATACCAATGCGATGAGTTTAAGATTTTTTTGACACCTTTTCTTATCTTGCTCATCCATCAGTGTTGAACATTCCAAGTGTCATCATTTTCATCAATAATCAAATTTCAATTTTTGAAACCAAGTATTCCTAATTAACAGTACACAGGGGATCCTTTCACTAAACTCCCCTAAGCCATTTTGATGAATATCTTCTTGATTTCTTCCCATTATCTCAAAACCACGTCTTCATCGGGCCCGAGTTCATAGATCATCAGGACGTAAGACAATGGAAATGCAAAACCCTAGATAGCATAACATTAAATCAATTAGGGCTTGCCACCATAGCTCACAAAAGAAAAGGTCATGGTATATTATAGAATATTGCTATTTAATATTGTTTGACTTTACTCCTTTTCAAGGAACAAATGCGATCAGGATCATACACCCACATCGCTGACTCTAATTAGCTGATTTATTATTAGTGATTAAGGAGAGAGGAAACTTAATGCAGAAACGGAAAAGGCATGATCCTTGCCTGTGACATTGACATTGCTGATCCAACTTAACGTCTGGAATAGTATTCTACGAGACAAGCGTTTGAGCATCTAATACCATAAGCCGGCCGATGCCAATGTGGGGTCAATCCAAAATTCAAGTATTCCCTTGTCGATCTCGCTAGGAAAAGCATAAAAACAATTTAATTTATTGCATTGATACCAATTCAGTCCCGAATTTATTCAATTGGACCAATTCAATCTTGATATTTTTTACAATGGTATTAATTGAGTTCATTCAACTAATTTAGGTTAGAAATTACTAACACGAATGTCAGCCATTTTATGTGGCACGATTGGTGCTGGTGCTAACGTGGACATTTGTTTTCAATATTTTAATATTTTAATAATTTCCTATTTTTTCTTTCCTTTTCTTCTATGGATAAAAAGAAAGAAAGAAATTAAAAAAAAATTAAAAAATGTCAAAGTCAGAATCAATCATCCCATGTAGGAAAATTAGCACTGACATCCGTAATTTCCGGCCTAAATTAGCTAGATAGACTCAATTAGTATGAATGTAAAAAAATGTTAAAACTAAATTGGTCCGATTAAAAATGTTATGACTGAATGATACTAATGTGATAAGTTTAAGATTTTGTTGACACCTTTCCCTATCTTACTCGTGCATCAGTATTGAACATTCCAAGTGTCATCGTCCGAGCACAACAAAGACTACTTCGTCTTGGGTCGTTATCAGCATCGTTCTATCTTCTCATATCAATCCATAGCCGCCTGAAACGGCTGGGAATCTTATTCTCTGGAAAAAAAAAAAAAAAAAAACCTGATACAAGCAATCAAATCGGAAGGTACAAAAGTTTCATTTTCATTATCATGATCATGATCAACCCATCTGGAAAAAGACTATGGAGAGCCAGGTGAATAATTCTGAAGGCCTTTCCCTCCATTGCAGCCAAGTATCGAGAGCCTGCAGACCGCGGAGGAATCGATACTTTCTTCATCTTTTAGGAAGAAGGAGATGAATAGGAACAAGAAAAGAGGATACAAATCCCCGGCCAATTCCGAATTTGGAAATTTCACGAACATTTTCTGTGCTTATAAACAGAGGGTAAATATGATAAGGGCACGTATTAGAGATAAACCGATGGGCTGGCCGGCAGGCGGCCGGGGGGGGGGGGGGTGGGGTCTAAAATATTGCTGGGCAGGTTCCGGCTCGGGTCTGACATGGTCGTGCCGGGCGTCAATAACTTTGGGTGCTTATTCAGGCCGATCTGAAACTGCCCTAGGGCTGGGATTGGGCCCGGGGGCTGCCGGGGCCGTGATCGAAAAGATGCCACGTCATTTAGTTTTGACGCGGAGCATCAATGGTGGTCCATACACACACGGTGCTGTGTCTTCACAAGTTGCACTTAGTTTTGGTAGAGTCGTCACAACCATCTAATACCAGATCAGAGTTATGCACTTAAACTTCCTGAGGAAAACACAGAAACTATAAAATCAAGAAATTCAAGCCCCCCAAAAGAGAAAAATCACAAGCACAGAAACTAAAAACAACAATATAGTACATGAGACTACTTGTTCCGATATCAAAGTTAATTCAACAGTTCTTCGTGGGAAGATCGGTAGATGCTTTTCCCGGAGGCGGCGTCTTCTCCTACTTCCGAAGAAGAAGAAGCCCAAGCCGTGCCCGAGAATGGCGACGATGAGCACGCCTATGTTGAAGGACATCACGGCCAGCATCAGCAGATAAGCAAGCCCGACGGGCGTGGCATGCATGATGGTCCGCAGGAAACCGGCAACGACACGGTTCGACTTCAAGCCTTCTCCTATGAGCCTGCAGTGAGAGATCCATTCAACGAGGAGCGCGAGCGCGAAGACGAAGACCAAGGCCAGCACGTACATGCCAGTCCGCGTGCCGGGCCACCCGGCGAAGAGGATCTCGGAGTTTCTCCCCCAGAAGAATGTCATGTGGGTGTAGCTCTTGTGCTCCATGCTGCTTATCCCGTCCATCGCCTCCCTCCCTCCCTCCCTCTCTCTTTCTCGGTTTTGGCCTCTCTGTATATACGGTGATGCGTGGTTTGAGGTGTTGTATTAGGGCATGGCATTTGGCACAGGGCTGATGTATTTTTTCCACAGGTGTGTAATGCGAAGGCAAACTACACACAGCGACAAAGGCGTGTTGAGACCAGTTGAAAATGAGGTTTTGAGGGGTCGTACATTGAAGCAGAATACGAATCATGTACTACACAAAGCTTAGCCACACGTACCGCCAGTTGGGTCAGGCGAGTTGGAACCATTCGCATGAAAAAGTGGATTGTCAATTGACTTGGCTTTCATAGATTGATTTCTACATCAAAATCCACAGTTGATTAATACCATTCGAAGCAGAGAGGCGTGTTGGTGCAAGCTAGCCCTGTCACCGTGTCGAGGTTCTCACAACTCAATGTACCAAGAAATGATCCTAAGGAACGGAATAAGCCTTAAACTACTTCTTCAAAATATATATTTGCATTTAAGATACCTAATTAGGGGTGTTAAGAACCAAACCAAAAATCGAATTGAACTAAACCAAAAAATTCGATTTTTTTAGTTCGGTTCTCATTAAAAACCGAAATTTTTGTTATTGGTTCGGTTTTTATCGGTTAACCGAACTGAACCGAACCACGAACCGATAACATTAAACCATTAACCAAACAATTTGGTTATTCTCTCCTGTCTCTCTCTGTCTTTCTCTCTCTGTCTTTGTCTCTCCATTAACTTTTCCATCGCAATAGCCACCAAACTCATCATTCCCCCACTGATTCCGTGACCTCCGGTAGTGGTGGAGCAAACCCACCACCCAAAGTTGGATCCTTCCACGATCCCAGAGAGCAGAAAAGCAGCCATGACCTTCTTCTTGCCCAATTCACTTTCTTGATGACGTTCTTGATCACATTCTTGATCCCCTGAAGCGCCCCCCCTGGCCTCTCCCCTCCCCTCGGCCATGGACATGGCCACCAAGCCCCACAAGAAGAAGAAGTGGTTCCTGCTCCTTGTCTCCGCCTTGGCGCTCTCCACCCTCCTCGTCTTCTTCACCGTGTTAGATTATACATATAATACTTTAATGCGGAAATTCAAAGTATAAACAACGATCTTTGATCTTCATGGTTTTCACAAATAAATGAAGACATACATTTATCCATAGCGCTACACTTGATGATGATCGTTGTAGAAAATCTAAAGAACTCGAACCAAATGAAGAAATCCGATTTCTTTCCCTTACCCACTAAACTTTAATGTATTCAATCGATGGAGGAGAGAATACCAATATACTTTATGTTATAATTGTTCATTGTTGGTAGAGAGAGGACCGAACTCTATTTATATGTTCGTTGAAAGGGTGCTTTCGATCAAAGCGATATACCATTTCATTTTATTAGAGTCGCAACTTCTCATAACCAATAATTATTTATTTTATGGCATTTCAATGATTATTAAACCATATAATAAATCATATCATGTGGGTCACAATAATTCTTACATTCTCCCACTTGGCCCATATGATTTTCCTTTCATGATTTAATAAAGACTATAATGTGCACAATAACATTATGCTATAAAATTTCATTAAATTGGTAATCACATAATAATCACAATTAAGTAAAGAAAACTAATGTGAGTCATAGTGGTTGTATGCCATTAATCGACATAGTCTCTTCTATGCACTACAACTATAGCACTTTACCTAACACGATTCATAAATGAGAAGTATAGTATTAGTCCAACCATAATGTTTCTTTAGAAACTATCCTGTTTAATATTCATATACTAAATAGAAAACAAGAAATATTAGAAACATGTAAGTGAGCTCAAAGTGAATATATAAACTTAATACAATCATAATACAAACATTAATGACGTCCAATAATGCCCATCCTTTCAACATGCTCATTAAATGTTTTGGGCGGCAGTCCTTTTGTTAAGGGATCTGCTATCATAAAATTAGTACTAATGTGCTCAATTGACACTCTTTGTTTCTAAACTTCTTATTTGATAGACAAGTATTTGATCTCTATATGCTTAGCACCCTTAGAATATTTGTCATTCTTAGAGAAAAAAATTACTGCAAAGTTATCATAATAAATTTTTTGCGGCTTGGTAATACTGTTGACAATCACAAGCCCTGAAATAAAATTCCGCAGCCATAATCCATGAATTGTGGCCTCAAAGCATGCCACAAATTCAGCTTCCATAGTGGATGCAGCAATAACTGACTGCTTTGCACTCTTCCATGAAATTGCCCATCCAGCCAGAAGAAACAAGTAACCAAACGTTGATTTTCTTGTATTAACACATCCAGCTAAGTCTGAATCTGAATATATAATGACCTCGAGATGGTCGGATCTCTTATAAGTGAACATATGATTCTTCGTTCATTGTAAGTATCTAAGGACTTTCTTTGCAACTTTTCAATGATCCATTCCAGGATTACTTTGATACCTTTATAGCATTCTGACAGTAAAACTGATGTCTGGTTTGGTGCAAGTTTGTACATACATTAAGCTCCCCACAACAGATGCATAATGAATATTTTTCATTTGTTTTTGTTCCAATTCACTTTTTGGATATTGCATAAGACTAAATTTGTCACATTTCTGAATTGAAACTATTCCTGCTGAACATTTACTCATATTAAATCTCTCTAAAATTTTCTCAATATAATCTTTCTGAGACAATCCTAATAATCCTTGTGATCTATCACGGGATATTTCTATTCCTATCACATAGGTTGCCTTTCCCATATCATTCATTTCAAAATTCTTAAAGAGAAACTTCTTGGTTTCATGTAACAAACCAAGATCATTAGCAGCAAGCAAAATATCATCAACATACATAACTAGAAAAATAAACTTGCTCCCATTAATCTTCATATATATATACCGATCAACGGTGTTTTCCTTAAATCCAACTGAAGTTATGGTATCATTAAACTTAAGATATCATTGTCGGGAAGCTTGTTTAAGTTCATATATTGATTTCTTTAATTTACATACTATGTGTTCATTTCCTTTAACTGAAAAGCTTTCGGGTTGGTCCATATAAACATCTTCCTCTAAATTCCCATTAAGAAAGGCGATTTTACATCCATTTGGTGTAATTCCAAGTCATAATAAGTTACCAAAGCCATAATGATTCTAAGTGAGTCATTCGTAGAGACTGGTGAAGATGTTTCTTTATAGTCAATGCCTTCTTTATGAGTAAAATCCTTTGCAACAAGTTTGACTTTATATCGTTCAATATTGCCTTTTGAGTCACGCTTGGTCTTAAAGACCCATTTACACCCGACCTTCTTATATCCTTTAGGCAATTCAACTATATCACAAACTTGATTTTGATGCATGGATTTTAACTCTTATTCCATGACATTAAACCATTCATTAGAATCTTCACATTCCATGACTTGGGAAAATTAATCTAGATCATTTCTAATTCCTAAGTCAATTTTTGACTCTTGTAGATAAACCATATAGTCATCAGAAATAGCCGACCTCCTTTCTCTTTGAGATCTCCTTAATACTATTTCTTGTGACTCGACTATTAGAGGTTTATTATTGACATCTTCATCATTGAGTGTTTGTTCATTAATTTGTTGTTCTTGACTATTGTTAGATTGTACTATAATATCATGAACAACAACTTTAGAAACTTTGGGTATAGGAATTTCTATCCTTACTTCTTGAATGTAAGCATCACATATTCTTTCACTCCCACTGATGTCACCATTCTCAATAAACCTAGCATTTCCAAATTCAACAATTCTTGTACTATGATTATGACAATAAAATTTATACCCTTTGGATTTCTCTGCGTAACCAATCAAATAACCACTGGCCGTTTTTGAATCCAATTTCCTTTCATGTGGATTGTAAATTCTTAGTTCTGCTTGACAACCCCAAGCATGCAGGTGTCGTAAACTAGGTTTTCTTAACATCCACAGTTCAAAGGGAGTCTTTGGAACTACCTTACTAGGAACCCTGTTTAATAAGTACATAGAAGTCTTTAAAACATACATCCACAAAGATAAAGGTAAAAATGAATGACTCATCATACTCATAATCATTTCCATTAAAGTACGGTTACGCCTTTCTACTACACCATTTTGTTGTGGTGTATCGGGCATTATGTATTGAGCACAAATGCCACGTCTTTCAAGAAATTTAGCAAATTGACCTGGATATTGTCCCAATTCATTATACTTTTCATAATATTCATCACCTCTATCTAATCTTACTATTTTCACATTTCTATCTAATTGCCTCTCAACCTCTTTAATATACACTTCAAGTGCATTCACTAATTGAGACTTAACATGCAATAGATAAATGTAACCATAACGTGAAAAATCATCAATAAATGTTATGAAATAGCTTTCCTTACCAAAATATGGAACATCGAAATGACCACATATGTCAGTATATACAATCTCTTTGCTTCTTATGGCACATTTCTTAGTGTGTTTTGTTTGCTTACCTTTAATACAATCAATACACACTTCAAGGTCAGTAAAACTTAAATTTGGAAAAATTTCATTCTTCACTAATCTTTGTTTTCTTTCCTTGGATATATGACCCAAACGTTTATGCCACAAGTAAGCAAAATTTTCATTCACCAAACTTCGTTTAGTGCCAACATTATGATGCAAAGTCATTAATGTCTCAACAAAAGTATTATCAAGTCTGAATTTGTAGAGACTATCACATAAAGTTTCAGTTCCAATAAGAGTATCACTCTTAAATAGACTGAAAGATTCAGATCCAAACTTAAAATAAAATTCAGCCACATCAAGTATTGGCAAAGAAACTAAATTGCGAGAAAATATAGGTACATAAAGGGTTCGAAACAAATCTAAATAATGCCAAGTATCTAAGATCAAATGGTAAGTGCCAATGCCTTCAACTGGAGCTTTGTTTATGTTCCTTGTAATCATGTAACTTTCATTTGGCTTTATAGTTTGGATTGTAAGAAATCTCTGCATCGTATTTGACACATGAGTAGTGGCACAAGAATCAATCCACCAAGTATTATGAGGAACTTTAGTAAAGTTTGATTCAAAATATACTAAAACACAATGCTTACCTTTCTTTTCGAACCAAGTCTTACATTTCAGATAATCTTTCTTCAAATGTCCAATTTGTTGAAAAATGATATTTAATAAGATTGTGTTCCTTTTTGTGGATTTGAGAAGTCTTTGAAGAGTCATTCAGGACGTGTAGTCCTTTCTTCTTGCTCCTTTCACATTTCCTCTTGAAATTCTTTCGAACGTCTTGATGACTTGAGAGATGAACAGAATGAGCCTTTTGATTCTTTATTCTTGTTTCCTCTAGAACTAGCATACTGGCCAATTCATTTACATTCCATTTATCCTTTATAGTGTTGTAATTCATTTGAAATAACCCATATTGCTCATAAGACAATGAATTAAGTATAAATTGTACTGAAAAAGTACTCATCCACATTCATTCCTAAAGTCCTTAACTTTGCTGCCAAATTTGTCATCTCAAGTATACGCTCATGCATGGTACGCGAACCATCATATTTCATGGTGGTCAGTGTGCTCATCAATGTACCGGCAAGTGACTTATCAGCATTTTGAGAACGCTCTTCCACAAATTTCATAAATTCCTTAGCATTGTTAGTCTTGGGAAGAGAAGTCTTTAAGTTGTTTGCAACTGTCATTTGCATGAACATTAAGCTCAGTCCGTTCGATCTTTTCGAAACTTTATGGAAAGACTTTTCGTCATCGCTATTTTCATCAGTAATAGCAGCTGGTTTCTTAGCTTGAAGTGCTAAATCAAGATCCAGGACACCTAATTGAAACTTGACTTGTTCACTCCAATAAGGAAAATTTATCCCATTGAGTAAGGGAATAGATAAGGCGTGCAAATGGAGTGAAACAAATACAAATATTGCAAATGTACAAGAAAATACTCATACATTAATGCTTTGAGAATATCACCTGATCAGATTTAAACTAAGCGACACATGTACATCATAGTTCTCCTTTGGGTGATCTTATGATATACAAATATATATATACTATAATGATGCTAATAAATTTTATTCGATAATTGTAAATATATCTTATTAAAATTTATTTGCTATCTTTGGATATGCAAACAAATTTAACAAGTTATCTTAATTATCAACCATCATGTTCATGAATTATAAGAAAATAATTAACCTTTGGGTTAATCCCTAAGTTCTTATAATAAATGAACTTTAATATACTCATAACTCCAATAATGATATAAAACATTTCAATTTCATATACAACATCAATTAATCATGGGTAATTGAATAAAATAATTTACAATATAAAAAATTCAAAAGACTTTAAGGTTTGGTCACTTTGGTGACTAACAAACCATTCATAATATGAATTTTTTAATATTGTAAAATACAAATATTTACCAAATTGTCACAAGGATAAAATTGTAATCAAGGCATATGGGCATAATCGTAAAATCATAATTCCATAAGGGCAGAATCATAACTTTATAACCCAGGGGCAAAATGGTAAATACTCATCAATGGCAGAATTGTAATTATAAATTAAATAGGGGCAAAACAGTAAATAGCCACGCGGGGATGTTAGGCACGTGCATCAGCCGCAGGCGCGTGCCCCGCACGCGCGAAGCGCTTGTGCGCGCGTAACGGCGCGTTGCACGTGGGTTCCACGTGCCTGCAACTACTATGCGCGCGTGGAGCCTATGCGCCTTCTTCCTCGCACACATACGCGATTTTTCGCCGGTTTTCGCCGTTTTCAGATGCGATTTCGCCACTGTTTCTTTTTCGGCAGCCCATCCTCGACACAAATAAATAATGGGTTTTTAAGAGCATGCTGGCACGACCACATGAGTTTAAGTTTCAGAGAAAATGACCAAGAAATTGGCCTCAAATTAAACCAAAATTTCTCAGAATACAAAAACTCCACCATCGCGACTTCCGCCGCTCGATTAGTCTCCACCAAACGCCAATATACGGAAAAAAAAAATTCATGCCTAATGTTCCTCATGGCAGTGCAACGGTGTGGGTCCGAAATCAAGCGGTGGGTAGCCGAATTTTCCCGGAATTGGCGGATTTCTCACTTTGCCTCCAAAAATCCGAATTCCTCCCTTTTCGTCCTTTATCCATTCGATTTTTATTTTTTATTTTTTATTTTATTACACTCCATCATTCGGGTTTCAACGACAGAACCTTCCAAAACATTTCAACAACAACAAATACTACGAACATGATCATTCAACGAATCATCATACATAAATCATAATATCTTTTTTTTAAACGGAAAAATCATGAGATTATAAACCACCCTTTGATACTAATTGTTAGATTATACATATAATACTTTGATGCGGAAATTCAAAGTATAAACAACGATTTTTGATCTTCATGGTTTTCACAAATAGATGAAGACATACCTTTATCCATATCGCTACACTTGATGATGATCGTTGTAGAAAATCCAAAGAACTCGAACCAAATGAAGAAATCTGATTTCTTTCCCTTACCCACTAAACTTTAATGTATTCAATCGATGGAGGAGAGGATACCAATATACTTTCTGTTATAGTTGTCCATTGTTGGTGGAGAGAGAACCGGACTCTATTTATACGTTCGTTGAAAGGGTGCCTTCCATCAAAGCGATATACTCTTTCATTTTATTAGAGTCGCAACTTCCCGTATCCAATAATTATTTATTTTATAATATTTCAATAATTATTAAACCATATAATAAATCATATCATGTGGGTCACAATAATTCTTACACACTGTCTTCACCTCCTTTGTCTCCGAGTGTTATTCCTCTCAGTTCTCACACCGTGCCCGCGTCAAGAGGGAGCTCCCCGTCTTTGTGGAGACCAAGCTGGAGGTCTCCCCGACCCTGGATGACCCGGTTCTGTGGCTGGTGTAATTGGACAAGAAGCTTGAAGAGACGAAAGAAGAGGTCCGTCTAAAAAAAACCGAATAGAAACAAGAAAAAAAATCGAAAATCGAAAAAACGAACCAAAATGTCCGTTTGGTTTGTATTTGGTTTGGATCTCATTTGGTTCAGTTCGGAAGTTTTTTATAACGGTTCAATTCGATTCGATTTTTAAAAAAAACCGAACCGAACAAAACCGTTGACACCCCTATACCTAATAAGATAGATGGTAGTCTTATATTTAATAGGGTAGATGATAGTAAATATGATAGAAGTTAGTTGAGAAGAGTGGATCTCCATATGTATAAATAAGAGTATTCTTCATGTCATTTGTGTCGTCTATTATTCGTGAAATGGAAGTACATTCTCTCCCAAAACTTCTCCCTCTAAATAATTTCTCTTTCTATGATTTGGGCGAGTTAGTAAGCAAGTGTTTGATCCTTTTGGAAAAAAGGCCAAGCTCGGGTGATCCAACGAATTAAGGAAGCCAAAACTGCCACACAGTTTTCGATCTCAAGCGTCGGCCTGTGACACCTGCCGTGAGAAATGGTGATTTCAGAGGTTTTGTAATTGGACAAAATGTGGAACATTGACCAAGTTCTCCTCTAATGCTTAAAAACTGATCGCTCTTTTTCTATTTTTTTTTTATCCTTTTTGATTAAGCAAGTACCGAATAATAGCTATTGATTTGCTTCTTATTATGTCAAGCTTAATTGGATGGCCGATATGCATATTATATAGGCAAGGATCATGCATGATTATAGGAAAGTTACTCCATTAATCCTAAATTTAAATTTATTGTACAAGTGTCATTTTGGTCGAAAACTCTTCAATTTTGTTAATTTAATCTTAAATCTTTGCGTGAGATTTCAATATAGTCTGTCCAATTAAATTTTCGTCATATATTGTTGACGTGGTGACCCGGCCATCGCCGACCATCCTACAAGCCTTGTGAGCAATTTTTGAGATGACGGCTCGGTCATTGTTGGCCATCCTACAAATCACATCGCCACGTGAGCATATTCCAGCAATAATTGGTCATAAATATTACATTGAAATTTTGCGTTAAGATTTATGATTAAATTAACAAAATGTAGAAGTTGAAAACTATAATGACATTCATACAATGTTTGCGGCTGATTGGATAATTTCTTGCACAAATTGTTATGCACTTTGATTCCTCGCTAATTAGTCATGAAACCAGATGATTAGAACTAATTGGCTTTGATTCGTAGTAGAGTAAGTCAAACAATACTTAATAATAGAGGTACAGACACCAGAAGTGCCAAAACTTGGCACGGAGAGACACTTAAGTGTCAAAAGTTTGGAAAGTGACACTCAAGTACCAAAATCGAAGCAAAATTGATCACTTAAATGTCAATCCGACCAAAATGTTGATGTGGTGATTTTCCGGTGAGGTAAGTGCAAAATGACATTATTTTGCACGCTGATGTGGCTAGAAAATGCTAAAACGACGTTGTTTTGTCTTTGATATGATAAAAACTAATATGAAAATTAATTAAATTAAATTTAAAACTAAATTTATTTAAATTATTTAAAAATTAAAATACAAATATTAAAAAAGGGGGGGGAGAGGGAGATGGCTAAGGACTAAGCCCTTGCCGTCGCCAGGAAGGAGCAGTGAAGGAGGGAGGAGGGTTGGATGGGGTTGCCAGGCCCCAATTGACTGGCAACAAGGGCTCGTGGGCCCTGCCGCCTCCCCACTGTGGTCGGGGAGGGGTGGCGACAGAGGGAGGAGGGTTAGTTGGGGTCATCGGCCGATCGGCGACGAGGGCCTATGAGCTCTCGCTGGGATTGGGTGAGGCCTCGTGGTCTTCATTGCCTCCTCGTCGCCACTGGAAAAGGGCGGTGACGGAGGGGGGAGGGTCAACTGGGGTCGCCGGCTCCCGGCCGACCGGCAGTGAGGGCCCACGAGCCTTCACCCGGCCGATGCTCCCCCACCGTCATCGGCCTTTCCTGACTACGGCAGGGAGGCGGTAGTGGCGAGGGCTCAGCCCTCCGCTACTGCCTCCTCACCACCACCTTTGTTTTTTTTTAAATATTTATTTATTTAAATAAATTTAAATAATTATTATATTTTTATATAATTAAATTAATTTTTATATTAACATTTGAATCCGCTCAAAAGGACGTCGTTTTTGCCTTTTTTTTGTTGAGTCGGCATTCCAAAGCAAGCCACGTAGACAAAAAAAATAATAAAAAATTACCACGTAAGACTTCCGATGAGGTTCGCCAGAAATGACACTTAAGTATCGTTTTCTTAAATTTTGACACTTAAGTATCTATTCGTGTCAAGTTTTGGTACTTGAATTGTACTTTTTCCCTTAATAATATGTACTACACAACTTTCCTGAGCCACGAAATGCTACCTTTCATTATCTTATGGACTCCCTTATGAACTCACGTCTGACAACAACTTTGTGTGAGTTAAAGGGAATGAATCAAGACATATACATCAAAATGCCTTAGGGGACTGTACTAAAAGGATACTATAATGGTTAGAAATACTTGATTTTAAAAGACCCAAATTTATTCGACCAAAAAAAAAAAAAACCAAATTTGATTATTGATGAATTTCCTTGGTAGGTGCATTTTCTTTCCCTCCTCATCAGACTCTTGACTGGTGTGCCTTCTAAAAATCTTTTATGTCTGGGTAGCCGTTACATTTGAATCTACATCTCATTTCTCTCTCTCTCTATATTACACCGAGTCATGCTTCCACCCGCCGTCGCCATCGTCATTTCATTTCTCTGCGCGCGAGCGCGCGTGCTTGTGCATGTGGGTATTCAATGTCAATTACCATAGATCGACCTCGAAATGTGGTCGACAAAAGGGCAATGACCACAAATCTCTAAGCTCAAGAATGACAACTCCTACAGAACTTCGTTATTCTTTGATAGCTTATAGCATCGAGTGCAGGGCGGTTAAACATTAAGATGTATGTGCACGAAATGAAAGTAGTGGAGAATGCTTCTTTGGACAAGCAGCACACAAAAAAGAAATGAGGATTAAGATTGAACTTACTTGAGAAAAAGTAATTGTCGATCCGATCAAGGATAAGATGAGAAAAGCTTGCAAGAGATGATTTAATCGACCCAGAGAAAGACTTTATCTATGCTCTGCTGAGAAGATGTGATCAAGGAAAATTGTCCAAAATGTTCTCAACGTATTGCACTTTCTTAACAATTGATTCATAAATATTTTCATGTTTTGTTAATTGGATCCATCGGTCAATTTTAATCGGAAATTATTGACAAGAATGTCAATCATCCTACGTGGTATAGTCAGTGCTGATGTGGATATATTTTTCTTTTCCCTTCTTAAATTATTTATTTATTTATTAAGGGTCGACTGGGGGGTTGTTGGTCATTGGCTGAGGCTCGACGACCCCCCCTAGCCACTAGGCGACGGCTTGTGGTCCTCGCGTGTGGTTGGCGAGGGCCATGAGTCCTCACCTAGATTCGAGCGAGGATCGCAACCCTCGTTATGGCTAGCTAGGGCTTCTGGATCTCACTAGTTGCATGCCAAGGCAGCCAGTAGGCCCTTGCTCGATGGCTAGCGGGGGTTGCAAGGCCTTGCTTAGTGGCCGATGGGGTTTGTTGGGTCTTGGCGGGTGGTCAGCTGTCCCTTTCAAGTCCTTAACAATAAATAAAAGTAAAAGAAAGCGAAAGAAAATAAATATAAAAATTCAAAAAAAATATTATTAAAAATTATTTATATTAGCATCGATCATGGTACATATGATGGTTGTCATTCATCTTAGCCATTTTCAGCAAAATTATCTGGATAGATTTAATTTGTAAAATATAAAATTATTTATAATTAAATCGATAAAAATCTAATAATTTAATTTTTTTTGAGTAATTTTCTCGCTAAAAAGGGTAGCCTAGACGAACGTGAAAGCAGACGATAAGAAAAGACAGGTAAATTTAGGGGTCATAGGGGACTAATGCAGAATAGGACGCGATCCTGGGACGTGATTTATACTCCTTGGCAATTCATTCGTTGCATTGCATTGCATGTGCTCAATACTTTTCCTAATTTTAAGATGATTTTTGAAACATTTAACAGCAAAAGATTAATCATCACCGTTATTTGCTTTAAACTCTCTCTTTTCACGAATAACATTGGTACATTTTTTTTTCGTTATATTTTTGTGTTATATTTGTGTCGGAGTTGACAATATCAATTAGTTGTCAAAGATTGATGATTGTGTGTAAAGCAAATTGTTGAATATTAAGCAATGGGGATAATGATATTAATAGTACATAAATTTTAGCCTAATGTACAATGTCACCTTTGGACATTTAATTCATCCAATGTGATCTTTAAACTATTTGTAAAGATTCAATATAATAGCCCTTTTGTTTGATCATATAAGAGAAAGTCATCACAAATCCTGCGATTATTGTAAATTGTGCAATTTAGTCCTTAAACTATCAAATTGTTCAATCTATTCTTACAACTTTCAAAGTCAAATTAGCGATTCGGTGCTATATACTAGTTTCCGTAATTGCACTATTACTTGGATTTTAAAATATATTTTTTCATTTCAATCCATTACCTAAATCAATAAAAAAGAAGACTGTCTTTATATTTCCTTTTTACCTTTTTGGTCTCCATGAATATAACAATAATCTAATTTAAAGCCTTATCATCTCTATAGTAGTTAAAGTAGAATCTTATTTAGCCCCATTTGGTTCAACTTTCCTAAGGGTTTTGAGCCCTCAAAAACCCTTGAGGAAATATAAAGCATTTGGTAAGTGTTTTTGAGACCCGTTTAACCAAATGCTAGCATTGGGACAGCTTAATGCCTAAAGTAGGTCTTGAGGTGCTTTGAGTTTTCAGTATTTTGGGAATGTAAGTCCCGTGGACACTGTTCATCCCTTCATATTATTGTTCATCTTCCCCAATTTGCACTGAATAGCTACTGAAGGCCAACGATCATTGTTGAGGTGTCCTTGGTGACTGTAGCTTGTCCTCAGTGACTGTTGCCTCTGGGTCACTTGTCTCGGGCGACCGCCACTTGGGTTGTGCGACCCATGGTGTCGACCTCAAGTAAGGTTGCTCGGCGGCCAAGCTTCGCCGAATTAATTTAGATTTTTTTTTAAAAAATTAATAAAAGACCTTTGTAAATGTAGATATTACCAACAATATTTAAAACACAGATATATTCTAATGCATTTTAGAGTTACAATTTGCCACACATGATATCATTTTGGAAAGTCTCTTTAGTCGAAAAGTATTTGTATTTTCTCAAAGTCATTTTCCTAAAGCCGAACTAAACGAGGAGTTGCATGATATTCTTGTTATATTAAGCCTAAATCTTTTCATAAGGATATCTGGAAATAATAATAATTTATCCATTAATACTCGTACATATTAATCTAAATCTTTTTCCCAATTTTTTCAGATAGATAAAATCATACACCTTTATATCTCTCTTTTTTAATTAAATTTAGTTCTTTTGGGTCGAAATAATTAAATTTAGTTAAATTTTTATTTTTAGAGACGTATTTTAATTTGGGATTACAAACGGTAAAGCTTGGGGAAAAACTACATTATACGACTATTCCAGCTTTTCATAAATTGTTCGAGAATTTCATACCGTTTCAGGCAGAAAAGGTACCGTACCGTGATAATATCTTCAGTACAGTTCTTACCGCTTCTGTACGATCACATCTCCCCAGAACCGCAAAACCTCCCTCTTCCAATACGAAAGTTTCCCGATCCCCAACTCGCAAGTCGCAACCCTAATTCCCGTCTCGTTTCTCGCCGCCGAAGCTCCGGGCCTCCGACCATGGACGGCATGGGCGACGGCCACACGCCCGGCATGAACGGGACCACGGTGCCACCGCCCCACCGCCACAAGATGATGATGATGCACATGACCTTCTTCTGGGGCACGCAGGCCGAGATCCTCTTCTCCGGCTGGCCGGGCACCTGGACCGGCATGTACGCCCTCGCCATCGTCTTCGTCTTCGCCCTCTGCGTCCTCGTAGAGTGGTTCTCCCACAGCCGCCTCTTCATCCCCGCCAAGCCCGGCTTCGCCGCCGGCGTCCTTCGGTCGCTGGTGCACGCGGTGCGCATGGGGCTCGCGTACCTGGCGATGCTCGCCCTCATGTCCTTCAACGGCGGCGTGTTCCTCGCTGCGGTCTTGGGGCACGCGGTGGGGTTCCTGGCGTTCGCGAGCGGGGCGTTCAGGAAGCCGGAGGAGGTGTACCGACCGGACGCGGGGAAGGCCGCCGCAGATCTACCTTTGATGAGCTGCTGATTCGTGACGGGAGTGAGCTTCGTGGTGAGATTACTCTAGACGTTAATTGGATTGATGGTGCTAATAAGTTGCGGTGTTGTGGCAAGTCACTGTATGGCAGTGGAACGAAGATTCGTTTGATGATACACTGGTTGAAAAAAGTCCTTTTGATCTCTTTACATTTCTCAAGATCATCGGGGGCTCCCTTTTTGAACGCCCTTATGCAAGGGCGCATGTGGAGGCTAATGACTTACTAAGTATTAATCTTAGTTTGGGCTCTCTTAAGATCATCAATTCATAACTTGTGATTTGAATTTTTAACTTAGCTCGAGCTCTATTAAGTTCATTAATTCACAACTTATGATTTGAGTTTTTAACTTGCAAGTTAATTTGATTTAAGAGTGATCATTGATCAATTTGAGATAGGTTGATTAAAAATCTAAATAAAATATTGAGAGAAATATTTTATTCTTGTCCAATTAGAGAAATTAGGATCAATGACTTGATTACATTAGTTAATTAACTAATATCCTTTCGGTACCTAATCTTATTTAAAATGTTTTTTTTTTGGATTTTCAAGAATTTTCCATGCATTTGTGGAAATGAAAACCATATTTTATGCTTTTTCCGATTTTTTCGGAAAATGTAAATCATTTTTGGCTTTTTTATTTTTATTATTATTATTAAAATATATTTTTATATTAAAAATAATATATTATTATGAAAACGACCCGAGTCGAATTCTTGGGTTGGGACCCACCTTGCTCCTCGGCCATTAGTCCAGCTGGGCTTGTAGCGTGGGCCCAATTGGAACTTCACCTCTTTTTTATAAAAAAAAATTCCAAGCCCACAATTTTAAACAAAACAAGCCCACATCTTGGCCCGCACAAAACAGGCCCATGCGCAAAATGAGTAAACCGATTTGGCACTTAAGTAAGCCGGCAGAAACTTTTGGCACCAAAATGAGCGCCGTATATAACTTTTGGCACTTTTAATGTACTTACCCTTATAACTTTTGATAGATTGATCTAGTGGAATTCAACTAATCGATTGTTAGCATGAGAAAGTAGACATAGGCTTGTTAAAGCTGAACTACTATAATTGTTTGTGTGCAATTTTCTATCTCTTAGTCTATTTATTTTATCTTTATTAATGGTTATTTGCACATTGGTAAGATCTATTTGTTATTCGGATTGTTGTCAAAAGTTGTTCTGTTATAAAATCTTTTAGATTCTTTTAATCCACTTAATCACTTATTCACCCCGGGGGAACCATCTAGCCCTAACATTCTGAAAGTAGCAGACTTTATGTTTAAATCTTGGAAGCCATTGATCGATAAAGCCTTACATGATATACTAGAATGATCTAGTATGCGAGCATATATGAAGAGTAGCTAAATAAGAAGGTTTAGGTATCCCATTTTATAAAACAAAAAAGAAAATATCGCATAAAATTAGTTTCAAAAGCAGTGTAATCAATTCTACTTAAGTGTATAAATATGACCAAAAAACTTAAATAATTTAGTAATTTATTACATCACTTGAAATTGTCCGCTAGGACACAAATCATGCAATAGGAAAATTAGAAGTTTTTGAGATGTAAGGTACAAATTTTTCTTTCGATGATTTTTCATATTTGATTGCACTTGTGAAATAATTTCATGATTCCATTTTTGTATTTAGCAATGTAACGCATAACAAGATCGTACAATAATTTCATAATTTTTGTAGTGACATAGGATTGTACGAAATATCATGACCAAATAAAAAATTTTCTTTTGTTCTACCCACTCCACGGTAGATGCGTTGGTTTGCGCTCTCAACCCTCATCTAGGAGGGGAGGGGTTCGAAACTTCACGCTTCCATTGTGCAACTTAAGTGGGGCACCGTGGGAGATGGGTCCCCGCGCTAATGTCTCGGATTTGCGTCGTTAGCTACCGGTTGTACGGTGGTTCCTGTGCCATAAAAAAAAAAAAATTCCTTTTGTTCCAGCATTGGATTATATCCACAAAGTTGTTTGAAAAATTCAGGGTGTTATCTGCCGTTTTACGCAGATAAGGTAGTGGAACTGTGGAACTAGAAATATCTTCTATGAGATCACAGTTCCCCCGGAACGCAACCTCCTCGAAGGCAAAAATCCCCCAAACCCTAATTCGCGTCCCCCTTCTCACCGCTCAAGCTCCGACCATGGAAGGCATGAACGGCGGCCACATGCCCGGCATGAACGGCACGACAATGATGCCCCACCGCCACAAGATGATGATGATGATGCACATGACCTTCTACTGGGGCACACGCGCCGTGATCCTCTTCACAGGCTGGCCGGGCGCCCAGACCGCCATGTACGCCATTGCCATCGTCCTCCTCTTCGCCATCTGCGTCCTCGTCGAGTGGCTCGCCCGTTGCCACCACCTCCTCACCAAGCCCGGCGTCGCCACCGCCATCTCCCGGGCACTGGTTCACGCCGTGCGCATGGGGCTTGCGTACCTGGCGATGCTCGCGCTCATGTCCTTCAACGTCGGCGTGTTCCTCGCGGTGGTCACGGGGCACGCAGTGGGGTTCCTGGCGTTCGCGAGCGGGGCGTTCGGGAAGCCAGCGTACGCGGGGAAGGTCACCTCCGACCTACCTCCGATGAGCTGCTGATTCGTGGCGGAGTGAGGTAGGTGGTGACGATCATGATGTGAATGACAACAGAATTTTCAGTTTGGTCGAAAAAGAAAACGCTTTTCTCCTCTTTTTTTCTTCTTTGAGATCATTGAATCGTTTTTAATGAAGCTGGAGACAAGTTGAAATAGAAGGGCCATGGCTTGTTTCATGTATAGTTACATATCCGACTGCCATACTCTGCTGGAATTTCACATAGTTCTTTTAATTCATAGAGCTTTCTTTTGTAGATTAAAAACGAGCAAAACTTTGTTACCAACCGCAACGCAGTTTCAGTCCCTTTTTAAATGTGAATCTAAACGAATTAAAATAACATTTTTTTAAAAGAAAAATAAAAATGAAGTCATTTAAGATTAGATATCATATCGAACTGAATCTTCCAATTTGGGATCATCTTCCTTTGATCAACACTTGGCATTACCAATCTTGAATTTGTGGGTTTGAAGCCATTTGATTGATTGGAGTTTCAATGTGAATAACGACACTTGTATTGCACCTCTTATTCATTAGAATATGAAGCACAGCACAATTTAACATATAATCAAAGTAGAACCAACCTGGTTTGCCGATTTAATTTGGTAAAATAATTAGACCAAACCAATGAATTTAGTCAGATTCGGGAAATTTTAAGAGCTCTCCAAATTTGGTCGTTTAAAACGGAATTATGCTCAGTTCCAATCAACACATGCAATTAGCGCCGTGGCAGGCTCAAGTCCGAGTGTGATGAAAATATTGATGTCAAATACATAGAAAACTGGCCAGGAAAAAGCATATGGAAAGAGCTTGATTACTGCATGAGTAGAATATGTATTCAACCATGTAAGGTCGTGCAAGATAATAAATCTTTTGATAAGCAAAGCATTGTTCTTAGCCTACGAATTAGTGATTTTCTAGGTCAAGAAGTTACTTATACATAAACTAGTACCTTCAACCGAGCTATGCCCATTCCCATCTTTTGAATGAACACAGATCATTTTAGCAAATAATCTGCAGATAAGTCAAATAACGGGAATATTATTTTACTCCTACGAAATAGAGAATTTAGGTACGGTTATACTGAATTTCTTTAATGCCATTTCGGTCATTACCAATTTATATTTTTGGTTTATTACATCATTTTTTGTCTTATTGTATGGTAATTTTGTAATCAAACACAAATGACATGAATTTCCACATCTCTCATTGGGGGGCCCTGCTTTTTCTATGGTTACCCGGTCCAATATTTCTAAGCCCCTAGTTTGCCTCCTTATTATCTATAAATGTAATCTTAGGTCAAATTCCGACCTAACTTAGAATAAAACTTTAGATCACCTCTCACATTCTTTTCTTCTTCTTCTTGAGTGCCCCGACTCTATTTCATGCTAGCTTAATTTGGCTTTGTCATGGATGTAGCTGTTCCAATAGTAGCCGCACAAGGTCGTCATACACGGTTCATTGTTGGCAAGCGGCAGCGGTAACGGGTTGCCGTTTGGAATGGTACGTGAAAAGGATTAGGAGTGAGACGGGCCGGACCGGCAGAGGTCTTTGAGTGGTTGTGGCCCGTGTCGAACAAGTCAAGTCCAGCTTTGATGATGGGCTCGATTTGTAGGCCCGGCCACAATAAAACGAATTTGAATGCTATTTTCTTTTTCTTTTTTTCTCTTTTTTGCGCGTTGTGTGTGGGTGGATAGCCACTGACGCAGCAATCCTTAATAAATGGCGTGGGCTATAATGAAATCATTAGGCGGAAGTTTGAGAATGAAATGGAGACTTGGCACGGATAGCTTCTGATATTGTGTTCGTCATTTTCCCAAGCCGGTCAGGCAATGGTTATGGGCCCGTCTCCAGACATCTCTAGACTTGCAGGCCAGAAGCTTCGAGAGAGCAAGGCCTAGTTTCGAGAGAGATCTGTCTAGGCGAGACCAGATCTTTCTCCATCTTTAAAAGATTCGATCCTTAGCTCTTCTTCTCTCCTATAAATACCAAGGCACGTCCGTCCTACCTTTCCACACCGAAGAAAAAGGAAAACTTCTAGCAAGAGAGGCCATCAGTTCAACAGTCGATCACCAGGCGTCTTTGAATCATCTCAAAGCAGCAGAAGAAGCAGGATACGATGTCGCTCATCCCAAGCTGGTTCGGCGGCCGACGCAGCAACGTCTTCGACCCTTTCTCGCTCGACCTCTGGGACCCCTTCAAGGACTTCCCTTTCCCTTCCTCCTCCCTCTCCGCCTCTAATTTCCCTCAAACCTTCGGGGAGAACACCGCTTTTGTCAACACGAGGATCGACTGGAAGGAGACCCCAGAAGCGCACGTGTTCAAGGCGGATCTCCCTGGGCTCAAGAAAGAGGAAGTCAAGGTGGAGATCGAAGACGATCGGGTGCTCCAGATAAGCGGCGAGAGGAATGTGGAGAAGGAAGACAAGAACGACACGTGGCACCGGGTGGAGAGAAGCAGCGGGAAGTTCATGAGGAGGTTTAGGCTGCCCGAGAATGCGAAGATGGATCAGGTGAAGGCCTCGATGGAGAACGGGGTGCTCACCGTCGCTGTTCCCAAGGTGGAGGAGAAGAAGCCTGCGGTCAAGGCCATTGACATCTCTGGTTAAATTCAGTTTCTTTGTGGTTGCAAGAATGAGAGCTTTTGCGTTTGGCATTCCGTTAGTAAGTGTGACTTTTGGATAATTTGCTTTTCTTGATGGGTCATGCAAGGAGTTGTGGTCGCTCGTGTGAGCGAGTAATCAAGGTGTCTTGTAATTGTGTCGGACGTAAGTATGAATAATCTTTCATAGAGTCTGCTCTAATTGATGTCTGGTTTGTCTGATCTGGAGTAGATTGAACAGAACCTTTTTAGTCATGGATCTTCAGTTGCCGTCGACGGTCTTGTAATTTTATGGGCCGTAAGTGTGAATAATCTTTCATAGAGTTCTCCTCTAATTGATGTCTGGTTTGCCTGATCTGGAATAGATTGAGCAGTACCTTGTTAGTGATGGATTTTCAGTTGTTGTCGACGGCCTCAAGTAATGGGCTTTTGGGAGAATTGGAGAGGTCTTGATTGGTCTAAAGCTGCGGTCATCCTCTGTTTTAGTGATCCTCTGTTTTAGTGAACACGCTTTATGCAATCAACAAGTTTCCTTTCTCCTGGAGGATATTTGGGCGTCCTAAAGTCCGGTTCGTTCATATGGTTATTCCTTATACGAAGCAATGTACGTTTCATCAGAGAAGCGATCCATTTGATTGGTTCCGTCTACAATAGTCCCACAAACTAACCCGTTTTGTACTAAGCTGGAGTCTGTCTGTAATTAATGGAAGTAGGTTCAATACGAACGACCATCAGCAGTTCGTCGAAGAGAGATGGGATGGCTGCTGATAAACCGTCACCCACGACTCACCCCGAAATGCCCGATTACTAGAGAGCAAAAACCGAGTCCCACCTGATGGCGACGATTAGAATGCCGACGTCAAAGGACATGATGGCTAGTGTCACCGTGTAGGCCGCGGCGATACGTACAACGTACGTCAATTTCTGCACGAAACGAGGGGCACAGTTTTCGATGCCGGATCTTACGAGCCTGGCGTTTGAGAACCACTCCAGGGGCGCAGAGAGCCAGAATACCAAGGCCCAGGAAGCGGGGACCAGCCCAAACCGAAGAATGCGGTGCCGTGCTATTTCCCCAGTAAAATGCCGTGTCATTCTTCACGAATGAATTTTGAAGCTTTTACCGACAATTTATGGTGCCTTGGGCCTTTTCGTTGGCAAAATCATAGGAGGGAATACGAAAGATCGAGAAAGGAGTACAAGAACAGGAGGTTCCCACCAAAGCCATCCCGATCGTTCTAATATTAGTTCTGCCTTGCTACATTCGGTGCTCTTGTAAAGCTGCAAGACAACGAGGCCCAGGACTCGAAAGGGACGGATCAGTCGATGACAATGTTCTTAACTCATGATAAAATCATTGCGTTTAGGGGATGGTGAGAATTTAGATGGGAAATGGATTGATGATGATCGGGATGTGTTGTGGTGTTGCGGCGAGTTGCAATATCACAGAGGATTATCAGTTTGGTTGAAAAATAAAAAGTTCTTTTGCTCGTCTCTCGGAGATCGTTGAATCGTTTTGATGAAGCTGAAGACACAAATTAAAATAGAGGGCCGTGGCTAGTTTAGTGCAGCTTTTTGCTTTTTGTTTCATGCATAGTTAGTTGCATATCCGACTGCTATGCTCGGCTGGAATTTAATATAGTCCTTTAATTCATGGAGCTTTCATTTGTAAATTTAAAATTACCAAAACTTTGTTACCAAGCAGAACACATTTTCAGTCCCGTTTGGAATGTGAATCTAAACGAATTAAAATTAATACTAATTGAAAAAAATAATAATAAGATAAACTCATAAGATTAGATATCATATCGAACCAAACGTTCCAATTTTGGATCATCTTCCTTTGATCAACATGTATTTGGCATTATCAATCTTGAATTTGTGGGTTTGAAGCCACCTCTAATACGTGCACCTCTTAAGCACAAGAATATCAAGCACAAAACAATATAGCATATGGTAAAATATAGAATGGACTTGGTTTGCAAGTTTAATTTGGTTAAAAAAAATAAGACCAAACTAATAAACTACGCATGTTGTATTCTGATTCGGGAAATTTTAAGTGTTCCTCTCCAAATTTGATTGTTTAAACTAAATTATGCTTATCAACGCACTCAGGCGGAGTGTAATGAAATTATTGATGTCAAAATAAAAAACTCGCCACGAAAAATCATATGGAAAGAACTTGGTTATTGCACCCGTAGAATATGTACTCAATCATCTAAGGTCGTGCAAAAGAATATCCCTTTGATGAAGCAAATCACTGTGTTTAGTCCATGAATTGGTGATTTTCTAGGCCAACAAGTTGCCTATATATTAACTAATTCCTTAGAAAACATTATTTCCTGCCCGTTTCCGGATGAATTTAGATAATATTTGTAGAGAGTTTGCATATAAATTTCAAAAGTGATGTGCTCATACAAAAATGAGACTTGTTAGATAATCACCTGAAGATTAATGACATATAATATTGTCTTTACTTTTTCTATATTGAAATAAGAATACGTGCTTTGGTCATATGAAAAGCGAATTCTATATTTAAAAGTTGGCTTTGTATGTAGTGTCAGACTAATAAATCAAAAATTTCAAGTTGGTTTAATTGGTACAATTTATTGAATTTTTTTTTTTGTTTTTATATATATTTTTAGGGCTTTATTAGCATAAAATCTTTGGGCTATTGTGATAATAATAACTTATTGTAAATCACAAATTTTTGAATAAGTAGACCATGATAATTTATAATTATTTATTATTTGATTTATTGTGATTCGGAAGAAATTATTATTCTTATAATAGATCAACAACAATCAATCAATCAATTCTCATTGATGACTTTTTTATGTGGTACACATTATTAAAACCTTAAAAAAATTTGTTATAAAAGCAAGCTTCATGGATATCTTTGCAACCGGTTAGCATGACCAAATTGATAAATAAGGTGCTTATTGCCATACGTGGACATTAGAAAATTAGTTGATATGCATTGAAAATCTTACAACTTATCAAAAAAATGCAATTTAATTCTAAAATTTTCACAAAATGTAATTAAGTTTTAAAACTTGTCACAAAATTGTAATCGAGTCTTAAAATTTTAAAAAGTGTAATCGACTCCTAAGATTTTAAAAAATGCAATCAAGTCATTTTGTCAAATTGTCAAATTAGTCAAATCAAGTAATTTTGTTAATGGCACTTTTTAAAGATTTTAGAACTCGAACACACTTTCATAATAAATTTTTAGATTTGATTACATTTTTAAAAAGTTTTAGAATTTGATTGCACTATCATGACGAGTTTTGTGACTTAATTGTACTTTTTAGAATTTGATTGTAATTTCATGATAAGTTTTAAAATTTGAATGTACTTATCCCTGATATTTTTGGCTTATTACATCCTTTTGTCTTATTGTATGGTAATTTTGCAATTCCATGCAAACGACACAAACTTGTAGTTCTACAAGTCTTTTAATGTGGAAATTGATGGTATGGATGGGTAGCCTGGGAACCAACTTCTTCCGGATAGGGAGAATGGAGAAGAATGTGGGAACCGCTCTTTCTCTGCAACATAACATATGCTCCAAATTTCTCTTCTCTCTCTCTCTCTCTCCCTCCTTATTTTTCTCCTCCTTAAAAAACTGAACGAGGTGACTTCACTCGCTTTTCTCCCTTTCTCTTCATCTTCTTTGTCTTTTGCATGTACGTCCACCGCCCTCAATCAAACTTTCAAGCACCACTCAAATATGCACATGAAATGAGTCTTAAAGATATCTCACATCACTTGACAACGGAGTTTATATATTCTTTATATATTATGTAATCTCCTTCACATATCTACTTGAACTTTTGCATTCAAGTTTGAATATTTCTAAGCCCCTACTTTACCTTCTCATTACCTAAATGTAATCTTAGCTCAAAATCCAACCTAGCTTAGAATCAAACGAGGTCACCTGTCACATTCTTTTCTTCTTCTGGACGGCTCGTCATTCACGGTTCATTGTTTACAAGTCAGGTAACAGATTTGGTGGGCCTGGATTGAATGCGATAAGAATTAGGAGTGAGATAGGTTGGGCAGGCAGAGCTCTTTGAGAGACGTTGGCCCGTGTAGAACAAGCGAAGCCTAGCTTTCAAAATTGGCTCACTTTTTAGGCCTGGCTCCATGATGGTTTTATTTAATGTGATGGGCCTAAGTTGGCCCGTCCGCCCATGTTGGGCCTAAAAGCCCGGCCCACAATATTAGGGCCCATGGATGGAGGGATATGATGAAGGGGTGTATTTCTTTTTTTGGGGGAACGTATATAAGGGAGAAAAGAGAGGGAGAAACGCACCTTTTGGCATAACGTATGTTCCTCCTCTCTCTCTCCCTCCAAAAAGAAAACAGTAAGCAAAAGGCAAATCCATCTTCCCTTCAAGGCCAATTCGCACCATCGAATCGAACAGGACTGGTTTCACTTCCTCATATCGGCGTCGGTGTTTAATCTATGGCTAACGAGGTACGCTCGATTCCGTGGTGTGCTTTAGGATCGGTGATACATGTTTTTTCCCGGGCTCGTCTTCCGCATAAGTTTAGGGGTTCGATTTACTTTCGAATCCGGTTTCAGGGAATCCGACAAACCCAACACTCCATAAAAACATTTTTTTTTTTTTTTTTTTGGATCTTCACCATAAAGTGAATTTCTTATTTCGGATCAAAACCACAAAATGAATTTGAAAACGCCCTTTTTTTGTGTGCATACCCGTGGACTCGGTTATCCTAATAAAATGGAGAAAATATTATGTACGACTCTATTGCCAACTCAGCTAAAAATTAATCCATTCATCTTGTGACATGTGTTGCATGCGGGCTTACCAGTCAAATCACGATCTCCCACCCTCTCTTCCCCTTCCTTATTGTTTTGCCCCTCTTCTCGTCCTTCTCTCTCTTCCACTCTCTCCTCCACTACACTTGCTTTGGTTCTTTTTTTTCCTCACACTCCATGACTACGAGAGCTCAAGCCCAAGGCTCGCAGCCGCCATAGTGAAGGAGCTCGAGCAAGAGTAACTGAGGTCACGAGCTCATGCTCAAGCTCAAGCAACCATGGAAGCCTTGACCTCGAGCTCTAGGCTCAAGCCCCAATCCGTGTCCTTGAGTTTCTCAATCTAGCAGCCATGGACAGGAGTTCAAAGCTCGGGCCACTATGGCCATGAGCTTGAGGCCAAGATCAAAACTTAAGCAGCCAAGGTTACCCCAAGGTCCGGGTTTGAGATCGAGCTCCATGGCCAAAGTAGCCATGAGCCTTTGGCTCAAGCTCTAGCCATGGCAGACACAAGAGGAAAGAAGTAAAGTAAGTGCTAAACAGAGAAGATTGATGAATAAAGAGAAATGATTGGTGACAACTTTTAATCTACTATAAAAAAAAATAATAATCTGTTTTAAACAAAAAATATCAAATAATAAATAATTATAATTGTGAGGTCCACTCTTTCACAGCTAATTGTTATTTACAATAGCCAAAACAATGTTATGCTAGGAAATAAATGTGAAAGAGGAGAGAGAGGGCACAAAGTGGGGTCTCTAGTTGGGGTAAGCATGGTTTGGGTTGGACTGATTCAAAACCTAACCTAATGAGCAATTCGCACAATGTTAGTCCTCAATTTTTAGGAACAGAGATCGACCTTGTTGAGCTTAAGATGGATGACCGAATCAACCTTATGGGTCTGGTTAAGTTTAAAGTCAACTCGAGATCAATCGATTATTTTCTTTTCATTTTTTGTATTACTTGAGAGGATAAACATATCCTTTCAAATTGCATATCCGTCAACAATACAACATTGAGCAACTAAATTAAGAACACCAATACACATCGAACATAAATCTAAGACAAGATAACAACAAAAATCTCTATTTACAATTGTTGAGTTGTGATCATGAGATGGGCCAAGAGAACGAGCTATTTTCAATAGCTGAATTATGCTTGTGAGGTGAGTGAAAAAGGTTTCTATTGTTTTTTTTTTTTTTTTTTGGTGTCAAATTTGGATTGGGTTCTACTTTTTAATTTACATGGTAGAATCACATAAAAAGAGCTAAGGTGGAGATACAAGGGTTTAGAATAGATAAAAATATATAATATACATGTTTGGTTCGAGTTGAATCAATCTTAAAATCCCTTAAAATCCCAAGATTGAGGACAAATTGCATAATTTAGGGTCTAAGGGTCTTAGAACCAAGAACTAGCCCAATTCCTTAAGGAACCAAAGCAGGACCGGTTGAGTTGGGCTGGTCCAAGTCAATTCTGGATTGATGTTTACCCCTAATCTTCAGGGATGGGAGAGAGATTTGTTGACAGAATTAGTGCATTGATGACATGATTACCATACTTGCATTTAATATTATCTCAAAAGGAGGCATGAGATAATTATTTGGTGGAAGTCTGAGGTTAAAAATGAAAACTTTAGCACTGTGGCTGCTGACATTGGGCTAGTCCTTTTCCAAGCCGGTCAAAAAATAGTTATTGGCCTGTCTCGAGACATCTCCAGACTTGCAGACCAGAAGTTTCGCGAGAGCAAGGCCTCGTCTCGAGAAAGATCTAGGCGAGATTAGATGTGTCTCTAGAAACTTCCATCGTTCCATCCTTAGCTGTTCTTCCTCCTATAAATACCAGGCATTTCCATCTCGTCTTTCCCACTCCAAGAAGAGGAAAGCATTGGCAAGCGACAGCATCAGTCCAACAACCAATCGCCAAACGTCCTTGAATCATCCAGCGGCAGCAGAAGAAGCAGGGTACAATGTCGCTCATCCCAAGCTGGTTCGGCGGCCGTCGCGGCGGCGTCTTAGACCCTTTCTCTCTCGACCTCTGGGACCCCTTCAAGGACTTCCGTTTCCCTTCCTCCTCCCTTTCCGACTCTAATTTCCCTCAAGCTCTCCGGGAAAACACTGCCTTTGTCAATACGAGGATCGACTGGAAGGAGACCCCAGAAGCTCACGTGTTCAAGGCGGATCTCCCTGGGCTCAAGAAAGAGGAAGTCAAGGTGGAGATCGAAGACGATCGGGTGCTCCAGATAAGCGGCGAGCGGAACGTGGAGAAGGAGGACAAGAACGACACGTGGCACCGGGTGGAGAGGAGCAGCGGGAAGTTCCTGAGGAGGTTCAGGTTGCCCGAGAATGCGAAGATGGATCAGGTGAAGGCCTCGATGGAGAACGGAGTGCTCACCATCACTGTTCCGAAGGCGGAGGAGAAGAAGCCTGAGGTCAAGGCCATCGAGGTCTCTGCTTGAATAATCGGCTATAATGTTCGGCTTTCTGTGAATGAGAGTAATTTGGGATAATTTTTCTATCTATAATTAATCTATATGATGTGAGAAGCTGTGGGTGTGTGACCGTGTAATCAATGTGTCATCTCTGTTTATGATATCATATGGTACTTTGGTCAGGCCATGATGAGGCAGTTGGAAATGAATAATCTTTCATAAGTTTTGCTGCCTTTAATCTTTGGTTTGCCTGACATGAAATATATTGAGCTATCACGCACATTCTATAGTAAATTGAAATGTGTAATTGATGGTTGTGAATTACAAGTCTAATGACCATAAGTCCAACGGAGGGAAATTGAATGGCTCCTGATAATCCATCGCCCCCGTCCTACTTATTCCTAAATACCTGACTACTGGGGAGCAAGAGCCCACTAGCATGTTCTGCGACGGCAGCCATTAGAATACTGATGTGAAAGGGCATGGCGACGAGCATCGCCATGTAGGCCGCTGCGATACGAAAGGCCTACATCAACATACGCACGGGACCAGCTGCGGCGTCGTTGATGCAGGGTACAACGAGGGTGACGTGCGAGATGTACCTCACGAGCACCGAGAGCCAGAATATCAAGGGCAGAAGCTGTGACTTGGCCAACTGGGGGGAATGGTCTTTCCCCTGTGAAATGCCATGTTCTTCGTGTAATGGCGTGAAACTCTACAGTCGGGCCACGGCATGATTGAGGTAGATGGGCCAACTTTGCTTGTGCACGTGGTCAGCGAACTCGACAATTAGTAATCACAAGAAACTTAAAAAAAAAAATAAACATGGTCTCGTACAATTAAAAAAATTAATAATTTTTATATATTCTCAATTGTTATGACATTTAAAAAAAAATGCTAAAGTGGTCAAATTATTTCAAATAAGAGCCTAAAGTTGAATTCCTTTTAAATAAAGGGCTGAAGTGGTCATATTAATTTCAAAAAAAAAGTATAACCTTTTAGATCGAAGGGTATTTTCATCTTTTATTTTTAAAATTCTTCTCTTTTCTTTCTCTCTCTCTCTCTCTCTCTCTCTCTTGTCTTTTTCATTTTTCCCTTTTTCCCTCAACCAACCATAACAAGGGTTGTTGAACTCAGGCGAGGGTCGCCCTTGTCGGCATTGGGTGAGGGCAAGGTGACCCTTGCCTGAGGCGCACGACCTCTGCTGACCATCGACGACGACGGCCAAGGGAGGGAAGGGAAAAAAACAAAAAAGAAAAGAAATATAAAAAGAAAGAAAAAAGGAAAAAAAATCTATTTACAATTTTTTTTACCAAAATACCATTTCTTCGAAGAGTGGAATAGTCACCGGCTGGACAAAGGCCTTATTTGAGACAATTTGATCACTTCATATCTTTATTTAAAACAATGCCCATTTCGGATCCTTATTTAAGGAAACGATGACATTTTAGGTTATTATTTGGAATTTTTCCTTTATATTAAAAGAAATCACATTTTATAGTGTTTTGTAAATGCTTACACTAAAAGTACCATACATCTTTGTCAAATATCGTAAAATACATAATTAATCACGTTTATGCTCAATTACAACTAAACATTGTGACATTGTGGAGGAAAACTAGTCCAAAAAACTGATTTTGAGGCTGAAATTTTTTAAAGTGTTGAAATCTCTTGAAGAGTCTTGCATCTTTAATTTACTATACCCCATTTTCGTGCATTACTTGTCTTTATGACTTTGATTAATGATGCATAGGTTAGCTCGGTTTAGTCTTTAAATCTCCGTGTGAACTATGAGATCGTCTAAAACTTGGGTTAAAAACTAAGCCTATCCACATTGATTCATGGCTGGTTAATGTGGACATTGCATATGTTTCTTGAGAGGTCATTTCGACGTGTTTGATTGATTATTCTCTGTGATGTTTGTTGCATTTGAAAGTTCATATTATCTAATTTCATTTTGATCAAGTGATCTTTTCCATAAATCTTGCACCGAAAATAAGTAGAGAATTAGACTTCACGTTAAAAGTCCTAACCTCCACAAAAATTAAAACATCAATTGCTTAATTCATCTTTTTTCAATGTTAATCTAATTATATCGTGGGAATGGTTAAGGGATAACCTAATTATACTCTTAAAATGAGCCATTGGCTCTTATAGACATCTCCAATCAATTCTCTAATTCCTCTAAATATATTTATCTTGTTTTAGTTGAGAAAACAAGTAAATTGATTATTAGAATTGAAAAAAAAGAGTAGGGGTTTAATCCTATTACACATGTAAGAGACAAAATTAGTCAATAATATCCAAAAACTACAAATATATATATATATGCATTTACATGTGGTCAAAAAATTACAAAATAATTAAGTAATTAAGATGAATTTTTTTAAAAATATATATGTATATCGCCACGTCACCCAATCAATGGTGAGCTAGGGCTCCAAGCTCGCCACTCACCAAGCATGTTGATCTGGCAAGCGACGAGCTCAGGCCATGTTAGATCAGCTCGCGCTTGTCAATTTGGGTGAGCTCTAGCTCGCTTTTAGCCGGTTGCTGGCTGTTGCCGTGGTGAGTGACCGACCAAAGAAGAAGAAGACAAAAAAAATAAAAGAAAAAGAAAAAGAAAAAAAGTATAAACATAAAATAATAAAAAATTATTTTTTAAAATATACAAATAATTAAAAAATATATTTTTAAAATATAACAATGAAATAATATTGAACAAGAGTGCATGATAGAAAATTTTTTCCTTTTCTAGTTTCGGCCGAACTTTAGAAAATAATTACATTTTCTCAAAAAATAATTTCTTGGAAAATATTTTTTAGAAAGACCACATTATTGGTGAAACAAATGAACCCTTAGTGTCAAATGTTTTCATTGGATCACTTGAATACAAAATTTTTTGAAAACCAATCTTTCGATACCAACTCCAATTTATTTGGCTGAAAATCTGATATGATATTTTTTTAATTAATATCTTAAGTTGACGTGACTCTAAATCAGCATAAAAAGGCTAAAGCGACCTAGTTCAACAAGTTTCATTTGCCAATTTAACGATTGTCCTTCTGTTGCTTTTCTTTCTTACTCGTCCACGTTGTTCGTACAGCAAATGGGGTGGGATCGAACTTTGAGTTCCGGAATCCGGGCTCGCACATGACTGGTCCCTTGCGATTGGAACTTGTCACTGCGTCCCACGAATGGATCTAACGGCTAGAATCCGGACTTTCGCTTTGGTGGATTTTCTTCTTCTTTCCCTTGAGATTCCATCATATCTTTGTGTATGTGAGGCAACACTGAGGTCTCGTCTTCAACTGTTGTGATCTTAGTGAAGAGGATTGTGGTGCTTGGCGTGGCGGGCGGTGGCTCCATGGGCGGCGGTGGAGAGGATGGTGAAGGAGGAGAAGTGTTGCTCTTTACTTTGCCCTGTTTTTCCTTGTTTCTCGAATTTCCATCACCGAGTTCAACCGTTGGATTCAAATTTTAATCATGGGCAAATTGTGACAAAATGAGATGGATTCATAACAAATAGAGATGACTTAAGACTTTGCATACTATGTTTAGGCTGAGAAATACATTGAAATCAAGTCCAAGGTTTACATTTAAAAACGCCTAGCATTTGTTCGACTATTTGCCTGAATGATCTGCTAAAATTGTTTTCATCAAATTGATGTTCAGAGTTAGGATTGATTTGAGATTTCTTCCTTGATAACTAAAATTATGTCTGAATCTGTGATTCCCTATGGTTTTATGGCATGTCCTTCGGTTGCCAACACGACTGCGGATGACCATCTACGTTGGAGTCCCAGCCCATTTTCAGGCGATGCCCACAGTTTAAGGCTGTTATAGTTAGATGCCCATTAGCCAAGAAAATGGTGACCAGGTTGGCGAGGGTCTGGTGATTGGTAGCCGGGTTGGATGCAGCGAGAAGCAAGGAGGCGCAGAAGAAGAAAAGAAAAGAACAAAATAGGAAAAAAAAAAAAAAAAAAGACGTGGAAGGAGAGGAGGAGAAATGTACACATGGAAATGTCGAAATGTGTGAGCGGAGCGAAAGCCCTTACCTTAAAAAGAAGAGAGCATTTTCTGGCATGTTTAGTGCCAAGTGATAATGCCTTCTTTTTGACTGGAAATAGTTGTGCGAGGCACATCTTCTCGATAGGCGAGTATTTGTTCTATTCATCCACCATCATGCGGCAACAATAATAGAAGGCACTTTCCTGCTAACCTCTTGGCTTTGCTTTCATGTTATACTTCACTAGATTCACCTTGCAGGGTGGTCCCCGCTGCTTCCCAACAAATTTCACGTGTTTAGGAAAGAGAGACTCATTTCGAATACAGGACTCTCACCTTCTTTAGTATGGCTTCCCAGACAATTATCCTATGAGTAGCTTTGGTGTGTGTCTGTGTTTGGGGGTCCTCTTGAGCAGAGCTGCAAATTCTTTCTGCATTTCTTTCGGTGTAACCGGTCTTTGATTGATCAAGGAAAAAACACCATACCTATCGAAGGAAAAAGTTCAGTTCAATCGGTCCTCCCTTTCTATTCCTCGGTAAGCGGACCGTGGGAGCATGGTACATCTTGTGCCTATGGGCCACTATAACTATCCAAGAAGACACTCAAAATTGGAACGAGAAAGAAACTCACCCGGTGGCTTGAACCCTCACCACTGGCATTCTTCTGGCCTTTTCGTGCCCTACTTCTTATTCTTAGTGCATTTTTTCCTACTTTGACCCTTGACGAGGTCCACAGGCCGTAATCAACAATATCAACTAAATAAGTGGTTGTGAGCGAGTGGGGACAGGTTGGTTCGAGGACCCCTTGGTCAAAGGAAGGGGGCGGTCCTGATTCCGGGACGGAGCCGTATGACGCGAGAGTGTCACGTACGGTTCCTTTGAGAAGGGTGAGTCCCCGTCGATGCGATTGATTATAATCATTATACGTAATCAGTGGATCGAATTTCGGAGATCTAACTCATATTAAAATTTTAATTAAAAAAGTCATATGTTAATTTTGGTAGGAATTTTTCGCCATTAGCAGTTAAGTGATTTTTTTTTTTCGATTTAGCACTTAACTAGTCCGGTGAAAATTTTTCGCATTAAAGTAAGCGTGTATACAACTTATGACACTTCTAATGTTTTCTTTCCAAACATTTTGATAGTGGGATTTTTTCATAGGAGTTATTTATGTCTGAGTTTGTTGGGTTTAGTTGTGAGTTGGAGATGTACATATTCATTTATTGGTTTTCATTAGGGATTGCGTCTTACGCATAAAAGGACGGCTGCATCGTTACCTTCTTGTTGATTTCACAGTGCGATACTAAAAGTGTATTTGTAAGATAATCAGAACTCGACCGCAGAACACTTCCATCCACATCTCTCACCATGAGATTTCCTAAATCCAAGAGCTTTGCAATTGGATCATGGGCATGAACGGATGAGTTGAGGACCAAAATTCGCTTCTGTTTTTGTCCAGACGGAAACTTTAAGGTACCCGACGAATCTGAGGAGCGGCTCCAATGGCAACCCATACTACTGTCCTTGTCGGTTCTTTTGTACAGTATAACGCGATATTGCTTCAGGGGATCAACAGGGCTGAAAAATCCTAATTCAAATGTCTCACCGGCGTAAATTAAGCCATCGCCATCTTGTCTAGACTGATATGTAGTCATGGTACCTCGTTTACATTGAAAATAGGAGCAGTATACAACAAAGAGGAAAGAAGATGACACATAAAAATATCGCTGATGCTCTCATATTTGTTCCCTGAATAGCTGATGGAGACCAAAAGGACGAGGGGATGGGGAAGAGCGAAGGACTCTTTCAATAAGTGTTTTAAACTTTTTTAAAGTACTGGATATCCCAATGTCATTATTGATTGTTTCAAGTCATCGGAAAAATCCACTACTTCCCAGTCATTATGCCAAGGAAGTTCCACATCGTAACATTTACTTCACGGGAAAAGTGTCAAAAAAGTCCTAAACTTTTTACCTTTGTGCCAATTCAGTTTTAAACCTTTTTATGGTGTTGATTTAGTCCTAAACCTTTTTAAGTTGTGTCGATTCAGTCATTTCCAACTAATTTTGGCCGGATTTTGCTGACTGGATACCGGCCGGCTGATGTAGCCCGATTGGGCGCTGATGTGGATAAATTTTAATAATATTTTTATTTTTATTTTTATTTTTTTCTTTTTCTGCTAGCTGGTCGTCGAGGTCCAACGACCGGCTAGAGGTAACTGCCGGCGAGGGCAAGGGCCGGCGAGGCTCGCCCATGGCCTGATCTGGCGAGGCGGCCATGGGTAAGCCTCGCTCGACCTCGCCAGATCAGGCCATGGGCGAGCCTCGCCTCGCCCATGGCCTGATCTGGCTAGGCAGCCATGGGCAAGGCTTGCCCTCGCTGGATCTGACGAGGTCAAGCCTTGCCGGCCCTCGTCGGCAAGTAAAAAAATAATAAAATAAAAAATAAAAAATAAAATAATATTATAATATTATAATATTATTAAAAGTTGTCACGTCAATGCCGATCGGACCGCGTCAGCTAGACGGCGTTTAGTTAGCAAAATCTAGCCAAAATTGGCCGAAAAGAACTAAATTGGCACAACTTAAAAAAGTTTATGACTATATCGGCACAAAAGCAAAATGTTTAGAACTTTTTTGGCACTTTTCCCTTTACTTCACAATCCGTATCTTTCAAGTCATTGACAATTGTTCACGTTTCTTGACTTAAAATACTTCCAATTCAAACTCATTGAACACCTTATGTTTAGGAAACATTTGACAAATTGAGAAGCCTAACTGAAGCAACCATGACTAAAAGACTGGGTGACCTAAATATTTAATCAAGCAGTTTCTAGTAATTTAAAGAAGGGGTATTTTCAAGATCCCCACAATATCGAGTTAAGTTTTTTATGTGAATGCTGGTGATGCACTAGGAAAATTACTAAAAAAAAATCATAAATATATTACAATTATTGTAATTCAATCATAAACTTTTTTTTTTGGCTAAAATATTTGTGTAAATCCCATCCCTTCGATCAATTTTGGTTGGCTAGCTCTAACATGGAGATTGGTCGTCCTATGTGGATGGCCCTGTCTTTGGTCAGTCACAAAGTTGGCGATAACCAGAGGAAGAAGGATTGGAAGGGGGAAAAAGAAAGAAAAAGAAAAGAAAAAAATAAAAGAGGAAAAAAATAAAAAATTCAAAAAAATTAAAATAATATTAAAATTTATCCATGTTAGTGCCATTGGTGCCATGTAGGATAGCTGGTGCCATGTTAGTGTTGGCTGCCAAAATTTGGCCCGATTAACTAAATTAATACAATTGCAAAAGGTTTAGTACACACTTGGCAAAAAAAAAAAAAGGAATTATTTAAATTTGAATTGGCACAAGCACAATGAATTTAGGATTTTTTTTTTTGTAATTTTCCTCATATTAAACTATGGTGAAGTTGGCTCATCTCAAAGTAGCTCCTCAATCATAATCTTGCATCAGTGAGAATTATCCTGAGTTGATGTTAACTCTTCCCAAATCTCCAAACAACTTATTTTCATAACGGCAAGTTTTCCAGGTCTTTAAGACTGTTCATTTTATTACCAACTAATGAAAAATTTGGTTTCCATGTGCACATATTCTGTTTTTCATCGACAATCATTAATAGAACCAAACTGGTCGGTTTTCGAGTTGGCCAGTTTTAGAGCCAAGGTGTCTGAGCTCCCAATTCCAAGTTTAAAATCAGGCTTAGTTCCAGATTCTAGCATGCAAACGACCAACTTGGCCGTGCACACCCCCAGCCCAAACTACTTCCGGGCGATTATTCCCCTATTTCTGTTTAGTGTGAATTAGGACCCCATTTAGTTCAAAGATTGTTGTTCCGCAAATTTTGATATGAAAATGACATAGACCAGGTTCATGTGCCGACTCCATGCCATCATTCTTAAAGGAAAGTGATTTCGATGGTGATAGGGAACTCAATCAGATGGAAATTTGTTCTCTGACGTGGAGATTTAATTACTGAGCCTATGGAAGAGGTGCGAGATTTTTCTTTTTGGGCCAACGATGTAGAGTTTTGGGGGGAAGATGTCCTTGAACGGGAACTCTTGGCCTTTCGAATGCAAATTTGTGAAACGGGATGTCGGAATCTGTAACTTAAGACATTCCATGTACATTCAACCTGCAGCCAAATAAGAGATGCGGCACTTTCGGAAGCATAGCTAGGGGAGGACATTGAAGAACTTTTTACATCGATTTTCCACCTGGAGTGTAAGGTTCAGATAGAACGAATGAAAGTCATGGCCGTGACTCTTATCGAGCAGATAACAGTGTCATGGTGATTTCGTTTGGTTGACTTTGTGAAGTGTTTTCTTGGAGTAGATTCCTTTCGTTGAAAAACCCCGGCTCTTTTGGAAGAGGCAATTCAATGTCGCTTCCCAGCATCATGACCACTGCGGACATACTCGGCCTATCATTGGGGCATCGCTGCACGCACAATAGGCCAACATGAATAGAGCGTAATGCTTCAGAAGTACTGCACGAATTCTGGACCAACTTATCGAGCAACTGCATGGACCTGCCTTCTGTGAACAGTCTCCAGGCCTGACCACATTGAAACCAACTATTAGGGGAAACTCTTGTGGCTGGCTAAAAGGTGAGCAGTATTATGTGCTTACATGTCCAAGGAGATTATGATGGTGGTCTGGATGATGAAACCCTCTGTTTTTCTTCCCACTTACAATCTCGAGCACCAACACACCATAGCTGAAGACATCGGATTTTGTTGAGAAAACTCCATTGAGAACATATTCTGGAGACATGTAACCACTACAGAAATTGATTTATTGAAACCATCAGTTTAAGAGCAAATTGAGCACAGAGGCCATCACTGCATTAAAAGTACTTACTACGTTCCAACCACTCTGTTAGTATTTGCCTGTGTCTCATTCCCTGCGAAGCTTTTAGCCAAGCCAAAATCAGAGATCTTAGGGTTCATCTCACAATCTAACAATACATTGCTAGCTTTTACATCTCTGTGAATAATCCTGAGTCTGGAATCTTGATGAAGGTAAAGAAGTCCCCTAGCAATTCCATTGATGATGTTGAAACGAGCTGACCAGTCCAGTTGCTTCCTCTGCATTGGATCTGTCAAAAGTTCATTTCACATTAGTAAACTCTGCTCGGTTTGTAACTTACAAGGAGTAAGGCATCAATTTAGTCATTTGCTAATTTGCTACTTCAGTGACTGTATTTTGGGGCTTTCACAAAATTCATGCTTTTAAGGAATTGAGAAAGGAAGCATACCAAAGAGAAACAAGTCCAAGCTCCTATTGGGCATGAATTCATAGATCAAAAGATTTTCTTCCTCAATGCAACATCCTAGAAGCTTCACTAGGTTCCGGTGTTGCAGCTTAGAAACGTATAGAACTTCATTTTTAAACTCATGCAGCCCTTGTCTTGAGTTCCTTGACAGCATCTTCACGGCAATTTCTTGACCACCCCTCAACACACCCTGCATATGGTCAACTTGCTTAATGAAAAATAATTCCTTGCCTACTCTTTTTCTCACTAGAATTCCACTCATAGTAACTAAACATTTTGGGATCAAGTTATTCAGCCTCTCATCAATATATTCAGGAAAATTTTCTTAAACAAATTATGCAAATGCAACAGCGAGGCAGTACTTCACAATCCTCGAATAGCAACAATGTCCTTCTCAAAAATAGCATGCACAATTTTAGTACCTTGTAGACAGATCCAAAACCACCTTCTCCAATCTTATTGTCGGTCGAAAAGTAATTGGTAGCGACAGCTACTGTAGACAAGTCAAAAAGTGGCAACTCAAGATCTTCCTTCTTGTTTTCAAAGTTGTCTCCTGATTCAAAACTGTCCCTTTTATGAGGAGCACAAATTATATAAAATTGATTAACAAATATCTCTGAGTGGCTTCTGCATTAATTCAGATTTCCTTCAATCATGATGCTACAAAGGCATGCTAATTGCTAAATTTGAAAGCATTGAATTGCGAACATATTAGGATAATATGATTGCGATTGCTAGTGGTTTGTCATTGTTTCGCACATCTGACACTGACACACAAATGCCTCGAACAATTTGGTTGAGACTGACTGACTTTGTCAGTTCATCATGGAATCTTTTAGTGACCTCTCATTGGAGATGTGGAATAGTAAGATAAAATAAATAGAAAATCTTATAACTGTTGGGCCTGGTAAGGATGAATGCTGAATGGGACATGAATGCAGAATCCCCTGTAATGATAGTCTAATTTAAAAAAAAAAAAAAAACCTTCACTTCTACAAGGGGCTGACTAATGTAATGAACACGAGACAAGAATTCTTGTGCTTGATAATAGAATAAGTACTGGGAGGTCTTGTAAAATACCTACTTGTAAGTGACGAAATGACTAATGTAAAAACTGGGAATGATGAGAACCAGAATACAAAATCTGACAGCACTGTATCATAAAGTACGGTTTACCTTCAGGAAGCTTCATTTTCTTCTTCTTGCATTGTAGAACACAGATGGTGAGAACCAGAATGAGGAAAACAGACCCGAAAGAAACTGCCAAGCCCATGACCAGCTCATGCTTCTTTTGGTGTGACGGTGGTAAAGCTAAGAGAAGAAGCAGGAGCACACAGGATCAGGAGTAAGAACTAGGTTTAACTGATATTAAAATTCTGTAAGCTCTCCCTCAAAGATGGGTGTCCATTTTCCACTTCAGTATCTAGCAAATTCATGTCTACAATACCTGATTCTGACGCAGCCATCCGGATGTAAAGGTCCTGCCCGTAGTCGCTGTACCCTCTAATGTCAATCAGCTTGCCGAACCACAGCAAACAACCACTTCCTCCATTTCGGATGTCTAAGTTCGAATAAGCCATACAGGAACATTTTTTCATGCAAAGTACTTGGCATTCCTGAAGATTCATGCTCTCGTTAAACCACGAAAACCGAGTATCAGGCAATTTTAACCAAGAATACTTCACAAATATGTCCGTTTCACAATCCAAAGGATTTCTTCTCACACACCCATTTGACCAATCCAACATATCCCATTCTTGAGAAAATCGGGGCACGAAGCCTTTCAAGCACCTACACACTGGGGAAGTATCGACCCTGCAGCAAGCATAGGCACCACATGATGCATAGTTGTCACATTGGTCTATTGGCGAGGTGATGTAAAGCATCCAACCCTGCGTTCGGTCAATCCAAGCGAATCGCTGTATGATGCCATTGGTCATCAATACCAGCCTGGAAGTGACCGATTTGTTGAGGAAGCGGTAGTACATCTCTTCTTCATTTAACACAAATTCATACCCGTAGTATGGGTTTGGATTTAAATAAGGTGTGCCACTCCATCGAAGACCATTCCATGGTCCTGTCCTGAACTTGATGTCAGAACCCTGCTTCAATAGTTCTTGTGGGTAGCCATTCGGATCAAGTTGAAACGTGAAGTTGCCTGGGGAAGGATCATCAATGCTCTTCCATGATGTTAAATAACGATTAAAGCCTGATGTTCTATTCCGTCCGATCTTCATACCAGCTAGAAGTGTATCTGTAGGATAGTCAAAACTCTGCCACAGGAAATTATTGGGATCACTGCCTTCTGCATCTCTCACAACCAGATTTCCTGAATCCAAGAGCTGTGCAACTGGATTACGCGCCGGTATTGACAAGTTTGATGACCAGATATCACTTCCATTCCCATTGAAAAGGACGAGACTTCCATGGCTAGTAACCCTCAAAGTGCTTGATGCATCCGCAAGGGGTGCGGCTCTATTTGCAACCCACACTATTGTCATTATGGTTATTTTCTTGAACCATATTCCCAGATATCGCTTTGGCGGATCCCCCCTACTGAAGAACCCCAGCTCAAATGTCCCACCAGCAGAGATTAGGCTCTCGCCATCTTGAATCGACTTATTTGTTGTTATGGTATCTAGTGCATTGGAAACAAGGGCATTACAAGAGAAGAGAACAAGACACATGGAAAGTGCCACAATAGCTTTCATACCGCTTGAAGCAGTCAAGTTCTCAAAATCAGTGAATCTGCTGAGTGAACTAAGAAGACGGAAGAAAGGGAGAAGAGAGATCACTGAGGAATGAAGACCCCTGCAATTTCAAGGCTGATCTGGAGCCACAGGCTTTTTCCATGAACTAATAAGAAGCCATCGGAAAAGGCCACGAAGTTCCAAGTCAGTGCACCAATAAGACTGTTAATTGTGACATCTTAATAAAAAATCCCAAAATTCAACACGCTATTGACTTAGACTAATTCCAACTTCCTAGTGATTGCCAATCCTAATTCATTGAAAATCTCGTAATCTTTTTTGTGTGACACAAATCTTTAAATCTTTAAATAAATTCATGACAAAATGCATTCGAATTATGAAAGAAGAACAAAGATAAATACGATATGCCCAACTAGAACATGTTCAATTAATAAAAAATTACAAAAAAAGAGCAGAGAAAGGAAATATTAAGATTCAACAATCTGGTTTTGTTTTTCTCACTTTTGTGCTACAGATTTAAGAATGAGATTGAGCTCTTGTCATTACTCAATTGCCTGAACTTTTAGAGCGCTTTTGATAATCATTCTCGTTCCCAAGAACAATTTTCGCTCAAAAATGATTTTTTTATTCTGTTAATGGGAACAATTTCTGAGTTTTTGAATGCGCTTGGTAATTATCTAAAATTTCTATTCTTAGAATAAAAATGCATATGGTAAGATTCTTAAATTTTTATGTTTCTTTTAATTTTTTAATAATTTTTTTATTTTTTTTTTTTCCTTTTCTTTTTTCTTCTTTCTCCTTCTTTGTGACTAGTCTCGACTATTGCTAGCTACTATAGCAGCGGTGGTTGGCAATGGTCGATGACCAGCTAGGAGGAAGAAGAAGAAAGAAGGGGAAAAGAAAAAAGAAAGAAAAATTAGACTTGATTCACAGCTGCGATGGCCGGCAATGGTTGATGACTGGCTAGGAGAAAGAAGAAGAGAGAAGGAGAAAAGAAAAAAGAAGAAAATTTAGATTTTATTCTAAGAATTGTTCCTGAGAATGAGAAGTATTTTTTTTTTTCTATTTCTTGATTTTGTTCTAAATCTAATCTCAGGAATAAAAAAATGGATTTTTGTTCTCTAGAATAAAAAATTTATCAAACAGATTTCTATTCTTTTTTTTTTTTTTTTGTTCCGATGAGTGAAAGAATAGAACCATACACTATTTGAAGTCAAAACAAGCAAGCCCTTATTGGCTAGTTGGAGGACTATTTTTACCCCCTTATGAAGTTAACTTGCCTTATTTAAAGTGTAATATTGCGGTGTTGACTAGTCAACTAGTCAAAAACAAAAACAAAATGAAAACATAGAGAGTGTAAGTGCTAGTATAAATGCCTAGAGGGGAGTGAATAGGTGTGAAAACAATTTTTCAAAAGAACCAGTAGAAATATTTTTCTTTTAAAACTGAGTTTGAAGAACAACAAACTTTGAGTGAGTTCAAACTTTAGCAGTTAAATAGAACTATGAACAAAATAAAGAGTTCGGGGAAAAAAATAAGAATATAGACTTTATAGTGGTTCGGCTTAAATTAAGCCTAAATCCACTCTCCCACGCTGACAGCTTACTGGTTGGATTCCACTAAGAAACAAAAGATATTTTACAACTTGGTGATCTCAACTTCCTAGTGAAGAGTTTGCTTCTCTTTCACGAAGTCACACTATTAGTTTTTTTTTTTTTTGGTAACCCAGGAACCCCCCGCACGGCAGGTAGCCGGAGGAGTAAACCTGGAGGGCTGCGTAAGTGGGAGGACCCACCACCCCGACAATCCACTTAAGACATGGCTTGCACTTCACGACGACGCCGTGGATCGAACTCGGGACCTCTCGTGAAAAGTACCCTTGCCCAACCACCTACGCCACCACCACGGGTGGTAAGTCACACTATTAGTTTTTCTATCTTTTGAGTACAAATTTTTAGCTCAGTGAATGAAATTGCAAGGAACTAGGAAGCTTCACACTTTGAAAATTTTCTTTCACGCACACTTTCGAACAACTAAAGAGTCCACTTTAAATACTCCTTCATGCCTTCACAACCGCTGGCACTTTCCAAATAAATTTCTCCAATCAACCCGATGGACAAAATCAATCAAGAAGATCTAGAGCCATTTGAAGATTGTGATGAAAATCAGTTAATCCATTTTGTCCATACAATCGGGATCTTGGTTTTCATAAGTAGATACTTTCCAAGTTTACTTGCCTTCGAAGAGATTGGAGTATCGAAAATGATTCCATTAAAGATAGCCATTGTAGGTGCTATATTCAACCAAAAAGCCATCCATAAGCCATACAAATCGAACTCCTAAACAAAATCTCGCATTTTGATGAGTCTTCATTCTTTAGTAGCTTTTGAGTTTAGAATTTGTCAGTGTGGGTAGACTTTGACACTAAAGTCTAGTAGTCATCAGATTTATTCACTAAAGTCTGAAAGTCTTCAGACTAGACTTTGGAGAAGTTTTGTCAACTTCAAAACATTAAGGAGTTTTTTCCAACAAAGAGAAGAAAGGAAAAGAAGAGGAAAAGTTCAAACTTGATGAATTGAATTAAGTACATTTTGCAGTGTTTGGTAAGAATTCAAGTCCTTAGTTCATATAATCGAAGTAATTTTCCAAGTTATCCTATAAGTTCGAGGGAAAATTCCAAATAAAGGTTGAAATGCCATCAAATTTCAAATAAGGGTTTGGAGTAAACCTTGTCTCAAATAAGCACTCGAAATGTCATTATTTTTTCAAATAAGAACTTGAAGTGATCATGTCAATCATAATGAAGGACCTGACCTCATCGGCTAGTCAATGGCTTTTCCATCCTTTATATTTTCTTATTTTCTTCCTTTTTTTTTTTTTTGGCAAAAAGGACAAACTAAAAATACCAAAAAAAAAAAGAGACTAAAACTATATTAAAAAGAAAAATTAGAAAATAAACCCAAGCAAAAGGGTAAGGCTAGCGCTCTTGCTTGTGACCACCACCCTCCATTGCTAGTGGGGCATCAACCATGGCCGGTGAGGTCGCTAATGCCTCACCAACTCCAAGCCCCCACCAAAATCGGGAGAAGGCTGCAAAATTCTCCTGGATCTAGGTTAAGGCCACAACCCTTGTCGACCAACCCTCGCCACTGGTCAACCTCATTGAGATGCTGATGACCTGCTAGCCATTGCCAATGCCCACCGACGATAGGGTGGCAACCATAGGTGGGGGAGCCTGCCTATGTTTTTCTTATTCTTTTTTAGTTTTTAGCTTTTTTGAGTTCTTTTAAAGGAAAAATGAAAGAACATAAGAAAAAGTAAAAGATGAAAATGCCTTTGACAAGTCGGCAATATCAAGTCCTTCTTTGAGATTGATATGGTCACTTCATATTCTTATTTAAAACAAAATCAATTTCATACCCTTATCTGAGAAAATGAAGGCACTTCGTGCCTTATTTGAAACTATTGGTGAGGTTAGGTCATTCTTTGAGACAAAGGTCTCCATTCAAGTCCTATTTGAAATAATGTCTACTTCATACCTTCATTTGAGAAAATGAAGACACTTTAAGCGCTTATTTGGAATTTTCCTCATATTCATCAAACCCCACAACTCCATAACACCATAATCTACCATTTCCATATAATTCCAAAGCTTATCAACTCCAAATCTCGGTTTTAGAATATCCTTCTAAGGTCAAGCCTTTGGCTGATAATAAATGGAGACTTTGCCCAGGGGAGAATTTTGATCACCTTATCACCAAGCGTTATATCATGACCATTGTAAGATATTGAGTAATAAATTAGTCAATGGAATGAACCATTGGCATGTGATTTGATAGAGATGAATCAATGGACTTGACTATGGATATTCCAATTGTGATGGTGGATTAAAAAAGTATTTCTAAATTATATAAAATTTTGTTAAAATGAAACAACTTATATTTGATTTAATATGTATATTATATCTTGGGTTTGGATTATGAGTTTCTAACATTGCTCTTCATATGTGCATAATGAATACTCAATCTACTTAGAAGAGATATATTACTTACTAAATTGTAGTTACATATGCTATTCGTGTTCAATGTTTTTCAGATTACTCGATTAGTGACAAATAGAGTGATAACGTTCGCATTATTGTCAAGACATTTTGATAGAGGATTTTTGGGTGTAAGCTTAGTTAGTTGTATATTTCTACGATGTATATGATTAAGATGAGTTTATTGAGTTTTGTTATAAGTTGGAGATGTACAAATTCTTTATAATGGATTATAGAAATTCCAATATTGTAACTAACTTGCTAGTTTATCATATATTTTGAAATATATATATATATATATATATATATATATATATATATATCTTGATAGTAGGTTATTGTTATATTTGAGATTGCATCATTCAAATAAAAGGACAACCATACCATCCCCCATTTTTGTTAAATTCGGAGAGTGACATAAAGAGTTCTACAAAAAATTTTAATTTCAACAAATGGGTGTTCCAAAAAATATGACACATCATTTGCAATTTATTATATGGCAATGGCTCAGATTGAGCAGTGGTGCATTTGGTTCAGCATTCCCAATGGACTTTCGGCCTCAAAAGCCTCTTAGGAAAATGTTGGATCATTTGATAATCATTTTGAAATAGTTTTCAAGTGAAAATCATTATTGGGAATGTTGAAAGCCCAATACTAATAGAGACTAGCATTGAGCTTTTAACATTTGGCCAAATGCCGGAAGTCATTTTTTTTTCTCAAACTATCCTCACCTATTTTTCAAATTTCCAATTTTACCCTTGTTATTATTGTTTTAAATGCTAAAAAAATCTTTAAAAAATAAAATATATACAAATGCTAAAAAAATCATATATATATATTTTACAAAAGACCAACCCTTTGTCGGATCGACGAAGGGCTATGACCACTGGTGGCCGATTTGCACCAACAGTCGTCAATTGAGGTCGCTTGAGGTTATGTGACCTCCGACAACCCTTACCATTGGAGGTCCACGACCTCAAGCGACCTAGGCGGCCCATGACCAAAGCGACCACCACTTGGGTCTCATAGCCTCAGGAGGCCCTCACCTAGGTCCCGTGAGGGTCGCGCGACAGTGACTATCGGTCACCATCGCACGCTTGATAAAATTGGACTATATAAAGACACAAATAATGTTAAAACTTTTAAAGCAAACTTGTAATTATTATATTTTTTAAAATTAAATCACTTAACTTACATAGTTTTTTTTTTTTTTTATCGAGAATTCCTATGTGGCATTGATTAGTGGCAAATCACATTGGTGATTAAATATTAAATTAATGCCATAATGAATTTTCCGAGAAGGAAAATCATCGATGTAATTCTAGGAATTTGTCTTTTAGAAGTTATGCCACCAATTTTCGAGCAAACACAGTAATCTTTGAATTTCACAATTTTATGATTCAGTTAGAATTTAAACAAGCATACTAGCCAAAAGAAAATGATTTAAACCATGTAATGATGGATCTTGCGTACATCCATCAAGAGGTCAAGATCTTTTGGGGTTTCATGTGTGTTGACCTTTGGATTAGTACGTGGTCAATGGTTCATTGGAAGTCATGGTCTTTATGACGCTTTTACTCGGTGATATTTGGCTCTCTAACCCATTGTAAGGGAAAGGTCATGGACCAATTTTTCAGCCTTTTCTTCTTTTGACTAACAAGCCTTCAACTTATAAAGGTCATGGACAAATTGTAAGGGAAAGGTCATGGACGAATTGTAAGGGAAAGGTCATGGACCAATTTTTCAGCCTTTTCTTCTTTTGACTAAAAAGCCTTCAACTAATAAAGGTCATGGACGAATTGTAAGGGAAAGGTCATGGACCAATTTTTCAGCCTTTTCTTCTTTTGACTAAAAAGCCTTCAACTAATAAAGGTCATGGACGAATTGTAAGGGAAAGGTCATGGACCAATTTTTTAACCTTTTCTTCTTTTGACTAACAAGCCTTCAACTTATAAAGGTCGTGGACGAATTGTAAGGGAAAGGTCATGGACCAATTTTTCAGCCTTTTCTTCTTTTGACTAACAAGCCTTCAACTAACAAGCCTTCAACTTATAAAGAGAAAGGTTCATTGTAATTCCAATCACACGGCGTGTAAAGCGGGTTGCTCATCGGAAACGATAGCGACCCTAGTGGCACCAATTCTCAAAACACAAATTGCACTCCCCCTTCCATCATGTACTCATAAACCAAGAACACCTAATGCTTATGTAAGCAAAAATCATGGAGCTTAATTATTATTTTTTTTATATCGAACACTCGTCACTGCCTTGGTCTTTTTTTAATATATATATATATATATATATAAAAATATATATATATATATATATTTGATTTTTTTAGCATCATTGTCAAAATTTATATTTAAAAAGTTGCATATATTATTTTTTTCAATTTTAAAAAAATATAAAATAATAAAACTAATATTACTTACCCAAAGGGCTTTTTAAATATATTTTCTACTAAACATCATTTTTTTTTTTTTCAAAGTTGTTTCTTAAAATCATAGTTTATCAAACGGCATTTGCATTTATCTAAAGTCTTTTAGGTTAAACTGATTTGCATTTTATTAATAAACTTTCAAAATGCTAAACCAAATGCACTCACTTGACTCATGCAAGGCCCATCGCTTAATGGTGGAGATCCATGCGGCCTCTAGGGGATCGGATTCCGGATCAGATATGCCTCAAGAAAAGGTTTACAGGATAAACGGAGAAAAGCACGCAGCTTCCCCTGGCATGGGAAGAGACGTGCGTCACTCCACTTTGGGAAGTTGACTAAACTTCTGCTGGACCCGCCCATCTCACCTTCTCACTCCTTTATAAGACGGCAGTCGGGTCTCATTGCTAATTAAATTCCAACCAGAACTTTGTCATCACAAAGACGTCGGTCGGTGTCAATTCAGGAAGGAGAAGCAGAATGGAGATGAGATTCATGGGCCTGTTCCTGCTGTTGCTGCTCGTCCTTGGTCCTCGTAAGACACCCCACTCACCATCATCACTTTTCCTGGTTTTCCATCTTCTGTATTTCTTGCTTTTCCTAAGTAAATCCCTATTCAAGATGAAATGCCCACATGGCGGATGAAGGAAAATATAGCAAGATCATCATATTATTAGTTGGGCCCATCTCTTCTAAGCAACTTCGTTCCCATCAACGTGTTAATTTATTTGGGACATGTCATGCAATCGATGAGAATTCTTTTGTCAAACTATACACAAATTCAGCTATCATGGATGAAGGAGCGACATTATTCGTGAGTGTAACGTCTCTAACACCTGTTTAAAAGTGGCGCTTGTGTGATATTTTCTTATAAGACACATTATCTCATGAAAGTTTTATAAGACGTGACGCTTGTGTCTTGTGTTTTCTATCTAACAAAAGTCTTCATGAGAACTTTTTTGTTTTTTTCTTTTTGTGAAATTAATTCGTACAAATTTGATAACATACCTAAAGAAAGAAGTATTAAAGGGGCTGCCAAAAGCCACAATCATTAGGCGAGACTACTTTTGTGTGCATATATTCTAAAATGTATATGGAAAGTCAAAATTTCATGATCCATATGAGATCCCTCAAATCCGATAGTCCATAAGAGATTGGAGAAAAGCAATCCACCAATGCTAGGTCAGTTGTACAAAAAAAAAAAAGTTCACTAATTTTTTTAACCCTAGACAGTAAGATTGAGCCGTCGAACCTCCTCGTGTGAGCTCAATCGAAGCTGGCCGTTGACGGCGCTGGACCTGGGAGCCAGCGGTGGCCCAGTCCTGCTCTGCATCGGGTCTAACTTGTATGCTCTTGCATGCATATGTTGGGTCTAACAAGGATATTTGTGCAGAGGATGTTGCGAGTGCATATTGACAAAAAACAAGAAAGATATATGGAAGAAGTATTCTGTATATTCAAATGTTCTCAATGTACACGCCCCAATATATAATGCAAAAGGGCAAATAATGAAGGAAAGAATATTGAAGTATCAAATCTAATTCTAAATTGGTACACAATCAATTGCAATCCTAGAATGATTTAGGGTATCGTTGGACAATCGCATCAAGCATATCTTCCAAAACTCCTCCTCAACCTGACGGCTTATATATGTTCGGGACGCCAAGCTTGCATGTTGTCTTTGACATATAGGCTTAGTAAAAATATCCGCCAGTTGCTTTGTAGTTCCAACTCCTCTTGTCTTGGTTATTCTTTCCTGAATCTTGTCACGAGTGAAATGACAATCTATCTCTATATGCTTTGTTCTTTCATGCACTATGGGATTAGCTGCAAGTTTGAGTGCCGCATTGTTGTCGCAATATAGCAAGGTTGGAGCTTTGACTTGTATCCCAAGTAGGAGTAGACCTCGTATCCATACTATTTCACAAACTATCTTAGCCATGGCTCGATATTCAGCTTCAGCTGATGACAACAATATAGTTGATTGCTTTTTGTTTTCCATGAAAGCAACGATTCTCCTAGTTTAATGCAAAATCTAGTAATGGACCTATGTGTCATAGGACAAGTAGCATAATCCTTATCACAATAAGCTAACATCTCCATATTGCACTTCCGAAAGAAGTATCCCAAGTCCTAGTCGAAGATATGCAGACTCTATCGTCAAAGTCTGAAGACCTCCAGATTCAAGATTCGAAGTCTACCCTCACTAATAGTTTCCAGACCGACGAAGAAAAGATTTATCTGATGAAGAAGGCTTATCCAGATGCAAGTATATCTTTAAGGATTTGGTTCGTACGGTTGAAGAATTTCGCACGATTGGAGATAACATCTCGTGATTAATTATTCTTATTGAAATCAATTTGAATAATTGGATCCGTTGATTGGCGAAGTATACTTAGAAGGTTCTACTTATGAAAACCTAGATTATGTTTGTATGAGCGAGCAAGATTGTTGGGCTATCATCACATTCCTTAAATAACTCGAGATCTTCCTAAATTGATTCTGTCCAACAGGTAGATTGGAAGAACTCCTTTGGAAGGTGCCAATGGTTATGATGGCATGGAGGAGTATATAAAGAGGACGCTCGAGTTATTCGATTGTGTACGTGAAAGAAAAATTTCAAAGTTTGAAGCTCTTAGTTCTTTACTGTGTCAATTTGTTGAGCATAAATTGTACTCAAAAGAGAGATCACATACTTGTGAGACCTTAAGGAAGTGTAGACTCTACACTGTGGAATCAAGGACGTGTGACTGTAAAATTTCTTTTGATTTTTAGTGGAATCCAGCCAGTAGACTGTTAGTGTGGGAGAGTGGACGTGAACTTGGTCTAAGCCGAACCACTATAAACCTTATGTTTCAATTCTCTTTCCCTAAACTCTTTACTTTAATTCGTAGCCTTATATAACTATTTACAGTCTTTTACATCTTCAATCTACTGTTTTCATAAAAGTTGAATTAAGTTGTTAAGTAAGTGTTAATGCAAAATCTAGTAATGGACCTATGTGTCATAGGACAAGTAGCATAATCCTTATCACAATAAGCTAACATCTCCATATTGCACTTCCGAGAAAGAAGTATCCCAAGTCCTAGACAAAAATTATTTTAACATACTTTCCATTTTAATTTCGATGGGCAAAATGTCTTAAATTAAAAATCTTCGATTTAGGACCTTTTGAACTTGAATATGATAAAATGTAGTAATCACTTGTAATGTCAAAAAAGAAGGAAAAAAAAAACAGCATTATACTATGTTATATTCTTGTTTATAACAGAATACTATATAGCCTTTTAAATATATTGTAAAATAATAAATTCATGTTGATCTGTTGCACCTGGTTGCCTAAATAACATTGACAAGATTTTTGACAAGCTTTAACACAATTGACCATGGTAAATGAGATGATGAGCTATCATACTCAAATGTGAAAGTAACATCAAAATGGTGGATGTCTAACCTTCATAAAATAACGTAATATAAGTTGGAGGCTCAATGTTTACTTGCTTTGCTATTTGAGAAAACCCACTTAGTTTTTTCTTTTGTTGAGTGAAAATTCATGCTGCGATTTCCAATATAGAGCAAAACTCTTTTCCCCTTAAAACCGGATGATAATGTTAATCGATTTCAAGGGAAAGTTGAATGGCAAAGATGGCTCTGTCACTTTCACTTCCCTTAAAGTGATGGAACCGTCACGTTCTCAATTTTCCTGGAGAGAAAGACTTCCTCGGTCTTATATTTAAATGTACAAACGAATGACTTAATCGAAGGGGATGGGGTAATTCTTTTTTTTTTTTTTTTTTTTTTTTTGGCAGAAAAACCATTGGGTAGTTGAAATGTCATTTTCTAGATTTTAGATATTAGGAATGAGCATGGTTCGAGTGTGTGGTTACCATCCAAAAAAATTACGAAAAAAGTCATAAACCCATTACAATTTTACCAATTCAGTCATAACATAAACTTATTATTTATTTTTTTTTTTTTTTTGCCAATTGAGTCATAAACCTTTTATAATTGTGACAATTTAGTCCATCTGGTCACATTTGGCCAGCCGACATTGACATGAATGCTGGTCAACATTGGAGAATAATTTTTTAATATTTTTATTTTTTCAAAATTTTTTAATTAATTCTTTTTATCTTTTCTTCTTCTCCTCTCTCTCTCTCTCTCTCTCTCTTCCCCTTCCTCCTCCTTCTAGCAACTAGTCAGAGGGAGGGTTGATTGCTAGATTGAGATGGCCAACCAGTGATGAGCTTGTTGAGAAAACTCCTACTGAGTTTTGAAGTTAAAAAACTTTTTGGTTCTTACTCTTATATTGAAGAACATAATGCTTCTAAAGTTATATCTAAGACTTTTGCCAAAGTATATTCATTCTAGAAGCATTTCCCACTCTAACAAAATCCAGACTAAAACTATGTCTAGAACGAAGATGAAATCAGACTCAGATTTATTGATTTTGCAAGAATGATTTAGAATGAACTTATTAGGAATTTATTTGATAACATCTAGCTCTTTGGCAAATGATTTCATTTTCCTTCTATAAATATATTGATGGAATCAATCACAAATTAATGAAATCAATCTTGAAGATAAGTTCCTTTTTGAGAAATATCTATTTATGAAACCTAGATTCTAATTATATGGACGATAGAATTAGTGGATTTTCCATGTTAATCTTCAAATGGCTATAAGATCTTCTTAATCGATTTTGTCCAACAGATTTATTAGAAGAAATTCTTTCTGAAAAATGTCAACGGCTAATGAGGTATGGAGGAGTATTTAAGGAGGTCATTAAGTCTATTTGAATGGTGGACGTGAAAATTGAAATTCCAACTACTTGTTCTTCTTCAGTGATCCTTATAAATTGCATTCAAGAGAGAAAATCACAAAAAGAGTGACTTAGTGAGTGAGAAGGGATCTTCCACTCAGTGTTTGCACTCATAAATTGTACTTCTCTATTGATGCTATAGTGAATTCCAGCTAGAAGACCGTCAACATAGGAGAGTGGACGTAGGCTTAATCTAAACCAAACTACTATAAATTTTGTATGCAATATTCTCTTGCTTTAACTCTTCTTATTTAAGTCTATTACATTCTTATGGGTATTTTAAAAATCAATTCCATCTCTTATCTAATTTTAAACATTCATTAGAAGTCTAGTGGCATGTTTATCAAACTCTCTTCGTTATTCAGACTTTGTTTGAAATTTATTTTATTCCTCATTTATTTATCAAAATTTCTTTTGAACACTTATTCACCCTCCTTTAAGTAGTCCTACTAGCATTATTAGAGCTCACCTTGTCGTTGCTCATGCAGCCACGAGGCGAGTTGAGCCCTCGCTGGATCTAGTGAAGGCGAGCTCACCCAGCCACCAACGAGGCTCGCTCTTGCCAATGGTTGGGTTTGTTGTCGTTGGGCAAGATGCGAGGGAGACAAAGATTGAGTGAGATGCTTGGTTGTGCAATTTGAGCCAATGGGTCTTCTTTGCCAATCTAAATGAGGAACTAATCAAGGAGCTTGCCCAGCAATACCCTCACTTAAATGACACCTAACCATCGACAAGGCCATTGGCCAATGGCGAGCGGGCGAGGGTGAGCCTTGCCAGTGGCTGGGAGAGCTCGTCCTCAACTAGATCCGACGAGGTCAAGCTCATTGATCCATTGGTGAGGCTCGCCCTCCCTAGTGGCTAGGTGAGCTCACCCTTGCCCAATGACGGCAAGGTTAAGCTCATCGATCCATTGGCGAGGCTCACCCTCTTCAATGGCTGGGCGAGCTCACTCTCGCTGAATCAAACGAGGGCTGGGCAAGCTCACCCTCACCTATTGACAACAAGGTGAGCTTGCCACTGGCCATTCGCCTTCAATCCAGTGACGGGTAGACCGGCCCTCCCATCAGGCTGGTTGTTGGAAGAAGGAGGAAGGAAAGGGAGGAAGGAAAGAGAGAGAGAGAGAGAGAGAGAGAGAGAGAGAGAGAGGGGGAAGAAAAAAAGATAAAAAAAAAAAATTAATTAAAATTTTTGAAAAAAAAAATATTTAAAATATTAAAAAATTGTTCATTGGTGCCGACCAACCAAATTTAGTCGGATGAATTGAATTAGCATAATTGCAAAAGGTTTAGGATTCAATTGGTCAAAAAATTAAATTTATGATCGAATCAACAAATTACAATAAATTTATGACTTTTTTGGTAATTTTTCTGTTTTAAGGATCGATTTTGAAAAATTGGAATGGGAATTGGACCATTGGTTTGGTTCGAATCTCGTGTGAGTTCCAAACAAGCTTCACACACTCGGTACAACATTTTCCAACAAGCCAAAGTAAAGCAAAAAACAAAAAACTTCCATATTCTTAATTGTAAGATTATTAAAAAGATTGGACTCATATTAAAAACTAAGAGTCGAGGCCATAAGTTGATGGACGTAAGCTTGAGAGTCAAGGCTGTGAGTGAGAGATAGAGAGACGACTCAAATGAGGTGAGAGTGAAATGAGATGAGCATTTAGTTAATGGATGTTAAGCTTAAGATTAGGGATTTTATGGTTTTCATTTTTCTTAAATTTCTTTTGTCATTAGATTAAATATATATTTATATATTATTGATTTGATTCGAGTAGGCGGACGGGTGATTCTATACTTAAAATTGGGAACCCGATCGGTACCCACCAGTTCCAATAAAGTGGAACCAAAAACCATATTGTTTACCTCGAGAACTGTTGATTTCGATCCAGTCCGATCTGGTACTAGATAATTCGAGCAGTTTTTGATTCTTTTTACGCCCTAATATATATTAATAAAAAAATATATGTATTTTATATATATTATATTAAAGAATTTTTATGTACGAAGTTAATTAAACATCAACCACACATATAATATTTTGATTATTTTTATTTTCATAATTAAAATACTATAATTAGACTGAAATGGAGATTTAGCTCTAGTTGCTTCTGATATTGGGTTAATCATCGTCCAACCCGGTCAGGCAATAGTTATGGGCCTGTCTCCGAGACATCTCCAGACTTACAGACCAGAAGTTTCGGGAGAGCAAGGCCCGGTTTCGAGAGAGCTCTGGGCGAGACCAGATGCTTCTGCAATCTTTTACAGAAACTTCCATTTTTCGATCCTTAGCTGTTCTTCTTTTGTTTAAATACCAGGCATCTCCGGTCTTTCCTTCGTCACTCAAGAAAAGGTGAGCATTTGCAAGCGGGGCATCATTACAACAATCAATCGCCAAACGTCCTTGAATCATCTAACGGCAGCTGCAGAAGGTGGGTACAATGTCGCTCATCCCAAGCTGGTTCGGCGGCCGTCGCAGCAACGTCTTCGACCCTTCTCCCTTGACCTCTGGGATCCCTTCAAGGACTTCCCTTTGCCTTCCTCTTCCCTCGTCGCCTCTAATTTCCCTCAAACTTTCCGGGAAAACACTGCTTTTGTGAACACGAGGATCGACTGGAAGGAGACCCCAGAAGCCCATGTGTTCAAGGCGGATCTCCCTGGGCTCAAGAAAGAGGAAGTCAAGGTGGAGATCGAAGACGATCGGGTGCTCCAGATAAGCGGCGAGAGGGACGTGGAGAAGGAGGACAAGAACGATACGTGGCACCGGGTGGAGAGAAGCAGCGGCAAGTTCATGAGGAGGTTCAGGTTGCCCGAGAATGCGAGGTTGGATCAGGTGAAGGCCTCGATGGAGAATGGAGTGCTCACCGTCACTGTTCCGAAGGTGGAGGAGAAGAAGCCTGAGGTCAAGGCTATTGAGATCTCTGGTTGAATTAAGCTTCTTGTAATTTCAAGAATGATCGCTCTTGTGTCCGGTAATGTTTGCGTCCGGTGAATAAGTGTAATTTTGGAGTTCTTTCTGTAATGAGTCATATAAGAGATTGTAGGTGTTTGTGTGACTGTGTAATCGAAGTGTCATCTCTGTTTATGATGTTATATTGTAGTTTTCTTGGGCCATAAGGCGGGAGTTGAATATGAACAATCTTTCTTGAGTTTTGCAGTATCTCATCTGTGGTTTGCCCGATCAGGAATAGATTGAGCTGTTTACAAATAGTATGGAGCAGTATCCTCTTGGTCATTTATTCACCGTTGATGTTGAGGGTCTGAACTGAGAGGGTTTTGGCCAAATTTGGAGATCTTGCTGGTTCAAAAGCTGCGGTCGTTGGCTGATTGATGAGATGATAAGTTGACACCCTATTAGCAATCAACAAAATTTCCTTTCTCCATTGAGGCTATCTGATCGGCCATTCTTAAGTTCCACTTCATTCATATGGTCGTTGGCTAATTCGTGCATTGTATATTTTATAGTAGAAAGGTCCATCTGGTTGGTGTCGTTTACAGAAATCCCACGATTGATGTCAGAAAATTACCATCCTTTCAGACACCTGAAGTGTGTAATTGATGGTCGTAAATTCTATTTCAACGACGATCAGCAGTTCAACGGTGGGAAACCCGCGACTTAATTCCTAAATTGCTGACTAGTGAAGAACGAAAAGGCGATTAGAACTCCGCCATGGATGCCACTGCGATATGAAAAGGGTACGGCATTTCCGCATGAGGCTGGCTGAGATGTTGCTGATGCTGGGTCTTGCGACTTTGGCCTGCAAGATCCACTTCACAAGCATTGAGAACCAGAACACGAAGGTGCAGGAGTCGGGACTGGGGCCAACCGGAGAATATGATCTCTGTGCTCTTTCCCCAGGGAGAATGCCATGGGGTTCTTCGTCATCGGGAGCGAATTATAAAAGCCTTGACAGTCAATTTACGGTGCTTTTCTGTTCACAAAATCATAGAGCGAAACATCAAGCGAGAAAAGGAGTACATGAAGAGGAGGTACCCTCGAAAGCCATCACGATCAGTGTACTATTAGTTTTGCCATATTATACATTCAGTGATCCTAAGAAAAAGGAAAAGAGAAAACTGCATCAGCAGAAGTGGACAAAATTATACGAACCAGAACCACGCACAAGTCCCAGCACTCGGAAGGGATGGATTAAGCTCGATGACAAGTTTCTGAACGTCACGATGGAGTCATTGCGTTTAAAACATGATCTCTGTCTAGTTGTCCTGCCTCTCTTCATGTGGACTGTTCGTGCAGTACATAGCTCAAGCTATTCTGTCTGCATCTTTCGTAGGAGTTGTGGGGAGGGAAGCCCACTTATTAGTTACTCTTTTTGTTTTTCTTCTTTTCTTTCTTTTGGCTAAGTGAAAATCCATGCTGCCATTTCCAATACATAACAAAACTCATTTCCCCTTAAGATCGGATAATCAAGTTAATCGGTTTTCAAGGGAAAATTTAATGGCAAAGATGGCATCGTTACTTTTACTTCAGTTAATGTGACGAGCTATCACATTCTCAATTTCGTTGAAAATAGTGACTTCCTTGATTTTATATTTTAAGGTACAAACGAATGACTTTATCATAAGGGAAAAATAAATCATGGGGTAGTTGAACTGTAATTTTTTAGGTGGTAGATATGGATACAATATTATAAATATTACATATTTAAGAATTCATGTAAGAAGCCAATTAAATATCAAACACACATATAATATACTGATTTGCGGACTTTCAACTTTTTCAAAGTTTAAAAAAAAAATCACTAATCTCTCCCAATTTTAAAATTGATGTCAAATGGAAAAAAGAAAAACTAAATTGCAGTGTGATATGCGGAGTAGAATGAATATGAATAAAATAACAGTTCTTGACACGAGATCACTACTCAAGTACGATATAAATTCATTGAGAGAAACTAGAATCTAAACTTAAACTAAACATAATCTGTCGGAGCCATTTTTAACTTTTAATTTGAATAAGCCAATACGGACCAATGGATGCTTTATTACCTACACTTTCATGTTTTTTATTAACGATTTTGCCGTATTGCCTCTACGGCATTGAAACTAAGTACTCTATGATTTAGGCCCATTCTATTTATTGTTAAAATAAGCAAAAATGTGAACAATCATATTTAATAAATAAATTAAGAAAAAAAATTGTCACGCCTCGAACCCCGAGCGCGCGCACATCCCGCTGCGGTCGATCAAATATGCGACATCCCAGGACACGCCGACCCATTCATTTATTTACGCATGCGGAACGTACTATAAAACCCCGACAATAAAATACGGGATAGAAAAGCAAGAAGCAAAACCACCACATATCAATTTCATAATTCAATAGAATTACGAATGAGCCTCGGCCAAAAGTCTACAAAAGACCGGCTCTTAAAAAGGAACGTCCTCGACCTACAAGTCGGATACGTTCTCCAATCTTATGACTTCACTCTCCGCAACTCCTCAAGGCCAACCAAAGCTATCAGTCGCTCGTCCACCGGGGACCTGAAATTTTAATCCACTGGCGGGATGAGACGATGTCTCGGCAAGTTCAACCCCCTAAACCCCTATTAGAAAGAAAATACGCCCCGGGTGGCCTAGCCACATCACACAGAAGACTTACCTCGCCTCAGCCTTTATCTGCAGGTTAGCACAATTTATATAAACCAACCACGTGCAATTATGATAACCAAACAACCATGGCACAATCACATTATCAAACAATTCAACCACTCGGATCGTCTCAGCGATCAATCGACTCGGCCGATTACATGTCAATTCAGCAATTCAATCATTACTCTTAATCACGGCCCCACCCGGCAGAATTAAAATCAGTGGCATCACGGCCCCACTCGGCGCGACCTTTATCAGGTGGCAATTCACGGCCTCACTGGGCGCGACCTCTAATAGGTGGCATATCACGGCCTCACTGGGCGCGACCTTTATCAGGTGGCATATCACGGCCCCACTAGGCGCGACCTCTAATAGGTGGCATATCACGGCCTCACTGGGTGCGACCTTTATCAGGTGGCATATCACGGCCCCACTGGGCGCGACCTCTAATAGGTGGCATATCACGGCCCCACTGGGCGCGACCTCTAATAGGTGGCATATCGGCCAATCACCCATCAATTTCCACACTTAGAATTTTATAAAGAATCCATATTTATTACAATCAACACTCAATTCGCCACATCCATTCATCAAATTCAAATTCTAAATGCACAACAGCGATCGGCACGAAATTCTGAGCAAATAAGGTCCCAACGAAATTTTCGAATTTTAATAAATAATTAAATTTATTTCGAAATTTAATTAAATAATAATATTCATATTTTTCGCAATTCACCTTCAATTTATAATATCCGTCCATCAATTTCAAAATCCGAATACACTAAAGCAATGGACCTCGCACTAAATTTGAGAATTTAGGGCCCCGACAAAATTTTCGAAATTTAATAAATAATTAAATTTATTCCGAAAATAATAAAATAATCATATTTTAATAATTTCGAATAATGATATAATATTAAATTATTAAATAATTTCGAAATGTTTAAATAAATCAAAAGTAAATTCCTTTATGTCACATCAAGATTTATTTTAAAAATAAACCTACTTAACCTTTAAACTAAACATGTTTAACTTTAATTAAACAACTTAATCTAATCCATATTTAAATAAACTAATCTACCAACCTAATCTTACTTAACTTAGACTAAGCACATTTAGGGCATTATTAACCCTCTAATCAAGATTTAGTGAGTTAAACTCACCCGATTAACGATCCGAGCGGACCAACACGACGGGGACGACGCGAGGATCGACTTTCCTCAAAGCGGGCCGAGCATCCGGGCTCGGGAATGCGGCCAAAACGGGCCACGAAGGGGCTTCCATACCCATTTTCTGCAGCTGCTGTCCATGGCGGTTTGAGGCCGAGGAAGGGTAGATCCGGCGGCGATTCGGCGGAGGAACGGCGGAGGAGAGACCGGCGGAGCTTGGACGGCAACCGGTGGTGGCTCACGGCGGCTAGGCGGGCCTCCGGCGGCCTTGAGGATGACGAACGGGCAGCTGGACGGTGGAGGGACGACGGCTGGGTGGCGGACGAAGCAAGAACGAGAGGGGCGGAGCAACTCACGTGCGGACGGGCGGCGGTGGCGAACGGCGGCGTGCGAGCGGGGAAGGAGGCGGACGATGAGGGGCTGCTTCGGCTACTTCCTCTGCAATTTTCTTCCCATTTTCGCACAAAGGAGATGGAGAAGAGAGGCAACGAGAGAGAGGAAGAAGAAGGGAGGAGAGAGAAGGAGAGAGAGAGAAGGGGGCCCTTTTCTTTTTCTTTTCTTTTTCTTTAATCCACAAAAAGTGGCCCACCATGACATCATCCATGATGTCATCATCCACTAACTCAAATCCCTCCCCACAACAATATTCAATGGGTCCACTTCCATTTTCCGCCGGTCCGATTCTTGTACAACAAATTCTCCAATTTCACTTCGATTCTCTTCCAATTGAATCAAATTGAAGTCCATAAAATTAATCCAATGTCACCACACTTTAATTAATATCTTCACTTGTCCATAAAACCAACTTAAGTCCCAAAAGTACGACCAAAAGTGGGCTTACTAATCCCTCGAGCCAAATTAGCTATTTCTTGATTATTTTGATGAAAAGCTTGGCTTGCATGAAAATTTTTCCCAAAGATGATTCAATGATCTTGAAATGATTTGTGACACACCCAGACTTCCAATTTCTGAATTCGATCTCAATTCCACGGTTAATTTCACTTTGGCACGACACTAGTGCGGCTCAACCTATCGGGTAGCCTTTAGAAATTTTTATGCATTCGACCTGTGGTTGATCATCTCAAGCCACAATGTACATCTTTGAAACATTGGCGACTTTCGGTTGTCGGCATAATCTCAAGGTTTCAAATACGAACACAGGGTACCCAATCGATAGAAGAGTCGGTCCAGTGTCGATCGACAAGAATTGTGAAATCTGGTGGAATCACCCACACCTGATCACATGCCTCTGTCTAGTCGACCTATCTCCGGTCTCTAATCGACTTTTATTTGTGCCGTAATGACCCTTGCAGATTAGCTCGGTCGAAAGGTCGCTTCCTGGCCAAATTCTCGAGTCGATGCATTAGAAACTCTTAACAGCTTCACCCGATAGATTAGTTTTCACATGAGTGGCCGACTTAAGGAGAAGAACTATATCCGTGCCAACGAAATGCCCGTCTCAATTTATTAAAAATAGAATTGGAAAATCGGGATGTCACAAAAATTTAGAACTTTCTTTCGCATGTTATCAATGTATATTCATCAAACTATGGATTGTTACATCGGTAGGTAACTGCAGCATAACCTCAAACTATAAAGACACATTTTAAGAGAGGAAGGGTGGGGTTGAGTCGCAACTAGCGCTATTCAAGAACATACATACATATAGACTCCTAAATACACTATTTTTTTTATTTAATCTTATATATACATACATATATAAGTATATAATTATATATATACGAATTTAATTCTATCTTGTAATATAAATTCAATATATAATTGTATACTTATTTATTAGTACAATTTTCTATATAATAAAATTTTATTAGAGAATAATGGAAGAGGAAGAAAGAACAAAAAAAGAAATTAATTAAAAAAGAGAAGAAAAAAATAAGAATAAAGTAGATAAGAGTGTCGAGAGAGGGATTTTTACCATTTTTATTTGTAAAAAATTGTGATTCATATAAGAATTTATACTAAACAATATATATAATATGATGTAAATATATCCGACTTTATTATTGCAATCATCAAACGGTGGATAAAATATAACAAAATCTTTTAGATTTCATATCTTGTCATATCTAGTCCTATCCTGATTATAAATCCGGACAAATAAATGTAGCTTAAATGTTTATGCAAATTGACCCATTTTTTCGATTAATCGAGTATTTTACCTTGTAAGTTGCGCTAGTTGGATTTATAATAATCTCTCCGTGCATATGGAGAAGAGAGAAGCACAAAATGTCCAACATGCAGTAGAAATCAATCCATAATTTACTCAGCAAATGACGGACCGTTATGCTGGCATAATTCCTCATTATATGCAGCTTTACAATTCTTTCTATGAATACTTCATTCTATTTTTATATTTCCAAATCAGCGAAAATTCCTTTTTCTAATCGACTGTTTCCTATCCCTTGATCATCTTTTCCACGGGATAAACTTTCCCTATAGTCTTCCGTGGGAAATTGCGACCCGGGGCGCACAAACCAAGCCGGTCAAACAATATTTATGGGTCTGTCTCGAGACATCTCCACACTTCCAAGACCAGAAGTTTCACGAGAGGATGGCCCAGTTTCGAGAGAGATCTATCTAGGCGAGACCAGATGTTTCTCTATCCTTAACCGAAACTTCCATTGTTCGATCCTTACCTCTTCTTCTCTCCTTAAATACCGCGCATGTCCGTTTTTTCTTCCACACTTCAACGAAAGCATCAGCAAGAGAGAAAGCATCAGCAAGAGAGAGCGTCAGTCCCACGATCGATCACCACACGTCTTTGAATCATCTAACAGCAGCAGCAGAAGCAGGTACGATGTCGCTCATCCCAAGCTGGTTCGGCGGCCGTCACAGCAACGTCTTCGACCCCTTCTCTCTCGACCTCTGGGACCCCTTCAAGGACTTCCCTTTCCCTTCCTCCTCCCTCTCCGCCTCTAATTTCCCTCAAACTTTCCGGGAGAACACCGCTTTGGTCAACACGAGGATCGACTGGAAGGAGACCCCGGAAGCGCACGTGTTCAAGGCTGATCTTCCCGGGCTCAAGAAGGAGGAAGTCAAGGTCGAAATTGAAGACGATCGGGTGCTCCAGATAAGCGGCGAGAGGAACGTGGAGAAGGAGGACAAGAACGACACCTGGCACCGGGTGGAGAGAAGCAGCGGAAAGTTCATGAGGAGGTTCAGGCTGCCCGAAAATGCGAAGATGGATCAGGTGAAGGCCTCGATGGAGAACGGGGTGCTCACCGTTACTGTTCCCAAGGTGGAGGAGAAGAAGCCTGAGGTCAAGGCCATTGAGATCTCTGGTTGAATTCAACTTCTTTGTGGTTGCAGGAATGAGCGGTTTTCTGTCGAATAATGTTAAGATTTTCGTGAAAAACTACAATTTTGGATTGTTTTCCTTCGTTAATGTGTCATGTAAGAAACTGTTGTGTGTGGCTGTAATCAATGTGTCATCTCTATAATCAAGTGTCACAATTTGTGAATCCACTCGATAGAGACCTCTAATTTCCTTTCGAGCATTAATGTTGTATTGGCGTGATTGTTCTTTATATAGACCCCATTTTTATCAAAAACAAATGAGCAGGTATAGTCCTCTGTTAATTTTGAAATCAAGGGAAGATTTTTCTTGATTTTAAGAACAATCAATATGTAACAAAGTATTCCCAATATAAGCAATAGATAGGCACGAATCATTCCCTGTCATAATTGTATTAGTTTCATTGTATTTAGAGAAGTAATGAAGAATACCTGAATTTGCAATGATGTGGGGTGTTGCACTACTATCTGGATACCACTCACTGCCTTTTGGATCCTCAAGATGTATTGCTGCCAATGTTGTTGGAATCTCTTTAGCTTGGTATGAGTTGTCAAATTGATACCTGGTATGAGTTGTCAAATCGATACCAGTAACGAAATGCATCATGTCCTGGATGTTTATAGAATTGACACTTTAAACGAGTATTGTCTGTCATTTTCTCATCTTGCAAGTGTTTATTAAACATTAAATTTGGAGACAGATAAGATTTGGTATCTTAATACCTTTGTGAAGAACTTGTATATGGTCAAAATCCCTATCCAGAGCTAGGCAAATCATTGATCTGCTTAAAACGCTGATCCACTTAATCCTGACTCAAGCTATTTGGTTTGTAATTTTGACTTCTTCCAAGATATCCATAACCACGACTCCTACTATTAATTGCACATCCTCTGCCATAACTACGTCCCTCGCAGTTATTGCCTCTTTGACCTCCATAACCAAAATTCTGCTGAACATGTTCTCTGTCAAAGTCTCTGTCAAAGTCTCCTCTCTGCTGAATCTCAGATTTTCTTTATCTAAGTAGGCAAGATTAGGATTAATTGATTCGATGAGTAGCTTTGCAACCTTGTTTCAAACCTTTTTAGTTGTGATATTACATCATATTCTGGTTGAGGTTTCAAGCAATATATGGTGGTTCGAAAATTTTCATATTTAGATCCTAAACCTCCTAGAACACCGAACATCTTGGTTATCTCTTTCCAATCGCATTTAGCTAATCACAAATTGATTTGTATTCCTGAGGTAGACAGACAATGCTTGATTTTGTTTCTGGCAAGCTTGTACCTTCCCTCTTAGTTTGAATTTTCTAGTTACTGATTTTTGTGTAAAATGATTAAGTAAAGTTTGTCATACCTCGTATGAAGTTTCTAAACCAATGATCAAACTTAGGATGTTTTCAGATACGACTCTATTGATCCATGACAATACAAGCTGATTAGTAATTTACCCAATTTGTGTAATCAGGATTCATAGCTTCAGCTTCACAACCTTCAATTTCAACCTATAAGGTTTGAGAAGGTGGTGGAGTTTCACCACTAATGAAGCCAAATAGCTCTTGGCTTTGCAAGAATCTATGTAATTGTGTTTGCCAAAGAAGAAAGTTGTCTTTCGCAAGCTTGATCGTGACGAAGTTGGAAATGTTAAAATGGATTGGAAAATGATATTTCTGTGTTCTTGCTGCCATTTTTGTGCTCTTAAGTAAGCTCTGATACCATGTGAAGATGAACAAAGTGGAAGGAAGAAAGATGAAAATGAACGAGAAGTTTTGGACTTTCTTCTTTGTATTCAAAGAAAAATGTTCATTTGAGAGCTTAGCTTATCTCGGTTGCTCTGTTTTCCTATTTATATTACATGATCTTGACAAAGAAGTAAAACCGACTAACAATTGGAAAAACTGACTAACGAGAAAAGAAAGAAAATTGTTGCCCATTCTGTTAGACATGTGAAGACGGAATAACAGTTCTTCAGCAAAGAGTCTCCACTCAAAGTTGAACATGTGGAGCTTGGAGGTTTCATCACCGACTTCATGTCTTTCCTAGCTTGTTGGGAAAAATTCGGGAAACGGGATCCCCAAAAAAGTGATTCGACACAAAATCGAACACAAACGTAATGGAAGCGAGCCCAAGAAAATCATGAATCACCGATTCTAAGGCACATCACATAAACGAACGTACTTTATTTCCACAGACTAAATACCGGTGTTGCGACTCAAAGAGGAAGAATCCACACTGTTCTTCAAAGGATTATCCTGTTTTGTTCTTCGGGAGAAAAGCGATGTTGGAAGACGTAACCTCTGAGAGAACGTAATCTCTCTTTTACAAAATACGTAACTTCCATCTCAGATAACCACCTCTCTGATTTTCATTTATTTTTTAATAACTTCCTCCATGGGCCCTTAACTCATAGGCCGGGTCTTTTGGGCCCAACATGGGCAAATAGGCCAACTCAGGCCCATCAAAAGAAAAAATCTATCATCTCCCACTCGCACATGGTGAGCCAAAACCAACATGGGCGGCTGGGCCCTACTTAGGCCCATCAGAAAAAAAAATCCATCATAGACTCCCACTTGACATGGTGGGCTGAACAGAATCCTCTTTTCCTCACTGCAACATTCATACTGATGAATAGTTTGTGCGACCAGCATTTTTGAGAGCTTATTACCATACATCTGTTAGGAATATATAGCAGTTAATAATAGGCATTACATCCTGAGTAGATTTAGTATGCAGTACCTTAGATCGATCAATCACATTTATATCTCTCCTCTGATCTCTTTTTAAATAATGATATATTGTATTCATAATTATGATTATCCCCTAAAACAATCATAATTGATCAATCGATGAATACAAAATTATAATGTGATTCTCCAAATTCGATCTTCCTCTTTCCTTGAAACTCTTAATTTCAGTTTAACTTGCTTTTCTAGAAATGTCCCATTAGATCAAATCAATTCATGACCATTGACAACATTCTAAGATAACAAACATTGAATAGAAATCTTGAGAATAAGTAAGAGTCATGAGGGCACTAATTTGAGAAACTCTTTTCCTCAAGAGTCTCACACGGCATAAAAGTTGAGATAAAAACTTTTGCCACTCTTATTGGTCGTCTCATGCATACGTAGTATGAAATACATATTACGGTATTTAACTCATTTCCCATGGAGCGTATGTCTACACCTTTAATACCGTACAAATGATAATTTAGACATACTTAATGTCTAACTTGAATTCACGTATCTACTCATTCACAGATTCATCATAACTCACATCTGGCATCATAAACAGATAAAGTAAAATATTATATCCTCATCTTAACACTCGGTTAAGGCGACATATGTATTTTAAGCCCGAGCTCTCAATTATCACCTAGATAATAAGCTTAAAAACCGTCTCATCTCTATTTATCACACAGTAAATAGAGGCGATTACTTGTTGGGCTAATCTCTTATCTGTCCGTTTTCAACTTAATATAATGCATTGAGCATTAAGATGCATAAATATCAAACAAAAATTCATAGGCATTAATGATGAAAACACAAATTTATCAAATGTGAACACTTATAGGAAATTACAATATTCAGTACATCAACCTCTATGCAATTCTAGAGATTTCACATGGCCACAAAACACATATCTAGGTATTAGCTTTGTCATAGGATCTGCTACTATTCTATGCGTAGACATGTACTATAAGTTCACATCTTTTCGTGCAACCATATATTTGACAAAATTATACTTGGTATCTATATGTTTGGTCTTGCCATGATATTTTGGATCTTTGGTGTACGCTATTGCTACTTGACTATCACAGTTAACCAACAACGAATTTGCAGCACTTTTAATAACACCTAAATGATCCAAAAATCTCTTAAGCCAAACACCTTTTTGTATTACTGCTGATAATGCCACGAATTTAGCTTCCATCGTGGACAAGGCTATACACGTTTGTTTCTTACTGCTCCAACATATGGCACCATTATTCAGTAAGAAAATAAACCCAGAGGTAGATTTCCTTTAATCTAAATATCCTCCCCAATCAGCATCTGAATAGCCTTCGAGTCGCATATCCTTTCTTTGATAACTCAACGTATAATTAGCAGTTCCCTTTAGATATCTCAGTATTTTCTTAATAGCTTTCCAATGTGCTTGACCTGGATTGGATTGGTATCTGCTTACCATTCCAACTGCAAAACATATGTCAAGTCTAGTACACATCATAGCGTACATCAAGCTCCCAACAGTACTAGCATAATGAACATGTCGCATTTGTTCCTTCTCTTATGGAGTCCTTGGACACAATCTATGGCTTAATTTTTCGCCTTTTGCAATAGGAGTATCTATGGGTTTACAATCTTGCATACGAAATTGCTCAAGAACCCTATTTATGTATGTTTCTTGCGAAAGAGATAATGATCTCTTCGAACGATTTCTTGAAATCTTAACTCCAAGAATGTATGCAGCCTCACCCATGTCTTTCATCTCAAAGTTGGAAGATAGCCAACTTTTGACAATATTAACAAACTCCTTTTTGCTTCCAGCAATCAGTATATCATTAACATATAATGATATGATCACAAATTGATCTTTGAATCTTTTGATATATACATAATGATCCTCATCAATCATTGTAAAATCATATCCCATTATGGTATTATGAAAACGTATATACCATTGTCTCGACGATTGCTTAAGGCCATATATCGATCTCAAAAGTCGACATACCTTTTATTCTTGGCCTTTCAAAATGAAACCAACATGTTGTTCCATATAAATTTCTTCGTCTAATTCTCAATTGAGAAAAGCAGTCTTTACATCCATTTGATATAACTCAAGATCCATACTTGTTACTATTGCCAGAATAATGCGAATCGAGGTAAATCTCACGATAGGAGAAAATGTTTCCTCATAATCAATTCATTCATGTTGATTATACCCCTTCGCCACAATGCGAGCCTTATGCCTTTTTATAGAGCCATCAGCTTTACGCTTAATTTTGAGAACCCACTTGTTTCCAATGGCTTTGCATCCTTTTGGAAGATCAATCAGTTCCCAAACATAGTTTGACTTCATTAACTCCATTTCCTCTTTCATTGCATGAATAATTTTTTCCTTATTAGGGAAACTTAAAGCCTCATTTACATTCCTTGGCTCATCTTAATCTTGCGGAACAATATAAAAGTTTCCCTTTTAACGTCAAAATGTTGACGGGGAATACTTTTGCGACTTATTCGCCGTACGGGAGATGGTACACTTTGCACATCATTCCCCATTATGCTCCCACTCGAATCAGATAATGATGATATCATCTCATCATGTGGTTGTAATTGAGAGTGATTTGAATTATATTCACCACTTCTCATGTTACTCTCACTTGGATGAACTCGACTTAATTCATTATCCGGATCCAAAGTTTCAAATAGGGAGTAGTCCTCACCTATTTCGCCATTTTTAGGAAAATCATTCTCTAAAAATGTGACATCCCGTAATTCAAACTCAGTTATACTCCCACTTTCTGCTCACCTATGAACACATACCCTTTCGAGTGTTCTGAATATCTTATGAAAATACTCTTCTTTCTCTGAGACCCAATTTCCCAAACTTGTGAGAGAACTCATGAGTATAGGCAGCACAACCTCATGGCTTAAGAAAACTTAAGTCCGGTTTTCTACCTGTCCGTAACTCATATTAAGTGGAAATAACTGATTTGGAAGGCACTCGATTAAGTATATGGGCAGCAGTTAACAACGCATCACTCTAAAAAGTGATAGGTAAGTTAGCATGCGCCATCATGGACCTAACAATTTCCAGAAGGGTTCTGTTTCTTCTTTCCGCAACACCATTTTGTTGAGGAGTATAAGGAATAGATAACTGTCTTTCTATTCCTTTTTCATCACATAACTTTTTGAACTCATCAGATAAATATTCACGGCCTCAATCGGATCTCAATACTTTTATTTTCTTATCTAATTGATTTTCTACCAAGTTCATAAACTTTTTGAAACAACTCAATGCTTCAGATTTATGAGAAATCAAATAGACATATCCGAATCGAGTATAATCATCTATAAATGTGATGAAATAAACAGCCCCATGCCTTCCTCTCACATTCATTGGACCACAAACGTTAGAATGGATTAAATGCAAAGGAAATTCAACTCTTTTCCCTTTTCCAAATGGTTTTCTTGTTGTTTTTTTACTAGGTAATGCTCACATATGGGCAAATCGACTTTTTCAATGTTACCCAACAAGCCCTCTTTGGCTAGTCTATTCATACGTTGTTGGCCAATATGACCAAGTTTAGCATGCCACACATTCACATCATTATCATATAAAGTAGAAGACGTGAAAAAGGAATAACAAACATTGGCATCACCACAATCAACATTTAGTACAATAAAACCATCCTGAAAATAATCACAATCATAGTAATTTGTATCCAAATACAAATCTACACCACTATTATGAAAGTTTACACTAAAACCAAGCTTAACCAACACCAAAATAGACACTAAATTTCGACAAATCTCCGAAACATATAATACATCATGTAGGAACAAGGTGCGTCCACCATGCATATTCAATTGGCAGGTGTCAATCCTTTTAACTTCAGTTTTGGAGTTATTTCCTATATAGATCCACTTAGTTCCAATCGAAACTCGTTGAAATTTTACGAATGATTCTCTATTCTTCGCTACATGGTCTGTTGCTCCCGAATCTACAGTCCATAAATGATTAGATTTAGTTAAGAATACAGAACTTGACACATATGCAAAGTTCCCAAAAGTATAAGGGGTGTTTACCTTCTTTGGCTCACGATAATCGCGATCATAGTGACCCTTCTGGTTATAGTTGAAACACTTTACCCTTGACAGCTTCTTCATTCGAGGACGCTTTCCTCTTTCATGTTGGTCAAGTTTAGATTTCTTCTCTGAAGAACTTGCTCTCTTGCCTTTCCTATTATCTAACCAGTTAGGACGTTTGCGCTTGGAGCTCGAAGCCCCATGTGAGCTGGAACCAGCATGATAAATTTCAGTTTCTAGCTTAGCCGCCAAGAGACAATCCTCTTCCAGCTCAAGATGGCGCACTGCATCCTCAAAGGTTTTGATATTTTCATTATGAGTCAGGTGCACCTTCATATGCTCCCAACTCTGAGGCAATGAACGAATCACTGCTTGCACTTGCTGCTCGTCAGTCAGGACATGGCTAGCATTTTTCAGCTCATTAATCATGTTTGACATCTTTCTTAAATGAAGTTTCATGGTCTGACCATGCGGCTTCTTATAAGAGTCAAACCTAATAGTGAGCTGCCTTAGTATGGTCACCGAAGTATAACCAAATCTTGCTGCCAACGCTTCCCACATTTCCTTGGCATTCTCAAAATGCCTAAACTCACGCATGACGTCATTTTTTATGCTACTCAACAACGTAATACGAGCTAGGGAGTTCTTTCTTTTCCATACAGCAAATGCATCATTATCTCTCTTATGATGCGCAATGTTTCTTTCTTCAGGTTCTACCATGGTCAGGTTAAGAGCTTCTAGTGCCTCTTGCTCTTCCAGCACGTATTGGATTTTCATGTGCCATATCTCATAGTTATCGCCATTGAGCTTCTTACATTTGTTAAGCTCAGCGATTATGCTCTTTGTGGCTGAAGCCATTGATTTGAACATATCATACATATTTGCATGATTTATTAATGCCTATCATTTATGCATTTATTTTGCATAAAACCATCATATTAATGAATAATTTCAAATTAGGTTTCAGAATCAAGAGGTCACTGAATTTCCAATCATCATCTAAAAGTCCTAACTTGAAATTATCATTAATACAATTTTCTATGCAAAATAAGTTCAGCAAAGTCACTAAAACTTTCTTGAACTTCCCACAACGAATTGTAAATTAAATTGCTAATTTACAACAATAAACAACATTGAATTTTCAATAATTAATCATGTCCATTACACTAAGTAATATACAGGGGATAAATATCAACATAGAAAGAGATATTTACAACTAAGACATCTCAAACTCATCTAAGAAATAACTAGGGAAAGTCTCCTCTAATCTGTCAGTAAAATTCTCTAAGAAATCTGAAGACACATCGGCCAACCACGGAAAAATTTTTGAAGAGCTCTCATGCCACCTCCAAGGTGCATTCACTCTGCGCCATGTGACACTCAATCCAAGGGTTAACTTTTTGGTCAACTCGATCCTATAATATTCTCTCACAAAAGCTACTGCAAGCCTTCTATAATTCGGGACCACGTTGACCTCCCATAGGCGATCTAACACTGCTTGCTATTCAGGTGGAAGAGTGTTCATTAAGGCTGACACCTTCTCAAAATCCGGCATAAGATAACCACACCAGATAATTTCTTGTATCATCTGATTAACCATGACCATGTGTGATATTATATCACCGTCATTCCACCAATAATTAGCTAACTCTGTTATTAGCCTTCTAATTCTTGCATTTTCTTCGTCCATTCTTGGAAATGCAGGCATGCGTGCATAACGCATCATAATTCCTGCAACAAATGCAGAACATAAAGAGGGATTACTTATAATCCACATAGACATAATTGAAAAAAAAACACATTCATTTTCCTCCTTTTTTTTTAAGTCAACAGTCAACGGTCAAAGTTAATGGTCAACGTCGATCAACGGTGATCAACGGTCAACGGATGACCGATCGAGTCAACGGGTCCACCAGGTCAAACGAGTCGGGTCGGGTCGGTTCGGTTGGATTGGTGAGGCTAGTCGGGCTGGTCAGGGCCGGTCGGGCCGGACGGGCCGGCACGTGCCCTGCTCGTACGTGGGCAATCGCCGGTCGATATCACGATGACATTAGCCGGCGCATGCCTTGCACGTGCGTGCGGTTTCAACCGCTCGCGTGTGTGCGCACACTCCGACGGAGCCGAACATATCAGTTGCGCGTGACGGCGCGTCCGGCAGCGTCCGATGGCGAGCCACCAATCGAAATTCTCGTATCGATGAGCACTTCAACCCTAAGCAATCAGAAATGCAATTCGATCTACAAAAAAATAAACAAAAATAGGGGGGAATAGTACAACGTCGAGATTTTTCCGTCTCTAAATCGATTAACAGTGACGTTTAACAAAAAACAATCAATCAAAAATTGTTTATAAATGTAAACAGTAATCGGGAAACATGATCAAGACGCTCTGATACCAATGTTGGGAAAAATTCGGGAAACGGGATCCTCAAAACAGTGATTCGACACAAAACCGAACACAAACGTAGCGGAAGTGAGCCCAAGAAAATCATGAATCACTTATCCTAAGGCACATCACATAAATGAACGTACCTTGTTTCCATAGACTAAACACCAGTGTTGCGACTCAAAGAGGAAGAATCCACGTTGTTCTTCAGAGGATTATCCTGTTTTGTTCTTCGGGAGAAAAGCAGTGTTGGAAGACGTAACCTCTAAGAGAACGTAATCTCTCTTTTACAAAATACGTAACTTCTATCTCAGATAACTGCCTCTCTGATTTTCCTTTATTTTTTAATAACTTCCTCCATAGGCCCTCAACTCACGAGCTGGACCTTTTGGGCCCAACATGGGCAGACGGGCCAACTTAAGCCCATCAAAAGGAAAAAATCCATCACAGCTAGTTGAACCTGAACACCGTGTAAATATTATATGATCCACGTGTTCAACAAAATAGCTGGCATAGTCGATGACTTGCGTACTTCACTTCTTCTGAACTTTGTCACAGCAGCAGCACCTACATTCCTTTCCTTCGTTGTAACAGCAACAGAGTATGCTTGTGCAAAGTATGCTTTTGCAGGCTGTGCTTTCATGAGATTCCTAATACTGTTCACAAAATCATAGGGCGAAAAGGAAAAAAACATCAAGCAAGAAAAGGAGTAAATGAAAAAGAGGTACCCTCGAAAGCTATCCCGATCAGTGTACTATTAGTTTTGCCATATTATACATTCAGTGATCCTAGAAAAAGGAAAAGAGAAACTACAATAGCAGAAGTGGGCAAAATTGTACGAACCAGAACCCCGCACAAGTCCCAGCACTCGAAAGGGATGGATTAAGCTCGATGACAAGTTTCTTAACGTCACGATGGAGTCATTGCGTTTAAAACATGATCTCTATGTAGTTGTACTGCCTCTCTTCATGTGGATTGTTCGTGCAGTACATAGCTCAAGCTATTCTGTCTGCATCTTTCGTAGGAGTTATGGGGAGGAAAACCCACTTAGCTACTCTTTTTTTGTTTTTCCTTCTTTCTTTTGGCTAAGTGAAAATCCATGCTGCCATTTCCAATCCACAACAAAACTCATTTCCCTTTGAAGATAATCAAGTTAATCGGTTTTCAAAGGGAAAATTTAATGGCAAAGATGGCATCGTTACTTTCACTTCAATTAATATGGCTAGCCATCACATTCTCAATTTCATTGAAAAGAATGACTTCCTCAATTTTATATTTAAGGTTGCGTTTGGTAATCGAGATAAAGTCGAATATAAAAAGGATATAGGTAGGACAAAATTATTTCATTAGGGGTGGATAAAGGTGAATGAGATTTTAATTTTCATAATAGAAAAAATATTTTTCTCGAATAAAAAAATTATTAAATTAACAAAATTGACATTATATTTCAATATATATAATGTTTTTATTTTATTTAAGAAATTTAAAATAAAAAATGAAAAAATTATTTTTAATCAATCTTTTTTTTTTTAAATTTATATATTCAACTTTAATTTTATCTTATAATAAACATTCAATCTATAAATTAAATATTTATTATTGTTATATATTTTTGGTATTTTTGTATTTTAGGTATGTTAGTATAGTTTACTATTTTATTAAATTTTATTTAAGAATGATGAAAGGGGAAAAAGAAATAATAAAGAAAATAATATAAAAAAGAGGAAAAATAAAATAAAAATAAATTAAGAAATAATGTTACGAGAGATTTTCATCATATCCGTTTATGAACATTTAGGTTCATTTATAAATGATATGCCATATATATATATATATATATATATGTATGTATGTATGTATATATAAGTGCATGATATGATGTGAATATATCCGACTTTAATTACGATTCACCAAACAATGGATAGGATATAAAAAAAATCTCATGATTTCATATTCTATTTTATCCAGTTCTATTTCGATTAGAAATTCGGACGACCAAACGTAACCTAAAGGTACAAACGAACGACCTTATCACAAGGGAAAAATAAACAATGGGTAGTTGATTTGCAATTTTTTAGGCAGTACATAAAAATAAAATATTATAAATATTACATATTTAAGAATTCATGTAAGAAGACAATTAAATATCAAACACACATGTAATATACTGATTTGCGGACTTTCAACTTTTTCAAAGTTTCAAAAAAAAAAAATCACTAATCTCTCCCAATTTTAAAATTGATGTCAAAGGGAAAAAAGAAAAACCAAATTGCAGTGTGATATGGGGAGTATAATGAATATGAATAAAATTAAAGTTCTCGACACGAGATCACTACTCAAGTACGATATAAATTTATTGAGAGAGACCAGAATCTAAACTTTTAATTTTAATAAGCCAATACGTTTGGGACCACTGGATGCTTTATTACCTACACTTTCATGTTTTTTATTAACAATTTTACCGTATTGCGTCTGGCATTGAAACTAAGTACTCTTTGATTTAGGCCCATTCTATTTATTGTTAAAATAAGCAAAAATGTGAACAATCATATTCATTAAATAAATTAAGAAAAACATTTAGAACTTTCTTTTGCATGTTATCAATGTATATTCATCAAACTATGGATTGTTACGTCCGTAGATAACTCCAGCATAACTTCAAACTATAAAGACACATTTTAAAAGAGGGAGGGTGGGGTTGAGTCGCAACTAAAGCTATTGAAGAACATACATACATATATAAACTCATAAATACACTGTTTTTAGTTTAATCTTATTTTTATTTATATAGACGAATTTAATTCTATCTTATAATATAAATTCAATATATAAATATAAATTTATTACATATTTTAGGCATTTTAGCATTTAGTTATATTAGTACAATTTTATATATAATAAAATTTTATTCGAGAATAATGGAAGGGGAAGAAAGAACTAAGAAAGAAATAAATTAAAAAAAGAGAAGAAAATAAAATAAAAATGAAAATAAGAATAAAGTAGATAAGAGTGTCACGATAGATTTTTACCATTTTCGTTTGTAAAAATTTGTGATTCATATAAGAATTTATACTAAGCAATATACATAATATGATGTAAATATATCCAACTTTATTATTGCAATCACCAAACAGTGAATAAGATATAACAAAATCTCATGGATTTCATATAATATTATTTCAAGTTCTATTCTTATTAGAAATTCGAACAATCAAACGTAGTCTAAATGTTTATGCAAATTGACCCATTTTTTAGATTAATTGAGTATTTTATCTTGTAAGTCGCGCTAGTTGGATTTTATAATAATCTCTTTGTGCATATGGAGGAGAGAGAAGCGCAAAATGTCCAACATACAGTAGAAATCAATCCATAATTTACTCAGCAAATGACGGACCGTTATGCTGGCATAATTCCTCATTATATGCAGCTTCACAATTCTTTCTAGGAGTACTTCATTCTATTTTTATATTTCCAAATCAGCGAAAATTCCTTTTTCTAAACGACTGTTTCCTATCCCCCGATCTTCTTTTCCACGAAATGAACTTTCCCTATGGTCTTCTGTGGGAAATTGCGACCCGGGTTCGAACAAACGAAGCCGGTCAAACAATAGTTATGGGCCTGTCTCGAGACATCTCCACACTTCCAAGACCAGAAGTTTCACGAGAGGATGGCCCAGTTTCGAGAGAGATCTATCTAGGCGAGACCAGATCTTTCTCTATCTTTAACCGAAACTTCCATCGTTCGATCCTTATCTCTTCTTCCCTCCTATAAATACCGGGCATGTCCGTTTTTTTTCCACACTTGAAGAAAACGAAAGCATCAGCAAGCGAGAGCGTCGGTCCGACGATCGATCACCAAACGTCTTTGAATCATCTTAACAGCAGCAGCAGAAGCAGGTACGATGTCGCTCATCCCAAGCTGGTTCAGCGGCCGTCGCAGCAACGTCTTCGACCCCTTCTCTCTCGACCTCTGGGACCCCTTCAAGGACTTCCCTTTCCCTTCCTCCTCCCTCTCTCCCTCTAATTTCCCTCAAACTTTCCGGGAGAACACCGCCTTTGTCAACACGAGGATCGACTGGAAGGAGACCCCGGAAGCCCACGTGTTCAAGGCTGATCTTCCCGGTCTCAAGAAGGAGGAAATCAAGGTCGAAATTGAAGACGATCGGGTGCTCCAGATAAGCGGCGAGAGGAACGTGGAGAAGGAGGACAAGAACGACACCTGGCACCGGGTGGAGAGAAGCAGCGGGAAGTTCATGAGGAGGTTCAGGCTGCCCGAGAATGCGAAGATGGATCAGGTGAAGGCCTCGATGGACAACGGAGTGCTCACCGTCACTGTTCCCAAGGTGGAGGAGAAGAAGCCTGAGGTCAAGGCCATTGAGATCTCTGGTTGAATTCAGCTTCTTTGTGGTTGCAGGAATGAGCGGTTCTCTGTCCAATGATGTTCAGATTTTCGTGAAAAACTACAATTTTGGATTGTTTTCTTTCGTTAACGTGTCATGTAAGAAGCTGTTGTGTGTCGCTGTAATCAATGTGTAATCTCTGTAATCAAGCGCCACAGTGGCGCTTGAATATGAATAACTTTGATGGGTTTTGCAGTATTCCATCTCCGGGTTGCCCGATCTGGATTCGATTGAGCTATATGACGCATGGTACCGGAGCAGTACCGTGTTAGTCATCGATTTTCAGTCGTTGTTGAGTCTCTACTGAAAGGACCTTTCGCCAAATTTGAAGATCACTGTTTGTTCGAAAGCTGCTGCTCTGCTAATTTAGTTGACACTAGTTGCAATGAACAAACTTCCTCTGGAGGGCTATCTCATATGGTTGTTGGATATGTCATGCAATGCAGATTTCATCATAGCAACGGTGCATTTGATTGGTGTGGTTTACAAAATCCCACGACCAACGTCAGACATTTACCGCACATTCAAACACTCGCACATTCTCTTCTAAGCTAAACCGTGTAATTGATGGACGCAGGTTCAATTCTAATAACCATCAGAAGTTCAGGGGGAGGGGAATCGGATGGGTCCTGATGATCCATCCCATGCAGCTTTTTCCTAAAGCCCCAACTAGTGAAGATCAAGAATCCACCAGCAGATCCATTTGTGTGCTCGTCCTTGGCCAGATCGGCGAGGCTCACCCTCCTTAGTAGTTGGGCGAGATTGCCCTAGCCTAACGACAATGAGGTTAAGCTTGTCGATCCATTGGCGAGGCTCACTCTCGCTAGATCCAGCAAGGCTCACCTTCCCTAGTCATTGAGCGAACTCACCCTCACTAGATCCAGTGAGGGCCCGCCTTGTTGATGACTGGGCGAGCTTACCCTCACTCAATAAGAGAGGTGAGTTTGTCACTAGCTAGTTGCCTTAGTCTAGCAACTAGTTAGATCGGCCCTCCCATCTGGCATGTCGTTGGAAAAAGGAGGAAGAAGGGGGAAGAAAAAAAAAGAGAGAGAGAGAGAAAAAAAGAAAAGGAAAAAAAAAGAAGAAAAATTAAAAAAATTAATTAAAAAATATTAAAAAATATTAATTAAAAAGTATTAGAAAAAATTTTTAAAAAATATGAAAAAATTGTTCACCGGCACTAGTTGACCAAATTTGGTCAAAAAATCGAATTGACACAATTGCAAAAAGTTGAGGATTCAATTGACCAAAATAATAAGTTTGTGATTGAATCAATATAATTGCAATATGTTTGAGACTTTTTTGATAATTTTTCTATTTTCACCCTAGAATCGGGAATTATCCACTAAAAACCGGTTTTGAAAAATTAGAATAGAGAATCGGACCATCAGTCCGATCTGATTCTTGGGTGGGTTCCAAACAAGCTTCACACATTCGGTGCAACATTTTCCAACAAGCCAAAGTAAAGCAAAAAAAAATAAAGAACTTCCTTATTCTTAATTGCAAGATCAGCAAAAAGATTGGACTTATATTAAAAATTAAGAGTCAAAGCCATGAGTGAGAGATAGAAAGACGACTCAAAAGAGGTGAGAGTGAGACGAAATGAGCACTTAGTTAATAGGTATTAAGCTTAAGATTAGGGATTTTATGGTTTTCATTTTTCTTAAATAATTTGCTAGAAATTTTTCTTAAAAATTAAATATATATATATCTATATTATTGATTCGGTTCGAGTAGGCGGGCGGGTGATTCCACACTTAAAATCGATAACCCGATCGATACCCACCGATTCCAATAAATTAGAACAAAAAACCATACTATTCCCTTGGGAATCACTGGTTTTGCTCTGGTCTGATTTGGTTCGGGTAGTTTGGATGGTTCTCGATTCTTTTGTATATCTTTAATAGTTATTGATATATATTTTTTTGTTTATATATTATATTAAAGAATTTTATGTACGAAGTCAATTAAATATCAACCACACATATAATTTTTTGATTCTTTTTTAAATTCATAATTAAAATACTATAATGAGACTGACATGGAAATTTAGCTGCAGTTGCTTCTGATAATTGGGTTAATCATCGTCCAACCCGGTCAAGCAATAGTTATGGGCCTGTCTCGAGACATCTCCAGACTTACAGACCAGAAATTTCGGGAGTGCAGTTTGAGAGAGCTCTGGGCGAGACCAGATGCTTCTGCGATCTTTTACAGAAACTTCCATTTTTCCATCCTTGGCTGTTCTTCTCTCATTTAAATACCAGGCATCTCCGGTCTTGCTTCGTCACTCAAGAAAAGAGGAGCATTTGCAAGCGAGGGCATCATTACAACAATCAATCGCTAAACGTCCTTGAATCATCTAGCAGCAGCAGCAGCAGGAGGGTACAATGTCGCTCATCCCAAGCTGGCTCGGCGGCCGTCGCAGCAACGTCTTCGACCCTTTCTCCCTTGACCTCTGGGATCCCTTCAAGGACTTCCCTTTGCCTTCCTCTTCCCTCGTCGCCTCTAATTTCCCTCAAACTTTCCGGGAAAACACTGCTTTTGTGAATACGAGGATCGACTGGAAGGAGACCCCAGAAGCCCATGTGTTCAAGGCGGATCTCCCTGGGCTCAAGAAAGAGGAAGTCAAGGTGGAGATCGAAGACGATCGGGTGCTCCAGATAAGCGGCGAGAGGGACGTGGAGAAGGAGGACAAGAAAGATACGTGGCACCGGGTGGAGAGAAGCAGCGGGAAGTTCATGAGGAGGTTCAGGTTGCCCGAGAATGCGAGGTTGGATCAGGTGAAGGCCTCGATGGAGAATGGAGTGCTGACCGTCACTGTTCCGAAGGTGGAGGAGAAGAAGCCTGAGGTCAAGGCTATTGAGATCTCTGGTTGAATTAAGCTTCTTGTAATTTCAAGAATGATCGCTCGTGTCCGGTAATGTTTGCGTCCGGTGAATAAGTGTAATTTTGGAGTTCCCTCTGTAATGAGTCATATAAGAAATTGTAGGTGTGTGTGACTGTGTAATCGAAGTGTCATCTCTGTTTATGATGTTATATTGTAGTTTTCTCGGGCCATAAGGCGGGAGTTATATATGAATAATCTTCCTCGAGTTTTGCAGTATCTCATCTGTGGTTTGCCCGATCAGGAATAGATTGAGCTGTTTACAAATAGTATGGAGCAGTACCCTCTTGGTCATTTATTCACGGTTGATGTTGAGGGTCTGAACTGAGAGGGTTTTGGCCAAATTTGGAGATCTTGCTGGCACCCTATTAGCACAATAAACAAAATTTCCTTTCTCCATTGAGGCTATCTGATCCGCCATTCTTAAGTTCCACTTCCTTCATATGGTTGTTGGCTAATTCGTGCATTGTATATTTTATAGTAGAAAGGTCCATCTGATTGGTGTCGTTTACAGAAATCCCACGATAGATGTCAGAAAACTACCATCCTTTCAAACTCCTGAAGGGTGTAATTGACAGTCGTGAATTCTATTTGAACGACTATCAGCAGTTCGATGGAGGGAAACCCGTGACTTAACTCCTAAATTGCTGACTATTGAAGAACAAAAAGGCGATTAGAACCCCATCGCTGAGGATATGACGGGAAGCATAACCATGTAGGCCACTGCGATACGAAAAGGGTACGGCATTTCCGCATGAGGCTAGCTGTGATGTTGCTGATGCTGGGTCTTGCGACCTTGGCCTGCAAGATCCGCCCCGCAAGCACACATCTTCAGAACACGAAGGCGCAGGAGTGGGGCCTGGGGCCAACCGGAGAATATGATCTCCGTGCTCTTTCCCCAGGGAGAATGCCATGGGGTTCTTCATCATCGGGAGCGAATTATAAAGCCTTGACAGCCAATTTACGGTGCTTTGCTGTTCACAAAATCATAGGGCGAAAAGGAAAAAACATCAAGCAAGAATAGGAGTACGTGAAGAGGAGGTACCCTCGAAAGCCATCACGATCAGTGTACTATTAGTTTTGCCATATTATACATTCAGTGATCCTACAAAAAGGAAAAGAGAAACTGCATCAGCAGAAGTGGGCAAAATTGTACGAACCAGAACCCCGCACAAGTCCCAGCACTCGAAAGGGATGGATTAAGCTCGATGACAAGTTTCTGAACGTCACGATGGAGTCATTGCGTTTAAAACATGATCTCTGTGTAGTTGTACTGCCTCTCTTCATGTGGACTGTTCGTGCAGTACACAGCTCAAGCTATTCTGTCTGCATCTTTCGTAGGAGTTGTGGGAGGGAAACCCACTTCTTAGTTACTCTTTTTTTGTTTTTCTTCTTTTCTTTCTTTTGGCTAAGTGAAAATCCATGCAGCTATTTCCAATACACAACAAAACTCATTTCCCCTTAAGATCAGATAATCAAGTTAATCGGTTTTCAAAGGGAAAATTTAATGGCAAAGATGCCATCGTTACTTTCACTCAGTTAATGTGACATGACGAGCTATCACATTCTCAATTTCGTTGAAAATAGTGACTTCCTCGATTTTATATCTAAAGGTACAAAGGAACGACCTTATCACAAGGGAAAAATAAACCATGGGGTAGTTGAATTGCAATTTTTTAAGTGGTAGATATGGATAAAATATTATAAATATTACAATTTAAGAATTCATGTAAGAAGACAATTAAATATCAAACACACATGTAATATGCTGATTTGTGGACTTTCAACTTTTTCAAAGTTTAAAAAAAAATTCACTAATCTCTCCCAATTTTAAAATTGATGTCTAGTGGAAAAAAGAAAAATCAAAATTGCAATGTGATACGGGAGTAGAATGAATATGAATAAAATTACAGTTCTCGACACGAGATCACTACTCAAGTATGATATAAATTCATTAAGAGAAACCTGAATCTAAACTTAAACTAAACATAATTTGTCGGAGCGATTTTTAACTTTTAATTTGAGCAATCCAATACGTTTGGGACCAATTGATGCTTTATTACCTACACTTTCATGTTTTTTATTAACAATTTTACGGCGTCTGGCATTGAAACTAAGTACTTTCTTTTGCATGTTATCAGTGTATATTCATCAAACTATGGATTGTTGCATCGGTAGATAACTCTAGCATAACCTCAAACTATATAGACACATTTTAAAAGAGTGAGGGTGGGGTTGAGTTGCAACTAGCGTTATTGAAGAACATAGATACATATATAGACTTCTAAATACATTGTGAGGATAAAAATTCAATAAAACTCGGTGAGACAAATGTACTTTGCGTTTGGTAGTCAAGATAAAAATTTAGGATAGAATAAAATTTACCATATCCTGCATTTGATGCTTGCTTAAGATATGATAAAGTTGGGTATAAAATGAATATAAATTGGATAAAATTATCCCAAGGGAGATGAGATAAATATGAGTAGGATTTCTAATATCTATATTAAGAATTTTTTTCTCAAATAATAGTTTTCTTAAATTAACAAATTAAAATTATATTTCAATATAAATAATATTTGAATTCTAATATAAGAAATTCAAAATAATAATTTTTTTAGTTTTTTAATTTAATCTTATTTCTATATATATTCGAATTTAATATTATTTTATAATATAAATTCAATATATAAATAGATATTTATTACATATTTTAGGCGTTTTAGCATTTTAGGTATATTAGTACAATTTTCTATATAATAAAATTTTATTAGATAATAATGGAAGGGGAAGAAAGAAATAAAAAAGAAATTAATTAAAAAAAGAGAGCAAAATAAAATAAAAAAGAAAACAAAAGTATAGTAGACAAGAATATCACAAGAGATTTTTGCCATTTTCGTTTCTAAAATTTGTGATTCATATATGTATTAAAATATATATATACACACATATAATATGATGTAAATATATTCGATTTTATTATTGGAGTCAACAAATAATGGATATGATATAACTATCCAGTCTTATCATAATTAGAAATCCGGACAATCAAACGTAACTTAAATGTTTATGCAAATTGACCCATTTTTTTAGATTAATCGAGTATTTTACCTGACAAGTTGCACTAGTTGGATTTTATAATAATCTCTCTGTGCATATGGAGAAGAGAGGCGCAAAATGTCCAACATGCAGTAGAAATCAATCCATAATTTACTCAGCAAATGACGGACCGTTATGCTAGCATAATTCCTCATTATATGCAGCTTCACAATTCTTTCTATGAATACTTCATTCTATTTTTGTATTTCCAAATCAACGAAAATTCCTTTTTATTGTTTCCTATCCCCTGATCTTCTTTTAGAGCTGGCAAAATGGGTCATAAACCCATATTATGACCCATTTTTAGTTAAATGGGTCATATATGGATCAAGTGAAAGTTAAATATGGGTCGAAATAGATCGATAAAGTAAAGCACGAAAAAAAAGGGTATGAATGGATTATTAGGAAACCAACTTTGAACCCATGGCCTTCCCTCTTCAACTTCATAAAAATGTTTTTTTTTTATATAAAAAGTCAAAATTATAATTATTTTTATATTTTATTTTATTTTTTCTTTTTTTTTTCTTCCTTCCTTAACCGGCGGCCGGCGACAAGCCGAGCGAGGCTCGAGCTCGCCAGCACACGAGCTTGAGGTTGCCGACGACTAGTGAGGCTCGAGCCTCACCGGATTTGGCGAGACTTGAGCTCGTTGGCATCGAGTGAGGCCTTGGCCTTGCTAGATCGGCGAGATCGAGCCCTGCCCAACGCTGGCGAGACTCAAGCTCGCCGGTGTCAGGTGGGCCTCGACCTCGTTAGATCGACAAGATTGAGCTTTGCACGACACTAGCGGAGCCTTGGTCTCACCAGATCTAGCGAGACTCGAGCTCGCCGGCGTCAGGCAGAGCCTCGGCCTCGCCGGATCGGCAAGATTGAGCCCCGCTCGACGCCGGCGAGCTAGATCTCACCTATGGCCGTTTGCCGGCCGGCGGCCGGCCAAAGAAGAAGAAGAAAAAAAAAGAGAAAAGAGAAAAAAATAATTATTGAAAATTTAAAAAATATATTTTAAAAATAAAAAAATTATAAACAATTATATTTAAAAAAATAAAAATTCGATTTTTTAAAAAAGTATTCTAAAAAGAATTATAAAAATTTTCCATTAAATTTGTATTGCATAAAAATTGTTAAAAAATTGTATTGCATAAAAATGTTTTAACAATACTTAAAAAAAAATCATAAAAATGAGCTTTTTTAGGTTTAGTTAAAAAAATTTCATGTTACAGCTTTTAGTTATTCAATGGTACATTCATTTCAAATAAGAGAAGCATGTGCATGGTCTAATTCTTTATAAATATTTCAATTTATAAGTTTTTTTAACTTTTTTTTAATCCTATTAACATATAGTAGAGGTGGGTTTTCTTAGAATATTAATATGTTTTAGCAATACGAGTTGCGTTGGGTATGAGTTGGGTATGGGTCAGGTATATGTTGTGTATTAGTCACTTGATTTACATTATATGAATATGGGTCAAAACGGGTTAAATGAGTTAAATATGTGTCGATCTATTTTCAACCCGATCCAAACATGATCCGACCCACCCATTTGACGGGTATACCTCATTTTCCACGGGATAAACTTTCCCTGTAGTCTTCCGTAGGAAATTGCGACCTGGGTCGAACAAACGAAGCCGGTCAAACAATAGTTATGGGCCTGTCTCCAGACATCTCCACACTTCCAAGACCAGAAGTTTCACGAGAGGATGGCCCAGTTTCGAGAGAGATCTATCTAGGCGAGACCAGATCTTTCTCTATCTTTAACCGAAACTTCCATCGTTCGATCCTTATCTCTTCTTCTCTCCTATAAATACCTAACATGTCCGTTTCGTCTTCCACGCTTCGAGAAAACGAAAGCATCAGCAAGAGAGAGAGCCAGTACGACGATCAATCGCCAAACGTCTTTGAATCATCTAACAGCTGCAGCAGAAGCAGGAACGATGTCGCTCATCCCAAGCTGGTTCGGCGGCCGTCGCAGCAACGTCTACGACCCCTTCTCTCTCGACCTCTGGGACCCCTTCAAGGATTTCCCTTTCCCTTCCTCCTCCCTCTCCGCCTCTAATTTCCCTCAAACTTTCCGGGAGAACACCGCTGTTGTCAACACGAGGATCGACTGGAAGGAGACCCCGGAAGCCCACGTGTTCAAGGCTGATCTTCCCGGTCTCAAGAAGGAGGAAATCAAGGTCGAAATTGAAGACGATCGGGTGCTCCAGATAAGCGGCGAGAGGAACGTGGAGAAGGAGGACAAGAACGACACCTGGCACCGGGTGGAGAGAAGCAGCGGGAAGTTCATGAGGAGGTTCAGACTACCCGAGAATGCGAAGATGGATCAGGTGAAGGCCTCGATGGAGAACGGGGTCCTCACCGTCACTGTTCCGAAGGTGGAGGAGAAGAAGCCTGAGGTCAAGGCCATTGAGGTCTCTGGTTGAATTCAGCTTTGTGTTTACAGGAATGAGCGGTTCTCTGTCCAATAATGTTCAGATTTTCGTGAAAAACTACAATTTTGGATTGTTTTCTTTCGTTAATGTATCATGTAAGAAGCTGTTGTGTGTCGCTGTAATCAATGTGTCATCTCTGTAATCAAGCGCCACAGTGGTGCTTGAATATGAATAATTTTGCAGTATTCCATCTCTGGGTTGCCCGATCTGGATTCGATTGAGCTATATATAACACTTGGTACCGGAACAGTACCGTGTTAATCATCGAATTTTAGTCGTTGTTCAGAGTCTCTACTGAAAGGGCCTTTAGCCAAATCTGAAGATCGCTGTTTGTTCGAAAGCTACTGCTCTGCTAATTTAGTTGACACTACTTGCAATGAACAAACTTCCTTCCTCTGGAGGCTATCTGATATGGTTGTTGGATATTTCATGCAATGCAGATTTCATCATAGCAACGGTGCATTTGATTGGTGTGGTTTACAAAATCGCACGATCAACGTCAGTCATTTACCGCACATTCAAAAACCCGCACATTCTCTACTAAGCTAAATCGTGATGGACGCGGGTTCAATTCTAATAATCATTAGGAGTTCAAGGGAGGGGAATCGGATGGGTCCTGATAATCCATCTTATGCAACTTTTTCCTAAAGCCCCAACTACCGAAGAGCAAGAATCCACCAGCATGGCCTGCGACAGCGGCGATTAGAGCACTGATGTCAAAGGACATGACGGCGTGCATCACCATGTAAGCTGCCACGATACGAACAGTATACATTGCCGTCCGCATGAGACCTGCAACGTTGCTGATGCCGGGTCTTACGAGCCTGGCGTGCGAGATCCACTCCACGAGCACAGAGAGCCAGAACACGAAGGCCCAGGAGCGGGGACCGGGCCAACAGGAGAATATGATCTCCGTGGTGTTTCCCCATTGAAACGCCATGTGGTTCTTTGTCATCGGGAGTGAATGGTGAAGCCTTTGGCCGACAATTTATCGTGCCTTCATGTTCACAAGTTCAAGCGAGGGAAAATGGATGAAGAGCAGGCGTAGTACATGAAAGGCATGAAAGGCGGTACCCACGAAAGCTATCACGATCATTGTACTATCCGTTTGCCTTATGACATTCAGCGATCCCCCCCCCCCCCAAAAAAAAAAAACCTACGGTAGGAGGGGGCAAAAGCGTATGAACCAGAACCGCGAGAAAGTGCCAGGACTCGAAAGGGATGGGATCGGTCGATGACAAATTTCTCGACTTACGACGGAGTCATTGCGTCTAATGCTTGATTTCTGCGTACTGCCCCTCTTCGTGTGGGCTGCTTGTGCAGTACAAAGATCAAACCTTAGACATGAGCGCAGTGAACCTCTGTTTCTCCCCAGCTTTTGTGAAAGTTATGGCGTGGGATTCCCAATGTTGGATCACGGCATGCCGACTTTGCTTATTATGCACATGCTCGAAAAGGTTTAAACTTTTTATCCAAATGACCTTAAAAATTGGTTAAAACAGTGAAATCCTAGTTATTTAATGATAAGGGTATACGGTACTTAGAATTTTCAGTACAATTAAGGCACAAAGTCGGGAAAAACGTTTACCTTTTTTTTTTTCTCTATTTTGTTCTTGACATTATTTGCTGGACATTAGTAGATGCCTAATACCAATCAGGGAAGGATCACTGAAAGAATTCTTATCCATTACCTGGAGAAAAGCCACGGGTTCAAGTTCGACAATCAATCTCCGAGTTCCACGATCCACAGCAAGTTGTAATCCGTCTCGGTGAGAGCCGACATCTCGGCAAGGACAGACGAGGTAGAGCCAATAATTTGTGAAAATTGACAGGCTACGCAAAATGCCTCCTGCACCCGTCTAATCCAGGTTTTCCAAAGCTGAGCCATTTGTATATTATTAATTTATATGCAAAAAGTTCCAGGGGAGATGGAAGTTCGACGATGCTAGAGATCTTCTTCTTCTGCTCCACAATAAAACTTGATCCGTGTGCGAAGAGGCTCTGTGAAGCTCTTCATACTTGAATTAGGAATACCCTCCACCGACACTTTTCCGGACGTCCTGAGTGGAGGAGAAAGTCGCGAAGATCATGGAGGACATACTCTTTACGAAAACCACAAACGTCTGCAATTCGCATTTTGCGTGATGCCCCGTCAAACAAAAGCATACTCTGTAGGGAGCTTATTATGATTAATGAGCCAAAGGAGAGTCTGGATCCTGGGAACGACTCCAGTCATTCTTTACTGGGAGTGGAGGAAAATTCGTCAAGACGAGGGCCGCCTTGTGGCTGCCTACGAGGGTCGCACGCCCCTCACCCAGATCTAGGTGAGCCCGTCGCGGCCGAGGTCAAAGGTCGCCTCGCCAAAGACCACAATGGCCTTTTGGACGATGGTCATGGGCAAAGCAGCCTTCGCTCAAATATGGGGAAGACTGCCTCGTCCACGGCCAGCAAGGGCCCAGCGACACTCATTGGCCACAGTTGGGGGGGAAAAAAGTGAAGGAGAAGAGAAAAAAAGAAAAAGAATAAAAAATAGAAAAAACGGAAAATATTAAAATATTTTTACAAATTGTCCGAAAAGGTAAAAACTTCAGTCGGTCCTTGTTCTCGTATGAGTGTACATACTTTTAGATAACGTCCAAACATATTTGACGCGTTTGTTGTAATAGTCCACAGCTTGAAAAGTACCAAATGTATCATGCTGTACAATGCATTTAGTAAAGCGTATCTCGTTTAGATTTCAAAATTGTCTTATACTGAAAAAACGTGTCATATTCCAGTAAAATTTAAGTTTTACATTATATCATTATGATAAGACAAACATAAACTACCAGCCTACATTAATCTCGAACAAGTCAAAGGAGTAGTGAATTCGAGCCATTCAGATGAGCTCGGCTGGTTAGAAACAAAACAAAGATTTGCTCCAACACAAATTTGCATAGATTTCATCGTTCCATCTGAAGCATAGCTGTTCTGTGCTGTTCTTCAACGCCAGAAGACCAAATCTGCACTTTCTGCAGTACACAAACTTCATTCTGTGCAGTGCTTAAGTAGAACAACTCTGTGCTGCTAGAACGATGTCAGCAACTCAACTAGCTCGCTCAGACAATGGGAAGAATATCCACCATCACCTATACTAACTTCAACCTCGTGCTTCAAATCCAAGACCCTCTGCCTCATCTCTTCACCTTCCTTTTCCTTCATCAATGTTCTAACAGCTCTTTCCACTGTCCCTCTCTCTATCTCACCCTCCAGTTCTAATCCAACCTTCCATTCATGAGTCAAGTACCTCGCATTCACCTTTTGGTCACCAAAGCATGGTTGACATATCATTGGAACACCTTCACATATACTCTCCAAGGTGGAGTTCCATCCACAGTGGCTCCAAAACCCTCCCACCGCATCATGAGCCAGTACTTTCTTCTGAGGTGCCCATTTCACAATGCATCCCCTGTCCTTAACACATTCTTTGAATTCTTCATCCATTGAGTCGAACCATTCTGAACCCAGAATGGAGCCAGGCCTAATAACCCACAAGAAAGGCTCCTTGCTATTTGCCAGACCCCAAGCCATTTCCGACAATTGGTCTTGCGTCAAATGTGCTATACTTCCTAAACTCACATAAATGACTGAATTATGAGTTTGCTTGTCAAGCCATGTTATGCAACCAGTATCCTCTTGCAGTAAGCTAACATCTGACGTAGGAGCAAGTTTGTGTAGAGGGCCTATTGGAAAAATCGGAACTTGGTACCGTTGGTGGAGTTGCGCCAGAGGTAGCTCTTCGAGGCAGTGAATTGTGTTGAATATAATGGCCGAAGACGATCTGATATTATACGTCAAGACTACCATCTCTAAGAAATGGTCCAAACTTCCAAAATTGGAGAGTGGTAGGTCTTTGAACCTGAGGGGCTGATGCAGGGGCACCAGACCCTGCAACATGGAATCTAATAAAACACAACACAAGCCAGTTGTCAGTTAGCACAACGACAAGTGAGCTAGAACCCATCAGCCTATAAACTTAGCAGTTGATGACACTCAGGATAAAAATCTGGTTTGGCCGTCAAACTTGCATGATGACACAGAAACCAGTCTTGACTGAAGCATAGGCAGAGAAGAGACTCGTTGGATCATAGACTACGAGGTCATGCTGAAGGTCTCATCTACAGATTTTAAAACTGCAATTGATGTTCGGCAAAACATCCATCCTTACAAACAAAATGGATAAAGCGCAAGATCTCTCCGTGACCATGATATTAATTAGGAAGGAGAAAGAGCATGTACCTGGGACAGGGATGTGTCCTTGTGCCTTTAACTGGAGAAGAATCGGGCGGACTATGGTAGTAGCAGCATTGCTCGTGTGTAAAGGAATGCTAGGAATCTTCAAATCGCGGGCAACGGCTTCTGAGAAGTACACGAGTGCATCGTAGATGATGCAGCAAATCTTGTCATCTGACTCCATAAGGTTTGTGTCCCGAGTTAGGCACTCCCTAAAGCTGGACTCACAGTTGACATTAAGCCTCAGCACAATGCCTATCAGATCAGGGTTTCGAACCTCTTCTTCAGACAAGCCGTCAGGTATGCATAAGAATGTGAAATCGGGGTGAGCAGAAGAATCTGGACTGTTGAATTGTGTGTGAGCAATTGTGATGGAGAAGCCCTTGGACTTGAGGACAGTCGCCAGCTGAAGCATAGGAGTGAGGTGACCCTGGAATGGTCCCGGGACCAGGACCAATCTCTTACCATTTCGCTCTTGATTTTCCATCCTCTATATCCTTATTTCAATCAAAGATATTCAGATGCTATGCGAAGTTATGCTCTTGAAGACAGGCTGTTGCTGATCCAGGCTGGTTGTACTCTCTTTGAAAGTTTACCCAGAAGAGAAGTAAAGGGACGGCGGATGCGAAGACCCGGCAATGAAGGACAACCAAGCAGGTTACTCCTAATGGTCAATTTGCGAAAGCTAGAAATAGAAGCATATTGCAAACGTCTGTGGTCAAGTTTGACCCGGCATTTGATGAATATTTTGAAAAGCGCTCCCTCTCCCCCTCCCCCTCTCTCTGTGGTCAAGTCTGACACGGCATTTAATGAATATTTAGAAAATCTCTCTCTCTTCTCTCCGTGGCTTCTGCTTCTTGGCAGCTGTTCTGATTCACAGCATCTTGATTCAGATAATTTATTTGGATGAGCAATTAAAGGAAGTATCACGTCGACCCTCTTCCCTGGCTGCTCCTCGTGAACTAGTGGATAAGACATATACTGCTGGCTAGGAAAATTCCTAATAATTCCTGAAGTGAAGCCAAACAAAAGACAAGCGAACAAGACGGAGCCGAGAATTGTAAAGATTAGAGTTAGGCTTTTTTATAAAAGTATTGCTTGTTTAGATTACATCAGTGTCTCAGACACAACAACCCAAATTGATGCGACTCTCGAAACACAAAAGAAAGAGAAGAATCAGACAGACTCTGCACACACGAAGCCACGAATTCACATTTTGCCAATCTGAAGTTACCATTGCACACTCAGCCAGAGATCTCGACGGCCTTGACTTCAGGCTTCTTCTCCTTGGGAACAGTAACGGTGAGCACTCCGTTCTCCATCGACGCCTTCACCTGATCCATCTTCGCATTATCGGGCAACCCGAACCTCCTCATGAACTTCCCGCTGCTACGCTCCACTCGGTGCCACTTGTCGTTCTTGTCCTCCTTCTCCGTCTTCCTCTCTCCACTAATCTGGAGCACCCGATCGTCCTCGATCTCCACTTTCACTTCCTCCTTCTTGAGCCCGGGAAGATCGGCCTTGAACACGTGGGCTTCGGGAGTTTCCCTCCAGTCGATCCTGGTGTTGACTAAGGCGGAATTTTCCCGGAAAGTAGAGGCGGAGAGGGGAGAGGAAGGGAAAGGGAAGTCCTTGAAGGGGTCCCAGAGGTCGAGCGCGAAGGGGTCGAAGGCGTCGCCGCGTCGGCCACCGAACCAGCTGGGAATGAGCGACATGGTCTCCGAAAAAGTCGGTGGATTGAAGCTTGACGTCCGAGGACGCGAGGTATAGATTTCTGCTCGGCTCTGAAGATTCGTGGTGATTTTGGTTGCTTGCTTGCTGGATCCTTGTCGGAAGGAGTGACGTGCTGGGTATTTATAGGGAGAAGGAGGGGTCTTCCTCGTACGTTCGTGAGACGTCTGGAACGAGGTTTAAGCCTGAGCGAAGGTTCTGGTCATGGGCTTCTAGCTCTTTCTGGAGGCTGGGCCTTGCTCAAGGACGATCGGACATAATCTGTCATGGGCTTCTAGCTTCTTTTAATTATTCATAGCAATGGCCCTCGGTTATGAAATTTTCTTCCTAAATTTTCCATATGTGCCTACTCAAGTCAAAAGATCAATTGAACTTGTGTGTTTGACCCCTATGTTGCACATTAGCTGCATCCATGCTATTCACGCCGCCTCACATGGCCGAACTTTCATCGAGTATCATTTGGAATTGCTTTCTTGCATCATAAACTTCATGAAGACAATTGTTTCATGAAGAAGAGAATTATCGCTGAAAATGAATCTCTACCATCACTTTTTTCTAGTAAAGGCCATAAGTCCAGCATCTTCCATTTCAATCGTGTCCTCGACCAGAGAAGGAAAAATGGTGGAGGAACCTTAGGAGGTGGGACTCCCCTCTAAATGAGTTAATCTGGATTGCTTATTGGAAACATGTGACATTCCCATGCCAGTGGTGAACAACAGGTTCAGTGAACATCTAGTTTAAAGATTTTAAAGACCCCGTGTGACAAACACATGATTTAGTTTTCACCCATTTTGATAGAAGTTCAGGTTATTTGGGGTGGATTTAGATAAATTTACAAAGTCGAGGGGAACAAAGTAAAAGAAGCCAGCTCCCCACACTATGAAAAGTAATCCAAACGAGGAAAGTCCTTAAAAGACAACCAAAGGAAAGCTCATATGGCCTGTCTATTTTGCCTGATATCCGGCTTTACATCTGAAAGCGGTATGTTCACTGGTTCTCAGCAATTGAATTTCACCACCGTAGTGAATCTATGTCCCTCGCAGGCTCTGTGCCCTCCCAATTTTTTGCCATTAAATTAAAGTGCAACAGATAGCTTGGGTCGGACAAAGAGAGCTGTCAATCAATAAGAGATCTTGTTAATATCTTACATTCGCATTCCCCCTTTCTTATAATTTCTGTTTTTTTTTTTTTTTTTTTACTTTTTTTTGTTGAATTGTAACGACATTCATCGAAAATAATAGTAGGGCATGTTGATCAATCTCAAATGCAAATATTGACACTACCCGTTCACTTGACACATCATTGAGTGTGCTCATGTAAACCTTATATGCGTTTGTGTCATAAAAGAGACAGCTTATTTTTGTACACGAAAGCTAAATGTATCACAACTGAATCGACTCTTTCCATGACATGTTTAAACAAGTTTGATAATACAGTTGACAAGTTAATTAGGTGAACACAATGCACTTTGGATATATTTAGACTAGACTAGTCAAATGGTGATTTGGGTTCGAATTTGGGTTGGGTCAAAAAATTATCCTACTCAAATTAATTCATTTAATTAGCTTTGACTCATTTTTATGCAATATGAACTTAATAACTTATACCCGACTTAACCCCCAATACTCATTTCACACATGACCTAATCAATATTGCTAAAACACTTGTATATTTAACTCAACTTAAGAAAATCCGTACCTAATATAAGATAAAAGTATGGAGTGCCCAATATCGAGAGAGAATGGAGAGGGAGTTACTATTTAACAACCATATTAAATTGATTTATGACCCATAGAGTTAGGTCTAAACCCATTTATGACCATTAACTAAATATAACTAATACATTTAACAACTCATCTCATTAAATATGGATTAAGACAAGTATAATTTAGACACATTTGATCACACTTACATATGTCTAAACATATTTCTAATAATCTGTTTTTTTTTTTTTATTTAAGTGTTAGTAGTGCATATCTTAAACATGTCAAAATATACCCATTTGATTTACTAGATTTTGATATCCAAAATCTGCTCGATATTCAGATTCAGAATGTGCTCGTTTGAATATCTAGAATTTAATAGCCAAAATATGTCTGTGTATTATCTCATATGTAGTTATTTGATAAATGCATTAAATTGAGTTGAGATATATGTGTTATACTTGTGAGTATGCATATATCATGGTTTGAATGAGATTAATGTGATTCCATCACTCATATAGTGGTGAGTGACAATGCCTCGAGTGTTTCAAGATGCCTCATGGGTCGGGATGCCTTGTGGTAGAAGTTTGCATGATGCCTCAGAGATGAGATGTCTTATGTGTTGGGATACCCCGGGAGTGTATGTGAGGATGAAGTATTAATAAATAAAACTATTGTTATAAGTAGAACCAAATTATTTGTGTGAAACATGATGTGCACATGCATGAGTCTGGATGGATGTTTTGTTGGTTGACAATTTTTGTGGTAGATGAAAATAAAAGTAAAGTATGTTTATGTTTGTATTATACTTATTGGATGATTATGCAATCATTTTGTATATACTGGGTGAAGTAATAATATGATTTTTCTAACTCAAAACAAGAGATTTCATTTACTAAGCTTTAGCTCATCCCTCTTATTTTTCAAACGTGTAAGATGGACACATCTTAACCCTTGCATTATGGAGTCCCTGTATATAATGAAACTTTTTATGAAAGTGTACTTGAATAAGAGTCTAGAATAATATATACCAGGTGTAGTTTTAAGATATGGGTTGACGTAGGAGGTTTTGTGGAGTGGGTTCATTTCTAGTTCGTTGCCTAGTATTGAAATCTTGATGGAGGGTTAGTTGGCCTGTTAAGTAGCTTCGATTCGGACGTTGGAGATGCAGTAGGCAGAGAAGTTATTGATCCATGACTCAATCTAGTCATTTGCATAAACAGATTTTTCGAACTACAATATAGTTTGGAGATAGGTCTCCCTACCCCTTACCCAAACTTCTATTATTTTGCTTGTAATGTAATGAACTTATGAACTCATATGTAGTATAAATAAAAGAAGCAAAAGTATGTTGGTTATAATTGTAAAACTTTAATGGTTAAAAGAATATTTATAAATGTACGAATAGAAGCATATAGTAAACGTCTGTGGTCAAGTTTGACCCGGCATTTGCTAAATATTTAGAGAAGCTCGCTCTCCCTCCCTGTGGTCAAGTTTGACACCGCATTTAATGTCAACTTTCCATCCTCTCTATCCTTTTTTCAATCGAAGATATTCAGATGCTATGCGAAGTTATGCCCTTGAAGACGGGCTTTTGCTGATCCAGGCTGGTCTTACTCTCTTTGAAAGTCTAATTGTATGAGAAGTAACGGGACGGAGGATGCGAAGATCCGGTAATGAAGGACAAACAAGCAGTTCACTCCTAATGGTCAATTGGCGTAAGCTACGAATAGAAGCATATTGTAAACGTCTGTGGTCAAGTTTGACCCGGCATTTGCTGAATATTTAGAGAAGCTCGCTCTCCCGTGGTCAAGTTTGACACGACACTTAATGTCAACTTTCCATCCTCTCTATCCTTTAATCGAAGATATTCAGATGCTATGCGAAGTTATGCCCTTGAAGACGGGCTTTTTCTGATCCAGGCTGGTCTTACTCTCTTTGAAAGTCTAATTATATGAGAAGTAATGGGACGGAGGATGCGAAGACCTAGTAATGCAGGACAAGCAAGCAGTTCACTCCTAACGGTCAATTTGCGTAAGCTACGAATAGAAGCATATTGTAAACGTCTGTGGTCAGGTTTGACCCGGCATTTGCTGAATATTTAGAGAAGCTCGCTCTCTCTCCCTGTGGTCAAGTTGACGAGGTATTTAATGAAATATTTAGAGAATCTCTCTCTCTCTCTCTCTCTCTCTCTCTCTCTCTCTCTCTGTGGCTTCTACTTCTTGGCAGCTGTCCTGGTTCACAGCATCTTAAATCAGATAATTTATTTGGATGAGCAATTAAAGGGAATATCACGTCAACCCTCTTCCCTGGCTGGTCCTCGTGAACTAGTGGATAAAATATACACCGCTGGCTAGGAAAATCCCTAATAATTCCTGAAATGAAGCCAAACAAAAGACAAGCGAACAAAATCAAGGAGTAAAGCAAAGATGCCCTCTGGCAACAAATCCTGAAGTTGGTGTTGGAAAAATATGACTTCGAAATGGGTTGAACAATGAAATCGGATCGAGTAAAACAACTCGGACTTTGAGGCGTGATATCACTTTTTTTAAGAATTTATTTGCCCCATAATGTTGCTAATGGTCACTGGTAAAAATCCTCCCGGATATAACAAAGTCTCGGATGAAAATACTAGATAGCAATTCTAGTATTTCTCCAGGGTCTCTTTAGGAAACAACCGAAAAATTGGCTGCAATTTTTCAGAAATAAGACTCAAAAAATGACCATTTTTTTTTCTTCTGAAAATTGACAAGTATATATATGAAATAGTCTTACAACTCTTCGTGAACTTGCCAAAGAATGAACAAACACGTCCTTTAGAAAAATTGTTCGGATAAACAAATGCGACTTTTTGGAAGAAGTCGAAAAACGAATAATTGTAACCTTTCGGGAAAAGTTAAAACCGAATAAGTGATTTTCCAAAGGTTGTCTTAAAAAGACACAAACAAAATTCGGAATTTTTTTTTAAAATAGAATTTCGAATTTTCATTTTTTTATTTCCGAAATTCTGAAAATAAAAGGCAATCTTTGAATTTATTAAAACTTAATAACATAAAAATAAAATAAAATAAAGGGATTAGCGCTAATTAAATCGCAGGCGTGCAAAGTGCTAAGCGCACACCCGCACGCGGGTATGGTGGGGTCTAGCCCCACCCAATCATTCCTTTAACTACAAAAAGGAAATTCCACATTTTTAAATTGACCCACTTTCTCTCACTTTTTCTATGTGGAGCAAAGGAAAAAATACTCATTTTGTTGGAACTTTGAGCGACTTCGTCTCTGAATAAGTCGGTGGAATGAAGCTTGACTTTGCAGGACGCGAGGGATTGATTTCTGCCCGGGTTTGGAGTTTCTTGGGAATTTGCTTGCTTTCTGGATCCTTGTCGGAAGGAAGGGGACGTGCTGGGTATTTTTGGGGAGAAGAGGAGGTCTTCTCGCGCGTTCATGAGATTTCCGGAACGAGGTGTAAGACTGAGCGAGCGTTCTGGTTATGGGCTTCAAGCTCTTTCTCGACGCTGCGTAACATGTTCAACTACGCCTTCTCTTACCCTTCCTCATATTTGTCTGTCAATTCTGTTCCTTTTTGCCATCGCGCATTCACATTTGAAGATCATTTTAATAATCGAAAATAATTGATTTGGTTGAGCGCCATCTCATCGGTATGTCGTGTAATATAGGTGTTATATAGAATGTTTTTGTTCAACTTCAATGATCCTAGAAATAATCGAAATCATACGTTACTCATGGCTGGCCCGTTTTTAATCGCTTAGCATTTATAAAAAGTTCAAAAAAAAAAAAAGTTCCTCTGATGATGACAAAAGCAAGAAAGCGTCAAGAATTCAATCCCGGATTTCATTGTTCATGGTCATGGCCCTCCTATCCAAAAACCCTTAGGCTCGCCTAGATTGCCTACTCAAGTTAAACAATCAATACAACTTATTTGTGCAATAATCACATGCATTTATGTGAGCATAATGTCGTGAAGCATCAATTCATACTGCGCTACATGAGATGACCTAAAACCATATATTGTCTGGAATAGCTTTCTTACATTACAATGTGAAGAAGAGAAAGTCATTGTTGAAAAGAAAACAGATGTCTCTACCACTACCCTTTTCCAATAAAGTGTCTTAAGTCTAGGATCTTAGGTTTGTTATCATTTCTCAATTAAAGAAGGGATTATAATTCAAATAGTTCCTAAACTTTGGTTCAATTACAATATGTCTCTAACCTTTCAATTTGTACACGGCAGTCCTTGAATTTTGGCTCAATATGTAATGTCGTTCTCAAACTTTTAATCTGTTTAATAATCCCCATACTACTGATGAATATTCAATATGGTCATTCCGTTTAAATCTAGGAGGTTAAATAGAACATCTATCAATAGTTCAGAAACCATATTAAAAAAATTGAAAGTTGAATAATGGTATTCCACGTTGGACCAAAGTTCAATAGGTACATAGAACAAATTAAAATTTTATGGACGATATTGCACATTGAATCATGAACAATTTATGTCATTTTCCTACCAGAAAACGAAGAAATGGCAGAGAAAACTTAGGACTCCCTAGAATTCTAGATGTTTTGAACAGTTATTTCCCATACGAGTGGCAAAGAGGAGGTTGAGTGACTATTTAGTTTTGCCTTTCTAAAGAGACTGAAAAGACCCGTGTGAGAACAAATGATTTAGCTCCATCCGTTTTGATAGAAAGTAGGTTTTCTAGATCCTTGAGATTATGCAGCCAATGGAAATCTCAAATAGTCTGTCTATTTTGCCTGGTGCATGGCTTTACAATTGAAAGAAGTGTGGCCACTAGATCTCAGGATAACATCTAGAAGGCCTTCAGATGAGATAAGGCCGTCTGAGATCATTAGGTAATGTTGCACGAAAGGCCTTTAGGTGCACCGGCGAGATGTTTAAGGAAGACGGGATGTATTAGTTAAAAGGAGTAGGGGAAATCCCAGAAAGACGTGGAAGAGCTCATAGAAAATCTGAAAAAACATCAAGCACAGCGGCATGATAGAAATCCTATGGCTGACCCCACTTAGTGAAACGAGGCTCGGTTGCTCCTGTTATCGTTGTAGAGATAACATCCTCAGGAGGAACATTCATTCTTAAGTCAATCCCAATGAGACTGCTCGTGTCATTCGATGACAGGCAGAAGCAGGAGCATTATCGGTCATTATGAAGCTTTCAGATAAGAAATCTGATTTTATATCTCAGTCTGTCAGGCCTTTCGATGCTAGTTCCCTTTGAACTTTCTACTCAAAAAGAAATCGGCACTTCTCATATTGCAAGAAAGAACATGAGAACCCCCCCCCAGATCAGTTTGACTTTTGCAGCAGCTATATTTTGAAGCTGTATATTTCTTTGATACACTTAATTATGTCTCAAGAAATAGAAAGGTGTCTGAAAGGATGCAGACTTCGAAGCTCTTTTGCTTCTGAGTCCTGCTGCCTCTAGCTGTCTTTGACTAAGACAATCTCTATCAGCTTACTTAAGGCTGTGAGTTTCAGCTACAAAACATACATATATACCAGGGACAGCTTCCGTATGGTGACTTTTTCAAGAAGGTTATAACCACCCCATTTCATATAAATAACGAGCTTCTGATGATGTCAGTAGCAGTGGACTTCAATGCCATCGTATAGGAGGAGTCGTCGCAGCAGCAAAATAATTTGAATCCGCAAAGAGATAAGAGCAAGTTTTGGGATGGAATCAAATTTACTAGAAATCTTGCCAGAGAAGAATATTCTCACATGAGATTAAACAAAGCCAGACATGAAAGGAAACAAAATTTCTGGTGTCCTGGTGTCACACCCCAAATCCTATAGAGGGGGGATGACATGGCCTTCCTCCTATCCGAAGGATGCAACCTCTTAACTATCCAAATCCAACTCCCAAAAGTCCCCATCGATATCGCTTTCGTCCTATTGGTCGCTAACGAGGGACTTGAAAAGATTTGGAAATGGAATGGGTGAGCAACCACATGCTCAGTAAATAATACATACCTTTTAAGCAAATCAAGTAATCGCTATGTAATTTACAAAGTAATATCAAAACTCATTTATCTCAATTTCAATAATAGTACATATACAAAATATAAATGAGTTATATCACTTTAACATAATAATATCCATATATCAATAATATCATAACAAATATCAATGATCTAATCCATTGATCAATCTCATCAATAAACACGCCAATGGTTCATTTCACCAGTTAATCTTATATCACACATCAATAGTTATGCCATTGATTCGTCTTATAAGAAACCACATATCAATGGTTCATCCATCGTTCAATCTTTTGCTCAATATCAAACCACGGTAATGACGTAACGCTTAGTGACAAACTATGAAGCACGAACATGTTTTGGAACCTTCCGTGTCGTGTTGGACACATGTCAAAGTGTCCGACACGTTCGGACACGCGGTTAACATGTGTTGGAAAATTCGACACATGGTCAACTCTTCTTGACATGTGATCAACTCTTCTCAACACGCTCCAACTCACTTGTTTTGAATCGCAAGATGCCAAGTTTCTAGAGCAGCTCTACAAGTGCGAAGGGAGAGTGAATCGTTGTAGAAGGCAATGGAGGGTGGAGAAGAGGGCGGAGACGAGGGCGAGTGAGAGGAAGTGAGGTTGTAGAGGCAAGGTCGCAGCAATGAGGTCGCGACAGTGAGGCTACGGCTTAAGAGAGGGCTAGAGGAAAAGCAAAGAACGAGGCAACCGAGAGGGTCGCAACTACGATGCCACGACGGAGAGTCGAAGACGAGGCTACGACCGCAAATGAGGGAGGGCCAGAGGCGAGGCAGTGAGTGACTGCAATGAGGTGACCAAGAGAGAGAATAGATTGAGAGGAAGGCAATGAGGAGGAGGGAGCAGCCAACATTTTTTGGAGGTTTTCGAGGTTGCTCTTTTTGCTTTAGGAAGAAGAGTAGAAAAAAAGACTAAAAATGGGGATGCCGTGCAAGGAGGAGGAGCCTAGAAGGACGAAGCGGTGGCTAGGGTTTAGGTTTCCAAGGAAGGGCAGAAAAAAAAAAAAAAAAAAAGGGTGCTGCGGAGGAGGAGCTTAGGAGGAGGAGGCAGCTAGGGTTTGGGTTTCTAGAGAAAGGCAGAAAAAATTTAAAAATGGGATGTCGTGCAAGAAGGAGGAGCCTAGGAGGAAGAGTAGGCAGCTAGGGTTTGGTTTTCAAGGAAGAGCAGAAAAAAATTAAAGATGGTGGTGCCGTGAAAAGCATAAGAAAATTTAAAATGGGGATGCTTATCCAATTTGACAGGATTTGTCTTTTTTTCTTTTCTTTTCTTTTTTTTTGGAGGAGAAGGGTGGAGGGTGATTTCAAGAAAGGAGATGAACAAAAGAGCTAAATGTTGAATAATGATAAATTCTGATCATCGTAAAAGATTATAAATTTATTTAAATAAATTGATTATACTCTTTATTTTTTAAATAATCATATGTATATATAAAAATATCTATGTATTATTCCCAATGTGTCAGAATTCTTCATTTTTTGAAAAATGACGTGTCAAGCATGTCGTGTCGTGTTGTGTACGCGTCCGTGCTACATAGGTGACAAGGTGATCAAGATTCCTCCTTAGCAAAGTTTCTACCTATAAAGCCAATGGCTTAGCCCAAAAGGATATCCTAAACCCGGTACGTATACCCACAAGCCCCTCCATGGGCTCATAGCCATATTGAGCACTAAACTTGCATCCTCCAATGTCCAAAAATTAAGTCCATAATCAATCTCGTAATCCACCATAAATTTAACAAACCAATCATATAACCTTTCATAACTTGGTTTCTCCGATAGAAATACCTCACAAAGCATCTCATATCATTTCATAAACAAATTCACGATCAAAACCATAATCCATATCATAAATCGGTTTCACAAATTGAATCGAATTAATTTTCGCAACTCAATTTATCAAATAGAATGTGCTTCTCAAAGCATTTCACAAATCCATTTCCATATATTTTGGCAATTCCTTCACAAAGCATTTAATCAAGGCATTTACAAATAATCATTCCACCTTATTTAAAATAATGCCTTTTTTAATTCCTCTCAAATCAAAACGTATAACATGTAACAAAAGAATTCTTTTTATAAAGAATTTCCTCCATCCATTGCACAATAATAAACTCATAAGCCATTTCCAGAAATGCTTTACCATGTCATTTCAAAATCAACAAAGTAGTAAATACTCGATCCGGATTTACGCAACAATTATGCTTTAAACATCACTTCTTCCATTGCTATAAATAAAATGGCATGCCATGTCTTCTTATATGATACTCAATCGATATCACCTTTAATTAAGACATGATTTTTTAAATTTATAGAATTTATAACATTGGTCACTTGGATATGCCCAAAATCAAATAACAAAGCTCACTCAAATCCATGTACTCATGCATTCCAACTATATAAGCGAGAAATAGCATCAAAACCAAGAAAAATACTACTCGACTAAACTATGTTTATTCGTCGATAAAATGACAGCTACAGGCTAAAAAAAATCGCATATCCAAAGTAATTATTCAAGCCATCCGCAATATGGAGCTTTGAGCACGACACTTGGTCACACTATAACTATTTTCACCAAACCTCATTTCAAATGTATTTATAGTCAATAGAAAGCCATTTCAATGTACTACAAGAATCTCAACTTGACTATTCCAAAATCAAGTTAAAAACCAACAAAATATGGGCTCGAAAATGCTGGACACACATTGTTCATTGCATGCGGGAAACTTCGAGATTTTGTTTCGGCAAACCGTAAGCTCAAATTAAGATCCGTAAAATCTCACGGCTCCATGACATCCTAAACTATCATTTCTATAAAAATATGCAGTTCAACAACTCAAAAATCGAACTCCGCCGCTCGATTTTCTCAAAATTCCAAATTTCAAGCACTAAGTCCAAAACTACTCCAATTGGAAGAACGAGAGGCGTGATTGCTTACTGGGCATTATAAATAAGCTTAGTGAGGAGCGGGAACAGACAGAGCCGTCTCTCCTCTTTCTTATTCTTCTTTCTTCTTCCTCCTCCTCCTCCTCTGTACTTTTTTCCTCTTTTCTTCTGCCCAAATATGTGCTGTCTTTTCCTTTTTTTTAATCTCTTCCCGTTTTTTTTCTTTTTTATTTAAAGTGGGTCTCACCCACCTTTTCTTTGACCTAATAAAAAATCTGAAATATTACACCTGGGTGGGTGTTTCCTCCAAATGTCTCATTGTGAGACGGCCATTTTTCTGCTAGTCCGTCACGCTTCAATGATGTAATCAATTTGTTTACCGATCAATTGTTTACCACTTTTTTATGTTACTCTCCGGGCAAGAAAAACAGGATTTCTCTTTGTTTTCCTTAACATTTGGCCGACGACCCAGTATTGAATATAAGACCATTCATATGATGAGTTCATCCAGGACCGAGGCTCTGGCTGTAGCCACATGAGAGAAATGGAGGAACGAGGGCGGAGAAGTAATTGTAGATTGGTGCTAGTCCCCTGCCCCTTTCAAGGACACATAACCCCGATGCTCAATTTGGGATCCCTCCTGCATTCCAAGGGCTTCTCCATTGTAATAGCTCACACTCACTTCAATCATCCCCATCCATCTAGTTTTCCCAATTTTACCTTTGCGCCTATTCCCGACTGCTTACCGAAGGATGTCCTCTCCTCCGGGGATGCCGCAGCTATTTTCGCGAGTCTCAACACCAACTGTGAAGGACCTCTCCGCCAAGTATTGTCAGATATGATGGCACAGGATGGAGCAACCGAGAGTAAAATCTCTTGCGTGATTTATGATACGCTGATCTACTGTGCAGAAGCCGCAGCTCGTTATATGAAACTTCCTAGCATGGCTTTGCGCACTAGTAGCATGGGCACTCAGCTGATTTTCTCCGAATTGCCCCAGCTCCAAAAGGAAGGTTATTTTCCCCCGAAAGGTATGTTCAATCCTCATATAGTAACAGACACAATAAACCATCAGTCGGTATGTGCAATAAACTTCTAGTTACCTCTGTGATGTAGTTTGACAGTAATTTCACTAGAAATCAAGAGTAACAAGCACGTGGCATCAATTGGATGTTAAGAATGCACTTTCTTTGGTGGATCACCGATAAATTGGAAGTGCTTCTGATTTGATACAAAGAATGCGACAGCAAAATTTAGTCTCTTCAAAATTCGAAGATATCGTTTAGCCAAGCTAGATGGAGAGTCAACTAATCATTAGTCCATGTTGACACATTTTGAGTTTGGCTCATAATTTTCTTTTTCTTCAACTCGCTAAGGTTGCCTTTGGTTCAGCTTTGGAAATAGGTTTTAAGAAAATGCAAATATCTTTGGTTTAAAGGGCTTTGGGGAAATGCAAATTATGTTCGGTAAAAAATTCTTTGCAAAGTTATTTTGACGTGAAGAGTATTTAGCAAATCTTTTTTTATAAGGGCTTTTGGATTTCTTTTTTTTATGAAAGAATATTAAATTCTTTGCTGACTCTAGTGAAGGTAAGAGTAGTTTTGAAACAATGATAGGTAAAATCGAAAAACTAAAAGATTTATGATAGTAGTTTTGAAAAAGAAAGAAAGTAGCGTTAACATGTGGCCAAATACTGAAAGCTCAAAGTTGGTCCTTATCAACATTGAGCTTTTAGCTTTGTCAATGCCAGCATTTGATTGAAAGCCTTTTGGACAGGCTTGCTAAACACCCCAGCATTTCTCCAAGGAAGTTTGGAGGCCCTTAGAAAGCTGAACCAAATATGTCCTAATTAGTACTTTAACACGGTATCTTTGCGCTTTCATAAAAAGCACTCTCTGCAAAAACAAGGTAAGCATACTAGGCCTTCATGGCAACTCGGTTTCCAGAAAACAAACCACTCAGTAGACGTTAGCCCAGCTGTCCAAACCACCTATTACCTCTTTGTTTAATCAGAGTAGACGGCATGGAAGTGAAGTCAACGGCACCACACATGCTGAAACCTATGAAGCACAAACACGTTACACGTGCTTTCATGTCGTGTCCAACACGTGTCGAAGCATGTTGGACACATCAACATGCTCGGACACGTGTGACTGCATGTTGGATTTTTCGACACTTGGTCAACTTTTCTCGACACGTTTCGACACACGTGTCCGAAAGATGATGGAGGGTGGAGGCGAGGGTGAGGGAGCAAAGATGAGGCTGCGAGTGACGGTGAGCCCGCGATGGCGAGAGATGGCCAGAGAAAGAGCAGAGATTGAGGCGAGGGCCGCCACTTTGTGATGCTGGGATGGATCGGTGACGAGGCTGCAGCTGTGAGGGAGGAAGGGCTGGAGGTGAGGCGGTGAACGATTGTGATGAGGGTCGAGAGCAAGCAGAGATCGAGAGGAAGAGGAGAGGAATGGGGTCATGCGGCGAGGAGGAGGAGAAGGAGGGCGCTACTAGGGTTTTGAGAAGGAAACTAAAAGAATTAAAAAGAGACTTGGCGTGTTGGAGGGAGGGAGAAATGATAGCCTATTAGGAGGAGGGGGAGGGAAATAAAAGTTAAAAAAATTTAGGGGTGAGGGAAAAGAGACGAGGGAAAAAAAAAAAAAAAAGGGAGTGGGGGTTGGGGGTGGACCCCCCAAGGGGACTTTTTATTTAATTGAAAAAATAATTAAATGAAATTAAAAAGTAATTTTGAAAAATAAAAGTACTGAATGTTGAATGATGATAAATTTTGGTCATTGTAGAAGATCATTGATTTATTTAAATAAGTTGATTCTAATTTATTGTTAGTCATTAGTTTCGTCAATAACTTTTGTCAATTCATTAATATTATTAGTGTAAATTCATTGTATATTTTTATTTTTAATTAATTTGATTCAAACTTATAAATAAATAATTAATTAAAAAAAGAACATACAATGAATTTACACTAATAATATTAATGAATTGACAAAAGTTATTGACTTAAACTAATGACTAACAATAAATTAGAATCAACTTATTTAAATAAATCAATGATCTTCTACAATGACCAAAATTTATCATCATTCAACATTCAATACTTTTATTTTTCAAAATTACTTTTTAATTTCATTTAATTATTTTTTCAATTAAATAAAAAGTCCCTTGGGGGGGTCCACCCCCAACCCCCACTCCCTTTTTTTTTTATTTAAATAAGTTGATTCTAATTTATTGTTAGTCATTAGTTTCGTCAATAACTTTTGTCAATTCATTAATATTATTAGTGTAAATTCATTGTATGTTCTTTTTTTAATTAATTATTTATTTATAAGTTTGAATCAAATTAATTAAAAATAAAAATATACAACGTGTCGAAATTTTTTATTTTTAAGAAATGACGTGTCGACATCGTATTGTATCATGTCGCGTGTCGGTGCTACTTAGGGTGAAACTACTTGTAAAAGATCATATTCTCGCCTTTATGTAGAGCAATCCGACTAGGAAGGAAGAAAGAACGTCCACTCAAGACAAAATAGGAATAAAAGGACCATCTCTATTTTACCTTGCTGGAATATTCAAATCTCGGACTAGTTTTAATGTTTTAATCAGACTATGAAATCGTAGAAGCAATACATGCTAAGCAATAGTATTTTTGACTTTACAGATCGATCGTCGAAAGATGCAGTTCCAGGCGCTTATCCCTTGAGATGCAAGGACTTGCCTCTTTTTACTAGCGATCTAGAACCAATGATGCGATTAATAGCTACGACGCTCGATATCAAGACATCTTCAGCCATTCTTTGGAACACAGTGGACTGCCTGGAGAAACGGTTATCAGACCAAGTCCAGAGACAATATCACGTGCCATTTTTCTTTTTAGGTCCGTTGCACAAAGTTGCCCCAGCTTCAGCAACCAGCATATTGGAAGAAGAAACCGATTGCTTGTTGTGGCTTGATAAGCAAGCTAATAATTCAGTCATATATGTAAGCTTAGGAAGCTTGGCTTCGATGGATGAAAGAGAGTTTGCAGAGACAGCTTGGGGGCTGGCGAAGAGCGGCCAGCCATTTTTGTGGGTGGTCCGACCTGGCTCAGTCAGAGGCTCAGAATGGATCGAGCTGTTGCCAGAAGGATTCAAAGAAGCCATCGGAGATACTGGCCATGTCGTGAGGTGGGCTCCACAAAAGGATGTTTTAGCACACCGTGCTGTGGGAGGCTTTTGGACCCATTGTGGATGGAATTCAACCTTGGAAAGCATTTCCGAAGGAGTCCCAATGATATGCCAACCCTGCTTCATGGACCAGAATGTGAACGCGAGGTACTTGTGCCACCTTTGGAGGGTGGGATTGGAGTTGGAGGGTGATCTAGACCAGAAAGAGATAGAGCAAGCTGTGAGGAGGCTGATGGCTGGTGAGGAAGGGAAAGAGATGAGGCTGAGAGCCACGGCTTTCAAAGACCAAATCAAGTTGAGCATCGAAAAAGGTGGTTCTTCGCACGCTGCAATAGAGGAACTAGTGAATTTCATCATCTCTCTCTGATCTGATGATTGTCACGAGGAAATAAAAGGCTAACTGCGATATTTTATCCTATTATTTGATAAATGTGATCGAATGCAGCAGAAGGAACCCAACCCCGCACCTTGGGCTGAGCTCATAGGGAGTAACATGGTTTCTAATCGGTTGTAATCCCAAAGTTATCAGCTTCTCTATATTGCAAGTACCTCCAAACCCAATTGAAAAAACGATACCAATGTGCAAAGTGTGGCACTTGCACTTCTGATGGATCCTTCCCACAATTTGAATTAATAATCCGACAAGAACAAAACTAGTCATAACTCCCGTCCGACAAAGCAGTATGCGAATCAAAATAAGCAGCATCCCACGAACAAACCACAATCGAAAGGCTTTGAGGAACCAAGATAACATCAAATAGAAGTTAGGAAATGGTAATCTCCAATTTCATTACAAGTAAAGAGTCGTATTGAGGCAATACATCGCCATATCAGACCCCAGGGAACCGAACCTCCCAACTGAGGACACACGAAACCCACACATAAGACAGTATATTTGCTCTATATAAGGACATAAGTCGCAACAAGGACCATGGATTCACCAACTCTCAACCGGAGATCTCAATGGCCTTGACCTCAGGCTTCTTCTCCTCCACCTTGGGAACAGTCACGGTAAGCACCCCGTTCTCCATCGATGCCTTCACCTGATCCATCCTCGTGTTCTCCGGCAGCCTGAACCTCCTCATGAACTTGCCGCTGCTCCTCTCCACCCGGTGCCACGTGTCGTTCTTGTCCTCCTTCTCCACGTTCCTCTCGCCACTTATCTGGAGCACCCGGTCGTCTTCAATCTCCACCTTGACTTCCTCCTTCTTGAGCCCGGGGAGATCCGTCTTGAACACATGGGCTTCCGGGGTCTCCTTCCAGTCGATCCTCGTGTTCACGAAGGCGGCGTTCTCCCGGAACGTTCGAGGGAAATTAGAGGCAGAGAGGGATGAGGAAGGGAAAGGGAAGTCCATGAAGGGGTCCCAGAGGTCGAGGGAGAAAGGGTCGAAAACGTTGCTGCGAGGACCGCCGAACCAGCTTGGGATGAGCGACATGGTTGTTTCCTTGCTGGGTTACCAATGAAAACGTGAGACTGAGTTGACAAAGTGTCCGACAGAATGCTTGAAGTAGATTATGAGAATTGCTATCGTTCAACGATAGGGGTTGGGCAGGGAAGTTGGGAGTTAAATAGGAAAGAGAGGATCATTCTCGTACCTTCGCGGTCTTTCCGAGTTTCGGCGGACGAACGTTCAAGCGAAATGGCGAACCCGGTTGGTCCATCTGGAAACTGCGGACTGGGCCTCGCCAGTACTTTTCCGGCAACACCAGATCCTGGTTGGTCAATTAAAACACATGAACGAAAGTATAATATTAAATATTTTCTCATATTTAAGGATTAAATCGGATATTTACTAAAAATTCAAAATTTATATTAAACAAATTAAAAGTTCGAAAATCATGTTGCATATTGAGTTAAAATTCAGGAACCACGCTATATACTTAGTCAAAATTCATAAGCTAATCAATTGCACCATCAACAAAGTGAATTCGATTTTGAAATCGTCCCACCAGTTTATCAAATTAGTAGATGACCAACTAGTGTTGAAACAAGAGGATTGACGCAAATCCAAAGGTCAAGGGAAGTCACAACAGGACCTATGATTTTAATGCACAGAATCAACACTCTCGTTGACATTATGAAAATAAAAAGGAACTTCTATTATTTAGATTAGGCAAGAAATCAATAATTGTCTCATCAATAGATCGAAAGAGGAGATTTCCTCTCTAGCCATTCCTACTCTTTCGATATATCGTGTTAGGAATAACGGATCCCCGAAAACCGGATTCGACACTAAATCGAACCCCTAAATCAATGCGGAAGACGAAGCCCGGGAAAACACGCATCACCGATCGTAAAGCACACCACAGATTCGAGCGTACCTTGTTAGCCACAGATTAAACACCAATGCTGAAGAAGAGGAAGAAATTCTGGCCCCGTTCAATCTGATGACGACTTGAAGGGGAGAAAACAGTGCCCTGAACTTACTGTTCTTTTTTTTTTTTTGGAGGAAGAGAGAACGCGCGGGAGAAGACGTACGTTAAATTGTCAAGCGTTATCTTCTCTCTCTCTCTCCTCCCTTTTATACCTCTCCCCTTCCACGGGCCCTATTCTCGTGGGCCGGCCCTTTTGGGCCCAACTTGAGCGGATGGGCCTTAAGCCCATCTCATAAATCCATCATCTCCCACTCGCACATGGTGGTGCAAAAACCAACATGGGCGAACAAGCCTTACTCAGCCCTATCAGAGAAAAATCCATCATAGACTCTCACTTAACATGGTGGGCCGAACTTAATCCTCTTTTCCTCTCTTCAACATTCATACCGGTGAATAATCCGTGCAACCAGCATACTTTGAGAGCTTGTTGCCATACATCTGTTAGGAATATATAGCAGCTCATAATGGGCATCACACTCCGAGTAGATTTAGTATGCAGTACCCTAGATCAATCGATCACATTTATATCTCTATTGATCTCTTTCAAACAATGATATATATGTATATATATATATATATATATATATATATATATATATATATATATATATATTGTATTCATAATTATGATTATCACAAAGACAGTCATAATTGGTTAACCGGTGAATACAAAAACTACAATGTGATTCTCCAAAATCGATATTCCTCTTTCCTTCAATCTCTCAATTTCAGTCCAGCTTGCTTTTCTAGAAATGCCCCATTAGATCGAATCATCTCATGACCATTGGCAACACACTAAGATAGCAAACACTAAATAGAAATCTTGAGAATAAGTAAGAGTCCTGAGGGGACTTCAAAATTAAGGAACTCTTTTCCTCAAGAGTCTCACACGTCATAAAAGTTGAGATCAAACTTTTTGCCACTCTTATTGGTCGTCTCATGCATACGTAGTATGAAATACGTATTACGGTATTAACTCCTTTCCCATGGAGCGTATGTCTACACCTTTCAATACCGTACAGATGATAGTTCAGACATACCCAATGTCTAACTTGAGTTCACGTATCTACTCATTCACAAAATTCATTAGAACTCACATCTGGCATCTTAGATAGATAAAGTAAAACATGTGGGGTATTTTTACTTTCGGACATAGTAAGTATTATGTCCTCATCTTAACACTCAGTTAAGGCGACATGCGTATTTTGAGCTTGAGCTCTCAATTATCACCTAGATAATAAGCTTAAATACTGTCTCATCTCTATTTATCACACAGTAAATAGAGGCGATTACCCGTGTGAGTGAGCTAATCTTATATCTGTCCGACATACTTCTCAACTTAAAGTAATGCACTAAGCATTAAGATGCATAAAGATCAAATAAAGATTCATAGGCATTAATGATGAAAACACAAATTCATCAAATTGTGAACACTTAGGGAAAATACAATATTCAGTACATCAGTCTCTACGTAATCCTAGAGATTTCATATGGCCACAAAACACATCTCTAGGTATTGGCTTTATCATAGGATCTGCTACCATTCTATGCGTAGTATGTACTCTAAGTTCACATCTTTTCGTGCAACCATATCCTTGACAATATTATACTTGGTATCTATATGTTTGGTCTTGCCATGATATTTTGGATCTTTGGTATACGCTTTTTGCTGCTTGGCTACCATAGTTAACCAACAATAAATCTGCAGCACTTCTACTAACACCTAAATGATCCAAAAATCTCTTAAGCCAAACACTCTCTTACACTGCTGCTGATAATGCCACGAACTCAACTTACATCGTGGACAAGGCTATACATTTCTGTTTCTTATTGCTCCAACATATGGTGCTATTATTCGGTAAGAAAACAAACCCAGAGGTAGATTTCCTTTCATTTAAATCTCCTCTCCAATCAGTATTAGAATAGCCTTTGAGTTGCAGATCCTTTCCTTAATAACTCAACGTATGATCAGCAGTCCCCTTTAGATACCTCAGTATTCTTTTAACGGCTTTCCAATGTGCTTGACCTGGATCGGATTGGTAACTACTCACCATTCCAACTGCAAAACATATGTCAGGTCTTGTACACATCATAGCGTACATAAAGCTTCTAACAGCACTAGCATAAGGAACATGTTTCATTTGTTCCTTCTATTGTGGAGTCCTTGGACACAGACTATGGCTCAACCCTTCACCTTTTGTAATAGGAGTGTCTATGGGCTTACAATTTTGAAATCTTAATTCCAAGAATGTCTGCAACATCACCCATGTCTTTCATCTCAAAGTTGGAAGACAACAAATTCTTCACAGTATTAACAAACTCCATATTACTTCCGACAATTAGTATATCATCAACATATAATGATATGATCACAAATTGATCATTGGATCTTTTGATATATACACAATGATCATCGTCAATCATTGTAAAATCATATGCCACTATGGCATTATGAAAATGTATATACCTTTGTCTCGATGACTGCTTAAGGCCATATATCGACCCCCAAAGTCAACATACCTTTTCTTCTTGGCCTTTCATTATGAAACCAGCAGGCTGTTCCATATATGTTCCTTCCTCTAATTCTCCATTGAGGAAAGCAGTCTTAATATCCATTTGATGTAACTCAATATCCATACTAGTCACTATTGCCAGAATCATGCAAATCAAGGTAAATCTCACTACAGGAAAAAAAAATGTATTTTCATCATCAATTCCTTCATGTTGATTATACCCCTTCGCCACAAGGCGAGCCTTATGCCTTTCTATTGAGCCATTAGCCTTTCGCTTTATTTTGAGAACCCACTTGTTCCCAATAGCTCTGCGTCCCTTTTGGAAGATCAACTAGTTCACAGACTTGGTTTGACTTCATTGACTCCATCTCCTCTTTCATTGCATGAATCCATTTTTCCTTATTAGGGCAATTTAGAGCCTTCATTAATATTTCTTGGCTCATCCTCATCTTGTGGAGCAACCATAAAAGTTTCCCTTTCAATGTCAAAATATCGACGGGGAATACTTTGGCGACTTTTTCACCGTATGGGAGATTGTACACTTAGCACATCATTCCCCATCATGCTCCCACTTGGATTAGGTAATGATGATGTCGTCACATCAGGTGGTTGCAATTGAGAATGAGTTGAATTCAGTTCATTACATCTCATATTACTCTCACTTGAACAAACTCTCCGACATCATTATCTTAATCCAAGGTTTCAAATAGGGAGTTATTTTCCCTTATTTCGCCCTTCTTAGAAAATTCATCTACTAAGGATGTGACATCCCGTGATTCAAATTCAGTTATACTCCCACTTTCCTGCTCACCTATGAACACATACCTTTTTGAGTGTTCGCAGTATCTCATGAAAATACTCTTATTTTCTTTGGGACCCAATTTCCCAAAACTTGTGAGAGGACTTATGAGTATAGACAGAACAACCCATGGCTTAAGAAAACTTAAGTCTAGTTTTCTAATTGTTCATAACTCATATAAAGTAGAAATAATTGATTTGGAAGGCATCCGGTTAAGTATGTTGGCAGTTAACAACGCATCACTCCAAAAAGTGATAGGTAAGTTAGCATGCGCCATCTTAGACCTAACCATTCCAAAGTAGGGTTGTTGTTTATTCTCTCTGCAACACCATTTTGTTGAAGAGTATATGGAATAGACAACTATCTTTCTATTCCTTTTTCATCACATAATTTTCTGAACTTATCAGATAAATATTCTCAAACTCGATCGGATCTAAATACCTTTATTTTCCTGTCTAATTGATTTTTTGCCAGATTCATAAACATTTTTTAAACAACTTATGCTTCAAATTTATGAGAAATCAAATAGACATATCCGAATCAAGTAGAATCATCTATAAAAGTGATGAAACAAACAGCCCATTGCCTTCCTCTCACATTCATTGAACTACAGACGTCCAAATGGATTAAATGCCGAGGAAATTCAGCTCTTTTATCTTTTCCAAATGGTTTTTTTGTCATTTTCCCTACTAGGCAATGCTCACATATGGACAAATCAACTTTTTCAATATTGCCCAACAAGCCCTTTTTGGCTAGTCTTTTCATATGTTGTTGGCCCATATGACCAAGTCAAGCATGCCATCATATTCACATCATTATCATATAAGATAGAAGACGTGAAATAAGGGGATAACATATTGACATCATCACAATCAATATTTAGTACAATAAAACCATCTAGAAAGTAACTACAACCATAGTAGTTTGCATCTAAACACAAATCTACACATTTATTATGGAAGTTCATACCAAAACCAAGCTTAACCAACACTAAGACAGACACAAAATTTTGACGAATCTCCAGAGCGTATAGAACATCAAAGATGCGTCCACCTCTCAGCTCTAGAGTTGTTTCCAACATAGATCCACTTAGTTCCAGTTGGTACTCGTCGGAATTCCACGAAGGATTCTCTATCCTTCCCTTTATGGTTTATCGCTTCTGAATCTACAGTCCACAAAGGATTGGATTCAGCCAATAATGCAGAACTTGACACATAAGCAAAGTTCTCAAATGTACAAGAGGTGCATTCCTACTTTGGCTCACGACAGTCGCGAGCATAGTGACCTTCTCTTGTCACAATGGTAACATCACACCCTTGACATTTTCTTCACTTGAGGATGCTTTCCTCTCTCTTGTTGGTTAATTCTTGATTTCTTGCAATAAGGACTTGATCCTTTGCATTCCCACATATTGAACGAATCAATACATTTGCGCTTAGAGCATAAAGCCCTTTCTGAGCTAGAACCAGCATAGCAAATGTCTATTTTCGGCTCAAATACCGTTAAGCGGTCCTCTACTAGCTCAAGGTGGTGCACGACACCCTCAAGATCTTCCATAATGTGGTCAAGAGTTTCTAGTGCTTCTTGCTTTTCAGGCACATATTGAATCTTCATATTCAATATTTCACAATTATTGCCGTTCATATCAGCAATTACATTCTTAGTTGCTGAACCATCGTTCTGAACACATCAGACATACATGCACGAATAATTAATGCCTATCATTTATGCATCCCTATTTGCATAGACCCATCATATTAATAAATAATTTCAAGTAAGGCTTGAGAATCAAAATGTCACTATGTTTCCAATCATCCTCCAAAAATCCTAACTTAAAATTATTATTAATATAATTATCTTATGCAAATAAATCCTATGAAGTTACAAAAACTCCTATTACTATCCACGACTAATTACCCACAAAGAACCAGCAATAGCAGAAAGCGAGATAAAAAATCTTAACATTCAATAAAATAACAATGCTTTCACATGATACAACTAATATATCGGTTGCTACATCAACAACAATCGGTAGTAATCATTACATAATCAATCAAAGAAATAAATAGGGAATGTCCCTTCTAATCTATCGCCATAATATCTGAGAAAACTGAAGGCACATTTGCCAACCATGGAAAAACTTTTGGAGAGTTTTCATGTCGCCTCCAAGGCGCATTCACTCGGCGCCATGTGGCGCTTAATCTAAGGGTTGAAGTTTTGGCCAACTCAATCCTATAGTGCTCTCTTACAAAAGCTTCCACCAGCCTCCTATAATCCGGGACCAATTCGACCTCCCATAACCGATCCAACACTGCTTGCCATTCAGGTGGAAGAGTGTTCATCAAAGCCGGCACCTTCTCAAAATCCGGCATAAGATAACCATTCCAGATGATTTCTTGTATCATCCGATTGACATTGATCACATGTGATACTAAATCACCGTCATGCCACCGATAATCAGCTAACTTTGTCATCAGCCTCTTAAGTCTTGCATTTCCCTCGTCCGTTCTCGGGATTGCAGGTATTTTTGCATAACGCATCATAGTTCCTGCAACAAATGCAGAATTAAAAATTGATCACTTATAATCCATAATTAATATAAGAGAAAATATATAATTTTCCAAAATTCATGCAACAAATGCAGAATTAAAAATGGATTACTTATAACCCACATAGGCATGACTGAAAAAAAAAAAAAAAAAAAAAAAACAAATTCCTTTTTTTTTTTTTTTTTTTCGGGTCAACGGTCAACGGTCAAAGTCAACGGTCAACGGAAGGTCAACGGACGTCGGTCAACGGGTCGGGTCAACGGGCGCATGGGTCAGACCGGTCGGACCGGAATAACCGGTCGGACGAACCGACCGCATGTGCCGCGCGCGTGCGGTGGCTGACGTCACGCAGACGTCAGCCGGCACGTGCCTCGCGCGTGAGCGTGATGACGTCACGCAGACGTCAGCCGCACGTGCGGCACGCGCCAGGCTGATCGGGTCGGGTCGGTCGCCGTCGGGTCGGGTCGGGTCGCCGGCCGGTGACCGGCCGGCCAACCGTCGTTGGCGCTGACGTCATCAATGACGTCATCCCCGACGGTTATCGACCGTTGGTGACGTCACGATGACGTCAGCACGCGTCGGTCCGCGGACCGACGCGTGCCGGTTCGCCGGCCGCAGGCGCGCACGTGCCGGTTCGCCACCGGAGCGTGTGGAGCACGCGCTGGCGAAGCCATCGCTTCCAGGCGCGTCGCGCCCACGCGCAGCGCCTTTCGGCCGCGCGTGTGGGCGCGTGCGGCGGCTTCCGGCAACGGTCGACACATCGCCGGACTCGTCTCGACGTCGCGCTTCTCCCAGTGCCTTCAGAATTTGATTTCGACTTACGAAAACTCAGAAAAAAGGCCGAAAAGCGCTCGGGTGTCGAGATTTTTGCCCGGTTCCGTACGGCCGAAGGGATTTCGCGAAAAATCAATCAAAAACATCAGAATTTATCGGGAAAAAACGTGAACTAGGGCTCTGATACCAATGTTAGGAATAACGGATCCCCGAAAACCGGATTCGACACTAAATCGAACCCTTAAATCAATGCGGAAGACGAAGCCCGGGAAAACACGCATCACCAATCGTAAAGCACACCACGGATTCGAGCGTACCTTGTTAGCCACAGATTAAACACCAATGCCGAAGAAGAGGAAGAAATTCTGGCCCCGTTCGATCTGATGACGACTTGAAGGGGAGAAAACAGTGCCTTGAACTTACTATTCTTTTTTTTTTTTTGGAGGAAGAGAGAACGCGCAGGAGAAGACGTACGTTAAATTGTCAAGCGTTATCTTCTCTCTCTCTCTCTCTCCTCCCTTTTATACCTCTCCCCTTCCACGGGCCCTATTCCCGTGGGCCGGCCCTTTTGGGCCCAACTTGAGCGGATGGGCCTTAAGCCCATCTCATAAATCCATCATATCGAAATAAAATCATGCTATCTATCTCTTCATTTTATTATTTTATTAATAATAGAATAAAAAAATAAAATCATTTTTCCAATTGTTCATTCCTGGAAAGAGGAAGAAGCAGATAGAGCAAAGGCCTCCTCTTTCCGTCCGCTCTTCCCGAAGTGAGCGAATTGCATGTAGAGATCCGTAGGGGCTTATAGTTTAATTGGTCGAATCATGATTATCTTTCCACCAATCAAACGGATACTTTTAGAAAAATACCATCTGTAAGGAAAATATGGTATTTTGCTAATAGGTAATGATACTGGGCCAATAATGTTACAGCAATGTTACTTCTAACCCCAGCTACGAGATGTCATTTTCTATTAGTACTCACGGTCTTTTTCTCAGACGTTCCTTTTCTTCATTGAAAAAGCCAATAGCGAGTATAGTCGTTAAATTTTAACCAAATGTCGTTTTCATTATTTCACTTTCCACAATTCCATCTTCAATAATTTCAAAAAGTTATCATTACTTCTGCCCATGCCATCGAACACAATGATTACGCCATCATCGATTACATTACATGGCGACAACAAGTGGTGTAACAAGTCAGTTAAAAGTGAAAATGCAATACGCATGACGTCAACTAAGACAAGATTCATGCAACTAATTATGAAAGGTCGATTTCACCGCATCCTCACGATCATACTGTAATCATCACATAAAATACTTTCTTTTCTCTTGCATGCTGTCGTCATTTTCTACGAGTTCCTTCCCCCCCATATATGTGCAAGTATCCTCCTAAATCCCTAATCATCTGATTGGACAGAGGGGGTATTTATATAACGCTAAAAATACATTAAACGCGAGGCCACGAGGAAAAATCACCAAATCAAAGGGGTTCTGAATATTTTACTTTTGAAAATATGAAATCGGTTTTTCTGACATAATTATTAATTATACCACGAGCATTAGTTAAGTCACATATTTGAAATCCAATGGACTATATTAAATAAATTATAAAAAGCATGTGGAACACATCAGAAAAAATAGTTGTGTATGAAAATATGTAACTATTCAAGCAAATATGTATAAGTCAGTAGAATAATGATGCATAGAAATGAATATCTTAGCAAATTACCAAATACTTCATAACTAAATTATGACAATTGAAAGGTTAAAACGTAAATTGGTAAATTGTTAAAAGGTTTAGGACTAAGTAACTCAAACACAATGAGATTCGATGAGAGATTAGTCCCTCAAGAGATTATAGAATAGGATGTTTCTAAGGATTGTTTGGAATAGATTTCATAACGGTCAACAATCACCGAATTCAATGAAGAATATCTTGCCTATCATTGTGATTGCCTTCAAATTTTAGTGTATCACAACATTTTGTATAGAAGTTACACGAATGCAGGCGGCTAAGATTTGTTATGGCCTAAGAATCCATCAATCCGATGGACTATAGAAGATTCCATACGGGAAAATCGTGATAGTAAAGGCGCGTTTGGTAACGATTTTGTTCCTGTGAACAAATTCTAATCAGAAATGATTATTTTTGTTACATTCCGGGGATCGATTTCGAGTAAAAGAACGCGTTTGGTAAGCGTATAAAATTTCTGATTTTAAAATAGAATTGTGTTTGTTACCGTGTTCATTGATTCTGTTCCAAATCAATTTATTTTAATTTTTAAATAATTTTTTCATTTTTATTTTCTTTTTTTCTTTTTTTCCTATTCTAATTCTTCTTTAGGCCGGTCGCCGGCTCTCGTCGGCTCGGCCTCACCGGCAGCTGGGCAAGGCCCGCTTGGCCACTGGCGAGCTCGCCAGACCTCGCCCTAGCTTGGTGAGCTTGCCAAACCGGTCATTGGCGATCGGCGGCGGGCAGCGGCGACCGACGGTGGACGGTGGCGAGTGGCGGTCATAGGATGGCGGTCGATAAAGAAGAAGAAAAGAGAAGAAGAAGAATTTTGATTCTCAATTTTGTTCCCGGAGTAAGAATCAACTTTTTTTTATTATTATTGATTCTCGTCCCAAACCGATTCTTGGAACAAATTTATTCCCAGAAAAAAAAAAAAAAAAAATTTACCAAACGCAATTCTCGTCTCAAAGCGATTATGAGAACAAAAAATCAGAATCGACCTTTGTTTGGATGGTTACCAAACAGTGCCTAAGAGTCCGATTTTACCATCATTGGCTTGTCAAAACAGGAAAATTCATCAGTCAGTCCTCATTCTCAAGCTATTCCTTTCATAAACTTTAAGGAAAAGAGGAGTGAATTTATGGTCCCTCGCCAGCAGCATGCACTCTTCATTTTTCACCGTTGAATGAAAGTGCAATGGAGAAATGAAAATGCCAAATGACAAGAGATCAAGGTTGTCAATATTATGGGGTAAGCATAGTTTCATGATAGAATCTGGAATTTGAGAACTAGACGAGTGAGGACCGATGAAAACCTATAGGTTTTAGGTTCCAAAGTATGCAGGATAGGTTCCGAATTCCAAAAAATGATCAATCTGTTTCAACGAGTAAATTCTAGGTTCTTAATTGGAGAAACCTTGAACCTACAACCTGAAACCTATAACCTACAACCTGAAATAAGTTTTAATATTTTTCTTGATCCATATCTCCGTGCGATCTTCCAATATTCTATGTTATTCAATAATAAGTATATAATTTGAAAACACTAATCCAAATTTCCATTTTGTGGCTAAGATTTTTACTTTATTAATTTTCATATTTTTCATATATCTAAATATAAGTTATGATTAGTGAATTGTAATCGTTCATATAATAATGTAAGTGGGACCTAGGTAGACCTTGAAATGTACAACATAATAGATTCCAAGTTCTAGGATATGCAAGGTAGGTTTCTAGTTCTAAAAAAATGAAGTACATGTTCCAACGGGTAGGTTTCAAGTTTCAAGTGGAACTTGTATGTAACTTAGATTCATTCATCCTTACTTCTATCTAGTTGAATTTCTTGCTAGGAATTTCTTTTCTTCTGTTGATAGTTTTGTGTATTCTCTTTGATGAATGACAAGCTTATTTATTATTATTGCATTCATTTTCGCTTTGTTTAATTAAAAATGAAAAAAAAAAATAACATGTTGGATCCTGAAACCAACCTTGAAATCTGTGACAGGATAGATTCTAGGTTCCAAAAAATGAGGAATCTATACCCGATAGTAAGTTCTAGGTTCTAGACAGAACCTCTAAGGAACCCAGAACCGCTCACCCCTAATCAATATAGGACATTCGTAAAGGTATTCCACTTTCTTCTAACGATTTTTTTTTTTTAGACTAGAAGAACATTCATCGGACATAATATTAGGGCATGTAAATCAAAATCTCAGATGAGGCTGAGCACATATCAACATAGCCCATTTACTAGTGCTCACGTCAAGCTTACACAGGTTTGTGTCGTCAAAGAAACAATATGCTTGTACACAACTGCTATCATCTTTGGATTGATCCCTCTATAAAATGTTTAGACAAATTTGATGTTGACAAGTTAGTCACAACACACTAAGAACATTTGTGCACATTTGAGCACACCTTTACACATCTAAACATATTTGACAAGTTTGTTGTACTAGTCCTTATCTTAAACGGATCTAATATGTCCCATCAAATTATAAGTGTCCCATATTTTTTGTTTCAAAATTGTGAGATAATGAATAACCATGTCAAGTTTATTCAACATTTTTATATACGAAAGGAGAAGTGAATTTGACCCATTCAGATCAGGTATACTGGTTAGAGATTAAAAAAAAAAAAAAAAGAGATTGATTCAACTCAAACTTGCATGTGACAAGCCAACAAATTTCTGTCAGCGCATCAAAGCATTATCCTGTTCTTCAATGCCAGAAGACCAAATCTTGCATATGACAAGCCAACAAATTCCTGTCGGTGCATCAAAGCATCATCTGTTTTGTTCTGTTCTTCAATGCGAGAAGACCAAACCTTTGCACTTTCTGCACTACACAAATTTCATTCCGTACGGTGCTTTAGTAGTAACAACTCTGTGCTGCTAGAATGATCTCAACAACTCAACCAGCTCGCTCAGATAATGGCAAGAAGATCCGCCACCACCTATACTAACATCGCACTTGTGCTTCAAATCCAAGACCTCTGTCTCATCTCTTCACCTTCCTTTTCCTTCATCAATGTTCTAACAGCTCTTTCTACTGTCCCTCTATCTATCTCACCGTCCAGTTCTAATCCAACCCTCCATTCATGAGTTAAGTACCTCGCATTCACCTTTTGTTCGCCAAAGCATGGTTCCTTCACATATACTTTCCAGGGTGGAGTGCCATCACAGTGGCTCCAAAACCCTCCCACTGCCTCATGAGCCAGTACTTTCTTCTGAGGTGCCCATTTCACAATGCATCCCCTGTCCTTAACACATTCTTTGAATTCTTCATCCATCGACTCGATCCATTTCGAACCTGGAATTGAGCCAGGCCTAATAACCCACAGGAAATGCTCCCTGCTAACTGCCAGATCCCAAGCCATTTCATACAACTGGTCTTAATTCTGATGTGCTATGCTTCCCAGACTCACATAGATGACTGAATTATGAGTTTGCTCGTCAAGCCATGGAATGCAATCAGTATCCTCTTACAGTAAGCTAACAGCTGAGGTAGGAGCAAGTTTGTGCGGAAGGCCTATTGGAAAAATTGGAACTTGGTACTGTTGGTAAAGCTGCGCCAGAGGTGACTCTTCAAGGCAGTGAATCGTGTTGAATATAATGGCCAAAGACGACCTCATATTACTGGTCAAGACTACCAACTCCAAGAAATAGTCCAAACTTCCAAAATTGGAGAGTGGTAGGTCTTTGAACCTGAGGAGCTGATGCGGGGGCACCGGAGCCTGCAACATGGAATCTAATAGAGCATATCAAAAGGCATTTGTTAGTCAGCACGGAGATAAGTGAGCTACAACCCACCAGCTTATATACTTGGCGGTTTGATGACACTCGGGATAATCTGGCATAGGTGTCAAACTTGTATGATGACAGAGAAACCAGTCTTAGAAAAGGTATAGGCACAGAGGAGACTCATCGGATCATAAACTATAGGGTCATGCTGAAGGTCACACATACAGATTTTAAAACTGCAACAAATTTTTGGGAATACATCCATCCTCATAAACAAAACGGAATATGAGCAAGATTCTCTGTGACCATAATATTAATTAACAAAGAAATAAGTGTAACTTAAATAAGAGAAATTCAACATGTACCTGGGATCGGAATGCCTTCACCTGGAGAAGAATCGGGTGGACTATGGTAGGAGCAGCACTGCTTGTGTGTAAAGCAATGCTAGGAATCTTCAAATCGGGGGCAACAGCTTCCAAGAAGTACACTACTGCATCATAGATGATACAGCAAATCTTGTCACCCGGCCCCATATGATTTGTGCTCCGAGTTAGGTACTCCCTCAAGCTGGACTCACGGTTGACATTAAGCCTTAGCATAATAGCTTTCAGATCAGGGTTTTGAACCTCCTCTTCAGACAAGCCGTCAGGTATGCATAAGAAGGTGAAAACGGGGAAAGCAGAGTAATCTAGACTGTTGAAATGTGCGTGAGCAACTGTGATGGAGAAGTCCTTCGACTTGAGGACAGTCGCCAGCTGAAGCATGGGAGTGAGGTGGCCCTAGAATGGTCCTGGGACCAGGACCAATCTCTTACCTCGCCCTTGATTTTCCATCTTCTTCATCTCTTTTCCAATCAAAGATATAAAATGCTATGCAGAGTTAAGCTCTTACACAGAGGCTTTTGCTGATTCAGGTTAGTTTTACTCTCTTTGAAAATCTACGCAGAACAGACCCAACAATCAAGGACAAATAAACAGGACACACCAAATGGTTAATTTGTGAAAGCTCGGAGTAATTGAACATTTTAAAGAAGCACTTGGTTTTTCTCTCTCTGTCTTCTTATTGGCAGCTTTTTTGGTCCCCACTTTATTGCTTGTGCTCGTGAACAAGTGGATAATACACTACGCAAACTGCTAGCAAGAAAAATCCAAATAATTCCTGAAGCTTTGAAGCCAAATGAAAGATAGGCAAGCAAGATCAAGAGTAAAGCAAACATCCACTCGAGCAATCAAATTTACCAGATAAAATGGAACTGAAATTGCAACATTAACGTAAAGTTTTTTTCCAGAAAAGTATTGCTAGTTCAGATTACATCATCGTATCAGAGACAACACCCGGTTAATATAACTCTCCAAAAACACAAGAAAGAGACGAAGCGCACAGACTCTGCACACACGAAGCCTCGAATTCACATTAGCACTCGCAAGTTACTATTACAGACTCAACCAGAAATTTGAATGGCCTTGACCTCAGGCTTCTTCTCTTCCACCTTGGGAACAGTGACGGTGAGCACTCCGTTCTCCATCGACGCCTTCACCTGATCCATCTTCGCATTATCGGGCAACCTGAACCTCCTCATGAACTTCCCGCTGCTACGCTCCACTCGGTGCCACTTGTCGTTCTTGTCCTCCTTCTCCACCTTCCTCTCTCCACTGATCTGAAGCACCCGATCGTCCTCGATCTCGACTTTCACTTCCTCTTTCTTGAGCCCCGGAAGATCGGCCTTGAACAAGTGGGCTTCGGGAGTTTCCCTCCAGTCGATCCTGGTGTTGACGAATGCGGAATTTTCCCTTAAAGTAGAGGCGGAGAGGGAAGAGGAAGGGAAAGGGAAGTCCTTGAAGGGGTCCCAGAGGTCGAGCGAGAAAGGGTCGGAGGCGTCGCCGCGTCGGCCACCGAACCAGCTGGGAATGAGCGACATGGCCTCTGTAGCAGTGGATGGATTGACGCTTGATTTCGGAGGACGCGAGGGATAAACTTCTGCTCGGGCTTGGAGTTAATTGGTAATATGCTTTCTTGCTGGATCCTTGTCGGAAGGCGAGGGACGCACCGGGTATTTATGGGAGAGGAGGAGGTCCCTCGTACGTTCGTGAGATTTCTGGAACGAGGTGTCGGCGTGGGCGAACGTTCTGGTTATGGGCTTCTAGCTCTTTCTGTAAACTGGGCCTTGCTCATGGTCATGGGCGTAGCATGTGTCATGTCCATCTGCTCGCCTTCTAATTTCCTTCTTCATGTTCTTCGTACTTCGCTTTCGGTTTTACGAGATTACTATGTTGGATTTCATCATTTATGGACTCGAGGGTTTCCATTTTGTTCCTCTTTGTCGTCGCCTTTTCAGTTTTGAATCATATTAACCGACATGTTAAGTGGTATGCTATAAATACATTGGTGAACCGTTTCCTAATAATTAAATTATTGGAGAAAACGGGCTCCTTTGACAGTAACAAGAGTGAAAAGGCGTCAAAGATTCAATCCTTGATTTTCGTAGTTCATGGTATGGCCCTCCTATCCAAAAATTCCGTCCTTAAGACACTCAAATTGCCTGTTTAAGTCAAAATGTCGATAGAACTTTGTGTGTCTATTGCCTTATGTTGTCCAATACTTGCGTACATGCTATTCATGTGAGTTAATGTATACGAGGCATCAAAAATGTGCGGCCCCACGTGAGGCAAACTAAACATGAACAATTTGTTTGAAACACGTAACCTTCCATGCAAGTGGTAAAGACTAGATTGAGTGACTAATTACTTTCACCCCTTCTGGAAAGTTAAAAAGACTCGTGTGACACTACTTAAGTTAGTTTTCGCCCATTTTGATAGAAAGTCAGTTATCTAGGGCAGATTTAGATAAGTTGACAAAGTTGAGGGGGATAGAGTAAAAAAAACTTAGCCCCCTACACTAGATGTTGCATAGTGATCTAGACAAGATTAATCCTTAAGACCATGTTGGAGATATGTGAGGATCAGACCGAAGATTGTGATCGAATCGAAGATTGTGATTGATACCAATCCAAGATTGTAGGTGATTATAATCGATAGATTATATCAATCCAAGATTGGATTTGATTTAATGTATCTTCATTTATTCTTTCCATAGTTAGACATTCATTCTACTATAAATAAGAGCTTGTACAATGTAAAACATAAGATTGAATATACAAAAATTAGAAGTCGTTCTCACCTTCTTGGCTTATTATTCCTCAAACTCTGACATGGTATTAGAGCGGTTCTTTTCAACCTAGCTTTCGCAAAGCCCACAAATTTCTTCTGCTTCGTTTTGTTTTGCTACTGCAACTCAAAGCTTGCAAAGCAAAACAGTCCACAGTCTACAGTAGGAATTTAACTCTATCATGGCCAAGAATACTGAAGAAATACTTCAGTGAAGGAGAACCCGAATTCACTTTAAAATCCAGGTGAGGTTGATCTAGCAGAAGATGTGCGATCTATGACTCAAATCACCTTAGATCTGGCCCTTGCTTCGGCAAATGTTTCCGGCCCTATCTAATGGCCACCCGTAGGCGACTAGCTCAAGTCAACCCTAAGCTTCGTACGGCACGTCTATTGAAGGATTCCCGAACCTTGAAGCCCAGTCCACTGAAGGAGGACAAACACCTTTCAACATTTGGATAGGCTAGGTGGGTTCGGACAGTGACATCATGAATTTCCATATTTCTAATTATATAATATTAGAAAATCCTCCTATGTGATAATAATACTTGGGTTTAAGCTAAGTATTATTCCTCAGTATTCGGATGAGTACATGAAAATTTTAGTCGAATTGTTAATTTCAGAAGACGCAACGAGTAATTTTTGTAAACGTACGTCATCCCAAGTTCAGTGTTCGAATTAAATTATGTGTGTGCTAATAGTAGAACGGTATTAATTAAATAATTATTGTCTTAATAGTTAATGGGTGTTATAAATTGTGTAAACTTTAGTTAATTATTAATAATAGTGGATAACCTATGCTAGTAAATGTGTAAGAAGTGGATTACATTTCTCTTGCTACATTTCCCTTACAAATTTATTAATCAGAATTTTAAAGTATCACTTGCCTTTATATTATGCATTGCACGGCCATACGTCTTTAGCAAACAATATTTTCATAACTACTTTTGACATCAAGGATTAAATCATGATATCCCCCAAATGACTCATCCTCTTCTTGCATTTTCTTTGGCCACATGCAAGGACTTTATTTTGCATTATTGCCACATCAAGCTGAAAATTAACATTACACCTAGCATGGTAAGAAATTAAATTATCTTAATTAATTTAAATAGAACTTCTTCTATCTTGCCAAATAACCCATTTCGCTCCCTCAAAACTCAAACAGAAGTTACATGTGTTAATTCTACTTTTTAATCCAAGTATTTGGAGAGCAAACTTCATATTCAAGAGCTACTAAGGTGGGAAAAGCATTTAGTAGCTTGTGATTTGCGGTTGTGTTGAGGTAAGTGAAATTTATAGTGTTAAGTTGACTTAAATCTACTTAGTTACTTTTATCTTGGTTGGTTGGATGAGAGGTGAAGATACTCCTCATTAAATCCGTTCATACGTTGATTCGGTTCATTGATAGATATGTTTTTTTTGTTCTATAAGTTTCCATCAAGCTAAAATTTACCCTTTTGGTTATTCAGACTTTATGATCATAATGTATTTATTCATTCAAATTTAAAATATACTCATTTGATTTATTAGATTTTGATGTCTAGAACCTGCTCGATATCTAGACTCAAATGTATTTCAATTGAATATCCGAACTTCAATAACCAGAATATGCGTGTTATTTCATATGCAGTTATTTGACAAATACATTAAATTGAGTTGAGATATGTGTGCTATGCTTATGAGTATGCATATATCATAGCTTGAATGAGATTAATGTAATACCATCACCCGTATAACGGTGAATGACGATGTCCTGTGTGCCGAAATGCCATAAGAAGTGTTTCAGGATGCATCGGAGATGAGATATCCCATGTGTCAGAACGCCCTATGCATCACGATACCTCGAGAGTATTCAGAAGGATTAAGCATTAATGAATAAAATACATTATTATGTATAGAACTAAATCATTTGTGTGAAACATGGTATGTACATGTATGAGTCTAGATGGACGTTTTGTTGGTTGATAATTTATGTGGTAAATGAAAATGAAAGGTAAAGTCTGTGTATGTTTGTATCATACTTATTGGATGATTATATATTCATTTTGTGTGCATCAGGTGAAGTGATGAGATAATTTTCTTAACTTAAAACAAGAGATTTCATTTACTAGCTTTCAGCTCATCCCTCTTATTTTTTAAACATGCAAAATGGATACCCCTTAACCCTTATGGAGTCCTTATATATAATGAAGCTTTTTACAAAAGTGTGCTCCAACCAAAGTCTGAGATAATATATACTAAGTGTAGTTCTATAATATGGGTTGACGTAAGAGGTTTCGCGAAATGGGTTCCTTTCCGATTCATTGCCTGGTACCAAAATCTTGATGGAGAATTAGTTGACCCATTGAGTAGCTTCAATCGAGATATTTTGGAGACGCAGCAAACAGAGAAGTTATCAACCTGTAAGTCAGTCTAGTTGTTTGTATAGACAAACTTTTGGAAGTACATTATAGATTGGAAATAGGTCTCCCTACTCCCTACTCAAACGTCTGTCTTTTTGCTTGTGATGTAATGAATTTGTGAACTCATATATGATATAAATAAAAGAAGTAGAAGTATGTCGGCTATAATTGTAAGGCTTTAATTGTTAAAAGAATATTCGTAAATGTTTGTTTTCACTTCCGCATGCTAAAAGAGATTAGTAATATAAAATACATGTATCGTTGACATTCCTGGATGTTAGACAGGCCTAGGACCCGAGTCCATGTCACAAGGTTAGGGAGCAAATCCTTACCCAATCCCGAGACATGAATTCCTACCGTATGTCATCCCAGCCAGCGGTGGTTGACCGGAGCCCGACAATCCACTCTATACGTTGCTGGGGGACGGCCTTGAACTAAAACTCATCTCCTTACAACTCAATGGACCCGAAAACTATAGTACTTGGGTTCAGGATCTCCAATGGGCATTGATCACCAAAGATAAAGACAGGTTCCTCAACGGAACCGTGCCTTTTCTAACAAACGAACGCTCACGACAGCACTGGCAAAGATGTAACCAATTTGTGTGGACATGGATCAGTAATTGCTTGGCTCCTAAGGTGGTCGCCAAGCTTCCACCAATCAAAGACTTGAAGGCGATTTGGGATAAAATCTGTGAGATGTACAGAAAGCTCGACGAGAACAAAATCTTCTCCCGCACCAAAGCCATCTTGGAGCTAAAATAAGGAAATCAGTCCGTGACAACATGCGTCAACCGACTCTCAACCTTGTGGAACAAACTCGAGGCCATCAAAGAGCAGCTTGAGGGGCTAGAGAAAACGCTTCAACAATATCGAGCAATTCAAGAAAGGGAGAAAGCAACACATTTTCTACTAATATTGAATGAAAGCTACTCACATTACCGGCCCCAAATCCTTGTGATGGAGCCAGCACTGCCACTCAGGTGGATCTACCAATTAGCGGTCCAAGAGGAGAGCCAAAAGGCAACTGCAACTGAGCATGCATGAACCGGAAAAGCGATAGCCCTTGCTGCATTCGGATCTAGACTATCTTCGACCGGGGGTGTCTCACCAGGGCTCACCAGTTACAGATCTGGGCAACCACCGACCTGTGGGAAATCTCTCGATCTTCATGGAGAAGGTGGTTGTTGAGCTGTTGCTGCAAGCAAAGGAGGAGAAAGAAGCCCTAATCTTTTTGGGATGAACGTCTATGATAGGCTCCAAATTTCCGAAGGCTATCATTTGGCTGAAGCCATCAACTCTCAACAAGCCATGATGGCACCTATTTTTAAAGCATCGCACAGCCCTCACAATGCCACATCATCCTTAAAAGGAAATATTAAAGGAAAGGGGAAATTATACTGTGATTATCGCAAATGGCCACATGACATGGTGGAAACTTGTTGGAAATTGCACGGCAAACCTGAGAAGAAAGGAAAGGAGGAATCATCAACTAGTCAAGTCATTGGGCATAATCAGTTGATTGCGCAAAATCAATATCAACAAATCATGAGGGCACTGAGACAATTGCAAACTTCTGATAGAGGGGTAAGCTTCTCAAGTACTTCATATTGCCTCAACTCTAATTCTTATGATATACGGATTATTGATTCCGGTGCTAGTGACCATATTATTTGTGATGAAAGTCTTTTCTCTCATACCCATAAAAATCATTTCCCTATAACTATGAAGCTTCCAAATGGAAATACCATATATGTCACAAAGATAGGGATGGTAAATCTTAGTCCTTTGATTTTCCTACGATATGTCCTTTATGTTTCTCAGGTTTCAATTCAACCTTATCTCAGTATCAAAGGCTTGTGAGGACAATTCTTGTCATATTCTCTTTAATCTGATACTTGTCTCTTTCAAGCCCTTTCAACTAGCAAACTAATAGGCTTAAGTAGTATTTCGCAAGGATTGTATTTTGGACCAATTTTCCCAAAATTTTAATTTATCACAATTTTCCATGATAAAAATTCATTGTGTAATATTATTCCAATGATGAAATTATCCTTTCCCATCAACGTTTGGGCCATAGTGTTTCCTTTCCACATCCTAAATGCAAAATTTATCCTCTTGCTAAAGAATCACACACCCATTTTCCTACAAACAAATCTTAAACTGTAAATAATTTTTCTTTAATTCATGTAGACATTTGGGATCCCTATTACACCCCACATCATGATGGGTCTCAATTCTTCCTCACCATTGTAGATGATCATTCTCGTGCTACATGGGTTTTCCTTATGTAGTCAAAGAATCAAGCTCTTTCCCATCTAAAGAATTCTTTAATCATGTCAAAAAATCAATTTGAGGAATCTATTCAACATGTTCGAACAAATAATGGGAAAGAATTTTCTAGTCATGACCGTCAATTACTTTTTTCCTCTCGTGGAATTATGCATGAAAGCACGTGCACTTACATCCCTCAGCAAAATGGGATTGTTGCGTGTAAGCACTGTCATCTTTTGGAACTTGCACTTGCCATTAAATTCCAAGAGTCCATTCTTGAGACTTTCTAGAAAGATTGTGTGGTCACGGTAGCTTACCTGATCAATCGCATGCCGACTCAAGTTCTCAAACAAACGTACTCCTTTTGAAGTGCTATATGGTAGGAAGCCTGAGGTTAATCACTTAAAGGTTTTTGGCTACCTATACTATGTTACTACCCTGGGTTCTTGTGACAAGATGGGTCCCCAAGCCAAACGATGCATCTTCATGCGATATCCAACTCTTCAAAAAGGATATCGTTTTTTTTTTAGCCATCAATAGGAAACTTCTTTATAAGCAGGGATGTCATTTTCCATGAAGACTTTTTTCCTTTCCGAGATGAAGCATCTTCAAATGAATCTTCAAGCTCGAATCATCAAAATGGGCATTTTCTATTCGAAGAAGATTCATCTTCTATTTCCCACTATGTACATGCCCCACTTCTAGACGCTCCCACTTCTTCTCCAATGATCGAGACCTTTGCAGATTCCCCATCTTCTCCAAATCATTCAGTTGCAAAATCTGCAATGCACATCAAAGCAAGTTCTGATTCAGACCAATTGTCTTCATAGTCCACTTCGAAATTATAGTCTTCTACAGCTGATCGTATTCCCCCATGATGTTCAGGCGGAATCACTCGCTCTCCTACATGGACGAAGGACTATATCTATGCATCACTCAACTCAAGAGGTATCTCATATCATATTTCCTCTTATGTTTCGTTTGATCACCTGTCTATGGAACATATGTATTGCATTAGTCATATTTCCAAGGAGATAGAGCCATCATCCTATAACGAAGCAATCCGTGATCCAAGGTGGCAAAAGGCCATGGAAGCAGAGTTGCATGCCTTAATTAAAAATCATACATGGGATGTAGTCCCATCATGTGCTCATCGAAACCCATTGGCTGCACATGGGTATACAAGATCAAGTACAAAGCCAACGGATCTGTTGAATGGTATAAGGCCCACTTAGTGGCCAAAGGCTTTAGACAATGTGAGGTTTTGTTTACCATGAGACATTCTCTCCAGTCGCAAAGGAAGTTACCGTTCGCTCCTTTCTTTTTGTTGTTGCTTTCCAAGACTAGGACTTACATTAAATGGATGTTCCCAATACCTTCCTTCATGGTGATCTTGATGAGGAAATATATATGGACCTTCCATCGGGATTACGGTTACAGGGGGAGCCTGGAGTTTGTTGTCTCCATAAGTCACTTTATGGGCTCAAGGAAGCTTCTCGACAGTGGTAAGCAAAATTAACTACAGCTCTTACAACCATTGGTTTCAAGCAATCCAAGCACAACAATGCTTTCTTCACTTGGACCTTCATCAATCTACCTGAATATATATGTTGATAATATATTTATTATGAGAAACAATGGATTGGTTGTTAAGAGTCTCAAAGAATACCTACCTTCTACTTTTTGCATTATGGACTAGGGACCTCCCAAGTATTTCCTTGATATTGAGATTTCTCGTTCAAACTTGGGAATCTCTCTAAGCCAACGGAAATTTGTGTTAGAAATCATATCTGAAGCAGACTTATCAGGATGTAAATCGGCTGACATTTCTATTGATCGAAACATCAAGTTAACTACCATTGATTATGATGACGGATCATCCTCTAAGACTGATGACCCATTACTCAAAGACCCATCTCGCTATCAAAGGCTTGTGGGGAAGCTTATATATCTCACCATGACCAGGCTAGATATATGTTATGCAATGCAAACACTCGGTCAATTTATGCTAATTTGAAGGAATCTCATATGAATGTAACCTTGAAAGTTGTAAAATATTTAAAGAGATGTCCGGGTTTGGAGTACTATTCTCATGAGATTACAATTTGGAAATGAACGCTTATTGTCATACAAACTATGCCACATGTCGCATGAGTCGAAGATCAATTACTAGTTTTTGTGTTAAATTGGGAAAGTCGTTACTATTATGGAAGACAAAGAAGCAATCAACCGTATCATTATCATCCGCTAAAGCTGAATATCAAGCGATGGCCAAAATAGTTTGTGAAATAGTTTGGATATGAAGCTTGCTTTTAGACCTTGGGATACGGATCAAAGGACCAATGAACTTATTCTTTGACAATAATGCAGCACTTAAACTCACGGCAAATCCCATTTTTCATGAGAGAATGAAACACATTGAAGTGGATTGTCACTACACTTGAGATAAGATCCACGAAGGAGTAACCAAGACAAATGGAATTAGAACCACAAAATAGCTCGCAGAAATTTTTACCAAGCCATTATGTCAAAGACAACACACATATATACTAAGCAAGCTTGGCGTCATGGATATATATCAGCCACCAGCTTGAAGAGGAGTGTGGGAGATATGCGAGGATCAGACCTAAGATTGTGATAGGACCGAAGATTGTGGTTGATACAAATCCAAGATTGCAGGCAATTATAATCGATAGATTATATCAATCCAAGATTGGATTTGATTTAATGTATATTCATTTATTTTTTCCACAATTAGACATTCATTGTACTATAAATAGGAGCTTGTACAATGTAAAACATTAGACTGAATATATAGAAATTATAAGTCGTTCTCACTTTCTTGGCCTATTCTCAAACTCTTGACAGATTATGCAACAGAACCTAAACTCATATAGTCTGTACATTTTGCCTGGTATATGGCTTGAAAACATAAAGCAGAGCGGGCGCTAGATCTCAGCAATACATTTACAACCGTAAGATAACTTTTGGAAGGCATTCTGAGATGAGAGATGGCCGTCCAAGATGGTTTGGTAATGTTGATTAAAGGCCTTCAGATACCCTATTCATATGGCACCGCTTGTGTCATTGGACACATGGGGTCATCATTGAGTATTATAGGATCTAGCCCACAAGCCATTGTCTTCATTAGAACAAGTTAGAAGACGCTCATATTTATATAGTGGTCCACATCCTTCCAACTTTCCTATGTAAGATAACGAAAAAAAATTACTTTGTTCGTTTCACAAACAAACAACCATCAGAATTGTCTCACACAAAAATTCCACACAGTAAAATCAAGATAGTAAGAGTCCGATCATTGGCACCGGCTTGTCAAAACGGGAAAACCATCGGTCTATACTCGTTCTCAAGCTATTCCTTTCATAAATTTAAAGAAAAGAGAAGTAAATTTATGGTCCCTCTCGAGCACTATGCATCCTCCATTTTTCACATTGAATTCAAGTGCAACAGATAAAAAAGAGGTGCCAATCGACAAGAGATAAAGGTTGTTAACATGGGATATTTTTACTGGGCTGGAAGAACATTCATCTGACACAATAGTAGAGCATGTTGATCAATCTCGAATGATGTTGACAAGATATCGACACAGACCATTTACTCGACATGTCATTGAATGTTCTCATGTCAAGTTTATAGAGATTTGTGTCATAAAAGAAACAACTTGCTTGCACACGACTGCTATTATATTTGCCTTTTTTGCCTGGTCTTTTATCTGCCTTGAGGCCAGGTGTGGGATCGATTTAAATAAAGTATAATATTGCCGGCTCCTCCCTTGCTTCTGTCTTCCTCTAGAAACTTCTTTTTTTCTTCTTAACTGACTGAACCACCATGAGGGTATTCTCAAGCAGTGGACTCGATAGTAATTGTAACGGATTGATCCTTTCTATGAAATGTTTAGACAAGTTTGACGACACAGTTGACAAGTTAGTCGCAATGACACGATGCACTTAAGAAAATTTACGCACATTTGAACACTTTTTTACATGTCTATACATATTTAACATGTTTGTTCTAGTGGTCTATATCTTAAGTAGGTCAAATGTGTCCTGTCATATTATAAGCTTGTCGTATTTAGGTTTCAAAATTGTGACATAATGAATAACCATGTTAAGTTTACTCAAACTTGAAAGGAGAAGTGAATTCAACCCATTCAGATCTGGTCCACTGGTTAGAGAGAAAAAAAAAAGGAGGTTGGTTCAACTTAGATTTGCATATGACAAGTCAGCAAATTTCTGTCGGTCCATCAAAGCATCATCTGTTCTGTTCTGTTCTGTTCTTCAATGCCTGAAGACCAAATCTTTGCACTTTCTGCACTACGCAACCTTCATTCCGCGCGGTGCTTTAGTAGCAAACAACTCTGTGCTGCTAGAACGATCTCAACAACTCGACTAGCTCGCTCAGATAATGGCAAGAAGATCCACCATCAACTATACTAACATCGCACTTGTGCTTCAAATCCAAGACCCTCTGCCTCATCTTTTCACCTTCCTTTTTCTTCATCAATGTTCTAACAGCTCTTTCTACTGTCCCTCTCTCTATCTCCCCCTCCAGTTCTAATCCAATCTTCCATTCATGAGTCAAGTACCTCGCATTCACATTTTGGTCACCGAAGCATGGTTGACATATGATCGGAACACCTTCACCTATACTCTCCAAGGTGGAGTTCCATCCACAGTGGCTCCAAAACCCTGCCACTGCCTCATGAGCCAGTACTTTCTTCTGAGGTGCCCATTTCACAATGCAAGCCCTGTCCTTAACACATTCTTTGAATTCTTCATCCATTGACTCGATCCATTCCGAACCTGGTACTGAGCCAGGCCTAATAACCCACAAGAAAGGCTGCTTGCTATTTGCCAGACCCCAAGCCATTTCTGACAATTGGTCTTGGTCCAGATGTGCGATGCTTCCTAAACTCACATAAATGACTGAATTATGAGTTTGCTTGTCAAGCCATGGAATGCAACCAGTATCCTCTTGCAGTAAGCTAACAGCTGAGGTAGGAGCGAGTTTGTGCAGAGGGCCTATTGGAAAAATCGGAACCTGGTACTGTTGGTGGAGCTGCGCCAGAGGTGACTCTTCAAGGCAGTGAATCGTGTTGAATATAATGGCCGAAGACGATCTGATTTTACTTGCCAAGGCTGCCGACTCCAAGAAATAGTCCAAACTTCCAAAATTGGAGAGTGGTAGGTCTTTGAACCTCAGGGGTTGATGCAGGGGCACCAGAGCCTGTAACATGGAATCTGATAGACAACACAAGGCATTTGTTAGTCAAAACAACGACAAGTGAGCTAGAACCCATCGACTTTATACTTAGCGGTTTGACAACACTCAGGATAATCTGGCTTGGGTGTCAAACTTGATGATGACAAAGAAACCAGTCTAGAAAAAAGTATAGGCATGGAGGAGACTCGTCGGATCATGGACTATAGGGTCATAATGAAGGTCACACATACAGATTTTAGAGCTGCAATAAATTTTCGTCGATACATCCATCCTCACAAACAAAATGGAATACGAGCAAGATTCTCCGCGACCATAATATTAATTAAGAAAGAAATGAGTGTAACTTAAATAAGAGAAATTCAGCATGTACCTGGGATCGGAATCTGTCCTTGTGAATTTAACTGGAGAAAAATCGGGCGGACTATGGTAGTAGCAGCACTGCTCGTGTGTAAAGCAATGCTAGGAACCTTCAAATCACGGGCAACAGCTTCCGAGAAGTACACGACTGCATCGTAGATGATGCAGCAAATCTTGTCAACTGGCTCCATATGGTTTGTGCCCCGAGTTAGGCACTCCCTAAAGCTGGACTCACAATTGACATTAAGCCTCAGCACAATGCCCATCAGATCGGGGTTTCGAACCTCTTCTTCAGACAAACCATCAGGTATGCATAAGAAGGTGAAATCGGGATGAGCAGAAGAATCTGGACTGTTGAAATGTGTGTGAGCAATTGTGATGGAGAAGCCCTTGGACTTGAGGATTGTCGCCAGCTGAAGCATGGGAGTGAGGTGGCCCTGGAATGGTCCTGGGACCAGGATCAATTTCTTGCCATTTCGCCCTTCACTTTCCATCCTCTCTATCCTTTATTCAGTCGAAGTAATTCAGATGCTATGCGAAGTTATGCCCTTGAAGACGGGCCTTTTTTTGATCCAGGCTGGTTTTACTCTCTTTGAAAGTCTAATCAGATGAGAAGTAATGGGACGGAGGATGCGAAGACCCAGCCATGAAGGACAAGCAAGCAGGTCACTCCTAACGTTCAATCTGCACAAGCTAGGAATGGAAGCATGTTGTAAACGTCTGTGGTCAAGTTTGACCCGGCATTTGCTGAATATTTAGAGAAGCTCGCTCTCTCTTCCTATGGTCAAGTTTGACACGGCATTTAATGACTATTTAGAGAAGCTCGCTCTGTTTCCCTATGGTCAAGTCATAACCACCCCCTTTGACAAAAAAAAAAAAAAAAAAAAAACTCATAACCACCCCCATTTTATATAAATAACGAGCTTCTGGTGATGTCAGTAGCAGTGGACTTCAATGCCATCGGATGGTGACTTTTTCAAGAAGGTTACAAGCCCCAGTGTTCAAAACAAGTTATAACCACCCCCATTTCATATAAATAACGAGCTTGTAGGAGGTGCGGACCTCTAAAGTGCCATAACTTAGCAAAAAGGGACACTTAAGTATCATAACTTTCGAAAGGTACACTTAAGTGCCAAAATCGAAGCAAAGTGGATCACTTAAGTGCCAATCCAGCCAAAATCCGGCCAAATTGCATACGTGACATTTTTTCAACGAAGCAAGTGCAAAATGATGTTGTTTTGCATGCTAAGGTGGTAAAAAATAATATAAAAATTAATTAAATTAAATTCAAAATTAAATTTTGTTAAAATATTTAAAAATAATAATTTTAATATTTAAAAAGAGGGGGGTGGAGGGGGCAAGGCGGCTAAGGGCTCAGCCCTCAACCACCGCTGTCGCCTCCCCACTGTCGTCGGGAAGGGCCAACAATAGAGTGGGGAGGGTCGGCCGGGGTTGCTGGGCCCTGGCCAAGGGCTGGCGACCTCGGCTGACCAGCGGCAAGGGAGCAGGCGACGGCCCTTGGCTCGGCTAGGCGAAGGCCGCAAGCCCTCATCGAGATCGCGAGGGGGGGGAAAGGGGGAAGAAGGAAGAGGGAGGCAGCCGGCGGCGAGGGCTGGGGCCATCGAGCCAGCAACGAGGGCACGCAGGCCCTCGCCGCTGGTCGACCAAGGCCACTAGCCCTCGGCCCCGGCTAACCCTCCCCCACCTTCCGATGACGGCGGAGAGGCAGCGGCGGCAGCAAGAGCTCAACCCTCGGCCGTTCAACCGCCTTCCTCCTCCTTTTTTTTTTAAATAATAATAAATATAAATTATATTATTATTTTTTAAAATTTTTAATTTAATTAATTTTTATATTATATTAAAATTCAAATTATGCCAAAAATGACGTCGTTTTGGCTGATTTAAAGGCTTTATTTTGGCCAACACCTAAAACGACGTCGTTTAGGTGAATTAGAGCTAACTCGGCTCTCGGCGAGCCACCTCAGTAAGAAATATTAATATTTAATTGCCATGTATGATTTCCAGTCGGCTTCGCTGAAGGTGGCACTCAGGTGTCCCATTTTTCTTCAAATGTGGCACTCAAGTGTACCTTTCGAAATGTTATTGCACTTAAGTGTCATTTTGTGCCAAGTTATGGCACTCGTAGTGTTTTTATCCTAAGCTTCTAGTGACGCTAGTAGCAGTGGACTTCAATGCCATCATATAGGGGGCGTCGTCACAACGACAAAATAATTCGAATCCGTAAAGAGATAACAGCAAGTTTTGGGATGGAATCAAATTAACTAGAAATCTTGCCAAAGAAGAAGAATATTCTCACATGAGATTAAACAAAGCCAGACATGAAAGGAAACAAAATTTCTGGTATCCTGATGTCACACCCCAAATCCTATAGAGGTGGGGATGACACGATCGTCCCTCTATGGAAGGACAAACCTGTAATCATTTGAATCCAACTCCCAAAAATTCTCCATCGATATCACTCTCGTTCTATTAGTCACTAATAAGGGACCTAAAAAGATTTGGAAATGGAAGGAGTGAGCAACCACAAGCTTAGTAAGTAGTATATATTTCTAAGCAGATTGAACAATCATTATGTAATTTACAAAGCAATATAATGACTCATTTATCTCAATTTCAGTAATAGTACACATACAAATTATAAATGAGTTATATCGCTTTAACATAATCATATCCATATATAAAAATAAAAATAAAAAACACTTGTTAAATCAATAAAACCATAATAAATATCAATGGTCTAATCAATTGATCAATCTCATCAATAAACACGCCAACGGTTCATTCCACTGGTTAATTTTATGTCACACGTCAATAGTCTATGCCATTGATTCATCTCATATGAAACCATACGTTGACGGTCCATCCATCGTTCAATCTTTTGTTTAATATCAAACCATGGTAATGACGTAATGCTTAGTGATAAGGTGATCAAGAATCCCTCCTTAACAAATTTTCCACCTACATAGCCGGTGGCTCGCTTAGAAGGATATTCTAAACCCAGTACACATACCCACAAGCCCCTTCATGGGCTCACAGATAGCGATATTGAGCATCAAACCCACATTTTCTAATATCCAGAAATTCAATCCATAATCAATCTCGTAATCCACCATAAATTTAACAAACCAATCATATAACCTTTCATAACTCGGTTTCTCCGATAGATATACTTTCTTGCAAAGCATCTCATATCATTTCATAAAACAAATTCACAATCAAAACTGTGACATCCTAAATTTCAAGTTCTGTTTTCGATTGAATAAGTTAGGCTTTTCATCGACGCGTCTATAGTTATTTTCCCTGAGTTGGCCACTCATGAGATAACTAGCCTATCATGTGAAGCCGTTAAGGGATTTTAACATAATAGACTTGAGAATTCGACAAAAAATCGACTGCTCGACCGTGCTAGTCTACAAGGATCACTACGGCGCAATTAAAAATCAATCAGAAACCGAAGATAGGTCGATTCAACAGAGGTATGTGATTAGTGAATGGGTGATTCCACCTAATTACAAAATTCTCGTCGAAAGATACTAGACCGATTTTTCTATCATTTTGGTACCTTGTGTCAGTATTTGAAACCTCGAGATTTTCACAACAACCGAGAGTCGCCAATGTGTCAAAAATGTACAGTGTGGCTCCAAAATAATCGACCATAGGTCAATTACGCTAAAAATTCTCAAAAGCAACCCGATAGGTTAGATCACACTAAAATCACGTTAGATTGAAATTAACCACGAATTTGAATCGAAATTCAAAAATTGAAAGTTATGTCACGATTTATTTTAGGAACGTCGACTCATCCTTCGAAGAATTTTTGGCAAACTCAGGATTTTTACGGAAAATCAATTCGGACAATTCAGAAAAGAACGGAAATTCGGATGGGCCAAATCGAAGAGATTTTTGGTCTCCTTACCAAGCTATTTGGTAAAGGGGACTTGCAGAAATTGTGTGAGCTTCTTCCTTAGTAAAATTGGACATCAAATTGGGAAATTTGGTGAAGAAATGAAGTCTAAGTGAGGAAATTCGGGGCTTGGCATGGGGACTGCAATTTTTGGCTTCAACTTGAGTTTTTGTGGAATTAAAATGCAAGAAAGTATTAAGGGACCAAGTAGATAGGCTTGTGGACTTTTGTGGGCTAAGTAATGATGAATTTTGATATATTAAATTGACTTTGGTCCCCCTCTCCTTTGGCTTCTCCAGCATGCCCGGCTGCTTCCCTTCTCCCTCACTGCCTTCTCTTCTCTTTCCTTTGAAGCCCTAACTCTTCATGTCGATTTTGCTGTTCCACTTCATCTTCACCAAATCTACTCCACCGCTTCATGTCTCCCCTGAAGCCAAGCCGAACCCAACTACTCCACTAGCATCTTCTTCCCATTGGTCAACTCCGGCAATGACGTTGACTTCGCCAGCTGCTCCTCTGCCATCCCATCGAAGCTGTTGCTCCATCGCTACCCCCATCTTTCCACCGCCACACGTCCGCACGCCCGCCAACCCACTCCCCTAAACTTTCATCTTCACTTTCGTGTTCCAACAATCAACTCCAGCCTCCATCGAAGTCCCGTGATTGACTTCAGCAACTCTAGTTCCACACCCACGTCTCCACCGAAGCACCCCTGCAGCTACCCATGTGACAATCTAAATTTTCTACTTCTATTTTCGATTGAATGATCTAAGCTTTTCATCGACGTGTCTATAGTACTATTCTCTAAGCCGATCACTCATGAAATAACTAAACTACTTGGGGAAGTCATTAAGGGATTTTAACATAGTAGACTTAAAAATTCGACCACCGTGCTAATTTGCAAGAGTCATTACGGCACAATCGAAAATCTATCAAAGGCCGAAGATGGTCGATTCGATTAAGATAGGTGATCAAGGTGTAGGTAATTCCACTTGATTGCAAAATTCTCGTCGATCAGCACTAGACTAATTTTCTGTCGTTTTGGATACCCCTTGTTTGTAATTGAAACCTCAAAATTTTCATGACAACTGAGAGTCACCAATGTGTCTAAGATGTACATTGTGGCTCAAAAATAATCAACCACGGATTAATTGCACTAAAAATTCCTAAAAACTACTCGGTAAGTTAGGTCACGTTAAAATCACATCAGATTGAAATTAACCACGAATTTGAACTCGATTTACAAAATTGAAAGTTCTATCATGTCATGATTTATTTTAAGAACGTCTACTCACCATTCGAAGAATTTTCGGAGATTCTAGAATTTTTACGGAAAAACAATTCGAACAATTCGGAAAAAGAACATAAATTCGGATTGACCGAATTGAATGGATTTTTGACTTGCAAACCGAGCTACTTGGTGAAAGGAAATTGTAGAAATTTTGTGGCATTTTTCTTCATCAAAATTGGACATCAAATTTGGGAACTGTCGAAGAAATGGAAGGTCAAAGTGAGAAATTAGAAGTTTTGTAGGGGACAGCATTTTGGCTTCAAAAATTTAATAATTTGGTGGATTTAATTTGCAAGAAAGTATTATGGGCAAGTAGGATAAAGATTGAATGCTTTTGGGGACCAAGCATTGAAGGGATTGGATATTTTCTTTTGACTATTCTTTCCCTCTCAATCTTCTCGAGCAAGTCTTCAAGCCACCCATCTCCTTAGCTTGAACTTCTAGCTTCACTTTCATTTCCTCTGCAATTCTACTTCTTCATTTGAAATCCACCGAAGCAATTCTCCACTCCTCTCTCCGCTGCAGCTGCTGTCCACGCCCATCACCACCATGTTTTGTCCCCCTCCGCGAGTCAAACTTCCAGCAGCACACTTCGGTTTGTTGACCGAAGCTCCACGCGGCCATCTCCACGAAGCCATCTCTCCACCCAATCTCTCTCTCGTTGTTGCTTCAGCCCAAAACCCCACCAGCGGCCCAACTTTCCTTCGTGTCTTCATCCAGCTGCCACGAGACCATTCCACCGAAGCAGCCCATCTCATGCCATCTATGTCCGTGCGTCTCCATCGAGTTCTCACCCCATGAGATCAGCCGCTCAAAGCCGAACCGAGAAGCAGCGATTTTCTAGCCCTTGGCTGTGAGTTGCGGGCCATTTTTCGGGCCCGATCCGTGCCCCGTTGGCATCGTCACTTTGGAGATTATCGCTCGCCGTCGCAATGAACTCACCGGCTCACAAATCTAGTGAGTTAACTCACTAAACCTCACTTAGTAAGTTAATTATGCTTAGAGGGTAATTATATTAGTTATTTAAATATCCAATTTTGCATGTTAGGTTGTTAAATTAAGTTACTTAAGGCCTAGATAGGTTTTATTAATTATCTAGATTGGTTCGGGAATTTTCTGGGCCCGTCTCGGTATTTAATTATGCAATTCGACCTAGGTTAGCAATTTTGGCATTTAATTGAATTATTTAATTAATTTTGATAATTATTTAATTATTGAATATTTTTCAGAAATTAGACCGGGATAACCGGCGATCGGAATTTTGTGATGATTGCAATGGTGTGTTTATTTTATGCAATTGGATATTAATTTGTGCAAATTGAGTGCGATTGGATTTTTGGTAATTTATTCTTAAAAAATTGTGAATTTCAATATTTATTCAGAAAATCCCAAATGTCGGGTTTTAACACTGAAAATAGTTTTATATACCATATAAAACAGTGGATTTTTAATTGGAGGATATGCATTTTTTGGGTTGATCTAACCGTATACCCACACACAACTATTTTCACCGGGTGTTTTTAATATGAAGAAAATAGGTCAGGATCACTATTTTAATGGAAACATTTGGTGCAATGCACGGTATCCTGAACCAATATTGATTGGTCATGTGTTGGTTAAAGAGAACCCATCTCGAGCTTTTAAGCCAGACATTACCCTATATGGGATATCCATTTTTTTGGATCGCAGATCGCAATAGATTTTGAACCTACGCCCCTTTGGGGAAGCCATCTATTAAGATATAGACGTCACCGTGCTTAATGGAGGTGAGACAATGCTTGGCTATGCCACAAGGACACTGAACTTATGAGTAGGTGACTCGGGTCGCAGTAAATTCTGAACCTATGCCCCTTCAAGGAAGCCGTCTATTAAGATATAAACGTGATTGTGCTTAATGGCGGTGAGACGATGCCTGGCTATGCTAGTAAATACAAAACTTATGTGTAGGTGGTATCACTGCTAAAACATTGTCTCACTGGTTATTATATAACTATTTTCAAATCCTTAGATGATTGTCGTGGAGGACCGAAGCCTCGAAGTCTATGGAGATGAAGTCTGAATGATCGTCGTAGGTGTCCTACTAGTATGTTATAGGATAGCTTCTTTTGAGAGTCAATCATTTTGTAGGCTTTTACCTATACTCTTTTTTACATAAACCTAGTTGTTTATAAAAATGTGTTTTTGTGAAATGTTGTCCTGCTTTCCTATCCCATGTTATTTGTTGTCAGGAGTTATTATTTCACTTCCGCATGTGCATAAAAAAAATGAAATGATCGGCGACTAGTCCTGGGAAGTCACAAATTTGTATCGATCACAAAGGGATGCGCGCTAGATGATGGTGGGGGCGCGACATGTCCTGTCATATTATAAGCGTGCCGTATTTTTTTATTTCAAAATTGTGAGACAATGAATAACCATATCAAGTTTATTCAACATGTATATATACAAAAGGAGAAGTGAATTTGACTCGTTTAGATCTGGTTAGAGAGGAAAAGGGGTGCTTCAACTCAAACTTATGTGTGACAAGCCAACAAATTTCTGTTAACGCATCTAAGCTGTTCTGTTCTATTCTTCAAAGCCAGAAGACCAAATCTTGCATATGACAAGCCAACAAATTCCTGTCGGTGCATCAAAGCTGTTAGATTCACACTGCGCAAACTCCAAGATCTCCATAACTAGAACAAGAACATGCATGATTGAGTAGAAAGAATTGATGCACCTGTTTTGGGATCCGTTGTTCTTGAAGCGGAAGCGGAAACACAATGTTCCACGCGCAAGTCCTTCTCCTCTATTGCCATCCGTATCACTGGCTTAATGAAGCGACCCCCTCTCGTGTAGCGTTAGGTAAACGCCCCTTAGGTGAGGATACAGGTGAGGATTAAGGTTAGAGGAGAGACTTGAGCACTATTTATAGAGTTTCCAGCTAGTCCCCCTCATTACGGGCCACGCTCAACTCGGCCCACACTAGCCAGCCCATATTAGACTAATTAAGAAACCTTCTATCTCACCTTAGACCCCAGGTTTTTACAATACCAGCATGCTTGCATCGGTACTATTCAAACCACTTTGAATGCCGGAACAGTCTTTGTGACTTTGTATCCAAACTTCAACATCGCTCTTTCAGACCCCTAACCACTTTCTTTTCTGAAAGTTCAAGTACAGCTCACTGGAGCCCCTCAAACTGCTGACTCTGTAGCTGCAACCCTACATTACCAGATGGTTTATCGAGTGCAGAACCATGCTCTCGACCTCAACTTCAACAATGGTAATGAAGATGCGTTGTTCATTTCTATGCAGAATGACCAGGCGTCCTGCATCCATGTTCCCAGACATATCCCAAAGGATACGTTGGCCAAGCTCCTTCCAGAGACTTGGATCACCAACTATGAAAAGCTACACCAGCATAACAAGCCTTTCCAGTCTACAGACTCAAAATTCGTACGAAAGAAAGATGGAACTGTTTCCATCAAATTTGGCAAGGAGAAGGAAGAAAGTCCTTCTATCTTCCAGACCCTCTTCATGATCGAACCATGTGTTCCTGAATCTATTTCTGAGCCAGACCCAAAAAAGCATGTTCGACACTTCAATGGTGATGGACATCCTGTTCATTACTATAAAGACAATTATGGTCATTGTTTTTGGGATCCTTTTTGTCAATGTTCCTACTGTATAAATTCTCCGGACGAGGTAGACCCTCTCGCAAGATCTCCACCTCGACAGAAAAAGTCCAAGGATAAGATGTACCAAAGGTACTTAGATGGAGATTCCTCTATTGATACTCTTGATGAATGTGACAAATACCAATTCATGGTGTCTTATGCACCACCTCCACCACCAGAGTCCAGTACTACATCCCAAACCTTACTAGATCAACCAAAATCACCTCCACCTTCTCCTCCCCAGAAAAAGCAAGCTCTCTCTCCGTTTTATAAGCCAATCCTCAAATGGGCTAAGAAACACTCTTATCCCCTTGAAGTTCCAGCAGAAGCACCACCCACTTCTTCTATTGCCATGTTCAAAGATACTGACTTTCCTCCTCTTGTCAAGGAAAGTTATAAACTCTCGTTCCCTGCTACAGAAGAGTTTATTGATCCACATGGCAGGTATCCCCATGTTCCCAAAATACCTACCCCCACTGACGTGGACGAACATGGGAGACAGAAGAAAACCCCTGCTGCTGAAGCCATTCTAAACTGACAATCAGAGACTCTGTTGGCACAAAACAATGCCTTCAAGGCTATTGATTCCAAGATTGGAAATGTGCAACAAGATTTCCGAAGATATGATGAAGGCACCAAAAAGATACTTTCTGAGTTCTAGAAAAGGCTTCACACCTTGGAATCAGGACAACATCTTGGGTATCATTATCTTGAAAGCCCAAAGCCAAAAATAGAAAAGCTCAAGAAGCAAATCCAACTTCTTGAAGAATGAAGGTTCAGACCTTTCGATTCATTAGCACCTCCTGTTAGAACTGGGTATCAACCCCCACATCCAAAGACATCCGTTTTTGCCAGTATTCCAGAAGATCTCTCCAGAAGAGAAACTAGATATGGCAGAAATACGAAATCGTCTCAAAGCCCTGCAGAAGGAAAAAGGAAAAGAAAAAAGCTCACCTACATAATCAAGTTCAATTGTTATAAGAGACAAGCCAGAACATATGATGTTGTCAAATCCATTAGAATCTTTTCTAAAGGATTTGGGAACCCAAGAACCTGATCCTGTTACCCAACAGATTGAGCCTGATCCGCTATCCTAGAAAACCAGATTTTGTTTCCAGTTGAACAAACTTCCCCAACTACATCAGAATCAGCATCTCTTTCTTCCTCTTCATCCTTCTCAGATCCTACAGTTGATTCCCCCCCCCCAATTATCCCACCAACTTCTCAAATATTCATGGCTAATACTCCTCCAGATTATGAAATGGAATCAAATTATTCTGATCCAGACATGGGGCAAACAAGCAATCCTACTAGGCATGTGTTCATGGCATCAAAACAATTCTTCACCATTGACGATATTCCTTATCCAAAATGGCCAGAAAGACTTAAAGAATTTCATACTTGGTTGAACACACAAGCCATCACCAACCATGATATGCATGACGTCCTCTACAACTTCGCTACAAGGTTCACAAGGAGCTTTAAATTTTGGTGGCAGTCACTCTCAGAACAAGATCAGATTTTGTTTCTAATGTCACCCACTTTCAGCCATGCCCTTAATTACCTATATCATGTTTTTGTGGGAACACTCGGAGATCTCAAAGAGATAAAAAGAAGAGAATTCTTTGAGAGAAGATGCTGCTCTCTCCAAGAAAAGCATCTTGATAAGCATTATAGACTAATGCTTCAGCTCTTCTATCAAATTGGCGCAGATCCAAATTTGAAACATGTCTTCCTCACATCCATTCCAAAAGAACTATCCCAGATGGTTGAAAGATCTTTCTTTGGAAAACAAAGGAGAATACAAGATATTCCCTTAGGAGAAATCCAACAAGAAATCCATATATGCCTTGAAGAGTTATGCTTAAAATGCCAGATGGTTCGTACTTACATCACAGATGACAAGCGTCTTGAATCAGTTTGTTCCCGCCAAAAGTTAAAAATCAAATGCTCCAAGCGAGATTGTGATGGTACTTGTGGCCAGTGTTCCAGGAAGAAAAAACACTACAAGAAATATTCGATAAAGAAATCCAGACATGGCTCCAAGCACTTCCGGGAAAAAAAAAAGAAGAAATGGCGATACCTACACAAGAGCAAGGATCGCACAGGCCATCAAAAATCAAGCCGTTGCTATATTTGCAACAAGAAAGGACACTTTGCCAAAAATTGTCCTCAGGCGAAAAAAGGTCAGAATCATCTGATTGAAAATGAAACAGGTATTTCTCTTGAAAATGATGATATTGAATCCTTATTTTCTGCTGACGAAGAACCAACGGAACAAACTCTTTGCGTTATTCCCTTCTATCAAACCTCCAGTGAAACTGAGTCTGACGAATCAGAATCTAAAGACATTTTTCACATATCCCCCACATCTTCAGAACCAAATCCTGACATATTCTCAAGTCAAACTCACTGTCCCCATTTCCCTGTAAAAATCCTCACCTCAAAATTCGCCAAACCTATTAATGTCATTGCTCTCATTGATACCGGAGCAAGCTGCTCTATTCTAGACACTAAGGTTCTGCTTGAAGAATATTGGACTCCTCATATCCGATATTTCAACTCCGCTTCTGGAGATACTTTCTCCACAAATGTCAGAACCACTCCAGTTACTGTTTAGTTCTTCCCCCAGTGTTCCATAAAAACAAAAATCTTTGGATCAAACCTTCCCAATAAAGATTTGATAATTGGGTGGGACATCATGACTCAAATCTCCCAACTTCGTATCATTCCTAGAAAAGGTCTTAGGTATAAAGATCATTTCTCTAAGTTTGTTAATATTCAGAGACTCTTTTCCATCCATATGAGTTTATTAGATCCAATCATGCAAAAGTTGCTAGAATCTTGTTTGGAATCCCACTCAGAATTTGCCCAAAAATGTTCTCATCCTTTGTGGGAAAATCTAGAATTCTTTGTTCGCCTCCCCTTCAAGAAAAATGAAGATATCAACCCAACAAAGGCGAGTCATGTGGGAATGAAGCCAGAGCACTTGGCTTTAGCTCAAAGGGAATGCTCAGAATTATTGCAACAAGGCCTTATTGAAGTTTCTGATTCTCAATGGGCTTGTGAAGTCTTTTATGTCAATAAGCGCGCCGAGCAGAATAGAGGAAAAATGAGACTGGTAATCAACTACCAACCTCTCAATCTTTTTCTCCAAGATGATAAGTTCCCTTTACCATCCAGAGATTCTCTCTTTAGTGGTTTAACCAAGGCCCATATTTATTCTAAATTCGACCTCAAAGTCGGATTTTGGCAATTGGGCATTCATCCTAAAGACAGAACCAAAACAGGATTCTGTATCCCAAACCAGCACTTCCAGTGGAAAGTTCTTCCTTTTGGCCTAAAGGTAGCACCATCCCTTTTCCAAAAGGCCATGTGTCGTATTTTCCAGCCAATCTTGGCAAGTGCGGCAGTATACATCGACGATATTCTGCTCTACAGCCCTGATGAGCAATCACACTGTCAACTTCTTGAGCAGTTTACAGACATCGTGAAAAAGCATGGTATTATGCTTTCCCAAAGGAAAATGAATATTGCCCAGACAGAAATCAAATTTCTTAGTATGCACCTCAACAAAGGTACATACAATCCAGGGCCACATATCGCTCAAGAATTATTGAAGTTTCCTGAAAAGGACCTCACGACAAAACAAGTTCAGCAATTTCTTGGGATAATTAATTATCTCAGGGTTTTTGTCCCAAACATTGCAAAGCTTTTGATTCCTTTGCAATCCATGCTAAAAAAGAATTCCCCGCCTTGGGGAAAGATCCAAACCAAAGCAGTTGCTGAGCTTAAGGAGATTATGCAGAATCTCCCACCATTACAGATACCATCAACAGGCAAAATAATCCTTCAAACTGACGCCAGTGATGAATACTGGGCAGCCGTCTTGTTCGAAGAAATTGATGGTAAGAAACACCTTTGTGCTCACAAAAGTGGAAAGTTTTCTCAAGCTGAAATGCATTATCATTCCACTTTTAAAAAAATCCTAGCAGTTAAAAATGGAATCAAAAAGTTTGAATTTCATCTCATCGGCCATCACTTCTTGGTAGAATTAGACATGGCATCTTTCCCTCAGATGACCAAGTTTAAACAGAAGCAGATTCCAAATTCTCAACTGCTTCGATGGGCTGAATGGTTCTCAAAATACTCTTTTGAAACCAAACATATTCCTGGGAAAAAGAATGTCCTTGCTGACTTTTTGTCAAGACCCAAAGCACCAGCTGAAATCAACATGTACATCAAGAGGCCTGCTTTTCATATGCTCAATCATGGCGTCAAATACAAGATTGAGAAAATCAAAGACTTACCAAGCCAGAAATATCCCCAGGAAATTATTCAGCAAATCCAGAACGACAGTCTTACTGAGAACATGGAGAACCTCATGTGGCAATGCTACACAGATCTTTTCAGATTCAATGGAGATTCGATTCTTTATCCTTTCGGGTTAAATTTGAATTATCCTTTCATCCATCCCCTGATCTGGAAAAAATATGATTTCCCTGACCAGCTCAAGACGTTATTATGGTACTTAACCAATAAATACTTAATAGCTATTGAGATTCCCACCAGAAGATTCATTGCTAACCTCACCAGGATATTCTTGCTCGGAAGAAACATCGAAAAAGAATGTGATAGAAATCTTTTAGATTTTCTAAATTGGTTCTATCATCTTACATGTTGGAAACAAGACTTGGAAAGAGAACTAAGAACCATGACACCGAATCCTGAGGTTCACACCATCCTGTTTTTCAGACGTCCATGGAATTTTTGTAGAAATAATGGTAGTATTCTCGATGCACCACTCGAAATAGGAACCACAGCCTATAAACCCCACTTGAACAGCCGAGAAGCCCGGATTCACAAATCTTATCCAAGATCTGTTAGATTTTGTGAACATGAATACCGAGAACTCCAGAGAATCCTATGCCAGGAAAACAAGACCATTCCCGAAGATGTCTGGAATAATGCACCCACTATATGAGATCATTATGACTTAGCACCAGATGCTATGGAAGCACTAGGACAATACAGACAAGCTGCATCATCCCAGGAACATGAAATGACAAGCGAAGATGACATTGTCCAGTCTACTCAAGACCCCTATGCACGCTTTGGAGGTCCTCTGTCCCAGAATCCCTACGAACAGGGATCTTCATCCGCATTCCAAAATATGGACACATCCTTCTATGCACAGCCATCCAATTGGCCTCAGCCAAGCATGCCAAACATTCCTGCCAACACTACAAGTGAAAATGCAAACTGAGCAGAAGAAGAAGCATCCCATTGGGCTCATGAAGCATCCTCATCTCAAAGGCTAAATCAGATCCTTTCCCATCAAGACCTTGAAGCCCTCCAGCAAAAATATGAGGCACATCTCCTAAAAGACAACTCAGATGATGACTCAGTGTGTAGCTACAATGCCCGTGACGGACGAGACCGTTGAATCCGTACAATTTCACTATAGCAAAAATCACTGTTCATTTTTACTGTAGCACTAGGCTAGGGAAAGTACTGTTCACAGTACAGTTACTGTTCATAGTGTGCGAATAATTCCCTCCCAGAAGTTTCCGGTGTCGTTGTTTATATCTGGACCCGTGAGTTGGTCCCTGTGTGTGTCCTTGTCCCCTTTTCTTTACCTATATAAGGCATTGTTGTTGTATCGTTTTAGGTAGAGTCCCCTAAAGTAAAGAGTGTGCTTTGTGAAAGACCTCTCTATGGCTTTCTAAATTCCTCTTCTTCTCTAGCCTGGTAGGATCCTCCGAGAAATGCAGCTTGGGTAGATTAGAAACGTTTCCATCCTGGCATCTTCTAAGTGTTTCTAGGCTCTAGACTAAAGGGTTGAGTGGTTTTCTGCCAAAAGGCTGTCCCTAAAGGGCTTGAACGGGAGTTGTTCGCCCAATGTGGGATGCATACCTGTAGAAAATTTACTCTCCTTCCCTGGTCCTAAGTCTAGGTCAAAACAATAAATTACAATATCAATTAATGTAGTCCACATTAGAAAAACTCTTACATTCTCCCACTTAGACTATATTAATTAAAACCTTACCTTATGCGCGCGCATTGGTCCAGAGATAATTCTTAATAGTTAATCCTATCCCATAAAGTCTCAAACATCGAATCATGGTGGTAACTGCATGTATACACACAGAGCCTTCCATGGTCACGAGTGCTCTCGACTTTATTGATATGGATTCAATATGGAAGTGTGGCAAATGAATAACATCTCTCATATAGAGATCCCATTTGTCAGTCACAATTCTCTTACCTTAGGCGATACAAAAAATTTGTGTCACAAGAGAATGCTTTATGGTTCCAATGAATCCACATATGTCTTGTCCTTATAGTTAACATTTTTTTATGTATCACAAGATATATGCACAAGGCTAATAACCTGATGTCCAGATGTCCCTAGCCTTCACTCAAGGTTTAAACAATACCCTGAGACTTTTAACAATATATATCAATATAATAACAATCCATTCAAAAACATTTTATTGAATGCAAAAGTTGACATATATGTATTAAACTGTTACTAAATTGTAAAAAAATAGATGTAAACTTTATTCAAAGAAGAATAAAACACAGCTCCCACTAAATAACAGCATCCCAAGACGCTCCTAGGCCCATACTAATGACATATCGATCAAAAACACACAGGTGTAAGCCTTTAGTTAGTGAGTCTGCCACCATATCATCTGTGTGAATATAATCTACTGCAACGTCACCATTCTGTACTGATTCTTTTATAGTCAAAAACTTGACCTCCATGTGTTTAGACCCCTTTAAACTTCTGTTGTTATTAATAAACTGTCACAATATAACTATATGGGTCTATCCACAAAATCATAAACTGATAACTCTCTAATGAGGTTCCGGAGCCAAATGGCCTGAGTAGCAGCTGAAAAACATGCTACAAACTCCGCTTGCATGGTTGAAGAAGATATGGATTTTTGTTTCTCGCTCTTCCATGATATTGCACCTCCTGCCAACATAAATATGTATCCAGTCGTTGATTTCTTATCATCTTGACAACCAGCAAAATCTGTATCTGAATACCCGACTAGTTACAGATCTGGAACATATCTATAAATCAGCATATAATCTTTTGTTCTCTTTAAGTACCTTAAAACCTTCTTGGCAGCAACCCAGTGATCGCGTCCTGGATTAGACTGATATCTGCCTAGAAGCCCTATTGGAAAAGCAATATTTGGCCTAGTGCAAACTTGAGCATACATGATGCTTCCAAGCACACTAGCATAAGGTACATCCTTCATTTGAGCTTTCTCAAAATTTGAATTAGGGCATTATGAAATACTCAATTTATCACCCTTAACAACGGGAGCAATTCCTGGTTTGCAATCCTGCATATTGAATCTTTCTAAAATGCGATCAATATACACCATCTGAGATAAACCCAATGAATGGCATGAGCGATCCCTATGGATCTCAATGCCAAGAACAAAAGATGCCTCACCAAGGTCTTTCATGTCAAAATTTTTCGATAACATCCGTTTTGTCTCATGCAGTAAACCAATGTCACTACTAGCAAGCAAGATATCATTTACATAAAGTATGAGAAAAATATATTTCCTCCCACTAACCTTGGTGTATATGCACTGATCTACTTTGTTCTCAATAAATCCAAATAAAGTAACAACACTATAAAACTTGAAATACCACTGTCTAGAAGATTGCTTAAGGTCATAAATAGACTTTTTCAATCTACAAACAAGCTGACTTGAGTCATTTGCTACAAAACCTTCAGGCTTCACCATATAAACCTCCTCATCAAGGTCTCCATTTAGAAAAGCAGTCTTAACATCCATCTGGTGTAACTCTATATCGTAATAAGCTACCAATGCTAAGATCACTCTAAAGGAATCTTTAGAAGAAACTGGAGAAAATGTTACTTCATAATCTATTCCTTCTCTTTGAGTGAAACCCTTAGCTACCAGTCTGGCTTTAAACTTTTCAATCTTTCCTTTGGAATCCCTTTTAGTCTTGAATACCCATTTGTAGCCAATAGGTTTACAACCTTCAAGCAATTCAACAAGCTCCCAAACACCATTGTGTTTCATAGATTGCATCTCATCTTTCATCGCATCTAACCATAAATCTGATCGAGGACATGACATGGCTTCAATATAAGTCACGGGATCAACAACACAGCCTATGTCATAATCATGCTCTCCCAGGTAGACTAGATAGTCTTGTGGTATAGCTGAACGTCTTTCTCTAGTTGATCTTCTGAGTGGAGCTACTTCATCCTCATTTTGAATATGAGGAACTTGTGGAATTTCTTCAGGAACAATCTTAACAACAAAATCATGGGCCACAACAGGCTCAGTTTATGGCGCAAGAGGCTCCATAGTTATCTGCACATGATGAGATAGAGATCCAGTAATCCCTATCATACTATCATCTGCGATAGCTTATGAGCAGCTACCCTTTTCAGCTACATCAAATTCCAGAAATTTTACAGTCTGAGATTCCACAATTCTTGTACCTCCTTAGGGTTATAAAACCGATACCCCTTTGAATGATGTGGGTAAGACACGAAGTAACACCGAGTAGTTTTGGAATCCAGCTTACTCAATGTTGGATTATATAACTTCACTTCTGCTAGACATCCCAAAACCCTAAGATGATTCAAGCTAGGTTTACGTCTAGTCCACAACTCAAAAGGAGTCAATGGAACCGCTTTAGTAGGAACACGATTTAGAATATAAAGAGTTGTTTTCAAAGCTTCTCCCCACAGAAAATTAGGTAAATTTGGCATACTAATCATACTTCTCATCATGTCCATAAGAGTACGATTCCACCTTTCAGCTACACCATTTTGTTCAGGACTACCGGGCAACTTACTTATAATCCCAGAATCCTCTAAGTATTTAGCAAACAACCCTTTAAGTTGTCCAGCACCACCGTGTCTACCAAAATACTCACCACCACGATCAGATCTGACAATCTTAATAACTTTTCCCAACTGTTTCTCCACTTCAGTCCAAAAAATCTTGAATTTGTCAAGAGACTCGAACTTTTCTTTAATCAGATACAAGTATCCATATCGAGAAAAGTCATCAATAAATGTGATGAAATAAAAATTTCTGCACAAGGTAGGTGTGTAAGGTCCACTAATATCAGTGTAAATAACCTCCAACAAGTCTGAACTTTGTACAACGAATTTCTTCTTTATCTTAGTCATCTTACCTCTGCAGCAATCTACACAAGTCTCTTGATCACCTTTAAGAGTAGGCAAGATATCAGCCTTTATAAGCCTTTCTACTCTTTCTTTAGAGATGTGACCAAGACGTTTATGCCACAATGCATAAGACTGTTCCTTAGGTAGAGGTCTTTTGGAAACAACCTTTTCAGCGAAATAAGAACGTATATGTCGTTGGGAGTTAAACTCAATCGATATAATCCATCGGATAAATTGCAACACCCAATCTTATTTGAATTATAAAACATGGAAATAGTATTACTTTTTATTTCAAAAGAATATCCACACATGTCCAAACAAGACACAAAAACTAAATTCCGCCTAAAAGAAGGTATGTAAAAAGTGTTTCTTAACACCATCCGAAAACCAGAGTCTAAAATTAAAATAACATCTCCCACGAACTCTACGTCAACTCCTACGCTGTTTCCAACAGTGAGCTTTGATTCATCCTGATTTGGCGTCCTTCAGTTTATGAACCCCTGAATGGTAAATGCAACATGATTAGTTGCACCACTATCTAGCCACCAAGAATTGGTCGGAACTTCATATAGATTGGATTCATAAACAAATGCCAAAGAATCATTACTTTTAGGCTCACTCTTATTTCTCTTAGACAACCAAGCCTTAAACTTGCTGCAACGTCTCTTCACGTGCCATCTCTCCCTACAAAAGTAGCAAAGAACACCATCCTTCTTGGTGATTGCCTTCTTAGGACCCAAAGTGTTAGAAAGACCTGCTCCTTCAGAATTTCCTTTGTTGTTGGAAGGACCAGCAACTTCTAAATTGCTTTTATGGATATAAGTTTTCACCTTCTTACCCTTATCACTAGCAGAACTAGAAGCATAAAGAGCAATATGTCCTTTATCTTTCTTCAATTTCTCTTCCTCTGCCACTAACCTTGCAATCAGGTCATTAACAGACCAAGTTTCATCTTGGGAACTATAATTGGTCTTAATAATCCCAAAATCAGAAGGAAGAGTATTTAGAGCTTGATGGACAATGCAAGCAATAGGAATTTCAATATTAAGAGCTTGAAGCTTTGTTTGCAAATCAACCATCCTCAGAACATAATCTCTAACTCCACTAGAACCATCATACTTCATAGTAAAAAGTATTTGCATATGTGTCCCTATCTCAGCATTAGGCGACACACGGTTTCTAGCCATCAAAGCTTCAATCATTTGCCTAGCATTGTAGTCTGCAGACAAACCACTTTTCAAGTGTTCCTGAATGGAATAATTCATGGATAGCAAGCAAATTATATTGCTCTTTTCCCATGCAGCAAAATTTGCTTTTTGAGCCTCTGTACTCTCGGCAGTCAAGACTGCCGGCCGATCAGTAGTAAGAGCCATATGAACAGCTGCCATCTCCATAGCAAACAGAAAATCCTCTCTCCATCTCTTAAAATTCAAACTAGCAAGAACTCCAATGGTGATGGTGTTACCATTTACAGAAAAGGTGACTGAAAGACAAGCAGTATATAAAATTAGCATCATGTGAGCATTGTGTAACTTGACGCACAAGTACACATCCAAAGAGTTACATGCAGAATCACATAATCACCTTTGGTCAGAATACATGACAAGCAATTGTACACTCCCCACATGATAAGGGTTATGAGAATATATTCCAATCTTCGTGAATTTATCACATTTGAGCATATGAACCATTAGAATCGGTCACTCCTCCACCACACTATCATGTATCCCTCCATGAACTAATACACAATTACCTCCTTTGGGAGTATAACTATGCATTAGACCAGGAGACATCCCAATTAAATATACAAGATCAAAATTTCTCAAATTCAATAAAGTGTGCCACTTTGGCGATCACAACTTAATTGAATCCTTGAAACTCTCTCATACCAGGGATATAAAATTTCCATCTCACATACATCATATACATGTGATTTAACTTTAGTGATAGGGGCTTCATATCCCTCAAATCACATGCCATGCTAATTACATTGCCTTATTCATTAATAAAAATAAACTTTATCGTATATTATTAATGAATAACACTCATAAAGTTCATGTGATAACATAACTGTATCCCGACACCTGTATTTTCAAAATCACAGGAAAAATACAAGAAAAATACGCAGAAAATACACTAAAAAGCACGTATTTTGGATTCCGTATGTATTTTCACATCCATAAGATCATCAAAAATATAAAATAAATATACCATGACGTAAGAAATAACCATACAAGTCCATCGCCGCCGGCCACGCGAAAATCGGAGCCTTCACGCACCCGCATGCGCCGCCTGAGTGCACGGCGCGTGGAGCCCACGCGCGAGCGTCAAAGGCTGGCCAAAACCGGTCCGACCGGTGGCAGTCCGACCGATTCTCGGTCCGACCTTCCGGTCCAGCCGCTTGGTCCGACCGGTTGACCGGTCCGGTCAACAGGTGACCGGGTCGGGTCGGTCACCATTCGAGTCGGGTCGGGTCCGTCCGAATCCGGGTCGCTGACGTCATTGTGACATCAGCACCCGCGTGCGCCGAACGCGCGAGTAGCGCCCCGCGCGTGGGAGAGCGTGAGGGCACATAGGGGCGCGTCTTCGACGCCTGGCGGCGCGTGGCCACACGTGGGGGTGCATGGGGCCTCCCTCGGCGACACGCCGCCCACGGTTTTGCTCGCCTTGTCGAGCCCAATCCGAATTTGTGATTTAATTTTATTTTTATTGAACTAAAAGTCTTGAAAATCACAAATTATGGCAAAATCAATTGTGTTCATGTTCTAGGGTTATGGAGGCTCTGATACCACATGTTAGATTCACACTGCGCAAACCCCAAGATCTCCGTAACTAGAACAAGAACATGCATTATTGAGTAGAAAGAATTGACGCACCTATTTTGGGATCCATTGTTCTTGAAGCGGAAACGGAAACACAATGTTTCACGCGCAAGTCCTTCTCCTCTATTGCCTTCCGTATCACTGGCTCAATGAGGCGGCCCTCTCACGTGTAACGTTAGGTAAACGCCCCTTAGATGAGGACACAGGTGAGAATTAAGGTTAGAGGAGAGACTTGAGCACTATTTATAGAGTTTCCAGCCAATCCCCCTCATTATAGGACAGGCTCAACTCGGCCCATATTAGTCAGCCCATATTAAACTAATTAAAAAACCTTCTATCTCACCTTAGACCAACCCTGTTTTACGGTAATCGTAAAAACAGTAAATTACGATATCGATTAATGTAATCTACATTAGGAAAAATCTTACAAAAGCATCATCTGTTTTGTTCAGTTCTTCAATGCAAGAAGACCAAGTCTTTGCACTTTGTGCACTACGCAAATTTCATTCCGTGCGGTGCCTTAGTAGTAACATGCCTGTGCTGCTAGAATGATCTCAACAACTCGACTAGCACGCTCAGCTAATGGCAAGAAGATACACCATCACCTATACTAACATCGCACCTATGCTTCAAATCCAAGACCCTCTGCCTCATCTCTTCACCTTCCTTTTCCTTCCTCAATGTTCTAACAGCTCTTTCTACTGTCCCTCTCTCTATCTCACCCTCCAGTTCTATCCAACCCTCCATTCATGAGATAAGTACCTCGCATTCACCTTTCGGTCGCCAAAGCATGGTTGACATATCATCAGAACTCCTTACACATATACTTTCCAAGGTGGAGTGCCATCCACAGTGGCTCCAAAACCCTCCCACCTCCTCATGAACCAGTACTTTCTTCTGAGATGCCCATTTCACAATGGATCCCCTCTCCTGAACACATTCTTTGAATTCTTCATCCATCGACTCAATCCATTCCGAACCTAGAATTGAGCCAGGCCGAATAACCCACAAGAAAGGCTCCCTGCTATTTGCCAGTCCCCAAGCCATTTCAGACAATTGGTCCTGGTTCAGATGTGCTATGCTTCCCAAACTTACATGGATGACTGAATTATGAGTTTGCTCGTCAAGCCATGGAATGCAATCAGTATCCTCTTGCAGTAAGCTAACGGCTGAGGTAGGAGCGAGTTTGTGCAGAGGGCCTACTGGAAAAATTAAAACTTGGTACTGTTGGTAGAGCAGCGCCAGAGGTAACTCTTTGAGGCAGTGAATCGTGTTGAATATAATGGCCGAAGACAATCTGATATTACTCGTCAAGACTACCAACTCCAAGAAATAGTCCAAACTTCCAAAATTGGAGAGTGGTAGGTCTTTGAACTTCAGGGGCTGATACATCACAAGGCATTTGTTAGTCAGCACGACAACAAGTGAGCTAGAACCCATCAGCTTATATACTTAGCGGTTTGACGACACTCGGGATAATCTCCCTGCTATTTGCCAGTCCCCACGCCATTTCAGACAATTGGTCCTGGTTCAGATGTGCTATGCTTCCCAAACTTACATGGATGACTGAATTATGAGTTTGCTCGTCAAGCCATGGAATGCAATCAGTATCCTCTTGCAGTAAGCTAACGGCTGAGGTAGGAGCGAGTTTGTGCAGAGGGCCTATTGGAAAAATTAAAACTTGGTACTGTTGGTAGAGCTGCGCCAGAGGTAACTCTTTGAGGCAGTGAATCGTGTTGAATATAATGGCCGAAGACAATCTGATATTACTCGTCAAGACTACCAACTCCAAGAAATAGTCCAAACTTCCAAAATTGGAGAGTGGTAGGTCTTTGAACTTCAGGGGCTGATACATCACAAGGCATTTGTTAGTCAGCACGACAACAAGTGAGCTAGAACCCATCAGCTTATATACTTAGCGGTTTGACGACACTTGGGATAATCTGGCATGGGTGTCAAACTTGGACGATGACAGAGAAACCAGTCTTAAAAAAGGTAAAGGCATAGAGGAGACTCATTGGATCGTAGACTATAGGGTCACGCTGAGGATCAAACAAACGGATTTTAAAACTGCAACAAATTTTCGGTGATACATCCATCCTCACAAAGAAATGGAATAAGAGCAAGATCCTCAGACCATAATATTAATTAAGAAAGAAATAAGTGTAACTTAAATAGAAGAAATTTAGCATGTACCCGGGATTGGAATGTGTCCTTGTGCCTTTAGCTGGAGAAGAATCAGGCGGACTATGGTAGTAGCAGCACTGCTCGTGTGTAAAGCAATGCTAGGAATCTTCAAATCGTGGGCAACGGTTTCCGAGAAGTACACTACTGCATCGTTGATGATGCCGCAAATCTTGTCACCCCGCTCCATATGATTTGTGCCCCGAGTTAGGCACTCCCTGAAGCTGGACTCACAGTTACATTAAGCCTCGGCATAATGGCTATCAGATCAGGGTTTTGAACATCCTCTTCAGACAAGCCGTCAGGTACGCATAAGAAGGTGAAATCGGGGAAAACAGAGGAATCTGGACTGTTGAAATGCGTGTGAGCAACTGTGATGGAGAAGCCCTTGGACTTGAGGATTGTCGCCAGCTGAAGCATGGGAGTGAGCTGGCCCTGGAATGGTCCCGGGACCAGGACCAATCTCTTACCATTTCGCCCTTGATTTTCCATCTTCTTCATCTCTTTTCCAATCAAAGATATAAAATGCTATGCAGAGTTGAGCTCTCACACACAGAGGCTTTTGCTGATTCAGGCTAGTTTTACTCTCTTTGAAAATCTACGCAGAAGAGACCGAACAATCAAGGACAAGTAAACAGGACACGCCAATGGTTAATTTGCGAAAGCTAGGAGTAATTGAACTTTTTAAAGAAGCACTTGGTTTTTCTCTGTCTTCTTAGTGGCAGCCTTTTTGGTCCCCACTTTTTTGCTTGTGCTCGTGAACGAGTGGATAATACACTACGCAAACTGCTGGCTAGGAAAAAGGCAAATAATTCCTGAAGCTTTGAAGCTAAATGAAAGACAAACATCCACTCGAGCAATCAAATTTACCAGATAAAACGGAGCTGAAATTGCAACATTAACGTAAAGTTTTTTTCCAGAAAAATATTGCTAGTTCAGATCACATCAGTGCATCAGAGACAACACCCAGTTTATACAACTCTCCAAAAACACGAGAAAGAGACGAAGCGCACAGACTCTGCACACAGGAAGCCTCGATTTCACATTAGCACTCGCAAGTTACCATCACAGACTCAACCAGAAATTTGAATGGCCTTGACCTCAGGCTTCTTCTCCTCCACCTTGGGAACAGTAACGGTGAGCACTCCTTTCTCCATCGAGGCCTTGACCAGATCCATCTTCGCATTCTCTGGCAGCCTGAACCTCCTCATGAACTTCCCGCTGCTACGCTCCACCCGGTGCCACTTGTCGTTCTTGTCCTCCTTCTCCACCTTCCTCTCTCCACTAATCTGGAGCACCCGATCGTCCTCGATCTCGACTTTCACTTCCTCCTTCTTGAGCCCCGGAAGATCGGCCTTGAACACGTGGGCTTCTGGGGTTTCCCTCCAGTCAATCCTCGTGTTCACAAAAGCAGTGTTTTCCCGTACAGTCGAGGCGGAGAGGGAAGGGGAAGGGAAAGGGAAGTCCTTGAAGGGGTCCCAGAGGTCGAGCGAGAAAGGGTCCAAGGCGTCGCTGCGTCGGCCGCCGAACCAGCTTGGAATGAGCGACATGTTCTCTGGAAGAAGTGGGCGGCTTGAAGCTTGATGTTGGAGGACGGGAGGGACAGACTTGTGCTCGGGTTTAGAGTTTCTTGGATATTTGCTTTCTTGCCGGACTCTCGTCGGGAGAAGAGGGACGTGCTGGGTATTTATGGGGGAGAAGAGGTCTTCTCGTACGTTCGTGAGACTTCTCGAACGAGGTTTAAGCTCGAGCGAACGTTCTGGTTATGCGCTTCTAGCTCTTTCTCGAAGCTGCATAACACGTTCAACTACTTGTCTTTTTCTACTCATTCCTATATGTCTTTCAATTTAAAAAAGCTAAGGAGACCGGCCTTTCACCTCTTGGAAAGTGACGGGGACACGCTGATCATATGTCCCAATTGTGGGATTATGGCAACAAGAATTTAAAGCTTCCGTTTCCATAACTAATTGCCAAAAATGACCTTTAAATTGTAAAATCACAGAAACAATTCACATAATCTACATTTAACACAACACTAAATACCAAAAGGAAATGAAACCCTGCTTAAGATTTGTCAAATTAGGATTCCCAAGGTTTATGTCTCATTTTATATTATTACTAAAATATTTTAATATATAAAATATAACATCATCATATATGTGACTAATATAATTCACTTTGTGTGTAAGTATTGCCGCTCACGCTTGTCACTAGCACAAAATTGTTTACTCTATTCATGATCGACATTTGCATGGTTTTAAAATATGCACAATTTAATTTGAAATTTTGGTGTTAGAAGGTCTACCAAAGCAACAGCTCAAACACGAGCAACATGAATCAGAGAGATAACGTGGAATCAAAACATATTTTACTCCCTACATTATACAATTTTACTTGAATAAATATTATAGTTTGCTAATTTTCATCAAATTTTCTCATATTTCACTCTAGAAACTAAAATTTATGGAATATTTTGTCTCACTTTTCTTAGGTTGTGATTCATCATTTGTCATTGTGAAGTACTATCCCTATCCATTTAAAGTCATTACTTGGCTAACTTTAGATTCATATAATTTCCTAATTCTTAAATTCTGTTAAAATTTCATTTCCTTTTGGAAATTGTGTGTGACATTTTAAAAACTAATCTTGGTTCAAGGCACGAAATTTAAAATTGATATGAAATTGGTTTTGCGTTAACATTCGTTTTCTATAGGTGTTTAATATAGCGCTACAAGATTAGATTTTGTATATTATTATTATTCTTTTAACGGCCTTAGTTTTTGTGGTTTATTATAAGGGGCATTCTTGGCAATTGATTTTGGAAGGTTTATACTCTAGTTGCAAAATCCCATGATTGAAATGTGTGGTCTGCAAGTCTCCATCACTTTTGACAAAAATAAAAAAATAAAAAGTCTCTGTCACTCGACGGCACCGTCTTCTTAGCGTGGCTCGTCTTTCAATTCCGATCCTTTTGACCGTCGTGTATTCACATTTGGAGATAATCGGAAATAATTGATTTGATTGAGTCATATCTTATTAACATGTCATGTCATGTAGATGTTATCCAGAATCTTTATTTCAAAATTAGTAATTTATGATATAGGTAATTCATATGTTGCAAATTACCCATTTTTTAATCGCTCAAACGTTAAAAAATTACCGATTCCCTTGATAATGACAAAAGCAAAAAGGCGTCCAGAATTCAATCCTTGATTTTAGTTATTCAACTTTACGACCCTCTTATTCAAAAATCCCATCTTAGGTTCACCCGAATTGCCTAAGCAAGTTAAAAGATCTATTGAACATGTGTGTTTGTCACCTTGTGTTGTGCAATAATGTCATGTATGCTATTCATGGGAGCATAATGTAATGAAGCATCAACTCATACAGAACCACGTGAGACGACAAAAATCTGTATATTGTCCCGAATTGCTTTCTTACATCACAAATGTGAAGAAGAACAAGTTAATGTTGAAAAGAAGACGAACGTCGAAAAGAAAACAAATGTCTCTGCCATTACCCTTTTCCAATGAAGTGTCTTAAGTCCAAGATCTTGATTTCACTATGGTTCCTCGACCAAAGAAGGCATTATAGCTCAAATAATCTCTTAACTTGGGTTCAATATACAATATCTTCCTTAGACTTTTAATTTGTGAAGTGTAGTCCTTAAACTTTAGTCCTACAATGTTGTCCCCGAATTTTTAATTAATTCAATAATCCCTCAATTATTGATAAAAGTTCAATGTAGTCATTCAATTTATGTTAATTTGACATAATCTAAGAGATTAAATTGAATATTTATCAATATTTCAGAAACCATATTGAACCAAATAAAAGTTAAAGAATGACATTCCATATTTGGTCAAAGTTCAGCGTCCACATAAAATAAATTAAAAGTTCACATACGATTTTTGTCATTTCCCATGAGATGACGGAAGAAATGGCAAAGAAAACTTAGGACTCCTTAGGACTCCTTGGAATTCTAGATGTTTTGAACAGTTACTTGAAACATGCGACCTTCCCATGCCAGTGGTAAAGAGGAGGTCGAGTGACAATGTAGTTTTACCTTTCTAAAGAGACTGAAAGACCCGTGTCACAACACATGATTTAGTCTCCACACATTTTGATTCTGCAACCAGTGTAAAGTTCATATAATCTGTCCATTTTGCCTGGTGCATGGCTTTACCATCGAAAGAAGCGCGGCCACTAGATCTCAGCATAACATCTCGAAGGCCTTCAAATGAGATAAGGCCGTCTGAGATCGTTAGCTAATGTGGAACGAAGGCCTTCAGGTGCCCCAGCGAGGCGATGTGAATGAAGACCGTACATATTAGTTAAGAGGAGTAGGGGAAATCCCAGAAAGACGTGGGAAGAGCTTATAGAAAATCTAACAACAGATCAAGCACAGCGGCATGATAGAATTCCTATGGCTAACCCTACCTAGAGGGACGAGGCTTGGTTGTTTCTGATGTTGTTGTAGAGATAACATCCTGGGTAGGAATATTCATTCTTAAGTCAATCCCATTGAGGCTGCTTGTGTTTTCGACATCAGGAAGAAGTAGGAGCACAGATATTGGTCATTATGAAACTTTTGGATAAGGATTTGATTTCGTATCTCTGTCTGTCAGGCAGGCCTTTAGATGCTAGTTCTCTTTGAACTTTCTACTCAAAAAACATTAGCATTTCTCATAGTGTGAAAAAGAACATGAGAAGCCTCCAGATCAGTTTGAATTTCACAGCAGCTGAATCATGGAGCTTTACATTTCTTTGATACACTTGATTTTGTCTCAAGAATTAGAAAGGCGTGTCTGAAAGGATGCAGACTTCGAAGCTCTTTTGCTTCTGAGAACTGCTGTCTGTAGCTGTCTTTGAGTAAGCCAAGCTCTGTCAGCCTACATAAGGTTGTAAGTTTCAGCTACAAAACATACATATATACAAGATACTGCTTCCGTATAGTGACTTTTTCAAGAAGGTTATAAGCACTAGTGTTCAAAACAAGTAAAAATCACTCCAATTCATATGAATAACGAGCTTCTGGTGTTGTCAGTAGCAGCGGACTTCGATGCCATCATATGAGGGGAGTCGCCTTAGCAGCAAGATAATTTGAATCTGCAAAGAGATAAGAGCAAGTTTTGGGATGGAATCAAATTAACTAGAGAAGAGGAATATTCTCACATGAGATTAAACAAAGCCAGGCATCAAAGGAAACAAAATTTTCTGGTTTCCTCGTGTAGGTATATCCTCCACATGTCTCATAGTACGAAAACCGCTCTTTTAATCAATTTGTTTGCCACTATTTTATGTTGCTCTCCAGGCAAGAAAAACTAATTAATGAGAGGATTTCTCTTTGTTTTTCTTAACATTTTGCCAACAACCCGGTATTGAATTTAAGACCATTCATATGCCGAGTTCATCCAGGACCGAGGCTCTAGTTGTAGTCACACGAGGGAAATGGAGGAACGAAGGCAAAGAAGCAATCGTAGATTGGTGCTAGTCCCTTGTTCCGTTCAAGGACACGTGACCCCGATTCTCAATTTGGGGTCCCTGCTGCATTCTAAGGGCTTCTCCATTGTAATAGCTCACACTCACTTCAATCATCCCAATCCATCTGGTTTCTCCAATTTTTACCTTTGCATCTATTCCCGACTGCTTACCGAAGGATGTCCTCTCCTCCGGGGATGCCGCAGCTACTATCGCAAGTCTCAACACCAACTGTGAAGGACCTCTCCTCCAAGTATTGTCAGATATGATGGCAAAGAGTGGAGCAACCAACAGCAAAATCTCTTGCAGGATTAATGATACGCCGATGTAACGTGCAGAAGCTGCAGCTCATTATATGAAAGTTCCTAGCATGGCTGTGCACACTAGTAGTATCGGCACTCAGCTGGTTTTCTCCGAATTGCCTTGGCTCCAAAAGAAAGGTTATTTTCCCTCGAAAGGTGTGTTCAATCCTCACACAGTAACGGACACTATAAACTATCAGATATCAGTATGCAAAATAAACTTCTAGTTACCTCAGTGATGTACCCATAAAAAAAATACCTCAGTTAAGTAGTTTGACCGTAATTTCACTAGAAATCAAGAAGAGTAACGAGCATACGGCATCGATTGGATATTAAGAATGCACTTGCTTTGGTGGAACTCCAATAAACTGGAAGGGCTTCTGATTTGATTGTGTTTGTATCACAAAGAAATGCGACAGCAAAATTCAGGGTCTCTTCAAAATTCGAAGAGATTGTTTAGCCAAGCTAAATAGTCAACTAATCAACGTGGCTCAAATATGAATTGAACTTGACAGATCACATCATTAGTCCATGTTGACACATTTTGAGTTTGGCTCATAATTTTCCTTTTCTTCGACTCACTAAGTAGTTCTTTAACATGGTCTCTTTGTGTTTCTGCAAAATGCACTTGCTGCAGAGAGAAGGTAAGCATACTCTGTCTTAACGGCAACTCAGTTTCCAGAAGACGAAACACTCAGTAGACATTAGCCCAGCTGTCTGAACCACCTATTACCTCTTCGTTAAATCAGAGTGGATAGCATGGAAGTGAAGTCAACGGCACCACACATGCTAAAACTGCTTGTGAAAGATCATGTTCTCGCCTTTATGTAGAGCAATCTGACTAGAAAGGAAGAATGTCCACCAAATACAAAATAGAATAAAAGGACCATCTCTTTTTTAAAGTGCTGGAGCATTCGATCTCGGACTAGTTTTTATGCTTTTGTCAGACTATGAAATCGTAGAAGCAATACATGCCAAGCAGCGGTATTTTTGACTATACAGATCATTTGTCGAAAGATCCAGTTCCAGGCACTTATCCCTTGAGATGCAAGGACTTGCCTCTTTTTAATAGCGATCTAGAACCAATGATGCAGTTAATAGATACGATGCTCAATCTCAAGACATCTTCAGCCATTCTTTGGAACACGGTGGACTGCCTGGAGAAATAGTTATCGGACCAAGTCCAGAAACAAATACCGTGTGCCAATTTTCTCAATAGGCCTGTTGCACAAAGTTGCTCCAGCTTCACCAACCAGCATATTGGATGAAGAAACCGATTGCCTGTTGTGGCTTGATAAGCAAGCCAATAATTCAGTCATAAATGTGAGCTTAGGAAGCTTGGCTTCAATGGATGAGCCAGAGTTTGCAGAGACAGCTTGGGGGCTGGCGAACAGCTGCCAGCCATTTTTGTGGGTGGTCCAACCTGGCTCGGTCAGAGGCTCAGAGTGGATTGAGCTCTTGCCAGAAGGGTTCAAAGAAGCCGTCCAAGAAACAGGCTGTGTCGTGAGATGGGCTCCGCAGAAGGTTGTTTAGCACGCCGTGCTGTGGGAGGCTTTTGGACCCATTGTGGATGGAACTCGACCTTGGAAAGCATTTCCGAAGGAGTCCCAATGACATGCCAACCATTCTTCTTCGACCAGAATGTGAACGCGAGGTACCTGTGCCACGTTTGGAGGGTGGGATTGGAGTTGGAGGGGTATCTAGACCAGAAAGAGATAGAGCAAGCTGTGAGGAGGCTGATGGTTGGTGAGGAAGGGAAAGAGATGAGGCTGAGAGCTGCGGCTCTCAAAGACCAAATCAAGTTGAGCATCAGAAAAGGTGGTTCTTCGCACAACGCAATGGAGGAACTAGTGAATTTGATCATTTCTCTCTGATCTGATGATGATCAGTAGAAATAAAAGGCTAATCGAGATATTTTATCCTGTTATTTGACAAATGTGATCGAATGCAGCAGAAGGAACCCAACCCTGCACCTTGGGCTGAGCTCAAAAGGGGTAACATGGTTTCTACCCTGTTGTAATCCCAAAGTTATCAGCTTCTCTATATTCCAGGTACCTCCAAACCCAATTGAAAAAACGATGCCAATGTGCAAAGTGTGGCACTTGCACTTCTGATGGATCCTTCCCAGAATTTGAATTAATCCGACACGAGTGAAACTAATTAAACTCCCCATCCGCTGGAGCAATATGCAAAACAAAATAAGCGGCATCCCACGAACAAAACATAATCGAAAGACTGTCGAGGAACCAAGATAACATCAAACAGAAGTTAGGGAATGACAACCTTGAATTTCATTACAATTGAAGAGTCGTAGTAGCAAAATATATCTAGCCATATCAGACACCAGGGGACCGAGCCTCCCAACTCAGGACATACGAAACCCGCATAGAACACAGCATACACACAGACGCTCCTCTATGTAGAATCGTCACTCTCAACCAGAGATCTCGATGGCCTTGACCTCAGGCTTCTTCTCCTCCATCTTGGGAACATTCACGGTGAGCACCCCGTTCTCCATCGAGGCCTTCACCTGATCCATCCTCGCGTTCTCCGGCAGCCTGAACCTCCTCATGAACTTCCCGCTGCTTCTCTCCACCCGGTGCCACGTGTCGTTCTTGTCCTCCTTCTCCACGTTCCTCTCGCCGCTTATCTGGAGCACTCGATCGTCCTCAATCTCCACCTTGACTTCTTCCTTCTTGAGCCCGGGGAGATCCGCCTTGAACACGTGGGCTTCCGGGGTCTCCTTCCAGTCGATTCTCGTGTTCACGAAAGCAGTGTTCTCCCGGAACGTCTGGGGGAAATTAGAGGCGGAGAGGGCTGAGGAAGGGAAAGGGAAGTCCTTGAAGGGATCCCAGAGGTCGAGGGAGAAAGGGTCCAAGACGTTGCTGCGACGGCCACCGAACCAGCTTGGGATGAGCGACATGGTTGTGGAATTACCAGCGAATAATTAAGAAGTGTTTGACAGAATGCTTGGACTAGGACAGGAATTGCAATCGTCAGGCGATGTGGTCTGGCAGAGGATGCGTTCGGTTACTAAATAGGGAACGGAGGAGAATTCTAGTACATTCGCGGTCTTTCGAGGTTCGACGGACGAACGTTCGAGTGAAAAGGCGAATCCGGTCGGTCATCTGGAAACCTCGGACTGGGCCTCGTCAGGATCTTTTCGGTAAGAAAACAAAGAAAACTCAAACTCGCCTCACGGGACGATAAAACGAACTCTGTTTCTATTATTGATTAAATAAAATTTTGTCCAACCAATTAAATTAAATTGGATCCCAAATCATGAATACGACTCATGTTTATTTCCCACTAATCAAAAGATACGGTTTGAGGAGCTCCTCCCGTAACAAAAATATAGTCATTCTCACTAGGAAGATACTAGGCCAATGATGACATTATAGTAACGGGGTTTTTAGGGTGATTTCGGAAGAGTTTTGAGAGTCCCTAACAGTCTTTGAGACGCAAAGTCCCATTATTTGCTTTGAGCAAATAAGGTTTGGTTTAAGTGACTTTTGGGATGTTTTTGCAGAGCGCTGAATCAAACACATACTTAACCCCTACTGTGGGATGTCATTCTCTATTTTATGGTAGTTTTCATGGCTTTTTCCTCTCCTAATTATCCTTTTACTTATGGAAAGAGTTTGGTAACGATTATTGTAGTTATCAAATTTAAACCGAACCTCATTTCCCACTACACTATCCGCAATTCCATTTTTATCGATCATTTGAATCAATCATCATTACTTCTTCCCATCCCATACACGTGGAGAAGACGTTTTATGTGACGGTCATGTCATTATTGAGGGAAAAGTGTTAAAAAAGTCTTAAACATTTTGTCAAAGTACCGATTAACTTTTTTTTTTGGTATCGATTTAGTCTTAAACATTTTTATGTTGTGTCAATTAAGTCATTTCCGGCCAATTTTGGCCAGATTTTACTGACTAGACGCTAACCGGCTAATATGCTTAACTTAATCGTCGGCGACGTTGATAACTTTTAATAATATTTTAATATTTTTGAATTTTTTCTTTTTTCTTTTTTTTTTTTTTTTTTTCTCCTCTTCTTCCTCCAACCAATTGCCGAACCTCGGCGACCGCCGACCACCTAGCCAGTGGCCGCGAGGCTGCCCTCGAGGCCTGGGCAGCGATAAAGAAGAAGACTTCACCGCCGGTTCTTGTTTCCCCTGGATAATCGGCGGCCGATGGCTTCGAATCAAGCCAACCTCCTCCTCTAGAAGCAGCTCCGAGGTCCGATTCTCGATGAAATCCTTCCTGGTTCCCAACTCACTATAGGGTGTCGGGAGGGCCGATTATGGAGATGCTCCACTCGAACACGTTGGTCTCGTCCACCAACCCCGCGTAGAACCCATCCACCGGGTTCCTGCAAAGATCTGCAGCCACCGATCACAAACACCCACGCAATCACCGGCGGCAAAAAATGAAGAAACGCACCAAAACCCTAGAATAAAAGGACGAAATCAGGAGGGATTTCATCGAGAAACGGATCAGATCCAGCGAGGGCGAGCCTCGCTGCCCAGCACGAGTGAGCCCTCGCGGCCACTGGTGAGGTGGCCAGCAAGGTCAACCTCGACCTTGCCGGCCGACAACCAGCTAGAGGAAGAAGAGGAGAAAAAAAAATTCTAAAATATTAAAATAGTATTAAAAGTTGTCCACATCAGCCGGACGGCGTCTAGTTAGCAAAATCTGGGCAAAATTGGCCGGAAATGACTGAATTGACACAACATAAAAAGATTTAGAACTAAATCGGCATCAAAAAAAGGTCTAAGACTAAATCGGCACTTTGACAAAAAATTTAGAACTTTTTTGGCACTTTTCCCTTATTATTGGTTAGGTAACATGATAATGACACGTGGTAGAATAAGTCAATCAAAAATGAAAGCATGGCATATTTTACGTCTATTAGGATGGTATTCATAATACATGAATAAAGATAATAAATTGTTTTCACTATGTCATCACAGCCACACTAGCAATGACATCTCGAAGGCATTTTGAGATGAGAGAATGCATCTTAGATGAAATGGTAATGTTGAATTAAAGCCTTCAAATGCCCCACTGAAAACGATGTGTGAATAAAGATTGGCTACATTCATTTTGTTTTATTTTTTTAATGAATCTATCTCACACTTTTACCCGACCTCTTCGCAAAATACAAAAGTCAAACTCCACATTTGAAGCTAAATGTTCCCGCCCCACTCAATTCCTTACCATTGGGCCGCATGCCCAATGGGTGGATACATTCGTTAAAGGAGTAAGGGAAGCCCCAAAAAGATGCGAAAGGAAATGACAATGAAAGATATGGCCAACCCAACTTAGTGGGATAAGTAGGGTAATATCCATATTTGGAAGAGAATCGACAAAGGATCAAGTGCAAAGCCATAATAGGATTCATGACCGACCTCACTTAACAGAATAAGACTCCATTGTTTTTGTTGCTGATGCAGGGACAACATTTCGAGGACGAATGTTCTTTATTAAGTCAACCACGACAGACCACTCGCATCATTTGACAAAACAAAGAAGCAGTAGCATATATGTTGGTCATTGACTCATTGCGAAGCTTTTTCTCGAGGACAAGGATTTTCATCTCATATCTCTATCTGTCAGGCCTTACGATGCTAGTCCTTTTAGAACTTTCCATATGAAAGAGATTGGCATTCTTTGAGAGAGAGAGAGAGAGAGAGAGAGGACCCTCCTGAACAATTCGACTTTCATGGCAACCGAATCATGGAGCTTTATTATTCTTAGATACCCTTGAGTTGTCTCAGGATATAGCTAGGTGTCTGAAATGATGCAGACTTTGAAGCTCCAGTGCTTCTGAGTCCTGCTTTCTCTAGCTGTCTTTGAGTTAGACAAGCTCTATCAGCTTCCTCAAGGTTGTGACTGTCGGCTACAATAAATAGTGTATGTGATTCTGCTCCAGAGACAATTGCTCTGTAAGGTCAATATGGTGATTTTCTTAAGAAGGTTACGAGCACTCTCATGTTGAAACCAGGTCATAATCACTTCATTTTGGATCAAGGACGAGCTTCTGATGATGCCAGTAGCAGTGGACTTTGATGCCATTAGAAAGGAGTCGCCTTCGGCAGAATATATAAAATCTGCGAAGAGATAAGACCAAGTTTTGGGACGGAATTCAACTTAACTAGAAGCCTTGGGTGAAGGAAGGTAGCTGGGACAGGAGAAATATTCTCTGCTGGCTTTAACATAAGATTGAGCAAAGCCAGACATGAAATGCAACAAAATTTCAGGTATCATCATGTAGTTTTGCTCCCCCACATGTCCACAGTAACAAAGCCGCTCTCCTGTAATCCTGTCACCCTTCAATAATGTAATCGATTTGTTTGCCACTTTTTATGTTACCGTCCAGGCATCATGTCATTGATGCAGTACTGAATATAGGACTTTTCAAATGATCAATTGATCCAGGACCGAGACTCTGGTTGTGGTCAGATGAGAGAAATGGAGGAACAAGGACAGAGATGCAATCATAGCTTGGTGCTAGTCTCGGTATCCCTTTCAAGGACACATCACCCCGATACTCGATGGGTTCAGTCCTGCATTCCAAGGGCTCCTCCACTGGAATGGCACGCACTCAATTCGATCATCCCGATCCGTCCGGTTTCCCCCAAATTTATCTTCCTGTCAATTCCCTACTGCTTACCAAGGAAGTCCTTTCCTCTGGGATCCCATAGCTCTTGTAGCAAATCTCAACACCTGTGAAGGAACTCTCCAACAATAATTGTCAGATAGGATGGCAAAGGAAGGAGCGACCAAGAATAAAATCCCTTGCACGATATATGATTCCTTGATGTACTTTGCAGGAGCCGCAGCTCATCAAATGAAACTTCCCAGCATGGCTTTGCACACTACCAGTATCGACACTCTGCTGGTTTTCTCTGAGTATCCTCCGCTCCAAAAGAGAGATCACTTTCCCTTGGAAAGGGATCTTCAATCTGAGTAATATACACAATATATACGCACAATAAATTCTCCGTTATCTCAGTAACCTAGCTTGATAGTTTTTTCACTAGAAATCAAGAGTAACAATCACACGGTATTGGTTGGATGATAGGAATGTTCTTTCTTTGGTCGTACCATGCTAAGCTGGAAAGGCTCCTGATTTGATTACGTTTGCTATCCCAAAGCACTGCGAGTCTCTTCAAGATTTGAAGAAACTGTTTGGCCAAGCTAAAGAGAGAGTCAACCAATCAATGGCTCAAACATGAATTGCTCTCAAAAGCTCGCGTCCTTAGTCCATGTTGACATATTTTGAGTTTGGCTTGTAATTTTCTTCTTCTGCTACTCATTAAGCATAACTTTTTTTTAGTAAAATGCTCTTACTGCAAAGAAAAAATGAGCATACTAGGTCTTTAGGGTGACTCAATTTCCAGAAGGTAAAACAGTGATAGCCGTCGAGTGTTTTAAAAAAAAAAAACATTTTGGACACTAAGTCCTCACGGTTTTATTCCTCTCGGGGCAGCTCATACTACCCCAAGAAAACGCGTATGTACAGTTAGAGGACCCAAGCTTTATAAGTTAGCCCAGGACTCTCTCCCTAAGCGATGTGGGACAAGAGATGTGCCCCATTCCTGCGCACGTCCAAGGACCGAGGCCTGAATGCATCGCCACCCTCCTCCCCACGCATCGTCACCTAGGCCGTCATAGCATATAAGATCATCTCATATTCATGTCGTGCAATCCGACTAGGAAGAAAGTAGTCTACAGTGTATAAAATTGGAATAAAAGGAGTATCTCTCTTTTGACTTGCTGGAATATTCTAATGTCGGTTTAGTTTTTATGTTTTTTGTCAGACTTCGATGTCGTAAAACCAATACATGCTAAGCCGCAAGACCTTGACTCTGTAGATCCAATGTTGATTGATACTGCTCCACGCGCCTATCCCACGAGATGCAAGGACTTGCCTCTCCTACCTGGCTATTTAGAACCATGATGAAGTTAGCAGCTATGGCGATCGATATCAAGGCATCTTCAGGCATTTCTTGGAAAACAGTCTACTGCCTTGAGAAACAGTTATTGGACCAACTACAGAAACAATAACGAGCGCCATTTTGTTGCTAGGGTCGCTGCACAAAGTTGCTCCGGCTTCGCCAACCAGCATAATGGAGGAAGAAACCGGTGGCCTGTTCAGGCTTTATAAGCGAGCTAATAATTCAATATGTGAGCTTAGGCAGCTTGGCTTCAATGGATCGGGGAAAGTCTGCCAAAATGGCTGGGGGGCTGACGAACAGCAGCGTTCTTGTGGCTGGGTCTGGCTCAGACAGAGGCTCAGAGTGGATCGAAACTATTACCGGAAGGGTTCAAAGAAGCCATCGGAGAAACTGGACTTGTAGTGAGATGGGTTCTGCAGGAGGAAGTTTTAGCACACCATGCCACGGGAGGCTTTTGGACCCACTGCAGATGGAATTCGACCTTGGAAATCATTTCCGAAGGAGTCCCAATGATATGCCCACCGCACTTCAGGGACCGGAATGCTAAGGTAAGGTACTCGCACCACGTTTGGATGGTGGGATTCGAGTTAAGAGCGTGGTCTGGACCAGAAAGAGATGGAGCAAGCTGTGAGGGGGCTGACGGTAGGCGAGGAAGGGACAGAGATGAGGCTGAGAGCCACAGCTTTCAAAGACCAAATCAACATGAGCGTCAGAAAAGGCCGTTCTTCGCACGCAGCAATATAGGAACCAGTGAATTTGATCATTTCTCTCTGATCTGATGATGATGGAACAGAAAATGAAGGCCACATGAAATATTTTATCCTGTTACCTGACAAATTTGATACAATGCAGCAGAAGGAACCCCAAACCTTGCACTGAGCTCAAAAGGAGTAATGTGGTTTCTAGCTTGTTTTCATCCCAAACTTATCCGCTTCTCCATATTGCAGGTACCTCCAAACCCAACTAAAAAAACGATCACAACGTGCAAAGTACGTCCCTTCCACTATGGAGGGATCCTTCCCAGAAATTGAATTAATCATCCAAAAATAATGAAACTAATTGAACTCCCGGAAGCAGTATGCAAATGAAAATAAGCAGCGTCCCACGAACGCAACACAATCAAAAAACTTTCGAGCAACCAATATCACCTCGAACAGAAGTTAGGAAATAGTAACTTCGAATTTCATTAGAAGTAAAGAGTCATTTTCGGACAACATATCGCTATATCAGACACCATGGGACCGAGCCTCCCAACCCACACATAACACAGCATACTTGCTCTATATATAGACACAAGTCGCAACGAGGACCATAGATTCACCGACTCTCAACCGGAGATCTCGATGGCCTTGACCTCAGGCTTCTTCTCCTCCACCTTGGGAACAGTGACGGTGAGCACCCCGTTCTCCATCGACGCCTTCACCTGATCCATCCTCGCGTTCTCCGGCAGCCTGAACCTCCTCATGAACTTCCCGCTGCTCCTCTCCACCCGGTGCCACGTGTCGTTCTTGTCCTCCTTCTCCACGTTCCTCTCGCCGCTTATCTGGAGCACCCGATCGTCCTCGATCTCCACCTTGACTTCCTCCTTCTTGAGCCCAGGGAGATCCGCCTTGAACACGTGGGCCTCCGGGGTCTCCCTCCAGTCGATCCTCGTGTTCACTAAAGCAGTATTTTCTCGGATGGTCTGAGGGAAATTAGAGGCGGAAAGGGAGGAGGAAGGGAAAGGGAAGTCCTTGAAGGGATCCCAGAGGTCGAGGGAGAAAGGGTCGAAGACGTTGCTGCGGCGGCCGCCGAACCAGCTTGGGATGAGCGACATGGTTGTTTGGGTTTCCCGGTGAAAATGCGAGACTGAGCGGAGAAAGTGTTCGATAGAATGCTTGAGATAGATGATGAGAATTGCTACCGTTTAACGATGGAACCTGGAAGACAAGTTGGGAGTTAAATAGGAAAGAGAGGATCATGCTCGTACCTTCGCGATCTTTCTGAGTGTCGGTGGACGAACGTTCGAGCGAAATGGCGAATCCCGTAGGTCCATTGGAAACACTTGGTCCGTCGCATTACGATGATGACGAATTCTATTTCTATTTTGCGATCGCCCTTAATTTCCTCTATTCTTGATTAAAGAAGATTTTGTCCAATTAAATTCGATAGATCCTAATCACGAATATAAATCAAGTTTATTTGCCACTAATCAAGAGATGCGATTCAAGGAGTTCCTCTTGCTAAAAAAATATAATCATCTCATACTAGGTGGATATTGGGCCGATGACGTTACAACACTTGGGTTTTTATGACACTGGGGTTTGTTAGTAGGGCTCTGCTGTTGGGCCAGTTCTATTCGAGAACAGGATCATCGGTCGTTGGAACCAATCTTGTTTGCAATTTTGACTGAAGAACCATATGTCATCGGATCAAATTTGGTACAAGTTTCATAAAGTTTAGAAACATATTTTTCTCTCTCTCTCTCTCTCTCTCTCTCTTTTTCTGTTCTCTTCAATCTTACTCAAACATTTCGCAATTCTCTCTCACTTGTTGGTGACTCACCCTCCTTCTCGCTCACTCGCAGCTCACCCTAACTCGTTCCTAACTCACATTTGCTCCTTCACTCTCAGTCATCTTTTACTTTAAACAGTTTTATTATTTACATCATTTTGCTATAAAAAGTGAACCTAAAAAAAAAAAAAAAGAACAAAAGAGTGATAGGTTCCAAGACATACGAGATAGGTTTTAGGTTCCAAAAACTGAGAATCACTTCTAATAGATTAGATTTCAGATTCTAGGTCTAAAATCTACCCACCTTGAAACCAATCACTTTAATTCAAAATGCGTGTTTGGGAGAGTTTTGAGAGAATGCAAAGTCATTGCCCTATGAATCTTTGACTCAAAGTAAATATTGTTTGGTTAAGTGACTCTCATGATATTTTTGCAATGTAACTTTGAAGGTAGAAAAAAGAACGAAAAAAAATAAAGTATATAACTACTGGAGAGTAGAGATGTCTCATCTTGGGAGCAAACTTGGGAAGCAAATTGAATGCCAGCAACAATTGAATTGTCGGAGAGGTCATGCAAGGTGACACCGAGGTGAAGCAACCTCGGGTAGCCTAAGCTAGGAGACCCTAAGGGTCACATGACCTTGACGACCTAGACTATGCGATCGTCAACCCAGATCCTTGGAGACCCTCGACCACCCTTGATGAGCCTCGGTAGAGCATTAGATAGGCGACCTAAACACACAATCGTTGACCCAAACAAGCAAGCCCAAACCATCAGACAACCTTAGCCACCGTCAACAAACCTTGCGCAACATTCAGTGGAGCATTAGACTAGCAACCTAGACCCATGCCAACCTAGACCTCAGTGACCTAGACGTGCTCTTCTAGATCCTCCACCGCCCCTAGCAACCCTCAACGGAGCATTAGACGAGCAACCCAGATTTAGATCTAGACTTCAGAGAGGGATGTTAGACACTAAAACACGTAACCCCTTATTTCCATAACTAGAATAAGAACACATATAATCAAGTAAAGAGATTAACGCACTTGTTTTGAAATTCATCGTTCTTGATGTAAAAGCAAGTCATTCTCCTCTATTACCTTCTATATCACTGGTTCATTGGGACGGCTCCCTCACCCTTTTGCATTAGGTAAATGCTCATTTATGAGAATAATTATGAAAATTAGAGTTAAATGAGAGACTTGAGCACTATTTATAGTGTTTCCAACTAGGTCATCTCATTACTAGTCAAGTTCAACTTGACCCACACTAACTAGTCCCATATTAGATTAATTAAGAAACTTTATATCTCACTTTAGACCAACCTCATAAAACGGTAAATTACAATACTAATTAATGTAACCACATTAGGAAAACTTTTATATTCTTCCACTTGAGTTATATTAATTGAAATTGTACTGTATGTGCGCACATTGGTTTATAAATAATTTTTAATAGTCAATTACATCCTATAAAGTCTCAAACACCAAATCATGATAGAAACTGCATGTATACACACAAAACATTTTATGATCACGAGTGTTTTCAACTTTATTGATATGGATTTAAGATAGTAGTGTGTTAAATGGATAACATCTCAAGAGATCCCATTTGTTAATTACCATTCTCTTACCTTAAGTGTCACAAAAACCTATACCATTAGAAAATATTTTTATGGTTCTAGTGAACCCACATATGCCTTGTCTTTACGGTTAATATTTCTCTATGTCTCATAAAACATATGCTCAAGGCTAATAACCGGATGCCCTTAACATTCACTTAAGGTTTATACAATGCATTGAGACTTTTATCAATATATATTCAACATAATAATAATTCATTTAAAAATATTTTATTGAATGTAAACATTGATATATATCAAAACGCTACTAAATGTAATAAACACAAATATAAATTTTATTAAAAGAAAAATAAAAATAGCTCTCACTAAATAACAGCATCCCAAAATGCTCCTAAGCCCATGCTAATGACATGCCGCTCAAACACACAAGAGCATAGGCCTTTAGTTAATGGATTTACAATCATATCATCTGTAGGAATATGATCTACTGTAACGTCACCATTCTATACTGATTCATTTATGATCATAAACTTGACCTCTATGTCCTTAGACTTCTTGAGACTTTTATTGTTATTAATAAACAACACTGCAGATTTATTGTTACAATATAACTATATTGGCATATCCACAAAATAAAAAACAGTTAACTCTCTAATAAGCTTCTAAAGCCAAATAGCCTGAGTATCAGCTACAAAGTATGCTACAAACTCTACTTGCATGGTAGAATAATATATAGATTTATGCACCTCCTACCAACATAAATATGTATTTTGCCATCGATTTCATATCATCTTGATAACCAACAAAATCTGCATCCGAATAACTTATTAGTTGTAAGTTCGGAACATATCTATAAATCAACATTTAATGTATTGTCATCTTTAAGTACCTTAAAATGTTCTTGGCAACAACCCAGTAATCACATCCTAGATTTGACTAATATTTGGCTAGAAGTCCTGTCGCAAAAGTAATATCTGGTCTAATGCAAACTTGAGCATACATAATATTTCCAAGCACACTAACATAAGGTACATCATTTATTTGAGCTTTCTCAAAATTTGAATTAAGATATTATAAAATACTCAATTTATCACCCTAGATTGCAATACGCATATTGAATCTTTCTAAAATACGATCAACATATGCCCTCTAAGATAAATCCAATGAACAGTGAGAACGATCCATATGGACCTCAATGCCAAAAACAAAAAACGCTTTACCAAGGTCTTTCACATTAAAATTTTTTGATAACATCCACTTTGTTTCATGTATGCAGTAATCTAATATCATTACTCGCAAGTAAAGTACAAGAAAGATGTATAAAGTATATACACTAATCTACCTTAAATCGACAACACTATGAAACTTTAAATATCATTATCTAGAAGTTTGCTTAAAGTCATAAATAGACTTTTTTTTAATTTACATACAAATTTACCTGAGTTATTCATGTGAGCTTAGGAAGCTTGGCTTCAATGAATCAGGGAAAGTTTGTAGAATTGGCTTGGGGTTGGCAAACAACAGCGTTCTTGTGGCTGGTCTGGCTTGGCTCAGACAGAGGCTCACAATGGATCGAGCTATTACCAAAAGGGTTCAAAGAAGCCAACGAAGAAACTGGCTGTGTTGCGAGATGGGCTCTACAGGAGGAAGTTTTAGCACACCGTGCCACGGGAAGCTTTTGGACCCACTGCAGATGGAATTAGACCTTGGAAATCATTTCCAAAGGAGTCCCAATGATATGCCCACCGCACTTCAGGGACCGGAATGCTAAGGTAAGGTACTCGCACCATGTTTGGATGGTGGGATTCGAGTTAAGAGCGTGGTCTAGACCAGAAAGAGATGGAGCAAGCTGTGAGGAGGCTGACGGTTGGCGAGGAAGGGACAGAGATAAGGTTGAGAGCCGCGGCTTTCAAAGACCAAATCAACATGAGCATCGGAAAAGGCGATACTCGCACGCCTCAATATAGGAACCAGTGAATCTGATCATTTCTCTCTGATCTGATGATGATGGAACAGAAATTGAAGGCCACATGAAATATTTTATTCTGTTACCTGACAAATTTGATACAATGCAGCAGAAGGAACCCCAAACCTTGCACTGAGCTCAAAAGGAGTAACGTGGTTTCTAGCTTGTTTTCATCCCGAACTTATCAGCTTCTCCATATTGCAGGTACCTCCAAACCCAACTGAAAAAACGATCACAATGTGCAAAGTACATCCTGCACTTTGGAGGTATCCTTCCTAGAAATTGAATTAATCATCCAAAAATAATTAAACTAATTGAACTCCCGTAAGCAGTATGTAAATCAAAATAAGGAACGTCCCACGAACAAAACACAATCAAAAGACTTTTGAACAACCACTATCACCTCAAACAGAAGTTAGAAAATAGTAACTTCGAATTTCATTACAATTAAAGAGTCATCGTCGGACAACATATCGCTATATCAGACACCATGGAACCGAGCCTCCCAACCCACACATAACACAGCATACTTGCTCTATGTATAGACACAAGTCGCAACGAGGACCGTAGATGCACCGACTCTCAACCGGAGATCTCGATGGCCTTGACCTCAGGCTTCTTCTCCTCCACCTTGGGAACAGTGACGGTGAGCACCCCGTTCTCCATCGACGCCTTCACCTGATCCATCCTCGCGTTCTCCGGCAGCCTGAACCTCCTCATGAACTTCCCGCTGCTCCTCTCCACCCGGTGCCACGTGTCGTTCTTGTCCTCCTTCTCCACGTTCCTCTCGCCGCTTATCTGGAGCACCCGATCGTCCTCGATCTCCACCTTGACTTCCTCCTTCTTGAGCCCAGGGAGATCCGCCTTGAACACGTGGGCCTCCGGGGTCTCCCTCCAGTCGATCCTCGTGTTCACAAAAGCAGTATTTTCTCGGATGGTCTGAGGGAAATTAGAGGCGAAGAAGGAGGAAGGGAAAGGGAAGTACTTGAAGGGGTCCCAGAGGTCGAGGGAGAAAGGGTCGAAGACGTTGCTGCGGCGGCCGCCGAACCAGCTTGGGACGAGCGACATGGTTGTTGGGTTTCCCGGTGAAAATGCGAGACTGAGCGGAGAAAGTGTTCGATAGAATGCTTGAGATAGATGATGAGAATTGCTACCGTTTGACGATGGAGCCTGGAAGACAAGTTGGGAGTTAAATAGGAAAGAGAGGATCATTCTCGTACCTTCGCCGTCTTTCTGAGTGTCGGTGGACGAACGTTCGAGCGAAATGGCGAATCCCGTAGGTCCATCTGGAAACACTTGGTCCGTCACATTACGATGATGACGAATTCTATTTCTATTTTGCGATCGCCCTTAATTTCCTTTATTCTTGATTAAAGAAGATTTGTTCCAATTAAATTCGATGGATCTTAAATCACGAATATAAATCAAGTTTATTTGCCACTAATCAAGAGATGCGATTCAAGGAGTTCCTCTTGCTAAAAAATATAATCATCTCATACTAGCCAGATGCTGGGCCGATGACATTACGGCACTAGGGTTTGTTAGTAGGGCTCTTTTGTTGGGCTAGTTCTATTCGAGAACTGGATCGTCAGTCGTTGGAACCAATCTTGTTTGCAATTTCAACTGAAGAACCATATGTCATCGGATAAATTTGGTACAAGTTTCATAAAGTTTAGAAACCCCAATTTTTCTCTTAACATATTTTTCTGTCTCTTTTTTTCTGTTCTCTTCAACCTTACTCAAACATTTTGCAATTCTCTCCCGCTTGCTGGCGACTCCCCCTCCTCCTCGCTCATTCGCCGCTCACCCTCACTCGTTCCTAACTCACCTTTGCTCCTTCACCCTCAATCATCTTTTACTTTGAACCATTTTATTACTTATACCATTTTGCTATAAAAAGTAAACCTAAAAAGAAGGAACAAAAGAATGACAGGTTCCAAGACATACGAGATAGGTTTTAGGTTCAAAAAACTGGGAATCGGTTTTAATAGATTAGATTTCAGATTCTAGGTCTAAAATCTACCCACCTTAAAACCAATCACTTTAACTCAGAATGCGTGTTTGGGAGAGTTTTGAGAGAATGCAAAGTCATTGCCCCATAAATCTTTGACTCAAAGTAAATATTGTTTGGTTATGTGACTTTCATGATATTTTTGCAATGTAACTTTGAAGGTAGAAAAATAACGAAAAAAAAAAAAGTATATAACTACTATAGAGTAGAGATATCTCATCTTAGGAGCAAACTTAGGAAGCAAATTGAATGCTAGCGACAATTGAATCGTCGAAGAGGTCATGCAAGGTGACACTAGGGTGAAGCAACCTCGGGCAGCCTAAGCTAGGAGACCCTGAGGGTCGCATGACCTCGATGACCTGGACTACGCGATCATCAACCCAGATCCTTGGAGACCCTCGGCCACCCTTGATGACCCTCGATAGAGCATCAAATAGGTGACCTAAACACACAATCATCGACCCAAACAAGCAAACCCAAACCATCAAACAACCTTAGCCATCGCCAACAAACCTTGCGCAACATTCAGTGGAACATTAGACTAGCAACCTAGACCCATGCCAACCTAGACCTCAGTGACCTAGACATGCTCTTCTAGATCCTCGACCGCCCCTAGCAACCCTTGATGAAGCATTAGACGGGCGACCCAAATTTAGATCTAGACTTTAGAGAGGGATGTTAGACGCTAAAACGCATATCCCATAATCTCCATAACTAGAACAATAACATATATAACCAAGTAAAAAAATTAATATGCTTGTTTTGGAGTTCATTGTACTTGATACGGAAGCAAAAAAACGACGATTCAAGTACAAGTCACTCTCTTCTATTGCCCTCTATATCACTGGCTCAATGAGATGGCCCCATCACTCTTTTGCATTAGGTAAATGCTCATTTGTGAGGATAATTATGAAAATTAGGGTTAGATGAGAGATTTGAACACTATTTATAGTATTTTCAACTAGGCCATCTCATTACGGGTTAAGTTTAACTTGACCCACACTAACCAGCCCATATTAGATTAATTAAAAAAATTTCTATCTCACTTTAGACCAATCCCATAAAACGGTAAATTACAATATTAATTAATGTAACCCACATTAGGAAAACTTTTATATTCTTTCACTTGAGTTATATTAATTGAAATTGTACTATATGTGTGCACATTGGTTTAGAAATAATTTTTAATAGTCAATCACATCCTATAAAGTCTCAAACACCAAATCATGATAGGAACTACATGTATACACACAAAATCTTTCATGGTCACACAAGTGCTTTCAACTTTATTGATATAGATTTAATATGGTAGTATGGTAAATGGATAACATCTTTCATAGAGAGATCTCATTTATCAAGCACCATTCTCTTACCTTAAGTGTCACAAAAACCTATGCCATTAGAAAATATTTTTATGGTTCTAGTGAACCCACGTATGCCTTGTCTTTACGGTTAATATTTTTTTATGTGTAATAAAACATATGCTCAAGACTAATAACCGAATACCCTTAACATTCACTTAAGATTTATACAATACATTGAGACTTTTATCCATATATATTCAACATAATAAAAGTCAATTAAAAATATTTTATTGAATGTAAACATTGACATATATCAAAAAGCTACTAAATGTAACAAAAACAAATATAAACTTTATTAAAAGAAAAATAAAAATAGCTCTCACTAAATAATAGCATCCCAAAATGCTCCTAAGGTCATACTAATGACATGCTGCTCAAACACACAAGAAGTGTTCTTGTGGCTGGTCCGACCTAGCTCAGACAGAGGCTCAGAGTGGATCAAGCTATTACTAGAAGGGTTCGAAGAAGCCAATGAAGAAACTGGCTGTGTTGCGAGATAGGCTCTGCAGGAGGAAGTTTTAGCACACCGTGCCACGGGAAGCTTTTGGACCCATTGCAGATGGAATTCGACCTTGGAAATCATTCCCGAAGGAGTCCCAATGATATGCCCACCATGCTTCAAGGACTAGAATGCTAAGGTGAGGTACTCGTGCCACGTTCGGATGGTGGGATTGGAGTTAGAGTGTGGTCTTATGACATACTGAATTTTCAGATTTTGTTTTCGATTAGATCGAGTCTTTCATCGACGCGTCGATAATTCTATTCCCTGAGTTGGCCACTCACAGGATAACTAGACTATTTGGGGAAGCAACTAAGGAATCTAAATGCAATGGACTTGAGAATTCGACCAGGAATCGACTGCTCGACCATGTTAATCTTCAAGGGTCATTACAACATTGTCAGAAATCGATCAGAGACCGGAGATAGGTCAATTCGACTGAGGTTTGTGATCAGAGTGTGGGTGATTCCACCTGATTTCAAAATACTCGTCAATCGACACTTTTCATATGCCTGATATGTCACTTACTGTTTTGACTGAAACTAGGTGCTAGACGAGTTTTTTTGACCTCGAGCCTTTCTAGACATAAAGAATAGACTTCTCAAGCTTCGATTTGATATGTCACATGCCCATAATTGACGTCGTTTGGTTGCTGAAAGCCACCTACAAAGTCTGTCAAATTTGCAGTAGTTTTAAGGTTGATTTGCTGTTTTGCGATTTTCTGTTTTAACTGATATGAGCTGGTTGTTTATAACAACACTAGACCGATTTTTCTATCGTTTTGGTACCGGTGCCGTAAATAAAACCTCGACATTTTCACGACAATCGAAAGTCGCCAATATGTCGAAGATGTACAATGTGACTCGAGATAAATCGATCATGGGTCAATTACACCAAAAATTCCTAAGGTCACGCCAAAAGCGCACCAGATTGAAATTAATCGCGAATTTGAACCCGATTTCAAAAATCAAAAGTTCTGTCATATCACAACCTATTTTAGGGACGTTGACTCATTTTCCGAAGAATTTTCAGAGATTCAGAGATTTTTTGAAAAATTGATCCGAACGTTGCGGAAAATTAGCGGAGATTCGGATGGGCTAAATTGATGGAAATTGGGACTTCTAAACTCAGCCTGTGAGTGTCGGGGATTTATAGAAAATTGTTTGGGATTTTTCTTCATTGAAATCGGACCTCAATTTAGGAAATTGAGTAAGGAAATTGAATTTAATTGAGTGAAATTCGGTTTTGGACAAAGGGCTGGAAATTTTTGCATCAAAATTTGATTTAATGGAAAATCCAACTTGAGAAAGAATTAGGGGGACAATGCATTTAATGGAGTGAATGAAGCTTGGACTTTTAGAACATTTTCATCATTTCCTTGACCGATTGGCCTCATCCATTCCCCTTCTTCGTGCGTCTTCATCGTCAATCCCTCTGCTTTTGTCTTTCGCTTTCATTTTCTTTCACATTTCTTTACTTTAGCTCTCAATTTCCTTTCATTTCTGCCGCCCCCATCCATGGTCTCTCTCTCTTACAATCTTCTCTACCAATTCCCCAAGCCCACGCCCACAATCTCTTTCTCTCTGCTGAATTTTTCTCTCATGGCCAGCATCCACCTTCTTTTGTCCCTTTAGTCAAAAATCAAGTCTTCCTCAACTCTTTTGTTGACCGAAGCCCCCCACGTGAAGCCATCTGTGCAGCGGCCGTTTGTGTGTCCATCTCCAAGCGTGGTCTTCTCCAGTAGCTCGAGGACACCCCCACGAAGAAGCAAAGCCCACGAAGCCACCGAAGCAGGCTATCCCCTTCGGTCATCACGCCTGCAGCCATTGTTCTCAATCCACGTCTCCACCGCTAGCTCCTTCTACCGCTCGGTCATCCGATTGCCTTCAAAGCTCGTGGATTTCGGCTTGCACGAAGACCAGCAGATTCGTGGTCGCGTCTCCTCTATGCGCGACTTCATCCACGAAGCAGCCCACGCCTTTGAAGCCCACAGTTCGGCCCGTTAACTCCAACTGCAACAGCCCACAGATCTAGCAGATTTTACGGCCCAGCATCTCCAGCGAAGCCCAGCCCAGTTTGTGTAATTTTCCAGCCTGTTTAGTTCAGTTCGTTTGCAGTAGGCCCAAGTCCACAAGCTCAGCCCATCTTCAAATGCATTTTAGCAGCCCAGTCAATTGAAGCCCAGCCCAAATTGAAAAAAAAAATCCCAGATTTGGGCTGAGATTTGTTTGGCCAAGTTTGGGCCCGGTCCAAGTCTGTTGACGCCGCTGAAAGTTCGATTTTCGGCCATCGTCGCGTCGCCGTCGTGGTGAACCGATTTCCGCAATTAACCGGTGAGTTTATACTCTAAACTTTGCTTAGTAGGTTAATAACGTCTAAGGGGTGTTTAGATTTATTTAATTAGGGATTAGATGGTTAGTTATATTAAATTAGAAATTTAATTATTTAATTGAGCATGTTAAATGGATAGCATGGTTTAGCTAAGGCCTAAATAAATTGTATTGTTTATCTAGAAGGGTTAGGGAATTTTTCGGGTCCGTATTGGTATTTAATTTAATAATTTTGGCCAAGGTTAGTATTTTTAGAAATTAAATTGAATCAATTAATTAATTTTCGAAATTAATTATTTATTAATTATTTTTCCGAAATTTAGGCGGAATAGCCAGTGATCGGAATTTCGTGCCGATTGCAATGATGTGGTTAATTTCTGCAATTGAGTGTTAGTTGTGCAAATTAAGTCTTGATTGAAATTTTGAGTATTTAATTCCAAAATTTGTGGATTGTGATATTTATTTAGAAAATTCCAAGTGTCGGGTTTTAACACCGAAAATGGATTTTAACTACTATATCAAATAGTGGGGTTTGAAAAAGATAGGTATCAGTCTTCTGGTTCAAATTGACCGTGTACCCACACACGACTATTTACAAGATGTATTTTAATGTGAAGAAAATAGGCCAAGATCACTATTTTAATGGAGGTACTTGAGTGCAATGCACAGTGTCCTGGGCCGAGATTGATTGGTCGTGTATTAGTTAAGAGAAACCATCCTAGGCTGTTAAGCCGGATGTTACCTATTCATTAAGACTTCGGTCGCAGTAAATTCTGGACCTACGCCCCTTCGAGGAAGCCATCTAATTGAGAGACGTCGAGATGAAGCCTAGCTATGCCAAAAGACACCAAAATCGTGAGTAGGTTGTACTCGGATCGCGGTAGATTCTGGACCTATGCCCCTTCGGGGAAGCCGTCTCTGAGAAAGACGTAACCGTGCTCAATGGAGTGAGACGACGCCTGGCAATGCCAAAAGACCGCCAATAGAGTTGGCCGTACCCTTGAGGGGTGTAATTAATAATTGGAACGCATGATGGTTGAGTTTGATGCGCCGGATTATAGGACAAAATTGTGTGACATGATATGGGACGTGTTATAACGATTTTACCCTATAATCTGGATCCCTGTGATTTATGACTGTGCTGACCTGCAGGATGGGACTGGGGTGAGATAAATCCTCTATGCTAATTGTATGATCGGGTAGTTAGGACGCTTCTTAGCGTATTTCCCTTCTAATTGGGGTTTAAAGCTTAGACTCGCTAAGGTTTTATCTCACCCCGTTGTGGGACAATATTTTCAGGGTCGTCAAGCGAAGGACCAGGAGCCGAGATGAAGTGATGTGAAGTGTAGGTCAACTAAGGCCGTCTCTTTTTGGAAAGTTAGTGTTTGTGACCTTTTGGTCATAGACCTTGTGCTTGACATTATGCGAATATAAAAGTATGTTTATTTTGTGAATTCGTATCCTACTTTTCTATCCCAAGATGATTAGTATCAAAGGATTTCTTTTCACTTCCTCATGTGTAATAAAATAGAAAGGGCCGGCGACTCATCCTGAGAAGTCGCAAAATTTTATCAACTAGGGAGGGATGGGCACACGCTTAAAGATTCAGGGCGTGACAGGTCTAGACCAGAAAGAGATGGAGCAAGCTGTAAAAAGGCTGATGGCTGGCGAGGAAGGGACAGAGATAAGTAGGCTAAGAGCCGCGGCTTTCAAAGACCAAATCAACATGAGCATTAGAAAAGGCGATACTTCGCACGCCTCAATATAGTAACCAGTGAATCTGATGATGATCGAACAGAAATTGGAGGCCACATGAACTATTTTATCCTTTTCCCTGACAAATTTGATACAATGCAGCAGAAGGAACCCCAAACCTTGCACTGAGTCCAAAGGAGTAATGTGGTTTCTAGCTTGTTTTCATCCCGAACTTATCAGCTTCTCCATATTGCAGGTACCTCCAAACCCAACTGAAAAAACGATCACAATGTGCAAAGTACATCCTGCACTTTGGAGGTATCCTTCCCAGAAATTGAATTAATCATCCAAAAATAATTAAACTAATTGAACTCCCGTAAGCAGTATGTAAATCAAAATAAGGAACGTCCCACGAACAAAACACAATCAAAAGACTTTGGAGCAACCACTATCACCTCAAACATAAGTTAGAAAATAGTAACTTCGAATTTCATTACAATTAAAGAGTCATCGTCGGACAACATATCGCTATATCAGACACCATGGAACCGAGCCTCCCAACCCACACATAACACAGCATACTTGCTCTATATATAGACACAACTCGCAACGAGGACCGTAGATCCACCGACTCTCAACCGGAGATCTCGATGGCCTTGACCTCAGGCTTCTTCTCCTCCACCTTGGGAACAGTGACGGTGAGCACCCCGTTCTCCATCGACGCCTTCACCTGATCCATCCTCGCGTTCTCCGGCAGCCTGAACCTCCTCATGAACTTCCCGCTGCTCCTCTCCACCCGGTGCCACGTGTCGTTCTTGTCCTCCTTCTCCACGTTCCTCTCGCCGCTTATCTGGAGCACCCGATCGTCCTCGATCTCCACCTTGACTTCCTCCTTCTTGAGCCCGGGGAGATCCGCCTTGAACACGTGGGCCTCCGGGGTCTCCCTCCAGTCGATCCTCGTGTTCACAAAAGCAGTATTTTCTCGGATGGTCTGAGGGAAATTAGAGGCGGAGAGGGAGGAGGAAGGGAAAGGGAAGTCCTTAAAGGGGTCCCAGAGGTCGAGGGAGAAAGGGTCGAAGACGTTGCTGCGGCGGCCGCCGAACCAGCTTGGGATGAGCGACATGGTTGTTGGGTTTACCGGTGTTAATGCGACTGAGCGGAGAAAGTGTTCGATAGAATGCTTGAAGAAGATGATGAGAATTGCTACCGTTCTGACGATGGAGCTTAGAAGACAAGTTGGGATTTAAATAGGAAAGAGAGGATCATTCGAGTACCTTCGCGGTCTTTCCAGTCTCGCTCGAACAGACGGACGGACGAACGTTCAAGTGAAATGGCGAATCCGGTAGGTCCATCTGGAAACACCTGGTCCGTCACATTACGATAATGACGAATTCTATTTCTATTTTGCTATCGCCCTTAATTTCCTCTATTCTTGATTAGATAAGATTTTGTTCAGTTAAATTCAATGAATCCTAAATCATGAATATAAATCAAGTTTATTTGGTGAAAAGTGTCCAAGAAATCATAAACATTTTACATTTATGCTAATTTAATCCTAAACATTTTATAAATACCAATTTAGTCCTAAATATTTTTACTTTGTGTCAATTCAATCATTTTACGGTTAATTTTAGCGGATTTTGCTAACTAAAGATCGTCGGTCGACATGACGTAGCGTAACGCGATTGGTATTGACGTTGACAATTTTTAATAATATTTTAATATTTTTTGAATTTTTTATTTTCTTTTATTTTTCTTTTCCTTCTTTTTTTTTTCTCCTTTTTCTTTCTACCCCTCCTTCCTCCTCAACCTCGCCGGCTGTCGTCTCTAGCGGTTATTGATCACCCTCACAGCCTCTAGTGAGGGCTCGAGTCTTGCCGATGGCCGGTTGCCAAAGGTCCGACAACCGACTGGAGAAAGGAGAAGAAGAAAGAAAAAATGAGAAAAAATTAAAATTAAATTAAATTAAATTAAAATTCAAAAATTTTAAAATATTATTAAAAATTATCCACGTCAGCGTCGATCATATCACGTCAACCGATCGATGCTTAGTCAACAAAATCCAGCCAAAATTAATTAGAAAAGGCTGAATTGATGTACTTTGCTGAGGCGGCAGCTCATCATATAGAACTTCCTAGCATTGCTTTGCGCTCTTGTAGTATGGCACTCTGCTGGTTTTCTCTTAACCCCCTTGGCTCCAAAAAGAAAAGTTATTTTCCTTGAAAAGGTGTCTTTAACCCTCGGATATCAACATACACAACAAACTCTAAGATAATGATACTTGCATTAAACTCTTCTTTACCTCAGTGATGGAGCTTGATAGGAATTTCACTAGAAATCAAGAGTAACAATCACACAGTACTGATTAGATGTTAGGAATGCGCTCTCTTTGGTCGTACTATACTAAACTGGAAAGGCTCCTGACTTGATTATGTTTGCTATCCCAAAGCACTGCGAGGATCTCTTCAAGATTTAAAGAAACTGCTTGGCCAATCTAAAGAGAAAGTCAATTAATCAGCGTGACTCGAATAGGAATTGCACTCAACAGCTTGCATCCATGTTGACATATTTTGAGTTTGGCTTGCAATTTTCATCGTCTACTACTCATTAAGCAGTACTTTAACGGGGGGTCTCTGTGTTTTCGTAAAATGCTCTTGCTGCAAAGAAAAGGTACGCATACCAGGTCTTTAGGGCGACTCAGTTTCCAGAAGGTAAAACGCTCCAATAGCCGTTGCCCCCCCACCGTCTAAACCAGTCATTACCTCTTCCTTTAGTCAGAGGACAGAGAAGGCATGTAACTGAAGTCAACAGTACCACGCGTGCTGAAACTGCATATAAGATCATATTCTCTCGTATTCATGTCGAGCAATCCAACTAGGAAGGAACAAAGCAGTCTACAGTGTATTAAATTCGAATAAAAGTTGTATCTCTCTTTTGACTTGCTGGAATATTCAAATCTTGGACAAGTTTTCATGTTTTCTATCAGACTATGAAGTCGTAGAGCCAATACATGCTAAGCTGCAGCACCTTGACTCTTTAGATCCAAGGTCGATTGATACTATTCCAGCCGCTTATCCCACAAGATGCAAGGACTTGTATCACCAGGCGATTTAGAACCCATGATGAAGTTAGCAGCCATCCTGACTAACATCAAGGCATATTTTCTGGAATAGTGGACTGCGTGGAGAAACAGTTACCGGACCAACTCCATAAACAATAACGATCGCTATTTTTTTGCCAGGCTCGCTGCACAAAGTTGCTCCGGCTACCAGTATAATAGAGGGAAGAAACCAGTTGCCTATTGTGGCTTGATAAGCAAGCCTATAATTCAGTTATACCTGTGAGCTTAGGGAAGCTTGGCTTAAAAATAGATCAGGGAGAGTTTGCGGAAACGGCTTCGGGGCTGGCAAAGAGTGGCATTCTTCCGGCTGGTCCGACCTGGCTCAGTCAGAGGCTCAGAATGGATCGAGCTGTTAGCGCAAGGGTCCAAAAAAGCCAACAAAAAATTGGCCGTATTGTGAGATGGGCTCCGGAAGTGGAAGTTTTAGCACACCGTAACACGGGAGGCTTTTGGACCCATTGCAGATGGAACTCGACCTTGGAAATTATTTCGTAAGGAGTCCCAACGATACACCAACCGTAGGGACCAGAATGTGAAGGCAAGGTACCCGTGCCATCTTTGGATGGTGGGATTGGAGTTGGAGGGTGATCTAAACCAGAGAGAGATGGAGCAAGCGGTGAGGAGACTCATGGTTGATGGGGAAGAGATGAGGATGAAACCCGGAGCTTTCAAAGACGAAATCGAGCTAAGCATCAGGAAAGGATATCTGATCTTGTTATCTCTGATTTGATGACGATCAAACAGAAATAAAAAAACTTGTTGGGATATCTAGTCATGTTATCTGACAAACCCAATACAATGCAGCATAAGAAACCCTGCAGCTCGCGCTGAGCTCAAAAGGAGCATCATGGTTTTAAGCCTCGTTTCATCCCGAAAGTTGTCAGCTTCTCTCGATGCAATTTGCAGGTACCCCCAAACCCGAAAAAAAAAAAAAAAAAAAAAAAACAAATGATCACAACCTGCGAGGTACAACACTTGCACTTCACAGGAATCCTTCCAAGAGAATGAATTAACCATCCCAAAAAAGAACTAAATTAAGTCCCTTGGGACAAGGCCGTAATTCGGTGCTGAATGGGGAAGCGAAAGGCGAGAAAACCGAAAGATTTTGAGGAACCAATATCACATAAAACAGAAGTTACTACAGTTATGTTACATCGCCATATTTCCAACCTATTACACCGCCATATCAGAGACGAGGACCGAGACTCCCAACTCAGGCCAACTCAGGACATGCGAAAGCCACACAGCAGACAGCACACGCAGACACTCACTCTGAGTACATGTATACACAACTCGCCGCGCCAACCGTAGACTCACCATCTCTCAACCAGCGATGTCGATGGCCTTGACCTCAGGCTTCTTCTCCTCCGCCTTGGGGACAGTGACGGTGAGCACCCCGTTCTCCATCGACGCCTTCACCTGATCCATCCTCGCGTTCTCGGGCAACCTGAACTTCCTCATGAATTTCCCGCTGCTCCTCTCCACCCGGTGCCACGTGTCGTTCTTGTCCTCCTTCTCCACGTTCCTCTCGCCGCTTATCTGGAGCACCCGATCGTCCTCGATCTCCACCTTGACCTCCTCCTTCTTGAGCCCGGGGAGATCCGCCTTGAACACGTGGGCTTCCGGGGTCTCCTTCCAGTCGATCCTCGTGTTCACGAAAGCAGTGTTCTCCCGGAACGCCTGGGGGAAATCAGAGGCGGAGAGGGAGGAGGAAGGGAAAGGGAAGTCCTTGAAGGGTTCCCAGAGGTCGAGGGAGAAAGGGTCGAGGACGTTGCTGCGGCGGCCGCCGAACCAGCTTGGGATGAGCGACATGGTTGTGGGATTACCAGCGAATATATGAAATTGAGCCGACGAAACGTTTGACAGGATGCTCGGACTAAGACACGAATTGCCATTGTCAGACGATACGGTTTGGAAGCGGTGGCATCGGGTGTTAAATAGGGAATGGAGGAGCATTCTCGTACCTCCGCGGTGTTTCGGACGAACGTTCCAGTGATTTGGCGAATCCGGTCGGTCCATCTGGAAACGTCAGACTGGGCCTCGTCAGGATCTTCTCAGTAGGGAAAGAAAAAACTTGAACTCGTCCCACAAGACGATAAAACGAATTCTGAATTTCTATTTTGTTATCGCCCTTAATTTCCTCTATTATTGATTAAATAAAATTTCGTCCAGCCAACAAATTTAATTGGATTCCAAATCATGATTACAGCTCGCGTTTATTTTCCGCTAATCAAAAGATACGGTTCGAGGAGCTTCTCCCAAAGCAAAAATATAGCCATTCTGCTAATACGGAGATACTGGGCCGATGACTTCATAGCAATGGGGTTTTAAGGGTTCATTTGGAAGATTCTCGAGAGAGTGTCTTTAAGACGCAAAGCCCATTATTTGCTTTGAGCAGATAAGGTTTTTTTTTTTTTTTTTTTTTGACTAGTTGAGCAGATAAGGTTTGGTTGGGGCATTTTTCAAAGTAGCTTTGAAGGTAAAAAAACGAAAAACCATGGGGTATGGCCACTGGAGAATGGAAATATATTATCATGTAAGCAGGCCTGGAAAGCGAATCGTTTGGCAGCCTCGAAGAGGTCGAGCAAGTATGCCTAGATCATGGAACCTCTTGCAGCTCGGGGAACAATCTCGTCCCAAAAATTTTGGAGGATCCTTTGAAATGTTGAACCAAACACGCACACTTAATCTTTGCTGTGAGATGTCATTCTTTATATTATGGTAGTTCCAACGATTTTTTTCCTCTCTCAAATATCTTTTACTCATGAAAAGAGTTTGATAATAATTGTTATTGATATTAAACTTTACCCAAACCTCATTTTTCCCATTGCAATATCCACAATTTTATTCTTATCGATCATTTCAATTGATTATCATTACTTCTTCCCATTTACTTCTTCCCATCCCTTACATGTGGAGAAGATGTTTTATGTGATGGTCGTGTCATTATTGGTTACATAACCTTGTTGTGAGATGCCATTGTTTATATCATGGTAGTTCCAACGATTTTTTTCTCTCCCAAATATTCTTTTACTCATGGAAAGAGTTTGATAATGATTGTTATTGATATTAAACTTTACCCGAACCTCATTTTTCCCATTGCACTATCCACAATTTCATTCTTATCGGTCATTTCAATTGATTATCATTACTTCTTCCCATCCCTTACATGTGGAGAAGATGTTTTATGTGACGGTTGTGTCATTATTGGTTACATAACGTGGTAATAACACGTAGTAAAACAAGTCAATCAAAGTCAAAGGCATAACATATTTGACATTAGATAGGATAACAGGCAGATAAAAGTAATAAGCATTCTAGAGATTACATCTCAAAGGCATTTTGAGATGAGGAAGGCCATTTAAGATGGTTTGGTAATGTTGAAGGAAAGCTTTCAAGTGCCCTACGACGCTATGTGAGATTAAAGATTGGATCCGTTTGTTAAAAGGGACAAGAGAAACCAGAAAAAGATGTGGAAGGAAATGACAATGAAAGATATCACTAACCCAACTTAGTATGATAAGTAGGGTACTATCTATATTTCACAGATAATTAACAAAGGATAAAATGCAATGGCATAATAGGATTCATATGATGGACCTACTTAGCAGAATGAGACTCGGTTGTTTTTTTTGCTGTTCAGGGACAACATTTTGAGGACGAACCTTCTTTCTTAAGTCAATCACGAGAGACCACTCATGTCAAAACGAGAGACCACTCATGTCATTTGACAAATTGGTCTTTGTCTTAACGACAAGGTTTTTCATTTCACATCTGTATTATATCACAAAAAAAGAAGATGAGAATCCTCCAGATCAATTCGACTTTCACAGCAACTGAATCATGGAGCTTTATATTTCTTTGATACACTTGAGTTGTCTCGAGAAATAGCTAGGTATCTGAAATGATGCAGACTTTGAAGCTCTTGTGCTTCTAAGTCATGCTTTCTCTAGCTTTCTTGGATAGACAAGCTCTATCAGCTCGCCTAAGGTTGTGCGTGTCGGCTACAATACATATGTGTACGTGACTCTGCTCCAAGACGATTTTTCTGTTAGGTTAATATGGTTGTAGGATTCCCAAAAAATTCTTTGATTTGAATTTTTTTAAGAAGGTTACAAGCGCTCTCATGTTAAAACTGAGTTATAATCACTTCATTTCGGATCAATAACGAGCTTATGGTGACGTCGGTATCAGTGGATTTCAATGCCATCAGATAGGAGGAGTCGCCTCCAGGCTCTGGTTGTGCTCAGATGAGAGCAATGGAGGAACGAGGACAGAGATGCAATTGTAGATAGGCGCGAGTCCCGATGTTCATTTCAAGGGCACATAAACCCTGTGCTCAATTGGGGTCAGTCCTGCATTCCAAGTGCTTCCCCATTGGAATAGCTCACACTCAATTCGATCATCCCGATCCGTCCAGTTTCCCCAATTATATCTTCCTGTCTATTTTCCTACTGCTTACCAAAGGATGACCTCTCCTCTGAGTTCCCTTAGCTCTTGCAGCGCGACTCAGCACCAACTGTGAAGGACCTCTCCGCCAAATATTGTCAGATATGATGGCAAAGGATGGAGCAACAATAAAATCTCTTGCATGATTCATGGTTCGTCGATGTACTTTGCAGAAGCCGCAGCTCATCATATGAAACTTCCTAGCATCCCTTTGCGTACTAGTAGTATCGGCACTCTGCTGGTTTTCTCTGAATTCCCTCAGCTACAAAAGAGAGATCATTTTCCCTTGAAAAGGCATCTTCAATCCTCAGATATTAATATACACAATAAACTCTAAGACAAAAATACGGGCAATAAATTCGTCGTTACCTCTGTGATGTACACATAAAAAAACACCTAAATGATACAGCTTGATAGTAATTTCACTGGAAATCAAGTGGAGCAATCACATGTTATCGATTGGATGTTAGGAATGTGCTTGCTTTGGTCGTACTATGCTAAACTGGAAAGGCTCCTGATTTGTTTATGTTTGTTATTGCAAAGCATTGCGAGGGTTCTTCAAGATTTGAAGAGATTGTTTAGCCAAGCTAAGGAGAGAGTCAACTAATCAACGTGACTCCAATATGAATTGCACCCCAACAGTTCGCATCATTAGTCCATGTACACACATTTTGAGTTTCGGGTGTAATTTTCTTCTTCTTCTACCCATTAGCAGTACTTTAACAGGGATCTTTGTGTTTTCGTAAAATGCTCTTGCTGCAAAGAAAAAGTAAGCATGCTAGGTCTTTAGGTTGACTCAGATTCCAGAAGGAGAAACACTCTGATAGCCGTTGCCCTAACTGTCTAAACGAGTCATCCCCTCTTCCTTTAGTCAGAGGAGGTATGGAATTGAAGTCAACAATACCCCACATGCTGAAACTGCATATAAGATCAAATTCTCGTATGCATGTTGAGCAATCCGACTAGGAAGGAAGAAAATAGTCGACAGTATCTCTTGACTTGCTAGAATATTCAAATCTCGGACTAGTTTACATGTTTTCTGTCAGACTATGATGTTGTACAACTGATACATGCTATAGCTGCAACAGATTGATACTGTTCCAGACACTTATCCCACGAGACTCAAGGACTTGTCTCTTTTACCGGGCAATTTAGAACCCATGATAAAGTTAGCAGCTATGGTGATCAATATTTAAGGCATCTTCAGGCATCTTTTGGAGCACAGTCGATTGCCTTGAGAAACAATTATCGGACCAACTCCAGAAAAAATCATGAGCATCGTTTTTCTCACTAAGCTCGCTGCGCAAAGTTGCTTCGGCTTCACCAACCGGCATATTGGAGGAAGAAACCGGTTGCCCCTTGTGGCTTGATAAGCAAGCAAATGATTCAGTTACACATGTGAGCTTGGGAATCTTGGCTTCAAAGTGGCTCAGGTAGAGTTTGCAGAAACGGCTGGGGGGCTGGCGAACAGCAACGTTCTTGTGGATGGTCCGACCTGGCATAGTCAGAGGCTCAGAGTGGATTCGAGCTGTTACCGGAAGGGTTTAAAGAGACAATCAGAGAAACTGGCCGTGTAGTGAGATGGGCTCTGCAGGAGGAAGTATTTGCACACCGCGCCAGGGGAGGCTTTTGGACCCATTACAGATGGAATCTAAGAAGCAACTATACTCTCCGGGAGCCTTGAGATGTCCTACACACGGTCAATGAGTGTCAAAAAATCCAATATGTGGTCAACTCTTCCTGACATGCTCCGACATGTGAATAAGAAATTTGACACATGATTCTGACACGCACATGGCCAATTTTAAAATTTTTCAATACTTGAGAGGTCAAATTATAAATAAAAAAATATAAAAAAAAATGGGTAAGTTGGCGCCATTGCCACTACCACTTTGTCAAAGGCGTCGACCCAAGGTGGCAAAGGGGGGTGGCCCTTGTCGACCCAAGCGAAGCCATCGCCAGGGCCATCGAGGCTCGCCCAAATCTGGGCAATGCCACACCCTCGCTCAAGCCTAGCGAGGGTGTCACGCCCCGATCCTCGGGCACGCGCACATCCTTCTCTTGGTTGATTTTAATATGCGATATCCCAGGACTATATATCGCCGACCCTTTCTTTTTATTAAGCACATACGGAAGCAATTATAAATCTCCAGACAATAAAACAATGGGATAGAAAAGCAGGGCCATATTTTTCATACTGAAACTTATAACCAAACTTTTATACAAAACACAAATCAGAGAACTTCATAACTATTCACATCAATTGGAGATCTCAAAAGAAGATAGAATTTTAATCCATCTCGGCCGTACTCAAGGCCCCTCTTAGGATTATCTTCTTCTTCCAAAAAATCCTTCTACTCAAGTTTCACCTCCGAGTTCTCCTTCTCAGACTCCTCCTCGTCAACTCCTCATCGGGTCCTGAAATGTTTTTCCCCAAACTGGGATGAGACTACGTTTCAGCGAGTTCTACCCCACTAAGCCCAATTAATAAACCATTATACTAAAGGCTGCCTATACACACATAGGACAGAAGACGTACCTTGGCCTCAGATCCCACCTGCAAGTCAGTACAATTCATAATAGGCACCCAAGCAATCATATCACCGATCAAAGCATCGATCAAATCGACTTAGTCAATTACAAGCCAATAAGACCACTCACGGTCATTTCCATCCAGCCAATCAATTCACGACATCAAATCAAAGCAATGATCAATCGACCTAGTCGATTACATGTCAGTTGGATCATTCTCCAGTCGTTTCCCTTATTCGGTCTCGAATCGTACTCACGACTTCACAAGCATAGACTACCAAGTCTCTTGGCAACAAATTACAGTCCCGAAGGACACGACCTATCTTTAGGTAGCAAATTACGACCCAATGGGCGCGACCTTTATCCGGTGGCGGATTACGGCCTTATCAGGCGCGACCCGTATCGGGTGGCAAATTACGGCCTTCTCAGGCGCGACCCATATCGGGTGGCAAATTACGGCCTTAACAGGCGCGGCCCATATCGGGTGGCAAATTACGGCCTTCTCAGGCGCGACCCATATCGGGTGGCAAATTACGGCCTTAACAGGCGCACCGACTCCAAATTCGGTGGCAAATCTCGGCCCAACTGGCATAGCCATACTTCGGCGGCTTCCGAGGTTTAACTCACAACCTCTCACAGTCAAATTCTAATTGAATACCGACAATGATCAATTTTGGGATAAATCCCCACATACTCATCAACTCACTCAATTCTTCACACGATATTTAACGTACCCGATCGATCTCAGCCAAAAGTATATTCAAATCACTCTCACAATTCTACTCACTTTACAACTCAACAAAGCATTATAAATGCTGAATAAACATACTTGCCATTTACCAATCAATAATTCAATCTCAATCAATTCCAATTAATTTAGGGTAAATCCCCAAAATATCACAATTTATTTAATTCCATGCAACGTGGAGCTCAAATAAATAAACGGACTGCGCCAGGACGATCAGCACAAGATTTCGGTCGTCGGCCATCAAAATCTTAATTTCCGAAAAATAAATAATTAATTAATTAATTCCGAAAATTAATTATTAATTATTAAAAATTTCATTTAGCTCAAAGTAAGGCCCAATTAAATAAACGGACTTCACCACGGTCATCAGCATAATTTTCCAGTCACGGGCCATCCCAGTTGAATTTTCGGGAAATAAATAATTAATTAATTAATTTCGAAAATTAAATAATTAATATTAAAAATTCAATTTAGCTCAAAATAAAGCCCGATTCAATAAACGGACTTCACCACAGTCATCCGCATAATATTCCGATTCCGGACCATCTCCTTTGAATTTTCGGAAAATAAATAATTATTTAATTTAATTCCGAAAATTAATATTTAAATGCCAAAAATCCCACTTAGGCCCGAATCGCCAAATTGAAGCCCAATTAGGGGTCGGAAAATTCCCGAGATGCTTCCATTAAATAGTAGACCACGTCTACTTGTTAATTGCACAATCAATTTATCTAAATCACATCACAATTGACTAATAATTGCTAATTAATTCTAATCTAACAACCTAAACATAATTAATTAAAACTAAACCAACCTAAAGCATAATTAGCCAACTAATCCGAAATTAGTGAGATTACTCACCAAATCCCGCGCGAATCGGATCAATCCGACGGCAGCGACGCGAGGAACGATTGTCCCCAAAGCACGGCTCGGGTTCGGTGCCGGGAAACGGCCTAAAACGGCCTTGAATAGTGCTGGAAACCCATTTTTCCAGCTGCTGTACATGGCCAAACGAAGCTGATCCGGTGGCTGAGATGGCGGAGCAAGGCCGGCGGAGGGCGAGGGGAACGTCGGGGAGGTCAGGCGGAGTTGGGCGGTGGCCGGAGGTGGCTGGACGGTGGCTGGTCGGTGCGGACAGGGGCGAAACAGGGCTGATTCGCTGCTGGATCGCGGACGGCGGGGACGACGGCGAGCGCGGCGGGCGCTCGGCGCGCGCGCGGACGCGACGCGGGCGGCGGCGGTGCGGCGCGGCTTGTGCAGCTCCTTCAAGCAACGCCGATCGTTGCTTCGCTCCTGCGGTCGGTTACATTCGAACCGAGGAAGGAAGGAGAGGCGAAGCGTGCACGGGCAGCAAGACGGCGGACGGCGGCGGCTCCGGCTCCGGTTGCTTGCTGCATCGGCGCCAAGAGAAATCGTTGCTTCGGCTTGCTAGTTCGCTGATCTTCAGCTTCCATGGAGGTTTGAAGAAAAAGAAGGAGATGGGGGAGGAGTTCCGTCGACGAAGGAGAGAGAGGGGAGGAAGAAAGAAAAGAGAGAAAAAAGAAAGGAAAGAAAAGAGAGGGAGAGAGGGGAAAAAGAAAAGGAAATAGGGGAAAAAGAAAAGGAAATGTATAATTCTTTATGCAAATTTTCCTTTTCTCTTTTCCTTTTCCTTTCTATTTTAATTTGGTCTTCAATTTTCTTTCGATAATTTCTTTATTGAAATTTCGGACTCGTCAATAAATTGACGAGCGATGAGACAGGATCCTATTTATCCAGGTAAATCAAACCCGAAAAATGCGGATGTCACGAAAGGGTTCTAGCCCTCACCTACGCCGATGAGGCCTCATAAGGCCCCCTTGCTGCAAGCTACCCCTATCGCTTTGTCGATCCCCTCTGACAATGGCAACCACCTACGAGACAAAGTAGCCAACCCTACCTTTTTTTTTCAATTTTTTTAGAATTATTTTAGCTTTTTTTAAAAAAAAAAATTACTATTCTTTAAATAAATTTAAAGAAAAAGTAATAAAAAACCACATATGATAAATAAATAAATTTGAAAATACTACCTTAAAATTTTTCGTTAAACAAAATGATGGTGTTAACAAAAGAGCTCAATTTACACCAATTTGATAAATTTTAAAACTTAATTACACTTTCACGATAAATTTTAAAATTTATAATACATATATTTCTAAATTTAATAATAAAATGCGAATTACTTTTGTTCTTTCCAAATTTTACAGATTATTGCAGTGAAATGCAATTGAATTTATCACATTTATTAAAAAATATTAGATTAATATTCTTAATATAAATTAATGTTATGTTTTTTTATTATTTATTTATTCATTTGTGTATTTATATATATATATATATATATATATATTTAATACATGACGTGTTGTGTGGAAAGATGAGAAATGACGTATTAAGTTATCGTTTCATCCGTGATGACGCCACATCAAATGGAATTTGACCTTGGAAAGCATATACGAAGGAGTACCGATGAAATGCCAACCGCGCTTCAGGGACCAGAATGGGAACACAAGGTACCCATGCCACGTTTGGAGGGTGGGATTTGGAGTCGGAGGGTGATCTAAACCAGAAAGAGATGGAGCAAGCAGCGAGGAAGACTGATGGTTGATGGGGGAGGAAGGGAAAGAGATGAGGCCAAGAGCCACAGCTTTCAAAGACAGAAGTCGAGCCGAGCATCAAGAAAGGTGCTTGTTCACACACTACCGTAGAAGAACTAGAGAACTCGATCTCTGATCTGATGATGATCATGCAGAAATTGAAAAAGCTTGTTGGGATAACCGCTCTTGTTATCTGACACCCTGCAGCTCGCGCCGAGCTCATGAGTACAATGTTTTGTGGGTACCCCAAACCCAATTCTAAAAATGATCACAACGAGTACAGCAACTTCCACATCCGAGGAATCCTTCCAACAAATTGAATTAATCGTCGCAAAAAGAACGAACCAATTTAACTCCCCTGAAACAAAGCCGCGTGCAAATTCAGTGCAATAGGAAAATGGAAAGGTTAAAAAACCGAAAGAATTTGAGGAACCGATATCACAAAAAGTAGAAGTTACTATATATTACATCATATCTCAGATCTCATTACCAGTAGAGAGTCACTATAGTTATTTTACATTGCCATATCAGACATCGCCATAGACCGCTACTCCCAACTCAGGACACGCAAAAGCCACACAGCAGACGGCACACACAGCACTCTATATGCATATGTATACACAGGTCGCAGCACCGACCGTAGATTCACCACTTCTCAACCGGAGATCTCGATGGCCTTGACCTCGGGCTTCTTCTCCTCCACCTTGGGAACAGTGACAGTCAGCACCCCGTTCTCCATCGAGGCCTTCACCTGATCCATCCTCGCGTTCTCCGGCAGCCTGAACCTCCTCATGAACTTGCCGCTGCTCCTCTCCATCCGGTGCCAGGTGTCGTTCTTGTCCTCCTTCTCCATGCTCCGCTCGCCGCTGATCTGGAGCACCCGATCCTCCTCGATCTCCACCTTGACCTCCTCCTTCTTGAGCCCGGGGAGATCCGCCCGGAACACGTGGGCCTCCGGGGTCTCCTTCCAGTCGATCCTCGTGTTCACGAAGGCGGCGTTCTCGCGGAACGTCTGGGGGAAGTTAGCGGTGGTGAGGGAGGAGGAAGGGAAGGGAAAGTCCTTGAAGGGGTCCCAGACGTCGAGGGAGAACGGGTCGAAGACGTTGCTGCGGCGGCCGCCGAACCAGCTCGGGATGAGCGACATGGCTGTCGGGGATGATCACCGGCGAACGCTCGAAACTGAAGCCGAGAAAGTGCTGGAGAGAAGAGAATGCTTGCACTACACTAGAACTGCTATCGTCAGACGATGTGGATTGGGAAAGGAGAAGTCGAGGGTTAAATAGGAAAGAAAGGAGCATTCTCGCACCTTCGCGGTCTTTCCTGTCTCGACCGTAAATAGCGAACCCGGTCGGATCGATCTGGAAACTGCGGACCGGGCCTCGTCCAGGAATTCGTCGGTCAATTGAAATGGGCCGGACCACGATTGGTCATGTCCGCCGCATCGTCGACAGAACGAATCCTCTTTCACCACGGTCCTTGTTTTCCCCCATTTTTTTATTAATAAGAATTCATCCAATCGGTTTTTTCCGAATTAATTGATTCTACGATAAATCTCGGCTCATGTTTATCGTCCGACCAATTCAATTAGGCGATTAAAGGAATTTTTCCTAAAAGAAAAATATAGTCATTCTGCTAACAGGAGTAATGCTAGTGGCCCAATGACAGTATAGTAATGGGCTTTTTAATCCCTGTTGTGAGAGGCCATTTTCTACTAAATCGTGATGCTAATTTCCTGTTCGAATTATCCTTTTATTAATCTGAAACAGTTGCTAGCGATTATTTTTCTTAGATTTTAACCAAACCTCAGTTTTCCCATTGCACCATCGTGGCAACTCATTTTCATTGATAATTTCCATTGGTTATCGTTACTTCTTCCCATGCCATGCATATGGGAGGGATGTTTTTGGTGTCAATCACACCATTATCTATCAACTTTGGTGACGGTAGTACGTGATATAACAAGTCCGTCCAAAGTGAAAAAATATTAGACTCATAACACATAAATAATAATGATTGGTCAATTTTACCACACTATCACAATCTCTTACTGTAATTGTTACATAAGATGATTTCTCCTGCGTTCTATTATCACTTTCTCACGTTTCTTTCCTCACTTTCACACGCTCATTGCGCAACTATCCTCCTAAATCCCTAATCACGTGAGTGGACAAAATATGAATGCACAGGCAATCAAGAGGAAAAATCACCAAATTAAAGGTGTTCTAAACATTTTATCCTCTCAAGATATGAACGACTTGTCTCACACGATTAATGCATAAAAAATGAGCATTAGTCAAGTCATATATTTGAAATTGAATACAATATGTATTATTTAAAAAATTGTACAAAGCACAAAAAAATTTAAGAATGATAACACAAATTATCCTTGAACTTTGATCCAGTGTGTAATGTGGCATTGGACTAAATTATACATATACAAAAAATTTATGAACCATATTAAATAAATTGAAACTTCGAGAACTATATTGCATATAAAGCTAAAGTTGATGGATTATATTGAACAAATTAAAAACTTATAAACCGCACCACACATTGGGCTATAGCTCAATGATTGTTTATGTTATTTTCCTCAAATATTAAAGTGTTCTTCTTTGTCCTTTCAGTAAATAGAAATTATGAATTTCTTAGGTCCATTGAATAGTCACGATACTTTTGACCCAAAAAAAATAAAACAATCTCAGTACTTTATTCTGGCCGGAAAGCACAAACTTTTTTTTTTTTCAGATTTAGCCGTAAAAGACAAATTGATATGTCCCTGGTCATCCCAATGACATGACATAAGTGGCTGCCGTCGGAAAAATGATAACGAAGGCGAATCACGTAAAACGAAGAAAACACACGCCGAGACATTCTCCTCGAAAGAGTCTGCTTTTTTAAGTAATTAAATTAAAAAGGATTAACTTTGAATGTGTTTATTATCTGTGTTAGATAAGATCATTACTTTAAAATTGAGAATTATAAAATATGCTTAACAATATGCCTAGAGACAATTATCGAAAAGGTCGTGTTTTGTATGTGTACACGTGACAAAAAAAAATTACTTTAATGAGCAAATTCCGACTTCATGATATATGCTTTATTAATTTTGCAAATGAATTAAAGTGCAAGTCAAAACGCCATTGGATTGAATGGAGGATGAGTAATAATTAGAATAAAAGATTGCTGGTGATGAATATGTTCTTATTTATAAAAATCATATACTTGTACTAAAATTGCCATCGCTATCAATCCAAAAGATTGTAGCTTTTATGAGACTAATGAGGACAACATGACACATTGATGTGATAACTTTTTATCATTAGAAATTTTGAAGCATGATAAATTATTTTAAAGTAAAAGAAATTATTTTCATTAAGAAAAATGGCCAAACAATCTTCTTTCCCATCCATGGATATATAATTTGAAGAGACACTAAACTTATATCATGATCCGATGAGGGCAAGAAATGATCATTACGGTAAGAGAGTTTAAATAAGATGCGACTCATGATAGGTTTTAGAATGGTTAAAAGGATATAAATAAATCGGGTCACGTGTTGAATAGGGAGAGCAATGGCTGCAATACTAATAAGTATGTTAATTTCTTGAGTGGGGGAATTTTGTGACATTTGAAGTCGCGCGTTAGAAGGGAAAAGTCATGCTAAGTGATTCATAAGCCGATATCCACCTTTAAAATAATCATCACTTTTTGCAACCGCTCGAATCGAATTACTCTTTTTGAAGATTGGCCCACGTGGAACAAGCCGAATCGTGATGTTAGGTCTCTTGCCGGCACAGAGATGCCGATAGTGATCATTCGAGGGCAGATCATGGATGATGATCCGATGGTCTCAATTATTGTACTCCTTGCATAATTGACCCTATCATGAACGGTGCACCAATAATATCTTTACATAAGAGTTATATCTTGCTGTTCACATTCTGTACATGTCCGAATCAACAAAGACAAATGAGGACGACGATACCTCTTTATTATCCTTTTTTTTTTTTTTTCTCGGGTACCTCCAAAAGAGAAGGATCATTTTTTCTTCTGTCATCTCGTCTTTTTCTTTATCTTTTGGAATCAAAAGCAAATGCTTTTGCCTCCTAACTACAGGTTTTTTCTTTCTCCAATTGCGAACGTGCCACGCTCCTGCAGATTCAACTTTTTTTTCTTTTTTTGCTATAATTCTACTCTAATTTTGCTTTGAATGACGCGACAATAGTATTCATTTCAACATTTTATCGAAAAGGCACCATGTCATAGAGAGTGCTCGTTGACCGTTAGCTTGAGAATCAGCTCCGATCATGGTAGCTTAGCGACGAAAACTATAATCATCAAGCCCGATCTAGGTAGATCAAGCTCTCAAAATGACTAGTCTAAATAATTGTATAAAATAAAGATGATTTGAAAGAGATCTTAACCTATAATAGTATTGCACGACTTGACCTATCCGATATGGATCTTGGTTCCTCCCTCATTCAAAGCATTGTAGGCAATACTCCCTCTATTCAGCATGTGACTTGGTCTTTTCTTGCCCCTCGCCATTCTAGAAGTATGTTAGAAATCACATATTGTTTGAGCCATTTCGCTCTCTAGTAATCACCTTCCACCCACTTCATATCAGATGTGAGTCTAATCTTTCCACGAGCCATGCATTTTCTAGAGGTGGTCAGTGGTCTTGCCCTAATGCAATTTGTAACCACCTAGTCCGTTCTATGTGGTCAAGCCCCTAAAATAAATTTTCCTGAATGGTCACGTGAGATGGTGACAAGACACGGATCTTACTTGTGGATAGCATCATAAGGCTTCATCCATTCAATGTGGGATTTAAAGTTTCACAAAAACAGCTATTGTTGCAAGTTTGATGTTAGTAGTACACTCATGAGACGATCTTTATGCCTGATACCACACCAACAGGCTACCGTAAAGTGTTTGTCTTTTCCCGAAATCTCAACTTTTGAAACTTCTCTAAATCGAAGGTTTCAGAGTACTAATTATGGCTCAGATAGACATTTAATAACTGTTGTGGTACTCCTATGCTAACCTCTAACTCCTAAAGGGGGTGGTTGTGATTGTACCTTCCCTCTCTTTTCCTAGGATAATGTTTCCCACCTAGAGAGAGAGAGAGAGAGAGAGAGAGAGAGAGGGGGGGGGATGATTTGGATCAGCCAAATACCTCATCGCTATGTACTCTTCACATGTACAAATGTGTCCGCGACAACTCAATATTGCAGCAATGGTGATGATTCAAGCGTGATGGAGGTGGCGGCTTAGACGCGGTGGCGATGCAATTTCAGGAGGGTGTATAGAGAGAGGGCAGAGGAGGATGAGGATGTGGGCTGTGTGAGAGAGAGGGAAGAGAGAGAAAGGAGAGAGTTTTTTTTTTTTTTTGGTAAGAAGGGAGAGAGGTTTTTCTTATCCCAAAAAATCAAAAGATGTGTATTGGAAATCTTAAGACTTGTTGTAAATATACAATTGCTTCTAAAAGCTTATATTAATCCACTTTCAAAACTTGTCAAATTGATGCAATCAAGTTCTTCCAATAACTCAATTAAACTTGGTTAACGGAAAATGCTAGTATAGTCTACCAGGTCCAGGTGGAGACCAAAGGTCTAGAGCAATCTTTTAATATTTCCTCTCTCCTACACGGTAATAACATGACTAAAGTATGAAATATAAGACTATAAAGATGTCGTTTTGGTGGGCTCCCAATGGTCGTGGGGTGATGGTAGCAACAAGGCTTGCAGCCCTCAATCGCCTAGGGTTAATGTAGCTTATTTTTTAATTTGATATAAATCAGATTTGTACCAAAAAAGAAAATAATAAAAAAGAACCATGTTGGCATTTTTTCTTAGCTAAGTCAAATGGAATTAATGAAATGACTTGATTACACAAATTTAAAAAGTTTTAGGACTTAATTATATTTTTTGCAAATTTTAAATCTCAAGTGCACTTTTGTGACAAGTTTTGAGATATTAAGTGTATTTATTCCAAAATTGAATTGGGGTTACCTAGATGTAAAATTTCTTTAGAAATTCCACCAATTAGAGGTCATGATTGAGTGGGTCGAAATAGGCTAGGCCATAAGATTGGGCCTAAATTTCGGTGATGAAATTGTTATCCACAAATCTTTCAACTAGACTAGACTTGACTCAACCCCCCTCAGGTCATTATCCAAACTTGTACAAAAAATCTTTGAGCCTTAATGACTGGATTCGGACATAGACAAGCCTATGGGCAGTGAGATCAATGATCAGGTTTACCACCAATTAGAGATGATAAGAGAAAATTTCCTCAAATTAGAAATGGAGGAAAATACAACCTTTCTATTAACCAAAAGACCTTATTTGTGATCTCAATGAGAGGTTTCCTGATGGACCAAGTGAAGAGTGCACCCAATGTATTGATAAACCCTCGCGAACTCCACCTAATGACAAATTCTGGTGCACCTAATTTGTTCTTTTTAATTTTCAGGACTTGCACAGTACACTATTAGAGTTGCTTTTTTATTTTGTTATTGTTTGCTTCGAAGGCTGAAAACAATATACTTAGTAAGTTTCAGATATTTATTCTTCGATAACGGAAATGAAAAAGATATTTTTTAATTCGAAAATATGTCGATATTTTTTATATTTTTGAAAAGCGTCAAATGTTTTTCTCGAGCTAACACCCGAATTTTAAGGGCCGCTAAATTTGCAAAACAATAATAGCATGCAGCCCTCCCAAATGTTAGGGAAGGTATATTTACCCGCGTTTAAAAATGAAAGGGAGGAAAGTACCAAGGAAAAAAAAAAGAATATCTGAATTAAAAACACTTTTTTGCCACCGACCAAGTTAAGGGGGGAAAAAGGTAAATAACAATTAACTTATACAAATAAAATACCAATATCATGTGACGAGGTCAACTTTTTATGTGAATCTGTGGATGAATCATTCATTAGCAAATAATAAAACTCGGGTGCTACTTTGATCCGCCGTGTAATGATGACATGCTCGTGCTCAAGCCTTCTTTTGTTTGGTGCGAAGGTGCTGGCTGCTTCATACCTTTCCCCCTCATATCCCTCCCCTTTTTGAGGCTTTTCAAACACTGAAAGTGAAGATCAGTAGCTTTTTCATGTCATGATGTACTCGTGGGCGCGTTTCAAAAGCTTGCATCTTTTTATATTTCCTTTTTAATCTTTTTCATAGGATTCATGGCATTCCCTCAAAGAGTCTTCAGGCATTTATTTTGTGGGGGAAGCTCTTGGGTTATTTTATGAGGCTATTATGACACTTTGGACTAGATTACACGATGTTTGGTAGAGATGATTGCTAGAAATGATTGTAGACAACGATTTCTTATATGAATAGTTGGCAAGGGAAAGAAGGGGTTAGAAGAGATCGACGAGTATCTATGTAAGTATGTCGTATTTGAAACCCTTTTCATGTTACATGCAATATCCGACCTTTTTATATCAACTATCTCCACAATTGCACGCAAACTTTCATATTCATATTCATCAGCTTAAACTCTATCCATGTTTTGCATGACCCTGAGCAAGGGATGTTGTGATTTGAACGTGTGATCTTGCCTTCCTATTTTCAATTCAATTTAGTTCACCACTTTTGAAACACATTTTGCATGCTTCTACTTTTCACAAGTCCAAAAGGGGAAATTAACACCTTATAGGCCTAGCAAAGGCTATTAATCCAAAAGGAAATGGGTGTACTCTTTTCAGGACTCACTTTAGACTCTTTTATCTGCTTTAATTTTATATAATTTGTGCCCATGGAATCCGATGTCCATTAGTGAAATTTTCATAAGCTAGATCATATGATTAGGCTTTCCCTATTTCAGCAAGTCAATAATTGGACTAAAGACCCTGCCAAAAAGCAAATAGTTGACTGTGCATTTGCAAATTATTGAGCCTACCACAACATTCACAAAAGAAACAAGTTGGCACACTAAAAACTACCTACCATCCGAATAAACTTTAGCCTTTTTGCTTAATATAAATACATTCCGCATTTTTTTTTATGACCTAGGGAACCCACACACCATATTAACACGGACAGCCCAACAGGCTCGGGGTAATGGGTGATAAACTTTGGGGCAACGCTAGCGGAGACTCATTATCCTGACGTCGCACTTAAGATCGTGCGGCCAGCGGGATTCGAACTCCTCTCTTCTCGCATTTTGATTTTTTCAACCTCAAACATCTAATAAATTTATAATATAATTTGTTTACACATGGATTTTAATATATTTTTATAAAAAAATTGATCCTACAAATAATGATTCCAAACTATTCAAATAAGTCTATTTACTCATCGAAGAAGCATGTCTTACTCACCCTATTTGTCATGGACAGACACAAGAAAAACCAAATTCATCTATTCAATTTGTGGAAAATGCATAATTTTAAAGATTATGTCATTTTTAAAAGTAAATGCACGAAAAAAAATTGTTTCACGGTAATATTTAAATTTTTATATTAATGTCTATAATAATCATAATATATTTTTTATTAATTAATCATGCGATGCTTCATGTTTTGCGGAAAAAGTGAGAGGCAGACAACCAAAAAAGACAAAAGGATCACCTGATAACGCTGGGCTACATAATTACATAATTCTTTTATCTCACAAGCTCAGCAGCTCAACTCTCCCATCATCTCCACACGGACCAAATTGGGCAAGAAAGTCACATGAAATCTCCTCCCTCAAGTGGGGCCCCCATCCCACCACCGTCACGACCACCACCACCTTAGCCCTCATCAGATCAAAAGAACCTTGGACCCCACCACCACATTATTAAAATTACTGAGAAAACCTTTTCACGTCAAAGTCTTTCTTGATAACACCCCGCCCCATCCCATCCCATAAAAAGAACGCTGCAAATTAGGTTGGCTACGTGGGCCCCCCGAAACATACTCCCCCGCGCCTCCATGATGTGACGTCCTGATATGATATTAATTCTGATCTTTTTCCTTCTCTTTTAACTTTTCGATTGGATCTTGAATATTCCTAAAATGCCCTTGGGTTTAATTAAATAAAGGGTCTGCACCTATTGAATCTAAAAAAAATCTTATTTTTTTATCATAAGGAACCTTTAAAGTATTTCGACCGAGATATATTTACCTAAAATTTTCCTTGCATTGATGTGTTACCCTGCGTTAACATTTCGTTATGTAATTTTTCAGCCAAAATAACGTTATTATCATGTGAGTACTTGATCAATACTATTTGTTTTCCAATGTTTATATGAACATATTTTTAATGATTTTTATTGATAAAATTTTGATAGAAGATAATATGCATTACGCAAGTGCAAGTTTGAAACTTTTAGTGTCATAGGAAAAATTTAAGCTAAATGTATCATGGTGGATATAATTTAGACTTTTTTTTATAATTTTTTGCCCTTTAAATAAACTCAACTTATGCACTCCTTGTTTATGGAAAAATCTTATGTGTGAATACAAACTTGTGGGTGACAAGCTAATTGCCATTTATTTAATTTTTATTTTAAATACAAAAAAAGTATGGTAGTAATTTATTTATTCATTACCCGTCATCGATTTCACAAAATGCCTTTACGTACGAAACAAGCTATGCCGGCACAAAAGAATAAAAACAAATCATGATATAAGTTTATTTTTTGAGAATGCTATACAATAGTACACGAGTATTGCATATAATGCCAACTTACAAATTTGGTGTCTATCCTCACGTCGCCACCTCCATAAGTTAGTGGAGCAGTCGATAGGCGATATCAACTTTTCACCATTTCTTGGCAATACATTAATGCGAAAAAAATCGTTTTAGAGTTTGGAAAAAGAAAAAGAAAATCGAGCGAGCTAAAAAAGACTAATCATGTCGAGAGAAAATAGGACAAAATATCAGGCATTCTAACCTCACCAGAAAACGGAGGAAAATAATTATTATCGACCTCTATTGAGTTGCCATCCATTTACTCATTTTATTTTGCTAATCATCATTGTTTTTTTTTTGGGTTCACGCGTGCGTTTGCCTCTGATTCTTCCTAAAGAAGAAATTGTCACGGGCGCTAAAATATTTTCGTAGCGAGCGATTCACGACAGAAAAATAGGGCAAAAAAAAACAAAACTTTTTTTTTTCTTTTTTTTCCCCTTTTTTGGGGGTCGAATAAGAACAAAACAAAGGTACAGAGGGTTCAGTCTCGGCTGAAAGAGCTCGGCCACACGAGCACACGGGAGCTCTCTCTATCTCTTTCTCGCACAATCGCGCCCGAAAAGGCAGTGCGCCTGTGTGAACTTTTTCTAGGTCATTTTTGACATTCCATCGGGATCCTGCTTTGGAGTTTGGGAGGGCAGAAAAGGCGAAGCGATTACGAGGACTGCTGCTGCTGCTGCTGCTGCTGCTGCTTGCTGCTGCCCCCCTGTTCTTAACGCCCCATCCCCCTCTCTCTCTCTCTCTCTTTCGCTTCTGGTTTTCTGCGAGCTTCGCAGTTGGCGCGGTTGTTCGGCCACCGACACGCCCCGCTCAGTCTCCGGGACGGCGTGGCCGTCGCTAACGGCGGCATTCGGCACCGGGAGCTCCGAATCTCTGACGGGCAGGTGCTGCTTCGCTTTCTCGAGCAAGGAATGTCGAGTTTAGCTTCCGTTCGTTTCCTGGGAAATGGTACTTTCTCTCTTTTCTTCCTCTTCTTACCGTGGAATGCATTTTCAGTCATCCGCAAATGCCTCTTTGTCTCGTGATCTTTAGAGCTGTGTGCGGTCCTGTCAGTGCATACTGCTTGCCCTTTTTTTTTTTCCTTCCTTCCTCCCTTTCTTTCTTTCTTTCCCTTTTTCTTGAATTTCCGATAAAACCACACTCTGCTTCGGGACTCGAGATTGAGAATTTCTGCAGGGCACTTCGTTGTTTCTCCTTATCTGCTTTCTCTAGCTTCTCTTGTTCTTTTCACAATGACTTCGAATTTCGAAATGGGTCATTTCTGTTTTCGATGGGTGTGGATCTTGTCCTTTTTCTACCATCCTCCTCCGTGCTTCGATTGCGACGGCTCGTTTCCTCCTTATCTCAAGCTCTTCAAGTGTCGGTGTTCTTGGTCCACCCGATTTCTGCTCATGCTGTTCCAACTTGGCTCATTGGTTGCATTTTCTTGTATATGCTCTGTCGCTAATTGTCATCTTGCGCCTATCCCATTCGTCTCCCCAAACCGACGTCTGATTGAGACTTCCAGTCTCCATGTCCACGATTGCGAGGTCGGGTAGGGTATGTGCAAAGTGATGATTTGATATATAAATGAAGCAGAGAGAAAGTCATGGTGATTCCTTGAGTTCTGGTGCTCGATGATGCCTTTATCTGTGATTATGGTTGTTTCGCGAATGTCGTCGAAAGTCAAGGTTTAGATATTTGCCGTCTCCGGGCGGTGTTCTGTTGTGTGACAAACCATTTAAGGTACGGAGTGTCTAACGTTGTGGATTTTGTTTGAAGAACAAGCGCCACTTTAGGATTTGCAATCTGATTTTCAAATAATTAAGAAAGTCATAACAGACTGAGGAATTCGATCTCCAAAAGAGATGCCTGTTTTCTGCAATTTATTCTGCGTACCCTCTGTCAAGCTGTCCAGTTTCTCCTAGTCAAAATCTGTTTATGAGTAGGTTGAAATCGATGAAGCAACTTTGGGTTGAGCGAAAATTGGCGAAGTCTCTATTTCCACCCCAATATATTGGGAAGTTTGGTCAAAGTTGGAGATAGAAAATTCGGTCAGTCTGGAGGAATTAACTAGCTATGCACCAGCGCATCTCCTTGTGGTTCCAAGGAAAAAGTTCCTGAACTATTCTTATTTGGAATTCATTGCATGCTTGTACTTGCATCTACTTTGTTTGTGGAATGGCTGCTCCGTTGCCTTAATAATGTTTGGATATGCCCCTTATCTCTCCCTCGAACACTTGTTTGTTATCTTGTCAGATATCTTCTTTGCCACTTTCAGTTGTTTGTTTCATGCATGGAATGCCATATCTTTTACGAAACAATAAACTTGCATAGCCATGCGCCTTGTCTCACATAATATGCTAGCTGCTGATCTGTTCTATTACTGTTATCATTTATCAGATTGTAGACTCCCAGTTTACTGAGTTTAATCTACCTATGGTTTGCAGTTAATGTCACCAGAGACATTTGTGAGTTACGTTGTTCTGGGCATTGAGGTTTAAAAGATTGAAAAAAACAGTGGTGGCTTTGGTGAAAGGGATAGGTAGCATGCGATTGAGGCGCTAAAATATCATGCCGTCTTAGATAAGTAAATCCTTAAAAGTATGGAATGCTTAGAGCTCAGCAAGAGTTTAGGAGTTGAGAAAGCATCCAAGAAAGAAAATGGGAAGACTCATGCTTATCGCGGTATGAACCTGCACCAAAGGTTCCAAGTAGATGCTAATTTTTCATATGCTGATTTCGATCATGAAATCACGAATGCTGTAGAAGATGAACCAACTTATCCTTTGGAGGATAAACAGAATGCCAGAACCGGAAGAAATACAACCGAGGATGATGAGCTGGTTAAGTACATGTCGAAGTTGCCAGCTTTTCTTGAGAGGGGGAAAAATGTCCCGGAGAAAGCTTTTAGTGTTGGAGTTCTTGACTGGCGACGTCTTGAAAAATGGCAGCATAGCCACAAACAGACTACGCCCAGAAATGGCAGGTATTCCACCTCTAGTAGCAGCACCTCCTCTTCGTTCTCAGTGGAGGGATCATCCAGCCATTCCAGCAGAGGTCGTAGTTGCTCCCCTATACACCAGAGAATACCCCACTCCACACTTCAATCTCAGCTGCTATCTTCTCCCAAAGATATGGATGTGCAATCTGGGAGGCCTTCAAGAGAGAATCTCAGTAAGTGTAAAGATCTGAAAGATGTCCAGGAGAATGAGTACCGGCAGCTGCAGCATGAAGTCAACAGAACAGTTCAGATCCATTTAGGGGAAAAGATGAAGGATAAAAAGGGCAGGCTGGAGCCTGAGCCCATTCAGAAAGCTGAAACTCTGCCACGCTTCAAAAGTGCTGAGGTGGGATCTTGTGCCACTGAGAAGGCAGAAGTTAAAGAATGTGATTCTGTGAAGAGATTTGAGAAGACCCAAGAGTCGAACTCTGGTGTCTTTGAGCCAGAATTAACAGAAAGACCCAATAGAGTGGTTCTCCTTGTGCCCAAAGATGTGCCAAATCATGCTAATTCTGAAGTATCCAAGCCTGTGAAGTCAAGAACACACTCCGACAAGAAATTATCAGAGGTAAGTAGAAGAGGTATTCTGGAAAGATCCAGGGAAACTCATCATACAAGACTCCATTCGGATGTGCAACATTCTTGCACTTGTGCCTCACCTCTTGAATTTGACTGTAACACCCAATTACGAATGAAAGGGCCTAGCACCATGGATGCAGGCAGTTCAAAGTTTCCGCTGGATGTGTCTCATCAGACTGAACAGTCAGCTGGAGTTTCTTGTACATCTAGAGTAGGAAATTCAGAGAAGAAAATTCCAAGTATCATGCCTATGCTTCCAGATGCATTGAGGGGATCAGAACCAAAAGTAGGCAATGTGACAACTGAGAAGGTAAGAAGCACTTCACCTTTTCGTCGATTGAGCATTGGTATGGGCAAAATAGTGAAAAATTCCGGGTCAAAAGAGGGTTTGACCTCAAGGAAATTGGATGCCAAACATGCTTCTGCCAAATTCATACCAGAAAATGCTGAATTCTCTGCTTGCTCAGACAATTCACACACTGACAGGTCTAATTCTGCTGGAAGATCCAGGTCCAGCCCTTTGAGAAGGTTGCTGGACCCAATACTGAAACCAAAGTCGTCAATTATCCATCACTGCAGTGATCCATTGCAGGAACATTCAGTTTCTAAGGATAAATTCACATCATTAAATGGTCAATCAGATTCTCTGACTGGACAACCAGCAAAATTGAAGTTGGATTTGTCTAGTTGCAAAACAATTGATGTCCGTAACTCCCATTCAAACAAGAGGCAAGGATCATTGCCAGTGCAAGCTCTTCTCCGGGTTGCATATAAAAATGGCCTTCCTTTGCTCTCATTTGCTGTCAACAATGACAGTGATATTCTTGCAGCCACAATGAAGGAATGCAGTTCCCTGCAAGCTGATAAATCCAGCTGGATGTATACGTTTTTCACAATTCGTGAAGCCAGAAAAAAGAGTGGGACTTGGATTAGTCAAGGAAATAAGGGCAAAGGTCAGGGTTACATTCCTAATGTCGTTGCTCAGATGAAGGTTTCTGGGTTCTGCTTCTTAAAGTCAAGATCAGGCATTTCTACAGATCGGTATGGATCTCTGGAGTATGTATTGCTTGCTGTGGACACTAGACAGCAAGATCAACAAACAACAGAATTCCAACCGAAGGATGAGCTTGCAGCTATTGTTGCACAGATCCCATGGCCTATGAAAAAGGGTTCAGCCCACGATGGGCCTGAAAATAATACCCGTGATGGCTTGTCAGAGCTCGAATCAATGGTTTCCTTCAAGAATCGGCTATCTAACTCTACTAACGGAGAAAATCCAGACGATCAGAATCCGCTCATGAATGAAGTGCCTATGGGCGCAACGGTGATACTTCCAAGCGGTGTCCATAGTCTACCAAGTAATGGAGGACCTTCATCACTCATTGAAAGGTGGAAGTCAGGTGGCTCTTGTGATTGTGGAGGTTGGGACATGGGTTGTGAACTTAAGATATTGGGCACTCATGGTCATCTTTGCAAGAACTCGAGTTCATCAAACTCGTCTGACCAATTTGCCCTTTTCTCTCAGTCTCAGGTACTCTTTCTGTATAGGCGTTTGCTGGTCATATTCATCCATCTTGCTTGTAAAATCAAATTATTGACTTTGCTTCATGATCAATCCCTATTTGCAGGTGGATACACAGGAAAACCAGCCTGCCTTTATTTTGGCTCCGTTCAAGGATAACATATTCTCAGTCGAGTTTAGTTCGTCTCTCTCAGTGTTACAAGCTTTCTCCATATGCATTGCGGTCTTAGACAGTAGAAAACTGATTGAGCGCTCAGAAATGCATAATGCAGCCGAAGAAAAGCCGCTTGGCAAAACTACGTCAACCTGCGAGGACGGCACTCGGCCTCCTAATCACATCGTACGAGACGCTTCCGCAAAGTATGTCACTTATCCTCCTCTTTCTCCTGCCGGGAGAGTTTAGCGCGATCCTCAGAGACGACGTCGCAGCTACAGAATATACGGGAGTATAGTCGGCCTTCTAAGCCTGGTCGGGACTTCTTTATATAGGCAAAAACCTTAAGCAAAGATAAATCCTGGAGATGTTTGTTTCAGGGACAATAACAGGGACCTTCTTCGAAGAATTCTTCTCTCGCCTTGTTCTAGCAATAGTATCGATGTCATCTGTAGTTATAGAACTGTTTTCCTATTTTACTTCACTCCATAACGTAAGTGTGCATATTTCCTAGTGAATCTCTTCGCTACATCGGCATAGTTTAGGGGTCTGTCCGCTGGTCTCTACGGTTGAAAGATGATATGAAAATGTGCGGTGTCTCGACAGTCAGGATGGCGGGTGCTTTCGAATCTCACATCGATTGTATGTTTGACAAATAATTCTCGTGATTAAGTATGTGGTAAACTGAAATAGCTTACCCTTGACGAAGACACTTAAAATTTCTTTTGTTGCCTTCCTAATTGGGGGTGAGCATTTGATTCAAGGTAGATTTTGGAATCGAACCGGATCAATTTTGGTCCGATCAATTTTGGTCCGGTTCAAGGTCCCGACAGGGTTGGTTTAGGTTTCAGATTTTAAAATCCGGAACCTGACTTTTAAGTGGCTAGACCCTAATTCTTAATTCTCCCGAAAGTCAGCTGATCTCAACATCCGTTCCCACTTCGAATATATTAAGGTTTGGATTAACAAAAACTAATGTGCGGTGCACAGCTCTCGCGGTCTCGCTCGTGGCGGGCGGCCCACCAAACACATCAGAACCGAAAAAAATCCGAGCGATGCCGACCCCACGCAGGGGCCCACTCGGAACTTTCGAGGGGGCTTACGACTCCCCGAGGAAGATGCGCGAAACAACCCGGCCGAAACAGACGGCATCCAATCTCGCGGCTGATAAACGGCGACGTCAAGTGCCGATCGGGGGGGTCGCGAAGCATCGGATGATCGCCCCTCGCGCGTCGTCGTCGTCGTCGTCTTGAGAAGTCAAGCCGCATCGTGAAAATGATAATAACTGCTCCCTCTTTCTCTCTCTTCCTCTCGCTTTCTTCTCCCCGTCGCGTCATCTTCGTCCGGCGACGTTTTCAGCTCTTTTCAAAAGCAGCTTTCCGCGCAACCGAAAGCAGAAAATAAAAAAAATATCGCTCTCTAGAATCTCCTCCGCCCTTCCGGTCAAACCCCCTACCGCCCCCACCCCACACTTCCCTCTCGGCCGGCGCTTCCCTTCGATCGCGAATCCGGGGTTTTTGATCGGAAACTGAAGGCGTCCGGGGGCTCCGACTCGATCCTCGATCGCGATCCGCCGGTCTGCGATGTCCCGGCGGTTTCCGAGAGCGCTCGGGGATCTCGACGACGGATCGAGGTTTTGACGATGATCGATGTCGAGCTCTAGCCTCGCCGCCGCTGAAGAATGCCGCTCTATGTGCGCCGCGGGGCTTCTAAGGTACCTGCCTGGCTTCTCGATTTTCGGTTCCCGTAGGATACGCTTTTCCCTTAGGTCTGCTCCGTGGTTTTGAGCGTTCTTCGTTTTCTCGGCGTGAAGTTGTGGAGGAAGATTTGCGCGGAGGTGACGGTAGAGATTCCGCTGCTTGCCGAGAGCTGGACGTACCTTCTTGGTGGAGTTGTTTTCCAGGTTTTGCCTCCTGTCCTTTGTCCTGAGAGAGTCGTGGTTATGTCTTGTTCGAAAATCAACGTCGACTTAAGTGCGACATACTGATAAATGAGGTTCGAATAAATGATGGTTTGATGTTTTTGCTTTTGCTCCTTCCTTTGATTATTCGACTGCTGCTTTGCGGGTGTTTTGTGCTGCTATGCTTATTTACTAAATTAAAGCTTGATAGGTCTGTGCTTACAGGTTCAAACAGTTATATTGGTTTTAGGTGATCAAGAAAATGAAAAGTTTTTGGTAATTCGTTGTGATGCACCCGATTGTATATATCAATATCAGCCAAATTTGTTCGTTCGTGTCTTAAGATATGAGTCACTGGCATCCACTGTCGATATCTCTGTTCTCCAGTCCACTGTATTTTGGTGATTTGTCGGTTCTGGTATGCTTGGAAAGTGATGGACTAAAATGAAGCGTAAGGGGTATGACTCTTTAATAGCTGCTTTGGTAATATTTCTACGTCCTCTGCTATTCATTTGGGAAACTATATTTCTTTGATTGTTTCACGAAAGTATTTTTGTGTATGGAATAAGAGAGTGTCTTAAGTGACTGTATGCACTTGTATCTTTTTCTTTAAAAAATGGTTTTTTGGGAATTGCATGAATGATGCTGGATTGTTGTTCCATAATCGACAGTACATTCATGGATTGGCTGCCAGAGGGGTCCACTACTTGCATCGTCCAGGCCCAATACTTCAGGACATTGGTTTTCTTCTTATTCCTGTAAGCATACTTTTTCCATTTGGATCTAGACTGCAGTCTTTGGAAAAAGTTGATTTGTTCTGATTGTTTCTCATTTCATGATATTGTAGGAACTTGGTCGAGAAAAAGGTTCTATCAGTGAGGCTTTGTTTGCCTCCGTCTTCTGTTCATTTGCTTTGGTGAGATTTTAAAGTTTTTTAAGCTTGGAGAAATCATATCTCCTTATTGCAGTTCTATCATTCCATATCATCTAGAAGTTAGAAATAAGTTCCCCTCTCTTTTGGTGATCAGAAAACTATCGTAATCCTACTTTAGATATACTTTCACAAGTGCATACTATGATTTGACATGGTGATCCTGTTATAGGTGGCATCTGCGTGGCTTTTCAATTAACCCAAGAAGTTATTGTGCAGCTGGGCTTTTACAAACTTAATTTAGACGGATGTTCATTTTTCCTTGAATCAAATGTAGATCTGTGCAAAGTAATCAATGAGCTCCTGAGAATTCTTTTAAAAAAATTTTCATTGGTTGACAAATAAATCTGAAATTGCAACTTAAGATTTTCCTGTATCTACCTTCACTTATATCCTTGAGGATGTGTTTTAATATCACTTTAATTTTCTGGTACTAATTCTACATTTATTGCAGAATCTCTTTTTCATCATTTAAGTTAGATAATGTCCCAAAGGCTGGTTTTTATTTGTATGAGGAAATGGAAGGCATCATTTATAGGTAAACTCCATTGGCTGTAGTGATGGGCGAAAGAATAAGACACTCTGAGGTCACACATGGCAGCATAAGTTCCTCTATTGTCTAAGGCTTTGGTAGAAAACTTATATGTTTCCCTTTTTCAACCATCATGGTCATATACCATTATTTGTTACATGACAGTATTATAAAACTTCACTATTGTTGTGACTATTTTCTGTTATATGACATGATTATACTCAACTGTTGTTGTTGTTACTTATTTTCCAAGCATTAAGTGCGACAACTTATGTCATTTCTATTTCATGTTAATAATCCTTTTTTGTCTAGCAGTTTCTTTACTCTAGTTTTTGACTAACAGAAACCTTTTTCTGTTGCAGTGGACTTTTCATCCATTCATATTCCAGAACAAAAAAATTTATACAGTCCTGATATGGTGCAGGGTTCTTGCTTATTTAGTTGTAAGTGAACTCTATGTTTCTGAAACTTATGTAGCTTCATTTTGTTTTAATAGTTATGCAAGTTTGTGAATGAATCCCCAGGCTTCAGGGTTTCTATTGCAACTTTTGATACTGATTCTTCTGGGGAACAGTCACTTAATGGAAAATTGCTGTAGGCAAGAAATTTTACGTGCTGAATCTTGTTATTCCAATTGTCAGTGAACCTTTCCATGCATAGCCAACTTTTTTCTTTCCAGCATATAAAAAGACAAAGGAAAAAGTTGATCACATAATCTATGGGGATATATTTTGGCCAAAAAAAAGTTATGGCAATATCTGATCTGAAATTGCACAACTACATTCAATTTTTCTTTTTCTTTTTTATATTGATGAGTTGATTCACCACTTTAAGTCTTCCTTGCTTTCATAATTTTTTTTCCTACTGATACCCTCATGCTTAGCAAGTGCACCTCATTCAAGGGGACTTGCTTCTGCTTGTTTGAGTGCTGATGTCTGTCGGGTTGATTAGGAATATGTTTGGAAAAGCATTAGCTGCTTCTTTCATCTTCCAAAGTGCAATTTTAAGTGACTTGGACATGAAGAATGGACTTTCTAGTGAAGTTACTCTTAGGTAGGTTCTACTCATTAATTATTTCCTTGTCATCATTCGCATTGTAATAAATTTCTTGGGATGCTGTAAAATGGCAATTAGTGAAAGAGGGATAGTTTAGACTTTAGTGTGTCCCATGCTTCCTCTTTGATGGTTTGTGCCTATATTCAGCCATCCTGATAATATACCTTAGAATGGCATAGTGGCAAGTGCCCCATCGCCATGTCATTGTGTAAATCCACTCATCCCCTGCTTATGACCTATGAATAGAATGATCCAATCGGGTTCATAGTAGACAGTTGCCTATGATACCTCTGTTGCATGTTGAGTTGCTCTCTTATTTGTATATATTTTAACTTGCATCCTTGCATCGCTGATGGTATGATTCAAGGATAATATAGTATCCTTTTATATCTGCTTAACAATTTCTTTAGGTTCACCTTGATTTTCTAGGCTTCTCAAGTTCTCCGGATTGTTACATTCTATTCAACTCAGTTACCTGGTCCAAACTACCATTGCCGTGAGGTAGGATACAGTAATATTCTCTGATCTTTCTATTTGATACTTGGAATTGCTACTACTGGTTCTTAGCAATTTCTTTCCTTGTGATTGCAATAAAATGGATTCGTTTCTTCAGGGTTCAGAACTTGCCACGTTACCACCTCCAAAAAGTGTGCTTGAAGTGGTCTTTATAAACTGTGAGTGTTAAAAAGTAATATATAAATATACTTCCTCACATTGACATTATATGCTTTGATGCTGATGTGATTCTTTTTTGCCTGCAGTTCCACGAGGGATTCTCTATGGTTGCGGTGACTTGATTTTTTCATCACACATGATCTTTACATTAGTGTTTGTCAACACATATCAGAAGCATGGCACAAAGAGGTAGTCCATTGCAAAATGCATGTGATTTCTCAAGCAAAATAGTCCTTTTCCCTGGCCACTAATTGCTGTAGTTGGAAAAGACTAGTCATCAGGCTTAACGGGTGGTCTTATTTTCATGACTGCTCCTTTCTTTGTTGTGATGTGCTTATGTTTGCTTGTAGGTTTATCAAGCAATTTGCTTGGTTACTTGCGGTGGTTCAGAGCCTGCTAATTATAGCATCTCGCAAGCATTATACGGTGGACATTGTTGTTGCATGGTAATAACAATTCTATGTGGATTTTTTTTTGGGAAACTAGCTGAAATATTGACTGAGAGTTGTCTATTTGCAATGCAGGTATACTGTGAATCTGGTTGTGTTTTGTATTGACAGGAAATTGCCAGGTAGGTTATTGATTGTACATGCAATTTTCACTGTAAGCATGGATCTATTACTGATTGGTGATACTTATTCATGGAGTTGATGAATATGGATCACATGCTAGTCTTTCTGAAACTTGCATAACAAACATGGCTACCTTTTATGGAATGCTCTAGTAATCTGTTGTGGTTTCTTTGTCACAGAAATGCCCGATAGATCAATGGCAGCTACATATTCACCATCCCTACCATTGAGTGCTAAAGACAAGGAAAGCAAGGGCAGGGGAGAGCAATACAATCTCTTAAACGGGGTTACCATGAGCTCTGCAGTCTGAGCATGGATGCCTACAGAATTGCCACATTCTCAGCTTCCTTTGCTTCATAAGATAAGATTTTTCTGATGCTTGTAGAGGTGTAATATACCTAATACTTCTAGTACTGAAGATGGGAAAGGCTGAAAGATAGTATATCAATAATAACACGGGCTGAAGATAGCTGTGATGCCGATCCTCATTATTTCCCTTCAGTGTAACTCCAAAAACCGCAGAGTATGCTCTTCATAAATCAGTTATTGATGGTGGGAAATTCATTTGGAATGGTGCTTTAAAGATTATAAACGAGTCTCTCCGTATGGTGGATCTATCGCTGTTCTTCAATAATGCCACATAATGGCTTTGTCTAATTTCCCTCGAGCAAGTATTTTGTGCAATGATCATAACACTTGATGTTGTTTGTTAATGTTATGACGTTAACACCATACATGTAATAGTACTCAAAACTAATACTTCGTCCCATCATGGAGCTTTACATTCCAAGCTCCAAACTTCAACTATTGAGGCCTTGTGATCTGCATTTATGTGTTAGATTTGAATATATCATCGTAAAACGTTATTATATTTGCTCAACATGGTAAGAGCTTGATCTATTTTGAATCTGTGCCAGTTCATGTCACCTATAAATATATCAAATATCTATGTTCGTGATCGTGTTGGATTGTGTTGAGCATAGATAATACTACATTTCAGGTGTTGACGATGCCACACCTAGCATGACACAAAAATCCATCAGAAGGCAATAAACTCAGGGACCCTAGCTTCCATCCATCAATTCGTCTTGTTCCTTTTACGTTTGGTGAAGAAAAACACAGTTATTCACTACGGTTATACATTGGCCAACTCTATTGATTTTCATGAAGTTTTCCCTAGTTTCGTGATGGTTTTTACCTTATGGTAATTCTCTCAATTTTGCCGGGACAGACTGAACCATCAGGCTCTTCTCTTACTAGGAATCATTGTATTTCGGCAGTTCCACTTGCATCCAATGAGGGTAATCAGTGCGGTGCTGACCGTTGAAGTGAATCTCGTCTCATGAGTGAAGATCCAATCAGGCATGTCACGCGATTAGATTCGTTGACAGACAGGCCTTCGGCATGAGTGCTGTTCATGTTCATCTCCTACCCAAAAAACGTTCACAGAATTCGTTGCAGGACTCCCTAATGAAGTAGGTAAGTCTGTTTTTGTCAAAAACAGCATTCATGTTCAGCACATCACGCATCGGAGCTCTCATAGACCGCCATCCAGATATTGGTAGGGGCACTGAGGTTCACGCCGGAACCAGATCCTGAATATTTTTATATAGGCAGATACCATGTCAGATATCTCACGTTCTAGCAGACAAATATGGTGCAGCTCATAAAGTGCGAACAGTATGAGTAACTATCTATAGCTTCCACACTGTTCTCTACCTCGAACACTATCTTTAAGAACCTCAGGTGCTATGGCTTAGTAATCCCCTTCTTCAAACGAGGAGACTTCAAGAAAGATGATCTAACATTTTGGATCTCAAGACTTCACGACAGGAAGTTATTCCTCTGCAAATCACCATGCCGTTGTATAGCCCACCTATGGAGCAAAAAAACCTCACATATGTTACCAGCGGCAATGGCAGCACCAACTCACATGTGCACTGGCCATAACTCTCCTTAGTAGGCAGTCAAATTATTATCTAAATGGAATGTTTTCATCTGAATTTGTTAACACCCACCTACTTCTCCAATTCATGGCCCACACCAAATGGGATGTGTGAAAAATCATCACATAATTGGTGAAAGTTCTTGGCAGGAATAGAGGTGCTAATCTCGACTATCGTCACCAAGAACTCATCAAATACACTAAAGTTCGAGCCCAAAGACTCCTCCAAGCTTTCATTTCAGTGAAATCTAAACAAACAAATGTCAAGCAGCTTGAGCTTCAGCTTGTGGAGTTTCCGTTGGCTTTGTCGAACTTGGTAGGCTACTAGATGCACTTCCCAGATTAGGAATATACCTCCAACAGCGCTTGTGAACACCACCTATTTTCTTCGGAGCATCGGCAGGTGGCAACCCTGAGTGAAGCAACAAGAATGTTAAGTAAACCCCAAACATCAAATCAGACAAAAAAAAATGTTTTAAGAGAAGGAGGAATCGCGAGAGAAGCTTTCAACAGTTATCATTGCCTCGACAAGTACACTAAACAAGAGAAGCGAATTTCTAACAAGTTTCAGTACATAGAGATCACATACAGGAAGATTCTTCAGGGATCAACCAACCCTAACAGAACACGTGCATATAACAACAGAAAATGCAAACTCCATTCAAGGAGCAACCTCAATAGTGGCAACCCCGCATCCTTCTTTCCTCTCCCAGAACCTCCCCCTCCTTACACGGGGGATGAGTTAATTACTTACACAATGCCCACGTTCTATGTCTCCAAATTCTCAATCATGTGGTTCCTTCATAAACTCAATGAAGTCAATAAGATTACATGAAAGAACTCCACAATATAGCATAATCTTGCTGACATCTTTTCAAGTGCCATTGGAAATTGCTAATGATTTGCATTAGCTCATCACTTCGGAAGTCAAAGAAGCTCTCCTTGAACAAGGAATGGTCTTAGACAGGTTTTTTCCTTCAAAAACTAGGCCAATGAAGCTATTAGGAGATTCAAAGGTTTCCTATTCAAAATACAGCAAAGCAGCTCCTAGGTGGAAATGTCAAACTACGATGGGCATCATAGCAATTCTGTCTAAGGCACCACTGATAGATATTTTCTTTGGTCGATAGAGTAAATTGGATTCCCCCAGCCTCGTGATTTATGATAAATCCTGTCACTGACAAGCCATAGAAACTAATAGAAGCTGTGGAAAAATGTCACCTCTGCAGATGCTTAAATAATCACAGAGAGGAACACGAAAGCAAACAAAGAAAATGCGCACAAAAAAGGGTTCAAGGCTGCTCGGAATTTCAAACTAACAGGCCTGCGCTGCACTTCAGTTATTCCACATTGCATTTTCTGCTCAAGTCAAATCACTCCCTTCCATATAGCTTCTAAAGTATTCAATCATCATCCACCCAATGAAGTATAAATCGCAAATCGCAGGGATGTAATTCAGAACTGACCTTCTTTGTGAACGACGCCCCATGCCTTGCCATGCCTCCCATCCTGCCCAAAACACATCACATAAACCCTAAACCCTCAGAACCCGGAACCATCAAAACCCGACCCGATAAAGACGAATCAATCACCAACGCAGCAATATATTCAAAAATTCTAATCCCCCCAGCAAATCGAAGAGCCCCACCTTGTAGAGATTGATCTTGGTGATCTGGTAGGAGACGCCGGCCCAGTGAGTCTTGGCCATGTGGTACCCGATGCCCCAGTTGGGAAGGAACTGAGCCACCTCGAACAGGTTCTTCTTCTTCTTCCGCTTCGGCTTCTTCGAAGAAGCGGGAGGAGCAGCGCCGCCCGCCGGAGAAGGCGGCGGCGGCGAAGCGGCGGCGCTGAAGTTCCTGAGGAAGCCAAACGATTGCCGCAGCAGGTCTAGGGTTCGGTGGGTCGGGTTCTTGCCGACGAGAGCGGCCGCCATTGTTCTTCCCCACTTTTCCTTTGAATCGCGAGAGCTGCCGTCACTTGTCGCGGCGGCTGCTTTGGGACATCAGAGCTCTTACGTTCTTGATCCTCCGGCGGTTTTCTGAGCGTCCAAGGTTAGGGAAAGCCCAAGGCACGAGGGAGTGCTCATAGGAATTATTTTTTATACCTTAAAAAAAAAAGGAAAAATGAAATGGTAAATTTTTAGTGTAATTTCTGCCCCTTTTTTTTTTTTTCTCTCTGTTTGGGAGGAAATAGAATAAAAGCTATTAGGAAAATACAAAGACTTTAGGTTGAGGGGAAATTGTGTTTGGTAAATTATAAATTTTTACAAAATGATGTTTGGGAAAATTATACTTATAAAAGACTTTTGTGATAAAAAATTATAAAAAAAATATAAAAAATTAATTGTAATTTCTGATGTCGGGCGACCCCCCCCGGATCCGGGGTGGTTTTTTTGACCTCCCGCACGACCTCTCTTTGGGAGGAAATAGAATAAGATGATGAACAGTAGAATAGGATGGACCGTTGTCTTCAGAAGGCCAACTTTGGCCTAATGAAAATTGGTTCCAACACTCAAACTTTGACCTAAGTATCTTTAGAGGCGAAAGCCCCTTTCCAATTTGTTGAGAATTCTAACACTTCTCGCGAAAAATCCATTGTAAATTTTAAAACTTTCACATAAGTGCAATAAATTCATTTGTTCAAAACTATAGTTTTAGATGCTTTTATTAATTTGGTGTAATTTAAGTAACGGAAAAATCTGAAGTGATGATTTTTAATTACTTCGGAAGATAATAGACTAAGTTAATTAAGATCAATTAAAACAGATAAATGTATTTCGTCACAATCTCAACTTCATCTTTATGGAAGTCTTAATTAAAATTCTATAGGATTAAGTTCCTTTTTAGGAATTGCCCACAATTAAGGTGGAAGTCAAGTTTAGTCAACCTCTTAAATCCAATTAAAGATAGGTTACCATCATCTAAGTGATCGACACCATCACAACACGTTGATACATTTTTTTTTTTTTTGGTACCTAGGGAACCTATGTGCGCCGCTTCGAGACAGAGTAAACCCTGGAGGAGTAGTAGAGTCGCCACCACCCTCGCTGCCCCGGGTAAGTCATGGGTTCTTTATTCATAAGGTAGACAACGCAGCGATTCGAAATCAGGACCTCTCCCGAAAAGAACTTGCACTCAACTACTATGCCGCCATCACGGGTGGTCACAACACGCTGATACATTGTTTCTCAAAAAATGTAAAATTTCGATACGTTATGATAGTTGTATATTGAATATACATTTTTATATATACATGATAAATTATCATTTTTTTTAAAATTATTTTATCAAATTAATTTGATTCAAATTCATAAATAAATAAATAATCAATAATGAATTTACATTAAAAACATCAATCAACCATTTGTTAATATAATTTATTATTTCAGTTTGATAAATTCAGCTCCATTTCAATAATTGATCCAATTTGGAGGAAAAAAAACAAGTAATCCACATTTTGGACTTGTGCATTAGAACGTGTGAAGAGAAGAGAAAAAATAAACATTGGGGGTGAATTGTGTGTCAAGAGAAGGTGAGAGCTTAAGAGAAGAGAAGATTAGGTTTTCCTTATTTTCCTCTTTATTATTTTTCTTATTTTTCATTTTTTTACATATTTACATTTTGATTCCTCATTTATTGAAAATTTTTAAAATTATTAAGTGTGTGCCGGAATCACAGAATTTCAAACTTGCATATTGAAATTTCAAATTCACATGTGAGAGTTTTGGAGAGTTGATCATGTGTTAGATTTTATTAAATCTATTGATCAAATAGTGGAGAGTGTCGACCACGTGACACGTGTTCGACATAACAAGAATACTCTCGAAATGTATTGGTGCTTCATAGATCGTCATCGATAAGGACATTATTATATGATAAGAAAAATTCCTAGCCCAACTATAACTAGTGTAACATGATTGTGCAAGAAAACACGAATAACTAAAATCCAACTCATCGAACATCTTGAATCTATTAAAGTTTACACATCAACACACACATCTCATCTTAGAATTCAATAAAAAAATAAAGTCAACAAAATATCTATTATATTAGGGATAATACCCTAAAAAACCCCAACCTGGTACACTTGTGATAAATTTACCCCAAACTATTTTTTTGACCACCAAAAACCCCAAACCGGTATATTTTTGACAAATTTATCCCAAACCTGGTACACTTGTGACAAATTTATCTTATGTTATTTTTCGTTAAATTTTATTCTCAAATTATTAAGTTAAATGACACGTGACAGTTAACCAAGATATCTATTTAGGATTTTACGTTCCGTTTATCACGGTTTACAATTTTTATGATTTTTTTGTGATATTAATCCAATTTAACATAGGGTATATTTGTCACAAATTTACCAGTTTAGGGTTTTTTGCAGTCGAATAAATTAGTTTGGGGTAAATTTGTCATAAATGTACCAATTTAGGGTTTTTTATAATCAGTCGGGGTAAATTTGTCACAAGTTTACCAGTTTTGGGTTTTTCATGGTCAAAAAAATAGTTTTTGGTAAATTTGTCACAAGTGTACCGGTTTGGGGTTTTTTAGGGTATTATCCCATTATATTATCAATTTCATGGGGACATGGTAAATATTAAATTAGATAAAATTTTGGGATTACCTCAAAACACGTATAAACCAAACTTGTAAGGAAGAATGACAGCTGGAGTACCATAACTTTCATACAATACTCACTTAAGTGTCAAAAAAAAATTTCACTCACTTAAGTGTGATATTGGAATAAAATTGATCATTTGATTGCTAACTCCAATAAATCATCCTATGTTGATTCTTTGAATTCATTTTCAATTTTTTATTTTCTTTTGCTTTTTTTGTCCTTTTTTTTTAATGGCATGTAGGGTCATCGGCAATTCTCATCAGCCCCAAAACCCTCCCCCAATTTGGGTGTGGCCGCAAAGGCCTTGAGCAAGGGCATTGTGACCTTGCTGGCCACGGGGGAGGCTACCTCACCTAGGGCTAGTAGCCCTTGCGGCCTTGCTCGGGCCACCAAAAAAAGGAAATACAAAATTAAAAAAATCTAAAATATTAAAAAAAAAAAATTGTCCACATTAGTGCTGGCAAAGTCATGTAATATGACTGGCGTGCATGTTACATTTTCCAGCGAAACAAATCGTTAATGGCACTCAAGTAATCGATTTTTCAAAATTATGACCCTCAAGCAAGAGAAAAATAAGTTATGGGACACCCTTATTGTTATTACCCCAGCTTGTGAATACACAAATGGACTCACAAAAATTTATTGATTGCAGCTGGTAATTATACGTACAGAAACATAATCCAATTACAGAACTGTTGGCCCTTTTCATGCAATTATACGTACTTAAATACGTACAAGTTGATATACGTGGATATGTCCAGTGGTAATCTACGATCCATGCGTAATCTCACGATTCTCTTGAAAAATTGGTGATCTCAGATTGCGTGTCTTCCGGGCTATGACAACGGAGTGCAAATGGCACCCCATGCTCCACAACATGTTTGGTCGTACAACAGAAACCCATCCAAGGTGAAAATAGATCATTTAGAAAATATAATCCTAAAATTAATCACTTATATCATTTAAAGTAATAAATAATAACAGAAATCATAAACTAATACATCTATAACAAAATGAGCATAAATCTCCAAATTATTAGTATACAAATCAATCGTCACGTGTCATCAAACTTAATAATTTGATAATAAAATTTAACAGAAACTAATGGAGGTAAATTTGACATAGATATATCAGTGTTGAATCTTTTGTAATAAGAAATCATACTTCTATTAACCTTGTCTAAGTTGAGCAACCAAAAAAATATAACATGACGGTTACTTTGGAAGATAATGAAAACAAGTTAGTTGAGTGATTATCAAAAACGATAGATGTATTCCATCTTAATCTTAACTTTATTTTTATGGAAGTCTTAGTTATAATTCTACACAATTGTGTTCCTATTTTGGTATTGCCCTCGATTAAGGTGAGCTATTGTCTAAGTTTAGTCAACCTCTCAAAATTCAATCAAAGATACTTCTATTAACCATGTCTAATTAAAGATATAACGTGATGGTCACTTTGGAAGATGATGGAAACAAGTTAGTCGAGCGATTATTAAAAACGATAAATGTATTTTGTCCCAACCTCAACTTTATTTCTATGGAAGTCTTAGTTATAATTCTACGCAATAGTGCTCCTATTTTGGTATTGCCCACAATTAAGGTGAGTTGTCGTCCAAGTTTAGTCAACCTCTTAGAATCCAATCAAAGATACTTATATTAACCGTGTCTAATTAAAGTATTAGAAAAATCCGATGTGACAATTTTTAAATACTCTGGAAAATAATAGACTAACTTAGTTGAGTTCGTTTGTTAAAAAAGACAAATGTATTTCATCACCGTCTTAACTTTATTTTTATGGATGTCTTAGTTATAATTCTACAAAATTATGTCCTTTTTTCTTGGGCATCGCCCTAAATTAAGGTGAGTTATCGTCTAAGTTCAGTCAACCTCTGAACTCCAATCAAAGATTAGCCACCCTCATTAGCTAAGACACTTGAATTCGATAAGAAAGACTTTCGGGCCAATTAGAGCTAGCGTGACACGGCTGTCCATGAAAACACGAAAATTAGAATTCAACTTGTCAAAATGCGCGACCCTATCAAAAGTCTACACATCACTGAGCCCATGCCGTCTTATATTTCAATACACGAATCGACTAAACAAAATAATTATTATGTTTTAAAATTTACGTTGACATGCCAAATATTAGAACTAGACAAACATCTGGGAATACAGAGGAACAAGAATAAGCCAACCTCGTAATTTAACGGATGGACTCACAAGAGTTTCATGAATCCCGTTCGTAATTATACGTATAGAGATATGGTCCGATTACAGAACTTTTGCCCCTTCCCATGTAATTATGTGTACTTAAATACGTACAAATTGGTATACGCGGGCGTGTCCAGTTTGTAATCTACGGTACATGCGCAATCATGGGACCTGGAAAAATTGGTGATCTCGGATGGCGTGTCTTCGGGGCTATGACAGCGGAGTGGGAATGGCACTCCATTTTCTTGGCACTTCTTTTGTCCACCACGTGATCGCGGCGGGAAGAAAAAAGAAACCCACCCAACGCATCAATTTCGTAATCGAGTGCCTTTGTTTCACAAAACATTATTCTTTAAAAAATAATTATTTATACCACTTGAAATAATTAATTGATGAAAAATTATTCATCATCAACAATAAATTATATCTAAATATCTTCGTGGATCGCCAATCTATTTTTCATAAATTCGTTTTTTGGAAAAGATTTAAGATACATATATTTTTAGAAAATTTGAAATAATTCATTTTTTATGAAATAAACACAACATTAATCCTTTCTCTTTTTCTTTGCTATCGGAAAATCATGAATGCACACATATTGCATGTTGCATGTGTTAGCTCTACCAATCAGGGCATCTTATAATTCCAAAGTCCATGCCGATTACATGAGTCATCGATACAATGCTCACTCCACAATTGCGATCGTGAAAGAAGTTACATCATAATGATTACAAAATGGCAATTATAAGTGGAAAACTTCATTGTGATATCATTACTTGGGTTCTTGATAGTACACGACACTCGTATGTGATATGGAGTATATTCTTGGGTCAATGATATTAAGCACCTCCGTTTATGTGATAGAGACAAAACAAGAAATATGGAAAGAAAATCAAAAGGCTGTATGACTGAATATGCATGATTTCGATATCTCTATGAATGAATATGATTATTTGCAAAGTTGCAAAGTTTAACAAAATAAAAAAAGAGACAAAACCAACACGGAATAGAGAAGAAACAAAGGATTCAAGAAATCAGTAAAAAGCGTGTTGCTTTCCGATATACACCTTGTACTTCTAAGTCTATTTATTATTCAATGTATGTACATAATAATAATAATAATAATAATAATAATAATAATAATAATAATAATAATAAAGCGTACAGGAGACACATTCATAATAATTGCGCATGATTTAATTCTCAATTAAATCGATTCGCTCGATCGCGTCAAGAAAAGGAACCGTATCTCCAACAAAAGCCCCGCCGTCGCTATCGACGAGGGGCCGGAGGATAGCGACGGACGAGCGTTCCCTCCCACTCCAAAAAATGTCGCGGGGCGGCTTGCGTGCACCCGCCGGTCAACCGCGCTCGGATACTTAAAATTCCACATCAAGAAAAATCAAAAGAAGGAAAATATTTAATTCGATTAATTAAAAGAAATAATAAAAAAATTGGAGGGGAAAGCAAAAAACGGAAAAGTCCGAAGCTACGATTACCAACCGGCATTTGCCTTCGCTTCTCGGCTTCGCCCTTCCTTCCTCTGACTCCATCCCCCACTCCCACGTACTCTCTCTCTCATTCTCTCTGTGTAAATTCTTGTTCGTCTTCTCCGAGGATCCACTGAACCAGCCGGGAGCATCGCCTTCTGCGCCGTCCGCCGTCGATCTCGCGGGCCCCGACCTTCCGCCGCCGGCCGTTCGGAAGGTACGAGTTCCGTTCCCTGCGCCATCGCCCTCGCGCTTCCTCGCGCGAGAGTTCCGCTGACCGGTCGCTTTAGCTGTGAGCTCCGGCGACCCGGCGGTGTAGGCGAGGTCGATCGTCAGTCGATTGTTGCTTCTTTTTTAGCTAGCTACTGAGTTATGTTGCCGAACAGGTGCGGTCGACGTCCCTACGCCTATCATGTGTAGGCGTTGATCGGTAGTGCGTGAGAATACGGTGAATGGTTGGTGATCGTCGTTTGTTGCTCTCGTTTGGTACCGTCGCATAGGATAACTCGTGTGGCTAGTGCTTTGTTTTCGCTCGCCCTAATCTGCCGAGTGTTCTGTTTTGCTGAAGTTTTTGCTTTGAAGAGTAGCTGGATTATGTCCTCTTTGCGATTTTTTGTTTCTTTTTTCACATAGAGATGATGAATTGCGGTTTTTCTTCCGATTCCTTTATAGGAAATGAGAGCGAATTGAATAGCCGAAACGTTTTATCCGCTGGAGCTGCGATGGGATTCCTTTGGTGTTTCAATCTCCCCATCCGGAGACCACAGATGGCTGCTTGGCTGTGGATTTCTCTGGTGCTTCTGCAGGGGAGCGTGGGAGTGCGCTCCGATTCCAATTATTTGATTGGTCTCGGGAGCTACGACATCACTGGCCCTGCTGCTGATGTCAACATGATGGGTTACGCAAATACGGAACAGGTCACAGGGGGAGTTCACTTCAGGCTTCGAGCGAGGGCATTCATCGTGGCGGAACCAAAAGGGAAGCGTGTCGCATTCGTGAATCTCGATGCTTGCATGGCGTCTCAGTTGGTGACGATCAAAGTGCTCGAGAGATTGAAGGCGAGGTAGCGCTTGCATTATGCCAATTTTTGTTGTGATTTTACTTCTGTTGGTACAGTCTTGATTAAATCGCGACACTAATGTTGTGAAGATAGAAACATTCCTTAATATATGCAAAAAGGGGTTATCTAATGAGGGCTTTCCAAACGGATGTTGTCATGTTGGCAGGTATGGTGACTTGTATACTGAAAGTAATGTAGCTATCAGTGGGATCCATACGCATGCTGGTCCCGGTGGCTTCCTCCAATATGTTGTATATATTGTCACATCTCTTGGCTTTGTGCGCCAGTCATTTGATGTCATTGTTGATGGTATCGAAAAGAGCATCATAGACGCTCATGAAAATCTCAGGCCGGGATCAGTTTTTGTGAATAAAGGTAAGAGACACAATCTCAACATCTTATTTGTTATATTTCTTCCTAAGCCTGAGGTTTGCAGTCTGCGTCAATTCAAACACTTTTTGAGAATTTGTTGTGGTTTTGTACCATATGGGCAAGAATAGTGTGTTCTTGGTCCTGCTCTTCGATTTCTTCAGTTGGAGCATGTTGTCTTTGTGCTTGCAGGCCTGCCCCTAGAGATCTGTTAATTTTCCTGCTGGATCATGTCATGTGCATATGTAACTAGGAATGATGATTCTGTTTCTCTGGCTGTGATGTTTATCATGTTAATGAAATCAAAAGCTTAAACTATAAATCTTCGATCTTTTCAGTTTTGTATAACCACTTTTGAATGAAGGGCCTGCCTTATACCTGGACATGGTAATCTCTACTTCATGAAGCAACCTACTAAGTGAAACGTGCCTCTCCTTGGAAATTGCCAATTTGCCATCATCCAGAAATCCAATTTCTTCTATCAGGTCTTCATCTTTACTTCTAATCTTACCAAGTTTTTGCCAATGGCTAAACAGGGGAACTTTTGGATGCGGGAGTAAATCGCAGTCCCAGTGGTTACCTCAATAACCCCACGGCGGAACGCAGCAAATATAAGTATGATGTTGACAAAGAAATGACACTTTTGAAGTTTGTAGATAGTGAGTGGGGGCCAGTGGGTAGCTTCAATTGGTTTGCTACGCATGGAACTTCTATGAGTCGTACAAACTCGTTGATTAGTGGGGATAACAAAGGCGCAGCTGCTCGTTTTATGGAAGATTGGTTTAACAAGAATGGTGTCAAAATGTCATATTCCGATGATCTTGAAGATGGTGGAGTTCCACGAAGAGTCTCAAACATTGTACCAGAAGTTCATAATAATCGTAAGCAATTTGTTCCCCACTGTTTTGTATGATATAGCTGAGCTGTTTATTCATTGTTGTCAATTCACTGTTGCTTTGCAAAGGTATCCAATAGTTTTCTACTGGAGGTAGAATAATATAAACAGGATTGTCGGTAATAATCTATTTTGTCTTAGCCATTCAAGTAACCATTCCAAACATAGAGTTTTTCTTGATACATTACCATCTTCAGATAGTATCGAACTCTGAGGATGGCTTGTTACAATCATTATGCTAATTAATTCTGGGTTGTCTGATTCGCTACTTTTTATGGTATCAATTGATGAATTGGACGATAGAGCTGAGTCATTTAATTCTGATGCAGATCATGAATTATTGGAGCTTGCTGCATCTTTCCAGTCTCCCCCTGGTAAACCAGCTACTAAGACTCTGAGTGTTGCTAGACGTGTCAGGAGTGCTCTAAGGCAGACTGAGAGACCTGGATTTGTAGCTGCTTTTTGTCAAACAAACTGTGGCGATGTTAGCCCGAATGTGCTTGGAGCATTCTGCATAGACACTGGCCTACCTTGTGACTTTAATCACAGTACCTGTGGTGGGAAGAATGAGTTGTGCTATGGCCGTGGACCAGGGTATTAATACCAATTTCCTGTATCTGGTATAAAGTATAAAAACCAGCAACCATTTATTAACTGTAAGAACCTTTTCCTTAATGTGGCAGTTACCCAGATGAATTTGAAAGCACACGTATAATTGGGGAGAGGCAATTTGAAAAAGCTTTGGATCTTTTCAACAAAGCATCTGAACAGTTGCGGGGAAGGTTGATTCCCGTCACGTATATTTGGATTTTTCCAACCTTGAGGTGACAATACCGAAACAGGGAGGAGGTTCAGAAGTGGTAAAAACATGTCCTGCTTCAATGGGATTTGCATTTGCCGCTGGAACAACAGATGGACCTGGAGCTTTTGATTTTAAGCAAGGGGATGACCAGGTAATGACTATTGGCAATTCTCTAACCCCTAAACTGGTATTCCCTACACATGTACGGTGTATATCCTTTCAAGTTGATTGTCTATTCTATGATCTATGTCAGGGAAATCCTTTTTGGAGGCTGGTCCGCAACTTGCTTAAAACTCCGAACCAGACACAAGTTGATTGTCAGTATCCAAAGCCCATCTTGCTCGATACTGGTGAAATGAAGCAGCCATATGATTGGGCGGTAAGTTGCTACATCCTAATTTTGGTTGCTTGCAGTATACCATGCGTCATGAACTTTTCAATCATACCTTTCTTATATCAGCAGAAATATTAGGCAATCATTTGTCATGAATCTGAAGTTGTCAGTACATAGACATGATGCATATTGCACCATGATTTTTTAAAATGTGCCTCCAAAGCCCCTGTTAAGCAGCAACATCAGGCAATTTTGCAATTTTTAATGCATTGATTTTCCTTGTGATATGCATAAATACTACTTTGAAAGTAAACATTTCCTCATTTAGCACGTTTAACAAAGCCTTAATATTGACTCTAGCGTACAAGCTGGACCTTACGTAAAAAATGGTGTTCTTAGACATTACCACATTAAGGAAATAATTGAGAAACAATCTACAGGAAAAATAAACATAAGAGGTAGTGCTTGGATTTGCCCTCGTGACTTATGTTTTGATATAATGTTAGATAATTATTTTTCTCAAAAACTTAGGTTGTCAGGTGTTAGAATTTTCCAGAAATAAATTAAGTTAATAGTGGAAGAAGAGTACATGCATATAAGCCCAAGATCAATCTCATCAGCAGACGATGTGGGATAAATTAACACCACCTCTCGTGTGCAAATCTGATTGAAACCATATGGTCCTAGGACAAACAAGAGCCGCATGCAAAATAATTTTAAAGATCACATGCAAAATAAACTTAACTGAGGCATGACGGATTGAAACCTGACCCCAATACCATCTGAAATGATCTAGCCCATTCCACACGGACAAAGCCCTTGGATAGTACTCATGTGGTGATCATTTAGAGATGAGCTTTTCTTTATGGATTATTTTGTGTGCTCTCTCTCCATCTAATGATCCAGGGTCTTACAGACTTTCGGCACTTACCTGTCACCTGGCAATACTCCCTCCATACAATGTTTGATTTTGTTCTTTCAAATACCTTTCACCTTCCTGGAAGCTTGTCAGTAACTGCAGCTTGTCCGAATCTTTTTGCCTCATTGATCACTCCTTGCCCTTGTCAGATTGGCTAGGGACCTAGTCCATCCCAAATGAGATGAGATCTGGCAAAAGTGAAGTGAGATCTGTTAAACTGTCTACATGTGGGTACTGCCTAGCTGGTTGTTTCTGACACTTGTGCTGTTGTTGGATGGGCATTTTACACAAAATCGACTCTCTTTCTTTTCTAGTTAGAATGTCAAGGAGATGGGGAATTTTCAGCTATACATCATTTTTGTGAATGGAAAGATATCTTGGTTTTCAAATTTCTGCCCCATCCATTTATATCAGATGAATATAGATGCATGGAGAACTTGAGTGATAGCTTCAATTGTTTCACACTGCAATAATGATTTTATTGCCTTCATGGTTTTTGCAGCCTTCAATTCTTCCAATTCAAATGTTCAGGATAGGACAGCTAGTCATTCTTAGCGTACCTGGAGGTATTCTTCTCCCTTCTCTATTCCTATGAAAGTATGACATCTTGATGCGGATTAAGGTTGCATTTGTAATTGAGTGATTGTCAAATGCATTTAAATTGTAGCCCAAGTATTCCTGGACGTATTGGTAGAGTTTCTTGAAAAACACGTTAATTTGGATCTATCAGTCTTGTCCACTCTGGACAAATTTTGTAGAAATAGAAGTGGTTTATTTCCTGTACTTATTTACTGATTTCACTATCATCATGAAATATTTTTTAGAAATGTCTTTTTTTAGTGTTCACCAAAATAATAAGCCAATTAATGCATTTGAGTGTACTGTTGGAGATAAGTCTATAATTCAATTTTAACTTCATGGAAGCCAGTCATAATACGGCACAAGTTACCCGGCTCATGCCCAGTCAAGAGTCAATTTTCTTTTTTTCTTTTTTGTTGAAGTACCACTTCTAGTTGGAGTGCCCAACTAATGCTTTCGAGTGTCATCTTGAGTGACCAAAACCTATTTTCAATCAATCTATATCAGCTTACAAATTAAATGGAAGATGGACATGAACTTAGTCCAAAGTGGTTAGACTCAAAAGTGTTAAAGGTCAAATTTAATATTTTCTTTTCAGGTAGCGTATTAAAACTGTGAGATCTGAAAAAAATTTGGGCCGCCACTATTGGCTATCATCTGAACCAGCTTGCTTGCATCATTATATGCATGGTATCTTGGTATCTTTTGTATCTTATCAAATCATTTCGGCCTATGGCAACTCTCTTGTAGAGTTCACAACTATGGCTGGGAGGCGTCTCCGTGAGGCTGTAAGGACAGTGTTTACAAGTGGAGTTGAAGGACATTTCAACGGCAATGTCCATGTTGTTATAGCAGGGTTGACCAATACCTATTCTCAGTATGTGACAACTTTTGAAGAGTATCAGGTCCAGCGATATGAGGTATTATTTCCATTACAAGACGAAAAATTACACTAGCATTCTTTGAAGAGAATGGAACATCATGCGGACATGATTTTGTTATAGCAAAATAAACGAAGTTTAGGGAAGGGAAATTTTATAACAAGAAAGATCATTTGAGTTTGCGAAAGGTATACTCATTGACTGACTGAATTGCTGAACTAAAAGATTTTTTCTGGGGGAGATGAAATTCCTTGCATGGTGGCTACCAAACAAGGCCATGGTTTCCACATCCGGAGGTTGTTTCCCTAAGTTTATACAAGTGACTGGCAATATTAAAGCAGCCTACCAAAGTAACTGAGATGTTTCAGCTTACAAAATATGTGCTTAATGGTGCTTTCAGGGTGCATCCACACTGTATGGTCCCCACACTCTCAGTGCATATATCCAAGAGTTCAAGAAACTTGCAAGCGCAATGTTAAGCGGCCAACCTGTTCAACCTGGTCCACAGCCCCCGGATCTTCTAGCTAAACAGATAAGCTTACTCACACCAGTTGTGATGGATGCAACACCAGCTGGAGTGAACTTTGGGGATGTCAGAACTGATGTGCCCGCGAACTCTACTTTCAAGAGAGGTGACATGGTGTCGGTGGTCTTCTGGTCAGGTTGCCCAAGGAATGACCTGATGACCGAAGGTACATTTGCCCTTGTGGAGGCGCTCCAAGGAAAAGATACTTGGGTTCCAGCTTACGATGATGACGATTTCTGCCTTCGGTTCAAATGGTCTAGACCTTCAAAACTGAGCACTCGAAGCATGGCCACCATAGAATGGAGGATACCTGAATCAGCTACTCCAGGTGTGTATAGGATTCGACATTTTGGTGCCTCGAAGGGTCTTATAGGATCAATACGCCACTTTGCCGGATCCTCTAGCGCTTTTGTTGTATCTTAAAGAGGGGAAAAGAGGAAAAACCACGAACATGAATATATACACGTGCAACCGAGTGAGGGTATGTCGTTGTACTTAATATGCTTTATCGAGGTATAGCTTAGGCATCTTATCATCTGGTTTAAATAGGACTATTATTGGTGGTGCGAAGCTTGTCTCGTGCATCTCAGAGGGCCTTTCGAGTTGTCTTAATCGGAGGCTTTGAGCACTAATATGGTTTCTATAGATGAATATGCTTAGTCATGTGCCTGTTTGTCGGCCTGATTTACTTCCCTTTTTTTTCTTTTGGTCGATATTTACTTCCCCGTTAGCATGGTGGTTGTACATCAAGTTTCTCAATTGATGGCATCGAGTTCTCCATCAAAGAACATTCAGCACAGAAATGAAGCTATCATAGAACCAATGCCTGAGGATTGAACGTGTATCCAGCGTGCTGTGAAGGGAAGTATCCCGAGTGTTAAACATAGAAAGAAAAGGGCAAGCACAAAAAACACAGTTCCTTCTCACAAGGTCCCCCCAAGAACGGAGGGAAAAGTATCATGTAAACATGCCCTTTTTAGCTAGCGAACCGAAACGGAGGAAAAGCTTTCTTTCCAGACAGACGAATTAATGGCACTTATCCTCAAAACCCAATTTCCAAAACATTCAATCATGTAAGGTGTTTTAGTTGTTGTACACATCTTGAGAAGACACTTTAGGAACTCACGATACGACTGGCCAGAGTCTCTTCATAGGCATCCTATAAAACTGGAATAACCAAGAATGAGCAAAAAGAAGGCAAAAGATTAAAATATTTTACAATACATGCTCATTGTGACATTCGCTCGAATTCTCAAGACTTCTGTTGCTCCATACCGCAGGGGCAGAGAACTTGTTCAATTAATGTATACAAGAACCATTGAAGCGTCACTTATTCAGTTAATGTGTACAATGACCAACTGCAGAAAGTTCAGTGACGATGTTGATCGCGACCTCGATGAGGAGCTTATTCTCCCCATCGAGATGGGGAACGATATTCCACTTTTGGGCCTAGTGGACGGATCCAATTTTCCGGACTCTCTCGGGCCTTTGACCGACCCGAACCGACCAGTTTCCTGAGCAAAGCGAGGAAGAAATGAGAAACAGAGGAGGTCGCTCTTGAAGGTCGACTCCCTCTGCTCGATCGTGCTTCCGGAGAGCATCGATCCGCCGCGAGCGAGCGAGCGAGCGGGCGAGAGAAAGCTCAGGAACGATGTCGGTGCAGGAGTATCTGGACAAGCACATGCTCTCGCGCAAAATCGAAGACGCCGTCAATGCCGCGGTTAGGGCCAAGACTCCCGATCCCGTCCTCTTCATCGTAAGACCTCTTCCTCAATCGTCTCCTTCTCCTCCTCCTTCCTTGAAGATCTTTTCCCGCTCGTTTTCCGAGAAAAAAATGCGGGAGCAAAAAAGCGCTCCGCCGGCTTCGATTTCGAGAGCCGCGCGTCCTTCGAGTTCGAGCTAGCCGAACGGCCTCGCGCCGCCGCGAGAGGTGGCCCCTCGGCTGATGCGCTGCCGTCGTTGCTCAACCGGATGACTTCGTTTCGCAGTCGAATCACATGCGGAAGGCGGTCCCGTCGGTCATAACGAAGATCAAGGCCAGGCAGATACTGGACAGCAGGGGCGTTCCGACTGTCGAGGTCGACTTGTACACCCATAAAGGGATGTTCCGCGCCTCGGCTCCGAGCGGCGACCAGACCGGAATGTGAGGTTTCTCAGTCTTTCTTCGTTTTCTTCGTCTCGCGTTATATGCTGGCGGATTGGTGTGTGTGAATTTGAAGTAGCGGTAGAATTGCTGGTTCTTTCACAAGTTGGCTCATATAGTCGATATGAAGTACCGATGCCACCTGAGGCGTGATGGCTTGTCTGGCGATGGCTGCAGGTACGAGGCTGTGGAATTGAGGGACGGAGACAAGGGAGTGTATCTTGGAAATAGCGTACAGAGAGCTGTTAGGAATATCAACGAGAAAATCTCCGAAGCGCTGATAGGGATGGATCCTATTCTTCAGTCTCAGATTGATCAGGCCATGATAGACCTGGACAAAACGGAGAAGAAGGTACCTGTTTTTTGATGAAGGGATTGATTGTTTGCTTGGAGTTACCTGAAGGAGAACGCATTTGGCGAACACATTGCCTAGGAAATTTATGATGCTGGAGTTTTGCACATGGTTTGCCAGACTTCACATTGGTGTTTAGAAAATTGTCTTTTAAGAACCTTGTCGTATGTCAGTAAGACATTGAACTTGTCCAATTCTTCCATTATGAATAGTCGTGCATAGTTGATTTGTATGATGAGTTCTTAGACAGCACCTGTTTGGACCAACATAAATGCTAGCTGGTTATGTTACTTCTTGAAAGTGATTAGGGCGCATACTTTGGAAAATGTATGATTTGTAAGTAACCTTTCTACTGTCACAGACAGCAAAACAGTGTCTTAATTATATAATGCAAGACTATCCATCCTAATTTTGCCCTTGGTGGACTATAATGGTTCTTTGGAGTTGTTGCCTTATGGTTCGTGTGGAAAATTAGGGATGCTCTTCACATCCTTGAATACAACATGGTCTGAGAGAAATCATCTTGTAGGGTGAGCTGGGAGCTAATGCAATATTGGCTGTGTCAATTGCTGCTTGCAAAGCTGGTGCTGCTGAAAAGGAGGCATGTGTATTTTCATATGGAATTTAAGAAGGTTTTTATCCATTTCTATCGGCTTAAAAATCTTCATTCTACTTCCCTTCTGTGCAGGTTCCCCTTTATAAGCACATTGCTGATCTTGCTTGTAAGCCCGACCTGACTCTTCCAGTACCTTCCTTCACTGTTATAAGTGGTGGAAAACACGCTGGAAACAACCTTGCCATTCAGGTATGCTCTGTCTTTCTCCTTGGCGTGTCTGTGTTTCTGTGGTTATAATGTATATCAGCTTGTTTGTGTGCCCGTGGATTGTTTAGCTTTTTATGTACCTATGAATAATGAATTTACTCATTGTTGGCTGTAAATGTTGACAGGAAATCATGATTCTACCAATTGGAGCCTCCACATTTGAGGAGGCTTTACAAATGGGTTCTGAAACCTATCATCACTTAAAGGTGTACTTTGAATTTGATCATTCAGTTTCTGCATTGTACTTAAACAATGTCTATGACTCATTAATTTTATTTTATTTTTTTCCATCTAAGCACATAAAGATTATACCGTTTCTGAACTTTATCTCATGATGTTCTAAACACTTCCTTCTATCATTCTCAAAAATCGATCATTAGCTATTCTGCTGTGGTTTATTCTGTATGTCCATCCTGTTTTACTATCTTGTGTCTAGTTAGCCTTCTTGACCCACGGAAACACTATTTTATACTAATGTCCATCTGTATGTATAGACTGTCACTGATGTTAATGTTTTGTTAACAAAAAGGCAGGCTGTTATTACGGAGAAACATGGTGCACAGGGATGCAATGTGGGTGAAGATGGTGGCTTTGCTCCGAATGTGTCCAGGTTGCATACTTATCTTTGTCACACATTTTACATGCAAAAATAGACAAGCAAATCTACATGAATGATAGAGGATCAATATTGTTCAAGCTGTGTCTAGTAGTTGCTCATTTCTTATTTGAAGAACGATTTTAACAATGATACAGCAGCATATTCAATAGGTAGGGGTTCCATCCAACCAACATCAACCCAAAAAAGAGTGGATAAAAAATTTCATTTTGATTTACTGATTGACATCTTATGGTACGTGGCAGCCTTAGAGAAGCCCTGGATCTGGTTAAAGAGGCTATCAGCAGAACGGGCTATAACGAGAGAATTAAGATAGCTATCGATGTCGCTGCTACTAATTTTTGCATAGGTAACAATTTCAATGTTTTGAATCACTTTTGTCGAAGTGTGGCATCAAATTTCGAAAGGCAATGTGCTGTGTGATTTTTTAGAGCTGTGTTTGGAATTCTTGCATGATGTCTTATTGATGGTTCCCATGGAATCTGTGTCAGCGCATTTAATTGGAGTACTCTGTTATCATATAATGGGATATATAAAACGTGTCATGTCCAAGAAAGCTAGGAAAAATTTGACTATGTCTCTTTTGTGTGTTATGCAGCTTATGCTCTGTAGGAATTTCCTGTTACAAAACTGATATCTCTACTTACTGTATACAGGCACAAAATATGATCTGGACTTCAAGTTTCCAAATAAGTCAGGGCAGAATTTCAAATCTGGGGAGGATATGATAGATATGTATAAGGAGCTCTGTTCTGGTATGTAGTCTAGTTCAAATTTACCTATTTGATTTCATGAGCCTCTGACATGCATAAAACATGATGAGTTCCACTCTTTTTTTTTTTTTTTTTTTCTCCAATCTTAGACTATCCGATTGTATCAATCGAAGATCCATTTGACAAGGAGGACTGGGAGCATGTCAAGTATTTCTCCAGCCTTGGAGTTTGCCAGGTACACCTCTGTTTTCATCTCTTCATCCTATGGGTAGTCTATCCATGACCGGTTTTTGCCATGGAAGAAAAATTCTGCAGTCTTACGCTTTTTCCTTTTTGTTGCTGTAATGCATAGTACACTTTAGATGCTACTGTTCTCTTGCCCTTCCCAAACCAATTCCTGAATACCTAGAGCAAAGACAGCAAAAGAGCAGCTACCAGATTGGTTAAGTTAGATCCTTTGCAAATGATCATTAACTACGGAGTGCTCTCTGATTGCCTTTTTCATTAGCAGAGCTTTTTGATCTAGCAATAATCATGGTAGATATTAACTCTTCATTGCATTAGTTAATCTAATTTGAAGTTTCTATTCCTCAGTTCTGTTTGCGGTGATTGTAAAATGAATGATATCTCACTTATTTCTCAGGTTGTTGGGGATGACTTGCTAATGTCAAATCCCAAACGTGTTGAGAGAGCAATCAATGAGTCCGCTTGTAATGCTTTTCTTCTCAAGGTATCAGACTCTCGCTTTAGTTAACTGCCTTATTTGGCATTGAGATTCGCATGAAACCTTTATATATCACAGTTTACCTTAAAGAGAGAGCAGAAGAAAAGGTAATAGGGCCTGCTTGTAAAGCGAAGAAGCTATTGTTCAGTAATAGCAAATGTCCCCATCACAAGTACCCCAATTTTTTCTTCTGTATGAATTTTTTGGGTAAGACTCACCACATGTACGAAATGCCCAATAGGTAAACCAGATTGGAACGGTGACGGAGGCCATTGAGGTGGTCAAGCTAGCAAAGGATGCTCATTGGGGAATTGTAACATCTCATAGATGTGGTGAAACTGAAGATACTTTCATAGCCGACCTATCTGTGGGACTAGGTACTGGTCACATCAAAGCAGGTGCTCCTTGTCGAGGAGAACGACTGGCAAAGTACAACCAGGTCTGCCTTCATATTGACAAATATAATCTCAACTGTCATGATTGATAATATCCTGATCTGAATCAACTATGACGGTATGAAACCTTAAGAATGGTCCAAATTTCAAGGAGGATCTTAATAGGTCTCCAACCCTAATTAATAGCATCATAAGTCTGACACGATCCTACCAATAGTACCAATTCAAATTTCATGTTAATATATTCTGAACTTGCATTTGTAGAAAATGACAATAAGTTTCATGTACACCACTGTTTTTTGTAAAGATATATGCCTCCAAAATGATACTCCTATGAAGTTGTGATCTTAAGAAATATTATAGTCTATGTCAACTAGTTATTTATGTCTTACATATTCTTTCAGAATTTTGAGTATCTTATGATCTTGATATGGTCTTATGATGTGATCACTCAGATGTCCCATCCATCCTAAGTCAGCTCTTGATTTTAACAACATTCCCAACCATCAATTCTTAAACATTTACACCTGGGAAGGAGGTAGCAGGATTTGTGAAGCAAAGTCTTTAAACATGTAGCCTCATATTGTGTTATTAAAACTATAAGAGATAGGCTCTCTTGAACTGTTAAGAGGGAGCTCCTGAGAACATCTTTGAACTCCTCTTATTGCAGTTCATATCCTACTTGAATAGATTCTATTAAGGATTTTACAGGGCATTTTAGAAGTTGAGATCCTTTCTCATTTATTGATAATTCCAATATAAGCACCATTAAAGTACTTGCGGCCATCAATAATTACCTTGTTTGGATAATGAATGTAAATTAGAGTTGAATGCGGTCATATGGGTATTGGCAATTTTGACAAGATTTTACTCAATTTAACACTTTTATGAAAGCTGATATTGGAAAGTTTGAAAGTGATGTTCAAAATTCAACAATTTTTATTTTGTTTGGCAAAAATATGATTTTCTATGACATGACTAGACACTAATTTACGACCTGAATTTGACACGTGAACACGAATTGCCGGCCCCTAGATTCCAAAGACCTTAGCTGTTGATTCAGCCTCTAGACAAGTATCGGTCTTTAGAGAGCATTCCTGACAATTTAACATCAAAAGGGTCCCAAAGACTACAAAATGTAAAAAGGTTTAACCATTGTGTGAAATTTCTGTCAGACTGCATGAGAAGGAAAGCTATGTATGACTAAACTCTGAAATGTTTCTTGCAGTTGCTTCGCATTGAGGAAGAGCTTGGTGATCAAGCTGCTTATGTCGGTGAAGATTGGAAGCTGTCATAGCAGTTGATGTTTCTTATGGGGAGTTAAGACCATCTAATTACGGTCAGGTACTGAGCGGGACTGGATACTGTTTTCCCTTATTTGGTTCAACCCCTTGAGAAAAATCATTACTATTGGAAGACCAACTTTTTTGATTGAGTATGCCTTGTGAGAGATGTGTATTATTCTTTGTGATGCTTTTCGTTTGATCATTAGAGATCATTGTTTTCAGCTGAAGGAAATAGATGTAATTGAGTATGCAGAATTCGGGCATAATGGAAGGAACATGGGTTGTGCTTGTTTAAAAAAGGCTATTGCCATCATTCTTTCAATCAATCGGCTCCCCTGTCTTGGTTATTGCACTGACATACTGAGGACATGTAACGGCTGTATTACTCAAGGTTTACTTTGTAAGGCATTCCATATCCTATCGTACTCTTTGTTGGGTGTAAAAGTATTGGCGTTGCTCCTGGAAGGTGCTGCAAATTCCAGGCAAAGATGATTATATTGGTTCTACAATCTCTCTTGCCAACCGGCCATGAAACCGTAAACGATGACTTTAGGGTAAGTTGTAAGAGATGCCACTCTTTGAAGAGGTGATCATATGTAATACCTTGAAGCAATTGCCACAGTGAACGATGGTGCGGGTACTAAATGTAAGGTGCGGACATTTGCAGTCCTCATATACAGGATCGAACTGTCCTGCCATTTGTATGTTGGTTCTATTCTGTTGGCTTGGGCACAGAGAGCCTGCAAATAGCCCCATTTATGGTAAACTACTGGTCCTAAAACTTTCATGGAACGTGGTAAGAGGATATCACGGACATAGCTTAAGCTGTCCGAATTGTCTTTGTTTTGCTGTTCCATAAATCCATATTATGACCCATTTTTAGTTAAATGGATCATATATGGGTCAAGTAAAAGTTAAATATGGATTAGAAATGGGTTTGAGATTAAAAAAGTAAAACACAAAAAGAAATGGGTTTAAATGAGTTATTAAGAAATCCACTTTAAAGTTTAAATCCATGGCCTAGAAAAGAGTTTTTTTTTTTTTAACTTTATAAAAATTTTTTTTTATTCAAAGGAAAAAAGAAAAAAATTGAAATTATAATTATTTTGTATATTTCAATTTTTTTTTTGTATTTTTTTTTCCTTCTTATTCGGCGGTTGTCGATTGTCGATCGCCAATTGCCGACAACAAGCCAGGCCATAGCTCAGCTCGCCAACGGGTCGCGACGACGGTTGGCAAGGCTCGGCCTCGCCAATGCCGGTGTGGTGACTTTCGAGTGGTTGGAGTGGATCGTAGCGAGACTCGAGCTCGAAATTATTTTTGGAAACAAGAAGCAATTTCTTTTTTTTTTTTTTAGTGGGGCCTCGGCTCACCGTACGGATTGATGAGATCGAGCCCTACTCGAAACCGGCGAGCTCAATCCCGCCATGGCCGACGTCGCTTAAGCTCATAGTTGTGGTCGACGGAATTCAAACTCCTCTCATCTTGAAGAAGAAAACTTAAAAAAAAAAAAAAAAATTATTAAAAATTAAAAATTACATTTTTAAAAATTAAAAATAATATATTTAAAAGAATTATAAAAAATTTTCATTAAATTTGTATGGCATAAAAATGTTTTAACAATACTTTTTTTAATAAAAAATCATAAAAATGAGTTTTTTAAGTTTAGTTAAAAAATTTTCATGTTTCTCTTTTTAGTTATTCAATGGTATATTCACTTCAAATAAGAGAAGCTTGTGTATAATCTAATTTTTTGTAAATATTTCAATTTATAGGCTTTTTTGAACGTTTTTTAAAATTTTGTTTACTATTTTTAATTTAATTTGAAGTTTTAATTCATTAGCATATAGTAAAAGTGGGTTTTATAGAATATTCATAGGTTTTATCAATACGAGATTAACCCTAGAATTGGATTGGAAAAACGGGATGGGTTGGATATTGGTTAAATAAATAGGGTCTAAGAATATGGAGTCAGAAAACGGATTAAATGAATTATAATAGGTCCGACATGATCTAATAAACCCTACCCACCTTAACCCGATCACCACAGCATTTGCCACTTTGTTTTAGTCATGGGTGTACGAAGAGGTAAACTAACCACAAAATACTATTATGAACGAGCACTTAGTATTGCATTGTCTTTTGATTACAAGAAACCTCGTCTCACTCAAGACAAGAATAAAAACCGTAAGGAGTTGATTGAAGCAATTTCCGAGCGTATGGATCCATTCAGGCAGCCCTAAAGTATAGGGAGCTCTACGTGAAAATAATCAGGATCCAAAGTTAAACACGATAACAAAATTCCAGATTTGCTCTTAAGAGGTCACTAGGCAAAAAAGGGGTGCGTTTCAGCTTCTCTCCTCTCATCCTCATAAAAACTACTGCATTTTCTTTGTATTACTCAAATTTTCATTCCTATCATTCCAGATATAGCTGGTTCAGAAACAAGAAGAGTTCCACTGGCATCTGATCCAGTATCAAGGGCAGTTGGAGGTCAACCAAGATCAATTCCCAGGACGGCAATGGAAAATGCGTAGCTCTTCCCTTGACTCCACGGTTTCATCAACTTAATGAAACGGTCTAGGGGAGACTAAATTATGCCCAGAACAACTTCAACAGTTTTATGACCCTAGTTGTGCTGCATACATAGCAATCAATGATTCGAGAACATATTCAATGACAAGAGCATTACTTAATGTACACAAATTAATTTATAGAATGATGAACATGCCCTAATTGTTTGATATCCATTCGGTACTAATCAAATCGCTCTGTAAACTAACACTAACTTTGTGATCGCATGACTCCCTTGATAAAAATAAAAGTGGATAGTCAAGAATAAAAATAAATGACAATCCTACAGACATTGCTCCATCCGCATACCGTGTAAAGCTCCATTCATTAGATAGTTGATGGTGAAGATGACCCACAAAATTTCTCTATGAGAATACTGATGCATATGGAATGTCAAAGCATCATTGCATAAACTCAGTGTAATGCTACCAGACTTGTGTTAAGTCGATTAATCATCATTTGATCCCACCAAAAAACCCAACTGCAATACAATTTCCACACGTTGATTTTATCCACAACCTCAAGTCACGAAGCCAGGATTACAACCTCATGAACTTCCTCTCAGTAGCACAGATGATGTGATGAAAGCACCATCTTCAACATTTCCCAAAATTGGACGCTTCTATTGTACCCATGATTCTCTTTAAAAAAAAAAAAGCCACAAAGATCGTAAAAGTTGCAAGTAATTGAAACTTCATGCCACAAGTTGGAAGAAAGACCTAAAATCCATTAGGGTTCCCTGAAGTCAGTAGCAAGAGAAAACCATACACTGGGGAAGACACAACAGTGATTCAAAGCTACAAACATTTTCCAACCTGGGTAAGAACCTGTATAGAGTAGAAAAAATTTCCTGAGACAGGAACATGAATTACTGCAGTCTGCAAACAGGTTTAACTAATTCAGGACTCCAGCAACTTATGGCTTTGTCTCGTCCTCATCCTCTTCTATCTTAGGAGCCAGGTAAAACCTGATATAACCCATCTCGGCAATCTTGTACTCGACAACAACAGGAAGATCTGAAGACAAACTGATAGTCACAGTGTTGGATAAAGGGGATGCCTTCGTGAAGGAGTTCAGGTACCTCAGTGCAAAAGTCAAAGTCACTGGCTCATTCATTTCGATAACTGTAGCTTCCTCTGGCTGCAACGGTTCACCCAAAACAATTAACAAATAGACTAAATCAGAACCAGCGTGCTCTTGACAAAGAGCGGCCTCAAATTGTGAAAGGCATGCAAATGTTTCCCAGAATCATTATATGAATAATGTAAGAAAACAGGACACACCTTGTCGACAGTTGTATTTTGCCTGCAAACAATATTTGCAGTTCCTATATCACCTCTAGTAGAGAATTTCACACCCTCCTTTGTCACGGATATAACAACTGCAGAATGAATCAAGAAAAATTTCCAATCTTATAAACATGCCGAAAAATTTCAGATAACTCAGTTTCAGAAGCCATTGAGTAGAGAATGGAAAAAAATACCAGTATCACCAATGCTGCTGAGATCTTTACAAATCCTAGCAAACTCAGATGATGGCATTCTAACAATTGCATGGTACTCTGCCTCCGGTATTCCAAGGTGCTCACTGTCAATGTCCATCAATTTCATCTCGAAATCGGCAATTTTATCCTGCGCTGTAACATGCACTAAATTGTGAACACAAGATCCAAGAGAATAACAAAAGAGATGAACAAACTAAATTGACTGGGGATATAGACTCCTCCCTCACCCCATTAGGACCCTCTGATAACTAGCACAAGCAAATGCAAACAATACGCATATAGGGTTAATCCGCTGATAAATAGAGGTTTGCAGGCAGCAGTTTCAACTAATTTATTGAAAGGGCTATTACAGAATATCCAAGGTTCATACCTCCTTTTCATCGCCTGATGATTTACAAAAGGCATGAAAAGGAGGACATCTTGGTCAAGGTATTTTGTCTTTCTTCTCTTTTGTAACTCATTAGGAATGAAGTGGAATACATAAGGACAGTGATGAAATTATCTCATAAGTGAATGGACACCAGACGGGGGCTTCTATCGCTTATCCACTGTCAACTACTTCTTTGACTACATACTAAGCTGAGACTGCTACAAGGACCAGTATCAGATCAGATACATAACCTTCCGCAAACTTCAAGTGCCGCATCAAGCCAACATACAGCTCAAACGATTCGACAATTCGCTGACATCGCCGTTTTCCGTTAGAAACCCCACCGAACAACCTATACTTAGCGCTGACCCTACTTAACCACGCAATAGTCACGAACGATCAGCACAACTAATGTCTCGAAAACCAGAATCAACCGACGAAACAAGCCAAAGAAACAGATCCAGATCTCACTCAGCAAAAGAAACAAACAGATTCCAGGCATCGCGAGGAAGCATCGTCGTCGAAACTAAAACACAGCACCAAAAATCGCCCCCATCCATCCACTTCGCTAAACGAAAACCGAAAACAGAGAGAGGCGGAACGTACTCGGGCTCTCGAACATGAAGGTGACCGTGTCGCTCCCGTCGTCGGCCTTGATGGTGATGATGTCGTCGTTCCCGGCGCACTTGAGCATCTTCGACATGTTGTTGAGGTTCATCCCCATGGAGATGTTGCGGTCGCACCGGTAGTGCTCGAACCCCTCCGACCGGAGGAGGAGGGCCACCAGGGCCACGTGGCTCGAGTCCATGGCCTGGAGGGAGAACCCGGTCGCGGAGCAGTCGAAGTTGGCATCGTTCACGAGGTCCTTGAGCGACTCCATGACCTTCTTCAGGAGCGAGCCCTGCACTAGCCGGAGCTCCAGCATCGTTCCCGGTGCGGCGACGGACGGAGCTAGGGTTTCGGCGGGAAAGTGACGAGAAAGTGAGGGAAAATTTGAGAGGGAGTTTCTCTCTCTCTCTCTCTTTTCCGGTTCTTCGGTTCCGGTTCCGCGGCCCCGAACCGACGGAACCGAGATTTATTGACATTTTTACAAAAAGTTCTTTTAAAAAATTAATTTGCAAAGGGCGCGAGGTTTTCTTTGTTGGCGGGACTGAGGCCTAAAGCGTTCCCGCCACGATTTCGAGGAGGGCTATGTTAGCCTACGGGCATGTGCAGATAGGGATTCCTTGCGCCTGCCCTTTTTTTTGCTCTGGGCCTTGGGCCTTGGGCCTTAGTTGTGGGCTTCGACTTTGAGGCCCGGTACGTAGGGCGTAGGTTGATTTCCAAAATGCCCCCTCGAGCGCGCGGGAATTTCGGAGCGACCCTTCTGTAATATCAGATTTTATCTCGATTTAAGCACGAAGAAAAAAAAAAAAAAAAACTCCCTATGCTTGCTGGAGAGGGTATCGAATATCGATTGGTCGCATCGCAGGATCGTTATGTTATAGTCATTGTCATTGCTTGTGATTATTTGGTGCCAAAAGGGGATTTTTTTTTTTTAATATTAAAACCACCACCTACAAAATTCAACACAAAACTGCTCTTTGATCGGAAAGTTACGATAGTTTGTACATCATCATGAATCAGGCACCATTTCTTCAAAACAATAGAAGGGGCTAACAGATTGCCCCAGGAAACTCATTTTAGGTGTTTCAATTTGAGAGCGTTGTGGCCTGGCCATAATTCTTTAAGTCTCATAGTAGGGATATTCTCAAACGATGCTCCGGTGCAACGAGTGGGATGCTTTGCTGAATCCACCCACGAACGTGAAAGGTCAAAATACTTAAGTCCACAAGGTCACTACACGCTCATGTGAAAAAATCCACACAACAAAACTCCGATTACTCGTCAAAAAAAAATTACTTAGATTACTCACTTGCCTCAAATCGGCTTGGTGCTACATTGAGCAAACTAGGGGTGAGCATCAAGTCCAATTCAACCTGGGAACTGAACCACCAATTCCCAGTTGAACAAGCTTTAAAGGAACAAATAGTTTTGCATCCACGGAGAATAGAACCTTGATCTTTAACACAAGAAGCAACATAGTCACTTGACTAATATATACATGGTAGTGAAATGGTACAACTTTTATACTTTACTATAAGAATTGAAATTTAAAAAAAAAAAAGAAAAAAAAAAGAAATGGGGTTCGATTCACGGTTCCAAACAAAAGTATTTGGAACAGGAGTCACAAGGTCTGCCAGAAACCGACGAACGGATGGCCCCTAGATTTTGAAGTGACTCCCGGCGGGACGGAGTCAACGATTTGCTTTGGCCTTGCATCTCCCAGGCCCGCAGTAATGCTCGGTCGAAACCACTCCCGTTACCGATCATTTTCGAACAGCTTCGGTTGCCCGTAATAAATGGCGGATCAGCCATCCGGCTCGGCGAATTGGTCTGGAGCATTAAGTTCCCCAGCGAAATGTCGTACGACACATGCGTCGACCACGACCAGCACGCGATTTAACCACGGAAGAGCCCCACCGCCACCTATCGATATTTATCCAAAACCAGATGCAGGCATCTAGATATTTTGTAGAAAAGTTCTACTCCGGTGGTCCCAACGTACGCGACTATGCATCCTGGACCTGGAAAGACAAAGCAGAAATATCTGCATTCCTAATATCTGCTCCATAAACGGTCCGCCTATAAATTCCCCCCAGATCAGGCTATTCTCTTGAACTTACACACACACAGAATTCAGGCAAAGCGGGGAAAGAGAAATGGAGTGCTGCGGGAGGCCTAACAGGAGCGACGTTCACTTGTCCAAGGAGGAAGAGGCCATGATCGAGGAGAAAACCAAGGAGTACTTCGATGGTGTTGCTCCCAAGCGGCATACGAAGCCCCAGCGTAGCGAGTACTCCTCCAATTATGTCGACGTCCTGTCCACCGATGGCGATATCCCGGAATTCGTGCAGTTCCAGCGCCTCGAGAGTGATCCTCAGGTTTCGGTTCCTCCTCCCTCTGCCTTCATTTGTATCAGACTTATTACTGTGGAACATACAAAGTAGACTTGTATTGTGTTTGAATGATCATATTGCCCTCTGGCTTCGTAAGCAACCACGACTTGCGGTGAAAGCATAGGGAAACAAGGCAGTCGGGAAATTACAGCATCATAGTACAAGGGTCATTTGAGATACATTTTCTCTCTTGTTCTTTTCTTATTTCAGGTAGCAAAACGTAATTCTTTCATCTTACCGTACTTAAGCAGCAAAATGGTTCCAATCGGTCCACTTGGATTGCCTTTTCGAACTGCATCAAGTGTTGGGATCTAACCGAAAAGTATCAACAAAGAAAGAATGCTTCAAAAGAAAGGGAAATAGTTATGCGCAAGCCAAAAATTACAGTCACGTGCTTCATTGTCTGCTCAAATCAAAGGCAATAAAGTGACAGATTAGGCTGTTACATTCATGCTATCTTCTAGTATATATGGAGAATAAGGACATAAGAACACATCCAACAAATTTGCACCATTACTTTTAATAAATGTGCCTTGGGTTTGATCTCCTTCAACAAATAAACGCAATTTGCCTCTCTTCCAAAAACAGAAACTTGTCTACAGTGCATGCGAAGCGAAGGAGGACTTCATGGAGACTGAATATTACAAGGATCTCAACTGCGTTGACAAGCAACACCACAGGGTATGAACATTTGTCAAAGCACATATCAAATTAAGCTCTGCAATATTTTAATTTATGCCCTTATATTTACCTTGTTAAAATGATATTTCAGTAAGCCTACAAATATCTTTTAATGGTTTTTCACAAATTAATAGACTGGCAAATATCTTTTAATGGTTCTCTAGGGTATTAGTTGAGAAGTAGACTGGTAGTGAGAGATGATCAGTGAGTACCTTCTAACTATCTGAGCACATGCCAGACTGGGACAGGCTTTATAACGGTGGAGAACACCAAAGGCGAGGGCTTCCATCTTGACTCAGAAACCTCCACCATACATCATGCCTCTTGCAAGGGGAACCCAGCAACAAATGAGTGGATTCCAGCTGCTTCTGACAGTGTAGGCGAGCATATCTGCGTGAAATTCGATAAATACCAACAGTAGCTTTTGACATTATTTCTGACTCAGATCATGCCTTTTGTTTCAGGTGACATTTCACTCCGATAAACCAAAAAGAAGTGATAATTGAGAAGAGAGCAACGATGTTGTTATGACTTCAAACAAGCCCAGTGCTTTAAGCGGTCATTTCAACTTGCTTATGAGCTTTTACTATTCTGAAAATGTACTACGAATTATGTTATTTGAGGTGTTTCAGTGTTTAAATGTAAGTTTCTGAGTGTTATGCATCATTTAAAAAGTGAAATGAAGAGTTAATCTTGTTGCTTATTACTCAGAGCATGGAGGACCAGATAATTAGTAGAAAAATACTACAAATGGAATGTGACATTGGCTCTTCCCATAGCACTTCAAGTGAATCCACAAATTGTGATTCCAGTATATCATTTCTGGTGTATTGGAGAACGATACCAGGTCTTATATTGATATCAAACTGGTGGAGCCAAGTGGAGCACCATATATCTCTGCTTGCCAACTTCCAGACTCCTGACACCTGAGGGCTCGAGAGAGAGCTCTCAAAGCCAGCATACAGAAGGAAATTGGTCATTATGGCACAATGAACAACCATATTTCAATTTTATATATCCTGACAATCCGTTACTTTCAACTCTTTACAGAAAAAAAGTGATTTTAATGCAGAAAATGAAATCCACTAACAAGAGCAGATTAGAGTCGTAGACCATAAAAAAAAGACCATTAAGACAGACATTTTAACTCTCCTGTTGCCTACTACCATCCGAGAAAAGTCTTGTTTACCAACTTTAATTCACCAAACTTCTGCAGCATCAAATGGTAACTGCACAAGAATTTGCCTACCTCAACAATAGAACAGTTCGTTTTTTTTTTCTTTTTACTATCCACATGGAACCTAACATTGTTTATGAAATTCCTATATGTGAATGATAGACCTTTACATCAAAATATATACCAATTAACGAATGGCATAGCCCTATTGGACACATACGGACATGGTCGGATTTTCTTTCCAACCTGGAAAATCCATTCTCCAAGTTACACGGACCTGAAACAAGTTTCTGCATTATGCTATATGAAAGTTTGAGTCAAAGGTATTGATTGACCCCTCCACACACAAGAAAATTTTCTGCAGGGCACATATGTGTCAAGACGTATCAATGAACTTTTTACCAATAATAGGCAAATCAGGGCCAAATAAGGTAATTATGCAAACTATGCTGCATGAAACCACCCCCCCCCCCCCCCCCGGCCTTCAAATATATATATAATAAAAATCAGTTTCAAAGAGTTAAAACACTGCAGTGGCTAATTTTTCAATGTTTTACTCCCTGTTACTGGATACACTCAATCTTCCAGAGAGAAATTAACTGATGTATTTGCCAATAATGACCTCCCACAGTGCGTGGCATTGGAGGGAAAGGGAAAGAGTGCTTGAAAGGAGCCATGAATGTTAGTGCCCCAACCAAAAAATCTAACCCCATGCTCCTGCCAAATTGAAGATTAATCATCTTCATGCAAAGAACATCCCAAAAATGAAAATAGACAAACGATTGCTGTGAAACAAGTAGAAATAAATGCTAATGCATTTAGAAAATGTTGAGTTAATATATGATACTATAATATTTATTATTATGAGAAATGAGAATATACGTTAAAGTAAATTCTTCGTCAAAAGGAAGCTCCAGCGTACCATGTTTCTGTGTACCACATTCAGAAGCTCTGTAAACGGAGGATCTTTTTATCATGTTAACAACCAGAATGCTGAAACGAGCGTTTCTTCTAGCACTTGAAACGGATATTATTCTTCAGCTTCCAGTGCTTCCAAAGGTATATTCTTTATAAGCTGCAAAAAAGTGTTGTAGTTGGAAAGAATGCTCTGGGCACATGCATAAAAACTTCTCTTTCTGGATCAAATAATATCCCTCTCAAATACCATCTCTCTTATCTTTATTTTGATATAGTCTTTTCAACCATTTATATTCAGCAACTAGTTTAAATTAAATGGCAGCAAAAGAGTATAAGCTATAATTCCCAATCAGTGGCAAGGGAATGACCAAACAAGAAAACCACTTTCAGATGGAAACTGGGTGTCAACAGTTCACTGCACCAATTAGACAAGTCAAACCTGACGTTACAGAAGATCTTCCTTTTTTCCAGAAAATATTTTTTTCGAACAATGGAATTGTAACGTAGCTCTTGTGTAACTGCTATCCAAGCACAAGCAAAATTTTGAGGAAGTTATAATTGACAACTTGGTAAGAAAACAAGTACAGCATGTGTTAAACTTATTTACATTAACAAGGCAGGCTTTCAAACCAGAAGCAAGCTTCACGGCATGCAAGCTAGCAAGAGTGTCCCATCACTTTCGTATGGTAGATAGAAGCAATCTTGACTCCAGAAAGAGGAAACAACAAAAAACCAAAACATGGAGACCAGAAATTTTGAATAATCGCATTCTATGTGGAGATTCCTTTTCCACAAGCATATTACCACAAAAGTTATCCATCAACTGAACAACAAAGATATTATGAGCATCTTTAATAGCACTAAACACTACAACACCTAGAATGGCCAAGAAATAAAGAAGTTCCTGGTTCAAATCTAGGTCCATTTCCTCCTCAATATCAGCTCTCCTGACTCAAAAACATGAAGGTTCTGGATTGCTACTCCCCACTAACAATTAAGCAGGATACTATCGACCCTTACCCTTCATGGAGTTTCATAGATGTGGACAAAAGCAGACCTGTTAACAGATGGCAAGAAAAATTGCTATTAAGAAAATAAAAGACAAGACGATTTGATTGGCTAGAACATTTAGCAATCTTCAGAGTTTCGTCTACTAATTGAACATCGACCAGCTTTATGAAAAGAGAGAGAAATGCCACTGGCATGTCAACAATGGCCCAGACTGAATTGCAAGAAACTATAAATACAGAGAGCCACCTCCCTCCATAAAAAAATTAGATGAATTCAACTATAAAGTGTTCTTAGGAGAAACCCCACTTCTAATTAAGGTATTTGAATAAGACAAAAGCATACAAATGTCCTCTTAAATGAAATTAGAATCTTGAATCACAGTCTATGAGACAGTTGCTGAGCTCTTCTCCACTTTTCCCTTTCAAGCTTCGGCAAAGCTTGCTCCGATCGAGAGTGATTGAATAAGCTACATAGTTCATATTTCAGAATTAAACGCATAAGATCAGGTGGGCAGTAATAGAAGAAAATAGATTAGGATTCCTGCATTTTTCCTAAACTGACGTTATTTTACTGCTTTTCTTCCTTCATTGGTTTAGCCAAGAAACTACAAAAATTTTCAAAGTTAGTTGTCATATGACGTTTCTAAACCAATGATTTTTTGTACTTCTGCCCAATATTTGCTTTAAAGAAATGTGCCACAAACCACGAAAATAGCAAAGAGTAACGCAAGTAATTGTCTTGATATAGTGCCGCGAAAAGAAGACCAGACGATTTATCCTCATTATGGTTTGAGGCCCCCAAAACGCAAAAACCTGAGCGGAATGAGGAAGGAAAAACTTATGCTGCATTAAGTCCAGAAGAAATAGCAGCAAGTTCTGTAACTTCAGACATGCTAGCCAACCAGAATAGGGAAGCAACTCTTTTAAGAGTCATCTGCTTCAATCACAATATTCCTGGTTGGAGAGAAAGAAAGCACAAAATGAAAGTTCTAGCTTGGAGATAAAAGGGTCATTCCAACTTCCTGGAATCCCCATCACTGACAACTTTTAAAGGAAGTGCAGAAGTAGTCAGAATTAGCATTTAATCCCACCAATGCCTCTCCTCCACTGTCATTTTTTTTCCCTTCTTAAGTGGCAGAAAGAAGTGAGGTTTAATTATATCCAATTACTGCCTTGCTTTACCTAATTTTTGTCATCGCATCACAAATTAAAGCAAATTAAAGGACAACCTCCAGAAAAGGCCACTGTGCATATAAGCAAAAAACAAAACATGTCTATATTATATAAGATAAACCAAGCACTGCTTGAGTAACTTCACAAACTTCAGATGGCAGCATAAGCAACTCTTTCAGCATATGAGGAAAATATTAACCAGCCATGAACTTGAATGTATGTCCTACTGGTTCCATCTTGATTCAAGGACTTACAATATCTGCAACCAGATTGCCGAAATCAAACCTAAAGCACACAATAATATGTTGCTGCAGATGCATGTTACTGCAAGAATTGGTAAGTTCCTATAAGAAAGGTGAAACTTGAAACTTGAGCATTAGCTTATATGTTAGACTGCCCTATGGATTTGTTATACTAGAATTAGTCAAAATATAACTGCTTTAGCATTTGTTACAAAAATGACTCATTTATCATGTGCATAAGATACGAATCCCCCAAGCTAAATAGATAGAGGAGGGTGACTGAGAAAGAGCATATTCATATCAGCAACAACTCACGCGAAATTTTTACTGCTACCAACATATTCCATTTAAGGAAACTAGTTACTAAAAAGGATATACATGTTAGAAAAACTACGTCACAATGAAGAGAAGAGAACAATGAAGGGGGAATCAACTAATGCACAACAGGAGGTTTATCTATAGACACATTGACTTGCGTGCCCGTGCACGCAAGTATACCAAGAGCAGTTGCTTCCAACTACAACTCTTTCCTTTGGCAGCCTGGAATAGAATGTACCTTTGGATGCATCCGAAGCTGAAGAACATTTTTTTGAGGCGCTAGAAGAAATATTTGCTTCACCATTTATATCATTAACATCAGAAGAATTTGCTTCAGCACTCATATCAGAAGGATTGTCTACAGTATTTTCTGAATGTAGTAAAAAGAACCCTGGCATGTCGGAGTTTCCTTCTGATGAAGCTTTTCTCTTTTTGCTGCTCTGCTCACAAGAAAAAAATACCTTCAGGACAATTTACCAAAAATCAATCAATGCCTTCTCCACAGCACTAATTAGTTCCCATTTTAAGCAGCTCGTGATGGTCACTACACATAGATTTGAGATTCCTAAGAAGTATGAGGTACTGGTGAAACAAAGCCAAATAATTATTAAAAGAGTTTGGCTCATTCTTTGAAGTAACCCCATTCTATATTTAAGATGTCACTGCAAGGAACTCAAATACTCCATAAGGAATGATGAAATTCACCAAAATCATGGTTTCTACAGAAAATACCGTGACCACGTCTACTCCAGCTATCTAAGTATGTGTCGGTGCAATGACCATCAGCACTTGATTAGTAACATGTAACGTGATCAAACTCGAATAATCCCAATGGTCAGATTTAGTCATATTACTTTTCACCATAAATCAGATGCCCAGGCAGCAGTAATGCCAGAGGAATGCACAAGATCTCATGCAATTGGTGCCGGTATCTTCCTTCTCTGCCAAAAGAAGAAGACAGCCCCTATTCTATGCAAGCATCAGAAATTGTTAAAGGCTCTTGCAAAGAAGCTAAAAGACCCTTCTCACATAAAATAATGCTCGTCATATTTGTCTTGATCATTAATAGACTTCTAGAGTCCAATATAATAGGCTGAAATGTGCGCATGTGCCATGTAAGGAAATAGGGTCTACTGGCAAAGTGGATTGTCGATACAGTAGAGCTTTTCAGAAAACTAAATTGGGAGAGAAGAATGGAGGTGCATTGCCAAACTGGAATCCCTTCCAGTTAATATAGCACAAGTATGGAAACAACAGTAAGACAACTCTGGAGGCACATCAACAGACTCTTTCTTAGGTCATGATGTTTGACTCTGAATATGTAGAATAACTTCTGCATGTGCACCTTTGAAAAGGTAGTAAACCAATGAACCTCCACATTTGATTTTTACCAGAAAGATAAACTCCACTAGACCGTGACACATCCACAATAATCCACATTTTGCACATCCTTTTTGATGTAATCAGTCATTCTCCAGTTCTAGCGTGGATGTCTCTCTCGACAACTAAAGAGCATGAGAGGCCACTAGATAGGAAAAGTATTGCTAATACCAGAACAATGACATTTGAGAAGTTATCTGGATGAGTCCCCTCCCAAAGTTTGCCTGTTCATATACAAATACTGCCTGTGAAGACAAACGACAGATAGTTACCTCTGCTAATCGTGAAAGTACTATGATTTTCTTATGATCTTCACTTTTCCGAGAACTTAAGATATGATTCTCCAATCCTAGAGGCATGAGATGTGGTCCCTGTCAACAGACAACCGGTTCAGGACCATCATAAGAGCTATGTCACAGGTGCAAGACGAAATGTCACTTTCAGCAAGCTAGTTCTATTGAGATTTTGAAGCCACTATTGCTAGTGTTAGAAACTCTACCCCCATTTAGTGAGTAAGTATTAAGTACATTAATGTGAGACACCTGCCAGTGATGAACCAAGGCAGAGTTGCCTCAAGAAACTGCTTCTTCTACCAAACCACTTTCAAAGGCCAGTATTCAATTTTCTATTTTCTAATCCCAGTGCTCGTGAGCTGAAGAACTTACTCCTTGTGGGAATAGATCATCAGTCACAACCACAGGATTCAAAGTTGAGGAAAAGGTCGACGGATTCTGTCGATAGGTCAAAGGCATGAGATTTTGGGGGAGATGATCAGCTTTCTGCAGGAAGATCATGGTAAGATGTCCATACAAAGGTCAAGAGTTGGTTGTGCTGATTATTGGCAAAAAGGGATCTGGTGATATTGCTTACCGTTGAAGGCCATTCTTTTGACCACATAAAACTGTCGCCAAAGACCAATCCTGCATGCACAAATGCACACCAAAGTTTCTTACTGGAATTGGATTATTTAAATCAGAAAATTCCAAAAGTTATACAAGCTTAATAAGATCACAGAACTACTACTTGTAATCCTAGCATTTTTAAAGTGAAAAATTAACAAGAAGAAGTATGTTCTCGTAAGATTTAGGAATCATCCTTTTGACACTTATTGATACAAACCTTTCTTTCCTCCCCTTTTTTTTCCCAGGGAAATAGATAACCCCATAAAGAATCCTCCACATATAATCTGAAGAATATAATTATGATAAAATTGGATAATCCGTGCACCTGAGATTATGTCAATTATATAAATAGATCTAAATTATCCAATATTGTTTTAGATTGGCCATCTATTGAGTCATGCAGAATTGAGCAGGTGATTACTGAACAATTTAACTGTCACCACCAACTTTGAGAGGATTATGCAATATCCATTGCTTGATTCTACTAAAAACCCCATGACAGAAAAGATGTTCAAGAAGAATACTGGTATCAGTATCAATTGCTGAGTCCCTTATCATTTCCTCATTCATGATAGGCTGTCTGGTCAGAGAAGCAGTTGTCTCCTGGGGAAAGGTCATCATCTGCAGACATTTTCACAAGACAATCGATGGTGCAAATAAGAAAATATCTTGAGGGATACAAATTATCTGACCAAGCTAAGAAACGGGATGAAGGATTACCATTGTGGGAGAACTTCCCGAGAAGCGCCCGTTATTTGGCTGGCTTGTCATGAACGCCTCGTAGAATATCAACCACCATTCGTACAGAAGACCCTCCGGGACATCTATTCCTGGGAATATACGATACCAATCCACTCATGATCTCCATCAATGAAGTAGTAAATAATGGATTCGGTGGCAAACGGGAAACTAAGATCGAGATATCCACACACACTTAGCAAAAATTCTAACGATGTTTCCAAGCTAGAGGTTACTGTTTTGTATAGCTTTGCTACGAACCAAGTTACCAAACACTATGCAATCATCAACAGGAGCAACAACAAAAAAGCATGACCGATTACGACCATACAGAAGCAAAGGTCTTGATATCTACAGGATCACATTACAATTCTAAAGCCTCTGTGAAAGTGTATTATGGCTAAGTCGACCCCCCGAGTTCCTTTTCTCCAACTACAATATAATCCGAACGGCTCATTTTGTCCGACAAGTCCCAACACGCGAAAAAGACTTCAGTCGAAGTGCGGACCATAATACATAAAACGTTCAAAAGAAAAAATTGCCTCCAGGAGGGGCGGTCTCAAAAGTCAGAGCAGCCTCCCTTTTGAAAATCTCCAGCGTCTCGTGCATTTGCTTCTTGATCATATAATCGTAAATACAGCGCTCGAGCCTACAAGAAAAGAAATTAAAAAAAAAAAAAAAAAAGGAATCCAAGTCAGATACTCGAGCAACACACGCTCGGAATCACCGATGCATCGCGGCATGGGCCGAGACGATCGAACCACGACTCACATCGAGCGGCTGTCCCAGCCATTCATGGCGCTGGCGGACGAAGGATTCGAGACGGCCGAGCAGAACAGCGAGATGCGCAGAGGAGAGGACTCAAACAGGGAGAAGGGACAGAGGAGAAGAACCGCGAACCGACGCGAACCGGAGCGAACAGGGGGGAGAGATCGGTGCGATGTGGAGAGGCTATGGAGCATCCTCATGCAGGGGAAGCGAGCGCTAGAGCAGCGAAGACGGAGTCAGTAAAACCAACGAACCGACCTGGACGTCGCGAAATCTGCGGGGGCGTTCGTCAGCAATGGAAGAATGACCGACAGGTGTAGGGACCGCGAGAGCGAAAGGAAACGGCTAAAACCGCGTCGCCTTCTCCTCCGATTCGTCTCGTCGCCATGTGGAAGGGAGGCGTTTTGGTCAGGCGCAAGGCGCGCGGCTCGCTGACATTGCAGCAGCTGCGACGAGAGGACGACGGCGAGTCCAGAGACGACAGAAGAGAGAGAGCGCCAGAGGCTCGCTGGCGCGAAGAGGAGTCGCGAGCGACGGGCCGTCGCCGTAGAGCGAGTCACACGTGGAGAAACGGGACGCAGGTTGTAGGGTGGGATTTTCTGTGGCGCGAAGATTTGCGCTCGTTTCAGAAGAGCCGTTGATCCAGTGGCATCGTGCGGGACCCGAAATTTTTAAACGGCTGGTGCTAGACAGGTGAGCACGGAGCGCGCGTGTATCCAGCACGCACAGTAATTACTCGAGGAATGAAGTGAGCGGAGATGGATGGAAAACAGAAAAGAAATGAAACGGAAAATTAGAAAAGTATATGGACGTTATGAATTCCTTCTGCTGTTTTGGCAAAATAGAGTGACTGGAAAAGGAAAGAGTGAAATGAAATAAATCAGAAAATGAAAACCAAATGGACGTTTAATTTTCTTTGGAAATTTTTTGCAAAAAGTCCTATGTCTATTCTATGACAATCTATTCAACCTTAAACCTTTTAATTATGTTAATTTAATTTTAAATATTTTGATAATTTACCAATTAATAGTAAAAACTTCTATTGTGTCAATTGAGTCGTAAACATCTTAAGAAATGCCAATAAATTACCAATATAGTCATTTGGCTAAGTATGGGCATAAAATGTTGATATGATAGTCTAGTTAGCATTGGTTGTTTTACATAGTGCGGCCAATATTAATGTTGACGATTTTTAAAATCTCTATAAAGCTTTTTCAAAATATTTATTTATTTATTTATTTTTATTCAAAGGGCCAATGGGGCTAGCAACCACTTATCAAGGGCCGCTTGCCCTTAGATAAGGTCCATGAAGGCTTTGTTGGCCACCAGTAAGGGTCATAATGCCATCGCGTGGTCATGACCCTTGCTGTGGCATTGGCCCCTAGAACCAAAAAAGAAAAAGAAAGGGAAAAGTAAAAAGAAAAATAATCGGAAAGCTTTTATAAAAATTGAACAAATAGTCATATGTCAACAACAATCATGCCACCTGGAATGGTCAACACTAGTTGGACTGTCATGTCAATAATTTTTAGCCCGAATTAGCTGGAAATACCATATTAGTAATTCATTCAAAGGTTTGATAAATTTGTGAGAGGTTTATGATTAAATTAGCCCAATTAAATTATTTATGATTGAACTAGCAATTTGTCAAAGTGTTTATGATTAAAAGATTTATGGTTGAATCAACTGCAGTATAATAGGTTTGACAATTTTTCCAAATTCCTTCTTCTTGTTCTTTTAGCCATATTCAATTGGATATGAACATGGAGAAAACTACAATAAGCAAGGCTCATTTTTTCCATGAAAATGAATAATTTGAATAATATTTTTCTAAAAAAATTACTTATATCACTTGAAATAATTAGTTAGTGGAAAATATTTTTATTATCAAAAAAATTATATCTACATTCATTCATTTTCGTAAGAGATGCAAGTGGTCATTTTTTATGAAAAATACATTTTAAATCATTCGTTTTCCGTTAAAAACAGAGCCTATGGAATTAAAATACATTTCATTTCATTTATATTTACATATAAGGCAAACACTAAGCACTAACAACTGGTGCCAAAGAAATAGCTTTTGTTTATTCACTGCGCGTCCCTATCGTATTTGGTTTTAAATGATGAATGGCCGGTGTGACGGTGGTGGTTGACGGGTCATGGCGGTGGCCTACAATGACGGCTGAATAGCGCCGCCGATGATGGAGGCCTGATGAATGAGCTGTGTCGATTGACTTGGAAGTGTGTATATGCATGTTCTAATTCGTCGGTGTTTTAAGTCTTGATTGAAGTTCTTTCATCCTCGGTTGGTTTGAAGGGGACCAAGGGACTGAGTAGAAAGGGGATGAAATAAAATAATAACAAAAAAAAAAAAGATAAAGAAAATAATGATAAAAAGAAATAGAAAGGGGGCTTGAGTTGGGTTTTTCTAAAAGTGGGTTCAATTCGATTCGGTGAAGATGGACTGGAGTTTGGTTATGAACCGATTGGACTCCAATAAAGAAGCCCATTTCGTATGTCCGGTCCTTTGTTTCTTCCTATGCCCAGACCTGGGAGGCCCAAGTTCAACAGTCACTCAGACCGGGCCTATAAATTCGGACCCAAACCCACGGAGGTCCAAGAGAAGTCCACGTTCGGACAGGGCCCACAGGCCAGCCCGACGCCCATTTTCCAAATTTTTTATTAAAAAATGAAAAATAAAGAGAAGATTCGATTTTTTTTGAAAAGTTAGAAATGACTTAAAAGCAGGTATTGATGGGTTGTTTTTGTTTCAGTACTAAATGTAGCCTAGTTTTATTTAGCTAATATATCTTTTAGTTTAGCAGTTACGTTTGATATAGCTCGGGTTTAGATTGTTGATCTTTTAGGTAAGAAATTTGACTCATTTACAAACTAGCTCATGGGATTGTTGTTTTGAAGCATGATAATAAAGTAATGTTATGTTTTTCTAATCTGCTTTTATTTGATTAATGCAGTGCAGTTTATCTTTTAATCATATCTTTTATTATTGTTTTGATGAATTAGTTTTGGTTCTTTTATATTATTTTTGTGCTACGATTTGCTTATTCCATTTAAATGATGAAGCTATGTTTTAGGATCATAATAAATACCAAGAAACATTGCATAAACACTTGGCGGAGAAAATTTTATAAGTTATAATTTGGTAAAAAAATTACGCAGTTAATTAGTTAATGGGTCAATCAAGTTAAGCTACTAAAAGGCATCTCTTCATCGACATGCTCCTTAGGAGGGTCACGATTTTTTTTTTTTTTGCCTACTCTACTCTTATTATAACTCTTATTTTGAGACTTTTGCCTTATCTTTTTATAAGGTATGAAAGTCGAAACTCAATCTTGAAATTAATTCGTCTTCGTCCCAACCTTATAAGAAGGTGGGGATTCGAACCATTCACCTCCTCATTCCATGTTGAAAAGGTGGCCACTGGGGTAAACCCCAGTAGTTAGGAGGGTCACGATAATCCAATTCAAATTTACCCATTAAATTGCGCACATGTCAACTCACTTGAATTTTATAACTCCAAATTTGTCATTATTTATATTAGATCTATCTTGTAATGGTAAGCATATATATATATGTATTGTTTAAAATATTGGATGACATGAGACGAAAATTAATTTTGAGCGAATACATGGTAAAGTACCATTTTAATATATTTTATTTGGAGCAAACGCGTCAAGATACCAAGATATTTTTTCGTGAGGCTTTTAAATGGTATTATCCCAAAGGAGAGAGAGAGGAAAAAAGAAAAAGAAAGGAAGCTAAACACGACGTATCAAAGTTCGATCCTAATTTCACAATCATATTATCCCCATTCCCACCCTTTCCCCTCGCCATCGCAGCCTCTGCACTGCGCTGCGTTCTACTTCCGATCAAACCCTAATCCACAGAGCAATCAATCCAAAAATCTAGAGAGGCGGAGCGAGAGAGAGAGAGAGACGAAGCAGCGCGAGTAAGCGCCGAATCCACGCTCGGACGACGGAACCCTAAGACCATCTCCGGCTCCGATGGCGCACCGGCTGCTGAGGGACGCGGAGGCCGACGGATGGGAGCGCTCCGATTTCCCCATCATCTGCGAGTCCTGCCTTGGCGATAACCCTTACGTTCGCATGGTAACGATCTTCTCCTCCTCCTCATCCTTCTTCTCTCCTCCAATCTCACCTCTCACTTGTTTGCTCCGCCTCTCTTGGTTTTGTTTTCGTCGCCTCTGGATCCGTTCTGTTGGTTTGTTCCGTAGGTCGGCCCTAGTTTCTTGTTTATCTGCCTGTTTTTTTTTTTTTCCTTCCCGAACGAGGGTTTCTTGTTCGATGGATTGCGATTGTAGTTGTCAATTTGAGGTCTCGCCCCCTTTTGGGTTCTGGTTTTCTCGACACGGCGTTGGCTTGGATCACTGATCACGGTTACGTTCGTCTCATGGCCTGTAGCATCTCTTTGCGAGCTCAAAATTGTCAGCCATTTTCTTGACTTTATATTCTACCTCATTAACCGTCGGTCATTGGCAGCTCGTCCTGCAATTAAAAAATTTCCCCTTTTTAAGGTTCCTTAGCTGCTGGGTCGACTTGTCTGTAATGCCCGTGCTCTGATTTGTTTTCATCTGACCTATCTTTCTCTCTGTGCTGTTGGGCGTATGTACTTGAATGCAGACAAAGGCACAGTATGATAAGGAGTGCAAAATCTGCCAGCGTCCGTTTACGGTTTTCAGGTGGAGACCAGGTCGCGATGCAAGATACAAGAAAACTGAGATTTGCCAGACTTGTTGTAAGTTGAAGAATGTCTGTCAAGTCTGCCTTTTGGATCTTGAATATGGGTTGCCGGTTCAGGTTCGAGATACTGCCTTATCCATCAGCTCACATGACGCCATTCCCAAGAGTGATGTTAATAGAGAGTACTTTGCAGAGGAGCATGATAGAAAGGTACTCTCTCTCCCCCTCCGCACTGATTGCACATTTTTACTTGCTGGCACAGTTGCACTTTATGTTTTCATGCGCATCCATCTGCAATCAAATAATAATTCTGAGAATATTGGAAACAGCGAGGCTGTTGAGAGCAGTTGGTACAAATTTATCGCACTATGTGATGATTATTGCTGACATCCCTTGGTTCGTGAAAATATCCTGCTTAAGGGGAGGTTCTTAGGCTAGATGTAGCTGATATAATATGGTGCTGATGAGAGATTTCGTGCTTGAATGTGTCATATTTTCTATAAAATGGGTTTGAGTTGCATTACAGATGGCGCGGTATACACGTGCTCTGACTGATACAGAGATATATTTGGATAAGAATTTTTTTCTGGTAATTGCAGTTGTTTATGATTGGCAAAGAACCTTGACTATCATGTCCATCTTTAATTAGTTAGAGCTTTGCTGAGTAGCTTCATAGGTTAAGTATGATCCTGGTGCCAGGGGTGAGAAGTTTCATTCCTAAATGGTATGTTTCATATTGTTCATTAATTGGATTGGACTACCCCATGGCTTGCATGGATAGCACTACATTCACAGGCTTCAACCCATACTGAAAAGGTCTTTGGATGATAATGTTTTGCTAGTGGATGCACTTGTCTGTGATAAGTACAAAAACCTTAATATGATTCTGATCTTTAGTATGTAGGTTGTACTAATGTATTTTCGTGTATGCTTACTGTTCTTTTTATCATTTGGGGTGGACCTTTGTGTTTTATGCTTAACCATGAAGTAATTTGATTTGGAGATTGATAGTAAGTCTTCCCAGCAGTTTAATATTATCATGAAACTTGTTACCATTTCTGTGCAGGCTAGGGCTGGATTAGATTATGAATCCTCATATGGAAAGGTTCGGGCTAATGATACTATTCTGAAACTTCAAAGAACAACGCCATATTACAAAAGAAACAGAGCACATGTTTGCAGCTTCTACATTAGAGGGGAGTGTACCAGAGGTGCTGAGTGTCCATATAGGCATGAAATGCCAGTAACTGGGGAGTTGTCTCAGCAAAATATAAAAGATCGTTACTATGGGTATGTCTCTTGCCTTGCATTGCATTTATTGTGCAAAACTTCCTCAGTTAGTCGCTTTCCATCCATATCCATGTTCTTGCCCTTGGACGAACATTTTTCATGGTTTCCTGGTTTCCTGGTTTCTTGACCTCGAGCTGTATGGATGCAAAATAGAAAGCCTCTTTGCAAGTTAAATATGTCACCAAAAGTATGTTCATGATTTGAGACTTTAATGATTTGTTTGGGAAGGAAGGAGAGGTGAGGAATGTAGGTAGTGGGTGAAGAAAATGGGAATCATTTAAAAAAAAAAATTGAGAACAAAAGAGGGGGAATTTTGAAAACTTTCACTCCCTCCCTCATTTTCACTTCTCACAAATATCCTTCATTGTTTGATATCACTTTGATGTTTTCTTCTTGTTTTTTGTCTTTTCATCTGCTTGGGTGTGTGGTATGTTGTTATCTACCTTAGCAAAGCTACATAACTTAATGCCTTTTTTGGTCAAAATCTTATGCATTTTGGTTTTAAGTTTTGACCTAGCTTTTAGTCGAGAATTTATATGTTATTCCACCAAAGTTTTCTTCTATTTTTGCATCTTTGAAAGAGTTCATTGTATGAAAATTGGGTAAGTTCATCTCATGGTTTATGCTGAAATTGTTTTATCTTTTGCAATTAGTTCTATGCTCTTTTGAAACTGAAGTGAAGATTGTTCTGTCTTTTCTTCTTTTTTTTGTGAGTCATTTTTTGAGAGGGTTTTAGAAACATAAATTGATGCTATTGTGTTGAGTTATGGTCCTCAAGAGTCTTGTACTGCAATATTATAGGTATTTCTCTTTAATGTGTTAGTTTTATGTGGCAATAAAGAGAGGATATGCAAGGGGCTGTAGATACTGATTCCTAGCATAGTCCCATTAGTTAGGTCCGCTAGAAGTGAAATATTGGCAAGGTTTCAGTAGCTCCGGGTGAAGCTTGTCATCCCTTGCATTTATTGTTGTTAATAATGTCAGCTAGAATTGTCTGTTAAATTGAATTTTTCATTTCCCTTGCAATCTTGTAAAAATGGGGTAATGTTTGACCTGACCATCTAGTTGATTATGTAGTCTACTCAAACTTTTTGATGAGTGTAAGCGAAGGTTGATAAGAATAGTGAAGGTATTTTGATAGTTGAACCTTAATAGGGAGCACCACAATTTGCTTGATATTGTCTTTATGTATACAACACCTATTACCCTTTCCTCTGTCAATGTCATCTCCATCTAGTAGAATCTCTTTCCTAATTTCTTTCTTTTTTGGTTCACATGGTTAGCGTATAAACTCATTAAAAACTGCATATATGTCAGAATTTGGTTGCTTAACTTAATGGATTTTTGCATAAATATGTCCAGAGTAAATGATCCGGTGGCTCTAAAGCTGCTCAACAAGGCTGGGGAGATGCCCTCATTGGAGCCCCCAGAGGATGAGAGCATCAGAACCCTGTATGTGGGTGGCCTTGATGCAAGGGTATCTGAGCAGGATTTGAAGGATAATTTCTACGCCCATGGCGAAATTGAGTCTATAAGGATGGTGCTACAACGAGCATGCGCTTTTGTGACATACACGACCAGGGAAGGTGCAGAAAAAGCTGCGGAGGAGCTTTCAAATAAACTGGTGATAAAGGGATTAAGGCTGAAGCTGATGTGGGGTAGACCTCAAGCCCCAAAACCAGAAACTGAAGGTTCGGAAGCTGCACGGCAGCAGGCAGCTGTTGCTCATAGTGGGCTGTTACCAAGGGCAGTTATATCTCAGCAACAGAGCCAAATGCAAGCACCTGGCTCCCAGGACCAAGGCCCTGCAATGCACTACTACAACATGCTACCGCCACCTCAACCAGAGAGAACCTATTACCCTTCCATGGACCCCCAAAGGATGGGTGCGATTGTTCCTTCCCAGGAAGGGTCTTCCAGTGGGCCCTCAGGGTCGAGTGAGAGCAGGCCACCTTTGGAGCAGCAGCAACAGGGGCAGCATTATGCTTACCCCGCGATGGCCCCACCTCAAGGGCAATATTATTCCCATTATTACCCTCCTTATGGTTATATGATGCCCCCGCCTCCTTATCAGCAATACCAACCGCCGAACCAATCAACAGTGCCTCCTCCGCATCCCCCTCAGGCAACTCAGCAGTATCAGCAGCATCCTGTGCAATCTGGATCCGCACCCTCAAGTTCTGCACCTGTTCCACCACCTGCACCACCATCAGCTTCGGGATCTACACCTGGGGGCTCTGCTCCACCAGTGCCTTCTTAGTAATTTATTGTTGATCTTCGGCTGGAATTGTATAACATGCTTTTCGTTTCTCCTTTGCTAAGGTATGGTTGACATTTGTTTTGGTTGTAAGGCCTTTTGCAATCTGGCCCTTAGAAGGCTAATAATTGTAGTTTGCCTAATTCTTGAGCTTTTGATTATTAAGACCGGTTCATTTTGTGACTTCATGCTAGGTGAACTTTGAATGTGACATAGCACCACTCTGGTCATCGATTGCTTTATTAGTGCTCTTCATAGCTGGGTTAGTCAGCACAGTGATGGGAGGGAGAGTCTTGGGAAGGCAGAAGAGGCAGAAGCTGGATTTATTTTACTCCCCGAGGTTTCGGTTTTGGCTCTGCTATAGGGAAAATTATTTCATGTGTCGGTCACGAAAATGCCTCTACTGCCTTCCCAAGAATCTCCCTCCCATCACTGAACCGACTAATCCAGCTTTGAAGAGCGAACGTTGCTGCTTGTGTACCAAACTTGTTTCGAGAAAATTGCTGATGCATCATCGGGGCTTTTGGTGGAAAAGAGAATGTTTTCCTGGTGGAGTGATTTTTGCGACCTTGTATATGTAGCTGGCAGTAATCAACTCGATCAGATCGATGCTCAATTTCTTTCGTCTGATTCCTAACAAATGGCGATGGACTGTTTAATTAATATAGGTGGAGAAACACTGTTGAATTGTCGCTATTTTAACACTTCCTATCTCTGGCTTCGAACTTCATCAGACGTTTCATTGTTCTGATGGATAGCCTGGGGTAGTCCTAGAGACTTCGATATCTCTCGTGGATGGTCCTGATGCAACAACCTATCGTTTTCTGCGGTTCTCCACGATGTGGTCCACGGGGGGAGTTCACTGAAAATAGGGTGAGGGGTTAGGTACTGGTCCATATTCTCAACTTAACAGACCACGATGAGCTCCCACGGCATTTCAATTGTGGAGCATGATGCGCGCAATGAGGGAAGATGAAAGCGAGATGCCGAATAGGGAGCTCGGCGATCTCGTTCCTTTCCATTTTGGCCAGCATGTGGGCATCGATGGAGGAGGTGCCACCGCGGCGGATGAGAGGAGAAGAATGCTTGAGAAGTAATTATTATCCGGAGTCACATTCAATCGAATTGGCCCTAAAAATGGAATTCAGACATCCTTATGGGCAACTCGTGTTAATGGTGTCTCGTCCACAAAAATCTTCTTTGGAGGGAAGGATGAGATTGCGATTGGATATTAAGGGAAGCGGGATTGAGAAGGAGTGGTGGTGGTAGAGGAAGTTGGCAGATGTCGGAATGCTAGGAATAACTTTAGTAAAAAGGGGGAAATAAAATGTTTGAAAATATATTTTCTTTTGAACATAATATGGATTTTTTAAAGCAAATATCGAATTACAAATTTATTCTTTCAATAATCGTAATTAAATATTTATTCAAAATTAAAAAAGAGAGAATCAGAAAACGATGGAGTCGGTTGTTGCACTCCAACGACAACCAAAGAATTTTCACCAAGCGTAAGTTTTCGTCGAGAAGTAGAGAGCTATGTTTTTTACCTTTTTATTGCTTTCTTTGGCCAATTTTACTTTTTTCCTTTAAAGTTTGATCGCATTACAGCTACAATAATTAAGCAATGTATAAACGATACCTATAATGGAAAAGCTGACTTTGGCTTATATACTATGCACACGCTACGCACGTGGAATTATTTCCATTTTTTGTATGAATTATCCATTTTAAATTTGATTTATAGCTTTTTGTATGTAATTAAGTGTGGAAGCAAAGCAGCTTTTTTTTTTTTTTAAAAAAAAAAAAAAAAATTGCTATTCAGTGGATGGAAAATTGAAGGAGGAAAAATATACAATTTAAAATGTAGAAGCAATGGAGCAAATGACTATTAATGTAACTGCAAAAGAACCGCTATAACTAGCATATATTTTTACCATAAAACTAATGAAAATATGTCACATATTTGCTTTGAAACCTTCGATATCTACATCAACGATAAACGATAATTCATCTAAATTGGCAAGATGGACTCAAGTAGTACATATATGAAAATATTTATAATTAAATTGATTTGATTGAAAGGTTTAAGACTCAATTGATACAATTGTAATAGGTTTAAAACTTTTTTGATACTTTTTTTCTTGATTTTTTTGCATCTACTATAGTCGTAAAATGGGATGTTTTGACTTTTCAAGACATTTACTAAAAATCTTGAGGCTACTACACTCTTGAGGTCGAAGTACTTTCACAATGATTTCCCCAAAGGTGCCTCAAAGGGCGCATTACGTAATCATTTTATTTCTAAGAACAATTTTTTATCAAAAATAATTCTTTTCATTCTATTCATGAAAATAATTTATAAGCATTTAAAATTATTTAATAATTGTCCAAAATTTTTATCCTCACGAATAAAATTGTGTTTGATATTATTCTAAATATTTATAATTCAAACCATTTTCTTTTAATTTTTTAATAATTTTATTACTTTTTTATTTTTTTCTTCTTTTCTTTTATTTCTCTTTTTTTCAAACTTTAATCGATCGCCAATCTCAGGATGACTGGCGACTAGCTAGATGAGGGTCGACGATCTTGCCGAAGAGTTGCTAGCCCTTGGTGAGGCTACGTCTAGTTGGCCAAGCCTCACCAAGCCATCATGAGGTTGACCTTGCCTTGGTTGGGCGATACTGACCTTGCAATGACTTGGTGAGGTTGAGCCCCGCCAATGGCCAGGCGAGATCAAGGCAAGGTGAGGCTCGCTCAACCGGTCGTTGGCTAGCGGTGGTAGTGTGACATCCCGATTTTCCGGTTCCATTTTCAATAAACTAAGACGGGCATTTCGTTGGCACGCATATAGTTCTTTTCCTTGAGTCGGCCACTCATGTGAAAACTAGTCTATCGGATGAAGCCGTTAAGAAATTCTAATGCATTAGACTCGAGAATTTGGCCGTAAAGCGACCTTCGACCGAGCTAATCTGTCAAGGGTCATTACGGCACAAATAAAAGTCGATTAGAGACGGAGATAGGTCGACTCGAAAAGGCATGTGATCGAGTGTGGGTGATTCCACCGGATTGCATAATTCTTGTCGATCGACACCGGACCGACTTTTATATCGATTAGACTGCTGTGTTCGTAATTGAAACCTTTGAGATTACCCCGACAACCGTAAGTCGCTAATGTTTCAAAGAGGTACATTGTGGCTTGAGATGATCAACCACAGTGTCAAATGCATGAAAATTTCTAAAGGCTACCCGTAGGTTGGCCGCGCCAGATCGTGCCAAAGTGAAATTAACCGTGGAATTGAGATCGAATTCAGAAATTGGAAGTCTGGGTGTGTCACAAATCATTTCAAGATCATTGAATCATCTTTGGAAGATTTTTCATGCAAGCCGAGTTTTTCAGCAATTAAATCAGAAAATGGCTAATTTGGCTCGAGAAATTAGTGGGCCCGCTTTTTATCGTACTTTTGGGACTTAAGTTGGTTTTATGGTCAAGTGAAGATGTGAATTGAAGTGTGGTAACATTGAATTGATTTTATGGACTTAAATTTGATTCAATTGGAAGGGAATCAAGTGAAATTGGAGAATTGGTTGTACAAAAATTGGACCCCGGAGGAAAATGGAAGTGAACCCATTGGAAGAGGTTGTGGGGAGAGATTTGAAGTTAGTGGAGTATGACATCATGAATGATGTCATGGTGGGCCATTTTATGGGATTAAAGAAAGGCAAAAAGAAAAGAAATTAGCCCCCACTCCTTCTCTCTCTCCTCCCTCTCTTCTTCCTCTCTCTCGTTGCCTCTCTCCTCCATCTCCTTTGTGCGAAAATGGGAAGAAAATTGCAGAGGGAGAAGCCGAAGCAGCCCCTCACCGTCCGCCTCCTTCCCCGCTCGCACGCCGTCGTCGTCGCCGCCGCCGTGCGTCCGTCCCGCGCCGCCCGCGCGCGCTCGCCGGTTCGCCGATCCGCTCGCGTCTCCTCTCCGCCTCAGCTCGCGTCGCAGCTGCTGCACCAGCTTGTGCCGGAGCCGTTCGGCCACCTCCGGCCGCCGTTCGGGTCCCGCCTTGGTCCGGTTCGACCCCCCAACCTTCCCCGATCCTTCCCCATCTCATCCAAGCTCCGGATCTACCCTTCCTCGGCCTCAAACCGCCATGGACAGCAACCCAGAAAAATGGGTATGCAGCGGCTTCGTGGCCCGTTTTGGCCGTCTTCCCGAGCTTGGATGCTTGGCCCGCTTTGAGGAAAGTCGATCCTCGCGTCGTCCCCGTCGTTTTGGTTCGCTCGGCTCATTAATCCGGTGAGTTTAACTCACTAAATCTTGATTAGACGGTTAATTATGCCCTAAGTGTGCTTAGTCTAAGTTAAGCAAGTTTAGGTGGTTAGGTTAGTTTATCTGATTGATGATTAGATTAGGATGTTTAATTAAGTTAAAGTATGTTTAGTTTAAAGTTAAGTATGTTTATTTTTAAAATAAAACCTTGATGTGACATACTAGGATTTTATTTTTGAATTATTTAAAGATTTCGAAATTCAGGAAATTTATAATATTATATTAATTCCGAAATTATTAAAATATTATTATTTAAAAAAAAAAACGAAAAAATTATTTTTGACCCTAGGTTGCTCAGAATTTCGTGCCGATCATTCTTGTGTGTTCGGATTTTGAAATGATGGTCGGATAATATAAATTGAATGTGGATTGCGAAAAATGTGAATAATATTATTTAATTAATTTTCGGAATAAATTTAATTATTTAATAATTCGAAAAATTATTTTGGGACCCTAAATTCTCAGAATTTCGCGCTGATCGTCTGCTGTGCATTTAGAATTTGAATTTGATGAATTGATGTGGTGAATTGAGTGTTGATTATAATAAATATGGATTCTTTATAAAATTCTAAGTGTGGAAATTAATGGATGATTGGTCGTGATATGCCACCTATTAGAGGTCGCGCCCGATGGGGCTGTGATATGCCACCTATTAGAGGTCGCGCCCGATGGGGCCGTGATATGCCACCTATTAGAGGTCGCGCCCGGTGGGGCCGTGATATGCCACCTATTAGAGGTCGCGCCCGATGGGGCCGTGATATGCCACCTATTAGAGGTCGCGCCCAGCAGGGCCGTGATATGCCACCTATTAGAGGTCGCGCCCAGTGGGGCCGTGATTAAGAGTAATGATTGAATTGCTGAATTGACATGTAATCGGCCAAGTCGATTGATCGCTGAGACGATCCAAGTGGTTGAGTTATTTGATAATGTGATTGTGACATGGTTGTTTGGTTATCATAATTGCACGTGGTTGGTTTATATAAATTGTGCTAACCTGCAGATAAAGGCTGAGGCGAGGTAAGTCTTCTGTGTGATGTGGTTAGGCCACCCGGGGCGTATTTTCTTTCTAATAGGGGTTTAGAGGGTTGAACTTGCCGGAGACATCGTCTCATCCCGGTTGTGGGATTAAAATTTCAGTCCCCGGTGGACGGAGCGACCAGATAGCTTTGGTTGGCCTTGAGGAGTTGCAGCAGGTGAAGTCATAAGACGGAGAACGTGTCCGACTTGTAGGTGCAGAGGGACGGTTCCTTTATAAGAGCCTGGTCTTTTGTAGACTTTTACTGTAGGCTTCGTCTCGTAATTCGTTGAATTATGAAATTGATATGTGGTGGCTTTGCTTCCGCTTTTCTATCCCGTATTTTATTGTCGGGGTTTTATAATTCGTTCCGCTTGCGCAATATTAAATGAAATGGGGTCGGCGACACTACTCCTTTAATGTCGCATTCGAATGACCATGGTGGGATGTTGGCGCGCTCGAGGTTCGGGCGTGACAGGTAGTGGACAATAGAAGAAGAATAGAGAAAGAAAAAAACAAAAAGAGAAAAGATAAATAAGAAATTTGAATTGGCTTGATTATGGAATTATTCCCTAAACAAAGAATTGACTTTTTTTTATTCATTAATTCTATTCAAAATCTATTTTCGATAACAAAATAACAAAATCAAACATTATTTTGCAAGTTGCCAAAACATGTCCTTAGGCCTTTCAAATTTTTTAAAGATCTTATTTTATCTTGACAAACTTATCCATACAAACAATTTTACTTTTTTTCTTATAGTACTTTTTTTTTTCCAACCCCAGACCATATAAGATGAGTTGATAATGGCTAAAACCACAAAAATAAAAACATATAAAATAACAATAACAACAACATTTTTTTATTATTTTTGCTATTACTATTGTTATCATCATCACTGTTCTCATTCTTCTCATTATTGTATGGTGAAAAGGGGAAACTAGAAAACACGACGGACCACGGCTACGAGAAAAAAAGGCGAAAATAAAAGAAAAAAAAAGAAAAAAGAAATAAAAAAAGAAGAAGAAGATTGAAATGGATTTAAAAGGGGATTTCGCGTCCGCAGCTCTAGAAGCTTCCCGACCCTCCCGCCTATAAAAACCGCTCGCGTCGCTTCCGCTGTTGTATTTCGTATTCGCCATATCTGCATTAGCAATCTACCTGCAGAGAGATTGGCTAGAGTTCGAATCGAGCGGGGAGAAACTGCCGGCCGATCGATCGTGCGTTCTGCGCGAGCTTCGATTCGATTCTCCGGGTCGCCATCATCGCTGAAACGGTGAGCCTCTCGATTTCGCGTCTGTCCCATGCATGTTGTCCATCGCGGAGCGGGATGGATTGGTTTTCGATGAGTTCGTGGTTTAGTTTTTGGATTCTGGGCAATCCGCGACGGCGTAATCGGGAGTTTCTTTCTGGCCTGCTTTGTCGGTTTTTTTTGGCCTCGGGGTTATGTAATTTAGCGTGCATCGCGTTTTTACTTTGATGAACAATTTGTTTTAAATACGAAAATTTTATTTTCGAAAATAAAAATAAAAATAAAAATGCGTTTACTACAATTCGTAAATTTTTGTATTTATTCGTTTTTTTTTCCTCTCACGGATTGCCAAACTCCGACAGCCTACTGTCGCTCGCCTCCGGCCGGCCGCGGGAGGGGGCGGCGGCCGGCCCGCGGCGGCGTCGGCGGTCAGGCGGTGGCGACTGTCGGTGGTTGGGTGGCGGTGACGATGGTTGCTGATAGTCGGTGGCCGGTTGGCTGGCGGCGGTCGTTGCTAGGGAGAAGAACAAAGAAAAATAGAAAAAAATTGCTGCTACTTTTTTATTTATTATTTTTGTTTCAAATTTATTCCCCGTATACTTTTTTATTTTTATTCGGGAATAGAAAAATAAGACAGTATTACCGGACGGATTTATTTTATTTTCTTTTTTTATTCCGGAGAATAAAAGAACAAAAATGGAGAGAAAGTTACCATTCACAGCCTTAGTGTTTTGGTGGACCTTCTCTGAATTTGCTCGGACCTTGCGCTTTTTGAGCTAATTTTGCCGGATGTCGTTGCTGGATATTTGGAGTAGTGGGTTTGAGAATTACTGTGTTTTTGCCACTAATAGCTGGATCGGTTCAACCTTTTTATTGTCGGAGGCCTGCTGTCTGTAAAAAGTTTCTCCTTCCTCTGGCCCTTTTTTAAATGATTTGGGTGAGAATATCTTGTGATTTTTATTTCGGTAGGTATATTAAATACGATAGGTTCATTAGAGGGCATGAGAAGCTGCCTGCCCTTGTGAAATTCAATAGGAAAGAAAGGCAATCTCCGGTTGTTGCTAGGAGCTAAGGGAAGGGTCTTTGTAGCTTTGCTTGTTTCTCGTGTGGAATTATTCATGTCCGATGGAAGGTTTAGGTGCTTGATGTCCAGAAGGGTGGTTTTTCAGCTTTGTTTTGGATTTTACTTTGTTGAACAGGCTTATGAAATCTTATCTGTCATGTGATCAATTATTTGCGGACTATGGTCTAGAGAATAAACATCGATTGTTCAGAAATCATTGTTGTAAGGGATTTGAGATAAATTGCTGTACTGGTTGTCTGCTCCGATCTTCTCAAGCTTTTCTTCATCTTATCTGGAGGGTGTAATGAAATATTTACACTTATAACATGGTTGATGGCATTGTGGATACGAAATTTACCATGCGGGTCTTTTTTTTTATCTCTTACCAGATGTCTTACTCCAGAAGGTACGACTATTCTTGTTCTCCTTCACCTCGCCGGAGGTATGGTAGGTCAATCTCTAGGTCGAGGTCGGCTTCTAGGAGCAGATCAAGGTAAAGTGTAATGATAATCTTTCCTTTCTGATACCATTTGGTGTGTTGTTTTTTGAATGCTGATGTAATCCTCCCATTTTGGATATCAGGAGTGCTTCGAGGGATGTTGAGAACCCTGGCAACAATTTGTATGTTACGGGACTGTCCCCTCGGATTACAAAGAGGGAACTGGAAAAGCATTTTGCAAGCGAGGGAAAGGTGGACTTAAGTTCAATCTTGATCTGTGTCTCGTATTAATATTGTTTGGGAGCTTCTGCAAACCTCTCTTACTGTTAGTTCGTTGATGTGTAGGTGGTGGATGTGCATCTCGTGGTTGACCCGTGGACTAGGGAATCTCGTGGTTTTGGGTTTGTAACTATGTCAACTATTGAGGAGGCTGAGCGGTGCATCAAGTATTTAGATAGATCTGTGCTTGAAGGCCGCGTAATCACTGTTGAAAGGGTATGTGTTTAGCAATTGTTTTCTTTTGAAAGTTATCCTTTTCTTTTTCCTGATGGAGGTCTTGTTGCTTAAGATTGTGCATATATTACATTGCTATAAGTTTATTTGAAAGTTGTTTCTTTCCACTTGAAGTTTTTGTGGCAGCAGGTTAGCTGTGTGTAGCAGCTCTTCATCAAATTCCAAAAACAACTAAACAAACAAATCAAACACACGAAGTATCAGATCACTGGGGTTGTATGCCCTGCATATCTCTTTCTTTCTGCCTATTGAATTTAGATATCTTGCTTGTGTCATTTACTTGTTGCTACATCAGGAACGCATGACACTGTATACTTACTTTTTTCCCTTTATTTCCTTGTTTGTTCAGGTAACTGACGATTTATATTTGTGATGACAGGCTAGGAGGAGGAGGGGAAGAACTCCTACTCCAGGAAGGTATCTGGGGTTGAAGACTATTCGAGGTTAGATGGCTTGCATTGTTAATTGATTTGGACTGTTTGCTGTTGATTGCCCACTAACTAATGCTCCTAATGTTTTATTAGCGCGCCGGCGCTCTCCTAGTTATTCTCCCCGTCGGACTCCAAGCCATTCTCCCTATGGTAGGAGCAGGTCTCCTCGTGATTCATCTGACCGCAGCAGGAGTAGGTCCTACTCCCCTTACCACAGGAGGCGCAGATCGTGCTCTCCTTACTATGGTCGGCGAAGGGCTTATTCTCCTTATTCTAGTCGACGAAGATCATACTCTAGATCCCGTTCCCCTTACAGCAGGTCGCCAGTGTATTGGCGTGATCGGTCCTACTCTCCATATGATTCAAGGGACTACTCTCCAGATGATCGCTATCACAGAAGGAGCCGCTATCGATCTATTTCTAGAAGCGTCTCACCAGGAAGAGGGAGATACTCTAGGAGCAGCTATTCCCCGAGGCCGAGGAGGAGGAGATACTCCCCCAGCGAATCTCCAGAACCTAGGAGAAGGTCAAGGAAGAATTCTAAGCGGTGCTACTCATCCAGGCGCGGGCATTCGAGGGATAGCTATTCTTCTAGGAGTGTGTCTCCAAGCCATAGTGTTAGTGCAAGTTCCAGAGCGGTCACAAGGTCTAACACGCCAAGGTCATCGTCATCTTCAGCTTGAGTAATGTTCCTGTGGAGGGGGATATGTGGTTTGCTTGTAAGTCGTTTGGTTTGTCCATTCTGGGATTAGTCCTCGGCATTTCGAACTGGGAGTTCAGGATTTTGTGTAGCCCTCCTCTCGGGGAGGGAAACTCTTCTTTGGTTACTGCGTGCAGTTTCTCAAGTAGTTAGACTTATCTAATATGCGTCGGACTGCGACTTTACTGTTACATGGTCATATGTTTTTAGAACTTGTTACTATTATATGGATCCGACTCTCAACAAGACTTAGGAAAGGCCATATTTATGGTTAGTCTGAATTTTTCGTTCTAGGACAGTGGCCACGTGACCATGCCGTGTCGGCATGGTATGACATCGATCCTGTCCTGGCAGAGTGATTCGAGAGGGTTACGTGGGTCTCGTCAGAACCGTATGTATGAATATTCGATAATGAGAAAGAACTTTATTGCATTAGCAATTTGATGTTGTAAAACATCATGATCTTTCCAAATCTCATGGGATCGGGTGAATTTCCCGTTGCCGAAGGAAAGGAAATCCGATCTCCAAAGTCCTCGGATCCATACCCAGTTTGAGAAGGCTCTTTGCTAGTGCATCGATTTGCAAAATCATTTCGTGTCAACTACTGAGCACATCAACGGCCATGTAAGACTTTATCATGCATATAACCAAAATAATAAGATAAAAGATGTAATCAAAGAGGAGATTCAGCAGTATCCTCCCGAGGATTATTTTTCATGGTTTTGGGTTCCCTTTCTTGAAAACTACGGCTTTCGAAGTCTCAGGTGCCGCCCGATTCCAACGGCCTTCCTCGCGCTGAAGCATCTTTAGATAAAGCCTCAGGATGAAACCAGGATTAGCAGCTGCTATCCTTGCGGTGCTCGGGATTTACTCGCTTCTTCACAACCGGAATCCAGAAATCGCTAGTCCTCTGAGACGAATCGAAAAGAAGTCGAACAAATCATGCGAAGGGAGTGGCCAGTGGTCACTCTGCTTTACGAGCTCTGTGAAATGAAGCTTTACCCATCCATCGGTATAAAAGAAGGGAAGTCGGGCAAAACCAAGGCATTCCTTCCCAATAATATAACACATTTGAGCAAATGGAAGCTCGGTTATGCAGACACAAATTTATAGCTTTCACCCTCTTCAATGCCAAATGACGTCTTGCGATGATTTTTCGCATCCCTAACAGGATAATTTGCAGAATGAGGGATAGGAGAAGGCAAAGAGGAGGAAGTTGTTTCCCTGAATTCTTTTCGAACTTCCCATAGCACCTCGGCGCACTTCCGCATGGATGGCCTCAACTCTCTCTTGGGAGCAATGCAATGTCGAGCCAGTTTAAGGACGTTCTCCAGAGCCGAGACGGATGCTGGACTTCTCCGCAGTCGCTGGTCCATGACAAGAACTGCTTCTCCCTCTTTTAGTTTCTGAATTGCCTGCATATATGTACACCAGATGCGACCAGATCAGGCATACAAGCTTCTCTTTCAACTGGAATAAAACTGCTCTTTTTTTCCCTTGGATGTTCATCTCCTATATTGATAAGTCATAGACTCTTGGTCCTCCTCATATCATTAGATCGTCTTTCCAACAAAAGTTCGAATGACCAGAGCGATGCTCTCCCAAAGTCTGCTTACACGTCATGGTCCCTTGACTTCCTTTAAAGGGGATTGTTGAGTTTTCAATTCATTGATGAAGAATACGAAACAATGCATCTCTACTTGTGTCTCATGAAGGTGTGAAAGTGAAAAAATATTCTCCCGCTTACTAAACTCGTACGTCATAAGTGACTGACTTGCCTTGATTTCATTCGCATTAAAACATCGGAACTGGTAATGGTTTTCGTACAGCGTATGGATTATTATACCATGATGCAAACTTCTCAAGAAGGCTAGATCCTTCTGTGTCTTCTGAAATAAATTTGAGCTTTCAGTGCTACTTGATCAACATATTCCAGATGCCTACGGAGCTGTTTATCCGGGATGCAATTATGCTAAAGTGCTGACGGACATTTGGGCAGATTTCTACTGGTCACAATTTTGAGGTTCCTACGATCTGCCTTTCTGTCCAAGGTTCCTGCCATAGAATTATTTGTTTACGGGCAATCCGATGACTTGGGTTAAATTTTCTAATCCTACATTAATAGACTCTAGTATTCTCTTGTCTACCTAAAAGTTAGAAATAAAACAAAACAAAATATTTTCATCCCTCGCCTCCCTCTCTTTCAAGAATCAAGACAATAAGAGTTCTTTTCTTAGATTCAGAATGCATACCCATTTTATGGTTACTCTCTCCTTGAGTGGTTTCTTCGTTTCAATTGGGTGTCTTCCTGTCATCATTTCCATAAGCAATACACCGAATGAATACACATCACTCTTTTCAGTAAGCTGGTATGTCCTCAGGTACTCTGGATCCAAGTAGCCTGTTGATCCCTTGACTTGAGTGGAGATGTGCGTTGCATTAGGGTCTTCAGAAGCCAATCGCGCAAATCCAAAGTCCGTCACTTTGGCCCTTAGTTTCTCTGTGATCAGTATATTTGATGCTTTAATATCTCTGTGTATAATTGGAGGATCTGCAACAAAATTGCTCGTGTTAAGACACATCACTTTTCAATAAAGGCGGCACAGGAAATTATGATCGGGTAATTGACCAACATTCAAGATTCTCCTATTTGCAGTTGAGAAGTATCTGCATCAAAGCTGAAAGGATCAATTTTTTTTTTCTCGACCAGCTCTCTCTGCTAATATATGAGAACACAAAAGGGCACATCCATGGCATTTGAGATGCATCAAGGCCTACTCAATTTGAAAGCTAAATTGTTTGGTATTAATCCCATTAACAGATAGGACCAGTGCACGTACCAGAGTATGTGTGAAGATAGGCAACTGCATGAGCAATGTCAATTGCAATATCCAGACGCTCAGCCATTTCGAGTCCATTTCCCCCTGTGCATGATATGAAAAATGACCTGGTGAACTACCCAAAATAATAAGATCAAATCCTGCTCACGGAACAGTATCATGCTAGAAAATCAATATCTAATGAACAACTGAAACTAATTCATGATTATAACCCGCCAAAGTCTAACATGTGTTTTGTGAATAAGAACGGATTATCTCTGGTTGAAGATGTCGACCCAATAAATACTAGCACTAACAGCAAGCAAATAAAATAAACAATAACATCTGAGAAGGGCCAATTTTATGGCTTGTGTGATCATATGAAATCTGAAGCAAAGAGCTGGTTACACTTGAGTCTCTCTCTATCACCTTCTATTTCATCTCCGTTGGGATCGAGTTACAAATAAATTTATTATTCTGGTTCAGAAGATAAAAAGGACATAAGAGGTAAGTTATCGATAACATTGTCAAACACGTCACTGTATTCACTCACCTATATCGACTTAAAGCTCACCAATTACATGGTCTTTTCAATGCATACTTAATTGCAAGCTTCAGGAATGAAAGATGCAGCTAGCTTACCATCGAGGTGCTCCCGCAGCGTTCCACCGCCAATGTACTCTTCCACAATGATCTTCTCATCTCCATGTTCCAAAAATCCGTACAACCTTACCAAATTAAGATGCTCTATCTTCGACATGGTAAGGACTTCGTTCTTGAACTCAGATGATGCGCGCAGATTGAGTATGGTCTGTCAAAGACCATTCAAACCGAGTAAGCAAAATCCACCGCAGAAGGTCAAGGTCCTATAATCTCTTCCTACAACTGCTGTTACATGACTGAAATCAATCCAAACACTTTCTCCCTATTTCTCCCCTCTTAGACACCAATTCCAGAAGCACTGCAAACAAATTCGAGCCATGTCTTTTTCATGATGACTTATGATGAAGCTTACCTTCTTGGCGCGCTTAATGGCGACCAGCGATCCGTCCCTGAGTTTGCCCTTGTAGACCGTCCCGAACCCGCCTTCCCCGAGCAAGTTCGACGCCGAGAAGTTCCCCGTGGCCTTGGCGATCTCCTCCATCGTGAAACATGGCGGCGCGACGAGCCCGCCGCTCGGAGCAATCGAGGAGCCAGAAGAGGAGGCGTACGAGAAAGACGACCTCGCCGCCTTCGACGAGCCCGTCCTAGCGGTACCTGTAGAACCTGCAGAACGTCGTCAATCCTTCCTTTCGGGGGCGGACACGATCCGGCCAATCAGCCGAGGAGTAGAGAGTGGAAAGCGGACTTACAGGAGGCGGCGCTGACCTGCCCGCCGTCCCCGGGACCGCTGGGGACGGCGGGCGGCGAGGAGGCCGTCCTCTTGCGGCGGAGGCGGAGGAGGGCGGCGAGAGCTCCGGAGGTTCTCCTGGCGGCGGCTTTGAAGAAGTCCGCGAAGGAGCGGCGCCGGCGGTCGCGGTCGCCGCCGCTGCTCATGGCTGTCGTTCGGCTTTCAGCAGGATCGACTCGAGCCTTCGTCTTCGTCTCCTTCGCTCTTCATGTCCGGACGGACGGGGAGATTCACGTGCGATGAAATGACGTTGTTGTCCTGCGGGAGGACGACGACGACGACGACGACGACCGATTCAAGCGACGGGTCGAGCTCGAATGACGGCTACTGGGTTTGAACGAGACAAAGTTTTACCTGACCGGTTTTCCATTTTTATCTTGGTAACGAACCGAGTCAACGGACTGACTCGGGGATGCAGGCTCCAGTCCAGTAGATCGGATTGCATCCCCGGTGAGCGACAAAGATTTTGACTTGGGATTCTTCTGCGGACACGGTTTCAGCCGGACCAGACCGGATCGGAGCACCGCCGTGATGAAAGGGTCTCAAATTGGCCAAATTCCAAAAATGGAAGAATCCGAACTACAAATGATTACATCGCTTCTCCAATAATCTCAAAAGAAAATCAATTCTGCCAGCATTGTGTTTGAGATTTGTTTGTAAAAACAAATTAAGTGCATTTCCCTTGTCTCACTAAGAAAAATGGGAGAAAGTGGGCCAATTAATAATTGTGGGATTTCATTTATGTAAGTAAAGCAATGATTGGGTGAGGCTATACCCCATCATATCCGTGTGCGGGTGTGGAAATAATTGCGCGATTTTGGTGTATCCGTGATTTGCGGTTTAATTAGCACTAACCCATTTCATTATTTTATTTTTTATTTTTATGTTATTCATTTTTAATCAATTCAAAGGTTGCCTTTTGTTTTTGAGAATTTTCGGAAATTAAAATATATAAATGAAAATTTGAAAATTTATTTAATATATATATTATTCCGAATTTTTGCTTGTGACAATCTTTTTTTTTTTTTTTTTTTGAAACAATCTTTGAAAAATATACTTATTCAATTTGTAACTTTTCCCGAAGGGTTGTAATTGTTTGTTTTTCAACTTCTTATGAATGGATGCATTTGTTCAATTAGGCAATTTCGAAAGGACTCGTTTGTTCATTTTTTAAAATTTTCTCAAAGAGTTGTCTGTGTTTTAAGAGTGTTATATAAATATATAATGTCAGTTTTTGAAAAAACTAGAGTGATCATTTTTCATCCTTTCGAGCTTTCTTTACGAAAAAAAAAAAAAAAAAAACTATGACTATTCTTTTAATTGTTTTTTAGAGAGATTTGGAAAAATACTATCTAGTATTTCTCATTTGAGATTTTGTTATATTCTATAGGATTTTTTTCAGTGACCATTAGTAACGTTGTGGGGGCAAATAAATTCTTAAAGAAAGTGATATCACTCCTTAAAGTTTGACTTGAGTATTCTAAAGATCCGTCTTCATTGTTCTACCCAATTCGAAGCCATATTTTACTAATACATTGAGCATGATTAAAAAAAGATGGAAGAAGTGAAGTGAAAGTCATAATAAAACTTGTCATGAAAGCCATAATGAAATTTGTCATGGAAATATAATTGAGTTTTAGAACTTTAAAAAATGATCAAATTCTAAAATTCAAAACTTATCACAACAGTGTAATTGAATTCTAAAATTTTCAAAGAATGCAATTAATACCAATTTAACAAGTTTTACGATATGATTGTACTTTCTTGATAAGTCTATAACATCCGTTACACTCAATTACTCAATTGACTTGAGCCAAGACCTTGGAGAGCTAGTTGACTCAATTTCTCTAAAGCGTCTAGTTCCCAATTCCTTTTGAGTGAGACTTATGCGCGTTGCCTCCATTTGAAAAAAAAATCAATTTTGTTAGATAAATAATTTAAACTGCCATCGTTTCTTATATCAATGTGAAAATTCTCGGACTTTCTTTGATTATTTGAAAGATGAGGTAATTTTCATCCTACGCAGAATTTTTTTAAATTTTATATTTAGGGCAGATTTGGCCATTTCGAAATGAATCGTGGGGTAAGGAATGAAGATATTGCCGTTCCATAAAAGCCCCAGTCACTTCAGATGCAGCTGTGATGCAGACCGGGCCTTCAATCTCCAGACACTTCTAATATCATTCGCCCCTTCCTAGTGGTGCCGGTAGCCTTTCGCTGTCTTCCTTAATTTACTGTGTCCTTCTCTCTTCGATCAGTGCTTTTCTCACCTCGCCACGCTCCCTTGACATTTGTGCCCTCCTCCGTTTCTGTCTTCCTTCATTCCTCTTCGTTCTAGGAAGTATACTAAACCCCCATAGAGCTTCCGTCCATGATCGGTGGTGTCCCCACTATAGATTCCACGGTTGCGTGCTGGGACGAACTGACCATGGACGTGCGAGGGCCTCGTGCGTTGTTATCAGTATATATGTAGAACCCTTTGAGAATTTAATCGTAAGGAATGGAATTAGCGCGTTCCCATTTTGACCGAACCCGAATTCAGTGCTCGATGTGGGGGACTAGCCTCTCCCTGGGATTTCATCCTCAGAAGTACAAAACGCGGCAGGACCTAACTTCCCACGCACGGCAGTGATGGATGCGACAAGACGTGCTCTACCCAGCCAATGGACCCTCAACTGATGGAAAATGTTGGCAACTTGCTGGTTCCCATCTTTCGCGATGGTCTTGATTCTAGGAAAAGTACAAATATTTATCTCATCATGTCGATGCGATAAGAAATTGTGGGAAAACAAAATCTGTGGCGTAGAGTAGAGTGTATCAAATTTTCTCCACTCCTATCCATTGTCATAGCAGGCCAACCTAATTGACGGTTGTGGCTTCATCACTCATAAATGATAAAATTGTTATCCAACGGTTACTGCAGACCCAAAAGAGGACAATGGCCATCGAGCAGTTTGAACCAAGCTAAGAACAAACCATATTCATCTGTGTTATTCATCTATGTGCTTGAGATGGTATTATACATTGAAAGGAGAATGACAGTAAAGCCTACCTTTAGTGGACAACTGCTTAACCATCTCAAAGAACTAAGATATCTGCTTCAAGGGAACCCCTAAATCAAACTGATCTCACACACATCAACCCGAGAAATCAAAACAGTTAGAAAGATGCCTATACTTTATATTTCTTTAATGCCAGATTTTTTTTGTTTTTTATGATCGAATAATGCCAGATTCTTTACATGGATTTACCAGAGGGGACAAAGATCTTCACGTGGGATGAAGATGTTGGTACTTGATACCCTCTTGATATGAATGATTGAAGGTTTCCCTGACAGGCGTTATCTACCATTCTTCCACGATGAAGATGTGCGGAATTGACCTCTGCTGCCTGGGGCTGTGTATCCAGCCGATGCAAAGGCACTTCTCATGAAACTGTTGACCCAGAATGCGGTGACAGATCTGTTAAAAAAAAACTGTGAGATGATAGAACTGCTCTCTTAGGAAAGAACGATAGCAATCCTAGCACATTCCACAGACTAGAATGTTTAGGTAATTTATTGAAGTTGCCAAAGAAATAAGCTATCCTTATATGTGTTCATTTTCTGGTACTTTTATCTGAAAATAGCAGAGTGACCTAAGCACAAAATTAGTAGGAAAGAATGGGCAAACATACAAAGAGGAATAGGTGATACTGACCTGTCTCATCAAAATTTATCCTCTCTCCAGTAGAAAAGATATCCCAAAAAATGGCAGCAAAAATATAAAGTATTGAGGTAAGCAACAGAAATCCTCTGAACGAACCAACTAATTCAACAAAGAAACCAGCTCCAACTGTTCCCACAATAGCTGCCAATGTTCCTGCTGTATTTGACAATCCTAGAAGCACAGATAGGTATTTCTTTCAGAAGATATCATAAGTCCTAGAGGCGATTAGTGCAACTAAAGAGACTGCAGCAGGGCACATATCAAAGAATGAAATTCACAGACCTGGAGTATGTACAGATTGCAGTACAGCAATTAAAAAAAAAAAAAAGGAAGATGAAAACCTTGCTAATGCTAGCGTTAGTTACAAATTATGCATGAAACGCCTCCTCCCTCATCAATAGAAGCCTTAAAGCAGCGAAAGAAGTGCATGCGCTATTAAATATTAAAAAGCATGAGCTTTTCCTTCAAGAGGAGAGTGATAGAATGAGCCTTGAATACTTTCACTTTTGTAAATCCAAGTCATGAGAGCCCCCGATGACATGACTGGGTAATTACTAATTACTGAAGAAGCATGGAAGCGATTTGAGTCAATATTCCAAACATACCATGTAGAACACCTGAATACTTTGGAGAGATCTCCTGTTGATAGAAAGTGAAAATACATGGTTACATACAAGAAAGAAAGATTATAGGTGATGACTGTAGATTTTGCTTGGAAAGCAACCTGTAAGTTCACAAGAAAGCCAGAGTGACTGAAAGACTTCAGCCCGATTGCTAAGGTAAGCCAGGCAGATGCAATAGATGGTTGCTTGGCTGTAGTTAAGCCAATAAGAGCAATCCCAGGACCAATGAATCCAATTGACTGTAAAACGAATATACAGAAGATTCTTAATGGATAATAGTGTTTGTAAGAATGAAAGGAAGGATTGGACAGAAAAACCATGTGTCCAGTATTACATAATTGTACACAATCAATATACACATCTACTATGATACTATTGCCAATTCCTAACGGTAACAACGAAGCATAAATTCATCAGCAAAGATATATCGTTGGTGTGCAGTGCCTGACAAATCTCATGACTTTCGTTAAAAAGAACCTTTAACAGGAAAAAAAAAAAAAAAAAAAAACCCACAAATATCATTGATAGTTTGCTTCAATATCCACTGAACAAGTCCAAAGCCAAAATCACAGTCACCATAAAATTCCCAAGTTGATGAATAAGAGACATTTATGCAGTGAGAGCAAGTAAAGCAGTTTCCAAAATGTCAGACGATAATTATGACAGCAAAGGAAAGTTGGCCAAGTCAAGAGGAAATGCACAAAAAAAAAAAAAGTTAAAGAGGAAAACCCACCTGCATAAGCTTGCGAGTCAAAGAGATGCTTGTGCCTCCTTGTATCAACAAGTCTGACCACATACCACCTAAGTACCCAACAAATGCCATCACACTCCATGGAGCAGCACTGTACCATGCTGCTTGTCTAAGGTCAACGTGATAGACCTGTCACAGGAACATATTCAATTGAAAGTAACTAGATGCACCAGCATACAATTGATCTACAGCTACAAGCAAAATGGTCCCATACCGAGTAAAAGTAGATTGGCATCCATGAGAGAATGACAAAGAAACCCTACAGCAACAATAGGAGGAAAGCACTCGCAATTAGCATAAAGAATTCACTGTATTGATATGAGGATATCTTCTTTTATGTTCCATTTTGCGCCCCCCAAAAAAGGGATATACTGGTGATATTATCCGCATGACATTAGCGGTGATGCTCTACGTGGAGTCAAGACGTGCATTACCCAGCTGTGCATGGCATTAGCAACAATTAGGCACCATGTAGGCATCTTGGATAGCAGGCGCTTAAAAGGAGGGATCATGCTACTTCTCTTGCTTTTAGTATCTGGCTCTGCGGGTTCATGCCTCCCACTCCTTATGTAATTTAGCTCATATTTTGATATCTGAGGATGCTGGTCAGGAGTGCTTGTTATTGCAGACAACCATACCAAAACCCAGAGAAACCCAGACAATCCGAAAATAAAGAAAGGCCCATATATTCCACCTTGTGACATAAGAATTGGAGAAAGGGTGAGTCCTATGGCATTTCCTAGTGTAAAGCCACCCATTGCAATACTGACGGCTCTGGCTCGTTCGGCTGCTGGAAACCATCTAAGATATCCAAACATCACTTCATTGTCACAACACATTCAAGCAGCAATAAAAAAGCACGAGTAACAAATAAGAGATTACTTTTTACTAAGATAGAAGATGAACAGATTCGTATTTTATTACCTTGCTACCATTTTGTTCATGCAAGGAAGAGCCACACCTTCTGCTATGCCAAGTAAAACACGCATCGCGAGGAGAGCGAGTAAAGAAGCTTCAGCAGCCCAAGGGGTAAGAAATGTTGCTAGGGACCACAAAGCCACACCCCATGCCATGACAATTTTACCCCCATAGTAATCCACAAGAGCTCCTCCAGCTATTGGTGATATCAAGTATCCCCAAAGGAAAGACGACTGGGGCGAGTGTTGACACAGGAATCAATTTCAACTTAAGAATCAAGAATGTATCAAATGCCAAACAGATAAAAAGAAAAGAAAGACCTCTTGTAATCAGTTGTGGGCAAACACATTGATAAGTCACATTGGTACTAAACTAACAGTCCACTTCTCTACCATTAATAACTCATGGTTGAGAATTCACTTAGTAAGTACTACCAGACACAGAAAAGTGAGAAACTTAACAGAAAGGTTTCTGAATCCCATGGAAAACAATACGAAAGATATCATATTTATTTTACAACAACTTCGTTTTAGATTAATGCTTTGCAACTGCAGGCGAAATCTTCTTCTTTTAGGCTGAACAAGGAACTAATAGGCTAACAGCGAAACGCAGATACTGAGCCAAGTAAAATTCAGTCAACGAAGTGAAGTGTCTGATGCATTCGATTCGGATCACGAAAAAAGAACTGAAGCAAGCATTTTCCAAAGCAGCATTAACAAAGAGAAGCGGAAACCCAACCTGAACGATGCCGGCGAACGATCGGCTCCAACCGTGCGAAAGCGACAAAGGCACGATAACCACGGACATCACCACCCGGTCCGCATTACAGAGCGCCAACGCCAAGGCTAGCATAGCGACCACCTTGACCCTCTCGGAAGTGATGAACTCGACAAAACCCGGAGCTTCCGCTGCTTCCTCGTCGGATAACGGACCGGACGGAGCGCCGCTCAGAGAAACCCTAACCCCCCGAGCCGCGAACTCCGGCGTCGGCTCCACCGGCCCGAGCCCGCGCGGGGCTCTCGGGGAATCCGGCGACGGCACAGGCCAGAAGCATTTCCGCCTCGAGGTGGCGCCGGCGCGCAACGAGACCCTGAACGCGGCTGATCCGACGGAGATGGCGGGCCTCCGGAAGTAGCTCGGAGGAGGAGGAGGAGGAGGATGGGGAGAGGGGAGCGGCGGCCGCCGGAGAGGAGAGAGGAGGGAATCCATCCCGAGAGAAGCGACGGCGACGGCGACGGCGAAGGAGGGAGCTTAGATGAAGTCCATGGCGGCGAACCGAACCGATGGATTTTCAGTGCGCGTGCTTGTGGCGTTGAGTTCTTTTTCAACGTCGTCTTCTTCTTCCTGTAGCGAATTTTGCCGGGGAGAGATTGTTTCGCCGCTTCACTGTACAGAGAAACTCCCAAAATCTCCGAAGGGATTTATGTCCCAGCTCCTCCTTTTTCAATCTTTTAGGATTTGGCTATGATGAGGTGGAAATGTCTATCCTTTACAAAGCATTAATATAATTTATTTAATAACTTTGGTTACTTATTGTTTATATGTTAGTGAAATTTATCGTATTAATATCTGTTAACTAATGAAATAAGATGAGCACATCTAAATAAGTCGATATCTATCGACTATTAGTTCGAGTTCATGATTTTGCTATTAGAAGTTAGAATATTGTTCAAATATTTTATATGTTAGCTGGAAGAAATAAAATATATATGTGTATATATGTAAATAGACAAGCTGATTAATAGCACAAATGAGAGTTTCAGAATTCAAATATAATAATTAATTGAAATGCGTAGTAACATGATTGATTAAATTATATTACACTATCGTCCTCGTAAATAATACATGGACCACGTGTTAGGGTTTTATTACAAATATCAAGAACCAACGATTAAACTAATTAAAATCTAAATATTGGGTGTACAGGTTTATTACTTATCAATAATTTTATTTCTACTGGAGAATTCTTTAACTAAAACCATCGCCAACTTGTTCCATGGATATTAACATACCTTATCATGCACGTGCTAAGGCTTGTCAATTTGTGAGAAAAGAAGTTTGTGATTTAATGACATATTAGGTCTGAGTGGAAGTATTTATCATAAAGTAAAGTTGTCTAATTATGAAAAGAAATCTGCAATTTGATAAGAATGGACACCGGATAGCAACTATTCCTTTATGCGCAATATAAAGTGTTTGAAATCAAAAGCGAATGATTGTTTTTAAATTTCTCGTAAAAAATTCGCAAGATCGTCATCGCCCGGATAGCTTTCACAAAATGAATTTTAGTGCGTCCTTTTTTTTTTTTTTTTTTTAATCTATGTTCTTGCCACCTAATTCTACTTTACGGAAAAAGTGGTGGCGGCCTGATGGGCTCTCCGAAAGTTGGGTCACATCACTGTCGGACCAAGTTCGCCTTCCTCAGTCGGATAGTCGATCATTTTCGCCCGTATAATAGTGTCAAAACCAACCGGTGCATCTTTCAGGAGGGAACCTGTCTGCATAGATAGGATTCCAGATTTCTCACAGAAATTAATTTCGGACTGCTCGATATGAGCAGTTAAAAAGTAGCATGCGATACTTTTAGGACATGGCCTAATTGAATCAAAGGCACGACATGAGATCCATGCATCGATTCAAACAAAGAATTCCTGGAAGAAGATGATGCACAGGTTTTGCTCGGCAGTCTAGACAAGGAGAATGTTGACGAGGCAATGAGAACAGACTAGCATCGACAAAAGCTGAGGATACAAATGGCGCGTTTGGTAACGTTTCTATTTAAAAATTATTCTGAGAACGTAAAAAAAAAAAGTGTTTAGTTAAAACAATTTTTGACTAGAAAAATACGTTTAGTAAAAACTTGTTTAGGAATAAAAAATAATAAAAACATGTTTGGTAAATTTATATTCTTTTTTATTTCTTTTAATTTTTTAATATTTTTATTTTATTTTTCATTTTATCCTTTCTTTTTTTTTTTTTTCTTTCCGCCGGTCGCCAACCTCCGGCGACCGGCCTACGGGGTGGCAGCCTTGCCTTGGTTGGGCGAGCTCGCCCAGCCATGGCGAGGCTGGGCCTCACCGGACGGCGAGGCTCGGCCTCGCCGGGGGCGGCGACGCTCCGGCGAGGTCGCCCGCCGCCCTCGACGGCGACACCAACCCTCGACGGCCGATTGCCGGTCATGGTCGAGGCCGGCAACCGGCTAAAGAAAAAAGAAGAAGAAAAGAAGAAGAAAAGAGAAGAAATAATTTTTTTTTTTGTTTCTTCAAAAGTGTTTCTCGAACAAGAAACAATTTTTTTTTGTTTCTTATTTATGTTTCAGATGTGTTTCTGGGAAAAAAAAATAATTTTGGGACAAAAATGCAAACAAATAAGTTTATGTTCTTTTTTTGTTCCGAGAACAAAAAAACAAAAAAAAGTGTTCAGAAACAGAAAAAAAAAAGAATAAAAACATGCAGGCCCAAAGATGACCAATCCAAAGCTTTCTAAATATACAACTTACAGCATATACATGATGCCCCCCATCTGAGCCATTTTTCACATCCTGAAACCCAGAGAAAGGTTCATGTATCTTTGAGACCAGTGTCCTGTCGCCACTGGCACGCTAGACCGCATTCTCAGGTTCAACTCTAAAAAAGTGATCACATTTTGCTAGCATGCACATTGAACAACGAGTGACGACCTTCAGCAATTATCTCCCCTGTTGCTTTGTTCCTCACGAGTACAATGGTTGCAGAAAAGCCCCCTTTCTGTCCTAAGACCTTGAAGTGATCTCTAGCTCATCCTGCAATTCAAGTTGGAAATCCATCACTGTCCACGAAGTATGAAATCATATTCAAAAGGCTATACTGTAACAACCAATACAAACCTAGTGTCCGAAAGTTGTGGAGACCTAGTAATGCAGCTGTATTAGGCTATACTTACTCGAGATTTCGGTTTATTACTTCATCTTTATGCCAAATAAGAGCTCTAGTAGTGAGGATGGAGCGAGATGTTCCCTTTGAAAAGGTCATGCATGCTGGTTAATTGTTCCAAAACTCAATAACTTGGCTGGCAAGTTACAGCTACCAAAACACATTTCAATGATGTAGGACTCTCTGATAGCAAAAAATGAAAGATGAGAAAAGAAAAGATCATTGACAACGCCATCCCCGACAATGTTTGTGAAACCACCTCGTGCTGCAAAAAATCTCCTCCTTCCAACAACTGTGATCTTTAACTGTCAGGCCATTTATAAAAGATGAGACTTTAGGAAAAGGCCTCAATAACAGCTTGAGGCGATCAGACCCGACCTAAAACAGAGAAGCCTGAACTATATAGGGTCAGAGTGGAAAAGAACCATGCACAGATGATTAGCTAAGTCCAGCACTTGAAGAGCCCCAAAAAATCAATCTAAGTAGAATATGCAAACAAGAAGGCACTTTTGTGTTCCATTCAGACACGTCGGGCCCCAAAGGAAACCCATCGGATATGCAAACAAGACACGACCGCGCATTACATTCGCGTCCAAAGAACAAGGAGGTGCGCCGTATATACATTCAAAGCATCCACTGCGCCTCAAGAGGATAGAGTCAAAAGGCTTGCTTACATCGACCTTGGCCGCCGAGAGGTAGGAGATGGACATGTTGACCGAGACACTGATCGGGATACCCTCGACGTGCACCACCGCGTATCCCATTTCATCGACCATGTTGGCGATCGCACCTTGAGCCAAGTTCCCATTCCTATCCTGTCCCAAATTCATTTCAAAACATGAATTGCAACTAAAAATCAATCTGTAATATCGCAAAAACTTAGCCAGATTCCAAAGCATCATTCTGGTAGCTACTGTCTCCCATTAACAGCAGCAGCAGCAGCAGTACCTATCCATCTACCGCGATCAGCAGTATGAATTAACGTGGATCCACATTTTTTCCAGCAAAATTCGAGCTCGTCCTCTCGAGTTCATCACCGAAACTGATAATCGTCGCCGAAAGGCAACGCGCGATTCGGGGTGAAGCGGGACGACGCGTCGTTTTCGGAGAATCGGGAAAGGAGAGGGCGAGGGTTTCGAGGGACTCACGGCGAGGCGAGGAGGGACCTTGAAGGAGCAGACGACGAGCCCCGGTTCGACTCGGTCGACCCGGAGGCCCCTCAGGGAGAAGTTCTCGTAGAAGCTGGGCTTGTCGCCGGCGCGGCGAGGAGGGACGGCGAGGCGCGACACCGCCTCCGACGTCTCGTCGGGAACGCTGAGGAATTGCTGCGCCTTCTCCATCGATGGCGGTGGGCTCGGCGGTTGGGGAAGAAACTAGAGTTAAAGCTTGGATGGGGAATGCGAGCATGGGCTCGGTGGGCCCTGGCCCGAGAAACGTTGCGGATTCGAAATTGGGCCATGAGAAGCCGGACTCGCGTTAGCCCAACAGGGCTGAAAGTTTTTTTTTTTTTTGGGTCAGTAAATAGGGCTGAAAGTTATTTATCGTTAATTTATGAGATAAGTGCGTTTGAAGTCCTAAAACTTGTTATAAAAGTACAATTGACTTCTTAAACTTTTAAAAAAAAATAATTAAGTCCTAAAAGATCACGAAAGTTAATTGAATCTTAAAACTTTTAAAAGGTCCGATTAAATCCTAAAAATTGTCACGAAAATACAATTAAATCATAAAATTTTAAAAAAAGTGCAATCAATGGAAGGACTTAGATTGGATTAAATTAACAAGTTTTAAGATTTGATTGTATTTTTTAAAAATTTTATGACTCAATTGCACTTTGTGACAAGTTTTTGAACGTAATTACACTTTTGAAAATTTAAGGATTTAATTGCATTTTCATGACAAATTTTAAGCTTCTATTGCATTTATCCCTTAATTTATTAATGGTAATATGTACTTTAGTTAATTTCATTCTATTTATTTTCTATATATATTTTCCAATTATTCATGGAAATTGAGGGTAAATAAGATATTTCCTTCGTAAAGGTAGGATGAAAATATAATTTCTCGGGGTGGTGGGTCTTTCATTGACATTAGCGCCCATCACTTACCCTCCGTTACCCGCTGTCGGGTTTCGTGTTGCAGTGTTTGCGGTGCGCGGTCCATGGGCCATAAAAAAAAAATCAAATATATATATATATATATATATATATATATATATATATATATATATATAATTTATCCTCTTAAAAATCATGTGTATTACAATGCTGAAGGAAAAAAAATCGAAGAATTAATGCTTGCGGCAAAATGAAAGTTCAAGGCTTGTCGTGTAGTGTTGAAAGCTAGGGGCCATAGATGCGGAAAATGATTGAAGGGCGTTTTGTGTAATTTCGTTACCTATTTTTTAGGTTGGGATGAGTCAAGCTTCCTCATTAAATGTCTTCGCTCAAAAAGTTTGTACTCTCGTGCCTTGAGCCACGTCCAACAACTTTGTGGATCGCCAAGCCCGTGATTAGATTTAATCATAAATGAGAAAACGTGTACCGCCAATTTGGTTCTCAAATTTGAGAACGTAATTGAGCCAAGTAAAGTAGATATACTATCAAGGTTGATAGTGACTCACATACTTGATGCTTGAAACTTGACTCAAGCTCAATTGTGTGTTAAATTTTTTACTCTAGGTTAATTTTCAGTTAGAAAATTTGGATAACCCAGCTTGATTCAACTCGATCATAGATACTTGAAATTATGTCAAATTTAAGCTCATAAAACTTGAGGGCGAGCTCCGGTTTTCTTTGTAAATAAAAAAATGGTTTGGTGGTTAGGTTTTATTAAATTCGAAATTTATCGAGCTGAGTATTGACAAGCCCAAGCTTGCCTTAGCGAGATGCTCGAATAACTCGAATTCCACCTCGAAATTCAGGCGAGTCGATCTCGATTGGTCATCCAGTCGAACATAGGAGTCATCCAGCCAGCCCAACCGATGAGACTTGGCAAACAAAAGAAGAAAAGGTCAAAAACAAAGGGGGCAGTGAAGGAGTAGTTCACCGGTTATGAACAGCATTTAATGAAGGTTCCAACAACAACGATGTTTCGGCAAGTTGCACTGGTTCCGAGGCCAGAGATGGTTTTGGTCTTTAGCGGAGTTGACTTAAAAATAAAAAGAAAGAAAACAATATTGGGACGCGGCAAAATTAAGAAATGATTTCACGAACGGGTTGTCCCCATGGGCTCTTGTCTCGTGCCATCGTAACCCGCGAAAAGTTACCGAATATCGATACGGCCCTTTGCACGAGCTTTCAAGGCTCGGGCCACATCGGTTGGCACCGCCTCTTTTCTCTTTTTTTGGTACAGTCGAACGTTGCCGAGGGGCAAAAGAAAGAAATTACATTTTTTTTTACATGTTAAGCAAATAGAAATAGTAAAGATTTTATCGTGCACGACATGTATATGAGAAATGAGAACCTTTCTCTCAATAAACATTTCCTTCTAAGTATGGTTAAAGAGTATCTTGGAAGTATTAATAATACCATTTTCTTCATTCGATATACATAAGACAACCGTATATATTCATCATATAGTTGAAAATCCATTTACAATGAGATTGCTCAAATTTTTATTTTGATATTACAAATGTAATTTATATTTCTTAGTTTTTTTTGTCATCAAATTTACAAAAAAAACATTAGAAAGTAGGAACTTAATTTGAAATTGATGCAAAAGACATCTCAATTATTTTGTTATGGATAACACTTGAGAGAAGGAAATTAATTGTGAAGATCTTAAGTTTCAAAATGCATTTATATTGGTGCAAAAAAAATGTAAAATAACTAGAAGATGACTAGTTAAAGACATATTTTGTGTTAAGAGATTTATTAATTGTTAGAATCTTTATGGGTTCATTGTAGCAAACTTGTCAATTTCAAAATCTTTAAATTATAGGTAGATTTTGGTAATCATAACTCAAATTGAATATTTAGTGCAAGTATGAAATTGTTATTATGATAATAAAATTATTGAGTATTGAATCTTTACAATACTAAAACTCAACCTCAATAAATCATAAGTCACAATCAAACCTTCAATATCAAACCTCACAAGTCACAATCAAATTTTAAACATAAAACCAATGTTAAAGGGACCAAGAATCAGAGACCTCATTTTATAACAATTGCCATAAAAAAAGAAAAAAAAAAAGAGAGACCAAACAAAAAAATCCGAGACCAAAAATATACAAGCTTGTCCATTAACTGTTGATTAATCTAGCTGCTCTAGAAACTGTCCATTCCTCATCAAAAGCAAAAAAGAAAGTCAACTATTCTTTTGATTTTGCAATTCGGTTCATTTCGAGGGGGAAAAAAAGGAAAAAAAGAGAGGATAAATTGGGTTTTGAATGCAGAAAAGATCAATTTTTCGTCGGACGTATTTTTCCACCGTAGAGCAACCCGACCACAAAAAATACATACGGATACGGTCATATATACCTTCCAAAACGGAGACATAAATACCCGGAGAAAGGGTTTATACGGGGGTTTTCGCCTCGCTTCATGTTCACCTAACCTGAAAATCTCCCAACCGAAACTGCACCGATCTTCTTCACTCGCCGAGTCGCTAAACTCAGTCGCTCACTCGCTCACCCACTCACCCACTCACCGTTTTCCTTCCCCTGATATGCACCGGCCGCGTCCTCCGCCGTCGATCCGCCAATGACCCACCAAGCCCGGGCCCAGGGCCACCGCGTCCCCTCCACCTGCCCCCGCCACCCCACCGCCACCCCCGTCACCGGCTTCTGCGCCTCCTGCCTCCGGGAGCGCCTTGCCGGCATCGACCAGGAGATCCCCGGCCACCCCCTCCGCCGCTGCAAGTCCCACTCCTCCGCCCGGCGCGACGGGCCCTCCGGCGGCGGCGGCGGCGCCGCCTCCGTCGAGCCCCGCCGCAAGTCCTGCGACGTCCGGGGCCGGAGCACCCTCTCCGATCTGTTCACCCTCGACGACGGAGGGAAATGCGAGAAAGGCGAGGCCTTGTTCGGGCTGAGGGAGGAGGATGAGAATGAGCAGGAGGCAGAGGAGGAGGCGGAGGGTGAGGAGGGTGAGGAGGGGGAGGAGGAAATTAGGGTTTGCGCGAGAAGCGTACGGGCGGATGAGAATGTCGTCAATAATGGGAGTGTCGACGAGGGTTTTGACGACGAGGCGGAGTTCAAGACCATGAAGGAGTTTATAGATCTCGAGTTGGAGAGCAAGAAGCAGACGAGGAAGAACATCAGGGGTTTGCTGGAGGCAGCTTCTGTGTTTCGCCGGAGATTGGGGAAATGGCGCCGGAGGGAGAAGATGAAGGAGCAATGCGGTGGTAACGGCGACGATCTGGGGGTTGCAGCGGATGCGACAGGGAAGAAGATCAGTCTGAGGAAGTTGAGGGAGGCGCAATCTGAGGTCGGAGGGTATGGATTAGGAAGGAGGTCGTGCGATACGGATCCGAGGTTTTCGGTCGATGCTGGTAGGGTCTCGGTCGATGAAGTGCGGTGCTCCTTGGACGAGCCGAGGGCATCTTGGGATGGGTATCTGGTCGGGAGGAGTTACCAGTACCCGCGGCTCAATCCGATGGTGTCCTTTCTCGAGGACGTGAAGGTGATCGACATCGGTTTCAAGAACAGGGTTTTGGTTGAAGACCAGTTGAATGTGGTGAATGGGCAGGGTGGGAGGAGCCCAGGTGGGTCTGTTCAGACTAGGGATTACTACAAGGAGCCATTTTGTGGGCAGAGGCGGAGGAAAAGTTTCGAGCGGCTGAATTCGGCTAGGAAGGGAAGTTTGGTGGATGTCGATGATGTGAAGATGGTATCGAATATGAAGATCTCTCCTGCCTCCACTGAGTTATTCTACGGGGCGAAATTGCTCCTTGCAGAGGAAGAATTGAGGGGTTCGAGCTCAAAGTCCAGCAATGATGACAGGACCGAGAGTACCGAATCTGCATCGAAGGATGATGGTTCTGTTGCTGGCGGGGTTGATGAGAAACGGTTCAAGAAGTTGCCCGGTTGGCGAAAAGCATGGAATGTTTGGGGTTTGATTCAGAGGAGGAGCGAGAGCAAATGCGCCATTGAGGAACGTCACGCTGCTGAAAATATGGAAGAACAGCTGCCGCGAGTCTCCAATGGAGAAGCAAATGGTGCTGTAAGTCACAGGCTCAACCGCAGTTACAGTCGGAACTCCTCCAAGATGGATGGGCCTGGATCTTTGAACGGCACAGGAGTTGCTCAGAGTGATGGGATGGCTTTAGGATTAGGGAGGAGTCTCTGTTAACGAGGAATCGGAGTGTGAAATACTCCCCCAACAATCTCGACAACGGTCTGCTAAGATTTTACTTGACTCCAACAAGGAGCTATGGAAGTAAATCTGTCAAGAGTAGGCTGCGGAAAGCCCACACTTTGGCGAAGGGTGTTGTGTAATGTGTTGTATCTGCTTTTGAAAAAGAATTTTATGCTGTAAACTGTAAAGACATGCAATATCTGTGTATCTCTTTCTTCTTCCTGGTTAGTTATAAGAACAGTGTATGTCATCAGTTTCCTTCCTCAAACAGCAATGATGCAAATGCCAACCCTTTGGCAACCTTTCTTTTCTGTGATCTTGATATAATTTTCACGGATAAGCGGATTTACTTAGGCTGAGCCGCTGAGCTACATGTGGAAGGAAGCAAGAAATGTTCTTTTTAGTGAAGTAATGTTTTTGTTGACATCTGATATGCATGAACTTGACTCCATGGACCGTGTGATTGCATTCTAAATTTTCTTACTGTGGAATTTGTGGGCTCGCTATCCCTCTCTTTGATGCATTTATAAGAAGTAAATGGCTGAATAAGAAGTGATGACTCAGAAAATTATGGAGAGGTAGTAGGAAACATTTTCCTTCTTAACTGGTTTCCAACTTGCCCGAGGAGGCTCGGATGATGGTCACTACTACAGTCATAAGTTCTTAGAGAAATCGTTATCGTCCTTTATAGTTTTCCTTTTGTTGTTAGGAAACATCTCTACTGTCATTAGTCAACAACGTTCATGCTAGGCTGCTATATAGTCCGCACAACACGGTGAATCTAATGAACAGCATGTATTGGGTTTCAATGCTTTTGTGAGAGATTCACACATGCCGAAACCATGACAGTAAAACTAGAATACATGTCCATGTCGTAAATGTGAACTTTAGACAGATTTCTCAAAGGAAAAGCCTTTGAGCAGCACATACTTATCGAGGATTTCAGCCCATTTGCTTGGTTCTCTGAGGATAGCAAGCATGAGAAATCCAGGGCAAGAATCGAAGAAAGCTTCTTGTGATAAGTAGACATTTCCTCAGCCTAATCATAACCTACACAAGTCAAAGGAGTTGACGCATGAGCTTCATCATAATGCAGAAAGAATATGTTTTAAAGACTTCAAATAGTCATGGACATCTTAATAGAATTGAGCCCGAAGTTCCTGGACTTTTCCCACATCTTGTGCATTGAAAGCTTTTGATGTATTCCAGCTAGGTGCTGGTATAAGTTAAATATATGAAGTGCTCCGCTCTAATGTTCAAAGATGATTCCACCAGCCGGGGCAATACGAACAGTTTGAACGTCCCACATAGGAAAGAGGCAAGGACATGGCAACAAAGCCATTCACAAAACAACAGGTCATCTCCGAGGAAAATTCACGCAGCCATGTGGTAAGCACAACGCGAACTATTCTTTCGCCTTTTACTAAAGAATACCGTGTGCTTGCCACAATCAATGGCATACGCCTATTTTTGGAGGGGTTTTCTCAACCGAGGAATCTCCTAAAATATTGAGTCCTAAGAATTGGTTCCTTCGAAGGAGGTGTTTTTTAAAATCATGGAATTTGTACCTTAGCGTAGAAAGAAGTTTCAACATTCGCATTTTCTGGAATGATGGATGGCTCTGGTGTGGCAAGAGCATATTAACCACAGAAGAGAGTTTGTTTGGAGTCATATATCTCCGTCAGTGTAGCAAAAATAACCGAAGCCAAGAATCAGGATCCTACGCGCACGCTTCTTCCCTCGGGGGTATAAGCTAACCTTGAAAATACAGAGAGGCTTTGCCTCTTCGCGGATTAGTAGCAAAGGCATGTAGAAATAGCATAAGATGGCAGAAATGTCTCCAAGTCCTAACCATTTTTCATGCGACCTCAATTTTATACCCTCTCGATTAATGGGGTATATGTGACTATCTTCAAGTTGTGAGGGCTTTAAAACCACACAGAGCCCATTTATGGAGGCCTTCCTTGCTGAGAAATAGTCACCTGCGGCAACGCTGGATTCGGAGGAAGATGAAACCGGAGCATGATTGAGGCTTTCAACAAAGAACACCGCTTCCGTGCACTTGCAATCCTCGGAACTTTCAGTCTTGAAAACTGGGCTGTTAGCTTTGAATCAACATTATTACTGTATCAGTTCGTGCTTAAAAAATGCGTAACCTATGGAGCACCTGTTTCTTGCAACTGCTGTCCTCGTTAAGTATAAAACGGTTGAACTCCAATTCAGTTTAATCGGCTTTGCTCATTCATATATAGAGTGGTATTTACCATCTGTGGGGTTCTTTCATATGGGTACCAACGAAAGAGCAAGAGTGATAGGACCGGGGATTCTCGCTTAACACCAAGTTTCTAATTTTCAAGTTTTTGATTGTTCTCTGCCTCATAAATGGACTGGTGTTCAATCCTCACCAACTAACGAACACCACACAACACAGATCAGTTGCTTTCGCTGAGCCACGCTCAGCGACAGCAGAAACTTTCTTACAATGGGATTCGAACTCTCAACCAAAATCAGTACGCCGCCATATTTGAATCTGTTCCAATCGTCTATCATCTCAACTCTCCACCGGAGGTTTTCAGGAGTCTTCCAAGTCTGCCATTGTTGTTTCGTTTTTTTGGCGATGAGAAACAGGGTAAAGGAGTCCCACATCGGCATGATTAAGGAATCACGGAGCAGAGCAGGGAACAAAAGGGGAGGCGAGGCCGCTGGCCAAAGCATACCTTTCTCGGCCTTTTGGCTAAGATCAAGTGTAGTATCTGTTCTTGTCAGTTTAATATCTGATACGTGGGCCATCGGTCCACATGATATTAAATTAATTTTTTTAGGGGGAGAGGCCGCCACAGTAGCTTGCTACTGGGCCTCTCGCGCGTCGCTCGGGCGTTGCACTATAGTCCTTGCCTGGCGCACCCCACCCAAGCCCAGTCTAAATGATTTGCTCCTCCATTATTGACCTCCTTAACAGGCGGGGACGATGCTTTTGTGTTGGGGTAGACACGCTTTCAGGCGTGGCATCTGACTTCCTTTGCGTCGATGATTAACTGCTGGGTTGTAACTGTTGGAGCCCAGCAAACATCATTGAATAACTACTGGGTTGTAGCTGTTGGAGCCCAGCAAACATCATTGCTGAAGCGAAGAATCCGAAAGGCTAGTGCGATCTGTCTGTGTTTCTCGGGTATATTTATGCTAAGTGGTTCTGTTCTTAGTATACAATGAGCATTAAAGCCTTTTCTGGATGGAGAAAGTCCCACAAAATCATGGCTACTTTTCAAACCCACCCACCGCAAATGTAACCTAACCTGAACCGAGTTTTCCTTAAGATCCTAGATTGGCTTTTTTTTCAAAAGAATCCAAAATATCGATGGTTTATAAAATTGCTTTAAGCAGTTGTGGTTTAAGATGGTAAAATCGGTAAAGACTTGACAATCATAAAATCGTGCAAAATTTTGATCTTTGTCAATCGACACAGTTAGTCCGAAATGTAGAAAGTTTGGACTGAATTACTAGGTATCACATGAAATAGAGATTTCAAAGAAAGAGTTCGGCATCAAATTTGCCCAACGCTATATAAGATGAAGTCTTGGGTTTCGTACACAATTGATTGAGGAATGAGTTCGGACCTTATATTAGGATGGGTTTTTCAATTGATAAAGCTACTTCAACTCATTTACCATCTCATACCACCAAGAAATCTAATCTCCCCTCTTGGTCTGAGAAAGGCTCATAACACTATTCAAATAAAGGAGAAAAGGATATTAAAGTGCTACAAGTTTCATATAGTACTCACTTGATGCTATAACCTTTTAAATGCAATAATTTCTAAAAATTGATCATTTTCAAATGACATTAGTCTCTTACGTCATCAAAAAATCACATGTAGTATTATTTTAGAATAAATAATCTAAAGTGATTCACTGGGGTTGTTAACACCCAAAATATGGATCACATGATGTTGTTTGGCAACTTAAATTTGCCCAAAAGTGATAAATTGGGTCCAACTTGCTCCATAAACCAAACCATGAAGCCAAAATCTTTTACCTGAAGTGAGAAATTATGTTCAATTTTTCTTCCAAAAAAATCCTAGCCCCAAATTCCTGTTTCAACTCAAATGGATTATTTGATAATGAGGCGCCCGTCTCACCGCATGATAAGGAAGGTGTTGATGAAATTGAACACGGGCTTCATCGGAACGTTTGACATTGACACTGGTTGTGTGGGGAGTGATGGGTGCCGAGGGAGGGACGGAGGGAGAGAGAGAGAGATGATAATGATGATGGGAGTGGCGATAGCGGTCCAAGCAGGAGGGCAACTAAGGGCAGCTAGTGTGGTGTCCAAAGTGAATCATTGATTTTGGCATGACTGACAAGAAGTAGTTAAGGTTTGGATTGACAACATGATTAGTCCTAAATTCTCTAATTGGGAGCAAGAAAAAGTTTGAAGGACATTGCTTTAAAATATTTTCATTGTCATATTTCTGGCGAGTCACAGTACATCTTGGAGGATTTTCAGGCCAAGACAATCAAATGTAACTTAAGTGAACATTTTTAAAAGTTGACACTTTAAGCAATTGTTAGAAAAACACCTCATTTTCTTTTCTTGAAACAAGTCTAGGTACATGTTTTTTCCCTTGTGGATCATAAGCCAATCTTTGGTCTATAGACATCAAATTAACCCCTTAATGGAAAGCGGCAAAGGCATGTAGAGATAATTTAAGACAACAAAACCGTCTTGAGATTCAATAGTTGAAAATAAGATCTCATCAAATCACTCGCATAGTCTCAAATCATTGACACTACGGATGGACACTGGGCTTGAGCAATCAATGTCCCACGGTGCCTTGTTGTGAATGAGGCAGAATTTTCTGGTGAAAAATGATTCACAAGGCATTAGGCAGGGTGGGACGGGACCGGTATTAGTCCCGCCCCTTTTGTATATTTTGAGAAAATTATATCCTGCTTACAAGTAATATATTAAAATTTTGATTATTATATCATATAATTATTCTAATTTATCAACCACTTAATTTTTAAAAAAAGTAAAATTAAAAAAATATGTTATTTAGTTAATAATACAAACACACGATCACACATAAGTAGTGCTAAGTTTAAAATTCATTAATATAAAATACAAATAAGCTCAAAAGTAATGAACCTAAAAGAGCCTCTTCTTATACGAAGTCCCACATAGGACAAGAGGCAGGAACATGGCAACAAAGCCAGGTTAAAAATGGTGAAGTCAGCTAGGAGGAAAATTACGCAGCCATGTGGTGAGCACAGAGCGAACTATTCTTTCGCCTTTTACTAAAGAATACCGTGTGCTCGCCATTCTTAATGGCATACGCCTATTTTTGGAGGGGCTTCTTCAATTGAAGGAGCTCCTAAAATGTTGAGTTGAAAAACTGTTCCTGCATAGCACGACAGGATGGTCTGTTCTTCTAGCGTCAAAAGCGGTTTAACGCTCGCATTCTGCAATCTACACTTGAATTTTCTGAAACGATAGATGACTCAGTCAGCCTTCAGTTTACAGAGATCAGGTTTAGCCCCTTCATGTTAGTAGAAATGTCTCAGGTCTCGACCAGAGTTCAAGCGACCTTAATTTTATACCCTCTCGACCAACAGGGTATATGTGACTATCTCCGCGTTGTAAGGGCTTAAAACCACAGAAAGCGGATTTATGGATGCTTTCCTTGCTGAGAAGTAGTCAACACCTGTGGCAATATTGGACTTGGAGGAAGATGAAACAGGGGGATTGTAGAGGCTTTAAATAAAGAAAACCATGTCCGTGCACTCGCAATCTTCAGAAACTTTCAGGCTCGAAAACTGTGACTGTTAGCTTCAGATCAGCATTATTTACTAGGCCAGTTTTTGTTTCAAAATGCATAACCTAGGGAGCAATTTTTTCTTGCTACTTCAGTCTTCATTGATATAAAATGATCGAACTCCGATTCAGTTCATTTGCCTTTGCTTATTCTAGTGTACTTTATCATCTCTTGGGCTCTTTTGCACTAGTAACAATGAAAGAGCAGTGATTGAGTCCTGATTGGCAATCTAAGCTCCTAGGCATCATCGACGATGGCCCGCTTTTCGCTCTTCCATTGGTCCGCCTATATGAAGTTAGGAGTTATAGGATCATGGATTCTTGCTTCACATCAAAGCCTTGCGTTTCTAGTTTCTGAGTTTTGCCTCTGTTGTTTGCCTCATGTAAGTGGATGGATTGACGTTCAATTGCGACCAACTAACAAACAACATGGATCGATGGCTCTTCTAAGCCAAGTCAAGTGATTGCAAAAACTTTCTCATGGGATTCAAACTCTGAACCAAAATCAGTATGCTGCCATCTCCGAACCACTGAAATGTTCTGTGTCAATCCTCTCTTATCCAAATTCCACTGAAGGTTTTTGCGTGTCTTCCAAATCTGCCATAATTCGTCTCTTTCTTGCGAAGATAAATAGTGAAAAGCAGTCCCACATAGGACCTTTGAAAAGAATGACAGAGCAGAGCAGGACAGAAATGTGAGGCTCAGGCCACTGAACAAAGCATACCTTTCTCGGCCTTTTGGCTAAGATCAAGTGTAGTATCTGTTCTTATCAGTTTAATATCTGATACGTGGGCCATCGGTCCACATGATATTAAATTAATTTTTTTAGGGGGAGAGGTCGCCACAGTAGCTTGCTACTGGGCCTCTCGCGCGTCGCTCGGGCGATGCACTATAGTCCTTGCCTGGCGCACCCCACCCAAGCCCAGTCAAAATGATTTCTTCTCTATTATTAGCCTCTTATCATTATCACTTTGGTTGTAAAATACTTTAGGTTTTACTTAATACGTGAAGATGATGCTTTGTGTTGCAGAACTAGACCAGAGCTTTCAGGTGTGGTCAATGTCGCTCTCTGTGTTGGTGAGTATTCGGTTGTAGCCGTGGGGAGCCAAGCGAACATCATTGCCGAAGTGAAGAATCCGAAAGACTAGTGATCTGTTTGTGTTTCTCGGGTTTATTTGTGCCGAGTGGTTCTGTTCTTATTATACAATGAGCATTGGAGTAGTTTTATGATGGTGAACGTCCACAAATTCATAGCTCATTTTCAAACCCACCAACCACAAATATAAACTAACTTGACCCGACTGAATTTTCCCAAAGATCCCCAACGATGTCCTCACAGAATTGAGCCTTGAAGTTCCAGGACTTTTATCACATCTTGTGAATCGAAAGAATTGGATGCATAGCAGCTAGAAACGGCACTTTGGTGAGGAAAGATGTCCTCAATCATTTTCAGCGTCAGAGCCATATTTTGAGTATTCACTTGCATCACTTGTACTATCATCCTATAGACAAGTCGATTACAGACTCTTCATTTCTAGTGTTTGCTGGAGCTGGCATTTTATAAGACCGTCAAGTTCTGCACCTTGGGAATGCGTAAACGTTCTAATGTCAAAATGTCCAACAAAGTCCGACGTATTCAGAGAGTCAAGTGTGAATCAAGATCTCATAAAGGGGAACAGGAGATGTCGGCCACATGTTTAATCTGTCAATGTGCAACAAGGAAAATTGCAGCAGAAGGCAGGGAAGGATCTTTACTCATTGATATTTCATGATCTCATGGAAATGGAAACTGCTTGAGGGAGATTCTGAGATGATTAGAGTACAACCAGGCCAGTGAACAAGGTAAAATCAGTTGCATATTCGAATGTCCCGTAAGGCCAATAATGCTGTGTCAGTGGTGCAGCGTGCATGCTTCTTTCCTTGTTCGTGATATGGCAGACGTTGTTTCACCTTCCAAATGATGCAAATCTAGTTTCAATTTGTGCTGGCTGAGTTATATCTAATACACTATGGATATGGACACTTCACAAGTTTTTGTGAATGGACTGTAGCTGTCAAGTTTGCTTTCTGTTTCAGATATTTCCGCGTCCTGCAGCGTCTTTGGACTCTTTTTTTTTTTAGATGGAGCGCAAGCCTTCAGCAGAAATTTAACAACCTAAATTATGGCCCGTGAGTAGTAGAGTATTTTTATTTGTTGAACATTAAAATTTTGAAGACTGCGCTGCAATGAGTGAACGAGCCCAACTTCAGCGTATAAACATCGGATTTGTCCCCATATTGGAGCAGCTGAGGTGCATCCAGATGATGTAAAGGACGGCGAAATTGTCTCACTGACATACAAAAGTCAGCTCTTTAACCAAGCTTCATGCGAATTTGATTCTATCCCACTGCATACCCACTATCGGGAGGGCTTCTCCAACACTCTTGTCTGGAATTTATTGGAGGAGGTTCTGGATAAGAGCAACAAGTCCTCCTCCTCTTTCTTTCACAAAAATTCAGTTGATTTTCCTAGTTCTTTTAAGTTTCTCACGAGTCTCAACCGTTCAACCGGAAACCGAGTTTCCTTCTGCCGATCTAAAGGCTGTGCAAACTCCCCTGGAGGCCCACCGCTAGATTTGACAGTTTCATACCAGGGTCTGTAAGTTGGCATGTTTTCTGCATGTGCAAACCTCACTCGAGAGAGCAAATGGGGACTATCGTTTTGATTCCTGTACTCACTGTCAATATGATCCAGTCGATCCACCACCATGGTTTCTGATCTTAGCTCCCATTCGAGAAACCAAAAAGGACCGGATAGGTGCTGATACATGTTAAAATGGATGCAGTGCTCCACTCCAATATTTGAAGATGATTCCATCAGCGATAGCAGCACGGACAGTTTGAAGTCCCAAATGGAAAAAGAGGCAAGAAATGGCAGCAGGGCCAGTCACAAAAACACGAGGTCGTCCACTGCATTGAGTCACGCAGCCATGTGGTGAGCACAGAGCGAACTATTCTTTCGCCTTTTACTAAAGAATACCGTGTGCTCGCCACAATTAGTGGCATACGCCTATTTTTGGAGGGGTTTCCTCAGCTGAGGGAGCTCCAAAAATATTGAGTTCAAAATTGTCCATACATGTCATAACGAGTTAGGTGTTCTTCACAATCATTAAACCCTGCACTGTGTTTTTGACAGACTATAGGAAGCGGTGATACAAATTTTAACACTTGCAATCTGCAAATTTTGATTCACACGAATTGAGAATAATGCAGATTAGAGGAATATAAAATTTTGTATATTTCGATATATTGTAATGAAGAATACAAGAGTCTATCTATAGGTTTAGATAGAGGAAATCAAAGAAAATTAAATTAGATATGCAATCAAAATTGATATTGAAATAGGTTGAAATATCCTAAATATCTCCAAGGGATACATAAATATCCTAGTATTACTAACATCTCCTTCAAACCCAAGTTGAATTGAAACCAATCAACTTGATTTTGAATGCAAGCCTCAACAATGTCCAACTGCTACGAGTAGCAGATGAGGTGGCAACTGGTAGCTGTTGATGATGAAACTTCTGGATCTAGTTGAGAGCGCGAGTCCAATGATGGTATGGCTTTTTGAAACACGTGAAATGTCGAGAATAAGAGGTATTGGAGCCAAGCAGCAAGCGTCTTCTACGGTCAACTTTGCTGTCGGGACAGTAACTTAAATGTGGCTGATATGGCTAGCGTGGTTACAACAAGTGGAATTAGCTTGGCTTCGTTGAGGGAAAAGTTACTATGCGAAGATGCGTTTTTGTGGCATTGAAAAGTATTTCCGTGAAAAAGAAAAGCTCTACTTGACGATGTGTAGAGAAGTTGTAACACAACCATCGAGTGTCGAGGGCTAGATGGATTTATTTTACTAGGTGCATTAGGTGTAAAGTGGAAAGAAATTTCTAGGTGCCTGAGGTGCACTAGGTGCACTAAGTTGCCTTGGGAAAGGAGGCTCTAATACCAAGTTGAAAATAATGCGGAAGAGAGTAATAGAAAATTATGTATATTTCAATGTATTGTAACGAGGAATACAAGAGCCTATCTATAGGGCTTAAACAGAGGAAATCATATGCACAATCAAAATAGATATTGAAATAAGACGAAATATCCTAAAAATCTCTTAAGAGAAATATCACAATATTGCCAACAACATGGTTTTGACATATTCAAGCAACTTCGTTAATTGTTTGCCTTTGAGCTACGATCATGGAAAGGCCGAGGCAAATGCTGAGCGCCTGACGGTCGGCCCCCAGATGACTGGAGTGGCGAGAGCGTGAACCTCAGAAGAGACTTTGTTTGGATTCATACCTTAGTCAAAAAGTAGCAAAAATACTTGATGCCGATAATCAGAATCCTAGGAAATAGATGCGCCAACATGGAGGACCGTTTAGGAGTCCTATATTGAAAACAGAGGAGGCATGTTGACAGGGAGCCACTCGAAAAAAAATCCTAACCGGGTCATTTGCAAGGATCGTGTGGCCGCGTGGTGAGGACGGTGCAGACTATTCTTTTCCTCTTTTTTTTTTTTTCCGCCTTTTATGAGAGAGTACTGCTTCCGTGTGTTCACCCGTAAGCGAGCTGCCTCCTTCAATGTTTGGAGGGGCTCCGTGGCGCACATGATAACTATTTTTTTTCATAAATTAATTTCTGACTAAAAATTGATTTTTCTATTTTCCGGAAAAGTTTCTAAGCAAAATATGCGTTTAATAATTTTATAAAATTTATATTTCTAAAATAAAAATTCGTTCGATAATATCACAAAATTTCTCCCTCCCCAATGATGGTGGGAGGGGTTCGATGGGTGACTGGAGGTGGGCGATTGGTGGTGGGCGATCGACGGTTGGCAGCAAGAGGCAGAAGGGTGGGGCTGGGGGCGGTGGGTAGCGACTAGTGATTGGGAATTGATGGAGGGAGGCGGATGGGCGGCGTGCGGACAACTGGCGACAAGTAGCGATTGGCAATTGGGGGCCGATAGCTGGCGGCAGGCATTCGGTGTTCGAGGGTGAGCGTCCAGCGATTGGCAGTGGGCGTCCGACGTCCCATGGGCGGTGGGTGGGCAGCGGACAATGATGACAGTGAATGATGATAAGGGTTTTCATTTCTCACTTTTGTTTTAGAAATAAAAAACTCATTTCTGCTCCAAATCTATTTTTGGAGTAGAAATCTATTTCAAAAATAGAAAGATGAAATAACGTTATTAAACGGTTTTCCGTTCTAGAGAACAAAAAAACAGAGACATGAAGAAATAAAATGATTATCATCCACGCCGTAATCATAGGGAGCTCCCCTTGAGACGAAAGCAAAAAACTTGAATGCCTGCGTAAAATTTCAGATAGCTTCCTGCATCACAAAGATGCTTCGTATTTAGTACTAACAAAGCAATATGAATGCAACTTAATGCAACGCCAGCACCTTGTTAAAAATCAGTTTCTCTAGATATGGTTGAGTGTGACGTTCATCACCGTCCTCCATCGAATTTAAGCTCTTAAGAGTGGAGATAACATACGTATGGCTTCCACATCTCTTTTTGTCTCTCGGGCGCGCGCTAGGGCCTGATTAGCTTCAAATCGAATTTATTGCGGCACCCATTTCAGGCGTCAAGCATCCTTACGTCTTCATGGTTTAACGCCATACCGGCGCACGCCAAACCGTGGACTGCCTCACCCATATCTTTTTGCCCACTTCGAGTCCTCGTCACTTGTCCTTATGGAGAATACAAGGCACTAGGCAGCAAAGCAGGCAAGGCTGTCTTGATGGTTCTGCGCCTCGATCAGTAGAGTTCAGAAACTGGACCGCTCCGATGCCACCACTAGTTATTAAAAAATGTCAGTGCCATCCCGTGCAGCTTTCTATCGTTTTTCAAATGTCCGTTTGCTTCTTTCTTGCGAAGAGAAACACTAGGAGTCCCACCTCGGGCATGAGTAAGGAATCGCGGAGCAGAATAGGGAACAAAAGAGGACGCGAGGCGAGTACACAAAGGGTGCGTTTGGGAACTACTTTTGGGGAATGTCTTTAGTAAAATGCAAATACCTTTGACTTAAAGGTGTTTTTCAAAATGCAACCGTGTTTGGTAAATTACACTTTGAAAGCTCTTTGTAAAGTATTTTGAGCAAAATAGCGTTTGGGAAATTACACTTGCAAAAGATCTTTGTGGTAAAAAAAAAATTATCAAAAGAAAAATTAAAAAAAATTGACCAAAAGGGCAGAGTGGCCGCCGGCGACCTCCGGCGACCTCCGGTGACGCCGGATCTGGGGCAGCGAGGTCGCGCGACGCCGTCGCGACCTCCGGCGACGCCGGATCTGAGGCAGCGAGGTCGCGGGAGGACCTCGCCGCCCCGGATCTGGGTCGCGGCGGGGTCGCGCGACCGCGCCGCCCTCGAACCGGGGCGGCGAGGTCGCGGAGGTCGCGTGACGCCGCCGCGTCCCGATCCGAGGGCCGCGAGGTCGCGCGACCCGGATCGGGGCGGCAAGGTCCTCCCGCGACCGCCGCCACCCGGATCCGGGTCGCGGTGACCCGACCTTGCCGTGGGTCGCGGCGGTCGCGCCACCGCTTGGCGTCGCTCGTCTGGGCGACGGTCTCCAGCGACCGCTCGCGGAAGAAGAAGCTCGCGGAAGGAGAAGACCGTCTGCCGCCCCAGATCTGGGTTTGCGGTGACCCAGCCCTCGGTCGCGCCACCTCCGGCGTCGGTTGCGCCACCTCCGGCGTCGGTCACGCCACCCCCCGACGATCGCCGGCGTCCCTCTAGCAGTCGCCGGCCTCTCACAGTCGGCCGGAACCGAACCCCCCGGAGAAGATGAACAGTTGCGACGCAAGGGCAAGAACCGGAAAAACAAAACATTCGTGAGGACAATTTCGGAAAAAAAAAGTTATGAACAGTGCCCGCGTGGGCATGCCGAAAAAGCCGAAAGCCCAAGGCAGGTCCCCCCCTGCCTTGGGCTTTCGGCTTCACACATGCTGGCATTCCCTGAATGCGGGCTCAAAAATTTTTCCCAAACGGCCTAGCATTTGGCCAAGTACCTTTAGGCTTCAAAGGGGCTTTGGGAAGTGGTTCCCAAACGCACCCAAAGCATACCTTTCTCGGCCTTTTGGCTAAGATCAAGTGTAGTATCTGTTTTTGTCAGTTTAATATCTGATACGTGGGCCATCGGTCCACATGATATTAAATTAATTTTTTGCGGGGGAGAGGCCATTGCAGTAGCTTGCTACTGGGCCTCTCGAGCAACGAGCATCGCTTGGGCATTGCACTACTGTCCTTGCCTGGCGCACCCAACCCAATTCCATTCCAATCTTATAAATTTTTTGTGAATAAAGTGAGTCCTCAAATCATTCTATAAGTACATAATGTTATAATAGTGTATGTATTTTTGACAAATTGAAATAGAATGGAGAGAAAGACTGCGATTATTTATTTCTGTATTTGTAATACAAGAGTAAAGTGTAATGAAAACATACATTGATTCTAATTCCTATTTTACCAGGTTAATTCCCTAATTAAATGAATCAATCATTGATACTCAGGATCAATATCTCCTAAGATATCAAACTATATTTCCAATACTTCTCCTCAAGCTGGTGGCTTATATATATTGAGAACACCTAGCTTGCTCAATAGGTATGCATGTTGTCTTTAGCACAATGGCTTGGTAAAGATGTCTATAGGTTCCTCTGCAATTTCTATTCCTTTCGTTGTGATGATCCCTTCTTGAGTCTCGTCTTTAGTGAAATGACAATCGACCTCTATATGCTTAGTCCTTTCATGAAAGACTGGATTTGTTGCTAACTTGAGTGCAACATCATTGTTGCAAAATAATTCACTAGGTCCATCGACTTGCACTCCAAGATCTGCAAGCAATCCTTGTATCCAGATTATTTTGCAAATAGTCTTTGTTATAGCTCGATATTCTAATTTTGTTGATGATAGTGATACGATTGACTACTTCTTTGTTTTCCATGAGATAAGAGATTTTTCCAATTTGATACAAAACCTAGTGATGGACCTTCTCGTTGAAAGTGCTAGTATGAACACCTAAATGAGGGTGAATAAGTGTGAAAATAGATTATGCAAAATGCAGTGAAAATCTTTACTTTTAACCTGAGTTTGAATAATAACAGACTTTTGAAACTGAGTCTGAAGAGTAGCGGACTTTGAGCGAGATCGGACTTTAGTAGTTAAATAGAATTACGAATAAAATAAAAAGATTAAGGGAAGAGAATAAGAACACAAGGTTTATAGTAGTTCGGCTTAGTCCAAGCCTACATTCACTCTCCCATGCTAACAGTCTTCTTAGCTAGATTCTACTATGCAATCAACAAGAGATTACAACTTTGAGTGCAAATACTTAGTAGATCACACTATTTCACTAAGTCACTCTTTTGGTATTTTTTTCACGATCACAAATGTTTAAGCTCACCAAAGACAAGTGTATGATCGAAGATTGCTCAGATTTTGGAATTATAAATTCTACGCTCCGTCTCTTATTTGCTCATCGATCCTTAATCTCCTTAAATACTCATCCACTTCCAAACTAGTCGTTAGACAGTATCTTGAGGATCGTCTTCTAATCTACTTGTTGGATATATCTATATTTAGAAGATTTAGTAGCTGTTGAGTGATAAAAGTATAATCCCAAATTGATTCCGATCGCCCATACAAATAGAATCTTGGTTTCCATAAGTAGAGCTTTTCCGTATAGAAAGTTCTTGTTTTTAATATCCAATCGTCAATCAATTAGATTGAGTTAATCAAATCAATTTTGATGTAAAATTCAAACCAAATCACTAGCCGTTATATGATTGGGGCTTGTGTTACGTTCTGTCGAATTTGGATGTAAAGTCTGAGTGTAATAAACTTTATAATCTGGGTTTGAACATATTCTGCTTTTGAACAAATTTAGCTTAAGGTTTGAATATAGTCTAAATAAGTTCAGCTTAGCATATAGTCTATCTTTTGGTTCAGCTTCAGCATAGAGTTTGTCTTTTGGTTCATCATTCACGTTCAGTCTGGAATTTGTCAGAGTGAGCAAACTTCTGATGTAGAACAAATTTTAACACTAAAGTCTAGCAGTTTTCAGACTTTGACATAGAAATTTGGAAAATCTTTAGAATATATTTTGGACATATGTTACGTTCAATCTTCTTATTGTCTTTAGGCTTTGACAATATCCTTTATTCGTTTTATTATTTGCATAGTCTATTACTCAACCATCAAATATGTTAGTAGCCTTTGATTTATTTTGTCATATTCAAAATATCATAAGGGATTTCCCTAATAATCTCCCTCTTTTTGATGATGACAAACAATCTCTGAATATATAGATGTGTAATCATGCTTTTAAAGATAATAATAAATTAAGGCAATCTTAAAGAATAATGTAATTCAAGATAGCAAATAGATTGAGCATATAATTATATATGTAAAGATAATCGCAGCTCAATAAATATCAACACATATGCATATTTATATTCTTTCCCCATTTTTGTTATAATCAAAAAGCGATAACAATAGAAATAGTATCATGTAGAGAATGATAACAAATATATCTTGCACAATTTAAAAAAAAAATCAGCATTTATAAAGTAAGTCGAATATTAAAGATATGCAATATAGCTCACTTCGATTATATATATCAACAAATATCCAATAAAAATCACGGATGCATTATAAAATTCACTTGACCCAATTTGTCATAATAAAATGATAATATCAAAATGAGATTTATTGATGACAAAAGGTAATAAAAAATGCACTAACCGGATTTTGTAGAACTTGGTAAGTTCTAACACATTTACCTTTTCCTTCAATATCACGATCAATTCAAAAATATTTTTTCATAATTGATCAATGCTTCCCCTCAATTTATTGCATTTTTGAGGTGATCACGATTATTTTCTTTTTCTTTTGGATTTGCTTTCTCCCCTTGTGACCATGATGATATTTGCAAATAGAAACAATTGTTGTTTATGCACGTTGAACAAAATATTTTTCCAGTATTTCCTTTGTAGAGACAACATCCGCAACAATCACTTGTATTTTGAAATTCGAGGCAAAAATTTATTTTCTTCAATTAAGCTCTTCTCGAATTCAATTTGCATAAACTAAACAAACTTTTTGCAAAAATAAGCTGGAATAATATCCACATAATATATAATGCCCTTTCTTCAAATAAATAAATTGAATAACATATATAAAATTATCAATTATTAAAATTCAGAACTACTCAACCTTTCGTACGACACATAAGAGATTTCCTTAATAATTTGCAAAAACTTTGCACAAGGAAGGGAATTTTTGAACCTCCAAGAGATAGTATAGAATCTTCACAATTTTCTAATCGAGCTTTTCAAAATTCATATGGAAGATTCTATTGTCACTGCAAAATCTTAGATAATAATCTTTGCAAAAAAAAAAAAATCACGTAATATCTTCTTTTGATTTGCAGATCAAATTTGCTAGATATAAAATATCTTTTATGAATATAGCAAGAATATCCATAAATATGCAATAATATCTTTCGAGATTAAAGGGATTTCCTTGAGCATAAATCTCATATACATTATTGATGCATTTTGCAAAAAGAAAGATGATATTTCTATCACGTGTCAAATCAAGTAAAAACTCGTAATGCCTTATATTTATGATAAAATATATTTGCAATATAAATCATATATTATCCATAGGAAATCATTTATAATCTTCACAAAATCGAGTAAAAATTTACAAGGCGGGATGATAAAAAATATTCTCTTACCCATGGTATATGTTTGAAATATACCACTAAAAATCATTACCAATCTTTGCCTAAGATTCTTTTCTTATTGCACCAAAATTTGCATAGATTTGCAATCATTCTTACCTTGTTGAATTTCCTGCAATCAACTCATTTCCTTCCTTACCAAATTCTCTTTCTTCTTTATTCTTTATATCCTGCAAAAACAACTCACATTTTCTTTGGTACCCATTTTTTCTTGGGTCCATGAGAGTTAGTAGAGTATACTGTTTTTACCCAATCCTTCTTAATAGGTCTCCAGATCTTAGGACATTTTTTCTCAAAGTGTTCTAAATCTCCTTAATTTGAACACCTGAGGGCATTTTGACCAATAGGTTTTGTAAAGATCTTTTGAAAATGCTTCTTGTACACAAGTCCGTGAGATATTTGTCTAAGTCTCTCATTGACTTTAGGAAAATCTATTATAGAATCATTTTCTTTATTAAAACCAAGTCCCGACTTATTATAGTAAGGAACTTGTATAGAAAGGATATGCTCTAATGTTTTTGATCCATTTGAAAATCTTGTCGAAATATTTGAAAATTCATTTTTTTTTAAATAATCATTTTCTTTGACAAGTAAATCTCGACTTTATTTTGTTTGAAGAAAATCTTTTTGCAAAATTTCAAACTTTTCTTTTCAAGAAAGATCTTGTTACCTAAGTCGAGAATTCTCCTTTTTAAGTTCGGAGATCATTTTAAGAAAAGATTTGAGATTTAAGCAGAACTCATTTATATACTTTGAAACTTTGATATGAATTTTTGAGTTACTTACCTCGATTTCCTCATCGGATTCTGAGTCTGTATCTAAGTCAGACTCTGATTATGAGTTTGTGTTTAAGTTAGACTTAGATTCTGAATGTGCCATCAATCATATATTTCCTTGCTCATCATCTTCTTTCATTGTTTTTTTTCTGCCCATTCTGCTTGTATTGTCTTCTTCCATCGAAATAGGGCGGTCTGGTGTTGTTTTGCCCTTCCATAAGTCTTGGTGCCAAGATATTAGCCATAGAAAATCTTTAGCTTAAAAGTAAAAACACTTTTATAAACCGAAACTTGGCTCTGATACTAATTGAAAGTGCTAGTATGAACACCTATAAGAGGGGTGAATAGGTGTGAAAACAAATTCTCCAAAATGCAGTGAAAACCTTTACTTTTAACCCAATTCTGAATAACAACAGACTTTTGAAATTGAGTCTAAAGAGTAGTGGATTTTGAGCGAGATTAGACTTTAACAGTTAAATAGAATTACGAACAAAATAAAGAGATTCAAGGAAGAGAATAAGAATACAAGATTTATAGTGGTTCGGTTTAGTCTAAGCCTATGTCCACTCTCCCATACTAACATCATTCTTGGCTGGATTCTACTATGCAATTAACAAGATATTACAACTTTGAGTGCAAACACTTAATAGATCACACTATCTCACTAAGTCACTGTTTTGGTATTTCTCTCACGATCACAAATGTTTAAGCTCACCAAAGACAAGTGTATGATCGAAGATCGCTCAGACTTTGAAATTATAAATTCTACGCTTCGTCTCTTACTTGTTCATCGGTCCTTGATCTTCTTAAATACTCCTCTGCTTCCAAACTAGCCATTGGACAGTATCTTGAGGATTGTCTTCCAATCTACTCGTTGGACAAATCTGTATCTAGAAGATTTATTAGCCGTCAAGTGACAAAAGTAGAATCTTAAATTGATTCCGATCACTCATACAAACATAATCTTAGTTTCCATACGTAGAGTTTCTCCATATAGAAACTTCTTGTCTTCAATATCCAATCGTCAATCAATTAGATTGAATTAATCAAATCAATCTTGATGTAGAATCCAAACCAAATCACTAGCCATTATATGATTGGAGATTGTGTTACATTCTATCGAATCTGGATGTAAAGTCTGAGTGCAATAGACTTTACAATCTGGGTCTGAACATATTCTGCTTCTGAATAGATTTAACTTTAAGGTCTGAACACAGTTTGAATAAGTTCAGCTTCAGCATAGAGTTTGTCTTCTAGTTTAGCTTTAACATAGAGTCTGTCTTTTAGTTTATCATTCACGTTCAGTCTAGAATTTGTCAGAGTGAGTAGACTTCTGATGTAGCAGGCTTTTGATGTAGAATAGACTTTGACATTAAAGTCTGGCAGTCTTTAGACTTTGACACAGAAGTCTAGAAATCTTCATAATATACTTTGGACATGTGTTACGTTTAATCTTCTGGCCGTCTTCAGACTTTGACAATATCCTTTATTCGTTCTATCATCTGCATAGTCTACTACTCAACCATCAAATATGTTAATAGCCTTTGATTTATTTTGTCATCTTCAAAACATTATAAAGGATTTTCCTAACACTCGTCATCGGATAAGTGGCATAATTCGTATCACAATATGCCATCATTTTCATGTTGCAATCTCGAGATAGAAAAATATTAAATCCTATGCATCCCTTCAAGTATTTCACCACTTTCAACGCTGCATTCATATGGGACTGCTTTGGCTTGTGCATGAATTTGGTGAGTATTTGCACATCATAGCATATATCTGATCTTGTCATCATTAGATAAATCAATTTTCCAATAAGCTATTGATATTATGATGGATCTTCAAGTAATGAATCCTCAATCGAAGAAGATGAGCTCGAATCATATTCATGTGTTGTTAGCTTTGCATTTTGCTTAATCGGGATAACTGTCGGTTTGCATCCTAACAATCCTGCTTTAGAGACTATTTCCAGAATGAACTTTCTTTGTTTTAGGGATATTCCTTTGTTAGATCAAGCTATCTCAATGCTGAGAAAATACTTAGGAGATCCCAAGTATTTGATATGAAAAGTAGAATGCAAATAACTTTTGAATTTTGCAATAGCCAGTTCATTATTCTCCATGATAAGAATGTCATCAACATATATTAAAAGATAAATTGATGAAGTACCTTCAGTCATATTTGGAATGCTGAAATCTTGCGTTGGTTAGTGCGACAGTGAACTTGGCATACCATTACCTAGAAGCTTGTTTGAGTCCATATAGGGATTTGCGAAGACGACACACACGAGACTCCCCTTGTTTGCGTAATTCTTGTGGAAGCTCCATGTAAATCTCTTCATCTGGATCTCCATGTAAGAAAGCATTATGGATATTCATTTGGTGCAATGGTCAATTGCCAAAAACAGCAATGGACAAGAAAGAGCGAACGGTGACCTCTTTGGCCATGGGAGAAAATGTTTCATGATAATCAAAGCCTTCCTGTTGCGTGAATCCTTTTGCAACTAAACAAGGCTTGTACCGCTTAATGGATCCATCTACCTTAAATTTAATTTTATAAACCCATTTGTAGCCAATAGGTTTTCATCTTGCCAGTAATGGAATGAAATCTCATGTGTGATTTTCATTGAGGGCCTTCAGTTTGGCTTCCATAGCATGCTGCCATTTGGGGTCACATGCCGCCTCATAGTATGAAAACCTAAGAAGATAGTCTACTGAACGAAATATAAGAAGATACTAGGTACCGTGTACCTAACTAGTTCAACGTATGGCATATATAATCTTTTGTCCATGTAGGAGGTCGAGTATGACGTCCAGAACGTTGAGGCTGCTCAATTCCGGTCTCTTATGATATTATGGGAGATAACCTCTGATGAATCATCGGTGGAGAAGTCACTGAGGAATTTAATGAGGAATCCTTCTCAGGTGAAGAAACTGGTGAGTCAATGGTTCGATTTTAATCACTTGTTGTCACCGGCATATGCTGTTCTGGTGCAATAAGTACATATTGAGGTTGGACAGTTAAATCTTCTTTAGACAAGAAAGGTCGATGATCTGATTTTGAGGTTGAGGACAATGATGTAGTTTCTTGAAATGGGAAAATATCCTTGTTGAAAATAACATCCCTACTTACAAAGAAATGCCCTGTAGAAATCTCCATAACGCGGTAGCCTTTTTGTAGAGGAGGATATCCCATAAAAATACACCAAATAGCACAAGGATCCATTTTACTTTGATGGCCTAGATTCGCCGCATAACACAAACATCCAAAAACTCGAAGATGATCAATTACTAGTTGCTTTCCATAAAGCAATTCAAAGGGAGTTCGTCCATCGAGAATTCTAGTTGGCAAGTGATTAATTAAATAAGTTGTCGTGACCACACAATCACCCCAAAAATTTTCAGGCATGGAAGCTTGATATTTTAGGGCTCGAGCTACCTCTAAGGGGTGGCAATGTTTGCGCTCAACAATCCCATTTTGTTGGGGGTGTATAATTACATGAACTCTCATGTAAAATTTCTCAAGAAAACAAGAAAGAGTCACATTCCATAGAAAAGCACATCCGTTATCAATGCAAATCTTTTGGACAGGTTTGTCGAATTGATTTTTAATGAGAGATAGAAAATTCGACAGTGTTGAAAAAGTCTGACTCTTAGATTGCATAAAAAAACCTAAGTAGCACGAGTATAATAATCAACAATGGTCAAGAAAAACTGAGACCCATCACGATGTGGAGTGAGGTAGGTTCCCCAAATATCCATATGAAGTAAGGAAAAAACACTAGTGGATCTAGATGTGCTAACTGGAAAATTTGTCTGAGACTATTTTGCTAATGGATAGATTGGACATTTAGGATAAGGGAATCGTGCGGTATGCCCAAGCGTTGATGAAAAATAAGATTTTTATTACTAGCAATAGCATTAAAAGAAATGTTTTTATTGAAAATTCAGTCTTTTTGAGGATTGATCCAAAAATATAGTCCTTCTGCAACACTACCCAAGCCCATCAATCTGCCAGTCAAAAGGTCCTGAAAGAAGCAATCATTGGAATTGAATATGGCACGACAAGAATGATCCTCACAAGCTTTTGAGACTAATAAGAGATTAAACTCAAAATCAGGAATGAATAGGACATTTTTGAGAATAACATCTAGACTAAGGTGGACAGTGCCAATTTTGGTGACATGAGTGGTATTTATATTGGGTAGATGTACATATACTGAAGAATGTGGCCTCTTTTGAACACTAGAAAATAACCGCTCATTGCAAACTATGTGGTCACTAGCACTTGAATCATTATCCATGCATCAACTAATATTGAATTTGTCTTGTATAGAGAAGTACCTGAGAAACTCGTAGCCTTATCATTTATTGTCAGCTGACTTAATGCCTTCATTATATTCTGATACTGATCTTGGTGATTCGCTCCATCAGTCCTCCATGCCGAAACTTGGTAAGCAGCAATTTCTTTTTCCTTTTCATCCTTATTACTTGGCTTTCCATGTAATTTCCAGCACGTGTCAATAGTATGATGAGGATGCTTACAATATTCACAATATTTACCCTTATTTTTTGAATTTTGCCCAATAGCTTTTATGGATGACGCGGCATTTCATGAGCCTTCGGATACCCTATACCCGGGTGCTATTGTGGCCAAATACGGGCCGTTTGATTCAGCTAGGCTAGTAGTCAAATAGGGACCACTTGATCTTCTTCGATGTGGACCGTTGGATTTAGGTGAGTGGCTTAGTGAATAGCCGTTCGATCTCCTTCCATCCCAGCCATTCATTCTCAAACTAGGGTTTCCACCCACCTCAGCAGTTGCAGATCGTCCGCCCCCTCCTTGCCCGAAGCCCTCAATTTCTCTAGCCATCCTGTGACTGCCATGAGCTCCGTGCGTCGTCTCTCCAGTTTGGAAGCTCGTTTGGAGGGCAGCAAGGGCAACTTCTTTGCCTGCTCTACCATGCTCGGTTGTGGCTTGCTGCTAGCTTTCCTCTTGGACTGCCAGTTGGTGAGCACAGAGCAAACTATTCTTTCGCCTTTTACTAAAGAATACCGTGTGCTCACCATGACCAGTGGCATACACCAATTTTTGAAGGAGCTTCTTTAGATGAGGAAGCTCCTAAAATATTGAGTTCAAGATTGTCCATACATGTCATAACGAGTTAAGTGTTCTTCACAATCATTAAACCCTGCATTGTGTTTTTGACATATTATAGGAAGTAGTGATACAAATTTTAATAATATAAAATTTTGTATATTTTGAGTAATACAAGAGTCTATTTATAGGTTTAGATAGAAGAAATCAAAGAAAATCAAATCAAATATGCAATTAGAATTGATATTGAAATAAGTTGAAATATCCTAAATATCCTAATATTGCTAACATCCCTCTCAAAATCCAAGTTGAATTGGAACATATCAACTTGAGTTTGAATGCAAGCCTTAACAATGTCCAATTGTCGAGACGTGGTGGATGAGGTGGCAATGGGCGACGCCTCCAATTTAAAGTCGTTGAGGAGGCACTTAAAAAAAGCTTGGGGACCAAACCTATTCGAGATCATGTCCAATGGACAAGGCGCGACCCTATAACCGTTGCTAGAATTCCTCTAGCTTTGCGGCAGTGGACCCCCGGTTTGGAGCTTAGGAAAGCCGCTCGGCTTTCAATGCCGGTATGGGTTGATTGATGAAACTTCCCGATCTAGTTGAGAGAAATGAGTCCGATGATGGTGTGGCTGAAATTTCTAAAGGCTCGCCTTTTGAAACATAGACCTTCGTGGTGTGAAACGGAGGTAGGAGGATTAGAGACAACATTTTATTGGCATAAGAACTATTTGCAGGTTTTCACCGTGATCCTTATCTTCCGAAATGTGCCGTTAAAGTTGACTCCCGCAAAGCTTATGATACCGTGGATTGGGATTTCTTGGAGTTAGGATTGGGATTTCTTGGAGTTAACCCTTCTAGCCTTTCGATTTCCGGAGTGGTTTATTAAACTGGTCATGGTTTGCGTTCGCACGCCTATGTTCTCTATCTCTATCAATGGGGAGCTTCATGGCTTCTTTGCTAGTGGTAGAGGCATCCGGCAAGGAGACCCGATGTCTCCTTATCTATTTACCCTTGTGATGGAAGTTTTTTCAGGCATCATCAATATGAGGACCTCCGTCAAAGATTTCAAGTTCTTTTGGAGATGTAAATCGACGAGACTCTCTCATCTCTTTTTCGCTGACGACGTCTTCCTGTTCTGTCGTGCGAATCGAAAGTCGGCGGTGGTTCTTAAAAGGAGCCTTGACACGTTCTCCTCTTGGAGCGGTCTTGTACCAAACAGAAACAAAAGTGATGTTTTCCTATCGGGAGGCTCCTCTTCCCTTCAGAGGAATATTCTATCTACATTTGGTTTTCAAGAAGGCAAACTCCCTATTCGTTATCTAGGGGTTCCTATCATCTCTTCTAGATTGACCAAGATTGACTGCACTGAGTTGATCAACCGTATTATAGCAAGAGTCCAATCTTGGACTCATCGATTTCTCTCTTTTGCGAGGAGACTCCAACTTATAAGGTCCGTTCTCCATTCCATTCAGGCATTTTGGGCTAGTGTCTTTTATTTACTTGCTGCTGTTCTTTTGAATATTGAGCGCATCTTGAGACAATTTCTTTGGAAAGGTTCCGCCCTGGGAAAAGGTGGGGCCAAAGTCTTGTGGCTAGATATTTGCATGCCAAAATCTGAGGGCGGCTTGGCTATTAGAAACCTTAAAGATTGCAATAGAGCTTCATTGCTCAAATACATTTGGTTCTTATATTATTAAGAATTAGAGGTTTCCGTGTCGGAGCCAAGCAACATGCGTCTTTTGGGGTTGACTTTACTATCGAGACAATAACTTAAACGTGGCCAATACGGCTGGCGTGGTTACAACAAACGGAATTAGCTAGGCTTCGTTGAGGGAAAAGTTATCGTGTGAAGACGCAGTTTTGTGGTGTTGAAAAGTACTTCTACAAAAAAGAAAATCTTAACTTGGTGACGTGTAAAGACGTCGTAACACAGCCATCATGGAGTGTTGAGGGCTGGATGGATTTATTTTACTAGGTGCATCGGATGTAAAGTGGAAAGAAATTTATGGGCGCATCAAGTGCACTGGGTGCGTGAAGTGCCTCCAGTGCACTAAGTTGCCTAAAGGAAAGGAGGCTTTGATACGGAATTGAAAATAATGCGGAAGAGAGGAATATAAAATTATGTATATTTTAATATATTGTAATGAGGAATACAAGAGCCTATTTATAGGGTTTAGACAGAGGAAATCATATGCATAATCAAAATAGATATTGAAATAAGATGAAATATCCTAAATATCTCTAAAAGTTATCAAAATAATATAATATTGCTAACAACATGGTTTTGACATATTCAAGCAACTTCGCTAATTATTTGTCTTTGAGCTACGATCATGGAAAGGCCAAGGCAAATGCCGAGCGCCTAATGGTCGGCCCCCAGATGACTCTAGAGTGGCGAGAGCGTGAACCTCATAAGAGACTTTGTTTGGATTCATACCTTAGTCAAAAAGTAGCAAAAACACTTGATGCCGATAATAAGAATCCTAGGAAATAGATGCGCCAACATGGTGGACCATTTTGGAGTCCTAAATTGAAAACAGAAGAGGCAGTTTGACAGGGATCCACTCGAAAAAAATCCCAACCGGCTCATTTGCAAGAATCGTGTGCCCGCGTGGTGAGCCTGGAGCAGACTATTCTTTTCCCTTTTTTCTTCCACCTTTTATGAGAGAGTACTGCTTCCGTGTGTTCACCATAAGCGAGCTGCCTACTTCAATGTTTGGAGGGGTTCTATGGTGTGTATGATAATTATTTTATTTCATAAATTAATTTCTGACTAGAAATTATTTTATTTTTTTTACTTTTTTTTACAAAGAAGTTTCGGAGCAAAAATATGCGTTTGATAACCTTATAAAATGTTTGTTTATGAAATAAAAATTCGTTTGATAATGGCACAAAATTTCTCCCTCCCGAGTGGTGGTGGGAGGCGTTCGACAAGCGACCGGCAGCGAGCAATTGGCATCTAGTGACCGACAATTGGCAGTAAGAGGCAGAGGGCGGGGCAAGGGGCGGTGGGTAGCGACTAGCGATTGGCGATCGACATAGGGAGGTGGGAGGGTGGCGCGCAGGCAACTGGCGGCAAGTAGCTATCAACAATTGGGGGCCGATAGCCAGTGGCAGGTGTTCAATGTCTGAGGGAGGGCATCCAACGATTGGTGGCAAGCATTTGATGTCCCATGGCCGGTGGGTGGGCGACGGATGATATGACAGTAAATGATGAGAAGAGTTTTCATTTCTCACTTTTGTTTTAAAAATAGAAAAGTTAAAAATTTTAATTTCTCATTTCTACTCCAAATTTATTTCAAAAATTTTAAAAATAAATTGCATTGCTATATGGCTTTTTGTTCTAAATCTATTCCGAAGAATAGAAAGACAAAGATATAGAGAAATAAAATGATTATCATCCGTGCCCTAATCATAGAGAGCTCCCTCGGAGACGAAAGCAAAAAACTTGAATGTCTGTGTAAAATTTCAGATAGCTTCCTACTTAAAAAAGATGCTTCGTATTTAATACTAACAAAGCAGTATGAATGCAACGTAATGCAACTCCAACATCTTGTTAAAAATCAGTTTCTCTAGATATGGTTGAGTGCGACGTTCATCACCGTCCTCCATCGAATTTAAGCTCTTAAGAGCGGAGATGACATACGTATGGCTTCCACATTCTCTTTTTGTCTCTCGGGCGCGCACTAGGGCCTGATTAGCTTCAAATCGAATTTATTGCGGCACCCATTTCAGGCGTCAAGCATCCTTACGTCTTCATGGTTTAACGCCATACCGGCGCACGCCAGACCGTGGACTGCCTCACCCATATCTTTTTGCCCACTTCGAGTCCTCGTCACTTGTCCTTATGGAGAATACAAGGCACTAGGCAGCAAAGCAGGCAAGGCGGTCTTGATGGTTCTGCGCCTCGATCAGTAGAGTTCAGAAACTGGACCGCTCCGATGCCACCACTAGGTATTAAAAAATGTCAGTGCCATCCCGTGCAGCTTTCTATCGTTTTTCAAATGTCCGTTTGCTTCTTTCTTGCGAAGAGAAACACTAGGAGTCCCACCTCGGGCATGAGTAAGGAATCGCGGAGCAGAATAGGGAGCAAAAGAGGAGGCGAGGCGACTGAACAAAGCATACCTTTCTCGGCCTTTTGGCTAAGATCAAGTGTAGTATCTGTTCTTATCAGTTTAATATCTGATACGTGGGCCATCGGTCCACATGATATTAAATTAATTTTTTGAGGGGGAGAGGTCATTGCAGTAGCTTGCTACTGGGCCCTCTCGAGCGTCGCTTGGGCGTTGCACTACTGTCCTTGCCTGGCGCACCCCACCCAAGTCCAGTCTAATCTTATAAATTATTTGTGAATAAGCCTGGCGCACCCCACCCAAGTCCAGTCCAATCTTATAAATTATTTGTGAATAAAGTGAGTTGACCTATCCTCAATAATTCTATAAGTACATAATATTATAATGTGTGTATTTTTGACGGAAATTGAAATAGAATGGAAAGGAAGAATGCAATTATGTATATTCATTTGTACATGTTCACTACTCTATTTGTGATACAAGAGTAAAGTGCAACGAAAATATACATTGATTCTAATTTCTATTTTACCAAGTCAATTACTGATTAAATGAATCAATCATTGATACTCAGGATTGATATCTCCTAAGATATCAAATCATATTTCCAACACTTCTCCTTAAGTTGATAGCTTATATATATTGAGAATACCTAGCCTGCTCAATAGGTATGCATGTTGTTTTTGGCACAATGGCTTGGTAAAGTTATATGTAGGTTGCTTTGCAGTTCCCATTCCTTTCGTTGTGATGATCCCTTCTCGAATCTTGTCTCTAGTGAAATGACAATCGACTTCTATATGCTTAGTCCTCTCATGAAAGATTGGATTTGCCGCTAACTTGAGTGCAGCATCATTGTCGCAAAATAATTCACTTGGTCCATCGACTTGCACTCCAAGATCCGCAAGCAATCATTGTATTCAAATTATTTTGCAAATAGTCTTTGCCATAGCCTGATATTTTCATTCTGTTGATAATAGTGATATGGTTGACTGTTTCTTTGTTTTCCATGAGAAAAGAGATTTTTCCAATTTGATACAAAACCCAATGATGGACCTTCTCGTCATCGGACAAGTGGCATAATCCGTATTGCAATATGCCATCATTTTCATATCGCAATCTCGAGATAGAAAAATACCAAATCTTGGGCATCCCTTCAAGTATTTCACCACTTTCAATGCTGCATTCATATGAGATTGCTTTGGCTTGTGAATTGGTTGAGTATTTGCACAGCATAGCATATATCTAGTCTTGTCATCATTAGATAAATCAATCTTCCAACAAGCTATTGATATTCTGATGGATCTTCAAGTAATGAATCCTCAATCGAAGAAGATGAGCTTGAATTATATTCATGTGTTGTTAGCTTTGCATTATGCTCAATCGGGATAACTGCCGGTTTGCATCCTAACAATCCTGCTTTAGAGACTATTTCCAGAATGAACTTTCTTTGTTTTAGGGATATTCCTTTGTCATATCAAGCTATCTCAATGCCGAGAAAATACTTAAGAGATCCCAAGTATTTGATATGAAAAGTAGAATGCATATAGCTTTTGAATTTTGCAATAGCCAGTTCATTATTCCCCATAATAAGAATGTCATCAACATATATTAAGAGATAAATTGATGAAGTACCTTCAGTCAATGTGAATAGGGCATAATCATGTTTGGAATGCTGAAATCTTGCGTTGGTTAGTGCGGCAGTGAACTTAACATACCATTACTTAAAAGCCTGTTTGAGTCCATATAGGGATTTGTGAATACGACACACACGAGACTCCCCCTGTTTGCGTAATCCTTGTGGAAGCTCTATGTAAATCTCTTCATCTAGATCTCCATGTAAGAAAGCATTATGGACATTCATTTGGTTCAATGGCCAATTGCGAAAAACAGCAATGGACAAGAAAGAGCAAACGTTGACTTCTTTGGCCACAAGAGAGTGTTTCATGATAATCAAAGCCTTCCCGTTGCGTGAATCCTTTTGCAACTAAACGAGCCTTGTATCGCTCAATGAATCCATCTACCTTAAATTTGATTTTATAAACCCATTTGCAGCCAATAGGTTTTGATCCTGCCGGTAATGGAATGATATCTCAAGTGTGATTTTCATTGAGGGCCTTTAGTTCAACTTCCATAGCATGCTGCCATTTGGGGTCACACGCCGCCTCATAGTATGAAGATGGTTCCTATTCTTCGGAAATTCGACTAATGCAACACGTGTTTTGGTGATAGTCTACTAAACAAAACATAATAAGATACTAGGTACTGTGTACCTGACTAATTCAACGTGGGACATATATAATCTTTTGTCCAGGTAAGAGGTCGAGTATGACGTCTAGAACGTCGAGGCTGCTCGATTCCGGTCTCTTATGATACTACGGGAGATAATCACTAATGAATCATCGGCGAAGAAGTCATTGAGGAATTTAATGAGGAATCCTTCTCAGGTGAAGAAACTGGTGAGTCAATGGTTCGATTTGAATCACCTGTTGTCACTACATATGATGTTTTGGTGCACTAAGTACATTTTGAGGTTGGACAGTTAAATCTTCTCATGACAAGAAAGGTCAATGATTTGATTTTGAGGTTAAGGACAACGATGTAGTTTCTTAAAATGGGAAAATATCCTCGTTGAAAATAACATCCCTGCTTACAAAGAAATGCCCTATAAAAATTATCATGAACCGAACCTCAAGCGCATGCACATCCTTTTGTGGTCAATAAAATTTTGCGATGTCCTAGGAAATATCACCGACCCATTCATTTTATGGCATAAGTGGAAACGTAATAACAATCTTAAAACAACATAAAAGTGGGATAGAAACGTAGGATAATATTTTCACAAAGCACACTTATAATACAACATCACATATATACTGAAAAGTCTAACACCACATGGATCTGTTTAAAAAAGAAGAGCTTCTAGGGTATCTTTGCTCCGAGCTCCTCGTCCATGGGACTAGGGTCCTTGGCGATCCTATCAGACTTCTCGATAACAAAAGGGTGAATTGTCACCCACTGTCTAAACTAGATGGAAGACTTGTCGACTTCTGACAAAGACTAAACAAAGACTTAGCTTTCACTTCCTGTGAACCCTTGCATTTCTCTTTAAAATCCTCCATTTAGGGACCTGAAAAATTTAGCCCACAACGGGGTGAGACAATGTCTCAACGAGTTCCTTCCCCCTAAATCCCGATTAGGAGAAAAGTACACTCGCATGCAATTTACCATATATCTCGCCAAACTCACGTAACACCGGTGGTTGTCCTGCATGTCAGTATCGTTTAATTTGCATATAATTATATCGAAATCATACATTATTGGAACATCTCAACTTGTATACACATATAAGTATATGTCATCACCAATTCACGAGCCCTGATTACCAAACCAAATTGTTATGATATGTTCCATACCGCATCACACAATTCTGTCTCCTAATCAGGCCCCTCAATTTCTATTATTCATGCGTTCCAATTCATTATGACCCATCGGCCATGGCCTGACTCAATAGTCAGCGGTCTTCCGATGTAGCCGGGCATCGTCTCGCATCATCGAGTATAGCAATGTTTACATCTTGACGGCATTCTTTTAAAGGAGCATCGGTTCAACCTCAACTGCATCGATTGACTTAAGGCATTCTCGACAGAAGTACAACGCAAGTACCGAGGGACACTTAGGTGCAATAACTTTAGAATGGTACACTTGAGTGTCAGTTTTGAAGTTAAATGGGACACTTAAGTGCCACTCCGGCAAAGATTTGGCCAAATGGCTTACGTGGCGACTTTCTGGCGAGCTTGGCCCAAAACGGTGTCGTTTTGCACGCTGACATGGCGGAGAAAATGCAAAAATGACGCCGTTTCATGTCTACGTGTAAATAATAATATAAAAATTAATTAAATTAAATTTAAAATATTCAAAAAATTAAACAAAAAAAGAAAATTAAAAAATTAAAAAATTAAGAAAATTTAAAAAAATTTAAAAAAAAAAAGCGGGGGGGGAGGTCAAACGGGCGGCTCCTCGCCGCCGCCCGCTCCGCCGTCGCCGCCGGGAAGGGCCGGCGACGAGAGGGGGAGGGTCGGCGGGGTCGCCGGCCCTCAACCGACCGATGGTGAGGGCTGCGAGCCCTCGCCGGCCCTTGGCCGGGCTCGCGACCCCGGCCGACCCTTCTCAACGGCAGCGGGGAGGCGGCGGATCGGCTAGGGGCCGGCGAGGGCTGCGAGCCCTCGCCCAGATCCGGGGGCGAGGGTCACGGCCCTCGTCGTCGGTTGGCGGGGGCCGGCGACCCGGCCGACCCTCCCCTTCGTCGCCGGCCCTTCCTTCCGACGACGGCGGGGAGGTGGCGGCGGCGAGGAGCCGCCCCTTCGACCTCCAACCCCCCCCAATTTTTTTTTTAATTTTTAAAATTTTTAAAATTTTTCTTAATTTTTTAAATATAATTTAATTAATTTCTATATTATTATTTACACTAAACACGAAACGGCGTCGTTTTTGTGTTTTCTCTGCCATGTCAGTGTGCAAAACGACGCCGTTTTGGACCAAACTCGTCGGAAAATTGCCACGTCAGCCATTTGGCCGGATTTTCGCCGGAGTGGCACTTAAGTGTCCCATTTTACTCCGATGTTGGCACTTAAGTGTACCATTTTAAAGTTATGGCACTTAAGTGTCCCTCCGTGCCAAGTTATGGCACTCCAGGTGTCCTAGCCTCGAAAGAGCATCGTCTGACCCCAAAGGCTCGTAATGGCATCTCATATCATTCATGCATTCATTCAATTTTGGCCCAGGATACCGTGCATCACACTCAAATACCTTAATTAAAATAGTGATTCCGACCTATTTTCTTCATATTATGAATGTTTGGTAAAATAATCGTGTGTGGGAATACGATCAGATCGAATTAGAAAATTTGTATTGTCTTTTTTAAAATTCCACATTTTCATTTAGTACTTAAAAACACTTTCAGTGTCCAAAACCTGATACTTGGTATTTTCCAATTGTAAACCAAAATACTGCCATTTTGATTTAAATATCCATAATTAGCAACCATCATTCATTGCATAATTTAACAGTCAATGGCATAAATGCAATATACTATTGCAATCAGCACGGAATTATTACGTAATCAGCACGAAATTCGGTCATTGGCTACCCCGGTATAATTTACAGAAAATATTAAATAAATAATTAAATTATAATTAAATTATTTAAATAATTTATTTACTCGATTGTTAATTACCAATTTTATCCGCCATTTATAATGGTTCACAAATTAAATTTACTAGTCCAAAACACAATTAAATTGGTTCATTACCTTACCTTTCTAGACTAAAGTGCTAATTTAACATTTAAATTCCTAGCTAAATAACCTAACTAACTTAACTAACCATCCTATTCATTTAATTCTAACTTAACTAACTTATCCAACTAACACTCACTTTAACTAAATTAGCTAATTAGTCTTTACCAAAGCTAAATAATCACTAAACTTAATTAAACCTAACTTAATAGCTAATAAATGTAATTAGCCCCTAATCAAGAATTAGGAAAACTAACTCACCTAACTAGAAATCCAAGGCCATCGGTGTTGGCTGAGCGCAGCAGCCAAGCCGTGACCTTTGGAGACGCCGGAGTGGCTCGGTTAGCCTGGAACAGGGCTGTGAAACCCTTGGTTCATGGCTAGGAGGGGATGCTCTTGGCTAGAGGAGGCCGAATAGCGATTGCGTTATAACTGTGAAGGCATGGCTGCGACACGGCAATGCTGGCTCGCCACCGGTGAGTGGGCTGGTTCGAAGTTGTTGGTGCTTCGGTAGCTGGATGGCAACACAAGCGAAGAGGTTGGGTCCTTCGGCAGTGAGGGTGAGTTGAAACAGAGGAAAGGTGAGCTGAGGTGTGGTGACAACACTAGTGGATGGAGTTGCAGAGCTTCCGACACAAGGAAGCTGGAGTGACGCCGGTCTTGGATGGGTCGTGGGCTTGCTAGTGGGGGCAATTGATTAGCAAACAAGGGCCAGAGTAGTGAGAAGCTAAAATGAAGGGTAGTTTGGATCATGGACGGTTGCTGCCCTATCTTTGGTGACACCAAAACATAACTTCCTCTGTTTTTTAGTGGCTGTTTTGATCGGCCAAAGGGAAATCGAAGTAGGGGAGCCAAATTCTTAAAGAAGAAAAAGACAGGGGGATTTTTAGTTGTGGAAAAGAAAGGAAAAAGAAAGAAAGAGAAAGAAGAAGAAAGGGAGAGGGAGAGCTTCGGTTGACAGCACAATGAGGGGAGGGGGAAGGCATGCACGGGTGAGGAGAGTGGAAGAGGAGAAAAGCAATCCATGGAGGGTCCCCCTCTCCATTTTCCAGGTCTCATGGTCCTTTTTTCCATGGAAGTTTAAACCATTTCACTTTCAAGTGGCCCACCAATCCTAAGCAACCTTATCTTGCACAAATGAAATTCAAATGTTGGTGAAATCCCTCATGATGGGGACCCATTCGAATTTTGTAGCCATTTCATTAAATTTTCCATTTTTCATTTTATCTATTTATAACCTTAGCTAACAAGGATTAAGCCCACTTAAATCCTTATCATACCCATCTCAATTTGTTTCATACCAAAAACTAAATTTACTTCAAAATATGGCTTTCTTCACCTTCCTTTAATTCGCTGGATTTTGCATTTTCCACCACAATTTTTATTTGTTCATAATTCTTGAAAAGATACAACGGCATTCCTAGAATTAATCGTGACACATGAGAGTTTTCAATTTCTAAAATTGGAATAAATTTCACAATTAAATTCAGTTAGACGTGATTTTAGCGTAACCTAAACTATCGGGTAATTTTTAAGAATTTTTGATGCAATTGACTCATGGTCGATTATTTTCGAGCCACTATGTACATCTTTGACTCATTGGCGACTTTCGGTTGTTGTGAAAGTCTCAAGATTTCATTTATGGACACAAGGAACCAAAACGATAGAAAAATCGATTTAGTGTCGGTTGACGAGAATTTTAGTAATTAGGTGGAATCACCCATGCCCAATTACATACCTCAATCCAATCGACCTATTTTTGGTCTCTGATAGATTTTTGACTATGCCGCAATAACCTTTGAAGACTAACACGATCGAGCAGTCGATTTCTAGTCGAATTCTCAAGTATGTTGTATTAAAATCTTAATGGCTTCCCCGAATAGTTTAGTTATCTCATGAGTGATTGGCTTAGAGAATAATATTGTAGGCACGTCGATGAAAAACCCGATTTATGCAATTGAAAACAGAAGTGGAAAATCAAACTATTGCAAAAATCTTCGTGACATGGTAGTCTTTTTGTAGAGGAGGATATTCATAATAATACACCGAATAGCACGAGAATCCATTTTACTTTGATCGCCCAAATTCGCCACACAATACAAACATCCAAAAACTCGAAGATGATCAATTACTGGTTGCTTTCCATAAAGCAATTCAAAGGGAGTTTGTCATCGAGAATTCTAGTTGGCATGCAATTAATGAAATAAGCTGCCGTGACCACACAATCACCCTAAAAATTTTCAGGCATGAAAGCTTGATATTTTAGGGCTCGAGCTACCTCTAAGGGGTGGCAATGTTTGTGCTCAACAATCCCATTTTGTTGGGGTGTATAATTATATGAACTCTCATGTAAAATTCCTCAATAAGACAAGAAATAGTCACATTCCATAGAAAAGAACTCATGTCCATTATCAATGCGAATCTTCTGGATAGGTTTGTCAAATTGGTTTTCAATGAGAGATAGAAAATTCGACAGTGTTGAAAAAGTCTGACTCTTAGATTGCATAAGAAAAACCTAAGTAACATGAGTATAATCATCAACAATGGTCAAGAAAAACTGAGACCCATCACGATGTGGAGTGTGGTAGGATCCCCAAATATCCATATGAAGTAAGGAAAAAACACTAGTGAACTAGAAAATTTGTCTAAGACTGTTTTGCTAATGGACAGATTGGACATTTATGATAAGGGAATCGTGCGGTATGAATCAAGCGTTGATGAAAACTAAGATTTTTATTACTAGTAATGGCATTACAAGAAATGTTTTTATTGAATAATTCAAAGTCTTTTTGAGGATTGATAAAAGAATATAGCCCATCTACAACACTACCCAAGTCCATTAGTCCGCTAGTCAAAAGGTCTTGAAAGAAGCAATTATTGGGATTGAATATGGCACGACAAGAATTATCCTCACAAGCTTTTGAGACTGATAAGAGATTAAACTTGAAATTAAAAATGAATAAGACATTTTTGAGAATAACATCTAGACTAAAGTGGATAGTGTCAATTTTGGTAACATGAGTGGTATTTCCATTGGGTAGATGTATAGATACTGAAGAATGTGGCCTCTTTTGAACACTAGAAAATAACCGCTCATTGCAAACTATGTGGTCACTGACACCTGAATCATTATCCATGCATCAACTGATATTGAATTTGTCTTGTATAGAGAAGTACTTGAGAAACTCGCAGCCTTTCATTTGTTGTCAGTTGACTTAATGCCTTCATTATATTATGATACTAATATTGAGTAATTATTTGATTCGCCCCATTAGTCATTTGTGCCGAAACCTAGTAAGCAACAATTTCTTTTTCATTTTTATCCTTATCACTTAGCTTTCTATATAATTTCTAGTATGTGTCAATAGTATGATGATGACGCTTATAATATTCACAATATTTACCCTTATTTTTTTAAATTTTGCCCAGTAGTTTTTATGAATGACGTGGCATTTCATGAGCTTTCGGATACCTTATACTCGAGTGCTGTCGTGGCCAAATATAAGCTGTTTGATTCAGCTAGGTTGGCGGTCAAATAGGGACCGTCCTATCTTCTTTGATGTGGACCGTTGGATTCAGGTGAGTGGCTTAGTGAATAGTCGTTCAATCTCCTTCCATCCCAACCATTTATTCTCAAACTAGGGTTTCCACCCACCCCAGCAGCTGCAAATTGTCTGCCCCCTCATTGCCTGAAGTCCTCAATTTCTCCAGCCATCCCGCGACTGCCATGAGCTTCGTGCGTCGTCTCTCTAGGTTGGAAACTTGTTTAGAGGGCAGCAAGGGCAACTCCTTCGCCCGCTCTACCATGTATTAAGATAAGAGTAACTTGACATAGACATAGGTATGGAAGTAAGAACCCATTTGTTGTATAAAGCCAGATAAAGAGTTTGGTATGTTTAAGTTATTGTGTGATGATTCGATAAACATTTCTTGAAAGGTTATGCGTGCTATTTTGATACATTTAACTTATGTGATATTTATTGAAAAATAATATGTTTTGTGTTGAGAAAACCAATTGTGATGTGAATGGGCAAAGAACTATGGGCAAAGAATTAAGTGTTACACAATAATGAAACTTCGTGAGTCATTTTTGGGGCCTTGTAGTTAAGGGCTAAAGTACTATAGTATGATTTGAGTCATCTGAAAGCCACCTTTAGGGCCTTACACTATTGATATGTGTAGTAAAAGGTTAAATGCTACACGATAATGTAATTCCGTAAAAACCACCTTTAGGGCCTTGTACATAGATACATGTAACAAGGACTAAATGTTACATGATAACGTAAATTTGTAGGAGCCACCTCTAGGGCCTTGAGTTAGATATTGAGTGTTGAATGTATTGTTGACATGAGATATCACAAGTTCGATTATTAAATCAAATAAATGATACATATTTTGATATTATAGATGAATGAAAAAGTATGCTATTTAATGTAGCTAGTTTGAAGTAATTTATAATGCATTTTATTCTTGTAAGTTATTATATTTTGGTTTGGCATTAATGAGTCATGTCTTTAAGTTCTGAATGTCTTATGTTGAGGTTTGATATGCTTATATGGTATGTACTAATTATTGAGCCATGGTTGCTCATTCCACTCATCTTTCATTTTCAAATCTTAAGGTTAGCGACAAGTAGAATGAGAGCGCTATTAGGAATAACTATATATTGGGTATAGCTTAAGGAGTTGTTTATATAGTTGTTGTAAGTTTGTTGAGTTGGCTGATTTCTGATTGTACATATTCCTTCTGGTGAATTATAAAAACTCTAATATTGTAACTAACCTGTTAATTTATCTGATATGTATATATGGTTGGAGATATACATTTTGATATTAGGTAATTAATTATATTTCAGGCTGCCTTTCTTTGTGTTGAAGAAGACCGTGTCATCCCATTTTCTTGTAATTTTGGGGTGTGAAAGCAATTGCCATAGTAGCCGCTGGAATGCCAAAACCCAATTGCCTACCCACGTTGTTTTAGCGAACTTTTTTTTTCTGTGATTTTGATATAATTCCGGTGGATTTACTAGGGCCCAACTACATTAGGAAGGAAGTAGGAAAAGTTTTGTCACAACTCGAACCTCGAGCACATGTACATCACTCGATGGTCGATAAAATTTGCGACGTCCCAGGAAGTGTCACTGACCCATTTAGTTTATGGCACTCATGGAAACGTAATAACAATCTCAAAACAACATAAAAGTGGAATAGAAACGTAGGATGATATTTTTACAAAACACACTTATAATACAACAACGTATATATACAAAAAAGTCTAACACCACATGGATCTATTTTAAAAAGAAGAATTCTAGGCTATCTACGCTCTAAGCTCCTTATCCATGGGACCAGAATCCCTTGATCCTGTTAGACTTCTCGATAAAAAAAAGGGTTAAATGTCACCCACTGTTCAAATTAGATAGAAGACCCTTTGACATCTGGTAGGGACTAAAGAAAAACCTAGACTTCACTTCTTGTGAACCCTTGCACCTCGCTTGACAATCCTCCATCTAGGGACTTGAAAATGGTTATATAATAACCGATGAGACAATATCTTAACGAGTCCATTCCCTAAATCCCGATTAGGAGAAAAGTACACTTGCATGCAATCTAACCATATCTCCTCAAAACTCATGTAACACTAGTGTTTATCTTGCATGTTAGTACTGTTTAATTTGCATATAATTATATTGAAAATCATGCATCATTGGAACATCTCGACATGTATATAGATATAATTATACATCATCACTAATTCACGGGCCTCGATTACCAGACCAAATCGTTATGGTACGTCCCATACCGTATCACACAATTCCGTCTCCTAATCAGGTCCCTCAATCTCAATCATTCATGCGTTCCAATTGATTATGACCCATTAGTTACGGCCGACTCAATAGTCAACGGTCTTTGGCTTAATTGGGCTTCGTCTCGCACCATCGAGCACGGCAACGTCTACATCTAGACGGCATTCCTCAAAGGAGTATCGATCCAACCTCCATTATAACTAGCATCCGTTAACTTGGGGCATTCTCGAAGGAGCATCGTTCGGCCCCAAAGGCTCGTGATGGCATCGCATATCATTCATGCATTCATTCAATTTCGGCCTAGGACACTGTGCAATGCACTCAAATGCTTCAATTAAAATAGTGATCTTGGCCTATTTTCTTCATATTAGAAATGCATGGTAAAATAATCGTGTGTGGGGATACGGTCAGATCGAACCAGAAAATTTGTATTATCTCTTTTAAAATCTCACAGTTTAATATAATACTTAAAAACACTTTCGGTGTCCAAAACCTGACACTCGGTATTTTTCAATTAAATACCAAAATTCCGCCATTTTGAATTAAATATTGACAATTAACAACCATCACTCAATTGCATAATTTAATAGTCAATGGCATAAATGGAACATAGTATTACGATTAGCACAAAATTCCAATCATCGACTATCCCTATAATTTTCAGAAAATATTAAATAATTAACTAAATTATAATTAAATCATTTAAATTAATTATTTAACTAATTACCATTTATCAAATGTCACTACCGATCAAAATTGATCATAACTTTACCTAATTATTCAAATGTCTAACTAAATTAATGCCTTGCAACAATCTCCAAGGCTAACTATTTAATTAAATACTTAAATCCCTAAATAAATAGTCTAACTACCTTAACTAACTTATATATTACCTAGTTCTCTCACAATTAACTTATCTAACTATTGACACCTAATTTTTATTTCAAGCACATAAAAAAATCGATTTAAAAAAAAAGTGAGGCCCCGTGGGTCGGGTCGGGCCGAATCCGGCCTTGGCCCGACCCGCCCCCCTCGCGTGGGCCTTGGGCCTAGCCCTTCTATTTTCCTTTTTCTTTTTCCCTCGCACGGCCCAGCCCGTGTCTTTGTCATCTCCCTTAGCCGTTGTTTACATGGGGAACCTACAAAGCCGAAAGCAGGGTCATCAGGGCGGTTGCAGGGGGCAGGATCAAGTAGGGGGCAGCGCAATCCGCAGGTGAGCAGGCTAACAGAGGCCGAGGTTGGTCAAAGAAAGTCATGTGCGCGAGACGAGCAAAGAAAAGAAACATAGAGCGGAAGGGGAGGAGGAAGGAAATGGGGAACGAAAGAAAAAAGGGAGAAAACAAAGCGGGAGGGAGAGCGAAAGCAAGAGGAGGAGAGAAGTAAGAGCAACCCTAGAGCCATCGATTGCTGCTGTGGACCACCATCGGAGTTGCTAACCGTCTACAACTCTGCCGAAGTCCAGGAGGAAGAACAGAGAGCGAAGGGGAGAGAAAAAGGCAAGAAGAATCGGAGATTTGGGGTAACGAAAAGGTGGGACAGCCGTGGGAGATTAGCCAAGGAGTAGGGTGCCCCCAGGACCCCTCACCATCACCGGAGAGCCGTCCATTCGTCACTAACCGCCGTCATCCCCGTTGAAACCAGGTAGGCCTTTCATCGAACTTTTAGTGTGCATTTCCGAAAATGAGTCGGCCGGAGCTCATCTTGACTAGTTCGAGCAAGCTCCGGCCGCCTTCCTGTCCTTGTTACCCCACTTGCCGTTCTGCCATGTCACCTTCGAAGTCTGGATAGGTGCTCGGGCTGCGGCCAAGACAAAGTCTGTTAGTTTCATTAGTGTACACAACCTGTTTATGGAATTGTCCGAGCGAACTCCGCCCCCCAATTCCTCCGCGTAGAGCCCCCTAGGATTGCTGGTGGCCGGAGGGACGCCGCTACAACCATAGAGCTCGAGCCGTGCCCCCCGTCTGCCCGAGATGTCACTGCCGTAGGCGTTTGCTATTCTAGCATCCTTGGTTGCGACTGAGCAGTCGTGACCAGGGATTGCAGGCCGAGTTGGGCCGGATCTATGTCGGCCCACTCGGCCTTTGTCCCTAACTTGGGCCCGACCAAAGGCAATCGGGCCTAGCCCGGCCGAGACCCGAACAAGTCGACCGGTTAGACTTGGACCGGGTCAAACCCGGTTTGGTTAAATCGGACCCGACCCGTCGGCCCCGAATTTTATTTTATTTTACTTTATTATTTTAAAAAAATTAAAATATAAAAAAACAATTTCAAAAAATCCAAAAAAATTTAAATATTGAAAAGAAAATTTAAATTTTTTTCTTTTTCTTAATTTAAAAAAATAAAAATTTCGAAAATTAAAAAATAATGGGGTTTGATTAGGAATTTCTATGTATTACTTTTTTTTTTAGTGTAATTAGATCTTTATTTGCTCGTATTTTGATTATATCGTATGTTTTATTTTGCATATTTATTATGTTTAATTTTACGCAATTAGGGTCTTAGTAGCTATGGTTGTTATGTTAATGGTTGTGCACCCACATTATCACCTCACATGTTAGTGGATAGGTATAAAATCAATCCAAACTGCTTGCCAAAAAATTATTTTGATAGAATGAACAAGATTAGGTATTGAAAGGGCATTAATTAATTGATTAGTGTAATTAAGTCATCGATCCTAGTTTCTCTAGTTGCGTAGGAAGTGAGGTACTCTCCCATGCTTCACTTAGTTTTTAGCCGACCCCAATAAGCTAGTGGCAACTCCTTTTGTGCAAGAATTCCTAAAATATCCCAATGTCATGCGAGGTATAGGCTTGGGAGAGCTCGAGCCTAATCATGGGCCCTAGGCCCGTCCTTTAGGCAATACCCATAAACCTATTCTCTTCCCTCGAGGATAAGTCACGACACTAACTAGTCTTTACCCTAACCAAACTAATTGCTAATCTTAATTAAGCTTAATCTAACACTTAATAAATGTAATCAACTCCTAATCAACAATTAGGAAACTAACTCACCTAAATTAAAAGCCAATGACCCTTAGTGATGACAAAGCAGCGATAGTAAGGTCTTGGCCTTTAGGGGTGCCGGAGTGGCTCGGTCGGCCCGACATAGGACCGTGAGGCCCTTAGCTCACGATTGAGAGGGGGTCCTCTTAGCCAAGTGGAGCAGAGTAGTGACCACACAACCACCATGGAGGCGAGGCAACGACGCAATAGCGTCAATTCACCGGCTAGTGGATTGGTTCAGAGCTACTGAGGTCCCGACAGTTGGACGATTGCATAGGCGGAGAGGTGGGGACTTACGGTGAGGGTGGTGAGTCAAAAAGGAGGAGGACGAGCAGTGGAGTGGCGTCAATAGCCGTGGACAAAACTATTGAGTTTCCGGTGCAAAAATGCAGGGATTATGCTGGTTTTGGAGAGCTGTTGGCTTGCTGGTGGGGGTGATTGTTTAGTAAACAAAGGCCAAGTCTAGGAAAAATAAAACATGATGGGCAGCCTAGCTTAAGGGTGGTGCTGGACCAACACCGACGACACCCAAAACAAAGCCTTGCTCTATTTTTGGTTGCTGTTTTGGTCGGTTCAGCATAAATAGGGGATGCTGAAACAGAGGAGATCGAATGGCTTAAAGAAGAAGAAGACAAAGAAATTTACGGCTGAGGAAAGGAAAGGAAAAGGAAAGAAAGAGAAGGGGAGAGGGAGAAGGAGAGAAGCGGTCGCATGGCACAAGGAGGAGAGGATGCGCACGAATGGGGAAAGAGAAACGAGGAAAAAAAAAAACAAAAACTATGGAGGGTCCTTCCCTTCATTTTCCACAACCTTAGGCTCTTTTCCATGGAATCTAAGCCCCGATCACTTTCAAGGGACCTACCATCCCCAAAGTGAGTCTATCCATCCCCAGATGCACCCCAAATTAGGTTGAATTTCCTTGTGCATGTGGACCTCCGAATTTGTAACCTTTACATTTCATTCTTTCTTTCTTTCACTTGGCCATTTAATAACCTTAAATAACAATGATAAGTCCTCAATTAAACTCTTATAATTCCTATCTCCATTGGTTCGACATTGAAGCCCAAAAATCCATTCAGTTTATGGCCTTTCCCATATTCCTTTAAATTGCTGCAATTTGAATTTTTCACCAACCATTCAAGTTCGTCAAAGGTCTTGAGAAAATGCATTGACGTTCCTAGAATTAATTGTGACACGGTAGAATTCTCAATTTTTGAAATTGGATTAAATTTCGCAATTAATTTCAATCTGATGTGATTTTAGCATGACCTAAACTACTAGATAGTTTTTAGGAATTTTTTTGTGCAATAGACCCGTGGTCGATTGTTTTCAAACCACAATGTACATCTTTGAATTATTGGTGACTTTCGGTTGTCGTGAAAATTTAGAGGTTTCAATTACAGCCACAGAGTATCAAAACAACAGAAAAATCAGTTTAGTGCCGATCGACAAGAATTTTGTAATTAGGTGGAATCACCCCTGCCTAATTACATACCTCAATCGAATCGACCTATCTTCAATCTTTGATAGATTTTTGATTGTGCCGCAATGACCTTTGCAGACTAACACGATTGAGCAATCAAATTCTCAAGCATGTTAAATTAAAATCCCTTAATGACTTCCCCAACTAGTCTAGTTATCTTATGAGTGATCGGCTCAGAGAATAGCACTATAGGCACGTCGATGAAAAGCTTGATTTATTCAATAGAAAACAAAAGTGGGAAATCAAACTGTCACAAGTTCTTTCAAGAGAAGCAAATTTTTTATCAACATCTAATGCATATGAACTTAACTTAATGGATTGTGTAGTTGCATTGTAAATTTTCTTACTGTGGAATCAGCAGGCACACTCTTCCTCTTTTGATTTATTTATTAGAAGAAAATAGTCGAATAAGAGCTTTTTCTGCGATGACTCATAATACTTCTAAAGAGGTAGAATGAAACATTTTCCTTCATAACTGGTTTGGTCACTACTACTGCAGCCATAAGTTATGCTAGAGAATAAAGTTAGATATATCATTATTGTCCTTTCTAGTTTTCTTTTTGTTGCTAGGAAACGTTCCTTTTGTCATTAGTTGACCACGTTCACACTATATTGCTATATTTTGCACAATACCGCAAATCTAATGAGCAATGTGGATGAGATAGTTGATGGAGTTTGGATGCTTTTGTGAGAGATACAGACATGCTGAAACCATGAAGTAGAAATTGGAATACATGTCCCCGTTACTTTAGACAGATTCTCAAAGAAAAAGCCTTAACACTCCCAGAAATTCAACACTTACGGTTTGAATCTCTTGCGACACAGTGGATATCGAGTCTGCCATGACTTTATGCTCAGTGATTATTAGAATTATTGTTGTCTTCTTCAACTAGAGGTAGCTAACAACTTCGGCTCACCTAGATTGGAGTTGAGAATATGTTCATCAATTTCTTCACACAACTGAAGACTTGGAATTTGAAAGTGCAAATTCCCTCCTCTCTTCTTCAGCTCACTCAACTCTTCCTTCATAGACAAATACTTGTCCTTCTTGGCTTGAAAATCTTTGAAGAATGTGTTAGCCTACTTAGCAATATGGGATTTCTTTGACCAACTTCAACTTAAGCAGTTATTCAAGATAGGATTGCTTGTGGGCTAATCTACCGAAAAATGTAACTCTTTCAGGTTCTCTGAGGACCGCAAGCATGAGAAATCTAGGGCAAGAATTGAAGAAAGCTTATTGCTATAAGTAGGCATTTCATCTGCCAAATTGAGACCTACATAAGTCGAAGGAGTTAGCTGGGGAGCTTCATCATGGTGCTGAGAAAGATGTTCCAAAGACTTCAAATAGTCATCAACATCTGCACAAAATTGAGCCTTGAAGTTCCTGGACTTCTCCCTCATCTTGTGCATGAAAGATTTGGATGCATAGCAGCTAGAAATGATACTTTGGTGAGGAAAGATGTCCTTGATAATTTTTAGTGTCTGAACCATATTTTGAGTATTCACTCTTGTCACTAGTGCCATCATCCTATAGACAAATCAATTACAGACTCTTAGGCTGCGCATGACAATGCTTCTTGATTGGGGAAGAGTTTTTTTTTTTTTAAAAATAGTTCTTTTCTATTTTTATTTTGGGGAACAATTTATGAGTAAAAGAATCCGTTTGGTAACTATACCAAATTTCTACTATTGAAATAGAAAAAGAATAGAAATGTGTTTGGTAACACAACAATTTCTTTTTTGCATTTATTCATTTTTTATTCTTACTCACGGATCGCCGACCGCTGCCGCCTGTTGCCGCCGCTACATAATTGCCCGCGATCAACTGTCATTGGTGACCATCGTCGTAGATCCCATCGGTCACTGCCTCTTGTAGTTGGCCATCGGGGGTCGACGGTCGGTAACGACAACAGCCGTGGGCTCTGTAGCGACGGTCGCCGGTGATGGTCGGCCGCGAGCGGTCATGCAACGACAACGGTCGTTGGTGATGGTTGGCCATGGGCAATCATGTAGCGGTGACGGTGGCGACGACCGGCGGGCGGCCGACTGTGGCGGTCGGCAGTGACTCTAGGCGATTGGAGGTGGCCGCGGCAAGAGAAAGAAATAAAAGAAAAAAATTGACTTATTTCTAGAAATTATTCCCAGGAACAAGAAGCTACTTTTTTTTTTTGTCTCTCAAAAGTGTTCCTGAAAACAAAAAATTAGAGAAATTATTCCGGGAACAAATGTTTTAACAAATAGGTTATGTTTTTTTTTTTTTTTTTTGTTCCGAGGAAAAAAAGAATGGAAATTGGGAAAAACAGAAACGTTAGCATGTGCTGCCTTAATTTCTAGTGTTGGTGGGAGTTGGCATTTTATAAGATCGTCAAGTTCTACGCCTAGGGAACTGCGTAAACATTCTAATGTAAAAACGTCCAACAAAGTCCAAGCTATTCAGCCGAGAGTCAAGTGTGAATCGAAATCTCATTGAGGGGAACAAGAGATTTCAGCCACATTTTTAATCTGTCAATGTGCAACAAGGAAAATTGAAACAGAAGGCACGGAAGGATCTTTACTCATTGATATTCATGATCTCATGGAAATGGAAACAGCTTGAGGAAGATTCTAAGATGATTCCACCCGCGACAGGTGCTGATAGAAAAAATGGATAAAATGCTCCACTCCAATATTCAAAGATGATTCCACTAGTGGTAGCAGCATGAACGGTTCCAAGTCCCACATGGAAAAAGAGTCGAGAAATGGGAACAGGATCAGTCACAAAAACACGAGGTCGTTTCCCTGGTAAAATCACGCAGCCATGTGGTGAGCACAGAGCGAACTATTCTTTCGCCTTTTACTAAAGAATACCGTGTGCTCGCCACGATCATTGGCATACGCCAATTTTTGGAGGGGTTCCTTAACTGAGGATCTCTTAAAATAGAGGTAAAATTGACTTTGTAGCAATGCAGGCTCTGTCAATCGATTCCTAGGAACCCTCTCCTGAAGCCGAACTGGCTGGGGTGGGTATGTTTCGCTGTCTGTCGTGGAGCAGGAAGGACCTGTGCCGCCGGACTATTTCCTTTCACTTTGAATTCCGAATTGAGGCCATCAGCATCAGATATTGAACTGGCTGTATTTAGCTATTCAAATGATTCCATCCCGACATACCAGCATGCTCACTAGTCATTCCAAGCTCTCAAATTATGAATTCAACCCCTTAAGTCAACTGCCCTGCTGTTGAATTAGTCCCAAGTCTTAACCATTGTTCAGGCGACCATGTCACGTTAGAACTGCAGCACTGCAATGCCGATCGCCAAATGATACCCTCTTGACTAACAGGTTTATATGTGACTATCTTGGAGCTTGTAAGAGCTTAAAACCCCAAAGAGCATATTTATGGAGTCTTTCCTCTCTGAAAAAGGTAGCCAACACCTGTAGCAATGTCGGGCTCAGAGGAAAAGAAATATGCGACTATCTTCATATGTCCTTTCGCCTTTCACCAGAGAACCATGACTGTGCACTTGTAATCCTTGTAATATTCAGGCTCAACAAATGGGTTGTTAGTTTCAAATCATCATTATCATTGGACCAGTTGAGGCTTCAAAATGCAGAACAAATGAACCAATTGTTTCATGCAACTGCTCTCCCAATAGAAAAGAATGAACAAACTCCAGTTCATTTTAATGGGCGTACTTATTCATATATAGTCATGCTCTCGCATGGGTAACAACAAAAGAGCAAGAGTGATAGGACAGTGAATTCTTGCTTCGCATCAAGCCTTGCGTTTCTAGTTTTCGAGTTTTCACTTGCTCTCTGCCTCATCATAAGTAGATGGATTGGCGTTCAATCTCGACCAACTAACAAACAACACTGATCAATCTCTTTTTCTTTCTCTAAGCCAAGCCAAGTGACTGCAGAAACTTTCTTAGTTTCTTTATAAGGATGAGATTCGAACTTTTGACCAAAGTTGGTATATGCCACCACATCCGTTTCAATCCTCACATCTCAACTCCACTAAAGGTTTACATGAGTCTTCTAAGTCTGCTATTGTTCTTATTTTTTCATGGGAAGAGAAACGGTGAAATGGAGTCCCACATCAGGCATGAGAAAGGAAACATGGACAAAGCTGGGGACAAAAGAGGAGGCCAGGCGACCAGATTAAGCATACCTTTCTCGGCCTTTTGGCTAAGATCAAGTGTAGTATCTGTTCTTATCAGTTTAATATCTGATACGTGGGCCATCGGTCCACATGATATTAAATTAATTTTTTGAGGGGGAGAGGCCGCCACAGTAGCTTGCTACTGGGCCTCTCGCGCGTCGCTCGGGTGTTGCACTATTGCCCTTGCCTGGCGCACCCCACCCAAGCCCAGTCGAAATGAATTTTCTTTCTCAAGCGTACCTCCACCATTATCATTTTGTTTACTTTGGTTGTTGCTGTAGGAACCCAAGCAAACATTGTTGCTGAAGCGAGGAATCCAAAAGACTGGTGATTTGTCTGGTTTTCTCAGGTTTTTTAGTGCCAAGTGGTTCTGTTCCACAAATTCATGGCTCCTTTTCAAACCCACCCACCACAAATATAAACCTAGCTGACCCGACCGATTTTTCCCAAAGATCCTCACCACAAATATAATCTAACCTGACCCAACCGAATTTTCCCAAAGATCCTCATCAACATCTTCACAGAATTGAGCCTTGAAGTTCCTGGACTTTTCTCACATCTTCCGCATTGAAAGAATTGGATGCATAGCAGCTAGAAACAATAGTTTGCTGAGGAAAGATGTCTTCAATCATTTTCAGTGTCAGCCATATTTTGAGTGTTCACTTGCATCACTTGTACCATCATCCTATAGATAAGTCAATTACAGGCTTTCATTTCTGGGGTTGGCTGGAACCGGCATTTTACATGATTCTCAAGTTCTGCGCCTTGGGAGTTGCATAAAAGTTCCAATTTCCAAAAAGTGTCCAGCAAAGTCTGATGTATTCAGCAGAGTCAAGTGTGAATCGAAATCTCATCAGGGGGAACAGCAGATTTCAGCCACATGTTTAATCTGTCAATGTGCAACAAGGAAAATTGCAACAGAAGGCAGGGAAGGATCTTTACTCATTGATATTCATGATCTCATGGAAATTGAAATTGCTTAAGGGAGATTCTAAGATGATTAGGGTATAACCAGGCCAGTTAGCAAGGTAAAATCAGTTGCATGTCTGTAAATATTCAAATGTCCCGTAAGACCAATAATGCAGTGTCGGTGGTGCGGCGCACATTCTTCTTTCCTTGTGGTAGTTCATGATACAGAAAATGTTGTTTCACCTTCCAATGATGCAAATCTTGTTTGAATATTTGCTGGCTGAGTTACATCTTTACACCATGGATATGGACACTTCACAAAAACTTGAGAATGGACTGGAGCTGTCAAGTTTGCTTTCTGTTTCAGATATTTCCACGTCCTGCAGCGTCTTTGGACAACTTTTGTCTGAAATTTATTGAAGGAGGACGTTCTGGAGAAGAGCAACAAGTCCTCTTCTTTCTTTCCCAACAATTCAGTTGATTTTCCTAGTTCTTTAAGTTTCTCACAAATCTCAACCGTTCAACTGGAAACTGAGTTTCCTTCTGCCGATCTAATGGCTGCACAAACTTGCCTGGCTGCCCATTGTTAGATTCGACAGTTTCATACTACACTCATCTCTTCTCTGAAAGTGGAAGACTTATCTCGGGTCTGTAAGACAGGTGTGTTTTCTGCATTATACAACACTCATTTGAGACAGCAAATGGGGACTACCGTTTTGTTTCCTATACTCCCTGTCAATATGATCCAGTCAATTCACCACCAAGGTTTCTGATCTTAGCTCCCATTTGAGAAACCAAAGGACTCGATAGGTGCTGATTCAAGTTAAAAACGGATGAAATGCTCCCCTCCAATATTCTAAGATGATTCCACCAGCGGTAGCAGGATGAGCAGTTCTAAGTCCCACATGGGAAAAGAGGAAAGAACATGGCAACAGGACCAGTCACAAAAATACGAGGTTGGCGCAGGGGAAGAGTTACGCAGCCATGTGGTGAGCACAGAGCGAACTATTCTTTCGCCTTTTACTAAAGAATACCATGTGCTCGTCACAATCAGTGGCATACGCCAATTTTTGGAGGAGCTTCTTCAACTGGGGGAGCTCCTAAAAAAGAGTTAAGAAGCATGTGCAAGGCATAACAGGATATGTAAGAACAATACTTAGGAAGTGGTGAAAGCGATTTCAACACTTGTATTCTGCAAATTTTGATTTATGTGGCTTTGACATGCATATTTAAGTAACCTTTTTGCCTTCAAGCTACGACCAGGGAATGTGCTGAGCGCCGAAGATCGGCCAACAGATGACTCTGGAGTTGCAAGAGCATAAACCACAGAAGAGACTTTGGTTGGAGTTGTACCTTCGTCTAAAAGTGGCAAAGACACCTGATGCAGATAATCAGAATCCTAGAAAATAGATGCGCCACCATGGAGAACCGATGGAAGTCCTAAGTTGAAAGGAGAGGAGACACGTTTGACAAGGATCCACTTGAATAAATCCCAATCTAGTCATTTGCTAGAATCCTGCGGTCACGTGGTGAGCACGGAGCAGACTATTTTATTTTATTTTTTCACCTTTTATGAGGGAGTACCACTTCCGCGTGTGCACTATAAGCGAGCGGCGTACTTCTATATTTGAAGGGGCTCTCTTAACCCCAGGGACCTCTCCTAGAAACGAAAACGAAACAGTCGGATGCCCGAGCAAAATTTCAGGCAGCTTCCTTCATCACAAAGATGCTTCACATTTAGTACTCAACGTGATGCAACTCCAGAATCTTGTTAAAAATCAGCTTCTCTAGACTTGGTTAAATGTGATGTCCATTGCCGTCCTCCATCCAATCTTTCAACCTCTTAGGCTCCGTTCGTTTCACGGAAAATAACTTCTAGGAAAGTATTTTCCGGATTTTCCGTTGTTCGTTTCACGGAAAATCAACTACTCAAGGAAAATGTTTTCCATCAATGGAAAAACTACTTTCAAAGATAAGAAAAATGTTTTTCACTTTTGAAAAGTGGAAAACATTTTCCATAACTTCTTTTACCTTATAACTTTTCACCAACACATTTTTGTTTTATTTTTATGCCTTTTCTTTTCTTTTCTTTCTTTCCTTTTCATCTTTCTTCCTTAGCTTGGCCGGTGACCGGCCCCGACAGTGGCCAGCGACCGGCCGCAGCCGTGAGCCAGCTCGAGCTCTGCCCTAGGCCGGCGAGGCTCCGCCTAGCCCAATCTGTGGAAGCCGAGCTCGCCCGAGCTCGGCGAGCTTGGGCCTCGCCAGATCGGGCGAGGTGGAGCCTCGCCGGCTTAGGGCGGAGCTCTGGCCTCACCAGATCCGACAAGCTGGGCGGGGCTCGGACCTCACTCGAGCTCGCTAGAGGTCTGGCGAGCCGCGAGCTCATTGGATTTGGCGGCGGAGCTCGTGCTCACCTGGATCGGGAGCTCGAGCTCCGCCGCTAGATCTGGCGAGCTCGCGGCTCACCCGAGCTCGACGAACCTCCGGCGAGCTCGGGCGAGATCAGACAAGCCTCGAGCTCGCCGGATCCGGCGGCTGGATCTTGGTGGCCGTCGGGCAGTTAGCCATAGTCAGGCGTGCGGCAACGAAGGAAGGAGGAAGGAGGAGGAAGAAGGAGGAAGGAGAAGGAAAAGAAAAGGAAAAAATAATAAATAATAAAAATTTTGATTTTGATTTTTTAAAATATAAATAATTAAAATTTTATTTTTTAAAAAAATATAAAAAATAAAATTAATGAACGGTGGAAAATAATAAAAAATTGTATTTTTTAAAATACAAATAATTTTTGTCAATTAAAAATATTAAAATTCAATTTTTTGATAATTTTTCCTAAACAATTAAATTAGTTAATGACGGTGGAAAATATTTTCCACTTAAAATTTAAGTTTCAGCTGAACACCGAAAAATATAGTCATTTTCTTGGAAAATGACTTCTGGGAAAATGTTTTCCGGAGATGGCCCATTTTCCGCAAAACGAACGGAGTCTTAAAGTGGAGATAACACACGAATGTTCACCTCAACTAGTAATGCTTTCTGCCCTCCATATCTCTCTCTCTATCAAGCGCGTGCTAGGGCCTGGTTAGCTTCATATCGACCTTATCCTGGCACACAGACTAGGCTTCGAGCATCCTTACTTTTCCATACTGGCCCACGCCAGACCATGGACTGCCTCACCCAAATCTTCTTGCCCATTTTGAGTCCTCGTCACTTGTCCAATATGGAGAATACCAGGCACTAGGCAGTAAAGAAGGCAAGGCGGTCGAGATGGTTCTGTTCTTTGATCAGTAGAGTACAGAAACCGGACCGTTCCTATGCCACCACTATGCTATTAAAAAATATCAGTGCCATCCCGTGTACAGCTTTCTATCCTTTTTCAATGTTTGTTTGGTTTTTTCAGGGAAGAGAAAGAGTGAAATGGACTCCCATATCGGGCACGAGAAAGGCATTGCAGACGCTAGCAGGGAACAAAATAAGAGGTAAAAGCAGTTTCAATACTCGCAAATTTGTATTTATATGGCTTAGACATATTCAAGTAACCTGGTTTATTATTTGCCTTTGAGCTGCTACGACTCCGCAAAGGCTGTGGCAAAAGCCGAGCACCAAACGATCGGCCCACAGATGACTCTAGAGTTGCAGGAACATAAACGGCAGAAGAGACTTTGTTTGGAGTTATACCTTGTCTAAAAGTAGCGAAAACACCTGATGCTTATAAACAGAATCCTTTGAAATAGATGCTCGAGCATGGAAGACTGTTGGAAGTCCTGAGTTGAAAGAAGAGACACGTTTGACAGGGATCCGCTCGAAAAAATCCCAATTGGGTCATCTGCTAGAATCGTGCTGCCATGTGGTGAGCATGGACTATCCTTTTCTTCCACCTTTTATGAGAGAGTATCGCTACCCTGTGTTCACCCTAAGCGAGCGCTGAGCGGCGTCCTCCAATATTTGGAGGGGCTCTCTTAACCACAGGAGCTCCCCTGAAGATGAAAGTGAAAAACTTGAATGCCTGAGCAAAATTTTAGATAGCTTCCTATATCACAAAGATGCTTCACATTTAATACTAAAAAAGCAGTATGAATGCAACGTAATGCAACTCCAGCATCTTGTTAAAAATCGGTTTCTCTAGATTTGGTTAAATGCGACATCCATCACCATCCTCCATCGAATTTTCAAGCTCTAAGAGTGGATGTAACAGACGTATGTTCTCCTCAGGTACATCGGCAGTACCTTCTGGCTTCCACATCTCTTTTTGTCTCTCAGGCGTGCACTTAGGGCCTGATTAGCTTCAAATCGAATTTATTGCAGCACCCAGTTCAGGCGTCAAGCATCCTTACTTCTTCATGGTTTAACGCCATACCGGCGCACGCCAGACTGTGGACTGCCTTACCCATATCTTTTTGCCCACTTCGAGTCCTCATCACTTGTCCGTATGGAGAATACCAGGCACTAGGCAGCAAAGCAGGCAAGGCAGTCTTGATGGTTCTGTGCCTTGATCAGTAGAGTTCAGAAACTGGACCGCTCCGATGCCACCAATAGCTATTAAAAAATGTCAGTGCCATCCCGTGTGCAGCTTTCCATCCTTTTTCAAATGCCCGTTGGCTTCTTTCTTGCGAAGAGAAACACTGAAAAGGAGTCCCACATCAAGCATCAGCAAGGAATCACGGAGCAAAGCAGCGAACAAAATAGGTGGCGAGGGGAATAAGTCAAGCATACCTTTCTCGGCCTTTTGGCTAAGATCAAGTGTAGTATCTGTTCTTATCAGTTTAATATCTGATACGTGGGCTATCGGTCCACATGATATTAAATTAATTTTTTGAGGGGGAAAGGCCGTCACGGTAGCTTGCTACTGGGTCTCTCTCGCGTCGCTCGGGCGTTGCACTACAGCCCTTGCCTGGCGCACCCCACCCAAGCCCAGTCTAATCTTTATTTACTCTATGCTGTCGGTAAATTAAAAATTTGGTCATGAAGTGAAGTATTTTGCCAGTAATTAGGCGTGTATAAATTTAATTAAACACGAAAATCTGAAGAGATAGACGAAGATGGAGATATAGTGAGAGAAACGGGTGCTTCTAATATTTCTGGTTCTGTCATACACGATTATTCAACTATTTGTTGATTAATAACTGCAATTATTTAATAAGTATATAATTTTAAAAGCGTGTCTTTTTTTCAATATATGAATTTCTTTATGCCGATCTCAATATGAGTCGTTATGCCGACCGACAAAAATATGTTCCAATGAAGAATCGATGAAAATAATTTTCTCACCAGGAGATGCAGTCCTGGGCCCCGCACCCCTCATGCTCATCCCTTTGGGGTAAGTCCGCTTCTAAGTAAATGATTCGATAGAAATTTAACTGATGAGAAAAACCTAAAATAGACCACCATCCTAGTTTTCCTTATGAAATGTCCCACATAGAATGAAGGGCAAGAACGTGGGCAGCATGGAGGGTCACAAAACGCGAGGTTGTCCATGGAGAAGGGTCACGCAGCCATGTGGTGAGCACAGAGCGAACTATTCTTTCGCCTTTTACTAAATAAATACCGTGTGCTCGCCACGCTCAATGGCATACGCCTATTTTTGCAGGGGTTTCCTCAGCTGAGGGAGCTCCTACAATTAAGAGTTCAAATGACCCAAGTGTTGCCCCTTATAAATATGATGTCACAGCGAGCGGCGCCTCTTGCTTAGGGTTCCGAATGAGGCTAGTTAGCATCAAAAATTGAACTAGCTGAATTTAGCTATGCAAATGATTCTGCCCCCAAGTTATCAGCACGCTTGTAATTCATTCCAAAGTACTGGTGTTTTATGGATTCAGTTTCTATGGTGCACTGCCCCGCTGTTGAATTTGTCTCAAGTTTTAGTCATTGTTCGGGCGGCCTTCTTTGACCACATCGGAACCCCAACATTGTCCCTGAGCTTAAAACCCCAAAGAGACTATATAAGGATTTTTCCCTTCTGGAAAGTAGAAAATACTTGTGGCAAAGTTGGGGCTTATAAGAAGAGAAATACATGACTATCTCATAGATTTATCAAAATGGGTTATAAACTCATTATTCATCTATATATATTGAGCTGAGTTGTTATATTCAGTCAATATTATACATGGATTTAAAATGGTAAAACCTAATATATTATTTGAGTGTTAAATAAGTTTTAAACTTATTTAGACGCAGCCTACCTCCATGAGTCTTCACCCTCACTTGATCTCACACTCGCTCACTTTGGACTCTCACTTTGATCTTAGTATGAATATTTTTAGATTGGGTTATATATAAAGTGTTCTAGTAATATGACTAGGATTGGATATGGGTCATTAGATATGCATTGTGTATAAATTGGTTAAAATGGGTTAAATGGGTAAAAATATTTTTAACTCGACCCACCCATTTGATAAGTTTGCTATGGCTACACTTGGTAGCCAAGATAAAAGTCAAGATATGAATTAATATATTCCATTTGGTGTTTGGTTCATACAGTCGAATGTAATTAGGATATAGCCTGAATAAAAATATCTCATAAAAGGCAAGATAAAAATGCATAAAAGTTGGGATATGAATTAATATATTCCATTCGATGTTTGGTTCTTGTCCAAAATAGGACAAACACATATATAGTTGAATTAATTGGGATATAGCTTGAATAAGAATATTTTATAAAGGGTGGGATAAATGTGGATAAGATTTTCTTATATTAAAAATATAAAAGTTATTCTTCTGAAATAACATAAATTTAAAATTATTAAATTTAAAATAATAATTAAATATAAATAATAATTTAATTCTAATAAAATAAAAAATTAAAAAATAAAATACATTTTTATTTTAAAGGTGAATGATCATTTTTTTTTTTCTCTCTCTCTCACTAAATTTGGCATTTGCTGGCTAATTTGCTTAATTGATGTTGTTGTAGCCCGTTTACATTTTCTTTTTTATCATAGTCAAACTTAATGACTTTGGAATGCTTCAATGAGCTCCTTTGTTGTCTAAATTTAGATTGGAGAATAGTCATAAATTGATTGATAGAAATTATCTCTCTTTATGCATTTATAGTTTTTCTAATAGTAAATCACAAGATATTCTTACAATCACGATTCATATATTTTCATGTTCGTATAAATTGATATGTTGTTTACACCAAACAATAGACAAAATAAGATATGGAAATATTTGATTTTATTACTGTGATTTACTAAACAATTGATAATATATAGCAAAATTCATTAATTTTATATTCAAATCCTATCCAATCTTATTCTAGTTAAAAATTCAAATGATCAAACTGTAGCCTGTCTCCATAAGTTTACTAAAGAACCGTCTTGCAATCCTTGTAACTCTCACACTAAAAAAACTGGAGCATTAGCTTCAAACCAACGTTAAGTGGACTAAGATTAGGCTTTCAAAATGCATAACATAAGGAGCTACTAATGAACCAACGATTCAGTCTGATCAGCTGGGGAGCGATTAAATGAACCAACGGTTCAATCCGCTTACTTATTTTTTGTATATGGAGTGGTATTTTATCATTTCTCGGGCTCTCTCGCATGGATAACAATGAAAGAGCAGGAGCATTAGGACCATGGATTCTTGGCTTCTTACTGCACATCAACCCTTGCGTTTCTAGTTTTGAGTTTTTCTTACTACACATCAAGCCTTGCGTTTTTAGTTTCTGAGTTTTCCCTATGTTCTCTGCCTCATCATGAGTAGATCGATTGCCTTTCCGTTAAAATTTTTTTTGGATGTGTATGCATGCGGAAGCATGATTTTGGTATTAGTTATAATTTTTTATTTGTAATATATGCAAGTATATGATATAATTTGTGAAAGATGGACAAATAACAAGATATGATAATTGAATGATATAAGATATGAGATATGGAGAAAAATAGTTTTATTAGTTGAGCAAACTAATTTGATGGAAGTACAATAAACGTCTAAGACCTCTCACGGTATGGAGGGTTTTCACCCACATACAAGGTGGAGGTATTATCTCTCATATACGGTAGAGGAGTTCCCTCATACACTCTCAAATGATCAAGTACAAGCCTATTTATAGGTGTGAATCACCGCCATATCTACTAACTTTGAGTACAATAAAATAATATAAAATTTCAGCTTGCGTTCCTTAGCTTCTGCTTGTTGCAACTAGGGGTGAACAGCGGTTTAGGGTTGACCCTGGACCGACCTTGGACCGGCCCAACCCTGCTGGTCCTAGTCCGGTTCCCAAGGGGACTGGGTCGGTCCTCGATCCTGAAATTCCAGGGCCAACACTGTGCAGGTTGATCCTTGGTTCTAAGAGTTTTTGGTCAATCCAACCCTGGACCAACCCTATATATTATATTATATTATGTATAATTATTTTATATATTCAAACCTAAGTAAAATGTATGTTATATTATATTATATTGAAATGTTCTATCAATAATACTAATAGTAATTTTAATTTAAAAATTTTGTTGAGTATTAATTATGTGTCGTTTATTTTGTTTTTCGGGTGTTTAGAAGTTCAAGTGAATTAAAAATATGTGAAGTTATATATTCATAATTTATATTAAGTATTTTGAACTTTTTATAGTTTAATTGTATTTTACTAATAAATTTCAGCTGCACTTTGCTTTTTAATTTGTGTCAAATGGTAGAAGTTTTTGAATAGTAGAGTAGTATTATAGTTGCTACAGTGATTTGCTAGTCAAGTGGTGTAAAGCTCATTTTTTGGTTGAGTGGACTCGGAAAACGCTTTTGCATATGATGTTATGAATATTAAAGATAGATTATTACAAGAACTTTCCATCTTGTCCCATATCTCGATGAGCGGTTAGTAAGTACGAAATTTCTATTGTGTCATCTTAATTTTGCTAAATATATATTGGTATTTATAATTTAGTTGCACAATGCCGCATTGTCAATGGATATGCAATTTGAATTTGTAGGTTTGTTTTTTTAAGGAGTATAAAAATAAGACGAAAAAAATTATCGATCGGTCCGAGTTGACCACGGAATCGGACCGAACCCATTGGGTCGGTCCGGTCCTTGATCCGAGGCTTAATAGGGTCGGTCCTCGATCCTAAAAATTGAGGGTGACACATGCGGGTTGGTCCTAGAGTTAGGGGGTGGCCTGGACCAACCCGGATCATGCTCACCCCTAGTTGCGACTTCTTCCGCGACTTCTAGTGGCTTCTCCATTAATTTTCATTTTTCTATTCTCTACAGCTTTTGTTGACTTTTCTTTGCTTCTTTAGCTTGACTTCTTGCTGCCCACGTATCGATCCTTCTTTCTTCATGGTTAAGCAGCCATTGTTGACTTATATGCAAGATTTCCATGCACGTAGACTTCTTTTGTTTGTTCTAGGATTTTCTTTGATGTTTGGCCTCAGCTTGCTCACGTCGCTGTCCATGTAGTACCAGAAGCTTCTTCAACATTTGGAGTCTTCAAGTTTATTCTCTATTAAGCTAGTAGCTTCTAGATTTTGTTGAAAATGGATCACCAATTTTCAACACTTTCTAAGCCACGTGACCGCAAAATCTTTCTTGTAAGGATTGGGTTCGAACTCCGAACCAAAATCAGTGTTGTCGCCATACAACAAAACCCACGAGATCGTTTTGTTTCAATCCCCTCTCATCTCGAACTCCACTGGAGGTTTTCGTGAAAGAGGGAAACAGAGTTCCACATAGGGAATTCGAAATGAACCACGGGCCAGAGCAGTGGACAAAAAAGGAGGCTAGACAACAGAGCAAAGCATACCTTTCTCGGCCTTTTGGCTAAAATCAAGTGTAGTATCTGTTCTTATTAGTTTATATCCGATACATGGGCCATTGGTTCACATGATATTAAATTAATCTTTTCAAGGGGAGAGGCCGCCGCAGTGGCTTGCTACTGGCCTCTTGAGCATCGGGGGCATTGCACTTCTGCCCTTGCCAGGCGCACCCGATCCAAGCCCAGTTCAAAATGAATTTGTTTTTTCAACGTTTTGTTTATTTACTATCTTTTCGTCCCATGTAATGTATAGAACAAAAACAAATTGACGGATCTCTTGTTTCTAGCTCGATTAGCAACTGAGGGGTTTAGAATTGGGGGTCAAGGACCGAGCTGTTGTTCATTTCTGACTCTAGATCTGATCCAAGGCTCGAAGTTGCACAACGTTCGTTGTTTCGTGTTGTCGTTTGTCGGGTTCTCCCCAGGACTCCTGCCTTAAACATTTGATCCACCGTCATACTGTCCACCACCGAATAATTGTTACATGTACCCAACTTCCGTTAAGCATAGAAAAGGCCGAGCAACTAGGACTGCAGGAAAAGCAACTTTTGCATGGCGCTCTAAGCTCAATCCGACGTGAAAAGCAGACACGATAATATAGATTGCCCAACGACACAACGAAGCAATTGGTAACCTACACAGAACTGTTTTTTCATGCACACCGACGGAAATAGAAATTATGGACTCCAGGCAGACCATTCTTTAGCTTGAACCAGTGAAGCAGATGCCCAATCAAAGACATCTATTAAAGTCACAAATAAACTGAGGTTACTGTGGATACGAGTTCCTAGGGTGGACGAGACCTGCACTTTCAGCGGAGCGTCCCCACCGCCTTCTTATACGTGTACCACTTCGCTATTAAGAGATAAACTCCCAAGTTGATCACGCTGAGTACTGCCAAGAGCCAAAAGAAGTTTTGGAGGTGACCATAGTTCAGATTGTCCGGTATCCATCCCAGTTTCCCGTGTCTTGTACTAATTCTTGTGACAATAGTCACAAGGACTGAGCTCAAGTAGCTTCCCAGTGCAACTGTGGTGAGTTGGAGAGCAGAGCACATGCTCCTCATGGCATCAGGCGCTTGCTCGTAGAAAAACTCCAACTGGCCAACGAACGTGAACACTTCTGCACAGCCGATGAGGAAGTACTGGGGGACCTGCCAGAATATTGACATTGGTACGTACTTGTAATCGTAGTAGTCATGCCTCCTTACCATCTTAAGTCTAACGACCTCCAGTATTGCTGCCGATATCATGGCGAAGATGGATATGAACAGGCCAATCCCCATTCTCTGCAGTTGGGTCAAACCACTTTTGTGACCCGTGAATCTCCTTGCCACTGGAACAATGATGCGGTCGTATACAGGGACCCAGAATAAGACGCTGAGGGTGTCAAAGATAGAGAGAGAGGCTGCTGGAATATCGAAGGTAGAGTTTCCAACACGAGGGTCCATAGTATAGCCTTGTAAAACAAACAAGGTACTCATCTGGTTGTACACAGTGGCAAAGACGATTCCGGTGGCCCATACAGGAAGCAGCCGTATGATTGCCTTTAGCTCCTCCACTTGGGTGACGGTGCACAGCCTCCATGGATTCACGGGATCCTTAATGTGATCAGTTTGTGTTTCCACAGCAGCTTTGTCAAAGAAACTGCAGATTTACAAAATGCAAAGAAACTAATGTTAGGACAAGCAAGTGTGCTGAAGGATTTCCTGAAATGTAAAGCATCATGACATAATTAAACCAAAATGGTTCAACTCACAAAGTTGAGCAAATTCAGAAATAAAATTTCACTATTATGAATTTGATGAATATAGCAACTCTCTTGAGGATTGCGGATCAGAGCTTTCTTTTTTCTTTTTCCATTTTGTTCTGTGTGGACCAGAGAATGTTTGCATCCTGTCTCACATAAAAAGCAGTATAACCTTGGAACTAACAATCATGCAATTGATCCAATATGTGCTGCACGATTAAGAAATATGTTGGGTCTGCTCGCCTTCAACTGACTCAGTTGACTGACTAATTTAACCTGAATAAATCAAGGAATACTGATCTAAGCATGGTTGAACAGAGCAATCACATGAACGCAATTTGAAGAGCTAACCTCAAATCTTGGGTATGATCAAGCTTTCGGCTTCCTTTGATTGCAGACTCGGCATCTGCAGTCTCATATAGTTGAGACTTGTCAGCCGGTACTTCCACTCGATATTTTCTGAAGGATGCCACCACCACTTGACAGAGGCGTGTGAGGGGGCTCCCTCCGGGCTTTTGGTTACGATAAAGGCGTGTGCCTGAAAAGAAAGTACATACTGCAATTGCCATAGCAGCAGCTGGAATGCCGAAACCCAATCCCCACCCCACATTGTCTTGTATATAGACCAAAACAGAGGCCGCAATGAGTGCACCTACATTGATTGAGAAATAGAACCAGTTGAAGAAAGAACCCTTGCGTTTCTTCTCAGCCTCGTCAGCATCGTCAAATTGATCGGCTCCATAGGATGAGACACAAGGGCTTGATCCCTCCAGTCCCCAGGGCTATGAGATAGAGTGCTATGAAGCACACTGCGCTTTGGATATCAGTAGCGTGGCAATTATCTTTCCCTGTACAGGTTGGCTTTAGTCCCGAAACTGATGCTGAGAGCGTCAGCAGTGTCATCCCCTGTGTATAATGATATAGTAAGTAAAGCTTGCTGAATCTTGATTAATTGTAAGAGTATGCCATCTGTTCTAGTCAGTAAGCTGAATTTGTGAATGTTCAACAAAGAAATGCGGAACCCCTTGTTTGTGCAGCACAAATTGCGCAGGTTGATTATCAAGTACTCAGATGAGAAAGAATATGTAAATGTGACTTACGAAAACATAGATAATCGAGAAGCATGCTATGGTCCAATATCTCCCTAGATAGGCATCGGCAAAAAAAGCTCCAATTAAAGGAGTTATGTAGCACGTTCCTGCCCAGTTCGTCACATTGTTAGAAGCCGTTGTATTGTGTTGATGTAAGCGGAGCTTGAAGTAAAGCACCAGATTGGAGCTCATGCCATAGTATGCCAGCCTTTCACAGCATTCATTGCCTATTGATAAGACATAAATTCCATAAGCATCTTCTCTCTGTGAATAAGGTTCAATTAAGCTCTTTAAGGAACTGGTTGTGTGAAGTACCTAGAATAAAGGGGCAGGCCTTCCATGTTCCAGTTTTCTTTTTGTTCGCAGGGTCACCTTTGTAGTCCACCGTTCCATCTTTCGTGTAAACATCTTCTTCCCCCATGGGTCTTGGCGATTCTCGTCTCTGCTTTGATTCGTCTCAGTTTGGCTTCTCGACAAATGGTTGTGGAATTTGTAATGTCTTCAGGCTGCAATAGAGAAGCATAATTCACATAAAACCTTTCTCCCTTCATTTCTCTACAAAGGCGAAATCACTGAAAGTTCCATTTCTGAAAGATCGACAAATCCTTTCGAGGGATTGGTGAAGTTGAAATCTTTTCTTCTCCAGTCTATCACACCGGCTTATGTATTTCTTAATCCCGATTCTAATGTTGGAAATGGACCCACAAACGACACCATATCTCATGAAACAAACAGCAAAGTTCTACAAATTCAGAGGCAGATCAGGAAGAATGCAAGAGCTATTCCCATCCAATCCAACATAACGAGTGTAAAATAGCTAACTAAGCCGAACATAATAACGAGTTGAGCACGCATAAATAACTGAGCAAAAGTAAATAAATACCACGAGAATCTGCAATACTCAAAATCACACTTTGGCGAGCGAGCAAGCGAGCTCGAATTGCTTGATGTTAGCACCCTAACGCCCGATGCTTGCAATCAGCATTTATGGCAACATAAAGTTGTCGATGAAGATCATACGGTTTAATTTGACTTTCTAAACATTGCCAGTCAGCACAAGCACTGTACATCTCTGACTATTCTCTCAGAGCTGCAGCGTGAAAGGAACTTCCGTATGATGGGGAAAGTCAGCTAATCAAGAGTGCGGCCACCTAATTCAACCCGCCTGATTCAAACCCAGTTACGGCGATCAGCTTAGGATGGGGCCAGAAACGACACACGCGAGCGTTCACAGAACTTAAAAGCTCAAGAACCGGGATGTCAACCCACGAGTTTTGACTGACGTAAAATAGCGCGCAGCTCACTGCTTACGGGAACCTGCAACTCTCGACTACACAGCTCACTAGAAGAGAATTGCAGAACAGAGAGAAACCCGGAAACGCCTGGCGAGGTCAAAGTCTCGAGCTTAAAGCGAAACAAAAGATAGAGCGGGCCATGGAGGAGAACCTCAATCTTACCTGCGGCGTCAGCTTCGTCACGTCACTCGGTGCTCCGCGAGAGAGACGAATGCTCAAGACCCGCGACGGAGAGAGCGAAGAAGACGGCGGTGGTCGTCTTGAATCGCCACCGGCGTCGGGAACGACGGAGCTTTTATTAAGCTCGCGCCTTTGCTCTCGGACGGACAGCCGAGCTTTGCTTCCCAAGCGGTGGCTTCTTCCCAATTATCTCTTAACTTTTTATCTATTTCTTTTCCGCGCGCGTTATAAAATTTATAATATAAGGTCGATTCGGCCAATGGCATGCGCATTGAGTCTCCGCGACGCCGTTGACGCTGACTATTTTCTCAGCACTATAGACGAAAAGCTTAGGACAGTAGCATTGGACCCTTAAGACAGCTGTTTCGAAATGAATCTTTTGGACTGATACTGATTTATTATTATTATTTTGCAATCGTTCGAACCCAAGAAGTAATGATAATGATGATCATGATTTGCATGAAGCTTGGACCTGTAAAAGATATTGTTATGATTCTGCCTCCGCTGGTCACCGTCAACGTTTCGGATTCCGTCTCAGCTAAGGTCGCTTTTCTCGCCATTAAAGGATGCCCGTAGAAAATGAAGCCCGCCTTGGATTCCTTTTGACTCGTTACTAGATGTTTGGAGGGAAAAGTCCGTTGGCTCGAGAGCATTTCAGGTTTCGAAGCCGGTTTGATACGGTTCGCGTACGCTCGCGAGGGAGCGATTCGCGCTTCATTTAATCCCGTGTATAATTTGCACTCTCGACAAATATGATTCACGTTCAGCACACAGCACGAGTCGACGGATTAACCTGTGCTAGTTGGCGCTTTTTATGCGTTTGTTTTTTTTCTCTGGTTGAGTAGCCAAGGAACATCATCGTGAAATCAGTACGGTCACCGGCTTGAGAGGAGAAGGGTTTTGTACGACATGGTTGGATCGATTCAGGCCCTTGTTTGTTGATCTTTGGCTCCTTTCGTCGATTCGGGTATCATCGACAAAGGAGACACTGGAAGATGCTGCCGACATCAGCGGCGAGGCCTCGTTTGAGGGAGTCGCGAAAACGAGCACGGACCAGACCGGAGCAGACTTAATTAACATCGGCCAAACTTCGAATTGTCCATGAAAACAACCGGCCGCAGACCGGACAACAAAGAGGTGGGGCAGCGAGTGGAGGCGTTCCTCTTGGACTGGTCTGAGGGTCGAGAACGATGCATTCAGACCGGAGGAAAGCGACCCAACCATGTCTCCTCCATGGACTTGCCTGCCTCTCTCACCTCGTCTCTATCAAAGGAATATTATGTTCACGTGCGTGGAAAATGCCATCAGATTTGGTTCTCTGAATCGTCTTCCAGTTTAACACCTTGGACGCAATTTAAACAGCTTTCACACTAACATATATCGAATCATATGCATATTTTGTAATGACCTGATTCAATGAGAGCGATGAGTAATTGTTGGAGCCAAAGGGCCTAGACAAGAAGTGGCTCCCAACCGATTTCAAGAATGGCAAATGGGTAGGAATGAAACGAATTATACATTAAAATTTTTCCTTTGTTTTGATACATAGTTCGTTTCATTCCTCTATGTATGTATGTATGAACTGGAATTAAATTAAAAATGTGTTCTTTGACATAACAGCAAATTTTACTTTAAAACTTCAAAGTTAAGCAAGACCAAACTAAAATATTACTAGAATGGATGACAATTTCTGCTTATACACCAAAGAGTAAAATCGCGAGACTCGATACCAAAAGCATTAAAATAGACGATATCTCGAAAAAATTAATCCATAAATGTCATAGATTCGTGATTGGACCGATCCGATCGTAATTTCTCGATGAAGTGCACGAGGCCGAGAGAATCCGCGGAGTTCGAGCTCGGGGCCTGCGATGTTGATTTGGCGTGCGTGTTTTGCTCTCGTATGGTTTTTAGGACCATCTTATGAGATGAGACTGATTAGAAAAAAATATGTAATCAGATGTCAATCGATGCGGATTAATTTAATGGGGGCTTGCTGGAATCGGCTGCTCCCTTTTCGAGCCTCACTTCGACTTCGACTATCTCACGCTTAATTTATATCGTTGTAGCCTTGCATCTATGACTTCATCTTTTGATTTTAGGGGCTGTTTGGTTGAAATAATAAAATAAGGTTGTGATGTAAACAGCCGTTGCGCCGTAACGTAATGAAGCTGTAATAGGTGATATGATGTTTGGTTTAAGTAATGTAATTCCAATTATTAAATCTGGTTTTGTGAATAACAAATGTAATAAGGAGAGGATAGCATCTGAGTTTCCAAATCATTTCTAACATGATGTGTTTGTTTGAGCAAAAGTGTTTTCCATAAATTAGTTTTATGGACTTTTATTGGTTGGTTCGTCAAAAATGTCTAGTCAATTGAAAATACTTTTTGGTCAATGAAAAAATTCATGCATAAAATTAGAAATGTGAATTCTTAAATTTAAAGAGGTGGAAACATTTTCTGAAATTGCTCATCTTGATTTTTTTATTTTTTTATTTTTCTTTTTCCTTCTCCCTTGCCGGTTGCTAGGCCTTGGCGATGGTTGGTGATTGGCCACAGGCATAGTTGATGAGGCTAAACTTTTCCAAATCCCAACGAGCTCAAACCTTGCAAGATTCCAAGAGGCTCAACCTCTCCCAAGGCCAATGAGCTTAAGCCATCCAAGTCTTGGTGAGGTCAAACCTCACTTGTCGCTTGTCATTGGCCATCATCAAGGCTTGGCAATTAATGGAAGAAGAAAGAAAAAGAAATAAAAATAAAAATTGTAAAAATTCGACTTTATTTTTGTTTGACATAAAATCATGAAATTGAAATTATTTCCCAATTAACCTCTAAACACCATGAAAATATTTTCAATCATATATCACCAAAAGAAAAATTATCCATTTTCATTAAAAATGATTTCCTTTTCCTTAAAAGCATTTTTCTTTGTTATTAAGCATTTTATCGTTTATGAAAAGTTTATGTATGAATTATTATCAATAATGAAATTTTTTTCATTGACTAATTATTTTGAGCGATTATTTTTGGAAAAATGTTTTCTAAATCATTTATTTTCCACGAAATATACGGAATATAAAATTAGAATAAGAGGCAGTGTATGATTCATGAGTTTAGGACCCATGTATATTATTAGATATTTGATTTATCATACCAAATATTTAGTAAATTAAATATGATTATTATGAAAAATAAGCACATAGCATGTGATTACACTAGAGTATATATTATATTACAGTAATTATCACTTATATAACTAATAACCATAATTTAATATGTAAATATCAGCAATTATATGATAATTAGGTTGCGATTAAAGTTTAAATTCAATCACATGATATGCCATTATATGAAAGTACACACACACACACACACACACACACACACACACACATACACACAAAATTGAGCATTTATTAGTGTAATTAATAACTAACGTAATCGTTATACAATGAATATCATGACCATAAAAATATTACATGATCGTACCCAATTGTGAGCAATTGATACAATTACGAGACGTGCATCGTTAAAATTTAGATTGGGCTGGGCCTGGATTCTATTTTGCTGTCAAAAGACAAATCCACTACCCTCCATCAATTTTATTCTCCATTGCTAAAATGGCTGGGCCCACGATTGCGTTAGACAAACTTCATCCGGATTTCCCACTAATATCTCCGGACTAAAAAAAATAAAATTGCCTAAGGAAAATAGATAATTCTAAAAGGGATTTTTTTTTCATACAACATGTTTCTTAATTTCCATTATTGTATATCAGATAAAATTTGGTATTTTATGGAATGGTTACTTTATATAACAGCAACACGTGACGTAACAAGCCAATCAAAAGTAAGTGATTATAAGATTTTAAGCATTTGGACAGGAGTATATCACTTAGGCAAAGTGATAAGTCGATCCTACCATGTCAATCGTATGCCCGCCATATGAAATACTTTTAAAGGCGTCCATGGCAGCTTAGAAAGTTCGACTGAAGGCTGAGGGCCAACGTCAATTCTCTTTGGTCACCCCAGAGACATCCCTGTATTTTACCGACAGTAGATTCTATGGTTGGACAAAGTACTATTATGATCTGATGATGTTTTTTTTTTTTTTTTTTGGTCTGAGATCTGATGATGTTGAACAGGCGTTTTTTTCAAGAGTTCTAGATAACCAATGACATAGGAAGAGATAAATTCATTCTTCCATACGTTGACAATCCAATGGGGAATATGTAGATTATTTCTCACACCAAAGTTGGACCTAATAAAAATCATATTCCCATTTCATCATTCTCTTCTCCTTCTTTATGATGTGAAACCCTAAATAGATAAATAAATTGTCAGCTCATCAAGTACCCCATAATTACATGAATCATATCCATTGTACGATACTAAAGTTGAAACCGACCAAATGAGTCAAAACCGAGATCGTTCTTGTGATTCTATGGACCTAATAAGACGGGTTCGAAATCGACCGTGCACCGGTTTTATCGGCTATTTTTTTCCTTTCATCTCTAGCTTACGCTTCCCAGCTACCTTGTATGGCCCATCCGAACGTTCGGACTTCGTAATCCAAGAAGATGGGACGTCCATTACGAGCCGCCGGAGATTGATTTTTTGACTCATCCATTCAATAATTATCTGTTCGATTATTATAAAAAGCGAAGTAGATCACGCTGAAAAAATTGCAGTCCTTTTCGCTTATATAAATTATGGTTTATATTATAATAATATCGGCCTTATCCAATCATTACGAAATCAAACATTTATACCGACCACTTACGTTGCTTGATGAAATGCACAAGTGCGAAAGATGGCGGTGGTCCTTCACCTCATACAACATCGCAAGCAACTCTCTCGAATTTCAAAGGCACCAATTAATTATTTGATTTTTGAAGTCGATGACGTGCCATGTTGCTTATCAGAGAGGTAAAAGTCTCGAAAACCAGGTTATTAAATTAATTAAAATCCACAGTACACGTGTCTTTCCGTGGCCCTTGATCTTACTGTTATAAACAAGTCATTTCTATTGGTTTTAGCGTATCAAAAAATCATTTCACACGTTATTCTCCTTTGAACGGAACTTAGAGCAAATTTAAAAATCGCAAAGGAGCCAAAGTTGCATGTCGTAATTGCTTAGAGTTTGTTTACAATGCGAGTGATGATGCAATGAAGGAGAGAGGGACAAGTCAGGGGTCTTAGAATGACTATGTATAATGCTTGCTTATTTATTAATCAAGCTCGAGAAACTCATTTCTTTTTTTCTTACATTTATAATAAGAGAATATCAAGTGGCTTAGTGTGTCGATAATTTCATTGATTAAGCACGATTTTGCCATCTTGATTCGTCCTTTCTTCATAAATTTGGAATTTACAGAAAAACTTACAAAGCTTAAGAAGATATTTCATGTGACAATTACTTATTTTACTATTGATGTGCCAAAATTTGCCAATTACCTTTTCGGTTTTGATTTTTTCTTTCTATTTTGAAGCGTGTGAACTGTGAAGATACCTTTATTAATTTTAAAATGTGCCAACTTTGATTGGTTAATATTGAGAATAATATATTCCCTCACGGACTTCTTTCCATCCCCAATTTTTTATTAAAAAAAAAACATTGTATGGATATTTGTACGTTGCGTTCTAGCCACAAGATAAGTAACTTTTCTTTTTTTGTTAAACCATTTGAAAATTGAGAGTAGCTATACTTATCACCTAGAGGAGAGTGAATAAGTGATTGTACATCAATAAAAGAATTTAAACAAATATTACAGCAAGACAATTTCTGATGAAGTAGTAGGATTTTACCGGTGTACAATTCTATCACAATAAATAAATGAGTGAGGAATAGAGAATTGTACATAAAAGATTACATTGGTTTGGCCTTGGCAAGCTTACATTCACTATCCCGAGGTGCAGTCTATTGACTAAAATCCACTAATAAGAAACGATCAAAGGTCACAAAAATTGAGCTAAGAACACTCAAATTTGTGTGAACCACTCCTCACAGACTCTCAGCCTCTAAAAGGTTACACAATTTTGCTCACAAAGACGAATATATAATATCACAAAACACTCTTTGGACTTTAGAATTAAAAGCTTCAATTCTCATTGATGTAAATTCTTAATCCCGTTAGCTTTGAAACACCCTCTTATACTCCTCCTAGTCCAAGCTAACTATTGGACATATCTCAAAGAGGACTTATTCAAACAATCTACCCATTGGCCTAGATCTAATTAAGAAGATCCAATAGCTTTGAGATCGTCCAGCTTGATACTTCCTATAATTTCTGCCGCCCATACAGCAATTTGGATTTCCATAAGTCGAGTGTTTCAAGTTAGAAAGTATGTTTCGCCTCAAATAAGTTGATATGGGAAAATTGAATTTCCGATAGATACTAGAGAGACTTTCCTTTTGAAACTCTTTATAAATGTAGTAGGGAATCCAACCAATTGCCACTGAGTTGCACGAAGATATTATCTTCTTCCTAGCCAATTGATAGAACACACAAGGAAGGAAATAATTAAGTCACGATTCTAATTTTGATTAATAACATTTAATCATATCCTATTAGACTTTCTACCTAAAAAATACTTATCATCAGAATTAAAGTTTTTACTTTGGATAAGTTTTGTCAATCTTCACAAATTTTTTTTTGTGAAATTTCCTCAAGAATCTCTCTCTTTTGATGATGACAAAACTTTCCAAACAGAACTTAACAAAAGATTTTGAAAAGATTTAGTAATCAAATAGCTCTATTGAAAGCATGATTTTAGATAAGGCACAATGCAAATTCTATAAGAATTTTGCTGATTTAGTAAAGATAATTACAAACTTCTTACAAAATATCAAGCTAATCAAAGTGAATAAGATCTGTAAAAAAACTCTGATAAAGGAAGTTCAAGATAAGAATAAATTCAAGAAAACTTCTTGTTTTTATATAGCTCCCCCTAAGCAAAAGATCTTCATCTACATATAGTGCTATGCTTTTCCTGCATTTTCTCCCTATTTTTGTCAACATAATAATAATAATAATAATAATAATAATAATAATAATAATAATAATAATGGAAGGAGTATCATATAGAAAATACACACAATCTTCAAAACATATTTGGCATGAAATGCAGTTTTCAGAAACAATATCTTATGGATGCTACAGTGAATATAAAATAGATGCAATATAGCTCATATTCTTATAGAATCAAATACCATATACATCAATAAATATATATCAATGATCACAGATGCAGTATAAATTTCACATACCTTTTTTGCCATAATAAAATGATAATGGAAACATGAGATTTATAATGACAAAAAGTAAGGGAAATAGAAAATATACTAACCGGATCATGTAGAACTTAGCAAGTTCTAACATACGCTACCTTTTTCTTCCATAATCAAGAGGAGACAGAAATTAAATTGACTTAATCAAAATTTTCTCATAATTGATTTATGCTCCCCTGAATTTGATGCCTTTTTGATATGATCACTATTCTTCTTCATTCTTTTGCATCCACTTTCTCTTTCTTCAATTATTTGCACAAATTTTGTGCAAGGAGGAGAATTTTTTATCCTTTGAAAATGGTGCGGAATCTTTGCTGTTTTCTGGATCAGACTTTTGAAACTTCATATGGAAAGATTCTTTTACCAAATGCAATTTATTGTAAAAGAGATAACAATGTTTGCAAAATATAAAGAATATCACGGACATAACTTGTTTTGATTTGCGGATCAATCTTGAAAATTATAAGATAACTTGTAAAATATAGCAAGTGTATCCAAATATATAAAAGTACGCAACAATATCTTTTGAGATGAAAAAATTCTTCCTTCAACATAAATCTCAAATGCATATAAATATCAATATAACATTAACATATTTTGCAAAAGGAATGTAAATGATAGAAGCACTAATTCTATGCAAGATCTTATAAATATGGCAACAAATATTACCAATTCTCCCGATATGCATGTGCAGAATATACCTTCCCCTTAAAAAAAAAAAAGAAATATTTTCACTCAAGATCCTTCTTTCATGATTTGCGATCAACCTTCCTTTGTATAATTGCCTGCAATAAACTTATTCATTTTTGGTATTTGCGTACGTGGATCCTTTCCTTTTGTTAGTCACAAAATAGGAAACTTTGCATAATCTAATGGCATATAAAGAAAGATCATCATGTGAACAATGTGCAAAATCAAATAATATTTCATTAAAACAAACATTCTCACTTCGCAATACATGATGAAAATAGAGAGCATAAAATCAGTTCAAAAATCTAAATTATCTCCATGCAAGATATCAAATAATTACCCATCTCAAAAAGACATTATAGCATTCTTTCTTAAAACATATTTCTGACACAACCCAATTTTAATTTATGGAGCACGCCATATCAAGCACAATATGAAGATAAGATATCAAAAATAATGAGGATATATATTCAAAGTATATAATCATAGCAAATTGATAATTTAAAAAACATACCGTTACTTGCCAAATATTCTTTCTTTTTTTCTTTATTCTTTGCAAGAAGAGCAATTCATCTATTCTTTGGTACCCAAATTTATTTGGGTCCTTTCTGTTTAGAGGAAGCATGAAATCTCCAACTGATTTGACTTGGATTTCTTCCAATCAAGTGGACATTCTTGCTTAAAGTGATTAGGATCACTATAATTCAAGCTATTATAATATTGAGATCCAATAGGCTTGACGAATTGCCTACCATAATGATTTCGATAATGTTGGATTGACAGCCTGCGCTTTAATCTTTCCTTGACCTTTGGAGAGTCATTTTTTATCTCACTTGCACTTCTGAAGCCAAGGCTAGATTTGTTGTAGTATGGCATTTGTATAGAGAGAACATGTTCTATTGTCTTCGAGCCGAGAAAAAATTTCTTGCTAACTTTTGAAATTTTTTCCTTATAAGAATCAACTTCTTTTTGCAAAATATCTTTCTCTCCATTGACAGAGGAATTCTCATTTTCCAACTCAAAAATCCTTTTCTCATTTGCAATATCTTGTTGTCTCAATTTAGAGACTTCCCTTCAACTTGGAAATTTTCTTCAACACTTTCTTATGTTGCGCACATAACTCTTCAAAAAGATCAACATTGTCAAGAATAGGATCCAAACAAGTCACCTCATCTTTCAATGTCCCCCATTAAACATAGATTTCCTTGCTCATCATTGCTAAATTTAAACTCTGTGTCACTCCACGTCTCAGCTTTTAGAGCTTTCTTATTCTTTTCAAATCTCCCGAAATCAAACATTTTTATCGACCACTTGCGTTGCTTGATGAAATGCACAAATGCGAAAGATGGCGATGGTCCGTTCACCTCATACAAAATCGCAAGCAACTCTCTTGAATTTCAAGGACACCAATTAATTATTTGATTTTTGAAGTTGATGATGTGCCATGTTGCTTATCAGAGAGTTAAAAGTCTCGAAAACCAGGTTATTAAATTAATTAAAATCCACAGTACACGTGTCTTTCCGTGGCCCTTGATCTTACTGTTATAAACTAGTCATTTCTATTTATCGCGTCAAAAATCATTTCACACGTTAATCTCCTTTGAACGGAACTTAGAGCAAATTTAAAAATCGCAAAGGAGCCAAAGTTGCATGTCGTAATTGATTAGAGTTTCTTTGCAATGCGAGTGATGATGCAATGAGGAGAAAGGGACAAGTCAGGGGTCTTACAATGAATATGTATAATGCTTGCTTATTTATTAATCAAGCTTGACAAACTCATTTCTTATTTTTCTTACATTTATAATAAGAAAATATCAAGTGGCTTAGTGTGTCGATAATTTCGTTGATTAAGCACGATTTTGCCGTCTCGATTCGTCCTTTCCTCATGCATTTGGAATTGACAGAAAAACTTACAAAGTTTAAGAAGGTTTTTCATGTGATGATTACTTATTTATTATTGACGTGCCAAAATTTGCTGATTACTTTTCAGTAGTGATTTTTTTTCCTATTTTGACAAGTGTGAATTGTGAAGATACCTTTATTAATTTTAAAATGTGTCAACTTTGATTGGTTAATATTGCGAATAATATATTCCCTCACGTCCTTCTTTCCATCCTAATTTTTTTATTAAAAAAAAATTGTATGGATATTTGTACGTTGCATTCTAGCCACAAGATGAGTAAATTGTTTTTTTTTTTGTTGAACCATTTGAAAATTGGAAGTACATTATATATTGTTATAGCTATATCTATAACCTATAGGGGAGTAAATAGGTGATTGTGCGAAAATGAAAAAATTTAAACAAATATTACGGCAAGACAATTTCTAATGAAGTAGTGAGATCTTACAAGTGTACAATTCTATCACAATAAATAAAAAGAGTGAGGAATAGAGAATTGCACATAAAAGATTATATTAGTTTGGCCTTTACAAGCTTATGTCCACTCTCCCGAACTACAATCTATTGGCTGGAATCCACTAATAATAAACGATCAGAGGATACAAAAATTGAGCTAAGAATACTTAGATTTGTGTGAACCACTCCTCACACACTCTTAACCTCTAAAAGGTTACACAATTTCGCTCGCAGAAACGAATATATGAGATCACAAAACACTCTTCGAACTTTGGAATTAAAAGCTTCAATTCTCATGAATGTAAATTCTTAATCTTGTCAGCTTCAAAACCTCCTCTTATACTTCTCCGGTCCAAGTTGACCGTTGGATATATCTCAAAGATGACTTATTCAGCCAATCTACCCATTGGCCTAGATCTAGTTGAGAAGATTTGATAGCTTCAAGATCGTCGAGCTTGATGCTTTCTTTAATTTTTGCTGCCCATACAATAGTTTAGGTTTCCATAAGTTGAGTGTTTCAAGTTGGAAAGTATGTTTTGCTTCAAATAAAAAAGTTGAATCTCCGATAGATATTAGGAAGATTTTCCTTTTGAAAAACTCCTTATAAATATGGTAGGGAACCAACCAATTGTTGCTAGTTGCACGAGGATATTGTCTCCTTCCTAGCCGTTTGATAGAACATGTAAGGAAGGAAATAATAAAGTCACGATTTTGATTTTGATTGATAACATCTAATCACATTCCATCAAACTTTCCACTTGAAAAATACTTATCATCAAAATCAAAGTGTTTAATCTTGATAAGTTTTGTCAATCTTCAAAATCAATTTGGGAAATTTCCTCAATAAATATTAGCTAGATGTTCGTACTAAAATTATATTTATTGTATTTTCTAAATATTGGGGTATCGATTATCCGCAAGAAAAAGAATATGCAAAAAATTGCAATAGATACTCCATTAAAAAAAAGGACAAATAGGAAGAAGAAAAATGGTATCCTTTTAAATGGCTATTCTTTTCTTCAATCCTTAATTGAAAGATATTTTTCCATCCATTTATTTTGTTGGTGAGTTATAAGTTATGAAGATTACTCACATGCAAACTTAACCGTGGGGAAAATTACTCAATCGGTACTAAACCTATTGCGTAGATGTCTATTCAGTTCTAAATTTTTCAATTTTATTAATATTATCCAAAACCTTTGTGTGAAATATTAATGTATTCGTTCTAATCAATTTTGTTGGAAATCATTAACGTGATAGCCGAGTCATTGTTAGCTGTTTTACATGGAATACCACCACATTAACGATTTCTGACAAAAATTGACTAGAATGACTATATTAGAATTTCATGCTAAGTTTAGGACTACATATTAATTGACATCATACAATAAATTTAAGGTTGATAGGACAATTTTTCCTTTGATTGTGGAATGTTCATGTTTCTATTCCACCAATCATAGGTATAATTGGAGAAAACTTCCTCAAACAAATCTCTAATAAGTGAGAGACAAGATAATGTAAATGATGTCCCACTCTATAATTAGTAATTTACCCACTCCTTATTGTTGTCACCATTGAAGAGGATAAGGCAGCAACAACAACAAGCTGAGATGGAGGCTCAAATGGAGCTCTAGTGCCAAATCTTGGCTTGGCTCAACATCAAATTAGTGTGGGGTTGACTTTGGATGAGTAGTTGAGGTCTTGTGCAACAAATTGATCCTACAAGGGTAGGGAGTGATCATTGGGGCTAGAGGGTTTGAACAATGAGTGGTTCTTGGCAAGTTTCTAGGATGGTGAAGGGGGTAAAATGAACTGAATTGAGCATTGAACAGGAGCAGAGAATTTTTGGGATTTTTATGTAAAAACCGAAATTAACTTATCGAAATGCCTTTTAAGGTATTGACAATGCTTTGCTTTGAAACCCCAAAGCTAAGCATGCTCAAGTAAGAGCACTATGAGGATAGTTGCCTCTTGGGAAAGTACCCACATGTACGCCAAAAGACCAAATCATGAGGCTCAGTATGGGATGGCCTAAACAAAGAATGCCTCTAGTGAGTTAATCCACAATGTCACAATATGGTATTTGAGTGGGACCCCTTCCAATAAGTAGGGGTGAATATGGTCTAAGTGGGCAATTCCTACCTTGGAACTGGGAACTACTCACTAAGGACCAGTTCCTGGTTCTGAAAAATTGGAACCGAGAATCGCCCGTTGGTTTTATAGATCCACCCGAGAACCAGTCTGCCGATCTAGTCTAGTTCCCGGGTGGGTCCATAGAACCGGTCCCGGGTGGATCCATAGAACCAATCCCCCAAAATCCCTACAAAATTGCATTTATCAATTAATATCAAATTGAACCTCCGCCTCATATTTGGCTCTTAATTTAGTATCATGATGACAAAGCACCACAACATTTATAGACATCTTCAATCAGTACTCTCCTTCCTCTTCATTTGTTTATTTTGTTTTGGTGGAGAAAGCAAGTAAATTGATTATTAAAATGAAAAACAAAAATAAGCAAGGGATTAATCCTATTACACACCCAACATACAAAATTAGTCAATAATGTTTAATGACTACAAATATACATATATGTTCATATATATTTAGTCGAAATACTACAAAATAATTAAGTAATTATGACAGAATCTATTTTTTTAAATACGGTCTAGATGGTGGGTGAGTAGTTTCATGCCTAGAACCGAGAACCTAAATGGTACTCACCGGTTCCACTAAATTGGAACCGAGAACCAAATCGACCCCCTTGGGAACCGCTGATTATGATCTTATCCGATCCGATTCCAAGCAATTTGAGCGGTTCTCGGAACTTTTGCACACTCCTACTAGTAAGCGTGTGGTTCCACTTTGAACCATGCAGAAGCTGGTGGACCTATAATGACCCAATCCTACAAGGGCAAGGAGTGACCATCGAGCTAAAGGGCTCAAATAAGAAGCAGTTCTTGGCAAACTTCTAGGATGTTGATTAGGCAAGTATTAACTAAATAGGGAAAGAGCGTTCTTGAGATTTATATACGAAAATTGGAATCAACTCATAGAAACACTTTTAATATAACAACAGTACTTAGCTTTGGAACTCTAAAATTACACATGCTCAAGTGCTTAGGTGGGAGCACTACTAGGATGGGTGACCTCCTAAGACTTGTGCGCTAAAGAACAAAACCGTGGGGCTCAATATGAGACAGACAAAAATGGACAATACTTTCCAAGATGTCAACAAACTTAGAGTGTGGCAACACGGTTCCTAAATTGGTGAGTGATGTTCATAATCCATAAACGACGGATCAAAAACAAGATCAAGGAAAATTCCTCCGATTAATAGATTAGAAATTACGAATATCGAGACGAAAGACCGTTCCTAGCAACAATGATCAAGGACCGCCCCACACAATCAAGAGTCACAAAAAATTACTTTGTCTCGCCTCACTCGACACTTAAAGTCTCGACTCCCCTCCTATGTCAAGGAGGGCCCGGCGCAACGGGATGCTTCTTTTTCATCCCCTCATCGTATATCCTTAGAAGAAAAAAAGGGCAAACCGCACGTCATGGCTTTCTTGTCCCTCTCTTCTTTGTTTATATAATTCAAGATCGCTACGTTTTTTTTTATGGAGAAACCGGACATTAATTAAATCGCTGCCAGTCTGTGACAAATCGCAAGAGGAGGAGTTGGGAATTGGCAAATGCTAGAGGTTGAATTGCATGAGCTAAGCTGCTCACCACACTCACTTTTACTATACGAGAAAATTGACCCAAACTCAACTTGTGCAATCAGACGATCTACGTGAACCCAAAATCAAAAAGATAAAAAATAAAAATAAAAAATTCAGACGACCTATGATAGGCACTTCTCAACTACACATACGAGTGGGGTCAACATCTGACATCTAATCTAATCTCTTGTTTCTTAGTAACCATTCCCATCTGCTAATTTACTTAACTAAGCTCGGTTTCATCGTACTAAGGTCGACATAGGTAACTTGCGCAGTTGCTCTGGGGCCAAGGTGACAGCCTGTGATTCTGGAAAAATAACAAAAGCCATAATTATAATTATAGTTATAATTATTTCCTTAACCACTTGAGTTGAATTGGTGATTTAGAGATAGAATCGAACACCTTCATGACTTGGATTGCTCTTCTCGATCTTTTTAATATCGAATCCAATTCATGAGGTGTAAAAGTGTCTCACAACTTTACGATTCTCTAAATTATAGTAGGCTTCTCGTCATAAAGAAAATTGACAATCATATCGAATATCATCCCTCTACAAACTTGTCGAACTAGAGAGAACATCTAACTAAAAAAATGTTGTTCTCTGTGAATTTAGATTGCATGGCTCTTAAAGGTCTCCCAAATAACTTAGAATTGTTGATTCTGGTCGGCCGACTATTTTATAAGTATGGCAACACTTAAGGTCTCACAGTGAGTCATGAGTCACATATCAAACACATAAACGGCTAACTACTCACTAATCAATTTAATATCTTTCACTGTCATATATAATAAGACACTGTAAGCTTTAGATTCCAATAACAACTAATGAAATTCGTTGCCAATCATTTCGAATACTTAATCCAACCTCTCCGATACGTGTGATTGAAAGATTGCGTTTTCGATCGCAGGTGTCATGATTGAGTTCAATCTTCAACCTAATTCGTGAGAACACCGGTGGCTACTCAGATGTTCTAGTGTGCAACGATAGAAACGAAATCTAAGTGACGATGGCTCCATGGAGCTGTTAGGAAAAAGAAGGGAAGGAAGAACACTGTTTGAAGAGTGGTTAAAGTTAGATGGGTTTCGGGTGCGCTTCAGCCAATGAGGGTAGACCAACCCGAGTAGGGTTTTCTCGCTACCAAGTCAACGTAGCTCGACGTTACTAGCTTGAATTACTAGCTGAATTGAAAAAAGATAAGAGACCAGTTGCGTCTTTTGCTTTCCTGTTCCCTCCTTTCGTGTCTTTTAGCCCCCTAAAGGTCGACCTCGTTCGATGGACAACTAAACTCATTCGTGTCGTACGTGTCAAAGGAACCAAAGAAGGTTCTGGCTTCTACTGCGGAGGAAAGGAATATCGCGAATTTTCAAGTTTATAATATATTAGTGCTTGGTTCGAATTACGAGTAAAAACGACATGACAACAGAGGAGAGGACGAGGACTTGGTTATAAAGTCTCGGGTTGAAGTGCACAACCTGCTCGTCAAGAAGAAGAAGAGGGAGCAAAAGACTGTCTCTCTCTCTAACACAGAGAGAGAGAGAGAGAGAGAGAGAGAGAGAGAGAGAGAAGATGGTGATGATGCCGCTTTGGATGAGAGCGTTGCTTGCAGCTTGGTTATTAGCGACGCATGTGGAGGGGATGGTCCGTCACTACAAGTTCAATGTGAGCAAACTTTGTCATTGCTTTCATCATTATTTCTGCATGACCCACGATTGTTCCGAACGTTTCATTTCTTTCATGCATCATTCTTCCTCCTCCTCTTCTTCGACTATGTATACAGACATTAACTAATGCAGAAGAACCCGTTCTAAATCCTAGTCACTTTTAAATTACAAGGGAAGCAGAAAGAGGTTTTAGATGCATAAAGGTGAGCTCATGGAATTTGGTGCTGTTGAAAGTGAGCTAAAACATGAGTAGACTTCACTGTTTCAGCATTTTCGTGCATACTTAGCTGGCTAGCTAGTCTCTCATTAGAAGATCTCCCGATAGGCGAGCCTTTGAATTCGACGAGACTTACACGAATTTGGGCCGGGAATGGACATGAGCTTTCATGTGCACAACTATTTTTTCCATCATTTTCATTCCAATATGCAGGCTTATTTTCATTTATTTCTTCTTAAAATATCATGGGATATTCAAACATTTTCTTTTATCTAAGAGCAATTCATTCGCTAGAGAATGGCATCCTATCTTCACCTAGTGCCCTTTTTTTTCTTTTTTTTTTTTTTTTTTTTTTTCATATCCATGTCTGCACGCAAACCTTGTATGTGGTCTGGCCGAAACTGATGGACTAACGGCCAACATATTTTACTCCCGATTGAACATATCAACAAAATAATATATATTTCGAAATTCAAACTCCCTGATCTATCTCGGATGCCTCCAAACAAGTAAGCACGTTGATATTTCCTGACCACGTTTGATTAGGGTTTGCATGGCATGACAACTGGATTAATTATGATTGCAAGGTTGAGCAAAGAAAATTACAAGTGTCGTGCTATATATTATATTGTTGCATGTTGATATATAGACGTTAGAAAGTTGCATCTATGTAATCATTGCTTGAGACAGTGAACATAGATTCAATATAAATAACATTTCTAATCACAGCTAGTGTGAGAATCGTGGAGATTACCGCATACGCACATTTTCGTGTACTGATCTAGTGCCAACCGTATTATATTTAAACCCTCTTTGTTTAACATATCGAAGAATCAAACAACTCAAATATCAATTAGGTGTGTGACTGGTTATAAAATGGATCTCAACAGGCGGTATTAATTTAGCAACTCATGCAGGGAATCATGGTGATCGTCTCTTGTTGTTGAATAACCGGATCTAGCTCCGACTTCATACTAGAAAGTTTGACCTAAAAGTTGGGATGTTAGAATATGATGCAAACGATATTATAAAATTTTGAATAATAGGTCCAACATAAATGGTGGAAGTTTTGTTAGTTTTCATTTATTTGTGGAACGAAGTCTTGCCCATGATTTTGGAGCTCTCATGGAGATTCAGCCCCTCTCCCTCTCTAACTATCTAGAAACTTGTAAATGGGAAATTTGAAACGTACTTTCTTAAAAAATGCGGGGGTCTTCAACATAAGAAAGAGTTAATTTTAAAGCACTTCAAATGGTATGCTCACGGAATTGACCAACTCGGCCGCAAATTAAAATTCCTCGTCCGTACATTCTACGTCACGAAATGCTACGTTACCTGAGGTAAAAAAAATCAAACATCTTCTTATGGCAAAAAAGTGCGCTTCAGTGACAAGTCCACGTCGTGTTAGGTCGAAGATTTTCTTGAGTGTTTTTTCCGTGCGGACGATGTTATTCGCGACATGCATGATTACCTGGAAATTGCCAAGGGCTTCGATGACGTGGGGTTGGCTGTTTTGATAAAATATTAGGTGGTGGAGAAAAGGACCGACCGGTTGTGCAGCTCGAAGCCCATCGTGACGGTCAACGGGCTGTTCCCGGGTCCAACAATCTACGCCCGGGAAGACGACACGGTGTTCGTCAAGGTGGTCAACCACGTCAGCTACAACGTGACCATTCATTGGTAGGTTTAATCACGCCTTTCATTCAAAGATTGGTTGTGATTAGTCGAGTCGAGCTCGAGTATCTCGACCTTCTGATCTAATCGACCTCTCTGGTGGGACAATTAGTACTCGATCGGAACTATGTACTAAATACTCGATGGACGATTTGATTCCGAATTAGATGAGGAAATTGCTTCTTGCTTTCCACTGGACAATCTGCAAGATCTAAAAGCATGCCATCTTACAAATAAACCATTTTGATGCGTAGGCATGGAGTGAGACAGCTGCGGACGGGTTGGTCGGACGGACCGGCGTACATAACGCAGTGCCCGATTCAGCCGGGACAAGTCTATACGTACAAATTCACCATCACCGGCCAGCGGGGCACTCTCCTCTGGCACGCCCACATCCTGTGGCTGAGAGCCACCGTGCACGGCGCCCTGGTCATCTTGCCCAAGCGAGGAGTTCCCTATCCATTCCCCAAGCCCCACAAAGAAAAGGTGATCGTGCTAGGTGAGTCCAAAGATCTTTCCGGTTCGATCCGTCTAAAGATTTCGAGGATTCGAGTCGAACGACATGCGTGATTTGAACTTGATCACCCCATTGGCAGCTGAATGGTGGAAGTCGGACGTGGAGGCGGTGATCGACGAGGCAATAAAATCCGGAGGAGCGCCCAACGTCTCCGATGCTCACACCATCAATAGCCATCCAGGACCGGTCGCCGATTGTCCCAAGGGTACTAAGAAAGAAGATCACCTTGTGTCGCAAGAATCAAGAGTCCCGCCGCCGACGGCGAAGAAACTGACCGGTTTCTAACATGCGCAGGTGGATACGAATTAGCAGTTCGGCCAGGCAAGACTTACATGCTGCGGATCATTAACGCTGCGCTCAATGAAGAGCTCTTCTTCAAGATCGCCCGCCACCAGCTCACTGTGGTCGAGGTCGACGCCGCCTACGTCAAGCCTCTACGCACCGATGCCATCCTCGTCGGCCCTGGCCAGACCACCACCGCGCTCCTCACGGCCTACCACACCACCGGCAAGTACCTAATGACCGTCTCCCCCTTCATGGACGCCCCCGTCTCCGTCGACAACGTCACCGCCACCGCTACGGTGCTCTACGCCGGCACGCCGGCGGCTTCCCCGGCGATCCCCACGGTCCCGCCGTCCCGGAACGCCACGTGGGTGGCCGAAGGCTTCGTCGGCTCCCTCAGAAGCCTAAACACAGGCGCCTACCCTGCGCGGGTCCCGCTCGAGATCGACCACTCCCTGTTCTTCACCGTCGGCATCGGGGTCAACCCCTGCGCGACCTGCGCGAGCGGCTTCCGGGTCGTGGCGGACTTCAACAACATCAGCTTCGTCATGCCCACGACCGCGCTCTTGTCGGCGCATTACTACAAGATGACCGGCGTCTTCACGGACGACTTCCCGGCGAAGCCGATGATACGGTTCAATTACACGGGGGCGCAGCCGGCGAACCTGAACACCATGAACGGGACGAGGCTTTACAGGCTCTCGTACAATTCGACGGTCCAGCTGGTCCTGCAAGACACGGGGATGGTCGCGCCGGAGAACCACCCGATCCACCTCCACGGGTTCAATTTCTTCGCGGTGGGGAGAGGGATCGGGAACTTCGACCCGGTCCGGGACCCGAGGAAGTTCAACCTCGTCGACCCGGTGGAGCGGAACACCATCGGAGTCCCGTCCGGCGGGTGGGCCGCCATAAGGTTCAGGGCCGATAATCCAGGTAAAGCTCGCATTCTTACATGCAAAGTAAAGGCATGCTACTAGTGGTCCGTACTTTTTACTTTTCCTTTCCTCTTCTTAAATTGAATTTCATGGTTTTTTATTTTATTTTATAGAAAGCTATTAAAATTTTGAAGTATACATATTTTGAGCAACTTATTGAAATTTAAGCAGTGTTTTAAGTCTCAACGAGAAAGTGCAAAAAGTTTTTTTTAAACTTATTCTAAAATATAAACAAAGAAACAACTCATTAAATCAATACATCAAGATATATCGAAAGAGCGGAGGATTTATATCCATCAACTCAACATTTTTAGACCAAATTACCATTACACTTATTTCAAGATCTTATAAACTTGTGACTTTTATAGAGAAAAGGGTTTATTTTGTTTGCCTCAGTATGCATTTTTATTTGGCTGATGATATGAATGAATTGCTTCTTTCTTCTTTCTTCCTCCTTGTCTTTTGTATTGCAGGGGTTTGGTTCATGCATTGTCACTTAGAAGTGCACACGACGTGGGGGCTCAAGATGGCATTCGTTGTCGACGATGGGGAAGGCCCCGACCAGTCCCTCCTGCCACCACCAAGTGATCTTCCCAAGTGTTGAGACAGGCCTAGGGGACCAAAAAAAGGATTTTAGTGTAAGGAATGAGGAGTGAATACTATATACTACAGCCAAAAAAGACAACCCACCAAAAGAGAGACAGGGAGAGGACAGAACCAAATTAGACACATTGTAATTGGATTGATATAGGCCAGTGAAAAAACCATTGTTGAGAATATAGATATTTTTAAAGAGCTAGTCCAAGCTGCTCATATTTTGTCTGAATTTTCGGATCCCTTCAGCTCAAGTAGTTCGATTGATAGTCGATATTACCCAAAAGCATTGTAAAGAGCAATTTAAATGTCTTCAATATTTTCAAACAAACTTTCATCCCTCCCTAAATTAGAGATTGAAACCTTAAATTCAAGCATGGATTAGGAGCAGTTGTGGCATTCTATCTTGGAAAATTTCAAAGGGTTAACTATACAATCTTGGGTCACATTTGAATGAGAGTTTGGTCTTTCTAACAAATGTTTTTAGCTTGAATAGTTTGATTGATAGTCAATGTTACTCAAAAATATTTGTAAAGAGCAATCTAAATGTCTTCAATATTTTGCAATACATTATTTTCGACCTCTCTAAATTGGAGACCGAAATCATAGATTTGAGCATGGAGCAAGAGTAGTCATGGCATTCTATCTTGAGAAATTTCAAAGGGTTGATTAGACAAACATTGGTGAAAATATAGATTTTTCTAAGAGCTAGATCAAGCTGCTCATATTTTGTCCAATTCATCGGATCCATTCAACTCGAGTAATTCACTTGATAGTCGATGTTATCCAAAAGTATTTATAAAGAGCAATTTGAATGTCTTTGATATTTCGCAATACATTCTTTTGGATCTCTCTAAATTAGAGACTGAAATCATATATTCGATCATGAAGTGGGAGTAGTTGTGGCATTCGATCTTGGGAAATTCAAAGGCTTGACTGGACAAACTTGGGTCGCATGCGAACGAGAGTTTGGTCTTCCAACGAATATTCTTAGCATTCCTTAGTGACAACTGATGTAATCACTAGCCGATGGCCAGCCCACCACTTGATTTGGACATTGGGCCATTTGGGCCTACAGGAAACGTGGCCGCTCATGGTTCTTTTGGGCCTTAGCCCACTTTCTCATTGTCAATTGCCTACAAAATCAAGAGATTGTGAATGTTCATGGAGTCGCCGGACATTTGGTCTGGTGGGTCGGGTCGGGAGTTCGGGGACGGATTCTGGTTCGATCCCCGGCAAATGCACCATATCGTGGTGTCTTAGTCACCTAGCCAAATGAAAGTCCAACTTTCACCCGATTTGGGTATATTGATCTAAAACTGGGTACCCTTACCTAATACATCATTTAAAATAGATAATTCAACAAAACCTTCTAGATATATGCAGCTTGAAGATATCAACATGAAACTTCATGAACAAAACATAACATTTCTAATCTAATTTAGGCTCGTGAAATATAGAAAAATAACTTGAACAAGAGTTCCATTACTTAATTTGACTAGTTGTAGCTAAATAATATACGTCTGTGGAGTTCCGTAACAAAAAGACAATTCAAAACAAGGGACGTATTATGTTCCCCTTTTCACACCCCGACAGGCCATCATCATCATTGGTGCATTCTTAATGTCAAGTGTCAAAAGCATAAGGACCATCTCCTTGCATAGCCAAAAGAAAAGGGTAATAAAGAGTTGCCCAATTCAATTGAGATTTTAGGTAAGTTCCTTGCACTTATCTTTCCAGAAGAATTATGAAATATGCTTGCCCCCGTTCAATATTCGATGTCTAACTTCGTAGGTTTTTTCTTTGTTCCCCCACAATTCGAGCTACCAAAGTAATTAAATCTATAAATCTCAAAATTTCTCCATTCAGTTGATCTGCTCATTTTTTTTTTCCGTAACGTCTCTGTATTTGTTTTTCCATAAGCAAATTATTCTAAGTTTAATTCTCACCAATCAAGTTGTCTCCAGCTTGCTTCTGTCCTTCTCCCTTTCTTTTTTCTTCTCCCCATTATTGTAAGTTTTTTCATTCTTAAACCACCAATGATTCTTCAGGCCTACAGGTGACTAAAGGGGACAGAGGGATTTGGCTATGGACTGGTAAAATAATAATAATAATAACAATCCCTGGGAATCTTCCCCCAATAGGAAAGGGCCGAGGTTGATGCAGGTCCAAATTCAAGCAGGATTAAATAAATGCACGCTACAATAAAGTGATTTTTATATATTCACGTGTCGCCGTGTCAGTAGAGAACCTCTCATCATTTCCAACAAACCGCTATAAAAAAATAAAAAAATAAAAACCCTTTACCTCTTCGGCTTTGCCAAGAGTCAATGGCATGGAAAATACTTTTTTTTTTCTTTTCCATAAAGAATGGAATGGAAAATACTTAAATAGGAACGAAACGTGGCACACATTTTCAGCTCGGCGATGGTACATCGCCAAAATTCACCTATTTAGAGAAGAGAGAGAGAAAGCTTTAGCAGGGGGCTATGCACTAATCCACGCTTTTTGGAGGTGCTCTTTGAACTTTCTTGCACCGTACGTGTGAGGTTTGAACCTTGTGGCATGTTATGATAAATTGATAATTAAGACGACGTAAGAAGTGTCAAAAATAGACGCACTAAGGTACTAAAAATAAAAGAGAAAAACAATGATTCATAATTCGTTGACTAATCCTTAAACTCGTTTATCCTTGACTTTAGTGTATATCTTAGATGTATACCCATATAAATGGATCATTAACTCATTTCTTAACACATATAAGTTATAAATAGATTAGTTATATCAAGGAAATAAGTCGTAAATAGGTTTAAACATGACATTGGTGTTGAATGATTACAACTTTCTTGAATCAAACCCACCTACTTTCTCTTAATTCTTTCTTGCCCTCGCTCAATCATGGCTCACTTTGCACTCTCACATCAATTCGAGTACGTGTTTTTATAAATGATATTAAATATGAAAGCATTTTAATAATATGGATCGGGTATGAGTTGGATATGGATTGAACTCGGTACAAGTTACTAAATTTGCATTCAATAAAAATTAGACAAAACAAGTTGGAAGAATCCACTTGGGTCAAGACCATTTTCAATCTGATTTAAATCCAAACCTATCCACTCATTTGATAAGTCTAGCAGGAGGCATATTTGTTATAAGTTCAACAATAACAATAGAGGGCAAAAAGTATCTTAAAGACAGAAATAATCATTACACATCAAAGCATAAAAAAACTGCATACCACTCTCTATCTTTATCGACAATCAAACTTCCCCAGCATTTTTTTAATTTGAAAATTTGAGCCATTTGCCAACTAAAATCCCAAGTCAATTTTTTTAAAAAAAAACAAAAGTATAGAGGGAGAGAGAGAGTGATTAAAACATCTTTGAGAGAGAGAGAGAGAGAGGGAATGATTTAAAACATCTTTTCCCCATTGCTTAAAAGGCAGAAGTGACTTGAGGCTGAAAGCAAAAGTGGAGAAGAGCTGGATGGAGCCAACTTGTCCCTAGATTCACCCCCGCTCATGTAATGATGCAAAGAGACAAATCGCCCGATTGACAGGGACGCACATGGTTCGCCGATTCCATCGCCCGGACCCCCCTCCTCCGAGATTACCTCGGACGGTTTAGTGTCCAATGGCGCTATTAAAAAGCGTCTTTAAAGCTTAATTTATTTATTTAGGTAATTGAAGGCGACATGCGGGTACCTACTTGGAGTGATGACGCCCCCACTAATCCATTTTCTAATCATCTAAATTAGAGAGCTGACCCTTCTATTAACGAAGTCATAGACCCCTTGGGGCTAGGGAGGGTTAGATATATAGCTCTTGAAAAATAACCTCGTCGTGTGGCCAACCGGGCAAAAAAAAAGTGTATTGAGCTCTGGTGGGCACGTGGGTGGAGAGATGGGTCGAGATGTGGCGGGAGATTTTTGATACCGAGATTGCCCCTTGTTGTGTACGAGGATCACCGACAATTACATAGCCCGGTTGTTTCGCATCCCACTTGTCCAAAACTTGTTTGATCTAGGATGTTTGTGTTATCATGTGCTAGCTCGCTTATAGGCATGAGTAGAGGAGTTATGTCTCGGTTATCTCTTTCGATCTTTTTAAATGCAATTTGGCAACCCTCTCACTTAGTTTATTAGGTTAATATAAGTAACAAGTCTTCATGACCAATTTATGCGGAACAATTATTAAGTACACTTATATACTAAAAGTTATACTTTTGAAAGATTCATTGCATCATATGTAAGGAGAATATAAGTGCATTGGATTTTTTTAAATTTCTTTAATTGGTTATTCATTAGAGATTTTTCGAGCAATGGGCAATGTGGTCTTGCATAAGTTTTACGCGCGCATTTCATATTCCAAGGGCACAAGTGTAAATATTCAATTCCTTGGAAACTCGTAAAACACTTTATAAGCTCGTGAATACAATGTAGTTTTATAATTCCCGATCCACTTGTCTTGACTTTTCGATGCTTTCTCTTTTCTTAATTTCTATATTAAAAAATGTCACGACACATGAAAATTTAAAAATTTTACAATTACGCGAGAAAGATTTAAAGTACATGGACAATACTTAGAAGAGCAAAGCTAGACCTACTAAATTCGACAAGTGGGCCATGCTTAAGAACCGATAACGGCAATCCCACGCATCACTCTAATCAACTTTACAAATCAATTTCAGTAACCCTAGCATGATTCAACTTAGACACCCCCCCACAAAAGCAATCATGTCACAATCCGGATTTCAAATGTGTTCATGATTAACAAGCAAAGATAGTAAGTCATGCCACGGGTACAAAACTTCTAATCCAAGAAAGAGCACTTCCACAAGCACGGCGGTTGTGTAACATTTCAGATATGGCCCCGTCATTAAATAATAAAAGGTGGTCATAGCAAAGTGTAAAATTACTTTATGCGTAAAAAATTCGTTAAAGAGAGAGAGAGAGAGAGAGAGAGAGATCATAACGTATATTTTTTATTTACCTTAAAATGTCAGAAAAAAAGAAGAAGAAGAAAACAGAACGTGATTTTTTTTTTTTTATTTTTATTTTGGGTGGGTGAGTGGGGAAGAAGAGTGACTGGGGAGGCGGGGTGGGGAAGCCCCCCCAGGCGTTGTGCGGAGTTCCAAGGAGAAAGCCAAGGGGAAAGCAGTTGGTCACATCATGAAGGACCGGGGGGGAGGGGGGAGTGGGGGCCCACTCTTTTTCGTTTTCATACGCATTTTTTTTGGCCTTTTGCCTTTTTCCGCTTTTGTTTTGGGGGATACAGGTTGGGTTTGGTTGTGTGATTTCATTGGCTGTCCTCTCGTGTCATTACTCAAAAAAGGGCACCCCATACAACGAAGCCTCGCCAACTCGCGACACCCGCGCGTGCAACACACTTTCAATTTACTTCACATCATCTACTCTCTCCCTCTTTTTCCTTCCTATGAAGAAAAGATCGCAAGAAAAAAGTTTCTAATCATGCTATATTTACCACAAATTAATTTATATATAAATCCCAAACTTTTACCTGTATGATATATATCCCAAGTTTTTTTACCCAATGTAAAAAATTCTAAACTTATACTTGTATGACACATTCAGCCAAAAAACCGTATCCGTGTAACATATTTAAATTTCGTCATAATTTCAATATAGAATACCGCTAAAAATCTTATGTGGCTGCCTATATGGATGGCGGAATACAAATGACGTTAATGTACGCTCACATGGCAACTCATTGTATGTTTTTTTCTCGTTTTATTTTTCCTTTTTCTTTTTAATTGCCTCATTTGTTTTATTCCTTGGTTTGGCAATAGTAAGAACGGTGGCAATGGAGATGGTAAGGGTGGCAGTGGCGGCGATAAAGCCGAAGGAGGAAGGAAAAAAAAATCTTGGCAGATTGTAAAAGTATAGCACAAGTCTAAGCTTAGGATTCATTATATCATTAACAAAATTAAAATAGATGTGCCACACGAATACAAATTAGGGTAAATTTATTACACAAATACACATTTGAGGTTTTCGATTTCACAAAAAAATAATTTTTAATAGATGTGTATGTGTCATAGTAGGCATAATTTTGGGTTATTAATAGCTTTTACCTTTTTTCTTTAGTGTAACTAAATACTCGAAATATCATTGTAAAACACCAAAATATTGTCATCCATCATCATTATAAAAAAGGATTTTTCATGCGAAGTTCAGATACTTGTCTGGTCCCGCATCATTTGTATGTGAATCGTTTCATTGGTTAATAAGTTTCATCATCGACGCTACAGGATTTAAAGAAATTAGCGTGGATAGCCACGACCAAAGCAAACGCTATCGTGTTCTAGCGGACAAGTTGAGAGAAGCCTACCTGCTTGTGGTGGTATTGAATCCAAGAAAGGGATGCCCAGTTACATATATACCTCTGATGCCACATCCCTTGAATATGAATTTTTGTAAGTTTGTAACAGGTAAACTAAATCTCAAAAGAACTCAATCTGGCATGGCGAGTTCGCAAGCCTTGTGAATGTGAACGAGCCGCGATTGGAGTAGATAATTTTGTGCCAATAGAAAGCTTGAACAGGATTGCCTATATATATATTTGTATTGGTAAAATTTCATATGGAGAGTGTATGTTTTCGCCTTTTAAAGACTATGGAAGGAAAATCAAGATATTAGTTAGAATAAAGCAATCTTAAATTTCATATGTATCTTGTCTATCAAAATTTCAAAATGTCGGGTCACGCAATATGTTTTCATATTTATTTTGACAATTTTTGGCATCTCTTTTGAACTTTTTTCCTCAAGACTTTCTAAGCCCGACAATCGGATTCTTATATGGTGCTAAGCATCTCAATTTTTTTCTTCACATCATAGTAATATTCACATTTAAAATCCAAATAAAATTCCATCTATTTTTAAACTAACGAAATATCTCTTTTGACCTTTACTGTCCGTGTAATTAATGGGATGGGATGGCGGTGCTCGTTCACTTGCTTGTACGTGGCGTGACTCAGCATTATTTTCCGACAACACTCCCAAAGGCCTAAAATGTCTTTCATAATACTTATGTTCTGGAAAATAACTTCTTTATAATCTTTTAGAATAATTTTTAAGTAAAAAAATATGTTCGATAACTGTATAAAATTTCTTTTTTCGAAATAAAAAAAGAATATAAATACTTTAATACGATTCACAAATTTTTTTGCTTCTTTTAATTTTTTAATAATTTTTGTAGATTTTTCTTTTTTTCTTCTTGCTTATTGCCGCCCATTGGACATGGCCAGGCACTGGTAGCGGCCAGCAACCTGTTGTGGGTGCAACAAACGGCTGGGGCCGAGGGGCTACGAGAAATAAAAAGAAAAAAAATATTTCTAGAAATTATTTTTGGAAACAAGAATCTACACACACATGTACATATATATATATATATATATATATATATATATATATATATATATACTATATTACTTCTTTTCTATGTTTCAAATTTATTCTCGACTACTTTTCTATTCCGGAGAATAGAAAAATTAGTTAAAGTTGCAAAAAAAAATTCTGTTCTTTTTTTATTCTAGAAAACAATAGAACAAAAAAACAAAGAATTTGTAACATTAACAAACAAACCCCTAGCTTCCTAACAATGGAAAATTTAAAAAGTCTTCAAAAGTATTTATTTTGATTTTTTAAAATGTTAATTATGCACAAAACGAAGATTATTGATTATACCTAAAAAGGAAAAAATAAAGATTGTCTACCATATAACTCCTCTGCCCTTGGGTATGAAATTCCTCTAAAATCAACCTGGACCAGCGTGGGATGAGAGAAGGTTACTAGCTTAAGAATCCAATTGATCTATTTATATCTCATTGATGATGCGCAAACTAAACTAAGACTGTGGGGCTTACAAGATGTTTTATATTCCTTCTCGACTTTTATTATCACGCTTCTAGAACACAAATTACCTGAATCATTCGATTCTCGAGGCAAATGATACATATATGTCAGATGAATCTCCAACCACCGAAATTGCATGAGAATCTACTTTTGGTTCCACAAATCACAATTTGATGTTCATTTGTTGGTTCAAGCCATTCAAATTTAATATATCTCATCAATGACGTGCGAACTAAACTAAATCACGTTCACCATAAATGTATTAAATTTATGGGGTTCACAGGATGTTTTATGTCCCTTCTCAACTTTTGCTATCGTACTTCTAGAACACTAGTTACTTGAATCGTTTGGCTATCGAGGCAAATAATACATATATGTTAGGTGAATCTCCAATATATTGTTAGGTGCTGAAATCACATGAGAATCTACCTTTGGTTTGACAAATCATAATTCAATATGCATCTATTGGTTCAAGCCATTCAAATGCCGCCCATTTAATAAAGCAACTTGCGTTATATTTTATGATGTGTGCCATATATATGTAAAGAATTAGGATTTATATGGTCATGTAATACCTATGCTGACGAAAATGCACGGAATCCTCATATGCATTCAAAATTACGATTTCCTTTTTATAAATCATAAATCTTCCTCAACGTTCATTACATATAACATTTTCTACGAAATTTATAATGCCTACATATAAAATACTGATTTTAGGTAATATTTATTGAATTTCACGATGGGAATCTCGATTTATGATTTATCCATTTAAAAACTTCAATTCGCGATTTAATAACCGTGTTCTCGATAACCAAAAAAAATAAAAATTCCTCTACAATTGTGCAACTTTTTTTTCAAATAATTTAAAAAAAAAAAAAGAGAGCAAGAAGCAGAAGCAGAGGAGTAGGCAGTGGGCTCTAGGGCTAGCCTATAAGCCTAGCCAGGGGGAGTCTCTCTTTAAAACTCGTCGCCATTTTAGCACATTATCTTCTACAACCGCGCCCCATGTCGCGAATCCGACGTGTGCGCCACTCATTGGCTGGACCGAGCGCTTTTCGGGCCCCTCCCATCCCTCTCGCCAGGCGGCCACTTGCAACCGCATCTTGCCGCCGCGCACGACCAATGACGCGTGCCCACGTGTCGGCACCTGCGCTCCCCGATTCGATCCGAACTCCTCACCGTGGCGGCCCCCCTCCCTGGCTCCCTCCCCCAAAACCCGACGAAAATAATGTGGAGCGGTGGGGCCCGCGCCTCCACCACCGAGCCCGGTGAATCCCAGCCGTCGATGCGGAGCCGAGTCTTTTCGGCGGGGTTGATCATGAGCGGTTGGATCGGAGGGAGTACCGTATTGCCATCCTCCAATGATGTGATCATTACCAAACCCCCCCTCCTAAAAAAAGATAAAGAAGAAGATTAATTAAGGACATCATTAGAAAAACAGATTTTTAAGAAAATGGTCGGAATAGAATAAGAGGACATGCTAATCTGGTCGGTAATTAAAGTGGGGCACCATTAGAAATGGAATGAAGGTGGGACTTTCTGATCCGCAAATTTTTTTTAAATTTTTTTTCGTTTCGTGAAAACGGTACGGACAGATGATGAGATTGGGGAGGGGGAGGGCGTTTCTTGTTCTTTTGATAACAAATTTATATTTTTTTGGGAATTAGTTGGAATGGGTTCTGCGTTGCTTTTGCTTCCCCCAGCCCCCCGTTGACTAGTGTTTCAGCTCCATCATTGCCTAGTGGCCCTTTATTTTTATTTTTCTCTTTGGGAAGCGATAGTAGATGTATTAAATATTTTATTCCATTTGTTTACTGAAAATTAACGAATCGAAAGGCATTTTCTTTAACATCGAGTTGAATTATGTGATGCGTTGACGTGCTTGGTACTGCTCGCCAGGTTTTAATCTGCATCTTATCTAATCTGTAAGACCAGTGAAGATATTTCATGTGTGGGCTTGAATTTTATATAATTAAAGTGAGGTTTCTTGTTATTAAAAAGATATCAATGTGAAGGGAGATGGCACGGCGGTTCCTTCGAAAAGTCAAGAAATAGTTTAATGACAATTCTAAAAGACACCATGTTTAACATTAGTTGCGGTCATAGGCCTCTGCTTCCAGACTCCAAATAGCTTTTTAATGTGGCTATTGAATTAGATGGGTAGCTGACCTTTTTGGGTTCAATCCAAGGCTCGAGTCCGGACTGACTCGTAAATTGGAACATATGCTTTATGTGATGGAAGCATTGGGAACCGGTTAGGCTTGACCTTACGGTTCAATGCATCCCGTGGTCGCCTCTATCAATTATAGTCTCCTCCCGAATAGTGGGCTGTATGTCCTTTGTCAATGATTTGAAAAGTACTTGTTGGCATGGATAGGCGACATGGAAAGTTTTTTTTTTTTTTAAATAGAATACTTGTAAGGACATTATTGACAACCGACCCAATTCATAAGGGCTAGGTCGCAAGCCCGCTCTCTCATCCAATGTGAGGGCTTCGGGTGTTATAATCTAATTGTTGCTTATGTTCAACATATACTCATATGCAATGTTTTATATAACAGTCTTGTAATCCATTCACATCTCTTTATTGATAGACTCATAATACACAACTTTCTCTTTTGTTATACTAATTGCTATAGTGCTACAATAAAGAATACTAACTAACTTAGTATCGAATAGTAATTCAAATACTCATATACATCTTATGAGAGCTTTGGAATTTGTAAATCTACACCACTTGAAATTGCCCTAAAAAATATGGGTATAGCATTTTCAAAGTTTGACCATGAAACAAGAAACATCAATCAACTCATCATTTAACAAATATCCCATTAAAAAGCATTATTGAGGTACTCATTCAAACAATTCAAATAGAGAAAATATTTCAATCTTTTTGATGCTGTGATCATAATTATATTTTCTCTAATTGATATCTTAAAAATCAAGCTAATTCTTCATCCTGTATACTTAACAACAAGTGGTCTCGAGGTACCGTGCATCAAGAACAACATGAACGATCTCTTTAGGTTCGGATGCGGTCCACCTCATTAAATTAGAGAGGTGTTGGAAAATAAATACAAAATGGGCCTGTGCAATAATTAAAATGGAGTGCCAAAAAAAAAAAATAAGGGAAGAAAGGGGGGGGGGGGGGGGTGATGGAACAGAGAGTGTTGTGATTATAATAAGAGGGAACTTTTTCCGCAAAGTGCAGTATCCCATCCCCTCCAATCACGACTCACCACCTTCAGCTTCAGCATTACCCTCTCTCTCCCTCTCCCCTTCTCCCCCACAGATATTGGCAGAGCTTTCAGATTCATCACCTGAAGCTTGGCAGAAGCTTCTGGTTTTTCAGCTCGGTGTTGGAGTTTTGACATCCATACCTGGTCTCTTTCTTCTCTTTTCCTTGTTGCTCAGTCCTCAGGGGAAAGGAAGAAAGAAACCCATCATTTCCCCCCTGCCTCTCTCTCTCTCTCTCTCTCTCTCTGTTATCTTCTCGTTTCGCACGAATTCAGAGGACCCTGCCCGCGAGGCTCTCTGGCTTTCGCTCTCCGAGCTTTCCCTCTTGCTGCAAGTTCGTTCGTGAGTTCGTTGACGTCTGATAGGGCCGCTCTGCATAGTTTTTTCTCGGTTTCGTTTTCGTTTCAGGGTCTCTGCTTCTCGCTTCTTCTTCTTTTGATACGTTGCATTCTTGTTTCTAGTTGCGTTGGGTGGTTTGTTGGGTTTAGATCTCGAGGGTCGTCGCAATTCACGTTGGTGTTTTCGGATCATACTGTGATTTGTTGCTTATGTTTTGTGAGGCTTGTCTTTGTTATATTGGGATAAAAAGTCGGTTCTTTATGGGATTCCTAAGGCTATGGTTGCACAGAGGAAAAGGAGTATTCTGATTCCTTTCAAGATGCTTGGTGATTTAACACGGATATCTTTGTGGTGAACCCGAAGCTCTCCGCATTTCCCATTCGAGCACCCCCTTTACTTTGTTCTCTCTCTCCCTCTCTCTCTCGCCATCGAAATCGAAGAGTCCCCTCTCTTTCTCTCTCTTTTTTCCAAGAAGATCGAGAATTTGGTCACCCTTCAGCATCTGACTTAAGTTTAGTCTGAAGGAGGGGTTGCGTGATTCCCATGTGATGAAGTGGGAAACGGGAGTTCCCTTACCACCATGTGCATCGAGTGCGAATTGGTTTTTCAACGAGGAGGGAAGGACCGCGAAATGGACCCCTGCTGAGAACAAAATGTTCGAAAAAGCGCTGGCGGTGCACGATCAGGACACGCCGGATCGGTGGGATAGGGTTGCCTCGATGATCCCTGGGAAGACGGTGGAGGATGTGGTTAAGCACTATCAGGATTTGGAAGTTGATGTGAGCAATATAGAAGCAGGGCTCATCCCGATCCCTGGCTATAGCACTACAGCGCCCTTCACATTGGAGTGGGCGAATGGCCATGGATATGATGGGTTCAAACAGTCTTATGGGCTTGGTGGGAAGAGATCATCATCGATTCGGCCTCCCGAACAAGAGAGAAAGAAAGGGGTTCCTTGGACCGAGGAAGAGCACAAGTAAGATATGAAGTTTTCTTTATTGCACTTGCTCTGAGTCGATCTCCAATGATCTCATTCGCTGTCTACTGGATGAGCTTAATTTGTCAGTAATATAAGCAGGATGAACAAGTTTAAGTGATCTAAGAATAGGGTTGTCTTAGAATTTTAATTTAGAAGGACTTTAGTCTTGCAAATTCAGTGGCTTTTAGACGAGGGCAGTTGTTTGCTTTAGTGCTCGATACGTCTGTTTATGTATACTGATGGACCTATTATGCAAATTTCTCTCCAGGCTCTTTTTGATGGGTCTAAAAAAATATGGGAAAGGTGATTGGAGAAACATCTCCAGGAACTTCGTGATCACAAGAACACCGACGCAAGTAGCTAGCCACGCACAGAAATACTTCATCAGACAACTTTCAGGTGGAAAAGATAAGAGAAGGGCCAGCATCCACGATATCACAACTGTGAATCTCACAGAGACTAGAACTCCTTCACCAGATGATAAAAGGCCGCCTTCGCCAGATCCTTCATCCATGGTGGCTCAGCATCCGACTCCCGTCACAGCACCCAGGACTCCTTTTCTCTGGAATCAGCCTAGCAATGGAGGGTCCATGACCTTCCATGCGACACAAGGGGAAATGTCCATGTGCCCACATTTCAGTGTGAACTCTTTTGGCTTAAATTTCAAGGGCAGAATACTCACAGAGGGACTTTCATTCAGAACCCGGTTTTTCATATGCAAGCTGGACAGAGTTATCCTCATGGATGAGATCGCTGCTTCATCCCCGTTTTCCTTAGCTCCAAGCATCTTTTGTTTCTATCTTTTGAAGTTTAGTGGAGTAGCTATGGTTGTGCTTTTGTCATGGTTTCTGTGAATATGTCTACTAGAAGAATTTGAGTTAGTTCATCAGTATCTAAACCCAGGACACAGGAGAACAAGATCGTGTTTCTTTTGGAAGCCATAAATCTAGTGTATAGATTCTCAGAGCTGGATTTTTTTCCTTTAGTGAGAATCTCCACCTTCGTTTGAGTATTGTGGTGTTCTGCCTATGCAAACAAAGTTCTACATTGAAAGCTGTGGAAGAGCATGAAGAGGGCAGTATCGATAGGGCGTATATGTGGTCTCTCCTTTGACTGAATTATCTAATTTATCGTTTTTGAGCAAATATTGCCTTACACCCAGAAAGAGGCGAGCAAAGCTCTTTCCTTTCGGTATTCTCTTTAATTTGATACCTCAAGTTTTCCCATCAAGTTAAGATTGCGATTCTGGATAATGAATGCATCCTGAGAATGGTATCCAAGACGACTTCAATGGAGAATGGAATAAAGGCACTGGCCTAAGTAAGCATATTCAATCCCTAGTTGAAGGCTTAGCATAAAACGTAAGTGTCGTGGCTTGATGCAAGGAAAGACTGTCAAAAGGAAGGGGTTTGTTTTGTTTTGATTTTGCGTGCAGGAATGAGTATGTTGGAGACTGAAATTTGGCTCGGCCATTGGAGTTCTTCGCTTTTTCATCTCATGTAATCCGGAAAACAGGGGAATATCAATGACTGAATTCACTTTCAGATTTGATTGGAGAATTTTTTTTTTCCTATGTTTATCATTTTCTTTATGAATTTGAAGCAAATGGCCAGAATGAAATTTCGTGATTTTTAAGTAGCGACCGAACTTGAAATTGCAGCTGCACCTTGGTTTGATCCTCTGGCTCTAATAGATCATGAAATTTGCTTGTTCTGAAAACTTTTTAATGATGAGACCATGTTTCAGATGCCGAATTACCGAGGGTAGTAATAGAAGAGCAGTTGCACAAAATTGCCACATGTTCCCTCCCTCCTTAGTTGCCTACTTTCCTCCTTTTCTTCCGTGTCTTTTAGACTGTTCCACTACTCCGAATGAAATAACAGCAAAAGAAATGCCCTATTAGACTTGACCGGACCATCAAACACTTTTTAGTTGAAGCTGACTCTTCATTCCACTAACTGAGGCATCATATGCTTCAAACCCCTCTTTCTCCCTGAGATCTCTCTCACGAGATCCTGCTCTAAATGAAAAAGAAGATCCCCTCCTAGGACTCTGTTTGAATAATTAGAGTTAGAAACATGTCCTTGAAAAGTTAAAAGATTCAATTTAGATCACAGTATTCTCGATAATGTCGATCTGGTGGTTTATTCTTTTGCCACAACAACAGCTCCTAATATTCCTCCCTCCATTATTTGATCATCAATGGTGGCAAGACCATTCTGAGGGGTATGAGACCTGTTTCTGCAAGTCCACGGAATCATCATACACGCGCGATTCTAATTGTACGGCCCCAATGGGATGTCAATCATCGAATGTGAAGCTCTTGACTTGTGACCCTTCAATGGAGACAGACTCATGTAGCTTTTTTGTTAGGTGGAGGAAAGGGTGCTTTTATCTTTTCTTAATCAGTGTGGTTTGGAATTTTTTTAGTTGCCGATGGGGTTTGAGATTCTCTTTTCGGTGGATAAATTCCATTGACCTAAGTTTTCTTTTCTGTTGTCTTAGTGCAAGGATCTATATTTTAATCGACCACTATGTTGAACTAATAATTTAGTTAATAATCTAATCAGATGAAAAAACAATGGACTGTTTACTGCTAACTACGGTTGAGCTCAGGTGATAGCAGTTGAGCACCGTCAACTGATCTGGTCCTCCGTTGCGCATGCATTCATACAGACTCGAACTCTGCAAACAGTATGTTAAACTAGGGGAAGAAAACAAATACTTCAGCAACCATGTGAGGACAGGTTGTTTACATATTCAAAGAAACTCGATTGGTTGCTCTTGGATTTAATAATCTAGCCCTTTATGTCTGCATAAGCTCCTAAATACCTGTTTCTTCTTATCAGGCCTGTTTTGAGGATGCCTTCTTTTGATAGTACCTAACAAATGATGAGACTAAAAAGCAAAAATTTCCTTCATTGATTGTGGAGAATAAGGTGATCTGTTTGCTTGTTCTTGTTTTCATTTCTACCTTTTCATTTAACTCTTTGTGTGTGTTTTTTGGTGTGTTAGGTTGAAGTTGGGAGATTTTTCTGATCAAGGGCAGAGAAAAGAATGAAGGATTGGAAGATGACAAGTTGTACAAAGCACCAGGTCCATCTCTTAGGCTCTTTTCTCTTGTTGCTTTGCTCATACTGTTTGTTGGCAGCATCCATTTGGTAGCAATTATCACAAGAACAGCTACTAAAGCAGCGCCCATGTCCCGCGCACGGTGTATTATGAGAGCGCCACTTAAGGCAAATGAATTTCGAGGAAACACGAATAAATGGTCGTCCCATTTAGCTTTAAGGCGGTACATGACAAAAGAAATCACCATCCCTTTTCAAAAGGTGAAGCCCTCCATTTGCAAGTTGCATGTGGAGGCATCTTTGGCCACTTTATCCTTGTTACGTCTAGATTCAATTATATCGGAATTTTCACACTTTCGGTCCATCTTGTTTTGTCCATGTCTGATAAATATTCCGATTCTTCCCTTTAATTTACCAGCGAAATTATTCATAAGAAAACATGGTTGTTTGTGCTTGAATAAGGCCTTTTCATAAGATTACACTGGAATGACGAGGAAGTTTGCCACCTACTTCTAAAACTACGTTCATTTAAGTTTTGCAAACATGTTGATTCTCATTGTAATCTGGTTTCCCTGTTCTTAATTTACCATTTGACAGTAGACACGGCGCATATCTGCAGATACATAAGTAACTCAACATTGTGTATGAGATGAAGTAGACCATCTTGTGATAAGTGAGGTTTTGAATAGAACTTAGAACTAGAAGCAAGCAATCAATGAGATAAGGTGGAGAGAGTGAAGCTTGATTCTGTATGATGCTTCTCTGGCCCATGAAGATCTGAGAATAAATCTTCCGTGGGGCCTCACTTTCCCCAGTTATGATAATTCAGAGACTGATAAAGCAGAAGATGTACTAAAAGGCTTAATTATACACCAATTGGAAATGCCATTTAAGCTCTAGAAAAGGATTTTATACCTTGTAATTGTATAGGACAGTAGCACAGTGAGACAGGAACACGACACCTCTTGCCAAGAAAAAGATGCAGAATTGACAGAGACACAAAATTGAATGGTACACCTTTTCGAACCCTACTGCTAGATTGATTCAGAAATCTTATTTGGCAGGGTCTTAGCATCCAAATTTATCAGACATGAAGCGTGGCATTTTATTGCTGATATAATTTGATTAAGGGGCAGTGAAAATGGTATCAGCGGTAAAACAAACAAGACAAGTTGTATGGAAGGGAGTAATACGTTCATGGACTTTTTCTTACCGTTTCTTTCCTTGGCATTCAAGTCTCTCTTTAATCGAGCCCCACCATCAAAACAGTTAAGCAAGGCCATGTTGCACATTGGTGAGAGTCATCATTAGCTTCTGCTAGAAACTTAAGAAAGATGAAGCCATGGTGATTGACTCTGCCTTTCAACTCAAAATACCAAGAAACATACGATTTGCGATTTCGCTTCCTCGAGACTACAAGCTAATAGAGAGCAGTACAACATCTCTTCCACTCATAGTCTTTGAGATTGTGCAAAATGAATTCACTGAACAGCGTCCTAATTGTTTAGCATGAATGGACTGAATGTGTTCTCATTGCATCTAAAAATCCCGTCAAGTCGTACTGAGTAGTGCAAATGTGGGCATGCGAGTAGAGGGTATATACAACCAAAGGAACTCATATAAACCGACTATATCCTTACATTGACAGAGATTGATCAGAAATTGGTTCCATGAACTTCACTAGGTTGGTGAAAAGAACAAACCTGTTGTATATACAGGCTGATGCCTTTGATATTTTCTTGCTAGTACATCTGGATAAACCACATTTTGTATTTATTTATCTTGTTCTTTGCCTGCTCTAACTAATCTCTCAGCACTACGCCGAGTGTACAGTGCTGGAAACTATTGGAAATTAGAGAAACAATTAAATGACCGCTGTAAGAACATTGGAGTTCTATTGGGTGATCAGCCAATTAATGTTCCCCAGAACTAGTTTCAGCTGGTTGGGAGATGCCTTCAGCATCGGCTGATCTTGACTGTCATTCTGAAAAATGGTGATTTACCGTTCAACCAACTCCACAAAGTTTCGTATATTTGTGTTGATGGTGAGATTTTGTTCCTCAAAGCATTCATCCATGTATCTTTGAACTAGTGCTAAAAATAGATGTCTCGGTCCTGAAGACAATACTTCAACTTTCTCCACTGGCTTTCGACTTCTCAGTTTCTTCCTCAGTGCTTTCACTCGAGTCTCTATCTCCTCGTGTGCCATTGGCTTCTTCCTTTGTGCTTTTGCTGCAGTCTATATCTCCTTGTGTGCCACCGACTTCTTGCTTTATGCTTTCCCTCGAGTCTATGTTTCCTCGTGTGCCATTGGCTTCTTCCTTTGTGCTTTCGCGGGAGTCTATATCTCCTTGTTTGCCATTGACTTCTTCCTTTGTGCCTTCGCTGGAGTCTATATATCCTCGTGTGCCATTGGCTTCTTCCTTTGTGCTTTCGCCGGAGTCTATATCTCCTGGTGTGCCATTGGCTTCTTCCTTCGTGCTTTTGCCGGAGTCTATATCTCCTGGTGTGCCATTGGCTTCTTCCTTAATGCTTTCCCTGGAGTCTATATATGCTTGTGTGCCACTGGCTTCTTCCTTTGTGCTTTCGCTGGAGTCTATATCTCCTTGTGTGCCATTGGCTTCTTCCTTTGTGCTTTCGCTGGAGTCTAAATCTCCTTGTGTGCCATTGCCTTCTTGCTTTGTGCTTTCCCCGGAGTCTATATATCCTTGTGTGCCATTGGCTTCTTCCTTTGTGCTTTCGCGGGAGTCTATATCTCCTTGTGTGCCATTGGCTTCTTCCTTTGTGCTTTTGCTGGATTGTACATCTCCTAGTGGGCCATTGGCTTCTTCCTTTGTGTTTTTGCCGGAGTCCATATATCCTTGTGTGCCATTGGCTTCTTCCTTTGTGCTTTCGCTGGAGTCTATATCTCCTCGTGTACCATTGGCTTCTTCCTTTGTGCTTTCACGGGAGTCTGTATCTCCTGGTGTGCCATTGGCTTCTTCCTTTGTGCTTTCCCCGGAGTCTATATATCCTTGTGTGCCATTGGCTTCTTCCTTTGTGCTTTCCCCGGAGTTTATATCTCCTTGTGTGCCATCGGCTTCTCCAGTTGACTTCTCAAGAAGATTAATCGATTCCTGTTACATGTAAGCAATATATTCATACATCAGATTTTTTGATAGATGCACTTAAATACTTGGAAAAGAAAAGCATCCAAATGGATTCTCAAGTCATATCAGAAATGCCAGTGGTGGTGGTGATCACTTACCTCCTCTATCACTTTAGTGTTGGACTACTATATCGGACTTCCGATCTATTTTGACAATTGATACTTTAGAAATTTGGAGATAGTTTTGAACATTTTCTGAACTTCTGTGTTGTTTATCTCGACAAGCTTCTAGTTCTAGGTCACATGACATGAAAATCACACGCTTTCAGCTTGTAAATAAGAGCTATGATGCTCAGCTCTGTCGTTATGTTAGTCCACAGTTGATAGGAAAAGCGCAACAGCCACAAACAGAACATCAATATCAATTGGGCAGAAGAAGAAATTGTGGTCATTGATTATAGGGATCATGCATCTCTTTACGCCCACAATATCTTCAATTGATTCAAACAGTCTTTACAGTCTTTACAGCCTAGGAACTTAATTACCTGAATATGCTGTTTTAGAAATAACTAGTTTATATGGCACAATCAAATAAAACTACCGACCTCTGCCTTCTGGGATTGCCTCTCTTCGGCTTGATGGGGCACCAAATTCTGTGCCAGTGGCGTTGATTCTAGGTATTTAGCTTCCGGCGGATAATCAGACCCCATTGTATGATTTTTATCATCAGAATCGGATATATCTGGACCTTCTGCCTTTGCTGTGACTTTCAGGCATGTGGTTGTGGAAACTCTGTCAGCTGAATTTTCTTTACACAAATCTAGGAGGGAAATGGATGATCCAAATGGATCTTTCGAGCTCTCATTTGCTTTGAAATTATCTATGTCGTCTTTTGGTTCATCTTCCTCTACTCTGGTTAGGTAGGACAAGGCTCCCCATATTTCTTCACTACCCGGGATAACCTCCTTTCCGACATCTTCAGAATTAGTGGAGCACTCAAGCTCAGGAGGCGAAGCAGCGTAATCTATGGTCCGAGGGGAACCGGATTCGGAGACCTCCACTTGCATGTCAGAAGCTATGGAGTATGTGGAGGAATGGCACGTCCGCTTGTCTAGATCGGCCATAGCGAGTGGACTAGACAAATCCTCATCCGTTGCTATGCCATTGGGTACTGAATAATCAAAGGTCTTGTGCACAGAAATGTTTGCCGTATTGGGAAATTGTGAACTGATCGAAACTTCGTTCCCATCCTCACTTGTTGCCCGTCCGTCATTGTCTGATGTTGATATGGAGCTCTGGTCGCCGTCTTCTTCATCGATAGAACCTGATTTTGTGTGATTTTTGTCTTTAAACACCTTCAGCTTGATGTCCTCAGCACCTTCCTGCTTATCTTCAAGAACTCCTACCCCGCCATTATCATTTTCAGGTTTAGTTTCATGTTCAGCCTGGCCAGAACCCATGCCATAGTCTCTGTGGTACAGAATTTGTTCCACCAGTCTGTCATGATCTCCCTTAGCTGGAAAGATAAAAACGACTCCCATAAATTACTGGAAAGTAAACGCATGGATTAAACGAACTCACAAGGACAAATATTAGAAGCGGTCTGACCTGAGAACTTTCTCAATCTCGGGAATAATGGCTCTCTCAGAGCCCTCTTCTCTGTAACAGAATAAATATCTGCATTCCTGAGATCTTGATCAAGGCTAGTTTCTACGGAGAAAGAGGGCCCTAGGAAGAAGCTCTCATGCCTACAGAAGATGTCCTTAGGCTGACTCGCAAGGAAGTCACTTTGGAAACCATCCACTGTGAGATTTGGCTTCTCCTCTTGAGGATCATAAGGAAGGTCAAAAGGGTTTCGTGCAGGCAACAGAACTGAAGGAGCTGACCCGGGTATCTGCGAGTCCAGAGCCTGATCCGAGCAAATAGGGGGATCGAAGGGGTTCTTTGAAATCTGAACAGGCGGAATATAACCCGCAGGACCAATGTCCATGTCAAGTAAATTCTCCTGGACCTTTGTTCCCACGAGTTTCCTCGCCCTTCGCTTTGCGATTAGATTCTCCAGTCTCCGGTTCCTTTCTAGCTCGGACAGGCCGAGGTCCATGAGATTCTTCTGATCGTCCTCTGTCCACTCCACAGCCTTGTCCCCATCCTCTTGTGCCTCTTCTTCGTCTTCATATTCTGCTTCTTCCAAGATATCCGCCTCTAACTGGCCCGTAATGCCACCTTTATCATCCTTAGAAACTTCAATTTCTGGCTTCGGATCCCCTGACTCTGAGGTTAGCGGGTACTCATTCATATGTTTTAAATCTCTATCTGATTCGTGGGAACTGGAGCTCTCTCCATTACCCAAGGAACAACGCCCGCCCTGAAAATGTAAACCAGGGTCATTCTCCTTGTCCTTTCTGTCTCCGCCAATCAGACTATCACCGCAAGTCGTAGAAAAAGTCACGCGTTTCACCTCCTTAAGATCACCACCTTCAGCATGAGCGTCTTCCCATTTTGTCTTGAAGTTACGGCGTTTGCTCATTTGCGCTCGTATCAACGGCTTCTGGTATTGGTGAGCTGTATTAGCAGCACCTTCCTCGCCAGACTTCAGCTCTACAGGCGGGATAACGCGGTTCATTTTCTTGTCTTTGCTTTCACTCGGGATTTGGAGAATTCCAGTTCCATCCCTGGAAAGAACTCGAACAAGAGTAACGGCAGAGAAAGCTATGGGGATACTGATCATGAGAAGCTTGAACACATATGGGAAAAACAGATACAGGAGGAGGAAGAATGAGGTTATCATGGAACCCAGCGGGTGCTTTTGGGCGAATGCATAACCGGCCCTCCAGGATAACGAAAGGATTCTGCAAATACATGCTAGGACCGCCTTCGCTTCAAGCGCCATATTCTTTGGATGTTTGCTCTGCAATATCTGCCCTCTGAGTCTCAGGACAACTTATTATGCAAGAAAGAGGAGCTGCAGTTTTCAGGGAGGGATCGGGAACTACGGCGACATGATGCAAGTTTCCATTGCGAAAATTGATAATGTGAAAGGTGATGGATTCATCAGAGGAGGAACAAACGGAGAGGATAGGAGGTGGTTGTGATTAGTCTTGGAAACTGGAATTGAGGAAAGACAAAGGATAAGAGAGGGGCAAAAGCCAAACCCGGCAGATTAAGATCAACCGGTGGACATTCTTGGTTTGACATTCCAATTTTAGGTACCATCTTTTCCTGGTGGATGGTTTCTGTGAGATCCTTATTTTCAGGAAGTCTTTGTCTGTCTGCGCGCCTGCCTATCTGTGTTTCATTTTATTCCAGGATGCTAAAATAGGAGAAAAGAAAAACTAAACAAAGTCACCGATTGCATTGGTCAATGTTTGTGCCTCCAGCATACATCGTTTAACTAACATTTTGCAGACCCTTTTTTTTTTGGGTGCAGACCAAATTTTGGATTGCTATCTTATTTTGTCAGCAAAATTCCTTCTTAGGTGAGTTATCAATATTATCATGAATTTACAAACGTCAAATGAATTGGTCATTTTACTGACATCATTGCATTTTACAGTAGTGGCTCGTGAGTTTCTTCTAATACCGTAATTGCCAACGTCCAAATTGATTAATAAGTTGTTTGACTTCTTTAAGATTTTACAAGTGCAGTTAGTAGACCATAACTCTATAATGAATTTAATGACATCAAAAGAATTGATAAGTTATGGACGGATTTTAAATTTTACTACTGATGCTATAATAAATTTATTAACAATTTAATTCGTTAACTTCTTTTAGATCTTATAATTGCCGTTGGTAAACTATAATTGATAAAGTAACATAATCTTTTGAGAAATTTATATTTTAAATGTTGATAAATATGATTAAGCTGGATTTTAGGGATTTTCCAATTTTCTACAAATCTGTCGAAATCTTCTATCTTTTTTGATTATTTTTTTATGTATATGACCCTAGTCCGAAGACAATTGTTATTTAATAAAAAAGAGTATTTAGATGCTTGTTATATATGTTAGCCGCCAGAGAGAGATTGACAACCTGAGCTAATGTTTAGATAGGGGATCATCTATTCATATGCATTTGATATCTCACTGAGAGTAAACAGTGTGTGCTAGGCGTGGCTTGATCTCAACCAGCGATGGTGAGGTGAGCCTTGCTACTGGCTGGCGAGGCAACCTAGTCTGGCGAGCAACTAGAGGAAGAAGTAATACAAAAAAGATAGAAAAAAAAATCAAAAAAATATTATGAAAAATTGTTGACATCAATACCAGCTATACTACATTAGTAAGCGGTCATACCATGTTAGCAGCAATTGACAAAATTTGGTGATGAACTAAATTGACATAAATGCAAAATATTTAAAACTTGATTGGCAAAAAAAAAAAAAAGAAGAAAATATTTATGACTGAATTAATACAATTATAATAAGTTTATGATTTTTTTTTTTTTTATAGTTCTCTCCTCTTATCTTTTTTTTTTCCCGATCTATAAACACTAGTATCCGGAGCCTTCGGTCTCGACTAATCCTAATACGAGCACTATCGGAGCCATAAGGGGGCTCTCCCAGTGCTTTTTGCTCCATACACAAGGCTTGAACTCGAGACCTTGTTTAAGAAAAACCCAAGCTCCTTAGGCCAACCAACGTTGGTTCTACCCCCGTATCTTTACATGGACTGCTAGTCTAATGGTATCATCGATCTATCAATATCCTAACAAATTAGTAAGTTGCCAACTTCTTTCAATTTTTTCTGGTAGGATTAAATACCCATCATGTTTCTTTCTTTAGCAAATACTTCATTGAGAATTTAGGGTCCGTTTATTTGATGGAAATATTTTCAGGAAATTATTAATTGACTATTTAGCATTTGGACGATAGAAAATTAATTGATCTATAAAAAACATTTTTCATGAATTGGAAGCAACAAGCTTAGATTAATAGGAAGATGACCCTTTTAGCAAGGAAATAAAAAATTACTTTTCCTAAACCAACAAACAAATGAAAACTAACAATTTTCTTTTAAAAAAATAATTCCATTTCGACGTTCTTAGCAAAATAAATGAATCCTTGGAAAATGAAAATATTTTGATCACTTAGACCATTCTTAGTCAATAAAAATATTTTTATTATCAATAATAATAATATTTGAAAAATGGATGATGAAAATTTTTAGTTCATTTATTTTTTGGCAATACAAAATTATGAAAAAATTTTCAAAGATATTTCCCAAAAAATGAGCATTTTTTGACCATTTAAAAAAAATGTTTTATTTTTGATAAAGATTATTTATTTTTTATCAAATATTAACTTGTCTTTAAATTTTTATATTTGAAAATTTCTAAAAAATGGATGATTTTAAAAAAGAAGCAAAAAAAAAAAAAAGAAGCAATGTACAACCCTTATGAGAATCTCTAGTTGAGTGGTCTGTTCTTCGCTTGTGTCTTTTTTTTTCAGGGTGGAATTTGATTTTTGTAAAAAAGAAAAGAAAAGAAAAAGAGAAAAGAAATAGAAAAGGAAAGGAAATAAAAATAATCAATTATTTTTGAAAAGAAGAAAAAAATGATTTTTCAAAGTTTTCCACTTTTTCAAAATTTTCCATAAAATAAACAGAAATTAAGTCTGGAAAAGGATGAAAACATTTTTCCGAAAATGATTTTTTGAGAAACAAATGGAAAGCCTAAGAATGTTTGGTTTCGGAAAAGATTTCATGATAAAGGAAAGTGCTTTCCCTTTTTAAGTTAGGCAATCTATTTTCCTCACTTTAAATATACATTTTGCATTGGCCACTATTTGTTAACTGATTATTTTCAATAAACAACATCTAGGAAACAAATTCATGGAAAAGTTTTTCACTCAAACAAACCCTTAGAACAAATGATCTATCTATTTCTCCAGTAGTATATATCAGGTCATCCTTCAGATGAACATAACACGCAGATCACAGTCGGACCACGCAAAAATTTCAGCGCTTAACCGTGCATATTCACACTTTCTAACAATGTGAAGCAGACTCATCCGCACATGAGCAAAGCACATAAATTAGATCATCATTTGGCTCAAGATTCATAGTATCCGGAGCTGGAGCTTTTTGCTAACCCATAGGTCATCGTCGAGATAGACTTTCCTACTGTTTGGGTGTACACAGGATTCGATCTTCGTATCCTCGGAGGCGGAGTTCTTCCTCTTCGATACTCACCAGGAACATGCTCTCGACAAGCCTTGCCAGAGCTCCCAAACATATTCGTCGAAGTTTAACTATCTCCAAATAAGTAGGCCTCATGACTCTCAAATGATACATAAACAATGGTAAGAAGTTGAAGAAGTCGTGTTACGATATTATAATGAAGGCATGGCCCCTGTTTGGCTTGAGAAAAAAAAGACAGGAGAAGATATAGCCTATACTATCTTGAAATTTCAATGAACCTTCTCATAAGGGTGGCTATTCAGAAACAGCCACTCAGAGCAGTAGGTAAGCAAGACTAATGATCTCAATGCAAAACTGTGCAAATGAAGACGCTAAATCAGCGAATTATATATGGTACATGAAGAACAAATGCCTCTAGTTGTCATTGGCTAGCACCATGGTTTGCATAAAAGTTCTTACCAATGGCAAACTTCAAATTTTGCAGGATTTATTTGTGACATTCCAATAAGTTAGCCAGCAGCATATTCTGCAGCTGAACTTACCCAATAACATCAGATATTCAACTACACTTAATCACACTGCTGAGAAAGCTTGATTTCCCAGCAGTTAAAGATCAAGAGAAATCCAAATGAGAGAAGTCCAACATTTTACATCTCATCTTCTTGTAGAAGATCATTTTTTAGATACAATGACTCACCTCTAACAAGCTATAATCATTATTTACTTGAGTCCATGATGAGAAATGGATCTATACAAATGCAAACTATTATCAGAAAGTCTCCAATTATCATTTTCCTATTTCTACACTTAACTGGAAATACAAGGAGCGCTCTTTTGAATGGAGGACTGATCACAGGATGTAATGACAGAACACAGAAGAGGAACATATGCACTTTTCATGTGAGAAAGATAAATGCCTAGAGAGCTGTATCTGAGACCAGCAAAATTTAGACTGACAGACCAAAGAGAACAAATCGGGCAGAAAAGAATTATGCAGTAAATAACCTTAACTACAACACATTCCATACAATTGAATATTAAAGAATTCAACAAAAAGTTAACACCCTCAGCCAGGTCTGCAGCAATTCCAAATTGCACAAATGTGCATATGCAATGCAGAGCACAGCTTCAAGGTTATCAGGTCAGGGGAGCTTAAAAATGGTTGAGGGAATCTTGAACTTAGCATCATCCTGATCAGTTCTCATCAGACTCGTCTCCTGCGTTGGCAGTGGGTAACCAGTAAGATTAACGAAAGAAAAAAGCCAATTACACGGAAAAACAGAAGTGGATTTATACATTCCTTTTCACCGTCTTTGCAAACAACGACTGTCCACAGTTACTTACATTCTGAGTCTGCATACGATTACCCAAAACTACAAGGACTAGAATTTCATCGTTGATCACCTCGACATCCCTGACAAAAGCATGAAATAGCGATATACGATGACACTACAAAGGCAACGACCAAAAGTCCAGGCAAGAAAAGCTTAAATGCTAGACATGGAACATGGTATGCTTAACTCAGTACACAGATGTAAGATCTCCGTGATGCAAATGAACAGAATTCCCAAAGCAAAACTTAACACCCTCATCAGTCCTTAACCAAAAGCATATGAAACGAAACGCCATAAAAATTCCATAATTTCAATCAAAGAATCCCCACCAAAATCAAAAGAGTCAAGTGTCTGTACAGAACCTAAGCAAAAAGGCAAAGAAGACTAACCCTCCTCGCCCTCCTCTTCATCTCCATCCTCTTCGCCGTCGCCTTCGGAATCGACCCCATACCTCGCATTCAAGAAATTCACGGCCTCGGGCGTGAGCACCAGCTTGTCCGCATTCAAGATATCGAACAAATTCAGCGTCCGCGGCGTCAGCATCTTGAGGGTCCCGATGTTTCGGCTGGAGAGCTGCACGATGTCCGCGACCTCCGTCATCAGGAACATCGACTTCTCCTTCGGGTCCAACCCCCACCGCCGCATCGCCTCCGCGAAATCCCTCGTCTTCGGCGTCTCGAACTTGTCCCCGAAGTCCTCCACCACCGTGACGCTCCCGGCCGCGCTGCTCAGCGCGGTCGACATCGCGAGCCGCTTCTCCTTCCGGTTGATCTTGATGGACCAGTCCCTCGGCCTGGGGCCGAACACGACGCCCCCGCCGGGCCGGAGCGGGGTGGTCTGGGAGCCCCGGCGGGCGCGGCCGGTCTTCTTCTGCGGGTAGGGCTTCCGGCCGCCGCCGCGGACCTCGCCGCGGGTGAGCGTGGAGGCCGTGCCGCGGCGCTTGTTCCGGAGGTCGGTGATGAGGGCCCGGTGCACGACGGCGCGGGCGGTCTCCGGCGGCGCGCTCCGGAGGTCGAGGTACGTCTCGCCGACCTTCTCGCCGGAGAAGTCGAGGATTGGGAGGGTGGTGAGCTCGGCGGCGACGGAGAGGGGCCTCGCGGCGGGTTTCGAGGAACCGGGTCGCGGGAGCGCGGTGGGCTTGAGGGTTCCGCGGGAGGAGGCGGCGAAGAGAGAAGAAGAGAGGAAGGAGAGAGAGGTCGGAGAAGCGAAAGTCGCCATTTTTTTTGGGGAGAGGCGGAAGCCGAGGAGAAGAAGAAGAAGAAGGGAGTTTTAGTCTCGTCTTATCTGGTTTCCATATCCGTTGGCGAAAGGGGAAGAGATGATGATGACTGATGCAGGGCTCGGTTGCTGCTACGCTGTCGTTTCAGTTCTGTTGATCTCCTTTTCTTCTTCCTTCTTTTGATTATTGAATAAATTGCCCTGAAATTACTTACCAAATAAACAAAATTCCATGAAATTCCATGAAATTGGAGGTCACTATAGCAAATCAGAACGGGCTAGAATGGAATTACAAAATTGATAACTAAAAAATGTTGAGCGATGGTGTGGATTGTAAGGGAGTGTTTGATTAGTCATCTTGTTAATTGCCTTCTAGCAAAATATTAAAAACAAAAGGTCATTTTGTTAATCACCAATTACTAATGCCGTCAGATTTACAGTGGCAAAAAATTAACATGTGATGTTAATGTCATGCCAAATAAGCATTTGTTCATTATAAGTGATCGGTTTATGATTTTTTTATGATATTAATTTAATTTAATAAAAATTAACGAACGAGTAAGTTTTATCATAAATATATTAATTTGAGATTTTTAATAATAAAAATATTATTTTGTAATATATTTGTTAATTATTTATCGATTTAGAGTTTTTGTGATATTAACATATTAATTTGTTTCACAAAAAACATATTAATTTAATGTGGTACTTAAACTTTTAATAAATATTCAAATTAATTCATTAACTAAATAAAAATATTTAATATTATTTTAAACTTATATTAACGAAATGATAATATTTAATATTTTTATATGATTTAATGATTAATTTGAAGATTTATAAAAAATTGAAGGATCGCATTGAATAATTACATTTGATTTAATATTCAAGCACCATATCAAATAAACTAAAAATATATAATCATATTTTCAGATTGAGTCAAAATTCGGGGAATAATTTCTGTTATAATTCCAATCAATGTATTTTTTCCGTTTCTGGGGATGAGGATTGGGCGTGTCAAAGTGTCACTTATCCGTGCACGTCTCATCGTCCCCGCCGCGCCGCCCCTGACCTTACACCGTCACGCGGCGTTTCTCTTCTTCGTCTCTCCTTTCGATCGATCCTGTCCGTTTCCTCCCAGCAAGCTCCATCTCCATCATCTCCATCTTCATCACCACAATCGAACAACGCAAAGGCCGAATCGAAACGCCGGGCGAACATCTTCTTGGTTGTCCGGGAAGCATTCGAACCGGCAGATGTCGCGCGAGGAGCCCGGCGTCTACCACGAGCGGCAGAGGCTGCAGTTCTGCCTCTTGCACTCCCTCAACAACCTCTTCCAGGTACGTCCGCCGCCGCATTTTCGCCTCTTTGCGCTCGAACTGGATTGGGTCGATCGCGGTTTTCCCCCGGGGCCCCCCATGTTGAATGCCCTGTATTTTTTTTTTTCTTGCTTTATTCTCTCGCCAATCAGAGGAAGGACGCGTTCACTCGCGAGAGCTTGGACCTGATCGCCGACAGGCTCGTCCTCGACGACCCCGACAAGCAGAGGTGGACCCCGCTGTCGCTGCTGTTCAAGCCCCACCACAACGCGCTCACCGGGAACTACGACGTCAACGTTCTCATCGCCGCCCTGGAAGGCGAGGGCAAGCGGGTGGCGTGGCACGATCATCGCGGCGGAGCCGCCGCGATCGGTCTGGAGGATCCGGACGGCAGATTGATGGGTCTTGTGCTCAATGTTCCGGTCAGGAGGTACGCCGGGCTCTGGCGGAGTAGGCATTGGGTCGCGGTTAGGAAGGTCGAGGGCGTTTGGTATAATTTGGACAGCGATCTCGACGGGCCTTTTGCTTTTCAAAGCATAGAAGAAGTTAGGGAGTTCTTGGATCATGTGATGGCCAATGGTGGGGAAGTCTTGCTGGTCCTGAACGATGGCCATTGAGATAGGGAAGTTTCTTTGGTTCTTCTTGTAAAAAATTGATTCACACAGAGGTCGGATTGTAGATAGGATACACAGGGCTTCTTTTTAGCTTTGTATTGGATTTGGTTTCAGATAAAGATCTGCTTTGTATCTGGTCCACAGTGAAATTTTTCGAAATGAATGCTTAGCCTCTGAAGATTTCTTGGTTTGCCAGTGTCGCCGACAGTTTCTTTATCTCTTTGAAATTGTATATCAATTTTTTGATGTGTTTTTGGGAAGCCAAGTAGAATTGCAGTGAGAATGTGTAGGTGCTGATGGACTGTTTTACAGACTTGCAGTTGCAGCCTTTATTTGTCGGTGAGACTTGCTTGGACACGGGTCAACATAGACTGCTCAATCCCATTCGTTAATCATGTTGGTATCACATGGATTCCCAAAGAAATTAATGGCTGTGACCACTCATGGTCCACGCAAGTCCTTTCTCTATTTGATGAAATTCGGTTACTGATGGCTTGCATTGGTGACATACCTAACCGGAAGACATGTCTTGTTCACTGAAATTTTCCAGTTCAAATTGATATTGAGAATTTTTGAAGAAGCATTGCCATTGGTTATGTTTGCCTTTTCTAATTGACCTTGCTGCTGGTGGTAAGTCGAGGAAAAGTGTTGAGGTTTAGTAGGAATCGCTCTTGAGCCATGCCAAATGAGTTGGATCTGAAAGCAGCTCATTGCAGAATTGCTGCTCTGCCTGGTCGGTGCAATGCCTGCAGATTTCTTAAAATGAAATAATCGGCTGCGCCTTGTCAATTGTCTTCGATCCTGCATATATATCTCTTTCTGAAGAGAGTTGCCTACTACGGCATTCATGTTGGCGGTTGGCACTAGCACCTGAACAAAGTAGGAAATGAATATGGTAAAGCGGTGATACTTGTTCGTCTGGAAGAACTGGAATTGAAATTGTGAAGTTGGTGATTCCCCCGTTCTAGGTAAGAAAGAGGACAAACTCATTTGAGGCGAGTTAAGCCAAGCTGAGAAGCATCATCAGTTGAGTCCTTTTATTAGAAGATGCAACTTAATGGAAATGACTCCCGTCAATGGAAGCAGTCTTGAGAAACATCTGCGTGAAAGGAGTGACCCTGGACCCTCTGCATGTACTGGAAGCACAAGACTTCCTATTTGGAGTTGTCACGAATTCTGAATACTTCCTGGTAGCTGTTGTGCTGGGCAATTTCATTTTTTTATGAGAGCACAAGACATCGTTCTTGGAGTTCTCATGAGTTCTGAATTCTTTCCTACTCGCTATTCTGCTGGGCAATTTCAATTTTCTGTTATGAAAATGGTCTTCCAAGTCTTAATGCAAATGTTCTGTTTTTCTCTTTCTTGTGAATTATCTATCACTTATTTGTAAGATACGAATGTGTACTAGATTTTCATCTAGCATGTTGCGAAGCTGTTGAATTGATATTTGATCAATGATTACCGGCAAAATCATAATCATAGAGTGGAGGACTTTCTTTCTGTTTTAGTTTTTGAGAGAATGACGTTGTCATATCACAGCTGTTCGATATGTCTTCTTCGCAAGACCCATTTTATCGGCACGCTGTCAGTTCGAGTCAAGGAAACTTTTGTCCTCGTGTTTGGGAACTCATCTGGTTGTGTTTTTCTTTCCCACGAACTTCACACCCATCCCTCTTGACGTGTAATTTGTTTTCTTGGTAATCAAAATCTCTTGATTCTCTTGTAAGTGTGGCCCTCCGATAGACCCGAAAAGAAGGGACAAAAGTGAGGAAATGCATGAATGTGCAGGAACGAAAAGCGGCCATTGTTCATCTGTAGCCTTTGGAAGTGTCAATGTTTCTAGATTTTTATATGTTGCATCCACCTTGACAATCATAACCCAAAGAGAATCCTTCTGCTCAAAGAAACGCTGATGGGGATGGGGCTGTGGAGTGTTTCCTAATCAAACATTTAGTGGAACACTTTTGTTGACCCTCTGGCCCGTTCACTTGGAAAACTATAGTGGAAGTTATGAACAGCAAAAAGAGCTTCAGCAGTTCTTTAGCTAAAGGAGGAAAAAGCGCCACTCAGACAGAAATTAAAGAGAGAAGGTGTGCTATCTGGTGTAGGGTGTCAATTTCTTATGCTTGCTTTTCCTGAAAGCGATTCCTCAGCTGAACTAGAGTTTGTGTTTACAGGGTCGATCGTATTAATTAACGAAAATTGCACTCGTGTGGATACTCTAGTCATCTCAAATCTGTACTAGAAAAAGGGGTGACCCCACATGACCAATAACATTTTTAATTGGGGTCTTTCGTTTGTCTGTAGCTTTGTGAAGTGCGATCTGGCCTGGTTGAGCAATTAAGATTTGTAGGGCAGGGTAGCATTCCTGAGGGAATTATGATGACGGTGATGCCTTTGTTAGGGCCTTTATTGTTTAGCCAAATCATTGAAATTTTCAGAATTTCTTTCCTTGAAGCCATTGTATTTTCGGAAGTCACATTTTTGAAAAGCCGTAATCGTGGCTCTTTGCTTATGAAGGGGGAGTTGTCTCTCTGGAATCACAGATAAGTGAGAACAACCCCTTTTTTTAGTTGACCAGAAGAAAAGTCTGCCTCTATCTAGGTACTTGAACATTTATTTCGAAAATGAGTTTGGGATTAATCTCCAATGCACAAAGCAATGTGGAAAAGTTTCTTGGTCAAGCCATGATGCTGCCTATTAGCTAACACACTCGCCGCCCCTATTTGACAAGTTTCACTGTCCAAGTGCACATTGCGAATCACGCCCTCGCACGAGTACGCTGAATAGTGGAACGAGTGTTTCAGTTCACACCGATCTCTCTATAAAACTTTGGTCTTTGGTACCTTTTCCATCAACCCAACCCCACCCCACCCCACCCCTCCGTCCCTCCCTCCCTCTCTCTAGTTCTTGCCCTTCTTCATTTTCTTGAGGTAAAGCAAGCTGTTTGAAGGATGTCGACAAGAGGAAACAGCAGATTGAGTCAAAGGGAAGAAACCAAGAGGCCGGTGATTAACCATCACAGGCACAGGCATAAACCGACTGGCAAAGTTGCTGGAAGAAGGTGGTGCACCGCCACCACGGGAAACTGCTGTGTTAGAGTGCCTGCAAGGCTAGAATCTTCGAAGCTTTTGAAGCATCTTAGAAAGAAAGTGTTAGCAGCTCTACGGCTGGTGTCGATGAGAAAGAGGGCAACTAAGATCTCTTCCTCAGTCAACTCAAAACCATCCGCAGCTTCTTTCGATTCACAAAGAACTGAAGCTGTCGAGGACTGCATCAATTACATCAACTCATCATCTGCATCATCATCATCTTCGACATCGTCATCGTTGTTGTCGTCTTCTTCTTCTTATAGTACAGTAACTAATACAATCACCACTCAGCCACCACCGCCACCGCCGCCACCTAGTCCTCCTCCTCAGCCAATTTTGAATTCCAAACCAAAAGATTCCGCTACTCAGCCTTCATCTTCACTGCCACCACCGCCGCCGCCGCCGCTACCACCACCACCACCACTTAGCCATTGTCCTCATCCACAATTGAATTTTGAATCAGAAGGATTTGTAACCCAGCCTCAACCTTCACCACCACCAGCACCTACCTCTTGTCTTCAGCCAAAGTTGAATTCTGAATCAGAAGGTTCTGCAATCCTGCCTCCATCTCCACCACCACCACCACTGCCGCCACTGCCTAGCCATTGTCCTCAGCCTAGACTGAATTCCAAATCAGGAGATTCTGCAATGCCGCTTCCACCTTCACCTTCACCACCACCACCTAGCCATTGTCCTCAGCCTAGACTGAATTACAAATCAGGAGATTCTGCAATGCTGCCTCCACCTTCACCACCACCACCACCTCCGCCGCCATCACCACCAACACCAACACCTAGCTTTTACGAACCAGAAGGTACTGCCACCCCACCTCCACAAACACCACATATGCCACGACCATGTATTCCTCCTCCAGAGACAAAATCAAAAACCCAGTCAGTAGGTTCTGCTGCTACTCCACCTCTGCCCCCACTGCCGCCACCACAACCTCGTCTTCCTCCTCATCCAAGATTGAACCCAAATCAGCAGTTTATATTGGGGTTAGTTAAAACATCAGAGTTCTGCTCAAATCTTCCTTCTGCTAAGAAGACTTGAGCACATTGGTCTTGCGAGGCAAAATTATGAATGTCTTCTTTGCTGGTGGCAATACAATGTACAATATGTTGTTGCTTTGTTCTGTAAGCTTTGCACTAAATAGTTTGATTGCTTACATATGTTTGCAAATGTAAACTCTTGAAGATGTATGCAAGCGGCATTAAAGTTATTAAATATTGAGAAACAGAAAATCAAATCAATTAGGAAACAGAAATTCAGTACTCTTAAGAGAGTAAATGTCTCTTCAAAGCACCAACAATAGAGCATAGCCTTAAAGTGAAGGTGAGGTTCGAGCTTCTCCCTTTCATTTCTACTTATTGAGCTTTGGAAGTTGCGGGTATTCTGGTTTTTCCGGTGTGATCTTTCTGTGGACAGGTCGGCGTGCCACTTCCCTCCCTTCTCTGTTCTCAGTTGAATATTTCCTCTTACATATGTTTTGAAGAATCGATGAAGAATCTAGGAGAAATGATGATAGATACATGTGCTCCATCGAAACTTGTGGCATTTTTCTGTTTGGCTCTGTCAAATATAGGTTCCGACTGATCCTCACACATTCATTACGCTGATATTCCCACTTGATGGGTGAAATTTGCATGATACAAGCATTCCAAGTAATTATGCTATGACTTTTTCTAGAATTTTCACCAAATTAACAGAAAATTAATTTAAAAGAAAGGAGTGGTAATGACCATTGATTTGAGCATTTGGCTCATAACACTGTTCCATGTGAGTGTAAGATAGTCTACTAATCTGAAAGGTGCTGATCCGGAAGAGAAATGCATGAGAGTACAATACTGCTAGATGTGCTGAGATTACTGCACAGAATTTGACATATTATGTGAAAGGATGGAACTTATCAGATTCTTGAACATGATTTACTCATTGATCTATCTACTTATGGCTATCACATTACTATATAAACCAATTAAGTGAATCAAGTTAGATGTATACAGTATAATCTAAACCGGTCTAGATTTATTCCACTACCATCTCCCCGCTCCTCTCTCTTTCTTTGTGTGTGAGTGCACGCGCACACCCATTTATGCATTCTGAATCAAAAGATGCTTGAGGTTGAATGCAACCACTTGCATGGTGGCAAATGGAGGGGGCGCGCAACCCCAAGAAAGAGCGAGCGGGGGAAGGGGTGTGGTGTGACAGCGAGACGGGTGCGATGGTGGCGAAAGCACACGAAAAGAGAGAGAGGGTATGTTTGGGTTAATGTTTTAAGGTAGAATTCTATAAATTAGTTACCTTTTAATCATTTAAGATAATTGGTTTCCGGTTACCCTCATTGTAAAAATCTCTATTTTTTGGTCACATTAGAATTGTCCTTTTAGACATGATTGTAGGACATGATTATCATCGTAAATAATCTTTATTTTTTGGTCTTGTTTGAATACGGAAACTTGATGGACACAAACATGACCTGCAAACATTAATCGTCACTTATAATGATGGGAGTGCTATTCTAGCCGGATATTATGTAAGAGAGATTGTTAGATGATCTCACACTATGACATTTCTTTTTGTCCAGTCGATCTAATCACCACAATAGCATTCTTTAAATAAAGTAAAGAAATCCCTAACTCGCTTGATAGGCTACAATTGACTTGATTGGACAGAAGGCGTGCACTTTGAAGACGCCTAGGAAAATATGCATTCTAGCAGCATGATATTCTAGTGCCATTGCGTCGACATATTTGGATTTGGCTGAGGCATGCAAACCATCATACACACTTCCCCTCAATTCTTTTCTTCTCCCCGGAATAGCAAGAAATCAACTGGTTTGGCTTATCCATAATGAATTTAAACAGCCCTTAAAAAGACTTCAGAGCAAGTAAATACAGACTTGAAGTAAATCTAGTACAGAGATGATTGAACTGAATAAGGTTCATGAATAGATTTTCACCGGGAATCAAGTGGCCAAGCCAAGTGGTTGTCGGGTCCGTCCTCAACATCCTCATTTCTTGGCGAAGAGGCCGCCGAAGCCGCCGAAGCCGCCCTTCTTCTTCGGTGGCATGGCGACCGTGTTCTTGCTGCCGGTGCCGGTGCCGGTGCCGGTGCCGTTCTTCCCCTCCACTTTCTTGAGAATCGGGTCTGTCTCCAGGAGCTGGTCCTCCTTCGCCAAGCCCCCCACGATCCAGTCCAGCAGCCCCTTCTCCTCCTTGCTCCCGCCAGCGCCTTTCGCTGCGGTGGCGGCGAACATCCTCCCGGCGGTCGGAGCAAAAACTACGGCGGTCAAGGAAGCCATCTCCTAAAGGCCTTTCCCTTCTCCTCCTCCTGTTTTTCTCTCTCTCTCTCTCTCGCTCGCTTTGCTTATTAGAGGTCGCTAATGTGTGGGAATGGTGCGAGGGCGGCGTGCGATAATTATATCTGCATGCTCCTGCTCATCGATTTTCAGCCGTGCGATGATCGAACCAGAGCTGAGTGGAGCGTTCCCAGCACAAGACCTCCACAAGTGGCTTATCTTCATTCTCAAAGAGTTTCCTCGATCAGTAATTTATTTCTCCCTCTTTTTTTTTCTTCCTTTTTCTTGGGGGAGGAAAAAACATGCAGCTGGAGAGTCCTTGTCAGCAGGTGTGGATGGAAATTCGACACATGGAAGGACCATAATCCATCCGCTTATCCGACAGATTGGGCCGTATTTGCTGTAGTTCTGCACAGGCCCATAGGCTCCCGCACGAGGAGGACGACGCTGCCCGTTTCTGTCCGAGGCAAGAGCATCCCGTTTCTTCAAAACTCTCAATGGACGAGGAAGGAAGGAAGAGCGACTACTCATCCCTTGGTCGGACGCATCCGGCTTACACAAGCCATTGGATTCTCTAGGACTCGAGTGAAGGCACACGAGCGGTGACTTACGTGCATTGGGTTCACAGGGATTACGTCCGGCGCATGTTACCGGCAGAGTAAGACATTTTACTCCCTTGAACTCCGTGCTTTTTGAACCTATTCAATTGGGTAAGTCATGAGACTTGTGTGTTCAGATGGACCGTAATATGATATGCTAGTGTTTGTTCTGTAGTTCTTTTTTTTCTTTTTGTGTTTTGACTTTTAGATAACTTTCGAGAGATGTTATAATTGAATTTACATCATTTGGCAAAGCAACTAAAATACTTCTAAGTCACATAAATAATGGAAAAAAGTACCAAAAAAGTCATAAACTTATTATATTAGTAGCAAGTTAAACCTTTTATTGGATCAATTTAATCTTAAACATTTTCATATTAGTACTAATTAAGTCAATCCCATCAATTTATGCCAAAAATTGCTGATATGGACATTGGTTGTCTTATGTGGCATGACTAGCATTGACCTAGTAGAGGTCGTTAGTTGTTGGGTAAGGTGAGGGTTGGGACACCCTTGCCGGCCATAGGCGAGACTAGCCCCTACCAGCCTTTGGCAAGGCTACCCCTTGCTAGATCCAGTTAGGGGACCCTCGCCAGCTATTGGGCAAGGTGAGGGTTGGGACACCCTTATTGGCCACAAGCGAGACCAACCCCCACCAACCTTTAGTGAGGCCACCCCTTGCTAAACCTCACCTAGCCATCACCAACCCATGGCGAGGGTTGGCCTCGCTTGGATGAGGCCCTTAACTAGCGTTAGAGGCCGTGTGAGGACTGGTGAGGGTCCCTTCACCCTTGCCATTTGGTTGAGGCCACCTTAACATAGGGTGGCCTTGTTGGCCTCTAAATGCTAGGGGCCTCATCCAAGTGAGGTTAGTCCTTGCTAGAGGCTAGCGAGGGCTTCCCAGTGCTTGCTGGCCCTCGCCGACCCTCGCCCTAGCCAACCATCACAAAGGCTAGTGAAGGAAAATAATAAAGAAAAGGAAAAAAAAGGGGGAAAGGAAAAACAAAAGAAGAAAAGAAGGAAAATAAAAGGAAAAACAAAAAAATTAATAAAACTTGAAAAAATAAAATATTATATTAAATGTCAATACTAGTGTTAGTTGTGTCACATAAGATGACTAGCTTTTATGTCAACAATTTCTGGCATAAGTTGACAGTATGGATTTAATTAGTATTAATGTGAAAATGTTTAATATTAAATTGGTTTAATTGAAATGTTTAAAATTGAATTGGTGCTAATGCAATAAGTTTATGACTTTTTTGGTACTTTTCCTCATAAATAATCGAAACTTGAATTTCTTATTGCTCAAATCACCAAAATGAATTGTTCCTTGATATTTTACCCACGAACCTATGTAACCATAGAACTAGCCTAGTCTAATCGATACTTCAATTTAATCAGGTCCATTGCTCATCCTCAACCATCGCTAGTGAAACATGTCTTGAAATCTTTGCTCAATGGATTCAATTTGGCGTTTGCTGCAACTGCCCTTGGTGTAATAGCAAGCACTAGTTTGACTTGGTATCACTCTTGCAACTTGCACCAAAACAGATCTATTCACTTTATCAATAAGCGAGCTGGATCTGGTGTATCATAAGGGATTTTCCTTTTATGATTTTTTTATAACAAAAAAAGAATTCAAACAAAATAAAAAAATGGTATTCTTTTATTTCTTTGGATTCAAAATTCAAATATTAAAAAAATATTTGAAATGGAAATCGATTTTACCCATCCAAGTGGAAGGCGCTCTCCCCAAGTATCACGACGGGATTCACATTTGCATCAAAATGTTCGATTTATGTTATAGCTATTGCCCTTTTAAGCAATGCGTATGACTATCACCCCAGCACTGTATTGGTGGAGGTAGAAGAGAAATAATTCTATACAATAGCACGACCGGATTTTCACCATCCTTATTATTAGCAATGATTGTGAGACATTTTATGTGTGACTTAATATTCATTGTTGTTAAGAAATTGATGAGTGTTTCCACCTGTGAGGGCCGTTCTTGGTAGTCTCCTTGCAAAGCGCCCAACATGCCTACATTCTTATTTTAACGTGCTAGTGCCCGTAAGCTTCACACCCCCATGTTGCTTGTGAATATTTTTCTTCTTCATTAAGTAAAGAATACCAACGATTTTACACTAAAGAGAAGCTGAATGTTGGCAATTCGTCATTTCAAATCATCTTCACACTAGGTTCTCCCTGGAGGGTCATTGAATGTGTAGATAATTATTCTATATAATTGCACGACCAAATTTTTACCATCCTTATTATTAGCAATGGCTGTGTTACACTTTATGTGTGACTTAATATTCAATATCATTAAGAAATTGATTCAGGTTGACAATGCGTAAGGGCAAAATGAGATAGATGTTCAGGTAATTGATTCTTTCGCTGCTAGGCTAAGAATAGTGACTTGTCACAAATTTCCTGGAAAATTATCCAAAAAGCTCTAAATTTATTGCACTTTTACCAATTTATTTTTAAACATTTTAATTTTGTCAATCAAGTCCTATACCTTTTAATTTTACCCATTGAATCCGAAAACTTTTCAAATTTTGTCAATTGAGGCCATTGTGTTAATTTTGGTGGGCTGTCACAGACATGGCAGTCCATTTAGCACTAACTATGTGGCGTGATTGGTGCTAATATGGATAAATTTTAATATTTTTTTTTTAATTTTTCCCTTTCCTTTTGTTTCCATTTTTGGTTCAAAGGGTTGGCAAGGCCATCATTGGTTGGGGGTTGATAACCCCCGCCAGCTATTGGGTGAGGGCATGGTGGCCCTTGTTTAAGCCCTTGCCAACCACAGCAAGGGGCTCGTTGGTGGCCATTGAGGGCTTTGCAACCCTCTCTTAGGGGCTAGTGGGGGTCGTCGTCACCAGCCATTTAAACCAAAAAAGGTTAAAACAAAAAAAAGAAGACGAAAGAAAAGAATTAACAATTCAATAAAAATTTTAAAAATAGTATTAAAATAATATTATAAATTGTTCATGTTAGTGTTGACCGTGCCACGTAGGATGGCCAATGTCCACATTAGCAATTTTTGGTCAAAATTGATAAGATAAACTCAATTAATAAATTGCAAAAAAGTTTAAGATTCAATTGATAAAATTGAAAGGTTTAAATTTGAATTGACAAAAGTGTAATATATTTATAACTTTTAGATAATTTTTCCGAGAAAAGTGTCAAAAAGTCCTAAACCTTTTGCCTAAGTGCCAATTTAGTTCTAAACCTTTTTTTGGTGCCGATTCAGTCCTAAATTTTTTTAAGTTGTGCTAATTTAGTCATTTCCGGCCAATTTTGGCCGGATTTTGTTGACTGGACGCCGGCCGGCTGATGTGGCATGATCGACGCCGACGTGGACAGCTTTTAATAATATTTTTTTATTTTTATTTTTTAAAAATAAATATTTTTAATATATTTTTTCTTTTTGTCTTTTTCCTCCAGTCGGTCACCGAGGTCCGGCGACCGGCCAAAAGTGACCGCCGGTGAGGGCAAGGCCGTCCTTGTTGGATCTGGCGAGGTTGAGCCTTGTCGGCCATGGGCGAGGACTGGCGAGGCTCGACCTCGCCAGATTTGGCGAGGGCGAGCCTCACCCATGGCCTGATCTGGTGAGGTGGCCATGGGCGAGGCTCGCCCTCGTCGGCCCTCGCCCTTGCCGGCAGTCGCCTTTGGCCGGTCGCCAGACCTCGGCGACCGGCTAGAGAAAAAAAACAAAAAAAAAAAAAAAAAAACAAAAAACAAAAAATATTTAACAAATATTTTTAAAATATTAAAATATTATTAAAAGTTGTCCACGTTAACGCCGATCATGCCACGTCAACCAGCTAGTATCTAGTCAGCAAAATCCGACCAAAATTGGCCGGAAAGGATTGAATTGGCACAACTTAAAAAGGTTCAGGATTGAATCGACACCAAAAAAATGTTTATGATTAAATCAGTACAAAAGCAAAAGGTTTAGGACTTTTTTGGCACTTTTCCCCAATTTTCCCCAAATCTTCTAGCTCTATATGTGGTTGAACTACTTCCCCTTCACCATGAAATGTCAAAGACTCAATTTAATCCTTAAGAGTTTGACCGAAAAAATAAAATAATCCTTAAGAGACCAAAACCCTAAATCTATGGGCTGTTCTAGTTTCGAGGCAAGCAGGAGGAGGCAATTTTCTAAAGGCCCATAAACAGGATAGTCAAGCTTCGCATTAGTCATTCAGTTGGTCCAAGGAAAGAACGCAATCCCCAAGAAACATTAAATAGATCTTCGATCCACATAGATAAAAGATATCCGGGGGGTCATCAAACTATTCACTTGCTACAAGCCAAGCTTCTTATATGCATTGGGCAGTTCGATAACTTCTTCTATACATTACTAGAATCTTAATGTTGAAAATTTTCGTATGCATAGCTTTTCAATAGTATCAGTTTATGCTCTCACGAATTTCATAGGCCGAGATTCTAGTTATCAAATTAATCCTCAAGAACCAAATTGTATGTTAAATTAATGGGAAAATTACCAAAAAAGTCATAAACCAGTTGTATTTGGGATAATTTAGTCATAAACATTTTAATTTGATCAATTTATTCTTAAAATTTTTAACAATTTACAAATTTTGCCTAGAAAAGGTTGACATGGTGGTCTAGTTATTTTTGACTATCCTACGTGGCATGACCGGCATTAATATAAACAAAATTTTTAATTTTTAAAGATTTTTTTCTTTATTTTTCCTAACCCTAAGTCAGCAAGGGCACTGTGGTCCTTGCTGGCCATGGGCGAGGACGTTGGCTCCCACCTAGATTTGGGTGAGGGCCTGACACCCTTGCTTGTGGCTAACGAGGGCGTGGAGGTCCTCACCTATGGCTGGTGAGGGCATGGAGGCCTTCATTTGTGGATGACGATGGTTGCGACACCCTCTCGTAAACTAGCCGAGGATTGCCGGCCTAGGGTTAGGAAAAAAAATGAAAGAAAAAGAAAAAAATAATAATAAATTTAGAAAATGTTAACACCGGCTGTGTCACGTAGCATGGAGGACACACGTAGCATGGAGGACAACTGGTATTGACTAAATTGTAACATTTGTAATTTCTCACCAAAATTGATAGGAAAAACTAAATTGGTAAATCGTTAAAAAGTTTAGAACTAAATTAATACAATAAAAAAGTTTAAGACTGAGTTGGCACAAATATAACAGGTTTATGACTTTTTTGGTGATTTTCTTTGGAATTTATCAATGTCTTAGTAAATGTCACATGAAGTACCAATTTCCACACTTCGATATCCTTTCTTGTGCAATAATTAGAAATATTGTGGTACATAAAAAAATGAAAAAAAAAAAGTTTTGAAGGTTCCAAGAATGAATAGAGATTGAAATTTTGATGCAAATTAGAATCTAAAATTCATGAAAATTGAACTGATCACATTAGAGTTATCTCTTTGACAGAAAAAAAAATATTATAGTTATTTTGACGTGTGATTGGTGCTTATGTTCATTGACATAGTGATATATGGGTATAATCCATACTTAATAATATGAACTTTATCATGATTTTTTTTTTTTAGGTAGTCGAAAATCACTTCCATTTGCGTCAATTATAGTCTAGACTAGAGAGATGTTTTCTCCCTCAAGTTACGAGAATTAGAAGTTATTTTTATTGTTGATGATAGATCGGACTTGAGCATAGTTTTGGGACCTTCTATATGTCGTTATTTAAGAAGAAGATGGGAAATCAGCATTAAATATTGAAGTCCAAAAATTGGAGACAGTGGGCTGTAGATGGCGGTTAGCCTAAGGAAGGGCGAAGGGTGACGTTTGTGACCTTCCTAACGCTTCGATATATCTCTCTCTCTCTCTCTCTCTCTCTCTCTCTCACTACTTGCACAAGAGTGGTCAAACTCCTTCCAAGTGGGTCTTGATTATTTGGATTTCTTGACACCCTTTTCATCTTGTTCTCCATGTTTGAAGAAAAAAAACCCTAATTTCTCATTGTGGTTACACCGTCTCTAACTGCTAAAACTCTCTCTCTCTCTCTTAAGTTTTTGCCAGAAAGAGTGACAAGAAAAGAGGGTCGTCGCTTGGGTTCTTGGGAAGAAAGCTAGAGCAGGGGTTGCTGAGAATTGGTAACAATGCTGAAAGAATTCTCGCTTTTTTGGATTAACCCCATGATCAAGAAAGTCCCATGCACGCATAGTCGACCTTACTTCTCACTCGAAGAAGGTGCAGAGCATTGAGAGCTGCTGATTGCTGGTTCAATAGTAAACGGATTTCTACCAAACGATGATTTTGATATTGCAAGTCGGTACGCAGCACATGACAGCCATAAGGGGCAAGCCCCAGAATTCGTCTTCCACACGACAAACGCAGCGCGTATGGAGGATTCTTATTTTCTAGTGACAATATCTCAATATTTTGTCTCGCTGGCTAAAGTTTTGGTTAGCAAATCGAATCGGAGATAACTGTGTGCGCCATCTAAGAAGAAGAGGCTTCATTGGAGTCGGTGGCTTGGTTTCCTCTCGCACCAAGAAGTAAGCACTCACGTAAGAGATTATTGTTGAGTCGTTTGATCGACACCATACTAAATGATAGGGACGTGTCTATTTGGATGGACAAGGTTTAAAAACACCCGACCCTGTAGTGAGAGACGAGAATTGACCTAACAAGTTAAATTTACAGCTTTTACAAGTAACATGGGGTTCTAATTTGGTTTCGAGTTGGACATATAGTCGAGAAAGTTTTGCTTCTTAAGCAAGAGGGTCAAATTGTTCATAAGAATGTGTAATTACCAATAAACAAGTCTAGTTCGGGGACAGATTTATACCATACACCATCAAACCTAAATTGGGAATTATACTTAGAGAGGTTGAACAGATTCAAAAAGTAATTCACTATAGTCTTTTTCACATCGTAGAGAGGTTGGACAGATTCAATAATTACTCTATGCATGATGTAAAGTATTGAAGAGTAAATTTTGAGGGAAGAAAACCTTAAAAGTGATACTGCAGATCTCTTGTGACAATTCTTCTCCTTAAAATAGAGAGATTACATTGATATTGTCAATGTGAACACATGAAACGAGGAGTAGGAAAAACAAAATTGATGCAGTCGGAAGCACGTTTGCTAATCATATATACTAAGAGAAGTTCTAATTTTCTAATCTACAGATGGATTTTGTTAATGAGTATCATCAGAGCCCATATACAGATTGCCCTCTTGATGTTAATGCACGTTAGTGTCTTAAAAATCAAATTATTGTAAATCAAAGATATTTCACCAGTATGCTAGAACGCTCGTTAATAAAACATTTACAGATTGTACTTAATTAACATGTTTTTCTTTCCTAGTACTGCTTGTTAATCCTTCCAACGCTTACTCTCAAGCCTCTGCAATGCCATGAATCCAAGGGCGTCCCGGTTCGGATACGTCAAGAAAGTCTCAACAACTCCTTCCTAAATTTTCCATTTCCTATAATATCATAACAGAGATCACCTTATATATAACGATTAGTTTAACCCTTTTCTCTCTCACTCTCTAATTACGAGACTTCATGCACATATGCTTTAGTGCATTCCTCTCTAATTTGATCTCCTCTTGAGTTAACCCCACACCGCTCTCGATCAATCACGTCCCCTCATGGAAACCCTGCACATTCTCTTCACTGTGGTGGCCGCTGTTTCGGCATACCTCCTCTGGTTCTCCTTCCTGGCCCGAACACTGACCGGCCCGAAGGTGTGGCCGCTCGTGGGGAGCCTCCCTGCCCTCTTCGCAAACCGCTGGCGAATCCACGACTGGATGGCCGGCAACCTCCGTGCCACCGGCGGCTCCGCCACATACCAGACCTGCACGATTGCGCTCCCCTTCGTGGCCCGCCGGGAGGGGTTCTACACCGTCACGTGCCACCCCAAGAACATCGAGCACGTGCTCCGGACCCGGTTCGACAACTACCCCAAGGGCCCCGAGTGGCAGGCTGCCTTCCACGACTTGCTAGGCCAGGGGATCTTCAACAGCGATGGAGACACGTGGCTGATCCAGCGGAAGACGGCGGCTCTCGAGTTCACGACCCGGACGCTCAGGCAGGCCATGGCCCGGTGGGTTAGCCGGACCATAAAGTCACGCCTTTGGACGATTTTGGACAAAGCTGCTCGGGGTAAAACCTCGGTGGACTTGCAAGATCTGTTGCTTCGTTTGACGTTCGACAACATATGCGGACTCACGTTCGGCAAAGACCCAGAGACTCTGTCCCCGGCAATGCCCGAGAACCACTTCGCCATGGCCTTCGACACCGCTACTGAGGCGACGCTCCAGAGGTTGCTATACCCGAGCTTCCTATGGAGGTTGAAGAAGATCTTCGGGGTCGGCTCGGAGAAGAGGCTAAAGAGGAGCCTCGAGGTCGTCGAGAATTACATGAATGACGCCATCGACGCGAGGAAAGAGGCTCCGTCCGATGATCTCCTGTCGAGGTTTTTGAAGAAGCGCGACGTGGACGGGAACCTCTTCCCCATATCCGTCCTCCAGCGCATCGCGCTCAACTTCGTCCTCGCCGGGCGCGACACGTCCTCGGTCGCCCTCAGCTGGTTCTTCTGGCTGGTGATGAACAACCCCGACGTGGAGGAGAAGATCATCCGGGAGATCTCGACGGTGCTCCGGGAGACACGCGGTGACGACCCGGCGAAGTGGGTGGAGGACCCGCTGGCCTTCGATGAGGCAGACAGGTAGATGATGAATTCATGGTAGAAACTTTATAATACAAAATAAAAGATGAGACCTAATAAGGGCAACGACACAAACAAAGAATAACGAAAGCGTACGGAGATTGATTTATTCAATGGAACATAATGATTGTGATATACATCAAGTTTACGCATTGAAGAAATAATTTACAATCCATCACGTCATTTCATATATTATTTTAGTAAATTTGTTTTGATATTATAGGATAAATATAAAACAAAAGACTATTGCATGTTCTATTTATGCCATTGGTGACATCATTTATGTAATATGAATCTATCTTCTCGGTAAATCTATCATCTCAAATTGAGGTTAAGCTTACTTCTCATGTCTAGAGAAATTACACCCAAAAAAAAAAAAAAAAAAAAATGAGTCTTTGCATAATTTCTCAGTTGTGATTAGTTTACTTCACCCAATTTATCTTGTAGAAACAATTCCTCTAAATTTTTCACTTTGCAGGTTGATATATCTGAAATCTGCATTGGCCGAGACTTTGAGACTGTATCCTTCCGTGCCCGAAGATTTCAAGTATGTGGTCTCCGACGACGTCTTACCAGACGGCACGTTTGTGCCTGCTGGGTCAACGGTGACATACTCGATATATTCGATCGGGAGGATGAAGACCATATGGGGTGAGGATTGCATGGAGTTCAAGCCGGAGAGGTGGTTGTCGCCGGAGGGCGACCGGTTCGAGCCGCCCAAGGATAGTTACAAGTTCGTAGCCTTCAACGCAGGGCCCAGGACTTGCCTCGGGAAGGACCTCGCTTACCTGCAGATGAAGTCGGTGGCGTCGGCTGTGCTCCTCCGCTATGCGTTGTCGCCGGTTCCCGGCCACCGGGTGGAGCAGAAGATGTCGCTCACCATGTTCATGAAGAATGGGCTCCGTGTCTACTTGCGCCCACGGCCCTCGTGGGCCTGGCCCAGAAACTCGCCGCCTCGGCGTAGAGCCTTGAAGGCGTGGATGGAACTCTCACGACTTTTGCCACGGTGGTGGCTGGAACTTGTAAAGGCGTAATAAGGTCGTTCAACTTGATTTTGCGTTATAGGGTTATTACTAGGTCCGTGTGGCGATTCATGCATACAAACCCACGGTAAAATTTGTTCTTGGTTCTGTAATTGTTATTCGTCGTCGTTTCATTTGGGTGGGGGGGGGGGGTTCCAATTTCATTCAAGAGTATACTTGTAATATAAAAAAGGTTGTCATTGTGCCATGTGTTCCACATGTTTAAACTTGGTTTCCACAAAAAAGAATTGAATTCGTATTGGAGTATTTAAACATTATTTAAACCTTACGAGGTGATCCTTGCCGATTCACACAGGATTCCAGATGCCTCGAATTACTCGGATTAGAGCATAAACCAGCGATGCTAAGAAAGATATACGGTCTAACGAGGCTACTATGAAATATTTACTCATGAGTGGAGTAGCCTTTTCTAATTTGGTTCATGATTTCTCTTGGCCACATGATTCATATGGGAAAGATCGAGCATCAAGAAATAGTGAATGGTCTTCCCAATATAGTGTTTCCAAAGGTTAACCCAAAATCTTAAAAATGAAGACAAAGAAGATCTTCATCAAAGTTCTCCAATCGAGAATAGAAGATGCTTTGTTTCACAATTCTAAGCATGCAAAATTAAGTTAACCATGGTCATAAGCTGTCTAATGGAATTTTCAGGATACTGATATAAGTTACCTAAAAAGAGATTGAATTAGATGTGACAATACCATCGGCGATGAAATCCATTTACTGACATACAAAATTGATGTTCGTATATACAACGTTAAATTCATGAAAGTTTGTATTGAGATAATCTCATGGGATTCTTCCTCCTCCACTCGTATAATGCCATGACAAAGTCAAATAATCGATAGCAATTTTAGTAAAGTTCTGGTCTCAGGCTCCGTCATTTTGGTCTCTCAAATGCTTTTACCAGTTCTTCAGATTTCAGCTATGTACCAACCACCACGCAACTGTCCTGCCTCCTCTGGTCTTGTCGGTTTCTCGTGCACCTTATCCAAGTCTTTATTTACAGATCAGATGCAGGATGATTGGCATGGCGCGTTGATGATCAAATATCCGACGAGGATCAATCCAAAATCTTCTCGCCTGATGAGAAAAGGTTCCACACGACGGTTCCAGTTAAGTAGAGCCCGACTGAAACCTTGAAAACATCGTCCCAACTCCCTGCAAGCGGAGAAAGGAGAAGACTATAAGGCAATCTGAAATATTTTCCAAACAATTTTATCAGCACTATTTTTTAAGTAGTTAAAATTATCAGTCAGGACAAGGTAAACACCGTGTTGCAAGATGTAGCCTGTCGCGGCTGTCCCAAAAACACCGGCCAAAACGCCAGCAGTATTGGACAAACCGAGCAGTACTCCCTGTCAAGAGAATCCAAAGAAAGACGTTAGCTGGGACATTACGAAAACAAGATGGTTACACTGGTAACACTGGACTTTGCTGCATAGCCCCTGAGACGGTCAACAGAAGTCGGACATTTTCTCTAGTTGGACTTCACTGGGATCAGGATTTATCTCCAAATGCTGCAGAGTGGGGTAACCTCTAACTGAAATTAACAGAGATGAATCATGAAGAAATACTACTTACAGAGTAGCGGGGAGCAAGGTCCTGATGATTCGAGTACAAACCAGATTGTGAGAATGCATCAGTTCCCTGCTCAAAGAGTTTCTAACCAGTTATTATGAGGAAACGTCTCGTCCCATGAAAGCAGATCGGATCAAAGTTGGACAGGCATATTATATTGTATCAGAGTAGATCAATCTAAAGTTTTTCAATGGATGTCAGTTCCATTCAGTGTTTTTATGAAGTCAAGATGCCAGCATACTGGCCTAATCTAATGTCCCTATCCATGTAGGGAAAGAGATTAGATCCCTTCTCTTCCTAATTGATTAGAAGTGATTTAAGAAAACCTTTGAGGCTTTGCATGTAAATAATTTTCTCTCTTTTTCTTCTAAAATTACACATTAACACATTAACATTCTGGATTCAGTGAGATGGAGGCAAACCTGACTGCAGGCCATGCATAAGACAGCCATTGCAGGAGAGTCAACATGGCTCAACTGGGTAAGAAAAAAAGCAGGCCCAAGAAATCCAATTGACTGCATGATCTGCACGATACAATGCAAGCTGGCACCGGATCAATGAATGGTCATCACTTAATATGCAAAGCACAAGAACGTCAAGAGAAGCTAATAACAACATAGCTTAAGCTAAATAATACGCAACTGATTTAAGGACCTCTTACTATAAGAAATAGCTGGTTAAAGTAAATTGTCACTGTAAGTTGAAGATCGATTATATATATATATTAAAGAGAGAAACACGTTCAGTTTTTTTCAATCTTATTATTTTCATTATGATCTTCCAGAACTGCTGTTGCTCTCCTAGTACTAAGACACGAAGTGTTAGAACAAGGTACCTTGCGAACTGTAGTCACAGATAAGCCATTGCTGACAAGAGTGTCTGCAATCCAACCTCCAAGATTAGCAGAAAACGCCATAGTAAGCCAAGGTAATACACAAATAAGCCCTGATTCTGTGAGATTGAACTTTAGCACCTGTTATTATTTTAGGGATAGATGAAATGGAAGAAAGTCAATTATCGTACAAAGATGGTCCATGATAATCCAACAGTTGACCAATTATCATATGAGTAATCTTGTAAGTTATCAAGTGAGTAGGAAAGTCAAGGGAAGAGTCAAAAGCTTACTTGATTATAGTATGTCGGCATCCATGTGAGAAGAATAAATGTCCCCCAGTTGTGACAGAAATGACACACTATTAGGGCCCATACAGGTGGTTGTGACAGTAGCAAACCCCATGGTATCGTAGTCACAGGTTCTCTTGGAACACTGTTGGTTAAAATCAGCTTTTCTCTTCAGGCCGCAGCTGAGGATCATCGAGAGGTGAACTGTATGCCTGCAACAAGAACTCCCGAAATTAAATTTTCAGTGATATAGCTCTTGAAAAATATGATCTCATCTAGCAGCAAGACTTTGAAAAAACGCCATAGGAATCCATTTCTCTGAAGGACAAAAGAAGTCACCTTATTTAGCCAGGTTGCAAACCATACTGTTCCCAGAGAACCAAAAGAATAGAAGACTGATGGCCAGCCGAACTGATGTATCAAAAACGGCGAAAAGGCCAAGCCAGTGACTGATCCTAGATACATGCCACTGTAGACCAGTGCCAGTGATCTACTTCTCTCTGATACGGGAACCCATTTTGACAAGATATTATTCATTGCAGGCATAGCAACACCCTGAACAGAAGTATGGGGGAAACACATTATTACTAATTTCAGCTTAATATAATTACCTTTCACCAAAAAAAAAAAAAACACCCTGAACAGAAGTATGGGGGAGAACTGAGTTATGTCGAGCAGACACATAATGATTCAAAGTGGTTTTTACACCTAAAAACATTATTACTAATTTTTTCCAAAATAAACCCACAAACTATACACAGAAATGCGCCTAATACCAAATTCAGTTTCGAATGCTAGATGCAGTTTTTATCTATTCTTGTCAGCATAGGAGAATGAAATAGATTAAGTAGAACAATGAGCCGACCTCGCCAATTCCCATAAAGGCACGGACAACAAGTAGGTAAGGAAGCCCAAGTTTGGCAGCGACTGGAGTGAGAGCTGTTGCGATTGACCACCAAATTACCCCAAATCCCAAGACAAGTTTCCCACCCACCGTGTCTGCCCAAATGCCACCGGCAATCTGTCATCAATGACTGGAGTCAGAGTAAGAGAGGAACACTTGGATTCTTGCTAACAGGTTTATCCAGATAATCAAAATTGTTGCAGGCATATAATGAAGAAAAGGAACCACCAAGAGCTCAATACTCTTTAGCTGTACCAAAGAAGTGTCTTTACCTGGGTGAGGAGATAGCCCCAGAAAAAGGAAGACTGTATCAAACCAACGGTGGTTGGGTTCCAGTTATATTCTGCAGACATGGGAAGTATAGCAATACTCATGTTTACCTGCCAAAGCAAATTTATATAAAGATGCTAACTGAAAAAGCTCTGTATTCTTGGAAAAACACGTACATACTTAGAATGTGACCAAATCTGAAAATTCCAAGTTTGGGATTGTAATTGCATCAAGAGATAGATATGAATGTCATCCAGTAAATGACTAGCAAAATTATTCCCATCCCCAATTACAAACTTCCAGTCATAAAATTGATGCATATATTCTGGTCAAAGTGTTTAGCAAGTGTTTAGCTGTAGTGAAGAATGTAACATAACTAAAACTACAACTCGACATCAATATCCAACTATCAGATTAAGAGAAACTTAAGATACAAGGAAGGTCTTCAAAAGAGATCAAAACTACCGTCCTTATAGCTTCTAAACTTCGAGGGACTCTTGGCGAATTTATGCTAATTCACCACCCACATGATTATTCCATTCTAATAGAACAGAGATACTACAAGAAGTGAAACTTTGACTATGCCTACTAATGCTCTAGACAGCAAGGACCCGCCTTTAAAAAACCGATCAAACATGTTCTGTAATGCAACATCACTTAGCAAATTTAGTCATGTCATACAATTCCCATAGAAGACCAATCTGACGGCACTGGGATTTTCTCAATTAAGAGCAGTAAATCGACTCAATTAATAGCCCAGGTAATAGCACATCATCTAAACAAGATTCAAAGGGTCGAGTCAATTTATAGCAGCTCGCGTCTCAAATTACAGCTGGCCGTGCCACAACATTGCAGAGGTGAATCCACATCCAGTTACCCTGAAGAATTCATTCAAAAGAAAAGAAAAGAAAATACAAACAAGGATAGAAACATGTAGCATTTCCTTCCCTTTGCTACAATGGCATCATCTAAGAAAGGCTCTACATCTGCCTTCATCAAATGGGTTTCTTCTCGGGAAGGATGACAGCGCCAAGGTTACTCCCCAAGTTGCTAATTCACTAACATTAAATGAAGCAAGCAAGACAAAAAGTAGTAATATCATGGAATGATGATGCCCATCATTTTGGTCAATTTTCTTCTTTCCTTTTTCTTTAGCTTAAAACGAATAATCTTTTCAGGAATACTCGCTTTCCTTCTAATTTTCCGCTTGCCCGGAAAATTCTAAATTGAGGAAGCAAATTCTCGTCTGCAGCCATAGCCACAGTACCGGGAAGCAGAGTAATGGATGAGCGAAGACAAGAGAGACAGAGGCTTTACCCTGTCCATGTTGCAGAGCAAAAAGGCCGAGAAACAGAGGACCACGATGACCCATCTCTTGGGGAACTTTTCCCACCAAGGAACAACAATACCCCCGTCCTCGACTTGGCCGGTCTTGAACTTCGCCGGCTCTCGCACGTCGGAGATTTCGTACTGCTCCGACTTCAGGCCGGGGTTTCGGGCCGAGACCCGGAACGTGTAACGTCGTCCCCGCGAGATCAACCGGACCTGGCAGTGGAACCGAGCCGCCGACGCGAAGCTTTTCCTTGGCGGCGGCGGCGGCGGCGGAGCGAGTGAAGTTCTTTGCTTGAGGAGGGAGTCGGGGTGAGGAGTGTAGGAGCAGAGGAACGCTCTGGCGTTCATAGCGCTGAAGAAAGCTTTCAGCTGCTTCGCATAGAGAGGGAGGGAGAGGGCGACTGAACTGATGATATTTGTTAAGACTGGCTTTCCAGATTTGCGGGGACGAGAGAGAGAGAGAGAGATGGGATATTTATGGGCACTGGTGAATGTTACGACACGTGGAGGCTGCATGGAGGAGGGGATTAGATTGCGGCTTGAGTTCTCCAAGAATTTAACTGAAAAACGGGACTTCGTTCGCGTGTCCTAGATTTGGTGGTCTTGTTGGCGCATACCACCGTGGGGTCTCTTTGGCCTGGCCACGAACCAAGCACAATTATCTTTTTTTTTTTTTTTTTTTTTCTCTATTTCAAAAAATTGAAATATGATAGAATCTCCAATTATAGCAATGAATGCGATTTTTTTTTTTTGGCAAATTCAAGGAAGGTTTTCCTGTACGCCCATCCTAAAAAAATTTCTAACCCTAGTACACATAGTGCCGAATAGCTACAAAGAAGCATAAGCTAGAAAACATGATATGTGCATATGCAAGATTTTGTAAATCCAAATATCCAGGCCTTTACTTTAAATCATAAAATAGGTCACGTATGATTAAAAAAATCAAAAGAGAAATGTTGTTTTTTTCGAATTTTGTTCTATAAAAATTTAAATTTCTTACCATTATAAAAGTACAAGTGCTCTAAAAACAATTACACACAAATTACACAATGCCTTTGACATCATGTTCCTCATTGTGATTCAAATGATACAGTGTCGGCATTGTCCTCTTATTCATGTTTAGCAATTTCGGCTAAAGTCAGTTCTTGCAAAAACCAGCCATATTGTAAGGCAGCCTAAAAAATTTTTCGCACACATACTACACCTATAGTTTTTCCAAGATCCGTTGGCTCATATTGAACATGGATTGATGCTACTATAATATTCAATTGGGTCAATAAATCACGAGTCATGATGAAAAGAACTAGAAAACTAGCGACTCTCTTATTCCACCATTTAAAAATGTTGATATTGCCTTCGCCAACTTTTTCAATGTACTTAGGGTAGTTTGTTGTCAAGTATTTCTCCAATATATCACTAGATTACGACAGCACAAGCAGAAGTCTGTGTGGATGTTCTTCTTAATGAACCAAGACCACACAAAGTTTTTAGCGCTGTTCGACGAAGGCACCATCTCTGCTCGTGTGGTGGAACTCTTTGTGACAAATCAACTAGCATGGGTAGCATAGATATTCCGAAGTCAATTCCTCACACCAATATCCACTTTATTTGGACCTCCTCATATAGTCCATAATTCTCGTAATATGGAATAAGAAAATTTTGAACCCCTCCAACTTCGACCTTGAATCTAAGAGAGTGGACACCTAAAAAAAGAAAAAAACCAACAGAATATCATCGTAATATTTGAGAAATTTCGGCTTCATGGCCAATACTGTTTGTTGAAGAAGGGATCACCTCCCTTGTTCGCCTATTGAACTAACGTCATGCATAGAAATGGAACGGTTCGGTTGTTTGACAGTTAATGCTGGTGTTCAAAGCATCCTTTGCAGAGAAGTTGAGAAATATCGAAAAGCACTCAAAGCAGAAACTTGGAATGATACAGAATGTGAGGAAAGTGATGATGATTATGCCAACATTTGTCTCATGGCACAATCAGATTCAGATTCAGACTCCAAGACAGACTCAGATTCAGACAATGAAATTGAGGTGAGTAATTTGAAAATCCTTACTAAAGTCTCTAGATACATTAACGAATTGTATCTTAGTTTCAAAACTTTTCTTAAAAGGATTTCCAAACTTAAAAGAGAAAATTCTGCACTAAAACAACAAGAAAATGTTTTGAAAGAAAATGTCAAAAGTTTAGACAAAAGTGTTTCTACCTTGAAAGAAAATGAAGGCAATCTTTCAAAAGAAAATGCATTCTTGAAAAATGACATCTCAAATATTTTTAAAAGATTTTCTATAGGATTTGAGAAACTGGAAAAAAATTATTTCTGCTCAAAGACCTTATTTCAATAAATCTGATTTGGGAATGACTGCCGAAACCATCCCTCTAATTGATTTTCCTAAAGTAAAGGAAATAATTAAGCAAAGACCTACAAGAGATGCTTACAAAAATCATTTCCAAAGAGTTTTTGTAAAACCAGTAGGTCGCAATACTCTTAAATGTTCTAAATGCAATAGCTCAGACCATTTTGAAAAAGAATGTCCTATGGTTTGGAAACCTGTTAAGAAAGTATGGGCAAAGACCGTATATTATACTAACACCAATGGACCCAAGAAAATATGGGTACCAAAGAAAGCTTGAGTCTTTTTTCTAAATGCATGTCACTATCAAGAAAAAGGTTAAATGATACTTGTATAGTGGATGCTCAAGACATATGACAGGAGATTCAAATTGCTTCATAAAGCTTGCTCAAGTTAATGGTGGAAAAGTTTCATTTGGAAGAAACAGCAAAAGAAAAATTATGGGATTCGGAACTGTAAAGATTGAAAGCCTCATGATTAGTAATGTTTCCTTAGTGGAAGGACTCAACTACAATTTGCTAAGTATTAGGCAGTTGTGTGACATCGGTTTCAAAATCAATTTTCAAGAAGGAATATGTTCCGGAACCAATAAAGACTCTAAGTCTTTTACGGGTCGAAGACATGGAAATATCTACCTATTGGATGTCAAACCAGATGAAACCCAATGTCTAATCTCAATTCAAGAAGAAGCAAACTTATGGCATAGAAAACTCGGGCACATCAACATGAAACAAATAACCAAAATTTCAGCAAAGAAACTTGTTCGTGGTCTACCCAATTGTCATACCAAAAGACTAATCTATGCACACCATGCGTGTTGGGAAAACAGGTAAGAAACTCATTTAAACCAATAAATCAAGTTTCCACTAACCGTGTACTGCAGCTTCTGCATATGGATCTCTTTGGACCAACCAGAACTCAGAGCATTTGAGGTAAGAAACATTGCCTAGTGATTGTGGATGACTAGTCACGATTCACTTGGGTATATTTCCTGGTAAGTAAGTCCGAAACATTTTCTTACTTTAAAAAGTTTGCTAAAAATGTCAAAAATGAAAAAGGGTATGTTATTTCAAATATACGAACTGACCATGGAGGCGAATTTGAAAATCAAGACTTTACAAGATTTTGTGATGAATCTGGTTTTCAGCACATGTTCTCTTCTCCATATACTCCAGAGCAAAATGGAGTCGTGGAAAGAAAGAATAGATCGTTTCAGGAAATGGCTAGAACTCTTTTAATTGAAAGCAACATCTCTTCACGTTTTTGGGTTGAAGCAGTTTCTACAGCATGTTATATTATTAATAGAGTTTTTCTAAGGCTTATTTTGGAGAGAACTCCATACGAGTTATTCAAAGGAAAGAAGCCAATTGTTTCATATTTTCATGTGTTTGGATGTAAATGTTTTATATTGAAAAATGCAAATGATCGAGTTGGCAAGTTTGAAGAAAAATCAGACGAATGCATCTTCTTTGAATATTCAACCTCAAGCAAAGCGTATGAATCTACAACAAGAAGACTCAATCTGTGGAGGAATCAATGAATGTCAAATTCCAAGATTCTATTTAAAATGAATCAATTTAGACTCAATTTGAAGAATCTGAATCTGCTCCAAATTCTATAAGGTCTAAATCCCCAAAAGTAGCTCAGACTTCAGAAGATCAGCAACAAATAATCATTGAAGATTCAAATGTGGAAAAAGATCAACAGTCTGACAAATCAACCAGCAACTAGAAGTATAAGTCCAGTCATCCCAAAGATCTCATCATTGGTGATTTTAATGAAGGAATCCACACAGGATCCAAAAGGCACGAAGAGTCAAGTGCTGTGGCTCTTATTTCTAAAATAGAACCCAAAAGCATAGAAGAAGCTTTAACTGATGAAAGTTGGGTTGAAGCTATGCAAGAAGAACTCAGGCAATTCAATATCAATGATGTATGGGAATTGACTTCTAAACCGAAAGGTAAATCTATCATTGGAGCTAAATGAGTTTTCAGAAACAAGATGAACGAGAAAGGAAAAGTCGTAAGAAACAAAGCAAGACTCGTGGCCATGGGATATACGCAACAAGAAGGGATATACTATGATGAGACTTACACGCTAGTAGCAAGAGGAAGTCTATGTGGAACAATCACCCGGTTTTGAAGACCCAAGGAAACTAGACTCTGTATTTAGACTGAAAAAAGCTTTATATGGTCTAAAGCAAGCACCTCGAGCTTGGTACGACATGCTGAGTAAGTTTTTAATTCAAAATGGCTTTGTCAAAGGTAAAGTAGACATTACGCTGTTTATCAAAAGAGAAAGCAAAATTTTTCTGCTTGTTCAAATATATGTTGATGATATTATTTTTTGATCTTCTAATGAAAGTCTATGCAAGAAATTCTCTAAGTCTATGCGGGATGAATTTAAAAATAGCATGATGGGTGAACTAACCTTTTTTCTCGGGCTTCAAGTGAAACAACTGAAGGAATGAACTTTTATTCATCAAGAAAATATGCCAATGATCTCGTCAAAAAGTTTGGATTGGAGAATTGCAAAAAGACTAATATACCAATGTCAAGTTCCTTGAAGCTGGACAAAGATGAAGGATGAAAGAAAGTTGACTAGAAGCTATACATGAGTATCATTGGTTCACTTCTTTATCTTACTGCTTCTAGACCTGACATTTTGTTTAGTGTTTGCATTTGTGCCAGATTTCAAGCAGACCCTAAAGAATCTCATCTAAGTGTTGCAGAGCATATTATCAAATACATTGCCTCAACTTCAACTTTGGGTCTCTGGTATCCTAAAAAGGGAGACTTTACTCTTCTTGGATACTCAAACGCAGACCTAGCCGGATGCAGAGTTGATTAAAAAAGCACCTCGGGTACCTGTCAACTACTTGGAAGCAAGACAGTGTCTTGGTTTTCAAGGAAGCAAAGTACAGTAGCTCTTTCTACAGCAGAAATAAAATATGTAGCTCTTGAAAGTTGTTGTTAACAAATTCTGTGGATAAAACAACAGCTAAGAGACTTTGGAATTGAAGATTCATGTACTGAAATCAAGTGTGACAACACCAGCGCAATTAATCTCACCAAGAATCTGATTCTTCACTCAAGAGCAAAATATATAGAGATTCGACATCACTTCATTAGAGATCATGTTCAAAATGGAGAAGTTTCGATTTAGTTTATTGACTCAAAGAATCAACTGGCGGATATTTTTACGAAGCCTTTGGAGAAAAATCAATTTGAAGCTATTCGTTCTAGACTCAATATCTTAAAGTCTGAGGAAGTTCAGACCTAGTACCGAAAATCTAAAGATACTCAAACTCGTCGATCAAGTTTTTTTTTTCCGTAAGTTATTTTATTTTATCATCTCTCGAATCAAATCTCGAAAAGGTACGATCATCAACCCGTAATTGATTGTTGCTATTTTTTAATTTATGTAATTATTGCAATCTTTCATTTTCAAAAAATGAGTTATTTTTGAAATGACAGTTATCTAATTTTTGAAAAGGCAGTTTTTTTTTTAAAAAAAAAGAAGGCATCTTTATATTTCTTTTTTCTTACGACTTTTCGTTTGCCTTTCTTTGACAGTCTTACATATTTGTTTGTTGGTTCCTTTCGTTTTACTCACAAAAACCCTAAGAGAGCACCGATCTTCCATCTCTGTCTTCTTCTCTTGTTTAATCTTCGAAAAGTTGTCATCTTTCTTGGGAAAACAAGCTTGAAATCTCTCAAAGACTGTGAAAAATGTATTCCCAAAGAAAGTCTTCAAGGATCGCGAACAGGGGACCACAACAAATGTGTGAGGGGCCTACATACTTCGATCTAATCGAAGAAGAAGAATCTCCTAATCAGCAATAGAGCCCACAACATTCTCAGCAGCATCCATCTCCTCCATCTAGACCTCAGGATGTTGCACATCGAGAAGGGAAAGAAATAATCGAAGACGCAGAATCTGTAAGAATTCATAAGCCATCTTTTACCTACAAGCTTTATCATGCTTTGAAGAGGGGTGGTACTCCTTTAAACCACATTGATGAATTTTTGAAAGACAAATGGTATAGAAATGAAACTTTCTTTTTACGCACAATGGAACGTTTGGGAATTGCCCCTGCAAGGTCGGCGTAAGAAGCCTTTGCTAATATCCTAAGTGATCCACGGGTTTGAGGATTTAATCAACCAGATGGGAACGATGATGATATGATGTACAATCAGTTTAAACCGAGAATGAGTGTTGCAGCAAAAATCCGGAGCAAAATGACAGACTTGTTTCGATCGGACGAACACAAGCAACTGTACTCTAAGTTGCTGATGCGTGGGGTAATAAACCCTAGAAGTGTGGATTTTGATTTTCTTGACTCTGTAAATGTCAATCTGCGGAAAAAATTTAGTCTTCTTCAACTTGAACAATTTTGTTCTGAATCTACCGAAGCATATGCTGAACTTACTACTTATTTCTATTCGAATCTCAATTTCTTGGATGCGAATACATTCTCTTTTAGTGTTCGAGATCAGGATTATGTGGTTGACATTAATACATTGGCTGATGTGATTGGGGTTGAAAGAGGGAGATATCAACCTATTAGTGTGTCTACTGCTCGTGCAACGTTGGAGCTTGTTCAAGATAGAAGGACAGAGGGAAAGATTTCCTATATGAGAATGAATGCGACCAACATTTTGCTTCACAAGATTGTGATTAATTGCCTCAGACCAAAATCTACTTTAAAGACCGATGTTTCAAACTCTGAGACAAAGCTGATGTATGCCATCAATGCTGGGAAAGTTCTCTCTTCCACACACTATTATGTTCCACATGTATAGGGCAGTGGTGAAGGACAAGGGTCAACTTCCTTATCCAGCTCTTATGACCAAGTTATTCAAACATTTGAACGTTCAGCCTCTCCAGATTCTCTGTGTTAGAACGTGCGATCAAATGGTGGTAGGATTAAAAATGGTCTCTAAAATGCATTTGAAGAAACTTAACAAGGCGTTGGAGAAATTCAAGGAGAAAACCCTTGTCAAGACTCATCAAATCTCTTCGGTTGGCAAAAGAAAAGGGAATGAGCCCATGGTTGCTCCATCTAAGAAGAGAAGAGCTCTCATCGTTGAGGATGAAGAGGATGATGATAATGATGATATCACTATTTCTGCAATGGAATTAAAGAACTTGAGTTGTTCTGTTCCAGAATCAACGGAAAGAGAAGATAAAGACACGGATGAGACAGAACAGAGGACTAGAGAAAGAGAAAATTTGGAAGCAGAGGAGAAAGAAACAGAAGAGAGAGATGCAGAGGAGGAAAGAATTAAAGAAGAAGAAGAAGAAGAAGAGAGAGGAGATTAAGCGGAAGCAGAGCATGGGGATCACTTTTCTCCAACTGAAGGCATGGAAACAGGGGGAGATCCTAAATAAAGAAGAACGTCCTCATTCCTTGCCATTAGTGAATGAGTAAGCCGCTCTCCAGTAGATCCAGAGGACATCTATGCCTCTCAATTTCCTGAGGAGGGACATGATGTTTCATTGCCCAATTTGCGTGACTATGCTGATTTACCATCATCTGCCTTTACACCGTCTGATCATGCAGAAGCTAGTACTCAGACTGATAATTCAGCAGATTTTCATAGAATTCTTGATGTTCGCTTAGAGATGCGAGGTCAAATATATGCTCTGGGATGCGAAGTACAGAACTTGCAGAATGCAGGTCAAGCTTCTTCAGTTTCTTTGGATGATCAAATCCAAGCCCTTGCTCTTCAAGTCCAAGCAAATGCCAAGGGTGAAGATGTGGCAGAACTGAAGGAGGACTTGAAAAAGCTGGAAGGCATTGTCTAGTCAATGGGAGATTTTCAGCTTATTCGTGTTTCCAAGCAATCTTAATTTCATTCTTTTTTCATCTTTACCTTTTTAATGATGACAAAAATGGGGAGAGATGTGGTGCAGATTTAATTTGAACTTTTGAACTCTTGACTTTTATGATGTTTTGTTTTGACTTGACCTTTGAGTTTGGCTGTTTGGATTTGGACTGGATTTGGGTTTGATTGTTTGAATGTTTGTTTATCTTAAGCACTGTTGATATCTCATGGCTTTGCTTATTTAAAGAACTAATCTACCTTCTGTGGATGCAGATTCTAGTGTTATTAAGCCATTTATCTATGTGAGATATTCATATTTGCTTGAGTAATGTTTTGCAAGTCAAAGATATCCAAATTTACAGGAAAGTTTTGTCACCATCAAAAATTGGGAAATTATTGGAGAAATCTTCATTGAGTGTTTTGAAGCTGATAAAACGTTTCCATCAGTCTAGCCTGAAGACTTGCAGACTCTTTCATCAAAGTCTGAAAACCTCCAGACTGCTAGACTCAAGACTCAAAGTTTATCCTCATTGACAGTTTCTAGTCCGTCGAAGAAGACTTATCTAGAACTGGATATTTCATTAAGGATTTGACTTTATCAACTGGAAAAGATCTGTTGGCTGGATATAGCATGGCGGAATCCTTTATTCAAATCAAGATTGATTCAAGGATTGTGGATTCGTTGATTGGCGAAGTATATCGTTGGAAACTTATAAGAAGTCCGTTAAAATTTTAGCAACCCTTCAATCCTCTGTCAAATTCTCTTCAAAACTTTGCGTAACTTGGATATTGGCACATAATTATACAACGCAAAAGTGTTGGAGCTTTAACAATAAGAAGTCTGTTAAAATTTTAGCAACACCCATCTCCTTGCATACTCTTTTCAACATCGTGTACGTTGAATTTCACCTTGTTCTTACATCCAGATGGAATTTCTCAGCTTGCTTTGCCTACATCAAGTGCGAGGCCCTAAATCCTGATGCCTGAGTGGGATAAATCTCATGTATTGAAACTACCCATGAATGGTTATCATAGAACCGTAAAACTAGTGAAGATTGTCTTGCACACAAAAATTAATATAGTGACATACACCACCGTACATGGAAGAAGATCCCATTGTATGCGAGATTTAGCTATCAGACCTGAATTTGGAAAAGGGAGATGTTTCCATTGGCATTATCTAATCTAATTCTTAAAATTTTGTGGGAGATGTCAAATCTCATTATTTTGATGGCAACATTTTGGGAATTATACGAGAATATTAACTTCTTAAACCTAAGAGCTTTGTGACGTAATTTCCATTCATCCTCAACCTAATGGTTGTTGACAACATAGCGCGTGTAATTCATAGGGGTAGTCTATAAACCGAAAGTTAAAAGAGATTCAAATGTTACCTGTCGATAGTAGATGCACCCACACTACCATTTTCTCTTCGTACGACGAATTGCAGTTTCTGGTGTTTGTCATTAACAGAACGGGTTTGAACTAAGGTTGTAAAGCTATACGCATGTAGTTGATGCAGTGTGGATCCTCAGCATCCCCAAAAGATAATCATGGCAAGACATCTCTTCCTCATGTCGTCCCTGGTGCCTCCTCATGTCGGCTCAGCCTTTTCTATGCTTAATGTAAGTTGAGTCACGCAGTAACAATTGTTCTGTTGGAGTGCTGTGGCATGGTGAATCAAATGTTTTGAGGCAGAAGTCCAGGGAAGACTCAACAAACGATGACACGAAACAGAGGATGGGAATGTTTAGATGTTCTTGCATTGAGGATCCAAGGCACCCCAATTCTAAACTCCATATTGGTAAATTAGATATATACTAAAGGGCATAATCATCATTGTATTATTTTAGCCTTAAACCCTAGGTGTATATTGTAAAATACTTTATCAATGAAAATGACGTTTGCCCAAACTCTGCATGGTATTAGAGTGGTGATTCTCAAAGCCAGTCTCTTACACAAAAAGCCACCGACTTTTTGGCACGACTGTTGCCACTGTTCACCGTCCATCATCGGATGTGTTTTTCCCTTTTTATTCTTACTCATGGTCTCTTACCCCGTCAAATTCAAGAGCTAAATTTGGATCCTTCAATTTTTGTGCTCAAGAGGATCCTTCAAATTCAGGAGCCTCTTCCCCACGTTGCTTTCGTCGGATCTAGATAAGATCCTCTTGCAAACAATCAATTTTTTGTGCTTGAGAGGGTTTTCCGACAATTCTGCAATGGACATCAACAGATTTACCTGTTGCAACAACAAATACAGCTTCATATCAATCAAATCGGCCATAACTACAATAAGGAACTAGTAGCACGCCTGAAAGATGAAGTTCAAAACATATGGCAACAGGAGGAACAATATTGGGCTATGAGATCGAGGATCCAATGGTTGAGGTGGGGGGACAAGAACACTAAGTTCTTCCATGCAACAACAATTCAATGCAAACAACGCAATCAAATCAACATGTTAAAGGATAAACAACTTGGCTGGATGCGTGACCCTAATCAACTCAAGAATATGACGCAAACATACTTTCAAAATATATTTTGCTCGATTGGCTACCGAGATTTTGGCCCGGTTCTCACACAATGCTCTCAAGTGGTCACAATAGGCGTGAACATAGGTTTAACAGCAATGGTTTCTAGGGAGGAAGTTAAGCAAGCAGCTTTCCAATTAGGGGTTACTAAAGCCCCAAGTCCCGATGGCTTCAATGGGCTTTTCTATCATAACCACTGGGATATAATAGAAGATGACATCTTTAAATCAGCACAAGATTTTTTCAGATCAGGAGTGATGCCCCTTGGTTTTAATAGAACTTACATCACTCTTATCCCAAAGGTTCTGCATCTAGCAAGGTTAGAACAATATAGACCCATTAGTCTCTGCAATTTTATATATAAAATCATTTCAAAAATGCTGGCAAACCGACTGAAGACATGGCTACCTGAATTGATTTCAACAGAACATAGTGCTTTTATCATAGGTAGACAAATATAAGATAATATTTTGGTCGTGCATGAGGTCCTCCATCAGCTTAAAGTTAGGAAAAGAAAGAAGAAATTTTAGGTTGTTTTAAAGATAGATATGCAAAAGCCTATGATCGGATAGAGTGGGATTTTCTAGAGGCCTATCTTAAAAAATTGGGCTTTCAAGATCTATGGGTAAGGTGGGTGATGCAATGTGTTACCACGGCAACTTATAGTGTTAAATTAAATGGTGAACCGTTGCCATACTTTCATCCAACAAGGGGGTTAAGATAGGGAGATCCTCTTTCTCCATATCTATTCATCCTATTAGCTAATGTCTTATCTACTCTTATCCAGCAAGCATTGACTCAGGAACCCTCAGAGGAATTAAACTCAATAGGTATTGCCCTACACTTTCCCATCTATTTTTTTGCGGATGATGCAATATTTTTCTTGGATGGAAGAATCCTAGAATGTTAGCAACTAGCAAATATTTTAAATTAGTATTGTGTTGCAATGGGTCAGGCGGTGACTAGAAACAAATCAGGTCTCTTTTGTGGTCGAGATTGCCCCTCTACTTTAAAACAAAATTTGGCTACAGAATTAAGAGTTCCTGTGCTTGAAAGGGTAGGAAAATATTTGGGCATCCCATCTGACTGGGGGTTATCCAAAAAAGACATGTTTGCTTGGATTTTGGGTCGGGAAAATGCGAAGCTTGAAGGATGGAAAGAGAATATTATGTCTAAAGGAGGTAAGGAAATCCTATTAAAAGCTGTAGTGCAGGCACTTCCGCAATATGCCATGTCCATATTCAAACTTCCTATTTCTATATGTCAATCTATTGAACGCAGAATAGCAAAATTCTGGTGGCAAAACAATAGTACTAGAATAGGCATTCATTGGAGGGCATGGGATCTTCTCAAAGAACGGAAGCTCGAAGGGGGGCTTGGTTTTCGGGATCTTCTAACTTTTAACAAAGCCTTATTAGGAAAGCAAGCCTGAAGGCTATTCCAAAATCCTTCATCTTTATGGTGTAGAGCTTTTAAGGGTCTTTACTTTCATTATGGTAGTTTCTGGCATGCAGGAAAGGGCAACCATTCTTCTTGGGGATGGAAGAGTTTAATTCTAGGTAGAGATGCTATCCTAAACAAGCTGCAGTGGTTTGTTGGTGACGGGTGGAAGATTAACATACGGGATGATAAATGGCTCGCTAGGGGCATTATTGGCGGTCCAACGCCTAGAGGAGAGCCACAACAGGTTGCTGGATTTATAATTCCAAATGCTAAAGTCTGGAATATTCCTCTTCTAAAAAATAGTTTCGACTACCAAACAATGGAGGAGATTATAACCATTCCATTAAGCCCTATTTCTACCACATATCAAATCATTTGGATAGGCACACAAACAGGTATCTACTCAGTTAAAAGTGCCTACCATAATCTCAGAAATTCAGACCATAGACAAAACAGAAACCAAGCCTCATCCTCATATCAGCCTTCTACCCATCTCTGGCGCCAAATTTGGAAAATAAAGACGGCCCCAAAAATTCAACTTTTCTTATGGTCGTTATGTCATAACGCTCTATCTACTAAGGACAACCTATGTCGGCGAAACATCATTCAAGACACAGCATGTCAGTTATGTTCATCACACACACCAGAAACAACTGAACATATTTTCTTATTTTGCCCATGGACGCAAAAGATCTGGTCTCATTCCAGTGTGCAAATAAATATCTCAGTCTTTAGTATACCCGTTAAACGGGTGGGTCGGGTCGGGTTTGGGTCGGGTCATAAATGGTCTGACCCAAATCAACCCATTTAACCCGTTTATGACCCGTTTATTACAATGCAAAAATTTTGACCCATACCCAACCTATATCCGATTCATTTAACTAAACTTAATTTATTATAGATATAGATATATATTTTTAAAAAATGGTATTGCTAAAATAATTTTATACAACACAAATTTAATGGACAATTTTTATAATTTTTAAAATAATGATTTAAAAAAATCGAATTTAATTATTTCTTTTTTTAAAAAAAATAATTTTTTCTCCTTTTTATTTTTTCTTCTAGCACATTTGATGATGTCAAAAAGAAGTTACATTATGTTCATCACACACACCAAAAACAACTAAACATATTTTCTTATTTTGCCCATGGACGCAAAACATCCGGTCTCATTCTAGTGTGCAAATAGATATCTGCACAAAAAGGACAAACCATTTTTGGGGATAAGGAAGAAAGCTATTGAGCAGTTAACAAAGAAGGCATAGAATGGATGTGTGGCTTGAAGATATAATTGAAAATTAATCAGACTTACCTACAATGGAGATCATAGCGTCCATCCTTTGGCAAATATGGAAGGCGCGGAATCACTTCACTTTTCGACACCAACGTCCCAATCCCGAACAGCTGGTGGACCTAGCGCTCACAAATGCAAAGTTGAATGGGTACCCAGACCCATTTAAGCTCTTTTATTTTTAAAACCCATCGGGGTGTCTTAAGAAATGAGGCCCGACCCAACAACCCATTTATGCTTAAATGGGTCCATAAATGGGTTGCACGACCCATTTAACACCTCTAGAAAGGCACATAATGGATGCGTCTTCAATAAACCCAATGGAGAATCGAGCGATATGGATTCCTCCGGCACTCACAAATGCAAAGTTGAACAACAGCACGATGCAACAACCCACTGAAGCAAAATAGGATCTTCTAAACCCTAATCAAGTGTGGATTCCTCCGGACCGAGGCAGTATTAAGGTCAACATCGATGGGGCTTTTCCCATGGCGAATCAAACGGGCTCCATTGTGTGTGTTTGTCGGGATCATATTGCTACTTTAATAGCTGGATACATAAGCACGGTTCGAGCATCTTCCCCGGTGCAAAGTGAGATTCAAAACCTAATTTCCGTTCTTACTTATTTGCTAGATCGAGGATAGGATGATGCTTACCTCATTATAGAGTCTGATTGTTTACCGCTCGTGGAGATCTTCAATGATCGAAGCCTTCCATTGTGGGATTGTAGAGCGCTGGTCGCCGATGCTACAACTTTGATTCTTGACTTTTCCCATCTGCACATCCGGCAATGCAGAAGAGAAGCGAATGCCACAGTGGATTGGGCCGCTAAGGCCCATGGCCATGGGACCCTTCCTCCAAATTGGGCTTCCTCACCTCCCCAAATTTTAAGGGATTTGCTGTGTATTGATGCCCTATCTATGGGTTGTACTTTTGGTTGTACTTAAATGAAAGACTTTGTTTTCAGACCAAAAAAAAAAAAAAAAAAGCCAAAGTAGCTAATCTTTCGGCCGGAAGTCACCATGGTAATGGAGTCTCAAGTCTCTTCAGCCAACATTCCTGCACATAAGTGGCCGAATAGCCCTTATTTTATGCATCCTTCTAATAATTATGGATCTAATTTCATTGGCATGGTCCTTACGAGTGACAATTACAACAATTGGTCTCGTGCCACGGAGATTGCCCTTTCTGCCAAGAACAAAATGGTGTTTGTTACTAGAGAAATTGAAAAACCAGCCGTAGGCAATCCTGCTTATGCATCATGAACTCGTGTTAACAATTTGATTATATCTTGGATTTTTAATACCATTTATCTAGATTTGGTGCCAACGGTTCTCTACTTAGAGTCAGTTGCGGACATCTAAGCCGATCTCCACAAACGTCCTTCATCGTTGAATGGTCCTAGGGTTTTTCATCTCAAGCAAAACACATGCACCCTTACTCAATGTGATGATGCCATGACCAAGTACTACAACAACTTGCAAAGCTGCTATGATGAATTGAATAATTTGGATCCGTTACCGCAATGCTCTTGTTCGGCTCATTCAATCATCACCAAACAACAAGAGAATTGGTGCTTGTTTCAATTCCTCATGGGTCTCAATCTAAGGTACACCAATGTTACTAGTCAGATTTTACTAATGGATCTGTTACCTAGTGTTGCACGTGCATATGCACTAGCTCTTCAAGATGAGTTGCACCGCCATATCTAATTAGATCGCCTGTTGTCTGACTAGACTAGCACTTTGCTTAGCACTCATAGCATGCGCCATACATGTATTTCTCATCCCATGGACAACCCAGCTCTCTTGGTGCTCCCACTCTATTGGTCAACCTAGCTAAATGGACGAACACATCTTGTGGCTGGGAAAGATGCACCCACTGTGGCATCCTAAGACATACACGGGATGTGTGTTATTGATTTCATGGCTTCCCTCCCAACCACAAGCAGCACCATGAACAACCATCTACCTCCTCCTGTCCCACAGACAACAAAGTCCAGCCATACGTCTGTTGCGGCACATTCTCCACTCACAAATGATCAATATAAGCAACCGTTGCACCTATTGCAAGAGGTAAACATCTCGAAAGCCAACCTCTTAGGTAATGCTCTTGGCTTATCTACGAATTCATTTCATTTTGATACTTGGGTTATTGATGCAGATGCCACCAACCACATCACGAACCTCATCACCTTGCAAATCGGAGACACTATTCCTCTCCACGTCCCACCATTGGGATTTCGAATGGTGTTGGTGTCCTCGTGACATTACACATTTCGGCTCCTCTTACCTCAACTATCTCCCTTGATAATGTCCTTTGCGCTCCCTCTTTTAAATACAACATATTATTAATCTCCAAGCTCACTCAAACCTTAAACTACTTAGTCACATTTTTCCTAACCAGTGTCTTTTTCAAGACCTCTTGACGAAGAAGATCATTGGTTGGGGGCATGAGCATGGTGATTTTTATTACTTGGAGATTTCTATCAAATCTACAGTCCTCACTACTGGAACCTCTTCACTTCATCTTTGGCACGCCTGCTTAGGACATCCATTTGAGTTAGTTTTATCTACTTTACAACAAACTTTATGCTTTAGTCCAGCAAAATAATTGAGTCCATGTGATGCTTGTCATTTATCCAAGCAAATGTGTTTGCCTTTTGCGTCTAGCACTATTACTACTTTATGTCCGTTTGAGCTTATTCATGTTAACATTTGGGGACCTTATTCTCATTTTACACATAAGATTTGTTGTTATTTTTATCTATTTGCGCTATACTTAAATTCTTTTACTTACTTTTAAGTCTAATGCAATTGATTCTTTGATTCACTTCTTTGCTTTTGTTGAGACTCAATTTCAAATCAAAGTCCAAAATTTTCAATTTGATAAGGGGACTGAATTCCTTTCCTCTTCTTTACAAAAGTCTTTTTGCGCCCATGGTGCTCACCACTAGCGCAGTTGTTCTCACACTCCTCAACAAAATGGAGTTGTTGAGTGTAAGCATCATCACTTACTCAATGTTGCTTGTGCATTGCGTTTTCATTCTAGCATGCCTCTTCATTTTTGGGGGGATTGTGTCTTAATTGCTACTTATCTTATAAATGGGCAATCTTGTCCTCTCCTACTTGATAAAACCCATATGACCTTCTCTTTGGCAAACCACCTTCCTATTTTCATATTCGTGTCTTTGGCTCAATAAGCTACGCTTCTACCGGCCATCTTCACTTCGATAAGTTTGGCCTTAGATCTTGCCGATGTGTTCTAATCAGTTATCCTACAAACCACAAATGCTACCATCTCTATGATCTCCAAGACCAAATAATTTTTACCAGTCATGACATCATTTTCTATGAACATGATTTTCCTTTTTGTCAAACCATCGAACATACCACAACCGAATAGACCTTGGTAATTCCATTACCCGTACCCGACCTTGGTGAAACATCTCCTCCTCCCTCCACCCAAGTACTTGCACCAACCTCACATCCTTAGGCTCCTGCACGCATGGTCGCACTATCACCCATTGAACCCGAAGTCATTCCTCGACCATCTCGGCCATGCCATCCACCTGGATATCTTGGGATTACCACCGTGCTATTGTGGCCTTCCGATCAATCCTGTTTGAACTCTAAGGTAACCGGATCAAGTACTTTTTATCATTTATCCAACTATTTATCATACTCGTGTTTTTCACCTACTCAACGTGCTTTTTTGCCTCCATATCCTCTTAGCAAGAATGTAAAAATTCTAACATTGTGTGTCAATCTCCCAAGTGGCGAGAGTTGATGTCTTTTAAGATACAAACCCTTGAACAGAATGACACTTGCAAAGTTGTTCTTCTTCCCAACAAACATGCCATTGGATGTAAATGGGTTTATTGAATCAAATATAATTTTGATGGCACTATTCATCGCTACAAGGCTAGTCTCATTGTAAAGGCTTACACTCAAATGGAGGGGATTAATTACCATGACACATTTGCGCTTGTTGCTAAAATGGTAACCGTTCGTATTTTATTAGCTCTTACTTCGATTCATCATTGGCCTCTCTACCAATTAGATGTGAATAATGCTTTTCTGCATGGTGATCTCAACGAAGAGGTTTAAATGAGGTTTCCATCGGGTTTTCACAAGAAGGGAGAGAATTTAGTCTGTCATCTTACAAAATCACTCTATGGCCTTAAACAAGCATCGACGCAATGGTTTGCTAAATTCTCTTTTGCACTGTTTGATGTTGGTTTTCAATAGTCCAAGGCGGACTATTCACTTTTTACATTGGTCCTAGCTCTCTCTTGACCATTGTCCTTGTTTATGTTGATGATTTGGATATCATGGGTGATGATGAAGTTATGATTCAACTTCTCAAGCGATTTCTTGACACATAATTTTGCATTAAGGACTTGGGTATTCTTAAATACATCTTGGGCATTGAAATTTCTCATTCCAAGTCTGGGATTTTCTTGTCGCAAAGGAAATACACTCTTGATATTTTGTCTGACATTTGTCTTCTTGGAGGACATCCTGTTGATACCCCGATGGAACCCAATATGTATTTTCGAACTCCTCACCAACTCTTAAGGATCTAGGTTCATATTGACAACTTATTGGTAGATTATTATATCTTATTGTAACTCGTCCAAATTTACTCTTTGTGTTGCAACATCTTAGTCAATTTATGCACTCTCCTAATGAAGACCATCAAAATGCCGCCCTTCGCATTGTGCGGTATCTCAAGCATGATCCTGGTATTGGTTTGTTTTTTCCATCCGATTCTACTCTCCAACTTCATGTTTATATAGATTATGATTTGGCATCTTGTTCTAAATCACGTTGATCTATTTCTGGTTATTGCATGTTTATTGGTTCTCATCCCATCTCATGGCATTCCAAGAAATAAACCGTTGTTCCCCATTCCTCAACAGAAGTTGAATATTGTGCTATGGCCTTTACCGCATGCGAAATCACATGACTTCACATGCTTTTCTCAGATCTCCACGTCAACACTACCACTGCTAATCTTTTTTGTGATAATAAAGCGGCCATTGACATCACCACTAATTCTGTCTTCCATGAACGCACCAAACACATCGAGATTGATTATCACTTGGTTCATGAAAAAATTCAAGATGGCACTCTGCGTACTCTTCATGTTCCCAATCACTCCCAACTCGCGGATTTGTTCATGAAATTGGTCACGCGTGATTTATTTTGTAATTTTAAGAACAAGTTGTTGACATGTTTACATTTACCAACTTGAGGGGGAGTATTAGTAAATTAGGTTTATACTAAAGGGCATGATCGTCATTGTATTATTTTAGCCCTAAACCCTAGGTATATATTGGATAGTTAGAAATGTTACTATCCTGGCATTCCTGAGTATCTTTATGCTCTAAACTAAAATTTTGAGTAGTTTGTTGCTAAAAGGTTATCTCTAAAGGGCTTGAACAGGAAGTTCACGTATTGTAGGAAGGCATACTTGTAGAAAAATGACTCCGTTTTTTCTGGTTCTAAGCATAGGTCTATTCGGTTGGTATCAAAGCCATTGTTTTGTTTGTAACATGATCTGTTCCATGTGCTCAACAGGAGAATCCAGTGTTGAGAAGATTTTCTACATATCATGTTTGATCCCGAGATCCTAGAAGCTCCGGTTACTTTAACCTCTTCCTCATCTTCCTTTTCACTTTTAGATTTTCGTGTGTCAAATGCTTTTAAAATTGACTATTTCTATGAGGTCTCTCTTACTGATAACACTAAGATCTTTGAAACTTAACTCCCTCTTATGAATCGATATTCTGCTTTTGCTAAACCCGCCTCATCGTTTTCTCCCATTCACTCGATTCGGCAACTTATTTATCAAACTCCCGAAGAAGTGAAAGAGTATGTATAGTCCTCCAAGTTTGATCAATATCCCATTCTAGCCACCAAAAAAGAATATTTTGTTACTTTTCAAATTCCCCCAGGATTTCCCAAACAATGGACCTAGTAGGGATACTCCCATGTCCATTGTGGAGCTATCTATCTTGCTCTCACTTTTCATAGTCGAAAAGGCCTGCTAGTTGTGGCTAGAATGACCCTATTGGATACTTGGTTCCTAGAATACCAGTATACTTGTATTGGCACTGTCCCAACCATTTTGAATGTTGGAACAATCTTTGTAACCCTTTATCCAAATTTCAACATTGTCTTTTCAGACCCGCAGCTACTTTCCTTCTTGAAAGTCCGAATCTAGTTCATTGGGGCACCCTAGACTGTTCACTCTATTGCAGCAACACTGCACTACCAGAGAGTCTATTGAGTACAAAACCATGCCCTTGATCTAAATTTCCAAAATGGAAATGAAGACACCCTGTTCATCTCCATGCATAATGACCAGGCATCCTGTATCCATATTTCCATATAGATTCCAAAAGAAAAGTTGGTCAAGCTCATTTCAGAGACCTAGGTTACCAACTACAAAAAGCTGCATTAGAGTAACAAGTCTCTCCATTCCTTGGACTCTTAATTTGTAAGGAAAAAGGATGGCACTGTTGCCATCAAATTTGGCAAAGAAAAGGAAGAGAATCCTTCCATCTTCCAAACCTTGTTCATGATCGAACCGTGCGTTCAGAATCAATCTTTGAGCTAGATCTCAAGAAGCTTGTTAAATACTTTTAGAGTAATGAAATCCTATCCATTTCAATCATTGGTTTTGGAACCCTTTTTGCTGGTGTTTATACTGCACAAATTCTCCCGACAAAGTAGAGTTGAATACAAGGCCTAGGCGAAAACGTAAGAAAGTAAATGATATTATATACTAGAGGTATTTGAATGGAGACCCTTCCATTGATATCCTTGGTGAGTGTGATGAGTTTCAATTCATGGTTTCTTATGCTCCACATCCACCACCAAAATTTACATCGTCACCTCCCATTCCACCAGTCTTACCACCAATATCACTTCCCTCGCCCCATCACAAAAAACCAGCCATTTCCCCATTCTACAAGCCAATCTTAAAGTAGGTAAAAAAACATTCAGACCCGCTTGAGGTCCCAAGTGAAACTCTACCTAGCCAAAAGGCTAGCTTTTCCATCGCTATGTTCCAAGAGGTAGACTTTCCTCCTCTTGCTCGAGAAAATTCAAGACTTTATTTCCCTACCCCTAAAGAATTCATCGATCCTCAAGGGAGATATCGTCATGTTTCAAAAGTACCTGCCTCAATTGATTTGGATGAACATGGAGGGTGAAAAAGAACTCCCGTTGCTGAAGCTGTTCAGAACTAACAATCGAAGACTCTTCTAGTGCACAATAATGCTTTTAAGACGATTAATTCCAAACTTGTGGATGTGCAAAGAGATCTTAAGAGATATGATGAAACTACTAAGAAGATGCTTTTGGACTTCCAAAAAAGACTTCATGGCTTGAAATTCAGATAACATTTGGGATATCATCATTTCGAAAGCCCAAAGGCAACAATAGAGAAGCTCTAGAAGCAAATACAACTTCTTGAAGAAAGAAAATTCAAGCCCTCATATCCATTCCTAGTTGTGCCACGAACTGTGTATTTGCAACCACCACCACCACTGTAGAACACTTCTATCTTTGTTGTTCTCACAAAAACCTCTATCAGACGAGACAAGACTGATGTGGTGGAAATGTGAAACCGTCTTAAAGAACTAGATTGGTTAAGAAAGGAAAAGGGAAATGAGAAGATTCTTGAAGAATTTTTTATTTCTATAAGAGAGAAGTCGGATCAAATGATGTTATCTAACCCGTCGGAATCATTCTTGAGAGATCTGGGCAATCACGAAGATCAGTCTGATCCTTCTACCTTGAAGGATCAGAGTTGGCCTCCACCACAATCGGTTTTTCCGATCGATTCAACATCGAAACCAGATTCGGTATCTCTTTCATTCTCCTCCTCTTTTTCAGTTCTTGCCATTGAATCCTTTCCTATTGTACCAACCACTTCATCAATATTCATGGCCGATCCCCGAATCAAGAGATAAATTCTAACCCTTCTAAACTAGAGGTTATCTAACCAAACAATCCATCCAAGAATCTAACTCCCTCATTTAAACAGTTTTTTTTACTGTTGATGATATTCCTTATTCCAAATGTTTCAAAAGATTTAGAGAATTTCATACTTGGTTAAATGCTCAAGCTCTCACAAATTGCAACGGGTATGATGTCCTCTTTGGATTTGTTACAAGATTTATAGGGAGTCTCAAATATTGGTGGCAATTGGTGACATAATAAGATCAAGTGTAATTTTTGCTCTCAGCAGATTTTGGCCAAGCTATTACTCTCCTTCACCATTTTTTCATTGACAAACCTTATGACTTCCATTAGCTCAAGAAAAGAGAGTTTTGAAAGAAAATGATGCCCTCACCAAAAAAGACATCTCGACAAATATTATCGGAAAATGTTCAAGCTCTTCTATGGCTTTGGGACTGATGCAAACTTGAAACAGGTTTTTCTAACTTTCATTACCAAAGAGCTATCCCAACAAGTTGAGAGATCCTTCCTTAACAAGCAAAAAAGAACTGTGGATATTCCTCTAGGAAAAATACAACAAGAGATCCATTTGTGTCTTGATGATTTGTGCTTAAGGCGCCAAATGGTAAAAACCTATCTCATAGACAACAGAGAACTTGATGGAGCCTATTCACGTCAAAAGTTGAAAATTAAGTGTTCTAAAAGAGATTGTGATGGTTCTTACAGAAAGTCTTCTAGAAATAAGAAGCATTTCAAGAGAAATTGGGTAGGAAAATCCAAGCATGAATCTAAGCATTTCCGAAGAAAGAAAAAATGACGATTCCTACTAAAAAAAGATTGCTCAAATTGCAAAAAAATCAACTCGACACTTCATCTACAACCAAAAGGGTCATTTTGCCAAAAACTGCCCCCAAGCGAAAAAAATGTCAAAACCATTTGATACATCACATAGAAATTGAAATTGGTGTTTCACTTGAAATTGATGACATTGAATCATTGTTTTCCATGGATGAAGAACCATGTAAATAAACTCTTTATGTCATTTCTTGTTATCAGACTCATAGTGAAATTGATTTTGACTCAGATTCTGAAGATCTTTTTCATATATTCATCACTTCCTCATAACAAGACCCTGGTATATTTTCAAGCCAAATCCATTGTCCTCACTTGTCAAAATCTTCACCTCCAAGTTTGCTAAATCTATCACAGTCATTGCTTTTATAGATATTGGTGCAACTTTGTCAATTTTAGACACAAAAATTCTCCCTAAAGAATATTAGACTTCCTGTGTTCGATATTTCAACTCTATCAAAGGAGATACTTTTTCTACAAATGTATGTACCACCTCGATTACTATTCAATTTTTCTCTCAATGATCCATAACCATTAAAATTTTCGAATCCAGTTTCCCTAACAAAAGTCTGATCATTGGCTAGGACATCATGACTCAAATTTCTCAATTTCATATCATTCCTGGAAAATGCCTTAAGTATAAAGACTAATTCTCTAAATTCATCGATATTTAGAGGCTTTTTTTTTTTCTATCCAGATGAGTTTTTTTTAGATCCGATCATGCAAAAGTTGTTAGATTCTTATTTAGAATCCCATTCTGAATTTTCTAAAATTCTTTGTTCGCATCTCTTTCAAGAAAATGAAGATATAAATCCGACAAAGATGAGTCACATGAGAATGAATCCAGAACATTTTGTTTCTTCTCAGAAGAAATGCTCAGAGCTGCTGCAATAAGGCCTTAATGAAATTGCAAATTCTCAATAGGTCTGCGAAGCTTTTTATGTTAACAAGCAAGTTGAGCAAAACATAGGGAAAATGTGGCTAGTAATAAACTATCAACCCCTCAACATTTTTCTCCAATATGATAAATTCCCATTACTTTTGAGAAATTCCCTTTTTGCTAGATTATTCAAAGCCCGCATCTATTCCAAATTTGATCTTAAAGTCGGATTTTGGTAATTGGGCACTCATCCTAAAGACATACCTAAGATAGGGTTCTGTATTTCAAACCAGCATTTTCAATGTAAAGTTCTTCTCTTTGGCCTCAAGGTAGCCTCATCCTTTTTCCAAAAAGCCATGTGTTGAATTTTCCAACCACTCTTGTCAAGTGCAACAGTCTACATTGATAATATCTTGCCCTATAGCCCGATGAAGAATCCCACTGCCAACTTCTTGGGTAATTTGCAAGCATTGTAAAGAACTATGGGATTATGCTCTCTAAAAGAAAGATGAATATTGCCTAGACAGAAATCGAATTTCTTGGTATGCACCTTAACAAAGGTACGTATTATCCAAGGCCACACATTGCTTAGAAATTGCTAAAGTTTCTGAAGAAAATTTCATGACAAGGTAAGTTCAACAATTTCTTGGAATAATTAATTATCTCAGAGACTTTGTTCCCAACATTGCAAAATTGCCGTTTCCATTGCAATCAATACTGAAGAAAAATTCCGCACTTTAGGGAAAATCCCAAACTGAAGCAGTCATTAAACTTAAGGAGATCATGCGGACTCTTCCCTCATCACAAATTCCATCTACGAGAAAGTAAATCCTCTAGACCAATGACTAAAAATACTTAGCGGCCATTCTTTTTGAAGAAACCGATGGTAATCGATACTTTTGTGTTTACAAAAGTGAAAAGTTTTCAAGCTAAAATGCATTATCATTCCACTTTCAAGAAAATTTTGGCAATAAAAAATAGAATAAAAAAGTTCGATTTCCATCTTATTAGTCATCACTTCTTGGTGGAACTAAACATTGCATTTTTCCCTAGATGATCAAGTTCAAACAAAAGCAGACTTTGAATTCTCAACTGTTTCGATGGGCTAAATGGTTTTCAAAATATTTTTTTGAAATCAAACAAATTGCTAGAAAAAAGAATGTGCTTGTTGACTTTTGTTTATACCAAAGGCACCCACAGGATCAATATGTACATCATAAGGCATGTTTTCCATATTTTTCATCACAACAAAAAGTATAAGATTAAGAGGATACGAGCCTGGCCAAGTTTTGAATACCCCCAAAAGATCATTGCATAAATCCAAAATGACAGCTTCAAGGAAAATCTAGAGAACCTTATGTGGCAATGCCACACGGATCTATTCAAACTCCATGGAGGCTCAATCCTTTATCATTTTGGATTAAATTCCAATTATCCATTCATACATCCTTTAATTTGGAAGGAAGATGATTTCTCTAATAAACTCTTATGGTTGTTATGGTACTTAACTAATAAGTATTTAATGGCGATTGAGGTTCCAACTAGAAAGTTCATTGCCAACCTAACTAGGATATTCATGCTCGGCCGAAACATTGAAAATGAGAGTGACAAAAACCTCTTGATTGTCCTCAACTAGTTCTATCCTCCCACTCATGGAAAGCACCTCTTACAACAAGAGCTGAGAACTATTTGACCGGACTCAAAAATCCACACTATTGTATTTCTTCGATGACCATAGGCTTTTGTGTGAAATAATTACATCATTGTCAATGTACTACAAAGCATAGGAACCACATCCTATAAACCTTAACCACACCTTACGGAAGTCCGTATTTACAAGTCCTTACCCGGCTGTGTTAGTTTTGATGAACACCAATATAGAGAACTCCATAGAGTTTTCCCTAAAGACGTATGTAATTACACTGTACTCGTTGCATGGGATCATATTATAGTCTTGCACTAGAAGCCAAAGAAACACTCAAGGAATTTGAACAAGCAAGGACACCTCCCTCACAAGAGCAAGTGATGGTAGACACGGACTATCCTGTACAGTCATTTCAAGACTCCTATGCCCAATGGGGGGCTGTCTCTCAAGATCCCTATAATCAATGACCCTTGTCCTTATTCCTTGGACTAGACACATCTTAATATGCTCAACTAGCAAATTGGCCTAGCCAAACATGCCTACCGACACTCCAGGATCCTCCAAGACTCATGAAGAAGCATTCTCCTCAAACGGCATAAACATGTGGACTGTCCTGCTCGCACAAAGACAAGTCACCCAAAACCCTTCTAACATCAGACTTTCATAACTCGAATAAAGATATGTGAGGAACATCTTCTTGCAATGCATAGCTCTGATGATTTCAGATTATGACTACAATGCCCATGACGGAAGATAGACTTGTAGCTAGGTCACTGTAGCAAAGTATTGTAGCAATAGGGTATGGAAATTACTATTCACAGTCACCGTTCATATCACATAGAATAATTCCTAATTGGATTTTCCGGAGTCTCTATCTATTTTCGGACCCATGAGCATGGTCCTTATTTGTTTGTAACCTCTTAATACCTATAAAAAGCAAAGATGACGTAATGTGTTGATTAGAGACCCTTAAAGTAAAGTGAGTGTTTGTGAAAAATTATCAATGTCTCTCTAAACACCTTTTCTTCTCTAGCATGGTAAGATCCTCTAAAAATTATAGCTAGGACAGTTAGAAATGTTACCATTCAGACATCCCTGAATATCTCTATACTCTGAACTAAAATTTTGAGTAATTTACTGCTAAAAAGGCTATTTCTGAAGGACTTGAACAAGAAGTTCGCCTATTGTGGGAAGGCGTATCTACAGAAAACTAACTCCATTTTCCCTGGTTCTCAGCATATGTCTAATTAATGAAAACGGCATTTGCCCAAACTCTACACTTCACATTAACTGATCAAGCCAAAAATAAGAGCAAGGTACCCATTTCTGGGGATTTGTTTTTCAACTTACACAGATAGAAGAATCGTCTCCGCACATGTTACCATCAAAATGATAACAATATAATAACAATAGGCATATGCTAGAGAAGGAAAATCATTTAGACTTGGCTTGGGTGGGGTGCGCCAGGCAAGGGCAATAGTGCAACGCCCGAGCGACGCGCAAGAGGCCCAGTAGCAAGCTACTGCAACGGCCTCTCCCCCTCAAAAAATTAATTTAATATCATGTGGACCGATGGCCCACGTATCAGATATTAAACTGATAAGAACAGATACTACACTTGATCTTAGCCAAAAGGCCGAGAAAGGTATGCTTTGTAACGTTGTCTAGCCTCTTCTTTTGTTCCCTGCTAGGGTCCGCAATGACTTTCTCGTGCCCGATGAGGGAGTCCATTTCACTGTTTCTCTTCCCCAGAAAAAACCAAACAAACATTGAAAAAGGATAGAAAGCTGCACACGGGATGGCACTGATATTTTTTAATTGGCATAGGAACGGTCCGGTTTCTGTACTCTACTAATCAAAGAACAGAACCATCACGACCGCCTTGCCTTCTTTACTGCCTTGTGCCTGGTATTCTCCATATTGGACAAGTGACGAGGACTCAAAATGGGCAAAAAGATTTGGGTGAGGCAGTCCATGGTCTGGGGTGGGCCGGTATGGCATTAAAGCATGAAGAAGTAAGGATGCTCGAAGCCTGATCTGGGTGCCAGGATAAGGTCGATATGAAGCTAACCAGGCCCTAGCGCGCGCTTTAAAGAGAGAAAGAGATATGGAGGGCAGAAAGCATTACTAGTTGAGGTGAACATTCGTGTGTTATCTCCACTCTAAGAACTTGAAAAATTGGATGGAGGACGGCAATGGACGTTACATTTAACCAAGTCTAGAGAAACTGATTTTTAACAAGATTCTGTAGTTGCATCACGTTGAGTACTAAATGTGAAGCATCTTTGTGATGAAGGAAGCTGCCTGAAATTTTGCTCGGGCATCCGACTGTTTCGTTTTCGTTCCCAGGAGAGCTCCCTGGGGTTAAGAGAGCCCCTCCAAATATAGAAGTACGCCGCTCGCTTACAGTGCACACACGGAAGCGGTACTCTCTCATAAAAGGTGAAAAAAAAAAATAAAATAGTCTGCTCTGTGCTCACCACGTGGCCGCAGGATTCTAGCAAATGACTCGATTGGGATTTATTCAAGTGGATCCTTGTCAAACGTGTCTCCTCTCCTTTCAACTTAGGACTTCCATCGGTCCTCCATGGTGGCGCATCCATTTCCTAGGATTCTGATTATCTGCATCAGGTGTCTTTGCCACTTTTAGACGAAGGTACAACTCCAAGCAAAGTCTTTTCTGTGGTTTATGCTCTTGCAACTCCAGAGTCATCCGTTGGCCAATCTTCGGCGGCACTTTCCCTGGTTGTAGCTTGAAGGCAAAAAGGTTACTTAAATATGCATGTCAAAGCCACATAAATCAAAATTTGCAGAATATAAGTGTTGAAATCGCTTTCACCACTTCCTAAGTATTGTTCTTACCTACCCTGTTATGCCATACACATGCTTCTGAACTCTTTTTAAGGAGCTCCCTCAATTGAAGAAGCTCCTCCAAAAATTGGCGTATGCCACTGATTGTGACGAGAACATGGTATTCTTTAGTAAAAGGCGAAAGAATAGTTCGCTCTGTGCTCACTACATGGCTGCGTAACTCTTCCCCTGCACCAACCTGGTGTTTTTGTGACTGGTCCTGTTGCCATATTATTTCCTCTTTTCCCATGTGGGACTTAGAACTGCTCGTCCTGCTACCGTTGGTGGAATCATCCTAGAATATTGGTGGGGAGCATTTCATCCGTTTTTAACTTGAATCAACACCTATCGAGTCCTTTGGTTTCTCAAATGGGAGCTAAGATCAGAAACCGTGGTGGTGAATTGACCGGATCATATTGACAGGGAGCATAGGAAACAAAACGGTAGTCTCCATTTGCTCTCAAATGAGTTTTGTATAATGCAGAAAACACACCCGTCTTACAGACCCAAGATAAGTCCTCCACTTTCAGAGAATATATGAGTGTAGTATGAAACTGTCGAATCTAACAGTGGGCAGCCAGGCAAGTTTGTGCAGCCATTAGATCGGCAGAAAGAAACTCAGTTTCCAGTTGAACGGTTGAGATTTGTGAGAAACTTAAAGAACTAGGACAATCAACTGAATTGTTGGGAAAGAAAGAGGAGGATTTGTTGCTCTTATCCAGAACCTCCTCCTTCAATAAATTTCAGACAAAAGTTGTCCAAAGATGCTGCAGGACGTCGAATTATCTGAAACAGAAAGCAAACTTGACAGCTCCAGTCCATTCTCAAGTTTTTGTGAAGTGTCCATATCCATGGTGTAAAGATGTAACTCAGCCAGCACATAGTCAAACAAGATTTGCATCATTTGGAAGGTGAAACAACATTTTCTGTATCACGAACTACCGCAAGGAAAGAAGAATGTGTGCTGCACCACCGACACGGCATTATTGGCCTCACGGGCATTTGAATATTTACAGACATGCAACTGATTTTACCTTGCTAACTGGCCTGGTTATACTCTAATCATCTTAGAATCTCCCTTAAGCAATTTCAATTTCCATGAGATCATAAAAATATCAATGAGTAAAGATCCTTCCCTGCCTTCTGTTGCAATTTTCCTTGTTGCACATTGACAGATTAAACGTGACAGATTAAACATGTGGCTGAAATCTGCTGTTCCCCTTGATGATATTTTGATTCACACTTGACTCTCTGATGAATACATCGGACTTTGCTGGACACTTCTTGGAAATTGGAACGTTTATGCAACTCCCAAGGCGCAGAACTTGACAATCGAATAAAATGCCAGCTCCAGCCAACCCCAGAAATGAAAGCCTGTAATCGACTTATATGTAGGATGATGGTACAAGTGATGCGAGTGAACACTCAAAATATGGCTCTGACACTGAAAATGATTGAGGACATCTTTCCTCACCAAACTATCGTTTCTAGCTGCTATGCATCCAATTCTTTCAATGCAGAAAATGTGAGAAAAGTCCAGGAACTTCAAGGCTCAATTCTGTGAAGATGTTGATGAGGATCTTTGGGAAAATTCGGTTGGGTCAGGTTAGATTATATTTGTGGTGAGGATCTTTGGGAAAAATCGGTCGGGTCAGCTTGGTTTATATTTGTGGTGGGTGGGTTTGAAAAGGAGCCATGAATTTGTGGGACAGAACCACTTGGCACAAAAAAAACCTAAGAAAACCAGACAAATCACCAGTCTTTTGGATTCCTCGTTTCAGCAACGGTGTTTGCTTGGGTTCCTACAGCAACAACCGAAGTAAACAAAGTGATAATGGTGGAGGTAGACATTTGAGAAAGAAAATTCATTTCGACTGGGCTTGGGTGGGGTGCGCCAGGCAAGGGCAGTAGTGCAACGCCCGAGCGACGCGCGAGAGGCCCAGTAGCAAGCTACTGCAACGGCCTCTCCCCCTGGAAAAATTAATTTAATATCATGTGGACCGATGGCCCACGTATCAGATATTAAACTGATAAGAACAGATACTACACTTGATCTTAGCCAAAAGGCCGAGAAAGGTATACTTTGTTGAGTCGACTCGCCTCCTATTTTGTCCCCAGCTCTGGTCCCTGTTTCCTTTCTCATGCCTGATGTGGGACTCCATTTCACTGTTTCTCTTCCCATGAAAAAATAAGAACAATAGCAGACTTAGAAGACTCATGAAAACCTTCAGTGGAGTTGAGATGTGAGGATTAAAACGGATATGGTGGCATATACCAACTTTGGTCAAAAGTTTGAATCTCATCCTTATAAAGATACTAAGAAAGTTTCTGCGGTCACTTGGCTTGGGTTAGAGAAAGAGAAAGCGATTGATCTGTGTTGTTTGTTAGTTGGTCGAGATTGAACACCAATCCATCTACTTATGATGAGGCAGACAGCAAGTGAAAACTCGAAAACTAGAAATGCAAGGCTTGATGCGAAGCAAGAATTCACTGTCCTATCACTCTCGCTCTTTCGTTGTTACCCATGCGAGAGTATGACTATATATGAATAAGTAAGCCCATTAAAATGAACTGGAGTTTGTTCATTCTTTTCTATTGGGACAGCAGCTGCATGAAACAATGGGTTCATTTGTTCTGCATTTTGAAGCCTCAAATGGTCCAATGATAATTATGATTTGAAACTAACAACCCATTTGTTGAGCCTGAATATTACAAGGATTACAAATGCACAGTCATGGTTCTCTGGTGAAAGGCGAAAGGACATATGAAGATAGTCACATATTTCTTTTCCTCTGAACCTGATATTGCTACAGGTGTTGGCTACCTTTTTCAGAAAGAAAAGACTCCGTAAATATGCTCTTTGGGGTTTTAAGCTCTTACAAGCTCCAAGATAGTCACATATAAACCTGTTAGTCAAGAGGGTATCATTTGACGATCGGCGATGCAGTGTTGGGGTTCTAACGTGACATGGTCGCCTGAACAATATTAAGACTTGGGACTAATTCAACAGCAGGGCAGTTGACTTAAGGAGTTGAATTCATAATTTGAAAGCTTGGAATGATTAGTGAGCATGCTGGTATGTCGGGGTGGAATCATTTGAATAGCCCAGTTCAATATCTGATGCTAATGGCCTCAATTCGGAATTCAAAGTGAATGGAAATAGTCCGGCGGCACAGGTCCTTCCTGCTCCACGACGGACAGCAAAACATACCCACCCTTTCCAAGAAGAAGAAATTAGGATCTGTCCTCAGCCAGTTCAGCTTTAGGAGAGGGCTCCCAGGAATCGCTTGACAGAGCCTGCATTGCTACCAAATCAATTTCAACTCTATTTTAGGAGCTCCTCAGCTAAGGAACCCCTCCAAAAATAGGCGGATGCCACTATCTTGTGGCGAGCACACGGTATTCTTTAGTAAAAGGCGAAAGAATAGTTCGCTCTGTGCTCATCACGTGGCTGCGTGACTCGTATGATGGCATGACCTCGTCTTTTGTGACTGCCCTCGCTGCCCATGTTCTTCCCTTTCATCCAATGTGGGACGTTTCATAAGAAGGGCTATTTTGGGTCCATTAAATTAACTTCTGTTGGAGCACAACGAGTAGCAATCTATGAAATGTTGGGTATGAGCGGAATCGGCCGAGAGAAGGTTTTTATCCTGCCATTCACTTATGATAAATGCATCAAAGAGAGGTGATTCCACAGTAAGAAACAAAACCGCCCCCCCTCTCCATCTTTGACGCGTTCAGGCTCATATTCTGAGTCCCTATACACGACGGCACCGTCGTTGGGGAGGCAAGGAGATTCACGGGTCAAAGAAACGGTCTGACCCAACCGCCAGAGGTCCTTAGACTTAAGATGGTAAAGAGGCACGGATACTCTGAACACGAGTACGTACTGATCGCCGTATTCCGGCAGGTCCCCCGGTACTTCCTAATTGGTTGTGCAGAAGTGTTTGCGTTCTTTGGGCAATTGGAGTTTTTCTATGAGCAAGCGCCCGATGCCGTGAGGAATCTGTGCCATTTGCCTCAATCACTTCTTTTCTCTCGGGGACGATCTGCCGAAAGTGCAGGTCTCTGCCAGGCCAAAAACTTGTTTCCACATTGATCTCAGTTTGTGCGCGATTTCTAACAGATGTCTTCGATTGGCATCAGCTTTGCTGGTTCAAGCTAAAGAGTGCCTGCTTGAAGTCCATAGTTTCTACTCTGTCGTGCGCATGGAGAATAAACATTTCGTGGAGGTTAGCAGTCGCTTCACATCGTGTCCTTGTACAACATTACTCGAATCGAACGAGTATGAGACAGTCGAAGTAGAAGTGAGGCTCATAAAGGGAGCAACCGGTTCCAGCGAGCCCCCATTAACTTTTCCTAATCACTTTTGCCTCGTACGATAGTCCCAAAACCACACGAGCAAATCGCGGCTGCAAGCTCAAATTCTGCTGATTCTCTAGGCCTCATGCTTGATCAAGTACTCCACCGAGAAAATACAATCAGATCAGTCCAATCATGAATCTATGCATTGATCGAACATGCGTATGGATCGATGTAATTTAGCCTGAAAGCTGTTTAAATTGCAACCCCAGGGGTCAAACTGGAAGATTATGCAGAGAACCCAATCTGATGGCATTTCTCGCGCATGTAAACACGATATTATCTTGATAGAGACAAGGTGACAGAGGCGGACAAGTCCATGGAGGGGACATGGTTTTGCCATTTTCCTCCGGTCTGAACGCTCGACCCTCAGACCGTCCAAGAGGAACGCCTCCACTCGCTGCCCCACCTCTTCATTGTCCGGTCTGCGCCGGTCGTTTTCATGGACAATTCAAAGTTCCACCGAGGTTGGTTCGGTCTGGTCCGGGCTTGTTTTTGCACTCCCTGGACAAGACCTTGATGCTGACGTCTGCAGCTTCCGCTCTCCCCTTTGTCGATACTACCGAATCGACAAAAGGAGCCAAAGATCAACAAATAAGTATTGGAAATATCAATCATGAATTGAGGGAAAAAAATGTGTAACACTATTTGTTGTAACTAGAAAAAACAATCGAGATAAAAACTACGAGAAAGCGATAGCAAATATAATAACACAAGAACTTACAATTGAAGATTGCAAACCAAAAAATAAATTTGCTATAAACTCTTAAAGGAATTAAATAAGAGGTGAGGTATGGCTAATCGAATTACCTTAAGGTGATTAGTTTCAGCCAATGGTGCCAAACAACTTCATGAACTATGCCTTTCGAGATATAGCATCGAACCCCTTTGTATTAGCACTATACTAACATGACTCTATTTAACATTTTTCAAAACCGGCACACTTAAAGGAATATTTCAAAAGAGAAAACTCAAAAGACGCTTTAGGATTTTGCTTCGAGGAATTCTCAATTTATTTTGAACTAAGTAGACATGTCTATTACCACCCACTGCAGTGGTGTAATTGGCTTGAACTTTGTGCCTCCCATGAAAGGTGCCAAGTTCGAATCCCAGCCCAGGTTCTTCCCGCCGACTGTTGGCTTTCGGAGTTTCCTGGGTCATAAAAAAAAAAAAAGTAGACACGTCTATTTATAGATGAGGGATACAGTTGTAGAAAATTGGAAGGACATGAACTGAAGAGACATTAGTTGAGCCATTGACCCTTAATAATAATAATAATAATAATAATAATGATAATGATAATGATGATAATGATAATGATAATAATAATAATAATATTATTATTATTATTATCATCATTATCATCATCATCATTATCATTATCATTATCATTATCATTATTATTATTATTATTATTATTAAATTTAAAAACTGCAACAAAACGAACAGTCATGTTGAGTCATTAATCCATAATTGCAATAATTAGAACGTGATCCAAAGAGACTATGGTTACATGTGAACAGAAGAGAGGTCAGAATCAATCCAACCAAGTCATACAAAACCCTTCTCCTCGCAAGCTGGTAACTGTACTGATTTCACGATGATGTTTCCTTGACTACTCAACCGAGGAAAAAAAACAAACGGATAGCAAAGCGCGAACTCACTCAGGCGGAGGAAAATATTGAAACAGCCGGGGCAGTGACTAACGAATATTCACTCGTGGTTTTTGGCTCCGGCCCATTTGATTCATCGTCTCGTACCATGTCCCGACCATGAACCATAACTCCAGGGTGCAATTTAAACGTTAATTACACAGAGCCCGAATCGCCCCCTCGCCAGCGTATGTGCTTTAATCGTATCGTACCGGCTTTCAAACACGAAAAGCTCTTGAAGCAGCAGCGAACGAGCAATTTTTTTTTCCTTTTCTTTCGCTCCGAAACGTCAAGTAACGAGTCAAAGGAATCGAAGGCATGCTCCATTTTCTATGGGCATCTCTTACTGGCAAGAGAGTGACCTTAGGTGATGGAATCCGAAACGATGGCAGTGACAAGCGGAAGCAGAATTATTTTGCTATCTTGTTGCCGTCCGAGTCTCACGGCAAATCGTCATCGTCATTTCTCACAACTTCTCGGGTTCACACCATGTAAAATAATAATAAAAAAAATTATTAAGTCAGTATCAGTCCGAAAGATTCATCCCTAAACAGCTGTTTTACAGGTCCAGCGTTATCATCCTAAGCTTCCCTACAAGTGCTGACAAAATGGTCGCGTCAACGGAACCGAAATAATGAATAATTAAGAGATAACTGCGAGAAAGCCATTGCTTGGGAAGCAAAGCTCGACTGTCTGAGACTGTAAGCAACGGTGTGAGCTTATAAAAGCTCCCTCGTTCCCAACGCTGGTGGCGATTCAAAACGACCTCCATCTTCTTCGCTCTCTCCGTCGCAGGAGAATCTCCGCTCCCTCTCTCTCTCTCTCTCTCTCTCTCTCTCTCTCGCAGAGCACCGAGCAATGTGAAGAAGAGGCTGACGCCGCAGGTAATATTGAGGTTCTCCGCGGCCTGCTCTATCTTTTTTTCACTTTGAGCTTGAGACGATGACCTCACCAAGCGTTTCGGGTTTTTCCTGTTATGCTGTTCTCTTTCTGGTGAGCTGTTTAGTCGAGAGTTGCAGGCTTCCGTAAGCAATAAGCTGCGCGCTATTTTACGTCAGTCATGGTCAGTCAAAACTCATGGGTTGACGTTCTTGAGCTTTCAAGTTCAGTGAACGCTCGCCTGTCCTTTCCGGCCACATCCTGAGCTGGTCACCGTAACTGGGTTGAATCCAGCGGGATGAATTTTGTAGGCGCATTCTTGATTAGATGACTTTCGCGATCATACAGAAGTTCCTTCCTTGGCGCTGCAGCTTTGAGAGAATAGTAAAAGATCTACAATGCTTGTGCTGACTGGCAATGCTTAGAAACTCAAATTAAAGGGTACGATCTTCATCGTCCCTTCATGCGGCCATAAATGCTAGCCGCGAGCATTGGCAGTTAGGTGCTTAAGGTGTGATATTGGTATTGGAGATTCTTGCCGTATCACTCAGTTATTTATGCAGGCTCAACTCGTTACTATGTTTGACTTAGTTATTTAACACTTGTTAAGCTGGAATGGATGGGAATGTAGAAATTTGCTGTTTGTTTCATGAGAGATGGTGCCGTCTACGGGTCCATTTCCAAGGTTAGAATCGGGATTAAGAAAATTTATGAGCTGATGTGATAAACCGGAAAAGAGAAAATTTCAACTTCACGAATCCCTTAAAAAGACTTGTCACTCTTTCACAGCAGAACTTCAGTGCTTTCACCTTTGTAGAGAAATGAAGGCAGAAAGGTTTTATGTGAATTGTGCTTCTCTATTGCAGCCTGAAGACATAAAGCTTCCGCAACCATTTGTTGAGAAGCCAAACTGAGACAAAATGAAGCAGAGACAGGAATCGCCAAAACCCATGGGGGAAGAAGATGTTTACACGAAAGATGGAACGGTGGACTACAAAGGCGACCCTGCTGACAAAAGGAAAACTGGAACATGGAAGGCCTGCCCCTTTATTCTAGGTAACTCCACATGACCACTTTCTTGAAGAGTTTAACTGAACCTTATTCACGGAAAGAAGATGCTTATGGTATCCATGTCTTCTTAATAGGCAACGAATGCTGTGAAAGGCTGGCATACAATGGCATGAGCTCCAATCTGGTGCTTTACTTCAAGTTCCACTTACATCAACACAGTACAACCGCTACTAACAATGTAACGAACTGGGGGGGAACGTGCTACATCACTCCTTTGATTGGAGCTTTTCTCGCTGATGCCTATCTAGGGAGATATTGGACTATAGCATGCTTCTCAATTATCTATGTTTTCGTAAGTCACATTTACATATTATTCCTCATCTGAGTACCTGATAATCAACCTGTGCAGTTTGTGCTGCACAAATGAAGGGTTCCGCATTTCTCCGTTGAACATTCACAAATTTAGCATACCGACTAGAACTGATAGCATACTTTTACAATCAATCAAGATTCAGCAAGCTTGACTTATTATATCATTATACACAGGGGATGACACTGCTGACGCTCTCAGCATCAGTTTCGGGACTAAAGCCGAGCTGTACAGGGAAAGATAATTGCCACGCTACAAATATCCAAAGTGCAGTGTGCTTTATAGCACTCTATCTCATAGCCCTAGGGACTGGAGGGATCAAGCCTTGTGTCTCATCCTACGGAGCCGATCAATTTGATGATTCTGACGAGGCTGAGAAGAAACGCAAAGTTTCTTTCTTCAACTGGTTCTATCTCTCAATCAATATAGGCGCACTCATTGCAGGCTCTGTTTTGGTCTATATACAAGAAAATGTGGGTTGGGCATTGGGTTTCGGCATTCCAGCAGCTGCTATGGCAATTGCAGTAGCTACTTTCTTTTCGGGCACGCGTCTTTATCGTAACCAAAACCCCGGAGGGAGCCCCCTCACACGCCTCTGTCAAGTGGTGGTGGCATCCTTCAGAAAATATCGAGTGGAAGTACCAGCTGACAAGTCTCTACTGCATGAGACTGCAGATGCCAAGTCTGCTATTAAAGGAAGCCGCAAACTTGATCATACCCAAGATTTGAAGTTAGTGCTTCAATTTGCATTTGTGTGATTGCTCTGTTCAACCATGCTTAGATCAGGATTCCTCCATTTATTCAGGTTAAATTAGTCACTCACCAGAGTCAGTTGAAAGTGAGCAGACGGAACATATTTGTTAGTCTTGCAGCACATATTGGATCAATTGCATGATTGTTTGTTCCAAGGTTATACTGCTGTTTATTTGAGACAGTTAGGATACAAATATTACTAACTCTGATCACACAGAAAAAAAAAAGAAAAAGAAAAAGCGCGGATCAGCAATCCTCAAGAGAGTTGCTATATTCATTAAATTCATAATATTGAAATTTTATTTCTGAATTTGCTCTACTTTGTGAGTTGAACCTTTACAGTTTTATTATGTTAGGATGCCTTACATTTCAAGAAATCCTTCAGCACACTCGCTTGTCCTAAGTTTCTTTGCATTTTCTAAATCTGCAGTTTCTTTGACAAAGCTGCTGTGGAAACACAATCCGATCACATTAAAGAACCCGTGAATCCATGGAGGCTGTGCACCATCACCCAAGTGGAGGAGCTTAAGGCAATCATACGGCTGCTTCCTGTATGGGCCACCGGAATCGTCTTTGCCACTGTGTACAACCAGATGGGTACCTTGTTTGTTTTACAAGGCTCTACTATGGACCCTCATGTTGGAAATTCTACCTTCAAAATTCCAGCAGCCTCTCTCTCTATTTTTGACACCCTCAGCGTCATATTCTGGGTCCCTGTATACGACTGCATCATTGTTCCAGTGGCAAGGAGATTCACGGGTCACAAAAGTGGTTTGACCCAACTGCAGAGAATGGGGATTGGCCTCTTCATATCCATCTTCGCCATGATATCGGCAGCAATACTGGAGGTCGTTAGACTTAAGATGGTAAGGAGGCATGACTACTACAATCACAAGTACGTACCGATGTAAATATTCTGGCAGGTCCCCCAGTACTTCCTCATCGGTTGTGCAGAAGTGTTCACGTTCATTGGCCAATTGGAGTTTTTCTATGAGCAAGCGCCCGATGCCATGAGGAGCATGTGCTCCGCTCTCTCGCTTACCACAAATGCACTCGGAAACTACTTGAGCTCACTCCTTGTAACTATTGTCACAAGAATTAGTACAAGACACGGGAAACTGGGATGGATACCGGACAATCTGAACTACGGTCACCTCCATTACTTCTTTTGTCTCTTGGCAGTCCTCAGCGTGATCAACTTGGGAGCTTTTCTCTTGGTAGCGAGATGGTACACATATAAGAAGGTGGTGGGGACGCTCCGCTGAAAGTGCAGGTCTCTTCCAGCCTAAGAACTTGTTTCCACAGTGACCGCAGTTTGTCTGTGACTTTGGCCAATGTCTGAATTTGTCATCTGTAAGAGATAAATTTATTCATATGCGGAAGCCAAGATCGTTTATAGACAAACCTCCAGCCATTATTTGCATTCACGTTCGTCGAATCTCTTGAAAATCAAGAAAGCAATAGGCGCACTCTACTAACCAAATTTCCTCACGTACTGATGGTGTATTCTAAATGTGAGGATTTTGTGTTAGACCTTGATCGCTCGTCAGAAATGAACGTACGTTCCTTATATATTGTCTCCCATCAAGACGAGCGGTTGTCAACGAAAAGGTACGAAGCGTGGAAATCTTCATGTCGAATAGTCGCAACTTTTAGGAGAAAATTTGGGTATAAATGTGGGATCACAAAAAATAAATAACATTCTCCCACTTGATCCCATCATTTTCATCATACGAATCATTCAACTAATTCCACGAAAACTTTATGCTTAAAGAAAAGAAACAAAACACATGGATCATGGCGACATGTCCTCTAAGAGTGAGTAATACCTTCCATGTATCACAATGCATCTTATTTCTTTAATATCAGCCTATATGTGACAACATATCTAAATGAATAAACCTCATGTTTATTCTAGAACCAAGGATAAATGTTATTCTCATAAACAACAAAAATGTGTACACAAAAATTGAGAATCAACATTACAACTGAATAAGAGTTCCATACAACAAAAATTGTTCATATGTCGACAAATCACATAATGGGACCTATTCCCATACTAGTTACATGATCCTTATACTTCATCGGTGGCATGCCTTTAGTTAAAGGATCAGCTATCATCAATTCAGTGCTAACATGTTCAATGACCACTTTATTTTCCTTAACACGCTCCCTTATGGCTAAATACTTAATGTCGATATGCTTACTTCGACCGCCACTTTTGGCATTTTTAGCCATAAAAACTGCAGCTGAATGTCACAATATATTCTTAATGGCCTAGAAATAGAATCAACAATTCTAAGCCCAGCCATGAAACTCTTCAACCATACACCATGCGAGGTAGCCTCAAAACAAGAAACGAACTCAGCCTCCATAGTAGAAGTAGCAGTCAAAGTCTGCTTGGCACTTCTCCATGACACGGCTCCGCCAGCTAACATGAAAATGTATCAAGATGTTGATTTTCGTGAATCAATGCAACCCGCGAAGTCCGCATCCGAATAACCAATCACTTCCAGTTTGTCAGTCCGTCTATACATAAGCATATAGTCTTTGGTACCTTGAAGGTATCTCAACATTTTGTTTGCAGCTCTCCAGTGGTCTAAACCTGGATTACTCTGATATCTTCCCAACATTCCCACAGCAAAAGCGATGTCAGGTCGAGTGCAAACCTGAGCATACATCAAGCTTCCAACAGCAGAAGCATATGGAATGTTGCACATTTGTTCCCTTTTTATATCGTTCTTCGGGCATTGGTTCAAATTGAACCTGTCACCCTTCACAATGCGTGCTATACTTGGTGAACAATTTTTCATCCGAAATCTCTCTAGGACCTTATTGATATAGGTTTCTTGAGATAGTCCTAAAATTCCTCGAGATCTATCTCTATGGATCTTAATGCCAATGACATAAGATGCCTCACCCATATCCTTCATGTCAAAACTCCTAGAGAGGAATTGTTTCACCTCATGTAGCAACCCCTTATCATTGGTTGCAAATAGTATATCATCCACATACAGCACAAGGAAACAAATTTTGCTCCCACTTACCTTCTGGTATATACATTGATCCATGACATTCTCTATAAAACCAAATGAAGAGATAACATCATGAAACCTTAAGTACCATTGGCGGGATGCTTGTTTCAAGCCATATATAGATTTCTTAAGCTTGCACACCAAATGCTCACCTTTACTAGAGGAGAATCCTTGGGTTGTTTCATGTAAACCTCCTCCTCTAGTTCTCCATTGAGGAATGCCGTTTTCACATCCATCTGATGTAATTCCATATCAAAATGGGCAACCAATGCCAAAACAATACGAAGAGAATCTTTCTTAGATACAGGAGAAAAAGTCTCAGTATAATCGATTCCTTCCTTTTGAGTGAATCCTTTGGCAACAAGTCTAGCTTTATATCTTTCAATGTTACCCAATGAATCTTTCTTAGTTTTGAAGACCCATTTACAACCGATAGCCTTTGCACTATCAGGTAACTCAACCAAATCCCAGACTTTGTTAGATGCCATAGAACTCATCTCTTCCTTCATGGCATTGTACCACAAATTGGATTTATCACTATCCATGGCTTGTGAAAACGTTTCGGGATCATTCTCGGCTCCAATATTGTAGTCGACTCTTGTAAATACACAATATAATCACTAGGAATAGCCGATTTCCTTGTTCTAGTAGATATTCTCAATGTTGGATCAACATTCTCTTGAGGAGCATGTTGCTCAACCGGTTGTTCAACGGTTACGGTAATTGCTGAACAACTGGATCTACTTGGATCAATATCGCCGGGTTGTGGAACTTCAACAATTGGTTGTTCAATAGCCGGCTGAACTGGGCGAAGGGGCATTATGAGCAACAATCAACCTTAAACTTGAGGTGGAAAGTTGAGTGTCTACGAATGATCTTCCTTAGGAACATGATCCCTTGGTCGATCGCTCCCCTTTCGATCAAGTCATTTTCAAGAAATTTAGCATTTCTTGATTCCACAATCCTAGTGGTATGAGATGGACAATAAAACCTGTATCCCTTGGACCTTTCGGCATATCTAATGAAATACCCACTTATGGTCCTTGGGTGCAACTTCTTTTCCTGTGGATTATAAATTCTTACTTCAGACGGGCATCCCCAAACGCGCACATGATGCAAACTCGGTTTCCAACCCTTAAATAACTCAAAAGGTGTCTTTGGGACAGCCTTGGTCGGAACTCGGTTTAATATGTACACTGCCGTCTTAAGTGCTTTAGTCCATAAGAATTTAGGAAGTTTGGAGCTACTAAGCATACTACGCACCATGTCTAATAAGGTCCGATTTCTTCTTTCTGCTACGTCATTTTGGTCCGGAGAACCAGGCATAGTATATTAGGCAACTATCCCATGCTCTTGAAGAAATCTTGCAAATGGACCAGGTGCTTGTCCATCTTCAGTGTATCTACCATAGTTCTCCACCTCTATCTAATTTCACGATCTTAATTTGCTTATTGCATTGTTTCTCTACTTCCGCCTTAAATACTTTAAATGCATCTAATGCTTCATATTTATTATGAATCAAGTAGAGATACATATAACGTGAATAATCATCTATAAAGGAGATGAAGTATTTTTGACCACATGAGTCCATATCCGGACTACAAATATCTGTATGTATGATTTCTAATATTTCTGTACTCCTCTTGGCACCTTTCTTTGACTTGCAGTCCACACAAGTATCACAATCAGTAAAATCTAAAGTATCGAGTACTCCATCATTTACTAATCGCTTAATTCTTTCTATGGAGATATGTCCCAATCTCCGGTGCCACAACATAGAGGAATGTTCTTTCACAACACATCGTTTCATACCAGCTTTATCATGAACATGCATCGCATCATAATAGGCATTGTCTTGTAAATTAATTCGAAAAAGACCATCAGACAAAATACCACTCCCAACAATTTCAGATTTAAATGATAAACTAAAGTTTGAATCTGAAAAGTTAAAAGAGTATCCAGAGGTACAAGTCTTGAAACTGAAATTAAGTTTCTAGAAAAACTAGGAACATAAAAGGTCTTTTCCAAATCTAAAACAAAACCACTATTGAGAACTAGTCTATATGTCCCAATAGCTTCCACATGCGAACGCATCTTGTTTCAGAATAGATGCTTTGTTCACTTCCCACCGGCTTCCGGTGGTTTTGAAAACCCCGCAAGGAATTCGAAATATGGATTGTAGATCCGAATCAATCCACCAAGTGTTGTGACTTACATCGGTCATATTAGATTCATAACAAACACAAGAGATTGGATTACCTTTCTTCTCGAGCCATGTCTTAAATTTGACACAATCCTTCCTTATATGCCCCTTCTGTCTACAGAAGAAACACTTGGATTTTTTCTTAATGTCAGCTTGGGGAGGTATTTTACCTTTTCCCTTATGCTTGCCATAGCCCTTATTCTTTCATTGTGTTGCCAAATGAGCACTTTCTCCCAATTCCATAACCAGTCTTTCTTGCTTTTGAACACACATGGTCATGAGTTCATTAATAGACAATTTATTCTTATGTGTGTTATAAGAGATCTTGAAAGGTGCATACTGTTGTGGGAGAGTGTTCAGAATATAATACACAAGGAATGATTCAGATATCTCAACCTCAAGGTTCTTAAGCTGAGCCGCAATGTTCCTCATTTGCATGATGTGCTCACGCACACCTCTAACACTAGTGAGCTTCAATGATGAAAACTTCATAATCAGGGTCATGGCATGCGCCTTCTCGAACTTTCAAACTGCGCATCTATAGCCTCCAATAAAGCCTTAGCATTGTTATGCGAGCAAGCTGAACCACGAATACTTGGAGATATCTTAGCTCTTATAAATATGGCACAAACGCGGTTGGACCGCTCCCATTGGTTATAAAGAGCTATCTCGGTGAGTGCTTGAATCGGTAGGAGCGGGTGGTTCGTCTTTCCTTATAGCATAGTCAATGTCCATCCACCCCAATTGAAGAAGAACTGACTCCTTCCAAATTTTATAGTTCTCACCATTCGATGCACGGGAACATCAAACTTAAATTCGAGAAATTCACGGGTTGCGAAACCGCATATCAAATAATCATGCTTATGTCACAAAATTTGAGGCAACTATAAATAAATCATGTTTTACCAATGTAAACATGTCACAATATGAATCACATAACATAAAAACTACTGTGGGCTAAGTTTTTAATTTAAATAGATTCATAATTACATCATGAAGAAACTACCATATTATTTGCATTTTCTTAATCCTGTGGGTAAATTAAGAAAAATAATATGATATTTCATCCCAATTAATCATATTAATATAATGAAAATTCCTGTGGGATAAAATTCATCATATTAATATAATTAATTACAATCAATGTCCAATTCTAAATATGATTCGGAGGCTCTTAATATATAATTTAATTAATTAAAGATGTTGTGGCTACTCTCTAATTAATTAATTATATGAATCATTGGACATTAAATTTCATGCATAAAATATTCATAACAATGCATGAAATGATATAATAAATAAATACATCAAGGGCAGAACAGTAAATAAATAAATTGGCCAAGGGTATGATTGCAAAAATTTTAAAAATTGGGGCAAAAGTGAAAAAAGAATCCGCGGAAGAGGGGACGTCAGGCGCGTGCCGAGCACGTGCGTGTCCAGCGCACGAGCGCGTGCTCGGCACGCGCGGAACCCCGCGGGGCGCGTGCCCCCCCGCACGCGCGCCGTTCGCGCGGGCGCGTGCGTCGCACGCGCTCGGCAACCGCGCGCGCGTATGGGGGCGCGTGGCGCATGGGTCCACGCGCCTGCACCGCAGCGCGCGCGTGGAGCCCACGCGCCTTCTCCCTCGCGCGAACAGAGGCCTCTCCGCCGGTTTTTCGCCATTTTCAGCCGCCATTTCTTCTTTGTTTCTTCTCCGGCAGCCCATCTTAGACCGAAATAATTCATGGGTTTTGAAGACAACGTCGGCACGACCACATGGGTCCAAGATTTGGCGAAAATGAGCAAAAATTGGCCCCAAAAACAAACGAAAAACTCCACAAACGCAAATCCTCAACCACCACGACTTCCGCCACCCGATTAGCCTCCGGCAAACTCCGATATACCGGAAAAACTCATGGCTAACGTTCCTTATGGCGGTGCAACCGAATGGGTCCGAAATCAAGGGGTGGGTAGTGCGGATTTTGCCCGGAATCGTTGAGTTTCTCTCTCGGCCTCAAAACTTCAAGTTACTGTTCATCCTCATAAAATGGCCGAAAATTCACGGAAAACACACCGAAAATACACCAAAATTTAACAAAACAAGGCAGAGGCTATAAACAAGCTCTGACACCAAATGTAAGAGATAAATTTATTCATATGCGGAAGCCAAGATCGTTTATAGACAAACCTCCAGCTATTGTTTGCATTCACGTTCGTCGAATCTCCTGAAAATCAAGAAAGCAATAGGCGCACTCTACTAACCAAATTTCCTCACGTACTGATGGTGTATTCTAAATGTGAGGATTTTGTGTTAGACCTTGATCGCCCGTCAGAAATGAACGTACGTTCCTTATATATTGTCTCCCATCAAGACAAGCGGTTGTCAACGAAAAGGTACGAAGCGTGGAAATCTTCATGTCGAATAGTCGCAACTTTTAGGAAAAAATTTGGGTATAAATGTGGGATCACAAAAAATAAATAACATCATCTGCTTCGATTGTTCAAGCTAGAGAATGGCCTCCTTGAAGTACATAGTTTCTACTTTCTGTCATGTGCATGAAAAAACAGTTCTGTGCAGGTTATCAATTGCTTCGTTGTGTCATTGTGTAATTTAAGAATCAATATGGAAGTGAAAGTTAAAAGTATAGCGCAATCTATTTTTTCGGGTTTGCTTTTCACGTCCGATTGAGCTTAAAGTGCCATGCAAAAATTGCTTTTCCTGCAAACGTAGTTGTTCAGCCTTTTTTATGCTTCACGTAAGTTGGGTTCATGACTTAACAACAATTCAGTGGTGGGTAGTGTGACGGTGGATTAACCCAAAAAACAACGACACGAAAGCACGATCAGATTGTCCTGGATGTCAGAAAAAAGGGGAGCACTGCCTCTCTCTCTCTCTTCTTCTCTGGATTTTTCCAGATTTCTCTTCTTCCCTCTACGGCACCAGAATTTTCTCCCTCTCTCCAGAATTTTCTCTCCCCCCTCTCTCCAGATTTTTTTCACCGACTTTTACACCCTATAAATAGGGGTTCTTGGCCCTTGTGTGTGTGTGTGAATTGTGAGGAGTGTGTGAAGCGTGAGTGGAGTGTGTACGTAAAGTGTGGGGTGTGTACTTGAGTGAGTGAGTGGGTGGAGTAGGTGGCGTGAAAAAGTGTGTGTAGTGGTGAGGTGTGTGAGACGTATATGAGAGTGGTGTGTGTGTAAAAGAGTCTTGTAATATTGCTTATATAAAATCAAGTGATTATTTTACTTTTACATCCACTTGATTTCTCAACAAGTGGTATCAGAGTAGGTCGTTGGAGGCCGAAGACAATGGTCGAGGACCATTGTAGGTGAGCAAGGCGGTTAGGGATCGTCGAGCCAAGGAGCGAAGAAGCGAAGGACGTCGGATTTTTTGCCAGTGCACAATTTGGGATTGTGAAGTCGGTTGGTCCGGGACCAGACTTACTTGGTATAGTGCGGGGCATTATACTCAAGTCACGATGGCAGATTTCTCGAGTTCGGTAAGTGGTATCGAGAAGCTCAACAACTCAAATTATAATAATTGGAGTACCCGCATACAATATTACTTGCTAGGACAAGATTTGTGGGATATTGTTGGCGGGAGCAACACCACCCCACCCACGAATGATAGTGAATTAAGAAAATGGAATATAAAATTGGGTAAGGCTCTTTATGTGCTTGCCGTGACTGTTGAAGATGAATTACTGCAACACATAAAGAGTGCGACAACCCCGAAGGAGGCCTGGGATAACTTGGCGACGCTGTTTGCAAGGACAAACGATGCCAAGTTACAATGCCTGGAAAACGAGCTCCTCTCAATCTCGCAACAAAATATGACGGTGAGTCAATATTTTTCTAAAGTTAAATCTATTTGCGAAGAAATTTCAAAATTAGATTCTGAGAATGCCATCTCCGAGACAAGAATGAGAAGAATCATAATTCACGGGTTAAGGCCGTAATATAATGGTATTGTTACGGCCACTCGTGGATGGGCAAATGAGCCAACTCTAATAGAGTTGGAGAATATATTGGCCAACCAAGAAGCCTTAGATAAACAAATTTCTAAGGTCTCAATTAAGGAGGATGAAAATGCCCTCTTTAGTAATAAAAGAGGGTTCAAGGGCCAAAATAGAAATGGAGCAAGTGCAAAAGATGGCAAACCGTGGAAAAGTCATGGAGAATGGCAAAAGCGAATAGAAAGAACTCGACCTTGGCTAGGGGGAGCTCGTCGAGACCGCGATAAAGACGAAAATGAAGAAAAGAAGAATAGAAGGCGTAATGGACGGTGTTACACGTGTGGCAAAGTAGGTCACTTTGCCGGGGATTGTCGGTTCAAAAGAGTTGAAGGAAATGTCGCAGCATCCAAGGAAAATGATAGCGAAGAAGAGTGGGATTTCCAAGCATCCTTTGCAATGGAGGAACAAGAAGATGCAATGGCCCTCATCACGGTAAGTGATAAATTGATTGATTATGAAGAAGATTGGATAGTCGACTCGGGGTGCTCAAATCACATGACCGGAGATCAAGGCAAGCTATCAAACATGTGCGAGTACAAAGGTGGACGAGTAGTTGTCACCGCAGACAACTCAAGGTTGCCGATTACCCATGTGGGCCAAACGATGATGACACCCCGATTCAGTTCGCATCAAGTCGAATTAAAAAATGTGTACCATGTGCCAGGAATGAAGAAAAATCTACTGTCCGTGGCACAACTTACAAACTCAGGCAATTATGTGGTGTTCGGTCCTAGAGATGTTAAGGTGTACCACAATTTGAAATTTACTAGTACACAAATCATGAAGGGGCATCGATTAGAGTCTGTTTATGTGATGTCAGCTTGGACGGCATATGTGGACAAAACTCAAAAGAGTGAAACGCCCGATCTGTGGCATGCACAACTTGGGCACGTGAGCTACTATAAATTAAAGGTGATGACGAAGAAAGGTATGCTAAAAGGTCTTCCTCAGTTGGAAGTCCAATGAGATGTCATCTGTGCCGAATGCCAGTATGGGAAGGCACATCAGCTTCCTTATGAAGAGTTTGCAATTAGAGCTAAGATGCCTCTTGAGCTTGTCCACTCAGATATATTTGGACTAGTGAAACAACCGTCAATCAGAGAATCAAAGTACATGATAACATTCATTGATGATTTCTCCAGGTACGTTTGGGTTGACTTTATGAAAGAAAAATTCGAAGCATTAAACAAATTTAAGGAGTTTAAAGCAAAAGTAGAATATGAAGTAGGCAAGAAAATACTATGCCTTCGCACGGATAATGGGGGAGAATACACATCGAGATGACTTTACAAAATTTCTTCAAGAATGGAAGATACGTCGACAATTTACTTGCCCAAATACGCCACAACAAAATGGAGTTGCCGAAAGAAAGAATCGGCATTTGGCGGAGACATGCGGGGAGTATGTTGCATGCGAAGAGTGTTCCACCCAAGTTTTGGGTTGAGTGTATAAAGACGGCAGCACACGTGATCAACAGACTACCTCAAGCAAGGCTTGGCTTTATGTCACCTTATGAGAAGTTGTGGAATCACAAGCCCACGGTAAGTCACTTTAGAATGTTTGGGTGTGTATGTTATGCATTCGTGCCAGACCATCTTCGTAACAAGTTCGATAAGAAGGCAGTTCGTTGCATATTCGTGGGCTACGATGATCAAAGAAAAGGATGGAAGTGTTGTGACCCTAAAACAGGGAGGCGTTACACTTCCGAAATGTGGTGTTCGACGAACTATCATCTTGGTGGACATCACAACCTAATTCAAAACAAGTTGAAGAGATTCGTGAAGGAATGGAAGAAAATGACAAGATTGATAAGGGCCAGCCAATTGAAAAAGGAAATGATAATGTAATTGGAAGAAAAGAAGTCAGAGCACAATCACCAGAAAAATCAAAGAGCCCATGGCGAACTGGTGTACATCCAAGAACTACAGAAGAGTTCCGACCAAGTCAGATGGAAGAACTTGAAGAGGAGGAATCTCAACTAAGGAGATCAACAAGACAAAGAAGACCAAATCCCAAATATGCAAATGCGGCGTTGACCGAAGATGTCGGAGTAGTCGAGCCGTCCACATATGAGGAAGCTTTGCAAGACATGGAATGGAAGAAAGCTATGGAGGAAGAGATACAAGCACTAAGAAAGAGCGAAACATGAGACCTAGTACCGAGACCTAAAGAGGTACGTCCTATATCTTGCAAATGGGTCTATAAACTTAAAACTCGACCAGATGGGTCGATAGAAAGATATAAGGCACGACTAGTTGCTCGAGGATTCTCTCAAAAGTATGGCTTAGATTATGATGAGACCTTTAGTCCAGTGGCAAAGATTACTACAATTCGAGTCTTACTAGCACTTGCAGCAAGCAAGTCGTGGAAATTATGGCAAATGGATGTGAAGAATGCCTTTTTACATGGAGAACTAGATCGAGATATATACATGGAGCAACCAGATGGTTTCAAAAGTAAGTTTCATCCAGATTATGTTTGTAAGTTAAAGAAAGCCCTCTATGGCTTAAAACAAGCCCCGAGAGCATGGTATGGGAAGATTGCTGAATTTACGGTGCAAAGTGGCTACTTTGTAGCCTCACCGACTCGAGCTTGTTTGTAAAGGTAGAAGATGGCAAGCTTGCGATAGTATTAATCTACGTGGATGATCTAATCATCACTGGAGATAATGAAAAGGAGATATGCCAAATCAAAACCAACCTCTCAATGCGGTTCCAGATGAAAGAGCTTGGAGAATTAAAACATTTCCTGGGACTTGAGATTGAGAAGACCAATGAAGGATTATTCCTATGTCAGCAGAAGTATGCACGAGACCTCCTAGACAAGTTCGGGATGCTTGATTGCAAACCTATTTCTACTCCAATTGATGGAAATATAAAGTTATGTGCAATTGAAGGACGATAATTGGAAGACTCAACTATGTACGGAGCAATTGGTGGGTAGCCTTATTTACCTAACCATAACACGACCTGATATTGCCTTTGCGGTGGGAGTAGCAAGCCGATTCATGGAGAAGCCGCGAAGGCCCCACTTAGATGCGGTCGGGCGCATACTAAGGTATGTAAAGGGTACATTTGATTTTGGGCTTTCGTATAGGAAAGAAGCATCATGTGAAGTTGTGGGCCATTGCGATGCGACTTTTTGGAGATCGTGACACGCGACGATCAACTACTGGATATATGTTTAGCCTCGGATCAGCAATAGTGTCATGGTGTAGCAAAAGACAGGCAACTGTGTCACTATCTACGACAGAAGCTGAGTATAGAGCAGCAGCAATGGCAGCACAAGAAAGTACATGGCTGGTACAGCTAATGGAAGATCTCCATCAACCAATAAATCAACCTACACGGATATATTGTGATAATCTGTCAGCCATAAGCTTAGCGGAGAATCCAGTTTTCCATGCGAGGACCAAGCATGTAGAAGTGCACTATCATTTCCTACGAGAAAAAGTATTACAAGACGAGATAAAGATGGAGTATGCCAAAACAAATGATCAAGTTGCAGATATCTTCACCAAAGGTCTAGGAGCTGTAAAATTTGAAGAGTTTCAAAGGCAACTTGGTATGACCACAATGTCCATGCTAAGAGAGAGTAGTCGATGAGGGGGAGTGTCAGAAAAAAGGGGAGCACCGCCTCTCTCTCTTCTTCTCTGGATTTTTCCAGATTTCTCTTCTTCCCTCTGCCGCACCAGAATTTTCTCCCTCTCTCCAGAATTTTCTCTCCCCCCTCTCTCCAGATTTTTCTCACCGACTTTTACACCCTATAAATAGGGGTTCTTGGCCCTTTGTGTGTGTGTGTGAATTGTGAGGAGTGTGTGAAGCGTGAGTGGAGTGTGTACGTAAAGTGTGGGGTGTGTACTTGAGTGAGTGAGTGGGTGGAGTAGGTGGCGTGAAAAAGTGTGTGTAGTGGTGAGGTGTGTGAGACGTATATGAGAGTGGTGTGTGTGTAAAAGAGTCTTGTAATATTGCTTATATAAAATCAAGTGATTATTTTACTTTTACATCCACTTGATTTCTCAACACTGGACGAGAAGACCTGGTGCACCTTGGACCAGATTAGAGAATATTTCCTCCTATTATTTTTTCACAGAAATCATAAACAGCTTCCCCAATTCTCAACTCCGCATTTGCTTAAGCCAAAGATGATATACCGTCAATTTGTTTTTTCCTCCCACCTTTGCATATCATCGATTTGTTTTTATTTTTGGTCTACACATTGCATACGTAGCAAATTCATTTTTGACTGGGCTTGGGTGGGGTGCGCAGACGAGGGCAATGGTGCAACGCCTGAGCGACGCACAAGAGAGCCAGTGGCAAGGCTCAGTAGCAAGCTACTGCAGCGCCTCTCCCCGGGAAAAATTAATTCAATATCATGTGAATCGATCGCCCACGTTTCAGATATTAAACTGATAAGAACAGATACTACACTTGACCTTAGCCAAAAGGCTGAGAAAGGTATGCTTTGCTCTACTGTCCAAGCCTCTGCTTTTGTCCCCTGTTCTGGTCCATGATGCTTCTCGCATTCCTATGTATGACTCTTTTTCATTGTTTCTCTTCGCAAGAAAGAAGAAAGAACGAAGGCAGACTTGGAAGACTCCTGAAAAAACCTCCAGTGGAGTTGGTCCGTGATGCTTCTCGCATTCCTATGTGGGACTCCTTTTCAATGTTTCTCTTCGCAAAAAAGAAGAAAAAACGTTGGCAGGCTTGGAAGACTCCTGAAAACCAGTGGAGTTGAGATGATAGACAATCTGAGCAACAGTCGCCTCAATCGCTTCTTTTCTCTCGGGCACGCTTTGCCGAAAGTGCAGGTCTCTGCCAGGCCAAAAACTTGTTTCCACATTGATCTCAGTTTGCGTGCGATTTCTAACAGATGTCTTCGATTGGCATCAGCTTTGCTGGTTCAAGCTAAAGAGTTCCTGCTTGAAGTCCATAGTTTCTACTTTCTGTCGTGCGCATGGAGAATAAACATTTCGTGGAGGTTAGCAGTCGCTTCACATCGTGTCCTTGTACAACATCACTCGAATCGAACGAGTATGAGACAGTCGAAGTAGAAGTGAGGCTCATAAAGGGAGCAACCGGTTCCAGCGAGCCCCCATTAACTTTTCCTAATCACTTTTGCCTCATACGATAGTCCCAAAACCACATGAGCAAATTGCGGCTGCAAGCTCAAGTTCTGCTGATTCTCTTGGCCTCATGCTTGATCGAGTACTCCATCGAGAAAATACAATCAGATCAGTCCAATCACGAATCTATGCATTGATCGAACATGCGTATGGATCGATGTATTTTAGCCTGAAAGCTGTTTAAATTGCGACCCCAGGGGTTAAACTGGAAGATTATGCAGAGATTTCTCGCCCATGTAAACATGATATTATCTTATGAGAGACGAGGTGAGAGAGGCGGACAAGTCCATGGTGGGGACATGGTTTTGCCATTTTCCTCCGGTCTGAACGCATTATTTTCTACCCTCAGACCGTCCAAGGGGAACGCCTCCACTCGCTGCCCCACCTCTTCATTGTCCGGTCTGTGCCGGTCGTTTTCATGGACAATTCAAAGTTCCACCGAGGTTGGTTCGGTCTGGTCCGGGCTTGTTTTTGCACTCCCTGGACAAGGCCTTGATGCTGATGTCTACAGCTTCCAGTCTCTCATTTTGTTAAAATATGTCTCAAGTTTGAGCCAATGCAAAATTCGAATATTCCGAATTTGATATGTTGGGGACGTTCGAAATTGAGCAAAGAAGATTCGAATATCAACTTTCCAAAATTCGAATTTGCGTTGGAGAATTTGGCCGCTAAAATAGAAAAGTCCAACTTTTACTTGGATTTGGATTTTGTTTAAAACATACAAATATATGTTTTGGACAAAATCATTTAAGATGGGAAATAGAATCATATGAGAAGTCAGCAAAAGAATAAGGGTCTCACTTATATATATATATATAGACTTGTGACCGTGGGTGATAGGAGGTTGATCATGAAGAATTGGTCTTGAAACACCGTCTCGTCGTCGAGTGCTTCGGAGGGATTTTTCTTTGTCGTTTTTGTCCGTTAATTGCATCCAAGAAGATTTAGTATTCAAGCCAATTAAATCTTGTGGTAAATTTGCCTGTAATTCCTTCGTGTGATTAAGAGATTATTTCTTGAGGAATTTCGGGGCTAAACATTGCGTGTGTTATTGGGTGTAATGGGCTTGGGAAACACCAAGAGAGTATTTGAGTGACTCGAGTGTGTAATCTCCTTGTATCACTTGATCTATAGTGAAATTCGTTGCTACTCTCCATGTGGACGTAAGTCTTTACAATCAAATCACGTAAATCTGGTGTCCGATTTATTTTCTTCTTATGTCTATATTATTGTTCGATCGCTCGCATTTCGCAACAATTGTATCATAGCTAGATTTGGCTAAGTTGAAGCGAATCGATGGTGACAGAGGAAGTAAAAGTGATAATCGACAGATTTGATGGGAAGAATTTTAGTTTCTAGAAGATGCAGATTGAAGATTATCTTTACCAGATGAAACTACGCTTACCCTTATCGAGGAGAAACCAGAGTCGATGAAGTAAGCTGATTGGGATTTGCTGGATAGACAAACTATGGGTGTTATTTGGTTGACGTTGGCTTGTAATGTCGCGTTTAACATCTTGAAGGAAAAAGATCATTGCTGATTTGATGCAAGCCCTATCAAATATGTACGAGAAGCCCTCTGCGACCAACAAAGTATATTTGATGCGACGTCTGTTTAATTTGAAGATGAGCGAAGGTACGTTAGTTGCAAATCATATCAATGAATTCAATATAATTGTTAGTCAATTGAATTTAGTTGGCCGCAGCCACAACCTCTAGCCCTCCATGGCGGCATCGCAGTCGCGGCTCTCTGGGTTGCTCTTCCTCTAGCCCTCCCTTCTAGTCACAACCTTGCCGTCGCTCACGGCCCTCGCCTCCACTTCAATGCCTTCTTCAACGACCTTCGCAGTTGCAGACCTACCCTAGAAACTAACGCCTCTCGCAATTTCAGACACGCGTGTCTGAACGTGTTTAGAAGAGTTGACCTCGTGTCCAGAAGAGTTAACAATGTGTTGGAAAATCTGACACGCGTTGACCGCATGTCGAAACATGTCCAAGCGGGTCAGACACGTGTCGGGGTGTCTGACATGACACGGAAGCTTCTAGAACGTGTCGGTGCAACCTAGGTTGTAACTAGAAAAAACAATATAGATAAAAACTACAAGAAAGCGATAGCAAATATAATAACACAAAATCTTACAATTGAAGATTGCAAACCAAAAAATAAATTTGCTATAAACTCTTAAAGGAATCGAATAAGAGGCGAGGTATGGCTAATCGAATTACCTTAAGGCGATTAGTTTCAGCCAGCCGTGCCAAGCAGCTTCGTGAATTATGCCTTCCAAGATATAGCACCTCGAACCCCTTTGTATTAGCATTACACTAACATGACTCTATTTAACATTTTTCAAAACCAACACACTTAGGCCCTGTTTGGTTCAACATTTGGAATGCTCATTTAGGCTCTAAAGAGGTTTGGTCAAATGTTGTGATGTTTGGTTCATTTTTTTGAGAACTTTGGAGAGATGCAATTGCATCTCCAAGAGGGTTGAAAGGCCTTTGGGGTCCATTGGAAAGTTGCATTTTCGGAATGCAACTTCCACTGTTCATCATTGTTCATCTCCACCGGAGAGAAGCCAATCGGAGGCCGACGATTGCCGGCCAAGGGGTCGCGCGGGCCGACGATTGCCGGCCAAGGGTCGCTCGACCTTGGCGACCATCGCCCAACTCAGGCGATGACTAGGTCGCACAACCCAAGCAGTTGTCGCCTGAATCGCACGACCTAGGCAGCCGCCTGAGGTCGCGCAACCTTAGGCAGCCACGACCCCAGGGGACGACCACCTGAGGTTGCGCAACCTCAAGCGACAGCCGCCGGGGTCGCGCGACCCAAGCGGCCAGATTTGGCCATCCGGCCATCGGATCCGGCGGTCCGATGGCCGACTTCAAAAAGGAAAATAGAATTTTTTTTGTTTTTTTAATTTAATAAAAGTCATTTATAAATGCAAATTTTACCAAACGGTATTTTGGCCAAAGTTGTATTTTAATGCAAATTTTACTAAACGATATTTGCATTTTGAAAAACCCCATTCACCCAAAAGTATTTGCATTTTGGCAAATGCATTCCTCATAAGCCGAACCAAACGGGCCCTTGAGGAATATTTCAAAATAGAAAACTCAAAAGATGCTCTAGGATTGCTTCGAGGAATTCTCAATTTATTTTGAACTAAGTAGACACGTCTATTTATAGATGAGGGATACAATTGTAGAAAACTAAAAGGACATGAACTGAAGAGACATTAGTTGAGCCATTGACCCTTAATAATAATAATAATAATAATAATAATAATAATAATACATTTATAAAAAAAAGTATTATTATTATTATTAAATTTAAAAATTGCAGCAGAACGAACAGTCATGTCGAGTCATTAATCCATAATTGTAATAATTAGGACGTGATCCAAAGAGACTATGGTTACATGTGAACTGAAGAGAGATCAGAATCAATCCAACCAAGTCATGCAAAACCCTTCTCCTCGCAAGCTGGTAACTGTGCTGATTTCACGATGATGTTTCCTTGACTACTCAACCGAGGAAAAAAAACAAACGGATAGCAAGGCGCGAACTCACTCAGGCGGAGGAAAAGATTGAAACAGCTGGGGCAGTGATTGACGAATATTCACTCGTGGTATTCGGCTCCCACCCATTTGATTCATCGTCTCGTGCCATGTGCCGACCATGAACCATAACTCCAGGGTGCAATTTAAACGTTAATTACACAGAGCCCGAGTCGCCCCCTCGCGAGCGTATGTACTTTAATCGTATCGTACCGGCTTTCAAACACGAAAAGCTCTTGAAGCAGCAGCGAACGAGCAAATTTTTTTTATTTCTTTTGCTTTTCTTTCGCTCCGAAACGTCAAGTAACGAGTCAAAGGAATCGAAGGCATCTAACGAGTCAATTGAATCGAAGGCATGCTCCATTTTCTATGGGCATCTTTTACTGGCAATGGAGTGACCTTAGGTGATGGAATCCGAAACGATGACAGTGACAAGCGGAAGCAGAATTATTTTGCTATCTTGTTGCCGTCCGAGTCTCACGGCAAATCATCATCGTCATTTCTCACAACTTCTCGGGTTCACACCATGCAAAATAATAATAAAAAAAATTATTAAATCAGTATCAGTCCGAAAGATTCATCCCTAAACAGCTGTTTTACAGGTCCAGCGTTACCATCCTAAGCTTCCCTACAAGTGCTGAAAAAATGGTCGCGTCAACGGAACCGAACGTCAGGGAGACGCAACGCACGAGCGACAGGTTCATAACGCACGGAAAAGAAATAATGAAAAATTAAGAGATAATTGCGAAAAAAGCCATTGCTTGGGAAGCAAAGCTTGACTGTCTGTGACTGCGAGCAACGGTGTGAGCTTCTAAAAGCTCCTTCGTTTCCAACGCTGGTATCGATTCAAAACGACCTCCGTCTTCTTCGCTCTCCCCATCGCAGGAGAATCTCTGGTCCCTGATGCGCATTCCTCTCTTTCTCTCCGTGTCTCTCTCGCATAGCACCGAGCAATGTGAAGTGGCCGACGCCGCAGGTAATATTGAGGTTTTCCACGGCCTGCTCTATCTTTTCTTCACTTTGAGCATGAGACGATGACCTCACCAAGCGTTTCGGGTTTTTCCTGTTCTGCTGTTCTCTTTGTGGCGAGCTGTTTAGTCGAGAGGTGCAGGCTCCCGTAAGCGATAAGCTGCCGCTATTTTACGTCAGTCATGGTCAGTCAAAACTCATGGGTTGACTACCCTGTTCTTGAGCTTTCAAGTTCAGTGAACGCTCGCCTGTCCTTTCTGGCCACATCCTGAGCTGATCACCGTAACTGGGTTGAATCCAGCGGGATGAATTGTGTAGGCGCATTCTTGATTAGATGACTTTCACGATCATACGGAAGTTCCTTCCTTGGCGCTGCAGCTTTGAGAGAATAGTAAAAGATCTACAATGCTTGTGCTGACTGGCAATGCTTAGAAACTCAAATTAGAGGGTATGATCTTCATCGTCCCTTCATGCGGCCATAAATGCTAGCCGCAAGCATCGGCAGTTAGGGTGCTAAGGTGTGATATTGGTATTGGAGATTCTTGCGGTATCACTCAGTTATTTATGCAGGCTCAACTCGTTACTATGTTTGACTTAGTTATTTAACACTTGTTATGCCGGAATGGATGGGAATGTAGAAATTTGCTGTTTGTTTCATGAGAGATGGTGCCGTTTACGGGTCCATTTCCAAGGTTAGAATCGGGATTAAGAAAATTTATGAGCTGATGTGATAAACCGGAAAAGAGAAAATTTCAGCTTCGCGATCCCTTAAAAAGACTTGTCACTCTTTCACAGCAGAACTTCAGTGCTTTCACCTTTGTAGAGAAATGAAGGCAGAAAGGTTTTATGTGAATTGTGCTTCTCTATTGCAGCCTGAAGACATAAAGCTTCCGCAACCATTTGTTGAGAAACCAAACTGAGACAAAATGAAGCAGAGACAGGAATCGCCAAAACCCATGGGGGAAGAAGATGTTTACACGAAAGATGGAACGGTGAACTACAAAGGCGACCCTGCTGACAAAAGGAAAACTGGAACATGGAAGGCCTGCCCCTTTATTCTAGGTAACTCCACACGACCACTTTCTTAAAGAGTTTAACTGAACCTTATTCACGGAAAGAAGATGCTTATGGTATCTATGTCTTATTAATAGGCAACGAATGCTGTGAAAGGCTGGCATACTATGGCATGAGCTCCAATCTGGTGCTTTACTTCAAGTTCCACTTACATCAACACAGTACAACCACTACTAACAATGTAACGAACTGGGGAGGAACGTGCTACATCACTCCTTTGATTGGAGCTTTTCTCGCTGATGCCTATCTAGGGAGATATTGGACTATAGCATGCTTCTCAATTATCTACGTTTTCGTAAGTCACGTTTACATATTATTCCTCATCTGAGTACTTGATAATCAACCTGTGCAGTTTGTGCTGCACAAATGAAGGGTTCCGCATTTCTCTGTTGAACATTCACAAATTTAGCATACTGACTAGAACTGATAGCATACTTTTACAATCAATCAAGATTCAGCAAGCTTGACTTATTATATCATTATACACAGGGGTTGACACTGCTGACGCTCTCAGCATCAGTTTCGGGACTAAAGCCGAGCTGTACAGGGAAAGATAATTGCCACGCTACAAATATCCAAAGTGCAGTGTGCTTTATAGCACTCTATCTCATAGCCCTAGGGACTGGAGGGATCGAGCCTTGTGTCTCATCCTACGGAGCCGATCAATTTGATGATGCTGACGAGGCTGAGAAGAAACGCAAGGGTTCTTTCTTCAACTGGTTCTATCTCTCAATCAATATAGGCGCACTCATTGCAGGCTCTGTTTTGGTCTATGTACAAGAAAATGTGGGTTGGGCATTGGGTTTTGGCATTCCAGCAGCCGCTATGGCAATTGCAGTAGCTACTTTCTTTTCGGGCACGCACCTTTATCGTAACCAAAACCCCGGAGGGAGCCCCCTCACACGCCTCTGTCAAGTGGTGGTGGCATCCTTCAGAAAATATCGAGTGGAAGTACCAGCTGACAAGTCTCTACTGCATGAGACTGCAGATGCCGAGTCTGCTATCAAAGGAAGCCGCAAACTTGATCATACCCAAGATTTGAGGTTAGTGCTTCAATTTGCATGTGTGATTGCTCTGTTCAACCATGCTTAGATCAGGATTCCTCCATTTATTCAGGTTAAATTAGTCACTCACCAGAGTCAGTTGAAAGTGAGCAGACGGAACATATTTGTTAGTCTTGCAGCACATATTGGATCAATTGCATGATTGTTTGTTCCAAGGTTATACTGCTGTTTATTTGAGACAGTTAGGATACAAATATTACTAACTCTGATCACACAGAATAAAAAAAATAAAAAAAAAAATCGTGGATCAGCAATCCTCAAGAGAGTTGCTATATTCATCAAATTCATAATATTGAAATTTTATTTCTGAATTTGCTGCACTTTGTGAGTTGAACCTTTACAGTTTTATTATGTTAGGATGCTTTACATTTCAAGAAATCCTTCAGCACACTCGCTTGTCCTAAGTTTCTTTGCATTTTCTAAATCTGCAGTTTCTTTGACAAAGGTGCTGTGGAAACACAAACCGATCACATTAAAGAACTCGTGAATCCATGGAGGCTGTGCACCGTCACCCAAGTGGAGGAGCTTAAGGCGATCATACGGCTGCTTCCTGTATGGGCCACCGGAATCGTCTTTGCCACTGTGTACAACCAGATGGGTACCTTGTTTGTTTTACAAGGCTCTACTATGGACCCTCATGTTGGAAACTCTAGCTTCAAAATTCCAGCAGCCTCTCTCTCTATCTTTGACACCCTCAGCGTCACATTCTGGGTCCCAGTATACGACCGCATCATTGTTCCAGTGGCAAGGAGATTCACGGGTCACAAAAGTGGTTTGACCCAACTGCAGAGAATGGGGATTGGCCTCTTCATATCCATCTTCGCCATGATATCGGCAGCAATACTGGAGGTCGTTAGACTTAAGATGGTAAGGAGGCATGACTACTACGATCACAAGTACGTACCGATGTCGATATTCTGGCAGGTCCCCCAGTACTTCCTCATCGGTTGTGCAGAAGTGTTCACGTTCATTGGCCAATTGGAGTTTTTCTATGAGCAAGCGCCCGATGCCATGAGGAGCATGTGCTCCGCTCTCTCGCTTACCACAGATGCACTCGGAAACTACTTGAGCTCACTCCTTGTAACTATTGTCACAAGAATTAGTACAAGACACGGGAAACTGGGATGGATACCGGACAATCTGAACTACGGTCACCTCCATTACTTCTTTTGGCTCTTGGCAGTCCTCAGCGTGATCAACTTGGGAGCTTTTCTCTTGGTAGCGAGGTGGTACACATATAAGAAGGCGGTGGGGACACTCCGCTGAAAGTGCAGGTCTCTTCCAGCCTTATAACTTGTTTCCACAGTGACCGCAGTTTGTCTGTGACTTTGGCCGATGTCTGAGTTTCTACTTTCTATCATGTGCATGAAAAAACAGTTCTGTGCAGGTTATCAATTGCTTCGTTGTGTCATTGTACAATTTAAGAATCAATATGGAAGTGAAAGTTAAAAGTATAGCGCAATCTATTTCTTCGGGTTTGCTTTTCATGTCCGATTGAGCTTAAAGTGCCATGCAAAAATTGCTCCTCCTGCAAACGTAGTTGTTCAGCCTTTTTTATGCTTCACGTAAGTTGGGTTCATGACTCAACAACAATTCAGTGGTGGGCAGTGTGACGGCGGATTAACCCAAAAAACGACGACACGAAAGCACGATCCGATTGTCCTGGACGAGAAGACCTGGTGCACCTTGGATCAGATTAGAGGATATTTCCTCCTATTATTTTTTTCACAGAAATCATAAACAGCTTCCCCAATTCTCAACTCCGCATTTGCTTAAGCCAAAGACGATAGACCGTCAATTTGTTTTTTTCCTCCCACCTTTACACATCGTCGATTTGTTCTTATTTTTGGTCCACACATTGCATACGTAGCAAATTCATTTTTGACTGGGCTTGGGTGGGGTCAGATGGTGGGCAGTGTGACGGTGAATGAGGATTGAACCCAAAAACGATGACACGAAAGCACGATCAGATTGTCCTGGACGAAAAGACCTGGTGCACCTTGGATCAGATTAGAGGATATTTCCTCCTATTATTTTTTTCACAGAAATCATAAACAGCTTCCCCAATTCTCAACTCCGCATTTGCTTAAGCCAAAGACGATAGACCGTCAATTTGTTTTTTTCCTCCCACCTTTACACATCGTCGATTTGTTCTTATTTTTGGGTGCATACGTAGCAATATTCATTTTTTCACAGTAAATTAAATAGCTTCCCAATTCTCAACTCCGCATTTGCTTAAGCCGCTTAAGCCAAAGACGATAGACCGTCAATTTGTTTTTCCTCCCACCTTTTGCATATCATCGATTTGTTTTTATTTTTGGTCTACACATTTAGACGAGGGCAGGGCAATGGTGCAACGCCTGAGCGACGCACAAGAGGGCCAGTGGCAAGGCTCAGTAGCAAGCTACTGCAGCGCCTCTCCCTGGAAAAATTAATTTAATATCCCACGTTTCAGATATTAAACTCATAAGAACAGATACTACACTTGACCTTAGCCAAAAGGCCGAGAAAGGTATGCTTTGCTCTACTGTCCAAGCCTCCGCTTTTGTCCCCTCTTCTGGTCCGTGATGCTTCTCACATTCCTATGTAGGACTCCTTTTCAATGTTTCTCTTCGCAAAAAGGAAGAAAGAACGATGGCAGACTTGGAAGACTCCTGAAAACCTCCAGTGGAGTTGGTCCGTGATGCTTCTCGCATTCCTATATGGGACTCCTTTTCACTGTTTCTCTTCGCAAAAAAGAAGAAAAAACGATGGCAGACTTGGAAGATTCCTGAAAACCAGTAGAGTTGAGATAATGGACAATTAAGACAGAACAGTAGGTGGTTCAGATATAGCAGCATGCCGATTTTGGTTGAGAGTTCAAATCCCATCCTTGTAAAGAGAGTTTCAGCAGTCACTTGTCTTAAAGAAAGCAATTGATCTGTGCAGTGTTTGTCAGTTGGTGGCGACTGAACACCAATCCATTTACTTATGATGAGGCAGAGAACGAGTAAAAACTCGAAAACTAGAAACGCAAGGCTTGGTGTGAAGCGAGAATCCAGCAGTCCTTTCACTCTTGCTTTTTGGTTGTCACCCATGCGAAAGAGCCCAAAGATGATTAGGTACCCCTCTTAATATGAATAGGCAAAGCCTGTTAAACTGAATCGGAGTTCGTTCATCTTGTATTAACGAGGACAGCGGTTGCAAGAAAGAGGTGCTCCCTAGCTTATGCATTTTGAAGCACAAACCGATACAGTAGTCACGTTGCTTCGAAGCTAACAGTCCGGTTTTCGAGCCTGAAATTTCCGAGGATTGCTAGCACACAGATGCAGGGTTCTCTGTTGAAAGGCTCAATTATGCTCCTATTTTATCTTCCTCCGAGAGGTTGCCACAGGTGTAGACGACTTCTCAGCAAGGAAGACCTCCATAAATGGGCTCTCTGTGGTTTAAAAGGCCTTACAGCTTGAAGACGCTTGAATAATGTTTTACGACTTAAGAGACATTTCTGCCACCTTATGCTATTTCTACATCCCTTTGCTACTATCCACAAGGGGTCTAAACCTGTCTCTGAATTCTCAAGGTTGGCTTATACCCACGAGGGAAGAAGCATGCGCTTGTGTTTTTAAGCTTGTGCTTTTAGGAACTCTCAGACGTTTATAGGATTCTGATTGTTGTCATCAGTTGTTTCCGATACTTTTTGACGAAGGTATGTCCGACAAAGTCTTCTGTGGTTTATGCTCTTGCCACCCTTGCCATTCCAGAGTCCTCTATCAATCCAGAGAAGGAGAGTGTTGAAACTACTCTCCATGCTCAGGTACTGGTCCAATGATTTTCGCGAGCACCTATTTTTCATGAACAGTTTTTTAGACTATATTTTAGGAGCCTCCTCAGTTGAAGAAGCCCCTCCAAAAATAGGCGTATGCCATTGAGCGTGGCGAGCACACGGTATTCTTTAGTAAAAGGCGAAAGAATAGTTCGCTCTGTGCTCACCACATGGCTGCGTGATTTTTTTACTGATACGACCTCGTGTTTTTATGACTGGCTTTGTTGCAATGTCCAAGCCTCTTTTCCTATGTGGGACGTTCAAATTGTTCGTATTGCCACCGCTGGTGGAATCATCTTGGAATATTGGAGAAAAGCACTTCATCCAATTAACTTATATCAGAACCTATCGGGTCCTTTTCGGTTTCTCAAATAAGAGCTAAGATCAGAAACCATGGTGGTAAATCGACAAGATCATATTGACAATGAGTATAGGAAACGAAATGGGGGTCTCCCTTTGCTTCGAGTGAGGTTTGCGTGTTCAGAAACACAGAGCCTTCAGACCCAAGATGAGTCCTCAACTTTCAGAGAAGAGATTTGAGTGTAGAATAAAGCTGTAAAATCTAAAGGTGGGCCTCCATGTGAGTTTGCACGGTGTTCAGATCAGGAGAAGAAACTCGGTTTCTTGCTGCAGTCAAGATTTGCAAGAGACTTAAGGAACTAGAAAATCAACTGAATTGTATCCAGAACCTCCTCCGTCAATAAATTCTGGACAAGTGTTGCAGAAGCTCTTCCAAGAGTGGTATGGAGTCAGATACAATAGAATTCACATGAAGCGTGGTTAAAGAGCTGAACTTCTATATGTTGGAGACGGTTTTGTCATCTCACATCATCTCTACATGCCCCAGCTACTCCAAAATTGGGACAAACCTGATGTTTACACGCAAAAGTTGTGCTCACTCATCATCACATCGCAGTCTCCAAATTTTAATATTCAATGAATCAAAACTAATACTCCATTACAATTTCCTATGGACTTTGCTGTTTGAAATTCAGGGCCCATAGCTAAAGTTTGCTCAATTTCTATTGAAGGTTTGTGCTGCATCAAATAGTAGAGTTTGTGGAAGAAAACAAAAAAGTAGTCCAGAGGCAATGCACAGTGCGGAGATATCTAATCTGAAAGCAAACTTGGTGCCACTAGTCCATTCTCAAGTTTCTGTGAAAGTGTCCATACATACGAAGAGATGACGGAGCTTGCACATATTCGAACCAGATTTGCATTCATTTGAAAGGTGAAACAACATCTGCAGTGTCATGAACCATTGCAAGGAAAGCATGTGTGCTGCCCCAACAACACGGCCTTATTGGCCTTATGGGACATTCGAATAGTTACAGACATACAGCCTATATTACTTTTTCCAATGGCCTAGCTGTACTCTCTTCATCTTAAAATCTCCCTCGAGAAATTTCCATTTCCATGAAATCATGAATATCAATGGGCCAAGATCCTTCCCTGCCTTCTGGTGCAATTTTTTCTGGTTTCATGTTGACAGATTAAACATGTGGCTGAAATCTCCTGTTCTCCTTGATGAGATTTCAATTCACCCTTGATTCTCTGTTGAATACTTACCACTTTGTTAAACGTTTCTACATTAAAACGTTTCTGCAGTTCCCTAGGTGCAGAACTCAACCATTTACAAAATGCCAGCCCCAGGCAACACTGGAAATGAAGCGTCTGTAATCAACCTGCGATCTGTAAAGGATAAAAATACAAGTGATGCAAGTGAATACTCGAAATATGGCTCTGACTCTGCAAATGAAAGTGAGGACATTGCTCCAGACCAAGGGATCATTTCCAGCTGCTACGCATCGAAAGCTTTCAAAGCACAAGATGTGGGAAAAGTCCAGGAACTCCAGGCTCAATCCTGTGAAGGAGTTGATGAACGTTTGAAGTCTTTGAAACATTCTTTCTCAGCACCATGATGAAGCTCACGCGTCAACTCCTTTGACTTTTGTAGGTTCTGATTAGGCAGAGGAATTGTCTACTAATCACAAGAAGATATATTCCATTGTTGCCCTGAATTTCTCATGCTTGCTATCCTAAGAGAACCTGGAAGAGATGGGTTCTCCGGTAGACAAGCTCGCAAGCAATCCATTCTTGACTGTTCAGTGACTGCCTAAGTTGAAGTCGACAGAAGAAATCCTAGATTGCCAAGCAGCCTAACAAAATTTTCAGAGATCTTCAGGCCAAGAAGGACAAGTATTTGTTAGTTGAGGAAGAGTCGAGTGAGCTGAAGAAGAGAGGAGGGAATCTGCAGTCTCATATAGATTCCAAGTCGTCGGTTGCGTAAGAAATGTATGAACAAATTCTCAGCTCCAATCTAGGTGAGCCAAATTTGTTAGTTGCCTCAAGTTGCACAAGGCGGCAATAGCTCGGATGATCTCTGAGCAGAAAATCGGGGCAGACTTGATGTCCGCGAGACATTCAGACTGCCACTGCTGACATCCCGGGATTAAAACTGAAGAAGAGAACTTCTGCCAACCGAGTGGGCTGAAATCCTCGATAAGTATGCGCTGCTCAAAGGCTTTTCCTTGGAGAAATTTGTCTGAAGTTCAAATTTATGACGTGGAAATGTGTCCCAGTTTCTACTGCATAGTTTCGGCGTGTCAGAATCTGTCACAAAGGCGTCGAAACCCAGCCAACTATCTCATGCGCGTTGTTTATTAGATTCACTGTATTGTGCGAAATATTTAGCAGCATAGCATGAACGTTTTTGAATAATGACAGCAATGGAAAATAACATAGTAAAGACAATAGACCCGTCAATTAAGTAAACAAACGACTAGAGCAACAAATTCATTTAAACTGGGATTTAACGGGGTGCGCCAGGCAAGGGCAGCAGTGCAACGCCCGAGCGACGCGTGAGAGGCCCCGTAGCAAGCTACTGTGACGGCCTCTCCCCCTAAAAAAATTAATTTAATATCATGTGGACCGATGGCCCACGTATCAGATATTAAACTGATAAGAACAGATACTACACTTGATCTTAGCCAAAAGGCCGAGAAAGGTATGCTTTCCTTAGTTGCCTCACCTTGTCTTTTGTCCCCAGCTCTGGTCCGTGATTCTTTCTGATGCACGATGTGGGACTCTATTTCACTGTTTCTCTCCCCCAGAAAGAAGAACAGTAGCAGACTTGGAAGACTCATGAAAACCTCCTCCGTTAGACTTATCAAATAAACGTTATTATTTCATCGAAATCTAATCCAAACCAGGTCATCAGTGGAGTTGAGACGAGAGGATCGAAACAGAACATGCTTCGGAGATGGTAGCATACTGATTTTGGTTCGGAATTCGGACCCCATCATTGGAAGAAAGATTTTGCAATCGCTTGGCTTAGAAGAGCAATCGATCTGCATTGTTTGTTAGTTGGTCACAATTGAACATTAATCCATCTACTCACAATGAGGCAGAGGACAGAGGGAAAACTCGGAAACTAGAAACGCAAGGCCTGGCTTGAAGCAAGAACCTATGGTCCTATTACTCCTGCTCTTTGTTGTTCATTCTTTTCTATTAGGACAGCAGCTGCAAGAAACAATTGCTCCATATGTTCTACATTTTAAAGCCCGAACTGGTCCAGTTTTTTAGCCTAAATTTATGAGGATCACAAGTGCACGGTCACAGTTCTTTAGAGAAAGGCAAATGGACATGTAGAGATGGTCACATACTTCTTTTCCTCTTAGCCCGACATTGCCACAGTTGTTGGCTACCTTTTTCAGAAAGGAAAAACTCCATAAATAGGCTCTCTCGAGTTTTAAGCTCTTGCAAACTCCAAGATAGTCACATATATAACCTGTTAGTCAAGAGGGTATCATTTGGTGCTCAGCAGCGCTGGGGTTCTGACATGGTCGAACATGGTTGCTTGAACACTGATTAAGACTTAAGACTAATTCAACAACAGGGCAATGGACTTAAGGAACTGAATCCATAACCTGAAAACTTCGAATGAATTGTGAGCATGCTGGTATGTCAGGGTGGAAATCTATTGCATAGCTCAGTATCTGATGCTAGTGACCTCGTTCGGAATTCATAGCGAATGGAAATAGCGTGGGCAGTGGGCACGGCTCCCTAAGATGCTGAATCGGTCTTTTTTAGAATGGAAACGAGATTCTTCTTTTCCTGCTCCACAGCAACAGCAAAACATACCTACCCTTTTTAAGAGATCGAAGAGTCGGCGGGTTCACTAAGAAGTAGAAAAGGGGATCAGTCTGCAATGGGTTCGGCTTCAGGAGAGGGTTGCTACGAATCTGTTGACACAACCTGCAATGGCTACAAAGTTAACTTCAACTCTATTTTAGGAGCTCCCCCAGTTGAGGAACTCCTCCAGAAATAGAGCACGCGGTATTCTTTAGTAAAAGGCGAAAGAACAGGTCGCTCTGAGTTCATCACGTGGCTGCGTGATCCATCCCATGGCACGGCCTCATCTTTTGTGACTTGCCTTGCTACCCATGTTCTTCCCTTTCATCCTGTCTGGGATGTTTCATAAGAAGAGAACTGGGGCGGGCTCTTTTAGGTCCATCAAATTAACTTCTATTGGAACACAATGAAGCGAGGAATGAAGTGCTCGGCACGAGCGGAATCGGGCCAAGCTCTCACGTTTCCCATCCCCGCCCCATGAGACTGCTCTTTACCCCATCACCACCCCATGCCTCACGTCGGGCGGGGCGGGGATAGGGCGCATCCGTGAGAAAAAGATTTTCATTAATTCTTTTTGAAATAATATATCAAAAACTAACTATTGTTTAATTTTCAAAATAATTATAAATTATTTTACTTTGAACTCATTTGCATTAGAAATTATTAAAAAAAAAAACGCAATTTCATGAATAACGCTACTTATCTATATCAACGTGTTTGTAATAGGTTATGGAACACAAATACTTATAGTTTTGATATATTAATTGTACTTTATATTTTTTTAAAAATATACAGAAGGGGCAGATTATCGGGGTTGGGGCAGGCCCCTCTGAATGCCCTCTGCTACTCTCCAGTCTCCATGAAGGGCTTAACTTAATGTCTGTGCACTAAAGGTTAGGTTATGACCACGAGGGAAGAAGCACGCGAGTAGGTGTGGTTCAAGAAAAGAATAGAAAAAAATAAAGTTTTAAAATTACATTGTAAATGTTTGGGAAAATGATATCAGCAATATGATAACTTTTGTACAGAATTCATTTTGGTATAATAACATTTTGAGAGATCATTAAATATCAGAATTTTTACAAAAAGTTCCTCTAAGTTGAATTTGCGATTTCTCCTACTTGAAAAATCCTAAATAACACTAATTTAATGCTAAATCGTGCGAATGGTTCATTGGAGAGATTGGAGAGATTGGAGAGATGATGACTGCAGAAATGTTTCGAAACGATGCGGTTTAAGCACTCCATCTTCCATCGAATATAGGGATTCGGAGCTAAATTAAGTTGCAATTTAATCCCTAGCCCCACTTGCGATTTCCCTCTTCCTTTTGCCACCATCGCCCTGATCATTTCAATTCTCTCTCCCACCACAACCCACCTTAACGTCAGACCTCCAGGCGATGGTCATGTTCAATTTCACCAGCGGCTTGGCTACCGCAGGATGAGACGGGGCCCCTCACGGGTGAACAATTCATTCAGAGTCGAAACTCGAATCTGGGTTTAAGGATTGGTTTATGGAGCAAAGCGAGTCTAATTTCTCAATCACTAGCATATTTACGTTGTCAAAAGATGTCATTTCAATTATACCTTGAGTGTTAACATTTCCAGCAAGTCACATTGGATTATTTATTCTAAATAATATCACATGTATTTTTATTCCAATGAAGCGAGTGATTGATGTCACTTGAAAATGATCAATTTTTAGAAATTATTATCTATTATTATTATTATTATTATTATTATTATTATTATTATTATTATTATTATTATTATTATCTTCTCAATTTTTGAACATTTTTATGGGCCTTTATATCCTAGTAAAAGCGACAAACATCGAAATGGTTTGAGATGATAGATGGGTTGATCTAGGTCATCTATTGGAGCCCATCTTAACGTACAGTCCGAATTTGTTCCTCAATTCCTTGCATACAAAAGGCCCAAATCTAACTCTATCAAGTATGGCTGTGTTTGGTAATGCTCTTGGGAATATGTGTTTTACATTCTTTTATTCCCAAGACCAGAAATAGAACAAAAACGCATTTGGTAAGTTTTTGTTCTTGGGAACAATTAGTGTTTTTGTTCATTTGTTCCCAAAAGCAAAAATAGAATATAAATGCGTTTGGTAATTTTTTTGTTCTTGAGAATAAATTTGTTTTGGGAAATGATTTGGAATAGAAACAATAAACCAAAAAAAAAAAAGAATTATTTCTTGTTCTTGAGAACAAGAATCAAAAAATGAAAATCAAGCTTTTTTTCCTTTTCCTTTTTTTTTCTTTCTCTTCCTCTCTTCTTCCCCTAATTGGTTATCGGCCTTGGCGTCGGCTGGCAACCGACCAAACAAGGCTCAACAATCTCACAAGACCCTCATTGGCCTTTGACAAGGTCACCCCTAGCTTGTTGGCCATCGGCGAGGCTCGCCTATGTCTCGATTTGGAGAGGCTAAGCCTCCCCCAACTATCACGAGCCTCATCATGGCTGGGTGACTTCGACCTCACAGTGACTGGGTGAAGCTCAACCTCGCCTTGGCTTGGCGAGGTCGCCTCATCCAATCAAGGTGAGGCTCCCCTAAGGCCGGCGGCCGACTGAAGGAAGGAGAAGAAAAAAAAAAGAAAAGAAATTGTTTGAAAATTATTGATAAATTAAAAGAAATTCTAAGTCACAAAAATATATGAGGTCGTACCAAATGCATTTCTCTTCTAAGAATATAAATTTGTGTAATTATCAAACGTGTTCAAATGCTTAAAAACTATTTTCGGGAATAGAAATAGAAAAAAATATTTCTAAAAAAAAGTTTTTCCTAGAGCAAAGACACGCCAAACTCATTTCTTGATATTACTATTTTATGTGAGCCCCAATTGGTAGGTCCAATTTTGCTGTCAACTCATCACAAAATATCAAATCCGCACGATGTTACGATTTTATCTAGTTACTGTCTTGAACCCTACTGTGGAAAAGCGAATTTACAATCCATTAAAACCCTTCAACTGATTTCATTATCCTTACGAAATCGTAGTTTAATGAGCAAAAATTCCAAAATAGCTAATTTAGGATCTTAGAGAAAGTTCCGTCGGCCGGGTCGGGTGAGGTTGTTTTTGTGATGGGCGGGCTTGAGAAGGAGCCATGAACTGTGGGACACTCACCATTACAAGACACTCCAAATGCTCATTTTATAACGAGAACAGAACACTCAGCACAAATGAAACACGAGAAGCACGGACAGATCACGCACCAGTCATTCGGATTCTTCGCTTCATCGTCATGATGCTGCTTGGCTCCCGCGAGTACCCAAGTATCATTCACCAGCACACAGAGACAGAGAGTCAGAGACCCAGAGGGCCCGCCTAAAAAGCCTTGTGGGTCACCTCTTTTGTGACTTATTTTACTTCCCAAAAGCAAAAGTTAAATTTGGGGTGTCCGGCAGTCGACAAAATAATTAAACTTATTCCATTATTGTACCCCCCAAGATGCCGTGGAAGCTTTTCCTTGTGCCAAGGATGAGCAGTTCGATCTCATCCGCATCATCTCGTATAGTTACCGAGTTGTTTCGACCGTGATTGACGAATCTGCTTGGCATGTCAGGAATTATCATCTCCCATTTCATCTTAAGGCTGTCTTAAAACTGTTCTCTGTCCTTGAGATTTTGCGCAGGTACAAAGGCAAGAACGCGTATCACGGAGCAGTTGCAACGCGTGACCTAGCGACGTGATGTAATTGACTGGAGAGATCCTTCTTGTATACTTTCCGTAATAACTGAGGTGTGAAAAAGAGCACGTACTAATTGGCTTTGATGATACCGCGTCGGCATTTCATGTCTTCCAAAACTTCATGATAGAAGGTCCTTTGGACATTTAGAAACATTTAATGAACGAGAGACATGGAAGGGCACGCAATGATACATTAGCCGGCCCACAGGAAGATTAGATGATGTCCCACAAGCGAGAGAATGGCCATTTGCCCTCGGCATCAAATCGATCGCATCCCAAAATTATCGCCGTGACACGACCTTGGAAAGAACGATGATTACGCCTCAACTTAACGCGGCTTGCTAAAGGTTGGAAAAAAGCAGTAACTTGGCCATCTTTTCAATTCTTTTCTCCTGTCAGTTCAGCTTCTGTGTCCCAATAATTACAGACAATAACCGCAAATGTAGAATCGAAGCAAATGGTTTCCCTAGTCAGTAAAAGTAAAATTGTTCGAGGCACTGTCTCTGGAAAGCGGGAGGATTAAGTTTCCATCTCCGCGTCTTATCTTTGCTATTCTTGAACCAGTCAAAGCCCTGTAAACTTGGTACGCGACCATTGACTTTGGCTGCGCATGTTAAAATTCCTTTTTCTTAATTTCTCTCGTTTTTCTGCGTTCTCGTAAAAGTTTAAAACATAAATCCATTTAATAACACAATTTAATTTTCTATTTAAAAACAGATTTTATTCCGGAAATAGATTTGAAGAAGAAATCGAAGCTAAAATTTTTAACTTCTTAGTTTTAGAAATAGAAATTGAGAAATCAATTTACGGCGTAAATCAATTTGTTTTTAAATTTTGTCATGCGCACCCTTTGACACTGGTGTTTTAAATCTAGATCGGATGGACTGACTCGATCGGTTGAATTGTGAAGCAGATCATGCTCCGATTTGATCTTGCTCATTTCCCCAAATTAGGCCGGAGTCAGACGCTAATTAGTTCAATTGGTCATTGGCTTGATCTCTGTGATAGTTCGACCGCTATATTAGCGAATTGAATCCTCAATCACGTGAGCTGCTCATTTGAAGTTCTAATTAAATGGGTAAAAGTAATTCATGTTTTACATATTTTGTCTTTTTTTTTCCTGAATAGGTCTTGCTAACAAGTGTCCTAATAGTACTTATTAAGCATATTCTATGAAGAATACTTCTAAAATTTCAATGCAACATAAGAAAAGTTATGTTGAAAACTATAAATTTTATCCACAACATAATGAAAAGTTTTTTTTTTTTTCAATTATTATGCCATACCATGATTATTTTTTTATCACTTGAGTAGCAACTTTTTAAGAATGTTTATCACGAGTGCTATTCCATGTTGGATTTTTGGCACTTGGATGAACATTTATTAAAAATCACGGCACACAAGTGATTGATCTAAAGTTATGGCATTTAAATGAACATTTTTTTTTAGAGATCTTGGCATTTAAGGCCCTACATGGTAATGTTATTTTTTTTTTGTTTATGAACAAAAAAAGAACATAAACGCGTTTGTTTGCGTTTTTATTCAAAATTTGTTTTTTTTTTTGTTTTTGAAACAAAATTGGAACGAAAATGAGAAACAAAAAAAGTTATTTTTTTTTTGTTTCAGAAACACTTTTGAAGAACATTTTTTTCTCTCTCTCTTCTCTTTTCTTCTTCTTTTTCTTTTTTCGCCGCCTCGGCCATGGTGGCCGACCGTCGAGGGCCGGCGACACCGTCAAGGGATCTTGGCATTTAAGTTGCCTAGCGAGAAAAGGTCATAACAAAAAAGAAAAAAAAAGAAAAAAGAAAAAAGAAAGGAAAAAAGGAAAAATAAAATAAAAATATTAAAAAATTAAAAGAAACAAAAAAAGAATATAAATTTACCAAATGTGTTTATATTCATTTTTTGTAGATGTAATCTTATTCTAGTAAAAAATTATTACCGAAACATAAATAGTTTTTTTTATTCCTTAGAATAATTTTTAAATGTTACCAAACTCATAGAAAAGGTCATAACACTCGTGGTGTTCTTATCCCAAGCATTTGTAGATGTAATCTTATTCCTTTTACTAGCAAGCTATGTAACTCACTGACCCGACAGTCAAACCGATTGATCGGTGACTTGGAAGTGAGATTCGCTCTTTGATCAATCTGACTTTGCCTATCAGCACAATTCACCTATGCCATCGACCCATTGCCATTCCAACTTGTCACCTTGTTCAAGCACATCCGGTTTGTGGCTTGATCCATGTCCAACGCAAGTGCAAGGCCACAACCTGTGCTAGACCAATGCATCAATTTAGGGCGGTGACACTACTCCATCTAAGTGCAGTCATCTTTCGACTACTAAGCCAATCCCTAATGGTCTAATCAATCAATCATCCGTTTTGATTCACGCCTATCCAATAGCCCTCCAACCACCATTCTCTCTAAATTAAACCACCAATAAACTTGACAACGTCCCACCGCCCCGAATCAGCCAGTTTTACCGCATCAACAACAAACCACCTTCTTATCATTGCAGCTACCGACAACACCGCGACTCGGGAAATCCAACGGGCATATGCTTCAGCAAAATCACCTTCCATCGGATCCGAAAAACCAAACAAAGGCGAGGGGGACTGAACCGCAAATCTGGCCTCTCCCGGGCCACGAGGATAATTAGTTTTCTGCATTGCTCATGTGATGTTATCTGGCCGTAAACGACGGGGGGAGATTTGTCGCTGCTGTGAAAAAGAACGAATCTAGACCGAACATCGATCTGAGCATCCGCGTCACGTTCACGAGTCGCCCGCAGTTGCTACGTCAAAAGCAAATGTCGGGATGCGAAGGGGGACGGTAACTGGACAAAGTCGCGTGTTTTAACCCCTGCGCGGACGATGAACGAGAGGCCGAGGTGGTCCGCACGGTGCGAGGCTTTGGATTCTCTTCGGATTACGTGAAATTCAGAAGACATGGAAGCGGAAATTGTCGCCAGGGTGGGAAACTTTGCACGTGTGGGCACCCGCACGTCCCTGACACGTCCGAAGATTAAGTTTAGTTTCTCTTGAAATAATATGGATAATCCGCCCGTTAATGTATTTGCATTATAAAGTCGGATTTGAATAATTAAAAATCTTGATTTCACGTGAGTTTCGTCACATGCGATGGAATAAATCTGTCTTGGTGAGATTGATCGAACATGTTATTCGTGAAATATGCATCTCATCCCGCTGAGCACGTTGTATGTTGTGATTAATATGGATGAAGTGGCGCATTAAGTACGTTGGAAGTATATTTGACCATTGTTTTTCGCTCGGTAATTTAATTTTTGGTTGGAGTAGTGTGAAAAGCAAGCGCAATTACACCTCTCTCTCTCTTTCTCTTGTGATTGGAAAGGGAGAAAGCCTGGACCGACACAGCTAGGCTAGGCCGAAAGGTAGGGTGAAGCTTCCAAGCGTGTTTTATTCATTTTTTCTTCGGGCTGGTCCATGCTTTGGGACCTAAGATGCTTAGGCCGGAAATGACCCGCACATAGCTCGGAGTATCTAAAAAATAGATATATATATGAAAGAAAAACAAGAAAATAAAATAAAAAATAAAAATATATATATATATATATTAAAGACACAAAAAGAAAAAAAATAACATTATTTATTTATTTATTTATTCTCTAAACACTATAAGAAGGTCATGAACTCGTCAAAAAATATAATTAAAAATCGAATGAACAAGAAAGCGATTTTCTTTTTGGGACGAAAATGACCTCAAATGCCTTATTCGGATAGGTTCAAAGTTCATTTTTAAGTAATCTAGCTCTCAAGAGAAATTAACACAGATTTCTCACAATAGCCTTACAATGTCTTGATTGAAGCTACAACTACTTTTTGCAAGTGTTGAATGGGGATGTGTCCACATGATCGAGAATTTTGCAAGGACAAATTGTGTTATTGTAGCTTATTGGCATATTGTGGAAAATGCTCTTTCACACTGAAGGTTAGCTTCCCAGTTTAGCTTTGAACTCATAATCTCGTGAGAAGCCAGATGGTGCTGGTCTTCACCATTTTATTGCATTCAGCAATATGTAATATAAGAACTTGATATGTAGGCGGCATTTTATATTATATATGTCTAAACTCTTGATTTATCAATAATGTAATCAAGCCTTAAATTTTTTATTGATAAGTGTAATGGTCCTGTCAATTTGTTTGATCGGTACAAATACTCAAGACTTTTTTCCGTAAGGTGCACTGGCGATTATTAAATCTAAAGCAGAAAGTACCACGAGCCTTCTGTGTACTCAATTTTGGCGCGCTTCGTATATAATAATGCCATACATTATTCTGCAACAGGGCTTTAATTGCGAATTCTTAATGGGGGAGGAGGATGCCAATCTGCCACGAAGTTGCGTTACACCTACTCCTCTAACCTTTATTTTTCCATTCCATGACATGCCCCCACCACTCTCCCCCTTTACATTCTATCTTTTTCCTTCTTTTTTCCTTCCCTTTACTCTGTGCTTCCCCCTTTCTTCTTCCATCATTCACTTTACACCTCTCTCTCTCTCTCTCTCTCTCTCTCTCTCATGACGTGAACACAGCTCAGAGTTCGGGAGTTGCAACTTGCAGCGACTTGCCGACCACATGAAAAGCTGAAACTTCAGTCCCCCTGCGACCATGGCGAGCTCCGGATCATCACCCTCGTCGTCCTTCTTCGGCAAGTTCCGCTCTCTCCTCCTTCTCCTCCTCCTCCACCTCGGCTGCTTCATCTTCTCCTCCTCCTCCTCCTCCGTTTCCGCCGCCTCCACGACCATCAAGAAACGCAAAGCCTCTCCGACCGCCTCCCACTTCAAGCCCCGCAAAGCTCTCTCTTCCTCCTGGTCTTACCTCAAGGGCATCCTCATCTCCAAGCCCCGAGCGTCTCACCCTCCAACGCCCTCTCTCACCTCCGCCCGAAACTCCCAACGATCCATAACCTCCCTCGTCCCGCCGGCGGAAGCTCACGCCCTCGCGGAGCTCACCTCGACCCCACCTCGCGAGAAGCCCTGGCCGGGGACCCTCCTTCAAGAGGAGCCTGACCACGCCGACCTGTTCTTCCCCCTCCGCAACGACGCGATCTTCCCGTGCACGTCCTGTGGCGAGGTCTTCCAGAAGCCGCAGCTCCTTGAGCAGCATCACGCAACGCGGCATGCAGTGTCGGAGCTCATCGGCGAGGACTCCGGCCGCAACATTGTTCAGATCATATTCCAGACCGGGTGGCCCGCAGGCAAGAGACTGAGGGTACTCCGGATCCTGAAGATCCACCATGGACCGAGGACACTGTCGCGGTTCGAGGAGTACCGCGAGTCGGTGAAGACAAGGGCAGCCAGGGCCTCCAGGAGGCGGGACGAGCGGTGCGTCGCCGACGGCAACGAGCTCCTCCGGTTCCACTGCTCGACGTTCACGTGCGACCTGGGGCAAGACGGCAATTCCAGCATCTGCAACCAGCAGTACTGCAACGTGTGCGGGATCATCAAGTCGGGCTTCTCGAAGAAGCTGGACGGCATCTCGACGCTGTCGAGCGGGTGGAAGGCGCACGGGACGCTCCCGGACGACGTGGTGGAGGAGTTCGGGTTCATGCACGTGAAGCGGGCGATGCTGGTGTGCCGGGTCATCGCGGGTCGGGTCGGGTGCGAGGCGGACGACGTGGACAAGGAGGAGGGCGGGGGGTTCGACTCCGTCGTCGGGCGGGGAGGGAGTGGGGCCCTCACCAGGTTGGACGACGAGGATCTGCTGGTCTTCAATCCGAGGGCCGTGCTTCCTTGCTTCGTGATCGTGTACACCGTGTGAGCCAGTCGTCGTGTGGGAATTGAGCCATAATAATTACGGGACGTGGAAAAAGTTTTCGCTCTCCTTTCGAGTTTTGCATGAGTTTGGTGCATGTGAATGTGTTGGGTATCGTTAGTCATTAACATCATGCCATGCCATGCTATGCCATGCCATGTCAGTGTGTGTGAACAGGTATGGATTAGAGAATTTCTCATTTTTCTTTTCTTTCTCTTTGGGGGGGGCGCATCAATTAGAGATTTGGAAAGTGGTGGACAGTTGAGTTAGTATTTTCAGTAGTGGGAAATTAGGTTGGGAGATAGAGAAGTTTTGGTTGTGTAAAAACTCTACTTAATATAAAGTGTATATGCAAAAAAAGTTAAAAGGAAACTAGTGATCCAACAAGCTTGATAAGGAGACCACGCCTTTGTGATTCCGTCTATTTATCGTTCCGAGCAATGAATATTTCGGTTTCCAAAATATTAATTATATATAATACGAAATGGGTGCATCGAGATATATATTATAATTGCTTGAGCACTAACTCATGAAATCTCTAAGATAGTGCATCTTAGATGCCCCGATGGGAATGACCCATTTAATAGATTAATTCGATCGTACTTGTTTATATTTCTCATTTTTTAAGGAGAAATTGTCTAGGTGTATAAGCTTAAACTGGACAGGGGGGAGTTCCCCTATACTTGTGCCTTGACAAAAAGAAAGACTTATAATTGGAAAATAACACAAATTTATTTATTGAGTTTGATATTTGCAGCACGGTCTCCAAGAACCATCACCATTACCGCCCCCACTATCCAACAGCATTTAACATCCACGACAATTTTGTCGGTCCATCGTCCTGCCATCTTACATCTAGCACAATCATAATTCTTTCAATCGAGAAGGAAGATTATGCTATACTACGTTTTACTACGAAAGGTTTTCTAGGAGTAATAGAGAACCACAAGACATTTTAGACAAAATAAAAGGAATAAATTGAAAAAGAAAAATAAAGCACAGAAAAGGGGTAACAAAGGGTTATTGCGGATAATTGACGCGCCGAGGGATTCCCAGCTCGACAATTGAAGGTCGTCTGTTCAAATTTTTTCAGACTTGGAGATAATTGTATTTTGATTGAGTTATTGTTATTGATAATTGATATCTGTAAGGGATACCAAAAAATCCTTCTTTGAACTTTAGCTACGTGTTTTGAGTTCAGGTCATTTGTACAAATTAAAAGGTTCGGACTTAACTGATTGATGAGACTTATAGAGCAATCTATGGGTCCTTCCGCAGTCAAGTCTCCATGTCTATGTCTCTAGATTATTAACAAAGAAGTTATCGAAATTCGCTTCGAATCCAAAAAAGAGGGACATGGGTCCCCGAGATTTTTTTTCTCTTTGATTCGTCCTGTAATTTCTCTCCATATATAGTCAAGTCTTCATGCTTGTGCTCAATGTTTATCATTGTTCGCAAAGAGGTGGGCCTCGTGACGCCCGCCGTGATTGGAATGGACGAGAGAAGAATGGCCCACTACGAGCCTTTTCATTTTATCAAAGTGGGGTATTCGAGGCCTTTTGGCGCATGCATGCGGCCCACATAATTTATATTCCGGTACACATATAAACATGGGTTATAGCGCAGGCGTATCAAATTACTCATGAGTGTCGGTCAAAAAGAAGATGGGAATGGAACGCACTTAAGGCCATTCCATCGCTTTCGCAAAAGTGGAGTCGTTGACGTCGGTCGGTCGTTAGTAGAGCAAGGCATAGGCTATTTAAAACGAATGCACATCTTTCAACTCGAACGAGCATAATAGGACATGACTCTCTAACCATTTTTATGGTTTAGGAAAGGATGTGTAAACCTGGATGGAGTAGTTGGGACATGGGATCGACTTAGGAAGGTCTAGATCTACCATTCAACGGACGATGATGAGTTGATTCATGGTCGACGGAGATGGTAAAAATGAGTGCACGTGCCAATATACGTTGCAGAGTAAGATAAGATAAACTTTGGATGTAAAGGTGGTAAGCTCACGAGCAAAGAATAAGGCAGAATTGGGTGTGAGGGTGACGGTGGTGATCTTTTAGGGAAAATTACCTAATCGGACCTAAATGATACCAATTCAGTTCTAAGTTTTTCAATTTTATAAATTTATTTTAAGTTTTTGTCAGAAATTTTAATGTAGTAATTTTAGTAAATTTCTGCCTAAACTTGCTTGCATAACTATCCCATCATTGCTAGCTGTCATATGAGACATGATGTTACGTCAACAATTCTCAGTAAAAAATTATCGGAAGAACCATATTGGAATTTTGCATGATGATTTATGATTTAATTAGTATTTATACAATAAGTTTATAATTGAATGGACATTGATGTGACGAACGAAATTTCCATTTTAGATCGACACGACTACTTATCGAGTTTAGACACGACGTTGCATAAGATTTATTAATGACGTTGCATAAGATTTATTAGGAAAAGCCATAGGGAAATGAATTTTTTCAGGTGTCGGTCGAATAATTCAAGGGTCCCATCGGTCGGATGGATGGGAATAATGAATGGAGGGCGTGACCGGGTGAATTGACAATCGTCCCACTTAAATTGGAGTCATCTGGTGATGGGATGAGGTCAGTTCAATTTCGTCCACCCATCTCCATCTTCCGAGATTCTTTCCATTCTAAATATGCATATCATACACGACACGACTGAAGATAACGCTGTCGGAGCATATTTTCGGTTGTGCCATTCTTATCAGGCAGATTTTTCCCCTCGCGAAGGAGATGACAAGGGTCCTTCAAAGCTTATGTCCCAATCACACAGATTGAATACGGTAATGAAAGCTGCACGATGCAGCGAAGTTCGATCGGAACAGCAATGGTTGCAGCTCAACTTGCATGTAGGTCTCCAGTTCGGAAAAGGTGACAACTTAATTCTTAGAAACAACAGTTTTGTTTGGCGGTTTGGAAAATATCGGACCGGACCAAACCACTAAATATCATTCATTCTAGTCCGGTTCACAAACCGGGCAGTTTCAGTCCTGTTTAGTTTGGTTTGACAGTAATTGTACTCAACCCTGGAACACTTTTGGGTGAATTTCAATCGTAGTTAGATGTTCTGAGGATGCATGTGCATCAACAGATCCAAACCTGATGTCCTTCTAATCAATCTTCTCAGCGCCACTAGCCGTCGCAACACTGGCTCATCACATTGGCCACACCACACGCTTGTGCTCAGCTGTTCAAATTGGATACGGAAAATCCAGCCCAGCTTGCACTGGACTGATCTAGTACTAATTATTAACATTCGATTCCCGCTACGTGATCCAGCTCGGGATGATTGTCACTCCCTCTTGTAGGCCTGGTGCTTTCCTTGTTTCATTAGCGTTACTTGCTTTGTAGACTTTTGTTTTGATTATGTGCAAACTTTGCTTAGAAAAAATATTTATATGTCTGGTATACCTTCAAATGAGTATATAGTTGGATGAATTGGACTTTGTGATTCCAATCTAAGCGAAGTCACGTGGAGCATGGTGTAATAGGATTAAATTAAAATTTAGAAGCTTCTCAAGCACTAATAATCGATCAAGCCAGCTGACATTACTGTTATCAAAAGCAGATGAAGCAAAATTTGAGTTTTTAGGAATACCAACAATTGTTTAATGAAGTCGTTGCTTAAAATTTTAATACTTTAACACATCAAACGTAGGCTGGATTTTGATCCTAGGTTAAGACATGGAAATATATAATATGAAAGACCAATAAGGGTCAGCCCGGTCGGGAAGATTTGATATCGGGAGTGCAGCGTGAGGGATCGAATTTGAAATCTCTAACTTTGCACCGAATTAAAGTTAACTACGAAGCTGCGTTCTCAAGCAATGTTATTTTTTATTGTGTATATTGGATTTCAATTTGTATTTACATGATATTGCACTGAAAATACTAAGGAAACATTTTTAATAAAGACCATACGGTCACGGGCTCTTATTTTCTTCGCTCACTCACAATATGACGTTATTTTACAAATGGAAAAACCGAAATTTATAGTAATCTTAATTTTTCAATGATTCGAAGTTTTTTTTTTTTTTTGGTTGCCTTGGAATTACGCTACACTCGTTTCATGGACAAGTTTGAAAGGATTTTACAACTAGAAATATTCTAGGGTTAATAAAAATCTAGGGTTAATAAAAATTGATATATGAAATTCGGACTTCGTTTGTTTCATGAAAAATATTTTTTGAAAAAACATTATCCTCATTTATCAGTGTTTGGTTTGCTTTAGAAAATGAGCAAATGAAAAATATTTTCCATGAATAGATATTGACACTTGAACTTAAAACTTCACGCTTGGTTACGGAAGGCTCACCATTAATTCTCGAGTAAGTTTGCGACACCTGAGCCTTGGTCCATCGAGGCCTAGCTCGAGCTCCCAACGAGCCCTGATGCGTGTGCTGGCGTGTGCTCTCCTATGTAGCACCGACACGCGACACGCGACACGACACGACACGACACGACACGCGACACGTCATTTCTCAAAAAGTAGATAATTTCGACACGTTCCGACACGTTAAATATTAAATAAATATTTTTATTTTTAATCAATTTGATTTAAATTCATATTAATTAAAAAAAGAGCCTACAATGAATTTACACTAATAATATTAATAAATTAATTCATTGGAAATTCGAAAGATATTCATAATTAATACGTATCCATGTTTGGAAATTAGAATCAACTTATTTAAATAAATCTATGATTTTTTACAATGATCAAAATTTATTATCATTTAAAATTCAGTATTTTTATTTTTTAAAATTATTATTTATTTTTTTCCGATTAAAACAAAAAGTTTCCCACCACTCCCAATTTTATTTCAATTTTTTCCCTCCCTCCCCCACGAGAGACTAACCCCCCTAAATTTATTTCAATTTTTTCCCTACCTACCCACGTCAGACTATTTTCCCCCACCCCAAATTTATTTCACTTGACAGACTGTCACTTTCACCCCCATTGAGTTTCAAAACCCTAGCTACCGGATCACATTTTCTCCCTCGCTGCACGACCTCGCAATCCCTTCCTCTCCTCACTTTTTTCCCCTCGCCGCACGGTCTTCCTCTCGATCCATCTCCATCTCCTCGCCGGATGACCTCCATACGACCCCCTTCTTCTCCTCTTCCTCTCGATCCTTCTCCTCGTCCTCCGCCTCGCCTTCGGCCCTTCCTCACTTGCAGTTGCAGCCTCGTCACCGATCCCGCAGCATCACTGTGGCCGCCCTCACCTCAGTCTCTACGGCCGCCCTTGCCTCGGACCTCGGTCTCTACTCTTTCTCTGGCGCATCAGTCTCTACTCTTTCTCTAGTGGTTTCTCGCCGTCGCGGGCTCGCCGTTGCTCGCGGTCTTGTCTCTCCTCCCTCGCCCTCGCTTCCATCCGACACGCGTGTCGAGACGAGTCGAAAAAAGTTGACTGCGTGTCGGAAAACTCGACACGCGTTGACCGCGTGTCCGGGCGTGTCCGCGCGTGTCGACGTGTCCGACACGTGTCGGACACGACACGGAGGCACGGACAACGTGTCCATGCTTCATAGGTGCTCTCCATGCACTGACATTCGAATTTTAAGATTAGGTTTGTACTTTCTAAAATTTTTAAGGTTTAACTACACTTTCATGTCAATTAAGTTTTCATGACAGTAATGGGATGTTTAAAATATTGTTGGCCCACCTCATTTTCCGCGCAAAAGCTGGTTTCGAAGATCTCCCGCTCTCTCCCTTGGCTTTGCTGCTCCATGCAGTTTCCCCATTCCAGCATCCGATTCGCAGACGCCACAACACGCGTCCGCCCCACAGAGACACCACCTCCCGCAGCTTTGACCTCCCGCCTCCTCCTCCTCCTCCATCTTCTTCTTGCCCGATCTCGAAGCGAGCAGAAGCCGGGGGAAAAGAAGATTCCATGGAATCGCCTCCGTCGGTGGCGGTGACGGGTTTGACTTCGCAGCCTCGAGACTTGTTCCGGCGCCCGCCCATTTTTTTAAAGCTCCCGCGATCACCGACTGTCCGATCCCCGCCTCCCTCGTTCTCCGCTCCTCATTACTCTCCCTGTCGCCCTCCCAAGATTTAACCCCGCAGGTCTCTCTCTCTCTCTCTCTCTCTCTCTCTCTCTGTGCCCTTTGCGTGCTCTCGGGAAAGGTCTCGCTTCGTCACGCATTCTGCATTTTGCGTCCGGTGGCTCCGCGCTTGGAGCTGGGCGCATGCTTTCGGCTTTTCCCCTCTTTTCTCTGTGTGTGTCTCTCTCTCTTTAATACGACCGCTTGGAGTTCGGCTTTGCGGGCATCGTTGCAGTTTTCGTGCTTGTGTTGTGGTGGAATTGCTCTGCTGCTGTTGGGTTCCGGAGGAGCGATTTCGGGCTTTTAGCGCGAGATTTTCGTCCCGCGATTCGCCATGTACGTGCTCATGGTTCATTTCGTATGATGTACCCTGCTCTTTAATTGCTCGTCTACTCGTTTTTTTTTGCCCCCGTTTCTCTGACATTTTGTTCATGGGTAAACTCGGAGCACTCGTCACGGGTTTGAGCAGTTCCAGAGCTCGAATGGGTTTTTGTTTTATTGAGCTTTGGTTTGTTTCATTTTGGCAATTCGGAATCTGATAGGATGAAATCGGCTGAAAACTGGGGCTCGGGCTGGGAAATATTTTCCTTTTCCAATTTCTTACTACTGGGTTCGTTGGATGACATCTGGGTATTCAATGCTTTCAGTTTAATGGGTTCAGTTTTGAATGTGCAAGAAGCAAAAAGCAAACGAAGGAAAAGGATTAGAGTTGCTTACTTTTCTCTCATCTGCATTATATGTTTAGATGGATACCCATTAGTTCATTGAAATTTCCTCATGGCAAGACTTTTCTTGTTTCTGATTTTAGCTCACATCTCGAGAGTTTCCTTCCACTCGGCACTTGTGGGGGAGTTATATTGAACTCGGCGACAGTTTAGAATCCGTTTCGCAAGGGATTGCTTTTTCCTTATGCCTTCTATTGTCCTCTTATGAAAATTAACCTCCACTTTCTTCAGCATGCAGCTGTCTGGCATGTCGTCTGATTTCAAATTAGATGCCCTCAATCGTCACGGCTATGAGGATCATGAGATAAGCCATTTAGATGGAGAAGTGGGGTCATCAGGTGCAAGAAATAATTTAGCATTTGGGATGCTAGATGATGCTGAAAAGCAAGGATTGCGATCAATTAATGGAGCCATGTCCAACAAAGAACATAGATCAATTAATGACAGGTAGGATAACATCTCTCACTGGATTTAGCTTCCCTATAACTCTCAAAGTTTATAATTGATGATCCAGCCAATCGCTGCTAACCGAGGAACTTCTGAAACCCTTTCATGCATTGAATGAATTGCAATTTTACGTAGAGAAATAATGTTTAAGCCTCAGACGGCTTATAGATACAGACAGAACACAATCTAACGACTTAGCATAAGCACTAAGCAGGTTTTTTAGAGGGAACCATGCAGCTATCAGTGAAAGTATCGGCCTCCCAATTCATGATGGTGCAAAGCGCGAGAATGGATCAGCAAGAAGATCTGGACCTCTGGTATCTGGAACAGCTTACTGCATTTCCTCTTGCAGTATGATATTGCTAAACAAAATTGTCCTGTCAAGTTATAACTTTGGGGCTGGAATAAGTTTGATGTTTTATCAAGTATGTTATCTCTTCCTTTCAAGTATTCTAGCCATATACTGTAAATGAGTTCTGGGGGTTATTATCCTGAGTGTATGTATTAATATCTACTCCTTGATTATAGGCAGCGATTTGAGAACCTGAGCTTTGCTTGATTTGACTGCAGAATTTGATTAGTTCGGCAATCGTAGCTGTCCTGGGTCTATGTGGAGTAGTTTCAGTGGAAAGGCTCAACTGGAAGCTCATTAGGGTCTGGATCCCTGTGAATATTATTTTCATTGGCATGCTCGTTTCAGGCATGTATAGGTATGTCAACAGCATTTTGTGCAATTGTCTTTTCATGAGGCAGACCTGGAAGCCAAGTTTGGAGAATGTTAATGAAAGCAAAGGCTCATCCTCGTTTTTGTCTCTTATTATTCCCCCGGATGAGACGTATTTGAAAATAATATACTTAATACTCTTTTGCATTTCCTCTTCAGTTTGAGATATATAAACATTGCAATGGTGACAATTTTGAAGAATGTGACAAATATTATGACAGCAATTGGTGAATTGTATATATTCCGGAAGCACCAGAACCAGAAGGTTTGGATTGCTATGTTTCTAATGGTAATGATCCTCCTCCACTTCTCCTCGGTCACACATGTAACTACATTCTTCAACCATTTCCTAATCCAACTGCTCAAATTTTATATGGTTATTGGTTGAAGACAACATGCCCAGTTTTCTCGATCTTTCCTTCAGCCTGATCTAATTTGGATGGGTTAGGGATGAGTTTCTTTTTTCTTTTTGCTTATAGTACTTCTATTATGAAACGCCAAACAGTATGCCTTAGGAAAAGGCTCGATTATGAAGCAGCTTACCAGTAAATTATACTTCTGTATGATTACACATTGTTTCCTTGAAATCTGCAACTGTCGAAATATCTGTTTATTCTCTTGCTCTTTTTGGAACAGCAGAAATCTGATAAGGTCTTCTTGTAATCACATTGTCAGAGTTCTTCTCTGGTCCCACAATCGTGACTTGATCTGCTTGGAAAGTTTCTACATGACTTATAAGAAGTTACTAATCCGTGTTGAGAAAATCATCCCCACATTGAGAAAATTATCATAACTGAAACACTGGACTGTAGACAGACCTCCTTCTCTTCTTTTAGGGCATCTAAAAGATGGGCCTAAAAAATGATGATGTAAATTAGTTTTTCAATCCACCTTCTTTTTTCTGCTTTAAGATTTGAGTGCTACATGTAAATGGTTCTTAAACTGAACTTTGCACAAAGGTACCACAGCATAACATAATCCTCTACTTTCTCATGTCCTGCTCCATGGATGTAGAGATTGAGCTATGAGTGCTAAATGTATCTATTGCTGCAGATAATCTCTGCTATCAGTGGCGGTATTACAGACCTCTCCTTTGATTCAGTGGGCTACGCATGGCAATTTTTAAATTGTATTTTGACAGCAAGTTATTCGGTATGTAATTTTCCTTGCTTCATTGGCTCATTCTCATTCTTATTTGTCAAACTTGCGATTTTTCAGAAGATTTGTTTTCAAATTGTTAGTTTGTTGGTAGGAGTATTAAAACAGTGCTTGTCTGCTACAGATCCATTTTGGCATCTCTGCATCACTTTTTAATCAACATGCTACATTTGTATTTGTCACAGCTCACTCTGCGTCGGGTGATGGACAAAGCTAAACTATTAACAAGATCTGGATCTCTCAATGAAGTCTCAATGGTCTTGCTGAATAATTTACTATCGCTACCTTTCGCCATCTTCTTGATCCTACTCTTTGGTGAATGGCAGTACATAGTAAATACGTAAAGATCAACTGTTTCACCACTTCAGCTTACATATTTCTTTCAAAGCTATTGTTACCTTATCTCACATGTCTGGGGATATGCAGGGACGTAATCAGAATGCCAATGTTTTGGGTTGTTGCGACAGCTAGTGGATTGTTTGGACTCGCCATCAGCTTTACCTCTATGTGGTTTCTGCATCAAACTGGGCCAACCACTTACAGGTACTTTATCATGGTGGCACTTGCAATTAGGTGGAAAGTTTCTCTTAATGATGTCCAATTCACCATGCAAATCTGGAAATGACTTTATCTTCTTTTCTTGCTGCAATTATACAATCAAGTGCATTAGACAGAACTATTTGAAAAGGTTAGAGGATTACATACAGGGTGCGTCCTTTACAATGTTCTGCTCGAGTATAGCAGTTATCACTCCCGATAGCTAGTCCTTGGCCTTGGATCATTGATTTGTTGAAAGTTCAACTCAATCTCTACCTTAAATTACTCTCCATGGATTTCTGAGTACACCTGTTTCAAGCATTTATTGGATATCTTGTATCACTCAAGAGGTGTTATCTTGTGCTATCTTTTTATGCAGCACAACTAAACTGTTATACGCTTTTTAAAAGACTGATGTGCCTTATATTCTTTTGCAGTCTGGTGGGTTCCTTAAACAAGATTCCCATCTCCATTGCCGGTCTACTGGTGTTCAAGGTTCCACTAAGCGTACCCAATTTTTTCAGTATTCTATTTGGTAATTACTTAATTACTCCAAGGTCAATGCTAAATTTGCTCACCTGCAGAGTTTAAATCCAGCTCACGAGTAATCTTTGTTCCAGGTCTATTTGCTGGAATATTTTTTGCCAGGGCCAAAATGTCTTGATCCCAAGGCCTAGGTACTCCATCAAGGAATGGATCTCCTAAGGGATGAACATCAAGGAATGGATCTCCTAATGGATGAACAAGGAGAGGTTCCGCACACAAAACAAGCAGAGGTTCTGCACAAAATGACGACTTTTTCCGTGTTTCCACAAGTAAATTTTGGGTTGCACTGAATTCAGAGCAGTTTTTTTTTTTCCTAAGAGGTTTGGGTATTCCGCTTCAGAAGTTGGTCGATGTATGAGACTGATTATGATCTCCATCGAACCAGAGGCAAAATAACATTCTGTATTAGTGTTGTATCATTGACAATCTAGGAAATACCAGCAAAGTGATTTTTCTCCCCAGAGAATAGCTTTCCCATGAAATTTTGTATCAGAACTGTGCTAATGCGGTATTCCTCAATTTGACCGCACAGTGCTCTCGACTTGTCATCAACCTTGGCTTCAGTACAATCTTGAGGACAATATATATCGCCTATTGAGTGACAAATTTGTAACAAACTAGGGTGCGGTTTGCATGATTGCTTGAATCGCATTGTATAGAGTTTCAACAAACAGGACGTCTGGGATAGGATTGCAAAGGATAGGGGTGAGCATGGTCCGGGTTGGGTTAGTTCGCCCCCTAACCCTAGATCAATCCGTACATTGTTGGTCCTCAATTTTTGGGATTGAGGACCGACCTTATTGAGCTTAGGACCGATGATTAGACCGACTCAATGGGTTCGGTTCGGTTCCGAGGATCAATTCGGGACCAATCGATAAATTTTTTATCATTTTTTGTACTCCTTAAAAAAACGATTGAGGACCCAATTAACCCAATGTGTTCGGTCTGGTTTTAGGGTCAATCTAGGTACAATCAATAATTTTTTATTTCATTTTTTGTATTTCTTAAAAAAATGATTGAGGACCAAACTGATCCAATGGGGTTTGGTCCGGTTTTACAATCAATCCAGGACCAACCAATAATTTTTTATTTCATTTTTTTTACTCCTTAAAATGGTAATTGAGAACCATACCGACCCAATGAATTCGATGATGAGCGAGGTTAGTTAAGAAAGGTGAGTGGTGAAGGTCAAGTGGGATGAGCATTGAATAGAATGAGCATCGAATATTGAGTGGGAAGCAACAAGCCAAGCGAGCATCGAGTGACGAGCGGCACGAGTGACCCAAGGCGAGTGTTAAGTAGTGAGTGGAAAAGTTATTTCTTTTTATTTTGGCAAATTGATGACTAAGATGACAAATAAGACAGAAAAGAACGAATACTCAAGATGATGCCATAAGGAGGTGTTTATGTATTTTTAGATGCTATGAAGATTCCTTACAAAAACATTTTCCTCATTCATAAATTATGACTATTGATGTCGTAAAAGACATTAAAAATTTAAGTTATTAAATAATAATGTAAAATTACTTAAACTCATCACTAAAAAGCTGTTTAACATTGTTGACACGGTTTATTTTAAGGTTTTCTCTATATAAAAAAATTATAAGTAATATATATAGTTAGGGTTGGTTCGGGTTGGACCAACCCGTAACTCTTAGGACCGATGACCAACTTGCATAGTGTTAATTCAGGAATTCTAAGACCAAGGACTAACCCAATCTCCTTAGGAATCGGACTAAGACCTAGGATTGGGCGGGAGGATTGACCCTAGATCGATGCTCACCCCTAGCAGAAGGACTCGTTTATTCCTCAGCCACATACCTTGACTACAATCTTCATTGACCAAGTACTTGTTTGATAGGCGAGTAAGCTTGCATAACTTGAAGCTTATTTCCGAATATTGACAAGAAAGATTTCGATGTTACACCACAATGGTAGGCTTGGACCGCTGGTTGATGATAAAATGCTGGAAGAGCACCACATTTGGTGACTGCATGTTCGGGGACTACATGGAGTGAAAAGCATGAACAATTACATTCTAAACAAAATAAATATTTTATTGCCAAAATTTCATGCCCGAGGTACTTGATAAAGGGGAAAAAAAGTTGAAAAAGTTTGATCAGAGCAAACAAAAATCTGAAGCAGCAGAATGCTTGCCAACTCACCTCTTAGCAAGTTACGGAAAAATCCATTCATTACAATTTGTTGCTTATTGTAATTGTTGAAAATATATCTTGAATTTGAACCTCAAAATGAAATTTTCCTAATTCAAGTAAGGGCGCATTTGATAACATTTCTATTTAAAAATTGTTCCGGGGAACAAAAATAGAAAAAATGTGTTTTGTTCCGGAATAATTTTTGAACAAAAAAACGCGTTTGATAAACTTGTTGCAGGAATAAAAAATGAATAGAAACACGTTTGGTAAATTTTTGTTTTTTTTTTTGTTTCTTTTAATTTTTTTAATATTTTTCTTTTTTCTTATTTTCTTCTTTTGGTTGGTTGCCGGTGGCCTTGCCTTGGCCGGGCGAGCTCAAGAGCCTCGCTAGGGGCCGGCGATGCTTGGCCTCGCGGGGGGTCGGCGATGCTCCGGCGAGGTCGCCGGCCCTCGACGGCCGGTTGCCGGCCATGGCTAAGGCCGACAATGGCCAAAGAAAAAAGAAAAAGAAAAGAAGAAAAAAAGAGAAAAAAAAAAGAGAGGAGAGAGAAAATTTGTTCTTAAAAATTGTTCAAGAAACAAGAAACACGTTTTTCTTGTTTCTCGTTTCTGTTCCAAATATGTTCCCGGGAACAAAAAAATAAATTTGGAATAAAAACGCAAACAAACGCGTTTCTATTCTTTTTTGTTCTTTGGAACAAAAAAACATAAATTTTGTTTATAAACAGAAAAAAAAAGAACATTAACAAACAGGCCCTAAGTTTCTTAATTTGAGTTGGTTTTTAGTTGAATGGTTTCTAGTTGGATATGTTTTCCTAAAAAGAGGTTTCCTATTTTTGATCTACTTGTAGTCTATATAAGAAGTGGGACTACACTATTAAGAGTATCCAAGAGGAGCTTGTACTCATGAATTACATTCCGAACATTTGAAGTTGTATAAATCTTGTGTTAAGATTTTGTCTAATTTCTTTGTGAGATTGAGAGAATTATTCACGAAAAATTATAAGGGCTAAAGGATGTGAGTTATTAGGTCTAATTAAGAAAAATAGAATGTTAAGTTACTCAAGTGCAATTGTAATCTCCATTATATTGCTTAATCTATAGTGAAATTATATGTTGCTCTCCTATGAAACATGAAAAGCTGGTGTCTAATTTACTTCCTTATTTTTTATTTTATTGTGCAATTGTTTGCTTTTGCTTGCCTTTTGCAGTAGTCAGTCTCAGAATCAGGTTTAGTTAAGTTAAAGTGAATCAATGGCCACAAACGAAGGAAAAGTCAAAAATCAATAAAATTAAATTGGAAGGACTGGATTTATGGAAGCTGTTGATTAAGAATTATCTTTATAAGAGCAATTTGCATTTGCTCTTGTTTATGGAGAAGCTAGATTCGATTAAGCAAGTTAAGTGAAATTTATTGAATAGATAAGTGTTGGTTATTATTTGGTTGATGTTGACTCGTAATCTTACATTTAACATTGTGAAAGAAAAGACTATTGTGGGTTTGATGAAAGCCTTGTCAAACATATACGAGAAGCCCTTTGCAATTGACAATATCTATTTATTGCGACATTTGTGTCACGACCAAATTTTCGAGTAAACCACCTAAAGTTTGGCTAATGGATTACTATTTCTAAACTTAGCTCGAGCTCTCCCAGGCTTATACCAATTCGTGACTTAGATTCAAGTTCTTAACATGCAATTAGTTTTTCAATTAGGAGTCGCCGCTAATCTATTTTTGGTGGATCAATTAGAAACTCATGTAAAGTAACAGGAGATTTACTTTATTCCTACGAACTAGAGACTTTGGATACGGAAACTTGGGGCGCGCATGACAACCATTCTGTTCCAGAAATAGTTTCTGGAACAGAAATAAATTTTTCTATTTCTATTTCTAGAAGAGTTTTTAAGCAAAAATAACCATTTGATAATGATACAAAATTTCTATTCTAAAAATAGAAATTCGTTTGATAACAACACAAAATTTCTTCATTTCGGACGGTGGCGGTGACAACCGACGACCTTTAATATAAAAAATAAAAATGATTTAGTAACAAAAAAAATAAAGAATAAAATAAAATAAAATAAATCATAAAAAATAAAATAAAAATATCATTTTATTTTAAATATAAAAATATCCTTAAAAATAAATTTATTTTATTTATTCTATTTTATTTTATTTTACGAATAAATTTATTTTAAAATGAATAAAAATTAAAAATTAAAATAAATTTACTTGGCAAAACACTCAAGGCAAATAAAAATAAATTTCATAAATTTATTTTTAATAAAATAAAGATAAAATGATAAATAAAAATATTTATTTATTTTTAATAAATTTATTTTTATTTTTAAATGAATAAAATGAATATATTTATTTTTATTTATTTTTATTTTTAATAAAATGAGGAGAGGCGGAGGAGGAGGAGGAGGAGGCAAAGACATAGAGGAGATGAGGGAGGACTCACCGAAATTAGGGTTTAGTGGAGAAATTATTTCTGATTTCTCTTCCAGAAATCATAAGTAAAAAATTTCTACTTCGATTTCTCTTCCAAATCAATTTCTGGAATAGAAATCTATTCCGTAAATAGAAAACCGAGTAAGTTTATCAAACAGGTTTCTATTCCGAAAGCAGTGCGGAATAGAAAAATTATTTCGAAATAGAAATTTTGGTCATCATGCACCCCTTGGTTACACTAGACTTCTCTAATGTCCTTTCGGTATCATTTCCTTTTATTTTCAAAAATGCTTTTGCAGATAGTTTGGATTGATTTTAAATCTATTTCCCTAACATATGAGGTAATTATGCGGGTACACAAACCATCAATTTAACACCTAGATAAAATGGTGAATAAATTGCATACTTACCTCATAGCAACAAAAGCATATGCAATGTTAGATCAGAATTCACATTGATAGTCTTAGATAACACGAAATTTCTTTTTTTGTTTTCATTTATTTAATGAGAATCATGCTTTATGCAATGCGTGCTACTGATCTAACGTGAAATGATATGACATGGCAATATGACCTAGACTATATGACATAAATAAAATGCAATATATCCTAAAGAATGAACTTGATTGATTCTAAGACAATTTTTTTTTTTGTATTTTCCATGAAATTCGAAATTAGAAAAATGCGAAAATTATCTAGCTAGATTAAGATTCTATCCAACTTGCATTAGGAATTAGGTTAAGCCAAATCCTAATTTAAACTAGAACATTATCTTAACTAAGTAATCCTAAAATGCAACCTAGCTAAGAGAAATTATCTAAGGTCACTCCGTAAACATACATAATTATTTCAGCACTATTAGGATTGGACACGTTTTCGAGATTTACTTGATGAGTAAACGCAAAAGTACAATAGATAGCACTCTTAGTTCCCTAAAACTCTCCAAGAAGCCGAATAGTCTTTTCCTCTCTCTTCTCTTTTCATTGTCTTCTTAAACTTTGGACTAGGGGGAGGGCTTAAGCTAGTCTCATCCTCCCCTCCATCTGCTTTGATTTTCTCCGACTTTTTTTATTTTTGAACTTTTCCTCTTTTTTCTCTCCAACCCTAATTCTAGATTTGAGAGTTTGAACTCTCCAAATCTAGTTCTAGGTCTAGAAGTTCTTCTCTCCAAATTTAGATTTGGGAATTTAATAATATTTTTGGGAATTCCATGTACTCTATCCGTGTATAGGTCCTCTACCTCCAGTTTCAATAATAATCGCAGGAGTTCTAGCGTTTCGCTAAATTATGAAGATTTTCATTTTTAAATGTTAGATATGTGTTTATTTAACCTATTTGGTTGTCTTCGTGTGGTGATGGTGTAGAGGAAGCCACATCTAGGTATGCATGCCAACTGGTGATGTCGTAGTTATCGAGAAGGAATTTTTGACATGTACTCATCTGTCGCGACCAATTTTTCAGGGGTTTAAACCACCTAGGGTTTGGCTAATGGATTGTTAAGCCTAGACTTAACTTGGGCTCTCCCAAGCCCATACCAATTCGCGACTTAGGTTCAAGTTTATAACATGCAAATGATTTTTCAATTAGGAGTCGCCACTAATCTATTTTTGGTAGGTCGATTAGAAACCCAAGTAAAGTAACGGGAGATTTACTTTACTCCTACGAACCAGAGATTTATGAGTTCGGGGACTTGGTTACGCTAGAAACCTCTAACGATTTTCTTTCGGTACCATTTCTTTTTATTTTGAAAAATGTTTGGCAAGCAGTTTGGATTGATTTTAAATCCATTTCCCTAACATGTGAGGTAATCATACGGGTACGCAAACCACCAATTTAACACCCAGATAAGCAATAAATAAATTGCAAAAACTTACCTCAAAGCAACGAGAGCATCTGCAATGTTAAATTAAAATTCACATCAACAACCCTAGATATGGTTTCTAATTAACACGCAATTTCTTTTTTTGTTTTCACTTAACTAATGAAAATCATGCAATATGCAATGCAATATTAACGAAATGACTTAATTCTAATGTCATGCAATTACTAATTAAATGGATTTAATAACAATCCCTAAATGACGTGCATTTCATGAATCTAATTCTATATGACGTGCACATGATTTTTTTTTATTTTCTTAATAAGCATGCAATCTATCTAGGATGAATTATTTAAACCTATAATTAATAAACATGCAATCCTAACATGACGTGCAAAAGATGCCCTAATTCTTCATGACATATGCATGATGATCTTTTTTAATTAATTTCGAAATTAAAAAATGTCAAATGATTAAACATGCAATTTAACCTAACAAAAATCTAACTTCCTAAATTTATGTTTTTTTTTTTTGGATAATTCATGATAAATAAAATGCTTAATCTAAATATGCAAATAACCCTAGAGCAAGCAATATTCTAACAAGGCAAATCATTCAAAATCATCAAAGATATCATACATCGTTCGAATCAGGGAACAATATCCAAATCATCTTGATTATTTCGCTAATAAAATCGATAAATTGATCTTAAGCCTTAAAGATCAATATATCAATTTTATTCCCGCGTAATTAATTATTCCATCTAAAGCCTTATAGATGGAATAAAAAATCGGTGTGCGGTTGCGAATTAGGAAATATATCCTAATGAATATTATACCTCTTACTCAAAAGGTTTAAATTAGATATCAGTCTCAATATGATGTTTAAATCAAATTAAGATGAGATTTTTTTACCTAATTGCAGAATATACTTCCAAATTTGGACTTCGAACAGCTACTCACGACGCGATATGGTGATGCTTGGCTAGGCTCGGCGTGGCTCGACAAGGCCACGACAAGTTCGATGGGCTATCGTACGGGACACCAAGAAACCTGCAAAACTATTGAAAACTTAGGTAATTCATTGGGAGGCTTGCTGGGCAGAGAAATATTGGAGCTACGTAGTGAAGCTCGCGCCCCGGTGGTTGGTTGCTTGCGATGACTCATGGACTTCAAACCGACATGGTCCTTTTGACCGGGTTCACGTGTCCCTCGACCCGAATAACCCGCACGCACGTAAATTCCACACCGCAAGCAATGGAAAAGAAATCTTCTAATTTAAAGCCAGGCCTTCACCGAGAATCCTTCGGTTTGTTGCCGTAATTATATGAATTTTGAGGCTCGGATGGCGGTGGGCAGCGTGCGGCAATGTTGATGACAGCAAACATCGACCGCGTCGACGGCGAGATGGACCTGCAAAACACAAACTTCGATGGTGGTTCTTGACCGAGTGGACGAGTAGGCCCGATGGACGCCTCAACTTGGCTAGAGCAAAAAGAAGAAAGGACCGCAATGAATTTATGGACTATCCCTCTCGTGATGCTTTCTCTCTCCTTCAAGATCTCCACTTCACTTTCTTCTTCTTGGATCCGGATCACGTTTTCTTCGCCTCGACTCCCACCACTTTCACAATTTATATTTTTTATTTTCCCTTTGCACCATTGCAGACTCTCCACCAAATGGACTTCCTTTCAAGGTTGATTGAGAGCAAACTTCTTCTAGCGGCAAAAGTGAAGCGTGGCCCAAACGCTTGCTGGAACTTGTCGGGACAGCTTAAAACGTTACGGAGCAGGCTCCGAGCAAGCTTGGACCACAGCTAGTTTTGGACGGAAATTTCAGAGATGCTCTCTGTTTGAGCGTCGGTGCTGGTGGCACGTCCGAACAGCAACTTCGTCATTAAGGTTAGAGCTCGCGGCAGCAGGTGCTCAATGTCGCTGGGCTCCGAGGCGGAGGGATAGCACGAGCGGTGTTTCGACCAAGGCTTGGCCGAAGGACCTCTCCTCTCTTTCTCACGTGTTTTGTTTCCCTCAATTTAGTGTATGGCCATGTCTTCAAATGTGTGGCCTCCGGATGATTATCGTCGAGAGCTCACGATGAAGAGAGGCAACAGCAACCATGATGGGAAATTCGGCAAGGGTATCAGCAAGTTGGACTTCGCTTGGAGGAGTATCTCGATTGCGTCAACACTGGTCTAGCGTTGGGTGAATTGCACTCGCTGGACAACCGACGGAACGGCACCTTGGAGAGGCAATAATGTGATTCAACCAACGATGGATCAACTCCTACTAATCCGTAAACACAGAATCAATTTGGCTAAAGTATGCATCCGTCGGATAAGCTGCGAATCTGGAACCGCTTGAAGATCTCGGCGTGAGGTGCCACGGGACCAAGAGCTAAAGGCGTTGTCCGAGACAAAATAGAGCCACTGATGTTTCGGGACAGCAAGCGAAAGAGACGACACTTTGAGGCCAGCAAGCAACCATCTCGATGGGATCTGGAGCTCGTCTAGAACTAGTGGATTTGAAGCTCTCTCAATGTGCCGTTTCTCAATTGTGGATCATGGCCGATCCCCTCACGATTTCTTCTCTCTCTATGCTCTCAATTGTGGCCGTGTATTCAACAAACGTGGCCTCCCCCCGAAACCCTACGTAAACAGCCAATTTATAGGTCGTGAATTAGGGTTTTTAATCTTTCCAAATCGGTATCCACAAAAATTCTTTTTCCAAATGCAATATTCGTTTTGCTGAACGCAATATTCATTTTTCCACTTGCTCTATCTGAAAAATTCCATCATATTTCGGAAAATTTTAAATTTTTATTTTCACAAGATAATTTCCGATTATAAAAAATAAGAAAACGGGCTTGGGCCAGTTTGCTTGCTTCGTGAGCTTAGTCCAACCTGTCAATTTAAAGCTTAGAACCACCAATTCAAACTCATCCGCCACCGGTCCAATAAACAAATGCGAAAAATGCAAATGAAAAATAAATGCACCTAAAACTATATGCTATGCGATTAATTATTTTTTTGGGGTAAAATTAACTCCTAATTTTTTAATATGATAAATGACTAAACGGGTCGCCAAAATTTAGGTGTCAACAGCTGCCCCTCTTTGAAGGTGAGTTCGTAGAGGTTGCCTTCAAAGACAAATTGAGACCTAAATGAATGATTTTTTGTTGGAACGTAAATTCCATTTTTTTAATGCAATTTATATAATGCATGGAAATACTAATGCAGATGATAGATGAACCTACCTGGGATAACTTACCTTCGAGGAGGATAAAGTAATTCGAGGTAGTGAGTGTTACCTGTCCAGGACCCGTACCATTCTACGGTCGCCTAGAATAGTAACATGACTTTGTGGAGATGCTGTTTTCCTAGGACCCGTACCATTCTACGGTCGCCCAGTATGGCAGAAAGGAGCTGCTTTCTCAGGACTCGTACTATTCTGCGGTCGCCCAATATGGCAGAAAAGTTTTGTAAAGAACTGCTTTCCCAAGACTCGTACCATTCTACGGTCGCCCAGTACGGCAGAAATGTTTTGTCTAGGACCCGTACCATTCTACGGTCGCCTAAACGGGGATTCATTTTCCAGGACCCATACCATTCTACGGTCGCCTGAATAAGGAATAGGTGTTGTCAAGGACCCGTACCATTCTACGGTCGCCTCAACGAAGAAAATTGTTTTTCCAGGACCCGTACCATTCTACGGTCGCGTGAATGAGGAAATTGCTTTTCCAGGACCCATATCATTCTACGGTCGCCTGTTAGAGCAATAAATGTTTTCTAGGACCCGTACCATTCTACGGTCGCCTAGACTGAGGTTTTGCTTGGCTAGGACCCGAACCATTCTTCGGTCGCCCAGCCTTGCGACAGAAATCATCCGACCAGGACCCGAACCATTTTTCGGTCGCCTTAATCAGATTGAATCTGGAGGAAAAATCTTTGGGGACAACTCCATTGAGTGTTAGTGTAAAGGACTCTGGGCTACGAAAGCACGCCAGGTCAATATAAATGGACATCGGGCTACAAAAGCACGCCGAGTCGATAAAGAGGGATTCTGGGCTACCAAAGCACGCCAGATCAGGAACTTCGGGCTACGAAAGCACGCCGATTCAATATAAAGGGACTCTGGGCTACGAAAGCATGCCAGGTCAATTATAAGGGACATCAGGCTACAAAAGCACACCGAGTCGATGAAGATGGGCCCTGGGCTATGAAAGCACGCCAGATCAATATAACTGGACAGCTTGACCAAGTCAAGTGTCGATGCACTTAAGAGAGAGTACCTGCACAATGACAAGTATTTTAGAGTATGGTAGAGATATACTTACCTGGTGATATCTCTGATTCTTGGGGATATGTCTTTTGAAATTTAGATATCCTGTTGAGATCTTTCACCTCATGGTGGAGGTTTCTCATCTCCTAATATCATGAAACATTCTGAAAGGAACTTGAATTACCCGTCAGACATGATTTAGAGCAAAAACTGATATGCATTCATCAAAGAGATAGACAATCTGAATTACTCTAGAATGCACATTTCAAAATTTAGTGAGGTTTTCTTCAACTCAATTGGGGTTCATGCATAATGATCTTTGCATCACCCAAATTTCCACTGGAGAGAATTATCATTCAAGACAATCTTCACTCATAACATGGATTTCCTAAGAATACCAAATGAGAAACCTTCAGTTAGAAAGGACTTTCACTCACTCTCATTTAGAGGCTATTTTATGAGAATCACTCCATCTCACTATCATCATACTAACAAGGGTCCGAGTTTTCTCGCAAGCGGTACGACCTTACCAATCTGAGAGGTCTTTGACAGGGACCGTAGTGTGGGCTTGGTCAATGGCTTAACAAAGGGACTCTTCGAGTCAAGGCAATTGAAAGAATAATTCTATAATCATCTCCAGGTTTACAAGTCAAGAACCTTGCAAAATGAGAATGAAATAATCCTGCTCGCACTTCTTCGAGCAATGCTTATAAACATATGAACTCCTATGTTAATTCAAGTGCCATAATCTAAAGAGACTTTGTAAAGGATGTAACGTAGGCTAAGTTCATGGGTTGAGAAATGAAAAGATCATTAGGCTCAAAATGTGTGTAAAGGGTGAGAGTTGGTGATCATCTTGGCATTGCCGCCAGTTTTCTTTTCCACTATCGGGGATTGTCTTCATGAAATGCCCCATTGATTGTAAAAACTCAACTTTCGAGTTCTTTGAGTATTGCTCCATCAGGATTCAATTCTTGCAATTGAGAGTCACCTTATCTTGACTCTCTTTTCATCTATGGGCATTGGCCTTGCTTTTACTAGGCACACCGCTTTTCATGCCCCTAGTTCTTATTCATTTTTTTTCACTTTTTTTCATGGGCATTGGCCTTACTTTTACCAGGCACACTGCTTTTTTCATGCCCCTTAATTCTATTTTGATTTCAATTTTTGCGCACAGTGCATGCGTCAAGGAATTACACTCTGAATGACACCCGAACTTTCAAGAGTCTTCATCTGTCTTTTGCCTTGCCCCGATGTGGGGGATGATCACCAACTGGGTTTAATGTGAAATGAATTCATAGGCTCAAATGGGCTATGCAATGGATAAAAGTGTATACAATAGAGAAAGAACTGCTCTTCGTCATTCTAAGGCACTTAAATTACCACATAAATTCAATGTAATAGCATGACTTGAAGATTGATGCAAGTGAGAGCAAGAAAATTTCAATCCATTTCATTCATCTTATGGTGCTGTCTTACTCTCCAGTTTGCCCCGATGTGGGGTGGTTCTTGACAGGGGTAATTTGAAAGAATTTCCACAAGTGTATGTGGCTCAAAGTGGTTAAGCAATGGATCACCCGTTGTGTTTGGGATAGATAAATGAATTGCCCCTCATCATTTCGGTTATCGTACCTTTTGCGAGAGAACTCTTTACCTTGTAGATATGGAACTTCCTACACTCATCTCATAAGTGTATCAAGTGTATAAGTAAGGGACTGTGTATAGGATAAGGCTTGCCTTTCATCATCCTGATACGTCTCATTTAGCATTCTTAAACATTGATGTCACTCCATTGAGTTATCTATCTTGACAAATCTCCACATGAAATTGGTGAGCTAAATCAATATGAAAATTCTCTTTCCAAAATAGTCCAATAAATTTAAGCATGAAAAGATTTTGTGACTTCAAACAAACAATTTACTATACTAAAAAATGCTCTCATAAGTATGAAAAACATGGTTTCAAGCATTCATTCAAGGAATTGTCCCACGAAGGGATTGTCTCAGCAATGGGTGTCCCTGGATTGCCTCTATCGAAAGGGAATAAACACGCAAATCGATGATGAAAATCCGATCTTTGATTTGATGAAATCTTGCTTTTGCCCCTGCACAAAACAACGTGCATGAATAGGATACTATGCAACATCAAAGTAAATTCAAATTGCACAACCATTTTGGCTCGGATCGAGATTTTGTCTCAGTCATGTCACTACTAGAATCTGTAGTGCCCCCAATTCGTCATCTGCAAGGAAAAGAACAAAGCGTCATCTCCCAAAATTATTTATGTTAAAAAAACGAGATGTACCTCTTTCACCAAAGATGGATGATCCTCTTTTAACTTGCCCCTCATTTAATGGGCAAGAATGAAAATTCCGTCAGGCACGAAAATGGAACACACTTTGTTAGGCTCCTCAAGATGGATATTTCAAGTAGTGTTGAGATGTGACCGATATTAACTCTTTAGAAACTTGTTGAGTAAGAGTTGAACCGACTGCAACCCGATGTGCCTTTTTCAGATGCTTTCTTATCGGGTCAAGAAAGTAATGCTCTGAAACATGAAGTAAATGAGTCATAAAATTAAACAAGGCTAATCTAACGCATGCTTTTTGGAAATGGCTTGAAAAATGATTTTTTTTTTTTTGATGAGGAAGCATGAAGAAGCCCAGTCCTCAGAATTCTCCTTGGATGATATTTTCTTTTCATTGTTGGATATCGTCATCGGACTAGTTTGGTGTACCCCATCATGTCCTAAAAATAAAACTTGTAATTTTATTGATATTCATCAATCAAATTACATTTATTGGATGTGATGCTCAAGCACAGAAGAAATTGAAATCAATCCCTAAAAAGCGATAAGAATTCCCACGCAGGGGAAGGTGCATGCCCCTAATTAAATGAGGAAATGGAACAACTTAGGACCATGAATCATGTGTACTTGAATTCTTCACCCTTCTTGATCTTGTGATGCAAACCCTTCAGGTCAGATATTCTTCCATCTAGATATGTCGCTACCCTCTTCATGATGGCATCAAATTCGACTACCTCAGGAAAATGATACGGTTCAAAAAGTCTTCTTGGCTCTCTCCTTAGAGTCACAAATTCTCATTGAAGATAGACCGCGACACTTTTGCTTGATGAGATTAGCTCTTTTTGATTTGTCATTTTAGCTCTCGATCGTAAATAGATGGGTGAGCGGGATTGTTCCATAATCACCTAATTCAAATGAACGGGAACATGTAAGCATGAGGGTAAATCAAAAGTCGATCCATGACAATGATCTAATCGATTTTTCCATTTTTTTATTTATTCACAAAATGTTCATACAAGAACAACATTCCCTAAAAATGGACTGGGAAAATAGACACCCTAGCAAGATTAAATTCCCTAGACATGAACTAAAAACAAATTATCCAAAGTTTTTTTTTTCAAAATGATTCATTGCATGACAATTTCCTTATTTCATCTCTAATTGACAAATGAGTTAAATCAATGCTTGACCTAAATTGTCATGGACAGACTAAAAGCATGACAAAATAAATTGCATGGTATAGGGATAGGAAACTTACTTCACCAAGAAAAATCGACAGCAATCACATAGACATGCACATGAGATGTGAGGCTCGATTTCTACTCTAGACAGGCTTAGCAAAGTGGAGTTAAAAGGGTGGGATGACTTAGTTGCAGCCTCGCATACTAAGTCAAGTCATCCTAACTCCGGCTCAATCAAGAATGATACCCCAATGCGACGCAGCCTCGCGGGCAGAGGTAAATATTCTTGACACCAAGAAAAACTTTCGGGATTGAGTTGGGCAACCTCTACTACGCGGCCTCGCGGTCGAAGTTGTATCCAACTCAATACCATCCTAAATGTCCTAGTGCGGCCCAGGTTCGGCGGCAGGTTGTGTGTGCAATAGTGTAGTGCAAAATGCAAAGCATGCACAATAGTTTATATCAAACAACACTTCAATAACTCAAATAAAAAAACATTCATCCTTAACTCCAACCTGCAAGACAAGGGTTAGCAATCACTACTCCCCTTATACCTCCCAATCTGCAAGAACATTTAACACCTAAATGTTAGAGACGTACCTGGGATCCTTGCTGCCAAACAAAAACATTTTTCAAAATATAAAATTGGCCTAAGTCCACTAAGAGTTTCAACTCAAGTCCCCAGTGGAGTCGCCAAGCTGTCGCGACCAATTTTTCAGGGGTTTAAACCACCTAGGGTTTGGCTAATGGATTGTTAAGCCTAGACTTAACTTGGGCTCTCGTAAGCCCATAGTAATTCGTGACAAAGGTTCAAATTTTTAACATACAATTGATTTTTCAATTAGGAGTCATCACTAATCTATTTTTGGTAGGTCGATTAGAAATCCCAGCAAAGTAACTTGAGATTTACTTTACTCCTACGAACCAGAGATTTATGAGTTCGGGGGACTTGGTTACGCTAGAAACCTCTAACGCCCTTTCGGTACCATTTCTTTTTATTTTGAAAAATGTTTGGCAAGCAGTTTGGATTGATTTTAAATCCATTTCCCTAACATGTGAGGTAATCATACGGGTACGCAAACCACCAATTTAACACCCAGATAAGCAATAAATAAATTGCAAAAACTTACCTCAAAGCAACGAGAGCATCTGCAATGTTAAATTAAAATTCACATCAACAACCCTAGATATGGTTTCTAATTAACACGCAATTTCTTTTTTGTTTTCACTTAACTAATGAAAATCATGCAATATGCAATGCAATATTAACGAAATGACTTAATTCTAATGTCATGCAATTACTAATTAAATGGATTTAATAACAATCCCTAAATGACGTGCATTTCATGAATCTAATTCTATATGACGTGCACATGATTTTTTTTTATTTTCTTAATAAGCATGCAATCTATCTAGGATGAATTATTTAAACCTATAATTAATAAACATGCAATCCTAACATGACGTGCAAAAGATGCCCTAATTCTTCATGACATATGCATGATGATCTTTTTTAATTAATTTCGAAATTAAAAAATGTCAAATGATTAAACATGCAATTTAACCTAACAAAAATCTAACTTCCTAAATTTATGTTTTTTTTTTTTGGATAATTCATGATAAATAAAATGCTTAATCTAAATATGCAAATAACCCTAGAGCAAGCAATATTCTAACAAGGCAAATCATTCAAAATCATCAAAGATATCATACATCGTTCGAATCGGGAACAATATCCAAATCATCTTGATTATTTCGCTAATAAAATCGATAAATTGATCTTAAGCCTTAAAGATCAATATATCAATTTTATTTCAGCGTAATTAATTATTCCATCTAAAGCCTTATAGATGGAATAAAAAATCGGTGTGCGGTTGCGAATTAGGAAATATATCCTAATGAATATTATACCTCTTACTCAAAAGGTTTAAATTAGATATCAGTCTCAATATGATGTTTAAATCAAATTAAGATGAGATTTTTTTACCTAATTGCAGAATATACTTCCAAATTTGGACTTCGAACAGCTACTCACGACGCGATATGGTGATGCTTGGCTAGGCTCGGCGTGGCTCGACAAGGCCACGACAAGTTCGATGGGCTATCGTACGGGACACCAAGAAACCTGCAAAACTATTGAAAACTTAGGTAATTCATTGGGAGGCTTGTCTGGGCAGAGAAATATTGGAGCTACGTAGTGAAGCTCTGCGCCCCGGTGGTTGGTTGCTTGCGATGACTCATGGACTTCAAACCGACATGGTCCTTTTGACCGGGTTCACGTGTCCCTCGACCGAATAACCTGCACGCACGTAAATTCCACACCGCAAGCAATGGAAAAGAAATCTTCTAATTTAAAGCCAGGCCTTCACCGAGAATCCTTCGGTTTGTTGCCGTAATTATATGAATTTTGAGGCTCGGATGGCGGTGGGCAGCGTGCGGCAATGTTGATGACAGCAAACATCGACCGCGTCGACGGCGAGATGGACCTCGCAAAACACAAACTTCGATGGTGGTTCTTGACCGAGTGGACGAGTAGGCCCGATGGACGCCTCAACTTGGCTAGAGCAAAAGAAGAAAGGACCGCAATGAATTTATGGACTATCCCTCTCGTGATGCTTTCTCTCTCCTTCAAGATCTCCACTTCACTTTCTTCTTCTTGGATCCAGATCACGTTTTCTTCGCCCGACTCCCACCACTTTCACAATTTATATTTTTTATTTTCCCTTTGCACCATTGCAGACTCTCCACCAAATGGACTTCCTTTCAAGGTTGATTGAGAGCAAACTTCTTCTAGCGGCAAAAGTGAAGCGTGGCCCAAACGCTTGCTGGAACTTGTCGGGACAGCTTAAAAACGTTACGGAGCAGGCTCCGAGCAAGCTTGGACCACAGCTAGTTTTGGACGGAAATTTCAGAGATGCTCTTGTTTGAGCGTCGGTGCTGGTGGCACGTCCGAACAGCAACTTCGTCATTAAGGTTAGAGCTCGCGGCAGCGGTGCTCAATGTCGCCGGGCTCCGAGGCGGAGGGATAGCACGAGCGGTGTTTCGACCAAGGCTTGGCCGAAGGACCTCTCCTCTCTTTCTCACGTGTTTTGTTTCCCTCAATTTAGTGTATGGCCATGTCTTCAAATGTGTGGCCTCCGGATGATTATCGTCGAGAGCTCACGATGAAGAGAGGCAACAGCAACCATGATGGGAAATTCGGCAAGGGTATCGGCAAGTTGGACTTCGCTTGGAGGAGTATCTCGATTGCGTCAACACCGGTCTAGCGTTGGGTGAATTGCACTCGCTGGACAACCGACGGAACGGCACCTTGGAGAGGCAATAATGTGATTCAACCAACGATGGATCAACTCCTACTAATCCGTAAACACAGAATCAATTTGGCTAAAGTATGCATCCGTCGGATAAGCTGCGAATCTGGAACCGCTTGAAGATCTCGGCGTGAGGTGCCACGGGACCAAGAGCTAAAGGCGTTGTCCGAGACAAAATAGAGCCACTGATGTTTCGGGACAGCAAGCGAAAGAGACGACACTTTGAGGCCAGCAAGCAACCATCTCGATGGGATCTGGAGCTCGTCTAGAACTAGTGGATTTGAAGCTCTCTCAATGTGCCGTTTCTCAATTGTGGATCATGGCCGATCCCCTCACGATTTCTTCTCTCTCTATGCTCTCAATTGTGGCCGTGTATTCAACAAACGTGGCCTCCCCCCGAAACCCTACGTAAACAGCCAATTTATAGGTCGTGAATTAGGGTTTTTAATCTTTCCAAATCGGTATCCACAAAAATTCTTTTTCCAAATGCAATATTCGTTTTGCTGAACGCAATATTCATTTTTCCACTTGCTCTATCTGAAAAATTCCATCATATTTCGGAAAATTTTAAATTTTTATTTTCACAAGATAATTTCCGATTATAAAAAATAAGAAAACGGGCTTGGGCCGGTTTGCTTGCTTCGTGAGCTTAGTCCAACTTTGTCAATTTAAAGCTTAGAACCACCAATTCAAACTCATCCGCCACCGGTCCAATAAACAAATGCGAAAAATGCAAATGAAAAATAAATGCACCTAAAACTATATGCTATGCGATTAATTATTTTTTGGGGTAAAATTAACTCCTAATTTTTTAATATGATAAATGACTAAACGGGTCGCCAAAATTTAGGTGTCAACATCATCGGTCACGATGATACAAGATCCAGTGATTGGTTGCTAATTATTTTGCTTCACAAATATGTTCTTTTGGAATGAGTGTGTGTTTAATTCCACCAGTGCTTTGGTTGGTCCTTCTTGTTTTTTAAATTTGGCATTGTTTTGTAGTATTCTGGTCTTTGTTTTGCTTCGATTTGTTTGACCATGAAAGTTTATGTACTTCTCATGTATCCTTTCGAGCCATGAGTAAAATTTTTTTCGACCAAAAAAAAAAACTCAAAAGTACAACTCCATAAATAATTTATGGACTCTACTATGGAAAAAACATAGGTGACTTACATATTTTTTCTAACCCCTTTAGATATGGAATTATAGTTAATTTTTTCAGTATTAGCCACTATTTCGTCTGATTTCTCCAATTAGGATTGTTTCAAATTTTCATGATCCTTGGCCTTACTGTATTTTAATTTTTTTAGTTTTGCATTTTTTTGTAATTACAGACCTACAATATATGAGTTTTGAATAAATGTTTGCATTTGCAAATTTGATGTGTTTTATTACGTGTTTAATTTGTTTTAGCAATATAGCAAATTGCGAGTACCTGAAAGGTACTAGACTACCTGAGTGAGGCGGGTTTGGACTTTTCAGCTCAGGACGGGTTTGGAAAATAATAAAATCTTAACGAGGTGGGTTCGGGATGAGATAGGCCGTCGCAAACGTGTCTCGCTTATATCCCTTTCGACAAGTTACTTAGGACACTTGTTAACAAAGTCGGAGGTAATATTATCTAGGTTAACAAAGTTGTTAAAAGGTACTTAGTGGATGCAAGTTCAATTTTTCAATTTTGGGTCATATGAGATTTCCTTTACTTTTTTCTTTAAAGATATTGAGTGGTCAACATCCCCGAGAAACCATAATAAATGTTGGAGGTTATAGAATACGTGAAGTTTCGGGAATTTATCGTAACCACAAGATCTCAAAGGAGTAATTCTCAGTCATCGATTGGAAGCTTTAAAAGTTTTGTATTTTTAAACACTTTGTAGAGAAATCACGACAAATGAGCACGTGGTCATCGCGAGGTTCATTGAAACTATTTTTAGTTTTCCAATTATACTACATCCAAAAATTTGAATGTGTACCTTCTAGGGTGATGCATACCATTTTTGATTTGGTATCTTAATTACTATGGAGGAGTTTCTTAATTTAAACTCCTTGGTCACACATGCATCCAGTATATAGACGTGAAACTTATTTGTGGCTAAGCCTTGCATTTTCCTTTTCGTTGAACATTACTAAGAGTCAAAAATCTTTTTCTCTTTCTAGTTCCACCTTGATAAGTTTAGTTACCTAAATCAATGTGAAACTTTTAAGCGATATTTCTCTATTATGGTTTTCCATTAATCTAAATTTTTTGTTGAATTTGGAAATATCAAGGACAAGGAGTGAGATTTTTGCCTAGAAAATTTTTCCACACAACTATCCTCAGTTAATCATCCAATGGCGGGTGTAAGTAAAATTTAAGTGATTATTTGATTTCGCTTGTGTTGTGAAAAATGAATAATTTAATTAATATTTTCTTAAATTTGTTCGCTTATATTATTTACAAAAATAAATGAACAAAATTTTATTTTTTTCAATGAAAATATTTGATCATATTATTTTTGATAATGAAAATATATTTTATTGAATAATTATTTCCAGCAATACAAATGATCATTAATAAAAAAAAAAATGCTTTTCAAAGCAATTATTTTCTGCGAAATAAATGGAATTTCTTCTCTTTATGCCGCGTTATCGTCAATTAGGACTATAGTAAAAGCAAAGTACGCAAACGGCTGAAAGAAGACATAGCAAAATCTGGCAAATTATTACATGTTTTTTATTTGAATAATCTATGGCTAAAATAACTCAAATTAATATAGAGCTAAAGTTATTTTCATATTAATGTTGGTTTGAATACCCACAGCACTATCTCAAACTCTGTGATAGAAGAAACACATATTTTTCAGCCCACACGATGCTCAAACCAAGAAATTAGATCATCTGTTCAAGTTCACAGATTAGTTCTCTATAACTCTACAAATCATCGACAAAACAGAAAAAGAAATTAAACCAGAAATATTGACCACACACGCATGCTGACCCAAAAGCTTAGCTACCCTCAGAAACCCTAGCGGCAGTGCGCATGCATGCTAATTACTGCCTTGGGAAACTTGAGAGGAAGACACCATCTCTATCAGATCCATCTCTCTCCCACCGTATGGCGTCAAGGCTTGATCATTCGCCACTGCCGTCCCTCCACTCGCACCGTTGTAGCCATAGCCAAAGCCATAGCCAGGGTGATACCCAAGCGAATTCGAAGAGGAACAAGACGAGTGATAATCCACCCCGTTCAACAAGGAGGACAAGTAGAGGTCTGGATTGTTCATCAGGAGGCTCTTGGTGTTGGTGGCGGGACTTGCTTGATTGCCAGCTACTTCAATCACATTATCGGTTTGAACCACCGCGTTTGGCCTCTCTATAAGGCAGTCTTTTCCGGTCACATCACCTAGCTGAAGCCGGCTATCGCCGTAGTTACTGGCCGGGAAGAACTTCTGCATGAAACGTACCTCGTCGTCATATGTCTCCGACAGCTCCGGAAGGAAGAAATGGAACTGCTGCTTTGGCGGGTCATTGCATTCGGTGGGGCCAGGGCCGGCTTTCTTGGCCTGTGCTTCAGTGGCGGCAGCGGCGTTGTGGAGGTTCTTGCTTCTGATGTAATCTTCAAGGACGGAGGAATGTGGCTTATTGTTGTTATTATTATTACTGTTCTTGCCACTGCTTTGAGTGGGGTTGTGGTGCTGACCGCCGTGGAGGCCGAGCTTGGTCCGCCGTGAATTCTGGCGGCGTTTGGTGGCGTTCCAGTGGTTCTTGATGGCGTTCTCGGTGCGGCCAGGGATGCGCTTGGCGATCTCAGCCCACCTGTTGCCGACCTCCTCGTGAGCCTCCACCAGTATCCTCTCCTCTTCCTCGCTCCAGCTGTCCTTCTGTTTCACACATCGCATGACATTTGGAGAAACCAGAAACCATGTGTGAGACAAAACACGAGTAAAATCTGGTCAAAAGAAGCCCATTTGAACCACCTCTCTCTCTCTCTCTCTCTCTCTCTCTCTCACTCAGAAATTAAGGCAACACTGGCAACTTTGTAACGACCAAAATTGTTTTCTTTGTTTTTCTTCTTTTCGTTTCAGACGCACGAGAAATCCATCTAATGTAAGTGAACTTTCGATCCGTTGAACATCTAGAGCTAATCTTTCAGATTGTGAGAAACTTTAAGCCTAAATCAGAGCGTAGAGAGAAAGAGACGATGGGCTAGAATGCTTATTAATATTCTTGTTACTATTATTATTCAAATTCACATGAAAAATGACGGTGTGTTAGGGAAAAAGACAATCAAAGTACGGTTGGCGATGTCAGAACAAGCACCAGAAAGTCGACCGCTAGACAACATTATTGTATTTGAAAATGTCTCTCGAAGTGAGGGAAAGAGGGAGGAAATTGGCATGAGACGTTCCGTTATCAACTGAAGAAGGATCGACGCAAGCTTCACATGATACACGATCTGGTCTTTGGACGAAAATTCTTCCCTTTCTCTTCCATGTAACTTTTATCAAATTGCAAGATGATACGCAAGCATAATTATTTTTTTATTTTTTTATTTGATGATAAAGTTCTAAGATGATCGAAGCAAAACAAATTCATGTATTTCTGGGTTCAACCTAGTTCTCCATATATATTGCTTAGAATGAGACTCTCTTATCTCATATTTGATATAAAACGACAGATATAACAACAACGATAATGTGATGTGAATTTTGAATTTCTTGCAAATAGGAAACTACTATGTGTAAGATAGCTTCGTGATCAAAATTTGAAGCAATACCTAAATTCGAGAGAAACATTTCAGCATGGGCTAATATAAATCATAGACTTGGATAAAGAATCGGAAGAACAAGTGTGAAATTAGTACCAGATGTATTGGGAGGGAAGGAGGAAGGGAGAGAGAGGGGGTGGGAGAGAGAGAGAGAGAGAGAGAGAGAGAGAGAGAGAGAGAGAGAGAGGAGGAGGAGGAAAAGGAGGAAACCTTGATGTCTGGTCGCAAATGATTGTGCCATCTCTCGCGACACTGCTTGCCGGCTCGACCAGCCAATTTCTCAGCGATCTGTGCCCATTTTCTCACTCCATATTGCTTCACCAAGCTCACCAGTTTTCTTCGCAAACATCAAAACGCGCACGAATTCATATAAATGAAAAAACAAACCCTAACAAAGGCTAAGATGCTTCGCTGCCAAGTTCTTTACAGAAAAAAGAAAGATGAAACTAACAGGAGAGATCACATATCCATCCAAAATGAAGAAGAAAAAGGAATTGAAATTACCTGTCCTCTTCTTCGGTCCACTGTCCTTTGATGAGAGTCGCATGAGACCCTCTTTTGACTCTCTTCCCCGTCGCCAACTTCTTGCTCTTCCCCATCACCTTGACCACTCGATCATCTCTCGCACCCTCTCTAGGGTTTGGCTCATTCACCACCACCCAGTCGTTCCCAGAGGAACCGGCATCCACAATCAGCCCATCGGCGAAGCTCGCCTCGACGTCCGAGCGACCTTGCCACAAGATCGCATCGCCCAAGAGATGGCCATGATTCGCTAAAGCAAACCCGCTTGACGCATTACCAAATGGGGTGGAGTTCTCTTCCGTTTGCTTCGTGCTCTCGTGACAACTCGCTTGGCGGTCGGAGATGTGTGCTTGACTCCATAAGAAGCTCTCTAGAGCTTTGAGGGGCAAGCAAGGACGATTTAAAGAGGGCTTGTCTCCAGCTCCTTCCATGAGAGAAAAGCTTGGAGGAAAGAATGAGAATGCTGAAATAAAGGAATGGGTATTTACTCTTGGGCGTGAGAATTCGCTTGAATTTTGGGAAGGTTGGTGACTCTTTTTTTTTGGTTAAACTTTCTTGCTCCTAATAAAATCCTTAAAATGAGCTACACATAAGGATATATAAACAAAAATGCTTATGCTTGGGCATGTGATTAGCCTTGGTAAGTTTATAGCCGTCGATCTTGTCGACCATCCAACGGTTCGACATTCTCGCGCTGATGTAACTCCTAAGCTTCCTCACTCAGGAAAAACTAGCAAGAGAGAGGTGGAGGGATTAATGGGTTCGTCATTATTGTCCCTAATAATGTGTCATAAATTAATTCATTTGCAATATAGGGAAAAATATTAAAAGGGGTGTAAATTTGGAAAGTTATCTTGCTTGAGCTTAAGCACCACATATTCGATTTGACCAGTCTAAGGCGGGATAAGAATTGCAAAGTCCCAATTTTAATGAATGTCCTACTTCTCAAGAGTCTAATTTGAGTATCTGATTTGGCATTTGATTTTTAACTTTTTAGCTTATTACTTAGCGTCCGAGAATGAAATTGGATCATTATTTAATGTGGGATACCCATCTACAAAAATATGTAATAGCAGCATTCACAACCACATATGTTTCTTCCATAATTTTTTATAACCTCAAATAACTTCTAAATAATTTTCTTATAAAAAAATACAAAACTGGCTTTTTTTTTTTTTTTTTTTTTTTTTTGTGCTTTTTGGATCTGTCTTGCAAAGTGGGTCGACTCTTTGGTCGAGTCCTAGGAGATCAAGTTTGGTATGTTAAAGCCAAGCGGGAGGTCACACATGGAAAAGAAATGATGGTCAATTTTGCAATTAAAGGGTTAATTAGTAAATAGGAGGAAGAGGAAATTGGGGAGAACTTTAAGCTGGCTTTCAATACGTAGTAGGGGCTGCTAAATGCGCCTTTTGAATTGTGATATTTCTATTGGCAAGATATGACGATAGGAATCTCAATATGTTCTAAGCCAACACCAAATTAACAATGCTGAAAGAAAGCAGAGCTCTTTCAAAAAAAGAGATATTCTTACTTTTTTTTTTGTTTCTTTTTATTCTAAATATCTCTTTAGAACCTTTTCTTCCAATCAAATAGAAATCGCATAACTTCAAAAGGAGATAATAACGGCCATCTATACGTGGCCGATTTCAAATTGAATGAAACCAATCCTACTGCCAACTAATCTGTTTAGAGGATCAGTGTGCTTCTTTCACGACATGCTCTGGTCCCGGGTGTCTTCCAGTGGTTTTCTAGTGTTAAAAGAAGTCGTTAGAAGAAGTCGTGTTCAGCTTTGTTCAAACATTCTGTCCATTGGGGTGCGATGTAGAATTTCAGCCAACCAACCATGGACCAGTCATATTGAACTCTTATTGATTTAAGGACTGGGCTACCATATCGGTGCTGTAAGATTAAAATCTAACGGTGTAATACTAGCCACAATTTTTAATGGAGGAAACTGGTTCACTGCGTTCACTGCTTTGTCCGGTTTAAGCTTCTTTTTTATTTTTTTTTTTTTCTTTTTACTTTCCATTGTTTCCTTTTTTTTTTTTTTTTTTTTGGGCTTAATTTAAGATTAGAGGATTTAAAAAGGCCCAAGAAGATCGATCTAAAAAGGAAACTCTGACACATCCTAGTAATTGAAAATGCTTTAATATAAAAGGAAAAAAATTAAATATTGAAATATAGCTAATCGCAAATATAAAAATATTAAACTAACTAAAAGGAAATCATTAATGTCATTAGAAAGATTTGTCAAAATTCAAAAGTTAAAAAACTTACAATGTTGGCTTTGCAACTAATAACAAAATTAACCACTGGGGGTTCGCCCCAGTGGCCACCTTTCCAACATGGAAGGGGGAGGTGAGGGGTTCAAATCCCCACCTCCTCAGGGGGGGATGGGATAGGGACGCGTAAGTTTCGAGAGTGGGTTGCGACTCTCACGCCCTGCAAGAGGCAGGGCACAAGTCTGCGAGTGAGTGTAAAGTAGACATAGAGTAGGACTGACCAAAAAAAAAACTAATAACAAAATTATTGTGCATTGAACGACTCCTCATTCTTTTCAATCAATTCAAAATTCTCTAGAAGCATTCTCTAATGACCTAAAATCATGACTCATGATATTAATTGTGTAAAACAGGTTAATTAAAGACAAGAGGAAAATATGAATAATGAATTATTAGACGAAAAAATTACCCTGTGATTCAAACCTCATAGATGAAGATGTGCAAGGACCTAAAACATTACAATATCAATCTCAAGGTCACATGAATCAAAACTAAAGTTCAGAAAAAAAAAAAATTCAATAAATTCCATACAAATTTACTTGATACAGCTCAAATATTTGGTTGATTATTTGATCATGGGGGATATGATCCTATACCATTTCATACGGATAAAAAAGTCAATTTATAGAAAAGTAGTTTATTTTATAACAAAATAATATTAAGCACTACTAACGATTGAAAACTCTCAATTCTTCCTTTATTGCAAATCAGATTTTAAAAATAGCTACGATAACCCAAATGATCCAAATCCTAGGTGAGTGAAAATCCATGAAATTCCTTGTTCCATTATCCTTGCACATTGCTATCAAATTATATAATGCTGGAGTTCAAGTTGAATTATAAATATATGATAATATTACATCGTGTTTTGGTGAAAAAACATTTGTAAGTTTCAAACTAAAGTGCATTTTAAACTAATGATCCTTACTCCATTAGTCGATTACAAATCCTAAAAATAATTGGAAGTTCCAAATACAGTTGATTTTCACACTCTTTTTTTTTTTTTTTTTTTGACTTGTTAAATTTATTTTAAAGAACGGCACCGGATGAACAAGTCATCCTATTCCAAGGAAATGCTTTTGTGGTCGAGTTAGGCCGTCAATCTCCAAAAAATGACAGCACCGTTAGTTAATCATTTTCCTTAATTTAATTACCTATGGTAAATATCTGTCTTTTCCCCCTCTTGTAAGGATCGTATAATCATGCGACGTCATACTTTGAAGCTTGACAAGTTTATACTAGTTAGTGATTTACGTGTAGACTAGTCACTCCGCCCATGTACACTATACGAGTGATGAATTTCAAAAATCAAAGTTCAAAAAGCGAAATTTGCTCTAAACTTAGTGGGTACTGTGATCTAAAGTTTTATTAAACAAAATACAAGAGAAATAGTCCTAAATTGTGTTTTTACAACTTTTAATTGAAATAACCTGATGACATCAATAAACAGCTAATTCAATGGAGGAGGAATATCTCACATATGCATAAATATTTGGAAATATACTCTAGCATATAATCTTCGTAAATTGAGTTTATAATTCATCTTTCATCTCAGAATTTCCGATTATTAGTGTCTAGAAAATTAATATATAACTTTAGCTCTTTAATGAATTCAAGTGATTTCTTAAGTTAGGTCTTCTATACCATTTGGCACATATAAATAATTGTTAACCATCATTTTCTTCCACAGTTTAATTTAATTACACTCTCAATGTCATTTGATTATACATGTGGATATAATTTTCATGCCTACATAATCACATTTTAGTACTTGACCGAACATAGCAATTGGGTTTTATTTATTTATTTATTTAATACTTCTAGTCTTAATTTTAATTTAAGATTTTTTAACAAATTCATATAGAATAGAATTGGATATTATGGCATTTTATTTCAATGGGAATTCTCTTTTTTTTTTGGTCTGTTCTATTCTAACTCTCAACTCACTCTTAGACTATATTTGGTCGTCTAGAATTTTAATTAGGATATGAGATCCATGATTTCGCTATATTCTATCTACTATTTGATGATTGCAGTAATAAAGTTGCATATATTCACATCATATTATGTACATTATTTGGCATAAATGACATATCAATATAAACTAATAAAAAATTCACAAACAAAAATGGTAAAAATCTATCGCAACATTCTTTTCTACTTTATTTTTATTTTATTTTTTATTTTATTTTCCTCTCTTTTTTTAATTAATTTCTTTTTTATTTCTTTCTTCCTTTTTCATCATTCTCTAATAAAATTTTAATAAATAGTAAACTATACTGATATACCTAAAATACTAAAACACCTAAAATATGTCATAAATATAAATATATATTTTTATTTATATATTGAATTTATATTATAAAATAGAATTAAATTTGAATACAAATAAAACTAAGATTCAAGAGAAAAAATCTAAATTGTTATTTTTATTTCGAATTTCTTATATTAAAATTCAAATATTATTTATACTTTTAAATTTGTTAATTTAAGAAGTTTGTTATTCTTGAATAATAACTTTCCTATTATGAATATTAAAAATCCTATACATCTTTATCCCACCTACTTCATGAGATAATTTTATCTGGTTTATATCCATTTTATATTTGACTTTATCATGTTTTGAATAAGTACCAAATGCATGATATGATAAACTTTATCATATCTTAAATTTTATTTTGACCGCCAAACGTAGCCTTAGACTTTTGCTTTACTTCTTTGGAGAGCATGTGAGTCAAACCTTACACCTCAAACTATATGTTCCCACCCCGAGCCCTCTTGAAAAAAATGGAGAATTGAACTCCCCTTCTCTCCTTTCCTAAATGGGAGGGATAACACTGAGGCAACCCCCAATGGTTGTTGTGGGATTTACTCTATCTTTCAACATGTTCTTTTGTTCTTTATTTTAACTTAGCTATTGGATTTTACTCTTGCTTAATTTTAGTTTTATTCCAGTTTAATCTTTCCTTGAATTTTATTTTTCTAGTATTTCATTGCATTAGTGTTTTTTTATTTTAACTTTATAGTTTTCTTCTTTTGGCATGTTCTTTTGGTCTCCGTCAAACATTTTGCCACATGTGCAAATGAAACCAAAATTTTTTTAAGCGGATTGGCTAATAAGATCTGTAAGATGAGATACATAAGACATGAACAATTGCATATGCTTGATCTTATAATGAGAAATCATGTGTCGATAGCCATTGATGTCGTGAACAATCCGAGAAAGCAAAATACAAGGAGCTTAAAGCTCCGGAACTTCCTCTCTTGGACAGAAGTAGAAGGAGAGCCCTATTAAAGCCTCTATTGATGAATCTTTAATCCATTTGCAATTAAGGGAAGAAAATGTTGAAACTTGGAAAGTTATCTGGGTCAACCTAAGCACACCACTCGTTTGATTCGACCAATTTGACGCTGGATATATTGTGCGGAGTTTTTGTTTTTTCTTATTTTGACTTTTAGCTTATTACTTGACGTCGTGGTTTGAAATCAGATTATTATTATTAATAAATGCGTAGTGTGGAATCAGATTGCTTTTATAAAGCAAATTCAAAATTGGCCTTTTCTAATTATCTGTCTTAAAGCCCAACCAAACATGCTAGAATCTTTGCTAAGTGATAGAAGGTTAGTTCTGTTATGTTCAAGCTATGCGGGACGTCGAAGATAATATAAAGAAGGGGGTTCAGAAAAATTAATTTTGTAATTAAAAGGAAGATTGGTGGGGGAAAAGGACATTGGATAGATCTTTAATCAGACTTTTTATAGTTTTGAGGGGCTAGTAAGTGCATCTCTCGAATCGTGATGTTACTCATTCACAAATATGCACACCACACGCTCGTGCTCATTGCACATATAATTTTTTTAAAAAAAAAAAATACTTTTACCACTTTTACACTAGTACAACTGAAATTAGGCTGTCCTTTACAATGAGAGAAATGTGCTCTAAAATTAATTGAATTGTGACGGTGCTATTGTCTAGATTGACGATTTTTTTCATTATGTGCTGTTGTGAAAGTTACGTATCTTACTAGTTTATACTAGTGAGTGATTTACACCATACTAGCCACACAGCACAGTTGACGAATTTTGAAAATCGAAGTTCAATAGGTGATATTCGCTTTAAAGTCTGGTTTACATTTTTGGTATATGGCGCATATAATCAAGTGTTAATATTCATCTTCTATTAAGGTTTGATTTAATTTTACTTCCAATTTATTAAAAAAATTTTATGAATATATCATGTACGTGTATATAATTTTGATTTCAGCGGAGCAAATAATTTTTGCCCTTGACAGAACGCAGTAACTGAAGTATATCCATTCTTAGTTGATTTTTTTTTTTTTTTTTGTAATGTTCTTTTTTGGTATTTGTCAATCGTTAATTGACCATATGTTCAGACGTGCGCCTCGAAGACTTTGCCATATGCCTAAATGAAATTAAATTTGCTTAGACCTCGGATGCAGAAAGAAGCTTATGAAACAAGTGATGGGATCAGCCAATCCAATATTCCAAAGAGACTTGGGGACTTAGTTGATAATTATAGGACAATCACAATCATGACCAGGGAATTTTTAGGACAATTAATGCTGGATTGGAATTTAAAAATGCTGCAGGTCATTCAGTTATGGAGGAGTAACCTAATTCCGAAGGAGAATTTATTGTAGAGAAGGTCAGGAGCCTCTTCAAAGCCAGTTTGGCTAATAGTATTAGCAAAATGAGAAAAATTAGCGGATCAATCTACGACCCGAAATTCGAAAACATCCACTCGACTCCACTATGCTACTTTTTCCACCCACAAAAAAAAAAAAATGATGTTTATCATCTTGTCGAAAGCAGAAACATCACATAATTACACTATTTACATAAATAAGTAAAACTTACTTTCTTTATTTTTTGCTAAACCAATTTATTTCATTCCTATGAAAGTTAGAAACCCCGGTTACTTTGAAAAATAAAAAGAAAGAAATTTTCTTTTTAACTATATATGGTTAACCATTTGAGGTTTGACTATTTTTATGAAAAGGGGGAGATGTCTCGCGTTCAAATAGGGTTGAAGTGAGGACGATTTAGTTTCAAGTGTTGATTTCGACTCTCACACTATGTAAGGAGATATGATAAAAGTCTGATAATGATTGTAAGAGTATGATTGGCCAAATAAAAAAAAAAAACTTGGACATGTGGTTTGAAACACCTTTAATATACTATAAGAGGAAGCAATTTTTTCTTTCTTGAATTCAGTTTATTGCTTTTCCAATCATTTTCATTATTATCGAGAAAACTTACCATAACGTTTGTGTGTATATCCCACTTTTATCACTATATACATCAGCTAACTATACACATTGTGACATCCAAAATTTCATACATTAATTGATTATATTTAGGATGTTAAGGTAATCATTATTTAACCTAGAATTTTGGATGACATTTGTGAAAACTTCAATTAGACCACTAAGTGTGTCATGTGCAGATGGACACTTTCGGTGTCCATGATTTTTTGGAATGCGATTCTGTTAGGGGTTTTAAGCTTATGAGTTATAATTCAAGGAAATAAAAAAGAAATATTTCGTTACCAATTTTAATATGCTTAAGTTAATGGATGTTAACATATAGACTAACTATATAGGGTGACCGTGAAAAAAATATTGCCATAGTAATTGTCGGCAAGAGCTGATATGCTCTGAAATACATATTGAGTAATTATTAAAGTTAAAATTTACTGAGTTGAAATTTCCCTGGCATCCAATAGCTTTTGCAAATAATTTTTGCAAATAATTTTAGTAGGTTCAAAATATTTTTCTGACTTGGTATTAAAAATTGGGACTGATTTTTCTATTTATATAGTGAAATGAAAATTATCATCACAACTTATAAAATATCAGTTTTAAGTCACCCAAGATAAGAGACATGGCACCTTTTTACTTGAACACTCGTCTCTATTTTTCACCAAGTATTCTTATAAATATCTTCATTCAGCTACTCAAAATAAACCATTTGTGACTTTCTATTTGAACACTTGGCCGTCGAAGCTGTGTGCTTGACTCCATAAGAAGCTCTCTAGAGCCTTGTGTCACGGCCAAGAGGTTTCGGTAGCTAAAGGGCCTTGTTTTCTCGAGGAGAACCTCCTGTGCTCGCTTGGACTCCCAACAAGAAGACTTCCGAAATGTTCCAAGGGCGGGCAATACAGTCATTACGCCAAATTCTAGAAGTTTCTAACCATTAGTTTCGGTAGTTGATATATATGGCGGTGCGATTTGGTCTGCCGGATAAAAAGACGATTAATGAATGTAATCTGAGGGCCTCTAGTATAAGAAGGGTGCTCTTCCCTTCATTTGTAACCATCCAACTATTTCAGCAATACAAAGCTCATTTCGTTCCAGAACTTCTCTCTCTAGAAACTTTCTCTCTCTACGATCCGGGTAAAATGAGTCCAAAAAAGCCTGAGTCGCCGCACTCTTAGGCATGAGGATTCGCTTGATACTTGGGAAGATTGGTGACGCTTTTCTTTGTTTGTTTGTTTTTTTTTTTTTTTGGGTTAAACCCTTCTTGCTCATAATAAAATCCTTAAAATGAGCTACATATAAAGATATATAGACAAAAATGCTCATGAATGGGCTTGTGATGAGCCTTGGTAGGTTAATAGCAATCAATCTTGTCGACCATCCAATGATTCAACATTCTCAAGGTGATGTAATGAAGAGAGAGGTGGAAAGGGGAGTAGATTGGGAAAGTTATCTAGCTTGAGCTTAAGCACCGCATATTCAATTTGACTAGTTTAGGGCAGTATAAGAATTGCGAACTTCCAATTTTAATGGATGCCCAACTTCTCATTAGTCTAATTTGAGCATCTAAGTTAGCCTTGTGGAAGGTCAAAGATAAAATAAATGTGAGTGACTATAGTCAAATTTGTAATTAAAGTGTTAAATACTGAATAGAAGGGAAGAGGAAATTGGGAAGAACTTTTAAGTAGGCTTTTAATACGTAATGGGAGATAAGAACAACAGGTGTCATAATTTTTTTACGGCGATCGCTTGAATGACATGATTTTTTTTGCTCGTTCAAGTTCCACAAATTTGAAAAATCAATCACTTAATTGTTATAAATGATTTATTTTATCAGAAAATCTGACATAGCATTAAAATAATTAACCGTTCAACATGGCCGGCAAGCTAAAGTCAACACTTATGCTAAACAACATCACACGGCTCATCTAATTAAAGAACTCTAACCTCAATTCAACAAATTGGGGCAAATGAGATTGCTTCCTGTTCTGCGTGCTTCAGACCAGGTGTCACCTCAGCAAGCTTCCAGCTCCTTCTCGCTGTCCGTTGCCTTGATCTGCAAGCCCAAACGAAGTCAGCAGCTCCGGCAACCTTCGCGGCTATTGACGGTATGCAACCTAACTGGCCCAATGCTCCATCTACGACCGAACCGGCCAAGGCGCCTTCCACAGGTTTTCCAGCTCAGTCGTGGAACTCCTCCCTCTCGCCTCAGTCCTGCACACCCCGCTCAGAGGCGGTCGCACATGACCGTTCCAACGACCACCGCAATGACACAAAAAACCAATCCCTGCAGTTGACTCTGGCAAGCGCGTCCTCCACCGCCACGCCTCCTCACCAATGCAGCGTTGAAGAAGATTGAACCCATAATTGCGATAAGAGAGAAAGATCGATGGATTTTGGATGTTCAGAGACGAACAAGAGGAAGAGAGTACAAGTGAAGCGACTGCGTTTCTTGAACAAATGAACTCAAATGAACAATTTTAAGTCAATATGGTACGTAAGTAAATAAAAAAAAAATTTATGGCACTCAAGTGATGCCGTACAAAAGTTATGGTTCTCCTACTCTTCTTATCCAATAGTAGGGATTAGGAGTGTCAATGGTTCAGTTCGGATTTTCAAAAAATCTGAACTATTGGAACTGAATTGAACCAATAGGGTGCGAATCCGACTCAAACCAAAAATCCTGTTCGGTTTGGATTTTTGGTTTTCCTATTTTGCCTTGCTTATTGGAATTGAAATGAATAAAGGGTAAGAAAGAAGAGAGATTTTAAGTTGGACATTCAGTTTTTGTTGAAAATTTCGTTTCGGCTTGCTTAACCAAATTGAACCAAAAATCAAACAAAACAATAAAAAAGAACAGTTATTTTTTGGTTATCCAAACCAAAAATTGAATCAAACCAAATTGAAAATGCATGAAATTTTGGTTGGGTTCAATTCGGATTTGGTTTCGGTATGATTTCCCAGTTCAGTTTTGACATCTTAGTAGGGGCTACTAATGTGCCTTTGGAATGGTGATGGTTTTATTGGTAAGATATGATAGATAGGAATCTCAACATATGTTCTAAGCCAACAACGAATTGATAATGCTGAACGAGAATGACTAGTTAAATCAGAATTGCATAACTTCAAAAGGAAATATTAACAACTGTCTATACTTGGTTGATTTCAAATCCAATGAAACAAATTCTATTGCCAACTAATCTGTCTTGAGGATCGTCTTTCCACTATTCTCGAGAGGTAAATTTACCATAATGTTTACGTGTATATTTCACTTTTCAATCACCGCATATATTAATCAAACAACACACATTGTGACATCCGGAATTCATGCAGTATTGATGATACTTAAGATATTAAGATAATCATTGTTTCACCTTAATATGCAGAAAATTTGAAAGACACTCTCTCTTTCCGTGATTTTTTGGAATATGATTCCGTTAAGGGTTCTAAGCTTAGAAGGGGTTCTAATTCAAGGAAATATATAAAATTTTTTTACCAATTTAGATATATTTAAATAAATAGATTATAACATATAAACTAACTACATAAGGTGATTATCGCTATAGTAATTACATTTTACAAAAAAAAAAAAAAACATATAAACTAAGTACATGATCGATATGTCCCTAGATTGCCCTAGATTATGTATCAAATAATTATCAAAATTAAAATTCATGGAGTTAAATTTTTTCAAACATCCGATAGCTTTCGTAAATAATTTTAGTGAGTTTAAATTTTTTTTCTGATTTATAAGAATTTAGAACAGGCACGAGTTTCCCTATTACTTAAATGACAAATATCATCACAACTTACCAAATATCTTTTTTTAATCACCCAAACTAAACCATATGTCATCTTTTTACTGAACACTTCTCTCCATTTTTCACCTAGTAGTCTAATAAAGTATATTCATTTAGCTACTCAAACTAAACCACTTGTAACTTTTCTATTTGAACACTTATCTCAATTTCTCACCTAATATCTAAATCAAATATCCTCATTTAGCTACTCAAAATAAGCCACTTGTAACTTTTGTATATAAACACCAGTCTCTCGTCATGATTTTTTAACGCTGGTTTGTTGATACTTATCATTTGCAACTCATCAGAAACATGAGCTAAGTTTTACCATTTCACTTCCTCATCTTGGCCGTAGCTCACCTCACCAGAAACTCTTCAACAGCATAAGATTTTCCATCTTATTTCTTGTAAAGAAAAGAACCAACTCGTCGCCATCTTCAAACTTTCATCTTGACATTTTGATAAACTTTCCAATCTTGTCAAGCAAAGCAAAAGTTCCAATTCATTTCTTATTTCAATTAACCACCTAAATATATTCATTTGGAGTTGTGTCTTTAGCCTTGCCTATAAAATGTATGCAAGGTAAAATTCATGGATTCATTTTTTCTGTTAAACTGGTTTTGTTGTTATAAAAGAATGAGAGTTGTTAATTTGTATTTGTCATTTTGCTTTCAAGGTGATTAATGGCCTTGTGTGTTCAAAATTCCATTCAAGGTGAGTGAAACTCTAGGAGTTGAATTGGGTTGATCCTCTTAGTACTCTAGATTCTTGTTTGATTTTAGCTTAAAGTATGAATCATATTATAGATATATGTTGTTAAAACGAATTAATGATCAAAGATGAGCTAACAAGAGGCAAGACTATGTATGATTTTGTATCATGGGTGATTCCATTCCTAATGATGGCTGTGGTCTACTTGTTATTTTGTTATGAAATTGTTATGAATATCACGTGAAGGGTCTAGTATGTTCATGATGCCATTAGAAGATGCCATGAGTCGTACTATGTTCATGGTTGAATGATTTCAAGAGAATTTTAATGACTTTGATGAGTAAAGGCATTAGAAAGATAATACTATGCATGTAAAAGGGGTAAAATGCTAATTTTTAGATATATGCAGAAGCGTAAATTCACAACATATAAACACTTTTGTGAATAGTGAAATTTATTACTTAAAATGATTAGTAGTTAGTGATTAAGGTAGATAAATAAAAGGAAATGAAATTATATAGCAATATGTGTTGATATTCCATGGTGCATATGATTTAAAAGAAAAGGCTCAGTTAATTATGTAGAAAGGATCACGAGATTAATATATTAATGGATGCACCATGATGAAGGAATGTCTACGTTGCATATAAACATCCGGTGCTCATTTGTAGCTTCAAATGAGTGAATGGGTAGATTACGCATTTTATTTGTTATTTTATGAACTATTGCTCTAGCAGGAGCGATTCAGAGCGACTGGGGAACTTGTTTTTCCTCTTATCGCCATGTCGAGAAATTAGCATTTGTGGCTCTGTACCTTTTCATGTCTACTAGATATGCGAATAGCATCATATGATATCTATTGTGTGCAGTGTGTACAGGACCAAGATTGTTTATAGGTAGTGAAATTATATATTCTCTGGTATCGGACACGTCCTGGCATGCATTATGGCCTTTATTCATTAGCTTATTAGTTGATAATTGAAATTCTATCTCGTGCAATGAGTTCAATATCTATTGTTTGCTGTTAATCAGGCTTTCATATCTCATTTCATAGATTGAGTTATACTCATCTCTAGTGAAGTAGAACTTTTTACAGACATGTAGGCTGTTGGTGCAATACTAACTGTTCATTTTGTCTCATAATTTTCTCGGTGAAAGGTGATTCCACTCTACAATTATCATTGGAATTTATTTGTGATTTGTCCGGCGCATCACATGCATATTAATTGCGTTTGAGTTTAAATTAGTTTTGCAGAATTATCTATAGACATAACTAATATGATCTCATGAAAGAAAAAAACTCTTATGTCACTTTTCCAGACTATTTGGTGTTTAGGTTGCTAGAGTTAATTATATGAATGATGGAATTGAGGTGTTTGCTCTCCCTATTGATGCTTCAGTCCCTAATCTCTAGATGACTTGTAACATGTATACAAAGGCAAACTCTTCTAATCAAAAGCACTTATACTGATCTTACATTATATCATGTGTTATTGAAGCCTTCAAGAAAATGCATGCCTATTTGGTCCTATTTCTATATTATATTACCTTATAGTGGTAATATCTCTTTTGCTACTAGGTTCTCCCTCACCGACACTAGCAATCTCTGCCTCTCTTTCGCCCTCCACCTTGGATCTGACAAAGATTTGATTGCCGATCCTATTAAAAGTAATGAACAGCGGTTGTCGCGAAATGAGTTTGCCCAAGACATAGGGGAGTTGATAAAAGAATTAGGGCATCGGGTTGGTATAATGGCTGAAGAGGATATATCTCTCGATGATCCCTTCTTCTTTTTTTTTATGGAAATGTTGAAATTAGAAGTCGTCAAGGAAATTGGAAAATGCCATAATGTGGTCATGGTCTTCAAGGGAAAATATGATGATGAATCGGTTGCCATGAAGAGATTCCCCTTGGGTCACGTTGAAATAGAAAATGACACTTTCAAATTATTTTCCAACCATCCACATCAAAATGTGATACTAACTCGGGATGTATGATATTTTTGGGAATCTGGGTTTCTCATACAAGAGTTATGTGATTATAGTTTATAGGATTAATTTCCAATACTTTGGTCTGGTGTTGATTTTAACATCTCCAATGGTGATGCACCATTGACAGTTAAGCATAAAAAGAAGCTATCATCTCTCAGGGATAGCATGGGGGAGGTTGAGTTGTTGGCTGTTAATGGTGATTCCTCAAACATGTTACTGAAACTGACAAGGTAAGTGCCAAAAGGGTTTGAATAGAGAAAATCAAAGTTCCTTAATTTCCAATAGGATTTGGCTTACTTTTTAGTTATGTATGTCTACTTTGTTTTATGATACGGGCAAGTGGCATTGGGATTGAATTTTTTGCACAACTCTAACATTATTCATGACGATCTAAGGCCAGAGAACGTGATAGTTGTACGTAGTGAAGATCGTGAAAATATATTTGCCAAACTCTCTGATGTTGGGATTATTACACGCCTTCATGGATATAAGGTTATACTCGAAAATCGTGCATTTGGTAGGTTGATCTAGTTTTCTTGTAAGTGCAAAATTTGAATGGTAATCATCTTTTGATGTCTATCTCGCAGGTCGAGTAGCCTTTGGCTGGCAAACACCCGAACTTTTGAATTCTGATAAGTGCCCAACACTAGAATCAGACATGTACAGCTCTCAGTGTCTTTTATAGATCTAGTTCTATCGTGGACTTATTGCGCTTGGTAAGAAACCAGTGGTGTTACAAGCATGATTTTACTTTGAAGATTGAATTTTTTATTTGTAGTAAGGTACTCGTTAGTGATTGTTGCTTTGATGGCTACGTTAGGAGGCGCAGCCCAATCGAGCTCCTGAGGGTATAGAAACATTCTTCACGAGAAGATTTCCATGTCTCTTTATGGAGTGTTACAAAGTGGCTTGTCGGTTCTTGAGAGCATATCCATAATTTAGGAGATATCTTTGGAAGAGGTGAGCCCTGATCCATTGGCCATTTGGCCTGAGAGTCTCGGCGTCCTCTCCAGGTTTGAAATGGAGCGGGATAATTCCCATTCCAACTAGATTACTGCAGTGATTTTGCTTTAGGCTCTTCGCTATGACCGCTTTCACCCCTTAAATTTTTGCTTCTTGCGAAGGTATGAGTGGTAACAGCAGAAGCATATATTCAGGGAAAAAAAAGTCTTCTGAAAATACGCGTACCAGGGAACTCCCTATACCGTACTCAGAACCAGCCAAAACAATAGTGTCCTGGCCAAAACTCTCTGAGAAAGAAGGTAGCAAATACAAAGTGAAGCTGTCAAAAAGAGCAGTCAACAGCTCAGAATATAGTTATACTCATTAACAACGTTGATTCGGCATGACTTAGAAGAGACAAATGGCATCCTCAAATGTATAACAGCGCACGTAAGTGTTTAGGGAAGGTTTTGGAGACTTTCTTAGGTAAATTTCAAGACCCCCCTTAGCTCGACCTATATGATATGGCCCATACGATTAGTCAACTGATTTCACTGCAAAGTCCCCGGTACTTGAGCATTTATCAGCTCAAGCTGCAGAAGTTGATAGATTTTGCAAGTGAAAAGTTACCATAGCAGCATTGAACACGTGCATCTTTTCCCCACTGGGGATGTGGATCGTCCTAGGCCCAACTTCTACTTCCAGGAGCTTGTTGACAATTCGGATATTGGCGAAAGTGCCCTTGCCATCACCTCGTAATTGCCACGGCGACTCCCATAAGAGTTGAAGTCCCTCCTAGCAACCCCGTGTTCCACCAGGTACTTAGCAGCAGGACTGTTTTTGTGGATGCCACCGGATGGCGATATGTGGTTGGTCGTGATGCTGTCTCCAAAATAGAGCAACCAATATGCGTCCTTCACACTGCTGGGACCCAGAGGTGTCATCGTCATGTCGTCAAAGAAAGGTGGCTGAAGAATGCAAGTCGAGGCCAGGTACCAAGCGTGAAGAGTTCCAGAAGGTACATGTAATCCATTCCACGGAGGATTTCCTTCGATTGTTGCATCATCCGTGGCCCTGAACATGTCTGGAAGCACATTCGACTGCACGGCCTGCAATATAGAAGGGCCAATATATTAAGTTACTCCTTATACTGCCAAGTCCGGAGGAAAGACTAAAGTTGCACTTCACGGTTTTTCAATCAGGCCAGTTGCTCACATTTGCTATTTCTTCGTTTGTTGACCAAATGTCCTTCAAAAATCCATCTTTTCCATGCGCAAGGGCTTCTGTTTCAAGATCAATGTCAACCTGCTGAACAAAGATCATCTTCAGGATACAATGGGCAGTTAGCCACTGGATTGTCAAGTGCAGCAGATCATGTGCCGAAAGTGACACCACGTTTTTTTTTTTTTTTTTTTTCGTTGTGGGTGAATGAAAGCAATGGCCTAGTCGGCCTGGCCAGCAGCAACCACTCTTATCTAGTCGTTAAGACTGGGCTCAAAGTCTCACTAACACACTCTTCATCTTGCCATAGTGAAAAAAGAGGAATTGAACCAACAAAATGACATACATTGCCAGCAAGAGTGTAGGCGACCACAACTGGGGGAGAAGCTAGATAATTAGCCTGTGTAAGGCGATGCATGCTGCCCTCTAAATTCCTGTTGTCAGATAGAACCGCTTCTGCGGCAATATCTGGTCGTTGGAGACCAACAACTGGCTCTCTTCAGAAGGATCTAGGACATACTTGGTGAAGGAATAGTATGAAACCAAGAGAAGGAATAAGCTAAGAGATCACCGTTATCAGTAACAGCAAATGCAACAGCCTCATGGAGATCTCCCGGGTTCCCAATGCATGTGGTGCATCCGTAGCCAACTGTGTAAAAGCCCAACTGATTCAAGTACTTCTGCAAGCCACTATGCCAAGCTGCCTTTAGTCGAGTGTGTATATAACCAAGAATCTTGGGAGACAATTCGCGGATTGAAGTATATGCACCTCCTAGTCAGATATTTGGTTACCACTCCCGAACAAGGAGCAAGACTTGTCTTAATCCACGGTTAACCTGCCAGAATATTCTAATTAGAAAACCAACTGATTTGTCTTGGTTCTCCGAGCAAATGGTTTATCACAGTAACCTTCTACATGTAAAATCACTCGAGGACCTCTACATAAACAGGCAATTTCCTCTTCCAAAATTTCAAAGAAAAAAAGAAAAGCTAGATAAGAACAACATCCAACCTCTAATCCTGATTCACAGGCCCTATTAGCAAGCAAAGCAGCCCCTAGCATTACACTAGGATTCGAGGTATTAGCACAACTGGTAATAGCTGCCATGACAACATTACCATGCCTAATCTTTTCTCGAGTTCCATTGAAAATGAACTCTGCAACCTGCTCTGGGATTCCACTGGTATCGCAAATCCCTGAAAGATATAATCTGAAGTTCGCCAACTTGGCTTTAGATGAAACGAAGTATGAAAGACCAAAGCATATTTCCAACATTGGAAATATCAATATTCCACATCGCAGTGTTCTTCCCAAAGAGGAGTTTGCTGCCGCCTAATGGTCACGTTCGTGCAAAACCTGAGAGGCCTTAGTACCATTGAATATGCTAACTATGCGGCATAGCAGGTAATAACGCAAAAATAAGGTATAAGAGCATGAAAAAGAGCATCTTTAATCCTACTTTATTGTTCAAGCATGCACCCCGGTCCGCCTTTTTTTTTTTTTTTCAAGAGAACTCGATCATGTGGCCTGAAATAACTTAATTCTCACAGGAAGAGATCTATACAAAATGGACACATTCATTTCATGAACATTCACCTGATTGTACCTCTTTGGCTTTGATACAAGAAAAATTCATACCTTCACGATTTTTTTTTTTTTAATTTTGGTCAAACTTTCATGAAGTTTGAAAAGCTTGATTTTTATATATATTCACGATAAGAATGAGAGTATGGTTTGCACAACTATAATTTTTTTTTTTTTTCATTTTAACTATAGGTCTTTGAATCTAAATTTGGTTTTTCATCAAATACAAGCTCATCATCTATTTAAGTTGACTTGACCTTGTTTCTAAAACTTCAAACTTGGAGTCTCTGCCTCTTATGTCATGTTTGGTTGGAAGCAAGGGCTTCCCAATTCCTTTTTTCAACCAAAAAATTTATTAAATAAAATTCCATATACAACATTGATTATCGATGGTTAGCCTAATACCTTAAAAAACCACTAACTTTAGCACCAGTCCTAATTGTACTGTTAAACTTTTTTCTCTCTCATAAAAAAGAAACTCCCAAATTTTAGATCAAATCCCAATTTTACTTTAAACTTTTTCTTGTCTCATAAAAAACTTAAACGGTAGGTCCAATCTCAATTCCATCTCCCATAAAAGAAAAAAATATCAAATTTAGGCCCAGTTCCAATTTTACTTTTTTTTTTTTTTTGTCTTGTAAAAAAATCACCCACTTTTATTTTGAGTCCCAAATTCGCCCCCACTAACCCTCGGAGATTTCTCCGAGAGAAGAAAGCAGTCAAGGGTCCGAAACCTTTTGGTGGCAGCTTACTAAGAAAAGGCCGCTCCCTATGAATGGACCATACTGACCTTCATATCCCCACGTGGCGCGACCTCATTAGTCAGTTAAGAGGAGATCTACTCTGATCCTTTTCCACCACCTCTCAAAAGTCTCCCAAAAACTCCCCGCACTCGAAACCCTAGAGTCCATCGGTCCAATCTTCCCCGAACCGGCGACTTATCGATCATCCACTTGCTACAAATCTGCCCCTTCCTCTCTCAAGCGTTCCCGCGAACATCCGGATCCGGAGCCCACGTCGAAGCCCCGCCGCCGCAGCACCGTAAGGTGGCCCTGATCACCGGCTTTACCGGCCAGGACGGGTGGTAGCTCACCGAGTTCTTGCTCAACAAAGGGCACGAGGTTCATGGCCTGATCCTTCGCCCCTCCAACTTCGACACCAGCGACGACCAGATGAAGCTTCACTACGCCGATCTCACCGACGCGGCCCCTCTCTCGGCCACTGCATCGACACGATCTCCCCCGACGAGGTCTACAATTTTCTCTCCACCCAGTCCGACGTGGCGGTCTCCTTCACCGCGATTGCCGTCGTCCAGGTCGCCTTGTGGCTCCTCGAGGCCGTGTGTTCTCACGTCTATACTACCGGCCGCAGCCACATCCGTTACTGCCAGGCCGGGTCTTCAGAGATGTTCGGGACGGACTGCACCCGCTACCGCTGTCTGAGACATCCCCGTTCCACCCGCGAACCACCTACACCGTGTCCCAGTGCGCCGCCTACTGGTACACCAGGAACTACCGCGAGGCGTACGGGCTGTTCGCGGGCAATGCAGTCCTATTCAACCACGAGTCCCCGAGGCAGTGCGAGAGATTCGAGGCCCGGAAGATCGCGAGGGCTGAGGGGCGGATCAAGATGGGGCTGCAGCGCAAGCTGGTCGTGGAGGATCTGCTGTATCTGGAGCCCTGCCGCGACTGGGGGTTCGCTGGGGACTACGGGGAGGCATGTGGTTGATGTTGCAGCACGAAAAACCGGACGACTACGTGGTCGCGACGGGGGAGTCGCAACCGGTGGAGGAGTTCCTGGACGAGGCGCTAGAGTATGCAGGGCTGAATTGGGGCCACCATGTGGGAATTGATGAGACGTACCGCAGGCCGGGGGAAATCGACTTCTTGAAGGGAGACGCAAGGAAGGCCAGTAAGGTGTTGGGCTGGAAGCCCAAGGTTGGGTTTAAGGAGTTGGTGAGGATGATGGTCGACGAGGACATTGAATTGGCTAAGATAGAGAAGAGAGAGAAGGTTCTTGTTGATGCTGGGGGGTACATGGACACTCAGCAGCAGCCCTGAGTATTCGGTACTTCTTATCTCTTGCTGGTCTGTTTCTTAACCCAGGTTTAAAGTGTTTGAGATGTTCTTGGTTCAGTTTGGTTTGGTTTGATTTTTTAAAGATGTTATTGGGTGGGGTGTCAATACTGGGAAAAGTATGACTTCAAATTGGGTAGAAGAATCTTTAGAGTAATCAAGTCGGAGGACTTTGAGCGTAATATCAATTTTTTTTAAAGATTTATTTGCCCCACAAAGTTGCTAATGGTCACCAGCAAATATTCTTCAAGATATAACAAAGTCTAAAAAAATATGAAAACTAGATAACAATTCTAGTATTTCTCCAGATCTTTCTAAAAAACAATTGAAAAGATGGCTGCGGTTTTTTAAGAAAGAAGACTTGAAAAGATAAAAAAATGATCACACACACTCTTCTGGAAAACTTACATGTATATATAAATCAGTCTTAAAAACGTAGGCAACTTGTCGTGAAAAATTGCAAAGTGAACAAGTGTATAATTTCGAAAAATTGCCAAGATGAACAAAGATGTTGAAGTTGAAAATGAACAAATGCAACCCTTCGAAAAAGGTTGCAAATTGAACAAGTATCTTTGAATTGTCTTGAAAAGACTAAAACAAAGATCCGTACTAATTAAAAAAAATTATTATTATTTTTTAATAAATAAAATTTCAATTTTTTTAATAATTTCTGAAAATTCTCAATAAACAAAAACAGCATTTCAATTGATTAAAGTTAATAAGATAATCGTAAAAAAATAATAATAAAATAACAAAGGGATTAGTTCTAATTAAACTGGGGTGCGCAAAGTGTTAAGTGCATCTAATAATTGCGCACCAACACGCGAGTATGGTTAAGTCTAGCCCACACCCAATCATTTCTTTAGGTACGCTAAAGAAACCCCACACTTATTAACTGGCCCACTTCCTCTCACTTTTTCTATGTGAGACAAGAAAATATACACTTAGTTTGTTTGTAAACAAACTTCTAACAATCCCCCATTTTGTTTGTAAAACAGAGATTTCAAAATTAAAAATTAAAAAAAAAAACCGTACAACCAAAATTTCAATAAGATTAATACACATACATAAAGGTCTATTTCAAGTTAAACCTCTACTTAGTGTAAGTATCTCAAAACTTTATCAAAGTGACAAGTAACTCGGCTTTAAACTTATACTTTTAAATAATATAATCGGACATACCACACATATACCAACCTTTTGTTTCAGCGAGAAGTTCGGGCCAATTCCATAAAAAAAAGCACGAACTTTAGGTGTTGTCCCAAATCTGGCTCGAACTTTATTTTGTCTCAAAAAAAGCATGAACTTTAGGTGTTGTCCTAAATCTGGCCCGAACTTTATTTTGTCTCAAAAAAAGTACGAACTTTCACTTGTGTCCCAAATCTAGCCTGAACTTTATTTGAGACAAAATAAAGTAAGTTTTTTGACAAATAGGCTTCACATCTCTATTTAACTACAAGATACACACGCTTTTAATATCTCGCTTTAAGACAATGTAATCTTCTGCTTCCAACCTAGCTTCTAACATTGCAAACAACTTGCCAATTGTTAATTGATCTAATGGCCCTAACTATGTGCTTCGTCCCCTTGAACTAAAGCCGCTGAATCATTTTTTCCATGATCATCATCTGTAAAGATCACCACATTGGAGGGCAGACTTAAATTTAACACTTCCTCCAAACACTTGAATGCAGCATCGTTTTGCTATGTTGGATATTATTGCTGACGTGGAAATGCCACGTTTGATGATTGTGGAATGAGGGTTAACGAAGGGCCAAATTTGAGACACAAGTGAAAATTTGTGCATGTTCTTTTAAATAAAATAAAGTTCGGGCCAAATTTGGGACATAAGTGAAAGTTCGTGCTTTTGTTTAGATAAAATAAAATTCGGACCATATTTGGGACAACACCTAAAGTTCATGCTTTTTTTTTAGACAAAATAAAGTTCGGGCCAGATTTGGGACAACACCTAAAGTTCGTGCTTTTTTTTTTTTATAGAATTGGCCCCGAGAAGTTCTATATTACTCTGCATTATTATGGCCTTGTGCTTGATCTTGCTCTCTAGAAAGCAATCATAACTTTCGTAAGAAGCAACGCCACTTCTAAGCTTATATAGGTGAAGTACCCACCATGTGTTTATGTTACTATAAACACATTATAAGTTTGTACTATACTTCATTAAAAATTCAATCCAACCTACAAAACGTAACCGACGATACTAACTTCTCATATTAAGGCTACGTTGGTATCAAACAATTACATTTAATAACTTGTTTTTATCCATTAAACCTTGTAACTAATAATGTTTTAGAAAAATATCGGGTTACCATTATTGGTGATTCCAATTAAAGGGTTTTAGCCCCATTTCTTGTGAGGTCATTATTACTATGTGTTTTGGTAAAGTCTTCGTCAAATGATCGACAAGATTTTTACTTGACCTAATGTAGACAATTATTATGGTACCGTCTTTAATCAATTGTCTCACATATTCATGTTTTAGACTAATATGTCTAGACTTACCATTATAGGTGCTACTATAGACTCTTGCCAAAATAGCTTGACTATCACAATGGATAGAAATAGTAGGCATAGGACTAGGCCATAAGTTGATATCCAACAACGAATTCATAATCCATTCAGCCTATTTCCTAGTTATCGCTAAAGCAATAAATTCATATTTCATTGTTGAGTAAATTATACATGTTTGTTTTTTACTTGCCCGAGATACAATAACTCTAGCTAGTGTGAAAATCCATCCAGAAGTGGAAAGCTCATCTCCCACACTTGTAATCTAACTAGCATTGGTGTATCATTCTAATACAATCGGATAATTATTACATAACATTCCTAAATTTTTAGTTCTCTTAAGATAACAAAAAATTATGGTAATAACTTTCCAATGTTCAGTACTTGGATTACTAATATACCTACTCAACTTGCATACATAATAAGCAATATTAGGTCTAGTACAATGTATCACATACATTAAAGACCCTATAGTACTCGCATATTCTAGTTGTGCCACCACTCTACTAGTATTATAATTTAATTTAGTATTGGAATCAAATGGAGTACTTATTTCCTTGAAACCAATATGTTGAAATTTATTTAATAATTTTTCAACATAACTACATTAGTTTAAAGAATAACCTTCACTATGTTTCTTAATTTTAATACCTAAGATAGTATCTACTTCACCCAAATCCTTCATTTTAAACATGAAAGTTCAATATTTCTTAGTCTCAATAATTTTAGTTATATTCGTTCCAAAGATAAGCATATTATTAACATACAAGCATACTAAGACACCATAATCTTTAGTGAATTTAGAGTATATACACTTATCGGCACTACTGTGAATGAAACCATTTGACAATATAGCCAAATTAAATTTTTTATGCCATTGCTTAGGAGTTTGCTTAAGCCCATAAAGAGACTTAATCAATTTACATACTTTTCTTTTATTTCCAGAAAGAACGGAACCTTCCGGTTGTTTCATGTAAATCTCCTCATTTAAGTATCTATTCAAGAAAGTAGTTTTGATATCCATTCGATGAACACAAAGATCATAAATGGAAGCTAGAGCAAAAAGAACTCAAATAGAAGTTATACGCATAACGGGAGCATACCTATCAAAATAATCTATTCATTCCTTTTGTTTATATCATTTGACCACAAGTCTAACCTTAAAAGCTCGGATAGAACCGTTAGAATTATATTTTCTTCTAAAAACCCATTTGCACCCAATAGATTTTATCCTTTTGGTAAATATACTAATACCCAAGTATTATTGGATATATTTGAGTCCATTTCATCATTTACAGCTTCTTTTCAAAAAGAAGCATTTCTAGAAGACATAGCATCATCAAAGCTTCTAGGATCATTTTCAAAATTTAATACTAAATGGTATTTACTTATCACGTTATTATCTCCATCTCATTCAACAAGAAAAACATGAGTAATAAAATCAGGACCTAAGTTTTTAGTTTCCTAACTCTAGTACTTCTCCTTAGTTCAATTATGACTTTAGAATCATTCGTTTTTTTTCCTTGAGAATCTACTTGAGTTTCCATACATTTTGAATTTATTTTCAATAATTTCAGAACCCGTAAAATATTTATTTTCAAAGAATTCAACTTCTCGATTCTACAATGACATTTGACTCTAAATTAAGAAACCTATAAGCTTTACCGTTTTCAGTATACCTAACAAAACACTTTTGATAACTCTAAGACCGAGCTTTATTTTTTTAGGATCTAGTACTCAGTAGTATGCCAAATACCCCCACACTTTAAGGTATGATAAATTTGGTTTTCTACATTTCTATATTTCATAAGGGGTTATGTCATTTTTCTTGAAGGTATTCTGTTATGAATATAACATGCAGTAAGTAATGCTTCTCTCCAAAAATTAATTGGTAACTTTGAATTTGAAAGCATACAATTAACCATTTCTTCAAGAGATCGATTTTTCCTTTCAACCAAACCATTTTGTTGCGGAGTATATAGTACCGAAACTTGATGAATAATACTATGTTATTCACAAAATGAAGATAATTCATTTAAGAAATATTTTTCATCTCTATCTGATCGTAGAACTTTGATTTTTCTACTTTAACCTTATATTTCTTAAACATGGTAAACACTTCATCCTTCGATCTCATGAAATAAACATATAAAAATCTACTGCAATCATCCACAAAGGTAATAAATTACCTTTTACCTCAACGTGTTAGCATACTATTGAATTCACATATATCACTATGAACCAAATCTAATAAATTTGAATTTCTTTTAACGCTAGGAAATGGTTTCTTAGTAAGTTTGGACTTAGCACATGTTTCACATTTATTAAATTCGCCATTGAAATTTATCAAGTCTAACTTCTTCATATTCTTCAAGTAATGAATATTTATATGTGCCAACCTACTATGCTATAAAAATGAAGACTTAATAATATAAGCAGAACTAACAATATTATTACTGATATTTAGTTGATACATGCCATCATTGGCATAACCCTTTCTTACAAACAGCCCATTTTTCAATAGGATAACATTATCGGATTCAAACAAAACCCGAAACCCCCTCTTACAAAGTAAATCAATAGAAATTAGGTTCATCCTAATTTTGGATATAAATAACACATTGAGAAGAGTAATATTCTTTCCAAAAGTGAAGTCTATCTCCACTATGCATTTTCTAGCAACCTTTGCAAGAGCATTATTTTTCATCATATTTGAGTCAACAATTTCTTCAAATTAAGTTTATCTTTCATTGTCCCACATAGGATAAGTGGGAGGAAATTGGCTAACTAATAAGTGTGGGGTTTCTTTAGCGTACCTAAAGAAATGATTGGGTGTGGGCTAAACCCCACCATACTTGCGTGCGGGTGCGCGATTATTAGGCGCACTTAGCACTTTGCGCACCTACGATTTAATTAGCACTAATCCTTTTGTTATTATTATTATTATTATTATTATTATTATTATTATTATTATTATTTACATTTACAGTCATCTTATTAACTTTAATCAATTCAAAGGTTGTTTTTGTTTATTGAGAATTTTTGGAAATTATTAAAAAATAAAAAAAAATCGAAATTTTATTTATTAAAAAATAACATATATATATTTAATTATTATGAATCTTTGTTTGAGTCTTTTCGAGACAATCTTTAAAAAAGACACTCATTCAATTTGCAATATTTCCCAAAGGGTTGCATTTGTTCATTTTTTCAACTTTTTCCAAATGGACACCTTTGTTCATTTGGAAATTTTTTTAAAAGGATACACTTGTTCACTTTGTAACTTTCCATGAAGAGTTGCTTATGTTTTTAAGAATGATTTATATATACATGTCAATTTTCTAGAAGAGTGTGTGTGATCATTTTTTTTATCTTTTCGACCATTCTTTCTGAAAAAACTACAGCTATCTTTTCAATTGTTTCCTAGAAAGACCCTATAGAAATACTATATTTGATATCTAGTATTCTCATTTTTAGAGACTTTGTTGTATCATAGAGGATATTTGTCGATAATCATTAGCAATTTTGTGGGGCAAATAAATTCTTAAAAAAGTGATATTACGTCTCAAAGTCCATCTTGATTACTCTAAAGATTCGACTTAATTGTTCTACCCAATTTGAAGTCATACTTTTCCTAAAAATTTTAAGAATTTATTTAGTTCAACAATAGAGTCAGAGACAATCAAAATCATGAATCAAGATATGGTCAAATTAGACCGGTTTGATAGGAACAACTTTGCTCACAGGAGGGACAAGATGATGTTCTTACTCAATGCTCTAAAGATTTCCTATATATTGGATCCTAACTTAGCGCCTATAGAAGATCCAAAGCCTACTACCGAGAGAGGACAGCCAAGTGCGGAAGCCATTGAGAGGGTTAATAAAGAGAAGAAGAAACGTGCGGATGTTGAATTACTTTGTTGAGGACACGTTTTGAATACATTGTCCAATCGTTTTTAAAACTTATTCACTGAAATGAAGTCGGCGAGAGAACTTTGAAACACACTGGAATTCAAGTACAAAGCGGAGGAGCAATGTACAAATAAATATCTACTCACAAAGTATTTTGATTTCAAGTTTATTGATACTAAACTCTTGCCGGAATAAGTCCATGAATTGCAAGTACTTGTGAATGAAATTTGTGCCCTCAAGATTGATATTCTAGAAGCTTTTCAAGTTGGAGCAATTATTACGAAATTGCCTCCAAGTTGGAAAGACTATGAAAAAAGGCTGATGCACAAGTCAGAAGACTTTACTTTGGAGCAAATACAGAAACATCTTCGCATTGAGGAAGAGTCACATTTACGTGATAATTTTGTTATGTACAATTCCAATGTGAATGTTGTGGAAAGAAAACGGAAAATTGGCTAGAATTTCAAAGTAAAAAGCGGGCATAAATTTAAGAGAACACAAAAGAAGAAAAATGGTTGCTGTTTTGTTTGTGGCAAACAAGGACACTATGCCAAGGATTGCATTTACCGCAAGAGCATTTCAAAGGACAAGAACATTCCGACGGTGAAGGAAGATGCAAATTTGGTTGAAGAAAATTATGTGGCCATGATTTCAACTATGTTTTCGAACATAAAAATTTCTGAAATTAATGATGCGATGGCTATGGTTTCTAAAATCAATTCTACCACTGTCAAATCTGGTTGGTGGTTAGATTCTGAAGCAACAATCCATGTGTACAAGGAAAAGTACATGTTCAAGCAATTTTTCACGATGAGTTACCTACGTTTTTAAGACTAATTTATATAAACATGTTAGTTTTCGAGAAGAATGTGTGTGATCATTTTTTTATCTTTTCGAGCATTTTTTCTGAAAAAAACTACAGCTGTTCATAAAATTCTAAACGTAAGTGCACGTGTCGAACAAGTAATATAATGATAAGAAAAGTATGTCCCCGAAAATCGATGATTAATAAGCTAATTAAATACTAAAATAGACTAATTCTAAAATTTATCTAACAAATCAAAATATAATTAAGAATAAATTAAAAACAAAATTTGTAGACTAAATGTAGTAAATCGATTAGATAAATATGTTAGAGCATCCGATTTCACCATAACTACTAGATATGAATTTCAAATTATTGTGGGTACAAGAACGATATCAAACATGTGATAGCAGAATTTCCTAATCTATTTATTATCCTATCTCTAGGTATAGTAAACATACTCAGTTTATTAATCCACTATATCTCTATGTGAACTAAAATAAACATGAGTGCATTAAAAACTATGAATATTCCCGGTTACAATGAGTCTTTTGAATCACTTTATCACCAATAGCTACACAAATAACACGGTATATCTCTATCCACATTTAATTCATGGTTATATATTATAATGAGCAATTGCATATTATCATTTCTCAGTTTCAAACATGCATATCAAATTATTCAAGTGGTTACCATTCACTCAAAAACATTAAGCACAATAATATATAACTCACATGAATGAAATCAATTGCAAAATATAAAAATCATGAAATTCATATCGTCATGGTTAGGCTACATCGTAGCTCTAACAAAAAAAAATTAGAACATAGTAGAAGAAAAAAAAATAGATCAAATCCAGCATCTTGAATAAAAAGACAAGAATTTTGTCACCACTTTGGTATTCTCTTCAAAATACTTTAAAAAACTCTAAGAACAATGAAAAACGATCTAACAAAAACCTAGCTGCTCTCTCTCTCTCTCTCTCTCTCTCTCTCTCTCTCTCTCTCTCTAGCTCTTCATGTTCTCCTCTTCAAAAGATATATCCCAGATATCTATCTCCCAACGCTTGCAGATAACATTAGGGAATAAAATCAAGAATTTCCTGATTTGATATCCATCTTCCATTGCTTTTTTTTTTTTTTTATTTGAATTCCTAATATTTGCCATGCTTTTCCTTATCTTCTCCATATCTTATTATTCTGCTTAAACAAGGAAAATTCGAATAATCAAAAGAAAATTCAAATATTTTCTCATAGATAGTGCATCAATTGTTGCCTAAAATAGGTAAAATAACTCTATTTTTATAAAGTTATCAACATCCATCTTTTCAATTGTTTTTTAGAGAGACCTTGGAGAAATACTAGAATTGCCATCTAGTATTCTCATTTTTTAGACTTTGTTGTATCTAGGAGAATATTCGCTGGTGACCATTAGCAACTTTGTAAGGTAAATAAATCATTAAAGAAAATGATATCACGCCTCAAAGTCCGACTTGATTACTCTAAAGATTCGACTTCATTATTCTACCAAATTTGAAGCCATACTTTTCCCAACGGTTAATGGTTCAGTCCAATTCGATTTTTCTTAGAAACAAAAACTGCTAAACTGAACCAATGTGACTTGAACCGAATACAAACCAAACCGAAACTTGGGTTGGTTCAGTTCGGATCGGTTCGAGTTTTTGGGTTTTGTTTTCATTTAAATAGTATGGGTATGAATTGACTGAACAAAGCACAAAAAGATTTCCTCGCAATGCAAGTTCCACAACTTTGATCACCTTTACGATTAGTAATATGTGACATAAACTCACGGCCATTTCCTTGCCAGCAACCACAATTAAACGTTGAAGGAATAAATAGAACCAAGAATAGAGAAAAGTATATTCAAGGAGGCATTGCACATTTACTCAATAAATCAGAAATTATGTGCAATAATTAATGAAGCAAACACCATCATATAAAATAAGTAAATTCAGATGGATCTTGTTCTAGAATTTTGTCAAATAGGTGGTGTTCAATCGAGCAAGGTAAAACCGGATTTCTCCCCATGTCTTATTGCCACCTCGGTAAGGGTTGCGACTGGGAAGGTTACGAAATCCGTGGGTCATTTTCTCTCTTCTCTCGGAAGAGCTTTCCTCTCTACCTAGGGTAGAGCTTTCCCCTTTTCCCTCAAATGGCAAAGTGCACTGATGGAACCCAAAAACCCCCCATGATGCTGGTTTTGATGCTCCTCCCCGATGGATAAGCGGGCACTCCAAATCTGGTACACAAACCCTAATCTTAAACCTTCCTTTCTCCCACCAACGACACCATGAACCCATTCATGAACAACCACCACATCACATTCTCCCATATCCACAGTACCGTAAACCCTAAGCCCCTCCCCAGTTGATCGCACAGTAACCCCAAGCCAACCCACTACACACTCATAGAGCCCCCTTCAATCTAACCCCAAATCTCCACCCATTTACCCCAAAACATACACGGAATCAGTAAAACCGACCACAAGAGGAAGCAAAGTGCAACGACCCAGTCTTTAGCTCACTCAACTGAGTGAAGGACAGCGACCCAATCTCATCTTGGCGCAGGCACAGAGAAACGGCAACACCCTGAAAATCGGAGCAATGGAAGGTGAGAACGAAAATGACCTAAGACTATCATCATTATGTAAGAGTTTAGGACACCTTTGGGCAGAAAGTGATGTGGTCGAAGTTTCAACTGAAATACCTCCAACTAAAATGCAAGAATGTAATCTTACCCTATTTGGGAAGTTGTTCTCCAAGCCACATGTAAACTTCCAAGCTTTTACTACTGTAATGAAGAAGGCATGGAAATCTGACTCTGTTGTTTGCTTGCAAAAAGAGCCAGGATTATTTTCCTTCGTGTTTCAATCTGAAGAAGAAAAAGAGAGAGTTAAGAAAACAGGCCCATGGTCTTTTGGAAGCAATCTATTAGTGCTGAAACAATGTGACCCAGAGGTACCAGAACACTGTTATGACTATACTCGTTGTGCCTTCTGGATTCAAATGGGAGGGATCCCACCAGGATGGTTTAGAGAGGACGTGGTGGCTGGATTGGCTGAAAGAGTGGGTCGAGTTGTCGAGATAAAGATGGAGACTAGTGGAAGCGGCCCACAAAAGGCAGGAAAGGTGAGAGTAGAAATAGATTTGAATTCACCTTTGAAATCGGGAGCAATATTGGATATAAAGAAGAAGAAGCTATGGGTAGAGTTTAAGTACGAACGACTGCCTCATTACTGTTACACATGCGGGAGAATTGGGCATTACGCCACTGACTGTGAGGAGATTCCCTATGAGCAGACCAATTGGGTAGAAAACAAGATAGGGAAGTACGGACCTTGGTTAAAGGCGGAAGTTCATGATCACAACCCCCATTGGAAAGCTTTTTATGGCCAGCTTGAAACAAATTCAGATCTAGAAGAGATAATTCCTGAAACGCCTGCAACAGAAAATGATATGAGAGAAGAGGTTAGAAAAGAAGAGGAGAAGCGAGTTTCTATAGCACGAGGAAAGAAAAGGGCAGAATGTTATCCAGATAACAACAAAAACGAAGGCTTGGCAAAGACCTCAGTAAGAAAAACAAAGGGAAGTAGATTATGTGCATTGATTTCCCTAAAGAGAACTTTCAGGGGGAGGTAAGAAATAGTAGGAAAGGCTTGAAGACTCAGAAAGAAAAAAAAAAAAAAAAAAAGAAGCAGAGAACACCATCCTGCTTGTGGATGAAACAGAGCTTCTGGATACCCCTGTTCAGATAGTCAAGGAGGGTAACGATTGGGCTTTGGTGGCTAGCCCTAACAAGCCACCGAAGACGTCATGAAAATCATCAGCTGGAACTGTCAGGGGCTAGGCAACCCCTTGATGTTCCAAGAGCTGAGAGCTCTAGTTGCTCTCGAAAGGCCTACCATAGTCTTCTTAATGGAGACCAAGAACAAGGAGTCGAAGGTTGAGGGCGTTATCAAACGTCTAATTCCCAAATAAATTCCTAGAGAACCCGGAAGGAATTGCAGGAGGACTAGCACTTATGTGGAGCGCAGAGGTGGACGTAAGAGTAATTAACAGCACTACAGCCTTCATCGACGTGGAATGCCAAGATCTGATACGCGGTAGCCACATGCGAATTACCTTCATCTATGCACCAACCAATTATAAGGAGAAACTACTTTTATGGCAGAAATTAAGAGAGATACGGTCACAGAACCTACTTCCATAGATATGTATGGGGGATTTTAATGAAATATTATACGCTTGGAAGAAGGTGGGAAAGAAGGAGGCTGACAACTATAGAATAACAGCATTTCGTGAGGTTTTGAACGACTGTGCCCTAATGGATGTTGATAGTAAAGGGTGTGCCTACACTTGGGCAAACAACAGAGCAGGAGCGGACTTGGTAAAAAAAAGATTAGATCGAGTAATATGTACCATGGAATGGCGGGTGACCTTCCCAAATGTTGAAGTACGAGCTTTACCAGCTGTTGGTTCAGACCATAGCCCTCTTCTTCTGGCGCTCCACCCTGAAAGCAAGAAAAGGAAAAAACAATTCAGATTTGAAGCTTTTTGGCTGGAAGAAACATAATGCAGGGAGATAATCAAACGAATATGGACTGAAAACTCCTCAATAGAAAAAAGTTTTTTAGACAGAGTTCAAGAAGTGTCAAAGGAACTTGCTACATTGAGCCGAGACAAGTTTCCTAATGCAACCCGTCGGATAAGGGAATTAAAGCAGACTTTAACAAAGTTAACAAACAGACCTCCAGAAAGATGTAGTAAGGAGGAATCTCAGGAAGTGAAGGGACAACTAGAAAAGCTATGGAGACAAGAAGAAAAATACTGGGGGCTCAGGGTGCACATAAATTGGCTCAAGTGGGGAGATCAAAATTCAAAGTACTTCCACACCACAACGGTACAAAGAAGTCAGCGAAACAGAATTGTAATGCTGAAAATAAATGAAGAAACTTGGTGCAGGGAGCTGAGCGTACTTAAGCAACATATTTAGGGCTTTTATCAAACACTATATGAATCCGTGGGTCCGAGGAATATCCAGCCAGTCCTAAATCAGTGCCCTAGCCCAGTAAATGAGACAATTAATGCTCATCTCCTGGAAAACGTGAGTATGGAAGAAGTCGAAGAAGCGGTTTTCCAATTAGGATCAACTAAAGCTCCGGGTCCAGATGGCCTAAACGGGCAATTTTATCAGCACTTGTGGGAGGAAGTAAAGCATGAAGTTGTGCAGCTAGCCCAAACTTTCTTTGAGACAGGTATCATCGATCCCAACCTCAATCAAACACATATCTCCCTAATACCTAAGGTCAAAAATCCAGAAAGCATAACCCAATTCAGACCTATAAGCCTATGCAATTTCAGTTACAAAATTATTGCAAAAGTGATGGCAAACAGATTGAAGAGATGGCTCCCAAACATTATCACATCCGAGCAGAGTGCATTTGTGCAAGGTAGGCAAATCCAAGATAATATATTAATAGTGCAGGGAGTTATACACCAACTCCAGATCAAGAAGAGAAAAAAGAAGTTCCAAGCCATTCTGAGACTTGATATGCAAAAAGCATATGATAGGGTAGAGTGGGATTTTTTGGAGGCATGCTTGCTGAAAATGGGCTTTAATACAAGATGGGTTGGGCTGATCATGCAATGCGTCACAACAACCACTCTTAGTGTCAAGGTTAACGGGGAGCCAATGCAATTTTTCAGACCATCAAGGGGACTAAGGCAAGGCGACCCTCTCTCACCTTATCTTTTTATCCTGGTATCGAATGTCTTATCGTGGTTAATGCACAAGGCAATGGAAGATGGAAGCCTCACAGGAATAACCCTAAATAGACACTGCCCCACCCTATCACACCTTCTTTTTGCCGATGACGCTATCTTCTTCCTAAATGGGACTATCACAGAATGCCACAACTTAGCTGCAGTCCTAAACCAGTACTATTTTGCCACGGGTCAAGCAATCAACCTCAACAAATCAGGGGTTTGCTTTAGCAGGGGCTGTCCTCCAACTCTAAAAAGAAACCTGGCACAAGAACTCCGAGTGCCAATCATCGACAAAACACGAAAGTATCTCGGAGTCCCGACAGATTGGGGAAAATCAAAAAAAGAAATGTTTGCTTGGATCCTAGCTCGAGTAAACATGAAGTTGGAAGGCTGGAAAGAGAAAGTTCTATCCAAAGCAGGGAAAGAAATGCTGATAAAAAGTGTTGTGCAAGCCCTGCCTCAATACGCAATGTCGATCTTTAAAATACCTATCTCAATATGCAAAGCAATCGAACGAAGAATTGCATCTTTCTGGTGGAAACAAAATGACAAAAGAAATGGTTTGCATTGGAAGAAATGGGAAGTTTTGAAACTGAGGAAAGATCAAGGAGGGCTCGGATTCAGAGATTTGACAATTTTTAACAAGGCAACGCTTGGCAAACAAGCCTGGAGGTTATCTCAATCCCCTTCAGCCTTATGGAGCAAAATACTAAAAGGAGTCTACTTCCGTAACGGAGATATATGGAACACAGGGAGAGGGTAGCGCCCCTCATGGGGTTGGCAAAGCATTCTTGTGGGGAGGGAAGCGATTGAAAAGGAGGTGGAATGGAGGGTAGGAAACGGCAAGCAAATTAGAATTCGAGAGGATAAATGGCTAGCATGTGGAGTTATAGGAGGGCCGGCAAACAAAAACGACCCTATAATGGTGGTAGAACTTATCAGCGAAGAAAGCAGAGCATGGAAAGAAACAGAAGTTCAAAACCTATTTGAAGACCGAGTGGCAAATGAAATCCTATCCATCCCTCTAAGCCCAAATCAGCAGGAAGACAATTTAGTATGGAAAGGGAACAGGTCTGGAGTGTACACAGTAAAGAGCGGATACAACAAGGTGTGTGCGCAAACGTCAAAAATAGAACAAAACAGAGCATCAACTTCATTCCGGCCCCCTTGAACACTATGGACACAGCTATGGAAGTTATCCATCCCCCCGAAGATGCGAATATTTGCATGGAGCATATGTCAAAATGCAATACCAACTAGAGAAAACCTCTACAAAAGACAGGTGGTACCTGACCCAATCTGCTTGCTCTGCAACGCACACCCGGAAACCACCGAGCACCTGTTCCTCCTCTGCAAGTGGACAAAGAAAATATGGACAGACCCACGGATTAATCTCATGTGTAAACCCACGCACATATCCAGGTTTGATAAATGGTTGAAGGAAAGCTTCGAAGGCAACTACCACTCACCCGGGAAGGAACTAGTGGCGATGGTCCTCTGGTTTATATGGAAAGTCCGCAACGGTACCATCTTCAGAGCAAAATCGCCAGATCCGAACACAATCGTAGATCTCGCACAAGCAAACCTCCAAAATTTCAGAAGATGGCACAACACAAGTGAAGCTAAGCACCCCATAGACTTGTACTTACCGAGAAGATGGAGACCGCCGGACAAAGGAACCCTGAAACTAAACGTTGATGGCTCGTGGGTACCAGGAGAACCGGTAGGATCAATCGTCGGAATACTGAGGAATCATGTCGGACAGGTGGTGGATGGCTTCGTCAGCGATACCCGAGTCTCTTCAGCCGTGCAGATCGAAACCCTAGCTATTTTGAAGGGACTGGAGTTTCTGCAACTGAGAGAGCTTTCGCACTTGGAAGAAACCGGATCTGAACTAGTTGAAGCAGAGAAAGTGCTATGTGAGTCTGACTGTTTGACAGCAGTACAAAGTCTAACGGGCTGGGCCGAACACCCCTGGAATGTGCAGACCATCCTTAGCCAATGCAACAAAATCCTGGCCCAATTAAGTGCGATGCAGGTGGTGTACTGCCCTCGTGAAGCCAATTCCGCGGCCGACTGGTTAGCGAAGGGTAACAGAAAAAAATCACTCCCTCAAAACTGGAAGTCTAACTCCTCCAGCTCTATCGGAAATTTTGTGTTCGGAATTTTACTTGTCGCCTTCTTGTATTTCTCGAAGTTATGAATGAAAGTCTCTACTTTTCCGACCCAAAAAAAAAAAAAAAATCGAGCAAGGTATGAAACTTAGTCCAATCTATGACTAGCTTCAGTCACTATAGAATTCAATCAGATTATTGATCAATACACATTTCGAGGGCAATTTTTATATATATCTCACTCAAGAATTGATTGAAATACACACGAATGTACAAAAAGATTTCACTTCAAACTTACCCAAGGAGATCGAGCATGAAGAATTGAAAAATGACAAAGATGAGGTTGCCTCACCTACGTCTAGAATCAAAAAGCCAACCCTCAAATCTGTCACCCACATGCCATCGCTCAGCCTTCCCTCCGCGGTCACGTGCAACCCAGTCACCGTCTCTCAACCTTGCCTTCCTCTCCCTCTCCAAGTCTTAGGCTTAGGAGTCGAGTGAGCAAACAAAGAAAGCGAGAGGTCTATTTCAATTCGGGGCTATTAAGTTTTGGAGGTTTGGTTCGGTGTAGATCAGTTTATACACCGAACTGAACCGGCAAAATAAATGGTTATTTTTCTATTATCCGAATTGAAAAATCCAACCGAACCGAGAATGTAGGAAATTCTGGATCAGTTCGGTTTCAGTTTCAATTTTCAGTTTGGTTCTAACACCCCTATTCTTGGGATGCGTATAAGCTCTTTACCAGTTAAATGTCTATCTCGTTGGGTAGACCAATGAGCTCAAATGTCTGCTGGATTTGCTGCAACTTACCCTATTCATTCGCTTCCGATCTGTACATAAGGATTTTTTTCATCTTCCTTGGTTTGCCTCATTTGAAGTTGCCACCTTCTTGTTCATGTTCGGATGAGTTGAAGCCTGGGTGTTTACTTTTTTAGATCTTGCTTAAATTCTGGTGAGCTGAGAAAAGTGTTTATCCGAAAAGTTCCTTTAGGAAGTTCGCAAAAAATATTATATCTGAGTCCCCAACCTATTTGTTGTGTGGTGATAATCTGTAATTTCAAGCTTTATTTTCGCCTTTTCTATAACTACACTTTTTTTTTCTTTTTTTCTTTTTTTTCGGAACGGACCTATATAACTACACCTTAAATAGTGAATTTGATTCCTTAGTTACTGTCTTGGGCTTTTCAACGAGGCTTCCATTTGGTTAGCTTTTCTGGCGAAGAAGTCTAAGTTACGCTGTGGGGTCTAATTGCACAATTTATGCAGCACCTGGAATTGTTTAGGTTGGCATGAATTTGATTATATAAACTGTTGGGGACAGTGTAAACTGTAAAGTAAACACGGATGTGCTCTTGTACTTGGAATAGTTTTTGGCCTGGCCTTGATCTATATTTTGTGTCGGGGATAGCATAATAAAAGATGAATGTGTTCTTGTACTAAATCAATGTGATGCAAACAAGACTGCAAAATCTAAAGAAACGCAATATTAATGTGGTTTTGTTGCACCTATTATCTTAATGGAGGACTAGATGTTGACACCTAAATTTTGATTAGGTTATTAATTAGGCCTTAATTTATTTTATTTTTTTTTTCTTTTTTAAGATAATAAATAATAAATAATAAATAATAAAAACAAGAAAAACAAAAAAAGAAACTTGACCCATAATTTGGGCCTTCGAGCTTGCCCCCTCTTCTTCTTCTTTTCCATGCAGGCCCAGGGCCCAGCCCTTTTTCCCACAAAGTCCAGGCTCTTTCTCTTCTTCTTCTTCTTCCTTCTTCCCTCTTCTTCCCCTACGCCTCTGCAACTCACGCACACAGAGGAGACCAACGCGCGAAGGACAACCTATGGATGAGGAGGGTAGGCAGACGTCGGCCAGAGATGATAGATCTCAGGCGCCATTAATGGTTGCCTTCAATGCCGAGCACGCTTCGTTGGATAAGCTTGGATGGGACGTCGGTTCAGCCGCGGGAGTTCGATCGGCGTTCGAGGGCCGACAGCTGAACCTCCATCGACCGGCCTCCTCCTCGCCTATAAATAGGAGGCCGTAAGCTCCATCGAGAGGCATGGCAAACTCGGAGATCTTCCCTTGAGAGACTTCAAGGGAGAATCAAAGGGCGAGCACGCGAGAGATCGGGTCGCAAAGCTCGAATGACCTCCCTCCGAGAGACTTCGGGGGAGGCCGGCGGCAAGCGAGCCCGAGAGGGAGAGATTCGAGGTCTGGCCGGAGGAGGAGAGTTTTTGAGCAGAGGAGGTTCGAGATCTGTGAGGTAGGGGAAAACCAGATCTGAGGAGGATCCGTGAGATCAGGCCACCGCGACATGCCGTTGTCCACCACCGTGCTGCCCCCTATCAATGAGCCCTGGTTGAAGTCCTAGAAGCCAGTGAGCATCTCTGACCCCCCCCCCTCGTCTATCACCTCGCTTCTGGGTTAGCCGTGCTGGAGCACGTGGTGATCGAGCTCACGTAAGCTCCGACTTCCGGTCACCCCTGTCTTTGCCGTTTCGCCATCTCCGCTGTAGCTACGCCACAGTAGCCTAGACGTCACCCAAACGCTTCCGTTCTTGCCATCTCAGCCGTAGCCACACCGAAGCTGCTCTGCCTCTGCTCGGATGCCTTCTCCCCCCCGTCGCCCGTCACGGCCGCTAGACTGCGAAGCAATCTGCGGCTGTGAAGTCGGGTCAACCGGGTCGGATGTGTGACCTAATACCCTAGGGTTTCCTCAAGCGGGTTAGGCCGTCAAGTCGGATTTGGAACTCGGGCCGGGCATCTTTTTTTTTAATAGGCCTAATTCCGATGTGTGGGCTGAGGTTTTAAGAAAAACAAAAAAGCAAAAAAAATTTGGTGGGTCGGTCCCAACCCGAATCTCGACCCAGGTGGGTTTTTATATTATTTTAATATAAAATAATATTTTAATAAAAAATTAAAAAATTATTATTTTCCAGAAAATAAAAAAATAAAAATATTCCTTATTTTCCAAAAAAAAAGCCAAAAAAAACTCATATTTTCCAAAAAGATCAAAAATCCAAAAAATGCTTTTTATGTCCAAAAAATGAGAAAATGCCAAAAAAATATTTTTCCTTCACAAAATATATGGAAAAATCCCTCAAAAATCCAAAAAGCCTTAGGGTTTAAACAAGATTAGGTACCAAAAAGGCATTAGTGATTAACTAGTGTAATCAAGTCCCTGATCCTAATTTCTCTGGCTGCGCAGGAGCAAGTATTTCTCCCGATACTTCACTTGGGTTTTTAATCGACCCACTTCAAACCGATTAGTGGCGACTCCTTTACAGGTTTAAAATTTGAACCACTAAGTCGCGAATTGGTGGATTTGAGAGAGTCCGGGCTAAAATAGACCTAACTGAACCATTAGCCTCCGCAAGACGCCTGCCCCGATCGGGCGTCGAAAACCAAAGAGGTCGCGACACTAGAAAACATCAGTTTTAGCTAGGAGAGAAGGCCGAAGTACAAAATACATATAGTTTCGCTAAGTTAAACAAACATCTCCACTCTTGTCGAACCATTAAAAACCACCTTCACACGATTCTTGTCTCCAAGCTTTTAGCGGTGTCATCCTTTGTCTTTACAAACGCTAATTTATGCATTTACTTCACTGAGGAAGTTAATTGACTTTTATGTCAGGGTAACATGTATTTTCTCGATGAAAAGAATATCGTTAACTACAAAATTGAACAGACATATACAAACATTTTACAAGCGACAAGTTTTGCCTCACGCATCCATAAAAAGCTAAAACATATGATGTAGATATTTAGATATATTTTTTTAACCATTATTATTATTTTTCATAGAAAATAATCACCAATCAAGTAATAAATTTGTCATTGACAGTCAACAAGTTTATAAATGCTTATTTATTTCCACCGTCACAGACAACAATACTCTCATATTTACATTTAAACTTCATTTATTTCACGTAGACGTAACATTTTTTGAAAATGTTTTCTATTAAGTCATTTTCTAAGAAAATGATAATATTCTCCGGTGTTTGGCTCAACCTAAAAATAAACTACAATATATTTTCTATAGTTTGGATGAAAAATTTGATTTGACTTTTCTTGATAATAATAACCAAAAATTTTGAAATTTTTTAATAATTTTTTTTTAAAAAAAAAATTCTTTTTTTTTTTCTTCGTCGGCCATAGGCAACGAAGGAACTTGACCTTACCTCGCTAGTTGAGCTCACTGGATTTGGCAAGGCTTGGTAAGCTCAACCTCGCCTTCCCCGAAGATAGATCAAGTGGCAACTAGACGATGGAGCGGAGAGACTCTATGAGGCAGTCTAGGAGTTGTGGCCGCAAGGCATGGCCAAAGAGGGCATCGACAATCTATTTGAGGAAAATAAGGAGGCAGTGCTTGAGGGCGAGAGGAGGTCTTGCCTGAGGGAGGAGATGGCAAGGTCGGCAATGAAGGCGGTGCAGCGAACGAAGGTCCAGGAGGCCTCACGGCCATGCTGGAAGTCCGCGATTAGGGACTCCCACTCTTGTGCAGGGAGGGGCTTCAATGGCGGCTTTCTCTCGGAAATGGAGTTAGGGCTTTGTCTCAAAAAAGTGAAAAAAATTATTTCTGCTTTTGAGAATTTGTAAACCATTTTCCCTATTTCAAATGACTTTTTCAGTAGACGGAAATTGTTATCCTTTAAGTGAAAAAAAAATGGAAAATTGGAAAGATATTTTTCGCGGACATTAAAGAACTTTTTATTCCTGCGCAAGGTCAAACATTCGTGCAAGACGAAGAAGGAATTGCTTTATGACAAATAGAAATGTAACAGGAAGCAGGCGAATGAAATTACTTGTTACATTGATAAAGGAAACATCACTTATTTTTCAAAAAGAAAAAAAGCATTGAGAAAGTTCTATAAAGAAATGAAATGAAGTAGCAAATCCTTTTGATGGAATGGGAGCCTACTTGACGTGGATTGGCCGTCGTTTTCTGCTTGGCCAACTTTCTTGGGATCGAGGAACATTGCATCTGCATTCACATCCCATGTGTTGTAGCATAAAAGGTCGGTCGTGCCCCGTTCAATTGCTTACGGCATTCAAATGATGAGTTTACTTTCTCTTTTTTGGCCTTTCCTAGGGCAGGTAAGAACTCGTATCTAACAGCAACTCGACCAACATGAACATCTGCGCCCTGCCACCTCGCACTGTTTTATATACCTTTACTTTTGAAAACACCGCAAAGACCATTTTGTGCCTTCACATCAATTATTCTTGTGCCTGAATTGACCTGGTCGAACTGAAAATGCTATACGAGTTTGCAAGAATGAGAAATTTGAATCTTTTCAATGTGAAGTTTTGCTTAAATACTTGTAAATAGCATTTGTAATTATATTTTGTGCATTTCTACAAGACATGTAATAATCTAACATCAATCCGGAGTACCGACTCGATTCAAATCATTGAAATTCAAGTCAGACCATCATTCCTGTCAAAAGGTTTTTACTGTCCTAGAACAATGCGGCCAACAAAACCAATTAAACTCAACCCCTCTCAATTTGGTGCACAGACAGAACTAGATCCTCTTCTTTTCAATTTCATTGGCTTATTAAAGGATCCCCTGTATTAGCAAAAGATTTATAATTACAATAAGCCGCGTGGGTGGCGTCGGAAAAAAGAAGAAAAAAAAAGCAAAAGAAAAGAGAGGAAAAATTAGAGCCGAAGCAAGACCTTCCATCGCCAAGCAACGTGCGTCAGCCTCGGCCCAAGTGGCGCCCTGTGCGGGCCACCGAACCGGCCCATATGCTGGCCACTACCGCCGGCTTCGCTGCCCCCATGTCGCACGCTCCGGTCACGTGACCAAACAAAAAAGCCCAAAAAAAAAAAATGAGGACCTGGTCTTTTTTCCGTATATAATTCTTGCTACAAAATGAATTTCTGAGTAAAGGGGTCGACAAAGAAAAAAGGTCTCTGTTTTCTTTTTTCTTTTTTTTTATAATGTCTTTCAAAAACTGATTTGTCATGCTTCATGGGGGTCACAACTGTCGCCGGAGTGGGCTTGGTCCTCCTCCGGGGAGGAGAAAGGGAAGCACATATCCTCGCCCCCGGTGTTCCACAGGAAGTGGGCGTAGTCCGCGGCGTAGAACGAGTTGCTCGTGTCCGCCGATATCGCCTCCAGGTACATCTCCTTCGCCGCCCACGGGTCGCTCCTCGCCCTCCACAGGAAGGTTGCGTACTTGCTGCGTGCCTCCGCGTCCGCCGGCTCGGCCGCCACTGCCTTCTTGAAGACTCCTCGGCTCTGTTCGGATCCAAACAGCACAGCGAAAAGATAAAGACGTCAGAGGGCTACACGAACGTTCCGCCAAACATTAAATTCTCCAAAACAAACGTACGAAAACAAGTGGGAGGTCGACAACTATAGCCGAGCAACACCCTTTCATGTCGAGCTAAAGCGATGCAGATTTTTTCCAGTGAGGCGCGGGCATCACGTGCGCAAGGCCCCCTTTTTTTTTTTCTTTTATATTTTCTATTTGTGTTTTCGCCATTTCTTTTGGGGCCACCGCAAGAGGCCGTCAAATTCGATCTTTCTTTGCCTAGACTGGCAACCTCCACCACACATTCCCCTATCAACATCCCAGAAACGAGCAGCCAACTTGAACATGATGACTAGTTCGGACCGAACCCGCGCGAACATTGAATCAAACACCAAACCCCCGGAAAAAATCTCTCAAGACAGAGAAAAAAGGAACTTAAAAAAAAAAAATCTGAATTTGCGCTTGTCTGCTCATCAAGTTTCGGAATTTTGGTGAAAGTTTGTACCCCTTTTGTGATATGATGCTTGTAGGATTACATCCTAATTCTCTATGCCATGCAGGGCCGAAAGACGAAACTTGAGCAGGAACATGTAGGCAGAACAGAACCTGTCGCAGTCGTGGGCGACAAGGTAGAGGTATTGAGCGTAATAGACGAGAAGGACGGCGTTGCTGGGATCCTGAGATAGGCTGGTCTGATAGGTCAGCTCCGTCCTGAAATACTCGGCGTCGTAGTCATCTGGTTCGACTTTCGCCGTCACCAGGGAGACGAACTTCTGCATTGTCTCGCGGTCGAGGGCCTCGTCCCTCGAGGAAGCCTGCATTTGCGAGGCCTCCTCGACCATCGAGTTCCACAGGGACATCTCCTCTTCCCCGATTGATTGCCCCGAGACCGACTCCGCTTCTCTCGTGGTGCCATAGATGAACTAACATTTAGTTTAACACTCCAATGCACATAGATGAACTATCAATCTTATGATGCACAAAACCATATAATTGTTTATCGATATATTTAGGTAAGTAACTATTCTCTACTTGTCATTGGCCAAGACTAGGGCCATTGAATGAGTGGATTAGGTTGGGTCGAAAATAGTCTAATCCAAATTGACCAATTTAATTTGTTTTGATTCATTTATTTGCAATTCAAATTTAGTGACTCTAACCCGATCCCGCAAGTTTTACTTTGTAAACACTTTATAGGTGAGGCTAAAAACACATCTCCAATTGGATAGAATTAGGTTGATTGAAATAATATATGAGTTGGAACTTTTGCTTTGCTTGACAATATTGAAAAGTGCATCAAAATTAGATGTAGAGCTTTCATTTGTTGAGCTTATGCTTGCCCCAAAACACCTCAGAAATTGGTCGAGTTCATAATTCAAGCATTAGATTAGCACTTCAGAAGATCTTTTTTAGGATTGGATTTGAGTGCGCAACGAGAGTTTGCAAAGACATTTCCTACTTAGAGTTTAATTATGTGTGTGTGTGTGTGTATGTATGTATATATTGCATAATTGTTATGCATTATTTGAGGTTAAATTATTTGTTCTTCAAATTGTATGAAAAATCTGGTCATAACACACATCACTTGATTTATTGAAAAAAAAATCAAGAGCGACAAAAGTAATAATGTGAAAAGAAAAGGAAATTTAAACGGACTCTCGGAGAGTAGCTCTTGGAGAAAAAACCGATGACCATATATACCATCATTGAAGGCTATTCTTATGACATGAACTCGATTTCTATTATCTACTAGACGTTAACTCACGCTTTTCATGAATTTCATGAATATCTGGATTTTTTAATCGATATTCATATCAAAATTTGATGGATATGAAGGTATTGACAATTAGAAATTTAATTTTTCTCTTTCTTGGAATTATAACAGACTCATAGGTATTGGATCTAAAGTTATTTTCCCAACATCTGAATCCAAGAATCACTCTATCATAGGTGCCAAAATCAATAATATGGTAGTTATAAGTTGTAACCAATGATGAATGGAAAACGGAGAAAGACGTGTGCTTGCAGTAGTAACTTTGGCCAATGAAACTCCAGTAACTGTCATTTCTTTGGAGACGCCACTCTCGTTTTATTATATGAAGAGCCAATTAGACATCTAATTAGCGATAGGAATGGCCATAGGCGTGGCCGGGCGAGTCCACATGGACCCAAAAAAAAAAAAAAAATATATATATATATATATATAATGGGCCCTCCAAGGCCCTACCAATAGTATCTTGGGCCTGACCCAGTAACCATTGGACAGTCCATCGTGGTCGGCCCATAGTAAAAAGAAATCCAAAACTTTCTGTAAATTAGATATCTCTCCCTCTCATTTTCACCTTCACCACATCTCTCACAAATTCTAAAAAGAATTCCACTTTCTAACACTTGTTATACAAGTTTGCTCTTGCTACTTCGATCTTGAAATAGATCATAATTGCTATCCAACCGGCTTCCCAAACGGTGAGCCAGTACCTCTAGACTAGCAATGGCGCTTTGATTCCTTCACTACCCCCGAGACACGGAACCCTCCCTACGTCCCCGCTCCATCCGAGCACCAACAAGAATTCTACGATGACAACAAGACGGAGGGCCACACAGCTCCTGGAGGCAACAGCGACACCCCTCCTATCAACAAAACCCACACCACCATGCAACAAACCTTTAATGATGTCGTGCAGACTTCGCACCAACGAAGATGTACTATTTGAAAGACATTCAAAATTGTCGTTTCCTAATAGCCATTAAATTTGTTGTTTCCTAGTCATTAACCTATTTGGAAGACATTCAAAATCGACATATGCACAATATGTTAATGACAAAATTGGTAATGTTCATGTGAATGTCTTATGGAGCTCTCGAGCAGAAATGATTTCAACTTACGTTTGCTATCCACAAAAAATGATATTAACTTGCATCATAAGTACAACGATAGCATAAAGAAACTATTTACATCTGTAAATAACAATTTTATTTTTTTATTTTTTTGCTAAACCAATTAATTTCGTTCTAATATAAAGTTAGAAGGTTATTTAAAATAATAATAATAATAATAGTAATAATAATAATAATAATAATAATAATAATAATAATAATAATAACAATAATAATAATAAGGATAATACCATAAAAAACCCCAAATTGGTACACTTGTGACAAATTTACCTTATGTTAGTTTTTTAAATTTTATTCTCAAATTATTAAGTTAAATGACACGCGTGACAAATCAACCGGTATACCAATTTAGGATTTTACGTTCCGTTTGTCAGTTTACAATTTTTATGATTTTTTGTGGTATTAATCCAATTTAGCATAGGTATATTTGTCACAAATTTACCAGTTTAGGATTTTTTGCGATCGAATAAATTAGTTTGGGGTAAATTTGTCATAAATATATCGGTTTATGGTTTTTTATAATCGATCGGGGTAAATTTGTCACAAGTTTACCGGTTTGGGGTTTTTCATGGTCAAAAAAATAGTTTGGGGTAAATTTGTCACAAGTGTACCGGTTTGGGGTTTTTCAAGGTATTAACCCTAATAATAATAATAATAATAATAATAATAATAATAATAATAATAATAATAATAATAGAAAACTTTCTACTGAGATATATGGTCCGAAATGCCTTTATTTTTTTTTCTTTTTATAAAAAGAATGCTATGTTTTTTTAAATCCAATATATTGCTTTTTCTGATCATTTCCACTATTCTCAAGAGGGAAATTTACCATAACGTTGGTATGTACATTCCACTTTCCGATCACCATATAGATCACTTAAACTACAAACATGACTTATTTTACTGAAGAAAAATCAAGAGCAACAAAAGCAATAAGGTAAAAAGAAAAGGAAATCCTATCAAATTCATGTAAAGTTGCTCTTGAAGAAAAAGACAATAACGTTAGCTCGCGCTTTGTCCAAATTTCATGAAGTATTTACATTTTGGATATGAAGGTGTTGACAATAAGAAAATATAATCTTTTTTCTCCTTCTTGGATTTATAAAATCTTATAAACATTTTATCTGAATTATTATAAGAACACGTTGAAACCTAGTATAACTCACTTTAAGGCGGCAAAACCGATATATTGTAGTTGTAAGCGAGATGAAAAGAAAACGGGGAAAGATATGAGTGCTAGCTACAGTAATTTTTGACCCTACGAAACTTCCATGTATTGTCATTTATTTGTAGACTTTACTCTTGCTTTATTTTCTGAAGAGCCAATTAAACATCCAATTAGAGATAAGAATGGCTACATGGCCGGGCCCGGCCCAGAATTTTCATTTTTATGAGGCCAAGTCCATTGGTTGGACCCAGATTGAACCGGCCACGCCGGTTACGCGCCAAATGAAAAATTCCAAAAGCTTTCTATAAATTAGAGGTCTCTTCCATTTTCACTTTCGCCGTTCTCTCGCAAATTCTCAAAAATCATGATTTTCTAATAAACTCTCACTCTATACACAAGTTTCTCTTTATTATTTCTATCTTGAAATGGACTACAACCGCTATCCAACTCACTTCCTATATAGTTAGCCAATACCTCTAGGCCCGTAATGGCACTTTGATTCCTTCATTACCCAAGTGACGTCGGAACCTCCCTGTGTGCGCGCTCCACCCAAGCAACAATAAGAATTCCATGGTGACGACAAGACAGTGGGCCGCCACCCCTCTCCGAGGCATTGCGTTTTTCTATTCTTTCCATGGTGGATCGAGACGTGCTCACCAGAACAACGTCAATTGTACAATCAGAGTCCACCTTCGGAGTAGCGGACAATCATTGTGGACGATAGGGGAAGACTAAGCGACGGGTCGTCAGGGTAACGGGTCGTGCACGGGCAGTGTCAACCCCGGCAAAACTCTGGAGCCAAGTTGTTTCCAGTCCTGAGCACGTTATGCTGGGGCCCGGCATTGCCTGTCAGGGTAACGGGTTGTGGACGGGCAGTGTCAACCCCGGCAAAACCCTGGAGCCAAGTTGTGTCCAGTCCTGAGCACGTTATGCTAGGGCCCGGCATTGCCTGTCAGGGTAACGGGTCGTGCACGGGCAGTGTCAACCCCGGCAAAACTCCGGAGCCAAGTTGTTTCCAGTCCTGAGCACGTTATGCTGGGGCCCGGCATTGCCTGTCAGGGTAACGGGTCGTGCACGGGCAGTGTCAACCCCGGCAAAACCCTGGAGCCAAGTTGCTGTTTCCAAGTCAATGGCCGGCTAGTTCGGTTGTCTTTGAACGTGAAAGAATATTTTTCTTCAGTAGCTTCCACGAAAAGGATTGACAATCACCAAGATAGAGAGTAGATATCAATTTCATCTTTTCCCATTTTGACAGTAGATTAAAACAGAACTTCCCTGATTACAAAAGGTTTATACTGTAGTGGTATTGAGAATCCAGGAATGGATTCCTAGTTCCGTTATTGAGAAAGGCTTTTCGTGTCGACTAGATAGAGGAGAACGATGACTGAGTTGCGTATGGGATCTTTTGCTACAGACCTCGCAGATTCTGCATATTTTCAAAGATTAGAAGGAGCAGATAAGTTGCGATACATCCCATAATTTGGCGGTTATTAGCACTAAATCAGGACGTAAATGGATGCCACATTCATGAGCGCAGGCAAACCAAAACAATCACGAACGACCATCACCAGTCGGATCTTAGCCTACAACAAGGTAGCTTCAACCCACGCATGAAGGCGACCGAATATTAAGGTATCGAACATCGATATTGTCAGTGCCAATTTACAGGAAGCGTTTTAATGCTGCTAAATGTGACACATCATCCAATACATTTTTTTTGTTGAAAATTTCATCTTCTCATAGTCACTGCACTTGAGTCTTCACCAATGATTCCTAGCTATAAAACCAATTTAAACAGGCCCGTAACCTTCAGCATGACTAGTTCTCAATTCTGAACCCAAATAAGCTCATTACAATCTATTGCAATTCACATCATAAGCGCGTCAGTTTCTGAGAATAATTTTAGGGAATGGAAGCACGTCAAGCCGACGGGAAGCCATGCATGATAATATCTTCGGCAATATTTCTAGCTTACTTGGACAAACTGATTCGAACTTCAGAGCAAGAATTCTTTATTTTTAAGCCGAGACAACTACAGTGACATAACTTTTTGTGGTCTTGAGCGTGACTTTTACCCCCAATACTTTTTAAGTTGTCTTTATCAGGACACACAAGTCATCAACCTCTGGTTTGTACTTGGTGACGAGTTGCTTCATATAATTTATTATCCCGCAATTTCCCGGATGACTAACACTGAATTACAGGTCTATCTGTCGCCCGTGTGCAGCACGGGCCATAAATTATGGTCAATCATGAATCGACCTCGTGAACGCTTTTATGCCAAGTTGAAATTTTTCCATACTGGAATATAAGCCCAAAGTTGTAGTGGTCTTCCAAGTGACATGACTTGCTCTTTTGTTTTCTAACGCTTGACTTGCCAAGTCCACGGGTTCACGAATTTCCTGGTGATTGAATCGTGGCCTTTGGACCCGCAATGAAAATTCAAGGTTTTTATTCAGTTCATTTTGCATCCTCTAGTTCGGGACTTGTAGTCTACCTCTTCTGCTATGAGTCCAAGGTTTGGCAATTACTTTCAATGACAGGATTCATACCTCCAATGACAGAAAACGCGAACAAATCAACTAACAAAAATGCTCTGTCACACCCTAAAACTACAAAGAACGGAGATGACACAGTCGTCCTTTCACACAAAGGACGCAACCTCAAACACAACCAATAACTTGATATCAACTTATATATATCTCAAACCATATATATACATATCAGATAAACCAACAGATTGGTTGCAACATCAGAGTTTCTATAATTCACCAAAAGGAAATATACATTTAGAACTCAACCAATTCAACCACTAGCAAGGATTATGTGCACCACTTCCTTAAACCATACCAAAAAATAGAACTCCCAAAAGTTTCCCAGCAGCATTCTCATCCTACTAGTTGCTTACCCTGGGACCTGAAAACATGAAAAATGAATGGAATGAGCAACCACAGCTCAGTGAGTAGTATATACCATAAAAGCATATCAAACTTCCACATCACATATTTAAAACTTAAGACATGACTTATTATTGCCAAACAAAAATATAATAACTTGTATGAACAAAATGCATTATATGTTACCTCAACTTAGCTATATCAAATAGCAAAATTTCTCATCGATCCATAATAACAAAACAAGCTTCACCAATTTAGTTCAATAATTGGACTCATCCTATCTCATATCGATGGTACATTTCACCCTCAATATTCAAACTCAAGGCCCTAGAGGTGGCTCCCATAAAATTATGTTATCATGTAGCACTTAGCCATTGACCATATATAACAATAGTACAAGGCCCAAGAGGTGGCTCCCACGAAGTTACACTGTTGTGTAGCACTTAGCCCTTTACTATGCATGTCAGTAGTGCAATGCCCTAGAAGTGGCTCCCATGTGACTCAAGTCACCATGTAGCACTTGGCCCTTGACTACAAGGCTCTAGAGGTGACTCACACAAAGTTTCGTTGTCGTGTAGCACTTAGTCCTTTACCTATTCACAACACATTTAATTTCCTCAACACAACACATATTATCTTTTAATAATCATCACATAATCACATAAATCAATTGTATCAAAACAGCATACATAACCCTTCAAGAAATGTTTCTCATATCATCCCACAATAACTCAAAATTACTGAGCACTATATCCATCTTTATACAACAAATAGGTCCTCACTTCCCTTCACAAGTATATGTCGATTACTCTTACCTTAGTACATGAGTTTCACAAAACCAAAGAAAGCATTTGTACTACTCACCTAGGGATGCCCCAAAATCAAATAACATGTGTTATTTGATCCTTCGATCTCGCGATCCTATCAAATAAGCGAGAATTAACATTAAATTTGGATAACATGCTACGTAAACCACGAAATGGCTATATTATTCCTAAATGTTAACAAAACGATTCCAGTGCGCTAATAAATCGCATACTCAAAATAATTATTCAAGCCGTTTGTAACGCAACACTTGAGCGTAAAACTTAGTTATGCTATAACTTTCTCTATCGAACCCCGTTCCAAACATACTTATAATCAATAGAAAGCCCTTCTAACATACTACAATAATTCCAACTTGATCGTCCCAAAAATCAAACCAAAAACTAACAAAATAAGGATCCGAAGTTGCTGAACACACAATGCTTACTGCATGCGGGAAATTTCGAAATTTTGTTTCGGGCAAACTGTAAGTTCAAATCACGATCCGTAAAATTCTACGACTCCACAACACCTAAAAATATCATTTCTACAAAAATACGCGGCTCAACGACTCCAAAATCAGACTTCGCCGTTATATTTTCCAAAAATTCCAAATTGGAGCCCTAAACCCGTAAATTACTTTGATTGGACGAACAAGGGGCCTAATCTCTTACCGGGTGCTGCGTTATAAAGTTGAGTCGGCTTGGCGAGAAATCCGTAGCATGCACGTGCCAAAACCCTTTCCATTCTTTCCCTTTCTTTTCTTCTTCTTCTTCTTCTTCTTTTTCCTTTCTCCTTTGATTGAGGGAGCTCTCAGCTTCTATTTAACCGAGCCCCCTCTCCTCTCCTTTTGGCTTTATTGACTTTTCAACTTCCTTTTCTTTTTATTATTTTGGGCCCCACCAGCCAAATATTACATCCTCTACGCTCTAAGATTATTAAGATGTCTTTATTTTTAAGCCGAGAGCAAGAATTCTTCATTTTTAAGCCGGGACAACTACATTATCGGTGACATAACTTTTTGTGGTCCGTGAGCGTGACTTTTACCCCCAGTACTTTTTAAGATGTCTTTATCAGGACACACAAGTCATCAACCTCTGTTTGTACTTGGTGACTTGTTGCTTCATATAATTTATTATCCGGCAATTTCCCGGATGACTAACACTGAATTACAAGTCTATAAGTCCGCCTTGTGCAGTGCGGGCCGTAAGTCATGGTCAATCATGAATTGACCTCGTGAACGCTTTTATGCCAAGTTGAAATTTTTCCATACTGGAATATAAGTCCAAAGTTATAGTGGTCTTCTAAGTAACATGACTTGCTCTTTTGTTTTCTAACGCTTGACTTGCCAAGTCCACGGGTTCTCGAATTTCCTGGGGATTGAATGGTGGCCTTTTGGACACACAAAGCAAATTCGAAGTTTTTCTTCAGTTCATTTTGCATCCTCTAGTTCGGGGCTCGCGGTTTACCTCTTCTGCAATGAGTCCAACGTTTGGCAATTACTTCCAATGACAGGATTCATACCTCCAATAACAGAAAACGCAAACAAATCAATTAGCAAACATGCTCTATGCTCTAAGATTATTAATCAATAGGATTATTTTCAACAACGTTTCTATTGGAGAGACCTCTCTAAATGACAGAAAGTTTCTATCTTTGAACATAAAAATAAAGGATAATTCTTAAAAAAACTGTCAGTGAGAAAAAAAAGTGTCCATATGCGGTCTTCCTGGCCAGAAGTGTTCGTGATAGGAACCCAGAAAATAAAGAGTAGCAAAACCCTCAGAATCTTGAAAAATAACCGTAAAAGTTGTTTGAAACTGTGAAAATGAGGGATTTTGGGGCCGTAGACAATAGCAAAAAAGAAATTCAGCATCGTACTCTTAGTTAGCTATTTAAATGGATAGTATGGGATCTCTAACTACTCTCTGATCAAAATTTACGGTATTTTTATCGAACGTTGTGCAAAATCTTGTTCCAAGCTCGGCTTGTGATTTTTCACTTGTCCGGATGCCCTAGAAAATTTTTAGAAATTGCATATGCTTCAAATTGGATTTGGGTGGCCACGAATATTATTGTACAAAGTTAACCTGATTTGAACTTATGGGTCTTGAAGAAAAGTCAAAGTCTTTTTGTGGACTAAATTATGGTCTTTGATGCACCAAATTTAAACAATCAATCTCATGCTTTTAATTGTATAAAGTCGACCTAATTTCAACGTATGGATCTTTACAAAAAGTAAGCTTTTTTGCGGACTAAATTGTGGTCTTTGAATGAACCAAATTTAAACAATCAATCTCATGCTTTTAATTGGCCGGGAGAACTTAGGAACACCATCATCCGATCTTTCTGCTTGCTCTGTCTTAACAGATCAAGGCTGGAAGCATTTGCTAAACTTGAGAATGCATTTAGTATCAGCTTTTATCAGCCTTATTCTCATCATACATCAAACTCACTCCAACACTTGTATTGCCTATGCTTCCTATCCTGGAAATGAAACTGACAGGACAACATTGCTCGCCTTCAAGGGCAAGATGATTGAAGATCCTCAAGGCATCATGGGTTCTTGGAACAAGTCTATTAGTCACTGCAATTGGCCAGGAGTTTCTTGTAGTCGCCGCCACGCGGGAAGAGTTGTTACCCTCGACTTGGAGAATCAAAAGCTCGTTGGCACAATAGCTCTTAACATAGGGAATCTCACTTTCTTGAGGTATATTTGTCTACAGGAGAATCGGCTCCAAGGCCACATTCCAGAAGAGTTCGGGAGGTTGTTCAGATTGAAGACTCTCCTCCTCAAAAACAATGAGCTCGGAGGTGAGATACCACGAAATTTGTCGTCTTGCGTAGTTTTAAAAACCTCGATTTGATGTCCAATCAGCTCATTGGGAGGATACCCGACGAGCTTCGATACTTAGTTGAGAGAAAACTTGCTAATTTTTACGTCTCAAAAACAATCTTATTGGGAAAATTCCAATTTGGTTGGGGAATGGATCTTCACTTGTAGGGTTATCGTTGGGGAACAATGACCTAAGAGGTCAAATACCGACCGAGCTTGGTAGCATCTCAAAATTAGAAACCTTAAATTTGCATTTTAGTAATTTAACAGGACGCATCCCTTCTTCTATATACAATCTTACATCACTTGCTTTCCTTGATGTAACGGCCAACCACTTACACGGTGAAATCCCAGTAGAAATTGGCAACCATTTTCCTCATCTATGGGGACTTTGCCTTTCATATAACGGATTTTCAGGGCGACTACCACATTCATTGCCTAATGCAACTGGACTTGAACTTCTTTCTCTCTCTTTAAATAATTTTAGGGGAAACATGCTTGCCAATCTCGGAAGCTTGAGGGATCTTCTTGCGATTTTTTCGGTTAACCAGTTACAAGCAGGACCTGATGGCTTAAGTTTCATCACTGATTTAACCAACTGCACAAAATTGGAAATTTTAGATTTTGGCGAGAACAAATTAGAGGAGAAATTCCTGCTTCTATTGCTAATTTCACCGATACACTTCGGCTGTTAAGTTCTGGGATCAAACCAGATCACGGGCAATATCCCTCCAGAAATTGAGAACCTAAACGGCATACAGGTCTTGGCAATATACGACAACGACATCAGCGGTAAAATTCCCCAAGGCATTGGCAAGGTCCAAAATTTGACCTATCTTTTGTTATGGGGTAATAGGATTTCAGGGGCAATTCCTTCCTCTCTTGGAAACGCTACCCAATTGCTTCGTCTGGTGCTTCATCATAATCAATTAGAAGGTGACATTCCTCCAAGCCTTGGATGGTGTCGACAATTGCAATTACTAAGACTATCATATAACAACCTTAATGGTACAATACCCAAAGAGGTCATCAGCCTTTCTTCTCTATCCATCGGTTTCGATGTTGCTCAAAATTCTTTAACAGGGCCACTACCTCTTGAAGTGGGTAACATGAGCCAAATTGTGCATCTTGACCTCTCTCGCAACAAATTGGCTGGAGAAATACCAAGCACTTTGTCCCAATGTGTGATGCTAGTATTCTTGAGCTTGGAAGGCAATTTATTTGAAGGAAGTATACCGGCTTCTCTAAGGACCTTGATTGGCCTTGAGTACCTCAATCTCTCAAGAAACAGATTGTACGGTAAAATTCCCATATATTTCGAGAATTTCACTGTGCTCAAAGCCTTGAATCTATCCTTCAACAGCCTTGAAGGAGAGGTACGCAAGCGGGGATCTTTAGAGATATGAAGCGCATATCGATAATTGGAAACAAAGGACTATGTGGGGGCATTCAGGAACTTCAACTTCCCGCATGCAAAGTTTGCCACACAAAGAACCGGAGAAAGCTTCCAAAACTGAAAGTATCCATTGCGGTAATTGTCTCATTTTTTATCGTGTTGACATGCTTCATTGTTGTTGTATACTGGAGGAGAAAACCTACGACGAGACCTAGTGCAACATTGCCAACAAAGGAGCGCTTCCAAAAGGTTTCCTATGCGAAGCTTCGTCAAGTGACCAATGAGTTCTCGCCATCTAATTTGATTGGCCAAGGGAGCCATGGCTCGGTGTATAGAGGAATCCTAGATGGAAATCAACTGGTGGCAGTGAAAGTGCTCAACCTAAGACAAAAGGGGGCTTTCAAGAGTTTCTTAGCAGAATGTGAATCGTTGAGAAACATACGCCATCGAAATCTTGTCAATATCATCACCGTTTGCTCGAGCATCGATTACACAGTGCAGAATTCAAGGCTCTAATATATGATCTGATGCAAAATGGTAGTTTAGAACAATGGTTGCACCCAAGCGAAAATCAAAGCAACATGCCAAAGCTCAGTTTCAGCCAGAGGTTAGACATTGCCATTAATGTGGCTTCTGCCATTGAATATCTTCACCACCATTGCCAGATGAGCATCATACACGGTGATCTAAAGCCAAGCAACGTTCTTCTCGATCATGACATGCTAGCTCGTGTGTGTGATTTTGGGCTAGCAAAATTTCTTTGCAAAAGCACGAACCTAGATGCTTCTCAATGTCAAGCAAGTTCTAGCGGTTTAAAAGGAACCATTGGCTATATAGCTCCAGGTATGTTAGCTCTTTCGTTTTCCAAGCATACTTGTTCAAGCTAAGTACGAAGTACTCATTTGACATGACAAAGCTAATGTTGCTTTCTAGAATATGGCCTCGGTGGTGCTTCATCATTGCTGGGAGACGTTTACAGCTTTGGGATATTATTGCTTGAGATGTTCACAGGGATAAGACCTACGGATGTCATGTTCAAGGATGGATGGACCCTCCACGAATTCGTCAAGACTACTCTGCTCGAAGGCACGGTAAAGATCCTAGACCCTTCACTGCTATCTTCGGAGCATCTTGCAACGATCGACGGTAGCCAAATTGGTGATGTCGAGAAGGTAAGATTTGAGGAAGGGGTTGCTGCCATAATGAGAATCGGAGTTCTATGCTCGGAGGAAATTCCAGTTGAGCGGATGGACATGGCGAATGCTTTATCCGAGCTATGTGCGGTCAGAGAGAAGTTTCTCAGGCATAGCGTGTAAGATTAGGAGGATTCAACTTCTCCTGTTGCATTTTCAATTCCTTTTCCGTTTCTTCATAGCGTCTGAATGTAAACGCGGAGATGCAAGTCTACTGCTTCATGTACGTGTGAAGCAAAGAATTTGCTATCTCTATATTCTTAAGCCAAATAAACTCCTTCCTATTTCTACCATAGAAGATCTTTCTTCAGGAGATAAATAACATCTTACTGGTTATTTTCTCCGGATGAGATCGATGTATCTTCCAATGCATCATAAGTCATCCATCCCCTCAGAACGAATTTAACAACGAAATAGCTAAATGCAAGTTCATCTTTCTGGAAGCAGAGTGACTAATGTATCAGCAGTCTGTCCATCGTCATGGTTACAGAGCAAAGCAAATGTAGTGAGTTGTTGACTATGGTAATTTCATAAACTTGACAAATTAGTAAGCATGTTCGTTGAATAAGTAAGCAAGACACGTTGCTGGCAAGAAACGATCGAGGACAGAGCAATTGAAGGCAGATGCTACTCTTTCTGGAGCTATTTATTCAATGTTCTTGATGAAGTCTCGAATCAACCTTCCAATAGAATCATAGGAGGACCCGCCTTCCTTCACGACGTTTGTAGCTGCATCCCTCATTTCCTTGACCTTCTTCCTCATCACCACGATTCCACCGCGCATCAACCGTCTGACGGCCCTCTCTATTTCCTCTGCTGGCACCGGATGGCCGCCAATGCCTTCTGCCTGGTAGTGGTAGTCCAGCCTCAGCTCCACCGCCAATCCCAGTTCCTTCACCACCGTGAAGGCGTTCAACTGTTGCTACGCGTATATGGGCCACGTCACAATCGACTCTCCGTGCTACAAGCTCTCTAAAATAGAGTTTCAACCGTGGTGAGACACGAACCCATCAGTAGCCGTGTGCACCGGCCTGAGGCAGGAGAAAGTACATATGAATTATTATATCTTACCTCAGCTATGCTATAATTCATAAACACTTGCATACTTCGTTAGAAGCTAAGTAAGTCTATCAAAAATGTCGATATCAATTTCTGAATACTGAACTGTTTTTGCTTCTTGTGCTATCTATTGAAAAATTAAGAATACCCAAAATTATCTTGTTTTGTAGGACAACATCAAAGATAATCTATGTAAGTGTAATTTTGTAGATGTTTACTAGAAGACATGATCAAAAGGGTGGACAGTCCGGGAGTCGGGCCGTTAATTTGTAGACACATTGGGTGGGCCTGGGAAAAGATTCTAGGCTCGATTAGTGGGCAAGCTGCGGCTGCGTAGGGCCTTAAGGCCCGGATTTCGCGCTCATGTAATTATCATAAAATTGATTATCATGTTTTTATTAATAATATTATCTTTAGAACTTAAATATTAAAAATAATAATAGCACAAAATAATCTCCAATTTTTAATGTAGGACACAAAAATAGTATAAAACTCATTGATGAAGCAGTAGTAAACTAATTTAACACAAAAAGCTAAAATTATGTATCATCTATTATTCATACTTCTTTACTTTCAAATAAAGAAAGGCTGCCCAATGGGCAGGCCCGACCCACCCATGTTTTTCACTTCGACAGACTTATGCGCTTCCTCAAGCCCCACAATTTCGGGCCTCGCAGACCCACCCAATGAGCAAAAATTATTTAGTATTCTATACGAATTACTAGATGATCGGGCCTAATAAATTTATTTTGTATTATATATGAATTGATCAGGTTTGAGCTGGCGAATGGAGAAGTAACGAAAAAGTCCGAAACTTATTTATTGGTACTAATTCAGTCATAAAATTTTCAATTGGACTAATTATGTCCTAAACATTATTACATTGGTATTGATTCAATCCATCTGGCCAAATTATGTCATAATTCGCTAACATGGACGCCAATTGTCTCACGTGCATGACCAGCGCTAATATCAACATTTTTTAATAATATTTTTTTTTCTTTTTTTTCCTTTTTCTTTTTCTTTTGTTGGTGGCCAGTTGCTGCCCACTGGCCATGGTTGGCGTTGGCGAGGGTGAGTGCCAACAAAGCCGACTCACCTAGGCTTGGGCAACCTTGCCTAGGTGAGGGTGAGGCCCCCCTCGCCTATGGCTAGCAAGCACAATTCTTCCCCATGCAAGGCTAGCTCTCATTGGGCAAAAAGAAAGGGGAAGGGAAAAAAAAAAAAAAAAATTAAAAAATGCTCACATTAGTGACAATCATACCATGTAAGATAACGACCATCCACATAAGCAATTTCCAGCCTAAATTAATCAGATAAACTGAATTGATACCAATATGAGCAATGTTTAGATCTAAATTAGTTTAATTGAAATGTTTAAGACTAAATTGGTACTAACGCAATAGATTTATAACTTTTTTTTATACTTTTCCTTGCCAGTCAATTGTGCACCCAGGTGTGCAAGAATCGGAAGAGAAATACTTGCTAGGCCCACTCAATTTGCCTTTCGGGCTAAGTATGTTGGATGGGCCATGGAGCAGTTTGTCTTTTGACTAATGCTAAGGATAACCGAACCAAATGTAATTGAAATTAAAGTACCTTTAATTGACTATACTTCAAACGTACTTAAATACATGCTAGTCATTTTACTATAGAAGATGTGTCCCTTCTATTAAGTGATATACCGAATGGGAGGTGGAAGTTTATTTAAAGTGCGTGAAACATCATAAAGGCATTCGAAAAAATTAGCTATCTGAGATTATAAAACTTAACCAGTAACTCATTGTCAAAAAGTGAGAATTGGCTTACCATGCCACATCATCGATATAACTATTACACAAAGCTCACAAATCACAAGAAAAATTTAGCACTTTAAAGCAAAGAGGTACAACGTGAATGGATTAGGTATATGACACCATGATGTGAATGGGATTATTCATTCATATTTTAACTTAATAGTAAGGAAATCCATTGTGGCTATTAGGAAACGGCAAAGTAAACTACGGACAACTAATCTGGCTTATTCAAGGGGCTCTTTAAGGCATAAAAGAGCTACTTATAATGCTTTCCTTCTTTTTATAGGTGCCAAATAGTGGGAATCTCTAAAATCGTGCAAAAAATTTTATACGAAATAAAAAAAAATAAGGGTGGTGCTATTTCCATTCCCTATATTACTAAATCCATCTAGTTATCACCAAAAAGACAAAACTGTCCTCAATCATTCAATTCCAATTTAAAGTGATGATCCCAAATTTATTCACTTTCCTTTTCTTTTTTTTTTACTTTTCTATATTTATGTAATAATTAAGAATTTTAAATGTTTAGTTTTTGTTTACTTTATATTTTTCATGTATATTAAAGGTATTTTTTATTAAAATATATTACTTCCATAAAAGTTCGTTTTGTCAAAAAGATAATTTTTCAAGACACCTAGTTCTTTTCTATGTCTCTAAGCAAATTAACGAATGAATTGTCAAGTAGAGTACTGAACAAATTTAAAATGGATAACTTTTAACATATTGACTTGTTAATATATTTTTTCTTTTGTTGTGGATATCACCATCAAACCCCTTTATTATCAATTTTGTTTTATATACATATACAAATAAAGGGATGATCGCAAAAAGCAAACAAAACAAAAAAATTCAAAATAAAATCACATTCCGTTCTCCACCATAAAAATTTAGAAAATAAAATTTAATTATAGCAAAACATTAGATAAAATAAGATTTTTTTTTTTTTTTGAAAATGCCAGTGAGATATCATTATTTGGAGTGCAAAAATCATATAATCCATGAACTCTTTATGAAAAAAAATGCCCCATTGTACATAGTGTTTTTAGTGTATTCCTAGGCTCTGTGTAAAAGTATCTCTCCAATATAGTAAGGAAAAAAGATAAATGCATTAATAAAGTAAATAAAGAGACTTGATATATACTTTAGACTAATGAAATTAAAAAATAAAAAATGCACCAAAAAAGTGAGCTTTTGAGATAAGATCAACAAAGAACATATAAATTATTATAATATCAATGATGAATAAGAGATTTTTTAATTTTTTACTATATGAAAGAAATTTTTTCCTTACTATCGGCAAAATAATTTTACAAGTAGTAAGTAAAACATTATAGGAATATCTAAGAATGCATTTTTTCTTTTTAATATAATAAAAAAATGTAAAATGCTTAACTATTGTAACTAGATCCTAAGTAGAAAAAAAGGAGCAAGGCCATCACTTGAAATTGAAATTGAAATATTGATGACAGTTTGGTCTTTTTAGTGAAATTGAGTGGATTTAGTCATTTAGGAGGTGAAAATAGTTGCTGGCAAAAAATATAAGATAAAGTTTTAAATTTTGTTGTGAAAATTTAACTTTGAATAGTAAATCATAGTTTTAAAATTTGCTTATGCAAATGTTGCCACTTTATTTCAAGATCTCTCTTTCGTTTTTAAAGGTGATTAAGTCGAAAGATGATTGAGCCTATTCACAAGACTAATTTCCCTTCGCATCGTTTTCACTCAACATGGTGTCCAAACAGACGAGAGGAAATTTTGACTTCCCTTCTCTTCTTTTTCTCTCCATTTCCTTTCTATTCCTTTCCGTCCAGTTCCTTCCCGACTTAGATTACCAAACAAACAGTAATAAGGTCTCTAGGGTTCTTTATCAATCTATAGAAAGGAAAAGCACGGAAAATAAATGTTTTAAAATTATTTTCTTAAAAATAATCGCTTGTACAATTTGAAATACTTAGTTAATGATTTTTTTAATTATTATTGCCAACAATTTATGTTCAAACATTTTGCAAACAATAAATTTTTTTCATTTGTTTATTTTTGTAAGAGATGTGGGTGATCATTTTCAGAAAAATATTTTTTCAAATTATTTATTTTCTGTAAAACAAACGAAATCTAATTAAAGAGCTTCAAGGAATTATTCCAATCTAGCCACTAATGCAATATCGACCAATATTTGAGGATTTTCCTTTCTGCTTTTCTGGACGGGTCAGTTTTTGTCCTTTTGTAGTTTTGAATGGAATCCATTAGACGAATGACCATGAAAATAAGTTGGCTTTGTGATGTTTCTTCTTAGACATAAATCATATTATTAAGCACGCCAAGTAGGCATAATAATATTACCTTAATTGAACAGGTGGGAAAGGTTTGGAGGATTAATCTACAAGCATCATATGATACATAACCATATAGTAATTAGTTATTAGATTAGGTAGTTAATTAAGCCAATTTGCAGAGTGGGGTTTAAGATAATTAGGTCATTTATAACAGTTCTCTTTACAATTTGTTGAATCTCTAGAAGTGGGAATATCTACCTATAAATGACAACGAGTTCATTTTCTAACTATCGTTAATTTCTTCACAAGTTTTGTCTAGATTAGAAATAAAAATGACGCAAATTGTTTTTCTTTGAGTTTTTTTGGTCAGAAGTTTTTGTTTGAGTACATTATTAAGTAAATAGCTTCAATCTTGCACCTTTATAGGGCAATTACTTAAGCATTAACCTAAGGTCCTAGACTAATAATAAACGAAAGCAAGAACTTCCACCGTCATAATTAAACAAGTCTTCAATGTAACTGGAACTTATTTTCCAACTAGAAAATATAGTTAAGAAAATACATTTAACCAAAATCAAAGTTGAAAATGGTGAATTGAAATTCATAAGATCACATTTAAAAACATTACAAGTGACAAGTTTTTATATACGTATATTAAAACGCATGTGTGAAAAAGCTAAAGGGAAATTGTCCAAAAAGTTTAAACTAATTATCCAGTAGCCAATTTAGTTTTAAACATTTTAATTTAACCAATTTAGTCTTAAATCTTTGGAGGATTTTATAATGTATTTATCCAGCCAATTTTGACTAGAATTTGCTGATTTTGTGGTCCAATCAATACCTGCTATTTACTTGGCATGGCACATTGACCATTCTTCCAACTTTGTTAAAATTTTCTAAAATTTTCTTCCTTTTTTTTTCTTTTCACTTGTGATCAGCCAAAGGCAACAATTGCTGCAGCGCCCTCGTTCCGATTTGGGCAAGTGTAGCCCTCACTTGTGGTCAATCATAGGTCAAAAGGAAAAAAATTACAAAAATCATCCACATCCAAGCCAATCATGCCACGTAGATGGTCAATGCTGATTGACTCACCACATAAATGATTTTCGACCAAAATTGATTAGATAAATTACATCATATAATCATTAAAAGGTTAAGAACTAAATTAATCAAATTAAAATTTTAAATTTGAATTAACTGCTGTATATTAAGTTTACGACTTTTTGAAAACCTGCCCATAAAAAAGAAGTTAGAGGGATGCTTTTTTTTCCCACTCAAATTTCACGGGCAACATTACACTTTTGTTTGTACGAGAGAATTTTAGTGCGCCCGCGTAGTCAAACGTGCGTGCAAGACGGGAAAGGCATTGCTTTCTGACAAAATAGAAATACAACAGGAAGCGGGTGAATGAAATTACATGTTATATTGATAAATTAAACATCACTTTTTTTTTGCCTTGAAAATATACCTATCTATCATTTTCATGAAATTTCAAGACTCAACAACTCATAATCAAACTTCACAATTCAAATTTCTTCACGTTCCGAATTAAAGCTCTAAATCCAAAAATTACTCCAATTGAAAAATCAAGAGGAGTAAGCATTTATCGAGCATTAAGTAAAGTTCAAGTTTCAACCGCTGAAGCAGCTCGCAGAAACAGGGTTCAATGACCACAAGGGAGATCGAAGTCTTAGAGACACCAATACACCATCGTCGCACGACAAAAAACGGATTGCTTGAATGTTCTCTGGACACGGAGGAGGTGAGGACTTGGGAAGATGCTGCGGTGTTCTGCAGAGAGAGTGTCCCTCTCTATTTCCGAATTTGATTGAATGGAGCTGGTGATGAAGTTGTGAATGGTGAAGAGCAAACAATAAACGCCAGCAAGTTCATTTGACGTGTTGGCCATATTCTGCTCTTCCTTTTGTGCTTTTTTAATTCACAGGAAGCATTCAACTTAGCATTGCATTTGAATTTTTTTCTGAAGAGAAAAATGGGAGAAAACGACAGCACCAAAGGCGTGTCTGAAGCCAAAGAACGGAAGAAAGGGAATAGAAATACAGGCCTCGAAATATAAAAGAAGGATAAGGGAAGTGAGACCCACAATAATAGAAAATGAGAGGGAAAAAAAGGAGGGACGGGAAATAATGCTTCAATGCGGGTCACATAAAGGATAATATGGTCAAAACTTATGATAGGGAGTGTCTAAATTAAATAAGAAATGGCAAAAGGGCAATTACTTAGAAAAATAATTTTCAGATCATTCATTTTTTTGAAAAAATAATGAAAAAAATGCATTGAAATAACATAACTCGCTTTTTCTGGGTGCCACATAATAATTATAGGTAAAATAATGACAAAGCAAAGAAATAAATAGGAGCATGTTATACTAATCGAAGTTTGCCTTGGATGTGACCCGAAGCCTTCTTGTAAATAGCTACTAGGCAACGTTAAGTAAATTCTGACCAGAAGAAAAAATTAAGTAAATTATGGGCGATTAATTTGGCTAATCAAGGGGCTCTTTAAGGCATTGAAAAGCTACTTATAACGGTTCCCCCTCATTATAGTCGTGCCCAATCGTCGGAATCTCTAAAGTCATGCCAAATTTTATACAAAAGATAGAAGATTAGGCCCTGCATGGAAACGTTCCAAAAAAATGTTTCTGGAACACTTTTGTACTTTGTTTGTTCCCAGAAACAAAAAAAAAAAGGAACAGAAACGTGTTTGGTTGCGTTTACGTTTTTTTTTTTTTTGTTCAGAACAAAATTGGAGCAAAAAAAAAAACACAAAAAAGTTGCTTCTGGAGAAAAAAAAAACACTTCTTCAAAGCCAAAAAGGAACGCTTTCTCTTTTTCTCTCTCTTCTCTTTTCTTCTTCTTTTTTTCTTCTTTTTTCTTTGGCCGGTCGCCGGCCTCGGCCATGGCCGGCGACCGGCCGTCGAGGGCCGGCGACGCCGTCAAGGGTCGGCGACCTCGCTAGAGCGTCGCCGGCCCCCGGCGAGGCCGAGCCTCACCCACGTCGGCGAGGCCGAGCTCGCCCAGCCAAGGCGAGGCTCGGCCTCGCTCGAGGGGAGATCTTCGGCTAGGGTTCCGGCGAGGGGCTCCAGAGGATGGTGCGACGGTGGCGCGGCACTAGAGGCTTCGGGATCGACACGGGGCAACGCGGGCAAAGACTAGTGAACGGCATCGCGAATGGCGTGGTGAGATCAGGACGACGTCGAGCTGCGGGCTTTGGGGCGCAGGTGCTCGGCTCCGACGGCAGGGCGGCGAGGCTCAGCCTCGCCTCGCCGAGGGCCGGCGAGCCTCACCGTGGCTAGGCGAGGCTGCCGGCCCCATCGCCCGGTCACCGGAGGCCAACAACCGGCCGAAAGAAGAAAAAAATAAAAAATATTAAAATTAAAAGATTAAAAAATTAAAAGAAACAAAAAAATAATAAAATTTACCAAACGTGTTTCTATTCATTTTTTATTCTCGGAACAAACGTTACTAAACGCGTTCTTTTGTTCAAAAACCATTCCCGGAACGTAAACACTTTTTTTGTTTCGTTCCAGGAACGAAAAGGAACAGAAACATTACCATGCGGGGCCTTAGTTTTTTTGCATTTGCTTATGAAATCTTAACTTTGAATAGAGAAACATGAGAATATAAAACGGAGAGGACTTGACGGATTCAAACCATGTTTAATTTTGGCAAGTACATCAAATTTACTTGATATTTTGGCATTCCCCTTGACGTAAAAAAGTTCATGAAAGTACATCTTTAAAAGATATATACTGTCCGAGTTCATTTTCTTATTATCAATACTTGCTTGTCAAATTTTATCTGGATTTTATTAAAAGATGGTGTAAATATTTTTTTTTATGAGTTCAATAGTAAATAGCTTCAATGGGTGTGTTTATTTGAGAGAGAAATTTTCAAGAATGAGTTTTTCGAACTTTTACACGTTTGGTTTGCTGAAAATGATTAATCAATGGAAAATCGTTTACAATCAAAGAAAATATGCATGCTTAAAGTTAAAAAAATCAATTCTCTAATCTGAAAAAGGGAAGTCATTTTCCTGAAAAGTGAGTTCTCAAAAAGCATTTTGTTTCTTTATTATGAAGTTTTTCTTGAAAGAAACACACAATAACGTTTTTATGGACCAAATACATAAGTATTAACCGAAGGTCCTAAACTAAAACAAGAGCTACCACCGTCATCATCATATAAGGTCTTTAATGTAACTGGAACTTTATTCTCAACTAATAAATATTATTAATAAACTACATCAAACCAAAATTAAGGGTGGAAATAGTGCAATTGAAATTCATAAGATCACATATACAAATATGTTATAAGCAACATGTTTTGCCTTATGCATCCGTAAAAGCTAATTTTTATTGATGTAGATATCCAGATATATTTTATAGCCATTATTATTAATTTTCATAGAAAATAATCGCCAATTATACTTTCAAATAATAAATTTGTCATTTATAGTCAACAAGTTTATAAATTCTTATTTGTTTCCATTTAGATATCACGGACAACAATACTCTTATATTTGCATTTAAGCTCCGTTTATTTCACAAAAAATGTGACATTTTTTAAAAATATTTTCTAGTAAGTCATTTTATAAGAAAATGATAATATTCTCTAGTGTTTGGTTGAATCTTAAAAATAAGCTAGAATATATTTTATGTCGTTTGGATGAAAATTTTGATTTGATTTTTCTTGATTTAAATTACCAAAAATTTTGAAATTTTGAAATTTAATTTTTTTTCTTTTTTTTTTTTCCTTCTTCCTCAACCATAGGCGAGGGAGAAGCTCAACCTCACCTTACTAGTTGAGCTCATCAGATCTAGAGGGGCTTAGTGAGCTCGACCTCGCCTTGCCCAAAGCCAGATCAAGTGGCGACTGGACAACGGAGCGGAGAGCCTCTATGAGGCAGTCTAGGAGCTGTGGCTGCAAGGCATGGCCAAAGAGGGCATCGGCAATCTAATTTAGGAAATGAGGAGGGAGTGCTTGAGGGCGAGAGGAGGTCTCTCTCGAGGGAGGAGATGGCGAGGTCAGCAATTGAGGTGGTGGAGCGAGCGTAGGTCCAGGCCTCACGGCCATTTTGAGTCCTCGATCAGGTATTCCCACTCTTGTGCAGAGAGGGGCTTCAATGGCAGCTTCCTCTCGGAAATGGAGTGAGGGTTTTGTCTAAAAAAGTGGAAAAAATTATTCAAGTGTAAGTCATTTTTCCTATTTTAAATGACTTTTCTAAGTAGACGGAAATTGTTATCCTTTAAGTCAAAAAATGGAAAATTTGGAAGATAATTTTCACGGATCATTAAAGAACTTTTTATTCATGCGTAAGGTCAAATGTGCATGCAAGACGGAGAAGGAATTGCTTTATGAAAAATTAGATATATAACAGGAAGCGGGTGAATGAAATTACGTGTTACATTGATAAAGTAAGCATCACTTCTTTTCCCCAAAAAAAAAAAAAAATTGAGAAAGTTCTATAAAGAAATGAAATGAAGTAGCAAATCCTTTTGATGGAATGGAAGCCTACTTGACGTGGATTAGCCGTCGTTTTCTGCTTGGCCAACTTTCTTGGGATCGAGGAACATTGCATCTGCATTCACATCCCATGTGTTGTAGCCTAAACGATCGTTCCTGCCCGTTCAATCGATTATAGCATTCACATGATGAGTTTGCTTTCTCTTTTTTGGCCTTTCCTAGAGTAGGTAAGAACTTGTATATAACAGTACCTGGGCCAACATGAACACGTGCGCCCTGTCAGCCCGCACTGTTTTACTTACCTTCATTTTTGAAAACGCCCCAAAAACCATTTTGCGCATTCACATCCATCATCCTTGTGTCTCAATTAACCCAATCAAAACCAACTTTAATTGAAAAATGCTAAATGAGTTAGCAATGAGGAGAAATTTGGGTCTTTTCAATGTGAAGTTTCACTTGAACGCTTGTAAATAGTATTTGTGATTACTTTTTGCACATTTCTATAAGACATGTCATATAATCTAACATCGATCGAGAGCGCCAACTCAACTCGAACCATTAAAATTCAAATTAGACCATCATTCCTTTCAAAGGGTTTTTTAATATCCTAGAACGAGGCAGCCAACAAAACCAATTGAACTCAACCCCTCTCAATTCGGTGCACAGAGAGAACTGGATCCTCTTCTTTTCAATTTCACTGCCTTATTAAAGGATCCGCTGTATTGACAAAAGATTTATAATTACAATAAGCCACGTTGGGTCGTGTCAAAAAAAAGAAGAAAGAAAAGAGAGGGAAAATTAGAGCCGAAGCAAGACCTTCCATCTCCAAGCAACGTGCGTCGGCCCCGGCCCAAGTGTCGCCCCGTGCGGGCCACCAAACCGGCCCATATGCTCGCCACTACCAGCGGCTTCGCTGCCCCCCACATCACACGCTCCGGTCACGTGACCAAACAAAAATCCCAAAAAAAAAAAAAATTTAGGACCTGTCCTTTTTATCCTCTCCGTTTTTTTTTTTCCGTATATAATTCTTGCTACAAAATGAATTTCTGGGTAAAGGGTCGAAAAAGAAAAAAAGGGCCCTGTTTTTTTTTTTAAATAATGTTTTTCAAAAACTGATTTATCATGCTTCATGGGGGTCACAACCGTCGCCGGAGTGGGCTTGGTCCTCCTCCGGGGAGGAGAGAGGGAAGCACGTATCCTCGCCCCCAGTGTTCCACAGGAAGTGGGCGTAGTCGGCGGCGTAGAACGTGTTGCTCGGGTCCGCCGATATCGCCTCCAGGTACATCTCCTCCGCCGCCCACAGCTCGCTCCTCGCCCTCCACAGGAAGGTCGCGTACTTGCTGCGCGCCTCCCCGTCCGCCGGCTCCGCGGCCACCGCCTTCTTGAAGTACTCCTCGGCTCTGTTCGGATCCAACACGGCACAGCGAAATGATAAAGACGTCAGAAGGCTACACGAACGTTCCGCCAAACATTAAATTCTCCAAAACAAACTTACGAAAAACAAGTGGGAGGTCGACAACTACAGCCGAGCAGCACCCTTTCATGTCGAGCTGCAGATTTTTTCCAGTGAGGTGCGTGCATCACGTGTGCAAGGCCCTTTTTTTTTTTTATATTTTCTATTTGTATTTTCGCCATTTCTTTTGGGGCCACCGCAAGGGGCCGAGTCAAATTTGATCTTTCATTGCCTAGAATGGCAATCTCCACCACACACTCCCCTATCAATATCCCAGAAACGAGCAGCCCATTTGAACATGATGACTAGTTCGGACCGAACCCGCGCGAATTTCTCCAGAAACATTGAATCAAACGCCAAACCCCCGGGAAAAAAATCTCTCAGGACTAAGAAAAAAGGAACTTCAAAAAAAAGAAAAAAAGAATCTGAATTTGCGCTTGTCTAATCATCAAGTTTCGGAATTTTGGTGAAAGTTTGTACCCCTTTTGTGATATGATGCGTGTAGGATTACATCCTAATTTTCTATACCATGCACGGCCGAAAGACGAAACTTGAGCAGGAACACATAGGAAGAACAGTACCTGTCGTAGTCGTGGGCGACGAGGTAGAGGAATTGAGCGTAATTGACGAGAAGGACGGCGTTGCTGGGATCCTGAGATAGGCTGGTCTGGTAGGTCAGCTCCGTCCTGAAATACTCGGCGTAGTAGTCGTCCGGTTCGACTTTCGCCGTCACTGGCGAGACGAACTTCTGCATTGTCTCGTGGTCGAGGCCCGAGTCCCTCGAGGAAGCCTGCATTTGCGAGGCCTCCTCGACCATCGAGTTCCACAGGGACATCTCCTCTTCCCGGATCGATTGCCCTGAGACCGACTCGGCTTCTCTCGTGGTCCCGAATGAGGATAATTGCGAAGCTCCGTTGGGGAGTATGGGACGGTAATTGTCCCGATGAAACTGTCCCTCGCCGTCCATGCCGCTGGCAATGGGGCGAACCTTCCCACCCCCGCCATTGTTTCCACCGATGGAAGTCGTCTTCCCGCTCGACGACGAAATGGAAAATGTCTTAAGAGTCGAGGGATCGAACTTTTGCTGCGAATTGTCTTGAACTTCGACAGCAGAAGCCGTCTCCGTGGCAGCAGCGTAAGTCCCGACAGGCGGCGCAGCTGCGATCGCCACGTTGCTCCCCATCGAGTACACGGTGAAGTTCGCCAACAAGATCATCACGTAGACCATCAAGGTCGGCGTGTGCGAGAAGATCTGCTGAAACAGCCACACGAAAGAGGCGTGCATCTCTCGCTGCACGCGGGCCAGGATCCCCTGCAAATCCTCGTAAAATAGAGCCTCCCTCATCTGCAGAGCGAAGCTGTGGAGCTCTCGGATGATGAAAACCATCGAGGAGAAGGCCTTCTTCACCGAGCAATACGCCGATTCGCCGGCCTCTCTGAAGCCCTCCTTCCATTGCATCTTCCTCTTGATCATCCTCAGCGAGAGCGGGAGATCGACGCTATTTGCCCTCCGCTCGATATTCGCAGGAATGATCGCATCACTGCCTTCATAATCCGAAGAATCTCGCTCGATTCTCTCGTCTTGCCATGGATGTTCCTTATACTCAATATCGGACAATGGAAGTTGCATTTGTTCAGAGTCAAAGTTGACGCCACTGTTCATTCTCGAAGAAACCTCGTCCTCCCCACGGTCAGAGGCCCACTCCGCCACCGCCTCTGCATCTGCAGATATACTATCCACGCCGCCACTGACGTCGTCGGAGTGCTGGAACCTGAGCGCCAACTCTTGAATCATCTTCGAGAACTCCTCGTCGGAGAAAGCGTCGTCCAGGCTCGCGCTCCTGCTGCAAGCGCGCTTCACAGTGCGAGCTCTGGGCTTCGAGTAATCGGAGGATCGGAACCTGTGGAGCTTCGCCGGCGGAGCACCGAACAGGGCAGAGCGTTCCAGGCTCTGCACGTACCGGCACAAGAGAGGCCCGACGTCGCTCCGGACTCGCCGCCGCGAGGAAGGAGAAGAGATCGCGGAGGCTAGAGTCTGGGAGGACGACGGCGACTGGGGAACGATTGGCTGCGACCACCGCAAACGGGTCGTCAGCACTTTACCCATGACTGTTCTCCCGATACTGACGCTGCAGCAAAAGCGAAAGGCAAAGCCTTTTAAGCGAAAATCCAAAACTTTCCCGTAAAAAGCTTCAAGTTTCTGTGTCTTTCTGTCCCACCAATCGGAAAGCTTGCAAATTTTGTTCCTTCCCAGTTCGCGCAAGACCTGAGAGAAGTCGCAGACACCAGTGAAACCGAGTCAACACGAGGAGAAGAACAGAGTTCGCCACCACAAGCTAAGTAAAATTCTCACTGAAACAGAGTCTCTTTTTTCTTCCCCGGAAAACACAACCAAAAAGCAGGGGAAAATCTCCACTCTCTCGAGAAAAGATACCCCGAGAATAAACTTCGATCAGCTAGCTAGCTAGCTGAGCTCACAAGCATGTGCGCTCGGAAAGCCGAAAGCCCGATTCAGCAGTTCCCCAGGAAAATCGGATCCCGAAAGGGGCACGCCCATTCCTTCCGGCACACGGAACGATTAAACAAAAAAGGAAAAATTTTGCTTGAAAACCCGTCTCAACAATTACCCGAATCGATGAATCTCCCCCTCTGCCAAAGCCCGGATTCGGAAGAAGCAAGAAAAAATAGAAGCGGAGAGGGGACGAGCGGGAGAGAATTTTCCCCGGTCAAATCTCGCAGCCTTAGCGCTCCACTCTCCAGCGGGAGGACAGACGAGCCATATATACAAGAGGGCGAGCACGGGAAATTACGCCGAAAAATACAATTTAATATATATTAAAGAGGGGAAAAAAAAAAAAACCTCGCCGGGCTAATGCCGGTTGACAGGGCATTTGTGGAAATGGGGAGGGCCAGGGTTTTTTGCAGAGCGGGCGCGTAGAGATAGACTGCATATGCAGATCCGTACTACGTGCGGGGTTTACAGGGGAGCCGGTGGCCGGTCGCAGCGTGGGTCCCGGGTCAGAAGCCAAGATGCGAGCAAGGCGGGAGGGGTTGGACCCGGGCGTGGTGCTCGCTGCTCGGGGCGGGGGGCAGATTTTTCAAGTCCCACGCGGCTGCTTTCACGGGCCAGTAGGGATCCGATCTGGCCGTTGAGCGGTCGCCACGTGTGCACACCGTCCTCCCCTCCCAATCCCTTCTCTCTCTATCACACACGCCCCCCAAAAAAATCGAGTGGAAAGTCCGTGATCCCACCGACCCGTTTTAATTGCTCTTGCAAGTAAGAACGCGCTTTTCTTGAGGTAGTTTTGCGTAATAGATTGGGTTGTAGCTTCCATGTTTGGCTTAACTTTTGACTAATTGCGAATTTTGATTTGGCGAATGAATTTTTGTTATTTATTGATGAACCATAATAAGAATTTTTATACCAACATCGATAGACGGATGGCCACATAAATATCGATCCGATAATTGATTTTTTTGTGTGCAGACAACTTATGCGTTCAAAAGTTAGTAATTATCAATATTGACAAAAGTAGGATTAAGGAGACATAGACCTTTCAAAACGAATCATAAATTTATCTCTTAGCCCGTAATATGGATTATAATTAGCAAATGGATTTAGAATGGAACAAGTGTTAAATAAATCTATAACTTATTTAAACTTGATCTATCTCTACGAGTCTTTCTTCACTCTATCTTGACCTCACTAGATTTTACGCTTGCTCTCTTATTGCTCCATCTCAATTTGGATATAAATTTTCATATTTAAACTATATAAGTAGGATCAGGTACAAGATAGATTAGATATGAGTCACTAAACTTGTATTACATTAAAAAACATGGTTAAATGAGTAAATTTGAGTTCAATTATATTTGACCTGATTCGACTCACCTATTTGATGGTTGTAAAAAAAAATTAGTTTATGTGTATTCTTCTTTTAAATGGAGTATGCATAAGATTTTTTACAACTAGAGCACGGTGCTCAGTTCTTGTCACATGGTTTCGTGGAAGAGACCGAGGGCAAAATTGGGAAACAGTAAATGAAAAAGGAAAATAAAATAAAATAAATATTTAAAAAATGAGAATTAATTTGTATCGTCGGATGGGCTTTACGATGAAGTGACCTCCGAGGATGCCTTTAAGATGTGAGATTTCCATTATAAAAATTAATCCAATCATTCATGTGCTTTTCTTAAATGATGAGTTCAATTATATTTGACCTGATTCGACTCACCTATTTGATGGTTGTAAAAAAATTAGTTTATGTGTATTCTTCTTTTAAATGGAGTATCATAAGATTCACGGTGCTCAGTTCTTGTCACATGGTTTCGTGGAAGAGACCGAGGGCAAAATTGGGAAACAGTAAATGAAAAAGGAAAATAAAATAAAATAAATATTTAAAAAAATGAGAATTAATTTGTATGCCACATGATTTATCTTGGCCAAAAAAAAAAAAAGATGGGCCAATGTTCTTCTGTATTAAATAGATTAATATCCCTTAAAAGGAGTTAAAGAAGATCTAATTAATTATACAAAATATCCCAAAAGACTAGACTTAACTCAGCAGATTCTCTCTTCAAATTTTGTACTATAAAGCAGTATTCTGGAAAGAAAAAGTAGGAGTGCAGCAAAAGATGAAATGAACGAAAAGTTTATGTATATTGAAAACTGAATTATGTAAATCACAATTTAAATACGAATCTGGAAAGCATGAAAGATTGAAGAGATCATACGACATTACTATCATGTTTTCAAATGAAGAGTTTATCACTATACGATTCAATACATTATCATTCACTTTAAATAGAGGTGTTAAAATGGATCTTAGACTCATATATAACCCATTTAAATCATAAATGGGTTATATATGTCATTTGTTTTTGACAAAAAGTAATTAAATGGATTTAATAATTAGAGACTTTGATAGATTGGTCTTAAGTGTGTCTTAAATGGGTTGAATTTAGAACCCATTTTCACCCAAAATCTCACAATCTCTCTTTTCTCTTTAACTTTACAAAAAAAAATTTATTTATAAAAACCAAAATTATAATTTTTTTCTTTTTTCTTCCTCCGATCACCGGCACGATGTGCCGGCGACCAGCCAGGCAAGCCTCAAGCTTGCCCCTCACCAGATCTAGCAAGGCGGAGGCCTCACCAACGCTCGACAAGGCTCAAGCCTTGCCAGATTCAACGAGAGGTGAGCTCAAGCTCGCCAGATCTGGCGAGGCGGAGGCCTTGCTGATGCTCGGTGACATCGGGTGAGGCTTGAGCCTTGCCAGATCCAGCAAGCGATGAGCTTGAGCTCGCCCAATCCCGACGAGCCTCGAGCTCGCCCAACCCCGACGAGTCTTGAGCTCGCCTGTGGCCGGCCACCGGCTGTCATTGTGGCCAACGGCCGGCCAAAGAAGAAGAAGACCAAAAAATAAAATTAAAAATTAAAAATTAAAATTAATTCGATTCTTTAAAATAATTATTTTAAAAATTATAAAAATTGTCCATTAAATTTGTGTTGTATAAAAATATTTTAGCAATATCATTTTTTTAAATATATATGAAAGAAATAAAATTTCTTAAATTTAGTTAAATTGGTCGAGTATGGATCGGTCGGGTATAAGTAAAAAATTTTGCATTACAATAAATGGGTTATAAATGGGTTAAATGGATCGATTTGAGTCAGACCATTTATGACTTGACATAAACCCGACCAACCCACCCATTTAATGGGTCTAACTTTGAATAACAAATAGGCATTTATGGGGATTTTTCCAAATGAAAATTGAGGGCAGACAAATTACTTAAATTTGCTTCTTCAACAGGCAAATCGCTTGATTTTCCCATTACCATGTACACATACTAGAATAATTATTTCACACAAAGGAATGTATTAGTGTTGGTGACGTCATTCCACATTCAGTGGTTGACAACGTGGATCCTAGGGCTAAATTTGTCATCAATATTATAAGAGCACACGCAGCTTCTTTTTTCTTAATTTTTGTTCCAGAGAGTCAGAGACTGCTCAATTGTTAAGTTGAATTTCTCCACGAGGCATTAGGAGCGGTTCCCCTCATTTTAACAGTCACTCTCATTATATTTTATAAAGACCAGTAGCCGCTTTTGGCTTATATTTGATTTATTTATTTCCATGAAATTATTTTTTGTGTTGGAAAGTGGACAAAATCTCGAGAGAGAGATTTTTAAAAAAATCTCCTAGTTGGAGGGCGAAGAGGTAAGGTGCCGACGGTCCAGAACGGAGGAGGGAAAAAAGCTCGGGATTGCGAGAGCTGTCAGCCAACTTGCGCGAACGAGATTCCCATCAAGAAAATGACAGGGTTAGTGCGACGGAGGCAGCGACGGCGACAGGCGATCGGACGGCCGGCAGGCAGGCGTCGCTGACCGGAAGATCTTTTCTACGGCTGGAATTCGATCGGTTTCGATCTTTGGATGCGTGCGAGTCGCTTTCTTCCCCGTCGCTTGGTTACATCTTATTGGTACAAAAAGTTCGAGTCGCTGTCATGCGATTTAACCTCGATTTGTTTTTGTTTACTCCGTACCAGCCGAAGACAGAAGAGCAACGGATGAGCATTTTCAGATGTAAAAAATGAGCAGATAAAAGGCGTGAAACTGATGATGTCTTGTCGCTAAATGCTCTGTTCACCGCTAGGAAGAAAAAGAAAAGAGAAACTATTGTCCGGACCCAAGTTCATGAATCGGGTGCAATCAAAGTAGCTGGAATTTTATAATGTCCACATCGAATTTCAATTTTTCCACTGAGAGAAAAGGAATTTTTTATTAGTATTATTTCACCTCCTAAGATTTTCCTTTGGGTGGTTGGATGAATTATGGCTGTCTCTCAAGAATGCGATGTTTTGCGATGTAGAAATCTAATATATTGGGATCCAATCAAATTCAATTTGAAAACTTTCCAATAGCCAAGTTGATGTTACTCATTCAATGTGTCCCGTCCAACTAGTCAAATGCTTTTGGCCATATGTAACATTATTGCGTAGCAGTTCAAAATTCATATTGGTCAAGAGTATGTTTACACAAGAATCATTGAGTCTCCCGATCTAAGTTAGACAACACACTACAACCAAACAAAAAAGGACATGTTATTCCTTGAAAACCTTCTAGTCTTGACATGATCGGTTTGCTTTCTCCTTTTGCTATTCCCTTTCTTTAGTGTTACATAGTTCATCGATGTGATTGGCGTTGGCATTGCATTTCTTGACATATATATATATATATATATATATATATATATATATATATATATATTTCACATTCTAGTTGAACAAACCAACATATAGAGAAAGAGTTGGTGGTTTAGTTCCTTTGGGGAGTAGATGGAACAGCAAAATTCAGAGTCCTGATCAAACATTTTGTAACCGATCAAGAATCGGTGACAACTCTATCCCTTTGGTTTTTTTTTTTTTATCCAAAGCAATCTTTAAATCAATAACTTTAGAATTACACTTTTAAACTAGCTCAATGTCACATAGATGCTAACAAGAAGATGGGATTATATAGAATAGAAAAGATACTCGCTTGCGCAATTTATATCGGTTAAACTCCAAAATTGATGTGTATGATTAACATGCTGCTAAGCGGAGATGCCAAAACCTCGCAATTTTCATGAACTGGACAATCATAGCAACTAGCAAAGTCTAATATGCGGGCGTCGAATCACGTTCATGACAGAAAATCACGCCGAATTACAATCTTTTTTCGCAGAAGGGAGCGCGGCTCCGGAGTCAAATTTAAAGATAAAAGTGAAGTTGTAGATAGAGGCAATGCTACTCCAGAGCCAAAATTATAGATAAACTTGAAGTGACAATTCCATAGAGACATCCAATAGAGAAGGACGACAATCAATCTACCCAACCATTATTCTCATCATCGAAGGTTGCGACAAAAGTAAAAGAATGGAGAAACTTTGAGAAGGTTGGATCGCCGTGTAACAGAGCGCACGTGTAGCCATCGATCCACAGGAGTCGCCACTCCATCAGTTCACAATCTTCACGATCGATAAAAGACGGCACCAATAAATTATCATTGAATTGAACAAGCCATCCAGCGCACCATAGGAAAAAATTATCCAAAAAATTTTAAACCTATTATATTTTTATAAATTCAATCATACATTTTTTAATTTTATCAATTTTGTCTTAAATATTTTCACATTTTCCTAATGAAGTTTATCCGATTAATTTTGATCGGAATTCACTTACGTAGATGCCGATCATCTTACATGACACAGTTGGTACAATTTTTCTTAATATGTTTTATATTTATTTATTTATTTATTTATTTATTTTTTTCTGATTTTTTATTTCTTTTTCCTATTGCCGCTAGGTGAGGCCAACCCTTGCCGAGTCTCACTTGGGCGAGGGGGAGCCTCACCAAGCTAAGCCTCACTAAGCCATGCCTCGCTTGTGGCAAGCAAGGGCAACCCCTACCTAGGCGAGGCTAGTCGGCCCAACCACCAAAAAAGGAATAAAAAGAAAAAAGTAAAAAAGTAAAAATATGCAAAATTACAAAATATTAAAATATTATTAAAAATTGTTTATGTCGTGCCAACCTTTTTAAATGCTACTGCCGGCATCTACGTCGGTAATTTCGACCAAAATTAGTTAGATTGACTATATTGGCAACAAATGAAAATGTTTGGATTGAATTAGCAAAATTGAAAAATTTATAACTGAATTGACAAAAACGTAACAAATTTAGGATTTTTTGGACAATTTTCCCTATATCGTATTACTATTAATTTTTTGAGGCCACCTCAAATGGTTATGGAAATTGTAACCATCTGTCAAGATATCGGATGCACTCATTGATAAAAAGATATCTCAACATGCAAACTTCTTGACTAGAGGTGATTGTTGGGTAGGCCACACTTGAGCTCAAAGATTAAGCCTAGTATGTTGTCCAACCTTGCTAATCACATAAAATTGATATAGGAACTTTCGAACCGAGCAACCCTGAGCCAAAAATGGGCAGGGCTGGGCTTTATCGTCTCAGAACATCGTCTAAATCCCTTTATTTGTCTCTCAAGCCAAGTGAGCCATCAACAATTGATTACCTCTATTCACGACAATGAGTGAGAAGGATGCCTTCACAACAATTGATTAAGCCACGGCTTCTTGATTTCACCAAACCAGGTTCCTCCAATGACATGTTGATATCAATCCAATTGCCTAGAGTATCAATTGGTTTTCCTTTCTCTCCCTCTCCCTCTCTAAGTCTCGACCGTTCTTCATCTCTTCAACTTTTAGAAGGGGTGGATTTGATCTAGATCTCTCCCTTGCCTCCCTAGTTGCTTTCTACGTTGGCGCTAGCCATCTTACATGGCACCATCGGCGTTCATATCAATGACTTCCAACCAAAATTAGCTAAATGAACTCAATTGGCAACAAGTGAAAACGTTTTACAATTAAATTGACAAAATTGAAAAATTTCAAACTGATTTGGCAAAAATGCAATAGGTTTAGAACTTTTTGGATAGTTTTCACTATATCGCATTACTATTAATTTTTTTAGGCCACCTTGAATAGTTATGGAAATTGTAATAATCTATTAAGATATCAAATTCTTTCAACGATAAAAAGGTATCTTAACATGCAAACTTCCCGACTAGAGTGATAATTGAGGCCACCCTCAATGATCGAGCCTAATCCAATCTAGCCAATCACATAAAATTGATCGAGGAACTTTCAAACCGAGCAGGCCCAAGCCAAAAAATGGGCGGGGCCAAGCTTTATTATGTGAGAACATCATTTAAATCTGTCTATTTGCTTGTCGAGTTGAGCGAGCCATCAACCATTGATCACCTCTATTTGCGACAATGAGTGAGAGGGATGCCTTCACAATTCAAGAGTGCCAAGGCTTCTTGATTTTACCAAACCACGTTCCTCTAATGACATGTTGCATGTCAATTCAATTGCCTAGAGTATTAATCAGTTTCTCTTTCTCTCCCTCTCCAAGTTTCAACCTTTTTTTGTCTTTCCACTGGGGTTTTGCTCCAGTGGTCACCCTTCCAACATGAAAGGGGGAGGTGGATGGTTCGAATCCCCACATTCTCGCGAGGTTGGGGTGGGGACAAATTAGTTGCAAGTGTGGGTTTCGACTTCCACGCCCGCAAAGAGGCATGACAAAAGTCTGAGAGTGAGAGTTAGAATAAGAGTAAAGTAAGATTGACAAAAAAAAAAATCTAGAGAGAAGGGATTTGATCTAAATCTCTCCCTCCCCTCCCTAGTTGCTTTCTCCTTTATTTCCTCTTGAAAACTTTATTACTCTTTTGATTTAGTTTTAGATCTGGAAGTTCCAGTTCTTAAGCTCGATTCATTCGCATGCGTAGTCAAATGCGTGATTTAGACTTGTGTGTCAGAATTCGCTCTTTTGGGGCCTCTTGATGATGCCGGAAGCCAATGAGAGAGGTTGTTTCCCATTTAATGTACCTTCCAGGAGCTTATTTTTCTTCTTATTTACTTCTTATTAATCTTGGAGATTTTTTTGATTGCATGAATAATATTAACCAGAAAGGAGGGATATATTAAAAAAAAATTAAATTTTAATCACCTTATTTGATGAGGTGGGACTAATCACCGAGTTAAAGAGCATAGATAAGGAGCAGGTCCTAATAGATCTCTATGATAGTAAAAGAGGCATTAATGAATTGAATTGATAGAGTGTTCTTGAGATATATGAAGATTATGAAAGCACCTTTTAACGTTTTGGTAAGTTTAGCATTAGAATTCTAATATCAAGCATGCTAAGGTGAGAGCATTATTAGGATGGATGACCTCCATAGAAAAAACTGTGAGACTCAATACAATTAAGAATGTCATGTATATTTTAATTTAAGTTCAGAAATAATATTGAATATTTTCGTATAATTTAAGGATTTCGTTGAACATGCACAAAAAATCCATAAATTATATTGAATAAATTGAAAGTTCAAGGATTATATTACATATTACGTCAAAATTCAATGATCATTTGTGTCATTTTTTTTTAAGGAAATTCTTTTGACCAAAAAAATCCTTGAAGGTAAGGCAAAATGTCACATGCAATGAATGCACTCTAGGGGAATTCAATGGACGCATTTTTAGAAAACACGTTTGCTCGGTTGCTGCTAGAGGTGGAGATTCCTTACTTTATTGGGAATTTTATTGAATAGTTCGGACGTTTGTAACAGAAAAAGTTTGGTCCACGCCTCGGGCGAGGGGTCTGGACCGAATATGTCTAAAAGTGGAAGTATGTTTTGTAAGTTTCATAATGTATATGGGATATTCTTGTAGATATTCACTTTGCCATGTTCCATCGACCCTCAGCGGTCAAAAGGGCCATTGTCGAGACTCGTCCATGATATGGATTAGTTGAATGAAACAATGGAATCCGTGCAGGTTCGGACAAGCATGTGTGGACCGGCTCCTCGTTTGCCTGGACTCGCTTGGTACGTGCCTCAGGCCGTATCCATTCCACCGGCCATAGCGGGCCATTCGAGCTCATCATCAGGTCTAATAAATCGCACCAGTAACGTAGCATCATCGCGTCTTGTCACCGAAAGATGCTAATGATAAGAGAGCAATTTGAAAGTGGACGAGCGGATCCTATCGGCTCTCCCTTGTCGAAGGCAAAGAATCGTTGGAAGAGGAACGGAGGGTTGTCATTTGATTGTTGTCAAATGGCACTCACGACGCGCGCCCGCGATCCGCAAGGGGGGTTTGGAGTTTATCCCAAAAAAGGGGGGGAAACGATGACGATTCACATGGAGCTCAAGACCCGGACAGGGACAAGTGGACGCCGATGCCACGCCAATCGCCTTATCTCCTCATCACGTATGGAGGAGCCCCTTAGCTAACAACGAGCACACACTCTTTCTTGATAGTTCCGTCTCTCTCGTCCTCTCGTCGTCTTTCGTTTTGCTCCCGTGCTCCCTGCTCCGCCCATAATAATGACCGAATAAGCCTTAGGAGCGATTGCTTACGATTGATTGCGCACTTAAACCACCTCAATATGGTGTTGGTTCTTGGAGATGTGTCGTGTGTGATTCCTCCACTCCCTCTCTTTGCACTCGGTCGTGGGGTTTCGCTTCTTCATATACCTTACTGGGTTTTCATCCGATTCCTTTGTCATCAAGGCTTTCGTCCTTCTATTGAGCTTAGTCGGAGAGGGCACGTTAAGACACAAAATCCGTGTTGGCTGGTTTTGCGCCTTTCTCACCTAAAAAATCTAGTTTAAATGTTGAGACTTTTCCTCATATTTATAAATTATCACTGGCTCCTTATATAATTGATATGAAATGACCCCAATAGTGCATACAACATTTCAACAATCAAAGATATTTTATACAAAAACTCAACTTCACTTGCACAGAAATTTTAATCATTTTTAATTATATGCAAGTATATAAGTTCCACCGTTCGTTAACTTAGCATTTCAATTGGTTGGTTAGCACATCCGAGCTTCTATTTATTCAATTTTCCATTCAACTGTGCATCAGCTTTAGTTACTTTGCACTATCCCCCACTTTGCACTTGTTCTTCCAATCTCATCAACCCTGTCCATGTTTAAGCCTTAAGGATGGAATTTTACTGACTAGAACCACATGATTTTGGTTTCTTTGCACCTCACTTAGTTTAGGACCTTTTCAGTACATTCAACCATACATCGGCTGCTTTGCACCTCGCTTAGTTTTCCGTGGATCCGCATGCGATGTTGGTCGGTGGGTCAATGCCGAAAGAAGGTTATGATTGATTGGAAATTATGATCGCCAAGCTGGTTTACCTTGTAGTCCATTTGATCGATCATCTCCTCTAAGGTTTACTTCACTTGGTGCGTGGAGAATGCAAAGGTGGCTTCGCCTTCAATTCTCCATCGCTTTGCTTGTGATCGTGGAAGGACGGGGGGTGTTTTGGTAATTTGGCCTCCCGAAAATATCTAAAGTCGCTCGGACTTGTTTTCCATGCACGTGCAAATGGTCACTTTCAATGGGGTTCGGGGCCATTGTATTTAATTTATGTGTAGTGACTTTTCGATTTTTAATTTCCTTACGTCCACACAAAATGAATCGGAAGATAGTTCTTCTTTCTTTTCTTATACTTCTTTCTATAAACAAAATTTCACAACAAATGTATTTTGGTTTAGATGATGATTTTTTTTTTATACGTCATATTCTAACTCTCATCTCTCTCTTAAATTTTTATTATTTTTTCACAGAATATAAAAATTGAGTTGCACACTTAAAATCAAATGTTCTCATCTTATCCAATTCCCTTTCCACGGAGCTGCATGCGCAATGAATAATTGGATGACAATTGGATGGCCTGGAATTTCTTGCATTACTACCAACGATCTTTCAAAGTATTGAGTTGCGCGAATGCCATGATTATCTTAAATGGTTGACTATGGAGAAGGTCAAAGTACGAGTCAGTCAGCCCCTGACCGTATCCCATGCGTGATCTTCATCAATGTAGGGTTTCCTTTTCATCCCTTTTTGGCATTTCATGAAAGGATCGATTCTCGCTTTTACAGACCGCGTTTCTACATATTTCTCATCTAGTATTGCCGATACAAGTAGCTACGTACTTGCTAAAGTCAAAATTGTCCACATTGACTATGATATGTGCAAGATGTGTGGAAAAAAGCCATGCAAGTCTTATTTAGTTAAGCTATTTACTAATTGTTATTATCAAGTTGTTGGTGTGCACCTAATTCAAGGGCAATCAGACTATGTGGATCTTATGTAAGTCCCACTAAATTCCACGAATTACGTGGATTGGGCTCACACGAGACGGATGTGCACAATATCGAGATGTTATCGGGAAGATGAACAATATTTGGGATTCAAACACATTTTCTTTTTCCCAAAAAGGGTGATGCGAGCCTATCTTGTTGGGGCCAAACGGATGAAAGAAAACCATAATATAGGGCCAATTACTTGTTCTTCAAGATTTTAAGTCCCATATCAGGTAGAGAAAGGTCAGAAAGCCAGGAAACCTTTGTTTAGCCCAAAGCTTTTTGGGCCTAAAACTGAAAACTTCGAGGGGCCCAAATGAGAACCGCCCTAAAATTCAAAGCGTCGTTAAGTTCGTGTAAGGAGCTTTTCTCCTTCAATTATGCTAAAAGAATCCCCTCTTTGCATACGTTCGGATTATTTGCAGCGCGATATACAAGTGGATCAGGTAACCTTCACCAGGATATATGCTTTGATGGAACAACAGAACACTGGGACCGTGCGACCCAAGTAGAATGACAACATGGGTGTCGACCCTTGGACATGTTTCGTTTATCCTCCCCACTTGCTTCTTGAAAGTTGAGAGGCTCATTGCGGATTTCGTGAGGATGAAAGGGTTTGATTTGATAGCCCAAAAATCAGAAGCCGACGGTAAGGGCTTCCTGGTTGCAATCACAACCTTGCACGACGTAACGCGTTCAGAATGATTTTGAAATCTTTTCTACCAGGTAACCTAGCATCCTTAGTGAATAAATCTGGGCACGTGAAAGAAGTTTGGGAATTTACTAAACAAGCGAGACCGTTTAGAGTGAAGTTCCATAGTCACTACCCACTATCAATCCAAAGGTCAAACAAAGCCATGATCGACCGGAGTTAAGTTTAATGGATTAAGAAAAACGAGTTTATATATGAATCGGGTGCACGATGGGAGTTCATCTCATGTGGTTCGGTATTCGAGCGGAAATCTCTTCCTCAAATTTGTCTACGTGATACCCATCATGTGCATTTTCTTTTGCCGATGGGACACTGAGATACTTGTGCAGCACTTGTTTCTAGAGAAAATTATACAATAAATCATAAATCTATTGCATATCCAATCCAAAACATTTTAATTTTTTCAATTAAATCATAATTTTTTTAACAATTTGTCAATTGAGTCAATCCAACAAATTTTAACTGGATTTCCGACATGGATGCCGGTAGTATTACGTAGGACAACTAATGTGACACAAATGATTTTTTAATTTAAAAAAATGGAAATTTGGAATTTTGTACTTTCTTTTTCTTTCTCCTTCTTTTTTTTTTCCTATCAAGTCCGCCAACCCTTGTTGACCAAGCCTAGCCTCCGATCGATGAGGGTTGGTCAGTGACTTTCGCTGTGCTTGGAAGAAATAAAGGAAAAGGAAGAAAAGAAAAAGAAAAGAAGAAAATGGAAAAAAAATATTGTCCACGTTAGCATTAGCCGTACCATATAGGACAATCAGTGTTTGTATAATTGATTTATGGCTAAAATTGACTGGTGGACTCAATTGACAAATTATCAAAATGTTTAAAATTGACAAAATTGAAAAGTTTATGATTAAATTAACAAAAGTATAATAGGTTGATGAATTTTGGACAATTTTCCTCCTCATTTCGTACATGTTCATGGTGCCGGGTTGTTTACGTAACGTTTTTTTTTGTTCCCATGGACTTGAACAAAGAAGCCGTAACGTTTGTTCGGGGAATAAAAAAGGAAACACGTAAATTTTATTCTTTTTTTGTTTCTTTTAATTTTTTAAACATTTTTATTTTATTTTTCATTTTTTCCTTTCTTTTTATTTTTATTTTTTTTCGGCGGTCACCGGCCTGGCCCGGCGGGTCGCCGGAGGCGCGTTTTTTTTTTTTCGCCGGGGCCGGCGAAAAAAAAAAGAAGAAAAAAAAAGTGAAAAGAAGAAGAGAAGAAGAAGAGAGAGAAGAAGCTCGCCGGAACTTCATTTTTGAACAAGCTAAAACAACAAATTGTTGTTTTTTTTCTGAACAAAAAAAAAAAAAGAACAGAAACGCAACCAAACGCGTTTTCTGTTCCTTTTTGTTTGGTGTGCCGCGAAACACTTTTTTGAGTGTTTCCATGCACACCCTTAGGAACTGATGTCCACAAAACAAGACCGATGTCACATATCCACATAGTTCAAGTCAGCCGATCATGCACAAATTTTGCGCCTTTCGAAATCTTTTTCACATATGCAAATTTTTTCTTTTAATTTTTTTTAAACATTTTTATTTTATTTTTTCTAGTAAAGATTTTTTTCCAATTAGATAAAAGATGTTGAGAGTTCTTGCAATAAGAATCGCATGTCTTTTCATTTTTGTGGTTTTTACGATATATACTTTAAATGTTTGCCCCATTTTGTTAGTATGTTATGGGGAAAAGTGCCAAAAAAGTACTAAACTTTTTGCCTTTGTGCCAATTTAGTTCTAAACCTTTTTTTTGTGCCGATTCGGTCATTCCTAAACATTTTTAAGTTGTGCCAATTCAGTCCTTTCCGGCCAATTTTGGCCGGATTTTGCTGATTTGGACGCCGACCGGATGTCGTGGCCTAATCGGCACCGACGTGGACAACTTTTAATAATATATTTTTATTTTTTATTTTTTATTTTTTATTTTTTATTTTTTATTTTTGTCTTTTTCCTCTAGCCGGTCGTCGAGGTCCGGCGACTGGCCAAAGGCGACCACCGGCGAGGGCAAGGCTCGCCCGGCCAGGCCGGTGAGGGCGAGGCTCGCCCATGGCCTGATCTGGTGAGGTCGGGCGAGGCTCGCCCTCGCCAGATCTAGCGAGGCGGCCATGGGCAAGGCTCGCCTTCGCCGAATCTGGCGAGGTCGAGCCTCGCCAGCCCTCGCCGATCCGACGAGGGCGAGCCTCACCCGACCTCACCAGATTAGGCCATGGGCGAGCCTCACCTATGGCCGGCGAGGCTCGACCTCGCCAGATCCGGAGAGGTCGACCTCGCCCTCGCCGCGGTGGCCTCGGCCGGTTGCCGGACCTCGGCGACCAGCCGGAGGAAAAAAATATAAAATATAAAAATATAAAATATTAAAATATTAAAATATTATTAAAAATTGTCCACGTCGAGCGCCGGTTATGTCATCGGCCGGCCGGCGTCCAAAGTCAGCAAAATTCGGCCAAAAGGACTAAATTGGCACAACTTAAAAAGGTTTAGGACTGAATCGGCACTAAAAAGGTTTAGGGACTAAATCAAGCACAAAGATAAAAGGTTTAGGACTTTTTTGGCACTTTTCCCGTATGTTATGCATGTGTTAGAGCACTTTTGTCCTTATCCAAATATTCTTTGTTTGGGCAATGTTCTTTTCACCTTTTTTTTTTAATGGAATACTTGTATATTTTGTTGTTAATTCATATGATTAAGGACCACACATGGAGAGATTCACGTATCGAAGATTGTAAAATTTTGTAAGACAACTACCAACTATTCTAAAAATTTAAAAGAAAATGTGGTTTAACATTCAAATATAGAAACATGAAGACTATCGACTAGAATTTGCACAACTTAGTTGAAATCCTTTTATCCAACGTTTGATCCTCTTTCCTTTTGTCACGGCAATGAGAAAATCAAATATTCATATGACATTAGCATATCCGCATTCCTACCCTGCCGTGGGCTAAATGGCGGCAAAGTTGTCGGGCCCAATCGGACGGTTTATAACAATTTTTCCGTGTTAAAGGCTAAAGCTTGCGGCATTGTAGAATAAAAAGAAGGGCGCTGTTGATCTCCCCTTGATTCTGTATACTACTACTGCTTATGGAGAACGTATTGATTAGCAATAGCTTTCATATCGTGAACGACTTTCATGAGAAATTAAAACTATTGAGAACTCGTTATAGGCAGTCTTTGTGAAGCACACTATCCAATTAGCCCTACCATTCTCACTCGACAGTAAGACTAATTATAAGTAAAAGTCATCCTTCAAGTAAGACTGGCCAGCGGTGTATTCATTCCCCCGTTAGTGTGCTGCTTATGCAGTTATTAAACATGAGAGTGAACCGGGCGTTGTTTTTTTTCCAGGAAAGATTTATAACTCCGAATAGGCCTTCAGATTTTATTTTTTTCCCTAAAGATTGTCAAAGTATGCTTGGGGGTATATTTCGAGTCTCTCAGTGAATAATGATCAAATGAGATACGAATTATGTAGTTATGATTTTTTTGGTAAAATAAAAGAAGATAGGATTCCTGATTATTCAGAACTTCATCAGACACACGAATCTCACTCTAGAAATGGAATTTCTTTCTCATAGACATCAACTATTCATTTGAAAACTAATGGCACATCCTCCTCCTCAATAGGAACTTCACTTCGACTTGCCTCCTGGTCAAGCAGTTGTTCCCTCCCTCCGTCACATAAAGACTCGCGTACTCCCTCCCCACTGTTGCATTTAGCCTCGAGCAACACCTCATCTAACTGGGTGGAATGCTGCAGCAGAGTCTACTTTGAAGACCGCTCAAGAGAGGACGACACTGCTTCAAAATAATCGGTGGACGAAGAACAAAAGAGCCAAAGATATAGAAGGAAAAGCTGTCATTTCTCCCCCATCGCATGACCCACATATCCGCCCATCCTCTGCACGTCTACCACACAACAGACACCGTTTCTCTCCAGCCTTCAACCACAGATAACAGAGGAGGTGCAACCGTTCAAGTCAGCCATTTGCCAGGTTGCAACCACTATTCATGAGAACTCGAGGCAAGTAGATATCCTTCGTTCTATCCTATATCAATCATTTGTTGTGTGGCGAGAAGAGTTTCCTAAAAAATCCTTTGAATCTAGTGATTCCAAAGATGCTAACACCTGATCACAAGTTTCAGACAAAGTTATATAGTTAGAAAGATTAATACTTAAGTTGGGTTTGTATATGGTTATAGGAAGGTTATATGTTGATTAGGCATACATACTTGGACTGAAAGTACTAAAGGCTGAGCCAAAAATAGGAAAATATTGTCAGGACAGGTTCGGTTTAGTCCGACCTTCAATTTTGCTAATTTCATACTAACTTGTGTGAGGTGAATTTCATCGGGCATTCTTCACAAAAGTCATCACTTATTGGCGGTTCTATAACATGCTTTAATTTCATAACTTTTGGACTTTGTACCATAAAAACATATTTGAAAAACTAGTGAGTTTGAAATCTGTTTTTAAGATTATTGAACCGACCCAACCTTCTTTTCATTTTCCACAAATTTTTCGGTCAAGAATTCTAATATGTGTCATTCATGACAGTTGTAGAGTACATCATAAACTACAACATAGTAAATTTTTAGAATTTTTCAAAGTTGTTTGCTTGGCAAAACCCTATTCTGTTAGTCTGTCATGTATCAAGATGCCCTATGATTCCAGTCGATTTTCAAAAAATGGTGTAGGGTTGTATAGACCAAATTAGGCCTCAGTTCCTCAAGGAAAATGTCTCTTTAGATCTTGTATATCTTATATTAAAGTTTCATAATTTTTTAAACTCGTTTACTTAGACAATAGTTGTCATTTTTAGAGGTGCACAAAATGCCTTATAAGGCTAGTTTAAGGTCTAAGATATAAAATTCTTCTTATAGTACATCTACTATCAGCATAGGTGAGTTTATATTAGTCTAGGGGATTAACGATGATTAAGAATTCGTTAGATCCACTCTTGAGTTCCTTAGTAGTAGTAATGTCAATGTTCTTTTTAAATTGAATTATAAATTGTTGCATTATAATATGGATGTGTGATTGGAAATACCATCGATCCTTAAGACGACGATGCCCCGGGTCATGGTAGGGATGCTTGGAGGGCTAACTATGTTCCTTTAGATGCCTAGAGGTATAACGTATTTTCTTAGATGTCCTCACGATGTTAGATGGGTGCGAGATACCTAGAGGGTAATGTGGTTCCCTAGATGATGATGGTAGTAAGAATTCTTATCGATTATAACTTTAGTACCTTTAAATTGAGCTACTGAATACTTGTTGGAAAAAGCTATTGCTTCTATTGATATGTTATATTATTTTGAAAATGTTCTCAAGTAAGTTGATAATTTACTATACTTTATATTGAGGTTTTCCTTATCAATACGGTGATTGATTTTATGTAGTATAGTCTGGTGGACAATTTGCTTTTTGAGTTTAGGGTCACTGGTTGTTGACTCTATTATTTCAGATGAATAGAAATATCAATCTCACCTACTTCCCATTTAGTCTATTACAGAGTTTTGGCTGACTTCACCTGACATGAGGACAAGTTTATAGACCCTAGTTTCTTGAATATTTGTTTATCCAAATCATGTCTCATTTGATTGTGGACATAGGGGCTCCAACGTGGCCTGTGACTCTTGGTTTCCTTGGAATGTGCGCCCGCATCAACAGGGCACGGTGGCCCCTTCCCGCTATACAATGACGAACTAGGGAATGTAGGCAGCCTCTAGAAGGGAGGCAGGAGGATCACTGAATTTTTGGAACTTTGAAGATTTTGATGAAGCTAAGGGTTAGGGCCTGGATTGGGATGAGGGTTAGTGTAGCCAATAGTACGACCTTTTGAATTCCTCATTTCAATTTGTAAAATATATATATAAGAAATGAAGTTACCCCATTTATAAAAGTCCGCATGCATCTTTGGGTCATTTTAGTCAATTATGCTTATGCATGCTTAAGAAAAAGTGAAATGAATAGGATAATTACGCTATGTTAGCTGTGATGTGTTGGGGGCATCGCACTTTCTAAACAATGTTTTAAGAATTATGGTTCCAGATTTCAAAGAAATATTATATATGGTCAAGAGGATGAAAATACCCATGCTAAATAATAACACGGCTCCATTAATTTCAAAACTAAGCGAGCATCATTAAATAAAAAAAAATGTGGTACCCAAATGACAATTTCAGGATCTATTATTGCCGAAATCACATATTTATGTATCCTTCGCCGGGCGTTTCTTCCCTTGACGTAGGAGACAAGTAGAAAAATTTTCCTTTGCCAATGCGAATCTTATTCCTCCATCGTGGAGAAGATGAGATCCTGCTGTTGCCCAATCCGAGTACAAAATTTTTCCTTTGCCAATGCGAATCTTATTCCTCCATCGTGGAGAAGATGTGATCCTGCCGTTGCCCAATCCAAGGCAAAAGTGCGACGATCACATAAAGAAATATGGGGTTTTAGTAGGGGTGTGCAACCGGACCGGGTAAATCCGGTTTCCGGAACAGCCCACCCGAAAACAGGGTTGGGAACCGGTTCCCGTTGAAAGCGGTCCGGAAACCGGTTCCCAAAAGTCAGAACCGGTTTGAACCGGTCCGGGAACCGATTCCGAGGGTTTACCCACCCGGGAACCGGTTTGAGAACCGGGTTGTACGCCTTCTTGTCGACGTTGCGGCTTCACTGGTTGCCGGTGTCGCGAGGAGCCAAGCGGCAGTGCTGGTGCAGTGGCGACTTCACAGGGGCAAGGGCGACGGCGACGGAGCTTCGGGCGGTCAGAGGTGTCGGGTCGTCGCGGCCACAGTAGGGGCGACGAGTGGCGGTGCGAGCTCGTGGGTGAGGGGACTCCAGCGGTGGCGCGGTGGTGCGGCCTCGGCGACGCAGGAGCAGCGGTCGGCGACTATGGCGTGTAGAGGGAGCCCGTGAAGAAGATGAACAGTGCACTGTTCTGTTTCTTTTTTTTTTTTTTTCTTTTCTCCCTGCTGGCTTGTCACGTCTCCCTCACGTCCCTCTCTACGCTGCCCACGTCTCCTCTGCCTCCTGACATTGACCTTGACTTTCAAGCTTTTTCTCCCTTTTTTTTTGCGTTTCTTTTTTCCAAGGAACGAAGAAGAACCCCTGCTGAGTGATCCCAAAAAAAAAAAAAAAAACTCTAGTGGAATCTTCAAACTATCGTGATCTAATCTCGAGTGAACCGATTTGGTTAATATATACGAAATGAGGTAGAAATTTACTTATTAATTACGCTTAATATTTCGATATAAATTAGAAGAATTATGTTGTTTTCTCATGTATTAAAATAAAATTCGAAATCCTGAACAAAAAAAAAAAAATTCGACGTCGTATGGATGGACGATTGCAAAACAGGTTTCAATATAAACAGAGTGAACCCTGGAATCGGACTGGAAAAATAGAATGGGTAGAGTATAGGGTTCGATGCAAACAGGGTTGGATACATTGTCCAAAAAATGAGAACTGGTTATAACAGGGTCGGTTATATGGTCCAAGTCTGGAACCTATCCACCTGGACCCGATCACCCTTAGGTTTTAGTAGGCAAATTTTCCAATATGGAAGAGAATACTCGATACATAATTATTACGTGTCGACGTTCCGATGAAATGCTCATTCAAAAATGGGTAGACCTAGACATACTCAACTCTATGCATAAATCCGTAGGGATAAGCAGGACAACATGCTCACAGAGATTTACATGTCAAATATTCATATGTTGCGGTGGTTCACATGTTGAAGCTTTAAATAAAAAAAATAAATAAATAAAGTCAAGCAAATATCTTCTTTGGGTTCAGCCTCTTCCGTTCATGGTCCGCTCATGCTTTTATAACATTTTGGTTTGTTGGATGAGAAGGAAAATTATACTATATAATGTGATTCTTAAATTTTAATTTAATTTATGATATGATTCTTGATTTTTTTTTTAATATAATTCATGAATTTTTGTATATATTTTCAATTTAATCCTAAAAATATTTAATATTATCTATAATAAAATAATAAATTAAAAATTTATGAATGAGCGCTAATCTTGCAGGATAAAAGGATTGATTTGACAAACCCACAATCAGAAGCCGACAAAAAGTACAGCTCGATGCCACCTCAATCGTGCACTATCCCCGGTCGTTTGGAATTTCTTTATGTCATCTAACCCTAACGAATAAAGATGGACCGACATGGAAAAGGCACAGTTCCAGCATCACTTTCGTCCAAAAGTTGAAGCCATTGTCAACACTCAACAGAAGTTTTAAGAAAGAGTTTACGGGTGATTGGGTGAACGAGACACACGGGAGTTCATCTCACGTGGTTTGATATCCAAATAGAACTCACTTCAAAAGTTCATCCGCATGTTTTATTTATGTCGATGGTATATCAAAATATTTTTTATTTTAAGCACTCAACTACTTTTTATCGGATGCAATAGTTCTCTATCTTTACTCATCAATAATCATTGGAGACGTGTGTTTTTGTGCTTCAAAAAGCAAAACCTATCGCATGTTTATGTCTTAAATAGTTCGACCAGTTTTTTCCACCCCGCTATCTACTTCATTTCCTGACAAGACTAATTGTGAAGTCTCTCGACATTTCTTGTCAAGTGGATCTTGTGAATTGTGTTTTGAGTTTTGTCGTCTCTATGGTTGCCCCTCCTTAGTAATTATTGATTGGGGAAATCCAATAAAGTAAGACTAACAAAGGAGACGAAGACGTTACAGTAGTACTACCTAATGTGAGTGGAGTTAGTATCCGAATAAAGCGGACAATATTCAAGCTTCCAATCTTATTATATGATTTAATTTATTAATCTTATAGACAAGTCTTGGGATATATTGTGGCACGCGTTTTCTTCGTCTCTAATGATATCATGTCCCTCGTCATTCATACATCATCGTTCATGGTTCGCTGGAATGTCCTTGTCCTACCGACCCGGTAACCTAGTCATCCCTGAGCATTATCTCACCGCGTAAATCAAAGCCATAGTTGTCTTTTTCTACCCAACCTGCTGTACGAAGTCGGTCGCATGTCACGCCAGTTCTAACGAAGGACACAGAGTTGAAGAAGACAAAGCTCGAAAGGATTCAACAACCGTGGCCGATGAAGAAACCGGAGCTCATCTTTATCCCAGCACCAGGCGTGGGTCACGTCATCTCGGCCCTTGAGTTTGCGGCCCGCTTGCTCGGCCACGACCCCCGAATCTCCATCACCGTCCTCGCAATCAAAGCGCCCTTCAGCTCCCACTTGGATGCTTACACAAAGTCCCTCGTCGCCTCGCAGCCGCGCATCGCCCTCATCGACCTCCCTCCCGTCGACCCACCACCGCCCGAGCTCCTGCGCTCCATCGAGGACTACGTCACACACGGTCTACATCGAGAGCTACATCCCGCATGTCCAGAGAGCAGTTGGGGAGATACAAAGTTCCCGGTCCGATTCCGGGTCGGACCGGTCCGTGGCCGGGTTCGTCCTGGATTTCTTCTGCACGTCCATGATTGACGTCGCCGACGGGTTCTCGCTTCCTTCTTACATTTACCTTACCAGCAACGCGCACTTCCTAGACCTCATGTTCCACTTGCCAGCTCGACACGACCAGATCGGGAGAGAGGCCCGACTGTCCGATCCGGACCTGCCTCTTCCCAATTTCGCAAACCCAGTTCCGGTGTCTGTGTTGCCGTCGGCGGTGCTCGACGGGGAAGCCGGTGGCTATGCGGCCTACGTCAAGCTGGCTCGTAGGTTCAGTGACGTCCGGGGAATCATGGTGAACACGTTCATGGAGCTGGAGCGGTCCGCCCTCGGCTCGTTTTCTGGAGGAAGCTGGGACGGGCCGGCCGTGTATGCGGTCGGACCGGTGATCGACCCGAAGGGTGTGCCGGATCCTTCTCTGGACCGGGCTCACTGGGAGAAGATCCAGGAGTGGCTGGATGAGCAACCGCCGTCCTCGGTGGTGTTCCTGTGCTTCGGGAGCTTGGGGAGCTTCGATGCGGATCAAGTGAAGGAGATCGCTTCCGGAATCGAGCGAAGCGGGCATAAGTTTCTGTGGTCGTTGCGTCCGGAAAGTTCACAGTCGCAGCTTCCTGTTGGATTCCTGGAGCGAACGCGAGGAAGAGGGATCATATGCGGGTGGACCCCACAGGTTAGTCTTTAAGTCTTTTTAATTAACGACCATGTATATATCTTTGGTAATGTCTCGTGCTCATTGGTTACAATGACAACCTTGTCAATAAGGTAAGAACGGAACAGATGTCTAGTAAGTCAATCACATTATAAAAAGAGAATTGATTGCGTGGCAGCCTTTAATTTTTTTTTTTTGTGACAGCCTTTAATTTACTTCTAAGATAATAATTTATTATGAATTATAAAAAATTAAATAATAAATAATTATAAATTATTGTATGGTTCACTTTTTCAAGAATTTATGATTTACAAAAAATTATTATTCTCACAATAATTCAAAAACTGTTAGCTAGTCAAATCCTTATAAGAACATGTAAGGTTCCACTAAAAAATACAAGGTTTTTGTATAATCTATACTGTCATTGATTTTATCTATCGTATCACTAGCAAAATTAAATCTATATAATATTTTCTTGTTTTTGTGTGAAATATGAGTAAATCCGTGAATAGGTGTCGATGGGGCTGAAACATAATTGGGCGAGTATAGGGAAATAAATGTCCTTCGTTTGACCCCCCTCCCCGATCATTTGAAGGATAAAAAGTTAATATTTTATCAATCATGTGCATTTCTAGGTGAGGACCGTTAAATCTTGTACCGCATTTAATCTGTCTAAATATTTGTTGGTTTATGAAGTAGATAAAAAGTAAGTTAAAATTTGAATAAATGACCCGAATACGAAAGAATTTACATCAACAGCGTCGTATACCTAGTCTATCCACGATACCTATTTGTTTTTCAATTGCTGAATTAATCTTGTTATTTGTGAGCTTTATATGATACTACATGGATGATCTAACATGGTAAGCCAATCCTAACTTTTCAACAATGAGATTCTGTTTAAGCTATATAGTCTCATTTATGATGTTTGATGTAGTTTTGATGAACTTCCGCCTCCCACACGATATCTCAATTCATAAAAAAGGGCACATGTTTGATAGTGAAATAATTAGCATGCATTAAAAAATGTATCGAAGTATGATAAACTAAAAATACTTTTATTTTAATTTACATTCGGTTATGTAATTCTTAAGAGGTGAGCATATGCTAAACAGCTTATTGGGTCCACCCAAGCATAGTTGGGCCAAAAGGCAAAATGAGTGGCCCAAGTAAATTTCTCCTTTGATTCCTACACACTTGGCTGCGGAATTGGCCATTTCAAACTCGATCAAGTCATATAGGACCTGAGCAAGATTTAGTCCAAGTACTCGGCTCCATCGTTCGGCAATTAGACTTGGTCATTGGGCAGGCCTACGGAGGATTGGGCCGGTTCTCCTCGGGCTCGAACCTTTAGAAATCCCACCGAGGCTTGGACTTGCAGGCCCGAGCCTACCCAAGGGAAAAATATTGTGGGTCCGGAACCGCCCATGTGTCCTTTTTTTATTTTTTAATATTTCAGAAAAAATTAAAGAATTATGAAAAATAGATGATCAATAATTTTAGGGTCTTGTGTTATTTTATTTTACTACTTTATCTATGAGTCTATATTTCTATTCTACATTAGAAAATTGAGCTTATTTTATCCGTTAGAGTTTTATAAATGTTAAATGTCAAAGAAAAACTTATTAATAAAATATAATTCATCAATAATTTAATAAGTATATAGAAACGCCGGCCCCTAGGCCCTTACCCAGGCGTAGCTTGCTCACTAACAGGACCTAAAGTTTTTGCTAGGCTGAAAAATAATGGGCAGGCAGGCATGTTGCTCGCCCATTGATCAAGTCTACTAATAATTATCTAAAATAAAAAATTGCAATAACATTGATATTATTTGGTGTAAACGTATGAAACATGATATTTTTCAAATGCTCTTTATTTTTCAGTAGATAACACAAGAAGTAAACGCAATTTAGTAGTTAGATATTTATTAGGACATTTTTCTTATAGACTTTCTTAGCTCATAACTGAATAGGCAAGTGCCTATGATAATGCGTTATACTATCACTGACATAGGTGGAGGTGCTGGGACACGCAGCCATTGGTGGGTTCGTATCTCATTGCGGTTGGAACTCCATCTTAGAGAGCTTGTGGTATGGAGTGCCGATCGTGACATGGCCCATATACGCAGAGCAGCAGCTGAACGCCTTCACGATGGTGAAGGAATTGGGCTTAGCGGGGGAGCTGAGGCTGGACTACAAGGGGCAAGGCATTGGTGGCCATCTGGTGCTAGCGGAGGAGATAGAGAAGGCCGTCGGACGCTTGATGAGCGACGGTGCCGCAGAGACGAGGAAGAAGGTGAGGGAAATGAGGGAGGCTGCAAGGAATGCCGTGAAGGAAGGTGGGTCTTCGTATGATTCTATCGGAAGGTTGATTCAAGACTTCATCAATAGCATTGAATAAAAAGCTTAATTGTAACTGTCATGTATATGTCCCTTTGATCATGCTGTCCTTTATTTCTTGCCAGCAATATGTCCTGCTCCTTTGTTTAACAAACATCCTTAGTAATTTGTCGGAATTTTTTGAGTTGGCAAGTGGAGGGCGTTGGACTTGATTCTAATCTCGCATTGCTCACTAGAAGAAAAAATTTAAGTTAGTCATTGTATTTGTTTTGCTCGGTAACCATGATGGCGGAGCGGTAAGTTACTGGCAATTTACCTAGACTGATGAGTTATGAGCTTTTCATGACTAGATTAACGATCTTGGTGAGCTTTATTTTAATTGATCCAACACAAGCGAGACTCCTAATACATTAGTTCCTCTGGTTCTAGGCAGATGAACTTGCATTTAGCTGTTCCTTTATTAAATTCCTTCTGAGGGGATGGATGACTTATGATGCATTGGATGATACATTGAAATCAACCCGAGAAAAGAACCAGTAAGATGTTATTTATCTCCTAAAGCAAACACCTCTATAGTTGAAATAGAAAGGCATTTATACGGCTTAAGGAAATAGAAATAGCAAATTATATGCCTGTCACACATACATGAAGCAGTAAGCTTGCATTTTGCGTTTACATTCACACTGGAATAAACTCAAGAGGAATTAAAATTACGATAGGAGAAGTCAAATCCTCTTCCTAATCTTACATGCCATGCTTGAAAAACTTCTTTCTAACAACACATAACTCAGATAATGCAGTCATCATGTCCATGCGCTCAATTGGAAGTTTTGCCGAACAGCGGACTCCAATTCTCATTATGTCAGCAATGTTTTCCTTGAATCTTACCGTGTCGGCATCACTAATTTGGCCATCACCGATCCCTGCAGGATACTCTGTAGATAGCAGTTTAGGGTCTAAGATCTTCACCAAGCTTTCGCGCTGAGTAATCTTGACGAATTCATGGAGGGTCCATCCATCCTTGAACATAACATCAGTAGGTCTTACTCCGGTGAACATCTCGAGCAATAGTATCCCAAAGCTATACACATCTCCTTGCAACGATGAAGTACTGCCAAGGCCATATTCTAGAAAGCACCATTAGCTTGTCATGTTAGATGGGTACTTAACTTTGGAGATCCATTTTCTTCATTAGAATTCAGCATTTTAAATAAGTTGTTAACTTGGACCCATATGATTAGAAAGCAAAAGGATTAAAATACCTGGAGCTACATAGCCAATGGTTCCTTTTAACAAGCTAGAGCTTGCTTGACATTGAGAAGCATCTTGGCTTGTGCTTCCATGAAGAAATCGCGCTAGCCCGAAATCACACACTCGAGCTACCATGTCATGATCAAGAAGAATGTTGCTTGGCTTTAGGTCGCCGTGTACAATGCTCGTCTGGCAATGGTGGTGAAGATATTCAATGGCAGAAGCCGCATCAATGGCAATGTCTAACCTCTGGCTGAGATTGAGCTTTGGCATGTTGAGCAGATTTTCGCTGGGGTGCAACCATTGTTCTAGGCTACCATTTCGCATCAAGTCGTAGACTAGAGCCTTAAATTCTACGCCTGTGAAATCGATGCTCGAGCAAACAGTGATGATGTTGACAAGATTTCGGTGGCGTATATTTCTCAACACTTCACATTCTGCCAAGAAGCTCTTAAAAGCCCCCTTTTGATTTAGGTTGAGCACTTTCACCGCCACTAGTCGATTTCCATCTAGGATTCCTCGATACACAGAGCCGTGGCTCCCTTGGCCAATCAAATTAGATGGCGAGAACTCATTAGTTGCTTGACGGAGCTTTGCATAGGAAACCTTTGGAAAGCGCTCATTAGTTGGCAAGGCCATGCTAGGTCTTGTCATAGATTTCCTCCTCCAGTATAGAATAGCAATGAAGCATGTCAACATGATTAAAAATGAGATAGTTACCGTGATAGATATTTTCAATTTTGGAAGCTTTCTCCACTTCTTCATGTCGTTGACTTTGCATGCGGGAAGTCCAAGTTCCTTGATACCCCCACATAATTCTTCGTTTCCCATTATTGATATGCGCTTCGTATCTTTGAAAATCCCCTCTTGTGGCACCTCTCCTTCAAGGCCGTTAAAGGATAGATCCAAGGCTTCGAGCACAGTGAAATTCTCGAAATAGATGGGAATTTGACCGGATAATTTGTTTCTTGAGAGATTGAGGTTCTGAAGGCCAATCAAGGTCCTTAGAGAAGGCGGTATACTTCCTTCAAAAAAATTGCCTGCCATCTCCAAGCTTACCAGCATAAGGCATTGGGACAAAGTGCTTGGTATTTTTCCAGTCAGCCTATTGTTAGAGAGGTCGATTGACACAATTTGGCTCATATTTCCCACTTCAAGAGGTAATGGCCCTGTTAAGGAATTTCCAGCAACTCCAAAATAGAGGGACAGAGAAGAAAGGCCGATGACCTCTTTCGGTATTGTACCATTAAGGTTGTTATTGGATAGCCCACAGTGATTGCAATTGTCGACACTGTCCAAGACTTGGAGGAATGTCACCTTCTAATTGATTATATTGAAGGTATAGGCGAAGCAATTGGGTGATGTTTCCAAGAGAGGAAGGAATTGCTCCTGAAATTTTATTACCCCATAGGTAAAGATAGGTCAAATTTGGGAGCTTACCAATGCCATGGGAATCTCACCGCTGATGCTGTTCTTGTATAACGCCAAGATTTGTAAGCCATTCAGATTCTCGATTTCTGGAGGGATATTTCCTGTGATTTGGTTTGATGCCAAAATTAAGATGTGAAGCGCATTCGTGAAATTAGCAATGGCAGCAGGTATTTCTCCTCTAAATTTGTTGAGGCTGACATCTAAGAATTTCAATTTAGTGCAGTTGGTTAAAGTGGTGAGGAAGCTTAAGCCGTCAAGTCCTGTTTGTAACTGGTTTTGGCGTAAAGAAATATCTGTAAGATTCCTTAAGCTTCCAAGATTGGCAGGCACAGTCCCTGTAAAGCTATTAGAAGTGAGATATAGCCTTTTAAGTCCGGTAGCATTAGGCAACGAATGTGGCACTTGCCCTGAAAATTGATTTCCCCAAAGGTAAAGAAACCGAAGATGTGGAAAATAGTTGCCAATTTCTTGTGGGATTTCACCATGTAGGCTATTTTGAGCTACAACAAGGGAAAGAAGTGATGTAAGGTTGTATATAGAAGAAGGGATGTGTCCTGTTAAATTATTACAACCTAAAACTAGGATTTCTAATCTTGAGATGCTTCCGAGCTCGGCTGGTATTTGACCTCTTAGGTTATTTAGTTCGAACTGTAATTCTAAAAGTGAAGATCCATTCCCCAACCAACTGGGAATTTCCCCAATAAGATTGTTCTTTGCGACCCCAAAACGAATGAGTTCTCTCTCAACTAAATACTGAAGCTCATCAGGTATCCTCCCGCTAAGTCGGTTGGACAACAAATAGAGGACTTGCATACCTCTGCAAGATGACAAATTCCGTGGTATCTCCCCTCCGAGTTCATTGTAGGAGAGGTTTAGCCTTTTCAGTCTGAACAACCTCCCGAACTCTTCTGGAATGTTGCCTCGGAGTTGATTTGCACTCAGATCAATTGCTCTTAAGAAGGTGAGATTTCCAATGTCAGGAGGTATTGTGCCAATGAGCTTTTGATTCATCAAGTTGAGGGCGGTGACTCTTCCCATGTGGCGACGACTGCAAGAAACTCCTGACCAGTTGCAATGACTAACGGACTCCTTCCAGGAACTCATGATCCCTAGAGGATCTTCAATCATCTTGTCCTTGAAGGCAAGCAATGCCGCCTTATCTGTTTCATTTCTGGGATAGGAAGCATAGGTAATACAAGTGTTGGAGTGAGTTTGATATATGAAAAGAATGAGGCTGACAAAAGCTGATATTGAATTCATTTTCAAGTTTGGCATGGTTGCTTCCAAACTTGATTTGCCAAGACATAGACAATAGAAAGACTTGGTCTTCTTAAGTACTAACCAGAAGCATTAGATTGACCGTTTAAATCCGATGCATCCAAAGACCACAGTTTAGTCCACCCAAAACCTGGACTTTTGTTCAAATTAGCTTGAATTTGGACAATACTGTTCGTGACAACCAAAATCCAATTTGATGCATAGGCAATTTCTAAAAATATTTTTCATTCATTTATCTTTATAAGCGATAAAAACGATCATTTTTAGAAAAATATTTTCTAGATCATTTATTTTTTACGAAACAAACGGAGCCTAAGTTAAATCTTAGTTTCCCAAATAATAATAGGAAAGAGCACATTTGAATTTGATAACATTTGACCCCCCAAAGAAAATGTAAATTCAACCTATTGGAATCTTAGACTTTGTACAACTTAGTTGGAATCCTTTATGTAGTGTTTGAGCTCCATCCTTTTCTCATGGCAATGAGAAAATCTAATCCTTATAGGATAGCGTCAGCATAACCTGCCGTGGGTTAAATAGTAGCAAAATTATCAAGCCCAATCAGACGTTTGACATCAACTTAGACAATCCAACGGACCGCAATCGTTGTCCTCAATGGCTGATGATGATTGTCAATCAACGAGCTCATAAATTGATTAGACAATTTTTCCATGTGAAAGGCTAAAGCTCGTGGCGTTGTGGAAGGAAATGGACATTGGGCCCAGTTCAAAGCAATGAGCAAATTTTCAATGATCTAGTTTTGAAACTTAGCTATGATTGCGCCTAATATAGAGGAACGAATGATGGAATTTTGCCAAAAATGATAAAGAAGAGGAGCACAGGCATCTAACTTTTTTATCTAAAGTTTGATCAAAGTTAGCCTGCGTTTATGAGCAGTGCCGTAATGCTTGCTAACTCTGCAGTGGGCCTTTCACCCACCCTCACTCACCCCAGACGTGGGTGACTACTATACCAGCCTACTTGATGGTAGCCGAGAGATTTAAGTATACCCCGACGTGGAGTCTACCTTCCCCATCGTAAGGCCCCTAAATTCCCTATCTATCTTTGTCTTCTTGATTGAGAGAGAATACGAAGGATAGCGCGAGGTCCCCGACCCAATGGCAGATCTCTTGCTTGTTTCTTCCTTGAGCCTTTTAAGGACTTGGTCAGGTCCAACATCAGCATAACCTGCCGTGAGTTAAATGGTGACAAAGTTATCAATCCCAATCAGATGTTTGACATCAACTCAGACAGTCCAACGGACCAAGATCGTTGTCCTCAATGGTTGATGATGATTGTCAATCAACGAGCTCATAAATTGATTAGACAATATTTTTCATGTGAAAGGCTAAAGCTCATGGCGTTGTGAAGGAAATGGACATTGGGCCCAGTTCAAAGCAATGAGCAAATTTTCAATGATCTAGTTTTGAAACTTAGCTACGATTGCGCCTAATATAGATGAGCGAATGATGGAATTTTTCCAAGAATGATAAAGAAGAGGGGCATAGACGTCTAACTTTTTTATCTAAAGTTTGATCCCAGTTGCGCCTAATATAGAGGAGCGAATGATGGAATTTTTCCAAGAATGATAAAGAAGAGGGGCCCATACGTCTAACTTTTTTATCTAAAGTTTGATCAAAGTTGAACGTGAATTTGGGTTGTACTCATTATGAGATTTTCAATGATACCCAATTTGCCTAAATCAAAAGGGCAGATCTCAAGATATCATAATTCTCAATGATGATCGTACAATTGTGGGGAGTCACCGTGTCAAGAGATATCGATCCCTATCTCAAGATAGATTTGGGATGCAAAAATCAATTCAGAAATTTTATTTATAAAGTGATACGAGACACTATTATAACGAATTTGAGTACGAAATATTCATGTAACTGTCTTACGATTATTCACAATAACTTTGAGATTTGATCGCGTAAATTATTATTATTATTTTTCACATTCCCGACATTACTTATCAAAACAGAAATGAAAAGTGATGATGAGAAGACCAAGCAACTAAAAACATTCTCCTCGGTAAGCCCATCTTGATGGATGAACGGATAAAAGAAAACCACGATTGAGCCGATTAATGTTGAGAAAATATAGAAGCTGGGAGACCTTTGTTGAGCCCACAGCCTTTTGGGCTAAATTTAAAACTTGGAGGGGCCCAAGTGAAATCGCCCTAAAAAGTCATGGCATTGAAAGTTTGTTCAGTAGCTTCTATAATTTGAGAAATCTGCATGATTAAATTAATACACGGATAAAAAAAATATAGCCAGAACGAAATTTAAAATAATCACATTCTAAAACAATCACGATCTTTAGATGAAAAGTAGCAAGCAATCTAGCTCATTGAATCAGAAAGAAACGTTGCTGGATGAGAATAGGAGTTTCTTTCTAGAAGATTGGAGTAATTACCGTATGCACCTTAATCTCGATCATCCACATGGGTCCTATATGATGGCCGCCATACTCAATGGTTGAGATGGAGCTAGTTCACATGATTTGAGTCCATATAAATTTTTTCACGAGATAGATGCATCATACGAACCACTAATTCCGTCTTATTTGTTGTTTCCTCAGCACAATTGATCATAAGATGATCAGTTCATCTTGGCTTGAAGATGGCAGATCACGTCAAATTTGGATTGTGTCACCTTTGGATTTGGACTAGATTGACTTAATTTACTCATATTGACTTGTCTAGTTCATGCAATACAATGAAATTTCTTCATGGTCGATCCAAAATACGCCCAACCCAAATCTAGTCAAACAACTACATTTTGAGAGTACATTGTTTAAGTCAACTTGCCACCACTGCCACATGGCTTCTATACCTATTGAATCCACTTTGAAGTAGGCCAAACAAAATTAGCAAACAATAGATTTGGAATTTTGAAAAGCCAAAAATTATAGATCTAAAGTAGCAAATTACTATTTTATGTGGCCAAAAAATATGCAAGCAAACTATCAATGATCTAAGTTTGATTTCTTCCAATAAAAATGCACTGAACTTTCAATTTCCCCAATTGATGCATCTAACTAGAATCCGACCAATTTTTTTTTGAAAAATTGTTGATGGAGTGGACACAAGGCTAGGCGGCATGTCATCAACATGGTGGCGCCATGTCAGCAATTCGTATGAAAAGTGGGTGTATTTCAGCCAATGTACACAAATTGCAAAAAGATTGAAATTTTAATGGATTCAGTGAAAGTATCAATTATAGTGACCTAATTATAAATACCGCCGAAATTCATTAGCCACAGACAAAATTCACCCAGCCACTGCGTCGTCATATTCTTGTCCAATGTAAAATCCATACGTTGTCCCCACCACCCGTCGCAACCTTCCTCCCCAGTCACCGTCATGCTTCGTGTCCTTTGCCGATGGAGGCGGCCTTGGAGGAGAAGGAGGATTTGGAGATTTGGTCTCCTTCGCCGGCCGTTTCTTACCTCAAGCAAAATTTTTCTCCTTTTCCAACACGGATCTTGCTTCTTCCATCGTGAGGAAGATGAGATCCTGCCGTCACCTAATTCAAGGCACAAGCCAGACACGACAACCACCAGGGAAGAGAGATGGGTTTTCAGTAGGCATATTTTCTAATATGGAAAAGAATACGCAACGTATATTTACTACGTGTCGATGATGTGGCCCATATATGCAGAGTAGCAGCTGAACGCGTTTACTATGGTGAAGGAATTGGGTTTAGCAGTGGAGCTGAGGTTGGACTTCAAGGGGCACAACATTGGTGGCCATCTAGTGCCAGTGGAGGAGATAGAAAGGGCCGTTAGATGCTTGATGGGCAGCAGCACAATAGCGATGAGGGAGAAGGTGAAGGAAATGAGGGAGGTGGCGACGAATGCCATGAAGAAAGGTGGGTCTTCGTATGATTCTATTGGAAGGTTGATTCAAGACTTCATAACATTGAATAAAAAGCTCAAGAAAGAGTTAGCATTTGCCTTCAATATAACCTTCACGTATAAGTCACTTCGATCTTGCTTGTTTCTTGCCAGCAATGTGTCTTGCTCATTTAATCAATGAACATGCTTACTAATTTGTCAAATTCACATAATTGCCATAGTCAACTCAGTCACTATTTGCTTTGCTTTGTAAACCTGACGATGAAGGGATGAAGCTATTAGTTATTATTGATATCTAAAATTTGACTATTTTACTTAGTCACGTGTCACATGAAAAGCCATCAACCCCTAAACAAAAATATCATTGGCATACTTTGCATTTACATTACAAGCACAAGGGATATTTTCATTTGGTAATCATTTGGTAATAACATGTCCAAATGAATTGCTTCAAGTTAACCCGATCATAATGTAATGGGCTTTAGCCCCAAACGTTAAATTTAGGAGAGGAGAGGGGCCTTGATCGTTTTTGAATTTCCTAGACTAAGCTCACTTAATTATGTTAAAATATTTAAATAAAAAATCACGCATTCATCTAATAACTTAAATATTTAGAATAGTCAATAGTGGTCCTACAAAATCTCACATGATATCATAGTTAGATGTCTTGAGTTCAAATATTACCAGGCCCCATTTATATCATTAATTAAATTCCTCGTACTAGATGAAAGACCAAACTAAGCGTGAAGGAGAATATTAAAATATTTAAATAATAAACCACATAGTCATCTAACGGTTTAAATTTGTTGTCCCACAAAATCTCATAAATTCAACCCACGTAGAATTTGGCAAAGAAAAAGGAAGGCAAGGAAAACGTGTGCAGTCAGTGATGCAACTGTGAGGATAGAAAAAAGAGAAAGAAGGAGACAACAAAGTCTCTATTTATTTCGCGAAGAATGAATGATTTGGAAAATGATTTTCCAAAAATGACCATTTGCATCACTTACGAAAATAAATGAACTAAAAATATTTTCATTGTCCATGACAAAATTTAGACAAACTATTCTTGATACTGAAAATATTTCATGTGATATAAGCAATCATTGTTAGAAAATATTTTTTAAATTATTCAATTTTCGCAAAATAAATGGAGCATAAAAGAATCTATTTTGTCTTTGTTCTCTTTTTTATGTCATTTTATTTTAATTCTCTCGCTGAGCTTTATTGTGTGCGTAAGTGGTTTAAGGGGCTCGTTTCCCGGAGGCCAAAGAATCTAGTAGATTTGGCGAAACTGAGACGCAGGGAGCTTTAAAAGAAAAAGGGAAGGAAAAGCTTCAACATGAGGGAGGGAGGGAATCAAGAAATCTTGACCATTCAGACGATTTTGGGCAGAGCATTTAAAAGACATCCATGAATATGATCAAAGCTCACTGCCTGTGGACAAGGAAGATGCAGTTCCATTGACCAAGTTAAACTGGGTATCCATCAGAACAAATTTCGCTGCTTGACTGCAGTCTGGAGGCGCAGCTTTCACAGACGCCAAGCCTATACTGCTGATGATGTGTATGAAAGTGAAATTTCACTAGTATGCTCGGTTTACAGTTGAGAGTTAGGGACATTGTACATTAAGGCTACGTTTGACAGTCGGGATAAAATTTGGGGTAGGATCATTTGGTACTCACTCGGGACGGGATCAAGTCGGATATAAAGGGGATATAGGCAAGATAAAATTATCTAATGGGAGAGGTGGGATAAAGGTGGATAGAATTTCTAACGTCTATAATAGGAAAGTTATTTTTATCGAATAACAAACTTATTAAATAAAAATTTTGAAATTATATTTCAATATAAATAATATTTGAATTCTAATTCAAGAAATTAAAAATATAAAATATAAAAATTTATTTTTAATTAATCTTATTTTAATTTATATGTGCAACTTTAATTCATTTTATAAAAAAACATCAATCTATAAATTAAATATTTATATTTATTATATATTTTAGGTATTTTTGTATTTTAGGTATGTTAGTATAGTTTACTATTTGATAAAATTTTATTAAAGAATGATGAAAGGGGAAAAAGGAAATAATAAATAAAATAATATAAAAAAGGAAAATAAAATAAAAATAAATTAAGGAATAGTGTTATGAGAGATTTTTACCATCTCTGTTTATAAACATTTAGGTTCATTTATAATAATATGCCATTTATATCAAAAAAATATACATGATATGATATGAATATATCGACTTTAATATCTTGTGATTTACCAAACAATAGATAGGATATAAAAAAATTCTAGGATTTTATATCCCATCCTATCCGATCTATCCCAATTAGAAATCCGAATGACCAAACTTAGCCTAAAGGACAATTATATTAAGGTCCCGCTATTTCCACACTTCAGACCACTTTAGGCCCAACTCGAGTGCCTGAAAAGACAAAAAATGACCCGTAGGCCATGGATCGCAACAGTTGCCGCCCAAAACTTGTTTCTGGAGGACACCACAACTTGAGCATCATCTCGATGTATCTGGTTTGAGGATTACAAGAAGGATCTGATTTTAGCTTTTTGTTGATTGCTGATCATTCCTCTTTATCTAGTGGACATGAAAAAAAGGTTTTCTTTCCAATGGAACTAGGAATCAATATTTGTGTTCTCAACAAAATTATTCAGCACAGAGCTTTTGTAATCAGGAAATTCTGTTGGGTATCTTGTATCTCGGTGATTGGTAATCCTTTTCATATAAGAGACTGAAGAAAACATTCTTATTGCTGAAAATCATGTAATAGGCACAAAACCACGTCATTGTGAAACCAAGTGAGCGGTATCAATGTTGTTCTACTATTTTCAAAAAAGAAGAAAGAAAAATTGGCTGAAGGACATAAGGAGATAATCTCTCCATATATTACAAGAGTACATGGAAGCCTTCCATAACAGCCACGAGAACTCTCAAGGTGTATTTGGTTTAGTATTTCAAAAGCCTATTAGGAAAATACAAATATGGCCGACGGCCATCGGTTGAGAGCGACCTCGATCGACGGTTGCCGGTGCCAAATCCAGTTCCCCGACAACCATAGCCCTTCACCGGGCCGACAAAGGGTTGGTCTTTAAAAAAAAAAAATATATATATATATATATATATATGAATTTTTTAGCTTTTTTTAGCATTTAAAAAAATAATAACAAGGAAAAAATCGAAAATTTGAAGAATGAGCAAGGGCAATTTTGAAAGAAAAAAATGAATTTCAGTATTTGATTAATTGCTAAAAGCTCAATGCTAATCCCTACGAGCATTAGATTCAGCATTCCCAATGCTAGCTTTTACCTGAAAGCTACTTCAAATTGGTTGTCAAACGGTCCAATATTTCCCCAAGGGCTTTAGAAGCCGACAATCCCTTAGGAATGCTGAACTAAACACACCCAAACGTTCTCATTCTCGTCACACAATTTCTCAGGTTCTTAGCTTCCAGCAGCGAAATTACAACAAAAACGAACACTACCGGACTCAAGTACATTCAAATATCTTATAGCAGGGATATTACCGTAGCAACAGTCGAAATCCATGTTTTATTTATTACAAAATGTGCTAGTTTTGCTTTCTGACCAACCAGAAGCTGCTAGTTTGGAGACTCCCTAATTGCAAACTGTGGCCACTTATAGTCGAAAGCCCCCCTTAAAGGCTGTATTACAAATGGACTTCACAGACAACTGAGCTAGCCTGCCATTGACATTGACATTAAAAGAGGAACCTGGCTCCAACAAGTTACGTCGCGCCCATCTTTACTTGCAATTTCTCCGTCTGCTCAATAACCTGAGATGGATCAGGCCGCCTCCTCCAACGTGTCACCTGAAAAATATAAAAAGAAAGAGGAGGATGATTCAATCAGGCTCTCACCAATTGTCAATGATCATGCACGATTTGATCAAGACCCTAGTGGTTTCTTGTCCCGAGACTTGTTAGCATACGAACCAATTTCCCTAAATCCAAAGCAATGCTAGGAACACAATGATACATGCATACGGCGACTAACAAGGGACTTACTTGGTGCAGGGCTCTGCATCCTATCCTCGTGAACGCGGGTTTTGAGAAACTTGTCTCTGATTGAGAGCAAGTCCCGTGCAACTCCATTCATGTCCTTCCTGTCTTTCGGTGATTCTACCGAGCAAGTTAATCCAATCTCAAAGACCGATATCAGACATTCGGCTTTGTCGATTCCGCAGTCACTCCAATCTGCTTGCTCGTCACTGCTTTCACCTACTTCCCCACAGAAAATCGATTGATCCAAGAACCTTGTTGCTCGCTTTGGCATCACCGCCTTGACAAATTTCTGAAGGTTGAAATTGTGACGACCCGAGCGGCGGTGCGCGGGGAGGAGGGATGGCGGTGCGTCCGCGCCTCCGGTCCTCGGACGTGTGCAAGGGAAGGAGGAAGAAATTCCTCTCTCTCTTGTCCCACATCGCTTAGGGAGGGGTCATGGGCCTTGTATATAAGGCTTGGGTTCCCTTAACTTGTGAGACGCGTTTCACACAAGGGAACCCTGTGATAAGAACAAAGCCTTGAGGGGCCGTGGCTGGGACTGACCCGGGCGGTGACCAAAGAGGACAATATCTTGGTTGGGGACCGTGGCCGGGATTGACCCGGGCGGCAGCCCCTGCGAGACGCATTTTAAAGCCGTGAGGACTCAGTGTAATGGTATCAGAGCCAACTCCCGACAGCATGTGAGGCCACAGCGAGGACACTGTGCTCCCAAGGGGGGGAGAGTGTGACGACCCGAGCGGCGGTGCGCGGGGAGGAGGGATGGCGGTGCGTCCGCGCCTCCGGTCCTCGGACGTGCGCAAGGGAAGGAGGAAGGAATTCCTCTCCCTCTTGTCTCACATTGCTTAGGGAGGGGTCATGGGCCTTGTATATAAGGCTTGGGTTCCCTTAACTTGTGAGACGCGTTTTACACAAGGGGAACCCTGTGATGAGAACAAAGCCTTGAGGGGCCGTGGTTGGGACTGACCCGGGCGGTGACCAAAGAGGACAATATCTTGGCTGGGGACCGTGGCCGGGACTAACCCGGGCGGCAGCCCCTGCGAGACGCGTTTTAAAGCCGTGAGGACTCAGTGTCCAAAGCGGACAATATCACACAAGTGGGACCCGGGATGTTACAGAAATCGTCTTCAAATATATTATCTGTCGGCTGCCTTCCCGTGAACATCTCTAGCAAGAGGATCCCGAAGCTGTACACATCCCCACTGGTTGATGGATGAACACCCATTCCATATTCTGCTAGTCCAGAAAAAGTTCCTGTTAGCTCGATTACTCTACAAGGTCTCTGAATTCTTCTGATTTTCGTGAATGTAAATGTTTTTGTGATCTTTAGAGCAGTACCTGGAGCGATGTAACCCACGGTTCCCTTAAAAGCAGAGGAGCTGAGATGACTCCAAAAGATGTCTTCGTTAGACTCGAAAACGAGCCTCGACAATCCAAAATCACTGATGTGAGCCATGAACTCATGGTCGAGAAGAATGTTGCTTGGTTTCAGATCACAGTGGACCAATGGAGTTTGGCACTGGTGGTGAAGATAATCCAAAGCAGAGGCTACATCAATCGCGATGTTCAATCTTTGGAGGAAGCTCCAAGGTTTTAATTGCATTTGCTCGTCGTTTGGGTGCAACCACATGTCCAAGTTGCCGTTTCCCATGAACTCGTATACCAAGGCTCTGAACTCATTACCATGAGAGTCGACACTTGAACAAGCAGTCAAGATCTTAACAAGGTTACGATGCTGAATGCTGCTGAGGGCTTTGCATTCGGCCAAGAAGCTCTTGAAAGCTCCTTTCTGCTGGAGATTCAAAACCTTGATGGCCACAATTCTTCCATCCGGACCAAGGGTTCCTTTGTATACACTGCCAAAACTACCTGAACAGGAGTTGCAAACTATTGTGATCATGCGACATGGTACATGAACTGTGAAGTGTGTTTCTGTTCTCATTTGAAGTTGCTAAATTATGGTTCATTCACATATAAAGATTACCAGAACCAATCAATTTGCTTGAACAGAATCCGTCGGTAGCTTTGAATAGAGCATCATAAGAAATCCTCTCGTAAAAATGGCCCAAGGAGTGAGTAGGCAGATGTTCCTTCTTCAAGTTTCTCAACCAGAAAAGCAATGCTAAGGATACTAATGCCACTGCACAAGAAGCACTGATGATTATGACCATCACCCACTTCGAAAGTCTATGCTTTATAGATCTTGGGATTGATATTGCCGGACATGAAGGTAAATGCAGTTCAGGTATGCCCCCGCAAAGCTCTTTGTTGCCATCAACTTTGAAGGCACTAGTGTTTCCAAATATCCCTTGTACAGTTACTTTGCCTTCAAAATTGTTAAAAGACAGATTCAAGAATTGCAGCGACGATGATAAGTTAACTAAGAACTCTGGGATTTGCCCTGATAGGTTGTTATTGGAAAGGTCAAGAAAACGAATGCCTTTTAAACCTCCTAATTGAGGAATGGGTCCTTGAAAACGGTTCGCCTGCATATACAGCTCTTCCAATCCCAAACAGTCACCCAAAGTTGTCGGAATTTCGCTGGAAATTTGATTGTATGAAACATCGAGAGAAATGAGGTTCTTTAAGTTGCCAACTTCAGGTGGCAGGGGCCCAGACAAAGAGTTGTGAGATACATTCAGAAGTATTACGAGGGAGGATGGACTAATCATGTGGCTAGGAATGGTCCCGGTGAATTTGTTATGACAAAGGCGTATTTCCTGCAGGGACTTGCAGTTGCCGAGGCTCAAAGGTATGCTTCCTTCGAAGCTGTTGTCGTACAAGTACAGATCGATCAGTCCAGTGATATTACCAATGGTTGAAGGTATGTGCCCTGTCAAATTGTTTTGGCCAAAGTTCAGATAATGCAAGTTTGATAGCCTCCCAATAGACATTGGAATGTTGCCTGTTAACATGTTATCATCCATGTATAATCGATTGAGACTAAAGAGGTTTGTAATCACTTCAGGAATGCTTCCACGAATTCTGTTCCCTGACATTAGTAGCTGCTTCAGTTGGGTCGAGAGGTTACCGACAGAAACAGGCAGCTCACCTTTGAACTGGTTATATTGTAAATCCAGCATTTCAAGGTTGCTGCAGTTGGCCAAATCAGCAAGGAAACTTAGACCATCAGTTGTGCTGCTTCCAAGAAAATTTTGAAGAAGGTTGTTGAGCCATTTCAAGTTTTGAAGCCTGCCAAAGCTGGCCGGTACACGTCCAGAGAAGTTATTCAAGGGGATATCAATTGTTGCCAAGTTCGAGGCATTGGACAGTGAATCGGGAATGGGACCTGTGAACTGATTATCTCCCAGGACAAGTGTTTGCAGATTCGGAAGCAGAAGGCCTATGTCTCTCCTGATACTGCCAGTGAACAGGTTATGGTACAAACCTATGATATTGAGGGATGACAAGTTGTAAAGAGCGGAAGGGAAACCACCTGTCAGCTCGTTTTCACTGACCACGAAAACTTTGAGCCTTGTTTTGCTTGTAGAAATTGGAACTCTTCCTATCAGGCTGTTGTTCAATAGATCAAGCACTTGGAGGGAGGAAAGGTTTCCTATGGAAGCAGGGATTGGTCCCGTGAGATTGTTGTTAGAGAAGGAGAGCTTCTGAAGTTTCAACAGCGACCCAAATTCAGAAGGGATGCGATCGTGGAGATAATTATAATCGAGCTTGAGAGTCAGGAGGTTAAGACACTGGGAGAGATTTCTAGGAATTCCACCTCCCAAAGTGTTGTGGCTCAAGATCAGGTTTCTAAGCCTGAACAAGCGCCCGATTTCTGGAGGAATGAAACCATGCAAAGAGTTGTTTGCGAGGTTCAGGTATTGGAGGAACGAAAGGTTTCCAATAAAAGGGGACACGGTCCCTGCCAAATCTTGCCCATCGAGGTTTAAGGCAGTGACTGACTCCAGTCCATTGGCAGAAATGGCGGGAATCATTCCAAGAGGCCAATGTTCCTGCAGAATCATCTGTTAAGAGGGACCTGAACTGTTGCAGAGCAATTTTATCGGTCTCGTTTCCTAGAGCGCTACAAGAAGCGAAGCTTGTGATCCCCAGTTCTAGGATCAAGATGGAAGGGAAGTTGACTGAACAGAAATGGCTCGAACTCATTTTCTGGTTTGCTAGTGTCAGGGAGGAGATGCTTGGATAGCCATGGTAGAACATGACTTGACCTGAAAATTCCATTTATAGTGAAGACCATAGGAGGTTGGAAGCATAGAAGAATTTAATAGCCAACTGCTTCAGGACGATTAGGACCCTGAAGAGGCCAAAAGAAGATCGGAGTCAATTAATAAATTCAGATATTAGATTCATTTTGGGGACACTATGAGTCTAGCCGCACTTGACTTGGCTAATTGTCAAGAGTATTCAAGACAAGTATAACTAACAATACGAGATATATCCTATATGTCTTTTATTATCAAAATTCAAAATTTATACGGACGAGCGGATTGTCAAAGCAGTTCGGTGTGGTAACAGGTTAAAGTGGCTATAATGTGTTGCCATGGCTGCTGTGCTGCGACAGATTGGTGTAGTGGGGCTATTGCGATTGTTGCGCAAGGATAATGCGGCAACGAGATGATGTTGGGAGGTTGTCGTGGCTGCTGTCTAGGGACTACTCGACAACAAGCTGGTGTCGCGAGGCTGTCGTAAATCGAGGTTGAAAGAGGGATATTAGTAGTAAAAGAAAAAATGACACGAGATGTAACGTATGCCGTGCTAGATAAGAAATAATGCAGAAAAATGAATTGAGTAATTTCTATATATTTTGTGTTATGAGCTATATTTTGACCATCTAAGTAACATATCAATTAAGATATGTACAACCAAATGAATATATTGAAAATTTTCTAAACATATACAATGTCGACAGATATATTAAATATCTAAAATAGTAGAAAGTGTACCAATTTGGATTACTCTTAACAAGCAACCATGCAAGCACTTCTTGAAGCAGCCAATCACTATAAACGAATGGGCACACTTTTTATACTCCGTTTGGCAAGTAACTTAGCTGTATGACTAGAAACGTACCAGCGAAAACTTACCAAGCCAACTGTACAGTAATAAGTTACTAGCATCACAAGGAATTTTACCAACTTTATATGGAATGAAAGTTGTCCTTATTGATAAATTTTGCCGATGGTAAAATCATGTAACTGCTAACCAAAGTGTCGAGACACTACAAGGAGTTCTTGGCCTGTCACTATATCTTTATAGTTGAAGTTTCATTTTATATAAAAATTCGAGTCGTATTAATGCTTTTGTGTGAAATATGAGTAAATCCGTGAATAGGTGTCGATGGGGCTGAAACATGATTGGGCGAGTATAGGGAAATAAATGTCCTTCGTTTAACCCCCCTCCCCGATCATTTGAAGGATAAAAAGTTAATATTTTATCAATCATGTGCATTTCTAGGTGGGGACTATTAAATCTTGTACCGCATTTAATCTGTCTAAATATTTGTTGGTTTATGGAGTAGATAAAAAGCAAGTTAAAATTAGAATAAATGACCCGAATACGAAAGAATTCACATCAACAGCGTCGTATACCTAGTCTATCCACGATGCCTATTTGTTTTTCAATTGCTGAATTAATCTTGTTATTTGCGAGCTTTATATGATACAACATGGATGATCTAACATGGTAAGCTAATCCTAACTTTTCAACAATGAGATTCTGTTTAAGCTATATAGTCTCATTTATGATGTTTGATGTAGTTTTAATGAACTTTCGCCTCCCACACGATATCTCAATTCATAAAAAAGGGCACATGTTCGATAGTAAAATAATTAGCATGCATTAAAAAATGTATCGAGGTATGATCAACTAAAAATACTTTTATTTTAATTTACATTCGGTTATGTAATTCTTAGAGGTGAGCATATGCTAAACAGCTTATTGGGTCCACTCAAGCATAGTCGGCCCAAAAGGCAAAACGAGTGGGCCTAGTAAATTTCTCCTTTGATTCTTACACACTTGGCTGCGGAATTGGCCACTTCAAACTCGATCAATTCATATAGGACCTGAGCAAGATTTAGTCCAAGTACTCGGCTCCATCGTTCGGCAATTAGACTTGGTCATTGGGCAGGCCTACGGAGGATTGGGCCGGTTCTCCTCGGGCTCGAACCTTTAGGAATCCCATCGAGGCTTGGGCTTGCGGGCCCAAGCCTACCCAAGGGAAAAAAATTGTGGGTCCGGAACCGCCCATGTGTCTTTTTTTTCATTTTTTAATATTTCAGAAAAAATTTAAAGAATTATGAAAAATAGATGATCAATAATTTTAGGGTCTTGTGTTATTTTATTTTAATACTCTATCTATGAGTCTATATTTCTATTCTACATTAGAAAATTGAGCTTATTTTATCCGGTTAGAGTTTTATAAATGTTAAATGTCAAAGAAAAACTTATTAATAAAATATAATTCATCAATAATTTAATAAATATATAGAAACGCCGGCCCCTAGGCCCTTACCCAGGCGTAGCTTGCTCACTAACAGCACCTAAAGTTTTTGCTAGGCTGAAAAATAATGGGCAAGCAGGCATGTTGCTCGCCCATTGATCAAGTCTACTAATAATTATCTAAAATAAAAAATTGCAATAACATTGATATTATTTGGTGTAAACGTATGAAACATGATACTTTTCAAATGCTCTTTATTTTTCAGTAGATAACACAAGAAGTAAACGCAATTTAGTAGTTAGATATTGATTAGGACATTTTTCTTGTAGACTTTCTTAACTCATAACTGAATAGGCAAGTGCCTATGATAATGCGTTATACTATCACTGACATAGGTGGAGGTGCTAGGACACGCAGCCATTGGTGGGTTCGTATCTCATTGCGGTTGGAACTCCATCTTAGAGAGCTTGTGGTATGGAGTGTCGATCGTGACGTGGCCCATATACGCAGAGCAGCAGCTGAACGCTTTCACGATGGTGAAGGAATTGGGCTTAGCAGGGGAGCTGAGGCTGGACTACAAGGGGCAAGGCATTGGTGGCCATTTGGTGCCAGCGGAGGAGATAGAGAAGGCCGTCGGACGCTTGATGGGCGACGGTGCCACAGAGACGAGGAAGAAGGTGAGGGAAATGAGGGAGGCGGCGAGGAATGCCGTGAAGGAAGGTGGATCTTCGTATGATTCTATAGGAAGGTTGATTCAAGACTTCATCAATAGCACCGAATAAAAAGCTGAATTGTAACCGTCCTGTATATGTCACTTTGATCATGCTATCCTTTATTTCTTGCCAGCAATATGTCCTGCTCCTTTGTTTAACAAACATCGTTAGTAATTTGTCGAAAGTTTATGAAATTACCATTTGAGTTGGCAAGTGGAGGGCGTTGGACTTGATTCTGCATCGCTCACTAGAAGAATAAAACTGAAGTCAGTCATTGTATTTGTTTTGCTCGATAACCATGATGGCGGAGCTGTAAGTTACTGGCAATTTACCTAGACTGATGAGTTATGAGCTTCTCATGACTAGGTTAACGATCTGGTGAGCTTTGTTTTAATTGATCCGACACAAGCGAGACTCCTGATACATTAGTTCCTCTGCTTCTAGGTCAATGAACTTGCATTTAGCTGTTCCTTTATTAAATTCCTTATGAGGGGATGGATGACTTATGATGCATTGGATGATACATTGAAATCGACCCGAGAAAAGAACTAGTAAGATGTTATTTATCTCCTAAAGCAAACACCTCTATAGTTGAAATAGAAAGGCATTTATACGGCTTAAGGACATAGAAATAACAAATTATATGCATGAAGCAATAAGCTTGCATTTTGCGTTTACATTCACACTGGAATAAACTCAAAAGGAATTAAAATTGCAACAGGAGAAGTCAAATCCTCTTCCTAATCCTACATGCCATGCCTAAGATACTTCTTTTTGACAACACATAACTTGGATAATGCATTCATCATGTCCATGCACTCAATTGGAAGTTTTTCCGAGCAGAGGACTCCAATTCTCATTATGTCAACAATGTTTTCCTCAAATCTTACCGTGTCGGCATTATTAATTTGGCAATCACCGATCCTTGCATGATACTCCACAAATAGTAGTGAAGGGTCTAGGAACTTCACCAAGCTTTCGTGCTGAGCAGTCTTGACGAATTCATAGAGGGTCCATCCATCTTTGAACATAACTTCAGTAGGTTTTATTCTAGTGAACATCTCAAGCAATAGTATCCCAAAGCTGTGCACATCTCCCTACAACGATGAAGTACTGCCGAGGCCATATTTTACAAAGCAACATCGGCTTTGTCGTGTCAGATGGGTACTTAGCTTTGGAAATCCATTTTCTTCACTAGAGTTTAGCATTTTGAATAAGTTGTTAATTTGGACCCATATGAATAGAAAGCAAAAGGATTAACATACTTGGAGCCACATAGCCAATGGTTCCTTTTAATCCACTAGAGCTTGCTTGACATTGAGAAGCTCCTTGGTTTGTGCTTCCACGAAGAAATCATGCTAGCCCGAAATCACACACTCGAGCTACCATGTCGTGATCAAGAAGAACGTTGCTTGGCTTTAGTTCGCCGTGTACAATGCTTGTCTAGCAATGGTGGTGAAGATATTCAATGGCAGAAGTTGCATCAATGGCAATGTCTAACCTCTAGTTGAGACTAAGCTTTGGCATGTTGAGTGGATTTTCGCTGGGGTGCAACCACCACTCTAGACTACCATTTCCATCAGGTCATACACTAGAGCCTTAAATTTTGCACCTTTGAAATTAATGATTGAGCAAATAGTGATGATGTTGACAAGATTTCGGTGGCGTACGTTTCTAAGCGCTTCACATTCTGCCAAGAAACTCTTAAAAGCCCCCTTTTGATTTAGGTTGAGCACTTTCACCACCACCAGTCGATTTCCATCTAGGATTCTTCGATACACAGAGTTATGGCTCCCTTGGCCAATCTAATTAGATGGTGAGAACTCATCAATCGCTTGACAGAGCTTTGCATAGAAAACTTCTGGGAAGCGCTCTTCAGTTGGCAATGCCAGGCTAGGTCTCATCATAGATTTCCTCCTCCCGTATAGAACAGCAACGAAGCATGTCAACATGATTAAAAACAAGATAGTTACTACGCTAGATATTTTCAATTTTGGAAGCTTTCTCTGCTTCTTCATGTCATGGACTTTTCATGTAGGAAGTCCAAGTTCCTTGATATGTGCTTCGTATCTCTGAAAATCCCCTCCTGCGTTACCTCTCCTTTAAGGTTCTTAAAGGATAGATTCAACATTTCTAGCATAGTGAAATTCTCGAAATAGATGAGAATTTGACCGGACAATCTGTTTCTCGAGAGATTGAGGTACTCAAGACCAATCAAGATCCTTAAAGAAGGTGATATACTTCAAAAAAATTGCCGACCATGTCCAGGCTTACCAGCATCGAGCACTAGAAAAAAGTGCTTGGTATTTCTCCAGTCAACCTATTGTGAGAGAGGTCGACTTGCACAATTTGGCTCATACTTCCCACTTCAAGAGGTAATGGCCCTGTTAAGGATTTTCCAGCAACTCCAAAATGGAGGGACAGAGAAGAAAGGCTGATGACCTCTTTGGGTATTGTACCGTTAAGGTTGTTATTTGATAGCCCTAGTGCTTGCAATTGTCGACACCGTCCAAGGCTAGGGGGGAATGTCACCTTCTAATTAATTATATCGAAGGGACAGTCGAAGCAATTGGGTAACGTTTCCAAGAGAGGAAGGAATTGCCCCTGAAATACTATTATCCCATAGGTAAATATAGGTTAAATTTTGGAGCTTACTAATGCCATGGGAAATCTCACCACCGATGCTATTGTTGTATAACGCCAAGGTAAGCCATTCAGCTTCTTGATTTTTGGAGGGATATTTCCTGTGATCCAGTTTGATGCCAAGCAATGTAAGCAAGTCTTTCTCCTCTCAATTTGTTGTAGCCAAATTCTAAATATTTCAATTTAGTGCAGTTGGTTAAAGCGGTGAGGAAGCTTAAGCCGTCAAGTCCTGTTTGTAACTGGTTTACACTAAAAGAACTTTTTGTAAGATCCATCAAGTTTCCAGCACACTCCCCGTAAAGCTATTAAATTCAAGATATAGCTCTCCAAGTCTAGTAGCATTAGGCAGCGAATGTGGCACTAGCCCTAAAAATCGATTTTTCCCAAGGTAAAGAAACTGGAGATGTGAAAAATAGTTACCAAATTTTAAAGAGATTTTACCATATAGGCCGTTACCATTTACAGCAAGGGAGAGAAGTGATGTAAGGTTGTATATAAAAGAAGGGATGCATCCTGTTAATTTATTAAAACCTATATGTAAGAATTCTAATCTTGAGATGCTTCCGAGCTTAGCTGGTATTCGACCTCTTAGGTTATTTTGTTGCAACTCCAACTTTACAAGTGAAGATCCATTCCCCAACCAATTTGGAATTCCCCCAGTAAGATTGTTCCTTCCGACGACAAAAGCAATGAGTTCTCTCTCAACTAAATACCGAAGCTCATCAGTTATCCTCCTGCTAAGCCGATTAGAGCTCAAATAGAGTAATTGCATACTTATGCAAGATGATAAATTCCTTGGTATCTCCCCTCCAAGTTCATTGTTGAACAAGACTAACCTTTTTAGTTTAAACAACCTTCCGAACTCTTCTAGAATGTTGCCTCAGAGTCAATTTGCCCTCAGATCAATTGTCTCAAGAAGGTGAGATTGCCTATATCAAGAGGTATTGCGCCAACAAGCTTTTAATTCATCAAGTCGAGGGTGGTGACTCTTCCTGCATGGCGACGACTGCAAAAAAACTCCTGACCAATTGCAATGACTAACGGACTCCTACTAGGAACTCATGATCCCTAAAGGATCTTCAATCATCTTGTCCTTGATGGCAAGCAATGCCGCCCTATCCGTTTCATTTCTCGGATAGGAAGCATAGGTAATACAAGTGTTGGACTGAGTTTGATATACGAAGAGAATGAGGTTGACAAAAGCTGATATTGAATTCATTCTCAAGTTTGGCATAATTGCTTCCATACTTGATCTGCCAAGATAGAGACAACAGAAAGACCAGATGATGATCTTCATAAGTTCTAACCATAAGCATTAGATTGACTGTTAAAATTCTGTGCATCCAAAGGCCACAGTTTAGTCCACCCAAAAACTGAACTTTTGTTCAAATTAGCTTAACTTTGGACGATATTATTTGTGACAACCAAAATCCAATTTGATGCATAGGCAATTTTTAAAAATATTTTTCATTCATTTATCTTTGTGAACGATACAAGCGATTATTTTTTAGAAAAATGTTTTTTAGATCATTTATTTTTACGAAACAAATGGAGCCTAAGTTAAATCTTAATTACCTAAACAATAGTAGGAAAGAACACCTTTGAATTTCACAACATTTGAACCCCCCCCCCAAAAGAAAAATGTAAATTCAACCTGTGGGAATCTTAGACTTTGTACAACTTAGTTGGAATCCTTTATGCAGTGTTTGAGCTCAATCCGTTTCTCACGGCATTGAGAAAACCTAATCCTCATAGGACAACGTCAGCATAACCTATCGTGGATTGAAGAGTGACAAAGTTATCAAGCCCAATCAGACATTTGACATCAACTCAAACAATCGGACGGACTGTGATTGTTGTCCATCAGTGGTTGACGATGATTGTCAATCAACAAGCTCATAAATTGATTAGACCATTTTTCCATGTGAAAGGCTAAAGCTGGTGGTGCCGTGGAAGGAAATGGACATTGGGCCCAGTTCAAAGCAATGAGCAAATTTTAATGATTTAGTTTTGAAACTTAGCTATGATTGCGTCTAATATAGAGGAGCGAATTATGGAAATTTTTCTAAGAATGATAAAGAACAGGAGCACATACATCTAATTTTTTAATCAAAGTTGAATCAAAGTTGAACGTGAATTTAGGTTATACTCATGATGAGATTTTCAATGATACCCAATATGCCTAAACCAAAAAGGCGGATATCAAGATATCGTAATTCTTAACAATGACTATCCAATTGTGGGAAGTCACCGTGTGAGAGATATTGATCCCTATCTCAAGATATATTTGGGATTCAAAATCAATTCATAAATTTTATTTATACAGTGATACAAGATACTATTATAACGTATTTGTGTACGAACTATTCATGTAACTATTTTATAATTATTCGCAATAACTTTGAGATTTGATTGCGTAAATTATTATTATTAACTTTTTTTTACATTCCCAACATTACTTGGAAAAACATAAATGAAAAATGAACCACGATTGGACCAGTTAATGTTGAGAAAATTTAGAAGTTGGGAGACCTTTGTTGAGCCCACAGCCTTTTGGGCTAAATTTAAAACTTGGAGGGGCCCAAGTGAAACCGCCCTAAAAGTGATGGCATTGAAAGTTTGTTAAGTAGCTTCTACAATTTGAGAAATCTACATGACTAAATTAATACATGGATAAAAAAATATAACCACAACGAAGTTTAAAATAATCATATTCTAAAACAATCAAGACCTTTAGATGAAAAGTAGCAAGCAATCTAGCTCGTTGAATCGGAAAGAAACGTTGCTGGATGAGAACATGAGTTTCTTTCCAGGTGATTGGAGTAATTACTATATGCACCTTAATCTCGATCATCCACGTGGGTCCTATATGATGGCCACTCTGCTCAATGGTTGAGATGGAGCTAGTTCACATGATCTGGCTCCATATAATTTTTTTTTTTTTCAGGAGATAAATGCATCATATGGACCACTAATTCCATCTTATTTATTGTTTCCTCAGCACAATTGATCATAAGATGATCAGTTCATCTTGGCTTGAAGATGGCAGACCACGTCAAATTTGGATTGTGTCACCTTTGGATTTGGACTAGATTGACTTAATTAACTCATATTGACTTGTCTAGTTATGCAATACAATGAAATTTATTCACAGTCGATCTAACCCACGCTCAACCCAAATCTACTCAACAACTACATTTTGAGAGTGCATTGTTTAGGTCACCTTGCCACCACTGCCACATGGCTCCTATACCTGTTGAATCCACTTTGACGTAGGCCAAACAAAATTAGCGAACAATAGACTTGAAATTTTTAAAAAGATAAAAATTATAGATCTAAAGTAGCAAATTACTATTTTATGTGGCCAAAAAAAATATTAAAGCAAACTGTCAATGATCTAAGTTTGATTTCTTCCGATGAAAATGCACTAAACTTTCAATTTCCGCAATTGATGCACCTAACTGGAATTGGACCAATTTTTTTGACAAATTGTTGATGAAGCGGACACATGGCCAGGTGGCGTGTCATGAGCATGATGACGCCATGTCAGCAATTCATATGAAAAGGTGTATTTCGGCCACGTACACAATATGCAAAAAGATTGAAATTTTAATGGATTGATTGAAAGTATCAAGTTTAGTGATCTAATTATAAATACCACCGAAATTCATTAGCCACGGACGAAATTCACCTAGCCACTGCCTCGTCGTATTCTTGTCTGAACTAATATCCATATGTTGTCCCCACCACCTGTCGCAACCTTCCTCCCCAATCACTGTCATTCTTCGTGTCCTTTGTCGGTGGAGGCGGCCTTAGAGGAGAAGGAGGATTTGGAGATTTGGTCTCCTTCGCCGGCCGTTTCTTCCCTCGACAAAGGAGACAAGCAAAAATTTTCTCCTTTTCCAACACGGATCTTGCTTCTTCCATCGTGAGGAAGATGTCCTGCCGTTACCTAATTCGAGGCGCAAGCTAGACTCGGCAACCACCAGGGAAAGAGAGATGGGTTTTCAGTGGGCATACTTTCTAATATGAAAAAGAACGAGCAAAACAGACATTTATTACGTGTTGATGATGTAACAGCCGTCGGACGCTTGATGGGCACAAGGAACACCGTGAAGGAAGGTGGGTCCTCGGATGATTCTATCGCAAGGTTAATCCAAGACTTCATCAAGAGCATTGAATAAAGCTCAATTGTAACCATCATGTATATGTCACTTTGATCTTGCTATGTCCTTTTTTTTCTTGCCAGCAATGTGTCCTGCTCCTTTGTTCGATGAACATGCTTACTAATTCGTTTGAAGTTTATGAAATTACATTCGAGTTGGTAGGTGGTAGGCGGTAGGCGTTGGACTTGATTCTAGTATTGCATCGCTACTGTTTAGCAAGTCATTGTATTTGTTTTCCTCGGTTACCATGATGACGGAGCACAATTTACTTTAATGAGTTATGAGCTGCTAATGACTAGATTAATGATCTGGTGAGCTTTGTTTTAATTGATCCGATACAAACGAGACTCCTAATACATCCGTCCTTCTGCTTCTAGGTAAATGAACTTGCATTTAGTTATTCCTTAATTAAACTCATTATGAGGAGATAGATTTATGATGCATTGAATGATACATCAAAATCAACCCAAGAAAAGAACCAATAAGATGTTATTTTTTTTCCTAAAGCAAACACTTCTATAGTTGAAATAGAAAGGCATTTATTTGTCTTAACGATATAGAGATAACAAATTCTTTGCCTATCATGGAAACACGAAGTAGTAGACTTGCATTTTGCGTTTACATTCACATTAGAATAAACTGAAAAGAAATTAAAATTGCAACAGGAAAAGTTAAATCCTCTTCCTAATCTTACATGCCACGCCTGAAAAGCCTCTCTCTGACAGCACATAACTTGGATATTGCATTTGTCATGTCCATGCGCTCAATCGGAAGTTTCGCTGAGCAGAGGACTCCGATTTTCATTATGTCAGCAATGTTTTCCTCAAATCTTACCGTGCCGGCATCACTAAATTGGCCATAGCCGATCCCTACAGGATGCTCCATGGATAGTAGTGAAGGGTCTAGGATATTCACGAGGCTTTTGTGCTGAGCAGTCTTTACGAATTCATGGAGACTCCATCCATCCTTGAACATAACATCAGTAGGTCTTATTCCGGTGAACATCTCGAGCAATAGTATCCCGAAGCTGTACACATCTCCCTGCAACGATGAAATACCACCGAGGCCATATTCTAGAAAGCAACATCGGCTTTGTCATGTCAGAAGGGTACTTAGTTTCAAAAATCCATTTTCTTCACTACAATTCAACATTTAAATAAGCTATTAACTTGGACCCAATATGATTAGAAAGTAGAAGGATTAACATACCTGGAGCTACATAGCCAATGGTTCCTTTTAACCCACTAGTGCTTGCTTGACATTGAGAAACATCTAGGTTTGTGCTTTCGCGAAGAAATCGCGCTAGCCCGAAATCACACACTCGAGCTACCATGTCATGATCAAGAAGAACATTGCTTGGCTTTAGATCACCATGTACGATGCTCATTTGGCAATGGTGGTGCAGATATTCAATGGCAGAAGCCGCATCAATGGCAATATCTAACCTTTGTTTGAGACTAAGTTTTGGCATGTCAAGCTGATTTTCACTAGGGTGTAACCACTGTTCTAGACTACCATTTCGCATCAGGTCGTAGACTAGACCCTTAAATTCTGCGCCTGTGAAATCAATGCTCGAGCAAACGGTGATGATGTTGACAAGATTTCGATGGCGTATGTTTCTTAGCGCTTCACATTCTGCCAAGAAGCTCTTAAAAGCGCCCTTTTGATTTAAGTTGAGAACTTTCACTGCCACCTGTCGATTTCCATCCAGCATTCCACTGTACACAGAGCCATGGCTCCCTTGGCCAATCAAATTAGATGGCGAGAAGTCATCGGTTGCTTGGCGGAGCTTTGCATAGGAAACCTTTTGGAAGCGCTCCTCTGTTGGCAATGCAACACTAGGTCTTGTCCTAAATTTCCTCCTCCAATACACAACAACAACGAAGCATGTCAACATGATTAGAAACAAGATAGTTACTGCAATAAAATTTTTTAGTTTTGGAAGCTTTCTCCGCTTCTTGATGTCATGGACTTTGCATGTGAGAAGTCCAAGTTCCTTAATGCCCCCACATAATTCTTTGTTTCCCATTATTGATATGCGCTTTGTATCTCTGAAAATCCCCTCCTGCGGTACCTCTCCTTCAAGGCTATTAAAGGACAGATTCAACATTTCAAGCACAGTGAAATTCTCGAAATAGATGGGAATTTGTCCGGACAATCTGTTTCTAGAGAGATTGAGGAACTGAAGGCCAATCAAGGTCCTTAGAGAAGGCGGTATACTTCCTTCAAAAAAATTGCCTGCCATGTCCAAGCTTACCAGCATCAAGCACTGGGACAAAGTGCTTGGTATTTCTCCAGTTAGGCTATTGTCAGAGAGGTCGATTGCCACAATTTGGCTCATATTTCCCACTTCAAGGGGTAATGGCCCTGTTAAGGAATTTCCAGCAACTCCAAAATAGATAGAAGAAAGGCCGATGACCTCTTTGGGTATTGTACCGTTAAGGTTGTTATTTGATAGCCCCAGTGCTTGCAATTGTCGACACCGTCCAAGGCTTGGGGGAATGTCACCTTCTAATTGATTATATTGAAGGAACAGGCGAAACAATTGGGTGATGTTTCCAAAAGAGGAAGGAATTGCCCCTGAAATACTATTATCCCCTAGGTAAAGATAGGTCAGATTTTGGAGCTTACCAATGCCATGGGGAATCTCGCCGTCAATGTTGTTGGTGTCTAACCCCAAGATCTGTAAGCCATTCAGATTCTCGATTTCTGGAGGGATATTTCCTGTGATTCGGTTTTTTGCCAAGCTTAAGATCTGAAGCGTATTCGTGAAATTGGCAATGGAAGCAGGTATTTCTCCCCTAAAATTGTTGTAGCCGAAATCTAAATGTTTCAATTTGGTACAGTTGGTTAAAGAGGTGAGGAAGCTTAAGCCGTCAAGGCCTGTTTCTAACTGGTTTTCATCAAAATAAATTTTTGTAAGATTCCTCAAGTTTCCAATATTGGCAGGCACACTCCCTGTAAAGCTATTATTATTGAGACTTAGTATTCCAAGTCTAGTAGCATTAGGCAGCGAATGTGGCACTTGCCCTGAAAATCGATTGTCCCCAAGGTAAAGAAACTGGAGATGTGGAAAATAGTTGCCAATTTCTTGTGGGATTTCTCCATGTAGGCCACTACCAACTACATCAAGGGAGAGAAGTGATGTAAGGTTGTATATAGAAGAAGGGATGTGTCCTATTAATTTATTACAACCTATATGTAACAATTCTAATCTTGAGATGCTTCCGAGCTCAGCCGGTATACGACCTCTTAGGTTATTTTGTTCCAACTGTAAATATACAAGTGAAGATCCATTCCCCAACCACTTTGGAATTCCCCCAGTAAGATTGTTCCATCCGACATAAAAGGCAATGAGTTTTCTCTCAACTAAATACCGAAGCTCATCAGGTATCCTCCCGCTAAGCCGATTAAAGGTCAAACGGAGGTACTGCATATTTATGCAAGATGACAAATTCCGTGGTATCTCCCCTCCAAGTTCATTGTTGAAGAGAACTAACCTTTTCAATCTGAACAACCTTCCGAACTCTTCTGGAATGTTGCCTTGAAGTCGATTTTCCCTCAGGTCAATTCGTCTCAAGAATGTGAGATTCCCTAAGTCAGGAGGTATTGTGCCAATGAGCTTTTGATTCATCAAGTCGAGGGCAATGACTCTTCCCGCATGGTGACGACTGCAAGAAACTCCTGACCAGTTGCAATGACTAACGGACTCCTTCCAGGAACTCATGATTCCTAAAGGATCTTCAATCATCTTGTCCTTGAAGGCGAGCAATGCCGCCCCATCCATTTCATTTCTGGGATAGGGAGCATAGGCAATACAAGTGTTGGAGTGAGTTTGATATATGAAGAGAATGAGGCTGACAAAAGCTGATACTGAATTCATTCTCAAGTTTAGCATGGTTGCTTCCATACTTGATCTGTTAAGACAGAGACAATAGAAAGACTAGATAATTGTCTTCTTAAGTTCTAACCAGAAGCATTAGATTGACCATTTAAACCCAATGCATCCAAAGACCACGGTTTAGTCCACCAAAAACTGGACTTTTGTTCAAATTAGATTCACCTTGGACAATACTGTTCATGACAACCAAAATCCAATTTGATGCATAAGCAATTTCTTTAAAAAAAAAAAGTGTTCATTTATTTATCTTTATAAGTGATACAATCGATCATTTTTAAAAAAAATTATTAGATAATTTATTTTTTACAAAACAAACGGAGCCTAAGTTAAATCTTAGTTTCCTAAACAATAGTAGGAAAGAACACCTTTGAATTTAATAACATTTGACCCCACAAAGAAAAATGTAAATTCAACCTGCTGGAATCTTAGACTTTGTACAGCTTAGTTGGAATCATTTATGCAGTGTTTGAGCTCCATCCTTTTCTCACGGCAATGAGAAAACCTAATCCTCATAGGACGGTGTCAGCGTCAGCATAACCTGCCGTGGGTTAAACGGTGGCAAAGTTATCGAGCCCAATTAGACGTTTCACATCAACTTAGACAATCCAACGGACCGCGATTGTTGTCCATCAATTGTTGACAATGATTGTCAATCAACAAGCTCATAAATTGATTAGACAATTTTTCCATGTGAAAGGCTAAAGCTCGTGGCACTGTGGAAGGAAATGGACATTGGACCAAGTTCAAAGCAATGAGCAAATTTTCAACGATTCAGTTTTGAAACTTAGCTATGATTGCGCCTAATATAGAGGAGCGAATGGGAATTTTTTCAAGAATGATAAAGAAGAGGAGCGTAGACGTCTAATCTTTTTATCTAAAGTTTGATCAAAGCTAAGCGTGAATTTGGATTATACTCATTATGAGATTTTCAATGATACCCAATATGCCTAAATCAAAAAGGCGGATCTCAAGATATCATAATTCTCAATGACGATCGTCCAATTGTGGGGAGTCACCGTGTCAAAGATATTGATCCCTATCTCAAGATAGATTTGGGATGCAAAAATCAATTCAGAAATTTCATTTATAGAGTGATAGGAGACACTATTATAACGTATTTGAGTACGAACTATTCATGCAACTATCTTATAATTATTCGCAATAACTATCTTATAATTAATAGCCAACTGCGCCATGACGATTGGGACCCTGAAGAGGCCATAAGAAGATGGAAGTCAATTGATAAATTCAGATATTAAGTTCATTTTGGGGACAATAATACATCTAGCGGCACTTGACTTGACTAATTGTCGAGAGTATAGAAGACAAGAATAAAGCGGAAAAAAATTGAGTAATTTCTGTATATTTTGTGTTGCATAATGAATGGTACATGAGCCTATTAACATATTAATCAACGTATGCTCAATCAAAGGAAGATATTAAGAATCTCAGGCATAATCATGAGAAACATTAAAAAAAATCAAGGAAATTATCCTAGAAATCTCTACCATTACTAGATAAAATACTATAAATTTTGATCTGAGCGGAGTTAGAGAATCCATAATACCAATTTGAAGAACTACCCCAGAGTACAAGGTTGTTATTTATTTGTTTATTTATTGCCATTTTTATGGCCCCAACTTTGTTTTCGTAATTTCAGTCAACTTTTATATTTTTGGGCCAATTTTCTGCATTCATTTTAACTCGTTCAGTTTTTTTGTTATCTTCAGATTTCCTTGTCTACTTAGAGTTAATTTTCAAGAATTCCCAGGATTTTGTAACTCTTTATATTTGGTAATTATACAATTTCCATTTCGTGTTTTAGTTCCTTTTTATCTTACTTCAAGGTCAAACAAAGCTTGCTTCAAATGAGTCTTGGGGAAATGCAAATGCCTATAACCTAAAGCTCGTTGGGGAAATAGAAATTATGTTTGGTGAAAAATCCTTTGTAAAGCTATTTTGTCCTAAATAGTGTTTGGTAAATATTTTTTGCAAAGGGCTTTTGGGTCTAATTTTTATTTTTTATTAAAAAAATAAAATCCTCCATCAAAGGGTTAAGGTCGTCAGCAAGCCAAATCTAGCGCCGAGGGCCGTCACCCAAGGTTGGGCGACCTTAGCGAGGGTTGCACAACCCCAAGCAATGAGGCTTGAGGTCGCACAACCCCAACAACAGTCAATTGGGTTGCGACGCCTAAGGTCGCACACATTAGATTGACCATTTAAATTTGATGCATCCAAAGACCATAGTTTAGTCCACCCAAAACCTGGACTTTTGTTCAAATTAGCTTGAATTTGGATAATATTGTTCGTGACAACCAAAATCCAACTTGATGCATAGGCAATTTCTAAAAATATTTTTCATTCATTTATCTTTATAAGCGATAAAAATAATCATTTTTAGAAAAATACTTTTTAGATCATTTATTTTTTACCAAACAAATGGAGCCTAAGTTAAATCATAGTTTCCCAAATAATAATAGGAAAGAGCACCTTTGAATTTGATAACATTTGACCCCCCAAAGAAAAGTGTAAATTCAACCTATTGGGATCTTAGACTTTGTACAACTTAGTTGGAATTCTTTATGCAGTGTTTGAGCTCCATCCTTTTCTCACGGCAATGAGAAAATCTAATCATTATAGGACAGCGTCAGCATAACCTGCCGTGGGTTAACTGGTGGCAAAATTATCAAGCCCAATCAGACGTTTGACGTCAACTTAGACAATCCAACGAACCACAATCGTTGTCCTCAATGGTTGATGATGATTGTCAATCAATGAGCTCATAAATTGATTAGACAAATTTTCCATGTGAAAGGCTAAAGCTCGTGGCGTTGTGGAAGGAAATGGACATTGGGCCCAGTTCAAAGCAATGAGCAAATTTTCAATGATCTATTTTTTAAACTTAGCTATGATTGCGCCTAATATAGAGGAACGAATGATTGAATTTTTCCAAGAATGATAAAGAAGAGGAGCACATATGTCTAACTTTTTTATCTAATGTTTGATCAAAGTTAGCATGCATTTATGAGTAGTGCCATAATGCGTGCTAACTCTACAATGGGTTTTTCACCCACCCTCACTCACCCTAGGAGCGGGTGACTACTATACTAGTTTACCCGATGGTAGCCAAGAGATTTAAGCATACCCCAACATGGAATCCACCTTCCCCACCATCAAATTCCCTATTTATCTTTATCTTCTCAACGGAGAGGGAATACTAAAGACAACGTGGGGTCCCCCACCCATTAGCGGATCTTCCGCCTGTTTCTTCCTTGAGCCTTTTAAGGACCTACTCAGGTCCAACGTCAGCATAACCTGCTATGGGTTAAATGGTGACAAAGTTATCAAGCCCAATCAAATGTTTGACATCAACTCAGACAATCCAACGGACCACGATCATTGTCCTCAATGGTTTATGATGATTGTCAATCAACGAGCTCATAAATTCATTAGACAATTTTTCCATGTGAAAGGCTAAAGCTCTTCCGTTATGGAAGGAAATGGACATTGGGTCCCGTTCAAAGCAATGACCAAATTTTCAATGATCTAGTTTTGAAACTTAGCTACGATTGCGCCTAATATACAGGAGCGAATCATGGAACTTTTCCAAGAATGATAAAGAAGAGGGGCACCGACGTCTAACTTTTTTTTTTATCTAAAGTTTGATCATAGTGGCGCCTAATATAGAGGAGCGAATGATGGAATTTTTCCAAGAATGATAAAGAAGAGGGGCCCATACGTCTGACTTTTTTTTTTTTTTTTTTATCTAAAGTTTGATCATAGTTGCGCCTAATATAGAGGAGCGAATGATGGAATTTTTCCAAAAATGATAAAGAAGATGGACCCATACGTCTGACTTTTTTTATCTAAAGTTTGATCAAAGCTGAACGTGAATTTGGGTTGTACTCATTATGAGATTTTCCATGATACCCAATTTGTCTAAATAAAAAAGGCAGGTCTCAAGATATCATAATTCTCAATGATGATTGTACAATTGTGGGGAGTCACCGTCTCAGAGATATTAATCCCTATCTCAAGATAGATTTGGGATGCAAAAATCAATTAAGATATTTTATTTATAAAATGATACAAGACATTATTATAACGCATTTGAGTACGAAATATTCAGGTAACTGTCTTACAATTATTTGCAATAACTTTGAGATTTAATTGCGTAAATTATTATTATTATTTTTCGCATTCCTGACATTACTTATTAAAACAGAAATGAAAAGTGATGATGAGAAGACCAAGCAACTAAAAACATTCCAAGCAACTAAAAACATTCTCCCCATCTTGATGGATGAACGGATAAAAGAAAACCACGATTGAGCCGATTAATGTTGAGAAAATATAGAAGCTGGGAGACCTTTGTTGAGCGCACAGCCTTTTGGGCTAAATTTAAAACTCAGAGGGGCCCAAGTGAAACCGCCCTAAAAAGTCATGGCATTAAAAGTTTGTTCAATAGCTTCTATGATTTGAGAAATCTGCATGACTAAATTAATACATGGATAAAATATATATATATATATATATAGCCACAACGAAATTTACAATAATCACATTCTAAAACAATCACGATCTTTAAATGAAGAGGAGCAAGCAATCTAGCTCGTTGAATCAGAAAGAAACGTTGCTGGATGAGAATAGGAGTTTCTTTCTAGAAGATTGGAGTAATTACCGTATGCAACTTAATCTCGATCATCCACATGGTTCCTATATGATGGCCACGCTACTCAATGGTTGAGATGGAGCTAGTTCACATGATTTGAGTCCATATAAATTTTTTCACGAGATAGATGCATCATACGAACCACTAATTCCGTCTTATTTGTTGTTTCCTCAGCACAATTGATCATAAGATGATCAGTTCATCTTGGCTCGAAGATGGCAGATCACATCAAATTTGGATTGTGTCACCTTTGGATTTGGACTAGATTGACTTAATTCACTCATATTGACTTGTCTAGTTCTTGCAATACAATGAAATTTATTCGCAGTCGATCCAAAATATGCCCAACCCAAATCTAGTCGAACAACTACATTTTGAGAGTACATCGTTTTAAGTCAACTTGCCACCACTGCCACATGGCTTCTATACCTATTGAATCCACTTTGACGTAGGCCAAACAAAAGTAGCGAACAATAGATTTGGAATTTTTTAAAAGCCAAAAATTATAGATCTAAAGTAGCAAATTACTATTTTATGTGGCCAAAAAATATGCAAGCAAACTATCAATGATCTAAATTTGATTTCTTCCAATAAAAATGCACTGAACTTTCAATTTCCGCAATTGATGCATCTGACTAGAATCCGACCAATTTTTTTGAAAATTTGTTGATGGAACGGACACAAGGCCAGGCGGCATGTCATCAACATGATGGTGCCATGTCAGCAATTCGTATGAAAAGTGGGTGTATTTCAGCCGACGTACACAAATTGCAAAAAGATTGAAATTTTAATGGATTCAATGAAAGTATCAATTGCAGTGACCTAATTATAAATACCGCTGAAATTCATTAGCCACAGACGAAATTCACCCAGCCACTGCGTCGTCATAATCTTGTCCGAAGTAAAATCCATACGTTGTCCCCACCACCCGTCGCAACCTTCCTCCCCAGTCACCGTCATGCTTCGTGTCCTTTGCCGATGGAGGCGGCCTTGGAGGAGAAGGAGGATTTGGAGATTTGGTCTCCTTCGCCGGCCGTTTCTTACCTCAAGCAAAATTTTTCTCCTTTTCCAACACGGATCTTGCTTCTTCCATCGTGAGGAAGATGAGATCCTGCCGTCACCTAATTCAAGGCACAAGCCAGACACGACAACCACCAGGGAAAGAGAGATGGGTTTTCAGTAGGCATATTTTCTAATATGGAAAAGAATACGCAACGTATATTTACTACGTGTCGATGATGTGGCCCATATATGCAGAGTAGCAGCTGAACGCGTTTACTATGGTGAAGGAATTGGGTTTAGCAGTGGAGCTGAGGTTGGACTTCAAGGGGCACAACATTGGTGGCCATCTAGTGCCAGTGGAGGAGATAGAAAGGGCCGTTAGATGCTTTGATGGGCAGCAGCACAATAGCGATGAGGGAGAAGGTGAAGGAAATGAGGGAGGTGGCGACGAATGCCATGAAGAAAGGTGGGTCTTCGTATGATTCTATTGGAAGGTTGATTCAAGACTTCATAACATTGAATAAAAAGCTCAAGAAAGAGTTAGCATTTGCCTTCAATATAACCTTCACGTATAAGTCACTTCGATCTTGCTTGTTTCTTGCCAGCAATGTGTCTTGCTCATTTAATCAATGAACATGCTTACTAATTTGTCAAATTCACATAATTGCCATAGTCAACTCAGTCACTATATTTGCTTTGCTTTGTAAACCTGACGATGAAGGGATGAAGCTATTAGTTATTATTGATATCTAAAATTTGACTATTTTACTTAGTCACGTGTCACATGAAAAGCCATCAACCCCTAAACAAAAATATCATTGGCATACTTTGCATTTACATTACAAGCACAAGGGATATTTTCATTTGGTAATCATTTGGTAATAACATGTCCAAATGAATTGCTTCAAGTTAACCCGATCATAATGTAATGGGCTTTAGCCCCAAACGTTAAATTTAGGAGAGGAGAGGGGCCTTGATCGTTTTTGAATTTCCTAGACTAAGCTCACTTAATTATGTTAAAATATTTAAATAAAAAATCACGCATTCATCTAATAACTTAAATATTTAGAATAGTCAATAGTGGTCTTACAAAATCTCACATGATATCATAGTCGGAGGTTTTGAGTTCAAATATTACCAGGCCCCATTTATATCATTAATTAAATTTCCACACCTCGTACTAGATGAAAGACCAAACTAAGCGTGAGGGAGAATATTAAAATATTTAAATAATAAACCACGTATTCATATAACAGTTTAAATTTGTTGTCCCACAAAATCTCATAAATTCAACCCACATAGAATTTGGCAAAGAAAAAGGAAGGCAAGGAAAACGTGTGCAGTTAGTGGTGCAAGTGTGAGGATAGAAAAAAGAGAAAGAATGAGACAACAAAGCTTCTATTTATTTTGTGAAGAATTAATAATTTGGAAAATATTTTTCCAAAAATGACCGTTTGCATCACTTACAAAAAAAAAATGAACTAAAAATATTTTCATTGTCCATGACAAAATTTAGACAAACTATTCTTGATACTGAAAATATTTCATGTGATATAAGCAATCATTGTTAGAAAATATTTTTTAAATCATTCAATTTTCGCAAAATAAATTGAGCATAAAAGAATCTATTTTGTCTTTGTTCTCTTTTTTATGTCATTTTATTTTAATTCTCTCGCTGAGCTTTATTGTGTGCGTAAGTGGTTTAAGGGGCTCGTTTCCCGGAGGCCAAAGAATCTAGTAGATTTGGCGAAACTGAGACGCAGGGAGCTTTAAAAGAAAAAGGGAAGGAAAAGCTTCAACATGAGGGAGGGAGGGAATCAAGAAATCTTGACCATTCAGACGATTTTGGGCAGAGCATTTAAAAGACATCCATGAATATGATCAAAGCTCACTGCCTGTGGACAAGGAAGATGCAGTTCCATTGACCAAGTTAAACTGGGTATCCATCAGAACAAATTTCGCTGCTTGACTGCAGTCTGGAGGCGCAGCTTTCACAGACGCCAAGCCTATACTGCTGATGATGTGTATGAAAGTGAAATTTCACTAGTATGCTCGGTTTACAGTTGAGAGTTAGGGACATTGTACATTAAGGCTACGTTTGACAGTCGGGATAAAATTTGGGGTAGGATCATTTGGTACTCACTCAGGACAGGATCAAGTCGGATATAAAGGGGATATAGGCAAGATAAAATTATCTAATGGGAGAGGTGGGATAAAGGTGGATAGAATTTCTAACGTCTATAATAGGAAAGTTATTTTTATCGAATAACAAACTTATTAAATAAAAATTTTGAAATTATATTTCAATATAAATAATATTTGAATACTAATTCAAGAAATTAAAAATATAAAATATAAAAATTTATTTTTAATTAATCTTATTTTAATTTATATGTGCAACTTTAATTCATTTTATAAAAAAACATCAATCTATAAATTAAATATTTATATTTATTATATATTTTAGGTATTTTTGTATTTTAGGTATGTTAGTATAGTTTACTATTTGATAAAATTTTATTAAAGAATGATGAAAGGGGAAAAAGGAAATAATAAATAAAATAATATAAAAAAGGAAAATAAAATAAAAATAAATTAAGGAATAGTGTTATGAGAGATTTTTACCATCTCTGTTTATAAACATTTAGGTTCATTTATAATAATATGCCATTTATATCAAAAAAATATACATGATATGATATGAATATATCCGACTTTAATACTGTGATTTACCAAACAATAGATAGGATATAAAAAAATTCTAGGATTTTATATCCCATCCTATCCAGTCCTATCCCAATTAGAAATCCGAATGACCAAACTTAGCCTAAAGGACAATTATATTAAGGTCCCGCTATTTCCACACTTCAGACCACTTTAGGCCCAACTCGAGTGCCTGAAAAGACAAAAAATGACCCCGTAGGCCCATGGATCGCAACAGTTGCCGCCCAAAACTTGTTTCTGGAGGACACCACAACTTGAGCATCATCTCGATGTATCTGGTTTGAGGATTACAAGAAGGATCTGATTTTAGCTTTTTGTTGATTGCTGATCATTCCTCTTTATCTAGTGGACATGAAAAAAAGGTTTTCTTTCCAATGGAACTAGGAATCAATATTTGTGTTCTCAACAAAATTATTCAGCACAGAGCTTTTGTAATCAGGAAATTCTGTTGGGTATCTTGTATCTCGGTGATTGGTAATCCTTTTCATATAAGAGACTGAAGAAAACATTCTTATTGCTGAAAATCATGTAATAGGCACAAAACCACGTCATTGTGAAACCAAGTGAGCGGTATCAATGTTGTTCTACTATTTTCAAAAAAGAAGAAAGAAAAATTGGCTGAAGGACATAAGGAGATAATCTCTCCATATATTACAAGAGTACATGGAAGCCTTCCATAACAGCCACGAGAACTCTCAAGGTGTATTTGGTTTAGTATTTCAAAAGCCTATTAGGAAAATACAAATATGGCCGACGGCCATCGGTTGAGAGCGACCTCGATCGACGGTTGCCGGTGCCAAATCCAGTTCCCCGACAACCATAGCCCTTCACCGGGCCGACAAAGGGTTGGTCTTTAAAAATATATATATATATATATATATATATATATGAATTTTTTAGCTTTTTTAGCATTTAAAAAAATAATAACAAGGGAAAAAACGGAAATTTGAAGAATGAGCAAGGGTAATTTTGAAAGAAAAAAATGAATTTCAGTATTTGATTAATTGCTAAAAGCTCAATGCTAATCCCTACGAGCATTAGATTTGGCATTCCCAATACTAGCTTTTACTTGAAAGCTACTTCAAATTGGTTGTCAAACGGCCCAATATTTCCCCAAGGGCTTTAGAAGCCGACAATCCCTTGGGAATGCTGAACTAAACACACCCAAACGTTCTCATTCTCGTCACACAATTTCTTAGGTTCTTAGCTTCCAGCAGCGAAATTACAAGAAAAACGAACACAACCGGACTCAAGTACATTCAAATATCTTATAGCAGGGATATTACCGTAGCAACAGTCGAAATCCATGTTTTATTTATTACAAAATGTGCTAGTTTTGCTTTCTGACCAACCAGAAGCTGCTAGTTTGGAGACTCCCTAATTGCAAACTGTGGCCACTTATAGTCGAAAGCCCCCCTTAAAGGCTGTATTACAAATGGACTTCACAGACAACTGAGCTAGCCTGCCATTGACATTGACATTAAAAGAGGAACCTGGCTCCAACAAGTTACGTCGGGCCCATCTTTACTTACAATTTCTCCGTCTGCTCAATAACCTGAGATAGATCAGGCCGCCTCCTCCAACGTGTCACCTGAAAAATATAAAAAGAAAGAGGAGGATGATTCAATCAGGCTATCACCCATTGTCAATGATCATGCACGATTTGATCAAGACCCTAGTGGTTTCTTGTCCCGAGACTTGTTAGCATACGAACCAATTTCCCTAAATCCAAAGCAATGCTAGGAACACAATGATACATGCATACGGCGACTAACAAGGGACTTACTTGGTGCAGGGCTCTGCATCCTATCCTCGTGAACGCGGGTTTTGAGAAACTTGTCTCTGATTGAGAGCAAGTCCGTGCAACTCCATTCATGTCCTTCCTGTCTTTCGGTGATTCTACCGAGCAAGTTAATCCAATCTCAAAGACCGATATCAGACATTCGGCTTTGTCGATTCCGCAGTCACTCCAATCTGCTTGCTCGTCACTGCTTTCACCTACTTCCCCACAGAAAATCGATTGATCCAAGAACCTTGTTGCTCGCTTTGGCATCACCGACTTGACAAATTTCTGAAGGTTGAAATTGTGACGACCCGAGCGGCGGTGTGCGGGGAGGGGGGATGGCGGTGCGTCCGCGCCTCCGGTCCTCGGACGTGCGCAAGGGAAGGAGGAAGAAATTCCTCTCCCTCTTGTCCCACATCGCTTAGGGAGGGGTCATGGGCCTTGTATATAAGGCTTGGGTTCCCTTAACATGTGAGACGCGTTTCACACAAGGGGAACCCTGTGATGAGAACAAAGCCTTGAGGGGCCGTGGCCGGGACTGACCCGAGCGGTGACCAAAGAGGACAATATCTTGGCTGGGGACCGTGGCCGGGATTGACCCGGGCGGCAGCCCCTGCGAGACGCGTTTTAAAGCCGTGAGGACTCAGTGTCCAAAGCGGACAATATCACACAAGTGGGACCCGGGATGTTACAAATGGTATCAGAGCCAACTCCCGACAGCATGTGAGGCCACAGCGAGGACGCTGTGCTCCCAAGGGGGGGAGAGTGTGACGACCCGAGCGGCGGTGCGCGGGGAGGAGGAGGAGGGATGGCGGTGCGTCCGCGCCTCCGGTCCTCGGACGTGCGCAAGGGAAGGAGGAAGGAATTCCTCTCCCTCTTGTCCCACATCGCTTAGGGAGAGGTCATGGGCCTTGTATATAAGGCTTGGGTTCCCTTAACTTGTGAGACGCGTTTCACACAAGGGGAACCCTGTGATGAGAACAAAGCCTTGAGGGGCCGTGGTTGGGACTGACCCGGGCGGTGACCAAAGAGGACAATATCTTGGCTGGGGACCGTGGCCGGGACTAACCCGGGCGGCAGCCCCTGCGAGACGCGTTTTAAAGCCGTGAGGACTCAGTGTCCAAAGCGGACAATATCACACAAGTGGGACCCGGGATGTTACAGAAATCGTCTTCAAATATATTATCTGTCGGCCGTCTTCCCGTGAACATCTCTAGCAAGAGGATCCGGAAGCTGTAGACATCCCCACTAGTTGATGGATGAACACCCATTCCATATTCTGCGAGTCCAGAAAAAGTTCCTGTTAGCTCGATTACTCTACAAGGTCTCTGAATTCTTCTGATTTTCGTGAATGTAAATGTTTTTGTGATCTTTAGAGCAGTACCTGGAGCGATGTAACCCACGGTTCCCTTAAAAGCAGAGGAGCTGAGATGACTCCAAAAGATGTCTTCGTTAGACTCGAAAACGAGCCTCGACAATCCAAAATCACTGATGTGAGCCATGAACTCATGGTCGAGAAGAATGTTGCTTGGTTTCAGATCACAGTGGACCAATGGAGTTTGGCACTGGTGGTGAAGATAATCCAAAGCAGAGGCTACATCAATCGCGATGTTCAATCTTTGGAGGAAGCTCCAAGGTTTTAATTGCATTTGCTCGTCGTTTGGGTGCAACCACATGTCCAAGTTGCCGTTTCCCATGAACTCGTATACCAAGGCTCTGAACTCATTACCATGAGAGTCGACACTTGAACAAGCAGTCAAGATCTTAACAAGGTTACGATGCTGAATGCTGCTGAGGGCTTTGCATTCGGCCAAGAAGCTCTTGAAAGCTCCTTTCTGCTGGAGATTCAAAACCTTGATGGCCACAATTCTTCCATCCGGACCAAGGGTTCCTTTGTATACACTGCCAAAACTACCTGAACAGGAGTTGCAAACTATTGTGATCATGCGACATGGTACATGAACTGTGAAGTGTGTTTCTGTTCTCATTTGAAGTTGCTAAATTATGGTTCATTCACATATAAAGATTACCTGAACCAATCAATTTGCTTGAACAGAATCCGTCGGTAGCTTTGAATAAAGCATCATAAGAAATCCTCTCGTAAAAATGGCCCAAGGAGTGAGTAGGCAGATGTTCCTTCTTCAAGTTTCTCAACCAGAAAAGCAATGCTAAGGATACTAATGCCACTGCACAAGAAGCACTGATGATTATGACCATCACCCACTTCGAAAGTCTATGCTTTATAGATCTTGGGATTGATATTGCCGGACATGAAGGTAAATGCAGTTCAGGTATGCCCCCGCAAAGCTCTTTGTTGCCATCAACTTTGAAGGCACTAGTGTTTCCAAATATCCCTTGTACAGTTACTTTGCCTTCAAAATTGTTAAAAGACAGATTCAAGAATTGCAGCGACGATGATAAGTTAACTAAGAACTCTGGGATTTGCCCTGATAGGTTGTTATTGGAAAGGTCAAGAAAACGAATGCCTTTTAAACCTCCTAATTGAGGAATGGGTCCTTGAAAACGGTTCGCCTGCATATACAGCTCTTCCAATCCCAAACAGTCACCCAAAGTTGTCGGAATTTCGCTGGAAATTTGATTGTATGAAACATCGAGAGAAATGAGGTTCTTTAAGTTGCCAACTTCAGGTGGCAGGGGCCCAGACAAAGAGTTGTGAGATACATTCAGAAGTATTACGAGGGAGGATGGACTAATCATGTGGCTAGGAATGGTCCCGGTGAATTTGTTATGACAAAGGCGTATTTCCTGCAGGGACTTGCAGTTGCCGAGGCTCAAAGGTATGCTTCCTTCGAAGCTGTTGTCGTACAAGTACAGATCGATCAGTCCAGTGATATTACCAATGGTTGAAGGTATGTGCCCTGTCAAATTGTTTTGGCCCAAGTTCAGATAATGCAAGTTTGATAGCCTCCCAATAGACATTGGAATGTTGCCTGTTAACATGTTATCATCCATGTATAATCGATTGAGACTAAAGAGGTTTGTAATCACTTCAGGAATGCTTCCACGAATTCTGTTCCCTGACATTAGTAGCTGCTTCAGTTGGGTCGAGAGGTTACCGACAGAAACAGGCAGCTCACCTTTGAACTGGTTATATTGTAAATCCAGCATTTCAAGGTTGCTGCAGTTGGCCAAATCAGCAAGGAAACTTAGACCATCAGTTGTGCTGCTTCCAAGAAAATTTTGAAGAAGGTTGAGCCATTTCAAGTTTTGAAGCCTGCCAAAGCTGGCCGGTACACGTCCAGAGAAGTTATTCAAGGGGATATCAATTGTTGCCAAGTTCGAGGCATTGGACAGTGAATCGGGAATGGGACCTGTGAACTGATTATCTCCCAGGACAAGTGTTTGCAGATTCGGAAGCAGAAGGCCTATGTCTCTCCTGATACTGCCAGTGAACAGGTTATGGTACAAACCTATGATATTGAGGGATGACAAGTTGTAAAGAGCGGAAGGGAAGCCACCTGTCAGCTCGTTTTCACTGACCACGAAAACTTTGAGCCTTGTTTTGCTTGTAGAAATTGGAACTCCTCCTATCAGGCTGTTGTTCAATAGATCAAGCACTTGGAGGGAGGAAAGGTTTCCTATGGAAGCAGGGATTGGTCCCGTGAGATTGTTGTTAGAGAAGGAGAGCTTCTGAAGTTTCAACAGCGACCCAAATTCAGAAGGGATGCGATCGTGGAGATAATTATAATCGAGCTTGAGAGTCAGGAGGTTAAGACACTGGGAGAGATTTCTAGGAATTCCACCTCCCAAAGTGTTGTGGCTCAAGATCAGGTTTCTAAGCCTGAACAAGCGCCCGATTTCTGGAGGAATGAAACCATGCAAAGAGTTGTTTGCGAGGTTCAGGTATTGGAGGAACGAAAGGTTTCCGATAAAAGGGGACACGGTCCCTGCCAAATCTTGCCCATCGAGGTTTAAGGCAGTGACTCTTTGGTGTCTAAGACCGCAAGTGACTCCAGTCCATTGGCAGAAATGGTGGGAATCATTCCAAGAGGCCAATGTTCCTGCAGAATCATCTGTTAAGAGGGACCTGAACTGTTGCAGAGCAATTTTATTGGTCTCGTTTCCTAGAGTGCTACAAGAAGCGAAGCTTGTGATCACCAGTTCTAGGATCAAGATGGCAGGGAAGTTGACTGAACAGAAATGGCTCGAACTCATTTTCTGGTTTGCTAGTGTCAGGGAGGAGATGCTTGGATAGCCATGGTAGAACATGACTTGACCTGAAAATTCCATTTATAGTGAAGACCATAGGAGGTTGGAAGCATAGAAGAATTTAATAGCCAACTGCTTCAGGACGATTGGGACCCTGAAGAGGCCAAAAGAAGATCGGAGTCAATTAATAAATTCAGATATTAGATTCATTTTGGGGACACTATGAGTCTAGCCGCACTTGACTTGGCTAATTCTCAAGAGTAGTCAAGACAAGTATAACTAACAATACGAGATATATCCTATATGTCTTTTATTATCAAAATTCAAAATTTATACGGACGAGCGGATTGTCAAAGCAGTTCGGTGTGGTAACAGGTTAAAGTGGCTATCATGTGTTGCCATGGCTGCTGTGCTGCGACAGATTGGTGTAGTGGGGCTATTGCGATTGTTGCGCAAGGACAATGCGGCAACGAGATGATGTTGGGAGGTTGTCGTGGCTGCTGTCTAGGGACTACTCGACAACAAGCTGGCGTCGCGAGGCTGTCGTGAATCGAGGTTGAAAGAGGGATATTAGGAGTAAAAGAAAAAATGACACGAGATGTAACGAAAGGATCGAGGTGAATAGATAAGAAATAATGCAGAAAAATGAATTGAGTAATTTCTATATATTTTGTGTTATGAGCTATATTTTGACCATCTAAGTAACATATCAATTAAGATATGTACAACCAAATGAAGATATTGAGAATTTTCTAAACATATACAATGTCAACAGATATATTAAATATCTAAAACAAGTAGAAAGTGTACCAATTTGGATTACTCTTAAGAAGCAACCATGCAAGCACTTCTTGAAGCAGCCAATCACTATAAACGAAATAAGCACACTTTTAATACTCCGTTTGGCAAGTAACTTAGCTGTATGACTAGAAACGTACCGGCAAAAACTTACCAAGCCAACTGTACAGTAATAAGTTACTAGCATCATAAGGAATTTTACCAACTTTATGTGGAATGAAAGTTGTCCTTATTGATAAATTTTGCCGATGGTAAAATCATGTAACTGCTAACTAAACTGTCGAGACACTACAAGGAGTTCTTGGCCCGTCCCTATATCTTTATAGTTGAAGTTGCATTTTATATAAAAATTCAAGTCGTAAATTTTAATGTCTTGTATGTCATTTTGTAAATTATCATATTCAAATATGCTGAAATAAATTGGCAATAATGCACAAAAATATGTACATATCATTAGACTATTGTAATAGATATTACAAAATTATTACTATGTTCATCATGAATGCCGAAAAGAAAAATACTGACACATTCTTTCATACGTCAAGCATGCAATGGTGGCTGACCCAAAAATAAAAAAAAAAAAAATCAATGGTAAATATGTAAACTATCTTTTTATATCGGTAGGGAACATAATAAACATTCTAGTCACGGAAAACTATAAGATTATCTAATCAATTATATTCCATTTTTATTGGTTTCTATTTTATATTTCAACATATACTAACAACAGAAATTAAGTAATCCATTGGGAAAATAACATAAATAGTCTTTGAACTTTGACCCATTAGGTAATGTGATTTTCTAAACTTTTAATTTATTCAATATAGTCCATGAACTTAAATTAATGGAAGGGTAACATTAAACATTTTCATATGATTCAGTACCAAAAATTTAGGGTCCACGTTGAATAAATAAAAATCAAAAACCACATTGCACATTGGATTAAAAGTCATGGATTATTTGTGTCATTATCCCTAATCCATTTATATGTGAATAGAGGCTGCCTTCACTCGCAATGAGGCCAAGGCAAGCCTCGCCCTGATCTGGACAAGGCCACCTCGCTCACGGCATTGGGCGAGGCCGAGCGAGGGATGCAAAGCCCTCTCTAGCGCCAAGTGAGGGCCACAACCCTCACCGATGGGTGGTGAGCCACCGAAGGCTTGCCGGCCACTACCGGAGAAGAAGGGCAAAGGAAAAGGAAGAAAAAAAAAGGAAAAAATCAATAAAAAAATTCAAAATATTAAAAAATATATTTAAAAATTGTCACATTAGGGTTTGTTTGCTGCCGGCATCACGTCAACACCGGCCAACGAAAATTGGCCAAATGGATTAAATTAGTACTAATGTAAAAAGGTTTAAGATTGAATAGATCCAATTAAAAGGTTTATAATCAAATTGATATTAATGTTTTGATTTAGGGCCAAATTTTTGCTCATTGGTTTAAGCCTCCACTGCTGTTTTGTTACTTTTCCCTCCCAAGATTCTAAACCTCCACTGCTGTTGATAGGCATGAAAGCTGCAGGCCATTAGTTTCTTTGCATTTGGTATGGAGCATCAGAGCATCAGTCATCTCGGAGATCACAGGATGATTATATTAAGCAACTAGTTACCAAGTCCAAACCAGAGGGGCTGACTTAAATGTCCTGATAAAGACATCTTAGGGAGTATTGGGGGAGAAATCACACTCACAGACAGCACCCCAACAAGTTATGGCAACGATGATGTAGTTGTCTCCTTGTATAAAAGAAGAATTTTCGCTCACCGCTCCATCAATTTGACATCGGAAGGATTAAATCTAATAAGAAACCTTTCATCGACCAAGTAAACTTGAAATATCAGCAAAGGTATGACAATGTATTGCTTCATGTTGGCCTGAGGTGCTACCTGTTACCTAAGAACATTCTCAGCAACCAACGCCTTAATGATGGGGACGGAAGCAGGTTTTGATGAGCTTATTTGGGTTCAGAATTGAGAATTCGTCATGCTGAAAGTTACTGGTTTGTTGTAGTTGTGAATCAGTGGTGAAGACCCCAGCGCGTTGACAATGAGAAAATGAAATTTTCTAAAAAGTATTGGATGAAGCAATAACACTTAGCAGCAGTTAAACGCTGCCTGCCAATTGGGACCGACGACATCGATACCTTAATATTATAGGAACAGAGTCTCCTTCATGCCTGGGTTGAAGCTACCTTGTTGTAACTTGTAGGCTATAACCAGGTCGGTGATGGTCGTTGATGATTGTTTTTATTTGCCTGCGCGTGAACTTGGCATACACTTATGTCATGATTAAGTGCAAATAACCCCGAATTACGGGATGTATGGCAACTTATCTGCTCCTTCTAATCTTTAAAAATGTGCAAAATCTATGAATTTTGTAGCAGACAGTCCTCAAACATGACTCTTTCCGATGCTCTTAATGCATTGACCGAGTTCTGAGGCAGGACTAAAATGCAATTATTTAACAATTTCAAATTACGTACACGTCATGGATCTTTGATTTATTCAAAGCCTATGTATAGCTTAGTTCACTTAGTTTTATTCAATGAAGACGCATCATTTAAATGCATAGACATAACTTTGTGAAGTTTGACGCTTTCGCTGCGTAGTTTCCTCGTAATGCATCTAGAAATTCTTAGATTTTCAAGTCTGAACATAAGCGCGCGAATTCAGTTTCGCCCAGGAAGGAGTTTTTTGCAAGGCTGATGTATCGATGGAAGGAGCAATTTCGAATGTTAAGCTGACATGATTGCAGCCAAGTCTTGTCGGCCTTGAGACCACATGGGGCTCCATTCCATCGGAAGAAACATAGAGCTGAATGAGTGTTGGCAAAAGTCAAACATCCGACATGAACCCATCTTCTGTTTCCTTATTCAAATATATGCTTATAGAATTTTGAGATAAGTGCACTGAAAATTCCAAAACTTATCATGAAAATATAATTGAATCATAAAACTTAAAAAAAAAAAAAATGCAATTGGATCATAAGACTTATTGTGAAAGCATTATTAAGTTTTAAAACTTTCAAAAATATAATCAAATCCTAAAACTTATCACCAATTTTCATTTGTCAAGTTGGACATAATTTTTCTGTTCATCAAATTGGACGAAATTCATGGAAAAACTTAATTGTACTTTTTGAAAATTTTGAGCACTTAATCACATTTTCGTGATAAATTTTAGGACTTGATTGCATTTTTTAAAGTTTTAAAACTCAATAATACTTTTGCAACAAGTTTTAGGACATTCAATACACTTATCCATAAAATTTGGAGACACATATTATACAAGTGAATTCTATTCTTCGTATTTTATTATAGTTTAAGGGAACAACCTATTTACATGGCAGACAATGAGTATGTAAATAGGGATCATATTCCAATACTCGATCAGAGTCTACCAAATGAAAAAAGAAAATCAAGGTCTGCCGCATCACTTGGTACACAAATATTATGAGCTATTCCTACTAGTATGCCTAGCATTATCCTATGATTTAAAGGTGCAAATTTCATCTTCCTTACAAAGGAACCACAAGCATTTAAGACATTGTTTCAGCGGAATGCAGACGGAATATGCAGTTCCATTGACCAAGTAAAAAACTGAGTATCCATCCAGACAGAGTTCATTTTCACATACGATGATGTGCATGAAAGTGAAATTTCACTAGCTTTGTTCGGTTTATAGCTAAGAGTGCGTCATATTGAATATTCAGGCTTTCACTAGTTTTGCAACAGTTGCCTCCCAAAACTTTGTTCCCGGAGGACACTACAAATCGAGCATCAATCTTGACCAATATGATTTGAAGATTTCAACAAAAATCTGATTTTAGTTTTAGCAGCACGATTACAACGAAAACGAGCTACACCACCGGACCGGAGTACATTTAAATAGTGAATTCCATGTTTATATAGTAATTTCTCACCTGTGTGAAACACGGGTAAATCCATAAAATGTGTAGCTGCGCTTGGAATATATTTTGGGCAAGCCTAAGGGAATATATCACCTCCATTCAAGCCCACTCGCTAGGGCCCAATCATTTGGAGGAGCAAATTTGATAATTTATAAATCATGCGTGTTTCTAGGTGAGGACTTCTTAATCTTGTACCAAGTCCAATCCATCTAAACCCTCGTTGATCAAGTCGCAAGTCAAAACTCGAATGAATAACTCAAATATGAAATTACCTACATCGATGGTGTTGTTTACCTAATACGTCTACATTACCTATTTATTGTCAGCTGATTAGATATTATTATTCCGAGAGTATTGTATAATAGCCATATCAATGACTTGGTATGGAAAGCCAATTCTCACTAATCCAACAATGAGATATTTAAGTTTTATAAACTTAAATAGTCAATTTTTCATATTCTCTTATCATGTTCTATGTAATTTTGTTATACATCCACCTCCTATGCGATATCTCAATTGACAAAAAGGGACACATGTTTTTTAGTATAATAATTAACATATATTTAAATACATATTGAAGTATGATCCATCAAAAGTACTTTGAATTCAATATCCATTTTTAGTCGTGTAATGGTTAGAAGTAATTGCAGACTAGACAGCTCGTTGGGCCCTCCCAATCATGTCGACCTAAAGGAAAAATGATGGGGGGCCTAGCAAGCATTTCTCTTTCGGTTCTTGCACCGCCCAAATGGCTGGCTTGATCGATTCATTTTAAAATATTGGGCCATCTTTTTATTTTTCAATCACAGGAGGGCTTGAGCAAGGATTTTCAGTCCAGCATTTGGCTCCATCATCTACCAATTAGACCTGCTCATTGGATGAGCCTAGAATCGTGCCAGGCGTGCTCGGGCCCGAACATTTAGAGGTCCTGCCCAGGCTCGAACTTGAGGCCTGAGCAAGCTCCCAAGTGAAAAACATTGGGCCATCTTTTTATTTTTTGAAAAAAAAATCAGCAAAAAAAATAAAGACGTAAGAAAAAATGGGTTTGGATATATTTTATCGTATTACTTTATCTATGAGTTCTATACATTTTTTTCTATCCTACGTTAGAAATTTGAGCTTATTTTATCTTATTAATGTTTATGAATTTTAAGTGTTAAAGTGAAAATTATTAGTAAAATATAATCTATCTATAATTTAATAACTATATTAGCGCGTTGAGTTGGGCCTTAAGGCCCTCTTCTTAAAAGCTTGCCATTTACTGGGCCTAGATTTTTTGCCTGAACCCACCCAGTGATAGGCCGCCTACTCGTTGATCTCGTCTACTCATCTAACATATAAAATTACACTAATAAAGATATTATTTGATTTTGAGGCATGAAACATAATATTTTTCGGATCCTTTTGATTTTTAAATAGTTAAGACAAGAAGTAAGAACGATCAGTAGTTAGAAATCAAGATTGTTTTCTTAGTTTACTTATTTAGCATGTAACTAATGATACAAGTGTCTATGAGTTATAACATGATCAAGGTAAAATATGATAATTGGCCCATCCTTTCTCCGACACAGTTGGAGGTGCTGGAGCAGATGGCCATTGGTGGGTTCGTGTCTCTTTGTGGTTGATTGAGAACTCCATTTTAGAGAGCTTGTGGCACGGAATGCCGATCGTGACGTGGCCCATGTAGGCGGAGCAGCAGCTGAATGCCTTCACGATGGTGAAGTAACAGTTTTGGCGGTCATCTGGTGCCAGACAGAGGAGATAGGGGTGGGCTGTTGGACCCTTTACGGGCGGCGGTGGCGCTGCAACAAGGAAGAAGGTGAAGGAAATGAGGGTGGCTGCGAGCAACGCCGTGTAGGAAGGCGAGTCTTCGTTCGATTCTATTGGAAGGTTGATTAGAGACATCATCAAGAGCGTCAAATAAGAAGCTCAAGAAAGAGTTAGCCTTTGCCTTCACTAGTAACTACCACAAGTAAAATCACTTTTATCTTGCTCCGTCCCTTCATTGTTTTTACCAGCAACGTGTCCTGCTCATTTGTCAACGAACATGCTCACTAATTTGTCTCAAGTTAATGAAATTACCATTCAAGTCAGCTGGTGATGGGTGTTGGACTTGATTCTAATCTCTCAAGTTAATGAAATTACCCGTTTGGGATTTTTTTATGTTATTAACTTTTTCTTTTCATAACTTATATACAGGAAAGACTTATTAACATTTAACTTTTTCTCTCCAATCTTTCCTTTTCTCTTTACAAGTTAGATGCAGGACAGTCTTATTATCAGAAAAATTCAGCCTTACTTTTAAAAAAGATATTTCAAAATAGAACCCGTGTATCCATATAATTATTTTAAAAACATTCATTACAAAAAAAAAAAAAAAAAAAGTTTGATCATGGCATTTTTTTCTTCAATAAAACGTCTTTTTCTTCATCTTGTTATATATAGATGTTGCAAAAGAAAATATAAATGCAGATAAACATATATGCATAGAAATTGAAATATAATCCATACAAACACAAATAATATATGTATAAGCATAAAAGATTTGCCATAGTGACCATAAAAAACGAAATCGATAGGTAAAATTAATGCGTGAGCAAGACACGTGGTTCAGCTGGTTGTTAATGAACCCAATCCAGCTGGGGGAGATATCCTGAGATTGCATTAAGAAAAAAAAACAAAAAAAAGTTAAACACGTGCTTGTACTTAATGTCAAAACATCATGAAGCTTGCAGACGAGCACACGCAATCTCTCCCATGTCAGTTAGTCAGGCAAAGAAGATTTGGAGAAAAAGTATTCTAGTCGTTGTATTAAAATAGCTAATCGTTGAAAATGTTGAAAAGCTAGCTTCTTTTCCAACTTGATGAATTATTGAGTACTTAGGACAATGACACGGCTGGTTTTGAATTTTGGTTTAATTTATTTTTAGTCCTTAACTTTATCTAAATATTCAATATAGCTCATGAATTTTAATTTATACAATATAATCCATGAACTTTTATACATCTTCAATTTAGTCCATAAACTATATGAAAATATTTAATATTGTTTTTGATTATTTTAAGCTCATGGACACTTTATATAATTTAGTGATTAAATTGAATATATATCAAAAGTTCAGAAACAATATAAAATAACTTAAAAGTTCGGAAACTACATTACACTTAAATTAAAGTTTATGGATTATATCAAACAAATTAAAAATTTAAGAACTACATTGCACATCGAATCAAAAATTGATCATTTATGTCATTTTTCATTAGGACTTCTATTAATTAAATTTGGACTTCTACATAGAAGACCCGGCCCCACGTGGGAAACAATTTACTCCACATCGCGAATCGCGAATGAATCCATAATAGAATCTGTTTAAACAAATACAAATCGGGATCTGGGCTGGGCTAATTCTTTTATCAAAGCTCCAAGAGAGTTGACCCGCCATCTGCATTGCATATTACGGGACGTCATATCCCACGTGGTGATTAGGGTCGATAAAGAAACGGGACAACCAATGATGTCGCGGTATCAGGCTCGGCTCCACTCAACTCGGACCTTAACTCAGTCCGATTGCGGTTCGCACCGGAGCGAGTTCGAGCGATCCGAGTTCGTTGGAGGCCCCATGGGCTATACTAGCAGTCAACACCAACAACTCGCCAGCCACACATGCTAAATCGGCCGCCGTAACACAACAACCATTCAACGTGACACCAAAGGATCTCTTGCAAAGATATACCAAAAAGGATGGGACTCTTATCTTTCATCTCTCTCGAGCACCAGTCGTCCCTTTCTCCCTCTTACCTCTCTCCATCTCTCCCTGCCTCTCTGCCATGGAGGCCTCGTGGGAAGCGAGCGTCACCGACTCGATCAACACCGTCTACCTCCTCTTCTCGGCCTACCTGGTCTTCGTAATGCAGCTCGGCTTCGCCATGCTGTGCGCCGGCTCGGTCCAGGCCAAGAACGCCATGAACATCATGCTCACCAACGTGGTCGACGCCGTGGTCGGCAGCATCTCCTACTACCTCTTCGGCTTCGCCTTCGCCTTCGGGGACGGGTCCGACTCCAACCCCTTCATCGGCACCTCCTTCTTCGCCCTCAAGGACATCCCCAGCAGCACCTACGACTACAGCTACTTCCTGTACCAATGGGCTTTCGCCATCGCCGTCGCCGGGATCACCAGCGGCTCCATCGCCGAGCGGACCCAATTCAGCGCCTACCTCGTGTTCTCCTTCTTCCTCACCGGGTTCGTGTACCCGATCGTGGCCCATTGGGTCTGGTCGTCGAGCGGGTGGCTCAGCCCGAGCTCGAGCGACTTGCTTTTCGGGTCGGGGGCTATTGATTTCGCGGGGAGCGGCGTGGTGCATTTGGTTGGTGGGATCGCCGGTCTCTGGGGCTCATTGATCGAAGGCCCGCGGGCCGGTAGGTTCGACGCGTTCGGCAAGCCCGTGCCGATGCGAGGACATAATGCGACCCTCGTGGTGCTCGGGACGTTCCTGTTGTGGTTCGGCTGGTTCGGATTCAACCCGGGCTCTTTCGATAAGATCCTCGTCTCGTACCCCACCACGTCAGACCAAGGTAATTGGACAGCGATAGGCCGCACGGCGGTCACGACCACGCTGGCAGGGTCCACCGCCGGGCTAGTGACCCTATTTGGTCGCCGCCTGCTAGTGGGCCACTGGGACGCGCTGGACGTGTGCAATGGCCTGCTCGGCGGGTTCGTTGCAATCACGTCCGGTTGCTCCGTGGTCGAACCGTGGGCCGCCATCATCTGCGGTTTCGTCTCTGCTTGGGTCCTGATTGGGCTCAACATCGCGGCGCTGAAGTTGAGATTCGACGACCCGCTGGAGGCGACCCAGCTGCATGGGGGATGTGGCGCGTGGGGGTTGATATTCACGGGCCTGTTCGCGAAGGAGGAATTCGTGATCCAAGCCTACGATTCCGGCGAGAGCGGGGTGTCGCGACCCTACGGGCTTTTCATGGGCGGGGGATGGGCCTTACTTGGAGCCCAGGTGGTCGAGGTCCTGGCGATCGTGGGCTGGGTCAGCGCAACCATGGGCCCTCTCTTCTACGCCCTGCACAAGCTCAACATCCTGAGGATCTCGGTAGAGGAGGAATTGGCAGGTCTCGACATCTCCAGCCACGGTGGCTACGCCTACACCGGCCACGCCGAGGAAAGCCGCCCCCGCTTCTACGCTGATTACGTACGCCTTCAAGATCAGTCCTAGCCAGATCATCGCATCGAGACCCATTTGTTGCAAATGTTTTGTAATTTGCTACTTAGATATGTCAACTTGGGCATTTCCAACCTCATTCAATTGGCTGTATTGTCATTTTTATGCCAAATTGTTTATGTCATAAACAAAAGGAGGAAAAGGACACGTCTGGCGTCTCAGGATTCTAAAATCGTTGGACCTTGTGTCATCACCTTCTTTCCAAGATACCATTTGCTTAGGAATGATCCCTTTCTTTAAACCTTAGCAATCAAGCGCTATCTTAAGGAAGCCGACATCGTACCAGTTCTCTTTTCTAAACAATAGATTCATGCCAAGAGGCGTATCCGTCAGGTGTCCCCCATTAGAATGGTGATAAAAGGAACATCACTGTAATGAACATCAAGAATACCATGATTCCTAGTATCGACATGCTAGATTCGACGGGAAAGAAACCAAACTAGTATAAATTAAGTAATCTGAGAGGCAGAACAGGATGTAATGCTTCACAAAACTCCAGGGAGTGCAAGAGTCAACACCCATTGAAGTGAGAACAGATCTAACTCCAGCACTTCGAAAGATTTTCTTAAATATTGGCTAAGTTCTGTACATCAAAAGCCTATACAGTAGACAATCGACTCACCTACAATGAGTATCGTGGGGAACAAAAACAGTGTCCGGAACAACGAGAGGCAACTTATCAATGTACATGAACAGCCTCTTGGCATCCTCCTTCAGAATGGTGGGCAACTCGACGATTTCACGCCTTTCTGTGTAAATCCAGAGATCTTCAGATTTGGTTCTTTTGAGGCTATCCCTACAGAATGGACATGACTGAGATCGCGTGCACCTGATCAAAAAACCCACAAGCACATCATCAGTCTCTGGACAAATGCTGAACAGTGAGGGTATGAAGTAATTGGCGTAGATGAAAGCCAAACCAGACAATTAAAACCATCCCCCAAACCATAAGAAACGGTTTTAACACAGATGTACTTTAAGATAGCAACGATGCCGTGCAAGAATTATGAGTAAATCAAGTAGTATCTCTAGCTCAAGAATCGAGTCGCATGTAGATGTTCCAGGAAGCAGAACATTACCAGGTCTGATAGCACCTTAAACAGAGAGAATGACAGCAGTTAGGCAAGATGACCCTGCTGGTAGTCTCCAAGCAAATCCCACACTCCTCTTCTCTTTCCAAGTCAAGTTCAGAGAATTTCCCCCAATGCGACTCTTCCTTTCTCCTATACCGTTCAGAACAAACTTGTCTCTGCTTCCTCTCTTCCAAATCTGTGATGCCTCTTTGAAGTTGCAACAGAGAAGGGAATATGATTGCTGCTTGTCAAAAGCAAAAATACACAACATATGAATATTTCTCTTATCCAGAAAGGGAGATAAATTCTTAGTGCATAAACGGCATAAAGAATAATCCCAAATCTAAGTACATGCGCGCACCATAAAAGTCTCGAATGCTCGCTTTCCTCTCATGAACAGACATAGTGGTCTTGCCATCTGCATGGTTCTGCATCAATCCACAGACTCAGAATAAGTAACGTTGGTAACTTAATCCATCCAAGAAGATAACACAAACTGGTGCAGAAACAATTCTACACAAGAACAAGAAAGAACCAACCCAACCGAAGATGGAAAGACACGTACCATGTATATAAGAATTCTAAGCAGCCCAAGGGCACCGGCCAGGTGACAGTCCGTCCATTGGACAAGAAAAAGAAATAGGTGGGCAACTGGACTGTAAGATAATCTCATCTGAAAGTACGCTCCGTTTTCCCTCGGATAGTCCAAGGCCCTGAGAAAATGGAAAAGAGTCAACACAAACGTAACGAAATGAAATCATCAACAAACGCACCACGAAAAAACACATGCAAAAAACTCTGCCACCCCATCACCAAAAGCTTTTTTTTTATACGAGAAAACAAACCATGCGACAAAAACACAAGCAGACCCAGGTCCTAGAAATGGATGTACTCTGAGGTTTCAAGTACCAAGCAAAGTGGAGACAGGCTCACAAGTAGAATGAGGCCAGTCCAATCAGCAGTACCAAAGCAAAATGCAGAAATGCTTATACTATCCGACGGTAACCCGGATCCAAATGCTAACGCTAACCCGGATCCAACTGCTAACGCTAACCCGGATCCAAATGCTAATGCCAATCCCATTGCAAATAGAGAAGCTCCTCGCCTAGTAACCCTCGATCCGTTACAGCTTGATAGGAGATAAAATCCCAAAGGCAAATCGTTTCAGAATTCTTCCAGAAATTTCAACAAGGAAAGGTTACCCAAGAGCCCACGATACAGCATACACACCCAACTACTAGCCGATTTCAGCTCCTTCCTTCCTAGTGTCAGGCGATAGGTAAGACGAAAGACGGTGTGATCGGACATGGCCGGAACGTAGAAGAACCTCAGAAGCTCTAACGATAGTTTTGCTCGACGTATACGAGGAAAAGATCGAAAATTCAACCCAATCCAAACGAGGGCGGACGGGACCACCGCCTGGAGAATGCACGACAACCCATTCGCCCTCGTTTGGTTCACCGACCGAAAGAGCAAAGGCCAATTCAAGAAACGCAGCGACAGACCAGGAGCACTAACGCAGAGGACCAAAACAAAACAGCCGAACTCCGACGACCACTGATTTCACACATTCCATTCTCGGCAATCCAAACGAAACGAAACTAGAAAACAGAGAGGGAGAGAGAATTACAGAGTGTTGGCGTGCTGAATATCAGCTTCGAGGGCCTTGAGAGAATCCCTGAACGGCGACTTGTTACTCATGGCTGTCGGCTTCCTTCTTCTCCTCCTCCTCCTTCTTCCACCTCTCGGGAGACGATGCTTTTCATCCGACGCGCCTCCAATCCCCTCCAATCCACCGACCGCTAGCAAGCTCTTTCCCTTCCCTTTTCCTTTCCCGTTACCCTTTTCTTTTCCCTGCGCTTTCCTGGAAAATAACCGGAAGACGAGAAAATAAAAAGGTGGGGGGTCTTCTCTTATCGACAATACGCGAGCTCGCTTTTCCCGGTAGACACTCAAAACCGCCAAAGCTCTTTCGCCACTGACTCGAGAACGAGGAACGAGCGAAGAGCCCAAGACCCGCCCGCTTTCTTTCCGACTTTCCGCTCTTGAATTCTCAACTTCAATTTATGCAAAACAGAGGATGCATCCAGACTTTCCCGGAAATTACGATTCTGCCTGCGTCAGGATAAGCCATTCCGTCACGGATTATATTAATCATTCTATTTCGTAACATCGGGAGCAACCCCCCAAAAAAAAAAAAAGTCATGGCATAAATAGGATTTAATCATGCGCCCTACATATATACAGATTTAAAAAAAAAATTGGCAAGTAAATGAGGGTGCGGGGATTTTCCATTTCGTGAATGCTTGTGTAAGGAAGTTCTTTAAGAGAATGCAATTTCCAGGGAATTTTAAAGAGAAATGTGTACCAAAATAAAAACATCGCTTCTTGTTTGGTTAATTAGTATAGGGAAAACATCATCAACAAGCTCCCGAGATTAAAAAAAGAATAAAAAAAAATATCCCCTCTTTGAACCTGTCCGGGCTGAGATCGTCTGCCGCCGCCTCCTCCTAGGCCTTGGTTTTCATCTTTGAATGAGATCTCGCCACGCGGATCGTGGGGCCGGCGTGTCGAGCTCGCGATCCGTCGGATTTGACTCGACGCGTGGTGACGGCTCTGTGCGGGGGCGGGAGCTTAAAAACCAGCTGGCGCAGCATCCGGTTTTGTAAACTGGCGGCCTTGTCCTCCTTTCTTTTTTCTTTTTCTTTTTTTTTTTCCACTGATCAGGGGTCATGAATCTCTTACTCCCCGTCCCCCGTGCCGAATTGCAAAATGTAAACTTCAATTTAAAACTTCATTTATTCGAAAAATATTTTCCTAAAAATTATATTACTTAAAATAATTAATGAGCGATAGCTGTTTTTATTACTGACAACAATTTGTGTATAAATACTTTTGTAAATGATAAAATCATTTTTTGTTTTCATTAATTTTTGTAAATGATCTATTTGTCATGAAATAAATAAAATCTAAAAAATAATTTTAAAACAAACGACAAATTATAGTGAAAATTAAAAAAAAAAAAAAAGCCGATAACCTATTGTGTAATTTTATGAATTCTATCTTGGAAGAGTAGGGTTTTTGTTTTCCTTGTTTGCATTGCTCAGCCTTATTATCAAATAACTATGATAAAAATTGAATGAGACTAAGATGAGTCTTGAGTCTTTATTAGTGCTAGGTCACCCCGAATAAAACATTTCCCAATTAGGGACGTATTTAAGTCAAATTGTCCATACCTTAATCGATGCTTGGGATTAATCATTTTTATATGATGAGCTGAAGGTGTGGAGTTGCTTTGGGATTTGGATAGGGCTTACATCCATCGGGGGAGCACGGGTGGGCCCCACCGCACCAACTTGTTAAATAAAGAAGAAGAGAGAAATAGGGAATCGTCATTATTATTATTATGTATGTCCATCGTTCCGATCCTTGGCGACGGACCAGTCGCAGGTATATCTTTTTCTTTTTTTTTTAACATGTCGCGATGGCCTCGAGCCGTCTCGCGGAGCGCGTGTCGGGCCCTCCGTCCTTTCGAGAATATCCGCGAGACGAGAACAAAAGAATCGCCATCATCATCGTACCCTCCTTTATTTTATTTTTTTTTATCTTCTTTCCTTCCACAAAATTACTACTCCACCCCTCGGATTTTTAGGGTCGTTGCAAGTTGCAACGCAAGTTGCAACGCGCCCTCGATATCTTAATTTTTAGTCCTAATGATATTTTCGGTGCGCCCCTGGCGTGGACCCTGGTAAGGTGATCGGTTCCCATCGTGAATCAGGAAGCGGGAACCGATAGACCAGGACCCGATAGACGGGACAAGATAGATTTAGAACTCACATTCTAACTCATATTCAATCATGTATGTCATGATGAGTTTCCTTAAATTTAAAAAAAATAAAATATAATTGGGTCGTTTATAATGATGCCAGTCATAAATGGGTTACTTTAAATTAAAAAACAACCTTAAGTGGGTCATAAATGAATTATTTGGGTCTTAAATGAGTTTTACATTGGTCATAATATGGATTATAACAGTTTAAGTGAATCATATCATTTTAATTATTTTATGATTTTTTTCTTTCTTTCTTTTATTTTTATTCTACAAAATCCGCAACAATCGCTTGTCACAAGCATGCACCAGTCAACCCTCACCTAAATGGTCACTTGACTAAGGCTGCAACCCTTGCTCGCTACCAGCGAGGACATCATGGCCCTCGCCTGCAACTGGCGAGACCTTTCATGGCCCTCACCTATGATTGGCAAGAGTCAACCAACAACCCTCGTTGGTCTTGGAATAAAAAAATAAAAGTAAAAAAGAAATAAAGTAAAATAACAATCATAATAAATTCGATTTTTTAGTATATTTTTAAAAATTATAAAAATTGTCCACTAAATTTTTATTGTATTGAAGTGTTTATGTAATATAATTTTAAAAAAAATCATAAGATTTTTTTTTTAAAAGATTGAATTAAATATAAAAGTATTTTAGTAATGTGGGTTGGATCGCATTAGGTCAAGTTGGGTATAGGTCACTATATTTATATTAAATGGAAATATGTCGAAACGAGTTAAATAGGTTAATTTGAGTCAAACTATTTTTTACCCAACCCACCAATTTGACAAATTTAGTTCCTAACTAACTCTGTCCACCTTAGAATCATTTTTTTTTCTCAAGAAGTTCTTAAATATATTGAAAGTTAGTCTAGTATAGGATGAATTACTTATTACAAGGAAAGTTACTAGTAAAATAAGAGATTATTCTAGCAAATAATTTATGCGCATTCAATTGTTTTACTCTGGTGGACCTTGTTCCTCCCCAGAAATCAAGAACCATATTGATTCCTATGAAAACTACCCAAAACGATTGATTCCGACTCTTGGTGCGACCAAGACTAATGCACACCTCTTATCTCTAGCCCAATTCTCATCGAAAAGTTAGTTACGTGCTCTCATGCAACCAGGTGGTGCTCACTTGAGAAGGGCAAAAGCACCCAGCAATTTTAGAAGAATTACATTATGCCCTCTGGATTTCCTACACAATGACAAATTGCACTTTGATACTTTAATATTTTTGCAATTTGACCCCTAATCTCTCTAATTTTATTGTAATCTTCGCAAAAATGAAAAATGTTAATTATAATTAAGGAAAAAAATATATGGACTATGTATTTTCAGCGAGCAAACATTATGTGAATCATCTTCAAATAGGGGAAGAATTACCAAAAAAGTCATAAACCTATTACAATTATATTGATTTAGTTCTAAGCCTTTTGCAATTGTGTTAATTCAGTTCATCTAGCCAATTTGGGCCAATCGATGCTAATCATATGACCAACATTGATGTGGTGATTTTTTAATAATATTTTATTTTCCAAAATTTTTTATTAATTTATCGTTTTTTTCTTTAAAAAATAAAAAAATTGAAAAAATATATTATTAAAAAATTATCACATCAATACGGCATAACGACTAATGCTAGTTGATCAAAATTGATCAAATGAACTGAATTGATACAATTGTAAAATGTTTATGATTGGATTGATATAATTTAATAAGTTTATGACTTTTTTTTATATATAATTTCCCCTCAAATAGATCCTTAATTTATGATATTTGAAGTTCCTCTTACCCCTTATCATCTATATACACGATATCTCTATTGCACTTAGAAAATGACATTAATGCTCTATTCATTTCATGGAAAAATAACTTTCAGGACAATTTTTTTTTTTGGCATTTGTTTCACAAAAATGAACTAATCAAGGAAAATGGTTTTCACTTTTGGAAAAAACACATTCAAAAGTAGGGAAAATGTTTTTTACTTCAAAACTATGAAAAACATTTTCTAAATTTTTTCCACCTCACTTTCTTTCATTAAACACTTTTTCATTTTATTTTTTTGTTTTTCTTTTAAAAATATTAAGGTTTTTATTTTATTTTGTTTTTTCTTTCTTTCTTTATTCTTCTTCCAAGACTGGTCACCAACCATGGCAATGGCTGATGATCACCCATTGATGAGCTTTGACCTCACCATAGGCCTTAAGCTCACTAGATTTTGAGAGGTCAAGCCTTGCAAGCTTGTGGTGAGTTGATTTGGCAAAGTTGAGCTACCCAAGGCTGGTAAGCTTGGGCCTCGTGGGGATTTGAGCATGGGTGGGGCTCGAGGTTGCCAAGGTCGCCTAACGTGATGCTCAACCTTGCTGGAATATAGTGAGCTTGAGCCTCATTGGCCCATGGCGAGGGTTGGAACTTGCCAAAGGCTAGTTGCTACCCTTTGTTCTTGTAGCTAGCGATCGACCAAGATCAAGAAAGAAAAAAGGAAAAAGGAAAAAAATTTTAAACTTACAAATATATTTTTAAAAAATAAAATGATAAAAAATTTATTGAAAATGAGTGTTTGGGTAAAAATATTTTTCTTACCAAACAAAAAAATGTTTATAGTTTCATTTTTAAATTTCACCAAAATATAAAAAAAATATTGTTATTTTTATGGAAAATGACTTTCTAAAAATAATTTATGAAAATGTCATATTTTTTGAAAACAAACGAATCTAAGATTATTCATGAAATAATATAAAAACATCATCTAAGGAATAGATGAGACAGTAAGGACGATTCCATGCATATCATATTTTCGGTACCAGACTCGATTAAACGAAATGGCAATGAGGTTATTTATAAATCAATTTGAAAGCACCGTCATCCAAGTACTAGACGAGAGAGAGAGAGAGAGGGAAACGGAGTGGGTGGTGACGGCCGATACCGACTGACAATACTTGACGGCGATGGGATCGACCGCGAATCATTCACATGCTCTTGTTTGGTCTGTTGTTGCTCTAGAGAGAGAAAAAGAGACAGGGCGAGTCGTACCGAGGGAGCCACAACCCAAGAAAGGAAAAATGGACCACGTCAATCAATTTGAGGCCTGAAGCAACGGAGTTCTCAAAGGTCGAGGTCACTTCAGCTGCATTTGGGAATCATTTTCCCAAAGAGCCTTTGGGCAAATGGCAAAATGGTTGGCCAAAATCCTTTTAGAAAGATTTTGAAAGATGAGCGCACTTTCGAAAATTCTTCAAAAGTCCTTAATCCAATAAAAGTTTTACTCAAGTTTGAGCTTAAAGTATTTTTTAGAATGCTAATGCATTTTTTTCTTCTAATTGTGCCTTCATTGAGCTTACAAAATTCCAACTTTATACTTTGACAAAAAGGTTTTTATCTGACCGTTGGCGAGACAAATCTGACACCATTATATTATCGGTTGTTGAGTTTCAATTTTTTTATTTTATTTGAGAAATATAGACAAACTTCTCTACAAATGTAGTTTTTCTTGGATAACTTTTAAACAAAATATTGCTTTATGATGCACTTTTTTATTACATTTGACCAAACACTATTTTCCTTCTAACACCCCCTCTAAAAAAAAGTTGGACAATCGTACATCATCCGGGTAAGGAACAGAGGCATATATGTTTGGATCATTTAGTTCAATTCCTTTTCGTAAGTTTGCTTGCAATTTCTTAGTTATAATTAATTTCTTTTGATTTTAAAATTACCATAAGCAGATGATTATAATGACTTTCAAAACATTATAAGGCATATTGACAAATTTTTGAAACATCAAGAGATAATTGGTAGCTTTGTAATTCTCACTTTGGAAGGACGATTTCGCCCTCAAGTTCTTGCTATGACAGGTCACGTGACATCACGTGATTGATTTTAAAGAGGTAATGTGGTCGGAGTCAATATTGAGAGCACGTTGTGATTGAGTTGAAAACGTTAAGGAGCTTTAAGTCAAAATTTAGATATTGGGAGGCAAGTTTCAACCATCCTATAAACTTGAGGGCAAATATTAATTTTCCTTTTCCATTTGGTAAAAGTCTTATGGCCCTCTTCAAGAAAAAAAGCAATTTGCACCCCAAGTTACATTGATCAAATCAATCGCAACTGTTGATTACATTAATTCATCAATTCTACATTCGATCCACAGCTGCAAATTTGAGCAAGAATTTCCCTCTTCTATGTGCTATTTTAAGGTAGTTCCCATTGACTCGTGATCTCACCCTCAATAAGTCGCTATATATATTTCAATGAAGCAAACAGGACGATGCATGATGGCCCAGTTCGCCAGCTTGAAGATTGGAATAAATGGAGTTGGTGGATCAAAGTGGCTTCGCATGCAATAACACCTTTTGTACACATCATTAATGCGAACGACCGTTAACTGGTTTGCGTGGTTTGGCTGGTCCTGGGCACATTTTGTTTGAAATGTCAACCATTTTTGCTGGAGATGGGGCTGAAAGTATGCTGACTCAATGTCGCGATTAGGATGATCACAATCAAGCTCTATGTTGCATGAATTATATGTTAATCTGACTTAGAATTAGGGGGAAAAATGGAATCTTGTTTCGTACTACTATAATAGTTAATCATCAGGATAAGGAATGAGACAGTAAGTCTGGCAATTGGACTTATCCAGAGCAGGTACATTGTACCCTCTCTTCATTCGCGCTCATCAGACAGAAATAAAGTCAACGATTCCCTACATCATCATCATCATCATCATCATCATCTTCTTCTTCTTCTTTATTTTTGTATTAATGAATGAAAGTTGATTATCACCTACCTCCTATCGTCCAATGATGATCACCTGCCTGAGTTTTTTAATTTTTTCCGAATACCTGACGGAGTTGGGGAGGTCAAAGGTGCAAGGAAAATAAATGGCTTGCTGCAGACACGGTGCAGTGATTCTGGGATTCTGTCCTCCGCATTGTTGGGATGTAATTTATATGGCACGAGAGTCTTGCTTCCTGATGAGGGAGTGGGGGTTCAGGCCTGCCTTAGCGGGGTCACAGGGACAGCGCTTTTAAGTCGCCAAAGGACCTATTAATAGTTCGGGCTTTAGCTCATGAATAGTTACTTGATATATATAATCTTTTTCTCTTATAATTGAGAATGTAATAAAGAAATGCGATATGCTAATTATGGTTGAATCTTTTACTAGATGTAATATAAATTGAGATAAAACATTATGTCATAAATTCTCTTTTTCACTTTTATTCTTGATTTTCTTTTGATTATAAGTTGAATCGTATCACACATTACATGAAGAAGGCCAAAAAGTGAAGCAGCAAGCCAAGAATTCATACATTCTTGACGAATCAGTAGCAATACTTCCTTTAAAAAAAACTGCACAGTATGCAGGCCATGACATGTACGAGCCTGTTACAACTGTGCATTCAATGCGTACAAGTTGCAACTCACAATCCCATGAAGTCCATAAATTCCCTGATGTTGGCGGCATTGGTCTGGTCCCAATAACCTTAGAAATATAACGAGGCGAAGCCCCTATAAGGAACCTAGGACGAGTTATGCAGCCTTACGACGACATGCATCCGCGTCTACGATTCATCAAGTGCTCGGGCATAGTGGCTGGTTACATATGAAACTAACTATATAAACATGACGATGCGGATCCTAAGCACTAGATCAATCAGATCAATCTCCCCCAATCAAGGCTATGAATATAAAGATAATCTCTTTATGATTAAGAACCGAATCCTGCGCACTGTAGTATCTCTACCTCTATCAACAAGATAACAAGGTTTCTACAAATTTGGCTTTCCCTCATATCTAAGACGAGGGCCATCGCCCTTGCTCAATCGGGCCAAGGGTCCCCAGTTGGGGAAGGGTCGAGGATCCCTGCCGAAGCTAGGGGAAGGTAGTGACCCTCGCCTCAGATCAAAGCGAGGACTTATAAGCCCTCATCGGTGGTCGGTCAGGGTCGTTGGCCCTTTGCCAAGGCCCTAATGACCCTGGCAGACCCTCTCTCTACTGTTGCCAGCTCTTCCCGATGATGGTGAGGAGGCACTAGCCAAGGTTGAGCCCTCGCCATTCTACAAACCCATCTTCCCTTTTTTTTTTCTTAAAATAAATAAATTTAGTTTTAAATTTAATTTAATTAATATTTATATTAAAATTCAAATAAAATGCAAAACAACGTCGTTTTACAACTCTCCAATGAGCTACATAGGTGAGTTATACTATTAAAAAATTGCAAAGTAGGTTTCTAGCTAGAGTTGCTGGAGTTGGCACTCAAATGTCCAATTTTTCAAAAAAAGTGGCATTTATGTGTACCTTTCGTAATTTTTAGCACTTAAATGTTTTCCGTGTCAAGTTTTGGCGCTCATGTTATACTTCTACCACAGAACTTAATTGGTCCATAAAGATAGTAATATTTGAAAATTTTAGCACAACATTTATAAGCTTGGAGAATTGATAGTAATATTTGAAAACTTTCGGACTTACTTGCATTTAAATACCAATTTTAGTATTTCTTATTCCGCTCACCCCCAATAAAACAATGGTGAATGATGCACGACCATCGGGCTCTATCAATCAACTCTCAAGTTCAACTCGAAACTCATCAATTGATCTAGCTTAAACCTTTTTCCGACATGAAGAGACCAATTTCCGACACAACTTGATTCAATGGGACTTAGATTGAAGATGTCAAATGCTACAAAAGAATTGTTGATTTCATAGTTGCCAATTGACTATTTAAATGTCAATTTACATGTCCACTGTCGATTCCGAGACTATTAATTGACTACCTAGAAACTAGAGGCAATTTTGGATGATTTCCTTTATTGTTTGTCAATCTTTCAAAATGTCTATTGGTCTGCCAGGGTGATGTAGAATTTAAAATTTATGTTTCATTACTTTGCATTTGGTCAAATATACTTAGATCCCGTTTGGTTTGGCTTTGGGACTCTAAAGTCCTTTGGCCAAATACAAACGCGTTTGGTTTGATTTTTTGGGCAACTTTGGCAAAATGCAATTGCATCTCCAAATGACTCAAGGGCCCTTAGTCCAAAGTAGGTCTAGAGATCCTTTGGGAACTTCCATTTTGGAAATGCAAGTTCTAGTTATTGTTCATCTTCTCCGAAGGAGAAGCCGATTGGAGGTTGACGGGGTTGCGCACACCAACGACGCACTGGCGATCGCTGCTTGAGGGTCGCCCGACCCTAGTGACCGTCGTCGGACCTCAGGCGACGCCTGGGTCGTGCAACCCAGGCGACTGATGGCCTGAATCACGTGACCAAGGTGGCTGCCTGAGGTCGCGCAACCTCAGGTGGCCGTCGCTTGGGGTCGCTCGACCCTAACAACCGTCCGGGGGCCAGATTTGGCCATCCGGCCGCCAGATCCGGCGATCTGGCCACCAAATCCGACGGTCCAATGGCCGAACTTTAAAAAAAAAAAATAATATATATATATTTATTGTATTTTTAATTTAATAAGTCATTTACAAATGCAAATTTTACCAAATGGAATTTTAGTCAAAGTTGTTTCTCAATGCAAATTTTACCAAACGTTATTTGTATTTCGGAAAATCCCCTTCACCTAAAGGTATTTATTTGCAAACCCCAAAAGCTGAACCAAATGGGCCCTTAGTCCTATAAGCTTATGAGTCTCAAGTGTGTTGTAGGTTTTAAGAGTCAAAATTCAAGTTTTTATGTTTTTTAAATGCATTTTCTGGTTCTTATAACTTTTTTTTTTCTAGTTCTCATGTCTTTATTTGTTAGGTAGTTTGAATGTCTTTAATCTTAATTCTATTTTTTATGTATGAGTTTCTCTATTAAAAAAAATGTGAATTCTTAAATGTAAAAGACAAGACTTGAATATTGAAAATATATGAGATTTTTCTTGGTGTGAGCAAATATCTATTTTGATTCTTTATTCCTAGAAGGTGGATTCTTCCTTAGTACCAAACCAAGAAGCTGCTACTAAGAAGCTTTTTATCCTTGGCTGGTAGTTATCCTTTAAGTCTTGGGTGAGCTTCTTATTTCCATTTCTTTATACTAAAAAGTGAATTATTCTTTGGTGGTTAGCCAAGAAGCCATTTACCCTCCACTAGTGATTTGTTCTTTAGGTCGTGATGGTGAACTTCTCCTATATCAAAGTCTTTTATATTTGGTGGGTAGTCTATCCTTTAAGTTAATGGTGAACTTTGTCAACCTCATCCTTTATCCTTAACTAATGATGTGTCCTTTAAGCATTGATGATAATCATAATCTATCATTCATCTATTCTTTATCATCTCATTATCACTCAAAACACACTTGATCATCCGGCGCCCGCATTAGTGAATAAAACTTCTCAAAATTGTCTGCGGAGCATCTCTCCAGGGGTAGTCACTGCATTGGTGGGTTCGAGTGGAGCTGGTGAGACTACTTCAATGGATGGTCTCGCTGGAAGGGGAGCAGACGGATGTATTTAAGGTGAATTGAGGATATCAGGTCAGCCAAAAGGGCAGCATAATTTTGCTAGAGTTTCTGGTATATAGAACACGGTTGGGAAATTCTTCAGGATCGACTGTTCCAAATGGTGCGGAGACTTTCTTCAACTCGGGCGTCTTGGATCCCAAGCTAAATCAAACCCATATTGTCTTGATCCCCAAAGTCAAAAATCCTGAGACAATAAGTCAGTATAGACCCATTAGTCTTTGCAACTTCAGTTACAAAATCATCTCAAAACTACCGGCAAATAGATTGAAGCTTTGATATAATCGCACCTGAGCAAAGCGCATTCGTCAAGGGGCGACAGATCCAGGATAACATCCTGATCGTGCAGGAAGTACTACACCAGCTGCGGATCACCAAACGACAAAAAAAACATAAGGCAGTACTCAAACTAGATATGCAAAAAGCATATGATCGAATTGAATGGGATTTTGTTCGGGATTGCATGCTGAAAATGGGTTTTTCTGACAAATGGGTGACTCTCATAATGCAATGCCTCACTACTGTGACCTTCAGTGTAAAGCTCAATGGAGAAACTACCTCGTTTTTCAGTCCATCCAGAGGCCTAAGGCAAGGAGATCCCCTGTCGCCTTATTTGTTTATCCTGATCACAAATGTATTAACATGGTTAATGACAAAGGCAGTTGAGGAAGGCAGCATACAAGGCATACAGCTTAACAGGTATTGCCCAAAGCTCTCTCACCTTATGTTCGCAGATGATGTTATTTTCTTCTTGGATGGCACCCTCAAGGAATGTCAGAATCTGTCATTAACACTTAATCAGTACTGCTATGCAACGGGACAAGCGGTAAACCTAAACAAGTCAGGGGTTTCGTTTAGTAAGAACTGTCCCTTACCACTGAAAAGAAACTTGGCTCAAGAGCTGAGAGTGCCTGTGGTTGACAAGACTGGAAAATATTTAGGCATCCCTACAGAGTGGGGACAATCCAAGAAAGAATTATTCGCTTGGATATTAACCCGAGTAAATTTCAAGTTGGAGGGATGGAAGGAGAAATTACTCACCAAAGCAGGTAAGGAAGTCCTGATCAAGAGTGTGGTGCAGGCTATACCGACATACGCCATGTCGATCTTCAAAGTGCCAGTCTCCATCTGCAGAGCAATAGAAAAGCGAATAGCTTCTTTCTGGTGGCAAAAAGGAGATACAAAATAGGGAATCCATTGGAAGAATTGGGCTGCTATGAAGAACAGAAAGGACGAAGGAGGGATGGGGTTCAAAGACTTCATTACCTTCAACAGTGCGTTGCTGGGTAAACAAGTTTGGCGGCTGCACACATCCCAGGACGCACTATGGACTAAAGTTCTGAAGAGTATATATTTCCCCCATGGCGACATCTGGAATGCACAGCAGGGCCGGCGTCCATCTTGGGGCTGGAAAAGCATGTTGGTGGGGCGAGATTCTATCAAACCAGATATCAAATGGTTAGTTGGGGATGGCAAACTAATTAACATCAGAGAGGATAAATGGTTAACACAGGACCTAAATGGACAACCAGCACAACAATCAGAACCAGACACGGTGGAAGGTTTGATAAATGAAGACTCTCGGACATGGAAACACAATCTTATTCATCAGTATTTTGAGGAGAGAATAGCGAACGAGATCCTCGCTATCCCTTTGAGTTCAGAGTCAAAACTAGACAGCAGAATTTGGACAGGTAACAGAACAGGGGTTTATACGGTTAAAAGTGGCTATAACAAAACACAGGCAATGAAAACCAAACAAGATTTCCAGAAAGCATCTTGTTCTTACCAGCCCCCACGATCTTTATGGACACAGATATGGAGCCTTTCCGTTCCGCCGAAACTTCGGACCTTCCTGTGGAGTATTTGCCAAAACGCCGTCCCTACCAGCGAAAATCTCTATAAAAAAAAGATCCGTCCAGACCCTCTCTGTCAGCTGTGTCGCACAGAAATTGAAACTACTGAGCATATATTCCTATTTTGTAGATGGACAAAAGAGATAATCTACAGGGAACAAACATGACGAAACAAATCGAGCGAATCGACCAATGGCTTTCGGCCTTCGAACAAAGAAGAGAATTACGAGAAAGAGGTCATCGCATGGGTGCTATGGCAGATCGGAAAGCGCGCAACGCACGGATTATCACTCAAAACAAAATCAAGCTAACGAGAGGAACGAAAACACGAAACCTCAACCGAACCACATCCGGCGAAACCCCGCATTAACGTGGATGCCTCATGGGTATAAAACGCAAGAAATAGAGAGGGGATTCTCTTTGCTGCGGAAAGGGTTTGTCCGCGGAACAAGCGAAGCCGAAGCACCTGTTATGATGGTCTTCGCTTTATCTCCAACCGGCCGTCCAATCACGTGCAAGTGCTTCAAAGTCAAGATCTTCGGTATGTGAAAGCGATCAGCGATGGTTGACATTGGTGGGACACACCATTCTAAGAAGCTTAATCAAAAGTTGGAGCTGTGGTGCAGCAGACTACTTCACATGGATGAATAGTCTTTGGAATATTTTAGTTTTGCGCCCGCATTAGTGTCAAAATTTTGCGGAGCAAGGTAGTCACTGCATTGGTGGGTTTGGAGCTGGTGAGACTACTTCAATGGATGGTCTCGCTGGAAGGGGAGCAGACGGATGTATTTAAGGTGAATTGAGGATATCAGGTCAGCCAAAAGGGCAGCATAATTTTGCTAGAGTTTCTGGTATATAGAACAGCACATTTGCCTCAAGTGACAGTTGACGAGTCTCTCCGGTTTTCTTCCAGCCTCTGCCTCCCAAAAGAAGTCAGCAAAGGGGAAAAAAAAACCAAGCGAATGTTCAGAGATCTAGTTTATGCATTTATAAACTATGGTTGGATCAGTTTACCTCTGCATCGACGGAGGTTGTGAAATTGGTTCGGCCTGATATGCTTAGGCATGCTCTGTTTGGTCCACCCGGTAGCTCAGATTTATCAACGGAACGAAGGGAACAGTTAGCCATCGCAGTTGAGCTAGTTGCTAATCCTTCTTTTATCTTTATGGATGAACCTACCTCCGGTCTTGATGGTCAAGCAACAGCTATTGTGATGAGAACTGCTTTAACGCTGCTGACACTGGAAGAATTTGTACTGTTCACCAGCCGAGTATTGACATATTTGAAGCATTTGATGAGGCAAGATAGATGAACAACTACTTGGCCTATTCAATACCATCTTAATAAGCCACACCTTTACATTGGCTTCCTTTTTTTAATTTCCCTACAGTTGCGTGTGTATAATATATGGAGGCAAGCCTGGAACCAATTCACGGATCCCGACAGACTATTTTCAGGTAAAAATTTCTGTCCTGCTATAGTTCATTGGTTCTACGTTTTTCCTCTGGAAAAATCTGTACATTGAAGTATGAACCCCATAATTCCGCCCCTTAATTTCGCTACGAGGTTTAAGGGGGCTTTCATAGCCCAAAACAATTCTTAAATCTTCTGCTGCGGGGACTTATGGCAACCGCAGTTTTTAAATGTATAAACTTAATCTCTGAAAATAGGTTCTTTTTTCCTTTGACGACGTCATTATGGAGGTGGAGACTGGAAGAAACCAGAGAGAATCCTCGACTGTCACTTGGGGCGAATGTATTTCATTCTGTTGTACATTCCCAGAAACTCTAGCAGAAGTATGCTGCTCTTTTGGTTGACCTGATATCCTGATTCACCTTCAATATACCCGCATGTTTTCCTTCCAGCGAGAACATCCATTAAAGGAGTCCTACCAGCTCCACTCGAACCAGCCAATGCAGTGACTCCTCCTGGAGAGACTGCTCCACTAAATTTCGACAAAAGCTGTAGTTTACTTTCTGGTATAACTTGTTAACTCATACTCTGTATATTTTCAGTGATATGTTTTATGGCATTTCATTTTATCATGTAGAAACTGGACACAAGTTAAAGCATTCGCCCTATGCACTGTTATGATAGCTGTAAAAGGAAAAGGAATATCCTCATTAAGCAGATACTAGCTAGATCTAGAGAGTACCCAGAATTTACCTAGCTTACGAGCAAGTTGCTCCTGAATTTACATAGATGGTGGCGGAAAGATTATCCAACTCACGAATAAGGTAAGCCACAGCTAAAGCCACAATATTGTTGAAGAGCAGTGCATAAAGCGATGAAATATCAACTCCAAATCCAATACCAATGACCACTAGCTGGTAATCTATGTGAAACTGAAGTACGTTGTGTATAGTTTTCAATGGCAGATTTCTGTAGAGTAACGGTTGCCATGAGGATTTTAGCATCGGGCAAAGAACTTGTATACAGCAGCCTCAAGTAATCCAATGACATTCTATTTGCTTCATGCCATCCAAGGCACGCTTTTCTTGCAAAAGAAGGAGCAAACTTACGCTTCGGGACAACACATCCACCCAGAAAGAATATAACTAGCAAGCCAGCAGATCCAACTGCATCTCGATGACCAAGTCTCGAGCTACTGAGTCATTGCGCGGAAGACACCCAATGCCATTTGGTGCGCTGCAAAGAGCAATAAGCTTAAACTTGAACAACCAGAAACTATGAAAGAAGCTGCGAGAGCATTAGGAGAACCTACTTGAAGGACGTTAAGTGGAAAAACGCCTCCATCGCAAGGAGCCACACAGCGGGATTGGTAATGGAATAAGGTACAATGTAGAATCGGTAGCTCATGCTCGGACAGTTCGGTAACCATCCATGTTTATTAGTTCACATCACCGTGCGCCGGCCCAATCCATACCAACACGTGGCTGTTGGGTCCCACCTTTCCCTCCTTCAAACTTTTGCATCCTCTCTCTCTTTATTAATTGCTGGTCTTCTTCTCCCTCCAAGAGCCCTGCCGGTTGCATCCCGATCTCATGTCCGCCGCCTCCGGCACATTGCCTCGAGCCCCACTCCTCTCTTTCAAAAATCTCTCTCCCCTCTCTCTCCCAAGAGCCACGGTTGCATCCCGATCTCTGTTTCTGCCTCTGTCTTTGTCTCTCTCGCTCCTAAGAACCCTGCCGGTCACATCTGCTGGATCCCGAGCTCTGATCCGCCTCCGCCGTGGCATTTTGGGTTTACCACATAGAACTATGGGGAGTGTTCTCCTTCCTGTGTTCTCATTCTCTCGCCGGAAGAAGATGAGACGAAGTCCAGGGTGAATTGGGAAACACATGGACTTGGGAACTTTCATTTGTATCTGCTGTTTTGTCTCGTTTTGGAAGATAAACAATGTGCCATCTCTTCCATTTGGGTTCACGAGGGCGGTGTCTCTAACCTACCTATGTGTTGGGTGTGCCGGTGTGTAACTGGTGGGTTGTACAATGCCTGTTTTTAAATCAGGCATTATCGCTGTTGTACTCGCATTCGTTTTGCTTTGCTTCATGCTCTGTTTTTGTGTCTTGAACAAGTAAAGCTTCTCGCTTGGTCCCGGTTTAGTTGATATTGTAAGAATGCCTCATTAACAGTCGTGACGCTCAGGTCCGTCTGCATATTTTCACTCGTAGAGTCGAGACTCGAGATGTGCTGCACAGCTTCCTCCGTGTGTCTGGCACTGCTTAGCGTGTGGCTATAGTTTCGCCCGTCATGAGCTTTCGGTCATCTGACTTCAATGCTGTGGATCGGTTTTTCATTTGTATAAATTATATAAGAATCGACTTGTTATCAATACATTCAGCCATTGTTTCGTCCGTGTATCTAGAACTGCTTACTATCCGGACTCAATAGATTCGTGATCAATAGCAAAGTCTCTCATGCTTTGAATTAGGACATATATTCCAGTTTTATTGACCGCATGACGGATTGGTGAAGGACAATCCTTGTCAACCGTGGCAAGGCTGCAAAGACCAAAGGGACTTGCTTCAAGTAACGGAAGATATCCTCCAGGAACCTAATGAGTTGTCGTGAAGAAAGAAATGGGGCCATAAATTGAATCCTGACGAAGATATGACCCAACATGGAGAGAAACAGAGGTGATCCAGACTACATAAAATGCTCGAGCAATTGATGAACAAATTGCAATGTCGATACACTACCAACAATTTGGACCGGAGTAAGTCTTTAAACTATTTCATCAAAACTTTGGGACATCAAACTTCGAGGGTATTCCAACCTAAGTGGAGAAGACAAAAGTTCACCCAGGAACTTGGGGCCTTGGGATGAAGGTAGACAACCTATCACTTTTTCGGAAGGGAAAATGTTACAAATGGTCTCTATACTATTACTTAACGTGCAATTTGGTCCATGAACTTTCGATCGGCTCGATTTAGTCCCTGAACTATTGATAAATGTCCGATTTGATCCCTAAACTTTCAATTGGCTCAATTTGGTCCATAAACTATTAATAAATGTCCAATTTAGTCATTCATTACTTTTTTTTTTTGCTTCTTCTCTCTTTCCGTTGCCGGACGCCGGCTTCCCTCGCCACGAGCCGGCAGAGGGAAGAGAGAAGAAGCAAAAAAAAAAAGTAACAAAGGATTAAATCGGACATCTATTAATAGTTCATGGATCAAATTGAGCCGATTGAAAGTTCAGAGATCAAATCGGACATTTATTAATAGTTCAGGGATCAAATCGAGCCGATTGAAAGTTCATGGACCAAATTACACATTAAGTAATAGTTTATTGATCATTTATGACATTTTCCCTTTTTGGAAGTGACTACTACCTGGTAGGAATAGTATCCTTCCACGCCTAAGGTAACAAAGTGGAACTAGCAAGGATTCTTATTGGGTTGACTAGTGCTTTGCATAGTGTTTTTCAACTAACTTATCAATCTAGTACCGTTGACTCTAGAAAGGTGGCTTGAGATTTTACGAGGTCCAAGAGGTTGCCAACAGAGCAAAAGAAGATTAACAGGGACCATGAAAAGCAGCCGCATGAACAAGTGAGATCAAACCGTCCCAAGTCGACCTTCGGCGAAAAATCAATGTGAGCCCTGTAAAATGGGTCAAGGTCTTTCTCAGTTTTCTTTTGGCTTTTCAGTTATAACTAATTTATTGATTTTAAAATCTGCTATCAGGAGAAAATTACAACGAATTTCAAAAGATTAGCGGGGAAAATCGGAACAATTTCGAAATATCAATAGCTAATTTGGTAATTATGTAACCAATCTAGAGGGAAATATGTATTTCTCCCGGTGGAAGGACGATTTTGCTTTCAAGTTCTTCCCGGTGGTGCGTCACGTGATCGATTCTCAAGGGATGATGTGGCCGGAATCAACAATGGAGGCGCATTGAAATCAAGTTGAAAACATCGGGGGCCCTTATGCCAAAATTGAGAAATTGGAAAGGGGGGGGGGGGGGGGGGGGGGAAGTTGCAAAGATCCTAAAACCTGGGAGCAAATAGCAATTTTCTTTTTCCTTTTATTAAAAGTCGTCTTGCCTGCTTCTAGAAAAACATGTAGCTAGACCCAAATTTACATAGATCTAATCAATCACCGCACTTGATTAAGTGAATATCATATTCGATCCATGGATGCAAATCCAAACAAGGATTTTTCTCTTCTATGCACTATCTTTAGGCGGTTCCAATCGACCCGTGGTCTCGACCTCAATCTACTTAGAAAATTCGGATGCCTACATGACACTGGTCCGTCCATAGATAATTAAGATTGAGTAAAGCAACTAATCTACCTGGACAATTCAAAACGTATCGACTCTAACTTTGTATGGAATTGAGCAGTGCCTAGTCATCTCCCATCGTTATCTTTCATATTGATTGTACATTCAATACCGGCTCCCAACAACGAAAAGACATCCGCTTGTGTCTCTAGATTAGACGCCAAAGATTTTCTTTTTATGCAGTGAACAACGTTCCAACAAACCAAAGCACAAGTAGCCAAAAGTTCATACATTCTTTGACGAAGCAGAAGCAATGCTTCCTCAAAGAATCGCAGAGTTTGAAGTAGGCCACGACATCTATAAGCCTGTTAAAACTGTGTATTTGATGAATACAGCTTAGAAGCATTCAAAGAGAATTATTTTCGAGATGTCCACGGAGTCGGTCTATCCCTATTAATCAAGAAATATAACAGGTCGAATCCACTGTAAGGAACTTGGATGAGTTCCAAGTTACACAGCATTGCAATGGCATGCATCTGCATCTACAATGAAATAAACGACAAATCAATTCTCGCAATGTATGAAACTTACCACCTTAACAGGATGACATGGATTCAGAGAGGTGGATCAGTTGGATCAATCAATCCCCATCAAGGCAATGAATATGAAGATAATCTTCTTAATATTAGGAAACCCGCGCTCCATATCGTCTCTGCCTCTGTTGATAAGAAAGCAAGGCTTCTATAAACTCAGCTTTCCCGAAATCAGGCCACAGTGCCGGCACAAAGAAAAGTTCAGCGTAGGCTAACTGCCACAACATAAAGTTGCTGAGCCTAAGTTCACCACTCGTGCGAATCAGTAAATCTGGGCAGGGATATTCGCTGCAGCTTGTCTCTAGCTCCCGTTCTATTAGTCCCTCGCTGATGTCCTCCAACTCAAGATGACCATCTTTTACCTTGTGAGCAATGGTTTTGTATGCTTGTACTATATCATGCTTCCCGCTGTAGCTCACTGCCACAATAAGTTGGAGTCTGGAGTTGTTTTTAGTCATCTCCTCTGCATCCACAAACACTTTTTGCAATGACTTGGGAAGCTTCAAGGAATCTCCAATCAAGCATATTTTAACTCCTTCCCTGTAACAAGAAGCTGAACTTAGTTGAAGCTCTGGTCCTATTCCATAACTTGGTAATAAGGAAAGGAAGTAATAAACTAGTATAAGCTCTGTTAAGAAAAAAGAGTTGGCACTGCACCAGGCCAACATTATAGGACTGGCAGTGCGAAAGTATCAAATTTATGGATGCTTGCCATCCAAAGCTTCTATGTACACATATTTAACTTAAGCAGTGAAAATTGGCTAGCGATTAGAGAAAGAGAATCTTCAGTTACTTAGCACAGCAATCATAAACCCAAAGTTGAGTCCCTTCTGAGGAAGCTCCAGAAATGTATAATGCAGATTGATGTGTTCCTTTTCAGTTGAATTCAAACATGAGCTTTTGGTATCAACAGTTATAGATGCGCTGCATGCAAGCATGTCTGCAGGTGTTAAATCACCTTCCATGCATCAATCGCCAAATTGATTATGTCTGCAATTATATGACATTGCAGAAACTTCTATCAAACTTTCAGTAGCAAAAGTAATCAAGCAGAATTAATTAGAAAACTGCTCCATCAAATTGTTGGATAAGAACCATGGAGCCATAAACCCTTTTTTAATTCTCAACAAAGTCATATACCTTTCCAAAACTTTCTTCTACAAAATTTAAAGGGTTAGACCTGAAAAATAATTTTATTGATCTCAATCCAATCTGAGTGAGAGAGAAGCTCAAGCTCAACACCACGATAGACATACCTAAATCTTAACATGTCAGATACTGTCAACAGCAATGACCAGTCAACCAGAAGTCACCAGTGTCTCACGAGCAGCTCTTAGTCCATAAATTTTCTGAATTTATAATAAACAATGAATATCTCTCGTCAAGCCAAAAAGCCTTCACAAGACCCCAAATGAATGGAATTACAGCATGAACTGATGAAACGAAAAGCAGCCTAAAAAACGCGGCATTTCCATTTTCCTATTCATTCCACGTAAGTCTCGTTATACTAGTTCAGAAAGAAACCCACATCGACAATCCTGCCTCAAACGCCAAGAGGATCACATAAACTTGTCACAAGTTCATGGATACCCATGCTCCCCACAACTCCAAAGTCCTGTGCATTTCGATCTATTAGGAACCTTTATCAACAACGAAAGGCCTTCACTTCCTAGCTTGTTATTTTCAGAAACAGCATCATCGAAAACTACGATCACTTTTCCTCTCATTTTGTCACAGCAAATAACGGCTGCGGTAGACCAAGTACATGATCACACGGAGAATCATAGCCATGAAGTGAGATGGGAGTTTTCGACCTCTAACCTCATGAAATTCTCCAGCTCCGTTTTAATCACCCTTTCGAACAATCCCATCAAAAGTTGAACCTCAGTCTGCACCCAAAACAAGAGACTTGTCAAACAGAGAAACACCAATCACATCATAAAAATTTCGCACTGGCTTCACATTCCATCCCATGCTCATCGCCAGTCCCATTACTAGTCAAAACCACTGACCTTTGGCCGAACCCAGTTCTCGGACGAGAAGCCGAAGACGGTGAGGACTACGACCCCCCACTCGCAGCAGAGCTCGATGAGCTCCTTCAGCGACCTCACCCCGGCCACGTGTCCCGCCGCCGCCGGCAGCCCCCGCCTCCGGGCCCACCTGGCGTTTCCGTCCATTATCACCGCGACGTGCCTCGGCATCGCGTCCCGCTGGAGCCCCGCCGGCAGGCCGCCCGCGCCGCCCAGCTCCCACTCCCCTTCCCTGGGAGCGGCTTCCGCGGCGGCGGCGAAACTTCTGCCGAGCCTGGCGGAGGAGACGAAAGAGGAGTAGAGGCCTCGCGCTCGCGCTCCGGGGGGTGCATTGACCGAGAGCCTTCGCGCGAGGGTGTCGACGTGCTCCGACGGCGAAGGGACGCGAAGAGAATGCATTTACGGCGAGGGAAAGTTGGGATAGTTGGGATCTTTAGCTTGACGAATGGTGGGTGATGGTGTCCACGGGCGAAGACGTCCGTCTCGCCGCCGCAGAGTCCGTCGGAACGGCGGTTGAACAGAGCCGAGCAGGGGAGGTGGCGGGACTGGCTCTTGCTCGGTCTTGGATGAGTTCTCGAGGAGGGAGAAGGCCACGGCTCGTCCTCGTTTAAACAGCGGGGCGTGGTCGTTATGGGGAGAATTAGGCATGATCACGTGCCCTCAAAATTGACTTTTAGAGCACGATTAAAGTAAGCGGCAAAAAATTATATATTTTGCTTTCGATTTTTATACTTAATTATGACGATACCATAATTTTGGGGATTAAAATTTTAAGGATGGCATTTGGTGGTTCATCATTGATTAAGTGTATGGTGAACGTATTTTTCTTGAGACTCTTAGAAATCTGATATGAATTGTAACATAAGTTTTCTTGATTTATTGGTTTGTTTGTGGATACACAAATGTAATTGTTGAATTTGTATAATTCATCTTCTTGTAATTTAAAAGTGAAAAGCATATTTTGGACAAACAATGAGGGATGGTCATCAAAAGGTTTATAAATTGTTTTTGGATGTAATTGAAGGTAGGGAGGAAAGATTTCACTATAAACTAATGTATCTTTTGTTTTTTAAGTGGTCTCATCTTATAATAATCTAAACTTTATTCCTAAAAGGATCTCAAAGTATTTGAAATTGCACATTAAAAATTTCCTTACATTATATGCAAATTTTAAAATAAAAAAGTAAATTGATTTTGAGAAATTTTGCCACTTTCTCACCGTGTTTATTTTCAATCCAATTCACCGCCAACATGCCTCCTATGCCCCCCAAATCATGGCTATTGGCACGGAGTTAGCAAGGGCTTCTTCCTTGAGTCTTGTCAAGATTGTGTGCTTGACGAAAAAGCTTCGCAAGCAACATCGCCCTACGACTTCAAAAAAACTTGAAACCACTTAATATTCTAAAATTGTTACCTCTTCAATTCTCTTTTTAGATTATTATAGGTCCAGTATCGGTTTTCATTACTGGATGGAGTTTCGCATGTGCTTGTTGAGTGCTACACAATCCAATCTGTTTATGTGTCTTCCTTCCAATGAGGAATGCGTAATACACACACAGAGCAATAATGGACCTGATAAAAATTCATTTTTATTTGCCTAGTAACTAGAGTAGCGCGCAACACTCGATGCTTGTGCATTGAATAAAGGTGATAATAGGCTGGATCTAAGTTGGGTTGCGTTCGAAAGTCAAACTTTTTATATTGAAGAAGCTCTTCCATCACATACCAAGTTTACAAGTAAATATCTGAGCTAGGCCCAGAACAAAGTTGGACAAACAAGGCTTTTGATGCAAGGGCATCTTCCAAACCCCTATTTGCTTTATGGGCCTCTTCGAACTAGGCAGGTCAAGCAAGTTGCCCATCCGCCGGTCACCCCCAGTGGCAAAATAAAAGCGAAAAGCAATAATATCGATGGGTTAAGACTATTCGAGTTCAAATTTCATGCTTATATGATGTCCTTAGATAATATATATCATTATTGAATTTTCTTGTTTCTCCTAACTTAAATTTTAGTTTCTCTTGTGTGATTTTTCTAAAGGTGTTAATTTCTCAAATTGTATCTTTACATGATTATGATGAGATCGTTAAGAGTTATTCAAGAGTTTCGATTTTTATGGGTCGTGCAAAGAATCTCATAGGATATCACAGATATTAATGAAACAAACTGGATAGATTTATAAGTAAAAGGTTTTACCAAATTTTAAAACTAACCCACCCCGCGGTGGACGAGTTGGTTCGCGCTTTGACCCTCATCCGAGAGAGTAGAGGTTCAAAACTTCTTGTCCCCATTGCGCGACTTAAGTAGGGTGCCGTTGGAGGTGGGTCCTCACGCTAGTGTCCTCGGGTTTACGTCGCCGGCTACCGGCTGTACGGCAGTTCTCGGGCATAAAAAAAAAATTAAAACTAAAGTAGAGATTTTTTTTCCTTTTTTGGCCAAAAAAATGTAATTTCAAACGTGTTAAATAGGCATGTAAAATTAAAAGCAATACATAAAACACAAAAGCAATATCTATGAGAAAATATTTGGATTTCCTTATGATTATTTAAAATTTTCTTATTTATGCAAAATAATGAGATATGGAGAAGATAAGGAAAAGTCTATAAAAATAGAGTTATTTTACCTATTTTAGACAACAATTAATGCAATATCTATGAGAAAATATTTGGATTTCCTTCTTATTATTTGAATTTTCCTTATTTATGCAAAATAATGAGATATGGAGAAGATAAGGAAAAGAATGGCAAAAATCAGGAATTCAAGTCAAAAAGTAGTGGAAGATGGATATCAAATTAGGGAATCCTTCATTTTATTCCCTAATGTTATCTGCAAGTATTAAGAGATAGATATCAAATCAAAGATCTTCTGATTTATTCCCTAATTTTATGTGCAATTGCTTGGAGATAAGGATCTTGGATATATCCTACGAATATGAGAACATTGAGAGCCAAAGAGGGGAACTAAGATTTTGTTAGATCATTTTTCATTCTTCTTATAGTTTTTTTAAGTATTTTGAAAAGAAGACAAAAGTTGTGAGATAATTCTTGTTCTTTGATTCAAGATGCTAAGTTTAATTTATATCTTTATTTCTTCTTCTACTATGTTCTAATTTTGTTTTGTTAGGGTTACGATGTAGCCTAACCATGATGATATGAATTTCATGATTTTTATATTTTGCAATTAATTTCATTCATGTGAGTTATATATTATTGTGCATAATGCTTTTGAGTGACTGGCCACCACTTGAATGATCTGATGTGCATGTTTGAAACTGAGAAATGAGAATATGCAATTACTTATTATAATATATAACCATGAATTAAACATGGATAGAGATATACCGCGTTATTTGTGTAGCTTTTGGTGATAAGATGATCCAAAAGACTCATTGTAAATAGAGAATATTCATAATTTTTAATGCACTTATGTTTATTTTAATTCACATAGAGATATAATGGATTAATAAGCTGGGTAAGTTTACTACACCTAGAGATAGGATAGTAAATAGATTATGAAATTCCGCTATCACATGTTTGATATCGTTCTTGTATCCACAATAATCTGAAATTCATATCTAGTGGTTATTGTAAAATCGGATGCTCTAACATATTTATCTAATTGATTTACTGCATTTAGTCTCCAAATTTTATTTTTAATTTATTCTAAATTATTTTTTTGATATGTTAGATAAATTTTAAAATTAATCTATTTTAGTATTTAATTAGTTTATTAATCATCGATCTCCGTAGGACGATATTTTTTCTTATAATTATATTACTTGTTCGACGCGTTCACTTACGTTTAGAATTTTACGAACAAGTTTTTGGTGGCGTTGCCGAGGATCATTTGTTTAATACTGATTAATATTGATACCAAATATTCTAAGTTTAATCTAGCTTTTTTTTTTTTTCGTTTTATTTTTCAGAGTGTACATCAGTTTATGACACGTAGCCAACAAGGGAAACTTGCTGAGCTTGATCCAGAAATCGAGTGTACATTTAAAAGGCGATTGAGAGAACAAAGAAATCACGCTAAGAAGATGGCAGGTGGTGATAATGAAAATCCACGTAGACTTTTAAGAGATTATGCTGTGCTAATAGTTCAAGGCATCAGAAGACCTGAATTCAAGCAAACAACTTTGAGATCAAGCCGTCACTCATTCAGATGCTTCAACAATCAGTGCAATCCAATGGCCTACCAAGCGATGATCCAAAAGCTCACATAAATGCTTTTCTTGAAATCTGTGACACCATTAAATATAATGGAGTTACGGATGATCCTATTAGATTGAGATTATTTTCATTCTCTCTTAAAGACAAAGTTAAGAATTGACTTTCTTCTCTTCTTGTAGGATCAACATGGAATGATATGGCTCAGAAATTTCTTGGTAAGTTCTTTCCACTTGCAAAGTCCGCAAAGATGTGAAACGATATTACTAATTTTATGCAGATAGATAATGAATCATTATATGAAGCATGGGGAAGATTCAAAGAATTTCTTAGGAGATGCCCACATCATAGACTACCCGTATGGATGTAGGTACAAACTTTTTATAATGGTTCTAGTACAAATCTTCGTTCTATGATTGATGCAGCTGTAGGAGGAACTCTAAATAATAAAATACTAGAAGAAGCCTACAATCTATTAGAGAAGATGACGTCCAATAGTTATCAGTGGCCTACTAAGAGACTACCAATGTGAAAAGCTAGTGGAGTTCACGAAGTGGATGCTTTTGCTGCAATTGCTGCACAATTTAAAGCACTCAACAAAAAGCTAAATAATATGAGTGTTTCAATCATGAAAATTTAGAATTTGACATGTGATTTTTGTGGTAGAGGATATGTTAGAACATAATGTTAGGTATGTAATACTTTTAAATAATCTAGTGAAAATTCTAACTTTGTTGGGAATTTTAACAGGTTATAGAATAATCCTTACTCCAACATGTACAATCCATGATGGCGCAATCATCCAAATTTTTTATAGAATAATCAGAATGTGATGAGACCACCAAATTCAAACAATTAGAAGAGACAAAGTCAAATTTGGAAGATATAGTCACCAAACTTGCTAATACAACTCATGACTTCATCAAAAGCACGGATGTGAGATTTCAAAACCAAGAGTCTTCAATTAGAAATCTGAAGATGCAAGTGAGTCAATTAGCAAGCATGATGTTAGGGAGACAACAAGGTTTTTTGCCGAGTAACACAGAGAAAAATCCAATTGAAAACATAAATGCTATAACCTTGAGAAGTGGTAAACAAGTGGGAGAAGAAGATGTCAAACATGAGATTTTCAGAGATAAGGAAGATGTGATCAATAAACAATTAAAGGAGACAAGTAAGAGTAAACTTTTTCTAGATAATCCCAAGCCATATGTGCCGCCAATTCCATTCCCTCAGCAACTCCAGCAGCACAAAATAGATAAGCAATTTTCTAAATTTCTTGATGTATTTAAAAAATTGCACATTAACATTCCTTTTGCAAATGCCCTAACGCAAATGCCTAGTTATGCAAAAAATTTGAAGGAGATTTTGGCAAACAAAAGGAAACTGGAGGATTATGAAATTGTAAAGTTAAATGAGGAGTGTTCAGCCATCCTACAAAACAAATTATCGCCGAAATTAAAAGATCCAGGGAGTTTTGCTATTCCTTGCACTATTGAGGATTCTTACTTTGAAAAAGCGTTATGTGATTTAGGTGCAAGTATTAATCTAATGCCTTATTCAGTTTTCAAGAAATTAGGATTGGGCGAGGTAAAAATAACCACGGTATCACTTCAACTAGCTGATCAATGAATTAAATATCCAAGAGGTATTGTGGAAGATGTTTTGGTAAAAGTTGACAAATTTATCTTTCTTGTAGATTTCATAGTTCTTAACATAGAGAAAGATTTTGAGGTATCACTTATCTTAGGTCAACCTTTTCTAGCAATAGGAAAGCTCTTATTGATGTACATCAAGGGAAATTGATTCTTAGAGTTCAAGATGATATTGTTTCATTTAGTGTTTTTAAAGCAATGAAATATCCATCTGATGATAATTCTTATTTTAGAGTTGAGACAGTTGACAAGTTGGTGAATAAAGTTTTTCAGGAAAATATTTTTAAAGATCCACTTGAAGCATGCTTGATTCGACCAAGGGACAAAGATATTCAAAATGAGGAAATAAATGAGTACGCAAATTTCATGGAGGAATTCCACCATATTCAAGGGAAAAGGTAATTAAATTTGAGGAGTTGGGACAATATATTACAAAGCTTAAACCATCAATTGAAGAGCCTCAAATTCTTGAACTTAAACCCTTACCTTCTCATTTAAAATATGCTTATTTAGATGGAGTTTGTTCTTTACTAGTAATTATATCTTCTTCTTTGACAGATTTGATGGAGGAGAAACTGCTCAAAGGTATTAAGAGAGCATAATGGTGCAATTGGATGGAAAATAGCTGATATCAAGAGAACTAGTCCTTCAATTTGCATGCACAAAATTTTGATTGAAGAACAATATAAACCCATTATCCAACCTCAGAGGCGTTTGAACCCGAAGATGTAAGAAGTAGTGAAAGCTGAGGGAATTAAGGTACTTGATGTAGGTATCATATATCCTATCTCTGATAGTTTCTAGGTAAGTCATGTACAAGTTGTGCCAAAAAAAGGTGATATGACTATTCAGAAAAACGACAACAATGAATTGATTCCAACTAGAACAGTTATTGAGTGGTGTGTGTGTGTATGGATTATAGAAAATTGAATGATGCCACTAGAAAATATCACTTTTCCTTACCATTTATTGATAAGATATTAGAAAGACTTGCGGGGCATGAGTTTTATTACTTTCTTGATGGATATTCGGGGTATAATTGGATTCCTATTATACCAGAAGATCAAGAGAAAACTACTTTCACTTGTCCCTATGGTACTTTTGCTTTTTGAAAAATGTCATTTGGTTTTTGTAATGCACCAACTACTTTTCAGAGATGCATGATGGCTATTTTTTCTGATTTGATTGAAAAATATATTGAGATTTTCATGGATGATTTTTCCGTTTTTGGCTTATCATTTGATTCTTATTTAAATAATTTGGCTTTGGTCTTACAAATATGTGAGGAGACTAACCTTGTTTTGAAATGGGAGAAATGTCACTTTATGGTGCAAGAAGGAATAATGCTTGGGCATAAAATTTCTCGAAACGGAATAGAAGTCAATCGAGCCAAAGTGGAAGTCATTACAAAATTGCCTCCGCCAACATCTGTGAAACTTGTCAGAGGATTTTTGGGGCATGCATGATTTTAGAGGCGGTTTATAAAAGATTTTTCAAAAATTGCTAAACCTCTTTCTAATCTTTTGAAAAAAGATGCTCATTTTAATTTTTCTGTTGAATGCATGCAGGCTTTTAACACTTTAAAGGAGAAGTTAATGTCGGCATCAATTATAGCAGCACCAAATTGGAATTTACCTTTTGAACTGATGTGTGATGCTAGCGATTATGTAGTAGGAGCTGTTTTGGGACAAAGGAAGAATAAAGTTTTTCGAATCATACACTATGCAAGTCGAATCTTGTCAAGTGCACAATTGAATTATTCAACAATAGAAAAGGAATTTTTGGCTGTAGTTTTTGCTTTTGATAAATTATGTTCTTATTTAATTGTCTCAAAAGTTATAATTTATTTTGATCACTTTGCTTTTAAGTATCTGCTTGAAAAGAAAGAATCAAAACCCCGGTTGATCAGGTGGATTCTATTGCTGCAAGAATTTGATTTAGAAATCGAAGATAAGAAGAGGACTGAAAATCTAATTACAAACCACTTATCAAGAATTCCAAATTCAAAGGAAGAGGGAAGACCAATTTTGGAAGAGTTCCCTGATGAGAAATTTTTTTCCATTAAGTCCACAAAAATTCCCTGGTATGCAGACTTTGTAAATTATTTGGTAAGTAATGTTCTTTCTCCTGAATTATCATATCAATAGAAGAAAAAATTCTTTTTTGATGTTAAAAATTATTTTTGAGAAGAACCTTTTTTTGTTTAAAGTATGTGTAGACCAAGTCATAAGGAGATGTGTTCCAGACGAAGAGAATGCTAACATTCTATATCATTGTCATGATGGAGAGACAGGTGGCCATTTTGGTGCCACCAAAACTGCAACTAAGATTTTACAATCTGGATTTCATTGGCCCACACTTTTTAAATATGCATACTCCTATGTAGCTTCATATGATAGGTGTCAAAAAACTGAAAATATTTCAAGAAAAAATGAGGTGCCTTTAAACAACATTATTGTGTGTGAATTAATTGATATTTGGGGTATTGATTTCATGGGACCTTTTACACCTTCTTTTGAAAATTTATACATTTTAGTGGTTGTGGAGTATGTGTCTAAGTGGGTAGAAGCTCTAGCATTGTCAACAAATCAACAAATAATGCTAAGGTCGTAGTCAAATTCTTGAAGAAAAATATTTTTATTCGATTCAACACTCTTAAGGCAATCATAAGTGATAGGGGAGATATTTATACATCAAATAATTTGAAGTACTTTTGAATAAGTACGGAGTCACATATAAGATTGCAACCCTTTATCATTCTCAAACTAGTGGTCAAGTAGATGTTTCAAATAGGGAAATCAAAAGAATTTTAGAAAAAATAGTAAATGTCTCTAGGAAAGATTGGTCAATAAAATTTGATGATGCACTTTGGGCCTATAGAACAGCGTTCAAAACTCTAATTGATATGTCTCTTTTAGGCTAGTGTTTGGGAAGGCTTGCCACTTGCTAGTGGAATTATAGTATAAAGCATATTGGGCACTGAAATTTTTGAATTAAACATGCAATCTATAGGTGAAGAAAGATTATTGCAACTGAATGAATTAAAGGAATTTCGCAATGAGGCCTATGAAAATTTTAAGTTGTACAATGAGCATAAAAAAAGATGGCATGACAAGCACATATTTAGAAGAGAGTTCAAAATAGGTCAAAAAGTCTTACTTTATAATTCTTGTCTTAAACTTTTTCCAGGAAATTTGCGGTTTCGATGGTTTGATCCTTTTATAGTTACACATGTATTCTCATATGGAACGGCTGAAGTTGTGCATGACACTGAGGGTACATTCAAGGTGAATAGTCAACATTTGAAGCCATACTTTGAAGGTGGTTATAATAAGCAAAAGACCACCATTGAACTTCATCCTGTAGAATAGCGACACTTGAGATAATTTGGCCGAAAACTATAAAGCAAACGCTTCTTGGGAGGCAACCCAAGCATTTTAATCATGTTTTTTTTTTAAAATTTTATTGTTAAGTTTATGTTTTGCAAAAAAAAAAAAAAGATTAATTTTTCTTTGTTTTATCCAAGTTAATTTTTTAGGGATCACATTTCAAGAGTTTAATCAACAAGGTCATCTATGAATTTATCCTACAACCAGTGGAGTTTTCTTCTTCCTATTTCTATTTTTCGCATTGAGGACACTACTTCATTCAAATTTGGGGGGGAGACAAATTTTTTTTTTGAATAATTTTTTTGTTTATCATGATTGCATTCCTTGTTGTGAATTTTTGCAATTCTTAAGAAAATTTAAATTTGATTGAACTTGCAATTGATGTGTGAGTTCATTTTAATTATAATTATGTTGATCCACTTACTAAGTACTAAAAGTCCTTAATTTTTGAATCGTGTGTAAATCTAGAGAACATGAAGTATGTGATTTTCTTAAATTTCACCCAAATCTTAGAATTTGTTTGATTTTCTCTTGAGGCGAAATCCTAAGCTAAATCTAACCAAGAAAATGATTTAGGCAATTTTTGAATTGATTGAGCCTTTCAAGCTAACCCTGTTTATTTATCCCTAGTCACCCCGTTGAGCCTTAATTATTATCCAATTTTTCATTGGCACCCATATATGTTTAGCCTAGCTGTTATCAAATTATATCATTGTCCCATGCCCTATGAACACATTGATTTTTTTTTGGATAAAAAAATTATTTGAGCTTAATAGAAATTTGGAAGGAGGGATGGAGCAAAAAAAAAAGGTGATTGCTATGGTTGTTTGGGGTGTATTAAAAAAAATTGCTTTTATGATATCCTATCCAACTTTCAATTAAGTGTGCCATTTTGATACTTAATGGGTTGGAAATTTTCATGTTATATTAGGAGGAATTTTAGGAGAAACTCCACCATAAAGCAATTCGGAAAAAAAAAAAAAGAGAAAAAAAAGGAATGATGATATATGGTGGCAGCTGAGTGAAATTGAAAAATGACATTGGCTCTAATTAAATCCTAGAAATCAACGTGTTGATGGGTGATTTGAACTTAAAATTACCATTATCTCACATTTAGCCCAATTTTATATTATAAATCGAAAAATGTCCTATTGATTTTTTGTTGGATAATTAGCTTACATTAGTGGAGAGAGGAATGAAAAACGAACCTATGAAATTTAGTCATAATTATTGATAATTTTTTAGAGGTTACATGTCAATGTGAATTTATTTGGATTGCATATAATTCGAAAACGATAAGAACTCTCATTCATACACTTGGATCACATATTTAGAATTGGTCTTAACTTATAAATCAATTTCAATGTTTGGATGAAATTTGTGTTTTATTTTGAATTGTGAATTTGAGCAATTATGGAAAGATGTCATGGAGGAGGTTGTTAGCTTGAGTATGTGTTATGTCTTGATTTTGTTTGAGGACTAGCAAAATGTTAAGTTTGGAGGTTTGATAATTTTATAAAAATAGAGTTATTTTACCTATTTTAGGTAACAATTAATGCAATATCATGAGAAAATATTTGAATTTCCTTCTGATTATTTGAATTTTCCTTATTTATGTAGAATAATGAGATATGGTGATGATAAAAAAATGGTAAAAATTAGGAATTCAAATCAAAAAGCAGTGGAAGATGGATATCAAATTATGGAATCCTTAATTTTATTCCCTAATGTGATATACAAGTGTGGAGGGATAGATATCAAATCAAAGATCTTCTGATTTACTCCCCAATTTTATGCACAATTGCTCGGAGATAAGGATCTTGGATATATCTTATGAATATGGGAACATTGAGAGCCAAAGAGGGGACTAGGTTTTTGTTAGATCATTTTCATTTTTCTGAGAGTTTTTCAAGTATTTTGAAGAGAAGACAAAAGTTGTGACATAATTCTTGTTCTTTGATTCAAGATGCTGAGTTTAATTTATATTTTTATTTCTTCTTCTACTATGTTCTGATTTTCTTTTGTTAGGGCTACGATGTAGCCTAACTATGATGATATGAATTTCATGATTTTTATGTTTTGCAATTGATTTCATTCATGTGAGTTATATATTATTGTGCATAATTTTTTGAGTAACTAACCACCACTTGAATGATTGATGTACATGTTTGAGACTGATAAGTGATAATATACAATTGTTTATTATAATATATACCATGAATTAAATGTGGATAAAGATATACCACGTTATTTGTGTAGCTTTTTCGGTGATAAGGTGATCTAAAAACTCATTGTAAACTGGGAATATTTATAATTTTTAATACATTTATGTTTATTTTAATTCACATAGAGATAAAGTGGATTAATAAGCTAAGTAGGTTTGCTATATCTAGAAATAGGATAGTAAATATATTAGGAAATTCCACTATCATATATTTGATATCGTTCTTGTATCCACAACAATTTGAAATTCTTATCTAGTGGTTATGATGAAATCGGATGCTCTAACATATTTATTTGATTGATTTACTGCATTTAGTCTCCAAATTTTGTTTTTAATTTATTCTAAATTATATTTTGATCTGTTAAATAAATTTTAGAATTAATTTATTTTAGTATTTAATTAGTTTATTAATCATCGATCTCCGTGAGACGATACTTTTTCTTATCATTATATTATTTGTTCGACACGTTCACTTGCGTTTAGAATTTTACGAACAAATTCACGTGTCCCAGCAATGTAATAATCCCCACTGATGAGCTTCTCTTCAGGGAATAAAATTCTTTTGACGGGTTCGTCCTCGTAGCTAGTAGACTCGCCGAACTTATGCACTAAACGCGACATCGCGTAATACCTCTAAAAATAGGTTACATGCATCACGTAATTGGGCCCTATGTGTACATTTAAACAGAAACATCGAGCATTTACTCCCAGCGTGCTGGGTTGGACGATGTGGCCGGAATCAACACTAGAGGCGCATTGAAATCAAGGCCTGGGAGCAAATAGCAATTTTCTTTTTTCTTTTAGTAAAAGTAGTCTTGCCTTCTTCTAGAAAAGCATGTAGCTAGACCCGATTTCATAGATCTAATCAATCACCGCACTTAATTAAGTGAAAATCATATTCGATTTATGGATGCAAATCCAAACAAGGATTTTGATCTGCTATGCACAATTCACAACGTATCGACTCAAACTCTGTATGGAATTGAGCAGTGCCTAGTCGATTTCCCATCGTTATCTTTCATATTGATCGTACATTCAATACCGACTCCCAACAACGAAAACACATCCGCATGTGTCGCTAGATTAGACGCCAAAGATTTTCTTTTAATGTAGTGAACACCGTTAAGATAAGACTCAATGAAGCGAGCCAACAAACCAAAGCACAAGCAGCCAAGAGTTCATACATTCTTGACGAAGCAGAAGCGACGCTTCCTCAAAGAATCGCAGAGTTTGTAGTAGGCCATGACATCTATAAGCCTGTTACAACTGTGTATTTGATGAATACAGCTTAGAAGCATTCAAAGAGGATTAATTTCGAGATGTCCACGGAATTGGTCTATCCCTATTAATCAAGAAACATAACAGGTCGAATCCACCGTAAGGAACTTGGATGAGTTTCAAGTTACACAGCATTGCAATGGCATGCATCTGTATCTACAATAAAATAAACTACAAATCGATTGCTCAGATATTGTAAGGCAGGCGACAGTTTCACGCAGTGTATGAAACTTACCACCTTAACAGGATGACATGGATTCAGACAGATGGATCAGTTGGATCAATCGATCCCCATCAAGGCAATGAATATGAAGATAATCTTCTTAATATTAGGAAACCCGCGCTCCATATCGTCTCTGCCTCTGTTGATAAGAAAGCAAGGCTTCTATAAACTCAGCTTTCCCGAAATCAGGCCACAGTGCCGGTACAAAGAAAAGTTCAGCGTAGGCTAACTGCCACAACATAAAGTTGCTGAGCCTAAGTTCACCGCTCGTGCGAATCAGTAAATCTGGGCAGGGATATTCGCTGCAGCTCGTCTCTAGCTCCTGTTCTATTAGTCCCTCGCTGATGTCCTCCAACTCAAGATGACCATCTTTTACCTTGTGAGCAATGGTTTTGCATGCTTGTACTATATCATACTTCCCGCTGTAGCTCACTGCCACAATAAGTTGGAGTCTGGAGTTGTTTCTAGTCATCTCCTCTGCATCCACAAACACTTTTTGCAATGACTTTGGAAGCTTCAAGGAATCTCCAATCAAGCATATTTTAACTCCTTCCCTGTAACAAGAAGCTGAACTTAGTTGAAGCTCTGGTCCTATTCCATAACTTGGTAATAAGGAAAGGAAGTAATAAACTAGTATAAGCTCCGGTTAAGAAAAAAGAGTTGGCACTGCACCAGGCCAACATTATTGGACTGGCAGCACAAAAGTATCAAATTTATGGATGCTTGCCATGTACACATATTTAACTTAAGCAGTGAAAATTGGCTAGCGATTAGAGAAAGAAAATCTTCAGTTACTTAGCACAGCAACCATAAACCCAAAGTTGAGTCCCTTCTGGGGAAGCTCCAGAGATAATACAGATTGATGTATTCCTTTGCAGTTGAATTCAAACATGAGCATTTAGTATCAACAGTTATAGATGCATTGCATGCGACCATGTCTGCAGGTGTTAAATCACCTTCCATGCATCAATCACCAAATTGATTATGTCTGCAATTATATGACATTGCAGAAACTTCTATCAAACTTTCAGTAGCAAAAGTAATCAAGCAGAATTAATTAGAAAACTGCTCCATCAAATTGTTGGATAAGAACCATGGAGCCATAAACCCTTTTTTAATTCTCAACAAAGTCATATACCTTTCCAAAACTTTCTTCTACAAAATTCAAAGGGTTAGACCTGAAAAATAATTTTATTGATCTCAATCCAATCTGAGTGAGAGAAGAAGCTCATGTTCAACACTACGATAGACATATCTAAATCTTAACATGTCAGATACTGTCAACAACAATGACAAGTCAACCAGAAGTCACCAGTGTATCACAAGCAGCTCTTGGTCCATAAATTTTCTGAATTCATAATAAGCAATAAAAACCCTTGTCAAGCCAAAAAGCCTTCAAAAGACCCCAAATGAATGGAATTATAGCATAAACTGATGAACCGAAAAGCAGCCTAAAAAACGTGGCATTTCCATTTTCCTATTCATTCCACGTAAGTCTTGTTATACTAGTTCGGAAAGAAACCCACATCGACAATCCTCCCTCAAACGCCAAGAGGATCACGTGAACTTGTAACAATTTCATGGATGCCCATGCTCCCCACAACTCCAAAGTCCTGTGGATTTCGATCTATTAGGAACCTTTATCAACAGCGAAAGGCCTTCGCTTCCTAGATTGTTATTCTCAGAAACAGCATCTCGAAAACTACGATCGCTTTTCCTCTCATTTCGTCACAGCAAATAACAGCTGCGGTAGACCGAGTACATGGTCACACGGAGAATCATAGCCATGAAGTGAGACGGGAGTTTCGACCTCTAACCTCATGAAATTCTCCAGCTCCATTTTAATCACTCTTTCGAACAATCCCATCAAAAACTGAACCTCAGCCTGCACCCAAACGTCACATAAGCTTCACACCCACCAGCAGAAATGCTCAAAACAAGAAACTTGTCAAACAGAGAAACACCAATCAATCCATAAAAATTTCGCACTGGCTTCACATTCCATTCCATGCTCATCACCATTCCCATTACTAGTCAAAACCACTGACCTTTGGCCGAACCCAATTCTCGGACGAGAAGGCGAAGACGGTGAGGACTCCGATCCCCCACTCGCGGCAGAGGTCGATGAGCTCCCTCAGCGACCTCACCCCGGCCTCGTGCCCCGCCGCCGCCGGCAGCCCCCGCCGCCGGGCCCACCTGGCGTTCCCGTCCATTATCACCGCGACGTGCCTCGGCATCGCGTCCCGCCGGAGCCCTGCCGGCAGGCCGCCCGCGCCGCCCAGCTCCCACTCCCCCTCTCTGGGAGCGACATCCGTGGCGGCGGCGAAACTTCTGCCGAGCCTAGCGGAGGAGACGAAAGAGGAGTAGAGGCCTCGCCCTCGCGCTCCGGCGGGTGCGTCGACCGAGGGCCTTCGCGCGAGGGTGTCGAGGTGCTCCGACGGCGAAGGGACGCGAAGAGAATGCATTTACGGCGAGGGAAAGTTGGGATCTTTAGCTTGACGGTCGGTGGCTTTGGAACCTTCGACCGGAGCGGGTGACGTCCGTCTCGCCGCCGCAGACTCCGTTGGAGCGGCGGTTGAAGAGTGCTGAGCGGAGTAGGCCGCGGGACTGGCTCTTGCTCGGGCTTGGATGAGCTCTCGACGACGCGAAGGCCACGGTTCGTCGTCGTTCGGACAGCGGGGCGTGGTCGTTGCGGGGAGGATAAGGTATGATCACGTGCCCTCAAAATTGATTTTTTAGAGCACGATTATAGTAAGCGGCAATAAATTATTTATTTTGCTTACGATTTTTATACTTAATTATGACGATACCGTAATTTTGGGGATTAACATTTTAAGGATGGTATTTTGTGGTTCATCGTTGGTTAGGTGTATGATGAACGTATTTTTCTTGAGACTCTTAGAAATCTAATATGAATTGAAACATAAGTTTCCTTGATTTATTGGTTTGTTTGTGAATACACAAACGTAATAGTTGAATTTGCATGATTCATTTGCTTGTAATTTAAAAGTAAAAAGCATATTTTGGACAAATAATGAGGGATGGTCATTAAAAGGTTTATAAATTGTTTTTGGATGTAATTGAAGGCAAGGAGGAAAGATTTTGTGATAAACTAATGTATCTTATATTTTTAAGTGGTCTCATCTTATGATAATCTAAACTTTATTACTAAAAGGAAATTGCACATTCAAAATTTCCTTACATTATATGCAAAATTTAAAATAAATAAAAAAGAGTAAATTGATTTCGACAAATTTCGAGAAATTATGCCACTTTTTCATGGTGTTTATTTTCAATTCAATTCACTACCAACGTGCCTCTTGTGCCCCCCAAATTGTGGCTATTAGCATGGACTTAGAAGGGCTTCTTCCTTAAGTCTTGTCATGATCGTGTGCTCGACGAAAGAGCTTTGCAAGCAACATTCGCCCTACGGCTTCAAAAAACTTGAAACCACTTAATATTCTAAAATTATTACCTCTTCCATTTTCTTTTTAGATTATTATAGGTCCAGTATCGGTTTTCATAATTGGATGGAGTTTCGCATGTGCTTGTCGATTGCTACACAATCCAATCCGTTCATGTGTCTTCCTTCCACATACACAGGCAATAATGGACCTGATAAAAATTCATTTTTATTTGCCTACGAACTAGAGTAGCGCGCAGCACGAGCATCGATGCTGTGCATTGAATAAAGGTGATAATGAAGGTGATAATAGGCTGGATCTAAGTTGGGTTGGGTTCGAAAGTCAAACTTTTTTATATTGAAGAAGCTCTTCCATCACATATCAAGTTCACAAATAAATATTGAGCTAGGCCCAGATCAAAGTTGGACAAACAAGGCTTTTCGATGCAAGGGCATCTTCCAGACCCCTATTTGCTTTCTGGGCCTCTTGAACTAGGCAGGTCAAGCAAGTTGCCCATCCGTTGACCACCCCTAGTGGCAAAATAAAAGCGAAGAGCAATAATATCGATGGGCTAGGATTATTCGAGTTCAAATTTCATGCTTATATGATGTCCTTAGATAATGTCTATCATTGTTGAATTTTCTTGTTCCTTCTACCTTAAATTTTAGTTTCTCTTGTGTGGTTTTTCTAAGGGTGTTAATTTCTCAAATTGTATCTTCACATGATTATGATGAGATCGTCAAGAGTTATTCAAGAGTTTTGATTTTCATGGATCGTGCAAAGAATCTCATAGGATATCATGCATATTAACGAAACAAACCGGATAGATTTGTAGTTTTTTTTTTCTTTTTTCGGCCAAAAAATGTAATTTCAAACGTGTTAAATAGGCATGTAAAATTAAAAGCAATACATAAAACACGAACGCTCATTAGTCATTCGGATAGAGTATCGTGCCTTCTCAATTTACAATTTTTTTCCTTACGGCACATCTTTCATCATCCCCCATAGATAATTGGACCAGATTATTAGGCAACTTTTAGCTTCGTGGTCCAATCATTTAGTGCTTAAACCAACCTTCCTGCCTAACTGCTTGTAAATTTACAAGTGTATACAGTGTTTCATGAAATGCTGACTCTTTACATACACGGAAAAGTTGCGTTTGGTACAGCAAAATCTAATGCGATTTAGGGCCAAAATGAAATGGCAATTTCAATATCTGCGATCGGTGATATGTGGAGCAGAGCGGAGTAAGAATTATTTTCTTTGGTTGTAACAAAAAATGTTGTGGTAATAAACTAAATGGAATTTTATTGCTTAAACCAAACTTCTTGCCTAACGACTTGTTAATTCACAAGTTTATACAGTGTTGCAAATGCTGGTTCTTTGAATACTCGGAAAAGTTCCATTTGGTACGGCAAAGTGTAATGCGATTGGAGACCGAAACTGTGACGGCCCAGGCGGCAGTGCACGAGGAGAAATGATGGCAGTGCATCCACACCTCGGTCTCCGAAAGTGTGGAGGGAGGGGGCGCTTATCCTGTCCCACATTACTTAGGAGGAAGTTCTAGACTAGTTTATAAGACTTAGGTTCTCTAACCTATATAACGTGTTTTAAGGTTATGAGGGCCGGAGTTCTAAAGCAGATAATATTACACAGTATGAGAGGCCTAGGTTTTTATAAATGGTATTAGAGCCGACTCCCGACCTCGCGTGGGGCCACAACGTTTTACTACTGAAATAAGCAATGTTGCTCTCTTAGGGTTCCCTCATATGAGATTCCTAGGGAAGAGGATCAAGTTGACTCTTGCGAATGACGATTTCAATATCTTTGATCGGTAATCTATGGAGTTGAATGGAACAAGAATTCTTTTCTTTGGCTGTGACATCAAATGTCGTGGGAATGAGTTAAACAGGAATTTTTCTTAACGGGGTCATTCTATAATATACTCACAATAATAATATAACGGTCGATAAGTCTCAAGTATAATATAGAATTATCGATTTTTTAACATTAATTGTATTGTTCACTCATTATAATTTTGTTAACTGTAATTTGAAATAATTATACTATTTACAATTGAATGTAGTAGTAATTGGCATTTCTCAAATATTAATCAGGATTATAAATTATTCAATATGGATAGCATCGTGGATGATATTTTTTCAAAAGCACAAAAAATTCAGGAAAAAAGGGCTCGTACATCCGCTTTTTCAATCGGGCCAAAAAAATTGACCCAAAAAAAAAAAAATCGGGCCAAAAAGATTTGACGATCCGAATCATTCGTTGGGAGAGAACAAATACGAGATCTGGGAGGACGAAAAAACCAAGTTCGAAACTGGCTGGGAACGGGGATTCCCTTCTTCGCAAAATTCGGGAATTTCTTCGCGACGTCCTTCCAATTTCTTCATTTAGCCTTTGGTCCTCCTCATTTAGCATCGAACTTTACGTGCTTCTTTTCTTCCGTCCACACGCTGGCTCGGAAGATCAGGACAAAGACGATGACGCGATGCCCAAGCTCCCGCGTAACCAACTCCCTTCTAGAACTTCCTTCTAGAACTTCGGCCCGGGGGGGAAGGGGAAGGGGCACTTCCGTCTTTCCGTCCCCTCTCCACCCCCCCACTTCAAAAGTTCCCGGGGCGATCGTCTGTTGAGATCGCCATCCCCCATTCCCGGAGAAATCCCCCTCCGATTTTTCGCATTTGAGAGAGAGAGAGAGAGAGAGAGAGAGAGAGAGAGAGAGAGAGAGAGGCGGCCATGGCGGCGTCGAACGGGAGCGAGTTCTTCGAGGTGGAGGTGGAGGGCGGGCGCGAGGCGCTGTCGCGGCCGTCGAACGCGGAGTCGGTGGAGGAGGACGAGAGCGAGCTGCTGTGGGCGGCGATCGAGCGACTCCCCTCGCAGAAGCGGCCCAACATGGCCCTCCTCACGCGGACGCCGTCGGAGCACCGCGGCGGCGGCGGGCTGCTCCAGACGGAGACGATCGACGTGCGGAAGCTGGACCGACTCAACCGGGAGCTCGTCGTCCGGAAGGCCCTGGCCACCAACGACCAGGACAACTCCCGCCTCCTCTCCGCCATGAAGGAGCGCCTCGACCGGTAACGCAAACCTCCACGTGGTTTTTTTTTTTTTTTTCGGTTCAGCAAACTCTCGATAGTCGGTCGTTCTCATGCTAGACGCGCCATCCGTCCTCTGGATCGACTGGCGTTTTGCGTGTTGGCGATTCTTGATCATCTCCTTTTTGGGCGATAAAGGTGCACGTGTAGTGTGTGACCTTTCTCTTTTTGCGGACGCCGAACCTGTGCACGCGGCACTAACCGATCCGAGTAGTGCGATCGCGATCTCTCTCTCTCGATCGATAGAATGATTCCTGAATCCGTGACTTTTCTTCTGGAAATGATCTGTCAGGGTCGGGTTGGAGGTGCCGAAAGTCGAAGTGAGGTTCGAGAATCTGAACATCGAAGCCAGCGTGCAGAGCGGCTCGAGAGCTTTGCCTACGTTGGTGAATTACACTCGTAACATGATCGAGGTCCTTTCTTACTATTCTCTCTCTCATGTTTCATATCATGCAATGCTGCAGCTGTTTTTCTTCCCTTCACGTGGCGCGTTACACTTCGTACGTTAACAATCTGCTGCGTGGGTGATGCATGACAGTACGTTCTGAGTGGCTTGAGGATATTTCGACCCCAGAGGCATTCGCTCACGATCTTGAAGAACATCAGCGGAGCCGTCAAGCCTGGAAGGTAACGAAAATGGTGCTAGTCACGTTGCTAGTCGATATCTACTTCAAAGCATCTTGCTACTTAATATTACCGTGCTCAGAACTCAATGCGCTAAGAGCTTGTGCCTCGAGCGAGAAAGTGCTCGCATCTCTTTCACCCGAATTATTTGCAAGTTATCATGTTAGCTGCATTTTTGCTAAAAGCTTAATGCGCACTCTTTTTACAATGTGAAAACAAGAATATTTCGAAGTGCTTAAAATTACCTAATTCCTGTTCTATATCAAGTAATATGAACGTAAGAGTGCCGTGTAGCATTCTTAATATTACTCTTGTGAACCGGCACGAAACTTCAAAGAGCCTAAACACGGATGCAATCACCACGTCTTGCCAGAACACTAGGAATTCACGTGTTCCGGCAGATGTAATAATCCCCACTTGATGAGCTTCTCTTCAGGGAACAAAATTCTTTTGACGGGTTCGTCCTCGTAGCTAGTAGACTCGCCGAACTTATGCACTAAACGCGACCGGACCCTCGTCAGCTTGCGTAATACGTCTAAAAATAGGTTACGTGCATCGCGTAATTGGGCCGTATGCGTGCATTTAAACAGGAGCATTTACTCCCAGCGTGCTGGGTTGGATGAACCCGTTACACGGTAGCATGTGTCGTGTCCACCCGTGAGCAAACCATTTATTTATTTCTCCATGGGGTCTATGCAGGATGACGTTGCTTCTAGGTCCCCCGGGTTCTGGAAAATCCACGTTGCTTTTAGCTCTGGCGGGGAAGCTCGATGCCAATTTGAAGGTAAGAACTTTATTATTTTACTGTAATTTTTCGATTGAAAGACTTGCCAAAATCATCCGGGAGGCATCTCATGTGGCTAATTTCCATATAAAATTATGTTCTTTACCCCGCCCTTTCTGGACGGCAGTTTTCTTCTCCTTTTTCCCCTAAAATTTAATAGCATGAACTGAAAGAGTCATTATTGATGCAACATATACCATCAGTCACCCATAATAATGACTTGCTATCAGTAAAATATCATTACCATATACTTGCGTTAAGATGCATTCAACATAGATATACTTACCCAATGAAATGAAATTTATTAATACTCGACTTCGGGAAAGCTGGTTTGTGGTAAAGTTAGATAGCTGGTTTGTGGTAAAGTTTTTAGCCCGTGAAATTTACATTATTTTAGTAGCCAGTAGTTCTCCCCCGCACTGTAGTATATAGGTTGGTCATAGGAATGTTCATTCCTATAGGATTAGCTTTCCAATTGATCTCTTTTTTACTTATTTCCTGGTAAATTAACCAAGACCTTGTCTCTGGGTCAAGCCTCCAATGGTTTCATTGACAATACTTTAGCCGGCCTTAATGACTTCATTTTTTTCACCATACTACCTTAAAATTTGTTTGTCCTATTATCCTTCTTGAAAAGTTATCCCAAATGTAATATTTTCTCATTTATAGAAGCCGTAGAATTTGGTGTAGAACTTCTAGACATAAAAATAAATGGCAGTTTCATATTTTGTTCAAAGAAGTACAAGTAACAAGACTATTTCTTAATGGGCAGTGAGAGTCTAGCCGTTGAATTTTACTTGTGAATTCTGGGAAAGAAAAATCCCATAATTGCGACAAAATCATCATATTTGTACTCTCTAGAATAAGGTGCGTACTGTGGTCTTCAAAAGCGTTAGCCCGGTACCCCTCTATAAGCTATTAAGTCAAACTTGACTACCTCAGAAGAAGTTAGCCCTAATAACAAATGAGTGGGGCAACCGTACTGCAAAAGTAAATAACAGTGGACTTCAGGAGAAGGTACAGAAGAATGCGTCTCGGTACAGAACCTTATTTCTCCCCCATTTTACATGAGTATCGGTACAGAACCTCCTACCGTGCTAAAAGTGATATGATTTCTTTTCAATCTGTTATTGAAAGACTACAACTAGCGTCTTGATAGATCCCCTGATTGCATGTCTGCTTTTGTTCCAGAAAAGTGGTAATATCACTTATAATGGGAATAAGCTCAGTGATTTCTGCGTTCAAAGGACCTCTGCCTATATAAGCCAAACGGATAATCATATTGCTGAGTTAACTGTTCGAGAAACCTTTGATTTTGCTGCGAGATGTCAAGGTGCAAGTGAAGGTTTTGCAGGTACTTTTGCTTCAAAGGTTTCGGTCATCTTATTGTGAGTTTGTTTCTGTTTAAGTGTGTCAAAAGTGATGCATTTTGGACTCGAAACAGATTCGGGCAGGTGATACTCTGGAAATGCTTGATCTTTTGCAAGTTTGAGTACTCCCTTGATAGGGTAATGCCTGTGACTTCCTGATTTGACCGACGTGCACTCGTTTAGCGTTAGTTGGCACTTGGCACCAAGTAGAGATTGGTTCCTGATCATCCCACGAATACGGAGTGTGCCCCTAAATTCTCTCTTTCACGGTCAACATCACACTTGAATCCACATGTTGCTCTTTCTAGTTATCTTTTCTCTACAAGAGAACTGTGCATATCCTTTGTTCAGCCACCGACTTATTTCTTTTGGCACGAGTACATTTGTGAAACTAATTTCATTGATTGGATTCTACCATCATTAAATAATGTCCGTCTCAAGGGCTTCTCTTTTGTCAGTCATCCACTATCCTATTTCGCAGTTTTGGGTGTATGTTGGGTACTGTCATTGCTGCAACCTGTGTATTGATATCGGCAGAATTCTGTTAGGTTGATTTGAAAAACTGGTAGAGAGTGAATGTAGGATATTCTTGTAAAGTTTCGAGCCAGAGTTCTTTAATTTCTCCTAATTATACTCGGAATTTTCTTCTCAGCTAGATGTTTTGATTATTTTGTCAATAGACTTCTATAAGTGGTGCTCGAGTACATATCAGCACATTTGGTTGAAATGACTAGCTTCGTCAAGTCCTATTGAATTGTGACTGCAGGATATATGAAAGATTTGGCCCGTTTAGAGAATGAAAAGAACATACGTCCAAGTCCAGAGATTGATGCCTTTATGAAGGTATATATTTGATTTCCGTGAATACGTTGCCTCCTAGCACAATTCTCGACTTCTATCCCAATAATCTCAGATTGCATATCATCTGCACAGGCATCATCCGTTGGTGGAAAAAGACATAGCATTTCGACAGAATATGTTTTGAAAGTGCTTGGTCTTGACATTTGTGCGGACACCTTCGTCGGGAATGATATGCTCAGGGGAGTCTCAGGTGGCCAAAGAAAAAGAGTCACAACGGGTATATTCTCCCTCCGTGCATATATATCGTACATTGTGCCATGCTGATAGAAATTTACACACTAGATTTATTATATGGAGGCTGTTCTAGCTTTCAAAATGCAAAAGGAATTGAACTATTAAAATGATACCACTGATGATTGATATACTGTTAATGTTTGTAAAGGCATAAAGGTGAGCTTGTTCACTTGAACATTAAGTGCAGAAGCAGGTATCGCTTAGACTTGATTTTGGTCTTGGAAGTGTCTCTCCAACTGAATCAATTCGGGGAAATGCATCTATTCATCTTAGTTTCATTTTCATTTCTTTTGAGGATACATTTTTTTGAAAAAACCCAACCATGGGCAGCTGTGTTAGTACTAGAGTCTCTTCTTCATCGCTAAGGTTGAGAGTTTGAATCCATGCGTTGCTAACATGTTGTAAGTGGTGTAAGTGGGGGGCCATGGTGTTAGGGTCTTGTGCTAGTTTTTCTCGAGTTATAGGCATCGGTCCTAAGGTGCCATCGGGCACTAGCGGGCCTTGTGACTGCAAGGGGGCTCAGGCGGATTTCTCAGTTATCAATATATATATATTTTTTTTGAAAGAATGTTTGAAATCAAGTTAGTGTGGCCCTTGCAAACCAAAGGAGCAATTTTGTAGTCTAGCACTTAAAAGAATCGACAATGATTTTTTCGTACATATCTCTTGATCGAAATGAATAGAGAATGGTATCCAGAAAATACTGAAAGGAAGTGTTGCGACGGTCAATAATATATTGAAAACTAATGTTGCAATGGTCACAAGTTTTGTGGTGGTTTCAATGGTCCTCAGGAATATCTATATTTCCTGCAAACCTTCACTATTTCTCATCATTCTCGTTTTTCATCTAGGAATTAAAAGTCACTTCTACATGTTGCTATAAGAACTCTTTTCACTTGACTCTTTGTCAGCTTCTAATAAGCTACAAGTTACCTTAACTCTTCAAATTTACAATATGCAAAAGTTTTCAAAAATTTCCCGGGCGACTTTTTGACCTTTTATTTAAGTTCAAATAATGATATTCTTGAATCAAAGCATGCTTTAAGAAGACGGAATTTTTGAAAGAATAAATAATATTATGTGATATTCATGGAAATGAAGATAAGACAGAATTTCAAATAAAGCTTTTGAAGTGGGGCTGTTTTTTAAAAGAGGGTTAGAGAGAACATTGCCTTAAATAAGATCTTGATGAAGTGGCCAACTTAGTTTCAAATATCATCTCAAGTTCATCACCCAGCCAAATCTCCATTGGCTGGCAAACCCATGCAATTCACATGCATCTTTGATAAAATCCATGGGCCATCGGGTGAGCTTCTTATTTGAGATTAAGTTGGACACTTAGCCAATATATTTGGTATAAAATAAATTCATCAACCAAATTAATGCTTGTTGTATCTCTGACGCAGGAGAAATGATCGTTGGACCCAGGAAGACTTTATTTATGGATGAAATATCCACAGGGCTAGATAGCTCTACGACGTATCAAATCGTTAAATGTGTCAGGAATTTCGTTCATTTAATGGAAGCAACTGTCCTAATGGCTCTTCTTCAGCCCGCCCCGGAGACATTTGACTTGTTTGATGACTTGGTGCTACTGTCCGAAGGACATGTTGTATATCAAGGACCTCGGTCGGACGTGTTAGAATTTTTTGAATCATTAGGTTTTCGTTTGCCACCACGTAAGGGGATTGCGGATTTTCTCCAGGAGGTACTTGCCATAATAAAACAACTTTCTTGTCTTCCTAGACTATGACTAACTTTATTTATCACCAGGTCACTTCCAGAAAGGATCAAGCTCAGTATTGGGCGGATCCATCCAGACCATACGAGTTTCTACCTGTTTCCAAAATCGCAGAAGCATTTAGAATGTCCAGATTTGGTAGCTCTGTCGAGCCTGATCTCGCGGCTTCAAATGTTCAATCCAACAGCCATCCTAATGCGTTGTCCAAAACGAATTTTGCTGTCTCAAGGTGGGAGCTGTTCAAAACATGCTTTGCCCGAGAAGTGCTGCTAATCGGCAGGCATCACTTTCTGTATATTTTTAGGACTTGTCAGGTATAACTGTATTTTGAGTACACTGCTCTCGACACTGTTCTTGTAACTTCAATTGCATTAGGTTTATGAGATAGTTCACTCATTCATGTCACATGTGAACTGCAACATGATGTCTCAGTATTACTCCATTATCCAAAATTATTGTGCTACCACTCTGGTGCTTTCTTCTTTACTCTCCCTGAATTTAAGTGCATTATATATCTGGAACTTCTAAACAATTATTTCTGTTGTTTATGTCAGTTATATTTTCACTGTTTCTTTTTCATATATTAAAGGTTGCTTTTGTTGGACTGGTAACCTGCACAATTTTCTTACGGACAAGAGTACACCCCACTGATGAGACAAATGGCAACCTCTACCTATCCTGCCTTTTTTTTGGGCTAATACACATGATGTTTAATGGATTTTCTGAGCTGCCGATAACAATATCTCGGCTACCTGTATTCTACAAGCAAAGAGATAATTTCTTCTATCCGGCATGGGCATGGTCCATTTCCAGCTGGATTCTACGTGTCCCATACTCTATTATTGAGGCCGTTGTGTGGTCTTGCGTAGTATACTACACTGTTGGATTTGCTCCTGGTGTTGGGAGGTACGTTTTTCCGCTCAATTTCCTTCATATAGGTTCTCCTAATCCTGCAAATCTTTTCACAGTTTTTATTTTATTGTTTCAGGTTTTTCCGGTTTATGCTATTGCTCTTTGCAGTGCACCAAATGGCATTGGGTCTTTTCCGTATGATGGCTACAATAGCTCGAGACATGGTCGTTGCAAATACTTTTGGGTCTGCTGCCTTGCTAGTTATATTCTTACTGAGTGGATTTATTATTCCAAAGTGTAAGTTTGGTCCTTCTTCTACAAGAAAAGTGTGCCTTGGATGGCATGAAGCAAGTAGAATGTCATTTGATTGCTGATTTTGTGGCCCTTCTTTCAGCCATGATCAAGCCATGGTGGATCTGGGGTTTCTGGGTGTCCCCACTATCCTATGGGCAAAATGCAATGTCTGTTAACGAATTTACTGCCACAAGATGGATGGAGGTATGTTACTTAAGGGTGCTATTTACAACTTTTTTGTCCCAATAGTAAAATCCTCCTGACAACGGTTAATCCACAGAAATCTGCCTATGGGAATAATTCAGTTGGCTACAACGTACTTCAGTCACATAGCTTACCATCTAGTGGTCATTGGTATTGGCTTGGAGTTGGGGTTCTATTGCTTTATGCACTGCTCTTCAACAATATTGTGACTTTAGCTTTGGCTTACCTTAATCGTAAGTCTGATAATCTTTCCATTGCCATCTATATAAATTCAGGAACAACTTGCTCGCTAGCTAAGTATCTTCTTGGGTCACTTCAAGATCTAGCTAGTATGTGCTTAATGAGGATCTTCCTTTTCCTTTTACAGCTATCATAACTGCGCAGTCTGTAATTCCCGTGAATGAAACTGGAGAAAATTCCAGCCAGGGCATTGGTTAGTAGAAGTATATTATCTTCATAACAGAGCGATGTGTATTGTGTTTTGATAAATTCTACTTATCTTTCCTCATCAATGTTGCACTGTACTTTGGCACGGTAATGTTGCAAACCTGTGATGGGTGTGCAGGGGATGGTACGCAATCAAGATCAAATCCAACATCCTCTGGGGAGGGTAACAAGAAGAAGGGCATGATTCTTCCATTTCAGCCATTAACAATGACTTTCCATGATGTCAATTACTTTGTTGACATGCCAAAGGTGTGATTTTCATATGCATTAACTATTTTTAGTAATTTTGAATGCCTTAATTGTGTCCAGTTTCTACACGATAAAGTGTAATGCGGCAAAACATATCGCTAAAATTGACAGGCTATGCGTTCACAAGGAATACCAGAAAGCAAACTACAGCTTTTGTCGAAAGTTAGTGGAGTATTCTCTCCAGGAGTACTCACTGCATTGGTTGGTTCGAGTGGAGCTGGTAAGACTACTTTGATGGATGTTCTTGCTGGAAGAAAAACAGGTGGATATATTGAAGGTGATATCAGGATATCAGGTCACCCAAAACAGCAGCATACTTTTGCTAGAGTTTCTGGATATGTAGAACAAAATGATATACATTCTCCCCAAGTGACAGTTGAGGAGTCTCTCAGGTTTTCTGCCAGCCTCCGCCTCCCAAAAGAAGTCAGCAAAGAAAAAAAAGTGGTGAATATTCAGGGGTTAAGTTAATACATTCAAAAACGATGGTTGGATCCAGTTTACCTCATTGTTGACAAGATCTCTTGTGTTGCAGGAGTTTGTCGAAGAGGTAATGAAATTAGTTGAGCTTGATACGCTTAGGCATGCTTTGGTTGGTCTACCTGGTAGCTCAGGTTTATCAACAGAACAAAGGAAACGGTTAACCATTGCAGTTGAGCTAGTTGCCAATCCCTCTATAATCTTTATGGATGAACCTACCTCTGGTCTTGATGCTCGAGCAGCAGCTATTGTGATGAGAACTGTTCGTAATACTGTTGATACTGGAAGAACTGTGGTTTGTACCATTCACCAGCCAAGTATTGACATATTTGAAGCATTTGATGAGGTTAGAAGGACAAACAATAATTTGTCATATTCAAGACTATTTTAATATGCCAGATCCTTACATTGGTGCAGCTTTTTATTTTATTTCATCACAGCTGCTTCTCATGAAACGTGGAGGATGTGTAATATATGGTGGCAAGCTTGGAACACATTCACAGACCCTAATAGACTATTTTCAGGTAAAAAAAAATTGTCTTACTCTTTATGGTTCATTTTTGGTCTCTCTGTATGTTGAAGTATATTCCCCAATGTTTATCTACGAGGTTTCAGTGGGACTCTGTCACTTCCCTCTGCCTAATTTAGGTTGATGGTATCAAGCAAGTTCCCACCTCCTTTCCCCATTTAATATTTGATACTGTGAATGGATTTTCATTAAGTTATCCGATCCATTAATTCCATGTTTTTAGTCACTTGTCTATGGGGTTTATGGGAGTCGTGTATTCATGCATTCTCCCTCCGCCTTCGCTTAGGATTTTAGGTAGGATTTCCTGATAGTTTCTTTTAGAAGTGATTCCTTATTCTTCTATTCCACGAGCGAGACAATTATTCTGCAATCCTTTGTTATGACGTGCATGTGATGAGGATGTTAAAGTATATTCATCATTGCTTGAGTATGGAGTTTCAGCAGGAATTTGTGTACGTATATTTCTATTTTCCATCTAATAATTCAAACTTTTAGGTTGAAGTTTCCGACAGTTTTAGATGCCAAAATCTTTGGGTTTGCTGTCGCCCTCTCCTAGTTAAATTTCTAGCAGCTGCTGCTTTATGCAGGGTAACTGATAGTTTGGTTTGTGCTTTTAATTTTTTTCCCTAGCCCAGAACAGTTCTTTTTCTTGTACTGAGGGGCCCAGAGAAGGGAAGTGGGACTAAATGTGGTAATGTACTATGTTTGATGGGATGCTAAGGTTTTGGTCAACTAGACAGATTGCCTAATGACTGTTAAATCTCGTTATGCACAGATAACAGTCTTTATCTTATTCCTTTATGCAGGGCATCAATGGAATTACCCCAATCCGAAGTGGTTATAATCCAGCAACTTGGATGCTTGAGGTTACTACACCAGCTGCTGAACAGAAGATTGGTGCTGATTTTGCTGATATTTACAGAAATTCGGATCAGTTTAGGTGATCTAATTTAACATCACTTTAGCTATGTGGGCAGAAATTTGTGGCCGCCATTCATCCCATATTTTTGGAGTTTGTCTCCTCCTTCCACAATTATCCATTGTTAACTCTTCTTCACTTTGCTCCAGGGAGGTGGAAGCTACGATTGAACGCTTAAGTGTCCCACCTGCTGGCTCAAGGCCTTTAAAATTTGACACCATGTATTCACAGGACAAACTCTCTCAATTTTTTATTTGTCTTTGGAAACAAAATCTTGTCTATTGGAGAAGTCCACAGTACAATGCTGTGAGGATTTTTTTCACTACGTTAAGTGCGCTGATTTTAGGCTCCGTCTTTTGGAATATTGGCTCAAAAAGGTAAATTTCATACAAACTTCTCAAGACTGTCTTCTTTTCTTGTCTTTGGAAGCTTTCAGGCAAGGCATTTACTTTTGCCATAGATTATCAATTAACAAAATAACTTTCTGTGTCTCAAGTCCTCCCCCTCTAATGCTGACTGATCATAAGAAAACATGAAGTTAAAGTAAGCTATAAGCTTTATTGTCCTCTAGAATTAAGATACTTAGCTGGGAACTGTCTAGCAGGGATAAGAATTAAGAACCTTCTACCATGGAAGCACAAAAATTTCTTTTTCTTTTGGATGTGCCTTTTGGAGGCCAGAACCCATGATGTTTGGCAGCTTTCATCTTAATGAAGTTGACAAAAATTAGATTTAGGTTCTTTTGCTGGGATATGGATAGCAATATCTCATTTGGCATCACTAATATCTTTTCATTTTGGTCGTCAAAATTCAAATGCTGGAATTTCATTTATCATATGATGAGTTTAGATATGCGTTCTTTGTAAAGGCAATTTGCTGGCTCTGGACTCCACTACAGAGATCTCACGCATGTGGCCATGTTCTGGATTAATGAAAACCAAGTCTCTATTTGCGTCTGTGGACTAATTCATTAAATGGTCGTGAACTGTTCTGACAAACAAGATGAGAACACATCTTGAAATTTTAGAAATTCAAGATGAGACTGTCCAGGTGGCATTCGGCTTTTCTTGATTTTTCTGTCTCTAGTAGTCTGGTCTAATTCTTGAGGCCAATGCTACTAATAGAGATCCTGTCTTCTTTGTTAAATCTAGACATATTTTTAGCAGTCCTTTGATTATATTGTAAAACACATTTCGAATTAACATTATGCAGAGAGTCGCCTCAAGACCTTTTCGTGGTTATGGGAGCTCTTTATGCATCATGCTTGTTTCTTGGCGTCAACAATGCCTCTTCTGTGCAACCAATTGTTTCCATAGAAAGGACGGTATTCTATAGAGAAAAAGCAGCTGGAATGTACTCCCCATTGGCCTATGCCGCAGCCCAGGTAAGTTTTTCATACTGAAAGAGGTTGATTTGTAAAAATTAGTGGAGTGGAAAATAACATGTCTAACTTCTTCGCTCCAGGGCCTTGTGGAGATTCCGTACGTGGTTGTGCAAACCATAATATATGGAGTCATCACATATTTCATGGTCAACTTCGAGAGGACAGCAAGTGAGAAACTTCTGATCTTCCTGAATTTTCTAATCTACTTTGAGCTTGAAAATTAGTGGTTAACCCACTATTCACTTTTTGTTGCAGGAAAGTTCTTTCTTTTTCTTGTGTTCATGTTCCTTACCTTCACCTACTTTACCTTTTACGGCATGATGGCTGTTGGTCTCACTCCTTCACCGCATTTAGCAGCTGTCATTTCTTCAGCCTTTTACTCTCTATGGAATCTTCTGTCAGGATTTCTTGTCCCAAAACCAGTAAGTTGACTGTTTCCTATCAGAAACTCCTTACTATGCTGTCTCTCTCATTTCTGATTTTGGGCAGATTTCCTTGGCCTCCATGGTGCATTTCCCGCCAGTCATATGAAACAATTCTAGAATGAACAAGACAAAACCTTTAGATTAACCTGATGAGTAATGGAAGAGGCTGGAATGAGCACCCCATTATCTTTGTTTGTTTACTGCAAAGACTACTGAAGCACCCATGAGAATTGCTCTCTCTCTCTCTCTCTCTCTCTCTCCCCCCCCCAACACCCCCACCCCAACGTGCGCGTGCGCACACATATCACTGGGTATGGTGAGGAAGAGCTTCCTCTCCTCCTATTAGAATCTACTGGATGGACAACAAAAATATCATTTTGCTGCCGACATGGTCTGAGTTTCTTCTTTCTGCATATAATGAGACAAGTTTGATCCTGCCTCTTTTTGAATTAGCATTCGATGCCATTAGTAGAATAGAGCATCCTGGTAAGGGGATTAAAAGATGCTCCTAATAATATGTTCATAGAGCAAATTGAAGTCTGGGTACCTATTGATGAAAAGTAAATCTGGATTTCAATCTCACTTACGATGTGAGGTCTGACACTGGAGCACTTACTTCCTCACTGTTGGAAGGAGACTGTTTTCCTAACCTAAGAAATCAAGTTGCCAGGTTTTAGTGACCCAGTTTGTGCACTAATTGCAGAACATCCCGGGTTGGTGGATATGGTTCTACTACATCTGCCCAGTTGCATGGACTCTTCGCGGTATCATCACCTCTCAGCTTGGGGATGTGGACACTCAGATTGTTGGACCTTCTTTCAAGGGCAGTGTGAAAGAGTATCTGGAGGTTAGTCTTGGCTATGGTGGCAGTGGCATGATTGGAGTGTCAGTGGCTGTGCTTATTGGCTTCAACCTTTTCTTCTTCGTTGTCTTTGCCGTCTCCGTCAAAGTCCTCAACTTCCAGAGAAGATGAAAAGGGAAAAGCAATAACATGCATAAACGGAGACTATTTTCGTGAAAGCCATGATACTCTGGCTTTCTTGATACTATTAAAATCGTAGCCTCTGTTTTTCTGTTTGTCCTGCCTCATTACACTTGCTATGCTTTACTTCTGGAGGCAGCACATCCACGCTGCAATCTCTTGAAGCCATATGACACTGGTCTTAGCTTGGAATCCATTTGTAGATCATTCTTGATCTGGTCGTGATGTCAAAAACACACGATCCTCGTCACTCTTGTTCTGTTAAGCTGGTTTCATAGAGAACTATCAGTAATGTAAACCTTAGCTTAGATTTCTCTAGGATTATCAAAATATATCTGCTGACTTCTGTAGAGGATTTGCTCCTGATTGAGAGAACGTGATACAAGAAACTCATATTAAAACATTGTTCTGCTGCTCTTATTTGGTCCTTTTGCACATATTGGATAATTACTCCTTGCTTTTAAAAATGAAAAATAATTGAAATCAGCCATCAGTGCAATTGCTTTTCGCTCTTGATCACTGTAGAGAGGTTAGAGGATGATATGGCCCTGTAAGAGTTTTCCATTGCCACGAGGCCACACCAGAATGAATTTTTGTGGGACATCTCGACTGTGTGTTGAGAGAGATGGGTAAAAGATGACAAGATAATATTTAGAACGTTTGCTAGCTCTTTAAGCTTAAGTCTGGCAGGGCAACAAGTACAAATTACATAGAGTTGGTAGTTCAGAGTGTCCAGGCCATACATAATCAAAGGATATCTGAGGTTCGTTCAGCTTTAAATCATCTTTCCTGAGGTAGCTTACTCGACTTTTGTGAGCTACGTCCTCATGCTAGTCTACTCACTTGTCCAAAGGGCTTTCACCATCAAAATGGGCACAACCTTCGAATGGTGCTTCAGATGAGGATGGTTTAGATGCCTACTGAATTTTCCTGGTGGCAAATCTATGTAATGGTGCAAGTATGCTTTGCTAATGTACTGAAGTACTTCACCAATCTCCAATTACAAAGTGGCAAACATCTGTTTAGTGTATATCAGGAATAGAGGCAGGCCTTTTTTCTCAGTATTAGGTTAAGTTGAGGGACCGAAGTCAACATTCATTAGCTTCATAGGTCAGATAGGAAATGGAGGGGAGGAGGACAGAGTGCTGCAGAAAAAGAAGCATGCAGCAATGACGACGTAGCTCAGACAGAGAGCCAACCCTTTCATGTAATGCGAAGTTCCATCCTGCAGATGAAAGTGTAGAATACATGTTACTCCACTGTCTCTGAAAGCAAAGACACTAATAGCAGCCAATTGACCATCTGTAGCAGATTCTGGAGTACAAGCGTGACAAACCTGTAGAGCGAAGCCCATGATCATTATTGCAAAGGCAATCGAAACAGTTTCAAGGAGATCAAAATCTAGATCCATATGACCATCCATCATCCAAGAAATTTGAACGCATAAAGGAACCTGCGAGTTTTGTTTTCAACGAAATTCCACATAAATGCCGAGTGTGTCATGTTGTTGATTTCCATTTAATTGTTCAGACTTACCACAAATATAGAAATTTGAGTCGTCGATCCTATAGCTACACCCAAGGAAATGTCCTGAGCAAAAGGTCAGAAGTGAACGAGTCAGTGATACATGATGCACACTCCAAGCAAAGATGAAACAGTGACCTTCATCCATATTACCAACTCGTTCTTGAACGCATATATAATAGAGGCTGCATGTTCTGTGGCATTCCCCACAATTGGCAAAACAATAATGCTGATGAAGCTGATCGAAATGCCCCAAGAACTTGATGCCGCCTAGAAGGTCGTCGGGAAATTGAGATTGCAGTAGTTAAGGTTAGGAAACACGTTTGCTTCATTCATCAAAAAATTTTGTGAGGCTTTGAGACTTATACTTTTGTATTAGAATACATTACTAAGACCGATTCTGATAGCACAAGACAGATACCAACTTAGACATACTGTAATTAGTTTTAAACATATTAACTCTAAAAGGAGTTATACTTGGTAGTGTTATCTTAGAAGAGATTGTCGTACCTCAATTGTACTAATGACATACTCAGACAACAATGCAGTGATCGTCGTCATTACAATTAGCCAGCCAAATGCACTCCAGAATCCTATTACTGCCTTTTCTTCATTCTCCTTGTCCTCCTGCTCATTGACAAAACAAAGTGAAATAAGTAGATATAATAGACGGGCGGGCTTTATTTGTCAAGGAATGGGGTGTGTGCTATTTGTCTGCACCTGATCTTGGGACTCAAACAATTGCCTGTGAGTTTTCAATTGGAAAATTATGTAGGCAACATAGGCCAAAAGCATAATAGCGCTAATGGCTCTGGAGAATCGAAGGCTTTGATGCGCCCAATGATCAGATCCGCCCCCACCACCATATCTAAACATCAAAGGCAACATCTGACACTGTAGTCCCAACAGTAGAAGCACCAAGTTGATATCAGCTTGTTTCTGTAGGAGGTGATCAACAATTAGTCATCAACAACCAATAGTTGCAATTGGAAAGGAACCACTTGCAACACTTAAAAACATATACACATCACGGTTGGATCCATGAAGCACCAAGTTTCATGATGTTATCCACTTGTGTCCAGAAACCAACAATTACTGACAGTGAACTTAACATAAATCCAGGCTGTGATCAGTCTTGTTTAGTCAAGTTTAATTACTCTGTCGAAAGTTTGATCCTTGGAGAGGTTGGCCAAGCCTCCACAGATGAGAGAGGTCCCGAGAACGAGGAGGAGGTTGGAGAGAATCGAACCCAGGAGCGAGTACTTGAGTACTTGTATTTTGTTCTGCCTAAGGGCGAATATGGCTATGATAAGCTCTGTTGCATTCCCGCACGTTGCATTTATAAGCCCTCCAACTGCAAAATGGGAGAAGAAAAATCAATTCACTCTAAGACAACTGTTTCCTCAGTAATCAGTGAAGCATTGGGCCCTGGCGAAATCTGAAAAGTTCTCTTTCAACAAGTGATTCCATAATCAGAAAACATGTCTTTCTGCAGGTAGGCGGTCTAAATTCAGAAACGTGTCTTGATTAAAAGACCATAATACACGCAGAAAGAAACTTTTCGACAGCGTGAATATACTCAATAACATGTTTCTAGGAACTAATTTACCTGTCGGACCAGTGAAGTATGCAATTTGCCTAGCTCGCAGTGCAAGGAACCCAAAAGGGAGGGAAAAAAGGAGAGCAGGTTAATTAGCCAAAGCGTTACATTGTGAAAGAGTAAACCATTAGGCTTGTAGCAGCATACTCGGTCAAGAAGCTGATACGTTCGGCGAGTGGGATAAGCCCCAGCAAACTCAGGACGAAGATCCATGCCTTTTGTTGCAAGCAAAATCACGATTATCATCAACACTCAAAAGCAATATTAAATTGCTCTATGTAAAGAAAAATACTTATCATCTAGGAAAGGAACAACGTTCGTTAAGCCACTACAGTTTGATCCATTTCAGTTAGACATTTAATATTACTACTCACTCTTCCAAAGTCAAAGAAATTCGCAAGAATCGCTAAGGAATTGCTGGGAAGAGCAAAGCAAGTTTTGTGCCGAAAAGAACTTGTAGGTCATTCAGGACTTGTCTCAACACTGGGAAGCGACCACCCAAATGAGGTAGATTCTGATAGGAATCCTTGGGAAGAACTGAAGAAGAAGAAGAAGAAGAAGAAGAAATGGTGTGCAGTGTGCGGGGCATGACGATTGTAATCTCATTGTTCTCGCATCCATCACCGGTTTCCAAGTCTGGACCCTCATCCTGTTGAAATGAATCCATGGCACTCAGTAGACTCAGTACGAAGCACACAAGCTTCAAGTGATAAAGCTGATACGAGAAAACACAAGCAAACTGTGATTTCTTTCGTCTGCTGTATATGACCGTACGGAGGTTATGTATAAGACGACAGGAAAGAGAATATTGTATAGACTCGTTCTACAAGTACGACGAGGGTATAACTACAATAGAGAAAACGTGTCGAAAAATTGTCAAGTTATACGAGAGATCTGACGTGGGTTTTAACACGAGAGTGACTCGGAACATCAACAGCATTATTGCGACGAAAGCATCGGAAGACTGTACCTCAGCAGCTTCCTCGAAATTTCCAAGATGTCTTCTTGTTGGGAGTCATACATTCAGTTCCTTCTCTCTTCAGCACGAGCTGCACGTTCTGATTGAGTGCGAAGGCGTTGCCTCTGGAAATCGGACGGTTGAGTTGGAGGGTGGCGATGGCAGTAAATTTTAAGTTCACCACCTTTGCATGAGATGCTCTCGTTATTTTTTGCGTTGACAGGAGAGGGATGGATGGGGGGAGGGAGAGAGAGAAACTGGAAATGCTCCGATGAGACCAGTCATCATCAGCTCGTCATTTAAGAAGGAATCAACGTGGAGTTCTTGACACGGGACTGGTAAGGATGACGGAGTCACGGAGCCATACTATTCACCTACCTACTTCCCTTCCGAGCATTGACACCGTGTTTGGGAAGATGCACTTTATGACACGGCATGCATGTGATCTGCGACCATAGCCTTCGGTTTCGACTCTTGAGGAATCCCATTGGGCTTTTGTATATAGAAAAGAGTACTTGCTCAAGAAAATCAAATCAAATATGCGTAATCAACATAGATATGAAAAATTAGGTATAGAGAAATGTTTATATGACTATCTTTAATCTACAATGAAAATAACATATTTTGAGTAAAAACACAAATAACAAATAATTAAAAATTATTGTGAGATCTATTCCTTTAAGAAATTCTTGTAGCTCGCAATATGTTACTACTTTTATATTAACCCAATGACTAGCAAAGCCCTTAGATGTATCTTTAATATCTCGTCAAACTCAAGGTGCACAGAAAATGTCAACTTGTTTAATAACAAGCTTGAATAGTGTCCAGCAGCATTGAGATGTGGTGTGCTATTCACGGCAAAACTTATGGCCAAAACTTCTAGATCTATCTAATGCAGGTGCTGAGTCTAGTGGTAGTGTTAGTTTGTTGAAACAATGAGGAAACAACAAGTGGCTGGCTTGTAAAAAAGTAACTGAGTGACGCAATCTATATGATTGGCATTACAGCATCAAGTAGCCTATATGACTGGCTTGTGAAAATAGTTATTGAGATGGCTAGCATTAGGTGGAAAAAGGCTCGACTAGACAACGCGATTAGTGCCATTGGCATTGAGACTCAACTAAGCACATATGAGACTTGTGCCAGATGAATAGTGTTGAGGGCAGGAATAGAATTATTTGGGGGTGCACTGGTTTCCTCAATGGCTCCCAAGATAAGGATGATGCAAAAAACAAATTTGAGAAATTTCTATATTTTGATATATTTTAATTTTTATATATATATGTATAGAAAAAATAAATATATGAGCCTATTCATGGGCTTTATTAGATGACTATCTAAAGAGATCATACCCGATATGTATAATCAAAAGAGAAATATGGAAAATCAAAGTAAATATCCTAAATATCTCTAGGAAATATTTAAATATCTCTAACATCCTCTTAAATTCAAGATGTATAGAAAATGTCAACTTGAGATCAAAACAAGTCTAAGTAGTGTTAAGATCTTGATGGTCTAAGAAAACGAGTTTGGTGGTGCTGGTTTCTTGAAATAAGAAGTCAAAAGTTGAGAATCGAAGACCAACAACATATATCCTTTGCAATTGACTTTATTATTAGAACACTAATTGAACAAACACGGTCAATACGGCTGGTGTGGCCATAGCAAGCGGAATAAGGTAGCTTTGTAGAGTGAAAGTTACTATGCGAGGATGCGACTTCACGACGTTGAAAATTGTCTTTATGAAAAAGAAAAGCTCTACGTAGTGACACGTTACTAGCGTTGTAACATTCAAAACAAATGAGGACTAAGCTCGAACGAGGCACTTGGGTGAACACTGCCAAGTGGATGGATATATTTTGCTACAGGGTGCATGGGATGCGCCAATGCGATGCACATCTGATGGACTAGGGTTGTCTTAAGAAATGGGGTTTTCATACCAAAATAAGAATAATGAGGAAACGAAAGTTGAGGAACTTCTTTGTAAATTTCAATGTATATAGAAAAGAGTACATGAGCATATACTTATGCTTTATTGTACGACTATTTAAAAACAAATCAAATATACATAATCAAAAGACATATAAAAATTTGGAGGAATTATATTAAATATCTCTAGGAAATATCTAAATATCTCTAACACACCAAATGCACCATATAATGGCTTTTAGGAAGGAGTGAATGTTTTTGAAGCATATCTTATCTTTATCATTTTTAGTCTGTGTTTCTTTGACAAAAAATGAATGATTTTAAAAATATTTTCCTAAAATTCAGAAAGTTAGAAGACTTAATTGCCTAAAATATTAATTGAAGGATCAAATTATACAAACAACAAAACTTAAAAAGACTAAATTATACTTAGGCCTCTCAAATGGATGGGTTAAGTCGGGTTTAAGTCAAATAAAAAATGGTCTACCTCATATTAACCCAATTTATGTGATACAATTTATCAACTCACACTCCACTTGGACCAAATTTATTAGGGTGCCAAAACCGAACTGAAAACTTAAATCGAAACTGAATAGAATCGAACCGAAATTTCCTACAGTTTTTGTTCAATTTGGTCTTTGGTTCGGATAATGGAAAAATAATCCTCTATTTTGTTAGTTCGGATTTTTTCTGTTCAGTTCGGTTTACCACTAAAACTTAATGGCCCCCAAATTGAAATAGATCTCTCACTTTCTTTCTTTGATTGCTCAACTCCCAAGCCTCAAACTTGGAAAGCAAGAGGGAGAAGAGGCAAGGCTGAGAGGTGGCGACTAGGTTGCATGCAACCTCGGAGGCAAGGCTGAGAGGTGGCGACTGGGTTGCACGGAACCTCAGAGGCAAGGCTGAGCGATGGTGTGTGGGTGACGTATTTAAAGTGGCTCTTCGATTTTTGACGTGAGTGAGCGACAGCAACTTGGTTGCGTGTGACAACCTCATTTTCATCATTTTTCAGTTCTTCGTGCTCCGCCTCCTTGGGTAAGTTCGAAGTGAAATCTTTTTGTGCATTTGTGTGTATTTCAGTCGATTCCTGGGTGAGATATACATAAAAATCGCCTTTGAAATGTGGATCGGTCAGTAATCTGATTGAATTCTATGACGTCCTAGTCTGTCACTTGCTAGATCCTCACCTTGGTTGCTTAAATTATCACACGAGCAGAAGTCTTTTATATAGATTAGCATTAATAACATGAATGTAACGCGTGCAATAGAAAATGCCATACACTCCTTTTCATTTCATTCCTATGCAACATACTTACATGGGGAAAATAACTACATTTTGGCAATTATATTTACATTAAAAATTCATCAAGATTATCAACAGAAAACACCTTGATAAGGCCAAAAATGTGCCTAACTCCTCTGCCCAGTAATTTTCCCCATCTACTCTAAAGTATTCCTACCAGATGCTCCTACGTCTAGGCGCCAATCATCAATCCATAGGGTAAACTTAAATCATGTATATGTCCGTCTCGATTCCGAATCCAGCACGTCATGGAATACACCTTCCATCTAGGCAAGTGCTCCATAATGTGTGAGTGGTATTACATCCATAGCTATCAATCTGAAAAAGATGTAAAGAAACGAGCAATTGCCCAGTAAAGGAAATAAGAAAGTTTTAAGTTACATAATCTCAACGCCGCTCAAATGCAAGTAGACTTCAAAATAGCAGTTCAGTGCACACAATCATAGCTCAAAGTGTTAGACATACTAAAGCAGTCGAAATATACTGATACTTTTACATGGCAGGGCATACACGAGCTTAGACATACAATCAAGGCACATAATATCACCCATGCACACGTACTCACGTGCCTTGTGGATTAATTAAATGTGTGGTCATTTCTTTTCCACCCTCGAGTTGGGTTTACATCGAGTCATTTGCTAGTTCTCTCGAGTCACTTCTGGGTTGCTGGTTGGATTTCCAAGGGTCGTTGGCCTTAGGCATTTCAGTTCGAGGTATCCAAATATTCAAGGGTCCTTAGCCTAGAATTTAATCAAGGCATTCCAAACACACAATTATGGCATCTCACTCAAAGGCATCTCGGTATTCAATGATCGCTGGCCTTGAATTAATCGACGCATCCATGATCACACAGTATGGGCATCCCACTCCTTGGGTCATCATCGGGTTGCTGGCCGATGGACATCTTTTTTATTTAATTTATTTCGCACATTGCCACACCACAATTTTGATTTAGAGCACATCAACATCACAACCAGCACATACATGTTATTCCATATTGCATTTTCATATATCAATTGCACCAATTTCCCACCACAGGCAACCTAATGCACCTATGCATCCATTCTAAACTCGGCACGCATTAATCCACACAATTAGCACACATAGGGGAATCACAGTCCACATGCAACCATTAAGTAAAGGGTCCATAACATGTTAAGTTCATCCACAATTTCATGCAAGTTTTCTAGCAAAAAAAATCCCATAAATACTCAAAAACATGCTGAACTTCACTTCTGGGCAGAACCGACTCTCCAACGTGCAGTTTAGGGAATAAATCTAAAAACCTCAGTAAATGGGTTTGAAAAATTCTCAAATTTTATATGTTGTAGACAAGACCTAGATTAACATTTTTCATGAAGAGAGTCAAGCCTAGTTCCTTATGTATTGAGAGCAACAATTCGGAAAAAGAGACTCATAAAACTGTTTAAAAAAATAGAATACTCGATCCTAAGGACAAAGCTGTCTCGACGTCCAGAACTCCACCATTTGCTTTAAAAAATTTATTTATGTAATACTTTAGGATGTGCTGCATAACTTTTATGAATAAAACATTTTGAAAATCGTACCTAAAAAATTCATAAAAATTCGACAAGCTCTCAAGGTCGCTATTTCACAATTCTAGCAAAATGCTTTTATGGACAAAACAAGATTCATAGATTGATTATCCTGATCCAAAAAATTCTAAATATGTTAGAAATTAGGATGTTTAGACCATTTTTTGTGAAGAATGTTTTTGCAAATTCGTACTGCGCTTTAAGATACAGAATCAACATGCTTTAAAGATTCCGCAGAAACAAAATTTGGAAAATGATTCTCACCTCATGCAAGTCTTTCGCCTAAAAAAGTTCAAGAAAGCCCACATATACTACTCACCAGCCACCATAAATTTTTGCATATCAAGTTTTTGCCAAAGAAATATCTCCTACGGTTGAGAAACGCCACTAAAGCCACTAAATAGAACTATACGCACCAAGCAATGAGAAAATGACATGATTCAAAACCTAGCTTCTCTCTAATTTAATTTTCGCGCTTAAGAAACTCCTTCACGTGCACCTACTTGAGAGTTGAGGCTCCTAAGCTCGCTGTCTTCTTGAGAAAGAACGAGAGAAAAATGAGAGAAGAAAATGAGAGGTGGTTCTGGTGAGAGGAGGAAAAAGAACAAAGGAGGAAAGGGGTTACAGAAAGAAGAGAGAGGGGCTTAATGATTGATTTGTGATGTGTTGACTAATTTTTTTAGTCTCGCATGAAAAACTATTGGCCAATGGGGGACTTGGTGATGATGAGGTCTAGGCTCAAAGGGGGGTAAGGGAAACCTAAGGGTTGAATGCAAAATTTTAGAATTTTTAGGTTTTATTTAACTAATGCGTCTTGAGGAGAAATTTAGTTTAAGTTAATCATAAGATTTATTTCCCAATGTACCCTCATAGTTTTTAATCATAAGGAAAGCTTAGGAGTCCAATTTGATCATTTTAGTTTAGGGATTATATTAGTGTTATAAGTTAAAGTGCATTAGTAATACATATCCCTATAAATTCCAACTACTATAAGAGTTCATCTTGGGTTAATTAGGTAACCTCAATTTATCATTTTTAATCTCAAAAAGTTTGTAAGATAAATGGTTCTATACCTCACATGAAAGTGATGGTACCAATCGAATTATAAGAAATCAACCTCGAATATTCAAGACAATCTAAATTTCTACAAAACCTTAATTGGGTACTAGTACAACCAATCCAAAACCTATATTGATGAACTATAATATTTTCACCTCAACCAGGTCTCATGCACTCGCATGGCCCATTAGGTCCAATTCACCTCACCGAGCCCAAGTTCATGGCCCAATACTCAGCCCACCATGCCCACTTGCATGACTCTCGCACAGCCCACCAAGTCCACTGTTTAGCTCAATTTTCAATCCTCCAGGCCCATATTAGCCTATTTGTAATTCTAAGATTGGTAAAAATTCAGAGTATCACAAATTTTATCGTGATTGAGGTTAGTTATAGATCGGAATGAGTTTCATACCTTACTTTATATGCTAGTTTCACATTAAATACTAAATATTTGACAAAATTCTAGAACGAGATCCATTTGAATTTGCCTCTTTTTATTGATCACTTTAGGCTCAATCAACCTGTTTTATATCATGGTGGTTGCATTGCTAATTGTTGAACATAATTTCTGATTTATTAAGGAATTGTAGAATGCCTCCTCAATTATACTTTTCTCTATTATTGGTTCTATTTATTCCTTTGACATTTAATTGTGGCTACCGGTGAGCAAATGACCACAAGTCTATATCACGTATGTAAAAATGACTAATCGTAGAGGTGATCGAAATTGTGGAACTTACATTGCGGAGCAATTTTTTATTGCCTTCATTTATCTTTCAGTCGATTCCTACTGTTTAAATGAAAATCAAAAACCAAAAACCTGAACTGATTGTCGCGATCTCTCTTTTGCCATCAAGGGAAAAAGGAAGAGGTTTAGGGGTGTTGCCTAAAGAAGCAGACAAATGGCCTGGATTAGGTGCGGGCTCTCCTTAGCCTTTTCCTCGCATGATATTGGATTTTGTATTTTAGCTCTTAACAACCTAAATATTTCTAGGAGTTGCCACTATCCTATTAGAGTCGGTTAGAAACCAATCGAGACAAGAGAGTATTGTCTCAATTTCTATGCATCTAGAGATTTCTAGGAACATGGACTTATTTATACCAATGTTTCTATTAGAGCCCTTGCGGTACCACTAACTTGGAGGGTTGTTTATTTAAATGGCTACACAATCTTGATTATCAATTATAATCTTTATGAAACAACTTAATGTCTAAACTAATCCTAACGTAATTTAGAAAAATGAATTTACACTCAAATTATTGAAAAGCAGTTCGATAAGTAAACATCCAAGAAATTAAAATGACTTAAAAGTAAATGCGGAAAAGGAAAACCCGATACAAGTTGGGCAAATAATATTACATGGCCTTGTTATCATGCCCTAGGACAAGACCCCCATGAGCGAAGTGGGAACTTAAATATACATGAAACTACTTTAGATGCATGAAATTACTCTAAATAATTTTAATCTATGTAAGATGGATTATTTACAAAAATGGTATAAAATACCACAATAGCATTAAATTAAAAAAAATGACCTTATAAAATTAAGAAAATTTCATAGATGTCATTTCTGCCCTAATTTGATATCATCAAACATTTTTTTTAAAAAAATTTTCATATTTTTTTTGTTTTTTAATTTTTAGTTAAAAAATAATTCCCTAAACTGATATATGCTTATTTAAAAACCGAGTATATGAATATCACAATAACTGAGCTCAAACCAGTCGTCTCAAGGTCGCAACTTGGTTCAAGCATTTTATTAAACCATTGGTGTGCATCAATTACCCCAAAGTAGATTTCTTGGGTCATGTTCGTGGTCTTCAATCTCAACCTATAAGCAATCTCACATGGAACTAAAGTATCAAAGTTATATTACTACATTAAAGAACATGTTTAGCTAGAAATCATAGCCTAAAACATGCAAGAACCAAATTGAAATCAAGCTCCAATGTGCGGATTTGAGCTGTTTTTGCAAATTTGGGTTTGGACTCAAGTTAAACAAACACGTTGTATGCCTATATTCAAGCCTTGACACTCATCACATGCAAGATCCATAAGAAATATCACTTCATCCGAGTAAAAATAGGTAATATGAACTTTCAAATGCAACAAACATCATAAAGAATGATGATCAACCGAACACATCAAAATGAACTCTCCAAGAAGCATACATGTAAGATCTACGCTAGCCAACCATGTCTCAATGTAGATTGGCTTGGTTTTTTACTCAAGTTGTAGACGATCTCATAGTTCAAACGGATTTAAAGACTAAACCTAGCTAATCTAAGCATCATTTGTACTCTCATATAACATCCATCAAAGTCACAAAGACAAGTAATGCATGAAAATGGGGCATAGCAAATTAAAGATGCAAGGCTTTTGAAGAGATTTCAACACTTAAAAAAAAATTCAGCCTCAAAATCAATTTTTTGGATTGGTTTTTCTCTTGATTTTTCACGGTTTAAACATGTTCAAACTTGACTAAAAATACGTATAAAATTCTTACCTTGCTTTCTAGTTTCTTTTGCAAGTGGCTCATGGTCAAGGAAACCAAGAAATTATCCTCCGGGAGGCATTTGGAAGTTGGCTCATTCAAATTGGAAAATGAGATGTGCAGAGAAAAAACAAAATTGACAACGAAGATTTTTGTTGGTCTTCAAAGTTAAACTTCAATACCTATTTTGTTGATCAAATTAACACCAAATCAAACTATATGTATTCTAATTTGGGATAAAAAAAAAGTCATGGTTTTCCTCATTTATTGCTTACTTTCCTTAAAAACACTCACTTTCTCTCACCCGTGACTAACTGGGCAAAACACTAAGAAAATTTTTCACTTTCTTGCCCCACCAATAGGGTATTGTTTCAAGGGACTTTAGGAAGTCTTCTCGGTCTCCATTTGGGACATGCAACTTATGGTTGGGAAGATCTTTCAGTGAAGTTTCACTCTCCAATTGAAGGTTTTAGCTAATTTTGGTTGTAAGTTCGTAAAAATTTCACTTTTCTCTACAAGGGTTGGTTTGAAATTTATGGGTTTTGCTTTTCTTAAGTTGTTTGTGGGGGTATTTTTAGGGAATGATTATGAGCTCTCTCTCTTCCTTTTCATCTCATACTTTTCATGCCCCAAAAGAGCCTGCTTCACCAATCTTATCCCTTGAATTAGGGGATCTTTTGGTCAGTCTTTTGTCCACCTATCAAGCCTGCCAATAGAGTTACTTCAACAATTTTCTAACTTGGCTAAATTTTCAACTTTTGTAGTTATTGAGTGTATGGATTTTGCTATGATTTTCATGTGCTTTTAGTAGCTTATCCTTATTAAATTTTTGTCTACTTGCACTCCTAATTATGATCTTCCATCACGTGCAGAGATCAGGCTGATCGAACAGTTGATGAGGGTATGGGCTCGTCAAGGTTTGGCAGCTGATTTGAGTATTTTAATTCATTAATTTGGCTGCTATTTTTTATCAATTAGCAAACTTACATTTAGTAATTTAAGATCTTGATCAATCTTTGCAATCATTCAAACCCAATTTTGTAAGAAAGTCTTTTAAAGTTGACCATTTTCTTGCCCAAAAATACCTAATTCAATACAATTTAGTCATTTTGGCCCAATTTGATTAATTTGATTTGACCCAAGTTCAATTTCAACATAATTGGGGGCCAAGATGATTATTGAATGGCTTGGATGAAATTTTATAAAATTTGCGAATTGATCTTCCAACTTTTGAAAATTGCTTTTTGAATTCTAGTCAGTGCCTAATACCAAAATTAGACATATTCAACTTTAGCTGTCTTTTATATTTTTGTGTAATTTATGGATGTCATCCATATGGTCACAAACTATTACATGACCATAATATTATGGGAGGTAAATTGGACGAGTCCAAGTCCTTGTTTCAATTGAAACGAGGAGCTTTGGATATTATTAAGCTTTTCCTTTGTCTAGTTCCTAGTGATAAGTGAGAATACCATCATCTCTCATTGAGCTCAATTATTATAGATTGCAACAATGACACACTTGTTCGTGTTATCGATTTTTCTTCGTTGCTGGCAAGTAAGTATCAAAATTGAATCGAAAACTAAAACTGAATCAAATAAAATCAAAATTTCCTACATTGTTTGATTTCAGTTTGGATAATGAAAAAGTAACCCATTATTTTGCTGGTTTGGATTTTTTCAATTCGGTTCGGTTTATAAACTAATTCAAACCACTAAAACTTAATAGCCTCAAATTGAAATAGATTTCTTGCTTTCTTCATTTGCTCGTTCGACTTCTAAACTTAAGATTTTGAGAGGGAGAGGGAGAGGGAGGCGAGGCTGAGAGACGGCAACTGAGTTGCAAGCGATCACAGAGACATGGCTGAGCAACGGTGTGTGGGTAATGGATTAAAGGTTGGCTCTTTGATTCTTGATGCGTGTGAGCAACGGTGACTGGGTTGCATGCGGCAACCTCATCTTTGTTATTTTTCAATTCTTTGTACTCGGCCTCCTCGGATAAGTTTGAAGCGAAATCTTTTTATACGTTCGTGTGTATTTTAGTCAATTCCTAAGTGTGATATATATAAAAATCACCCTTGAAATGTGGATTGGTTAGTAATATGATTAAATTCTGTCATGATTAAAGCTAATTATAGATCGGACTTAGATTCATACCTTACTCTATAAATTGATTTTTAAATTGAACTCTACTTGTTTGAAAAAATTCTAGAACGAAATACATTTGAATTTGCCTCTTTTTGTTGGTCACTCTAATTTGATTCAACCATTCTTGGTCATGTTTATTCTTTTGGTGTTTAATTGTAAATGCCGGCAAGGAAATGATTGCAAATTTATGACACGTATGTAAAAATGACTAATCGTAAAGGTGGTCAAAGTTGTGAAAATTGAATTGCAAGGAAATCTTTTTGTGCTTTCGTTTGTCTTTCGATCAATTCCTACTATTTAAACTAAATCAGGGTTTCGATTCGGTTTATATTTGGTTTGAGTCGCATTTGGTTCAGCTCAATAGTTTTCCTTAACAATTCAGTTTTTCAAAAAAACGGAATCAAACCGAACCATTGACATCCCTAAAATCCACATCTAATTCCATTCCTTACTATTTCTCCTAGCAAAAAAACACCCCAAGTGATAAAACTTGGCACAATGAGATACTTAAATGTCAAAAGTTATAAAAGTAACACTTAAGTGTCACATTTTTTAAAAAGTGGGACACTTGAGTGCCACATCCAGTGAAACTTAGTTAGAAATCCTACATGACAAATAATTATTAATGTTGCTCGCTTACGTGGCTCGCCGGAGAACTAACTTAGCTCTAATTCACTCAAAACAACATCGTTTCTATAGTTGGCCAAAATAAATCTCTTAAATCAACCAAAACGACGTTGTCTCCCCAATTGCCCTAAATCTAAAATCCTAAATCGGGCAAAATTTCCATTGAAGTGCTCAAGCCCTAATCCCAAACTCTAATTCGATTTGCCCTAAATTCTACAGCCAAATATTGGAAATGAAAAGTAGGACTTTCAACAGCAGCTCAAATTCTTCTCACCAAAGTGAAGAAGAAGGCAAGCGTTTATAGCTTACTGAGTCTAAAAAAAATATCGTGGACTCGAATAAATTATATGGATGCACATGATATAAAAAAGAGTCGAAGTACAAATACTTCAAATGGGTCAATATGAAATTCTCTCACCAAGCCACAAAGTGATATTGGATCTACTTAATGAACGACATCAACCTCTATCTATGCTTGTGAACGACTTGGACAGTGTTGACTCAATGCAAGCTCAAGTATCTTTGGCTAACCATTTGAAAAATAAAGTTTTAGTGATGAAAATTAAACAGAATTGTTACCAAGCGTTTATTGTGGTGCTGTTTTTTTGTCTATCTTACTTTATGATGAAATGTAAAGTATTGGAGATGATAAAAAATTTCTTCGATTGCCATAGTTGTAAATGAGTGGACAATTGTACTTATTTTGTATCAATGTAACTTATTTTTTTGGAATATGAGAAGAAGTTTTGCGTTATCCACAAGATCATTATGGCTTTTTTTTTTTTTTTGTGCTTTCATAAGTATTATGTGTTACTTCTTGTGCTTGTGGAGAGGGTAAGAAAATGGAATGAATGAATGAATGAATACTATTTATACTATATTTTTACTTATTCCTAAATATAAACTAGCAAAGATGGATATGTATTGGGTCAATATATTGCAGTGACTTCTTTTCTTGAACTAAATGTAAATCAGCAACAAATATTAAATTGAATGAAGTTGCCATAAGTTGAATTAAATATATAAACCAGCAACTTCTCTAGTTTACTACAAACCAACATATACATAGGATAGACACGAGTGATTACTCGAGTGCTATAAGTTGTATTTAGTGATCACTTAATGCCAGTCGTGATAAAAAAAGAATAATTTAAGTGTCAAGTTATTATTAAAAGTGAATACTTAAGTGCCAAGTTTTTTAGAATATGATCAGTTAAGTGCCAATTTTAATGTAAGTTTCTTCTATAAATTGCACCGCCACCATCATCACCCATCACTGGCCACCATTGGCCTCTACCCATCACCACTAACCACACCAGGCATCTTAGTTAGGCACCACCTCAAGCCACCACTGTGCTGGTGGTGTGCTGTTGCATAAGTTATTAGTGCAAGATGCCTTGCACTAACTTGTATCAACACTACCTGGTGTAAGATTTGCATACTGCACACTTGCATCTTACACCAGGTGCAGCACAAGCCCCCAACCCAACCCCCATGATAGATCTACCACCACTAGGCAGCAACAGCTACTACCACTAGCAATACTAACACCCTAACCATCACACTAGCACGCAGCTATCACTATAGACCCACCATTATCAACCACTGCTAGTGGTGGGTGGTGGGTCTGTTGCAAAATGGGCTAATGCAAGCTATGCACACTGCACGCTTACACCAGTACTAGGTGCAACACGAGCTCCCAACCCAATCTCCACAATAAACCCACAAACACCAGGCTAAACCAACCACCACCATTAGCCACACAAGCTCCCTAGCCATCATCACAAACCCAACACCAGAAGGAGTAAATAAAAGTAGAATAAAAAAATGAAAAAGGCAAAATGACAAGCAACAATATCATTCCATTGATATTAAAATTAAGTCTCACAAACTTAATGACAAATTAAAAAAAAAAAAACATACATAACAAATTATAAACAAAACAACTGACTCCTTAGTCTAATAAACCCTATCTCGTCTCATTTCATCAATCAATATGCACAATAATTCATGTTCATGCTTCTTTTGATGAACCTTTCATTTAATTCATAATCCTTGCACTTTTTCTAACTAGACGTGCGATTTCTTCTTCAATTGTCTCAAGATGCATTGATTTTGATGGAGCTAAAATTGTCCCAAGCTAAAGTGACTCAAAAGAAACTACAACTGCTATAGGCTGAACTGATTCAAATGGACCTGCAATTGGGTTGTTCTTACTCTTCTTTATTGTTGATGCTGCCGGTGTCTTCTTTTTTGTTGGCAAAGTCATTTATTCTTGAGTTGGGCCTTGAGAGATGAGAACCTCCGAACTTCTCTCAAGCTACAAAAAAAAAAAAACTCAATTATTAGCAAAAGTTTGCACCATTAAATTAAATGCAGCCAATAAAACTTACATTAATAATGACTATTACAGTACGCTCATCTATATAAATGTCATAACCATATTGTCTTAACTTCTTTCCAAGAGTTCCTATTGTTCGAAGAGGAACGTTGCTTTTAGGTACTTGTGATTGGTTGGCCCTTCTTCTTGCTTGTAATTTCTTGGGCCATTGTTTTGGCTGTTTAGCTACAACAATGGCTTATCCAACCAATTCTTCAGCTATGCATCTTCTAGATGGCCTTCTTGTAGCTGGCTTTTGACTTGGCTTTCTTTTTATTGTTCTTCTATCTAGCTCTTTAGCTTTAGTAACACCTTCTGTTGGCCTTTATAGTGGCCCTTGTGATGACCCTTCCGGTGGCCTTTGTGGTGTCCCTTATGATGGATTTTGTGGTGGCCTTTCAGTTGCGTCATCTATTGGCAGTTGAGCTTCAACTTGTCTTCTTCAAATTTGAGAAAGAGGTAAAAGACATCATAACTATAACATCGGGTTATATAATAACGTAAAGGAAAACTAAACATAAATTATTGAACTTACTGGGTATTTTTTTTTTCTTTGCTGCTGAAGAATAGTCAACTTAATTGACTCTATAGTTGCTTCGGTCAATCCTTCAGCTGGCCATCTTCTACATTGCCTTCTTCGAACAGGCTATTCAGTTTCAAGTACAGCAGGGGCTTCGGCCAATCCTTCGAGTGTCATTTTCGTAACTTGACAAAGATAAAAACATTACATACGGGCTAATTGTATCTATGTACATAATACATAAACATAAATGGCATGACTTACCAGGTTTCTTGTTGACTAAAGAACAATCGACTCACTTCATCCTTCCGTTTGTCCTTCTCCAACTATCCCTTCACTAGGCCTTTCGGCTGGCCTCAATTGTTCATGTTGCTTCCTTAATTGACAACATTTACTATTGTGCCCTACTATGTGACAATAAAAGCACGTCATCTTTACATTTATCCTATTCATCCTACGCTGAACTAAGACCTCTCCCTCCATTCTTTGTTTTCGCTTTGATCTTCCTATTTTCTTTTTTAATAGCAAAGGTTAAGGTGCTTCACAATCCGTTGGCTCCTAGAATTTGCTACTTCTGATTGATTGCATCATGAATTGTTATGAAGCAAGATATGTCGGTTTCTTGTACCAATTATCAATGTAATCCTTTGCGTTGTGGTCCTTCAATTGTATGGCACATATGACATATGTACAAGGAATTCCACTTAGTTGCCATGCTCTATATTAACACTTCCTCGTACCTAAATGGACAATTTACTTATTGGAACCTTTCATTATCTCATATCTTTCATCCACATTCCAAATGGGATGACAATACCTACTTGTAGCTAAGTTCTCATCCAATTTCTTAGTAATCTTAGGACCACATTGCCTAGTCCACTTTGCAACCTTGTTTCTTTGTTTGTACAATCGAGTCATGACCATAACCCGTATATTTTCAAGTATTGAGATGATTGGTTTGCATTCGGCATCTATTATCCCCCCATTGAATGTTTTGCATATGTTATTATCGATATTATTGCACTTCAATTCCTTGTTGAAGAACGTCCTACACAAAAACTTCGATTCTATTTGGAATTGTGCATCATAACTTTCATTTGTAAATTGAAGTAGTTCTTCTTTGGTCATCCTAAAGTCAACCATATTCCTACTCTTTACTAGTTACCAAAATTACGACTGCAGCTTATCCCATTTATAGGTCTTTGCCTAATTTGCATATATGCGCCGCACACATATCCGATGTTCAACATAGGACAACGACTCAACTACTACCGGAACCAATCCCTACAATAATTCAAAATAAGAAAGGTAAGCAGATAGCATGTTGATATCAAAAAGCAAACAATTAACTAGATTTTTCAAAAAGCAAACATTATATTTTGTTGGTCGCTCATGAACGTCCACCTTTCCCAATTTGTTATCTCTTAGTTAGTCATTAGATTTTTTAGGAACTAGGACCAACTATTCTTGTTCTCTACCCTCATAACTACTTAAGCCAATGGAAACATTTGATTATTCGCATTTCTTTCGATTGCGGCTAGCAATTCTCCCTTCAAAAAACAGTTGTCCAATCCTATAATCCGTTTACAATCAGATAAATATTCTCATTTGCATGCATCGAAGCACACATAGAACTTATCGAACTTGGTCTCACTATTAGGAAGTGGCCTCTTCACGATATTTACATACACTCTACTTGAAGGGTTTTGTAGCATATACTTCTAAGCATAATCCCACAACTGTCAATATTTGTTGTTGTACTGACCAATGAGTAACTTCATCACCCTTTGCTTTGATCTTTTGCATTGATTCCCGGATATATTGATGCCTACACGCTCCTTCATTAGCATCCTGAACTCAATACTCTTCATCTGGGGCATCAGCTTAATCAAATTGAAGAAGTGCTTGGATAACTATGTACTTGTTACCATTTTATTTTTAAAATTAATGGAATAAGTATGTTCCTCTTGATATGCTCTAATATGGAAGGATCTACTTCTCCTAACAAATGTGCCATACATCTTCCATGGACAATTTTGCTACGGACACCTAACTCTTACAAAAATCTTAGTGTTTCTAATGAAGTTAATATTCCTTTGTGCAACAATGGAGTTCTTCAGTATAACTTCCCTAAATTGTTTTGTATCTTGAAATTTCATATTTACCAACAAAGTAGGAGAGGCAACAAATGGATCGTAAGATGAAAACTTACTTTTCCTTCTATGCATAGCTCCTTGATCTTCTTTAAGCTCATCTTGGGAAGTAGCATTCTCGACACTTTATTCATAATCAGTCTTCTCACCAGTAGCACCAGCATCTGCAAGGCCTTCGGCCCTGTTTGGAACTTCATTAGTTACCTATAAAGCCGCAAACCTATTTGACAAAAAATCCCTTTGTTCTTTTCTTAACAGTATAAGATCTTCGTCGTCGTCATCACTCATGAAATTTTCAATAGGCAATCCTTCATCGTCATCATCACTAGATTCAGCTACTTCTTAATTTAATTCAGTGATTGTGACATCACCTATATCATCATCACTTTAGTGAACTACATCTGTGCCCCTCTCCTCTCCATCCTATTTATCCCACCCTCCTTCATCCCTAATCTCAATACTACCTTGAATACTATCTCCCTTTTGTCCTATTTGGGCTCTCTCTTCATCATCATCTTCATCCTTACTATCACTATTGTACTTAATGTATACTTTTACCTCTTCACTATGAAAATCCCTAAAACCATTATTATCTTCTAAGCTTCTCAAACCATCTCTTAAGCTTTCCCAAGAACACAATACATCAACTTTTAAACTTTACAAAGCAAATAGGTTACTATATCTCTAATAAATCATATATAAGATGTATTCTTTAAATCGAAAAAGATGGTTCCCTCATTTTCATCCTCATACCCCCACTCATCCTCTTCAATCACAAAATTCCCACCATAGCAAACTATGATAGCGACATAATCCTTGTCATAAGCCACTTCTACATAAAAAAAAAAAAATTACATTTTGGGACCACATCCATAAAGAATAGCAGACAATTGCACATGGAAGTCCCTCCACTCTCATTAACTTTATTAAAGAAAAGGGAAGTGGAAAGAGATGCACATGATAGGCCATTTACTAGAAAGATACCCTCCAAGACAAAAAGAGGTCCTCACATTAACAATATACCCCCACATGATGACCACTTTGATTATTTGTCTTCCTTTAAAATATTAACAAAAAAATAGAGGTCTTCACAACAAGTACAAGTCCCCACGATAAGCACGGGTTCCCACGACAAGCACAAGTCTTCATGACACCCATTTCAACATTTCGATTTAAAAAAAGTGACCAAACGTTCCAATGACAACCATTTTGAGCAGTCGAAATCGCCGTCACACATGACATTTCACATCTAACCTCTAAAAATCGCCCGCGCATATCATAATACCACATCCAAGCTCTAAACACACATCACAGTAGTACCGCTCTAAGTTGCACATCACAATAAACACATCTTCGAGGTCGAGCCCTAATTTTCCCTCGTCGAATCCTACATTTTGAGGCCAAGCCCTAAATTGCCAATCCGAATCCCCATTAGAGTTCTAGTACCACTTTTGATCCTAAATCGCACGATAAAGTACCATTCGAGCCCTACATTTCCCGACCAACCTCCACATTTTCCTGTCAAGCCCTAAATTGAGTTCGAGCCCTAATTTCATCAAAGGGGAGGAGGAGAAGGGGCCAAACCTGGATGAGCGACGATGGCAAGCAGTGATGACGACGATGACCACCTTTGGGCGTGAATGGCAATGGAGAGAAGGGCCTCAGATCTAGTGTGAACGCGAGTGAACGAAGAGGAACAATGACGGTTAGGTTTGCTTAAGCCAAAAAATGTAAACGACGTCATTTAGTATCAAAGAAAAACTATGTTGTTTAGGTTGGCCAAGCCAACATTGATGGATGACATCGTTTTTGTCGTCCACATGTGTTTTTTCTTTTTGTTGTCTATATTTGGCCGGATTTTCTTGTTGTTGGCATTTAACTGATTCATTTTATTCCAATTTTGGCATTTAAGTGTCACTTTCGTAACTTTTGGCACTTAAGTATCCGTTCGTGCTATATTTTGGCACTCTAGGTGTCTCGGTGTCTATTTTTCCTCTTAGATATGGGAAATGGCATAATGAAAAAACTAATCGATCAAAAACAAATTAAAAATAAAAAAAATAGTAATTGAAAATTAATAAAAATTTGAGGAACCAAGTCATTAAAGCACATCTCTTGACGCTAGAAGTTGATATATTTTTGTTCTTAAAATGATATTTTCCTTTTACTTATTTTATAGAATGAAAAAAAAATTCTTTAATGCACATAAAAAAAGGGGATCATTTTTGTATCAATGTTTAAGAAAACATACCTAAATATTATTTAACTAAATAACATAAAATGTGAACAAAGGCAACAATAAAAAAATAAATTGAATTGTCATCTTGCTAATTGACCATCGAACTCCCGCAACATCTCTTGTGGCCATTGAAGTCGTTATGGTTGAGCTAAGCTATTATCATATTTGACTCATCACCAGACCATCAACCTTTGTCTCTAAAATTGGTTTGCATGTGCATGTTTATGTGCGTTAGTGCTTTTTCTTAGTGTGTATCATGCTCAAGAGCAATAAGGTCGCTCGATCTCTCTACACTGCATTTGAGCACTAACTTATAGGGACTAGCTCAAATCAAGAATGAAATCTCAACCACATCTTTTGATAATTCTTTTATCCAAATCCACATCAAATGTTTTAGAATAAACAACGAAGAACTCATAATATCAAATCATTTTAGACATCCCTAACCTTATAATAGGCTGCATGATACACTCCGATGGCCTTGGGCGTACAAGCCAACAACAAGAAGCGAGTACAAGGATGGCGATGGAGAGAACGTGGAAAGCCAGGTCTTAAAATGGGGCTGCTATAAAAATGGGTTTGAAATGCGTGTGGGCCTGATCTATTAAGATCCTACATTATTAGACATTTATTTACTAGGCCAATTTAACCTGTTATTTGGATTTTAGATAACCCATTTGTGACCTGCCCATTAAATGTCAACCCATTGAATACTTTTGGACTGACTTTATCATTTTCTTTTGGACAATGATTCAAATGGTCCATAAATTTTGAGCTGATATACAATTGACCCATGAACTAGATTTATTCAATATAGTCTATGAACTTTAATTCAACATGTAATTTCCTCGAATTTTTAAATTTTTAATCTACATATTTATTTGATCTCTAAACTATATGAAAATATTTAATGAAATCCACAAGTTAAAAATTCAAGGACGACGTCGAACATTAAGCTATAATTCAAGAATCATATTAAATAAATTTAAAGTTAATTGACCACATTTAAGACTGTTAGTGGGTTGGGTTTCCAATCGATCTAACTTGAACCACAATTCATAATAAACCAACCCAAAATCTAAATATAACATGAAATGAAATCACTGGTCGAGTTTTTGGGTATTTGTTTACTTAAAAACACAATTCCATGTCATGCAAGGTTTCCCTTCTCCTATGATTTGCGATCGTTTTTTTTTCATTGGATAGCATGTTTCAGTTTGGTTCAAGTCATGGTGCAAACCAAATTGATAAAAGTACACTGCCTATTTTGTAATCATTTTCTAGAATAAAAACAAAAATCCAAATCGAAAAGACTTGAAAATTTGAGATCTGTCACACCCCGATCCTTCGAGCACATGCTCATCCCTACTTGATCGATATAATAGCGATGTCTCATGTGACAATCTGATTTTCTACTTCTGTTTTCAATTGAATAAATCGGGCTTTTCATCGACGTGTCTATAGTGCTATTCTCTAAGCTGATCACTCATGAGATAACTAGATTAGTTGGGGGAGTCATTAAGGGATTTCAATGCAACAGGCTTGAGAATTTGATCAAGAATCGACTGCTCGACTGTGTTAGTCTGCAAGGGTTATTGCGGCACAGTCGAAAATCTATCAGAAACCGGAAATAGGTCGATTCAATTGAGATATATAATTAGGCATATGTGATTCTATTTAATTACAAAATTCTTATCGATCGGTACTAAACCGATTTTTCTGTCATTTTGGTACCTGGTGCCCGTAATTGAAATTTGGAAATTTTCACAACAATCGAGAGTCACTAATGAGTTGAAGATATACGTTGTGGCTTGAAAACAATCGGCCACGAGTCCATTGTACCGAAAATTCCCAAAAACTACTCAATAGTTTAGGTCGCATTAAAATCACGTTTGACTGAAATTAATTGCGAAATTTATTCCGATTTTAGAAATTGAGAACCGTAAGGTGTCACAATTAATTTTAGGAATATTGTTATATTTTTCCAAAATTTATTGACGACGAGAATCGTTGGCAAGAAATGCAAATGCAGCAAATTAAAGGAATAAGAGAAATGCCATATTTTAAATAGATTGTTAGTCCTCAATGTGGAACCAATGGAGTTAAGAATTATAAGAGTAAATTGAAGACTTATCTCGGTTAGTAAGATTGTTAAATTTTCAAGTGAAAGAAAGGAAAAATGAAGTGTAAAGGTAATGAAATTCGGATGCCTTCATGTAAGGGGGAATTCACTTAACTTTGAATGTCATTTGAAGGGTAAAGAGTCATTTCAAGAGATGTAGGCCCCTTGAAAGTGATGGGGATTTAGTTTTCATGGAAAATAACAAAAATGTTATGGAAACATGGAAATTGGGACCCCTATGGTCCTTTTTCCTTCTTTCTTCTTTTCCATCCGTGCACTTCCCCTCTCTTTTTCTTTGGAGCCATGTGACACTTATCCCCCTCATTTCTCTTTCTTTTCTTTTCCTTTCCTTTTCTCAACTGTAAAACATTTTGTCTTCTTCTTTAAGCTATTGAATTCGGCCTTCTTTGCTCCCTCTTAGACGACAAACCAGCAACCAAGAAAATAGAGGAAAGCTCTGTTTTGACGTTACAAATTTTCTAGACCCACAGAAGCTTCGACCCAACTACCTCTATGTTTCATTTCTCTTTGTTGTGACCTTTATTTGCTGAGCAACCATCTTCACTAGTAAGCCCATGGTCCTCTAAAATCAACACCACCATTTCCTTTGTTCACCGGAAACTCTTCATCTCAGTTCACGGCTGTTGTTGCAACATCTCAGTTCATCCCTCCTCAGTTTCAGCTCATCCTCACCACCAAAGACCCCAAACCTTTTGCCCGTGTTGCTGTCCAGCTATTGGAGCATAAGCCGCTTCGAACAGGCCTGCCAGCAAACGAGCCAGCGTTGCCGTGTTGTAGTCGCGCCTTTGTGGTTGCTGCTCTTGCACTACTCGGCTTCTACTGGCCGAGAGCAAGCCCTTTCAAGCATGAACCAAGAGCTTCACAGCCCTATTCCAAGTTGACCGGAGCCACTTTGACATCTCTAAAGGTCGTGGCTTGGTTGTTGCCACTCAACCAGCACCAGTGGCCTCGGATTTTAGTTAGGTGAGTTGTTTTCTTAAGGCTTAACTAGGGGCTGCGTATCTCTATTTAGGAGTTTAAATAAGTTAAGAAAGGTTTAGATGAGGTTAAATATAGCTTAGTGTTAATTTAGAAAGATTAGATTAGCCATAGAAAGGCTTAATCTCCGTTTAAATAACAAGCTCAGAACCTTAGAGGATAGTTTAGCCAAAGACAGAGACTATTCTCTAGAACTGATTATTAGATACTTGCGGTTTACTAATTTTGTAAACTGAGATGTATTGCGATTTTGAAGTGATTTCCTTCTGAAGAAATGTTTTAGACCTCTTTAATCATAACATATATTTTTCTCGGGATTTTTGGGAATTTAAAAGAAGAAGATTTTAATTCGGTTATCTTTAAACAGAAAGTCGGATTATATAGGAAATCCTGACCTATCGGGATTCTAGGGGTCTTTATTAACCCTTAGGGTTCGAATTTCCAAACAGTTTCTTTACAAAAATTGTTTGTTATATCTTTTAGTTTAACATACTTGAATTTCAAAGCAAACTGACCTATTTTGAACCCCGAACTAAGCTAATTTCGAAAAATATACCATATGAAAACGGACCCGATTTTAGTGCTGGAATGAGTGAATTACTAGGCCGAATCCATAATGATTTGAATCTCAGCGTTTTCATGAAAAATGTCCATTCATGTGTCTTTAACAACATACTCAAGTTTGAGAATTTTTTCGAACTCATTTGATTTGATTTCTGATTTTAAACTCGGAAGTGCGGAAATGGACATTTCCTACCAATTCTGGTCAGTAATAAGTTGTAACTGTTCTCAAGGTATTTCTTGCGGGAAATTTACTTAATTGATGTTGTGAATGAAATATGCAATTGATCATTGAATTGTGTTATTGGGTGAATAAATACATGACATAAGAATTCGTCACAAGCTTTTGCGGTCGGACGATATTCCTTCGGGAATGCCTCAAGTCAACGGATGCCGGTTGCAATAGATGCTGGACCGATGCTTATAATTGGAATACCATCTAGATGTAGACGTTACCATGCTCAATGGTGTGAGACAATACCCAGCCATGCCGGATGACCATTATCTATTGGGTTGACCATATCCAGCGAATTGAAATTTGTCGAGATGCATGAATGATTGAACTTGAGGGACCTAATTAGAAGACAAAATTGTATGGTGCGGTATGTGACGTACCATAACAATTTAGTCTGGTAGTTGGGGGCCCGTACTATTGTGTTAATATTTACATTCCTACATATACATCTGTAGAAACATTAAATATGATATATGATCTTGATACTGTTATGTATGATTTGATTGATACTAATGTACAAAGAAATGCTAGAGTTAAAAGAGTTGTGAGAAATGTGATTAGGTTGCATGTAGAGTGTACTCTTCTCCTAATTGAGATTTAGGGGATGAACTCGTTGAGATGTTATCTCACCTCGTAGTGGGCTAAATTTTTCAAATCCTTAGATGGAGAATTTTCAAGAGAAGTGCAGGTGTTCATAGGAAGGGAAAGTTAGGTCTTTATTTAGTATATGTCAAAAGTTGATGGGTCTTCCATCTAGTTTGGACATTTGATGACAGTTTACCCTTTGGTTATCAAGAAGTCCGACGGGATCACCAAGGACCATGTTCCCATGGATGAGGAGCTCGGAGCGTAGATAGCCTAGAAGCTCTTCTTTTTTAAACAAATCTATGTCATGTTAGACTTTTATGTATATAAACACTATTGTAAAAATATGTGTGTTTAGTGTGAATATAATCATATGTTTGATATCCCATCTCTGTGTTGTCTTGAGGTTATTATTACGTTTCCGCTTGTGCAATAAAATGAATGGGTCGGCAACAATTCCTGGAAGGTTGCAAATTTTTATCGACCATTACGGGAGGTGCATGCGCTCGAGGTTCAAGTTGTGACATTCTAGGATGCATTGCCAACCCATTCATTTTAGTACGCATGCGAAAACATATAAATAATACCCATACAATAAAATAATGGGATAGAAAAGTATGACCATAAATTTTTCAAATCAAAACGAACATTTTATAAACACACATGTTTATTTACAACATTAGGTCTCTTACAAAAATATCAACGTAATAAAAAATGGACTATCTTATGACTAGCGAGTCAGACAAGTTTGCCAATTCCATTTCATTTACTTCCCCAAACTCCAGGGCTTCTAGTTCTCCATAACTACCGTCTAGGAACTTGAAAATAGTTATACAATAACCAGTGAGACAATGTCTCAGCGAGTTCTACCTTCTTAAGACCCGATTAGGAAGCAATTATGACCTAAGGGCTACCTAAGCACAAATAGGCATCAGAGGACTTACCTTAGCCTCAGTTTCTTCCTGCAAGTCAGTTCAATTCATAATTACTAATAAACACATCATCCAACCCAACAAATCGAACCATCGATCAATCGACTCAGTCGATTACATATCATTGAGACTATCACACGGTTACTTTGATTATTCATTCTCAACTCTTAATCACGGCCCAATAGGCACGTCCTAGACTTAGTAGAATCACGACCCCACTCGGTAAATTTAGACTTAGTGGTATCATGGCCCCACTCGGCAAATTTCAACTTAGTGGTAATTATGGCCCCACCGGACAATCTTCTAGACTTGGTGGTAATCACGGCCTCATTGGGCAATTTTCCATACAAATACCCGCATTATTCAATTTGTGGAATAAATCTCCATAATCACCAATTCACTCAATTTTCACAAACCAGTGCTCAATTAAATAAATAGAAAGCACCACTATAATTAGCATGAAATTTCAATTATCGGCCATCCCGGTTGAATTTTCGAAAAAAATTAATTAATTAAATAATTACGAAAATTTATAAATAAATACAAATAAATCCAACTTAGGCCCGTAATGCTTAATTGGATGCCAAAACAAACCCGGAAAATTTCTGAGACTCGTTCAATAAATACTAGAGTCTATTTACTCGCTAATTGCACTAACTATCCACCTAACATACATCGGCAATTAATTAATTCTCTAATTTAATCTAATCTAACCACCTAATCCGTCTTAGCCTAAATTAATCAACTCATAAGTACAATTAACCTATTAAGCGAGGATTAGTGAGTTAAACTCACTAGTTTAAAGCAAAGACCGGTTCACCATGACGGCGGCGCGACGGTGGCCGAAACTCGAGTTTGCGGCGATGTCAACGGGCTTGGACTGGGCCTAAAATCGGCGCAACAAATCTCAGCCCAAGTTGAGATTTGTTCTTTAGGTTGGCTGGGCTTACTTCACAGGCTTGGGCTGCTAAACCTGCAGGCTAACTTCGCTAGACTAGGCTACGGTTGGTGGATTGAAAATAGGCTATTTGGCCTAAGCAAAGAAGCAGCAAGGACTGAAATTGGCTAGGCCGCTGCAATTAGAGTTCACGGGCCAAAGGTGAGCTTCAAATGGTGTGGGTTATTGCTAGAATTTCAGTGGAATCATGGGCTTCAAAAGGGTTGGAGTTTGCGGGCTTGCTGGATTAAAGATGGACCGAAACTTGCATGGACTGAACTGCTCAACTGATGGGCTAGCTTCTTATGGGTTGTTGGCATGAACAAGTGAGCCCGAACAAAGAAGCAGGTGGGCTGGCGTCGAGGTGCACGAAGGAGGATGGTGGGGATGGAGCGGCAGATGCTGGCGTGCGGACGAGCTTCACTGGCATCAACACTTGAGAGGGAAATCTGCTGGTTGCTGACTTAGCGGAGGCAAAGACACGAAGAGGGGATGGCAGTAGGAGAGAGAAGGAGTGGAGGAGATCGTGGGGGCTTTGCTTGGTTCAAATGGAAAAAGAAAAGCAGAGCGATTAACAAAAAGGGTTCGGTGAGAGTAACTATTGATCGAAGGAGGCTGGGAAATTGGCAAGTGGCAGCGGTGGGGAAGATAGACCAGTGAAGGTGGGGCCGTTGGCGGTGTGCAGGCGTGCGGTTGATTGGTGAGTGGAGAGATAGGCGTTGAGAGAGAGAGAGCTGCTGGTAAGGAAAACAAAAGTAGTAATAGAAACAAAAGGGGGGAAATCGATTAAGTTGGACAAATGAAAGTGAAGATGAAACCGTGGTGGTCGAATGGGAGAGAAACGGAAAGCATGCACAAGAAGAGAGGGACAAAAGTCAATGAAACTAATCCATCTCGTTAAATGTTTGTCTCCCAAAGGTCTTCCATCTTATCCTATATGTCCCCTTAATTCTTTCTAGCTTGTAATTTCCAAGAATTTACAAACTTTGAAGCCCAAAATTCTACCCCTTGCAAAGCTCTGAATTTCCAAACCTTGGCCTCAATTTATTCACAAATTCCCCATATTGAGGTCCAATTTCGTTAAAAAAAATCCCATACAATTTTCTGCAAGTCCCCAATATCTAAAGACTTGGCTTGGAAATCCAAATTTCCTTTGACTTAGCCCAACCAAATTTTCGTTAATTTTCCACAACGTCCGAATCGATTTTTCATAAAAATCTTGAAATCTCTGAAAATTCTTCAAAAAATGAGTCGATGTTCCCAAAATAAATCGTGACATGACAAAACTTTCAATTTCTGAAATCGGGTTCAAATTCCCGATTAACTTCAATCTGATGCGATTTTAGCGTGGCCTAGTATACCGGAAAGTTTTTAGGAATTTTTAATGCAGTTGACCCATGATCGATTTATCTCGAGTCACAATGTACCTCTTTGATACATTGGCAACTTTCGATTATCATGAAAATTTTGAGGTTTCAATAACGGACACCGAGTACCAAAACGATAGAAAAATTGGTCTAGTGCCGATCGACGAGTATTTTGCAATTAGGTGGAATCACTCATACACTAATCATATCTCAATCAAATTGACATATCTCCAGTCTCTGATTGATTTTTTACAATACCGTAATCATCCTTGCAAATCAACACGGTCAAGCAGTCAATTCCTGATCAAATTCTCAAATCTATTATGTTAAAATCCCTTAATAGCTTCTCCAGATAGTCTAGTTATCTCATGAGTGATCAGCTCAAAGAATAACACTATTGGCGCATGGATGAAATGCCCGATTTATTTAATCGAAAATAAATTCTGAAAATTTAGACTGTCACAATATCTGGTTGAGTTTTGGCTTGGATATACGGTTCAATTTTGACACTCTAACCATATTACAACATCGTTTGATTCAACATTTTAAATGGACTTTGAGACTTCAATGTCTCTTGGACATATGCAAATAGCATTTGGTTTGTTTTTCCTCAACTTTGGGGATTTGCAATTACATTTCCAAAGACTTTAAAAGCATTTAACTCTAAGTAGGTCGGAGGTCATTTAGAAAGTAACATTCTCGTAATACAAATCTTGGCATTAGTCACAGTTCATCTTCTCCATGATTTGCATGAATAAGCCAAATGGAGGCCAACAACTACCGTTCGAGGGTTCATGCTATTGTTGGCTTGAGTTGCACGATGAACTAATAGTCACCTGGGTTCTCGCTAAGTCATTGGAAATAGTTTGAAATTTTTTTAAAAAATAATAAAAATCATTTGCAAAATGTAATTTTTATCAAACAACATTTAAATTAAGATTACTTTCCAATACAATGAAAATTGTAATTTATCAAATACTATTTATATTTAAAAAGCCCTTCTAGGTCAAGATTTGTATATTTTTTCAAAAACATTTCCTTAGCACTGAAGCACCAAACCGAATGGGTCCTACCCATCAGATCGAATTTCGAGGACCATCTTACCTCGTCTAATCGATCCATTTATACTTTTTAAACCCCAAAACGAATAAAGTCCGACCCAAAAAAAAAACCCCAAAACAAAACAAACTCCCTCCGATTCGGAACGGACGTGAGATTCCTCCCTGGACAAGTGCCATCCACGTTGCCGACGCTCGGTTGTGGCTAAACAAAGTCTTCTAGTCCAATCAAACCTCAAAAGCGATTCCACCACTCTCCCCTCAAAAGCCCAAAAGAAATTAATTAATAAAAAAAGGGAGACAAAAGAAACGACCTTTGCCTCCTCCTCCTTTCCGACCATGTCCATCCGTCTCTCCCCTCTTGAAAAATCGAATCTCCTCCTCTTCTCTCCTGTCCGTCTGTTTCCCTCCTCGGGCCCGACCGAACATCGAGGATTCTCCGACCGGCCCCTTCGCCTTCTCCAATCGAAACCCCACCGCCGCTGCAGCCCGCGTCCCCGGGATTGTCGCCTTCCGAATCGCCTCCGATTCGTCCGGGAACCGCCGCTCGCCGGCGCCGGAAAAGTCCGCCCTTTACGCGTTTTTTTTCGCTAGCCGCTCGGTTTGATTCGCCCGGGACATGAATCAGAAGAACAGGAAGAAGAAGAGGAGGAAGCCGAGGCACGGGCCGGACGCCCCGAGGGAGGGACCGGCCCCCGCCTACGCCGCGGCGCCGCGGCTGCCCTCCGCGGAGGAGGACGGCGACGAGGCCCGGAGGGTCGTCGTCGGCGCCTTAGTCGAGGATTTCGGTTCGATTTCGGTCGAAGAAGCGGCTGCCGCTTTTCGGGAGGCGGGAGGCAACCCTAATCGAGCCGCCGAGATCCTCGGGGCTGGCTTGTCGGACAATGCGGAGGAGCCGTCTACGAGCTCGAATTCGAGCGGGGTGTGGGGCTCGGATTCGGGGTTCGCTTCGAGCTCCGCCTCCGGTTCGAGCGAGGGATACGTGGAGGCTAATTTTATGCGGGATGCGCTGAGAGAGAAGCGAGTCAGGGGTAATAAGGGGAAGAAATTGGTGGCCGCGACGGGGACGGTGTCCACGGTCCTGGGGAAGGATTATCTGAGGGTGAGTACGGCGAGAGATTCCACCAGGTCGAATGGATTTTTGGATGGGGCGATTGCTCATGGTAAAGGAGAGGAGACGGAGCAATTTCTTTGCGCGATGCTTGGGGAAGACAGCGAGCTGAGCTTGGCTGTTGTTAGAGATGTCCTCTGTAAGCAAATTTGCGAACATCTTTTATGTCTTTTTTAGTTTGCAGTTACTGGCTTTAATCGTGTCTTTTGAGGTGTGAAAGTTCGATGATTTTTTTTCTGTCATTGAGTTGTGCCTTCTGATAAGCTCATGGGGATGTCGGCATCCTGAAGACTGAAGAGATGAATTTCCAGGGAGGGGAGTTACAAGTACAAATGTAATTGTAACTAGGAAGTGACTAGTTTTACTAACCTATGGTGATCGAACTTTAGAGTTATATGATTATGAATTGATATGAGACAACCGGCTGTAGGCCATGTTGATGGTGATTGGTATGGCATAGTTTGGCAACAGTTAATTTTGCAATTTTATGGAGAGTTTAAAGGAGGAGAATTCTTATTCTGGTCTTGATAACTAACTTTTGGCTGAGATGGATAAGCAGAGAGAAGATCTGATCAGTAATGTTGTATGTGGCCCTTTGAATATCAATGCATTTAGATTATATTTAGCTGGTTCGGTTTCTTCATCATCTCTATCACTTCAAGAAACTCATCGGTCAAATCGAGGGTTGAGATCAGACATGCCATTTTAAATAAAATAAGCTGATCTGAACCAAATTCATTATATAACGAGAACATTGGACGAGAAGTTAAAGTCATGTTAATCATTCATATTCGAGGTCACAGTCAGTGGTTGCAGGCAAGTTGCATCCATTATAGCCATAGCCACATCAGGGCGAGTATCGCCTGCCTCCTTGACATTTGCGATGCAACTTGTTTGTGTTCCGAAGTTTTCAAATAATATCTTTTCTCTTAGTCAAATTCGAGTCTACATTAAGCTGGTGATGGTATCTTTTAGACTTTTGATTCTATTCTGTTTATTTAAACTGTTGTGCCCATCTTTGATTTCCTTTTAATGTTCTGGGCTTAACGGGTGCTTTCGATCACTGTGCATTGAGATGGGACTAGTTGTTTGGATGATTTTAACTACTTTTTTATTGCGTGAAGATTATTACTGTTGTCTGTCTACTTTTGACTTAAAATTTTTTCTTTTCAGGTCAGTGTGGATACAATGTTGGGAAGGTATTATGAACAATTTGACTGAAATAATATTCATAAATGTCCTTTCTTGCATCTAAATTTTATATAAATAAATATATATATATATATATATATATATATATATATATATTTATTCATTTGTTTTCTTGTTGGTTCTTTTAACTGCAATATTCGGATTTCTGTCGATATTCGTGTAGAACTTAATCTTCGTTTATTTATTTTTTTTTTTAAAAATGATCTTCATTTAATTTGCTACATGTATATATATGCTCGATTGAAACCTAAAACTTGTCACGAAAAATGCAATAGAGTCCTAAAACTTTGAAAAAATCAAGTATTAAAACTTAAATTGGTGCAATCAAGTTCTTTTGTTAACACTGTTAGTTGGGCTAATGAAAAATGTTGACATGGCATTTTTTAATTATCATTTTCTCTTTCTTTTGTGGAATTTTTTATTTTTTTCTTTTCCAAATCTTACTTAAGTTAGATTAAAAAAGGGTAAATTAAAAAAAAAAAAAAAAAAACCCAAATCTTACCAAGTAACTAATATCTTTAAACACTTGGTACTGATGTCTGTTTGTCTCATTGGTGTTTGTCAGGCTTTGGATGTATTACTCGATCTATCCACTTCCTCATGTGAGCAGTCAAGGAACTGTACAAACTCGAATACTGATGTAGAAAGTAGAGAAGATACAGGATCTTCTTTAGAATGCAGTGAAAATGTGAGCAGTGTAATTTTCGATTTTATGTCGCTTGTGGGTTGAAATATTTATTGCTTTTCTTTTATTCCCTGGATATTGTTTTACAGGTAATGTTTGGTTTGTGCTGATTTGAATTTGAGTCTATTCTCATGGACCTTGTTCTAAATTTTCAGCTGATCATCACTTTTATATGAAGTGGATTACTCTTGGGGCTTGTCCTCCTGGCTTCTACTTCCTGAATACAAATGATTCTCATGCATAGTGTGGCAATTCTGCTTTGCTGTTAGCATCCTGTCTTTTCTCTGTATCTTTGGTTATGTGGGCAGAGTGGGGCATAAAGTGTTTTATATAGAGCTCTATGCATTATATTTTGATGCTATTATATTATGGACCACCGTTTGGTAGACTTATTTTGGCAAAGGCCAATGTAGACGTATAGATGCATATTTCCTATCACTCATATAGATGTTTGCGCTTTGATTCTGAGTATCCCAACCTCTTGAGAAACTAAGAATTATTTGATTAGGTTTTGAAGGAGCAAGCTTTTAGCTGTATACTTTGTTTTCATTTTGCTGTAAATCTTCTTTAGCCTTTTCTGTTGTCTTACTTTGTCAAATCTGTCCAATCTTTTAATTTTTTTGCTTTCTTTTCTACAGTATAAAAGTAACTGTTAATTTCTCGCTACAGTTTGCAGATAGGTTATCTGATTGCACTTCCCAATCATATGAAAGTGAACCTCATGATAATCCGTGGTTCATAAGCAGTGAGTGCAGGTATTTTACTTGTCTTTGTGATATACCAAACTTTGCATACTCCTCTTTTATACTTTCACACCACTGAATTCATGTTGTCATTTCATTGACATTCTTCTGCACTAGTGATTGAATGTCGTTAGATAAAATATTAACTTTAGGTAAGTGTGCAGAAGGTACTAAGAGTGTGGAATTCAGAAAACTTTTCCTTGCTTAACTTATTCCCTTGTAAACGTGGTTACTTCCTCAAGAAATTTTATAATGATCGGTCATAATGATAAACTACTACATAGACGAACCAAATTGGATTCTGATGACAAAGCTCCATGTCGATTAACCTTCAAGATGAACTAAATCTCGTAGATCTAGGAATATGATCAATAATGGGTGATTTGGGATTCCAGATAGTGTACTGGGGAATACATTCGCTCCTTATGCCTTTCAAAGGCTGTAAATTTTACGAGTGGGTGTTGTAACCAAGTGGCGAAGGCAGCTACTGTCTTCTGTGTTGTCACGAGTTCAAAGCATAGTTGGCTTGCTAGCCCACTCGTGTGTAAAAGAGTACTTCATGCTGGGATGCCTGTTGGGCTACAATGGTGAGTTCAGCTTCAGATTCTCAAAGTCTTAACTCTGGGGACCTTTCTTGGGTTATGACTCTGCAGGCATCTGCTATGGCTCAAAGCGGATATTTTGCAGGGGTACGAGATTCCTATGGTAACATTTGAGGAGGGTTGGTCCAATTGATCGCCCTTCCCCACCCTTTCACCACTTAAAGAAGGCTGCATATTTCATGAAAGTTTGTTTTTGGTTTGTCAATTTTTGGTTTACTCATTTTCCATCAAAATCATTTGATTCATTTGGCTATACAATGGCAAAGATATTGTTCGTTCATATATTTGATGCCATTGCTCTCTTCCTTACTTTTTTTGGACCTCTGAGTAGCATCATGTCGTTCTCTTGACTATTCTATGTTCCTCTCAACTTACATTGATAAACTACATCAAGCATGAGCGTCATTCATAGATCAAACTATTTGTTCACATGTTTTTTTAAGTTCCTTAGTCATACTAATGTGATGTCGCTGCTGAAAATTTGATTGATGCTTCATTCTTTTAGTTCCACATGAATTCTCCCTCGGATAATTTCCTTAAAATGGTCATTTATGTTTCTAAAATGTGTTTTTTATGGTTGTAGGAATTATTTTGATGTTCCTTCTGGTAGATCTATTGAATCTAATGTTTCTCAAGAAGTGCTGGAATGCCTTTACAAGATATCAAAAAGCCCCCAACATGAACCAAGAACTATGAACTGGAGGCATGTGGCAAAGAAGATGAACACCTTTGGAAATGAGCTTGAACCTCATAAGGAAACTATTGGTATTTTTCTACTTTATAACTGCCTAATCTGGGAAGGAAACTGCATCTTTTTGCTTGATTGGCATCTCTTAATGTTGTCAAAACTTGAGGATGAGTTTTGGGTAATCCAATATCATGAAATTTCCTGAGAATATAAACTGTTATTGGGCTGATTGGCCATTGCATACATTGTCAGTCCAAAAGTGAAAATAGTTCTGGGCTGGTTTCATGTGATTATCCTTGGTTCAACCATTTGAGTGAATTAAATTCTCTTCAATGGCTCATACAGACCAAAGAAGCTGAGTGCTTGTTTGTTTACACTTGAGCAAAAGCACAAAACACTTTTTTTCTTTACAGTCAAATTTTTAAATTCTTTTCATATTTGAATACATTACGAAAATAATTATATGTGATTTTATGTGTCAACATTTGAGTGCTGTGAAAGTTTCAGTCAGTTTTGGATTTAAATAAATCTCGAAGTGCGTGGACCACAAGATTTAGATTGAGCAAAGAGCAAAAACTAAAAGCCGATTGTGTCAACCTCAATATATTTGTAGCTGACAGAGATTAACTTGTGAGACCAAAACCAAAAATAATTGCATTACTTAAGTTCATAACAATACAATTCTAGCAGATGAAGCTGCTGATCTTAAGGAAACGATATAAAGAAAACCTTGAGTAATTCAAGAATCATTGGATGACTCATTGTAATTGTGGTCCTATCTTCATATTTGTTCTGTAGTTTTTTCAGTCATTGCTCTTTTGTGTCATCTTGGTTGAAGTAGCCAAGGGAAATTAAAGATGTGAAAGTTCTTAAGGATTTAATGGAAGTCTTGAACAAATTTTTTTTTTGTCTAAAGATGAAAGCAATTGATGTTGACACAGGATTGTAATCTCATTCTGTTTGTCTGTGCATGTCAGAAATGGGGTAATGATTCAACATCTTGAGTCAGTTTTGACCAGTCTATCGAGTAGTTTACTAATTATGTCTTATGTAGCATTATAGTTGTTCACATGAAGAGAAATGTATGTACTAACCATCTGTTCATATCTATGGAATTGTAGCTAGAGGGGAAGAATACACTGTTCTCAGGAAAGAAGCTGAGCAACACTGGGAGTCGATGAAATCCTCTTATCAAAAGGTAAGATGCTACCTTTACTTTTGTCTTTGCTGGCTTTAAGAAACTCTGTCATGATTTGCAAGGTGATTTGTACTGAATGGACTGATGAGTGGTCACATTTATTGTAGGCTGGAGTTGCTCATTCTAAAGGGCAAAAGGGGTATGCTGCCATCCTTTCTGAGGAGGTGTGTATCTTTATTTAGAATGCTCCATGCTAACAGAATCTGTGTTTTTCTTTTTTCTTTTTTTTTTTTTTCTTCTTGTATATCTCAACCATTTAGTCATTGAAATGAAATGATGAGAAAGTGCTGCTGTTTTTAGCTTGAATTTTAAATGGCATGTTATTTGTTTTTGTGGTTTGAGGTGATAGGCATTTTGGAGGATGGGGTGGTATACTGGATTGCTTGTTTAAATCCTAGCCATACTTATGTATTTGTTGTAAAATTTAAGTTCATGAGCTGCCCATTGGTCTTTTGAAGATATTGGGCGCCAAATGGGTAGGTGTGGGGAGGTGTGGATGAGTTGAATGTGGGTTAGACGCAATTATTCCTTTTAACTCATATTTACCCATTTTCACGCTAATGAAAGTTGCTTGATGCATACCTAACCCAACTATCTGAACCATACCCACTCAAAAAATCGACATATATGTGTTTCTTATGCTTTAAAGAAATTATTTTCCAAGGATATGGGTGCTAGGACCTGGGGTCTGGCCGGTGCAACCTGTGGTTGAGCCCCAAATCTGAACAGTCCCTCCTTTGGCGGTGCTCCAATTCAGGCCCTGAGGTCCCCGGCCCCACTAGCAACAACTTAGGGTCCAGCTGTTAGGGACCTGGTTATTGCCAGTGATCTGGTCCAGGAGGGTACAAACATTGGCGAGTTGGGTCCAGCCCTCGGGTCTCATAAAGTTTGCGTATTAATGGGCGTTATTATTCATTACCAATTTTTGGCTTACTCATATCTTCTTTGTATAAGAGTTAGAAAATGGATCTCTGATTCATATTGCCACTTCTAGTTGAAGGTAGGAACTTGAATCCTAGTTCAGATTTTTGATCTATCTGTACCTTTGGAGTGTGACGCCATTGGCGGTTTTACGACCTCCTTTGCAGATGCTGATCATGGATCAAAGGGTTGAATGATCTATCAGAACTTGGATTTATGGCACCTAACTGTGCTCACCTAATTATTATGCTTATTTTCTGGTTATTTGTTTAATTAAATAAAGCGCATTACTCATCTGCCAGAAAAGATACTGGATAATTGATGAGAGAGTTCCATGTCACACAAGAAAGGCCTTGGTGGTAATGTAGTGATCCAGCGAAATTTTTTAGCATTTTGATTGAAAATCGCGCAAGAACAGTGACCTAATGGAATGAGTAGTTCCTACGGCCAAATAATACATCATGTGTAACATTCATGATGAGGACTTAGGCTCAAGGAGAGAAGGATGGAAAATGGAATCCTTAAGTTCAAGTTGAAGAGATGCAGTAGAAAAAAAGTGGATGCCAATGCCCACAGCGTGACTTAATCAAGGGTATTTGTAGGTTGATGCTAACTGAATGGACAGGTACTGGGTATGACTCTTCACCTTTTTTTTAATTGTGAGTTCAAAACCTAGTGTTCAGAAGATCTGGAAGAGAACTCTTTGATACTTTCCCTTTGTTTTGATGTATTTTGTGTCAACTTAGAAATAGTTTGCGGAAGTATTTGCTTCTATGTTGTTTTATTGCTTCCAGAGTTGTTTCTTTTACTCTGAATGGGGATCAAAGTCTCATATTGGAATCTTTTAGGGGAAGAAGTACTCTAAAATGGGTCGACAGGCAGAAGAGAGGGCAAGCCAAGAGATATTCAGAGCTAGGTTAGTCTATTGTGCATGATTTTGTGTATCAGATTCAATTTTGGCTTCTAATGTCTCTGTGTGGATACTGGTGCACATAATTCGCAGAAACAAGAACATAGAGAATGTGATAACAATTGATTTGCATGGGCAGCATGTCAAACAAGCAATGAGACTCTTGAAATTTCACCTGCTGTTGCCCTGTAAGATTTTACTGAATCCTGGATGTCGACATTTCTCTTCCATTAATTTCAATCTCTTGTGAAAAATTTTGCTTATTGGTCAGTTGGCTGGGTGTGCCTGGCTTGTTTTTGCAACAATTCTGAGAATTTCTTGTACCGTTTTTGGTTCTTCTTAGCTATACAGAAACTCAAGGTAATAACAGGCTGTGGGTCGCATGGTGTGGGCAAGTCAAAGCTGAAACAGTCGGTATGAGTTAACTTCTTCTGACTTGAATGAACTGTTCCTTTTCCAGTGTTGATCTAGGATTGGTGATCTTTATCATTCAATAACATTGACTTACAAGTTAACATGGGTATCAAATTAGATTGCACAAGTTGTAATAAACCTGGGTATCCACATGCAAGAATTGTTAGGAATGTGAATTGTTGTCGAAAAAAATAGAGAAGGCTGTATTTACGTGGAAAACCCTTTCAAAATTAGGAAGGAAAGAGCCAAATTGACTTACAGAAATCGGATTTCTTTTAAGTCTTGGAACATATTTGACATCCGTAACTTCCATTGATACTCGTTAGTAGTCTTTACGTGAGCATCACCTTTCCCATCATATCCAAAGGTTCATTATCAGCAAGATAATTCTTTCCAAACTTTCCAGCAACAAAATTAAGCATTAATTATCTGCAGGAGGTAAGAGTTAAATAATCACCTAAGTCTAGAATACAATACTCAATCAGACGTTCAATGGACAAAATTAAAGCATCATTGTTAAGCGTCTCTTCAAGAGGTTACATTCACAGATTTTCTACCTCTTGATATCAATCTTGGTGCTAAATTTTCTTCTTTGGGGCTTTACAATCTAGTCTTCGATGGTATTTCTTTTACGCACTTCCAGCAAATCATTTCATCACAAGATTTTGATTTGCTTCTCCCTCTAGACTTCGATCTACCACGGCACTAGTTTCGTCCTGGTTGATTGCTTCTCACTCTACCTTTGGTATTTAAGGTAGGGCCTGAAGAGTTATCTGAATCTCTTCTGCAAATATCTTTGCTAAAAATCAAATCTCGGATTTCCTGATGCTTCAACTTTTTCGGACTAGACAAACTGCCCACTATAATCACTATTGCATTCTAACTTTCAGTTATAGAAGATATCAAGATTAAAATGTTACTTTGTCATTGAATTTGATTTCCACTGAACTCAATAGGATCGTAATCACATCCATGTTTTGTAATCCGCTAATCAGAAAATTGTTTGGAAGAAAGGAATGGAAGAAAACACAGAAGTAGCTTAAAATTGCCCAACTTCCTGTTGTTTTAATTTGGTTTACTGATGTTGGTAAAGTTATGTTTTTAGTTGTGTAGACTGATTGTGATCGGGCTGTGGCTCTTTCTTGTTTTGGATCTGTGTGAAGAAAGACATTATTTGCCACGTGTTGGTCGTGACACTTGTAGAAAGGGAAGGTATCCCATTATAGATCTGTGTGAAGACATATTATTTGCCACGTGTAGGTTGTTAGGCTCATAGAAAGGGAAGGTATTCAGTGGAGCGAGGAGAACCAAGGAATGGTGGTCATCAAACTTGATCAACGCAGAAATTTCAGCTTTGTAGATGCTGACAGTGACAGCGATTAAGCAAATTTCCAGGCAAACCTGATCACAGAACAGAAAGCAGGCTTTGCACTTAGTAACTCATCCAGGAGAATCTGACTCAGCTGTATAAAACACAGTAGAATTTACCTTTCTAACCATTGATGGTTGATATATAAGTCGGTCAGTGGTTGTGTAGCTCGTAAGGTATGTTGCAGCTCCTTTTGTTGAAGTAGAAATCCTCTTGTATCACTATGCCGTTTAGAGTAGGGAGATGGAAAATAGCAGCTTTACTCATAATAGGGTGAAGACTTCTACTCATCTTCTAATCTATTCAATGTGTATAACTAATGTAGCCAGATTTGGTTTGAGATTTGTGATATGGTAATGGTATGGCTGATGGGATCGGACCAAGTCCACCTATCTTGGGATATTGGCAAGACAAAACTGTTCTCCTCTTCTGATTACAAGTTCAGTGAAGTGATAGTAATGGTGAGTTTACTGCTGGCCAAATCAGTGGATGCTTCTGATGTCTGTTCATGGAGTAGAGACAGTAACTACAAAGTGATGTAGCGACTTAAATAGGTATTTAAGGTGCAATCCACCGTATTTTATATCCATTTTGCTGCACTATATTCTGTGATTTCCGTGTGTTTCGATGGTTGGATGATTTTATTACTGCTCTGATTACACGTATCATGAAATGGAGAAAATATCATCTCCGAATGGTAACCAATTCCCAATTCATTACCATCGATTAAGCTCGGCATTTTCCCGGGCTGAAAAACATCCGTTTTTAGGAGTCCTGCGCCGTCCATGGAGATGGAAAGATCGCGCGCGCTCAGACGATCAGAAAAGAGGATAAAAAGTTTTTCGTGTCCATACTTCGAAGCTCGGAGTCTCCGATGTGGTCCGAAAATGAAAATGAAAAAGGTGGATGCTTACGAGGATATTCACTTTTGTTCTGGCCGAGGTTGGTTTCCAGATATCTTGTCCTTTTGAGATTTTTTAGTGTTTTCCGGGTCCAAAATATCCTAGTAGCCAATTAAATCATTAATCAATGGCCATTATGTCAGTCATGCATTTAAATGTTATATTTTCCCGGTGCGATCCCACCAGAAGATAAAATGTTTAACAATGTTATCCGACCTACCCCCTTTCTCCGCGGATGGTGCTCCCCATATATCCATTTACACATGGACACGACTCGAGTACAAATAAGTACGGGTCAGATTAAAGAATAATTACACAGATGATTCATAAATTCTGATTTAACGTGTAATCTTATTTAAACTTTTTTACTTAATATGTAATGTTTACTCAATATGTTTTGTGAATTTTTGGTAAATATTTAAATAATATCAAACATTATTCGAGAGTAATGTTAGATGTTGAATAAATTGTAAAATTATTTATTGAACTAAAATTTACAAAACATATACCTATCGAATTAGAATTTATGGATTATTTGTATAATTTTTTCTATAATCAAAAGGAGAAGTGACATGGATTGTCTTGTTGTCCGATGTTCTCCGTTGCAATTGTGAATCTTGGCGTGTTACTCTAGAAGCACCTGGCAAGTCGGTTTGGCTACTGTGCCGTACCGGCACGAACCGTCGCGAGCCTCGGCGCAAAGATATAAAAAGGCTGCGCTCCTCCGCCATTTAGAAACATCGCGAATCAAGAGAGAGAAAGCGAGAAAAAGGTGAGCGATGCCATGATTCCGCTTGTGCTCACGCATGCATCGATGCAGGCATGAAATCCGTCCGTCCGCCGCCATCCATGGAGGAATCCGGCGTCGCTAAGCCTCGAAGAGCCGCCGCCGCCGCCGCCACCAATACCAACAGCACCACCACCACCGTCGCCACCGCGGATCGCCCGACGCCGGAGCCCGGCAGCGGCGTGGAGGACGCCGGCTTGGAGGGCGAGGGGTGCGACGCCGAGGCCTGGGAGATGCTGACCGCGAGCTTCAGGCGGGTGCAGTCCGTGCTAGATCGGAACCGGGCGCTGATCTCCCAGGTCAACGAGAACCACCAGTCCAAGGTCCCCGACAACATCGCGAAGAACGTCGCGCTGATCAGCGAGATCAACGGGAACATCTCGAAGGTGCTGTCGATGTACTCGGATTTGTCGGTCAATTTCTCCGGTGTCGTGCATCAGCGCCGCGCACTGCAGAACGCTGCCGGCGGAAGGAACGGCGAGAAGCTGGAGAGCTCGGGGGCCTGATCGCGTCCATCGATTGGACCGATGGTTTACCAGTAATATCAATCCCCATTAAGCTTGTCCTTTTATGTCAACTGATTCGACCTTGGCTTGGTTTCTTCTAGCTGTGTCTGGTCTTGCGAAAGTGAGTCTTAGACGTTTGGTTGTTCGTCGTGTCGGTGAGTAGCGGCACGTCTTTCAAATGGAGTGAGCTCTGTCGTGGTCAATAATGAACATGGTACTCATGCGGTGCCTGCGTTTGTCTAATGCTTCTCGTGCTGTAAGGACGCTGGCTGCGGGACTGCGTCTCTTCATTACTAGCCCCGCACTGCCGAGATATGAAGGTACTTATGCTCTATTTGGTCTCCCGCCTTTTGTTTCCCTTTCTTTTTTTAATTCAACGCCGAGATATTAAGCTCTTCATATGAATGGGAAAAACGGTCAGTTCAGATTCAATTTGAAACTTTGATAATTGGAGAAGATTGAGCTCACGAATGTTATTAGAAATATCAGGGCTGAGGAGCCGCTAGACGATCGTATGATGTGTTTGGATAGGGTACTATTTTTATTAAATTGCATCTATTTGATAAATCAGCTCTATGCAACCTATTTTCTTGCTGTGATATTTTTGAAGAGTTTGGTTAACTGAAGTCACAAGGGTCATGAGAAAGACATTTTGAGGGATAGTCTGCATTTGCTTTGCTGAAGAACATGAGCAGGGGGAGATTATCAAATTGCTGTGCTTATTCATCTTTGCTTTGTAGAGTCAGTTTTTCCATGGCTGTAGATGAGTTGAAAATCAGAAGCTTCAGGGAAGCCTCTGAATGACTAATTTTGCGTGGGAGCCTAAGTAAGTACGATGGGTTCTGTTTTCAGTGCACTCTGGTTTGTCCATGCCACTAGGTTCAAAATTGGAAGTTCTGCAAAAGCTCCGATGGTAAATTTGAGAGGTAAAAGTGCATTGGGCTTCTGCTTTTGGTATACTTTTATTGATGAAGTGCTTCATATTCAAATCTAAATGTTAAGCAAACTATATTGATGTTTATTGAACTTGAATAAAGTTAGTGGCAGCTAGAAGGATCATTTTATGTTAAATGCTTGGAAACACATCTGCCATCAGGATATGTTAAGAGATGGATTGATTTAATTCTCGATGTAATAATGCAACAAACTTTTGCATGACCATGTGGATGCTGTGGTTGATAATACTTGACTTTTGATGGTTTTGAAATTGAGTTGGATGTACTGAGGTGGGTTGAGATAATGGCTTGTTTGCTGATCACTCGATATAACATGAAGAAGTTCCAGGAGTCAAGAATTCTCTGTGAATTGGCAACTAATGTAAGTCTTCATCGAACTCATTCTTGTAGAGAATAGTGAATTGCTAGATTGTGGTAACTTACTTCACACCCTAAATATTTTTGTTGATATGCTGTATGAGGTTAATGTTGCTGACATCCTGTGGAAGTTGAAATGATGGTAACGTCGTTGTGTGTTCTAAAAAGGATTGATGCTGGTAAGACGTATAATATATACGACAAGGTATAATGTTTTCACTCCAGCTTTCTGACTACCAATTGCTATCATCCACTATTATCTGTTGAGGCTGACTATCGAGAAGTGACTCAATGTAGGGAGGTCCAGACATTGCCTCAGTTGTGACAGGGTATATGTAGGGATAGCCATTGAGTGCAGTAGGAAGAATTCATGATTGTCATTCAGCTTCAATCAGATAGGGTGGTGATGCCTGTTAAGGCTTAAAAAAGTGGCTTCTTGCTGCTTGCTCTTAAGTTGTCAATGATTTTGATGCAGAGTTTGTCAGGGAGATCACACTTCTTTTTCAGTTTACCTGGCATCAGGCATATGAATTGTGCCTGTTGTTCCATTTCAATCCATCACCATGAGTTGCATTTCAGCAGCGGGGATGAGATTGAGCAGATCTAGGGTGCATTCTCATCCATAGAGACTTGTGAGATGAGACTCCATCCTCCTTAGTACTTCGTGCATGTCGGTAGCACATCCAGTTGGTTGAAACTTTCCTTCTTGGTGAAGATATCTGTTTCTGCACATCCTATTAATGTACTACCATCGAGATCACTTGCTCTGTGTTTGTGGTGGCAGTTACCTTCTTCATCAGAGAGTAGATCCTCTCTTCTCATGATTGGAAGATGCATAAGTAGTATCAGGATTTAAGCATTCACTTCTTGGTGCACCGTTCACGTGTTGTTATTGGTTTCATATTTGTTGACCATGCTTCATCATGATTTTGCTTTAGGGACTCTGGGGCTGTAGTGCTAGATATGTTTCTCTAAGAGCTTGAAGTGGCCAAACAGTTGCATAGACCGAGAACTGGTCCTTTCTTCAGGCAAATAGTGCTAATTCTCGAATTGATTAGTTTTCTTGTAATTAGATCTGATTAGGTTTATTACCCATAGGAAGCCGGAGATACTAATTCATTCACTTATTTGCAATTAGATCTTGATTAGCTTTCTCATTTCTCTGTTTCCCCTAGCACTGAAGTTAAATCCTTAGCTTGTAGTAAAGATAACCATCTTGGAGAGGAGCAGTATGCCCATCCATGGAAAATGACGAGTGCGAACTCGATCTACCTGTAGGCTTTTGGTTACGACCTATTTGACTGTGGCATCTTCTGAGCTTTGATTTCTGTGAGATTTTATAGTCGAAGTATGCAGCTTCAATTCAAAATATAGCATGATCACTCAAGAAGCAGCGCAGGTGTAGTAGGAAAGGAACGCAGTAATCTATTGTTTTGTATTCTCTATTCACCTTCACATCACGAATTTGGTGTGAACAAAAGCAAGCGCGTCCCGTTCTACTCCATGACTTCTCGATGCGATAAACCATGAAACAAGAATCTTCATGCTTTCGGAAATGCCTTGTTGCCTTGCGCTGACCCCACAAAAGAAGCACTTGATGGTCTTGCTCGCCTTTCGACTTCGGCTTACCGTGCCAGCCTTCACCATGGAGCCAATCGGTCTCATTTAAGTCGTTTCTCACAGGGTCCCCCTCTTTTATCTTTGGCCGTGTTGAATTATTTGCCCGCCATTTGCCTCTCTCACATGGTCCACCTCTATCAAACCATAAAATTCGATAGGGTAATTAGTATTTTAGTATCAAAGGCGCCAAAACAGTTGTAAATTCTATGAACACTACTAGAGGATGTAAAACTTTAAGTAAAAATTATGATTTGGAAAAAAAAAATCTTAATTTTCGGTATATATGATGGTCCCTATGCATAGGAAGATATAATTTCTTGTTGTACTCGTTTTCATTAATCATTGCATTATACCATCCAAAATTTACTGTTAATTATTATATGCCCATCCAAATACAATGTACAAAGTTAAAGCACGTCATTGGTTAGGCAAACGTATACAAAATCGAATCGATAAAGACGTACGTAATCCAAGATTCGTAGATTCCCTCAAACATGTTGAGTCTCGAATCTGACAAAGACGATAAAGCCATGTGGAACACGATTGCCACGAGAGAGGACGGTGGCGCATGCCAATCTGTCCCCTCAAAAGCGACTCCAGTACTGTTCCAACGATCGCAGCATCCATCCCCTAGTGACATGCCTTCTCGAGAACCTACTATTTCTATATTCACTGAAGGCACAGGTGCTGGCATGTTGGTCGCATTAGAGCACGATGATTGGATGCATACATTATTGAAATATGCATATACTCATTTATGTATATTTACATGGCTATTGGTCAAATTTGAATTACATATTTACATTAGTTATATGCAATTTTTTTTTAACAAATTACAGATGAGGCTGTTTGCGGCTTGCGGCTTGCCATAACAAATTGAGAAAAGATTGGTTTTATGGAAGTTTATATGGCATTGTCACTCGTTGTCAACGTGCCTTATTTTACTCCTCTTTTTACCCACTTAAATAAACCAGTGGCATGCGCGCGAGATCTGATTACTTAGGGGCCGATTAAGGCCCCCCGCAAACCCCACAAGAAAGTCCGAGTTTTGGGCCTGTAGAGGTGGCACTGATCCAGAATAGTTTGTGCATGGTACGTGGAATTCGAACGAGTGACGTCTAACTCTTAAGCTGAAAATCCTTAACGTGCCTACCAACTGCAGTATTTTACTTGAAATGCAAAAGTTGTTGGAAGATATGCAGAATCACGGATTGCACAATCAAGGATCCGGATTGATTATTGATTTGATTTGAAGATTAGAATTATGTACATAATCAATTAAGATTAGATCTAGCTATAGATTGATTTGTAGAATCATTTATTCCCTTTTTTCATACAGCTTGTATTATATTTACATCAAGAATTGTACAGAATCATCAATGAAGTGAATAGAAAGAAAACTGTTCCTTCTTCAATTCTCGCCATCTGCAGATTCCCATCTTCTTTCAAAAGTCAGCACCAAACCCAACAAAATATATTTCGATCTTTGCATGTACTTTGAACTCATAGCATTACTTACTCAAAGCCTCATTATGAATGTGTGCACAAAAATTATTTATGTCCATCCTTGCAAAACCGATGTGTCTGATTTCCCAAAATATTTACGTTCTACCTCTGTCTATTTTTACTAGAATGAGGACAATTTGTAATTGGCCCACAAAAAAATTTATCCGGTCCATTATAAAAAGGATCGACATAACAAGTCCAATATGAGGAGCGAGGTGAGGAAGTGGAGTAGCTTGTGGTTGCAGCCAACCAAATTTTTAACATGTTAAAATCACTTCAATAACCATGTTGACGCCGCTCATCTGGGAGGAAGACGTGACTTGTTTGCATTAGTTTCTCCCTCAGGTTGGATGTGTTCATTTGAACGGAATGAGTTTCCTATAGCACAAGTAATAGTTTTTGAGAGAGTCAATCCTATTTGAATTCATTTATATTCCAACAAAATTACCGTGGGAAAATTATTATAAAAAACCTAACTTAATTGTAATTGTGTCAATTCAATCATAAATCTTTTTTATCTATGCCAAATTAGTCAAGTGATTGGGACTTTAGCCTATGCTGACATTGATACTTTTTTAATAAGATTTTAACTTTTTCATAATGATTGACGTTAGCCTATGCTGACATTGATATTTTTTAATAAGATTTTAACTTTTTCATAATGATTTATTTAATTTTTTTTCTTTGTTTTTTTTTTTTGTCTCTTTTCCTTCTTTCTCTAGCCGACTTACAGCCACTAATAGGGGTGAGCCTCCCACTGGCTAGCGAGGTTGACCTCGTCAACCCTTGCATCTTGCTGGCAAAAGAAGGGAGAGAGAGAGAGAGAGAGAGAGAGAGAGAGAGAAGAAGAGAGAAATAATAGAAAAAGAAAAAAATTTGAAAAAAAATATTAAAAGATTAGCCACAATAGTGCTGATTGGATGGCTAACATCTAAAATTGATTAGATTAACTAAACTAGCATAAATGTAAAAAGATTAAGACTGAATTGATAAAAGAAAAATTCATAATTAAATTGATATCTATGATTTTTTTGATAATTCTCCCAAATTAATACCCCATCCATTTGTTAAATGCTCTTAAAGGGTCGTGTCCTGATCTTATTTGTTACATTTCATCAAGCAGATTAATATCCATAACTCAAAACCCAGGGAGGATTCAGACGTTTCACGTCATCTTTAACCTGTCGATAACGGCCTGACGTGCTCAGATAGTGCTATCGTCCCATCACGTCACGGCGGAACAACTTCGAAAGTAAACGTGCCCAATGATCACCAATCGGATCCTTTCGCCGGACGAACGGACCAGTCGTTTTTCCAAGACATCCTCAACGAACTAACTAACCGTCGCCCAGACAACTACCATTCCTGCGACGTGCAACAAAACAGAGGGCGCGACCGGGGTGACTGCTTGGTGAGTCTTCCCACCCCAGCAGTCCCCACCGCCACCGCCACCGCCGCCCCCTGCATCATCAATGGCTGGTCATGTCCACGATCTCCAGGGCATGCCCCGTGCCCCGACCCACGAACCCGAACATTGCTCTTCTTCTTCTTCTTCGTATTCGTCTTCGTTCTCCCTTCCTCTGTCCCGGACATAGCAAAGAACGCCGAGCTCCTCCGGATCAGAGGCCGAACCGACCACCCTCTGTCTCTCTGTTTCTTTCGTCTCATAAGGTTTCTTGTTTCGCCGAGAATGGAGGATGCACCAAATCACGAGCCGCATGAACCCGTGGCTTCTTCTTCTTCCTCTTCTCTCCGGTTGAGACCGAGAGGCCATCGTCTTCCGCTCCGCCGACTTCACGGGTCGAGGGCGAGCGCATCGATGGCGATGAAATCGAAAACGAGCATCTCCACCAGCCCCGGCCCCCCACCACCACCACCACCGCGACGGCCAAGACCGGCAGCGGCCGCGGCCGTGGTTGTGGCGGCCTCCTCACGTCTCGTATCGCGTCGATGTCAACTTTTCCAACTTCAACCCTTCGGGGATGACAGACGACGTCCGGTCCAGCCTCGTGGTTCTCGCTGTCTTTTGGTTCTTTGGTCTGTTTTTCTTCTCCTTCACTTTAAACTGCGTAATTGTATATGATCTCATTGTCTCCCCTGCATTTTCTTCAAAACGATGACGGAATTAATTCGAAAATGTCTATTTGCCTCTCGGGCAATTCTCTGCATTGAAAGATTGCTTTTGACTTTTCAATCTTGCGTTCGCTTCCGTGATTATAGAATATTAGGTTGATACAGTTAGCTTTAGCAAGCAGGATCTCTTGATTTGGTCGTCGATATGATATTCTGATCCTCGTGCGTGTTCTTGAATGCAATTGAGGAACTAATTGGGAAATGCCTAGTGACTTTTACACACTCAAAGCTTGATATTTTTTTTTTTTTCTCTAAACATGTACTCAGTTCCCTGATTCGAGTGTATCAAGGAAATACAGATAGTTTTGGCTTGCAAGAGCAACAACTAGCATTAACTTGTACCTTTGTTTGGCTTGAGTGGGGCTTGTTCGAGCACAGAACTGATCGACTCGTTTTGGTTTTCTCCTCCTACTTGTCACCAGCAGCATCTTTGACTTTGATTCTTGGGTTCTATGGACCTGAAAATTTTGAGTTGGGGCCAAATTGCTCTCGGCTTATACAGACTAATCCTATATTTGTGCACTCTATTAAGGTGACCTGCTGATCGTCATTTCTTTATCTTCTGTTTTGATAGTTCAGCTGCCTGAAGGGCTGTTTGTGTTCTTTGGTGACCTTGTTAACTTCTTGAACAGGTCGAGGAATTTGATGAATCAAAACCTGGTCCCATGCTGTATGGTTACACCAAACCTCCACTCCCTGATGTTGAAACAGCCTGGACAGAAAAACACAAAGTATCTATAGCAGCCAATTTTCACAAGGCATGATATCATCTACTAAATTGTCGATCTTCTCCTTGGTTGCCTCATCTTCTATTTGAGTGCTGCCAACGTTTTGATTAGTGTATTTAACTGACCGTCTTGCAGGAGTGGATACACTTCCTGAATGCAGGATCAAAAGTACATATCTCCTACAGTGTACAATCTCCCTTGCCTGTATCCCTAGTGATTGCCCAAGGTAACTGAAAATTTCTGTTGGAAGTAAATCTGACATATAGGGCAATCTCTAATAAACATTTCCTGTTTCAGTTACCTTCTATCTGACTCTATCTTCTTGAGGCTCTTATTTGCTCACGACTACTTTATTTTTTGATTGTTGATCCTTTCTGATAATTGGTTAAACAGCTATTTGCATGGTCTGAGAAAATGCGTTCTTCCTTCTGACTAGGATGATGCCATCCTGGTTAAAACCTTGTTCCTTTCAATTCTTTCTGTTTTTGCTTGCTCTATCAAATGTTTTCCTTTGTCATTTCTTTGGCAACTGCAACAATAATGCCTGAACTTGTGGCCTGACATATTGAATCTGCAATTTTTTGTGCTTGTGAAGTGCTTCTACTGGTTTATGAGTTGAAGTGGATCTTTCTAATTTCAGTTTCTTCTTTTCTGAACCACCCTAACCTAAAATTCCTAAAAAATTTGCAGGCAGAGAAAGCCTTGTTGAGTGGATTGAGGATCCATCTTATCCAAATACAACACTATCATGGAATATAATATACGGTAACTGTCTAATCTAAGAGAGTCCTCTGACCACTTGTTCAGATAGGTTTTTCTGATATTATATCACTCTGCAGGGAAGGGCACAGTCCAGCAAGAATTTCCTACATCTTCTAATTTCTATATTGCCGTTTATAACTTGAACTCAGAGGAGGTGAAGGTAAGACTACCGGTTATGTGTGTCTGACATTCTAGGAGAATCAACTTTAGAAACCCATCTTTAATCACGTAGTATCTGGAAAAAGGAAAAATTATTTTTTTCTCCACGCCAAGAAGCAGATATAGGTCAATTAGTGAGCATGAGAAGGTTGCTTGAGTGGAAGTTTAGCCAGTAAGCTTTATGAATGGGTTTATATCTTGTGTTAAAATTTCAAAATTATTTTTTTCTCCACGCCAAGAAGCAGATTTAGAATGAGCATGTCTAATGAGGTATTCAAGGAAACTTGATCTCGCCTGGAGTGAAGGACTTAGTAGAAGAGGCCATCAATGTACTCAAAATACGGCTTCCTTAAACTAGGATACTCTAAGCCAAGGCAAACCCAGTGTGTTGAGCCACATATCTCTAAATGAAATATCAACCCATGTTTTGGTACATAGTAGTCCATGTGCACAAAATCTTATGACTATCTAGTACTTGACTTGGTTAACTATAGAGGTGGTTTCATGGTTTACCAGATTTTAGCCGATGATGGGCCTCATCATCTTGCAAAACAGAGCGGTTAAGATAATAAATGGTTCCATGCTTTTCTAGATGATTGAACGAAGAAGGCATACATTTTACATTTATCTGACGCAACCATTTCCTCGTCATGCATTTGCAGACATATTCGGGTGATAAACTAATGTACCTATTCTGTTTTCACAGGTAGAGTTGAATTTCACTGTAAATGCTCTTCTCTATGATACAAGCCAGGCGTATTATAGATGCTCACTTGGAAACCAATCATGTAGCTTGAAGCTCTTTCTTCTGAGGGAAAATGCCGCTGTTCTGAGTTCTCCAGGATTTGAAGAGGTACAGAAGCTGTAACCGTAGGAACTCCTTGCTTGTCAATCTTTACTTCTTACAAATAGAATTTTGTGACTTTATAATTAGGGTTCCCCTGACAACAATTGGTACATCAAACTTTCCTATGGTCCACGGTGGATCACCTATTTTGCTGGATCAGGTTCTTCTTCCTTCTTTCTCATCAAATTACTTTTAATTCCGTGGTTTGGTCACACTTATATCCCGGCTCTTCTTCTTGTAGCTGTGATGACCATTCTCCTACTGTCAGCATTCCAATTTTATAAGGTGTTCCAATCTAGCAGTGGAGAAAGTACAGGACATGAGCCGGGACAGATGGAAACTGAACGGGCACCATTGCTTTCTCCTAAGGAGGATGACCTGTCAAGCTGGGGTTCATCTTATGATTCCGTATCGCATGATGAGGAGGATTTGGAAGAACAGCTCGCAGTCTCTTCTCTTGAAGGAAAGCCATTCGGAGAAGGAGAAAACCCCAGCAACACCCGCAATCTCTGCGTCATTTGTTTTGATGCCCCTAGGGATTGTTTCTTCATTCCATGTGGACACTTTGCAACATGCTATGCATGCGGATCAAGGTAGACATATCCCACTACTCATGGCAATTGGTCGTTTTAGAGGCTCACATATTACTACTTGTTGATGCATGGGAAGGAACATGATCATGCAATTGTCACGCTAGCTGTCCAATTTATAACTCTTTACGTGCTATTTATGCAAAATGAAATGGGAGCCCTTTTCAAGATCTTTAGATGTTTACTGACCTTTTATTTCTTCAGGATTGTGGAGGAAGACGGTTCTTGTCCCTTGTGTCGTAGGAAAATGAAAAAGGTTCGAAAGATTTTCACTGTTTGAGCAGACTTCAAGCTCTGTGCAGGCAGGCACTTTCAGTTGAGTGGTTCACGGCCATGTGTTTCAGATGAGTATAAATTCTTCTGATACATTCTTGTATAAAGTTTGAAGCAGTGATCGAAATAGTCTTTTGTGTGTGGCTGTCATTACATAGGCTTCATGATGAAACGACCAATGACTTAGATTGGTTAGCAACATATGCAGCCCTTCCCAGGAGGGAAGAATGCAGTTTGGCATTCTGCGTTCGAAAGGGAAATGATGTTGAACTATCCAATCTATAACGAAAGATTCACATTCTCTTTACAAATCAAAGCCAGGCGTTGCTATCATATGCGCACGTATTTCCTAAAATGCTGCTACTCCACTGCTCATTGACGCAAGAGAAGGATAATGGATATGTCTGGGCATTTGCCATTCCTTCCTATACATACTGAGTATAAGCAGGTTATCAGCTAATTGCTTCGTGAATGGTTTATTTGTTTGAAGCCTTAATCGGATCTCAAATTCTTCAGTTTTGCTGGTACTGTGGATTGGACACTTAACACGATGCTCGCGAGACATTCAGCAGTTGCTGTTTGAGATTGCAAACGAGTTTTTATTGATACCAAGATTTCTTGTGATGTAAAACGGACCATTTTGAACAATTTCCCAAATTAGAAACCGCGATCAATGATTCGACAAAATCCATGGAAAAATGATGGGGAGATGGACAATGAATCTTTATGAAAAATGCATAATTGTTTCCAACCAAATGAAAAACAAATAGGCAAATGGAAAGATATTTTGAGCATGAATATAAGGGGAAAGATCACAGCCAGAGGAAAATCGAACCTGACGATGTATCAAAACGCATCCTGAAAATGGTCCCGGAAATCAACGGGAGGGGGCTGTTGGCCTTTTCTCGTACTGAAACTCTCTGTCACTAACGACTGAGACTGAAACCGAAGCCAAACTGTCGCTCTTCGCGACTCTGCCCCAACCATCTCCATCATCTCTCATCTCTCTCTTGATCAGCTTATCTTTTTCATTGCTGTCACTTACTCCCTCTTCTTCCACTTCCGGGATTGTCCTCTCTTCTGCGAGTTCGTGATTGGAAAGTGTCTCCTTCAATTGTCAGGCAAGTAATATCATTCTTTCTTTGGTTTCTCTGATTTTGGGTTTTTGAATTTGGAACGGTTCGGTTAATTTAGTGGCCACGAAACGGGCTTTTTCCCACGTTCGATCTCTCACTCTTTGAAGGCCATCCACCTGAACTAAAGACTCGTGTTGTACGTGGACTACTAGAAGTATTACATGAATTCAGACATATCCAACTAAAGTCGAGTTCCATTTCATGAAAAGAAAAAAGAATTCGACACGGGTTTTCCTGGTTAATTGGCATGGCATTGAATAGATCGGGAATTCGGCCCTATGGGGGGTCCATGAACTTGATTCTGACTGATTTCAACTTGCTTCGAATTACAACATGGTCTGTCCCAGTGCCTCCTCGATACTGTGGAAGCATGTGCAATACACGTTTGGCCTAAGTCGGTAAGTCGCTGTTTCCGGCTCTCAAAATTTCTTAGTATTTAGCTGTTGTTGTCGTTGAAGATTTGACTGTGAAGAAGAGCAGTGGATTGCTTTCTTAAAGGCGAAAGATGAAGTGTTGCATACGTTGCGCGATCATGCGTACCTTAATCAATTGGCTTTATTGGCGGGAGATGCAATGCTGCAGAGCGCGCATTTTCTGCTTATCTTCCGCATCGAAATGTTGGTGCCTGCGCATGAATACCCTCGATGTAATATCCGACACATATAGCTGATTGCTATAGGAGCAGCCTCGGGAAATAGGGCATTAGTTTCGTTTTTTGTTTTTTGGTCGTACATTAGTTTCGTTTAGACGCATCTCCTTCGCTCTTACTATTTCCAGCTCTTGAGCAACTGTACCAGAAATGATTTGCTTTAGGCCAGTCGGTCGCGCTCTACTTGCTATATCATACCTGTACCACATGATGCCACGTCGACATGTCGTCCGACTACGTCGTATTTCCAACTCAAAGCCAGTGCTGAGAAGTCCTCACTTGGTTTGACTCAAGCCACGTCCTCTCTCCCCATGTAAACGCCTTGAGAGATTGAATCAAAGCCGAGCTGTACCGCCTTTGAGGATATCTTCGACAGGCGATTTGGCTTGTCGCGCAGGAAACAATCCGGAAACCATAGCAGGGATCGATTCGGTCTGTCCTCCAAAGTGCTACAATGTAAAAAGCTTGCAGAACCATTCATCATGCTCAGAAGGAGCTGGACCCTCCTCTTCTTTGACTGGTAACTCTCGTTTCCCTTCAGCATCTGTCCTTGAACGTGCATTTTGGTCCAAACATGTCGATGCATGCATGGGACATGGACATGGACATGGGTGAGGTGACCACAACGCATGCAGACCAGTACGTCGTACCTGCACCGTCCGACGTGCTAGGATTTGTCCTGTTTCCCCCACTTTCTTTTCCATGACAAGTAAATGAGTTGGTGGTGACAAGTAAATGAGTTGGAAGTTGCAGGAAACAATAGAGCAAGTATATATTCCTCTATAATCCTAACCCTATCTCTCAATAACGGGATAATGATACAAATAATCCCTAACTTTGGTCAAATATGTAATGTGATCTATAAATTTTTAATTTATTCAATATGATTTCTGAACTTTGGCATTTTTAATTTTGTTCAATATGATCCATGAACTTTTGATACATGTTCAATTTTGTATATGAATTACATGAAAAATATTCATCATTGTCCATGATCTTGAATTAGTGGAGGGACAATGTTGAATATTTTCACATAGTTCATGTACTAGACTGAACAAATTAAAAGTTCAAAAATTATATTGCACATTAGGACAAAGTTTAGGAATCATTTATGTCATATTATCCTTAATAATTTATCAGTCGGTAATTCAAACAAGACTATTCAATGTCAAGAGTGACTTAAATTATAATTTTACACCTAGAAATACATTTAGTTAGTTAGAATAGATGACATGCTAAAATATGTAATCAAGGATAATCACTTGTATAGTATAAGATTGGAGAGAGAGAGAAGAAATTCCCATATAGTATTAATCATAAAAAAAAAATGATATCTGTTTATATTTGAAACTTTGTCACGCAATGTTTCATCCTTGAAGTTCGATGATGAGGGGGCTTCTTTTGCCTTCCAAAAAAGATAGTCAACGATAATCGCTACGTGACGTTAGTAGTTATCATTATGCTTATCTTTCAGTGAACTTTATGACTTTTCTATTTGTTGTTGGGCAAACCCAATTATTTATCTAATTTAATCATTCGAAAAATGACGAAGAGAATAGTAATAAAAATCAGAGATGATATGAGGAGTCGACAAAGAGAATGTCATGCAACCGTTGAAGGTGTGGGGCGGGTGGGCAGGCGGGTCGGACGAGAAGTGCCCTACAATAGTGACAATTTAACTTATTTTCCATTAGTGAGACCAATCTGCTCTTTCAGTTGCAATTATTAGATATCAGACTAGACATAGCACCTCCCCCAGAAGAACATTCCTCCCCAAAAGAGACTTTGGATATTCGAATTGTTAATTTCGACGATTACATGAGATTGAGCTGTTTTTGTCTCTCGTGCCCATGTAGTGTGCTAAATCAAGAGCCGAGGCCAATCGCAGAGCTTCGTTACGGAACATGAATATTAGATACATAATGTCATAATTAACATATATCATTTAGCTTTTGGCTTGTAACTTGTAGCAACGGTACGAAAGAAATCTTTAAAATGGGGCTTCTTTTTTTAAAAGGAAATTGTAGTACATGTACCGCTGAAAACATTAAAGAAGTGGTTTCAATCCACCTACAGAAATGCTATGCAATTACTCTTGTTTGTTGGTTTCAAATGCAAGGTAATTCACTGAAAAAAACCCTAATTTTAATTCTAATCTCATTTATACCTCGAATTTTTTTAAAATCTCAAAAAAAATCCCCCGCTTTCACTCTAGTCTCTAAGTTGCCCACGCATGTCAAATTCTGTTGATTACCCTGATCATCTATCGTGCTTGAAGACACTATCCTTCTTTTGTCCATTATTGTACATCAAGAATACACGTGAACTTTATCAGCAAGATAGACGAATCTCGAATCCAATTTTCACTGAAAGTGTGTATATATGTTTAGGATAAAATATATATCATACATGTTGAAAAGCCAACCACAGAATTTTAAGTTACAAAATGCGTGTAACAGATATCTCGTTAAATGCTCAATATGATGGCATTGTTTAAGTGATAATTTACTTTTTGCCATATTACTTTATTGATTGATCCTATGTAGCAATGGTTGGTTTAGCAGTGTCAGGAGAAGGGTCATTCGTTGCTTGCTCTAGTGCATGTTTGGTACGACTTTTTCGCAGCAAGTTACAGCTGCGAAAGAGGCTGTTGATTGTTTAAGTTTTTATAAGATCTTGGCAAGTACCTCGTAACCATAGAAACCAACAGTAACAGCAGCTAAATATAGTTTTAGGGAAGTTGTACTCACCCAGTTTCAAGGTGCTGCAACGTTAGAAAACGTATTTCTAAAACACATAAATTACAATACTTCACAGCACAATATAGTCGTGGTTATACCAAACTCGACACTAGATATCAACGTGCCATCAACATAACGAAGTCAGAAGCGGACACGAATCGAACAAGAGCAAGACGAAGGGGGCAGATCCATGATAGCGCTATCATAAGCAGCATCATTCGAGCTCCCAAACAACTCGTAATAGCGCAGAAACATCATGTACGATGAAGGAGAAAACTACCATAGGCTCTCAGAAGTCCATAGACAACCAAATTAAAGAAATAACCACAAGGAGACCAAAAATCCTATTATAAACCCGAATTTGTTGGTGGGTCTGGAATATGTTTCCATACAAACAAAGAAGGAAATCAATAAGATGTAAAGAAAAATTATAACAAGAAAATGGAAGCAAAGGGTTGGCCACTGGTCGGTTTCGCACTGAGGTGGGTGGATGCCCCCATAGAAAATTTAAATAAATAAATCGAAATAATTAGAAATGTGAGGGAAGCAATCACAAGATCTGGATTTTGCTTCCAATTTGATGCTAGCGGAAATGTTTCTTTAATCTGCGTATGTTGTTATCCAAGAAGCAAGGCCATCATATTAGTACACAGCATTATTCCAGCAGAGCAAGAAACGTAGGGCAGAGAGAGAGAGAGAGAGAGAGTGCGGCGACATAAATTATATATTATTGCGGGGTCTACCGCAAGCAAAAAAGATAAATTACACAACAATCGCAGCATGTCGATTGGTCATGTAAATCATTTTTCACGTCGGCGATGAAGCTAATAAAAACCCTAAAGGTTAGTCACGAGACAGAGAGGAAAATCTAATAAAATTTCTTATGCTGAATTACTATTGTTGTTGTTGTTGTTATTTGAGATCCAGAAGTTCAAAATCTAAAGATGGAGATGGGGGAAAAGGAGGAAGGAGGAAGAAGAGGGGGTGCACCTTGGACCGAAACAGGCGAATGCGCACGTGTGGTAGTGGCATCGGGGGGGGAGCCCGGGCTTGTTGAGAGAGCAGCAAAGCAGGGGACCATCAGCAGTAGCGCTCAAAAACGACACGATGTTGGAACCACGAAGCTTCGATCGATCCATCGAGGTTTCTGCTTCCGCATGTCTTTTGCTTCCGAAGCTCTCCGTTGGAAGAGCGTGTCGGAACGAGCGACGCGGCAGAAAACGTACGTGGGGAAGGAGATGGGAAATGAAGACGTACCGTGTCGGCGGGGCGAGCAGAAGAGGGCCGGGTTTCGATTTGTCTCTGGGTGTCGAATGTAATAATCGACTCGTAATTACAATTATACAGATATCGCTCGTTTAAAAATGGCGGCCATGGAGGAAGAAAGAAAAAAAAGAAAAGGCGATGACAGGGAGAAAGAGGAGACGCCGAACGCGGCGGGGTACGCGCCGGCGCTAGCTCGGGGCTGTAGCGGGTGCAACATTACCTCCGCCGCCGCCGCCGCCGCCGCCGCCGGTGGTAATTTCTCCCCCGCCGCCGACGTCACCGGAGCCAGAGCCTTCGCCGGTGGTGCTGCTGCTGCCGCCGACGTCGGGTGCAGCCGGGGTCCGCTTCCGCTTCTTCTTCTCGTAAGGGATGCCGCGGGCCTTGGCCTGGCTCTCCCGGACCTCGCGGAGGTAAATCCGGACGGCCTTGGCGCCGAAGGGGTTGGACTCGGGCCGCCCGCCGTTCTCCTCGTAGGCGGCCCGGAGCCGCCCGATGAGCGCGTCGAGGCTGCCCCACGCCTGCCGGAGCGGGCAGGCGCAGGGCGCGGGCGGGTTGGGGTGCCCGAAGTAGGGGCAGCCCGCGGCGTGCACCTTGGTCTTCCCGAACTGGTCCAGGTACTTGAGGAACTCGATCACGTGGGCGCCGCTGCACCGGGCCAGCGTCAGCGGCGGCTTGTGGTTCTTCAGGTACTGCAGGAACGTGTTCCAGTCCCTCCGCTTCTGCGACTCGTACCTGCTCGGCGGCGCCCCCGACGACGGGGCCGCCGCGGCAGCCGACGACAGGCCCTCGGCGGCGACCGTAACAGAGCCCTGCTGCTGGTGCTGCTGCTGCTCGGGTGGCCCGGCACCCGAAGCGGAATCCATGGGCAGATGGAATTCCGATACCCGGGATCGAATCTGATCTCTTCTTCCTGCTCGGACTCGAGAGCGATCAAGACAAACTCAACCCGACCCAACCCAGTAGCCGAACGCCTCCTCAGTTTCCCAATCAGCGACTTGGAGTGGCTTTGGCGAGGTGCTGGTCGAGGTGGGGGCCGAAGCGGAGCTATGGAGGACGGTTGGGTGCTGCTTTCAGGAGGGTATCTTTTCACGAGAAAGCGAGTGATTTTCCTTTTGACGGAGAGAGAGAGAGAGAGGAGAGAGAGAGAGGGGTGATGGGACGTGAAAAAGAGACGTATAAGATGAAGTGAACGAAGGGGACCGGACGAAATTGCGATGGAGGGAGAGGGGGAGAGGGAGGGAGCATTCCGGGCGCAATAAGAAAAATAAGGACCGCGATGTTGCAATCGTTTCCACGCGGTGGCCCCACCACCGCGGTGGACGTGACTTCGCTTGCTATCTTACGATTCACCACCGGCGGCCCCCGCCACTCCCTCGTTTTTCTTCTGTTGGTACTCACCGCCACCCCCACCACCACCACCACCACTCTCACGCGCCGCGACCCTCGGCCACGGGCTGCCCTTTTTTCCTCTTTTGACGGCTGCTTCCCTCCCGCCCTAGCCTAGGCACTTATTTGAATTTGGATCGCTAAAAATGATGAGGTTTCACGTGTGTCCACTAGATTTAGTTTGATACATTGATTCGGTTCGCCTTGAGAAGAGCTATTTATTGAGCATATCGGATTCTTGTTAGATTATGTGAGCCTCACGTGGAGTTTATTGACGATTGTGGTGCACTGAAATTTATTTCCCTGAAGTGAGTATTATGATGAATTAACTTTTAACTATAGTTGCATACGCATAATCAACATAAGCTTTGTGCAATATGCCACCGAATTGCGTAAGCACCCAATAGGGTTCATCACGTTTAAGAGTTTTAATATATGGACTCATAAGTATAACCCAATTCATCTCACTGTTATAGGAAAATTATATGAAACATGGACATGTGGATCTCTCTCACATGGAGTTTAAGAGTTCTGATATATGTACTCATAAGTATAACCCAATTCATCACACTATTTTGGGAAAATTATATTTGTCCGCCTTGAGCAGAGCTATTAAGTGAGTTTACCGAATTCTCGTTAAATCATGTGGGACTGATGATTGTAATGCATTGACATACACATGAACTTGATGTACTATAAAATTTATTTCATTGAAGTGAGTATTACAATGAATCAATTTTCAGGTATTGTTGCAAACACATGATCGTCATAAGCTCCGTGCGATATAGCCACTGAATTGCATAGGAACTCAATAGGGTTCATGGGATTAGAGATTTTTTTATACATGCTCCGTGCGATATAGCCACTGAATTGCATAGGAACTCAATAGGGTTCATGGGATTAGAGATTTTTTTATACATGTACTCACAACTACAACCCAATTCATCTCACTCTAAGAAAATTTATATGAGGATCTCTCTCCCATAGAGGAGGATACACGGGCTCGCCACAGTTCCCTCTCGCACAGAGCTCACAGCGCACGCCCTATGTCGTACGTACTCATGTTGCCTCGACCAAAGCGTCGGTTTAGTCGAAGAAGAACAGCGACAAAGGCCGAGGTGGCTCAGGCGAGGAGGATAGCACGGGTCAGCTGAGATTTTTTCTCACATCAGATGAAAGATGGACATGTGGCGCTCACATAACAACTCCAAAAATGGTGACGGGAGATGGGTACAGAAAACAATACCACGCCCCCCCTTACCCCCAACTTCCGAACCCTAAGTGCGCTCCCCAAGTGCGGAACAACAAGCTAAGTGATCACCACTATTTGGTCAGAAGTTCGTTCACATTCCTATCAACATACGAGTAAGTAAAGCATTATCCATTTTCTGTAGCACAGTACCACTCGATCTTCACGATACAGGAAGATCACTATGTAGAGTAGCCGGATGATAAGCCGACGAGTTCGAACGACGCATTGCGCGTGGTCGAGCGGCAAGGTAAGCGGGGGCATTTGACATCAAAGATGGTCGTGAACAGTTGCGGCAATAAATGGGGTCTTCCTGAGGTCAAACTTCTTTATAGTCGGCCACCTCCTGTTGCAAGATCCCTCCGCGTCCGACGTTGCTCATCGCCTCCTCGTTGCTTTTGCTAGGTTAAATCTAATGGTGGTCGTGGCGTCGCTGTCTCCTTCCCGAGGGAACAAAAGCTTTCCCCCTTATCTTGTCACCGGCACGTGTCCACCAGACCCACAAGGAGAAGGAGAGAGTGAGAATGATCTTTGTCCGGATGCGCTTCAGTCAAATGTCAAGTCACCCCTCCCGTATTTATTGCCACCCGCCTCCTCAACCTTCACCTGAAAACTGAATTAACCACTGACATGGGATTCCCATCGGAAGAGGCGAACCCCTTCAAAAACTCCTCAAAATTTACCGCCTCTTTTTTAGTTTTTCCATGACAACGGTCTCGTCGTGGTGCGAACTGGGTCCCTGCATGTGAATACACACGTGGTCGGAGAGTGAATTACCTTTCTTTATTTGGAAAATGGGCGTTTCATATGGCACCCATGAAGCAGCCATTACTAAGGTGCACATGCGATGTATTGGGGAAGAAAAATATCATATCGAGAGCTTAATATAATGTGAAACAATTGAAATATATATATATATATATATATATATATATATATATCAATCGAATCATAACTTATTTTTTAAAATTTTTAAGTATATGTGAATTTAACTTAATATGTTGACAGACTTTGGGTTTGTTCTTCCTTTTGGTGATTTTTTGAGTGAAAGTATTGAGTTTCCACGGCATATAATTGATAAGTGATATCGGAATCAATGATTAATTGGTGGCTCATTACTAATGTGTATTGGTGTCTCGTGAATATCTCAAAAAAGGAAAATCTTGGATGCATCTACCTAGTCGAGGCAGTGGGTGGTATATCTCAGCTTTCAGCCAAGCTTGGTTAAGTCAAACCAATTGAGGTGGAGCTTAAAAGGTAGGTATTATCCTCACCAAACATTCTGCTAAACTTGACCTAGTCAGGGTGCAAATTCCCGAGTTAAGATAGTGTTGGTGCAAAAGTATAACAAAAGGGAGAATGGACTTAATGCAAGTGGCTTACGAATAAAGGGAGATTTGTTAAAGTGCACTTATAAAAGTGTTAGGTAAAAGAAGTCCTACATCGTAGATATGCTATAAAGTGAAGCAATTAATATATATATACACGTGTGTGTGTGTATTGAAAGCGTATTGACTAAAGCTTTTGAGTATAAGCAGGATCAAGTCAATATGTTGATGGCCTCGGATTAAGAGTCCATCCCGCTAATTACCCCAATTGAAGGTATCGGGTTTCTATTGTATCAATTCAATATTTATATAGATAATATACGATCTCATCATGCGATTTTGGTTGTAGTTAATACACGTCTTATTAACATGGGAGAGAGAAACAATTTTGAAGGAGGACCTTGTCTTTAAGGAAGAATCAGACTTCATTGATAGTCGGAAAAGTGTAGATTTTTCAAATTGCCTCCTTAGATCTCTTAATGCTGTCACTAGGACAAATCACGCATGACGGCCGCTGCTGCCATCAGGTTGTCAAACAATTCTAGCTTGCATCCCCTCCTTCTCTCTCTCGTTTGGCTCTATCGACAGAAACGGAAATCCCTTTGTGGACATTCATGCGCGCGTGCTTACACCATCAATTCAAAAACGACGGCGATGATAGGGGTGGCTCAGATCTAGACGCGATGATGATGGCTTCAACCATCTCAATAGCGGCAGAGGACGGAAGGTCAGCCATTGAGGGAGGCAGGGAGAGACGAGAAGGCAAAGATTGAGGATTAAAACGTCCGGGTCTTTGTCGTGAGGACATTTATGTGTCATTTGCTAGGATTTTATCATCCACAATAAGTTTACATGCGAGTGATCCGAGAAAACACCAATGACAACCATTTTTTTCGAGAAGTAGAGTTAATGCTGTTATTTGACAGTGGAAAAAACCTTCCCTTAGATCGAAATTAATATGCTCGAAGCGCTTCAATCCGATGCCTGGTTTAATAGGAGCTAGCAACGCTATTCGATCGAATGAGAGAGTTTGGATCATGAGTTTGTCAATAAACATGGGCATGTTTTATTGAGATACGTTGCTTCTCTAGCACTCTGATGGTCAATACATGAGTGGTTTTTAGGACAACAGTGCCATTGATACATAGCCATCCATTCGATCTTGAACATATGGGTACCTAATAACTAACTACCATAAAATCTCAACCTTTAATGTTGAGAAGTCATTGCGTAGACTTAGTCCGAGAGACCCGCTAATCACAAGCTAAGGGATTGTCGGACCCACAGAAGTCACTGTGTAGATTAGTCCGATAGACCCGCCAATCACAAGCTAAGGGATTGTCGGACCCACAGAAGAACCCGCATAAAGTAGCTCCTAGAAATCCATGTTCCCATGTGAATTTGTACCATCATCGACTCTATTCACGGCACCACTTAAAGATCAAGTCTTCTCAATTTTTCTCCGATCACTTTTATCAATGTACTAAGAAGCGTGTCAATTTTCAAAGGGAAGAACTTAGTAAAAATGCACGGGCGTGAGACCAATGAATTTTTATTTTCCTACGTCTATAATGGAAAATAGATCTCCTTTTTAAAGGGTCTAGGAAAAGCAGCATATGTTTAAAAGAATAATGAAGTTTCAACTATCGATCAACAATCCAAATGCACAAGCGTAGATATTTAGCTACCTTAAAATTCATGAAATATTCTAAAAGTCTCATGATTCAGTTTAGCAAATACCTTTGATTTAGAATAGTTTTTATGCAGTTCGTGAGGTGTAAATACGGGACCTCCAGTTCATTAGCAGAAAATTCTCTTACGCTCCAACATAATCTTGTCCCTTCAAAGATATGATTGAAGAGTTTCCCTTAGCAGCGCAGAAATAACCGAAGCAGGAGTAGTGTGATGATAGTATCCATTACGCTCGTCCTCGAAATTGATTCATCTCTTTTCCTCTTTCTCTGGGGCCTAGAAATGAAAGCCTATAACTTACACATCATTCCTACTCAATGTAGAGACTTCAATACTCCTTCAGCCCTACACAATCCTAATCATCATGCCCTCATTGATTGATGCAATCGATACGACCAGATCCACTTGAAGCGGACCCTTAGATCATAAGTCACCTCTTGATGGTACCAAAAGCAAATGCCTGTTGGTGAATACATGCAAATTCATATATCAAACAAATTCTTAGGCGATCCGAGTACATATGGCCCCAATACATCCGAAATATTAATGTCGGTGATCCTCATATGGAATTTACGTGATGAAAGGGTCAAGATGCGCTTGGCTCAGATGCATCAAATTCATCCAGGAAAGCCTCGGAATATGACACCGACTGGAGTCACACGTGATTCACCATATTCCATTTGGACTCCTTTTTGTTCTCTTACGAGTGTAGGATTTGTGGGCGCAGCAGCATCATGGCACTGCCGTATATGGCATTCTTTCACTTCAGCCGGATGGAGATGGAGTGCCGACAAGCACCCGGGAACACAGTTGAGGTCCCTTATTTTTGGGGGGGGGGGGGGGGGGAGAGAGACCCACCAACCGCATCCATTTCTTCTTTGTTTCTTCTGTGTAGAACCGCTAGAGCTATGCAATTTATGATTTTGATTAGCTTTGATATATCACGAGATTAAAACATACAATCGATTGTTTTGCTTGGTGGCAATGGTAATGGTCTCTCGATCTCTCCCTCTTTCTCCATCACTATTGATCTTGATTTGAATTTCATCAAACCTTAAATCAAATAGTTGCTCGATTGATGGTCTTGTGTCCTCTATAGAGATATCATATGAGCTCCGAGGCTTGTCATCATCACCATCTAGATGTCAATGGAGGCACCGAGGCGAGGCGAGGTGAGGCGAGGCGAGGGGGGCATGAGAGAAAGAGAGGGGGCTTGGGTGCCTGAATTAGTTGGGTTTGCGATGGCATTTTGAGTTTCTGTTTCATTTATAACACTAGTATCCAAATCTTTTCACTTGATTAATAGTGATTAATACATGCAAATTGCTCCATCCATGTGCGTCAAGGTAGCTCAATTAATAGGGTGGCTAGTGGGACATCCAAGAGTAATGAGTATTATGATCAAATCTGAACAATATATAATTTCCAGAGTAGCCTTCAAAATACACGACACATGTTCACTATGGTTTGTAAGCACCCAACTTTGCACAAGTTATGTAAAAAACAACAATCCTTTAGCAATCCTATATCATAACTATGGTTATCGTTGATGCATTCTACTTTATACGACAGAGGAACACCATATGGAAAAACTACAAGGATGTTCATTTTATGCTTTCAAGCCATAAAACACAAGCATACTTGCTTTTAAAGTAAATTGGACAATCATGTGACATCATATTACACTCGAGTGAGTGATACATATATCATTTGCATAATAGTAATATATTTATTATTTACTATCAATCACTCGAGCACTTCACTATTAGTTGATTTTTCAAAAGAATTACTTGCACCCATCAAACACCTTATTGTCGGGATCATTGTCCATGAAGTCCTAAATCTATTGTAGGACAGTCAATTTAGTTTTAAACTTTTCAGTTTTGTCAATTTAGTTTGAAACATTTTGATAATTTGTAAATATATCATTCCTGCTAAATTGAAAAAATTTAAGACTAAATTGAGTGTTGTGTAAACGGGTTTAGGACTTTTTGGGTAATTATCCCTTTCACTGCCTGTGATGGGGAGTCCTTGCTCGCTTAGATTGACGACAGTTCGCATTGATCTCACGGCAGCAATCCAAGCTACAACCTACGAGGACACCACCATGACCGTGGCCATTAATTTACTAAGCACCCCTATTATTATACTAATCAACTTGGAAAAAGGACAATTATTGGGGTTTCAAAAGGGAAGGATTATTTTAGTGAGAGAAAGGGAATATGGTGGTTGCATCGTACGGCTTGCGTAATCCCTTTGCAATTGTTTATTGTTGAATTTGCTGATGGAAAACAAAGGCGCATCCAATGCCCCCTCTCCCCTCCCCTCCCCTCCCCTTCCACCCATCTTCCACGGCTTCCTTCCAGAACCCCCCTACTCTCTCTCTCTCTCTCTCTTCTTGGTTTTTGAATTCGGACGAGAGAGGTCCGCTTCACGTCCCCACATCTTCCCCCCCTCTTTTGATTTACCATTTGAATAAAGAAGGCCGATGATGCGTATTCATTTTGGCATTGCCCCCACCACCCAATAGGACGATTCCCTCTCGTCACTTGTCAAAAAGCAAATCAACTTCTTCTAAGGGAGGGGAGGAGGAGGAGCAATCTATTATATTCTTCTTCTTTTTTCAATAAATAAATAAATATAAGTTCGTCTCATCCTCCTACTATTTAGTCAACCGTTATGAGAGCGTAGCGTGCACACTAAAAATTTATAAAATCATAATCACATATGAATGATGGATACATGTATAACAAGTGAGGGTAGACTGACAGCTCGTATAAAAGTCGAAATATGATAAAATTTATCATATTCTATGTTACCTAGGGAAGATTAATTCATATATTAGATGAATATAAACTAGATAAAAATGTTCCATGAGGAATGGGATATAGCCTTAATAACAAACTTCTTAGATTATCAGAATTAAGATAATAATCATATTTATATAATTTTTGGATTCTAATAAAAAAAGAAATGTGAAATAAAAAATAAAAAAAAAAATAGTTATATATTTGTATTTCTTTCTATTTTATAATATATATTCTATATATATTTAATATTTATATTAAGTAGATATTTTAGGAATACTATTATAATTTATTATTTAATAAAAAGACTTAAGAAATATTGGAAGGGAATAAAAAAGAAATTAAAAAGTAAAGAGATTTAAAAAGGGAGAGGGAAAAATTTTTTTAAAAAAATTGGTTAATAAATATGAAATAGAAAAACCCAAATTTTAAATTCAAAATTCAAAATTCAAAAGATCTTTCTAATTCTTGAAGAAAGAGAAGCAATGCATTTTCTTAAAAGAAAAAAGAAAAGAAAAGAAAACCTACCCATTTCCTCTCCTTCTCCCTTGTATCTTAATTTATGTCAAAGTTTTATGGTTGCTCCATAGTTTTTCTTGTGCATATCAAAACTCCAAGAAAATGATTAGATAGTTGAAGCTCATTCTCTTCCGTAGCTCTTTAGCTTACATCAAACGTCCACCAAAGTAGTAAGAGAGCATAAGCTCCTTATCCTCCATAACTCTGTTGTCTACATTAAAACTCCACGAAAGTGATGAGAGAGTCAAAGCACTATATTTTCGAAATCACAAATGTGAATGATCATAGGTGAATGATCATATTCTCTCTCTCTCTCTCTCTCTCTCTCTCTCTCTCTCTCTCACTAGATTATGCCATGAGCCGGTTGATCTACCTCGTCGATATTGCTGGTGCTCATTTCTATTTCTTGACATAATTGAAACTCTACTTTGGAATGTTGCAATGAGCTCCTTTGCTATTTTAGATTTAGATTGTACAATTATTATAGAGTAATCAACATGAGTTATTTACATGTGCATTTGTGATTTCTTTAACAATGAATCTTGAGAGATTTAACCATTTTCGTTCGTGCATTTTTATGTCTAGTTACATTGATACTGGTAAGGTTGATAATATTATTAGTGAACCATCGGAAGATTAGATTAGAGTAGAAGATATGATTTGATTATGGCATCGGATGATTAGATCAAATATGATTGATTTTGCCATTGAAAGATTAGATTAGAGTAGGAGATATGATTTAATTATGATTATTCTTTATGGTTAATTGATCTAGTTAATCCATAAGAATAGATATTTGAAATGTAGAATCGGAAATCTGATTGTCTTCTTAATATAAATAGTAGTATGTACTATAGAAGCAAAGTGTGTATTGTGGCTTTCCGTGAACAACATTCTTCTCATGGGAAATTTACCCTTGAATCATTGCTTTCTTGATTCCTTTGATTTTCTTCATGGTATCAAAGCCTTATACTAAGAGCTAGTTTTATCATATTTGTTTTCATCGTTTTCCTTGAGTTCATATATTCTTCATATACACAATCATGGAGGAAAACCTAAGATACCCCATACCTTATACTCGTAAATCTCTCAAACTTTGTGACTATCAAACTTTTTGAAGGAAATTTCCTTCTATGGCAGACACAATTTCTTCGCTTCATTAGGAGCCAAGATCTATTGGGTTTCATCAATGATCAAATTCAACCTCCACCACTTACAATCTCATACACATGAGGTAAAAATTTTGAAGATTTCCTTAATCTAGAGTATCAACAATGGTATCATACCAACTAACTTGTGTCATCGTGGATCACTGGATTTGTGTCTGAGGATGTGCTGGGACTTATAATCAATCTTGAATCAGCTTTTGAGGTATGGAATACATTGTGTAATCATTTTACTTAGATATTTGTGGCCAAAGAATTCGAATTGAGGGGTAAGCTTCAATCATGTCAAAAGCGTAAGAGGCCCTTAACCAAGTATTTGCATGAGTTCAAATTGATTTGTGACTAGTTAAACATGATCGAGAAACCGGTCGATGAAATCATAAAGGTCTTTGATATTTTAAAGGGTCTCATAAGTCACTATGAGACATTTAAGACTATGTATTGTCTCAAACCTAAGCCGAGCTACGAAGACGTTATTGCTCATCTCCAAAGATATGAAGTGCGACATCAAAATTATTTATCGAATCAAATAAATCCTAATTTGGCATTTATTAGTGAAAAGATTGATCGGTCCAAATTGAGTAGTGAGTTGATTTTGGTTCATTCAATTCAACATTTGTTTTTGATAGCCAAAGAAATTTTTATAAAGATTTTGGAGGAAGGAATGATAGGTTTGACAATAGAGGAAGAAGCTATGGTTTTTGTGGAAGGAGGTTTGGAAATTATCCTAGATTCCATAACTATGGACCCTCAGGATATTTTGGTAATTCATTTGGTGGTTATCAATTTGGTGGAAATTACATACCAAATTCACCTTATCAACATCAAGGCTTCTGACCCTATACAAACAATCTAACCAAGGTTGTTGATTTAAATGAGTATCTGCTTGTGGGTGGTAATTCTACTTTGGATAGACGGTTTTATGTGGATAATATGAAGCTTCAACTTCAGATATGCAAGAGGTTGGGAGATGACACCTTATGTTGCTAGTACCACTTTGATCATTCTTATCAAAGCGAGCTAATATTAAATGCCTTAGTTGCTCTTCACTTGGAGGATGATCGATGAGGAGATTGATTCCCAAATTCTAGGGAAATGGCCCATATCACATAACCTCAATTTTTTCTCCCCTTACTATGGTTCGGACATGGTAATGGTGGGAAATGGAGTTTGTTTGCTCATTACCCATATTGGCTCAACATCGTTATCTACTAACTGCATTCATTTCCTTTAATGAGGTTTTGGTGGTCTTAAAGATTAAGAAAAACTTGATTTCGATGTCTAAGTTAACTAACGATTACCCCTACTCACTAATCTTTGATGAACTTAGTGTATCTATTAAAACCATTTGATAGATTCCGTGATCAATCTCGGAAAGAAATGCGGAGGCCTTTACAAGGAAAACCAAGCACAAACACAAGTGTGGTACTCTCAAAGACGACGGACCACCAATAATGAAATCAAGCACCTTCAGCTTGGGCACTCAAACTTTAAGATAATAAAGTTTCTTGAGAACAACAATAAGATCAAATCTACAAAGCTAACAAAACTGCTAAGTTGGAAAAAGCAGCAAGCTACCTTTCAATATCTCGGAGTCTCTAACTAGTAAACCACTTTAAAAAATCTATTGTGATGTGTGGGGCCTACCTCGGTAAAATCTTTTCAAAGGTTTAAATTTTATGTAATCTTCGTAGATAGTTTTTCATAGCTCTCATAAGTGTATCCAATGAAGAAAAGTCCGAGTTTTTTTCCATCTTTGTCACGTTCCAAAATCTTGTTGATAACTAATTTGAAAGTTGAAGTGGATCTTTCTAATGCAACAGTGGAGGGGAATTTAATAGCAGTCGGTTATTTAATCATTTGAATAAGAAAGGAATTAGAATGTTAGTCTGCTACCCATACACACTAGAACATAATGGAAATGCCGAAAGGAAACATTGGCACATCGTTGAGTTGGGTCTTTCTATGCTCTATCATGCAAGGGTACCATTGATTTATTAGGTCGATGCATTTCTAACTGCCACATTTCTCATCAATCTGCTACCATTACTAGTGTTAGGAATGAATAGTCCAACTGGTAAGCTCTTTGGTAAAAAACCTAACTATAGGTTGAGAGTGCTAGTATGAACACCTAGAGGGGGTGAATAGGTGTTTAAGATAAATCTTGACAAATATATGCGGAATAAAATAAACTTCAAACAAAGGAGTTAAGGAAGAGAATAAGAACACAAGATTTATAGTGGTTCGGCTTAATCCAAGCCTACGTCCACTCTCCCACGCTAACAGCCTTCTTGGCTGGATTCCACTATGCAATCAATAAGAAATTACAACTTCGAGTGCAAATACTTAGTAGATCACACTATCTCACTAAGTCACTCTTTTGATATTTCTCTCACGATCACAAACGTTTAAGCTCTCCAAAGACAAGTGTATGAACAAAGATCGCTCGGACTTTAGAATTATAAATTCTACACTCTATCTCTTACTTACTCATCGGTCCTTCATCTCCTTAAATACTCCTCCACTTCCAAACTAGCCGTTAGACAATATCCCGGAGAATCGTCTTCCAATATACCCATTGGACAGCTCTGTATCTATAAGATTTGGTAGCCGTTGAGTGACAAAGGTAGAATCCCAAATTGATTCCGATAGCCCATACAAACGAAATCTTGGTTTTCATAAGTAAAGCTTCTTCGTATAGAAAGTTCTTGTCTTCAAGATCCAATCGTCAATCAAATAGATTGAGTCAATCAAATCAATCTTGATGTGGAATCCAAACCAGATCACTAGCCGTTATATGATTGAGCTTGAGTTACGTTCTGTCGAGTTCTTGATGTAAAGTCTGAGAGCAATAGACTTTACAATCTGAGTCTGAGTGCGATAGACTTTGCAATCTGAGTCGAACATATTCTCGCTTCCCGAACAGATTTAGCTTTAAAGTCTGTACCCGGTTCACTTCAAAGATAGAGTCTCGTCTTTTAGTTCTTCATTCACGTTCGATCGGAATTTGTCGTAATGAGCAGACTTCCGATGTAGAACAGACTTTTACACTAAAGTCTGGCAGTTTTCAGACTTTGACACAGAAGTATGGAAATCTTCATAATATACTTTGAATATATGTCACGTTCAGTCTTCTGGCCGTTTTTAGACTTTGACAATATCCTTTACATGTTCTATCATCTGCATGGTCTATTACTTAACCATTAAACATGTTAGTAGCCTTTGATTTATTTTGTCATCTTCAAAACATCATAAGGGATTTCCCTAACATAGGTTTCTTCAAGTCTTGGGTGTGAGTGTTATCCACATCTACAACAAAGTTTGATCCAAACTCATTACCTATATTTTTCTTAGGTATAGTTAGATACATAAAGCCTATCAATGTCTTTATCCACCTACAGGAAGGGTGTATGTAAGTCGTTATGTGATATTTGATAAGACAAGATTCCCATTTTTTGATAAATTGGGGACCTTTTTTCCTAGGTATTCATAGTTGTATCAGACTTAGTTACATGGGGTGAAATTATTTACTAGACAATTTGAAACAATAGTGAGCAAAGGGAAAACATCATAACACACGAGCATGGGATTTTCATTTGATGATAACAGCTCTAGATGACAAAATTATGAGCTGCCTCATGAGACAAATGTGCAGCAACCATAGTTGGGCTCACAAGATCCATGCATAAACGATGAACCACATGAAGAAACAATAGTCTATGCCTCAAGTGATTTACCAGTTCCATCCACTCAACAACATTCTACTCACCTAATGTAGACAAGTTAAAATCAAGAATAAAGAAGCCAAATCCAAAGTATGTTCTCTTTGTTAGTTGTATGCCCTAAAGCAACCATGTAATAGTTACATGTTAATGATAATTTAATGGCAAATAATTTTTTTCATTCATCATCCAATTTATATGAATTAAGTCCATAAGATAGCTACTACTGAACTTATTCTTAAGGTGTTAAGAATATGTGTGACAAGTTTATAGTTATGTTGAATTTTTGAATAGTTCCTGGTCAATGGATCATTGAATGGATATTGATCATCCTATTGAGACTAGTGTGTTCTCAAGTTTCACCATTCAATATTAGATACTTGAGGGGATGATGAGTCACAAGTCATTAAGTATTGTGATATCTGAGCTATAACACAGGTGCTTGTCTTAGACAAGTTCACTGAACGTGACATAAATAGAATGATTGACGACATTGAAGCTTTTAGCAGGGTCAACGTCTGATCATTCATGCTTTTATTAGGTGTAAGATCCTTAAACCTGAGGCACGATTTGTATGTTGGATGGTTATGGTTCATAAGTGTGCATATTGACGCTTCATCGAACTGTCTCTATACTTAATTGTCATAGTTTGTCCACATACGAAGGCACATGTGTGCATAATATGGAATATGTTTTCTTGTTATATATAGATATACAAGATTGATGTCCTATGCAATCTAATCATGACATTGTATTGAAATCCTCAATCGAGGTTGTAATTGAGAATGAATGGTTCATATCTCGAAAAAATATATGTCAATTAGATTTGTGCATATGATTGAATTGGTGGTTTGACCAATAATTCCATGGCTTTTGTTTGATCTGGATATGGTTGGACAAAAAATCAAATTACATGGTCGCCAAAGCTGACAAGTTCATAATGTTATGAAAACATTTGACACTGTCTGGGTAGCCATGATATATTGTTAGATATCACTTATGGTTTGTAGAAACAAGAGATTGATCTGGACAATCAATTCTCTTTGTTGTGCTAATATGTTAGGACAAGTCCTGCTACCAACTTGTTGATGAATCTAGGGATGTCACACACCATAACCAATTAAAATGACGTTTGAACAAGAGAGGGAATATTGCAAAGATTGAGTCGAGCAAGAAATAAAAGTTCTGATGAAGGGGCTTCAGAGTTTACAAAGTCTGAAATGGGTTTCAAACTCTATGGCCGAATCAAAGATCTAAAGCGTGTTCAAATTTAGTGACCGAATTAACAATCTAAAGTGAGTTCATAATCAATAGCCAAATTAATGATTTGAAACAGTTTCGAACATAATGGCTAAATTAAATATTTGAAATGGTTTCAAATTTTCACATTAACGATCACATTAATGATCTGATGGTTTCAGAATAAATTGGCATTTTAAAGATCTAAATGGTTTTAGATTTAAATGACCAATTAATGCTCTGAAACATTTTCAGAAGTAACGGTGAAATTAAATATTTGTGACAATTACAAAGTTAATACCCAGAATAAAGACTTATAACAATTACAAATAAATGTCTGGAATGATGCTCTATAACGGTTACAAAGTTAATGCCCGAATTAGTGTCTGTAACGATATCAAAACTTACATTCGTTAGGAGTTACGGCCGAATTGATTCTAAAACAGTTTAAAGCTAATGCGCTTAAATTTGATATGCACTAGTTATAAACGGTAATACAGAGAGCAGATCACTGGATGATCGATAATCGACAATCGATAATTGAGAGCGCTAATACTAATCAATAAAATCACTCACACGAGAGCAATTATTAGCACAATTGTAGTTGTGAGATCTCTCAATTTCTCTTCAACGCGAGGATTGGAAGTGTGTTTGAACTAGAGGCCCGATACTTATAGGGCTAGATTTGAAGCACATCAAAGCATGCGAAGAGATCAGACGTTTTGCATCTAAGAACATTAAAACCAATATCATCGAAAGGCGTCAAACATGTGGTCAAGAATCCAAGGATGTCAAAACCGGTGTTACTAGAAGATGTCAGATGTTTGTGATCAGAGTCTGAAGAACGTCAAAACTACTATTGTGAGAACATCAAACATTTGTGCTCAAAACCCAAAGAAACTTCTAAACCAAATTTAGAGCATGGTACAAGATTAATATGATTAGCCCCTCTAGCTATTCTATGCGTTTTTGTTAAAATGCACGAAAATGCTTTGGAAACGTGTATATTAGCGTTTTACTTTCAATGCAATCATATTCTTTTTATCTTAATTTACTTATGCACATATGCTTGTTTATTGAGACAAACACCAACACTTTCTATAGCCCATGAGATTCCAAAGGAGCCGAAAACAATTGAAGGAGCACTAAGTCATCCGAGTTGAAGGAAAGCTATGATAAAAGAATTGGAGGCCCTCAAATTAAATCAAACATGAGAGCTAGTATAAAGATCTTCAGATATGAATATAGTCGGATGTAAGTGGGTGTTTAAAGCCAAGTTGGATGCGGAAGGAAACATTGATAAACTGAAAGCACAATTAGTGGCAAAAGAGTACCATCAAGAAGAAGGCATTGATTTCGCCGAAACTTTCAGTCTTGTGATTAAATAGGCAACTGTGAGAATTGTCCTCTCTATGGCAATTGTTAAAGAATGGTTTATTCATCAACTGGATGAGAAGAATGCATTTCTTCATGGGTAGTTAAATTAGACAGAGTTTATGGAACAACCATTGGGTTTTGTGAGTTCTATGATGCCTAACTCAGTTTGTTTACTCAAGAAGGCGTTATATGATTTGAAACAAGCTCCGCAAGCTTGGTTTGAAAAATTCAACAGCTTTTTACTAGAACAAATATTTCATTGCAGCTCTACCAATCCATCGTTATTTGTTCTTCACAAGGGTCGGCCCACCTTGGTACTATTATACATTGATGATATTATATTGATGGGCAATTCATCATCTCTACTTCAGGAATTATTAGAAGCTTTCAACATAAATTTTTCTATGAAAGATCTCGGATGACTCCACTATTTTCTCGGTATTAAAATCAAGTTTACTGGTTTGGATCTATTTTTAACACAATCTAAATATGCTGGTGATTTATTGTAGAAAGCAGAAATGCAAGATTGTAAACTCATCTAACAATACAAGACATGGAACCTTTTCATGATCCTCCCTCTAGTCAAAGTCTTGTAGGTGGATTACAATATCTAATGATCACAAGATCGGACATCTCTTATTGAGTAGATCAAATTTGTCAAAAAATGCATTCTCTTACAAATGGCAATTTCAAATTGTTAAAACAGGTCTTGCAATATGTAAAAGGAACTCAGCACCTTGGGCTTTATCTTCACTCTAATAGCACACTAAATTTATACAGGTATGTGGACTCTGATTAGGCCAATTGTTCTGAGACTTGGAGGTCAACGACCAGATTTTGCACTTTCTTGTAATCGAATATCATTTCATGGTCTGCAAAACGAGAAGTGAAGGTGTCAAGGTTATCAATGGAGGCTGCAAAACAAGAAGTGAAGGTGTCAAGGTTATCAATGGAGACGGCGAGAAATTCCGGCCAAAATGATTTCATGGCATTTTCATTTAAAAAAAAAAAAATGCTCGGCTTTTAAACAACGGCTCTTCAAGGAATGACAGTTTTGCCCTTATACGCCATGGCGAATCTTACATGGGTCTCTTTTGTATTGAGAAATTTGGGTATTCAACTCATTGGTCCAATTTTGCTTTATAGTGATAACCACTTGACCATTTCATTGACAGTGAATCCAGTCCTTCACATGGAGATAGATTTTCATTTCGTTCTAGAAAAAAGTAGCTCTCAAGTTACTTGAAGTTTAGTATGTTCTTTGTACTAATCAAATTGCCAACATATTTACAAAAGCTTTACCATGCTTTAATCATTGCAGGTTATGATACAAATTGGGACTAGGTTTTCCACCTAATCTTAGTTCGAGAGAGGCTAATAAGGTTGATAATAGTATTCGTGAAACATCGGAAGATTAGATTAGAGTAGGGGATATGATTTGATTCCGATTATTCTAATTGTGAGTTAATTGATCTAGTCACTCCATAAGATTATATATTCAAAACATAGAATATGAAATCTAGTTATCTTCTTAATATAAATAGTAGTATGTATTGTAGAAGAAAAGTGTGTATTATGGATTTCAATGAAGAACATTATTCTCATGGGAAATTTACCTTTGAATTGTTGCTTTCCTAATTCCTCTTATTTTCTTCGATACACCATTCATACCAAATAGTAGATATGATAGGATATAAAAGTATCTAAATATATTATTGTAATTTACCAAATAGAGAATAAGATATAAATCAAATTGTGGAATTTTATATTGTATAATATTCAATCCTATCATGACTAAAATTCCACATCTTTGAAGAGAAAAAAAAAAATGAATTTTTATGTGGAAAATCATTTCGAAATCAAAGAGGGAAAAACTGCGATACCACATTAGGCAACCTGTTTGCTGGTGCTCCATTGATCCTCATTATTTTTTTGGATGTACCTTTTCTTTTCAATGTCCTTGTCCTGATTCAATTTGCTTTGTTATGAAAACTATGTACTTCTTGTATATCCTTTCGACAGAAATAAAATTTCCACTATTATCAATATCAAAGTTACAAACTTTAGGATTTCAAGTATGAAAGATGTTATATAGTAAGAATCTATGGCATATATGGTTATGATGGAAATTACTTGTATACCATTAGCAATAAAAACTAAGCTTTAATAATACTTTTTTTCTATCAAACTCCAAACTCCATCTTACCCTTCTCTCTTCTCTCTCTGTCTTTCCCTTAGCCTCTCTCTTATCCCGCCTTTGTCTCTTTTTGTAAATCGCTATCGATGCACGTCGAACCAGCCATTTTGAGTGCTACTTAGAGCCATACTCCCCACTAATCCTTTATTGTGATCAATGTTGGCCTCCTCCCCTCTTTCCACAGGTCAACAAGCCTCTCTTCCCTCCTCTTTTTCTCCGTCTTTATGGAGACGCAAATGTCACCATGGTTTTATGCAACCTCGAACGGAGGCCAAAGTAGTCTCCTCCTAATCTAGAAATGGTGGCTCCTCCATAGCCATTATAGTGACAGTTGCCTAGCTGGGAGTCGTGAGGGGTGGTGATGGAGCAACAACAACATTGTGATCAGGGGTAAGTGATGGCGAGGTTGCCATGGTCAGTGCCAGGGGACTTTTTCATTAGGGGTGAGTTGAGGAAAGTGAAAGGAATAATCTTGGAAGAAAATAATGATCTCATAAATATAACACTAAGATATGTTGAATGTTGGACCTTAGCAGGTCCCTAAAAGGTCACATTTGGACCACGAGATGTAAAATAAAGTTGGAAATTGTTTGTCGGGTCAAGACAAAAAAAGGATACTGACCTAACAGGAGGGAATAAGGCATGTAGGCAACCAGCATATAAAAATAAGCAAAGCATGAATGGAATTCACCTGGATTATAGGCAAAGGCCACTCAAGCCCTCAGCCCACCGGCAATCTATAACCCGGCTGGTAAGGGAGCTTCTCCCCCATGAAGGCATGGTTGCCACGGTCGGTGCCGGGGACCTTTTCGTTAGGGGTGAGTTGAGAAAGCGAGAGGAGTAATCTCGGAAGGAAAATAACGATCTTGCAAATAAAACCAAACGCTAATATATGTCCGAATGTAATTCGACGTGTATCAAAAGTGAGGACGTAAATCGGAGGTTTCGAAAATCGAGGGCACAAATTCATACGCGCACAAAAGTGACAATGATGTTTGAAATTCTCCCCATCTTTACTTATCCTTCATTATCCTAATGTACCGATGAAGATTTTGCTTTATACGGCCACTCCTACTACCCTCTTTTTGTTACCCTCTTTGCCAACAATTATAAAAGATGGTCCAGGCCGTGTAAAAAAACGAATAAAGGCGGTGGAATGTGCATGAGATAGCTATCTTTTTAATTGTTTTCTAAAGACAATTAATTTCTTAATGCAGCAAGAAAGAAGGAAAGAAAGAACCAAAGATTATTACTTTTTTGCTCAATCATAGGCCCTTGCTTTGCTCATCGTTTTTCTTCCAACGAAAGCGAAGATCATCATGCTGCATCCTATGATGATGGGCTGCGCAGCAAAGTCAAAATAGCTGTCTCCGAGATGTAACCTGCTTCTTAATCTCGATCTTGCTGGGAAAGATTACAAAAGGCAGGTTTCAAGCTCCCATTCGCTGATCCAGATAATGCAGAACATGAGGCTGCGAAAGCGACGGCAATCGTCTAGGAAATGCGTCAATCGTCAGTCGGGTCTTTTTCTCCTTTTTTCCGATGAGGAGTCGAGTCGGTCGGGTTCAGATCGAGATGTGTGAATGAGCCTTATAAGACATGCCCGCGTGCCGCTTCGGAATAGTCGATGGCCTTACGGTGCGTTCCGTGATGGCATCGGTTTTGAGGTACTGGCGAAACGTTCATCAGATGCACCAGCCGGAAGCTGGAAGCCGGATCAATACCCGGTTAGACGTGCGAGTTCGTATGGGTTCTCACTTGTTAGGACATTGGCCTCGGAGAGGTATGATGCCAAAGGCGGGCCTTTTGTGGAAATTCCGTTTGGTACCGGGTTAAGTAGCCCAACCCAATGTCTGCATCACTGAATTTTTTGTCTTTCATGGGCCAGGCCCATTAGAAAAATGAACTTCTCAAGCCCTTTAAGGTCGGCCCAATGTCGGCCGTGGCGAAATCCTCGGTTTGGCCCGTTGAAGAGATAAAGAGAGAGAATTCGACGAGACCAACGATGTGGAGATTTACGTGGAAACCCTTATTATGACAAAAGTGAAGAGTCATGGGGGTACAAAAATGTCTGGAGTGGGGCCGACGACGAGTGCTAAGAATTCTCTCTAGACATCACCATAATTGTTTTATGTGCGCCACAAAATATTTGATTTGAGTTGAATTATTCGGTATCATCATCAATCCAAAACTCCGAGATTAGCGAGTTAGTCAGCAGAGCGCTACGAAGATTTACTCATTGCGCATGATGATGTACGGCCAACTCTAGCACGACGTCATAAGAGAGTTTCATCCCAACTAAGAGGTCCAATATTTTAGGGGGGAAGGATAATTGTCACGTTGAGATCTTTTTTCAATCAGCCGAAAAAAATGACAGAGAGAGAGAGAGAGAGAGAGAGAGAGAGAGAGAGAGATGTGTCAGCGGAGCGGGGCCCAACATTGACAAGAATGTGGACCAAAGAAGAGATGTGTCAGCAGAGTGGGGCTCAGCATCGACAAGAAATGTGGACCGGGCTGTTGTGTTTGAGGTTAGACTTGGGCTAGACAAAGACTCGAGGCCCCCTTGAAGGGTGGACCCACACCACCGCACCATCCGACACAACACCACAGATTGTCGTTTTGCATGCGGGAGTCATTTTAGCACCCAATCGCGGTACACCTGAAATAAAAAGAAAATTGCAACGAAAGGAGTTATTTCGGAAGCAACCAATCGTACTTCTACATACCCCACAACTTTTCATCTCGAATGATCTTTCTCGTGTGAATTACTTGGAAATGGCACATAGCTCCTGGAATTATATGAAGTGATGTCATATGTTCCTATCTAACTAAAGCGCTCAATACACGTTGTTCGATCTTGATGAGGTAAAATCAAAAGTATTCGTAACTGTTTTAGTGCATTAATTGCTTTTTTCGCTAGAAAAATTAAGAAAAAGATAGTAACATCATATAGAGAGGATGCATGCATGTGCATGTATTCGAATAGGGGTAGCGATACCATCTGCGCTATTGAAGGTTAATGATTCCCGACAAGCTATTCTCCTCTTTGAGCTAATTTTTTTTTTTTATTTTCTTTTAAATTTTGTCGATATGATTACATAAATCAATAAAATGCCGAGAGTCTACTATTATAGTTGAATTCTAAATGAGTAGGAATCATAGAGTACAAAAACTGATTCGACCGGAATCGAAGCGTGAAGATCGAATTGAACAGTAGCTAAGAGCTTGTGGACCGATTTCGACACGCTTCGCAGCAACTGAAAAGACGGACGTGCTTGTCACCGGAGCAATCCCCGTCGAAAAGTAGGAGAAGACATGTCCATTCGGCGACTCGACCGGGTGGGACCCCCGGGATTCAGAAAGCCTCGTTCGACCGCATCTGATGATGGATGGGAAACGAGTCCTTTCCCCAGTGGCAATTTCGCAAATAATGACACCCTCCCTCTCTCTGTGTCTCTCTCGCGCCGAAATCAACGGCGGATAAACGCGAAGGCCTTGGCGATCATGGCAGCGCCATGTGGTGGGGCACATGGCAGACCACGTCTTACAGAAGGCGGGACCCACAGCCCCCAACGCCCCGCCATCCCTGTCGAGATGTCAATTCCTTAATAAGTCTTTTTCCCAACCGCAAGATATATTTTTTTAATGATGATGTTTTTATATGATATCGCATGATAATTGGGTATTTTTAATGGGTCGTGACCGAACTATAATCTCTTTTTCTTCCCGCAAAAATATCCTAATTAAATTTGGTATTTTTAATCGGTCGCGACCGAACTATAGTCTCTTTTTTTTTTTGTCGCAAAAATATCCACAATTAATAATAATATATTATATCAATATTTTTTAATATTATATCAATAATTACTTTTTACATTAATTAATAATTCAAGTTTCTCTTGATAAGGCAATTTGACTATGTGATAATAGTTTTTTTTTTTTTTTTGCATACATGCAATGGGCACGTACTTTTAATTGTGTCACAACGTTTGTAGCGAGTTTTCTTGTTATAAAAGAATGACATCTGATCATATAAGTATATTTGGTGCACATCATTTATCCGAAAATGATTAGGAGTGTTAACTTGTCGAGTGATTGAAACTTCCCCCCTCTCAAAATCCTGTCTTTACCTCGATAGTTTTTGCCTCACCTTCACAGCGAGGGTTGCTGCCCAAAATCGGGGGCCGCTGGCCGTGGAGCGACGGTGCCACCAGCACCCCTTCGAAACACCATTCAATCCGGCGGTCAATACAACTCAATTCTCTACTTCTAGAAATCAGCAAATAATAATAATAATAATAATAATACTAATAAACCTAACTTTTGAATCTCCAAGATGGGTGCTTTCTTGAATAGGTTTTGAGATTTGATTATACCTTTTGAAAATTTTAAAATTTAATTGCATTTTTGTTGTAAATTTTATAATTGTTAGTGTACTTTTAAAAGTTCTTTTATCATTCCATTCGAGTCTCACAGTATCCATAAAGTTGCATGTGATCTTACTTTGTTTTCTTCTTTATAAATAATAATATTAAATGTGAATAGAATCATAGAGGGCTGCTTGCGATGATCATACTTGTATTCTATTTATATATTCCAATGGAATGGACACATATTCATATTACTTTATCCTTAGCTCAAGAAACAAAGAAAATTTCACATAAAGGTATAAAATGATCATGTCAATCTTTAAAAAGAGCCTAATATCATCAGTTGATGAAGGGTATTCTCATACTTTACTTTTTTAATTTGACCTTTTTCTTTTCTTTTTCATTTTTTTCTTTCTTTTTCTCCCATGGCCAATCTCAGGCAATGGTCAACCAAGGTTACTCTCGAAAGCCACAAGCGATTGTTAGCTTCACCTGAGCTACCCTTGTTAGCCACAAGCAAGGCCAATCCTTGCCAGATATGGGCAATGGTCACCTTGCTCGCAGCTAGCAAGTACCTAAACAAAGTGACCTTTATTAGTGGTTAGCAAGTGCTTGCGGCTCAATTAAGAGTCAATATTCTATGAAAATTGAGCCTTTCCGCTAATTTAGTCTAATTCAACTAATAGAAAATAATAACTTAGTTTTTTTAATATTTTATCTCTCACATGACGTCCTATGTGGCTAACTAAGCACTAAAAATCCTTAATTAAATTATGTTAAAGAATCCAAAAAAAAATCATAAAAAAGACAAGCTAAAGACAAGGTTAAAACTTAGAAACAAAAAAAAACACATAAAAAAAAGAAAAAACCAAACCCTCCTCCTATGACTAGCCATCGCCGACATTGCCCTCATAATTGGTGGGCTTTGGCAAGGGCTGGTGACCCTCGTGGAATAGAGGTGAGCCCTCACAAGGACATTGCGAGGGTTGTGGCTCTTTTCCCAGATTTGATGGAGGGTCGTTGGCTCTCGCGCAGATTTGGCCAATGATCGATGACCATTAGAGGGTCATAGCTCTCTCTCTTCTGGGCAAGCCCTTGCTAAGACGTTAAAAACCCTGTTAGCCCCTATTGAGGTGTCAACAACGCTATCGGCCATGGCCGACGCCCCACCGGTGATGGAGCGGCAACCGCAAGAAGGAGGGTTGACCCCAATCCGCCTGTATTTTTTTTTTTCTTTTCTAAAAACTTCTAGTTTTTTTTTAACTTTTAATCGAATTTAACTAAAAAGTCAGGTTAAAATTCTGTTTAGCCAAGCCGCCGCGAGTTCAGCTTAAATTCTTGAAGGCGACTCGGCGGTTGACCAGCACCTACGGTTGTCAAGTAGGTTCGCCAGTAGCATGGGTCAAATGTTTTCGGTTTGGTCCGACGTATCAAAGCGACATCTCGCTCTCCTGGGGGGACTCTCTCGGACTCTCGAACGCATCATCGTTCAATTCCCCCCCCGCATGTAAGCCCGTCATCGTGGAGCTCGAATTCCCATTCGTTTACGACCACGACGACCGCGGCCGGTCCGCGATGAAATTCACGACACAGCCCCGCCCCGCATCGGGGCATATAATAAAAACAGCCAGCCCGAACACTCTCACATGCGTCGCTCTCGCTGGTCATCACGCACCCGTCTAATCAATTCACCACCCATCATCAAGAAGCCCCCGGCCCTCATCGATAAAACGCAGCCCCCCCGAAGGAAAGCCAAGCAACCATCCATCCACCACTACCACCACCGTCGTTTTCTCTCCTGAATTCGTTCCTCCGAGCCGGGATCAATGGGAATCCGGAACCCAGAAAGGAAAAATGATTCTTTCGATGATGCATGCCGGCAAAAGAGCAACTTTCTGTTCTCCTGAACTTGGGGAGTGAAGCGAGATTCGCGCAGAGGGAGGGAGTTCCTGGCTCGCTCGCATTCGGGACTTCTCTGACTCGGGATCTCGACCCGACCCGACCAAAGTCCAATGGCTGCTGCTCTGGAGTGCTGGTCGAGCCGGGCCAGCACGGACGAGGACATGGTGGAGCAGGTCCTGATGCGGACCCACGACCGGTCCGAGGGGTCGCCGGCCGGGGCCGAGGGGGCGGCGTCGTCCGGGGGAGCGAGGGAGCCGTCGTCTTCGTCGTCGTCGTCGTCGTCGTCGGTTATGCAGAAGAAGCTGCAGAGGCTCAGCCGGAACGTGTCGGAGGCCATCGCGTCGCTGAAGAACTCGCTGAATCTGGACTCGTCGCGCGACGGGGCGCCGCAGGCCTCCAAGATCGACGGCTGCCGGAGGATGGTGTGGGGGAGCGTCGTGAGGAGCTTGACCCAGCTGTACCCGGGGAGCCAGCTGCCGGAGAAGCTCGTCTCCAACATCCGCAAGCATTACGATTCTTTGCCTCTCAGGTTTGATTCGATTCCGAAGCTGGTCTTGACTCGATTGGATGTTGCTTGCTCCGCTTAACTTTTCTGGGGCGCTTTTTTCGTGTATGTTTCTTGATGCGATGTGTTGTGGTTGGGTGATTCTTTGGGCAGTTATGCACAAGCAGGGTTTGATATGAAGGATGTGTTTCTCCATATCAAATTGATGGAGCAGGCTTCGGAGGATGATCGTCCCGCGATTCTTATCCAAGAGGTGTCGCAGGATGAGGTCCATGGGTCAGTTTTTAAGCTCACGTTTGCCTGCAACTCGTCAATCTCGTGGTCGGTGATGTCAGGGGCCCTTGACAATGCCTCCATTTGCTGCAAGAAGATCCAGATCTTTGAGAAGAAGGGGTTTACACTAGGGATTGTGCTTCTGTTAGTGCAAGCAGAGCAAGAAAGGATGTTCAAAACCCGAATCGAGAATGCCCTGAAGTTGGCCATGAAGAAGCACAGACCCGCCACTGTGAAGCTGGCTTTTGGGCTATGTGGCTGTCAAGAAGAGACCGCAAACAGTAGAGAAGTAGGACAGGCCGAAGATGACGTGGGGGAACTGAATTATCGAAATGGTAGTGAGAATCTGTATCCAAAGGTTCAGCTTCAGATGCCCCTGCCTACATCATCATATGTCGTTTTGGTTGATGAGTGGCAGACAATACAGTCGGGCGGGGACGAGATTGCGAAATGGCTTCTGAACTCGGACAATCTCGAATTCATTGATCAGATTGGCCCGAGTTCTTTCAAGGGGGTCTATAAGGGCAGGAGAGTGGGGATCGAGAAGCTCAAGGGTTGTGATAAGGGGAACTCCTATGAATTTGAGCTCAGAAAAGATCTTTTGGAACTAATGACTTGTGGGCATAAAAATGTTCTGCAATTTATTGGGGTCTGCATAGAAGAAAGTCATGGGCTATGCGTTGTGACGAAGTTGATGGAAGGTGGATCTCTTCATGACTCGATGCTTAAAAGCAAGAAGCTTCAAATCAGGGAGATTGTCAGAATCGCAATTGATGTGGTGGAAGGAATAAAGTTTATGAACGAACATGGCATCACATATAGAGACCTCAATACACAGAGAATTTTGCTTGACCGTCATGGGAATGCCTGCTTGGGGGATATGGGCATTGTTGCTGCTTGTAAGAGTGTTGGTGAAGCAATGGAGTATGAAACCGATGGTTACCGGTGGCTGGCTCCTGAGGTTTGTATTCTGCTGCATCATATTGTTCAGTCCTGATTCGCACTTAAATAATATACTATGTTTGTTGTCCTTTTCTACAAACACTATACTCATCAAGCACGGTCTTAACTATTAGGTTGGTGTTCTACACAGATAAAATCCCCAACACATCCAAAATTGGATCAAGCCCAGTTTAGATGTTGCTATTTCTTCACCGACACATGTTGCTGCAAATCTCAGCTAGCTTTGTTAGTCCACATGTAGATAGCTCACGGTGGATAACTGTCCAATCTTTAACTCGATAAACTTTTTCCGTGTGTATGATTGAAGTTTCAAAGTATCACTCAAGAATATTTTTGTGGCAGTTGTATTCATTCAATCACACGCTGTTTGCCTTTGGATTGTCCAATCTTCTTTAAACATTCTAAATCTTATCACAAACTTTTTGGATATAAATTGTGTAACCTAAAGTTGACTATCACCGGTTGGATTACCCTGTTGCCTGCTTTCCAGTTGTCATTTTACCATACCGCGTAAAATCTGTACTCTGCACCTCTTGTTCAATTAATCTAGCATGTCTTTCGGGATAAATATTCCATGCTTTATTTCGCTCTTTTTCCTTGTCATTGTGCAAGTTATTCAACCAGATTCTGTGCACAGAGGCAGCACTTTACAAGGTTGCTCATTCCTTGCTTCCCAAAAGGGACTTTAGTCGTTATTGTGACATCATTCATTGAGCATGCCGTCCATGCCTTTCATTATTGCTTTCGCTTTTGCTGTTACTGGTGTATAATTGTCTACCATTACCTAAGCAATTCTATGCCTTTCACTAAATCCCATCATTTCCAGGCCACGACCATAGAAGACGTAGTGGGCACTTGGCACCTGTTATTAGAACTAGGTCCATTGGTGGAGCCCCCATTGATGGCGCTTTTGTTCTCTTCCTAGTGAGCTTCATTTCAGTGACCTTTTCAGCAGAGCCGTATTATAGGGATCCAGCATCGATTGTACCTCATTATCCATTATTCAGTCACAGTGCTCTAGATCGCCTCCTTCTATTTGGTGGAACTAGTGATAGGATTCAGCCTGATCCTGGTGCTGGACCCATAAAAGTTCAATAATTTTCGATTCATTTTCCATCTCATTGAGTGTTTGCAAGGATAGACAGATTGAGCAGAACTATGATAAAATAATAGCATTGTCTCTGAAGAAACAAGCTGCAAGAAGCTATTAGCGAACTGGAAAATGAAAAGAGGAATGTTGAACGTGCAGATCTATGTGATTAAATTGAAAGAGATATGCAATAACTCTGGTTTTGATTTTGACAGATAATTGCAGGCGATCCCGAAAGTGTGAGTGAGACATGGATGAGTAATGTTTACAGTTTCGGAATGGTACTGTGGGAGATGGTGACCGGGGAGGCAGCTTATGCTGCTTATTCTCCGGTTCAGGCGGCGGTAGGGATCGCGGCTTGCGGACTCAGGCCGGACATTCCAAAGGACTGCCCTCAATTCCTGAGGAATCTGATGATGAAATGCTGGAACAACAGTCCTTCGAAGCGCCCTCAGTTTTCCGAGATCCTCTCGCTCTTGCTACACTACATTAACAGTGGCAACGATAACAGGTAACCTGCGTCGTGCATCTCAATCTCTCATTATTTAGAATCTAGCTGTATCCAATGCTGCACCCGGTGGCACCCATGATCACCGGGTGCTACTTACGCGCAAAGGTGTAGATGCTCGAAACTTGCATATGAGGAACGAAATAGATCTTTCGGTCTTTTCCCCTTTACCACCCCGTCATCCACTTCTCCGCTCCCTTTCGATGCCAGAAAGGAGAATATTTTCATCATCTTTATGAACCATCGCCGAATCGCGACGTTACGCACACCCCATCATGACACTAAACGTGGACTGTGACTGAGATGTGAGCGACGAGGAATTACTTTAGCCAGCGTGGGGATCCGACCAGCGGGTCGTGCGGTGTAACTTTTGGTTGATTCATGAGAAAAAAGGGGGGGGAGAGAGAGAGAGAGAGAGAGAGAGAGGGCAAAAGATGGGAGGAGGAGGGATAAGGGACGACAATCTTCCAAGTGCTGTTCGATTTGTGGGGTGCTCTTGGGGGTCCCTCTTGGTTTGTATGTCTCTCGCCCTCGGCGGTGAAAAGTCGTAATGACATGTCTTTTTCCAAAGGCCTAACTCGGTGTTCATGTTGAGGATGTGGGTCATGAATTTTTCTTTACTTTTGTTAGGACAGAGATTGATCTGAGCTGAGCAGAGAGCTAGAAAGATGGAAGCGCGTCTCTAATGGTCATTTTCCTTTCGAGTACTTCGGTCCTCCGATCCGGCGATGCATGGGACCGGTCCCTTGTGCAATCTGGACCATTAGATTGAATAGGAAAAAAGAACTTTCGAGGGACCGATGGTTTTGATAAGTCGGTAACTCCGGCGTGAAAAAGTACTAATCATGAAATTGTCGATGCTAGCACTCATTAAGGAATATTTTGGCATACGATGATGATTACTCGGTTGGGTTTTTTTTTTTTTTTTCATGGAAAGTCGTGCCCGTTAGGAAAATGTGAGGTTATCCGACCTTACCAGGTTATCATTTGGTCCATGTTCAATTTGTCCTCACACATCACACACCGTGGTACGATTCAGCCCCATGACATGCCCACCATTGTTAGTCGCAGCACAAGCTTTACACATTGATATCGAAAGAATCTAGTCGCCTCAACTCTCTCTCTCTCTCTCTCTCTCTCTCTCTCTCTCTCTTGCTTTTCTCCATGAAACTATCGTCGCAGTTGCTTCTTTTTTCTTTTTTTCTTTTGGGTTTATCGGCGAATAGGGATTTCCTCCGAGTTAACATTCCGGCAGTAACTAGCTTGTGGCATTTCGCTCCGGCGATTTCACCCATCATCGGGTTTTTACATCTTGTCATCATCAGACTGGACTGGGCTAATTATCGAGGCAGTGCTAACACATAGATGCGATCGTTCTGGAACTTACCAAACAACTTGAATGAGTTTTGCCTATTGAAATCTAGACTGAATTGGGATGATAGAAAATGTCCATCGTCATCATCGTGGTTTTTCATTGCGATCCTTAGAGCCCAGTCACATCGTCATAGGGAAAAAGGTGAAAAAAGAAAAATGAAATCAACAAATGATTTTAGAGATCAAGAGCGTCAAACATGTGAGCGGGGATTGGGAAACTGTGAAATAACGTGAGGACTAGCAAATTATGGAGTATTTTCCTTTAACCCACGGTCATTGACTGTTCAATTTTTTTTTTTTTTTTTTTGCCTAATGGTCACTGGGACTGTTCAAATTTTTGGGCCTTTGAGCCCGCAAATTTTTTTAACTGCAGGCCTTAAAGGGAAAATCCACCAAAAAAAGTCAAGCCTAGGTCGGCCCATTGGGCCTATAGTCTGACTAAACCCAGGCCCAACCGTGCTAGTGCAGGGGTCCAGGCCCAGGCGTGCTGATGGCGGCGTTCTCTGGCCAGCATGACATCCTGTGCTTGTCCATTCATCCGCCTCCACGTACGAGGGAATAGAGCTGTTGGTTCGAACGCGAGAAAGAAATTGGCTCTCGTATATGATGTGCCACTCACTTCATTCGAACACAACGTCACGAGATAGCTACTATTTACTGATGAGCATGGTCTAAAAGTTTGAGATGACGTGACTTGTCGTCTAATTATGGGCTTATCCAATGGGCTCATATATGACGCTAAGAGGTAAAACTTCATCGAATTTATCTATGATTAGCTCATTCTTGGTCAAATACGCAATCTTATGAGCTTTCGAGTAATCTAATATTCATTTTGATTGTAAATTAATTTCCCAAAGTTTGGAAGACACGTCAAGGGCCATTTAGGCTATTGTGTCCGAAGAATGTTCAATTTAAAAATAAAAGTTTAGGTATGATTAGGTCAAATGCTAGATAACGGAAGACTTGTAACTCTAAAACCTGTCTAATTACTTATAAATTCTTTTCTTGACCTTTCTTTATAGTCCTCCTTGTTTACTTTATTCTAAGCCGGTTGCTCTGGCATTGAATCTAGGCAAAAAGAAAGAATATGTGCTTTGCTAGAGTTGCTTTGGTGGGGGGAGATGCCTGCTTCTTTAATCTCCTATCTTTAAGCCATCAACACTTGTGGGGACCCAACTTTGTGTCCAAAGCATCTCTTCTTTGCTTAGGACAATAATTGTAGGACGATTAAAGCTATTACGTTTATTATTACGATCGTACGTTGCTCCTTATATTGTATTCATTTCATTATTGACAAAGGTCTTTAAAATCATGTAGACCGATAGCATATGAAGCATTGATCATGTGAGCCCCATCGTGAGGTCCACACTATCAATGGTTCGAATGCATTTTGTTAGTATGGTTTATAGATGGACTCAAGACATGAAATTTCATATATTTTCTCGATGAATTCACAATTAAAGATATGTACCTCCCATTTATCGGAGTGACGTTGTGAAATTCCGTTGGTGATTAGTTTAGTTAATATGAAATGTTTTTGGGAGGAAGAAATGCCCGCATTTCAAGCTTTGCTGATAGAGAATTTCCAAATACGTAAAGAATTAGCATGGAATGAATAATTCTTGAATTTCATCCTAAAATTATAGTTAATTTATAAATTTGACTTCACTAAAATAGTCTATCATGTTTTGTAAGAATCTTTTAAACAATCATATTGCTTAATAAAAAAATAAATGTGTCCCATACAAATTATACGACCAAATATACCAAATTCGAATTTGCGTACGATGACCAGGTCATAAATTATAATTAATTTCATCTTTTGCAATCGATTAAACAATAAACAAAATAAGCCCTCGAAAAGAGCATAACAATAATGGCAACGTGGCAAGACCGGTTTCCGGGTCGATGAGCCCGACCCGATTTCGGCGCGGGCGTCCCGAAATCGTTCCAGCACATTCCGAATTCCGAAAATGACCCCGTCAGGCATCCCGCCACGTCGCGAGCTCCTCCCTCGAGAAAAATCTATTTTCTCGAGAGGAGAGGAGAGAAGAAGAAAATATTCAAAGGAGAGAAAAAGACCACCACGCCCCCTCACTGTTCTGATACAAATACAACCACGTCCTCCACCTCCTGCTCCGCCATCGTCTCTCTCACTTCTCGAAGATTCCATTCTTCTTCTTCCGCCCTCCGTCCTCATCGGTACGTCCCTCCCCCTTCTCTCTCTAGATCAATCCCGCTTCTTCAATCGCGATCAATCTCTCTATCTCTCCATCTCTTCGCTCCGCCTCGCGTCGGTCGTGTTGAACGATCGATTCCGGCCATGCTCAGGCTCAAGCTCAGCTGCGCGGCGGGGCTGTGCCTCGCGGCGGCCCTGGCGCCGATCCTGCTCGGCCTAGCTTTAGAGCGCGGCGGCGGCGGCGGCCCCGCCTGTTTCCGCTTCGATTGCGTGCGAGTCTTCGTGTCTTCGAAGTCGTCGTCGTCGTCGTTGTGGTGGTTGTTGTTGTGGTTGTCGTTGTTGTTGACGGTGTGCGTGGGGTTTTGTGGCCTGTTCAGCAGCTTACTGCACTTTATGCTTCCTAGAAAGAGGGCGGGCGAAGAAGGAGCGGTCGTCGAAGGCGGAGAAAGCGGAGGAGAGGGAGTCGGCAGCAGCAGCGGCGCCGCCTCGTCGGGCGGCGTCTCCTTTCTCAAGAAGAACCGTGTCGGCTGCTCCGGACCTCCCGAGCTGACCGCGACGGGAAACGGCAACAGCAACGCCGACAGCGGCAACGGCAGCAGCGGCAGCGGCAGCGGCAGCACCAGCGGGGCGCCGATCATGGCTCTGGGGGGCTCGATGCCGACGGATATCGACGAAGATCTGCACAGCCGGCAGCTTGCGGTTTATGGACGCGAGACTATGCGGCGGCTCTTCGCTTCGAATGTCCTGGTCTCAGGGATGCAAGGGCTCGGCGTCGAGATTGGTATGTATGAGCTGAAGCAGATGGTTACTGACCTGTTATGGCATGTGTGCGATTCTATTAAATTCAGCATGTCCTAATCTTCTATTTATCGGCGCATCCGGTAGTTATGACGCGCAAAGTTTTTGTCTCATTTTGGACCATTAGTTTCAGCGTTTTCAGTCATCGCCTTAATGTTTTTGTAATACATAGTTGTACTTGCATCTGCTTTCATTTTCTTTGTCTTCCTTCTCTGGAGTATGTTGGAATTTCTCGGGAATTAGCCTTATAGATTATAAATTAACAGTAACTTTTACTTTGACATCGCTGTTTTGTGGCTTGTTCTTCTTTTAGCGAATGTTCAATCTATTGCCCTTTCACTGAGGTTTACTATCTGAACAGCTTTAAGTGCAGAAGGTCCATAGAAAACTTCAAATTCTATTTGGCCAAAGCAAGAAAAAAGGATGAATATGGTTCTGTATGAGAATAATCTGACTTGGGGAAATTTCATGGAGTAATCTTTTATTACAGTAGTTGTTGGTAATGTGACCTACTAACCATGTTATCTTTGCCCATAGAGTATACGTCCATTTGACTGCACCTTAAGTATGCTACAGATTGGTCATTCCATCCTGGTCTTATTGTTTATTGGTGTTGCATGTTAATGTGATACATATAGTCGAGCTGGACATAATTTCTGTTTCTTAACTTAACTTTGACTCATGCAGCAAAGAATCTTGTTCTTGCTGGTGTCAAGTCAGTGACCTTGCATGATGAAGGTGTGGTGCAACTGTGGGATTTGTCAGGCAATTTTCTCTTTTCAGAACGCGATGTTGGTAAGAACAGGGCACTTGCCTCGGTAGAGAAGTTGCAAGAGCTCAATAATGCAGTTGTTGTCACTACTCTTACAACAAAACTGACAAAAGAGCGTCTTTCTGACTTCCAGGTAATCTACATGTCTCTTCAGTCGAAACTTTTTCCCTAAAAAGGATGTTGGTTGGCCATTTGCTATGATTGCGACTTATTTTATCAAGCTGTCAGGATGATTGCCCATGATGAGGGTGTAATTATGAAATATGAAAAATACTGAAACCCCTGAGTTTCTGAGAAGTTGGAAGTTTTTTATCTAAAAAGATGTTACTTGGCCGTTTGTTTGCTATGATTGCTATTTATATTCTTAAGCTGTCATGACGATTGTACATGGTCTGGGTATAATCCGGAACTATGAAAAAATATTCGAATCCATGGTTTCCGAGGTTTTCTTTGCAACCAATCTTAAACATGGATTGAGGAGAAGTGAGCACGGTAGGCTATTGATGGTTGGCGCTTCTTAGTAGTCATACCTGACAAAAAGATTAGTTATATCTATTGTGCTAATATTAGAATGAGCTGCATCGAGGTAAGAAGAGGTTATTTTTAGCTAACTTTACTAGTAAGAAAATGGTGGTTTCCTTGCTATTGCTGAAGGGCTATGGGTTTAGGCAACACATCAATAATTTGTTAGGACAACTGGAGCGTTGCTGTGTCCTTTAATGAGTATAATTCTTGACAGGAGTATTGATAGTGTCTTAAAGCAAAAAAGTGAGCGTCTTATTGTAACACTATCACAAGCAGTTTTTATGATTCACTGGTGCTTACTATCAGTAATTTCTGATGTAGTTACTTTTAATTGGGATCACATAAAGTAACAACGACACAAGCTTTATGCAACTGAGGTTGACAATATTAATCCTATTAAACCATTGTGCTTGATCAAGCTCTAAATGCTCCATCCCCTTCCTTATCATCTCATATCATGTCCTTCTTCACCTTCCATGCCCCTTCTAAACTACCTGTCCATCTCCTGATCATCTGCCTAATGGAGCATGCGAAGGTCTTTGTCAAGCACAACCAACCCATTTCAAATGTCATTCAACATGACCAAACTGGGTCACATACTATACAAATAAAACCCTATCATTCTGTTCATAGAAGATAGGTAGATGTAAGTTTTTTTGTTGGTCATATGGTAGATGGAAGATTGGTGATTAAAAAGTAAGCATCGTTTGTCTTGCTGGCTTCTCTCTTATTTCTAGGGGCTTTTGGCCCTGATAGAGATCGATGGAACCTGAAATAGATACCGGGACATATGTTACTAGTCTGTAGTTGATTTTGGAGTATAAAATAGATGGAAGATTGGTCATACAAAACTAAGTATCTTTTTTGGTGTAACTTCTCTATTCTTTCCGGGAGCCTTTGTCCTTGAGAAAGTTCAATAGAATCTGGAATTGATACCAGGACATCAATACCTGGTCTCTGTAGTTTATACAAACATATGGAGTGAGGTGTTTGGGTGTTATTTTGGAAAGTAGTTTTGCTTTCAAAAATCTACAACAGAGAGATCTATAAGGCTTTCAAAAGCAGTAGTTCAGAGTTAGAGTGGTAAAAATTTTACTCAAACAAAATACATTTTTTTGTAACTTCTCTCGTTCAAGGCTTCTGGCTTCTATAATAAAAGTTTCTCTAGGTTCTCATCAGTTTTAGGGTGCAAGAATGCTTAGTGATGAAGAAATAAGTTGAGTAGTAGATCATATGCAAAACATTTGGATTATTAATCACTACAACACCTTGAGAAATCTCCCGGTGGTAGCCATGGTGACAATATACTGTAGCACAAGAAAATGCAAAAGGCATGTGTATAGTTCCAAGGGCCAGGAGATACAGCAATGCCAAACAGATATGATTTTTTAAGTTCTGATGTATTACACTTCTGTTGTTGCATAATATACCTGCTTTGAATTTTGTGAAGGCATGGGAAGTCCCTTGTTTCTTGGGTATCGGCTTTAGTTGGTGAATATAAGGAAAAAGGGACTTGGGACTTAATGTACTGGTTCTATTGAATTTTGATGTGAGTTTGTTTCATGGTCATTACTTCTTGTCAATTGATAGTTCAAGGGTTTGAAGATGTGATTTATGTTGTGGCATAGAATGTGTGAGAAAGTTTCCTTGCTTGTTCTTTTTACCGTGCCTCTATGTACAATTTGAAGTGTCTTCACTTCCTAATTGAACTTTGAATAGATAATCACTCCTTCAGTGTGAGTGGGCACTTATTGAAAAAGTGAATTCTGCTCCATCTATGGAGAGAGATAGAGGACTCATGTTAACCGGGCAACCTTACTCTAGTTTCCTTGCTCGACTTCACCTTTTTCAGATATGACCATTCATTTTATTGGTGAAATGGATACATCAGTCTCCAATTGAACATTAACCTTTTCTTAAACATCTCCTCAATTTTTATCTGCTGGTCTGATAAATTGATCGGACAACATCGAGTAGTACTTATGCACACGGATGATTTGCACAGATCCAATGGAAGGGAAAGCTGTTTGAGCTGCTATATTTAAATTGCTCAGCATATGTATGACTGATGAGGCATTTGAGTTATCTTTTTCTCTGGAGTCTGATGAGAACATTGATGATATTATTCAATCTGATTGTATCCTCTACCTTTATTTAGTTGTAGATTTTTAGATTTATGCCTTGTATTCTCTCTATTCTCGAGACAAATCCCTGCAATAAACTGCTGTTCCTTACTTCTTATTAAAACAGAGTTTAGGGGAGTGACAATTCATACAAACTGTAATGCCTTGCAAAACACCTGGGGATACTGAGTGATCAATTGTAAATTTTGAAAACTATAGCATGCAATTTGAATGCAATTTGTAATTGATGAAAGCTAATGTGTCTGTCTCATCTTTGGGTGGTGTAGGCCGTTGTATTTACAGATATTGATCTTCAGAAAGCCATCGAATATGATGATTATTGCCATACTCATCAACCTCCTATCTCTTTTATAAAAACTGAAGTTAGAGGTCTTTTTGGTTCTGTATTCTGTGATTTTGGACCAGAGTTCACAGTCTTTGATGTTGATGGAGAGGAACCACATACAGGCATAATTGCATCCATCAGCAATGACAATCCTGCCCTAGTGTCATGTGTAGATGATGAAAGGCTTGAATTTCAAGATGGTGACCTTGTTGTATTCTCTGAAGTTCATGGAATGACTGAATTGAATGATGGAAAGCCAAGGAAGATCAAGAGTGCCAGGCCTTATTCTTTTATTCTTGAGGAAGATACCACGAATTATGGAGCTTATGAGAAAGGTGGCATAGTAACCCAGGTGAAACTGCCTAAAGTGCTGAAGTTTAATCCCCTTAAAGAAGCTATAAAAGATCCGGGTGATTTTCTTTTGAGTGACTTCTCCAAGTTTGATCGTCCTCCTCTCCTCCATTTGGCCTTTCAAGCTCTTGATAAGTTTGTGTCAGAGTTTGGGCGTTACCCTGTTGCTGGCTCAGAAGAGGATGCTCAGAGGCTTATATCTGTTGCCAATAACATAAATGAGAGCTTGGGGGATGGGAAATTGGAAGATATCAACCCAAAACTTCTCCAGCACTTTGCTTTTGGTTCTAGGGCAGTTTTAAATCCAATGGCAGCCATGTTTGGGGGAATTGTTGGTCAGGAGGTTGTAAAGGCATGCTCAGGGAAGTTCCATCCACTCTTTCAGGTAAAGTCTTCTCACTCGCTGCATGAATCTGTGAATTAAAATTTGTGCTTTTGCTTCCCTTTCTGTTGAATAGTTCTTGAATGATCATATTATGAGCTTCATTTGGTTAAGGTGATTGAGACTTTATGAGTTCATCTCCCATGAATACAGTATATCTGGAAGTCCATATTTTTGGACCTTTCAGATTTTTACCAAGGTGATAGGTGTGTTTTTGCGCTTTTAACACGCGGACAGTATTAGTGGATTCGGCTATTGTCAAGGTGTGGAAGTCTGACGACTCATTGCTCTGATTGCTCTATTAACCTTTGCAGTTTTTCTACTTTGATTCGGTGGAATCATTGCCCACAGAACCACTGGATCTTGATGATCTTAAACCTCGGAATAGCCGTTACGATGCACAGGTTTCCGTGTTTGGGTCCAAGCTGCAAAAGAAAATGGAAGATGCTAAAGTATTTTTAGTAGGATCTGGTGCGTTGGGCTGTGAATTCCTAAAGAATATTGCCCTCATGGGCGTTTCATGTGGCAAGCATGGGAAGCTGACCGTCACTGATGATGATGTAATTGAGAAGAGCAATCTCAGCAGACAGTTCCTGTTTCGTGATTGGAATATTGGACAGGCCAAATCTACTGTTGCTGCTTCAGCTGCAACATCAATAAATCCCCATCTTAATGTTGAGGCTCTGCAGAATCGTGTTGGGCCAGAAACGGAGAATGTTTTTGATGACACTTTCTGGGAAAATCTGAGTGTTGTGATCAATGCGCTAGACAATGTCAATGCTAGGCTTTATGTTGATCAAAAGTGCTTATATTTCCAGAAACCACTTCTTGAGTCAGGAACACTTGGTGCTAAATGCAACACTCAAATGGTTATTCCTCATCTTACTGAAAATTATGGTGCCTCAAGAGACCCTCCAGAGAAACAAGCACCAATGTGCACTGTGCACTCTTTTCCACATAATATTGACCATTGTCTGACCTGGGCTAGATCTGAGTTTGAGGGTTTGCTTGAGAAGACTCCAGCTGAAGTGAATGCTTATTTGTCTAATCCAGTGGAGTACACTAAGGCAATGATTAATTCTGGCGATGCACAGGCGAAAGACACTTTGGAACATGTACTTGAGTGCCTTGACAAGGAAAGATGCGAGACATTTGAAGATTGCATCTCCTGGGCTCGTCTGAAGTACTCTTCTTTCACATTCATCACAATCGTTTTTCACACCAATGTCTAGAAAACTTACATTAAGTTGGTGACTGACCCATTTCTTCTTCTGTACCAGGTTTGAAGATTATTTCACTAATCGTGTGAAGCAGTTGACATATACATTTCCTGAAAATGCTTTAACGAGCACTGGAGCTCCTTTCTGGTCTGCACCAAAACGTTTCCCTTGTGCACTTCAGTTCTCGGTCTCTGATCCTGGGCACCTTCATTTTGTTATGGCGGCATCGATACTGAGAGCAGAGACCTTTGGGATCCCTGTTCCTGACTGGGCTAAAAATCCCAAGAAAATGGCTCAAGCTGTTGATAAAGTGAATGTTCCAGGCTTTCAGCCAAAGGAAAATGCAAATATTGTGACAGATGAGAAGGCGACCAGTCTCTCTACAGCATCTCTTGACGATGCGGCGGTTATTAATGACCTTATCACAAGATTAGAGCACTGCCGCATGAAACTTCCTCCAGGTTTTAGAATGAAACCCATACAGTTTGAGAAGGTATGTAGGAATCACTCTTTTCATTATGCATGCTGTTCTATATGGCTAAGCTCCCATTCTTGGAACGGTTCTATGAATTCGATGAATTGTTTCATATATTTAACTTTCCTTCTAGTCAGAGCCCTTAACAGATATTGCACTTTCATGTACAGGATGATGATACAAACTATCACATGGACTTGATAGCGGCATTAGCCAACATGAGGGCTAGGAACTACAGCATTCCAGAAGTGGACAAGCTTAAAGCCAAGTTCATTGCTGGACGAATCATTCCAGCCATTGCAACCTCGACTGCCATGGCCACTGGACTTGTCTGTCTGGAGCTGTACAAGGTTCTCGATGGAGGGCACAAGGTGGAGGATTACCGCAACACCTTTGCTAACTTGGCACTTCCACTATTCTCCATGGCTGAGCCGGTCCCACCCCAAGCTGTGAAACACCGTGATTTGACCTGGACTGTTTGGGATAGGTGGATCATCAAGAACAACCCGACTTTGAGGGAGCTTATGCAGTGGCTTCAAGATAAGGGCCTAAATGCGTATAGCATTTCTTGTGGAAGTTGCTTGCTGTACAATAGCATGTTTCCTAGGCATCAGGAGCGAATGGACAGGACAGTAGTGGATCTGGCTAAAGAAGTAGCAAAGCTGGAAGTCCCTTCATACCGTCGCCACTTGGATGTTGTGGTAGCGTGCGAGGACGATGACGGCAATGACATTGATATCCCTCAAATATCGATTTACTTCCGTTAGGCTCCATTCTATCCTCTCCATGTCCTAGGGTGGTCCCATGGCGGCTTTGACTTTCCTTAAAAATTTCATTGAGTATACGAGGTGTACCCCAAAACGTTTTAGGGTAAGACGAGTAGGTCAGACATTTTACACTGATATGAACCATTTGAGTACAATGTTGCATCATTCACCATTCTCGGCGCTTGCTGTTTTTCAGTCGTATTTCCTGCCTTAACCAGGATGTCGACTCTTTCCCGAAGAGTTGGGGAATGCCCAACCTAAATCTGGGTTTAAATGGCAAGCTGGCATATCCAATGCGCGCGATTTTCTTGGTCCAATTTGTGAAATGCTCAAGAGCAGGAAACAGGCAAGGCTGAATACCAGCCGATGCTGGAAGGGGCAGGTTTTAATGTCCATGGATTTTCTTTGGGGGAAACTGCAGTGCTGTAGGTGACAATAGTATATCCATGGAGCTTACGAGATTAGCTTTTAAGGCTTATTCTGGGCGAAGCATCTCATTCAAAGAGCGACTCCGTGTGGAGAGGTGGTAAGAATGGAATCATTTCAAATGGAATACGATGCTCTTTGGGGCGCATCATGAAACGGACGAGTCTCTTCCAGGTTCCCCACCAGGGCAGAACATGTGGCTTCGAGGCTTTTATCCTCCTCCACCACTTTTAGGCTACTTCTCTCCTTCGGGTACTGACCGAGGCAGCGAGCGAGGCATGTGGCGCTTTTCAGAATCCACTCGCTCTGTTACCTCCTCGCAAAGCTTTTGAAGGCTTTCGCTTTACTTTTGCATGAGTTCGCACATGCCGGACTGTCAAAAAAGGGAAAAGAAATCCCTCGACAGTAGTAATTAGCGGGCCCCAGTCCCCCGGTCATTTCGCATTGGCCTTTTGTCCGCCTCTCGCTGCTCTGGTGCGGTTCGCTCACCCACGTCGATGCGCACGCGGAAATTCGAGAGGGTCCGACCGCCGTGTCTACCCGTCCTAAGAACCTCATGCTAAAGCTGTACGTGCGGATGGAGTCGCATTTATTCGGTTCACCAAAATATTCTTACGCGACTTCTATTTTACAAGTAATTATTCAAGATTGTATCCCCCGATCGGAGTAGCAGTCAGCAGTACCTAGTACCCACCCGAGGCAATAGACACATACCATCAGTGAAGCGATAATAGAGACATCCGACCAGGCTGTCAAAGTAGTAAAAAAAAGGGGTGAAATCGACCTTTGATTTTGAAAGTGAATTAGGACCGCTGATCTATAATTAGGCAAGATTATCCCATCCATCGTATTAACCTCTCATCTCCCCTTTTTCCATCCCCAATACTATCCATTTTAATAACCCCATTTGCAAAAAAAAAAAAAATAAATAAAAAATAAATCAAAATTAAAATTTTAAAAAACCTTAAAAAGAAATTAAAAAAAAAGTGCAATTAACCCTACCCTCCCTCTCTCAACTACCTTAACCAACCTCTCCTCTCTCTCTCTCTCTATCGAAAATCCGCACCATTCTCTCCCTTTCCTTCCTCCTCCATTCCTTCCGCATGCCTTCGCTTCAAGCAACCAAAACTTCATCAATCTCTCCCTTCCACAACAGCAAAACGCACCCACATTCCCCCTCTCTCTCTCTCTCTCTAACCATCGCCATTTTCACTGTGCCCAAATTCATCTCCCACGCCCTTAGCTAAGCTCCTCCTCCGACCCCTCGTCGAGTTTCGTTTCGGGAAGATCCATAAAGAAAGAAAGAAAGAAAGAAAGAGAGAAAGATAGGGAAAATTCTGCATCCGCCCTCAATGTGGCGGCCGTGGGCCAAAAGATCGACGGTCAAAGCCCGCGGCCCCCCATCCTCGCCGTCGTCGTCCTCCTCCTCCGCCGCCGGCATCTTCTCATGCACCACCTTCAAGGACATCCAGGCCCTCTGCGCCGAGCCCTCCTCCCCTCTCCTCTCCCCCGGAACCGCCCCATCCTCCTCCGCCCCACCGTCGCCGCCGCCTCCTCCCTCTTGCGCTCCCGCTCCGTCCCCGTCCTCGTGCCCGGCCCCACGCCCGAACCCGAACCCGAACCCGAACCCGAACCCGAACCCGAACCCGAACCCGTCAAGGCGCAGCGGCCCGGCTCGCCTGTCTCTATCCCCGGGGCCGACAGCAATCGCATTGTCGTCTACTTCACGAGCCTGCGCGTGGTGCGGTCGACCTTCGAGGACTGCAAGGCCGTCCGCTCGATCCTGCGCGGCTTCCGCGTGAGGATCGACGAGCGGGACCTGTCGATGGACTCCAGCTTCATGGCGGAGCTCCAGGCGATCCTCGGCGGCGGCGGCGGCGGCCAGAAGGGGAAGCTGGCGCTGCCGCGGGTGTTCATCGGCGGCCGCTACGTGGGCGGCGCCGAGGAGGTGCGGCAGCTGAACGAGATCGGGGAGCTGAAGAAGCTGGTGGAGGGCGTACCGGCGGCGGAGCCCGGCGTCTGCGACGCCTGCGGCGGCTACCGGTTCGTCCTGTGCGGCGAGTGCGACGGCAGCCACAAACTCTACAGCGAGAAGAGCGGCTTCCGGAGCTGCACGGACTGCAACGAGAACGGCCTCGTCAAGTGCCCCTCCTGTACATGCGCACCGCTCTAATTATCCGGCCCTCTCGTTCTACTGAATCAAGTCAATCACATAATCTGCGAGACGCCATCGACACGCGACGACGACGGCGATCGCAACCGCCACGCGAACGCATTTGATGTGATTGGTTTATCTTAATACAATCATCATGCCCTGCTAATTGTAAGTTCCCTTTTTTGGTTCGAACCCTCTTTTTAGATTTGATCTTCTTCAAGCTTTTTCCAATTCTTGAAGATAAAAATTAGATCTTTTTTCTCCTTCCTCATTATTAATGGGGAAACAAGCATAGGCCCTATTATAACTGGGAAAGCACAAGCATGATGCCCCATCACCAGGTGGGGGGGATGGTGGTGGGATGAGCAAAAATCAAGCTGACTTTTTGACTCTTTTGTTCTTTTTGGGTTTAGTGTCTTGTTCCCTTTTTCTTTATCGTCATGTATGGGAAAAGTAGTGACAAACCGTGACAGGAGAGGTAGGACTATGAACATGCCCCATGTCCCTTCGATTATCACATGGCCTTGTAACATATGTAATAGCGATTGATGTTGTAAGATTTTCCAGCGCTGTGAAGTTTCCGTGGCACATTCCTGATGAACGAACATCTTTTAACCTCGATGCTGAGGTTGTCGGCGTCGCCGTTGTTTTGGGCGCCAAATGTTGATGCGCCTTTGAACTGTGGCAGTTGTTCCCGGAGTTGATGAAGTCAAAATTACTCCGGCTGTTGCTTAATGCGTTAGATGGGTTTGTGAAAGAGTAGATTTGAACAAATCACGCTAAGATGATGATGGGGTTGGGCTGAAATGAAATTGAGATGGTGACGGGTTCATTAGAAGATGATATCAGCATCAAATTGCTGGAATTTATGTGAACTTGTCACCTAAAAGAACAGGAATCATCGTTTGCATTGTTTGATCTGATCTTCCCTTTTTTTTTTCTTCAAGGAAAATAGAAAAGGAGTGGCAAAAGAACGTCAAACATTAAAGGGGAGAAGATAAGATACATTGATGGGGAGAGCTCAACTGCTACTATAGTTGTCATCTCATCAATCATCATGGTACCGATAGGTTTCCTAAATGGAAAGAACCTATGCCGCCAAACTAGGCATTTGACCTGCCTTCATTATGACCTCATAAAGAACAGCCTTGACACAATGCCAAACTCACTGCTTGCAATCGAAGTATGGGATAGATGTTTCATTTTCTTTTTTCCTTTTTAATCTCGGGTAGATCATACTTCATAAGACGGCTGCAATCAAGAGTAACTATGCCATATTCGTCCTCTCCCCCCCAGGTCGCCAATTTGCTGCCCTATCCTTTGTTTACTTCGCCACCGTTAAGACATGGCCACACTCTTGTTGCACATGGCGCGTTGTCCGTGGTCCTTCCCCTGTCCATCTAAACGAGGGGGGCTTCTTCAAAGATGATCGAGCCATTTGACCTTGGCTTAATCATCATCGACGATCCCGGATGAAGCCAAAGAGACGTTCGGAGTCGGATCTGCTATTCGAATTTGGCTTTGTCACCATCATCAAACGCAGTAGACCATGAGAGAAGCGGGGATGGTAAGTGGTTCGCTGTACCACGAGAAAAGCCAGCATAACTCGCAGAGAACAGAGCCCCGTTCACGGGCTTTTAGGAAGTTGACTTGTGCAATAAATAGTAGTTGCCGCAATTTTTTGAGAAGGGCCTCCCGGGTCGCTCTGATCCTAGTTTTGCAACTTGTGCTCCTCGCTGCAATAACAAACATGGATATATACTCTTCCATCTGGATAAACCCTCCTCACGGTTACAACCAATGCCTCTAAACAGTAGCAGACAAACTAACGTTTGCATGAAGGAATGTGCGATTCCTTAAGAGGGGCACTAAATTAGCCACACGTGGCATTTTGGCCCGGTCCAGAATAAGGTGTATGCATGATGTGACAGTTGATAAACAAGTCGCGATTGCGTTGGCATGGCATTTAAGTTTTCCTCTCATGAATGTAGAGTCAGCTTTTCTTGCCACTTACCACGGACGCATCAGAAACCATTAAATATCTGCAAGATTAGACCAAAGCCATGAAGTGCAGCAACCTGTAACGGTGAACTCTCGCTCAACTGTCCGACAGAATAGAATTAAGTTTGTTCACGGTTCGTCTGCTACGCTGGTCCCTTGTATATATAATATTCTTAATGAATGCATAAATGAAAATATTGCAACAGAATCAAGTGAAATGATTTTTTCGAGGAAAGTTACAGAATTTTGAGACTATAGTTATGTTTATATACAAGGAATGGAAGAGACAAGCTTCTATCTAAAAGAGAGAACATGTATTGAAACCGGATGTAAAATTTAGAATGAGAAAAATAATTTTATGACCAATCAAAATCACAGTCCCGTTCCGCTTCTCATCGAGTCAATTCTTGATCCGCGACAGTGTGACCATCATCTGCAGGAGTTGACATGCGTGCAGCACTCTATCCAGCAGGCCTTCACATTTGCCATTCCTTTTCTTTCTGCTCATTCTCTGACTATACCTTCTCACAGACGTGGCATGTTTGCAGCTTCAAGTTGAGTGAATCGCAATTCCAGCGTATCCATCCGTTTTCTTGTCCCAAAGGGACTTTCCGCTAAAAGTCAGCAATTGAATTTTACTTGCCGACAGCTTTCGTAACAAATTAGTCATTTCTTTTGTTCAGTTACTCTGCCTTGCGCTCGATGATAAAGGTCAAGCGTCTCCGTATGCTTTGGATCCAGGCAGAGAGCTGCCTCACAGTCCCGGAGAGCAGAGCTGAGATCTCCCATTGACTCAAAAAATGCTGCTCGTAGATGAAGCATTTGCAAGTCGGGCTTGAATGCTATGGCTCTAGTAAGCTCTTCAACAGCTTCCACTTCTTTCTGGTCATCCATGAGTACTGTTACAAGAGACATCGTGAAAACAGGCAGAAGTTCAGAACATAAATGAAAGTACTGGAAAATAACTAGATGTCAGGAACGAATTGAAATGGGATAACGACAGAGAGGTACCATAGAATGTTTAATTACATCCATCAATAGCATAGCAATCTCTCTCTCTCTCTCTCTCTCTCTCTCTCTCTCCCTGTTTTATTCCCTATACCTTTTCCTTTACTTCTCTTTGCTGACTTCTTCATTGTGACTTCTTTAACCGCATCAACAATGAAGTGGCCAAGAACTCCAAATTGATTTACACATCAGAAACATTTGGCAATAATTTACACATAACGACTATCTTCAAGTAAAGATCCGTAGTGAGTACTGGCAGTGGACTAAAAAAAAAAAAAAATTAAAAAACTCACGCTCTAATCAGTTCATTTTAAGAGCCTGAGTAGTATGATGGCAGGCATTTAAGTACATTGAAACAAATTACTTGAGTAGGTGAGACCTAATCTATCAGACAAGAAGTAGACTATGCCTTTCCATTAGAGTAATTGGCACATTCAAAGCAACATTCAAGGCCACGAAAATTACCTGCTGCCCTGTATCTGTATGGATAGGTCCTCAGTGGATCCAACTGTGTAGCCATATTGAGATCATGTTGCGCCATGTCACGGTCACAATATTCTGACCGTTTCTCATATGCTGATGCCTTATAGTGTGCCCTGTCTATAAGCTTGGTCATCTCATCATAAGCAGCTTTCCTTTGACTTTTCAGATGATATAAACGTGCCAACCCTTGATGAGCTCTCGTATGCTTAATGTGAAGGGCATTTGTATAGCAAGTGGCAGCCAATTCGCGTTTGTCACAATCCACATAAATACTAGCTAAATTGTTTAATGCCTGCAACACATTCCAGCCAAACAATCAAAAAAGTTTTCCAAGCAATATCACCAAAAGTGAGACTATAGTATTCATAACACTCACTTGTCCTTTCCTCAGACCATCTGAAGGACATTTAAGAGCTTCCTCCAGTAGTCGGATAACATAAGAGGAAGCTTCTGAATCCAAGCTTGTGTCTGCCAGGACGTAAGCTTTAAGAAAGAAAGCTTCAAACGATCTTTGAATAGCAATAGACTTCTCAGCCCTTGAGAGAGCTTCTTCCCGATTGCCTGTGTCATATAATATCCATCCTTCATATACCAATCTCTCGTGCTCAGAGATAGAATTATTTCGAGCCAATCTCAAGCTCCTCATTGCGGCCTTTTGACTATTTAACCTGTCATAATTACAAAAGCTGTGAACTCTAAATCCCTCCAGCTTCTATAAGAACATTAAACAACAGCACGAAGTATGACAATGCCCAACAGACATTTCTTTTGCTGTAACTCTAGATGACACACACGCTAGGGGCTAAAAGAGGACACTTGGCCTTAAAATGACAAAAATGAAAAATGGAAAACATGCAATAGCTGTTTCAACATATTAAATTGCATAGATGGTCGCTGTGGAAGTTTAACAGAAATCATTACCCAAATTCAAAGGTTAGGCCTTTTCACTCAAAGTTCACACTCATGATAATAATATATAATGTAGTTTAAAAGGAAGTGAAAAGAAGAAATGTGTACCGCAAGAGGAGAAGAGATTGCCGAAACCAGAGAAGACCCCTTTTAGGTTCAATATCTAGCATCTGATGTATGACAGCCAAAGAGCCTATGTCATCGACAGAAGACCACCGTTCATAAAGTTGCATCCAGCATTCAGCCTGGTTTGTCTGCTGAACCTGATGGCTGAGTAAATCTACCAACTGGCCTCCACTAATCTTTGCGTTGAACATCTTGTAATTAGGTTCCAAAGTTAAAAGAGCCCTAACATCCCTCATCGCACTTCCATAATCTTCAAGTGCAATGAAGAACCAAGCACGTAACTCAAGGCAGTCAGGCAAGAACCTAAAGCCAATAATTTTGTCAATCTCTAACACGGCTGCTTTAATCTGCTTCTCCTCCACCTTTATCAAAGCTCTGTACTTATAGGGAAATGAGAGCATAGGGTCCAGTCCAGTTGCACTAATCGCATCAGACAATTTCTCCCTCCCCACGCCATAGAGAGATCGTTCCTGATACATCCAACCAACCATTGTGTTTTTGGAGATAAGTGAGTCGATCATCATATGAGCTAAATATTGTTGGCCTTGCTTATACTTTGCTCTCGCAATACCAGCTATTGAATAAACATGACCATACTCAGATGCTGCCTCAAAATAATGCTCCGCACCACTATAATTTTTTCTATCGAGCATCACACAACCCAATTGGTGCAGTGAAAGTGCCTTCTGCCACCTCTCAGTAGAACACTCCTTTAGCCTCTCCAATAACATCACAGTGATGTTAGATACCATACTCTCCTCCATAGACACTAGGCTCAAGAAATAGTACAGCAAGAATGAAGCATGTCCTGCTTGGGACAATCTCTCTCTACCCTCGGGGCTACATAAAATCTTCATCACCCCTGGGTTACGTAGTGACCTCGGGAGCTCACTAAGCAACACCTGCAAACAAGATGCTACTAGAAGAAAGGAGGTCTCCTCTAAACCATACTCCATGAGAATCAAGGCATCATCGAGGCTGTTAACAAGTGAAGCTAAATAAGCATCACATGCCAATTTCATCTCCTCACAACAGAATTTATTTGAGAAAGAAAGTAGCTCCAAAACAATCTCAGGACCAAACATGTCCAACCTTTTAGTCCTGCTATATATTTCGACAGCCCGCATTCCCTCAGCAGAGATCCCATTGTGAGAGAAATTAATCTTTGCCTCTTTAGATTCTGCAAAACTACCATATAACATAGCCGCAAATGGAGAGGATAAAGCTGCAAATTTACTTCTTACGCAGTGGACCTCCTCATCACCAATACAAAATAGAACATCTTCCTCCTCTTCCTCCACGCTAAAACTCTCATTCCCATCGAGCGTATGCACATTGTTCAGCGCATTCATTTTTTCATAATACTGACAACAGCAGAATGAGTTAGAACCACAACAACATATCAAATTGGACTCTGGACATTCAGACATCCCATCCCCACCTCGCATCAGATGGAAACCCGCCAGCTCATCCTCCCTCCTCTCGAACCGCAACCAAGCGTCGAGCACGACCTTGGCGTGCACATCGGCCGCGCCTAGCTGAGCCGCCCGCAGGCACCGCCGAAGCAGCTTCATGTCGCCGAGGCCCCGCAGCATCGAGTACTGCTCGATGTACAGCGCCACTTTATCCGACGGCGAGCATTTCTCGAGCCGGCGGTACACATCGGCCAAGGACTCCACGAAATTAATGGGCTTGAGGCAGGGCTCGATCGGGGGCTCGATGAGGTCGACCGTGGGGAGCCCGTAGGCGAGAAGAAGAGACTGAGCCAACGAAGCAGATTGAGCCGGTTTCGGCTTCGACCCAATAAACTTAAAGAAGTGCCCGTTCAGCTTGCCGCCGCCTCCTCCTCCGGCTGCGGCGGCGGAGGGGTCGCCGGAGGTGTTGGGGTGGGCGGGGTCGGGATGAGGGTTTATGGCGTGGACCTGAGTGCTCTTGAACCGATCGACGAGCTTCGCGAAACGCATTTCCGACCGACCGGGGGGGAAGAGCCGGTCTCCAGCTCGGAAGACCAGATTCGGGCGACGGCCGAGCTCGATAAGATATCAGCAAAGGGTCCGAATCAGTAGGGGGACCGAGTTCGGAGCGCCCATTATCACCTGAGAAGCTTGCCGCCAGAGGGAGGCGAAACCGCCGCGAATCGCCGTCCGGCGGGGGGAGGAGGAGGAGGGCGGTGCGGCGGCGGATCAGGGCCGGAGCCGGCGAGAATCAACAGCAGCAGCAGCAGCAGCAGCAGCAGCAGCAGCACTTCGCTCTCTCTCTCTGTCTTTCTCTCGCTTCCCGCTGCTCGCTTGCCGTCTGGAAATGGCGAGAGCGAATGCTGAGTGGAGATAATAGAGAGAGAAAGAGGAGAGAGAGAGGACGATGAAAATGACGATGCGTAGTTCGCTAACTCCTCCGGTTCGATTTCGAAGATGGATTCGGTCGGACCGCGGCCCCACCTCCAAGCACAGCCTCTCATGCGTCCCGACTATTTGAGTTGGTCAACCGCTCGTGTTTTTACTCTCTCTCTCTCTCTCTCTCTCTCTCTCATATATATATATATATATATATATATATATTTCTTTTTTGTTTTCTTCTTCTTTTTTTTTTTTTGGGGGAAGACTTATAATATATCTTGGCATGGCGAATTAATTATAAGATTAGTTCTGATGAGAAGAGATTAGTTGGCTAATGTTAATCTCATCCTCTTGAATTTTCCAATCTTTTTTTAGTGGTCTCAAGTGCCATCCGATTTAATATTCAAGGAAGACATGAAGTCTCCACCTTCAAATTGCTCACTGTCTGTCCATCTGGAATTTTTTTTTCTTTTTTAGCTAACTTGATTGGCGCCGAAAGCTTTTTATTATCTATCTGTCTGTCTTTTTTGTTTAGAGGGTTTTGTGTAGACATGTTTGCTAACTTGCACAAAACTACATAAGATGGAATATCCATAAAATAAATGAAGCAACAATTGCACGGTATATAATGCCAAAAGTTGGGAAGAATTTGAAATTTGAAGAAATTAATTGATTTCAATTCACGAAAAGCTCTTTCTTGATAAGGCCCGATTGGTCACTTGATTAAAGTTTTTCATGCCTTGGGAACGCAACGAATTTGATTATCTACATCGCAACTAGTCATGTCATCTTTTAACGATTTTAAAATCTCATTTTGAATGATCGTTGGTAAAAATAATAGCTCGTGCAACATAATTGATGGGACAAGTTATTTCCAACGAAACCGCTTTTGTCGAACCCTCTCGTGGATTAGCTCCGCTGCAGGAGGAGAACTGGTCCGACACTTCTAAAACGACTAATTAAAAAAAAATCATAAGGTTTAGGTGTCCTAATCTTCGCGGGACCCACCAAATATAATTTGGAAGACAAATGGACAAATTTGAAGATCTATTTATGAATTCCAAGTTGGCGCGCTGTTGCGAGACGCTTATGTTTAATCTGACAGGCGATAAGCTTTTTTTACAGCTCCGACGCAGATGCACATGATGGGACGTGGAGCAATAATTATTCCAAAATTATAAAAATGCAATAATAGATGATTAAAATAATATAAGATAAATAAATAATCCAGACGTCCACCCACCGTTGCCTTAGGCTCGGAAGGAGGGCACTCGGCAATATTATTTTCCCCCTAAATTATTGCCACATCTTATGGACCGTCGTCTCATTGATTGGTCAATTAAATGGATTGATCTAATTTTGGCGAAAGTCTTATGGGGGGTATAAATGTGTTGTGCCCCCCGTGCAACTTGCGAAAAGGCAGGCCAGGGACAAAGGCCCCGCCCAATCACGTGTCCTTCAGCCCGTATGAGAATTCGATTGCGAGCACCAATGGCACAATTATATTCAGCAATCAATTAAAAATTTTCGCCTGCCTAACCTAGGGAACATGTATAATTGGCATGTCTTTTTTTTTTGGGGGACCCTACCTGATTATGACAGATCTTAGAGTATAAAGACATGTCCGACTTATAACTTACTCACATCTCGTATGTTGAAACCGTGGAAATAGTGTCGATGCCTTGCGTTTGGATTTACTCCTAATTTGCTCCCATTGGATTGGACATTTTCTATTTTTAGAGGATCGTTAATTTCACTGCAAAAATGAGCACAAGACAGTTTTAATGAGTGAATAGAAATGGAATTTCTCCCTGTACTAGTGTACGTGCCCATGCTTCGCGACATCGACTAGCCATCATTTCCGCCTCCATTGTTTAGTCGTCACCACCATTGATGTTGGCTGATTGTTTGGATGGCACCCTTTTTCTCTCTCTCTATTTTTACAATATATTTGGATTTTTAAGAATTTCTCAAGTCAACAATCGCCTCAATGTGATTTAAGGCTGCATTTGGGAGTTTCAGGAAATGTAAAATCATTTCTTCAAAATTCTTTGACTTAAGGTGCATAAGCTCGAAGCAAATAACTTTTGGATAATTGGCTTTTAAGATATTTTTCTTATACAGCAATTTTGAAGTAAAGAATAACAGACGGAAAAAAGAAAGGACACTATTGGGGATTTGCAAACCCCGCACACGACTGAGATACACACATGTAAGAATGTGCAAAAGATTTAGGAATCGTCTGAAATTGTACCAAACTAACCCGGACCGTTGGTCTGGTTTTCGGTTCAATGCGTGGAGCCATCACTTGGACTTGGACATAATATAAATGTACATGTTTTAAATTTTCGAGCTTCAATTACACCGTTCTCTTCTTCTCCACCATCTCAATGAATTTGCCCGGATCTCTCACCTCTTTCTTTGTCGTCTGCATCTTCGCCATCTGTTCTCTGTTGTCCCTAGTTCAACTCCAAGCTTGCCAGCTCTACGTTGGAAGCAGAGATGGTTGGGTGGTTCGTCTTGCGAAGGATTACAACCGCTGGGCCGGTCGAAACCGGTTCTTGATCAATGACACTCTCCATAAGTCCCCAGGATTTCGGCTCTGTTAGTCTCGATGAATGAAGGTGAATTACATCTTATGTTTATGTTCTGTCCCTATTTTTTGATAGGCTGTCTCAATTTTCAAGTACAAGAAAGGAGAGAACTCGGTGCTGCTAGTAAACAAAGACGGCTACGACAAGTGCCATGCCCACAACCCCATCAAGAAATGGGACGACGGCGACATCGTCTTCTAGTTCGATTGGTCCGGCCCTTTCTACTTCATCAGCGGCGAGGACGGCAACTGTCACAATGGCCAAAAGCTGATCGTCATAGTCCTCGCCTTCAGGCCTCTCCCTCGACCATCATGCCTCTACTCTTGTTCCACCTCATCGCTGTTGTACTCATCAACTGGTTTCATGAATCCATCCGGGAACCAATGGTCCTATTCCAGGGTGTGTCCAAGAACCAACAAGGCGGTTTTCAGTTACAGGGTGGGAACCATCCATCTCAAAACCGACTATCCCTACACCAAGGTCAAGATCTTGCTTCAGATGGATGCATGACCGTGGACACTTGGTGGCCCTCGACACTTGGCGATCATTGACTAGAGGGTAGGACCTAGATTCGAAGTGATAGTTTTAGAGAGAGATTATGCTGATAAACAATGGAATAAAGATGAGATAGGAATACGGAAAATTATTATCAAAGATGAAGTTGGAAAGAAGGATCCATGAGCCTACAAAGTAGTATGTCAAAAGTGCTTAAAGCTAATACTACTTTGGAAACACTAGACTATGAACGAGTTTGGTTCAACTTTGTAAATGAACTTTGGGTGTAATGCAAATGTTGAAACTTAAAGCCTTTTGAAGAAATGCAAATTATGTTGGGTAAAAATTCTTTGCAAATTGATTTTGAATTCAAATAATGTTTGATAAAAAGAACTTTTGCAATGGGTTTTCACTATATATATTTCATTAAAAAAGAACTCAAGCCCTTTGCTAGATTTGATGAAGGGATATGGTTGCTATGAGCCAAATCTGGCTCCAACAATCATCAATTGGGGATGCCTAATGTTGGGTGATCTCTAGTCAAGGTTGCATAGGCCTTGATGCCAATGATTGTTGCCTAGGTCTCGCAACCTCAAGCGACCCTTGCTTGGGTCTCGTGGAGGTTACGTGACCCCAGCTAGGATGGCTTGAGGTTGTCCAACCCATGCGATTGCCACTTGGGGACATGTGACCTCGGCCGAGGGTAGCTTGAGCTTGCAAGACCTAGGTAGTGGTAACCTGAGGTCGCGACACCTCTAGTGGAGGTTGCTTGAGTCGTGCGACCCTCACCAACCACCCTTGTGTGAAGAAGATGAATAGTTGCAAGGAGGGGCAAAATTAAAAAAAATAAATAGTTGATGAGGGTAGTTTTGTAAGGAAAAAAATATTTTAATCTTAATTTCAACATTCCACAAATGTTACTTCGCAATGTTGGGTAGAAGTGCAATTAGGCTTTTAGCATTCCCAATACCTATTTTTGAGGCAAAGCTATTTCAAAATACTTGCCAAATGCCTTGATATTTCTTCAAGGGTCTTTATAGGCTCAAAACCTTTTAGAAAAATTGAACCAAACTCACATGACTTGGGAGGCATTGTGTTACCGAACACTTCAACTTTGGCACACTCGTCTTCAAAGGCCCAGAGCATTTTGAAAATGCTCTCCAAAATGCACCCTAAAGTAGATTGGCGACAAGGAGCGCTTGATTGTGCAGATCGTGCCAGTCAAAAGAGTCACCTGCGTTAAGTGTGCTTCTATTGGGCTCTCGGGTGCAGCTGATAAAAAAGAAATGGGCTTGACTTGCCAATATTCATGTTTGATTCCTCTTCCCCTTTCAGGCCCATGGAATTTGGGCTGAGAGCCCCTTAACTCCCCCTATTCTTTCTTTTTCTTACTCAACAAATTAAAATCCATCTTCCATATCATGATAGAAATAGTAAGATGTTCGTCTTCCTTTTACATTTTCAACATAACCAATAAAGAAAGATTGAAACTAAGGGTCTAATGCCAATAATATATAAAGAAATTCTAATAATAGACCTAAAAATGCTTAAGCTCATGCCGTCGAGCCAATAATTCTGGACAACAATCAAATATGATAAGCAATAGGACGGCCCTCCACTTGGGCCAACAGATAATGGAATGATTAAATTATTTTGTTGGACGACCAGCCTCAATAATATTTCCACATGTGCTGTAGTCCTAAGTTTTGTAAATGTGTATACTTACGACTAATCCGATACCATTCATGAACATGAATTCTCGCTCTTGATGACTTAGCATTTTGTCATAGAGTATTTCTAGGATACTTTTCAAGGGCCTAACCATTTTCGCGACAAGCATTAATCAATACATTTAAAGTTAAGACATCTCTATCAAGCATGCTTAATAAAATTAGAAGACATTCGTCAACGATTCACAACTCAACAAACCCTTAATAATAAAAAAATGGGGCTACGGCCATCGGCAAGTTCATGGCGATTGTGTGAAGAGGACAAACATGCTCATTCTTGGAATAATGTTTTTTTTTTATCCGCATAAATAGCGTTCACGTCTTCTCATGAAATGATAAATTATTGGCGGGTTTTGGTGGGGTATAATATATGGAGAAAAAGTCGATATAAATCCAAATAATCAATCAATTTTCAATGGTATGGAGTAGGAAAACATGGAAACCGATTGCTATGGAGTTGACCTTACATTGGAAATCCTGCAATTCTTTCTTTTTTCCAAGTCTCCACGAGAATCAGACAAAAACATCCAAAGCTATTTTAATGCTCACATGCAACACTAGGCAAAACCCTAAGAGATAAACTCCCCAATTCATCTCGAATCTCGTCTCTGCACAAATCAATATTTAATCTGTCTCGATCAAATCCACTGTTCCCACCATATTCTAGCTCGACATATGTGTGATTTATCAATCAATATTTTCGGTTGTTTATCAGACATTATTTTTTTGCCCTAGTCCTTTTCAGTAGGGCCACACTTGTTTTCTTTAGAGGGAAACAGCAACCACTTGTCCTAAAGCATGGAAAATCAAGGAATGCAATATGGATTAAGTTATTAATCGATATTGTCCCCATGAGCTGGAATGCTTGGCAGCAAATATCAATTTGCTTGAAGAAAGTCAAGAAGAAATTCCAAAAATATTTGGAGTCAGCCTTCTTTAGGGTTTCGCTCTTTATCAGTGACCTCTCATTTGGGTTGAATCTGGCTTTACGTTCCATGATTTTATGCAGTGATACAGGAGGCAATAAACTAAAAATGTCATAGTGTGAAAGGAAAACACTAAAAAGTCTCATCGTGTGGCAAGCTTAGTGTGCAATCGTTTTATTTTTCATGCTTGTCTATAGTTAATTAGCAATGTCAAAATAAGTCAATCGATAAAAGTCATATAATGTAAACCTACAACGATTATCTTTATTGAGAGTAAAAGTGAAAGCGCATGTTATAATTTGGTCGTGCTACAAGATTTTCTATTTCTATGTGTTTAGAAAAGGTTACTACCAATTTTTCATCAAGAGAATCAGAATAAACGTGATGACATGCGGATTTGTTTTCCTACATGCTTGACTTATATGAGTTTCTTTATATGGTCAATGCCTTTTTTTTTTTGGGTCTAAGCTAATTTACCATGAAATTTAACATATCAATACTTCACGTCATTTTTTCTACTTCGGAAATATACTTATTGATGTGTAAATATCGATCAATCCCATGCATCTTCACGAATTAGATTCGAGTATTTGCTTTTTAAGGCTTTATTTGTTTTATGGAACATATGACATTTCTAGAAAATGTTTTCTAGGAGATTTTTCAAGGAAAATGATAATATTTTCTTGTGTTAGGTTGAAACTAGAAAATGAATTGGAAAATATTTTCCGTTATTTGATAAGGAAAATTTGATTTGATTTTCCTAAATAGACATAAATTATTCGGGCACTAGTGACTTGTGCCACGGTAATGAGGTTACCGTGACCAAGGGACTGTGCATAATTGAGGAAGACCTCCCAAGATTGCCCAAGATTTCCACAAAAGCTTTTGGAATGTTTTGAAGGACGGGGGACATGATAATTGTGCCGAGGATTTAGAACTCTCTCGGCATAAATGTTGATAGGTGGTAGATTAGAATGAACGATCTCATTCGCCATACTGAAAGACAATTAATGGTTGTAATCTGAAGACCTCAAGTATAAAAAGGGGTGCTCTCTCCCTTATTGTAATCATCCAACCATTTTACAATCAAAGCTCCTTTCTCTCGTTTAGAGTTTTTTTTTTTTTCTAGAAACTTTCTCTTTTTATAATCCGGGTTAGCAAGCGAGTGAATGATTGATCCCAAGAAAGCCTTGATTTAGGCACTCTAACGATCCCAAATGATCCAAGAGAGCCTAAGTCACCGCATGATCTCGATAGCAAACGATTGGCTCATGACACTTGCACATTGGTAGCCGGAGAATTAGATATGAGCACCAAGGTCTCGAGTCTAGCCTTGATGGACCTCAACTCGGGTGCTATGGATTGGGGCATGGGCTCTAGGATCTTGATCTTGGCCTTGATGGACCTAGGTGTGGGTGTTAGGGATTGGGGGCTTGAGCATCAAGGTCTCAGGCTTGTCCTAGATGGACTTGAGTGTGGGTGCCAAGGTCTCGAATTTGGCCTTGATTGATTTGGATGGCATTGCTATTTGTGACCTAGACTTGATGGACTCGGGACTTGAGCCTTGGCGCTAGGGACCTAGGCAAGGGCGCCGGGTTTAGAGCAAGGGTGCTGAGGTCTTGGGTGTAGCCTACATGTAATGGGCCTGGACACTAGCATCGAGGTCATGGTTCGGCCTTGATGGATCTGGTCCCTAGTGTGGGGTCTCGAGCCTAAGTGTTGTGGTAGCCTCAATGGGCTTAGTCTCAGGTGTAAGAGATTTGGGCATGAGCACTGAGGTCTCGAGCCCAACCTTTATGGACCTAGGCCGGGGCGTTGTAGAGTTGTGCAATGGCATCAGAGTCATAAGCTCGACCATGGGCACTATTTCTTGAGCTTAAACTCTGTGGATGATGGACTCAGGCCTAGGTGTTGGGGACTTGAACATAGGCATTGAGGTCTTGGTCCTAGGCATGTCAACCTCTATAAACATGGACATGGGCACCGAGGACTTGGGCCCAGTCTCGATAGATCCATCCTGGGGGGGTCTCCATAGACACGGGCCTGGCCATCGGGGATTTGAGCATTGGCACTAGAGTCACAGTTTCGGCCTTGATGGACCCAATCTCGGGTGTTGTGGACTTGAGCCTGGCCTCATTGGACCTAGCCCCAATGTTGAGATCCCAGTATGAGTACCAAAGTCTTAGGCTCGACCTTTGTGGACTCGAGTTGAAGTGTCAAAGAGTCAGGCAATGGCATTGGAGTTCGAGGCTCGGTCATGGGTGTCGATGTCCCCAAACCAACCTTTGTGGATAGGGATTAAGCATCGGGGTTCTTGGCTTGGCCTCTTTAAACCCGAGCTTGGGCTCAATGGATCTCAGTAGATTGGCCTCGACTTGGGGCCATTGTTAAGGGCCTAGGAATAAGAATTGACATTTCTATGCCCAAACGTAAAGTTTTTAGTCTAAGCGGTGATGTCTAGTCATAATTTAGAAAATGATTTTTGATTTTTTAAATTGGAAACTATTTTCCTAATTTTAAATATAGATTTTTAGTTAATTATAAAAATATTTTCTGTTAATTTATTCTTTTTAAGCGATCCAAATGCTAGAAAATAAGGAAAATGGAAACAAATAGAACCTTATGTTTTCGTGAAACAAATAGAAACTTAACTACACCGATTGCGTGAGGCTGAGGTGGAGTGACATCTCAAGATGCTTTGGGTTTCCACTTCTTATATAATAATGTGTCGTCGATGGCTGCTTGCCGAGCATCCCGGCATGGGTCTGACTCGACAGGATTGACCATCTCAATGTTTCTCTATTTTTGGTTAGAGTCGCCGGGCAAAATCTTCACCTCATCCACGTATTGTATTACTCATTTTATATGCTTTATGGATCTAGGGTAAGAGAAATTATCGTCCATGGATGGCGAAAAGAGAATAATTTCAACGTTCAATCTAGAGAGACTCTTAATACCGACTTGTTTGAAAATAAGTCAAGAGTTGGGGCATTTGTATGATTTACCGAGGGTAACCTTGGACGGTAACATGTCGTGACTCCTGTATGCATACTGTCATAACAAATATACATATTTAAACTTTATGATCAATGGCCGAGATATACGTTCTTTTTAATCGGATGATTATGGAAGGGTTGAGGGTCCGGTTTCTAATGATCCTCAGAAACATCTCAAGAGAAGGGGCAAGTATTGCATGGACCTGCACATCCACCCACCTGAACCGATTGTGTCTATTGATCATGCCGGATCCACATATGAGCTGCGTGTAATTGATCATCATGATGGATCCTCTCCATGTGGATCTGGATCTCGGCAAGTACTTCTCCTGAGAGAGAGGCCAATTTTTTTTTTTTTTTTTTTCTATCATTGGTGATGGTTGGGGTGCTTCGAAGTGAAAAAAAAAAGTACTTCGGGACAAAATATCCTCAATTTACCCGAGCTCTGTACGCGTGTATTGGGATATCAACCGCATGACCCGGATCCATATGTATGATGTTATCGATATCAATGCACTTTCTCTTCTGGTTTTCTCGAATTTTTTAAATTTCCCAAGTTGTCAGTTCCAACATCAAAAAGATCTTTATGGATCTCGATGGCTACCACCCCTCTCGTTTGGTCATGCAGACTAGGCCAAGCAAAGACCAATGCAGCATTCGGGGCAAAACCAAAAGCAAAAATTCAAAGCTCAGGAGCTCGCTTTCGTGACACCACAATTTATTTCCAAATATTAGGTTAAGTTCTAAAGTGGCCAGTGACTTATGAACGTCTCGACAACGGTCAACTTTCGACAACCTCCCTTATATACGTGTTAAAAAGGAAAGGCCATCCTCATTCATTTGTCTTTTATAAGTTCAAAGGTTCTCTCGGGCGTGTTGACATCTTCCAACGGTTGTGGACACGATGGAGTGATTTGATGAGGATGAATCAAACGGACAATCTCTACAGCAACCTTAATTTTCGTGAGAACTAGCGACGCTAATCGCGTATAGGGACAGAGCGGGAAGCATCGAATCTGATGAATGTCAGGGCCAAAAGTGATGTGATTCTTAGCTTTCGGGGGCCGTGGAATCTTGGAGAAGGGCCAAAAAAGAAATGCAGTTTTTTCGTTGGAATTATGTGCGGTTTCAACGGGATGGGGAAGAAGGGAAAGAAACACGAGAGTAAGCATCCGTGAACACCGACAGCAAGAATCGTCAAGCTGTCTTCCCAACGCCTTCCTTCTCTCTCTCTCTCTCTCTCTCTCTCTCTCTCTCTCTCTCTCTTTCTCCCCCTCCCTCCCTTCTCATAAGAAAACCTAAACCTACAGTGGGGTTAAAGGTGTGGTGATTGAAACGAAAAAATCATGAGTATATATCTTAGTCCTCGAGCAGTGAAGTTTAATTTTTTCCGTCAACAATTCAGTACAAATGATCACTAAGCTTAATCTGTCTAATTGAGTTTCGAACCGCATCTTACTTATTCTAAGATATATTTCTTGCATTAAAAAAAAGAAGAAGATCTAACCTGCCAAATGAGTTATATCTTTTTCGTCCAAAAAAATCTAAACCTATTATGCAAAACATCATTTTTTTTTCATTGCAATGAATTTACTTTACCAGTCTGAGATGAATATATCCTAGGTTTGGACCCAAGATCTTGTCCCTCCCTCCCTTTGCCATTGAAGCACTCAAACAACTCTTCTCAACATATGCTTAGCGTATTTCGCCATTGCAAAGATTGAATTAGTGGGACATAAAAAGCTTAATGAATGATGTAGTGGAGCTTGTTGTCTACATAATACCTCTATTTAATTCAAGTGTGTATATGGAAAAATACACATTAAAATGGGTTGGGAACCGGGAAGATGAATGTCTGTGTTCAGAGATGATGAGAGAACGCTCATCAGGTTAAATCCTCTCAATCCCCAGCAGATTGAAGGAAAATAAGATATTTCCTAGAAGCATACTCTCTTCCTAGTATCTTGGAAATAGTATATATTGGGTCTTTTTTTATTGAATTTAATGATCTCATGTCAAAGTTGGTGTGCTAAAACAGATCATGATCGATTGATTGCTAACTCCAATTTTGGCACGAGCCGGAGTTATATGGACCGGTTCCATTAGTTTCCATACTTTGTGTTAGTGTGAGAACCTTCCATTATCGTTTTCTCAAACTGACCGATTAAAAGAACTCATTTAACTTCATCACCATTGACTTCGGTAGATAGAGATTGAGACCTCAAGCCGTCAAGACTGTTGAATCAATTTCGGAGCAGTTCTGTGATCTCTGTCGAGAAATTGCTAATTATCACTCGAGACAGGAACATCACGAGTCTACTGTCTGGAGTTCTCGGAAGGTCCCTAGTCCGGGCAGAGAAACCTCAGAGAAATATATGGGAAGGTGGAGAGACGTAGGAGTAAACCAATGAATGATGTTCTCCCACAAAGAAAAAGAAAATCAAACTGAAGGAAAACGAAAATTTAAAGACGTGGTGATATACACGCGCAAGGAAGTTTTTCCGAGAGAGAATATCCGTGGAATTCGAGATTGAATAATACCAGCCCTATCATGCATGTTTCTCGGACCTTTCCACCACTCCATATGACAACCCGGTCCAAATACACACTTTATTATAGAAGAATCATCTGGGAACGAGGACATGCTCATGTGCTTTGTTTATTAGCTGCAGGAAGGTTAAAAAATCATGTACGGCATGTAATTTAATATCTACAATCGAATACGTACAATTAGGACTCAGTCTGCTAGTTGAAATACAGGCGTCTCTGTTGTGGCCGAGACCACGTTGTGACCTGGCTAGGGTTTGTCCTGTTGCTTCCCATATGGAACCTCACTCTTTCTTTCGTGCCATTGCGAAAAATTTTCTCAGACCAAAACCAGACAAACTTAACAGATGAGTAATACCTTCCTTCTCCTCCTTCCTCCAGGGGTTGAATCTTACCCAGAAAGAGCCCCTTAAAGCTCGGTTCTCGTCATCGTCGGGCCAGTTTGTCTCTCTGCTCTTGCAAAACCACTATGAATGGAGATCAAAATGATGGTGGTTTGAACAAGATGGCGGCGATTCCATTGGAGATCAGAAGTGAGGGTGAGGAGGAAGGGGACTGCGAGAGCAAGACCAGGAACAGCACGAGCTCAAGCAACAGCATTGTCGAGGAGTTCAGTGAAAACAACGACAATAATAACAAGAAGAACGGAATCAGCTCTGGTACTAGCACTGGCTTGAGGCCGTATGTGAGAACTCAAGTGCCGAGGTTGCGTTGGACTCCCGAGCTTCACCTTCGCTTCATTCAAGCAGTGGAGCGACTCGGGGGTCAAGAAAGTAAAAACTTTTTGTTGATTCTTGTTTCTCCGTTTGTGAGTATTTCTTGATTTATTATGTTAATTAAATAGATTTTTCCTTTTTGTTTTTTTTTTCATCTAGGAGCCACGCCGAAATTGGTCTTGCAGCTGATGAACATCAAGGGGCTTAGTATTGCTCATGTCAAGAGCCATTTGCAGGTGATAAAAGATCTCATAACCTACTGTAAATATACACAAGAACTATCTTTTTCTAACAAAAATAATTGCTTATCAGAGTTGAACTTAATTTCTTTTCTGTTGGGCACAGATGTATCGGAGCAAGAAGATTAATGATCGAGGAGAAGGTAAAAATCCAGTGTCGATTTATGTTTAAGAGTTCATATAGGTTTTTTGTTTCTCTGTAAATTGTTTTTTTCCTTCAAACAATTTATTAAACCTACCTTTTGCAGTTATAAACTCAAGACAAGATTTCATGGGGAGTGCAGATGAGCTTCCTCATGCCTTCTGGCGACACTCCATTCTCCAAAATCTTGACCGTAAGATCTCCAACATCAGGTAGGAAGGATTGCCATGGGACATAGTTCATGAATTAATGTGCACCGCTCTTCTTATCCCAATACTAAACTGTCTGTCTGCCTGTCTCGATCTGTGCAGGGATTTTTGCTGGAGTAGTGACCGGAACTGGATGAGCGGACCCTATTTGACTGATGTAGCCATGGGAAATGCGCGAAATGGGATCCGACTCACAGGTTTCATGGGTGACAACATGAATCACGTGTCTCATCACTCTCATCCAAACACAAAAGACAACTTCTACTTTGAGCTAGGAAGAAGGAAACAACCTCAAGACCCGGTGCTAGACTCCAGTAATTTCTCATTGTTGTCCGCTCTCACACATTCCCATCCACAGCAAAAGTCAACCCAAATTCAACCTTCAAAAGACCAATTAATGCACGAAATGAGAAAGGCTCCTCAGGATGAGATCTGGAGGATCGATATTGATGGCGACCACAGGGAGCGAAGCACGGTGAAAAGAAAGGCTGATCATGGTGGTGATCTTGATCTGAATCTGTCTTTGAGCAATAAGATGCCGAGGCTTGTGGAGGTAAGGAGGAATGATTCAGGGGAACAAAATGAGGGTGAAGTGGTCGATGGCAATCTGTGTCTTTCTTTATCATGTCCATCATCATCATCATCATCGCTGGACTTGTCACTAGATCTCAACATGCCCTTTGATAAGCTCAATAGCTTGAAAGAAAGTGACGATAGTGCTAATGTTACTTATCCGAAGTATCTCAATTTGGTGAGTACCCTGGATCTGACCATGAATTAGGTTTGTGTATTCTGGTGAGATCCTGTTGGTACTTGCTCAAAAAGATGATACACCAAGAAATGGTTAGTTGGCCATGCTGTATGTTCTTTCTTGTCCATCAAATCTGATATTCTTAGTTGAATTCTGCTTTAGTTTACTCCACTATACATATCTATATCCAACTCTACCTTCAATTTTGTCAAGCAATGATCATGAATCGGAACGTCGAGAAGGCCACTTGACAGTTTATTGTAAAACGCTGATAATTGTCTATTATGTTTGAGACATAACAGAGTCATGCTAACTTAATCAAAATTCTTCTATGCATACTAATTCGTTTTATGCTCTAACATTGCATCTCAAGCTTAGATCACTAGAAAGGATGATGTTAGGATTTGATGACTTTTTACTAGAATTTTTTAACATTCCAAGGGGCAAACTTTATTTGGGTATATTGAGACAACTAGTAGGATCCACGCGCAAAACGGTCACTTATTTAGATAATCAGTATGACTACTTTACCATTATGCAACTCGAATGTTAGCATCCAGGAGGTATCTAAAACCTTCGGTAAGCTTCATGATCTTCACTGACAAAGCAGGCGGAGATGTTAAAAAAAGAAAGAAAAGAAAAAGAAAACCAATATATGAGTGGATTCGCGGGTTTTCCATGAAGATATATATTAAATGGACTCAAAGTTCCCAGAAAATCAGAATCCTATCAAGTACTTAGCTCTGTTTAGATTCCTAGAGATCCTTAATTACATAGTATAAGCCCTAAAACATAGAAAAATGGTCAATATTAAGATACATTTATAGGTTATGTGAATCGGTCTCCTTCAAAATTGATAGGACTACGATTATCCAAACTGCTACAGATTTCAACCCGAAAGTTTGAAGTTGCAAGAGTGATACATATATAAAAAACGTGCCCGAACGATAGCAATGATATGGGTCTTAATCAGCATGGTCGTCCGCATGGAGGTCCGTTGAAAATTTGTAAAGCCCATAATGTGGCGTCTATTAGTCACCACTAAAGCACAAATGGGTAGCTCCGACAAATTTGATCTTCCATTTCATAAAATTATTTTACCAAAAAATTCAGCATTTATGAGCTTGATATTCTTCGAAGCAAACAGACAGAGGCGAAGGTGCATTCCACACAGTGAAAAAAGAGTGAAAAATATGCGCATGTATTTGAAGACACCTTAAATTTGTCAATTGCCTGCTTGCATTCACTTACAATTTAAGAGAAATACGGAAAAGCATACATGCTAAAAGTCCGGCGCGATCGACTGAAATTTACATTGCATAATGAGAAAGAAGCAATGGCCGAATCGGGATTCTAAACATTCACATAACAAACCGATTTTCACAGGTAAATCTATTAGTTAATGCCCAAACTGAGGCTCAAAGGATCTTTAGTTTTACTGGTCGCCTCGGGTTGGGGCTCAGACCAACGACCCATACTGAGAGTCAGCGCCGGCACCATCTTGGGTACCCGAGGAGTCGGCATCCATGTGTGTCCTTCTTCCTTCTTCCCCTGCTTCGCTGTAATTTCACTCAGCTTGCTAGTCACCTCCCCTGTGTTCTTTCCAATTTGAGCTGCAAAATTGTTAAAAACTATCGAATCCCATGAGGATAAAAAATTAAGTAGCTAATATGACATCAATCTTATACTAATGTCAACGTTCAATACTCATGTTTCTGGCCGAAATACAGTCTATGCTCCTTAAATAAAAACATTTACGTCACCAAATAGTTCAATTTTGCATCTATGACCAGTCATCGCATTCCCCAGCATGGCCCAAGTTTTGCGAGTATGATATACAAAAGTTCGATGAATGTGATGTGCATCTTGCAATAGTATGTTTATCTTCAATGAGAATTCCAAATATTTTTCGTATATCCATTTCTTCAGTTAACTACATTCACAAATGAAGCACAAAATGATTATTGTTTTCTTGCACGATCTAAAACAACAGGTTCGTAAATACATGAGTCTGTACAAATGGATAATTAACGCTCAGTAGTAAATAATTGCCTTGTGGACTTCACTTATTATGGTTGTTATATAAACTTGACTGTACTGAACCAATAGATTTCAAACTATACAGATACATTGAACTGCTTGTTTCGATAATGGGTCGACTCTTCTTCTAACAAGCTGGTAATATCCGGATGGCGTACATCAAACACAGGGCCAAACTAATGACAAATGATCAATCTTGAAGTAGTAATCTGTAGCTTAATCTAACTATAGAAAAAAGAAAAAATATTAACATTTAGCCAGTGTGCAAGTGAAGATACACTATTATTCAGCTCACCTGGGTTATTGTTATCCTCAAAAGATACCATTTTGCCTTTGTATATGGCCTGTGTTGGTGTAACCTCTCTTTGGTTGTGCAGAGTTAACCGTAGCTTTCTCACCCAAAACTTGTTCTCTTCTATTTCGGCTGTCCAAACAAATGAGTGATCGTTGCATAAATACCGAAACGAGAGTTAAGATAAGAAAGTGAAGAAGAGGGATCGTTGATTACCTTCTCTGTGATGTTTATCACGTGTGCAATCCGAGAGTTTTCGCTTCAAATTCTCTCGCTCCTTCAGCAGCATCTCGTGTTGCTTTTGATAGAAGCCTATTTGAGGTGAGAGCATCAAAATATGTGCCTATATTTGCACAAGACAAACCAACATGAATCCATTAGTTTATTTTCCTCATTCATCATGTTCTATTTATCAAATCAAGTTGTTTGAGTTACGTGCATAAGGGTGTTAGGTGAAAGAAGTCTCAAATTGGGGATGTGGTGTAATGTTGAGCGGTTCATTTATCTTAATTAACTCATAACTTATCTAATGAAGATCATTCCAATAGGCTAAGCCTTATCCAATAATTAGAGTTGAAGTTCATCTTTATGTTAATATTTCGAGAATCATTTTCTTCTGAGCTTTCGATGATGATTTCATGCCCCAGTATGGTCGCAAAATATATGGTTGGAAAGCTAATGTGTCTAGTTTCTAAGGCAACAAGTTTCATGTGACTTGGCGTCTAGTAGAGAAAGTTATGGTAAAAAATTACTGAGTGGTGCTAAACTTTACCCGAGAACAAGTCTTTAAGAATTTTCAAGATTTTATCGAGTCCTACGCATTGTAAGCTACTCCTAGAGCCATGTCGAGTCAAGAATAAATCTTTTTATTATTTATGGTTTATTTAGAAAATGTTGCTTAAGTTGAGTTTATATAAACCTTTCCGTGGATCTTGCTGCGTGCCACCACACAAAAATAATAGAGGCCTGTGTTGGATTAGGGGATAAGTCGTACGTACGGACCGATACGTACCCTCCTCTTAACTGTTTTTTTATTTATATAATTAAATAATTAATGTGGGATTTGATAAGAAGGTGCTCAATTGTGCGCCGATCTATCTAGTCGTTATTATGCAGTGGACGAGATTATTACCTCTAAAGCTTTGGCCTTCCTTTCCAGCCCATAAATATGCTGACTCTGCTTCAACCTAGCTTTGTCTGCAGATGCACGATTCGATAAGATCCTGCATACACGATATGATACTTGTGTTACTAAACAGATCATAATCATTGTAACAAGATTTTTACAAACGAATATATTAGAAAATGGACCGACGAAAACAAAGAGAAAAACAATCGAAGTGCAATTATGTTCTCGTTGACGAGTATTCACCTTTTAAGTCTTTTAGGGTCCATGTCCAGGTTTACGGGACGGAAGCGTCGCTTGCAACCAATGGTAGGTTTGCGAGCTTCGGCTTCATCGTTCTTGTGGTACATTTTGGGGGAAAATTGCAGAGAATGAGTCGACGGAGAAGCTTTTGTTGGATCCATCAGGCCCAAAAAGTCAATCGTTTTGTTCCCATCATCCATTTCTTGATGCGTTCCCCTAGAAAAACAACAAGAGATGATAAAACGCAGCGAGGACTGCTTAACAGCAAGCGCAGAGAGGGATTGATTTGCAGTTGAACTCACGAGAATAAGGTGAATTTATAAGTGAATTTTTGGCTTGTTTAAGGATTCATTATCTGGTCAAAGTGCACACATGACAATAGAGATATCTTTCCAAAATATGGTTCTTCCCATGTTTGACATTCATTCATTCTTTTGAAATCCTAGCTCGAAAATATGTAATTTGCCTTTGTTTTCATTCCAACGCTAATCCTCTCATTTATGCTATATCTTCCTTATCTAGTCAACCAAGGGAATAGGCCAATTAGGACATTTATTAGATGGAAAACTCGATGCTGTTACCTTATATCAGTTTTGCTAATTAGAATCCACAGGAAAGATACTGCTTCTATAAATTGAATTCGAAACAATCACGTGACATTAATTGTTGGACACGTAAATATGACATGAGTAAAATGTTTGTTACGTGAGTTGCATGAGAAAGATTCTAATGTCGTATCAATGTTGTGCATAGGTGCGCTCGAGCTAGTATGGGCGCATTTGGTAACGTTTCTGTTAAAAAATTATTCAAGGGAACAAAAATAGAAAAAACTATTTCTATTCCGGGGAACAATTTTTGACCAGAAAGAAGCGTTTGGTAAACTTGTTCCAGGAATAAAAAATAAATAGAAACACGTTTGGTAAATTTATATTTTTTTTGTTTCTTTTAATTTTTTAATTTTTTTTCTTTTTTTTTTTACTTCTTTTGGCCAGCAGCCTCGCCCAGCCACGGCGAGGCTTGCCGGCCCAGTGAGGCCGAGCGTCGCCGGCCCCTAGCGAGGCTCGGCCTCTCCTTGGCTGGGCTTGGTTGGGCGAGCTCGAGCTCGCTCGGACTTGCCGGGGGCCGGCGACGCTTCGGCGAGGTTGCCGACCCTCGACGGCGTCGTCGGCCCTCGACGGCAGGTCGCCGGCCATGGCCGAGGCCGGCGACTGGCCAAAGAAAAAAGAAGAAGAAAAGAAGAAGAAAAGAGAAGAGAGAAAAAAATGTTCTTTAAAAGTGTTTCTGGAACAACAAAACAACTTTTTTTTTGCTTCTCATTTCTGTTCTAATTTTGTTCCGGGAACAAAAAAATAGATTTTGAACAAAAAAGCAAACAAACGCGATTCTGTTTTTTTTTTTTGTTCCCGAGAACAAAAAAACAAAATTTTTGTTCATAAACAAGAAAAAAGAATATTACCATGCAGGGCCTATATCACCAATCTAATACAAAGAGCAAATATCGTGGAAGCATAGAATGTTGCTAAATGTAGTTTCATATGGCATCCATCGGTGGAAACCATTTTAAGATATGCTATGGCTGGGCGAGGCCGCCAACCCTCGTCCTCGGTCACCAGCTATGGCCAAGGCCGGCGACCAGCCAAAAGAAGAAAAAAAGAAAAAATAAAGAAAAAATAAAATAAATAAAAATATTAAAAAATTAAAAGAAACAAAAAATGAACACAAATTTACCACAAGAACACAAATTTATCACACGTGTTTCTGTTTATTTTTTATTCTCGAACAAGTTTACCAAACACGTTTTTTTATTCAAAAATTGTTTGGAACAAAAATACTTTTTTCTATTTTGTTCCCTGGAATAATTTTTAAACAGAAATGTTACCAAACACGCCGTTAGATTTAGTAAATGCATAAAAATTTGCCACAATCTAGTTTACAATGTTACTATCGATCTAAAGCGTATGGTACGTTCGCCGAAGTTCATAGGCAAGATGGATTCAGCTAGAAGCTAGGCTTCTTTATTTATTTATTTGGTTAAGCATATCTACACTGTGCTTCTCAATTTGCATGCCATAAATCAACGACAAATGAGGAATTTGTCCATAATCTAGCATTTTTGGAAGGTGATTAATTAGTTGATATGGGAAAAATCAAAGAATTAAGAAAATATGGAATAAAATCAATCATTAACTCTCGGTCAATGGCTTCAATCGAACAGAGATGTTAAAATGTACAACACTATGTATGTTTAAAAAAGGCAAACACCTGTATTTGCTAATGAAATACACTCTTAGCTTTTAGGAACAATTTCCATTTGAGTACCGAAGAACCAACAAATACAGCGGCTCAAACAGTAATGAATATTAAGTGGTAAAAAATAGTGGCGCCAGTCGTATGACAGTGAAGCCTACGATTGTAGAATGGCATACTTAAGAGGATCTCTGAAATAATTAGAAGAGAACAGGGATGATAACTAGAAATTAACACAAAATTCTCATTATGATAGATGTGTTAAATTAATATCTACTTTGAGTCGTTTAGGGAATCCAACTTGGTTGAAGATATAGATCCGAATTTTTAAACTGGTAGGAAAGAAATCCAAAGAATTCAAATTGGATTAGGATTGCTTTTGAAGGGCATAGATGCCTATATTTTGAGGATTTGTTTCTTTTTAAAAAGGGGTAAAAATAATATTCAGATCTGACCGGTTGACCAAGATTTGGACTTCTTCACCGAGTCGTACTGAGGGAAAAAGGAGAATATTGGGTAGAATACTCGGTACTCTAACCGGGCCAACTCAGCAAAATACAAATCTATTCATTAGCTACCACGTGTTGCGTCAGGTTCACCTTGTATAAATTTCTCTCTCTCTCTCTCTCTCTCTCTCTCTCTCTCTCTCCTCGTCTTTTCCATCCCTCATCTTCTCTATTTAATGTTGGTAAAATATGCTTCGAATTGGGTTGAACAATGAAGTCGGATCGAGTAATCAAAGTCGGACTTTGAGGCGTGATATCACTTTCTTTAAGGATTTATTTGCCCCACTACGTTGCTAATGGTCACTGGCAAATTTCCTCCAGGATACAACAAAGTCTCAAGTGAGAATACTAGATAGCAATTCTAGTATTTCTCCAGGGTCTCTCATGGGAAACAATTAGAAACAATGGCTGTAATTTCTCTCAAAAGAAAACGAAAAAATGGAATAAGATATATATATATATGATCTCAAAGCAAATGTACTTATATATATCTTTCGAATAAATGCAACTCTTCAAAAGATTGCAAAAGAACAAAGATAACCTTTCGGGAAATGTTGTAAAATGAACAAGTATGTCTCAAAGGTTACGTTGAAAATACATACGAAATTCGGAATTAAATAAATAAAAATAATTGTAACTTTTCATGAACAGTCGCACTATTTCAACAAGACTTTATAATTAATTTTTTTTATAGAAATAAATTCGAATTTTCAATAAATAAAAATAATGATCATTGGTTAGTGCCAAATCTCGTCCACGTGCGCACTCACATCTTTTCGATATGGAACAAGGCACCTCTTCATTTTGTTTTATAAACAAATTACCAACAATCTCCCACTTTTGTTTATAAAACAAAAACAAAAATAAAACGCTAGAAATATACAGCCAAAATTTCCGTGAGATTAATATACATACATAAAGGTCTCTTTCGAGTTAAACCTTTACTTAGTGCAAGTATCTCAAAGCCCTATCAAAGTGACAAGTAGCTCGGCTTTAAATTTGTACTTTTATATAATAGAACCGGACATACCACACATACACTAACCTCTTGTTTCAGCGAGAAGTTCTATATTACTCCGCACTATTATGGCCTTGTGCTTGATCCTGTTTCATGAGCTCTCTAAAAAGTAACCCTAACTTTCGTAAGAAGCGGCACCACTTCTAAGCTCATATAGGTGAAGTATCTACCGTGTGTTTCTGTTACTATCAACACATTACAAATTTGTATCAATTTATTTCAGCCTACAAAACGTAACAGACGATACTGACTTCTCATATCAAGGCTACGTCAGTATCAAACAATCACATTCAATAACTTGTTCTTACCCATTAAACCTTGTAACTAGTGATGTTCTAGAAAAAGGTCGGGTTACCATTATTGGTGATTTCAATTAAAGGGTTTCAGCCCCGTTTCTTATGAGGTCATTATTACCATATCTCTTGGTAAAGCCTTTGTCAAGGAATCGGCAAGATTATTACTTCACCTCACGTAGACAATTGTTATGGTACCATCTTTAGTCAATTGTCTCATATAGTCATGTCTTAGACTAATATGTCTAGACTTACCATTATAGGTTCTACTATAGGCTCTTACCAAAGTAGCCTAACTATCACAGTTGATAGAAATAGGAGGCATAGGACTAGGCCATAATTTGATATCCAACAACAAATTCCTAATCCATCAACATCTTTCCCACTTGCTACTAAGCAATGATTCAAGTTTCATAGTTGAGTGAATTATGCACATTTGTTTCTTGCTCACCCAAGAAACAACACATTCATGTACTATGAAAATCCATATAGAAGTTTCATCTCCCATACTTGTAATCCAACTAGAATCGGTGTATCTTTATAATACAACCGAATAATTATTATAGAACAATCACAAATTTTAGGTTCTCTTAAAATAACCAAAAAATTCTAATAATAGCCTTTCAATGTTCTATATTTGGATTACTAGTGTACTCACTCAACTTGCACAAAATTAGATCTAGTTTAATGCATCGCATTCATTAAAGATCTTATAGCACTAACATATTTAAGTTGTGCTATTGCTCTACTAGTATTTTAATTTAATACTGAATCAAATGGAGTACACATTTCTTTGAAGCCCAGATGTTTAAATTTATACAACATCTTCTCCATGTAATCACTTTAGCTCAAAGGATAACCCCCACTAATTTTTTAATTTTAATAATTAAGATAGTATCTATTTTACCCAAATCTTTCATTTTGAAAATGAAAGTCAGATACTTCTTAATCTCAATGATTCCAGTCATATTAGTTCCAAAGTCCCCTTCGGACATAACCCCACTTCAAGAATATTCCAAGAGGTAATTAATCGAAATTATGCATCATCAAATTTTCATCATCAATGAAATACATACATCAAAATAGTAAATCAATGCAATTATACTCTCTTGGCTCATTTATGCTATTCCATAGAATCAAGTCTATGAGGGGCAAGGACAACAAATGGAACACATAAGAACCAAACAAGGAACACCCTTCATTGAACATTGGACATAAACTATAGAGTTTGCTCTAACATAACCAACCTAAATGGTGGTTCGACACATGCCACAAACTCTTTCTAGTTGCTAGCGTCAAAGTCCAGTTTGTTCACCTCAAATCAAGATAGATATGGATGCATCAAAATAAATGATATCAAATAAGGGAAAACCTTTGTATCTATATATAGATAGCATTGTCAGATCGTTCATTCCTATTGATCAAATCCACAAAATTGTCATTATTCTTTTGCAACAAATTCATCCATAAATTGACGATACCTGAATTTTTCATTTTAAAGTTTCAATTTTTCTTTCTCAATAAAGGTTAGAAACTACTATATGCATAAGTAAAAATCTCATGGTGCAATTGATATCTCAGAGACAAACCCTTCTATTTACTCTTACTAATTGATTTATCCCCTGTACATACGCAAATTCCATCCACAACAAAGATCCTGCTATAGAGGCGCAAGAACATAAATATGTGCGGACAAATGTCTCAATAAAAGAAACATACCCAGGATGTCACCACTGGCTAATCATGCATGAAACACTCATGAACTTCGATTTGATTAGAAACAAGAACCTGCATTGGAGGAAGCTTTGATGGCCATTTTCTTGCTTGCCCCACAGCCAATCCAAATTTTATTTAATAGGCCACATCAAACTCAATGATATCGATGAGATTAGCAACATTCAACAACGATGAGCAACTCAGTTCAACTCAACTTGTCAAAGTTCCAACTCAAGACCAATGAAATAATAAATGGAATGAAGCAAATAATCGAGAATATTGTCACAGTCGATATGATCATTTTCTTCCCAAATTTCAAACAATGAAATCACTTACCTTGCTGAGGGTGTGCGCAAGAGCGCTATTGGCAACTCTGATGCTGATGATGATTACATTGGTAGCGTCGAAGCCATTCTCCAGCGAGCAATTGCCATTCGCAATATCACACGGTGGCTCGTCATGCATAGTGACGTAATCTTCATGCTCCCTCGGAACCTTTGCTCTCACGTCGCCATTCCTCCTATACAGAACGTAGAGAGGACAAGACCCACAGAGATGCGAGGAAAGTCCCCATAATGTAGTGATAGATCACCACCATCTCCATTTCCTTCTCTCTCCTTCGAATGAATCAACCAATGAGACCATAGAGACAGAGACAACGGAATGGAGATCTCTTGCTCTCATCTCACCCTGTCTCAGGCAATGCCAATGTCACGCAGCACAAGAGCGAATTGCAGTTCCGAAATCACCCTTCGTGGCCAGAAATTCATGACGCAGGAGTGACATTTCATATGGGACACTTAAAGATGGATCACGTAAATTGACGAAATTGGGGAACAGCAGAATGGCAAGGTCTCCATCCCTCCTTGCTGAACCAACGTGTCAACACCATATGTCAAATTCACCAGAAACCACTGCAACACTTCGCTGAGTCCGTCCACGGACCTGCAAAACAATGAAAGCTCGCTGGTGCAAACCCAAAAAACAGGGAGTGGCATGGGGTGAGACCCAGCAGCGATGGCGTGGGTACGGTGAATCGTCGTGTCTGTTCGCTGAGGAGCAGTTGTGGGTGTGATCGGACACCAGAGTCACGGCTGCAGTTTAGGCATGGGGCGTCTCCAAATAATTCCTCGTTATTGTTGTCGTAGATGAACCAGCGCTACCCTCCAATTCAGGCATGATAAATGACCCATTCCCCGATAAACCACCGTTTCCCCATCAAAGAAGATATCCTGCACTAATGCACAAAATAACCAAGAGAGGCAATCCAAACAAACATTGCAGTGTTCCCATTCAGTGCTAAGAATATTGATGCCATCAAATAATATAATATTAGGATCTCTAAAAGCGCGGCAATAATGAGAGCGAAGGAGGCAGCGAAAAAAGGATCCATATTTCCCTGGCGATGAAGTCCCACATCCTGGTCAGCGCACTCTATATTGTAAATGGCTTCCCAGCAACTTCACCTCTCTTGCTCGTGCGATCTTGTTTCACCATCCGTTCGAGAAAAATGGTTTTGTTTTCGAATTCTCGCGACTAAATATTTCAACGGATGAGATCGTCCATCGATTCCACCATCATCCACGGACCAGCATGAGGATCGAAAAGCTCCACTGTCGCCACCATTTTAGATCCATCGTAGCCTCCTACATCATATAACTTTTGGTTCAAGAAGACCAAAGAATGACCCCCTCTTTTCGTGCTCATGTCCTTTATCGGTCTCCCTGAGCGTTCTCGATGATCAAATCTTTCTGCTGACTCCAAGTAGTCTTCTCCAACGTTCTATACTTATTGCCGAACATCATGCCCTCATGGAGAAGATCAACATGCAAGAAGTCATGGCATGTGATCACTCGACATATTTGCCAAAGAGTTTGAAGTCTCCTCCGTATGCACATCTTCTTTTTGTATCAACTGATATCCATCAGGATTTCCTTCATTTTGCTTCCTCCAAAACACAATCATCCTTGTTCTGAGAGTTCCATAATATCCTGAATGTTGTCCTCCGCTTGCAAAATATTCTTCACCCCCTCTGGTGATGCTGTATCATTTGTGCATAAGATATATCAATGTGATCGTCACGAGATTTGCCAGAAATAACTGAACTGTCCCGCCACATCAATACACTCTGAAGTTCCACCAAAGCCCTCTCCCCGGTTCTCAATTTGAGCAAAATTGCATTGGCGGCAAAGCAGACGAATGTGCCCGACAAAACTTGACTTCGATTAACTCCAACTTCATTGTTGCAGAAAAATAAATCCTTAAAATTGTTGGTAAAATATGCTTCGAATTGGGTTGAACAATGAAGTCGGATCGAGTAATCAAAGTCGGACTTTGAGGCGTGATATCACTTTCTTTAAGGATTTATTTGCCCCACTACGTTGCTAATGGTCACTGGCAAATTTCCTCCAGGATACAACAAAGTCTCAAGTGAGAATACTAGATAGCAATTCTAGTATTTCTCCAGGGTCTCTCATGGGAAACAATTAGAAACAATGGCTGTAATTTCTCTCAAAAGAAAACGAAAAAATGGAATAAGATATATATATGATCTCAAAGCAAATGTACTTATATATATCTTTCAAATAAATGCAACTCTTCAAAAGATTGCAAAAGAACAAAGACAACCTTTCGGGAAATGTTGTAAAATGAACAAGTATGTCTCAAAGGTTACGTTGAAAATACATAAGAAATTCGGAAATAAATAAATAAAAATAATTGTAACTTTTTATGAACAGTCGCACTGTTTCAACAAGACTTTATAATTAATTTTTTTTATAGAAATAAATTCGAATTTTCAATAAATAAAAATAATGATCATTGGTTAGTGCCAAATCTCATCCACGTGCGCACTCACATCTTTTCGATATGGGACAAGGCACCTCTTCATTTTGTTTTATAAACAAATTACCAACATTTAACACTTGCTTTTCTTCTTTCCTTTTGTGTCCATCATGACTATGGCTAGAGCTTAAGCTCAAGACTCATGGCTGCTTTGGCCATAGAGCTCAGCCTCAAACCCGAAACTTGGGGTAGCCTTAGTCACTGAAGTTTCAAGCTTGGTCTCAAGCTCATGGCAACAACCAATTGAGCTTTGAGCTCATGGCCATGGTGACTCGAGCTTTGAGCTTGTGGCATTGGTTAGTTGATCGAGACACTCAAGGACACAGACACTCAATAGAGAGCCTCCAACTTTCATGACCACAAATTCTGGGCTTAAGCCTAAAATTGCCAACTTAAACTCGAGTTAGAAGTAGCCATGGCAGCTTGAGCACAAGGTTGCAACCATGGCTGCCATGTCTCTAGCTTACAACCATGGCCACTTGAGCTTTGACAACTTGCCACCATAATGTCACTTGAGCTTAAGCTTGTGGAAGCCATGACCATTGAAGTTTTGGGCATATGGCTATGGATGCTCCATGGGAAAAAGCAATGGAGAAGATAAGGAAAAAGCAAGAGATAAGCAAAATAGGAAAAAATATCGAATAGAGTAGAGAGGAAGATTTACGTAAGGTGGGTCCGATGCAACTGTGTCGCCCAATGGATGGATTAGTATTTTGCCGAGTTGACTCAACTAGTGTATCCAATATTTTCTCGTGAAAAAGAGACACTAGTAGAAGATGTTCTTGCTTCCGGCCTATGAAAAGCTTTTGTTGTGGGCTTAAACACTTAGCTATTTGGTTGTGTGTTTTACATCCTATCGAGTTGTTTATTTGTAAACACTTTGAGTTTAGACATAATTTAGGTGTGACTCAAACGTGTGTGCGATTGTAACTCTAATTCTCCGATCATAGTAGATTATTTGCTTTTGATTATCTCTGTGGATGTAGGTATGAACACTTAGATTGAATCATGTATATTTTTGGTATCCTTTATTGTTCCTAATTTATTTATTCGATGATTTCGCTTTGAATTAAATTGCAAGGTTTGATATTTTTCGCATTAAAAATTACAACAATTGATATCAGAACTCGGGATAAGATTTTTTGGATTTGGATTTTGGGTTTTTGTTTGTTTAATTATTATTTGGAAATTATGCTATTGCAATTATATCCATAGCGAAAGTAATAACAAGGACAACTTTGGGTTGTGGAGCGTTAAAATGCGCGAGCTATTGACAACCCAATATTTGGTCAAGGCATTGGATGACAAAGATGAGTTATTGATCTTGATGAAAGAGGCTAATAAGGTAGAGTTAATGGAGAAAATAAAAAGTATAATCCTGTTGAATTTGTCGTATGAGGTGTTCATAGAGATGGTTGAGGAGAAGGATGCTGTAGTGTTGTGGACAAAACTTTAGGCCCTCTATGTAATGAAAGGTTTGCACAATCGCTCATACATGTTAAAGAAGACATTTCAGTTTAAATACATTGAAGGTACGCCTATTAGATCTTACCTAAATGAGTTTAATAAACTCATGATGGATTGAAAATACGTTAGTAAGATCCTTGATGATGAAGAATATGTTGTGATGTTGCTAGAGTCATGAGATCACTTTACAATTCATTGCTACAAGGGCGTATTATAGGGCATACTATGACTACCGTGAAAAAGTAAAGTTCGTTTTGTTCTCTAAGAAGTGGTAAAGGAAGCTGCGAGATGACAGTTTAGCACATGATGTAGCACGGGGACTATTGATTCAAGGTAGAGACCAACATTGGGGGTTCGGTAGCAGTAGAGGTAAAAGGAAGTAAAGTCAAGGAATTTTGGGCCAAAGCAGAATAGAAGAACATAACTTTACTTGAGTGAGCTCACTTGCTTTCGCTTGCAGGACTAGGCATAAAATTTTGGGTCGAAGTAGTAGATTTAGCTTCTTACCTAGTTAATTGGCCTCCATCATATGTTATTGAGTGGAAGACTCTTAAGGAAGTATGGTTTGGGAAATCCGTTGATTACTTCGGATTACGAGCATTTAAATGTCTTGTGTATGCTTATGTAGTGATGACAAGCTTGCATTGAGGGCAAAAAAGTGCATATTTCTAGATTATGCACATGAGATGAAAGGTTACCGGTTGTGATGCATTGATCCCATATCACCTGGTTATCTAATCAACAAAGACGTGATCTTTGACGAGATTGTAATACTTCAAAGGGGGAGTCTTGAGACATAATTAGTATTATAGATAGATCGTGGTGTTAGATTTCTAGTGGAGTTTCAAGTGGAGACTTTGGAGACTCAAAGGTAATAGAAATAGAGATTGCAGATGAGGCCACAATTTCCTAAAGTCAGTGATTTTAAACAACCAATAGGGCTATGATATACTATATCTACGAGCAAATAGATAAGGCAAATTAAACCACTAGTATATTATGGTTATACATATATCACTTATATATTAATTGTAGGTGATGAGATAGAGATAGTTGAGCCTTTGTCTTACTTTAAGGCAATAGTTAGTTTTGAGTCGTTGTAGTGGTTAGAGGTTATGAGCAAAGAGATTGAATCATTTTATCGAAATTAAACATGAGAGTTGGTCAAAAGTACCCAAGAACTGGAAGATTGTTGAAAGCAAGTATACCTACAAACAGAAGGAGGGCATTGCTAATGTCGAGGTAGTAAGGTATGGCGTGACTTATTACGAAGGGTGTACACAGGGGGAAGGCATTGACTATTGTGAGGTGTTCTCTCTTATGGTAAGATATATTTCTATTCATGTATTACTTACCTTAGTTATTGTACGTGATCTCAAGTTAAGGGAGTTAGATGTGATAATGGGTTTCTTCATGGTGAGTTGGAAGAGTAGATTTATGTGAGGTAGTCTAAGAGATTTACTATATTTGCTTACTAAAGAAATCTTTATATAGACCGAAATAGTCTCCTAAATAACATGATAAGCATTTTGATGCTTTCATGGCTAGTTGAGATGGATAATTGTGTTTACTTTAGGAGATTGGATGATGAGTCATAAATTTATTTATTATTATATGATGATAACATATTGATAACGGTAAAAAAAAGAAAAATGCTAAAGAGGCAATTGAGTGGTTGGAAATAAAATATTAGATATGGAGATTTTGCATAATAGGACTGTAGAAGTTTTAAGTCTTTCCCAAAAGAACTATATAGAGAAGATTGTAACACATTTTAAAATGCAGCTAGCAAGCACATCATTAGTGAAGCACTTTAAATTTTTAGATAAGTTGTCATTGCAGGCTAAAAAGGAGGAGAAGCATATGGCCTGCATTCTTTATTTTAGTATAGTGGGTAGTTTTATGTATGCTATTGTATGCATTGGGCCTGATATTTCACAATTTGCGAATGTAGTTAGCCATTATATAAAGCGTCCTAGTAAAGATTAATGAGAAAATATGAAATGGATCCTTAGATACTTAAAGGTGACAACAAACGTTGATATAGTGTATTGAAGGGATAACAATGGCAGTGAGATCTCTAGGTATGTGGATTTGGATCACTTTGGTGGCTTGGATGAGTGCATGTCTTTAGCAAGGTACTTATTTACACTAGCAGTAGGCAACAATGAGTTGGAAGGTGTCTTTATAGGACCATATTGGATTGTTTTCAAGTGAGATAAAGTACATTATATTGACCTTTCTAGTGAAGGAGGCAATATGATTATGAGATTTGCTTTCAAACTTTGGAATGGAGCATAAAAGTGTTGATATACAATGTGATGACCAAGACACAATACATCTGTCATGAGTGAACGAAGTATATTGATATCAAGTAGCATTTCATTTGAGATGTTTTAGCAAAGGGTAAGGGATGAAAAATTTAGCAGATATGATGACTAAGTTCATTTTTTTTTTTTGGCAAAACTCAAGCTTTGCTTAACTACAATTGGCATCTATAGAGTGTGAGTAGCAGTCGAAGCATTTAAAGAGTGACGTGGATGATAAGTACCATGATTTGATTTGACCACCCACCTGGGTGGCGTTGCTAGCTTTGGGCCCTCTTCCCCTCACGAAGGGGAGGGGTTCGAATCCCCAGTGCATTGCAAGGTGACTAATCGTTAGCGTGAGTGTGGTGGCCAACTTGCATCAGCCCCAGGTTCTTCCCACCGGCTATCGGCTTTCGGGGTTTCCTGAGTCAACAAAAAAAAAAAAAAAGTACCATGATTTGACTTCAATCGTTGAGCCAATGTAGATAATTATTAAATTTATGTCTCGAGTTTTGGATTGTTTATAAAATCCGACTCGACTGAAAACATAGATCAATTTTGTTAAACCAATAGGAAAGAAATCGAAATGAATTCTAATCAGATTAAAATTGCTTTTAAAGGGCAACTATGTCTATATGTTGGGGATTTGTTTCTGTTTTTTTTTTTTTAAAGAGGAAAGAGCAAGAATCGGATTTGACTGGTTGACCAAGATTTGGATTTCTTCACCAAGTCGTATAGTGGACGTGTTGTGTGTTCTTTGAGCCGCACATGCAGTAGCCGTACAGTGAAAAAAAAGTCGTCGCACAGTAAAAGAAAAAGAACGGAGAAGACATTCTTGCTTCTGGCCACACGAAAAGCTCTTGCCTCGAGCTTGAACACCGGGGGATTTGTTATGCGAGTTTTATATTCAATTGAATTGTTTATTTATAAATATTTTAGGTTAGGACTTAATTTAGATGTAAAAAATTTCGAGCATTGATCGATTGTATTTGTAATTATCTAATTATAATGGAATATTTGTTGCTGATTTTGTTTGTGGATGTAGGTATTATATTTGGAGTTAACCACATAAATCTTTGACATTATTTATTATTCATTATTTATTTTTTCAGTGATTTCTCGTAGACTTAAATTGCAGGTTCGACATCTTCGACATTAATATGACAACATGATGTCCCTCACTTATATGGTCGTTCAACTTATTCAGTTGCACCTGATGACACTCTAATATGCGCTTTGCTTCCTTGATGAGCCTACCATACCATAGTAATACCATAAAAGGTGATTATTAAAGCTATTTCTGTTAAAGCAATAGATCAGATAACTCCAAAGTTCAAAATAATCCTATCGTTAAAGTTATTTCAAGTTCATTTATGCATGAGATTACGTAACGTCGAGATACCAAATTAGCGTCAACTTTACGTGTTGATGTAATAGCGGCATGCAAGACATATGTGCGCACGGCCGACCGCTTGAGTGATTATAGGGTGTAAATGTTGTGACATACGTCCATATTCTAATCTCCATTAGGTCTACTTTTAACGAGGAGCGCTAGAACGATGCTTATTCAGCGAAAGCATAGCGTCGAACAAAATTCGAACAATACAATCAGGCCAGGACAAATTGATTTCGACTCCTACATTTTTAGTTGATTCAAGCAAATGATGTTACTTCGGGAGAGTCGAGGAGAGTATAGGTTTATTAATGCGCAGTATACATATGTTTTACTTCTTCCATTGGCTAGATAGACTCCCCGCAGCCAATATGTACAAGGCTATTCCGACAAATGATACGATATGAATGAAGAACACGTATTAAGCTTTCGCATAATCATTAATCATTCTTAGAGCTGAGATAAGCGATTGTATAAGGTCGCGAGGCCCGCAAAAGTTGAGCAAACGGTTCATCTTGTGGAGACATTTGAATGAAGCCATGGAGTTTTTAAGCACCGAATCGTCTTATTAAGCTCGCATAGATAGAGCAACCATACTCATAAAAACTGGATCAAGCATAAAATGTAAAGACATAATGCTTTCTGGGTCTCTGAACGAGAGCCTAATTAACTCAAAGCATCTTAATCTCATGGCCTACATAAAGCTGTAGGTCGGAGGTCCCGGCTGGTTTGCCATGTCGCCCTTCAGAAGCTCTTCATTCTCTTGCTGTTGTCCCAAATACACCTCCATCAGCTTCTCGATCTCTTTCTTCAATTCCACAGATTCGGCTGCATCAGATATCGGTCAATTACATCTTTTAATTTCTCCTTTAATACGCGTGCAAGCAGAGAGAGAGAGAGAGAGAGAGAGAGAGAGAGAACCTTGTTTGGATTCTATTTTATCAGAATAGAAATCGACTTTTCGCTTTAATTCTTCATTTTCGACTCGGAATGTACAGTTGTGGTATTCCCAACAGTACTTCGTCGCAGAGTCCCTACCCACATCGGCCTATATACATCAAACAAGAAAAAATTGAAATTATTAGATGCTTGTCATCTTAATCATCTTGAACGCCAAATCTCAAGAGCACACCAAATGAACATAAAATGATAGAAGAATTAGATCGATAGCTAACTTCAAGAGATTTCACTGTCAATTCTAGTTCCATTATCCGAGATGACTCATCGGGATAAAAGATATCACCATATTTCCTGCTTACCAAGGGCCTGAAAGATACAAAAGAAAAATAAAGAAAATTGGAAAAAAAAAAGTCACCAATTTATATACGCAAGAATCAGAATATTAAAAAAAGTCACCAAATCAAATGAAATGTCTAGGTCAAGAAAATGGGCATAGTCGTCCATGTCTAATATTTTGAAACACGTTTTAAGGGTTTTACGTTTACAAGCACCTCTTAAACTTCGGAAGCTGGATGTTAAGGTTTTGAGAGGTTTGTCCTTTCATGCTTCCGCTCGTTGGCGGCAATGGAGCCATCCCTAGAATGATGAACAATAAGTTAGCAAGAAAGAATTGAAGGTCTCACAATCATTCTCAGAAAAAGAGCAAGAAGAAGATGAAGAAGAAGAAGAAGAACAAACTAGTTAGCTAGAGATACTGGGATTTGTTTTTCAACTCACCTTAATTAGGGGAATTGAATGAGAGAAAGATGAAAGTAGTGAAGTTCTGATGTGAATTTGGCCTCTTATTTATAGGAGAGAACGATGGGTCTCCAGCTACCTGCCACTAGTGTAATTGGACGGTGGGCCTGTCTCCTATGCATTTTCCAATACCGCACGATGTGTTGATGATAGAGATTCATCTTCGAAAAAGGCCGAACTTTCCATTTCTTTCCGAAAAACCCCAAAGTACCCCCACATCACAGCATGAGTTCGCGGTCATTTTTGTCATTTTATTCATTATAGCATGGCCAGAATTGGCACGCATGCTGTCACAACTCAATTTTTTGGAGTTACCAAGTTTGTCTTGAAAATATCGACAAGAGAAAAGCATTATTAAGGGGGATTACAAGGCTGAAAAGGAAAATTTAGGAGACGCCATTTTGGGAAACATCTATAAGGACGATTCCCTTTTCTGGGTTTGGGCTTATATTTGGATCCTTTAAATTGGCTGTCCTTGTCACTTGCCTCAATTGTCGCCTGCTGAAAATGGGAAACAACATGAAATTCAATAGTTATCGTTGGATTTTTTTTTTTTTTTTTGGGTTTGTTTTGGGGGGGGTGTGTGAAGAGGGGGTTGGGGGGTTGGAAGGGATCATAATTTAATCCCTCTCTTCTCAAAATCATTCACGTGAATGAATTCGTCAAAATTGGAAAATGGTTTATCCTTTCACTAATAAGGCTGTTTTACTATGTAAAGCTTGCGATCCAATTTATTTTTAATTAGCTGCAAGTTGATAGCTACGCAGGCGCCATCCGTTGAGTAATTGCCTAACGGTAATTTATTTTTTTAGTTGATCTAGCAGTGGAAAGAAAAGGCTGTACAAAGTAATTACCTAACGGTTTTTGGGATACAGTTGTCTATTGACGTTACACTCTAAGCAGCACCGACATTGATACGTGACACGCGACATGACATGACACTATATGACACTCCGACACGACGTTTTTCAAAAAATAAAGAATTTCGACACATTGAAATATGTTCAATATTAAATGTATATTTTTATACGTACATGATAAATTATCATTTTTATGATTATCTTAATCAAATTAATTTGATTAAAGTCACAAATAAATAAATAATAATAAAGAGTCTAAAATGAATTTATACTAAAAACATTAATCCACCATTTGTTAATATCACTCATTATTTTAATTTGATAAATTTAACTCCATTTCGATAATCCATAAAACTTGAAGGGAAAAAAAGACAAGCAATCCACATTTTAGATTCACATGTCAGAGTGTGTTGGAAGAGAAGAGAAAAAAAACTTGGGGGTGAATTGTATATCACGGAAAGTGATAGCTAAAAGACAAGAGAAGATTAGGTTTTTTTCTTTCCCCATTTTTTTATATATTTACATTTTCACCCATTATTTATTGAAAATTCTTAAAATTGACCCCGTGCATGTCGGAATCACATGTTAGAATTCTAAACTCGTATGTTGAAATTCCAAACTCTTGTGTCAGAGAGTGTCAGGAGATTTGACCAAATATCGAATTTTCCAAAGTCTATTGACCAAGTGTCGGATAGTACCCAAAAGTGTTGGAAAGTGTCGAACACATGTTAGAATGTTTGACACGACATGGGGGCTTACAGAAAGTGTTGGTACTTCCTAAATTATATTAATTAAATCAACTTATAGTTGATATTATTATGTACCTATACAAAGTAATACTAGACTTATCTCGTTATTATTATTATTATTATTATTTTTTTTTTGAGAAGCAATGGCAATGGAGAGAAAGAAAAAGAGTTAATAGAGAGTAAGAATTTGAAAAGAGTAATTATAGCAGACATTGTTGAAACAAAAAAGTTTTCACTCAAGCAATCTTATACGTTGTTGATTTGAGAGAATGGATAGCTACAATCCTTTAGTAAATGATGAATAAGCGTTGATGATGTATGGACTACCTAACAAGGAGTGTCCTCGAATCTCATTGTGAGGCAAAGAGTGTCCATTGGATTTTGGCTAAGAGTGGCCACTAACCATTATTGCGGGTCGGTTAGAAGCCAATTGAGACGCGGGAGTGCTGTTTCAATTTTTATGCAACTAGAGAATTTTAGGAATGTGGACTTGCTTACGCATATGTTTCTATTAGCGTAATTTCGGTACCTAACTTGAAAGTGTGTTATCTAAGTGGCCATTCACTCTTGATTACCATTTATAATTAGTTCACTAATTTATTATGCAAATGTTTTTGTGGGGAGTTCATTGAAATTCTAGTCTAATTCTAATCCTATTGTAGGAAAGCGATTAAACAACCAATGTATTGAAAAGCGATGTGTTTAAGTAAACATCCAAAAAATTAAAATGCATTTGTCTAAGTATAAGAAATGGAAAAAACCTACAAATTGTCAGGTTCATCGGGTTTTGATAATATTACATGACTTCATTATTTGATCCTCGAGATATGAACCATCAGAAGCTTGTTATTAGAATTCTAAGGTAAGCCTAATACTAATCAAGTTGATTTAGGCTAAGCTTAAGTTAGACTGCCCTACCCATTTATTAAAATGTGAAGCTAAGTCTAATCGTTTTTATTTAGCAAACCTATATTAATTAACCTACAAGTGTTTAAGCCAACCTAATTGAAAATATCTTAAAGTATTACAAAACTTAAGACCGGATTGGACATCGGGTTTCCACAGCCTTCGGCTCTTCTTGATCGTAGCCTTGGGTGTCACCTCCGACCATTCATGGGTGTCAGTTTCATCCATTCAACCATACAATCAATGCATTCAATCCAATCAAAGCATTAGCAAAGTTCACTCAATTAAACATTTAATTGTCTATGGATCAGCTTTTGATTATTCATGCATGTCGATTAACCTCAAGCCACCTCATTATCCTCTAGGCTTTATTGATTAAGATTAGTGATAATTAGCCACCAAGTGATATATTAACCCACTAATCACAAATTAGCACTAATCATTCGCACTAAATTACCCATCGATCAACATGCATCGTAGGCCTAATCATTCATTTGAAAATCACATTAAAAGCTTACTAGACATCCATTTAGGCTAATTAGCCTTGAACATTCAACAATCAATTAGTGAGCCAATGACTGGATCACTTAGGGCGCGGATGATAACCATCCTAGTCAGAAATTAATTTTTGAAAGAGAAATAGATTTTTCTATTTCTATTCCTAGATGAGTTTCAAAGTAAAAATACACGTTTAATAATGATACAAAATTTTTATTTTTGGAATAAAAATTCATTTGATAACAACACAAAATTTCTCCCTTTCCAATGAGGGTGGTGGTAGCGGCAGTGGCGGCCAGCGGCTAAGAGTGATGACAAGAAATGGTGAATGACAACCAGCGGTCGGCAACGATGGCCGGCAATTGGGAGTGGTGATAATGGATGGTGAATAGTAGTCGCCGCCGCTGCCATCGGTGGTTGACGATTGGCGGTGGCGGCCGATGACCGACGGTGGTGGTCAGCGGCCGGCAACGATGGCCGATGGCTGAGAGTGGCAACAAGGGACGATGAACAACGATTGGTGACGATGGATGGGCAATCGACTAATAGAGATGACAAACATTGAGAAGAGTTTTTGTTTTTTATTTTTATTTCAAAAATAAAAAAGTAAAACAAAATTACTTCTAATTTCTGTTTCAAATCTATTTTCGGAATAAAAATCTATTCCAGAAATAAAAATGAAATAATTTTACCAAACAGATTTTTATTCCAGAAACAAGTTTGGAATAGAAAAATAGTTCTAGAATAGAAATAGAATCGTTATCATGTGCGCCCTTATTCATTTTACTAATTTTGGGCAATTAAGTTCTCATAAAAACGACAAAGATGCCTCTGAATGCTGTTGACAGGGGAGATAACATTGTAGAGGATTCGTGATAAATTTAAACAGGCCTAAAAACAAGTTCTCAGAAAAACGACAAAGATGCCTCTGAATGTTGTTGACAGGGGAGATAACATTATAGAGGATTTGTGATAAATTTAAACAGGCCTAAAAACAAGTTCTCATAAAAACGACAAAGATGCCTCTAAATGCTGTTGACGGGGGAGATAACATTATAGAGGATTCGTGATAAATTTAAACAGGCCTAAAAACAAGTTCTCATAAAAATGACAAAGATGCCTCTCTCTCTCTCTCTCTTTTTAATAAGTGAGAAAAGGTATAGAAGGATGATAGTGCATATGCTTTTCTGGGTGTTAACATGAGAGTTTCACGCTCCTTATGAAAGATTTTGTTTAAGTCCTTACTGCTTAAGCTGCATTTAAAGGACCAAATATAATTTTGGATAGGATAATATCCGGTGTTTGGGAGAACATTAGATTTGAATGTATCTAGACGTAATTGGGACACAAAATCCCCTCCTTATGGAATATCTAAGGAAAAAAGAAACAGAAAAAAAGGAGAAAAACCCAACGGACTCGCTTTGCTACTCACCACTCGACTTCACCAACAACAGATGAACACCTCTTAGTCGATCTCTCTTCTTCTTGTCGGCTCAACATCACTGTCCTTGACCTCGAATGCCATTGTCTTAAACTTTTGCTTCTCGCTTCGTCACGCGCAGCCATCCAAAGAGTTGACTTCCTCCCACAAGTTCCAGATTTCTATTTTTTCTCGCAGAAGAACCCATTCTAATAGTTTTAGTATTTGTGCTGTACTTTTAGGGCCTTTTGATCATGATGCATCATAAACGTGCCAATATGTGATCCGGCTGAGTGGTGGTTCGATATAGGGGCGGCTGAGTTGGCTTGGATTGCATCTTTTAACATCTTGTGAAATCTGGTGTGTTCAATCCTATTTGTGTATGCCTTCGTTTGAGAATATGATTCATTTCTTGTTAACAACGGAAAGTGGATTAGTTGAGTGGTAAGCTGCCTGAAGGGCCATGACGCACGTAATGAATGGAGGACTGGAACGACCTTACAAAATAGTGAGTTTCACGTGCTCCAAGCCTGGCCCGTGCACGGTTGGGAAGTTTGGCCGCAATTTGAGTGGTACCAACCACCCTAATGAGTAGACCCAGGATATCTTTTTCAGTAAGTAGACTTTTTGAGTTTGTAAGCAATCATTTTCATCTCTATCTGTCAACACTATTTCCTCAAATGTCCCCTCAATCTTGCTGCCAAATTCCGAATGGACAATTAAAGGAAATTGGCTAATTGAAGATGATGCCCTTAAGAAATCACCCCCATTGGCTTGTATTACGTCACAGGATTGATGACATGGCACAAATGGATAGCTAGGATAAGTTAATGATGAATGACCAATATTAATTCCTTAATTACAAAGGAATGCTCCCATTGGTTGATTTTAAATGGCAAGAATTAAGGGAATTTTGGTATTTTTACCCAAATGAGGGCATTTTGACAATTTTTGCATACATGGAGTGGGGTTGGTTGGCCGGCCACGGTATGTTGGTTGGACGGCCGGAAAATGGCAGAAAAACTCAGCTGGATCAATTCTGGTCAAACTGGGTGAATCAGACTTGACTGGGTTGGGCCAGCCCACTATTTGTCTCAATTTTGTTCGAACTTTCCTGATTTTGTTCAATTAAGCTGAATTCTAATTATAAGAATCAAAATGAATTCAATTAGGTTGATCCGGCATGACTCATATTAATTTGGTTTGATTGAATCAACACACAATGCTTCAATTTCCCCAATTTTTGACAAATTTGCAATATGAATTAGACTCGTGTACAATTGAAGCTCAATTAGCCAAATTGGACTTCAATTGGTTCAATTGAATGTTGGTTTAGAATGGGTCAAGTGAATTGAGTCAATCGAACCAAACCTTTGTGATTTCTTCAATCATTAGATCACCAAGTTGGTCAAATTGAATACAATTGGTGTGATTTTATCATAATTGACTTTGGATTTGAATTACCTCCAAAAGGTTGGGCTTAGTTTTGAATAATTGACAGCATTCATGAAGAATCGGTTGAGACTACTGATAGAGGTTCAAATTGGGGTTTTTACCTCGGGCTGTAATTTCAAAATTGAGTTGATAGAATGACCTCTTAATCAATTATCGTGAATGAAGTTTTTTATAAGATGACTAGAAATAAACTAATTTTATTTTTAGTTGATTTGGAATCAAATTTTTTTAAATTGATTTTTGATCAATTTTTTGATCAATTTTTTTTTTTAAATTGGTGATGCTAAAGCCAAACTAAAGTGAAAAGGGGTTGATTTGCGAATTTTTTAATATTCCGATTTTTTTTTTAAATTGAACAGGGCTAACCAAAAAGTTAATCAATGTTTTGATTTCATAACACAGGAACTTGAAATTTTACTAAACTCTTTTTAACGAGAAATGAGTCTTGCGATTAGGACGTCTAATCTCAGGCTTTTGAGTTGTCGACTAAAAATGATGTGTTAAAAAGCTTGAGAGAGGGGAGCCTGGCAAGATTCGAGAGAGGATTTCGCTCATTTGCGGGCGAACTCTCTGAAGAAAATCCTCTCAGCTGGGCTCAACAGTGCTTTACCTCCTCCATCCGTCGTGGCTACTTCTATAAGCCTCGGCCATAGTTAAAGAACACGGGTTCTGTCATGTTGTCTTGATACAGTCGTTCGGGAACTCGCGGAGGATTTGAGCAAACAAATCTGAGACGTTCAACACAACGTTGTTGCAGAAGCTTGAGATCTTTACGGTCACCGCTGCGCACCCTCTATCGCTGCTTATATTCACTCCATCATCGGGCAAGAGATACTCTGTTTCGCTCTACTACTCGGTTGTGAAGCTCGACGAGTCCTTTTCTTGGCCGAAACTTCGCTATCGACACCCGTCCTCGTCGTCGCTGGAGGAGAGTTTCAGAACATTTCTTTGCTCGTTAATCATCGGTTTTGATTCGAAGTTCGTTTTTGTCAAGGTACGAAGATGTGGCTTTGTCTCATTTTATGAAAGAAAGAATAGAGATGTCAAGCTTGAGTTTCTGAGTAAACAGACACATGTTCAGTTTTGATAGTTACTCGACCATCTTTTTTTTTTTTTTTTTGGGCTTAGGCAAAAAGGCACCTCAATTTAAGACCAGTTTAAATACCCCCATCGCACTCACACCGTTTGTTGAATTGCCTCTAGAACGTAGCTCTAAAATAACTCACGTTTTTCTGTAGTCTAGAGACGCATTGACGTACATTGGTCATTTTATTAGCGCATAGTCTTGGTTCCTGTTACGTCTCATCATTTGTTGAGACTGACTCTGCCTATCTTCCCTTTTGCCATGTTTTGCCTCATGTTTTGAAATGTCCCCGTGATGATTAAAGATGATTGCAGGCGGGAAACATCCGAAATGAGGGTGCCGAATCTATGGACTGAATGCTAATCGTCTACGCATCATTTGCCACGCATCATTTACTACATCTCTTACAATATGTTTTTTTTGGCTATGGTGTGGCTCGGAGGATGACTTTTGAATGAAAGGGGAAGATGAGGGTGACAGGTAATGGTACTCGGTGATGATTTAGAAAGAGCACTGGTTGTTAACACCTAATTTTTAGTCGACACATTATTAAAAAGTAAAAAAATCTAGATTTAGGTTTCTGATTGCGACGGAACCCTACCTCTCGACCAAAAAGTGTCGTTTTTCATTTCCTTCTTTTGCATTGTTGTTTTTAAGTATTTTTTAGCTCATTTTTAAGAAAAACTCGGAAAGTCAATGGTTGACTTTATTTGACCAAAAAGTCAACCCAGGAAAAAAATTAACCTTTTACCAAAAAAAATTCCACTTAGTTTTAATTTCACCTTTTTCAAGTCAATTTCTCGAAAATTCAAAGGTCTAACAAAAAAATCAACATTTTAGGAAAATCAATTAAATGGTTGACTTTTTGATCAAATCTTTAACCCAAAAAATAAAAATAAAAAAATGCACAAATACATTTCTTTTAATACCAATTTGACTTCTGTGTCAAAAATTTCACAAAATTCAATTAAGAACCTTGATTTATGAATTTTTAAGTTTTAGGTTCTAAAGCAACCAAAAATAAACTTACTTTTTTTTCTAGTCATAATTAGGTATAGTTCATTCTTTGACATTTGGTTTAGGGACTATCTAAAATCTGTTTGAGCATTCAATTTTGCGATTTACCGAGTCAAAATATGAATTGCCGTTTTGAGCCCTAATTAGGAGATTGAAATCGATCATTCATAACTTACAAACAAACAATTATTTTTCACTCATTTTCTTAAGATAAGTTCAAATTTGAGATCAATTTTGTGAAATTCACGCAAGAACTCATCAATTTGAGGAATTTTATCCTCCCAAGCATTAGAAAATCAAGCAATTAACCTTCAATCGATGAAATTCAAATTGACCCATTCATGGCTATGGTTTATTTTATGAACTTAGGTCCAATTTTAATATTAGGCTTAGATCCATTTTTGACCTAAATTCAAGCACTTCAATTCATGGTCAATTTGAATGGGGTAAGTGATCTCACATATGGGTAGCTCATTAGATAGGGCAATTGTGACACTAATTGAGTTCGATTTTAGTTAATTTGCAATTTTGCCCATTGAATTGTAAATTTTACCATTTTAGCCCTTTAAGCCCAATTCAAAGCACCCATGGTTTCAACTCAATTTTTTCCATGATAATCATTCAATTAAGTCAATAAAAGACCCCTAGATCATGTTCATAAGGTTTGATTAGCTTAATTGTATCTTAATTGGTCAATTTCTTTATAAAAATGATAAAATTCCTTTTTCGTTAGGTCATTTAGGGGTCAAATTGCATAAATTTTTTATCCACAGGGATCCCAAGTGGACAAAACAATAGGAATTGGACCAAACCGGTCAAGAACTAGTCAAAATTTGGCCGACTTGGACCGAACCGGTCCGATTGATCTAACTGGCCACCAACGAGATTGGCCAGTTCATGCCCTTGCCGGTCGGTCCTTGGCCTTTGGCCATTGATTTTGGAACCCTCTCACTCACAATTTCACTTCTACACCTTCAATTTCCCAATATTTTACAAATTGCAAATTAACCCCTAATTAGACATTTTGACACAATTCATGATTTTGGCTTGGTTTTTTGCAAATCAAACCCACTAGATCAATTACCCAACACCTCGAGGTCATGGAGCTTTTGAAATAGATTTTTGACCATTGGATCGAGATTTCGATTGTTGGGTCTAACTGACGGCCAAAATCACTTAATGTGGGAATATATAAATGAAATCTCTTCTATTTTCAGTTGAGGGGGCTTCATTTGCACGAAATTTCCTCTTTCTTCAGTCCTCTCTCTCTCCTTTCTCCCTCCAAAATCTTGCCTAAAAATCTCTCTCTCTCTCTCTCTCTCTCTCTCTCTCTCTCTCTCTCTCTCTCTCTCTCTCTCTCTCTCTCTCTCTCTCTCTCTCTCTCTCTCTCTCTCTTTTTAAGTTTCGGTTCACCTCTTGGACCAATCTCGTTCTAGGCTCAAATCGGCGGTCACCGGAGTTCCCAAGCCTTCAAATTGCTGGTGATTTGCAAGTACCAGGGGCCTTTGATGTTGCTATGTACAGAGGAAACCATATCGGTAGCCTGAATCTTCACTGGTGGCTCGATCTTCGCCATCGAGTCAAGGCCGGTCCATTTTGGACTGGTTCTTCCTTGTTTCCTTGAGCTGGTGGTTCGATTGATCCCGATCTGAGTCATAATGACTTGATCTACATTCTTGGAATTCTAATCATGATCCGGCGACTTGATCCAATCGATTGTGATTAGAATCGATGAAAATCGCAACGAAAGTAATAATTCGAAACTCGAATCCGATGAAGCGAGATTGAATTAGTCGATCTGGGCTAGGATTCAAGATTAAGAGCTTTTACATGCTTAAGAATAATTAATTAATTTAAAATTAATTTTTTTAAAATTTTTGTTTAAAAATAGTGCTCAACTTTCATCTTTATAGACATATAAATAAGTCATGGAGTTTTTAAGCTCTAAATTGTCTTCATTGAACTCACATAAATAAAGCAATCACACTCATGTAAAGAAATGAGGATTTTGCTCCATAAAGAAGAGCTTAAATAACTAAAAGCACCATAATCTCATAGCCTACATAAAGTTATAGGTCGGACATCCCAGCGGGTCCATGACCATAAATTTAGCATCTGCCATGTTGCTCTTCATGACCTCTTCATACTTTAGCTGCTGTTCCACATACACCTTCTGTAGCTCGTCCTTCTCTTTCTTCAGTTCCACATATTCAGCTGCATCAAACATCGATCAATTACACTTTTTTAATTTCTCCTTTAACACCCATACGTGCGGGAGAGAGAACCTTTTTTGGATCCAGTTTCGAGTGAACGAAAACCAAGTTTTTGCTTTAAATCGCCATTTGCGATCAGGAGCAAATCCCTTTGTCTTTTCAGATGGTGGATCTCCATGGAGTACCTTTCTATGTCACCCTATATACATCAAATAAGAAAATTTAGAACTGTTAAATGCTTGTCATATTAATCACCTCAAAAGCCAAATCTCGAAAGCACGCTAAATGAAATATAAATTGGAGGAAATATCAATTCGAGTGCTAACTTCAAGACAGTGCACTGTCTGTTCCAGTTTCGTTATCTTGGAAATTTGTTTGAGATGATGCATTTTAGCGTTTCGCCTATTTGCCAACGTCCTGAAGACACAAACACAAAATAAAATTAAATGAAAAAGGTCACGAGTTTAGACGGTAAAAATTTATAATCTAAGAGAAGGGAAAGTTTGAATATCTGCTCACCATTTCTACAAAAAAAAAATTTTCCCATTTTTCACCAACACTTTAAAATGAAATGTCTAGGGAAAAAAAAAGGGGCGTGGTCCTCCATGCCTAAAATTTTGAAATGCGTTTAAAGTGTTATAACTTTATAAGCACCTCTTAAGCTTTTGAGGGTCTATGTTAGGCTTTTGAGAGCTTTGTCCAGTCATTGTCTCGCTTGTTGGAGGCAATGGAGGCATTCCTAGAGCAATGGTTCTGTTGTCGTTGTTGTTGAAGCTCTCCATTATCGCTTCAATCAAAAAAAAGTTTTCCCTACAACACATCAGAAATGAGTTAGAACAAGATCATTGAGGTCTCACCATCATTCTCTAAAAAGAACAAAAGAGAAGAACAAACAACTTAGCCAAAGATATTGGGATTTGTTCTTTACTCGCACTAATAAAGAAAAACGAACGAGAGAAAGACACGGGCTGTGAGCCTCTGATGTTCGGCCTCTCCTTTATAGAAGAGACCGATGGGTCTTAAGCTAGGTACCATCGCTAGGTACCATCGATGTGATTGGACAATGGGGCTCGTCTCGCGTGCATTTCCCAATACCCGCGGGATATATTAATGATGCAGTTTCGTTTTCAGGAAAAATGCCAAACCTTCCACAAATCCTTAAATTAACTTTGTATGACCGCATTGAGTTCTTGGTCATTTTTGTTTTTATATCATGGCCAAAATTGGCATACATGCTGTCAAATTCAAATTCTTTGAGTGACGAGCATTGATAATGGGGATTAGAAGGCAGAGCCAAGAATGGAAATTTAGGAGGTGTCACTTTGTGAAATACCTATTAGGAAGTTTCCTCTTTTTTAGGTTTGAACTTTAATTAGGTTACTTAGAAATGTGCCATCCTTGCTACTTACATCTATTGTCGTCTGCAGAAGAAGGAAAAAAACATGAAGTTCAATAATTAATATATGATGTGTATAGTACTTATGCATTGTTGGTGGACATACAATTTAGTCATATCCCTCACTAAGAAGATGTTTTACCATGTGAAGTTTGCTAATCAAACAATTTGAGATAGCGGCGGGGTTAATCATAATTCATACTCACGTGTGCATTTTCCGTTAATTAGGTAGTTATCTAAAGCTGGAAGAAAAAAACGAGAAAGTAATTACCTTAAAGCCTTCGCGGTACAATTGCTTATTGCCGTTACACTAATTAAACCAAATTGTATCAAGATCAATCAACAATAACTCGATGATGTTAGGCCTTATTTGATAACGTTTCTATTCTTTTACTTTTCTGTTCTTTTGTTCCATGAAACAAAAAAAGAATAGATATCCATTCAATAACTTTCACTAATTTTTCTGTTCTCCATAACAGATCAGTGATTGGGGAATATATTTACAATAGAATTAAGAAGTACAAAAAACTCACTTATTTGTTCTCGAGAATAAAAAGAAAAATAAGGTCATTTCTAAAAAATAAGCTTAACGTAATTTAATACTTGTCTTTACATGACTCAAGGTTTGGTTACCTGACCCCATCAAAGTCCCCATTATTTGGAATAAAAACATAAAAGAAAAACAAAAAAATCAGAAATTTTAGGAAATAATTAGAAATTAGATTTTGAGTGGTTTTATTATATTTTAGCGTTAATTCTAGTTAGAAATTAGTTTAGCATACAAAATGTGAAAACCTTTTGATTAAAATTGAATAAAATTTTAGGGCTTTACTATATGAATTTTTTAATGTCGTTTTCTTTTAGAGACAATGTTAGGTCGCGAAAGCTTACGGCTCTAAGTAGGGGTGAGTATGGTTTTAGGGTAAAACCTAGAACTTGAAAACCGAACCAATGAGAACCTATAGGTTCTAGGTTCCAAGATATGTGGGGTAGGCTTCATGTTCCAAAAAATGAAGAATTTATTTCAATGGGTAGGTTCTAGCTTTTTAATTTGAGGAACTAAAACTTGGAACCTATAACTTAGAACAAGTTTTAAAGTTTTTCTTGATTGATGTCTTTACACCATCTTATGAGATTCCATGTCATTTATTGATGAGTGTATAATCTAGAAGCATTAGTCTGAGCTTCTATTTTATGACCAACACTTTTACTTTATTAATGTTAATTATTTTTGTGTGTCTAAATATAAATGGTGGTCATTAAAGATTTTAATTTGCTACAATCATTCGATTAATAATATATGTGGAACCTGGTTAGATCTTGGAACTGATCCTGTAACTTGTAATAGGGTAGCTTCTAGATTTTAGAGTATGGAGAGTAGGCTCTAGGTTTCAAAAAATGAAAAAACTATTCCAGGTTCGAGACAGAATTTGTATAGAACTTGGAACCGCTCATCTCTAGCTCCAAGTAGCAATGGTCTTTTCCTTGTAGCTAAAAAGCACAAAAGGTCTATGTATTTGTTTATTGTAATGCCCAAAATTTACTAGCAATCTCATATTGTGAGTTATAAACTAGTGAGACTTTCTGCTACCATCCATCCATCTTTGACTATTTATTACGTTGGATTTTCTTAGGTCATCTTAGAATATCTTGATTAATTAAATCATTGCAAAAGTCCAATGTTATCCAAATATGAAATGTTAAGTCTCTATTGACATTTTTATAATAAAATGAAAAAAAAAAATTGGGAAAAGAAATTTTTAGGTTGTTAAATGCATTTATTATTTTTTTATTTATTTCGAGAATATAAATTTTGTGCAATTACCAAAGATGTTCTTTTGCTCAAAAACTCGTCAAAGAAATAGAAGTAGAAAAACCTATTTCCAAACAAAAATTGCTTATGATAATAAAAATGTTGCTAAACACACCCTTACATACCTGACAAAAGCGATGGTCCTTCTCAATTTTTTTTTCTTCCTTTCAAATTGCAATGGAAATGGGAAAAGGAAAATAAAATAGGGGGTAGGGAATGAGAATTCTAAAAAAGTAATGATAATATACATCATTGATGGAAAAAAGAAGAAGGTTTTATTGAAGCAATCTTGCACATTATTGATTTCAGAGAATAAAGAGTAACAACCCTTGAATCAATGATGGATAAGGCCATTTGTTTGAAGTTTTCTTCACATAAGGCTCATTGGCCCTTGGGTACACGGCCCAGTGGCAAGGGAATTTGCGAGGGGAGGGGAGGCACTAGTTTCATTAGTGTAGGATTCAACTCCCATTCTCTGTAAAGAGGCAAAATAAAAGTCTAAAAGTAAGATGCAAGTTATGGATAGGATAGACAAAAAAAAAAAAAAAAAAAGGTTAGTATCCTTAAAAATCCGAAAGAAGTATACATGTGACAAACTTATTCCAAACTAATTTTTTGATCGTGAAAAACCTCAAACTGGTCTACATGTGATAAATTTACCTCAAATGATCACAAAAAATCATAAATTGGTACATTTGTAATAAATTTTCTCCAAACTAATTTGTTTGACCGCAAAAACTCTAAATTGATATATTTGTAACAAATATACATTGTATTAAATTGGATTAATACCACAAAAAACTACAAAAATGGTACAACTGTGACAAACAAAAAGCAAAATACCATACCGGTATACTAATCAACTGTCACGTGTCATTTAACTCATTAATTTGATAGTAAAATTTAATAGAAACTAACATATGGTAAATTTCTCACGAGTATACTAGTTTGAGATAAATTTGTTAAAGGTGTATCAAAGTTATTACCATTGTGAGCATTCCAAACTCCCTTTCCCATGAGCTCAAATGTTTTAGCCCACTCCAACTATTGATCGCCTACACTTGCCACCACCGAGCCACAAACCACCTGCCGTTCACTACTTCCTCTGCCTGACTGAGACAGTGACAAAGCTACTACCACTATAAGCATTCCAACCTCATTAAGATGGTTAGTAGCTCCCTCATCCAGTCATCCTTCATGGAGCACTTTTGAGCTACCGCCAGCTATTGTGGTGATCCATCATTGAATTCAAATTTGGAAAGTTATTCACGTAATAGGTAACATTCTTATCTAGAGATGAATTTGAATATTTTTTTTGCCTATTTGGCCTTATTGTCATCTAACTTCAAATTTTTCCTAATTTGCATTGCGGATACAATCTAAGTCTATCTCTAACCCTTGAGATGGAATTATTAGATTATGTGATTTTAAATTGATATCTTTATCTTTAAGGCCTAAGATTAGGATATTGATTTTATCTGCAAAATATATCAAGTTGATTGGATATTATTTCCTTATTTGAATTGATTAGATGCTATCTCTAGTGGTGAGCACTATATTTGATTGAATGCATATTTTGATTGATTTGGTGTCTAAAAAAATACAAAAGGATTGCATGTTAAATTTAGATAAGCTTTTTTTTTACCAAAAATAATCAGATAAGATTTTAGATAACATTGCATATTTTATTTAAATAGTATATTAGGATAGACTCTAGAATAAAGTAGCATAAATCAAAATAAATTCTAGATGGGATTTTTCTTAATAGATTAGGATAATTTAGATAGCCTTGCATGCTTAAATAATATCCCATGTTTGAAATAGTTTTTTTTTTAAGATAGGATAGGGTTTAGTTTAAATTAATTCCTAAACTACACTAGATAACTATTCTTTTAGATAGTTTGATTAGGCTATTTATTAATTAGAAATTTAACAAAAATACAAAAAAATGTCATGTGCATGTGTAGTTTGCATATTAGGTTGATTTAATTAGAGATTGCATGTCATTAGAACTAGGTCATGCAATTAATTAGAATTGCTTGTTATATAGTTTAGTCTTAATTTTAAGATAATAGGAAAAAAAAAAAAGAATAGTTGATTGCTTTGATGTGTTTAGTTTCTTTCTCACAATTAATTTATCACTTTCATTTACTGAGTATCAATTTTCATTGATTGCGCACTCATATGATCACTTATTGCATATAGTATCTTAGTCTAAGCTACTTGCATAAATATTTTCAAAAATAAATGAAATGGTACTAAAAAGGTGTTAGAGTAATCTAACGTAATTGTCTTTGAATTCATTAAATCTATGGTTCACAAAAGTAAGGTAATTCTCCCACACTTACCGAGGTGTCTAATTAACCCATCAAAAACTGATTAATGGCAACTCCAAGATAAAATTAATTTCTATGTTAAGAACTTGAAAAAAATTATGAATTAGTATGAACTTAGGAGAGCACAAACTAAGTCTAGGTTTAGTAATTTATTAACCAAACCTTAGGGTGATTCACGTTGGGGGAGGTTACAACAATCAACAGACTCCATATTGGAAAATCCTACAATTGTTGTTGGAAAGAATTGTATGGGCAATCTAACCTTGCCAACTACTCCACTTAATCACCAATGGCTCCTTGCATCCCAAAAGAGTCTCTAAAGGATGGATTGGAGATGTCAATATGAAAATGATCAAAGAAGCTCAAAAGGGTAGGATGGAAAATAAAAATACATAAAAAAATCGCGTTGTTCATCATTCTCTCTCTCTCTCTCTCTCTCTCTCTCTCTCTCTCTCTATGTGATAATAATATAAATCTGCCTATCTAAAATTTCTTTATGTAGCGTTTTTAACGCTTTGTAATCAAGTCATAAGTAAATGTACAAGAGTGGTAGTAGTACATTTCTCCTAATAGTGTGATCTATCAAACGATAGGAATATTAAGTGTTGTTGTAATTTGACTTGAAGATTACTATTGGAATCTAGCCAATGTTGAGGCTAGTACCTTGGAAAGATAACGTAGGTTTGGGAATAAAACCGAACTCATATAGATCTCTACGCAATCTTCAATATCTTCTCATTATTGTCTTCATTAGTTCATTATTAGCTATAACTAGTTGTCAACAACACTTGCACCCGTCACCTTTGATATGCCATTGTTTATTGTCTTCTACAAGAGAACTTATTTGAAGTTTGAGATAAACTAATTCACTCCCACCACATCCACACCCACCACCCCCCCCCGAGGGGCCCCCTTCCCCCTCTCCTTAAGTTGTTTTGTTTTGTTTTGTTTTGTTTTTTTTTTTTTTTGGGTAAGGTAGGTAATATATTGACTTTTGAACCATAACTATACATCAAAAGGATCCCAGCACCAAAAACTTACACTCAAAATGATGAACATGTCAAACCAAGTGGAAGGGTGTCGAGAACAAGAGAAACAACAAAAGCCAATAGGCGGCAACCAAACAAGCAAACGGCGAAAACAACAGCCTAAACATCAACAACAAGAGGAACCACGATAAAGAAGCTAGCCAAGCAGCCCCTCATTAGCAGCCTCCGAATGCTCGAGTGTAGCCTTTAACACCTTGAACTCTCTGTCCTGGATCCAATCCGAAGACATCAGCAACCCTTAAGCGAGTTCCTGGGAATCTAACACCTCAGGCGGAAGGAGAAACCGAGGCAAAATAGCGTAAGCCAAAAAGATGGAATGATTGAAATTCCAGCATTGTTGCATCCTCCTATTGCGGGGATTGTTTGGAACTTGATGGAACGTCAAGGCTTTGTCTCTAACAACCTTGTCTAGGCGTCTTTTGAGAGTCAACAAAGAAGGTTTGTGATCATGGAAGATGATGTTATTCCCTTCCTTCCAAATAATATTGCAAAGAGCACCAAAAGCATACCGGGCAAGAGAATGGTGGAAGGAAGCTCCCAAAAGATAATTAATAGCCCAAAGAAGGTTTTCCAACCAAGAGTTGTTGTGCCAAGGAAAATTGCATCTAGTAGCCCAATAAATAGCCAGGTCACCCATAATTCGACATCCAAAAAAGAGGTGGTCGACAGAATTAGGCTGACAATTACAAAAGATACATCTAGCATCCAAAATTCTACCATAGGTTAGAAGGAAGATCTGGGTAGGTAGTCTATTCCTAGTAATTATCCAGAGATGGAATTGGAATCGAGGGATCAAAGAGCTGTTCCAAATGAAGGATGCCCAGGACACTACACAACCTCTTAGCCAAATAATATCCCTAGCAAAGGCGAGTGTAAAAACTCCCGAGGAATGTCCGAGCCATCTAAAACAATCCGCCTCTTGGGTTAGCAAAGGAGAAGGCTCCTGCCAAGAAGCTAAAAAGGAATGGATAGAGGATGCCGAGGCAGGTAAAGAGTGATAGGGCTTGTAAGAATACCTAGAGGAGGGTAAATAGGTGTTAAAGAAGTTTTTACTATACTTAACAACTTAATTTGTCTTTTGAGAATAATAGACTGAAGATGTAAAATACTATAAATAGTTATATAAAACTACAAATTAAAGTAAAGAGTTTAGGGAAAGAGAATTAAAACACAAAATTTATAGTGGTTCGGCTTAGACCAAGCCTACGTCCACTCTCCCGCACTAACAGCCCATTGGCTGGATTTCACTAAAAATCAAAAGAGATTTTACAGTCTCATATCATTGATTCCACAATGTAGAGACTCTATTATACTTCCTCAAGGTCTCACAAGTGTTTAATCTCTCTTTTGAGTACAACTTAAGCTCAACGATTAAATTGGCAAAGAACTAAGAGCTTCAGACTTTGGAATCTTTTTTCACACACCCTCTCAAATAACTTGAACGCCTTTCTTATATACTCCTCCATACCATTATAACTGTTGGCACATTCCAAAGGAGTTTTTCCAATCTACCCGTTGGATATAATTAATTAGGGAGATCTCGAGTTAATTAAGGAATGTGATAATAGCCCATCAATCTTGCTCGCCCATACAATCAGGATTTAGGTTTCCATAAGTAAAACATTCCAAGTATATTTCGCCAATCAATAGATCTAATTTTCTGAATTGATTTCAATAAGAATAATCGATCACGAGATGCTATATCCAGTCGTGAGATCTTCTTCAACCGTACGAACCAAATCTTTGAAGATATACTCGCATCTGGATAAGTCTTCTTCATCAGATAAATCTTGAGTCTGGAGATCTTTAGACTTTGATGATAGAGTTTGCAAATCTTCAGACTAGACTGATAGAAACGTTTTGTCAACTTCAAAACAAATAAGGAAGTTTTCTCCAACAATCTTCCCCTTTTTTGATGTTGACAAAAATTTCCGTATTGAACACTTTTGTCCTGCAAAACAATACTTAAGCAAAACAAGATATCTCATAAAAGATAAGTAGATTAGGATATAGATAGCAACAATTCTGCAACCATAGAAAACATGTTAGTCCTGCAAAATAACTATCATTTCCATAATCATCATGGCCTAAGTTACTACAAGCATCAAAAGATCAAATCAAACAATCCAAATCACAACCAAACAAAAGATAAGTCCAAAAATCCAAAAATCCAAACCAAAAGTCAAATCAAATCTGCATCAAACTTCTCCCCCTTTTTGTCAACAGCAAAAAGTAGAGAACAAATAAAAAAGTTGTTTGAAAATAAAGTCAGAATCACGGTTGTCTTCTTCATTAGATAAATATTTTTTTCGTCGGTTTGGAAGTTATCAGTGAGGGTAGACTATAAATCTTGAGTCTTGAGGTCTTCAAACTTTGACGATATAGTCTACAAGTCTTCAGACTAAACTAATTGAAACTTTTTGTCAACTTCAAAAAAAATAAGGAAGTTTTCTTTAACAAAGAGAAGAACTCAGCAACTATGGCTTCCCTAGAGATGCCCGAGCGAGCGGTTGGAAAGGCCCTTGGCTCGGATGGGTTTGCTGCTGAATTTTTCAAGCAATGCTGGGATGTGGTTGGCCCCTTGGTGATCCTGGCGATCAAAGACTTCTTCAACACGGGTCGCCTGAGTTTAAATTTTTCTGGCGGTGCAAGTTCTCTCAATTGTCCCATCTTTTTTTTTTTTTTTTTTTTTTTTTTTTTTTGCGGATGATGTTCTTCTCTTCTTAGAGGCGAATATGTCATCCTTGTACCTGCTAAAGGACGGCATTTCTCGATTCTCTCAATGGAGTGGCCTAGTCCCGAACCTTCACAAGAGTGAGATTTTCTTCTTTGGCATCTAGGCGGATGCTCGGACCAGCATCAAGAACTTCTTTGGTTTCTAGGAAGGATCCCTTCCCTTTCGATATTTGGGAGTGCTTGTTATTGCTTCAAGATTATGTAAGGTCGACTGTGCAGCGCTAATTTTTTCAATCACATCGAGGGTGCAATTGTGGACCTAACGGTTCCTCTCTTTTGTAGGTCGCCTTCTGCTGATCAGGTCAGTTTTACACTCCATCCAAGTTTTCTGGGCGAATGTTTTTATTTTGCCTAGATTTGTCCTTGATGCTATAGAAAAAGTCCTTAGGCAATTCCTTTGGAAAGGATCGGAGCTTGGATCAGGGGGTGTGAAAGTTGTCTGGATTGATGTATGCCTCCTGAAAGAGGAAGGTGGATTCCATATTCGTAGATTGTGTGAGAGCAACAAAGTAGCTATGCTCAAACACATATGGCACTTATTCACGGATAATGAGTCCTTATAGTGTAAATGGATCCACTCGAACTTCCTGAAGAAAAAGAACTTTTGGATAGTGGGTAAGCCGACTATTTGTTCATGGTCATGGAAGAAGATCCTAGATCTCCGACAAGAATTTTGCCACTTGTTTAGTTGGCAAGTGGGAAATGGTTGCTCCGTTTCATTTTGGTTTGACAACTAGCACCCTAAAGGCCCGTTGAGTTCGTTCTTCTCTAATATGGACATCCTTAGGTTGTTTTGTTCATCGCAACATTTTCAAAGAAATGAGCATGGTCGTCCATGCCTAACATTTTGAAACATATTTAAAGGGTTATAGCTTTATAAGCATCTCTTAAGCTCTTGAGAGTCTATGTTACTTTTGGGAGCTTTGTCCATGCATTCTTTCGCCTGTTGGAGTCAATGGAGGGGGTGATCTCGTAGTTCTTGGTCTGTGAAGATATGTTGTTAAGTGCTCCATTTTATTTTCCCATTGAGACTAAATCTAAACCTGTGCTCGAGAAATAGATGTCCATACATTAATGAGGGATGTATGGATTCTCGAGAAGAGAGGAGCCGTGGGAGTCCCCCCCGGATTGCTCAGAACCCACGAGTTTTTAAAGTTTTAGGAGTTAATGACACTTTTACTACAAGTTCGAAGATTTCTGATGTACTTATCCTAACAAAATTCAAACAATATAACAATGCCCGAACAATTTAATCTTTGACCCTAGTGTTTTTCAGTTGATTCAAGCAAGTGATGTTAATTTGGAAGAGTTAGGAAAGTACCTAATTTATTAATGTGTCATATACGTATGTTCTACTTCTTTCAATGGCTAGTTATGCTCTCTACAGCCAATATGTACATGGTTATTCCAACAAATGAAAGGATTTGAGGGAAGAACATTTGACTACTCATGTCATTTTAAATACTAACCACTCTTGATTTTATTGACTTTGTCCATTTTATTGTTCTTTTCTTATTTTTTCTTCACTCCCGATTTTAGATTTGGGAGTTCTTTTTCCTGATCTAGTTCTCGATTGGAGAGTTTGAACTCTCCTAATTCCGTTCTAGATTTGGGTGTTATCCCCTCCTAATTTAGATCCAGAAGTTCAATAAATATGCTTTTGGGGATTCAACGCTCCTCTACTATGTTCGTGTATAGGTTTTTTGTCTTTAGTTTTAATAATAATCACAGGAGTTTTGACGTCTTATTAAATTACGAAGATTTGCTTCTTCACATGTTAGATCTATATTTGTTTAATCTACTTTGGTTGTCTCTGTACGATGATAATGTAGAGGAAATCGAATCTAGGTACACACTACCAATAAGCAACGTCATAATTATTGGAGAAGGAATTTCCGGCATGTGCTCATCATTGACAAAGAGACGAGATCCTGTGATCAACTGTAATTTTGTTTGACAAATCCATTCTTGTGGAACAAGTATATGCTTTGTTTTAAGTATTCTTGCTCTATTTGGATTTGATTTATCATGAAAATTATATACTTATATATCATTTTGAGTAATGAATATAATTTTCTTTCAATGAAAGAAAATAATAACCTTTCTTCAAGCTAAGAAAAACAATGCTATAGCATCGTGAGGCACACAAAACTTAAGCAAATGGTTCATCTTGAATTAACATGTAAACATAAGCCACGGAGTTTTTTAAGCTCCAAATTGTCTTAATTAAAGCTCACATAAATCGACCAACCATACTCTTCTCAGAACAGGATCAAGCATAAAATGGAAAGACGTAAGAATTCTGGGTGCCTTAAGAGCTAATTAACCCAAATCATCTTAATCTTGTGGCCCACATAAAGTTGTAGGTCGACAGTCCCGGATGGTGTCCATGTCCATGTCCATGAATTCAGCATTTGCCATGTTGCTCTTCATGAGCTCTTCATATTTTTGCTGATCCCCATACACGTCCTTTAGCTCGTCCTTCTTTCTATTTACTAACACATATTCAGCTGCATCAAATATCGGTCAATTACATTATAATTTCTCCTTTAATAGGCGTGCGCGCAGAGATCGTATATGATTGTAGAACCCAAAATTTTTTTTAGACAAATTCGAAAGAGAGAGAGAGAGAGAGAGAGTCGTTTGATTGATTATAGTTAATCATATTGATGAGAGAGAACCTTGTTTGGATTCGATTTCAAGAGAACAGGAACCTATGGGAGAAATGGAGATAAGGATTTTAAATGTTTTCACTTTGTAAGAAGGGTCACAAGAGAGCCAATTGCTACAAATTCCAAGCTTGGCTAAAAACAAGAAAAGAAAGTCACCAAGGTGAGTTGTTGGTTTGCTTTAAATCAAATTTGGTTGATGTTCCTTTGGATTCTTGGTGGCTTGATTCTGTGTGCTCTTGTTCATGTGACTACCGCTTTGTGGTCTCACAAATCTAAGGAGTCCAAGTCTGAGGGAGTCAAAGCTTAAAGTTGGAAACAATACTGGAGTTGATGTGGAGCGCATAGGGACAGTTGTTTTGAATTTAGATTCCAGTTTTCAGCTTGTCTTGAACAATGTCTTTTATGTTCCTAATTTTAGGAGAAACTTAGTATCTCTTTCTTCGCTTGACAAAGCTGGATATTGTCTTCATTTTGTGAATAAAAGAGTGGATTTGAGTTATGATTCTAGAATTATTGGGAATTGTGTTTTGTCTGATGGATTATATCGATTATCCTTATCTCCTGATAGACCATTTGCTCTTTCAATGTCGAGAATGTTGTTGCTAAGAGATCTTTAATCAAAGATAGATCTTCAATGCTATGGCATAAGCGATTGGGGCATATCTCCAAAGAACGGGTAAAACGACTTGTCGTGGTTGATATTCTCCCTCCTCTTGACTCAGATGATATTGAGACTTGTATTGATTGTGTGAGGGGAAAATTAACTAAAACAAAGAAGAAAGGTGCTACTCGCAGTCAAAGTCTATTGGAGATAATTCATACTAATATTAGTGGGCCATACTCAACCACCTTGTGTGGAAATAAATACTTCATCACGTTCATTGAAGTTTTTGTTTTAATTCGTCATTTTCGACTTGGAATAAATAGTGTTATTAGAGCTTCACCAAATGGATGTCAAGACAGCTTTTCTAAATGGAGATTTGGATGAAGAAGTATATATGCAGCAACCTGAAGGGTTTAAAGAAGCCGGAAAGGAGCATATGGTGTGCAAACTTCAAAGGTCCATATATGGTCTCAAACAAGCATCACGTCAGTGGTACTTAAAATTTCATAAAGTTGTGAAATCATTTGGTTTTGAAGAAAATAAGTTTGATCAATGCATCTACATGAAAGTAAGTGGGAGTAAATATATTTTCTTAGTACTTTATGTAGATGACATTTTACTTGCTAGCAGTGATGTTGATCTTTTGAATGACACCAAAAATTTTCTATCTACAAAATTTGATATGAAAGATCTTGGGGAAGCCTCTTTTGTACTAGGCATTGAGATTCATCGTGACAGATCTAAGAAGGTTTTGGGGTTATCTCAGAAAAGTTATATAGATCGTGTTTTGAAAAGATTCAATATGCAGACCTGTAAGTCAGGTGAAGCTCCTGTTGTGAAAGGAGATAAATTGAGCATAGATCAATGCCCCAAGAATGATGTTGAAAAAGAAGTCATGAAAAATGTTCCATATGCTAGTGCAGTTGGCAGTCTTATGTATGCACAAGTATGTACCAGACCTGATATTGCTTTTGCTGTTAATACTCTTGGAAGATATCTGTCGAATCCAGGTCAAGAACATTGGGTTGCAGCTAAGAAGGTGATGAGATATCTACAACGAACAAAAGACTTTATGCTCGTGTATAGCAGAGTTGAGGACCTAAAAGTGATTGGATATTCAGATGCTGATTTTGCTAGTTGTTCAGATGATAGAAAATCAACTTTTGGATATATTTTTATGATGGCTGGAGGTGCTATTTCTTGGAAGAGCACAAAACAAACCTTGATTACAAACTCTACAGTGTATGCTAAGTTTGTAGCGTGCTACGGCGCGTCAGTTCAAGTAGTTTGGCTCAAAAATTTGATCTCAGAATTGCGTGTTGTGGACTCTATTGCGAGACCCATGGTGATCTACTGTGACAACACTTTTATTCCAAGCATGATAAGATTAGTAATGCGTCCAAACACATGGAGATCAAATATTATACTGTTAAGGACTTGGTCAAAGATGGAGACGTTATAATTGAAAACATCATAACTGAGTCCATGTTGGCTGATCCTCTAACAAAAGGCTTACGACCCATTTTGTTTAAAGAACATGTAAAGAATATGGGTGTTTTAGATTCTTTTGATTTCTTTTGTTAGTGGGAGTTATATAGTTTGTACTTTTGGATATTATAGTTATGTGCAGACTGATAATGCTTTTATGATATCTATTAAAGCATTTATTTTCATGATTGCTGTTATTGATTCTATTGTTAATTTTTCTCCTGTTGACTGAGAAATGGAAGTATAAAACAGTATCTTTAAACAAATTTTAGTTTAAAGATGACTGGATGTCACTGATTATGAGATCTCATGTTGGATTGTGACATAATTGTGCAATTTCATGTTGTTTAGAAATCGCACTGAGGCAATTTCATGTTGTTTAGAAATTGCGTTAATGCAGTTTCATGTCGTTGAGAAATTGCATTGAGGACCAATAAGAAATAGTGTATATCTTGATCACATGTTGGCACTATTTCTTACTACACTACTAGGCCCATGATCCATGAAAATATAATACTTATTATATGTGATTATGGAAGGTCTTGTGTTGTGGTATTTTCTTAACACATTGATCTCCGTAGTCCTATATTGAGGTTATATAGGATTGGATTGGTATTAAGATGCCATTATTGGAATATTATTTTTTAAAAAAGTTGTGGCCACATAAGACAAAATTTTCAGTTATTAACCCGATAGTGTCGTTTTCAAATATAAAATCTTTTTCAAAATAAAATAAGTTAATTAATGTAGCCCAAGTGGGAGAATGTTGGAAATTTCCTATAATATGGGCTTACATTAATTAATTGATTTTCTATTTTAAAGAATCGGGTTAATGGATATTCCAATATTTGTTATACCCTAAAGTGATCTGATTGAATTGGGTATTGGCATATATTGTTAACGGGCCTAGTTGAGCAGCAAAGTGTAGGCAATTGTGTTTGACTGAAGCCCGTAATGGGAAGGGCCCAGTTAACACGCTATTGATTAGGGTTTGCTAGGTCCCCTCTCTAGCCTATAAAAGGGTAGGTTATACCTATCAGTTGCTTTAATCCCATTGAAAGCTGCTATATCGAAATAGGTCATAGAGAGGAAGATCTGGTATTCCGATAGATCCCTGATTATCAGAGTGATCTATTTTTCTGCAAGTGAAGCAATGGCTCAAATAGGTACGCTTTAATTCCGCTGTATTTATTGATATCGGTGTTTTACAATCATGTATGGATCGGTTTGTTCTTAATTGATTAATTGTTTATGAGAATTAATATTCAACAACATCGTCATGGAGGCCCTTTCTACGTCAACCTATATAAATCAAACACGAAAAATTCAGAACCATTAGAAGATTGTCATCTTAGTCACCTCCAATACCAAATCTCGAGAGCACGATAACACTAGTTTGTGGACGAATCAAGTCGATCACTAACTTCAAGAGCTTGCAGTGTCCTTTCCGACTTCATTATTCGAGAATTCTGTTTAAGAAGAAAGTTTTCACCATATTGCCTGCTTGCCAATGTCCTAAAAGAAACAAACACGAAAGAAAATTGAAAAAAAGTCTCCACTTCATTACATAGGAATTAAAATGTTAAGAGAACCAAAAATCGTATATCACTCCGCCACTTTTACAATTTCTTTGGTTTTTTTTCCCATTTCTTTTCCGACCAACACTTTCAAATGAAATATATCGGTCAAGAAAATGGGCATAGTCGTCCATGTCTAACATTTTCAAACGCGTTTATAGAGCTGTACATTTACAAGCGCCTATTAAACTTCTCAGGGTGAATGTTAGGGTTGTGAGAGCTTTGTCCTTCCATTCTCTGGCTTGTTGGAGGCAATGGAGGCATCCCTAGAGCAATCGCTCTCTTGTTGTTGTTGTTGGAGTTGTTGAAGCTTTCCATTTATCACTTCAGTAAAAAGATTACCCTACAACAATAAGCAAGAAGTTATTACAAAAGTAATGAAAGTCTCGAAATCTTTCTCTTAGAAGAGCCAAAGAAAAGGCCAAACTAGTTAGTCAGGGATACTGAGATTCATTTCTTTACTCACACTAACAAAGAAAAATGAATGTGGGAAAGAAATGTAGTGAGCTGAAGTGATTTTGGCCTCTCATTTATAGTAGAAACTAAGGCTACATTTGGTTGTTCGAATTTCTATTTTGGATTAGACTGGATAGGATAGGATATAAAATCTTGGGATTTTTTTATATCATGTCCATTGTTTGGTGAATCGCAGTATTAAAATCGGATATATTTTCATCATATCATGTGTGTGTATATATATATATATATATATAAACAGCATATCATTATAAATGAACTTAAATATTCATAAACGGAGATGGTGAAAATCTCTCGTAACACTATTCATTAATTTATTTTTATTTTATTGTTCCTCTTTTTTATATTATTTTCTTTATTGTTTCTTTTTTCCCCTTTCATCATTCTTTAATAAAATTTTATCAAATAGTAAAATGTACTAACATACCTAAAATACAAAAATACCTAAAATATATAATAAATATAAATATTTAATTTATGGATTGAATGTTTATTATAAGATAGAATTAAAGTTGAATATATAAAATAAAGTATGATTAATTAAAAATGAATTTTTATTTTTTATTTCTTAAATTATAATTCAAATATTATTTATATTGAAATATAATTTCAATTTTATTAATTTAATAAGTTTATTATTCGGGAGAAATAACTTTCTTAGTATGGGCATTGGAAATCCTATCCACCTTTATCCCACCTCCCCCATGGGATAATTTTATCTTGTCTATATCCCTCTTATATCCGACTTTATCATATTTTGACCAAGCACCAAATGTAGGATAGGATAAATCATATTTTATTTCGAATTTTATCCCCATTGCCAAACGCAGCCTAAATGGCACCAATGTGATTGGATAGGGGGGACATTTCTTATGCGATTTCCTATAATGCATGATATATTGATATTGTGATTTCATTTTCAGAAAAATCTGAACTTTCCATTTCTTTCAGAAGTCCCTAAAGTAACCTCGCATCACGACACTAGTTCTTGGTCATTTTTGTCACTACAGCATGGCCAAAATTGGCATGTAAGCTGTCAAAACTCCATTTTGGACTTACCATGTTTGCCTTGAATATATCTATAAAGAAAGCATTATGGGGATTAAAAGGCTCCGAGAAGGGAATTTCAGGAGATGTCCTTTTGGGAAATACATATATGTGAGGAGGCTTCCTCTTTTTGGGTTTGAACATTAAATAAGGATCCTTGTAAATCAACCATCCTTGTTACTTGCTTCAATTGTCGTCTGCAGAAAATGGAAATAAAATGCTGTGAGGAATGTGCAAACGTTTCATCAAACAAGAAATTACTTTTTGAGAGAAATAGTAGTAATGACCGTCAAATCATTTATGTATAAGGTTGCTTGTGTAAAATTTTCTTTACATAAGCAATGCATAGTCTAAGTGTTAGGATATTTTGGGTATTGGTTCACAAATTATGGAAAGATATAAACTTTTACAGAAATATATGTTATATCAAATATGTCAATAGCCAATTTAAGGCTATTGTTTTGACGCCAACGCGTCCCTCGAGGTAGCTCAAGTGTTGGATGGCTTTTATAGGTCATGTGTTAAGTAGATAATTTCTCAAGAATTGTGATAGGTAAAGTTAAATATGTGATTATAAAGTTTGAGGATCTAGTTTCAAAAATGATTCTTATCTCAGTCCCTAAAATTTGAAATTCCTGAAATTGAGGGTGTGCATGGTAATTTAGGGTAGTTCTTTTCTATTTCTACTATGGAGAACAAATTCTGAATAAAATAAGGTGTGTGCATGGTAATGCTTCTTAACTGGGGGACAGTTTCTTTTCAGAATTAGTTATTTTCTATTTCTACTCTAGAGAACAATTTTTGAATAAAATAAGGTGTTTGGTAACTACACAAAATTTCTAATCTTGAAATAGAAAAAGAATAGAAATAAGTTTGGTATGAAATAATTTCTTTTTTGTATTTATTCGTTTTTTATTCTTACTCATGGATTGTCGACCATCGGCAGGCGGTCAGTGGTGGCGGTGACAGGCGGAGGCAGTCGGCGGCAGTGGTAGCTGGTGGCAGCGGGTGGCAAGCGGCGGTCGACGGTGGCTCCGGGCAGTTGGAGGTGGCCGCAGCAAGAGAGAGGAAAAAAAGAAAAATAAAAAAGAAAATTGGCTTATTTTTAGAAATTGTTCCTGAGAACAAGAAACTACTTTTTTTTTTGGTTTCTTGTTTTTGCTCCAAATCTATTCACATGCTATTTTTCTAATTCGGGGAATAAAAAAACAAGTTGGCATTACTAAATATTTTTTATTTTTTTTTTTTTTTGTTCTAGGGAACAAAAAAATAGAAATCAGGAGGAACAAAAATGTTACCATGCAGGCCCTTAGTCTCTAACTCTTTTTTTTTTTTTTTCTGGTTGAACTGGGACGTTATTTCTTAAATTAGGTTGTGTTCGACCACAACATGATTATGTAGCCGACGAAATATCCTAACAATGACATGATGATACTCTTTACAAACGTTCGGGTCATAAATAAGAATTCGGAATCTCAATGCAAAATAAGGGCACATTTGTTTGAGGGAAAGTATTTTCGCAAAATTAGTTTTTCAAACTTTCACCTATTTGGTTTACCAAAAAATGATAAGTTAATCAAAAATATTTTTTGATCAAGGAAAACATTCATGTATAAAATTAGGAAAATGAATTCCTAAATCTAGGAAAGTGAAAACATTTTCCAAAATTACTCATATGTGATTTTTTAATATTTTATTTAAAAATCAATTTTAAAATATTTTTGTGTACTTTTTTTTTTTTTTTTTTTTTTTTTTTTTTTTTTTTTTTTTCTGCTCCTTCCAACTCTGCCGATACTAGTAGGCAAGGCCTGGCTCGAGTGAGCTCAAAGCCTCCCTACCCTTGCCGTAATGAGCTCGATCTCTTTGACCCTTGATGACAGTGCCAGCGGCCTATCATGGTTGTCGCCGAGGCCCGATGATTGGCATTGGAGGAAGAAGGAAAGAGAAAAATAAGAGAAGAAAGAAAATAAAATACAATAAAAACTATTTAAAAAAGGATTTTTTTTTGCATGAGATGAAATTATTTTTTAAATAAGATCCAAATACCAAAAAACGTTTTTAGTCACATATCACCAAATAAAGGAAAATTAACCATTTTCCTTAGAAAATGATTTTTTGAATAGTATTTTCCTTTCTCATGAAATCTTCCTCTAAACAAGCACACCATAAATGTTGGGAGCCAAACTAAAGAAAAATGAAAATTCAAAAACTAAGGCTCCATTTAACTATTAGAAAATGAATAATTTAGAAAACATTTTCCTCAAAGTAGTCGTTTATATCATTTGACATAATTAGTTAATGAAAAATATTTCGTTATTGACAATAATTTATGTTTAAATATTTTTTTGGATGATGAAATTTTTTTCATCCATTTATTTTGGTAAGCAATGTGAGTGATTATTTCTACAAATGTCTTTTCTTTTTCTTTTTCTTTTTCTTTTTCTTTTTTCATTCTTCACAAAACAAATGAACCCTAAGAGATTATTAAGAATCAAGAAGTAAATTAAAGAATGGTTAATCAGCAATGGCCGTGATTGTCCACTGTAAGCAATTGGCTTATGTATGGCGGGCCAAACAATCATGAAAATTTAAAGTGGTAAACAATAGTAGCGCCGTCGTATGACGATGAAGTAAAAACTTTTAGAAATGGTATAATTATACAGGATTTCATGGAATACTTTGAATACAATTTTAGGAGAGAGATAAGAATGATAAGTAGAACTTAACGCATGATTTTCATTATGATCGATGTCCCTCACTTATATGGTGGTTCGACCTATCTAATGCACCTGATTGACACTTTAATACGTACTTCGCTTCCTTGATGAGCCGAACATACCACAATTATACCATAAAAGTTTATTATAAATTTATCGTCTATGGCTAGCTATTTTCATTAGAGCCATGGATTGAATCTCGTAAGTTCAATATAATCGTGGTTTTTAAACATATTTCTTGTTCATTCCCGCATGAGATCATGCAAAGTCGAGAGGTCAAAAACAAATTTATTTTCCAAAACTAGTATATAACTTAAATGCCTAGCTCCTTTTTCATCGTATTTATAATTCAGTCCAACATGGACCAACTTTGTGTGTGCGTTCAAATTTTTTTTATGGTTTGATGCTTTTGGCAAGTGGAGATTTTTGTAGTTGTCGATTTCTATTTGATTTCTACCGGTGGTTATAGTTTGGTTGCTCAATATTGCATTGTAGATGAATATGTAATTTTCAAGAATACATTTGTTTTTTCAAGAAATACAAAAGATAAAAATAAAATAAAAAAAGAATTGGGTGGTCTTGAATTAACCCTAGAACTAGACTAGCCATAGGGTCAGTTTAGCCCTCAATCCCAAGCCTAACAGGGTCAGTCCCCACTTCTAAAAATTGGGAACCAACACTATGCGGGTTGAATCATTGATTAGATGCTGGATCAACGCAACCCAAACCATGCTTACCTCTACCGCAGGCCTTCCCAACGACAGCATCACCTAACTAGGTGAGGTTGCAAACCCTTTTTTTTTAATTGTTTTATTGTTTGTATCTTTTTTTTTTTGGATAAGTACATTGAAAATCCTAAAACTTTCAAAAGTGTAATTAAGTTCTAAAACTCAAAATGGTAATTAAGTCCTAAAATTTTTAAAAAGTGCAATTAGATAATAAAACTTGTCAAGTTGATCAAATCAAGGCTTTTCGTTGATAGCGTTTTTCAAAAAATTTATGACTCAATTGCACTTTCCTAACAAATTTTAGAACTTCAAGTGCATTTATCCCTTATTTAAAAAAAAAAACTAATGGATTTCTTGTTGTGTAATCTCAAACTATAATTTGTAGTAAAAGATTAGGATTTGGACCAACATACCATGTAGGAAAGAAAAATAATAAAAGAAAAAGCAATGTCAGCATTTTCCATTAGCCTAATTGGACAAAGTTAATAGAATGACTCGACTGCACTAGTTTGATCAATTTTGAGATTTGATTACCCTTTTTGGAAATATTAAAATTCAATTGCACTTCTGCAAAAAGAAAAAGAAAAAAAAGATTTTTGGTGCACTTATCCAACAAATTGGAACAATATAACATAGCCTGGTCAATTTATTTTTGATCCCTATGTTTTTCAGTGATTCAAGCAAATGATGTTACTTTGGAAGAGTCGAGAAGTACAAATTTATCGACGTCTCCATTGGCTAGACAGACTCTCTACAGCCAAGATGCACAAGGTTATCCCGACAAATGAAACAATATGGAACATTTACCGATCGTGGGCATCTTAGATATTAACCATTCTTGGAGCTAAAACAAACAATACTATAGAATTGTGAAGCGCACAAAACATAAGCAAATGGTTCATCTCGAATTAACATGTATATAAGCCACGGAAAGTATAAGCTCTAAATTGTCTTAACTAAGTTCACATAGATAATACTCATATTAAAAACTGGATCATGCCCAAAATTAAAAAAACTTCAGGATTTTGGGTCTTTTAACGAGAGCTTAATTTAACTCATGGCATCAAAATCTCATGGCCTACATAGTGTTGTTGGTCGGAAATCCCAGTTGGTCCATGCGCCTTTCCATTAGTTCAGCATTTGCCATGTTGCTCTGCATGAGCTCTTCATATTTTTGCTGACCCACGTACACCTCCTTGAGCTCGTCCTTCTCTTTCTTCAGTTTAACACATTCAGCTACATCAATTAGAAGTCGATTACATTCTTAATTTCTCCTTTAATGAGTGCGCGTCAAAGAGAGATAAAGAGAGAGAGAACCTTCTTTGAATTTGATTTCATGAGAAAAGAAACAAAATTTTTGCTTTAATTTGCAATTTTCGACTTGGAACAAATAGTGTTGTCGTTTCCAACGGTACACCCTCACAGAGTCCCTTTCTACGTTAGCCTATATACATCAGACAAAAGAAATTCAGAATCATTAGATGATTGTCATCTTAATGGCATCAAATGCCAAATCTCAAAAACACACTATATGGAATATAATTTGGTGGAAGAATCAAATCGATCACTAACTTCAAGAGCTTGCACTGTCTGTTCAAGTTTCATTATTCGAGAAATTTGTTTGAGACGAAAGGTATCAGCATATCGCCTCCTTGCCGACCTCCTAAAAGACACAAGCACAAAAGAATTGAAAAAAAAAAAAAAAAAAGCGACCATTTTATTTAAACGAAAAAATAGAATATAAGAGAAGCGAAAATCTAGTATCTCCATTTTACCATTTCTTTTTTTTTTTTTTTTTTTTTTGGCCCATTTTTTCCCTCCCTCACTTTCAAATGAAATGTCTAGGTTAAGAAAACGGGCACCGTCGTCTGTGTCTAACATTTTGAAACGCGTTTAAAGGTTTTTAAAATTTAGGAGCACCTCTGAAGCTCTTGAGGGTCAAGGTTAGCGTTTTGAGAGCTTTGTCCTTCCATTCTCTGGTTTGTTGGAGGCATCTCTAGAGCAATGGTCCTCTTGTTGTCATTGTTGTTTTCGTTGTTGAAGCTCTCCATTTATCACTTTAATGAAAGGATTGCCCTATAACGCATGAACAATAAGTTAGCACAAAAAAATTGAAATCTCAACATCATTCCCCAAAAAAAAAGCAAAAAGAAACGAACAAACTAGTGAGCCAAAGATGCGTACCAACTAAGAAAAATGAATGAGAGAAAGATAAATGTAGTGAGCTTGTGAAGTGAGCTCGGCCTCTGCTTTATAGGAGAGACTCATGGGTCTTTAGCTAACTGGCACCAGCATGCATTTTCCTATATTGCAAGATACATTGATGGTGTGGTTTCATTTTTGGAAAAAGGCCGAACTTTCCATTTTTTTTTATGAAATTCCTAAAGTAACCTCGCATCAAGACATGAATTCTTGGTCATTTTTGTCACTATAGCATGGCCAAAATTGGCATGCAGGCTGTCAAAACCCAATTCTTGGTGTTACCATGTTTGCTATCTACAAGAGAGCATCATTGATGGGGATTAAAAGGCTGAGCCAAGAAGGAAATTTAGGATATGTCGTTTTGGGAAATATCTATGAGGAGGCTTCCTCTTTTTTGGTTTGCACTTTAATTAGGATGCTTAAATATTGGCCATCCTTGTTACTTGCTTCAATTATCGTCTGTAGAAATGGAAAGAAATGAAGTTCAACAATTGACGTCTGGGGATGATACTTTCGTCCTCTATTCTCATAATCATCCTCGTGAATGAACTCGCCAGAAAGGGAAAATCGTCTATCATTTCGCTAACAAGATGTTTTACTTTGCAAAAGTTTGTTATTTGATCTATTTTTAAATAGCCGCAAGTTGATATTTACACGGTCATTTTCCTTTAAGTAAGCAGTTGATCTAGTGTAGGAAAAAAACGAAGAAAGTAATTACCTAATGGTCTTGGGGATACAATTGCATGTTGGTGTTACACTAATAAAATCAAATTATTGTAAGATCAATCAACACTTCGATAACATTACATACCCAAATAAAGTAATGCCCGACCCATCTCATTATTTTCTTTAAAAAAGCAAACAATTAAGGTAAACAAGGGTCAATCTCTTTATGATAAATGGGAATAAGAAGAAAAAGAAAAAGAGTTAGTAGAAAACGAGAATTGTAAAAGAGTAACTATAGCATCCACCGGCGGCATAAACATGATTTAATAATCTCGTAATCATGTAGACTCAATTTTGCTTATGTTTCATTGTTGTTAAGACCGAAAATATGAGCACATGTTTTTTTTTTCTTTTTTGTCGTTCGTTGTTGCTCTGTGTCTCGGTGTGTTCCCATATCCATCCACGGTGATCGTCGGGGAGAGATGTTCGAGGGGTGTGGATGCGTGTACAGAGAAAATTCTCAGCATCTCTTAATATAGTCCAGTCAATGTCCTTGAAGAGGACTAGATTTTATTGTGCCGTAGTCGGTATTTATACCATTTATTGTTCTGTGGTCTGGGAAGGCATTGGAAATTTGAGTAATCTTGTTGCACAACTACTGGTATATTTCGTTGACCTTGGGCAACCGTGGGGTGGTTGGGTTTGTTGAGTTTTCTCTTTTCTGCTTGAGTTCTTTTGCCCTGTATTAGCTCACGGTACAAAGTCATAGGAACTCTCCACGTCAGAGGTCTCATTTGTGAGGTTCATTGCGATTATAGATATGGGCAACAATACCTCTCGCGCAGCCGGGTGCTTCGTTCCCAATGGGAAAGGCGGAGTCGATTTGGAGTTCTCGAAGCCCTTAGATGAGGAATTAGGCCATTCGTTTTGCATCGGGGTCCAATTTCTTGACACCTCTTGCACGGGGGCGTCTAAGACGTGGTCTCCAAAGTCTCATGAGTAGCGTCAATGGGCCCATGAAAATAACTATCACTCCATGGGTCTCAGGATGCAAAGGTTTGGAAGAATTATTAAAAAACTCATAAACCTATTGTAATTATTCCAATTCAATTCCAAATCTTCTTTTTTGCCAATTTAATCCATCTTGCTAAATTTGGCCGGCCGGCGCTGACATGGCCGTCTAGCTAATGTTGACGTGGCAATTTTTAATAATATTTTTATATTATTTTGAACTTTTTTATTAGTTTTTTATTTTTTTCCTTTTTTTTTCTTTCTTCTTCTTCTTCTTCTTCTTTGGCTTCTTCTCACTCACAGTGGGTGGAGAGGCTCGATGGGGCTCATCTAGTGGCGGCGAGCCCCACTGGAGCCTCATTGGCCATTATGATAAGGAAGCCAAGGAGGAAGAAGAGGGAAAAAAGAAAACTAAAATAAAAAAAAATTAATAAAAAAATTCGAAAAAAAAATAAGATACTACTAAAAATTGCCATGTTAACGTTCACTAGAAAGGAATGTCGGCGGCATTCGCGGCGCCATTGTCCACGGGATGACTAAATTGACAAAACGGTAAATCGCCTCCCAGTGTGAACTAGGCACCACCATAAACCCGCAGGTGAATCATTGGCCAAATTCCTGGCGGATGGGCTAAGGATGGACTAAAGTTTTTTTTTTTTTTTTTGACAAAATTGTAAAAAGTTTATGACTGAATTTGTAAAAAAAAAAAAATATAACTGAATTAACACAATAACAATAGGTTTATGACTTTTTTGGTAATTCTCCCCAAAGGTTTTTCTTGCGCCCAATGACTCAATGAGCAAAGCATCCTACGGATGCGTAGTTTCAATTGGTTGCCTCTTGAAATAGTCTTGAAGTGGGGGTATCTCAAGAGGACCCTAAAATCAATATAATTGGAGTCATTGAAATAAGAAGTATTTGACTTCCATATTTTAAATGAAAGATTTGAGTAAAATAGATATTATCTTGGTTATTAAAGTTAAAAAAAAATATGGTGGGGAGTTATTTTTTAAGCCAAAGTGATTACGTTGAAAAAATGTTTAATAAATTTCAGCATCTTCGTTTAAAAGAAATGAATACTCCAATTGATTTCAATATTAAGTTAAATTATAATATCGGTAGAGTAGAAGTACAATTTGAACATGCGAGTGCTAGAGGTCTTTAATGTATAGAATGCATTGTACTAGACTTGATATTGTGTATTCATTGTGTAAGTTAAGTAGATATATTAGTAATCCAAGTATAGAACATTGGAAGGCTATTACCAAAATTTTTTGTTATCTTAAGAAAACTAAAATTGATGATTGTTCTATAATAATTAACTGGCTATATAAGAAGAATACACTAATGATGGTTAGACTATAAGCATAGGTGATAAACATTCCACTTTTGGATGAATTTTCACGTTAAGGTGAATGTGTTGTATCTTGGGTGAGCAAGAAATAAAATGCATAACCCACTCAACCATGGAATTTGAATTATTTGCTTTAGTAGCAAATGGGAAAGGGATTGAATGAATTAGAAATTTGTTGTTGAAATCAAATTACAACCTAATCCTATGCCTCCTATTTCTATCTATTGTGATAGTTAGGTTACTTTGACAAAAGCTTATAGTAGCACTTATAATGATAAGTCTAAACATATTAATTTAAGATATGAGTATGTGAGATAATTGATTGAGATGGTATCATAACAATTGTCTATGTGAAGTCAAGAAAGAATCTAGCTAATCCCTTTACAAAGGCTTTACTAAAAGACATGGTAAATATAACCTTTAAAGAGATGGGGCAAAAACCCTTAGACTAAAATTACCAATAATGGTAGCCTACCTTATATTGGAATTTCATTAGTTATAAGATCTAATGGGTAAAACAAGTTATTGAATGTGATTGTTTTGATACTAACATAAACCCAAACATGAGAAATCAATATCAAGTCTAAAATTACATTTTGAAGACGTCGACTTTTTTAATGGATTATACATGGTGCAATTTAAAATTTATTTTTAAAAATTGAAAAAAAAAAAAGGCAGCTCCTCCCTCGCCACCGCCCGGTGATGGATGCAGACTATCATTTTTTTTCTTTTTTTATGAACCGTTTTGTTTTTTAAAATAAATTTTAACTTTTCTTTTCTAATTTTTAAATCTAATTTAAATTAAAAAAATTAAAAAACCACATGGAAGATAAAAATTAATTTTAAATGCCACATCAGCATTTTCCGTTAAAAAGTAGACGGTGTTAACTTTAGGACTTGATTGAAATAATTTGACAAGTTTTAGGACTTGATTGCACTTTTTGCACGTTTTAGGATTCAATTGCATTTTCATGACAAGTTTTAGAACTTCTAGCACTTATCCCTTTAATGAACTATCATATAAATTGGTGATATGTTTATTAGTAACAAAAACACATGTAGATACTTTGCATACATGAGCTTAGAAGTGATGCCACTTCTTAGTGTTAAGTAAATTATGAACTTCTTGTTGGAATAAGAGGTAAGTGAGTGTGGTACATCCAATTCTATTATTAAAGTCGCAAGTTTAAAGCATAGCTACTTCGAATTTTTTTGAATTTTTTTACAAACAAAGTGGGAATTCTTGGTAATTTATTTGTAAAATAAACTAAGATGTGCATTGTCTCACATCAAAAAGATATGGATGCACATGGACAAAATTTAGCACTAATTAATGATCAGTTTATTATTTATTAAATTTCAATTCATAATTACAAGATAACCATTTTGTCTTGTTGAAACAATGTCATTGTTCATAATAGAGTGACAATTATTTTTTAATTATTTAATTTTGAATCTATTATTCGTACCTAGTGCTTATTAGCGCTCTTACAACCTTTGGAAGGTTGTGTCTATTTAGACATAACTTCTTAATCTTATTGAAAAATTGTATGCATTAAAAAACATTTCTATTTAATACTTTCAACTTTCAACTTCCAATTTCTTTTTCTTTTGAAAGATATACAACCATAGTTTCCAATTATTTCTTATTGCGAGATCTCAGGAAAATACTAGAATTGCAATATGATGTTCTCATCAAGATTTTGTTATATTTTGGAGGATTTTTGCCAACAAATATTAATAATGTTTTAGGACAAATAATTCCTTGAAAAGAGTGTCATTATGCCTTAAAAGTCTGATTTCATTCTTCTTCCTGATCAATTGATTTTTTCCCCAACAATATGTAAAGGTTATTTCGACAAATGATGTAATCCAAATGAAGAACATCTATTAAGCACGTGCATATTAATTATTACTCATTCTTAGAGCAAAGATATAAAATACTATAAGATCAGGAGGCACGCAATATGTATAAAGCCACGGAGTTTATAAGCTCCGAATTGTCTTAATGAAGCTTATATAAATAGAGCATCCATATACATTCTGAAAACTGGATCAAGCATAAAATGAGAAGACATAAAGATTTGGGGTCTCTTAACAAGAGTTTAATTAACTCAAAGCATCTTATTCTCATTGTCTACATACAGTTGTAGGTCGGAAGTCCCAGTTGGTCCGTGTCCATGAATTGAGCATTTGCCATGTCCACATACATTTGCTGTTGTTCCACATACACTTCCCTTAGCTTGTCCTTCTCTTTCTTCAGTTTCACATATTCAGTTGCATCAAATTTCAGTGAATTACGTTTTTAACGTCTCCTTTGAAACGCATTCACGCAGAGAGAGAGAGAGAGAGAGAGAGAGAGAGAACCTTCTCTGGATTCGATTTCAAGATAACTGAAACCAAGTCTTTCCTTTAAATCGTCATTTTCGACTTGGAATAAATAGTGTTGTCGCTTCCAATAATACATCATTGCGAAGCCCTTTTCTACGTCAACCTATATCCATCAAACACAAAATTTCAGAACCATTATATGCTTTTCATCTTAATCACCTCGCATGCGAAATCTCAAGATGAACATAAATTGGTGGAAAAATCAAATTGGTGGCTAACTTCAAGAGAGTTTACTGTCCATTCTAGTTGCATTATCTGAGAAATCTGTTTGAGACGAAAGGTTTTATCATATCGCCTGCTCGTCAATGTCCTGCCAGACACAAACTCAAAAGAAAATTGAAAAAGGTCACCACTTTATATACATAAGACTTAGAAAATAAAAAGGGAACCAAAAATCAAATATCTCTTCGCCATTTTTACCATTTCTTTGTTTTTCATTTTGCCATATTTTCCCGACCAACAATTTCGAATGAAATGTCTAGGTCAATAAAAATGGCATGGCAGTCCATTTCTAACATTTTGAAACGCGTTTAAAGGGTTTTACATTTACAAGCACCTCTTAAGCTTCTGAGGCTCAAAGTTAGGGTTTTGAGAGCTTTGTCCTTCCATTCTCTGGCTTGGTGGAGGCAATAAAGGGATCCCTCGAGTAATGGTTGTCTTGTGATTGTTGTCGTCGTTGGAGTTGTTGAAGCTCTCCATTTATCACTCCAATAAAAGATTTTCCTAAAACGCATCAACAAGAAGTGAGCACAAAAGAAATGAAAGTCTCTAAATCAGTCTCTAAACAGAGGAAAAGAAAAGAACAAACTAGCTAGCCAAAGATATTGGTGTTTCTTTACGCACACTGAGAAATGAATGATAGAAAGATAAACGTAATGACCTTCCAAAGTGAGTCCGGCCTCTCATCTACAGGAGAGACTAAAGCGTATTAAGCTAGGCACTGGTGCGATTGAGCAGTGGGCCCATCTCTTACGCATTTTCCTACACTTGATGATATATTGATGAAATGGTTCCATTTTTTCAGAAAGAAGGCTAAACTTTCCATTTCTTTCGGAAATCCCCAAAAGTACGACAGCATCACGACATGGGTTCTTGGTCATTTTTGTCACTATAGCATGGCCAAAATTGGTATGCGTGCTGTCAAGAATCAATTTCTTTGGGTAAACAACAGAAAGCATTATTAATGGGGATTTAAAGGCTGAACCAAAAAGGGAAATTTAGGAGATGTTTTGAGAAATATCTTCGAGGATGCTCCCTCTTTCAAAGTTTGAACTTTAATTAGGTTCCTTAAAATGTGCCATACTTGCTATTTGCTTCAATTGTCGTCCGCAGAAAATGGAAAGAAAATGAAGTTCAAAAATTAACGTTGGATTTGGGGGATGTTACTTTCGGTCCTCTCTTCTCAAAATCATTCTCGAGAATGAATTAGTCAAAATTGGCTAATCGTTTATCTTTTCACTAATAAGATGTTTTACTATGCAAATTTTACTGTTCAATCTATTTTTTAATAGCTGCAGGTGGATATATACGCGGTCATCTTCTGTTGAGTAATTAGTTAATCTGGCGGTGGAAGAAAAAAAAAACGAAGAAAGTAATTACTTAACGGTCTTCGAGATATAGTTTCCTGTTGGCATTACACTAATTAAATCAAATTACAGGAAGATCAATCAAGATAACTCGATAATATTACATACCCGAACAAAGTAATGCTCGGCCCATCTCATTATTTTCTTTAAAGAAACAATGAGAATGAGAAGAAAAAGAAAAGAGATGGGAGGGGGCGAGAATTCTAAAAAAGTAATTATAGCATACTGCCGGTCTAAAAAATGTTTTACTCAAACAATCTTATACAATATTGATTTGAGAGAGTGGGAATGAATGGATTGTCACAATCCTCCAATCAATGATCGATAAAGCTATTTGGTAAAAAAATTTACATTGAAAATGTATAGTCTATTTTTCCATTCTAAAAATGAATAATGTTATGTTTGGTCATTTGAATTTCCAATCAAAATAAGACTAGATATGATAAAATATGAAGTCCATAAGTTTGCTTTATCCTAATAAAGTCCAATATATTTACATCACATCATATACATTATTTTATATAAATGATTTATCATTGTAAATGAACCTAAAAGTCACAAACGGAGATAGTAACAATCTCTCGTGAAACTTTTACTTGATTTATTTTTATTTGCTTTTTATTTTATTTTTCCTCTCTTTTTCTTTTTTCCCCCTTCCATCATTCTCTAATAAAATTTTATTGAATAGAAAACTGTACTAATATAACTAAAATATGTAATAGATATAAGTATATTATATATTGAATTTATATTATAAGATGGAATTAAATTCAATATATAAATAAAATAAGATTAAATTTTAAAAACTAAATTTTTATTTTTTGTTGTTTAGAATTTCTTATTATAATTCAAATATTATTTAAGAAGTTTGTTATTCAAAAAAAAAAAATCCTTATTGTGGATATTAGAAATTCTATCAACTTTAATTTCACATCCACCATGAGATAATTTTATTTGACATATATTCCTCTTATATCTAACTTTATCTTGTATTGAGTAGACACCAAACACATGACATGATAAATTTTATCATATCTCAAATTTTTTTCTTGACTATCAAATGCAGTCTAAGTGCACAAGAATTTCTAACACCGCCTTTCAACTTTCAAAAAATGCAATAAGTTCTAAAAATTGTCAAATTAGTGCCATCAATTCCTTCTTTAACTTCGTCAATTTGCCCAACAAAAATGTTGACACGGTATCTTTTATTATTATCTCTTTCTCTCTCCAATGTGTCATTTTTTTATTTTTTTCCCTAAGTTTACTTAAATCAGATTAAAAAATAAAGAATAATATTATTTTAAAAAAAAAAAAAAAAAAAAAAAAAAAAAAAACCCATCTATTTGAAGGGGGAAAAAACCACAGGGTGCTCCCAGCGGGCCTTGCGGCCCCTCACTACCGGAAAGGTATGGCGGAGATCGCCGACGTCCGTAGCTCACCCGTGTGCTCTCTCATATTCCAAAACCTCTCCCCTTCTCCCCTCTGTTTTGTTCTGAAAATTCAGAACTTTGTCCCTGAGTGTATTGCTGTGAATCAAAGCGTGCGAGTGTGTCGAAGCCTTGTTTCGAGTGTTCGTGGATCAATGTCAAGTGAATGAATGAATATCGAAGGTTCTACCTTCTGAATGTCCTCCACCGATGACGTATGGTGTGATGGTTTTATTTGTATGCTGATGGGCCTAAGTGAGCCCGTCCGCTCATGTTGGGCCTAAAAGCCCGGTCCGCAAGATAAGGGCCCATGGATGAAGGGTTGAGATATGAAGAGGTGTTACGTTAAGGGATGTGTCTTTTGGAGAAGACGTATTTAAGGGGAGAAAAGAAAAAGAGAACACACATTTTGGATGTACGTATGTTTCTTTTCTTTTCTCCCCTTCCCAAAACCAACATAAGTTTTCTCCCCCTTGAACCAACAATACGCTCCTTGGCAAACCAAGATCAGATTCTTCCTCAAACTTTAATGCTGGTGTTTAATCTGTGGATAATAAGATATGCTCGATTCTGTGGTGTGTCTTTGATCGGTGATATATGTTATTCTTAGGCTCGTCTTCCACATTCGTTTTAAAGGTTCGATTCAGTGTCGAATCCGTTTTAGGGAATCCGATATTCCCAACATCGGTATCAGAGTACTAGTTCATGTTTCTCGATCCCCTTTTATGTTATTGAATATTTTTTGTGGTCAAAATTCTAGAAAAGCCGCTGCCCGATCGAGGACGGAGAAACCCAACACCCGCGTACTGTTCGCCTTGTTTTGAGTTTTTCTACAAGTTGAAATTCATTTTTGATTGCGTAGGGTCGAAGCTCTCGTCTATATGAGAAAAACAAGTGGCGGATTGCCGCCGGACGCGCCGCCATGCATAGCCGCAAGGAACTGGTGTTGTGCACGCGCCAATTCGGTCTCTACTGGGCGCGTGCAAAGCAAGCACCAATTCGTTTCCCAGGCGCGTGCGACGCACGCACCAGCTGACATCCGCGTGACGTCAACCCGCGCACGTGCACGGCACATGCCGGTCGGTTTGTCCAACCGGCCCGACCGGTCCGTTCGGTCAAACCCGATCGCCCGTTGACTCTAACCCGGCTAACCATTGACCTTGATCGTTGACCGTTGACTTTCCCTGTTGACTTTGACCGTTGAAAAAAAAAAGGAATGTGTTCCTTTTTCCAATTAAATTTATGTGGATTATATGTAATTCCTTATTTGTTCTGCATTTGTTGCAGGAACAATGCCTCTTCTTAAGTTACACACACCTATTCGCGCAATTACCGATAAACAAAAAGAAAAGCTTTCTGAGTTGATAGCTGAGCTAACTGATTATCAATGGGAGAGTGGCGACTTAATTGATCATGTTCTTAAAGTTAGCGAAAAAATATAAAAGGTCATATGGAATGGTCGTCCCATGCCACAGTATGAGATGGTGTGATTTTTCATGAACACTCTTCCATAAGAATGGCAAGGAGTGTTAAATCAGTTATGGAAAGTCAACAGAGCTGCTTCGTATAGGAGAATTGTGATGACTTTTATAGATGATTATTACTGGATTGTTACAAGGAAAAAATCAAGAAATTGAACAGAAGATGATCTTTCTCAGTTCATATATTGACTTGGTGTTAGATATTTTGGCTAGTCTTTATTTGGTGTGCTTTATGGACATCTTATGTAATGTTTTCTACCTAGTTGTTGTTGGTGTGGCAACTGATATGTTAGTTGCATTATGTGAAAGCATTATTATTATATCATTGTTTGATATCAAATACTATTTGCTTTTTGTTATTATTAAGCTGTTGTGGGTAGTACATTGAAATTTTTATAATTTCAAATAATTTATTTTGCATAGAATGTTATATTAATAATAACTCCAAGTTAGGATTTTGGGTGATGATTGGAAACATAGTAATTTCTTGATTTTGAAACCTAATTTGAAATTATTCATTAATATGATGGTTTTATGCAAAATAGATGCATAAATGATAGGCGTTAATAATTCGTGCATATGTGTCGATATGTTCGGATCGATGACTTGACAACTAAGAACACAATTGCTTATTTGAACAAAGAAGACAAAATGAACGACGAGAATTGTGAAATATTGAATATGAAAATTCAATATATGCTTGAAAAGCAAAAGGCACTAAAAGCTCTTGACCATGTTAAAGAAGAAATTGAGGATGCTATGCACCATCTTGAGGTAGCAAAGGACTGCCTCAAGGTATTTGAAAAGGAAACACATATTTGCTATATTGCTTTCAGCTCAAAAGGAGCTTCGAGCTCTAAGCACAAGCGTATCGATTCGTTCAATATGTGGAAATGCAAGGGATCAAGTCTTTCTTGCAAGAAACCAAGAGCTGACCAACATAAGAGAAAAAAACGTCATCGAGTGAAGAGTATTTCAAGGGTGAAGTGTTACAACTATAATCAGAAGGGTCATTACGCTCGCGTTTGTCGCGAGTCAAAGAAGATACTTACCCCTTGTACTCTTAAAAACTTTGCTAATGTGTTAAGTTCTGTATTCTTAGCTAAATCTAATCCTTTGTGGACTGTAGATTCGGGAGCAACAGACCATGTAACGAAGGATAAAGAATCCTTCGTGAAATTTCGACGAGTACCAACTGGAACTAAGTAAATTTATGTAGAAAACAACTCCAAAACTGAAGTTAAAAGGATTGGCACCTGCCAATTGAACATGCGTGGTGGACGCACATTATTCCTACATGATGTTTTATATGCTCCAGAGATTTGTCAAAATTTAGTGTCTGTTTTGGTGTTGGTTAAGCTTGGTTTTAGTGTGAACTTCCATAATAACGGTGTAGATTTGTATTTGGATACAAACTACTATGGTTGTGGTCATTTTCTAGATGATTTTATTGTACTAAATGTTGACTGTGGTGATGTCAATGTTTGTTATTCCATTTTCACGTCTTCTACTTCATATGATAATGATGTGAGTGTGTGACATGCTAGACTTGGTCACATTGGCCAACAACGTATGAATAGACTAACCAAATAGGGCTTGTTAGGCAATATTAAAAAAGTCGTTTGCCCATAAGTGAGTATTGCCTAATAGGGAAAATAATAAGAAAACCATTTGGAAAAGGGAAAAGAATTGAATTTCCTTTGCATTTAATTCATTCTGGCGTCTGTAGTCCAATAAATGTGAGAGGAAGGCATTGGGCTATTTTATTTTGTCACATTTATAAATAATTATAATCGATTCGGATATGTCTATTTGATTTCCCATAAATCTGAAACATTGAGTTGTTTTAAAAGATTTATGAACTTGGTAAAAAATCAATTAGACAAGAAAATAAAAGTATTGAGATCCGATCGAACTCGAGAATATTTATCTGATGAGTTTAGAAAATTATGTGATGAAAAAGGAATAGAAAGAAAATTGTTTATTCCATATACTCCTCAACAAAATAGTGTTGCGGAGAGAAGGAACAGAACCCTATTAAAAATGGTTATGTCCATGATGACGCACGCTAATTTACCTATTATTTTTTGGAGTGATGCACTTTTAATTGCTGCCTATATACTTAACCGAATGCCTTCCAAATCAGTTACTTCCACTCCATATGAGTTATGGACAAGAAGAAAACCGGACTTAAATTTTGTTAAATCATAGGGTTGTGCTGCCTATACTCATGAGCCCTCTTATAAGTTTAGGAAATTATGTCCCAAAGGAAAGAATGGTATTTTCATAAGATACTCTAAATACTCGAAAGGGTATGTGTTCATAGGTGAGCAAGTAAATGGAAGTATAACTAAATTCGAATCATAGGATGTCACATTCTTAGAGAATGAATTTCATAAGAATGGCGAAATAAGTGAGGATTACTCTATATTTGAAACCTTGGATCAAGATAATGAACTTAATGGAGGTCGTCCAAGTGGGAGTAACATGAGAAGTGATGAATTTAATTCAACTTACTCTCAATTACAACCACATGATGAGATGATATTGTCATTATTTAATCTGAGTAGGAGCATGATGGGGAATGATATGCAAAGTGTACAATCTCCCATACAGCAAACAAGTCGCAAAAGTATTCCCCGTCAACGTTTTGATATCAAAGGAGAAACTTTCATGGTTGCTCCACAAGATGATGATAAGTCAAGAAATATTAATGAGGTTCTAAATTGCCTTAGTAAGGAAAAATGGATTCATGTAATGGAAGAGGAGATTAAGTGAATGAAGTCAAACCAAGTTTGGGAACTAGTTGATCTTCCAAAAAGACGCAAAGCTATTGGGAATAAGTGGGTTCTAAAAATAAAAGTGTAAAGCTGATGGCTCGATAAAAAGGCATAAGGCTCGCCTTGTGGCGAAGGGGTATAATCAACAGGAATGAATTGATTATGGAAAAACATTTTTTTTTATAGTGAAATTTACTTCGATTCACATTATTCTGGTAATAGTGGCTAGTATAGATCTTGAGTTACATCAAATGGATGTAAAGATTGCTTTCCTCAATGGAGAATTAGAAGAAGAAATATATATGGAACAACCTGCTGATTTCATTATAGAAAGCCAAGAAAGAAAGGTATGCCGACTTTTGATATCGATATATGGCCTTAAGCAGTCGTCGAGATAATGGTATATACGTTTTTATAATACCATAATGGGATGTGATTTTACAATGATTTATGAGAATCATTGTTTATATATCAAAAGATCCAAAGATCAATCTGTGATCATATCATTATATGTTGATAATATACTAATTGATGGAAGTAATAAGAAGTTTGTCAATATTTTCAAAAGTTGGCTATCTTCCAACTTTAAGATGAAAGACATGGGTGAGACTGCATACATTCTTGGAGTTAAGATTTCAAGAAATCGTTCGAAGAGATCATTATCTCTTTCGCAAGAAACATACATAAATAGGATTCTTAAACGATTTTGTATGAAAGACTGTAAACCCATAGATACTCCTATTGCAAAAGGCGAAGGATTGAGCCACAAATTGTGTCCAAGAACTCTACAAAAGAAGGAACAAGTGCAACATGTTCCTTATGCTAGTGCTCTTGGGAGCTTGATGTATGCTATAATGTGTACAAGACCTGACATATGTTTTGTAATTGGAATGGTGAGTAGATACCAATCCAATCCAGGTCAAGCACGTTGGAAAGCCGTTAAGAGAATACTGAGGTATCTAAGGAAAACTGCTAATTATACGCTGAGTTATCAAGGAAATGATCTACGACTCTAAGGCTATTCTGATGCTGATAGGGGAGGAGATTTAGATGAAAGGAAATCTATCTATGGGTTTGTTTTCTTACTGAATAATGGCACCATATGTTAGAGCAGTAAGAAATAAATGTGTATAGCCTTGTCTATAATGGAAGTTGAGTTCGTGGCATTATCAGCAGCAATACAAGAAGATGTTTGGCTTAAGAGATTTTTGGATCATTTAGGTGTTATTGGAAGTGCTGCAAATCCATTATTGGTTGACTGTGATAGCTAAGCAGCTATAGTGTACACCAAACATCCAAAATATCATGGTAAGACCAAATATATAGATCCCAAGTATACTTTTGTCAAGGATATGGTTACACGAAAAAATGTGAACTTACAGTACATATCTACGCATAGAATGGTATTAGATCCTATGACAAAACCAATACCTGTGGCAATGTGAAATCTCTAGGATTGCGTAGAGGCTGATGTACTGAATATTGTAATTTCCCTTAAGTGTTCACATTTAATGAATTTTGCGTTTTCATCATTAATGCAGATGAATTTTTTGTTTGACGTTTATGCATCTTAATGCTCAGTGCATTATATTAAGTTGAGAAAGTATGTCTTAGCCCACTCACACGAGTAATCGCTTCTATTTGCTATGTGATAAATAGAGATGAGACGGTTTTTAAGCTTATTATCTAGGTGATAATCGAGAGCTCAAGCTTAAAGTATATATGTTGCCTTAACTAAGTGTTAAAATGAGGATATAATATTTATTATATTCGAAAGTAAAATAACCCGCATATTTTACTTTATCTGTCTATGATTCTAGATGTGAGTTTTGATGAATTCTGTGAATGAGTAGATATGTGAACTCAAGTTAGACATTATGTTTGTCTGAACTATCATCTGTATGGTATTAAAGGTGTAAGCATATGCTCCATGGGAAATGAGTTAAATACCGTAATACGTATTTCATACTACGTATGCATGAGACAACCAATAAGAGTGGTAAAAGTTTGATCTCAACTTTTTTGTTGTGTGAGACTCTTGAGGAAAAGAGTTCCTCAATTTAGTGCTCTCATGACTCTTACTTATTCTCAAGATTTCTATTCAGTAATTGTTATCTTAGGATGTTGCCAACGATCATAAATTAATTCGATCTAATGGGACATTTCTAAAAAAGCAAGCTGAACTGAAATTGAGAGTTTGAAGAAAAGAGGAATATCGAATTTGGAGAATCACATTATAGTTTTGTGTTCATCGACCAATTATAACTGTCTTTGAGATAATCATAATTGTAAATATAATATATCAATGATTAAAAAGAGATCAATAGAAAGATATAAATGTGATCAATTGATCTAGAGTATTGTATACTAAATCTACTTAGAATGTGATGCCCATTATGAGCTGCTATATATTCCTAATAGATGTATGGCAACAAGCTTTTAAAGTATGTTACTCGCACGGATTATTCACCGGTATGAACGTTGTAGAGAGGTAAAGAGGATCATGTTCGGCCCACCATGTGTGACTAGGAGATGATGGTTTTATTGGTATGCTGATGGGCCTAAGTGGGCCCGTCCACCCATGTTGGGCCTAAAAGCCCTGTCCGCAAGATAAGGGCCCATGGATGAAGGGTTAAAATATGAAAATGTATTACGTTGAGGGGATGTGTCTTTTGGAAGCACGTTTTGGATGTTCGTATGTTTATTTTCTTTTCTCCCCTCCCAAAACCAACATAAGTTTTCTCCCCCTTGAACCAACAGTACGCTCCTTGGCAAACCAGGATCAAATTCTTCCTCGAACTTTAACGTTGGTGTTTAATCCATGGATAATAAGGTACACTCGATTCTGTGGTGTGTCTTTGATCGGTGATACATGTTATTCTTGGATTCATCTTCCACATTCGTTTTAGGGGTTCGATTCAATGTCGAATCCGTTTTAGGGAATCCGATATTCCCAACATGGTGAATGTTCACTCTTTCTTGTCTTTTTGTTCCTCAATCTATCGAAAATTCTCTTTCGATCTCCACCGCTCCAGCCTCGTCGATCTTCCCTTTTTCTTAATTTCTGATGAGCCTTCTCTCTTTCCCTTTTCTCTTTGTTCATATACGCTGATTGTCACTCAATACTTTCTCTTGTTTGACTGAGAATCATGCATCGTGCATAAGGAGAGTGCAGCCCTTACCCTAAATTTGGGCATGAGTCACCAGCCCTCGCCAAGGCCAGCGAGGGTTTGCCCTGGTCTGGGAAAGGGATGAAAAGGCATTGCCTGATCCTTGAAGCTTGGAAAGGAGAATTATTCAGTGGTTAGTAACCATCACATCATCTGCCTACGTAGCGTGCATGATTCTAGGTGGTTTTATTTTAGTCAAAGCCCTAATTGACGAAATCTTTTGAAAATTTACTAATTCAATTTTTCTAGTCAATTTTAACCAGAAATTACTGAAATGAATGTCAATTGTCCTATGAGGTACAAGCGGCACTAATATAGACAATTCTTTTTTTTATTTTTTTTATAAAAATGAATTGTTTATTTCTTCTTCTTTTTCTTTTCTTTTTGACATTGTGGCTAGCGACGGCACAAAGACCCTCACTAGATCTAGGCCTTGCCTGTGTCCAGCAAGGCCACACAGGCACTTGCCTGATGGTTGGCAACCTTACCTAGCCAAAATGAAGGAAAAAGAATAAAGAACAAATAATTATAAATTCATTTAAAAATTTTGTAAAAATTGGCTACATTAGCGTTGGCCATCCTATATGGCATGACCAATGCCCATATCAGTTATTTCCGACCAAATTGGCCAAAATGATTCAATTGGCAAATTGTTTAAAAGTTTAAGACTAAATTTACCAAATTGAAAAGCTTATGACTGAATTGGCACAAGTGTGATAGGATTAGGAATTTTTTGATAATTTTTCTCCCTCTCAAATCAATGATGTAGAAGACTGTTTAAGTAAAGACGTTTCTTATGCCAACAGCATATCCTATAATTACTCTTTTAGAATTCTTGGGCTGTACCAACTCTTTCTTCTTCTTTTTTCACATTTCCATTGCTACTTGAAAAAAAATAATGAGATTGGTCGAGCATGTAATCTTATCGAGTAATTGTTGATTGATCTCACTATTATTTGGTTTAATTGATGTAATGAAAAAAGGCAATTGTATCTAAAAAAATCGTTGGGTAATTACTTGCTTCGTCTTTTCCCCCAACAATTGACCAACCGCCTGCTCAACAGAAAATGCACGCGTAAATGTCAACTTGTGGCTATCTAAAATAGTTTAATTAGCAAACTTCACATAGTAAAACGACTCAGCTGTGAAAGTATAAATGATTTTCCAATTTTCACTAACTCATTCATGAGAATGATTTTGAGAAGAGAGTACTATATGACACTCACTTGAGCGCTTCAATTTTTTTTTCAATCATTTAGATGACGTAACTTTAAAAATGCATTCTATTAAGTATCATAACTTTCGATCAATCATTTGAATGCCATATACCTTTTAAAACTTTCACCCAAGTACCGAAAATTCAACTTGACATGGCACTTGTGGTAAATGTTTTTAAAAAATCATAGTAATCAATAGATCAATTAAAAAGTTATATGATATTCGAGTGATTAAAAAAAAATTATGACACTCAAGTGAACATTATACATAAGTTATGCCACTTAAGTAATAATAAATAAAAAAAAGTTACAACAATCAAGTGAGCGGCGAAAGCTACAATACTTGGAATGTCCTTGTCCCACAAATTTCGAGATAAGTATATTTAAAGTGCCATAATTTTTGTATGGCGCTTACTTGAGGGCCATAACTTTCTTTCACCCACTCAAGTGCCACAAATTTAAAAATTACTTATGCCATCAGCAAATTGATTCATTGGAAAATCTAACATGGATACCGGTCCTCCACATTACATCATTAGCGCTGATGTGGATAATTAATAAAAAAAATTAAAAAAAAATCAAAGTATGACGATTTGCCAATGATGACATTCAAATTATTGATTTTACTCTGATGTAGTGCTTAAGTTTGCAGGGAAGAAAAAAAAAGAGTTGTAGTATTTAAGTGAGCTACATACAAAAGTTATGGTACTCCTACTATCTCTATTTGAACATTTTTCTTTATAAGTGAAAAGGTTAGGGAGGACCAATGTAACTATCCTATGAACTTTATCATAGAGGTCCCACATAGACAAATATTGCATTAATTAATTCTTTATGAGACATATTATAGAAGGTGGTACCATATATATAAAACTAGGTACTTCTCATAATGAGGCCCATTGCATATAAAATCCAAAATATATTAAATTTAATTTTCAAATACGAAAATAAAATATCATTCAATTATTTTATTAATACATAAGCAGTATTAATTATAAATTACCTCATTTGCCTCTCATTTTTCCCAATCACCATACAACCCTTGATACTCTAGAAATCCATCATACTCTCTCATTATTTTACTTGCATAAGGTTAGGTTTAACAGTTGAATGAACAATTATGCGAAAAGAATAAATGCATAAAGGCTCGCACTTTTTCTATCCATTTTTTTACTTTTGACACTCCTTTTAACTTAAATTGACCACAATGTCTCTTACTAGTTCCAGATTTAAAATTATTTCTTACCTTTTTTTTTTCTCTTTCTTTGGAAATTATGATGCATTTAGAATTGACAAAAAAATATGTTTTGGAATGTCTTATAATGCAATTACAATTGTCATAATTTTCTTGTCAACAATTTATTATTCAACTTAATCAATCATTATTTCGATTTTGTCAATATAATTCTGAACTTTTGGACCATATTTCAATGTAGTCTTTCCTATCAATTGCCATTGAAAATCACTAATGTGGTCTTTAGTCATTGTCGGCCGTCATAAGTGGCATACTAGCGTGAGCAATTGGTTGATTTCCACGTCATAATTTGTGAAAACAATTGTTAGGAAAGATTACATTTAAATATTACACAAATGTGTATGACTATAGGTATAAGACTAAATTGATAATTTTCCTAAATATTTAAATAATCACTCTTTCAATGGGCACATATATAAGCATTTTAGGGAAAAGTACACTAAGAGTGTCATAACTTTCGTGTGGCACTCACTTAAGGGCTACAAATCCGAAAAATTGATCACTTAACACTGGACCCTTGGAGTGTCAAAAGTTGTCACAAATGGATATTTAAGTGCCAAAATTTGTGAAAGTTAGACTTAAGTACCAAAATTGGAGCAAAATGGATTACTTAAGTGTCAATCCGGCCAAAATGTTGACATGGCGATTTTTCGATGAAGCAAGTGCAAAATGGTGTTGTTTTGGTGCTGACATGCTAAAAAATTAATAAAATTAAATTTATTTAAAACATTTAAAAATACAAATACAAATATTAAAATATTAAAATATATATATTAAAAAAAAAGGAAAAAAAAAAGAAAGAGGTGGATCGAGGGCTAAGCCGAGAAGAGCAAGGGACAAAGGGGAGAGGGTCGGTCAAGGTGGCTAGGCTCAATCAAGGTAGTCGGGCCCTAAGCCCGGCCGACCGGGCGTGAGGGCCAACGAGGCTCGGCCAACTAGCGACAAGCTCACGAGGACCGTTGACCCTCGTCGGATATGGGCAAGGGCCATCGACCCTCGCTGGATTTGGGCTAGGGCTTGTGGGCCCTCGCCATCGGTCAATCAAGGTTGCCAGCCCCTGGCCAAGGCCCGGCGACCCTAGCCGACCCTCCCCCTCCATCACCAACCCTTTTCAGCGGCAGCAAGGGCTTAGCCCTAGCATCCTCTCTTTTTATTTTTTTTTTTCAATATTTGTATTTTTAAAATATATATTTTTTAAATAAATTTAGTTTTTAATTTAATTTAATTAATTTTATATTAATTTTTTCATGTCGCACACCAAAAACGACATCATTTTTGCATTGTCTAGCCACATCGCGTGCAAAATGATGCCGTTTTGCACTTATTTGATGCAATTTTGCACTTGATCCATTTTGCTCCGATTTGGCACTTAAGTGTCACTTTCGTAACCATCGACCGTGGTGGCTTTGCTAGATAAGAGCTCCATTGATCCTTGCCAAAAGGTGAGGGATTCAAAACCCAATAAAAGCACTTGGTGTCTTAAGTGATTCATTTTGCTCCGATTTTGACACTGGGTCAAAAAAAAAAGTGTCACTTTCATAATTTTTAGCACTTAAGTGTTCCTTTATGCCAACTTTTGGCACTTGAAGCGATCATTTGCCCTTAAATATCATCAATGATTTGCCTCACTAAAAATCTGATGTGGATGACAATTGTCATACATGGCATTACTAGTGCTAACATGGACAATTAAAAAACATTTAAATTTAAAAAAAAATCATGTAAGATGATTTGTCGAATGTGACACTCAAATGATCGATTTTACTCTAATGTCACACTTAAGTGAGTGAAAGAATAAAAAAAGTTATCGCACTCAAGTAGAGCTAATTCCAAGAACAAGTACCAACTTTAGGTCAAAGGATAAATCTAGCCTAAACTTTTTTTTTTCTAGTAAAAAAGCATAAACTTTAGGTTGAATGACAAATTTGACCAATTTTTTTTTTTTTAAAATCTTGTAAAAAATCACAAGCTTTCACCCTTATCCAAAAAGTTTCGGGGAAAAAGTGGTTCTAGCCATGTGTTTACTAACATATTTTAGGTGATTTTTTGTTCCCAAAAGTTTGGATAATTTTGGCCCAAATTTGTTCCGGAGAATAGTTTTGGACAAATTTTTTTTTATGAAAATCGTAAAAAATCAAAACGGTGAAGCTTTCACCCTTATCCAAAATCTCGACCTCTATCATTAACTCTCTATTTGAAGTTAAAATATTTTCAGGGAAAAAGATGGTTCTAGCCATGTGCTTGGCGGATCTCGTCCATGGTGTCTCTTGATGGGCGGTGCTATACAGCCACATGAAGAAGAAGAAGAAGAATAGGAAAAAGGGAAAAAAAGTAAAAAAAGTAAAATAGTTAAAAAACATTATTTAAAAATTTAAAAACAAAGTTTGAACATAATCTAGACGGTATCAAAAATTCGAGAATAAAAAATTTAGAGTATAATAAAAAATAATTTTTTCAAAACTTAATCTACCAAATGAATTTTTTTACTTGCTAATGAAGTGTGGGAGACAACGAACAATTTCATCATAATTCTCCAAGTTGTGTCTCAAAAGAAGACAATGAATAGTGTTTTAAATCTAGCAATTGCACATGGATTTATAGCTAATGACAATCAATGGATCTAAGTTGGGGGGGCCAAATTTAGATTTTAAGTGAAAGTTGATAATTTTTTTTAGACAAAAAAAAGTTGGGCTAGAATTGTCACTAGACCTAAAATTGGTGCTTTTTTACGTGACAAAAAATGTTTGAGCCAAATTTGCCACTCAATCTAAAGTTGGTACATTTTACGAGACAAAAAAAAAAAGTTTGGGCTAGATTTGTCTCTTGACCTAAAATTAGTGCTTTCTTTTGGAAGTAGCTCCACTTAAGTGAGTACCATACAAAAATTATAACACTCATGCTATTCTTACCCGCATAAATTTCCATAGGAGGGCATTGACTAATTGTAAGTCCGCCAACCACGCACGAGTCCTTTTTTTTTCTCCCTTTTAGCATCCTGCAATAAAAGAAAGAAATAAGGATGGCACATTTTTAAGGCTCCTAATTTAGGTGCAAGCTGAATAAGAGGAATTTTCCTCATGGATATTTCCCAAAATGACATTTCCTAAACTTTCCTTCTTGCCTTATCCTTCTAATCCCCATTATTAATGGGTGTCATTCAAAGAATTTTAATTTTGACAGCATGCATGCCAATTTTGGCCATGCTGTAAAGACAAAAGTGACCAAGAATTCAATGTCTTCAGGCAAGGTTATTTCAAGGATTCCCAGAAGGTTTAGCCTGTTTCCTGAAAATGAAATTACATCAGAGATAATTAATGTAGGTATTGCAAAACGCCAAGGGAGATGGGCCTTTTAGTCTTTCCTATAAATAAGAGGCTGAAGTCACTTCAGAAACTCACTACTTGTATTTCTCTCTTCTTCATTTTTCTTAATCGGTGGGAGAAAATAAACAAATCCCAATATCTCTAGTTAACTAGTTTGTTTCTTAATTTTGATCTTTCTAGAGAATGATTTTGAGACTTTAATGATCTTGTGCTAACTTTTATTCATGTGTTGTAGGCAATCTTTTCATCGAAGTGATAAATCGAAAGCTTCAACGACTCCAACTACAAGAACAAGAGAACCATCGCTACAGGGATGCCTCCCTTGCCTCCAACAGGCCAGAGAACGAAAGGACAAAGCTCTTCAAACCCCAACATTGACCCTGAAAAGCTTAAGAGGTGCTCATAAAGTCATAACTCTTCAAATGCATTTCGAAATTGTAGGCATGGACGACCATGCCCATTTTCATGATCTAGACATTTTAAATGTTTGGTGAAAAAAGGGCCCAAAAAAAAAAAAGAAATTGTAAAAATGGTAGAGAAATATTAGATTTTTCCTTCTCTTACATTCTAATAATGTATCTAAAGTCCTGATTTTTTTTTTCAATTTTCTTTTATATTTGTGTCTTTCAGGATGTTGGCAAACAGACAATACGCTCAAACCTATCGTTTCAAACAAACTTGGCGGATGATGCAACTGGAATGGATAGTACAGTCTTTGGAAGTTAGCGACCAATTGAATTCTTCATCCAATTTATCTTCCATTTTAGCGTGCTTTCAAGATTTGGCATTTGAGGTGATTAAAATGACAAGCATCTAATGGTTTTAAACTTTTCTTATTTGACATATATAGGCCGACATAAAATGGGACTCCACGATGGTGTGCTATTTGGCACGACAACACTATTCGCTACAAGTCGAGAATGGCATATTAAAGCAAAAACTTGGTTTCATTTATCATGAAATCGGGTTCAAAAAAGGTTCTTTCTCTTTCTCCCTCTGCGTGCACGCATATTAAAGGAGAAATTAAGAATTTAATTGACTGATATTTGATGCAGCTGAACATGTGCAACTGAAGAAAGAGGAGGACAGGCTAAAAAAGGTGTTTGTGGAACAGCAAAACTATGAAGAGCTCCGGAAGAGCAGCATGGCAAGTGCCCAATTCGTGGACATGGACCAACCGGGACGTCCGACCTATAACTTTATCTAGACTATGAGATTAAGATGCCTTTATTAATTAAGCTCTTGTTGGAAGAGCCGAAACCCTTATGTCTTTACATCTTATGCTTGATCTAGTTTTCAGTATGTAGCTTCATGAAGACGATTTGGAGTTAAGAACTCCGTGGCTTATTTATATGTTTATTCAAGATGGACCATTTGCTCAAGTTTTGTGCACGTCATGATCCTATAGGAAAGTTATCCAACCAGTCTTAATCTATTATACAAATGTCAATTTAGTCCCAAACTTTCTAATGCTATCAATTTAGTCCTAAAGTTTTGCATGAAATTCTAATTTATTCCTTCCAATCAGTTATTGTTGGAAATCATTGATGTGGCAGTCCAATTATCACTAGTATCATGTCAAAGATCTCCTCCAAAACTTGACTAAATTGAAATTTCATGTAAAGGTTTAGGACTCAACTAATAAAATTAGAAAGTTTAGGATTAAAATGGAATATGTACAATAGGTTTAAGATTAATTTGACAATTTTTTTCCGATTCTATAGTATGGTTTATCTCAGTTCTAAGAATGATATTTAAGTACGCACTTTGTAGATGTTCTTCATTAGAATTATTTCAATTGTCAAAACAAATATAGTGTTCACATTTATGTTTGATGATATGCTTTTAACTAAAAACGCAATTTTTTATTCAGTATAAGTAGAGCTAATGAAGATTAGACATGGGGGGAAATCCAAATATGGGTCCAAGAGTCATTGTTTTCTCAAAAGAGGGTTCAAAGTGAAATTTATTTTAAATAAAGGCCTAAAGTGACCATATTAATATCAAATAAGGGTCTAATCTCACTGGTCAACTGAATCTTCTGGCTGATCAAAGGCATTTTTGTCCAAAAAAATTATATTTTTCTCTTCCCTATTCATCTTCTTCTTCGTCATGGGACCTCTGCATCTGCATCGTGCCTGCCCAAACCACAACTACATTTGCAGCATCATGTCTCAAATCTCTGCCGAACATTTCCATGCTGCCTCGAAAGAGAACGTAGATTAACAAAAAATCCAACCATAAATTTGCTTTGAGCAGTGCAAACTTAGCGTTAGAGCTTGCACGAGCATATCCAAAAGCTGAGACGGAAACAGCCGTCCATCAACTGCAATAAGTCGCTTACGTACTTCGCTTATGCAATTTCGGCCGGCCATTGCCTTGCCCAAATCGCCCTTAATAAAATTTCTGTCGTCACCTGGCCTTAGTTATGATCTGGGCTCACCCAGATCTAGGCAAGGTAGCCTCGCCCCCGGCCACGATGACAAAAGTAATGTATACTCCACTGAGATTTATTCTCTAATCAATCAAACCATTGCACAATTGCAAGTCAAAAGAGAACGTACACTCACAAAAAATCCAACCATAAATTTGCTTCGAGCAGTGCAAACTCACCGTTAGAGCTTACAAGAGCAGATCCAAAAGCGGAGACGGAAAAAGCGATCCATCGACTTCAACGGGTCGCTTCCGTGCTTCACTTCTGCGAGGAGAATTTCGTGATTGGCCGGCCGTGGCTTAGCTCAAATCGACCTTGAAAAATTCTGTGATCACCCGACCTTGCTTAGGCTAGGCCAGCCTCGCCCAGATCTAGGCAAGGTGGCATCATCTGCGGCTGCGATGGTCAGGGCAAGGCAGCCCTGCCTACAGCCATGATGACCTTGCCCGAATGTTGGGCGAGGGCTTCATGGCCCTCACCCGCAGCTGGAACCATCAGTGTTGTGGTTGTTTTTACATACAGCTTGGGTCATTAACTTCGTTGCTTTAGCAACTCTTCCTTACTCTTCTTTCTAGATGAAAAAGATGAAGGAGGGAAGAGGAGAAAGAAATTAATAAAAGAAAAAAAAAATTGCCTTTACATGAAAATATCTGTGATCAGCCGAAATATGTGGTCAGCCTTGAAGACTGTCATGGTCATTTTAATACCTTGCTTGAAATAAAATCCATTATGAGTTCTTTTTCGAGATAATGATGGTACTTGATGCGCTTATTTGAAATTTTTATTAGAATTAGATGAATGTCATTAACAATGATTTTGTATATAAATGAAAATAAAATAATTTTAAGGCCACGATTACCTTTAACCCGCTAGTTATTCGATCCATAGCCTTAGTGAAAATAGCTAGCCATTGTTGTAAGAGAGTCGTATTATCATTTACCACTTAAACTTCATTATCATTCAAGCCGCCGTACATGATCCAATTGTTAATATTGATTTTCTGTTAGTTCTTCGATGTTTTCAAAATGGAAATTGTTCCTAAAAGTTAAAACTGTATTTAATTTGCATATGCAAGTTTTTTCCATTTATTATCTGAACATACATGGTGTTCTACCTTTTAATATATCTTTAGCGACTGGGAGGAATGACTGATTTTTACCTTTCTTTTCTTAGTTCTTTGAAATTTCAAATTCACTAATTGATTTTTACCCATATGTTATCTAAACATAAATGGTGTTTGGTAAACATTGTGTTTTAAGGAACAATTTCTACTCAAAATTGGTTTTTTCTACTTTTGTTCCCTAGACGAGTTTTTAAGCATTTGAAAGTGTTTGATAACTATACAAAATTTCTATTCCCAAAATAAAAATGTGTTTTGTACAACCTTCAAATTTTTTATGACTTAGAATTTTTTTAATTTTTAAATAATTTTATTACATTTTTTTTATTTATCTTTTTTCCTTTCTTTTTCCTTTTCATTTTTTTCTTCCTCTAGCCGGTTGCCGGCCTCGGAGAAGCCCTTAGCAAGGCTCAACTTGCCCAATCGTCGTGAGGTCCACCTCGCTCAACCATAGGAAGGCTCGATTTTGCCCAACCGTTGTGAGGTCGGCTTCACCTAGCCATGGCAACGTCGACCCTCCTAGATGGCTAGCAAGGCTCTAGGCAGGTCATTGAACCTCGTCTAACCAATTGCTAACCATCCTCATGGCTAGCAACCGACTAGAGTAAGAAGAAGGAGAAGAGAAAAAGAAAGAAAAGAAAAGAGAAAAAAAAAAAATTTGGGTTATTAAATTGTTCTCGGGAACAATAATTAACTTTTTTTTACTTTTGATTCTATTCCAAATCTATTTCCAAGAACAAAAGTTTTATCAAACGGATATTTATTCTTTATTCTTTTTATTTTAGGGAATAAAAAAACAAAACTAGTTACTATTTGGCCAATCACCAAACAAGCGCTAATCACCTTCCAAAATTGCTGAATCATGAACAAAATCCTCTTGCGTGGTTGATTTATGGCATGCAAATCAAGAAGCATAGACTAGTTATGTTTAAACAAATACAAAAGAAAATTTAAAATCCGTCTTTTTGTAAATCAGAAAATTTTTATCTCTCATTGAGAAAAGGATCATAAATTTTTCTAATTTACACAATAACCTTTCAATATGATCAATTTAACTATAAATCATTTCACATTAGTATCAATTCAGTCAATCCAACCAATTTATAACGGAAATTGCAAAATGGATGCCAACTATCCACATCAATTGTCCTATGTGGTACAACTAGTGCTAAATAATTTTTAATATATTTTTCAATTTTTTTCTTATCTTCCCCTTTTCATTTCTATTCTTTCTCCTTTGCCTATGGCTAGTACTAATCACCGCTAGATTCGGCAAGGACCGCCCTCACCCAGGTTGCGAGAGTCATACCCTCGCTAGATTTGGTGACAATGACCCTCAATTGTGGCCGATCACCAACCATGGCCAAGATGAGCCATAATGCAAAGGAGAAAGAATAGGAAAAAATAAGAAAAAAGGAAAAAATTGAAAAATTATTTAAAAACGTCCACTTTAACGCTAGCCATGCCACATAAGATGGTCGATATCCATATTAACAATTTCCAATCTAAAATTAGCTGAATAAACTGAATTTATACCAATGAAAAAAGGTTTAGAACTAAATTAGTCAAATTGAAAAGTTTAGGACAAAATTTGTACCAATACAATAGGTCTATGATTTTTTCGGTACTTTTCCCCTTTTTTTCTATAAATGTATCTTCAAATTTTCGATTGGCCTTCGAACAGTGCATAACAACCGGTTGCTGTTCCTAGACATCGAGATATTAGGCTCCTTTTTTGTCATTTCGAGATTGGTAACAATGAGTATGTTTTCATTGATTAGTAAGTGATTCTCCATGTACTTCTCCGAGCCAAAAGTAATTTTCCTATGTTTCGTGGTTGTTTTTTGTTCTTGTGACATGGTCCTTTATTTTCAAGTGCTTCCCTTAGAAGCTGCAGCAGCTGTGGTCTCATGCAACCGCACATCTCAACAACTAATGAGGACCTGCTAGCTACCACATTGTGTCCTGATTGCTGTCCCTCTGCCCAGAAAATTCACTATTTTCAGTCTCCGACCTATAGGAATTCCGTTTATTGGAATGAATCGATCTTAGGCTCGAAGGTAGACTGATAATGTCGGTGAAATAAATTCGTTTAGCTCGTCAATTATGCATGAAACGCAAGCAAGCGGGCATAGCAAGCTAATCTGTCGATCAGCGGACTAGTGGGTCATCCAAATCGGTAGAAGAGGATAAAAGCATTTGGGAAACTGGGCTATAGTCAGAATTTTTATGATAATACTGAACAAGAGCGAAGAACCAGTTGTGCTCTATATCTGCAGCTGTCAATGCATCATAATTTCAGACCCTGCATTTCAAAGATTGAAACAAAACGAAGATGCTTCGATTTGCTTGTGAACGGAACACCCAGACAACGAAATGGAAGCGACTCGGCGACTCCTTAGGAAGATAAGATGATGCGACTCAGGAGACCAAAACCATAAACTAAATCCTCGACATGTCTGCTCGATTTTCTTTTCACTTTGCACGTAGATATATATAGACTGATCAGTTCCCCTAATCAAACAATTCCCAGTCCAGAGTGACTCTTATAGAAGATTGCAAGCTGCCTTGGACTGTTACGATTCCAATTCGTGACTCGATCTGCTCGCTCTTGGTGTCGGCCACTGCAGCATTTTTGCTTCCGCTCGAAGGGTCGGTGTTTCTCGCCTTTAGACTGTCAAGTGTTCCCACAATGCTCTGGACTCGACAAACCTGTGCACACGAAATCATCAACACACAGCTTTGACATCATTCATTTTGCACTTCAGTTAAGCATTAACGGAAATTCGTCTTCTCTTTCTCTTGCTCTCATGGTCTTTATCGAGTTTTGGATGGTTTATATCATGGAAAAAGCTTGAAATTACCATCCTTCACACCAGTATCTCGGTAGAGACATCTTTGTGTTCATTTCTTAGATTGATGTCATGCCCAAATCTATATGCATTAGAATCACCAACCGAAAATTCTCATGTTTGTTATCTAATCTAATGTCACATATTTGTATTGTCTGGTTAAACAATAATACCAACCTCAATCCGCCTTTCAACTCTTGCTTCTCCATCAGCCTCGATCGAGTCCAATTCGAGCAACTTCACCATGAGCAACTCCGTCAAGACAACGAATTCCCTGTCATCGACCCGGCTTCCACTGCGAAGATCCATCTCCAATGACACGACCTACCAAGGTGTTGCAATTATGCAATCAATCCACTCAACAAAAAGAAGCAACAAAATTGCATAGTCCGACAAAGTGACAATGCAAGCCAACCTTCTCAGACAGCTTATCAACCTCTGCTCTGACCCTGGCTACCGCCTCACGGGCCCGAGAAACGCCTTGATCTCCCCTCTGGGCTGCAAGCCTGCCCTCTCGGCCTGCCAGGTCCTCCAGCGGAACCACTTTAGACATGTCTTTCACGACCGCCATGCTCCTCCTCTTGTTCACAAGCTGTGGTAACAACGACTTGGTTACATCAACAAGATATAATGACCCGAGTTGAATCTAGACACTGCAGTACATCTAGTCCATGGGCCTCTTGCTCAGATGGCAAGCTTCGTCCCTCGAGCACGCGCGGGCTTGGGAATGTGGTGAGGAAGATAAAGGGGAAAGTTGAAGAAGGTTGAACTTACAGTTAGTTGAAACTCGGGACTTTTCAGAGGAGGAGTAAGCAAGGGGAAAACACTCGACGGGGACATCTGTGCTGTCGTTTCTAGTGCTTGCGGTTGGTCGGTTGCGATTCGGTCGCGATTTAAAAGCTGCACGCTTCTTCCTACTTCTTCTGTTACTCTGTTTTCTTGGTAAATTACATTTCCTCCCCCATGTGCTTCAGGATTCTCACATTCGACCCCCCTAAGATGTTATTTATACCAGTGACCACCCTGTGGTCTTATTTTATTTTTTGCTGTCGGGTCTCAATTTGGCTGTAAAATCGCAATCCTGACTTTCCACCTAACGCGTCATACGCAGTATCACGTTTGTAAACTCATACTTGGCGCTACTTTTTTCCCTCCGATAAATATTTCAAATTGAATTAAATTTCTCCGCTTCATCTAATGCGGAGTCATAAGAAAAGATTAGTACAACTTCATCAACCCGCCTCATTGACCGGTGAAAAGGTTCTCTATTTTTCATATGGGTTTAAAATGGGCTAATTCTCAACATATTTAAAACCTATTAAGTGTTTGGGCATTTAGTTCATGGGCCCCTTAAGCCTATTTTTTAAACTAAGGCAACCTATTTATAACCTGCACAATCAAATATGGGTTCTAGACCCATTTTGCCACCTTTACTTCTGATTTAAAAAAAAAAAAATGAGCTAGTAACGACGAACCTTTTTAATAAGCAATTGGACTATTTCGAACCCACAAAAAAAGAAAACGACAAAGTGATTTTTGAATTTCAAGCAAAAGCACATCAGCCCCATTTTTACTTCATCAAGAGATAGTGTGCGAGATTAGCATGATAACCGACTACACCTTCTATACATCATCTGCCCCATACGCCTTCCCACTATTATTATTATTTTATTTTATTTGTGATTTGGGAAGTGCCGTACAGTCGGCAACATAAACTCGGGGCAACTCGCAGGGACCCACCTCCCATGAGCTACAAGTAAGTCGCGCAAATGACAAGGTGGGGAGTTGAACTCTGGCTTTACAGGTGGTTAGTGTGCAACTCCACCATCTCCGCCACCAACAGGGTGAGTACCTTCCCACTATCGTTAGTGCTTTGACAATCTAAAATGGCAATCGAAATCCAGCGTCATCACTTGCAATCCAGAAACAAGTAAAAGATGAACCTCACCCAGCCAAAACAAGAGGAAAGGTAAGAATTCAGACCACTTCTTGCAATTGGTTTGCAGTCCGATTACTACATGATTATATCATATGTAATTTGAGCAAAAGACATCACATCCTGTCTGGGTGGTGTAGTCGGTTATCACGCTAGCCTCACACACTAGAGGTCCCCGGTTCGAACCCGGGCTCAGACATTCGAAGGTTTGTCGGGGTAATGGATGTCAATGGGGCCCAAAGTTAGTCCAGTGACTTTTTAGAAAGGGTCACTGTTACCAGCTCTCTCTCTCTCACTTTTCTTTTAATCCTGGGCAGGTGTTTGATGGTGCAAGTCAGAAATGGATTGTCCTTTAAGTTTTAAAAAAAGGCTTAAATGGGCCCGAGAAATAAGTACCCAGCAATTTAATAAGTCTTAAATAGGTTGAGAATTTATTCATTTTAAACCCATGTGAAAAATAGAGAACTTTTTCACCATTTCCATAATGCGCACAGTACTCCAGCTGGAGTTAAATATGTCTGGACAATTTTAATAATTTTATTTTTTAAAATCTTCTGAATTTTTTAAATTTTTTATTTTTATTATTTTTCCTTTTTCTTTCCTTATTTTTTTTTTTACCACGAAATGCAGTGAGGGTCATGGCCCATTGGCCCCTACCAAAACAACTACTAAGTTAAGGCTTTGCGGCCCTCACTAAATCTAGGCAAGGGCCCGACCCTCCCTCGTGGCCGGCAAGGGCCTCATGGCCCTTGCAATGGCCAGCAAGGGTCATCAGCCCTTGCTTGTGGTTGGCAAGTTGGCAAGGGTCAGCGAGCCCCGCTTGTGACCAACAAGATTGATGACAACCCTCATAAAACTTTGATGAAAAAAAGAAAAAAAAAAAAAAAGAAAGAAAAAAGCAAAAATAAAAATAAAATATATAAAAGAATTTGGAAATTTAAAAAAAATTATAAAAATTATCGCATCAACATAGGTTGTCCAACACCAGTTGTGCCACATAAAACAATTGACGCCTACTTTAACAATTTTCTATCAAAACTGGCATGAATAGCTAAATTGGTAAATCGTGAAAATATTATAATTAAATTAACATAAATGCAATAGATTTAAGTACATTTGGGATAATAATTTTCTAGTATGTTTTGTTCACCACACATGTTTGCTTTTTGGTTCCTCATGTGCATTTCAATCTTTAGGGTTTTTTTTTTTAAATGTTTTTCCTTTTATTTACTAACATATTTTATTTAGCTAATTTGATTAAAAAAATCTATTTAGGTAACACATTCTTATGAAGAGCTTAAAGTAGGTTAAATGTTTTGGTATGTATATGGATGTATATTAGTAATATGAGTTGGGTCAAGTTTTGGTCAAGTCGAGTTTGGATTATTAAAATAATTGTATTACATAAAAATGGGCTATACAAGTTAAATGAGTCAATTTGAATTGGATAATTTTCGATGTCAGGCCCAACTTATCATTTAACAAGCCTAACTAGAAGAAAAAACGATGGCGGTTGGGATTGGTGTGACGTTAATAACATCAGATGTACATGAGCCTTCGCCTCCTCCTCTGCCTCTCTCTCTCTCTCTCTCTCTACTCTCTCTCCCTTCTTTCTCTCTCTTATCTTTTAATTTAATTTTTAAGCAATTTATTTTTTGTATTTTGACAAAAATGCTCTCGATCAGACTGAAATTAAGCATGTGAGATGCACATGTGCCACGACGGATCACTTTCATCACCGTTCGATTAGCAAACGGAGATACCTGATACACGGTTGTCAAATTTAGGGGGTGTTTTGCGAAACTGGACGGAGTGGCTAATGGAAATCCTTCCTTCAATTTCATAATAATGTCTATGTAAATATGTCACCTAGTCTAATCCCTTGCTCAGCCATTGCGCCACAGGACTATACATGTATGAACTACACGTGATCATAGGTCTCTCAAGCCGTTTTTGAAGAAACGGTTATTGCGCTGAGTAAGTCTACCGATTCAGGTCAAATGCATTCCAATGTCGAGGACATCAGTAATAGTGTCATTGGACTGTGTAGGAAGCCGTGCAAGTAACGCAAATGATTTGTGTCATGCCGTATCGAGATCATGATATAACATGAATATGGCTACCTTGAACGTAAAGTATGTAATAAATGTCCTCAAACTATTCCAACATGAACATGACTCATCCAATAATGTGGCTTACACAATATGACCAACACGGTTATCAAACTTCTTATCAACATGCCTAGCTGATTCGAACACTGCAGTGGTTGAAACTCGAACTGCGGTTCCTTATTTTGGGATTTTTTTTCTCAAGCAAGAAAGCATTTTGTGGGTCACGATGGGTTGAGCACGCACCCTATTTCTATACTTGAAGGGGAGTTGGATGTCGAAACGAGCTCTTCTTGATAAGCTTCATATTTTTGTCTCGGATAATAGAGGACGTGAACATAAAGGACTCAGCTACCTACTGGAGAGGTGGCTGTGCAAACCGTACCGTGCCTCGCTGGGTAGGCATTCCCATGCCCGTTCACGAATCAAAGAGGAAGAAGCTGGAAAGGACTCTTGACCAAAGTACGGTGTTCTATAATTTGGGGGGGAGAGAGCGAGATTAAGAACAATTATGGATTAATAAATATGCAAATGCAGTCACAAATGGTCCCGTAGCTCAGTTGGTTAGAGCGTTGGTCTTATGAGCCGAAGGTCGCGGGTTCGAGCCCCGCCGGGACCACCTTTTTCTCCCTTTCTCTTTTCGAGCCCCGCCGGGACTTTCTTTTTCTACCTTTCTCTTTTTGGGGAAAGTCATTGTCGACGGAGCTTCCGTCGGTCCAATCCGAGCTCCGCCGTCAACTGAAGCGAAGCCTCTCTCCCTAAGACTGTGAGCATCGAAGATGGTGTGCTGACCTGAAACTATTATTTGCCGCCACGTGATTCTTCGTCCGCATTTCGATCACTTGGAAGTCCTCCCCCACCCCACCCCAACCGACCGTGGAAAGCAGGAGGGCGGCATTAAACTAGTAGAGCTTTTCGCCGCCCCACGTCAGGGGTCCATCGCGGCTGACCCATCAGAAGGGTGCCCTTCGTTCCCTGGTTACTCCGTTTTTTTTTTTTTTTTTTTTTTTTGTTTAACTTTTTGGTCGAATTGTGACGGCATCGGCCGGTGGCACTCACTGCCATTGCAGTTTGACGGCGTTCAGGCCATTTCCTTTGGAAATTAAGGGCTGCCAGGTTGTTTAGCCTCATTTTTAGGGGCGAGCACAGTGCACTTTGGTTTGTTTCGAGGTTGAACCGAACTGAACCAAACTAAATAATGATAATGATTTGGCATTTTTGCGGAACCAAGCCAAATCATTAGGTATGCTGAAATTGACCCGAACCCTAGTGTGTTAGACAGTTTGACTTTTTTCTAAATTAGACCCTTCATTTTATATTTCCTTTTAGATTTTTGGATTTCCATATGCTGTTGATATTGCAATTTGGTATCCAAATTAACTTGAAACTAACATGATAGCAATATATAAGCTTTGTTTCTTTCGTAGAAAACGAATGAGTTGAAACATATTTTCCTAAAATGATAACTTGAAATAATAAGTCAATAAAAAATATTTTCATTATTAATAACAATTTTTGTCTAAAAGTTTTTTTCATGAACAATAAAATATTTTTCATTAATTCATTTTTTAAGCAATATTAACAATTTTTTAAAAAATATTTTTTAAAATTATTCAGTTTCATTAAATAAACAACGCTGTGGTACCAAAACAATCACTGTGGTAAAATGTCCAATATTTAGTAGAACATCACCACCGAGGAAACTGAGACAAGCATTACTACCCATAGAAAAACTATGATTCAATTCGATCTGGTCTGTTCACATCCATCATTGTTGTCACTCCAGGCGTCACGGTGTATGACTTCATGATCGCTTGATACGGTTGGGACAGGGAATGCCATGGTCGATGGTGATTAATGGGTTGCCAATTTCTCCAGTTCCTCCAAAAAGATTAAAAAAAAATGTACGACGACATCTCTTTTATCCAACATTTGGTTTGCTCGTCCCAAATACACATCATATTTTAGGTGAATTATCGCACTCAAAGAAATCACACCGGTGCTTTCAAAGTAGAGCGATCGTCGGACCGACAAAGTCCACATAGGAGCTCATCAAACCACGGTTTGTTCGATCGAACACGCGAGTGTCCAGTGGTCAACTGGTCATACGCGTTCGAACCCCCGAGCCAATCGGCATTTGGCTAAAAAGACCTTCAATTGCAACCCCACCGTTCACTCCAACCTGCTGGTAAAATCCCCCTAATCTTTGACCCCCCAGAAAAGACGAAACTCCATCAGGAGAAGAAGCAAGGGCGCATTTGTCTTAGGGAAGGCCTAAGTCGGCCCGAAAGTCCAACGAGAACAGTCATGTACCGCAAGATAATGCATTGAATGAGGCGTCGCAGAGAGGAATAAATGGGAGATGGAGGCAATTATCTCCGTCCCCCCACCATACCTGCCCTTTTTCCCTCTGACCGTCAGCAAAACATTGACCCCAAGGCCTGGAATTACGCCCCAAAAGACTCGAAGAAAAGCAATAAAAAAGATGTACAAAATTTCGTCAGGGCGCTCTTGTCCTTCTCAAGAACCAGGCTAGCACATGAGAGTCGTACCAACAGCGGCCGCCATTGATAGAGACAAAATTGACTTTCGTCGCCCAAATACATGCAAAAAGAGAATCGTATACGGTGCTCCCGTTCAACCGCACCTTTAATTTACTCGAAATCGAGAAATGATTACACTCCTAACGTAATGACTTCGTGATTCCTTGGCCTTTTTCGGGTCGTGGGTTTTTCGGATTCCTCTTCGAAATTAATTCAAGAAACTCACCTAACCTCTCTCCTAAACCTCGGCTTTCCACGGACTACCAAGTCAAACCCGAACGAACATGTAACGACAGTTGGATCCGGCCTCGAGAGGAGTCGAGCAAGAAAGCGTGGTCGGATCGGTGAAATCGTGACATCTTTTTTTTTTTCTGAATGAGACGTCAACATGAAGCGTTTGATTCCGGTTCGTTGGACGATGCTGACGACGGATGAATCTTGTGTTCTGCTCTGTTCCTGCTCAGCATTCTCTTCAGCGAATCCCCGAGGGTCGTCGCCGGTTGCTGAGTCCGGGTCGACGATGACGGGCTGCCCGCGTCGCCGTCGTCGTCGTCGCCGCCGCCGTCGTGGGTAATGTCGATTGCAACCTCCGTCGAACCCGAGCCCGTCTCTTCTTGAACCGTTGCGTCCCTGCTCTGTTGCGCGGCGCCGGCCGGATCGGCATCCTCTGCCGCCACCGCGAGCTTGTTCTTGTTCTCCGTCTCCTTGCGAGCGTCGGCGACGACCGGCTCTCGGCAGATGGGGCAGCTCGCGCGGGAGCGTAGCCACGTGTCGATGCAGTCCACGTGGAAGCCGTGCCCGCATCCCGGCAGCCTCCGGCCGACGTCGTTCTCCTCGAAGCCGCCCAGGCAGACGACGCATTCCTCGTCCTTTTCCCCGCCCTCGGGCCCCGCGACGAAGAGAGGGATGGACGAGATGGTGGAGGGGTCGAGGCCCCGGGACGGCGAGAGGAGGGCGGCGTCGCGGGCGAGCGTCTGGAGGCGAGCGGCGAGGGCGGCGGGGGAAGGAGGAGGGCGGAGGCGGCGGCGGGGGCGGCGGGGAAGGAGGACGAGGACGAGGAAGAGAGGAAGCACCGGGCGTAGAAGTGGAGGAGGAGGACGAAGAGGATGACGAGGAGGAGGCAGACGATGGCGGCGAGCATGACGTTGCCGTCGTAGGAGAAGACGGCGTCCATGAGGTGGCTCCGGCTCGGGCTCCGGCTCCCGTCGCCGGCGCGTCGGGTGGGGATGGGGTCGATAGGCTTACCATGCTCTTCAGCTAGAGAGAGAGAGAGAGAGAGAAAGATGAACGATGACTGAAGAGGAGGAGGACTAAAAAGGAGACAGCGTTGGAATCTTCCACGAATACTATTGACTAGCAAGAGAGAGAGAGAGAGAGAGAGAGAGAGAGAGAGAGAACATTTACGTGAAAATGAAGTTGGTGTCGCCTTGCCCGTTGGACCTCTTTCTAACCCTCGAAATCAACTTCGAGAATTACCGAGGACATCCGAACCCCATTCACCAAATCAATTTATGTAATGAAGCGATACGATTGACTTCAATTCTTATATAAGGATCCTGTTCCGGCGGTTTTGTTAGTCGATTCCGCAATACCGAACTAAGTGCACTTCTAGCATTATCCAATGACATTGACAACAGATCAATATGCTTTGTCACTATATCTACATTGACGGGCGTTTACACCAGAGAAGGGCTTGATACATTGATTATGCCAACTACTGCAGATGACAAACAGTATCGCCATTGAAGATGTGCTCAATTCTTAAAGAACGTAGCCCGCAATTGAGATGTTATAATTTGGGTCATGTTATGCCATCTGGGGAACAGGAAACGGTGCAATCGGCGGCAAAGGGAGGCTCGAGATTTGATGGGTTGCATGATTGTGCGGACTTGAGAAGTCAAAAGAGAGACTCCATCGTCCAAGACGCCCGAGAAAGAGAGGAAAATGAGGGCGTGAAGGCGACGGCAAGAAAACAAGGAGGCACGCGGCTTTGTTTAATGTTTTGGTAGTGTTGCAGGTAAAGGATCCCGAGGCCGAAAAGAACACTCGAACCCCATCCATATTATAATTAGGGTGCATCGTCTCTTGAGTTCATCCTCTGATTCAGCAATTCTGACCTTTATGCAAAGTTCGTGGCATTAAGGATTGGGCGGTCGTGTTTTTTTAATCTTACCAATTGTTGTAGGTAAGTCGATGGGAACGTGATAGCACGGCATAATATCTATTATTGGACTTTAGGTGTGCAAGTCTTCCGGATCCGACGACACGTGCTACACGCATGTTCCCAGCCTCGAAGCACGCTTGAAGCTCGGTTTCGAGCGATAGTTGAAGGTAAGGGCAGGGTTGGATGGATGCAGCAAGTGTTTTATTCTGTAAGGTTGAATGAAATCTGGTCAGAGCAAATTTTTGTTGCACATGCCAACCACATAAAACATGAGATTCAAATAAATCTCCATTTAAATCGTCCACATGACTTCCAATCGATGAAAATGCGCATCTAGAATTTCTCGAAATTCACATCTTCGAAGTAAACTACATTTGCAATTTCAAACCGTAGTAAAAATCGCCTCGTGAGTGTGGTCAAGGAGGGCGAGAATATGCCATGGCAAGAGCGGCAAGCAACCCAAAAAGCTCAGGGGAGTCGAGCTTTCTTTTCACTTCAGGGGTCCCATGTGAATCTAGCCAGAGACCCAAAAGACTTTTTGTCCGTTTTACCTTTTCTTCTGACTCCTCGACAGCAGGGCGTACCACCTCTTGTGCTGTGTGCCTTTCAGGCTTTGAAAAACTCTGCCATGCGACACGATGTGATCTTGTAGGACTGGTGGAGTGGAGATCTCGTGATCACCCCATCTCTTGAGCTGACCATTTCAGGCTTTCAGGAATCGGATCAGGGGCACTTCCACTAATAGAGTCCTGTCCTTTTTGTCTCTGCCTGCCTTGCCTCTCCCACTCGGTTGTGATTCCCCCCCTCTTCAGACAGATACCATGGCACTTTTTTCTTACTGAACATCAAAGGATCATCTCATGATGCATGCTTGTGAGTTTAAACACAGGCGGAGATAACAAGCGCTATTTTAACCAAGTAGAGTTGCAGCCACGGCACTCCATGTCGCAACAGCACTCCATGTCATGACGCGACAACGCGCCATTCAGTCCACAAGGATTGGTACATAAATCTCTTCGAGTGATCGAGAAATTCAATTGGCCTGGATGAAGTTTAAAAGAGTGTTGAATTTGAATGGATTTCACAAAGGCAGTAGCTGATCTTATTCAATTTGTTCAATGTGAAATCACCCGTGATGGATTTGCATCCAGGGTTACACGTAATTCGTTGCTTGTACATTAAAGGCATTGATTTCAATTCTTAACAATGCACTTATGCAAGAGTTACATCTTGTTGATGAATCGGCTCGAGAATAATTGGAAATGAAAAATTTCCTCAGTATCATCATGGTTACAGAAACTAGCCAAAAAGAACAAGTGACCTGACCTAACTAGTCCATCAGCTTGTATCTCTTCTCCTGGACCCCAGAGACTCCCATTTGTATCTCTATAATTGTGTGGAGCGGCACCTGAAGAAAGAATCGACGATGCTATTACTGAGGAGTTGTGCGAAGAATACAATGAAATGAACACTTTACATGGCCTAAGCTAAGAATTTATTGATTCAATTAAATACCGAAACCGATTACCAAAAGATCCGCCAAAAAGTCCATGAGCATAAACCAACTGCTTCAATTGATGTTACACTTCCCACCTTTACCAAAAATCTATTTTGAACTGAATCGCAAGAGAATTTAGCAAAGTCTCTCTTGGAATAGTTTTGGCAATTAACCATACAGATGCATAATTCCTTTCATTTTAAGAAACCATCACGTATCGATCCCTGCATTAGAACACATGTCGCGTCCCAAATTGTTGGCATGCCACCAAAGGTGGAATTAGCTTCCAAGAAAATGAGCATTACCTCAATATGTGGGATTTCTTGCAGAGGCCTGTCAGCAAAATAAGCATATAATGCCCTCAACACAGCCTGCAAATAAAGCAATGAATTATCTTCTGACCACCACTTGGCAAGCAAGAAATCTCAACTTCAGCGACATAAAGTATAACCTGATGAGAGATGACTACAACGGGTCCTCTCTGTCTTTCAAGCTCAATGATCACCGGCTCTAGCCTGCAAAAATTATTTGTATCCGCAAGAGGAAGAGTTACTTTTGTGCCCAGATGATGCATCGAAGACCCAATATAACTTCAAATATTCAATGATTCCATGATTAGGCAAGTTCATAGACTGTAAACCTTTGTATAACATCCAGATAAGATTCTCCGCGGGGATATCTATATCTCAGCTTGTCTTTCTTACGTGCCCTGTATTGTAGCAAGAGGACATAAGATTCTGTATTATGTATATTGTCTCGTAAAGGATTCCACCAACAAGAAAAGAGAATGAAGTACATGAGTGGGAATATGAAAATGCAACATACTCATATTCCTCAGGCATATTTTTCTTTATCTCTTCATATGTCATCCCATCACATACTCCAGCATTTATTTCGTCAAGCGCACGCCACTGTATCTGCAGTAGCAGAGAACTTCCATCAGTAATCAGAAACCTTGACAAAGAATGAAGATAGCGTAGCGGACTGAGCACAAAAATTCACAAACCTTGGGGAACCCAACAATTGGACTAGCAGTCAGGATAGTTCTCTGCAAAGTGCTTGTCCATATCTGGTCCAAAGAGTATAGAATAAGATCACATAAGCAACCAACATATACACCCCAAAAAAGTATACAAATTAAAGGATGACCTTGAAATATTGAACTTCTTTTAAAGTACAACCAAGTTAGTAATTTGACTCTATTCACTGAAGTATGAACAAAGGATAGAGGAAAGCCAATCTTAGCCAGTGACAGGATTGGCAGTGCCCATCAGTTTTGGTGTCAAACAAATTTACATGAGACCTCATTCGCAAGCTAACTTTTCCTTTTAGACCAAATAAAGGAATTCAATGATGATGTGCATCCATCATCATTTAGATTCTTTGGGGAGATCAAATGTTTAACCTAAAAATTTAGGTTGATATAGATTGTGCAAGATGGAACACTTATTATGGATTTCACTGAAGCTTACGGAAGCTGCTCTTTCAGACTTCAGTCGCTTCTCGACGAAGTTAGCAAGTTTCTTTGCATAGAGTTCCCCAGCGTCACTGCCACATAAACTAGAAGTATTATGCTTTGAAAAGTGTAACCAAATGATCAATTAATCATCAGCAATCGCATGCTAAAAGATAAAGGTAATAGAACAATGTAGTGTGGACTTCATCATGGGACAAAACCCACAAATGACTCAGATGATACTGACACTTATGGTACGAGGAAAGTAATCAGCCAGACACAAACAAGATATTCTAGCGAGTGGTTTATTGACTCACCATTGCAGCAATACAAGCAGCATCTAAACAGAATCATTTTCTTAAGAGTGACGACAGCAATGACATTCTTGGAAATAACAATGCAATGTCAAAGCACCCATTAAGGTATCATCAATTATTTGGAGTGCATCTCATATTATGATTTTGATCAAGTAATCATCTAAGCCATGGTCCCTGCCATGCTGGTCTGCTTATCCACCAAAGTGGTAGATGAAATCTGGTATTTTCCTTCTGCTTTTGGCTGGAATCTCTAGGGCCATGCCTTATTTGGCAATGGATTGTGACCGGAAGTTAAAAATGGTGCAAGAGATCTCATCTTTATAAAAGATTGTGGAACTAGAACAGCATATGTGTTGCCACGAGAATTAATGCATATAAGCAGATAAAGTTATTGGCATTACTGTTGTTTCTCAGTCACATTAGACAACATTATAAGAACTAGTTCTTCCATTCTTAAAAGGCTTTCCCAAGCAGAATAAAAGTGAAGAAAACAGATCATTCAGTCAGGATGAATGACAAGTGACAAGAAAAGGTCCATGACAGGCTAACAAAAATGCAAACCATCTATCTCCAACCTGCTTCAACCTTCTGGAAGTAACAAAATAACTTCGTCCAGAATTAGCTAACCAAAATGAACTGTCATGATCACTAGCAAAACATACCTTATGACAGTATCACCACCTATTCTGCCTCTCACATTATCCAAACTCTCCCCATGCCTGGTTAGTAGGATAGGGCGGGGCGTGAGATGTGTATTGACCTGCAATATCAATTTAAGAACTTTCTCATCAGCACAACCATCCTCTAAGAAAGACACTAGTGGGGACAAAGAGATGCACAGATATCAGTATAACATAATTTCTTTATTTTTAACTGTAAGATGCTATGATGTTACGCAGGAATACTCAACATGAAGAATTGCTTACATATCTTCACACTGATGTACATTGCTTAATCATCAATGTGCATATAGAGCACAGTTCCTTGAAAAAAGAGAGGCCCCAGAAACTTGGGGGCAAATGCAGGATCAAATGATCTTGGTTTTTGATGCTGGAATTCCACTTATACAATCAGTCTCAAAATAAGTGTCAGACAGCAAACAATTATCCCAGACACGAATAAAATAGTCACGTTATTAATCTACTTTTGCTCTTCAAACTTCGAAGAATGTGTGCAGATACTCTATGATGAGAACTATAGCAATCACAAAACCAACCACTTGCTGGCATGATATGTTGTGAAAAGGCAGAAACAAAAGCAGCACAGATGTCATACGAGTACATACCAAGAAGAAAACAATCCGTCCAGGCAGATAGCCACTGATATTGTTCACCTGCGTCAAGGACAAACATACTTTCAATTACCCAAGTCAAAATGATCATAACCACAGAACAAATGGCTTTTCTGCAAGATTACCTAACTATGATTCCATGTAAACCAACACTTTTGAATCTGTTAAAGAAGTAATTGATTTTTACAAACAAACAACAGGAGCTAATAATATAGTCCCACGCACATACTGCAGATAGATATACGTGCCTCTTCACTTCCAGCAGCAGCTGCAACCAACTGTTCCCCTTCTCTGCTCAAACAACCACCCCCACCCAAGGAAAAAATAAAATAAAAATAAAAAGAAGAAACCCAACAAAATCGCTTGACAAAAAGCTAATTATAGTTGTCAGAGGTACAACTTAACAAGCATCCAGCCAGCCAGCCAGCCAGCCAAACCCATCCACTAGAATTAGCCAAGAGCATCAACATTAGAGGATCGATCTTCAAATATCCGTGATGATATTAGAAACTTTTTTGATGGTATGTAAGATTGCATTCCATTTCCAAGCTCAAGAAACTATCAAGGTTTCTCATTTTTGGAAATATAAAACCACCTATTGGTGATCTCTGCCTGTATAACTTGCTTGTTTGAATTGCCAGTGCTCAACCATGTATCAGAAAAACCACACAGAAAAAGCCGTCTATCTAAGCATTTGTCTACTTCCAATCACAGGATAAGCAACCAAGCCACAACATGGATAAAACAGAAGCACCAACATATTAGACTAAAATAAACTTGTAACTAACTGCATCTTTGAATTTCAGAAGAATGGAGAGTTAGACTATCTTACTTGTATTATTCCACCATGTCCACCAACCATGTCAATCATCTTGATATAAGATCCCTCCTCCACTGGTTCATAAACCTGGTGATATTTGCATCACCGCAGATCATTAATCATCATAAATTCATCATAACAAATCTGACCAGTAGCAACTGCTAGACAATAGAGAAGCTACTTTTTCATAATTGGCTAATCGATTTTTGAAGTCACGCAATCCGGTTTCATAATCTGGCCTGCAAAAGGATGCCAGTGGTAAGTCCAGAAGTTCTTTTACATTTGAAATGGCAGTAGCTCCAGAAAGCATACATACTCTTCAGAATAGTCAGGACTCTGTTGAATTTTAAGACGTATATTTCGTTCAATAATGCTCTGGTCATTGCATATTGTTTCCAGAAAAATAATCTGCCAGAAAGAAGTAATGAGACATAAAAAATTAGCGATCAAATCAGTCTTTAACAACATCATGGCAAGGACATTCAAACTGAATGAACAAGCAAAAAAAATTATAAGTATATGTTTCTAATAAAGTCATCATTGTACTAGAAGCCAAGTGCCTTTGTACCAAAACAGTATAAAAACCATTTGTTTCTTCTCACCCCCTTCTTTTTAAAGGGAGAGAAGTCTGTAAGTCACTGATCCTTGTTTGAAGTCTTTCTTCAAGGATCTGAATCTGCATATAAACTCAAGCATTTTGAGAGAGAGATTCAAAAGTGGAAACACAATAATAATGATGCAGCAAGTAAAAAAGTCGGTTCACGTCATCTCATGGGAAGATTATGCATCCCAATCTGTCTGAGTGTCCCACCTAAGAACCAACCTAACTCCAGAACCCATATGGACACCAGGCATAAATCACTAATAGAAGGTCTGTCTCTAATAAATACAAATAGGTTTTTTCTCCTTTTTTTTGTGTAATCCATTTTTACTCTTCTTTTCTAGAAGCTGCTCCTAGAAAAGGGCCAACTCTTGTTGGAGTTGGTGTATCGACATCGACACAGCCAATCTTCAGCAGAGGGTTGAAATTGACAAGGAGGAAATCCAAGGGCAAACGACCAGCCGGCCTTCTGCTTATCCAGGATTTAGAGACCAAACGTCTTGAGCAATCAATCCGGCAGGACATCAATGTCAATTTATGCCCAATTGCTCCACATTGCCAACTGATTTTGGGTAGCTCTATCAAAATTAGAAGCGCCCAAGGAGTGAGAAAATGGTTATAAAAGTATCAATTCCCCTCTTTTTTATCAAAGGATAAAAGCCCCTTGGTGCAACAGCAAGCACCAGTTTGACTTGGGGATGGATGAATTCAACTGGGTCTTCAAAGCCCGCAGTTGGAATCCTATATCTCCCACTCATGGGGTTGCTTAACCATGATCTAAGTATTAGGAAGAGGATAAGCTGTGATTCAGAGCTAAACAGCTTCGGCTAAGCCAGAAAGATAGATCAAGTTTAGCCTCTTTATCCTCTCTTCTTAGTGACATAAAAGTGAATTTTGTTAGTCAAGTCTGGCATCCCATTTTTAATGGAGGCATGCATTAGATTTGTAAACTTATGATGGACATTTATATCAAAGTACAAATTCTGGGCACCTAACGTCAATATTGTCCTCTTCCGGTGAAAAAGATTCATTCACTGTACAAATTTACATAGTGGAAAATTCTTATGTATCTGCCAGAATATGGGCCTTGTACCTTGCAGTTGCCTTCAGCCATTTTCATCAGCATATTTCTCCTTCTCCTGGTACTGTTTGTTGCATCAAATATCCCTACCTGAGATTAAATAACAAATGGCAAAATCAGGAAGAAGATAAAAAAGAAGAAGAAGAATAAATCAAAGTGGGTTCTGCAAGATCTGATCCAGATGGACTGACCTGACCTCCTTCCTGCATCCATGATATCATATCTTCCATTGCCAAGGCTGCCACCTAGTACGTGTATGTCAGGACAGAAAGTAAGAAAATTTGTTGACATTACTGGCCTCCAAAATCTAGTTTCACAATAGACGTCTCCCATAAGTTAGAACAACAAAGTCAGCATGATGGAGGACAAAGAAGAGAAAAGGAAAAGGAACATCTTCACTCCCTGCATCCTTATAGACCAATTCAAACCATACAGCTTACATTGGGCAACGGTTGTTTATAACCAAGAATAAGTATTCACACAGCAGTTACACCAGGTCACTGGTTAGAATTCACAGTATTTCAAATTCAAAGACAGAATTTGATATTTACTGCAACACACATTCGTAGTGTTAAAATGGTAATTGGCTCCACACAGTCAATGGTGTCAACTCACAGCAATTTAATCTTCTTTTATTGCTTCCCCCGCCTGCTTTTCCTTTTCCATTGACTCTCAAGTATGAGGATGCATGACATTATTTACCACTTTGCTACTACCGGGGGAGGTTTATCTGCCACCACAGCAAGTTTTTGGACATGAAAAGGGAACAGTAGTTCTTGATTTTTAAATTAAATTGTTATGAGGAGCACCGATACCGAATAGAATCCACTAGGGAGTCAGCTTCTTTGAACTAAAGGTCATAAACAATTCATGTGCTGCATTAACCACAAGCGCCTAAGTAGTGACCGAGCAGGTGACTCTGCAAACTGCACTGTCCCACTATCACAGAACCCAAACAAGTCCAGTGGCAGTGGACAGTGCAGGTTGCACATTCAAGGCTGATGTGACCATGCTTAGAGCTCTTCAACTACTAAAACTCAACTTTGGACAAGGCATCATTACCTCAAATTGTTCAACAATGTCTGGAACAGCAAATTACTAATTACTTGTCAAATACAATTCTAGTGCAGATAATCACCTCATTGCGTGCCTCTACACCTTCTTCATTGTCACCTCGAAAGAAATCTGCAGACTGCAGGAAGAAACATATAATACAATCAAGCTGTTAGACCCTCGATGCACAACATGACCAGAAAAATTTCAATCTGATCAACAGGACCATCTTCTGAAGTAACTAGTTATACTTTATGTGCCATCCAATTAGCAAGAGCCAGTCACATCTTTTCACAATGGCCATGTTCAGCTTTTACAGAATGCAAATTATAAGAAAGACCTTCTGAGTGCCATATCTCACCAAACACTATTAAGTTAAAGGGCATAAACTGCTACCTGACATCTAAACTGAGCATATGACAAGCCACAAACTAAAGAAGATATATAGGCAAAGAGGGATCAGATAACCTAGTGCATATGTTTATTCAGCTCATTGTCAGCAGCAACAGCAATTTGCAGAGTAATAGGAAGAATCATCATTGAAGAAGACCAAGACTAAAGCAAACATGCACAATAAATTGAAGCTTACTTGATTAACTCCATGCTTGAGGCGCCGATACTGTGAAAATGACAATAAAAGGAGTAATTCATGAAAGTTAGAGAACTGGGACCATTAAATAAACAGTTGTAACAGTAAGTTATACCTTTCCAACATTGAAGTGCTTGGTATCATGGCCCAACCAACGAAGATATCGAGTAAGTTTTGCTGCAGTAAAAGTCTTACCTCGAGCAGGCAAGCCAACCTGAAGAATTAAGAACTCATAAGATTCCTTTCCATCAAAAAGCTTCCATGCTGCTTCACAGAGAATTTGCAAAGTAGACAGAATCTTCTACAACTTATAAAGATTACTTTTGACTGAACTGGTGAGTTTTGGTAAAAATGCATATCTATGAAAATAAAAAACGAGTCACGTGAGGAGACAATAAACCTCTGATTGAAAAAGCAACCGTAATTAGAATAATGAGGCAAAGTGAAGCAGTAATATAAACTCAAGGTGACAAACTGACAAAAATTTAATCTCAAGAGGGCAACGTGAATCTGACATAAAACTTTAGGGGCAAACCATAACTCTCCCATTTATAAAATTCAAAACCAGTACTAAGTAGAAGACACAAATTAAAAGGACTGTAATTAGATGAGTGGTTTGAAGCCATTTTAGAGTCTATCAGGGAAATCAAAAAACACAGCATTCAGCCATTATCCCCACCAACTATATAAACATGCGGATGGTGCAATCACATCAATCAGTGATGTAACTAATTCTTTTCAAAAGAAATTACCAGGACAATTGCTAAATGTCTATCTTCCTTTGGCCCAAGCATCTGATCAGCTACGGCTGCAGCAGCCACAGCTCCAGCAGCTGCCGGCATTGGATTCTAAATGATAGGAGACGAACTTGAGAAATTCCACCAGAAAAAAACTCATGATATGATAATCAAGATATCAATCTGAAAAAACCTTGGTCTCTGTATTCAATTTAAGATCAAAACTGAAGGTAGTTGAACTTGCTGATTTGACTAATCTGGGAGATCCAACTCCTCGATCTACAAAGAGTCCCCGATGATTATCCTGCTTTTGGAAAGGAGAAAAAGTTCCAACGGACTTTGATTCAACCATGCCAGAACCAGAATACACCTTAGCTGGATCTGGGACAACTATCTCCATCTCCTAGCAAAATCAAAGTAGAAAATAAGAACTAAAGGAGCAGGAGTTTTACAAGTGCAATTCTACTAAAGCAGTCACTACACAGACAGAGTAACTGCACATGGGTTCATTGTGATGTCAAAAAGTACAGCCAACTAATTGATCCGTGCTCATGCAAATAGATTTGCGGCAAACACAATGAGAACTAACGTTGCCAACATATGCTCGATAAACATATAATTATCACAGTGGTAGATCAAATAGTTTGATACAATTAAGACAAGGAGTCAAATTATACATTGAAGGATTAACAAGTTTCCAGCCATGAGGACACAAGATAAGTCAGGAGATGAACCTTTATAGGTGCAGGCCGATCAACAGAAACACCACTATCCTTGATGGAATGTGAAGGATTGACTGAACCATCAGAATTAGAAAAAACACCAGAACGGGTTAGAGATCTTGGAGTCTCTGTCATGTTGGCAGCATAAACCAAACCAGAGTGTGTGGAAGTTGATGGAGCTGGGATAACATAATGTTCAAGATCAAGCTCCAAACTAACTGCAGATCCATTCTGGAGGAAAAAAATAAAGAGCAGAGAAAAGATAAACTTAGATGATTCCAACAAGAATCAAAACTAGCACAGTTGAAAATCTACCCTAATATGTTTTTTCACAAGGTGGAAATATCCCCCATTGTGGCAAATCTTGAGGACAACAACACCCCAAACCTACTTGGATACTGCTAGGTATTATGGACAGGACAAGAGATCAGTGATCCTATCATTAGGTTTTCAACCATCATAGGTAAAAGCATAGACATGAGGATAATTACATATAATAACATTTCTATCATAGATTACCCTCTCATGCAGCTACCAACAACCCATCCGAAACAAAGGTGTGCAGTTCAATAATTTAGCAATTTCCAAATTTAATCACCCATCGTGATATGCAGGCTAGCAAAATTTCATGTGAACAGAATCAGATGAAGGTATTATCAGATGACTATCTAAGAATATGGAACAAATAACCACAGGTCATCCCATCTTGATGTAATTAATTCACAGGTAATCCAGCTAGGCGATAAGAAAGGTCAAGTTATGTTGTCAAAAATCAGTGAAATATAGTTCGAGGCATGCATACCTCGATACCCATCTCAGGCACTGAGTTAATACTAACATCCGGGATCCCACGAACAGTTGAAGGCTGGAGATTCTCCTGATAGGCTCTCCAACTGGCAGCAAGGTCAAATGGAGATACCCTATCGGCTTTAATGAAAACGGGGTATTCAAAAACCTCATCAGCACTAAGCCTGAAAATCGCAAGCCTCGTGTCCCCTTGTAAATGACCCCCAGTGAGGAGCCGGTTTGGACCTTCCTCAACTATAACAGGCCCACCACTGCTGTCTTTTGGCTTCAAAAGGAACTTGAAATCCAGGGTCTCTATTATTAGGATGAAATGCAAAAATCATAATAGGAAATGTGAAAATCAATGCTGTCCTCTGTAAGCACCTAAGCTGACAAAGTTAGCCCCTTTACAACTTAAAATCACAATTTTAAAAAGTAGTCAAACTTCCCATTTCAGGAAAAGAAGCAGTGAGAACTAAAACCAACTAGTCTAGATGCTGACTGACTTTGAACCGAGACACCTTTTCCTATTTATGAGCCTTTGTTATGTTCAAAAGAAGGCGTCGCCAAACCAAAAGCCGGCGCAACTAGCATTGTGCAATAGAAAAATAAACTGCACCCTCGGTTTCTTTACTCCAGAACATAAATATAAGAAGATACCGTGATTGGGAGGAACCACGAAACTCAGCTCCCAAGTTGAAGTCGATTCACGCTCCATCTTCAGCTGGAGATTATCCCAAACAAAGAAAAAAGCAAAACCCATGAAAAACAGAGGAATGCTCACGCAACTCCGCGCTCTAGCAATCAATCGCAATACCAAATCAAGAAAAGAAGAGAAAAGGAAGGAGGAGGGAAAAGCCGAGGAAGGAGTGGGGGACGAAGCGAGAACGTTACGGCTTTGGAAGAATCCCAGGAACCGACGAGATGGACGGAGCCGTAGACGTGGGGGATGAGCTCGCCCTTGAGCTTGTACCTCTCCATCTTGAGCGAGACGTAGAGCTGCTGGTCCTCCCGCTCCTCGCCCCCGTGCGACCCGCCGTCCGCGCCCCTCGACGACCCCGTCCCCATTGCGGAACGAACCACCCCCGCGCGCGCGGGCCCACCGCGTTCTGGATAAGCCTCCCCGCCTCCTCCTCCTCCTCCCCCCGCCCCGCCCAGCTCCGCCGGTTCTATATACGCGCGCGGAACGAGCCCAGGCGAAAGGGCGAAAGGTAAAAAGTGGGTGCGGATTCGGTGCTTCCGACTCGTGTCGGGTTGCGGAGGAGGAGGGAGTGGATAGATCGGGGAGGAAGGGAACGTGCGATGGAGAGAAGCGAAAGAGAATTCGCGCGCGCCTTCGTCGTGTTGTCTGCTTGCGCGTGCGCCTTGTCATGCGCGATAAGAATCGAGCGAGCGAGCCTCCTCGTATCTCTCTCTCTCCCACTCCTTCCAAGTGTTTGCGAAAATGCTTGTTGTTTATTCTTCAAGGTGGGGGGGGACCAAGGCCACGAGCGGTGGCCAACCTTTTTATCACAACTACTATGCATGGATTGGCACGAATGCACATGGATAGTGACACAAATAATCTTTGAATGTTAGGCTTAATGATATTATAATTCATGAATTTCTAATTTGTTCAATTAATCTGTAAATTTTAACTTAATGTGTTAATGTATTTAATATGTTTCCTAAATTTTTAGTGCATGCATGTTCAATGTTGCCCTCATGTTAATTCAAGTTTAGGGATAACTCAATAGCTAAATTGAAGATATATCAAAATTGAAATTTTGGAAACAACATTTCATATTAGGTTAAAGTTCAAGTTTCACATTGAACAAATTAAAAATTCAGAAATTATATTGTACATTGAACCAAAATTCATTGACTATCTATGTCATTTTTATTAATTGAAAGTCTACATGTTTGAAAATTACACAAATATGGACATAGATTCCCATGCCAGTAATATTTTCTAATAAATATTGGTATGTGGACTCAAATGATAATTGTTAATTTCCTGGAATGGTTAGTTCATTAAATAACTCGATAAGCTAGGCAAATAATTAATAGTAAATTATTGAATAGTTGATAATCGAAATAATTGAATAACAATCGGTAGTGACTCAGAGGTGGTAATTTCATTTAAGAGTAACTAAAATTGAAAATTTTAACAAAAAAATGTTGGTAAAGTGTTGGAAGTGCTAATAATTTCAAGGAATCAAATAAACATTAATAAAAGGATTTAAATAAGAGTTGGTAATTTCTTGTAAGAATTTAGTAAATTGAACACGTTAGTAAACTCCGCAAATAACTTTCAATACAACCATCGGTAATTTCTTGGGATGAACATAGTTCCATGGTAAAACCTAGAACTTGAGAACCGAACTAGTGGGAACTTGTAAGTTTCAATTCCAATATATGTAGGGTAGGTTTCGGGTTTCAAAAAACGAGAAATCTGTTTTACCATGTAAATTCTAGCTTTTAGGTTCCTCTAGTTAAAAACCCAAAACCTAGAACCTAGAACTCGTAACCTGTAACTTAGAATTTAGAATAAGTTTTAATATTTTTTTTTGGTTCACATCTTCACGGAATCTTGCAATATTCAATACCATTGGATGATGAATGTCTAATCTAAAAGCACTAATCTGAGCTTCCATTTTATTATTAACACTTTAATTTTATTAATATTCATATTTTCCATATATCTTATTGATCAATGGATTATAGCGACAAAATGTCGTCTTAAAAGTTTTAATTTACTGTAATCATTCAATTAATAATATATGTGAAATTTAGGTAGACCCTGAAATCGACCTTAGAGCCTCTAACAGGGTAGATTCCAGGTTTTAGGGTATGTATAGTACGTTCTAAATTCTAAAAAATGATAAACTTGTTCTAATGAGTAGGTTCTACTTTTCATATAGAACTTATATGAAATCCGGAATCATTCACCTTTAGTAATTTCAAAACAATCAAATAAATGTTGGTAACTCATCCAAATAAGATTAAGTAAAGCTAACCTATGAAAAGCTAGTAAAAGACCTAAATCAAATAACACGTTGGTAGCTTTATCAAATAAAAGTTGGTAAATAAATGGTAATTGCAAAACAATCAAATAAATATTAGTTAGTGGACTCAAATAAAAGTTGGTAATTTTTTATAAAAATTATTAATTTTAAAATATCGTTAGGTTCAATAAATAAACTTTTGGTAAGCTAGTTAGTGAACTCAAATAAGAGTTGGTAATTTTCTATGAAAAGAAATGGGATAAGAACAACGTAGTATCATAACTTTTATACAATACTCACTTTAATATTGTAATTTTTTTCACTCACTTAAACATCAGTATTGTCAGTGATTTGTCTCGCCCGAAAAACTAACGTGGCATTGAAAAAAAAAAATTGAACCATTTGACGTGGCGTACCAGCAACAAGCAGAAGTTATAATTTGAGATACTAAACAACGTCGCAAGTCGAAGGAATCGGGACAAACGACATCGCTTCCTGTTCTACTCGCTTCAGACCATCACCGGTGTCGCTTCAGCAAGCTTTCAACTTCTTCCCGACGCCCGCTGCCCAGATCTGCAACGTCAAACGTAGTCGGCAGCTCCGGCGACCTCCACGGCTATTGAAGGTTAGCGACCAGATCAGCCCAGCGCTCCACCGGAGATCGGACCAGCCCAACTTTCTTCCATAGGATCTTCCAGATCAGTCGCAGAACTGCTCCCTCTCGCCTCAACCCTGCACATCCCGCTTGATCTGCTTCAGAGACGGGTGTTGAAGAAGATCAGAGCCCAAATTTGCGATATAAGAGAGAGATCGAACCCCTAATTTGCGATACAGAGACGAACACGAGGAAGACATCGTCCTTTCAGGAAGATATACGAATAAAAACGACGTGGTTTCCGTTAAAAGAGAGACGGCAGGTTGCATGGAAAGACGTCGTTTCTCTCCAAGTGGACAACATTTTCCACGCTGAACTTCCATTTATATTTAAAATTCCACACCGAAATGGAAAGTTAAGTAAAAAAACCATATATGATGATTTGCTAGTTGCTATTCACATAAACGATTTTACTTCAATGTGACACTTAAGTGAGTAAAAAATAAAAGTTATGACACCCAAATGAACGTTGTACAAAAGTCATAGCAGTCTCACTATTCTCGTCCCAAAAATAATAGTTTGAATGTATTGTTACGTTACATAAATAAATGTTGATAAACTATTGAAATTCTTGGTAATTTGTGATAGTTCCAGCAAGTGTTGATACTTCTAAAATAATATTGTTAACTTAACAATGCGTTACTAAATAAACAAGTTGCTAATCAAAATTTTATTACCAATAGATTTTGACTCTAATTTTTCGAAATTTTATTAGCATGGATGGTATTGTGATGTTGTCTCTACAAAAAAGTAGAATCATCCCGATTCGACAAATTCAAAACACGACATTCTATCGAGCATGCTCAACAAAATCACCATGATCTCCAAAGCCCGGAATTGACTTGGATTTAGAATTCGAATTTGGGTGCGTTCATTAGGAATTGCCAACCTCCTTACGTGCTTCGCCATTCCATCAAGGCTTTTGGCTCCCTCCCCTCTCTCTCTCTCTCTCTCTCTCTCCCCACTTATTTTTAACCTTTTCGTTTGGCTGTTCATCTTCGGGTCTTTTTTATATGATGCCTCGACACCTCAGCCCATTACATCAACGCCACGTATCCTCGAAAAATATTTTAAAATGTGCTGCATCAACATTTCTCGTTGCTTAAATTGGACCAAACTCACCGAAATACTTGATTGTGCAGACCAAATTATGAGACTTCACTGTCTTATTTAAAGTTTTGGGACCCCGCTGCATTGATTAAGTGTTTCACGAGTGGAAACACAAGTATCGGGCATTTTAGGTCCTAATGCCTATGTATAAATGTTGAGGACTGCGGATGGATCAAGAGCGATAAGCTTCTTGTCAGATTCGACCATTCCACGATGAGGATTGAGTGGTATAATGGCTTGAAATTCCTCTTGCCATCATGATGTCATAATCGGCATGCAAATACACATTGAGAAAAGTATGAGAAAAGTCTTAAATCTATTGTATTGATATCAATTTAGTCATAAATTTTTAATAGTACTAATTTAATCATAAACCTTTTAATGGTGCCAATTTAATACTAAATCTTTTTAACCAATGCCAATTTAATCCTAAACATTTTGATTTAGTGCCAATTAAGTTATTCTAAATAATTTTAGCCAAATTTTTCTAATGTGGATGTCGACCGACTTATGCGAACGCTACCAATGCTGACGTGGCCATGGTTAATGGTGGCCACTAGCCATGGCCGAGCAAGCTAGCCTTGCTTGGCCAAGGCAAGGTCGAGCCTTAGCGAAAGTTGATAGTCGGCCTTGCTCAATTTGTCCTAAGCAACGGTAGCCCTAGTGAGGGCTTTCCTTGCCAAATCCAGCAAGGCCTACCCATGGCCAAGTGAGCTAACCTTGCTTGGCCAAGGCAAGGTTGAGCCTTGGGGAAGGTTGACTTTGCCCAATCTATCTTGAGCAAGGGTAGCCCTAGCGAGGGCTCCCCTTACCAAATCTAGTAAGGCCAACCCTTGCCCAGGCCAAGGCGATCTTGTTAGGCATCACACAAGCGAAGGCGATGCCTAGTGAGGCCACCTTAGCCTAGCCAAGGGTCGACCTCGCTGAATTTGACAAGGGGAGCCCTCGTTTAGGCTAGATCCAACGAAGCCGACCATCGCCCAAGTTAGGCAACCTCATCGAGTGTCACATTCGCCTAGGCAACGCTCAATGAGGTTGTCCTGACCTGCAAGGGTCGGCCTCACAGCGCTTGGCCTTGCCTTAGCTAGGTGAGGCCAACTTGCTCAGCCATGGTTGGTGGCTAGCCACCGCCTAGTGGAAGAAGAAAGGAGAGAGAGAGAGAGAGAGAGAGGAAAAAAAATTATCCACGTCTGCATGGCCAATGCTACGTGAGTTAGCCGGCATTCATGTCAACAAAATCTAGCCAAAATTAGTTGGAAAGATTGATTGACATCAAATCAAAAGGTTTAGGACTAAATTGACATTAATTTAAAAAAATTTATGGCTAAATTGACACAATTAAAAGGTTTATGACTAAATTAATACAAATACAATAGATTTAAGACTTTTCTAACGCTCTTCTTGATACACATCACATTTCTTTCGTGATCAAGCTAAATTGATGAGTTCCTGGAGTTCAACAGGCCCATCACGAGGGTGAAGTGAACAAACTTTGAGGAGTTGATATGACGAACTTTGAACCAAAGTCGTTGACACATTCATGACCCGGTAGATGCTCCGGAGGGTCTTAATTTAGACTGCGCAACAGCAGCTCAAGGACGTGGGTGGTGAGCTCTGTTGGTCAGTGCAAAACCGGTCTGGCGAGCGGGGTGATCATTATGCAGCCGCGGCAAGGTTGATGCGGCAAAAAACAGAGGTGTTCAAGGATGCACGCGTGCTGCAAGAGGCGGACGATAGCCTCCAGCATAGGGGTAAAAACTTCGGTGGCATTTCAAATCGATGATGAGGTCACAAGGGTAAGAACTAAGAAGCCGATCTATGCAATGAACCTATAGTTGTTCTGCTTTGGTGGCGACGAATCACCCGCGCAGAGTCGAGCCAACCAAATTCATCGGCTCCCTCTTTCTTTTCTTTTTTTCTTTTTTTTTTAGATAAAGCAAGGAGATGCATTAAACATCAACGCAAGGAACAGGAATTCCCGAGTGCAACAGACAGCAAACAGAAGCTTAAACAACAGACAACTGCTCTCATTTCATAAACGTGCTATATGAGCAGTTCTTTGCCAAACTGGTTAAGGATGAGGACCCAGCAACAGCCTCGCCACCTTCCCAAATGCGCAAATTCCATACTTGAGATGAGCATGGTAGATGAATCTTTCAGAGTTTGGTGGGGAGTCCAGTTTTGGAGATACTGTATATGCTTTTGGCTCCTTGCAGGAGTTTGCATCAGGACCTCTCTAAACATATGAAGTTCTTTTGAGTGTAAAAGAATCAGAGATACAAGAATAAGTCCACCACCCACTGGAAGGCCGCATGGGAATTTGAATCTTAGTTAGCAGTATGGCTAAAACAATGAGGTCCATTTCCTAAGCACATGGTATCTACTCCTGGTATGCCTTATTCTCCTAGAAGCCCTGCCTCTCTCTCTCTCTCTCTCTCTCTCTCTCTCTCTCTCTCTCTCTCAATCCTCCATGAGTGCCGACTAACTTTAGCATCGGACGGGCTAACAGGAGAAAACTCTGGGGCCTTCCTGCAGTTTCTCTTTGCTCTTGGACTTGGGATTGGTAACAATGGACCGTGCAGATTCCAGCAACAACAATGCCCTAAGATAGTCTCACGATGCACTGGAGGTTATCTAATGCCCTATGATAAGTACTGCAATGTGTTTGTAATGATTAACTAAATCCCTCAAAACTAAAATCTACATAACAAGTAAAGAAAGTTGTACTATCTTCCACTCATAAACAGCTTCACAGCTTAAAAGTGAGATGTAGGATGGAAATATGAAATAAGTCTTCAATTAGCTTTATGATTACAGGGTATAACTTGATATGGCATGTTGGCAAATGTTCATTATCAAATAGAATTCTGGTGTTTCAGATGATTATATATGATACCCCAGGACGCCATATCAATTTTGTCACGGTTGAGAACATTTACCATCGATATTTCTCTGTAAGTGTAGCACTTGCTCTTCGACTTTCTCTAGTCTGTGTCCTGCATCAGTGGTACAATTGTGCCGGTTTTCTTCGTCAGTAGGGCGAACTAACCAAGAGATGATGAACTGCTAGTGTCTTTATCAAGAACTTCGACTAAAGAGAAAAAAAAATTCCTGAAGGGTTATGATTCTTGAAGCTATTGATGACCAATATCATCCTCGACTTCAGTAATCCGGACGTCACTTGAAGGTTCTGGCAATGAAATTGTAATTCCCTAATATTGGTGACTGACGACATGGTGCGTCTATTCTATATTCCTATTACACGGAATCCTCTTCATCTGGAGTCTGTGGTTACCCAATCTGCACACCAAGTCGGTTTAACACATAGGACAATGACCATGTGATATAGACTCGAGCTCTGTTGTAGTTACTTGTACCTATCATGATTTACTGATATGCATTCAACTAGCAATAGTAGTTCAACTGACTCATTCATATTAGTCACATACTCATTTAAATGTGCTCAGTGAAACCACTATGATCGTCCAGATCTTTACTGATGTAAGATCTAAAAAAGATTAGGCTTAGCTAACATTAGACGAATCAATCATCCTCTCCTCCAGATGATACTTGTCCTAACAGAAGATTTGACACGGAATTCATGCAAACTGCTCTTTCATCAGAGAAGCTCATTCCTATCTGGATTTTCACCAGAAATGTACAAAAGATATGAGATGGTTTGAGTGCACAACAATAGCTATAGCAAGTGACTCGAGGAGGTTTCCGTTTTCTCGTTCTCTGAAACAAAGGAAAATGAAAAGGCAGGAAAATTTTCTATACGAATAGCCTACATAGTGGTCCTGACCTGCCAACTGCATATGATTACAAGTCTGTAGCCATATTTTGTTGTTTCTGATAACCCGAGCCAGCCATCTTCAGTAGTTCAAATGCACCTATGGTTTCGTCATCAAAACCACCTGAGAACTGAATTGTCGAAACTTAGATACGCCCATACATATAGAAAAGCAAAGTGTCTTTTCGATGCATAGTTTACCTGGTGAACTCGGAAAGCAAAACGAACCCCTTGAAGCATAAGATTGTCCTCTTGTGAGTACTCACTAGAGCGCATTTCTCTAGCTATCCTCTTCATGTATTCCTTCGCCAGTTTTAGCGAGCTCAGCTTCATCTGCAAGAGAATGGAGAAGCACCTCAAGCTGTGCTCTTAACTATAGTGAAGTGACAATTTTGATGCGGTATCATTTTCTGTGGTGAGATTAACATATTTGGAAGCTCTTGTAGGTGATTGTGTCAGTGATTTGAACCAGCAGCCTACTTGAACTTGGGATCATAAGTCGTGTAGCAACAATATTTTGCCCAGTTTTTCCCGTTCAAAAGCTACCTACCTGACCGATCAGTCCCGTGTCCAGCATCCATTGCCAAGGAATCTGAAGATCTCTGTATTTCTTACTCGTGCTCTCTCTCATCCGCTCCACGTTGTTAATACTTTGCTCCAACCTGCGAATGCGAAATTGGAATCACGGAATCAATAAACAACATCTTCAACGGACACATGGAGAAGATGAAAAATTTTTATACATGCTCGCCTGTCTTGCAATGCTTGCATCCGTCTCAGGGCCGGGATGAGGGGCTCCTTGGGATTGTCCTGGTATGAAGAAACTTCGGATTCTAAGTTCCTCAAGTCCCGATAGCTAAAAGCCGCTTCCCTCATGGCATCTGCTTTTCTTTCGGGCCAATGTGGAAAATGCTTCAGGACCGCCCTCTCGTCGACCAAGGACGACAGTTCTTCATCCAGCCACTTGATGAACGCCTCCACGTCAGTCATATCTTTGAAGGCTGCCGATTCCACTTCCTTGATTAGGAAATTGATGAATTGCCCCTGCCTCTCCACGTCAGATTTAATCTGTTCACAACTATGTGTTTTGAGCCAGAGTCGGTATTTATCAAATACCCTTACATACAAAAAGGTAGCTGCTAAAACTTACAGCCGTGAGATAAGAAGAGCGGTTCTCGATCTCTCCGATCATGTTCCTAGTGAAGGTGACTGTGGGTACTACTGTTGGGTTGGATTTGTTCTCCATCCTTGCATCTTTCCTCGTCAGCGCACGATACAGCTCCACCACTTCCGGCACACGGCGAACTGCTCGATCCCTGAAAGAGATCTTGATGGCGGTGGTGGCGGGGGTGGTGCTGGTGCCGATGGCGACTTTTTCCCATTCTCATCTTTAAAGGAAGCAAGATTACCATTAGGCTTCGGTGGCGGAATAGGGATCCTTTCTTCTCTTTCCTTTTTAGCTGCAAAAGCCAGCCTCGGAGATAAGTTCTGGGCGGGCGAATTATGTTCCACTATCTTAGCAGTTGGTTTCTGCAGAGATGCACTTTCGCTCTCTAGTGAGTTCTGTATCTTCTTCCAGAGAAGGGACTTCCTTTCGTTGTCGTGCGCCTTGAGGGAGCTTATCTGCGACTTAAGGCGTGCTGCTTCATGCCTCAGCTCCTGATTTTCTTTCTCCAGGGAAGTATTCCTTGCCAGACAAGCTTCAAGTTGTATCCTGAGCAAGGCGATCTCTGAGTCATCACCTTCTCTTGGCATTTTCTCTGCGTCGTCTATTTTCGCCTGTAGAAGAGGCAGGACCAGTGACACTAGTTATGGTCTGGACCTCCTTACCTTATATATAGCCTTACTTCTCAAGTAAGGGCTGTTTCATCGAATGGTGAAGGAGCAGCGATCGTTTACAACAATGCCCCCTCAATGCGGTGGCAATGGCAGTTGGGCCACCGGAAGGCTAGTGTTGCGGACAAGGTTGTTTTAGACCTTTCTCTGGTCTAGCTTTGGTTGGCTACGGTGATTAGCATGTTGACCTTTGTATTTTATATTGAAATTTAGGTGAATTGAGAGACCTTGGGGTTCCAGTCACAAAAGCAACGAGGGGATTTTTTTTTTTAAAATTTTTTTTTTTGGTAGTTGTCCCGAGGAAGCCATGGTAGGTGTACCATTAAATTTTATGTTTTTTGCTTTCACTGTGTTCTCTTTTGTCATCTGTTAAAAGAAAATTCTTGATTTTGCCGTGACCTGGAAACTACTGTTCAAAGGCAAGGAAGTTTCTTCTACATTTAAATCTTGGGGTCTGATGATGATTGGCAGAGAGGCAAAATGATTCAGGACTGATTGCAAAATCCTATCTGCACAAATAGTGAGAAAGCATGATCGGTTGCCCTCCTTTTTCCAAGTGTTGGATCAAGAATGGGAGAGGGTGGCAAAAAGAGTCAATCTGGTACTGAGTTTTTCTTGCCCTTTAAATGGGAGCCAATGTGAATTGATGTGGATATATTTATGGCAGCAAATGGGCATGTACCGATTTTTTGCTTCTGAAGCAATGAAAAGGAACGGAAGGAAATTTGGGGAAGAAAATATATAATGAGAAATGAAGGAAAGCTAATTTGCAGTGCAATGAAGGAAGCTGATTGCTGACAGTCGAAAATTAAAGGAAAAGAAAAGGCTCCTGATTGGTACTGCCTACCAGAATGAGATATTACTGATTTTCTTCCTTTTACTTTTACCTTGTCCGCTCTTTCATTCTTGAGGACACAAAAAGAGTACAGTGCAGAGCATTTATTAGTTGGTGCAACTCTTTTGGCTCAAGAGTGACTTAAACAAATATTTTGTTTGGAGCCTGCAAAATCACACTTCTACCATTTCTATTTTGTTTAAACAAGATGATTTATTTCCTGTAACTAAGCGATCATACAAAGAATCTCGCCTTTGATCATTTGATTTCCCAAAGGTGATGCGATGCTCTCACGGACGTCCTTGAAGATCAGATCTGTACTCCATTGTCCATTAGATATTTCTTGGAGGCTATAATGTGATTGAACACAGTAAGTACACTATCTTCTGTTGATGAGGACAACAATACTGCCAATATCAAACTTTGAAGCCAATTAAACTCAAGAAAAGCCCAAGTGTCTGTACTTTCCGACAAAACTTTGCTTTGTAGGTCGGCTAGAGCAATTACCCCATCATGGGAAATTTCGTTATACACCACTTACACTTTGGGCATTCAATGGACATCTACCCCTGGTAATAGAGGCAAATGAATTCTTCTTCTGCTTCCATGGTGATTTTTTTCAACTACATCTTCAAAGGGTTGCAAACAAGAATTTGAAAAAGCACAGGATCTCCATCAAATTTCACCAAGTTACAGAAGTTATTCACAGCAGAGGGGTGGATGAGATTTCCAAAGCCGTAGATTCTGTCGAATCTCACTGGAGTATAGAAGACGCCCGCAAAATTTCTCCGACAGCCGAGCAAGGATAAACCTGAGCGGGAGAGAGATACTAGATCTCTGAACCGTGATGGTTCGATCTGATCCATCGTTTTTGCCGTGTGGGGCCCCTGAAGCCAGAGATGTTCTGCTCATACCCCTTCTTTGGAATTCCCTAAAGACTAGGGAACCTCATGGACCTGCAACTTGCCACATGATAATAGAAGTAATGGTGAGAGGGCTTAAAATGTGGACTGGTTGGGACACGTCACCTAATTAATCCTTGACGTTTCTTAACCACTCAAATGTATGCAGACTCTTGCGTTTCTTTTCACCGAAACTCTCTGCCAATACATGCCCCAGGATCAAGGGAACTTATTTTAGAAAAAAAAAAACTATTTATATGTTTAGCTCTTCTCTTTCTGGTTGGTTTCCACTCACTTTGCATGGTTCAGATTTCATTCTCAGTTATGCAGGCAGTTGCAGACATTTATTGCAGGAGAGCTGCTGAGGCAGCCCTTGGTTGTATGGCATTTCATTGCATTACTGGCACTTGGTTTAGGGTAATGTCAATGTATGAAGATCCTCGTTGCCTTATCTTTTCGGTGGATTAAATGTGGAAAGTTGATTCTGAAGTAGAAGCTTTGGTCGGGGTCCAGCACAGCTCCATTCCGATAGATGTTTCTGGATCTGTCCATTCGTGTGACCCAATGAGTGAGAGGTAGGCTTAGCAAAGTGTTGTCCATTCGGGTTGGTCTTGGGTGTCATGAACATATTCCAAGTTGCCTTGAGACGAATCTAATATGGTGAGAATCGAATCATGTTTTGGTGCTAGCCGGAAAGGTTTCGAGTGCGACGCCGTTCGCTTTAAGTTATTTTGTCCGTTGATGTACAAATTTGCACTCTGGTCCTGGACCTGAAATCTGCACACCAAATGCAAAGTATACCTGAGTAAGGAGGCTTCTATCAGAATCACAACCGAGCCTCCGAGTCTTAGATCAGCGACAACTAAAAAAGAACAGATAATGAGCTATCAAGAGAATGTCATTGATGGGGTTTAGTGAATATATATGAATGATTTGACATTGATCCTCTGTACCGTATGAAGGCTTCTTTGGATATGGAGCGGTTCTCAGTTCCCTTGTGTGAGTGAACAACTCTCCTCAAATTCCCTCTCCGACAATTATCAGTAACTCTGCATTTTGATTTATTGGATTTGTTGCTAAAGCATCAGCAATAAATTCGAACTCTTGGCCAATGGCAAGCAAACCAAGTTAACAAAAGTTCATTTCCGTCTCTCTGTATCATAGAGCGAACCCAGAAGATTTGCTGCAAATAAAAGTACCGTCCAAGAAATCTCTAAATGATGGCGTTGACTCCACTGTTCCAAGTATGATTTCTCCTTAAATAAATAAATAATTAATTTATAAAAAAAAAAAAAAAAAACCTGATATGTCACTTTTATATAGTACGAACAAAATATGTCCATCTACTTTCTCGCCAAAATATTCTGTTCAATAGTCGAGCTAAAAGCTGGAATATACTCGCAAGTCCCAACCAAGTCTGAAACCGAAAGAATTCAATTGTCACCAGAGCATAGTAAAATTCTAGGTGAGATGCACTTCCAACAGCCATCGAACTCGAGACTTTTTGCTTGCGGCCGATAAATAATTATCGGAACAGACTCCAAATATTGAGAATGAGGTTGCTGATTTTTTGGTGATTCGTAATATTGCTCATTGATAGATGGCATCTGTAGACCTGTCTAACGAAACTCTTGAGGAGTCAAATGCCTTCTCATTATATGTTCTGGCATTGCATATCAATTAAATGATTTTATGAAGTTTCGGTGAATTGCTGCTATTACTGGTGATTGGATTAAGCCCTATTTTTTTTTATCATTATTTCTAGAAATTACTGTGTTGTTGATTGGATTACTGGATTCAAGTGTTAATTGGTGTGACATTCATTTTTTGAGCTCAATCACATTCTTTATTTATTGATGGCGACTTATGGATCGACTTCTGGATCCCCTTTTGATCATTTTTAATTAACATTTATCAAGTCGGATGAAACTAATTATCCATACTAGTTTAAAATAGTCAAGGTCTATCTTACTACCACCAAGCAACTTGACTATCTTACATTTACGATACCATCTGAAAAGAAGAAAGCTACCAAAGAGATTGCAAGAGATGTGAAGATTTGGACTCTTTCATGGAATAGTAGGGATCCTAAGGTCAATCATCACTTTATTCAGTGTAACTCTACTAAGGCAGTTTGGGAGAAATGTGCATTATTCCGTTTTGGGTAGAATAATATAACGCAAGTATGTGACATGTGGGAAGCATTATTTGATATTTATTGTGGAGATCAATCTTTATTTGGTCATTATGTTTGGTTCATGACCATTTGCCAGTAATTGGATACTTATCTTCCTACCTTGAATGATTCACCTGTTCTAGCCAAATGCCAAGAAGATCCATGGGTGATATTTTATCTCAAATCATTAGGGCCTAAGCATTGATTTCTTCACCAACATATTACATCTCAAAACTCTCTTCCTAAGTCTTCTCTCAAGCTATCCGTTCTATAATCACTGAGAAGATTTCTTCCACACCAGCTTTGGAGATGACCACTATGCTTTCCCATGGTCCTAGTGGACATGGAGGTCGAGATCATCACTGTCGAGGTTGTGGACATGGTTTTCTTCATAGTGGAGGTCATAGAGACCGTGATGGAGGGTTGGTCCTTGTGGTGCCATTAGTTCTATGAATGGTCATGGCTCACATTATTGCTGTCATTGTCAAAGAGCCGAATATACAAAAGCATATTATTATACTCTTCACCTAGAGCTCATACCAACCCTTGTTGCCTTGGCAGAGGCTGAAGACTATTATTTCTCCCTCATCGACTCCACCAAGTTCAACTACAATGCAAAATACAAGCAATTTTGTTACATTGACACATGTTGAATATGACAACTTTGCCACAAACCTCCAAAGATAGTTCATTTTGTTTGTTTTCTGCAACATCTGACTCTTGGGTTACGGACTCCAAAGCTACGAATCTTGACTAGTAACTCTAACCTAATATCTTTATTTCATTCTACATCCCCTTTATTATCCGTAAAATATGGGTTTTGGCCAAATCAAAGAAAAAAAAGTTGAATGGTCAAAAGAAGAAGAAAGAAAAGAAAGAAGGGGGAGGAGGAGAGACTGAGAGCCTTTGAGAGAGAGAAAGAAAAAGAAGAAAGAGAGAGAGAAAAGGAAATAAAGGAAGAAAGAAAAAGAAAAAGGAGGAGATAAAAGGGAAAAGAAGGAGAGAAGGAGAGAGAGACACACAACTAGAGAGCTCGTGCAAGGGAAAGAAAAGAGAGAAGGGAAACGAGAAAGAAGAAAGGAAAAAAAGCAGAAGGAGAAAGAAAAATGAATAAGAAGAAGGAAAAGAAGAAAAAAGGGCTTCATGCATTTGTCATAGGAGCCTCGCCAAGCTAATTCAAGTAAGTATCGCAATGCTCATAAGCACTCTGACCTCTCGTTCGTTCAATCGTAGTAGCTTCAAATTTAGGACTCAAAAGTCAGAATTAGTGGAGATTCGTGTGGCAAAGTTTGATTTTTGAGTTGTTGAGCTACATATGTGTATAAATAATAATTTGGATGTTGTGGAGCTGTAAAATTTTATGGAACTTGATTTTAACTTACAATTTACTCCAAACAAAATTTTCAAGTTTTTCACATGTGATGAATAGTGTGCATCCAGCTACTTTAGGGCTATATTTCATCGGCTTTGGCGTGATTTTTAGTTGGCTAAATTGGGGTTCTTGTAGTACATTGAAAGATTTTTCTATTGGTTGTAAGTACGTTTGAAATGGGGTTCTTTTGAGAAAGTTATGGCGTGACAAAGTTTCGCACTCAAGCTTCGCATTACCAACAACTTGAATAATTGCTTTAAATATGGAATTTATTAATATGAGGCATTGTTTTATCAATGACTAAGCATAGTTTAGTCGAATCGTTAGTTAAAGTAGCATATTACTTGATTTTGATATCATTTTCGATTAATTGATAGGAATATGAGTGCATCGACTCGAGCAATATGCTAACTTTTGGCTTTTCTAGGTGAGTGGTACTATCTCTTCTAAAAATTTATAAACTCATGTCTTCAAATTAATAAAGATTTGATATATTATCAATTACGAATGAGCATGTTTGTTACATAAAATTTGGGCTGAATATTTACTACATTTTGGTATTTGTAAATGGTGTGAGAATTGTTTGGTGGAAAAAATATATTCTAATTAAGTAACAAATTCAAAAATATTTATATAAATATATATATATATATATATATATATATTGATTTGTAAAATACTTTATGACATGCATTTAATTTGATTCAGTTTATTTAACCAATTTATGAGACGAGTCTTGAAATAATTTTAGAATGTTTTATGAAAAGTATTTCTAACAATTGAGTTAAATTACGAAAGCTATTGATGATTGATTTGTGAAATGTATTTTAATATGTGAGATTGTTTATGGATTGAATTTCTAGTATTGATAAATCAGGTTGAGTGCTCAATATCATTGTGAGCCCAATGAGGGGCTTATGAGTATGCGTATACTAGTCTAGGATATTCTTATGAGCCGAGCCACTAGCTAATAATAGATGGAGACCTTGCAAAGTGGGGAATTTTGATCGTCTTGTTACAAGCTGTTGTATCGTGACCATGTTTTGATATTGAGTAACAAATTGTTCAATGGAGTGGGTCATTGACATGTGAAATGAGTTTGGTTAATGAAGTGGACAATTGACATTTGATTTGAGTTTAGTCAATGAAATAGACTATCGACGTGTAATTTGAGATTAGTCATTGGAATGAACTATTGATGTGTGGTTTTATATGAGATGAATCAATGGAATAAACCATTGATGGGTGGCATGAGATTAATCAATGGAATGAATCATTGGTGTGTGAATAATGAAATTCATCAATGGATTGGACCATTAATGTTTGTTTTGATATTATTGTGAAATGAATATTTCTACTATAAATATAGCTATGTTGAAGTGTATGTAACTTATTCTCTCATTATATGTTTGTTATATTACAGATTTAGATCAAGAGGGTTGTGGTTTGGTTTGTAAATATACATAGTGGGTGCTCAATCCATTTAAAAGAGATGCACTACTCATTGAATTGTGATTGCTCACCCCTCAATTTTTCTAATCTTGTTCAGGTTCTTCAACTAGCGATAAGTAGTACGAGAGCGATACAAACTAGGGGACTATTGGAGAGTTGGATTTTGATGGTTTGAGATTGTGTCCTTCAGGCAAAAGGACCATCGTGTCATCCCCATTCTTGATGGATTTGGGGTGTGACATTATCAAACTTAGTTACATTAGCGAATGGCTCACAATCTCAAGTTATTGGTACAAAAGTTGCTCATTTGTGTCATTTCCTTTTTTATCATCATGAAACTGCATGTTGTTTCCTAAGCCGGATAGGATATCTACTTCAGACTATCGTGTGTTTTTTGTAGATAATTTAGTTGGTGGCAAAAGCAAAAAAAAAAAAAAAAAACATGTAATTTCTCAATTAATCATTGAAGCTAAATATCAAGTTATGACACATGTGACTAGTGAATTACCATGGTTAAAGATGTTACTATCAAATATTGGAATGTCACCATCAAATCCACCACTGTTATATTATAATGATCAATCCGCTGTTCATATTCATCTTATCATATCTTTCATGAGCAAACTATGTACATTGAGGTTGATTGTTATTTTGTGCAAGAAAAAGTTCAAAATGAGAGATTGTTCTTCAATACACAAAGACAAAGGATCAACTTGCAGACATCTTAACTAAATCTCCACGGGGAAATAAAGTAAGTTTCTTATGTAACAAGTTGGGATTATTTTACATTTACATCCCAACTCGAGGGGAGTGTTGAAAAGTATTATCAATAATAAGCATATGATAGTAATCTGTGTTTTTTAGTAGGGAGAAGAGAGCGTGCGCCCGATTCAAATTGAATAATAAAAAAATTGATTACCTCTTCAAGAGGACGACTTCTATTTTTTATTTTTCCTTTTTTAAGACCCCGAAAAACCAAAGCTTGGTTCTGGAAAAGATTCAGCATCGCTATGGCTCTCAGATCTGACCAACATGTAACGTATTCTGTTTGCCAAAACACACCAGTTTGCTGACAAGTGAATATGGTTGAGCTTTATTTCTAACAGGAATGCTTGCAGATTTCCGTCGCAACTCATTTAGAAGTTTGGATCTTGAGGAGCAGACCTAATTCACAGTAATCAGTTTCTCGACTTGACGAGGCACGATGAAAACGTGATGGAACAGAAACAGGAAATCTTCAGCTTTTATTGCAATGGTCAAATCATGTTCAGACCAGAACTGAACATTAACGCTAATGCAACAGGAGTTCGAACAAAAAGGGAAAAATGACGGAACTAAGGAAGTGGCACGATGTCAGAAGTTTGGAACCTCCGCGCAGCCACTCTATTGCGGATTCGGCGGGCGGCTGTTGGCTGCAGACACACGAGAACCCCATTCCAATAACTCTTTGCTGGTGTCGTCCTTGTGGACGATCACTTCGATGAAGCACAAGCAATCCTTCTTCTCCGCCGTAGCTGTCGTGATTGCATCCTCAAGCTCCCGTTCGCAACGCACCTGCACAAAAGACGGGCACTGACTTGTTTTTTCTTTTTCGCTGGTATTTACAAGTTGAAATTATAGTGAAGTCGCGACAGTAATGACATTCCGTGGCATCATAATCGAACTGACCTTTGCTGTCCAGCAGTTTCCCTCGCCGTTGTGGATAGCGTCCACCAAGCCAGTGTAGTTCCAGTTCTTGATCACATTGTATGGGCCATCATGGATTTCAACTTCTATTGTGTACCCGCCGTTATTTATTAAGAAGATGATGGTCTTTTGGCCACATCGGATCATAGTCGAGATGTCCTGTGCCGTCACCTGCAAGATGCAGAGAACTAGATGTGGCAGATTGAATGGTATACCCTAAGTTTACATTTCGATTAGTCCTTAGATGCAAAAACTTGAGGAGAGGATTTAAAGACCTAACGGGAAAGTGATGCAGAGTCATGGATACTGAACTTCCCAATGGCCGGCGTATGAGAAACATGCTAACCTGGAAGCTCCCATCACCGATGCAAGCGATGACTCGCTTATCTGGCACTGACTGTGCATATCCGAGCGTAGCGCCGACAGACCACCCGATTGAGCCGTACTGCATTTGGAACTCATACCTGCAGCACAACTTGAGATCCTTTTAGGTCAACAATTATTGCAACACCGTAACACTGGACTAGGAATGTTGCTTACCCACATCCTTCGGGCAACTTGAGTTTCTGACAGTTAAACCAGGAATCTCCCGTCTCGGCGATCACGGCTGTGTCCTGCGAAAGCATCTTCTGTATGTGCTGGAAGAGAACGTTCACCCTCAAGGGCTCGTCGGGGTCGCTTTTGAGAGGGATTCCCTCGGGAACGTAGATCCTTCGGTAGTTCTCATAGGCGGTGGAGTTGAACTCCAGCTTCTGCGCGAGCAGGTGCAGGAAGTCCTTCATCAGGACGCAACCGAAAGCAGGGCCATTGGCAACGACGACCCGGTCGGGCTGCACGATGATCGCCTTCTCCCTCTTGAGCAGGAGCGAGTAGCCCACGGAGCTGTAGTCATTGAAGATGGGCCCCGCGAACAGGTAGGCATCTGCAGACTCGACTATCTCGGCGGAGAAGGCAGTGCTGACGGCCCCCCAGTACGTGCCGATGAAGCGAGGGTGGTGTTCAGGCACGAGGCCTTTCGCGGACGGCATTACTGCAATGGGATAGCCGCATGCGTCGGCCAACTCGATGAACTCATGACAGGCATCAGCGACTCGAAGCTTCGGTCCACCGATCAGGACCGGCTTCACTGCATTGTTGAGGAAGGCGACCGTGGCCTCGACAGCAGCTTCCAGACCCAACTTGTTGCTCATCCTAGTAAAATTATCGACGTGTCCCAGGAAACAAATTGAATCAGTACCAGAGATCATTTGATCCAAAGCGAAAGCGATAGAAGAGAGAACATGAACATACTTCGGCGGCAGGGAAAATGGGATCGGCTCTCTGCTGAAAGTTGGGTGAGGAATGCTTGGCAGATTACAGCTGATGCTTATGTACGCAGGCTTGCACTCTTTCAGGGCCGTCGAAATGGCTCGATCAATCTGCTCATGCGCGTTCTCCAAATTATTGACGATCGCCTGTGGCACAATTACAGAGACCGTCATCACTGCACGTTCACTTGCATGCTAAATCCTATATTATCATACGAAGGACTCTAATGGAATGAACAAATCCCAAGGTCAGTGTTCTGCAGTGCCACAAAAGTTATTAGCATGACGGCCGGAATCAGTTTCGAGATTGCTCCAGTTCGGATCTACAAAATGGTTCCTCCTTGCCGGGATGAAAAGACACGATCATGTAATTTGTGCTGAACGTTAAGAATCCGAACTGATGTTTCCCTCATTACCTGATAACATGTGACGGTCTGGAAGCACCGCACTTCTTGGCTGAAATCCGGCAGCCCAATGGTGTGATGCAGGATCCTGTTGGTGCCGTAATCGTTGGTGTTCGGCCCGCCGACGATGCAGATGATGGGGAGGTTCTCGCTGTATGCCCCCGCTATCGCGTTGATGATGCTGAGCCCGCCGACAGTGAAGGTGACGACGCAGGCGCCGACCCCGCGCGCCCTCGCGTAGCCGTCGGCAGCGTACCCAGCATTGAGCTCGTTGCAGCATCCGACGTTGTTGAGCCCGGGCTCGGCGATGAGGTGGTCGAGGAGGGTGAGGTTGAAGTCCCCGGGCACGGAGAAGACGTCGGCCACGCCGATCTCGACGAGGCGGTGGCCGAGGTGGCGGCCGAGGGTGGCCTCGGACGAGGAGGTGGGGGCCGAGGGGGCGTGGGAGCTCTGGATGGGGGAGCACTTGCCGTTGGCCGGGGGGCAGGCGAGGTGGTCGTCTGCGCCCGGGGTGGACGAGTCCATCGGAGAAGCAACCGCGCCGTCCATCGTCGTGGAATCGTGAGAACGTATGTGGCGAAACTGAGGAGGAGCGGAGATGGAGGAGATGGAGGAGGAGCGAATGCGTAGATATAGGTGCGGTTGAAGAGCTCCGCCGGCGAGTCAGGAGAAGGATTTTTTTTGAGCTGGATCGGTCCTTTGGATGGCAGTTATGTGGGGGTCAAGTCATCGACCGGTTTTGGAAAGAAGAGTAGCCCTTCGCGCAAGGAGTTTAACGGAATCGATTCGATACATCTTGATTTATTTCTTAACCGGACGATTCGGAAATCAACGTTTCTTAGCCAAGTGTTTAGAGATAATTACTACCCAAAGAAAAGGTCTTAGACTTATTGTCTTAAATTTTTTGATCTAAACAATTTGGTCATGAATCTTTTGATAATTTGCTTATAGTCCTTTTGGGCAGTTCTAACTAGAAACCGCTAGCATGGACATTAGCCGCCCGATATAGTAGTGCTGGTATCAACATTGATAATTTCTGCATTTTCAAAATTTATTGTTCTTTATTAAAAAAAAAGTTCAGAAAAATTTTAACAAATGTAAAAATTATCTACGTTAGCACTAACACCTAATCTTAATCTCCATGATAATATGCTTTGCACTCGCCTCTATGAGGATTTTGTGGATAAGAAACCCAAGACTAAAGAGCCTTATGCCTAAATAGGTGCAAACTAAATGGTAAAAGTCAATACAAGTTGGGTAAGGTTTAAGAGAGGTACCGTGAAGGATAGAATACTTGCATTGGTTCATTATTATTTTTGGCATAACCCCTTTTTGGCATCGGAGTCATGTAAAATAGTTGATGCCACGTCACCAATTTCCTATCAAAATTGATCGAAATGACTACATTAACAAATCAACAAAAAATTAATGATTAAATTGACCAAATTAAAAACTTTATGATTGAATTAGTATTCATGTAATAAGTTTATAATTTCTTTGGTAATTCTCCTTTTTAAGTGTTTGTGATGGTTTTGGGTACATTTCAGAAGCTGGTCAATCGAGAATGTTTTGAGCGACATCGATGATGTAGTCCTTCTTGTGTATTTTGCTCATTAGAAGGATTGCATTGCATGGAGGAAAGGCGAAAGCTTCTCAGAATAAGGAGGTGGTGATGGGTAGGATTGGTTTCTGGGGAGTGGTCATTATTTCGTGTATAAATGCGAAAGATTAAGAGCAAACAATGTTACGCATCGATTCGATTTTAAGGACGAAAAGCTTAAGAGTAAGCCGGCGACTGCTCCGCATGAACTCACTTGAGAGCTGAAACATTGAAAGGGAAACGTAGGCGTGAAATGGGAAGGGACAGGCTGGTGCGTCGTGTGTCTACAGTGGAGAAAAATGGAGAATCTGATGTGCGATGCGAGTATCACAAGCTTGGACACCAAGGCAACACCGTCCTTTTTTTTTTTCATTTCTATCTTTTGTTTTTTCGGTTGTTTATAAGTTAATTGTTCAGAAAGTATAAATTTCTAGGTGTCTATTATGGAATCGCGCCTCCAGGAATTAACCAAAGAGATTAGGGGCCAAGTATGAAAAGAACAAAGGATTCGGGGGCCGGGTTATACCGTTATCATGCTGTCTTAACAAATTTAGAGCATATCCGATCCGCCTTTCGAAAAATTCCAACAAGACATCATGCACTTCCCCAATCACTTGTTTCCTTATCTCTTGATTGAAGATCGGAACATGCTATCGAAACTGGGTTGAAAGTATCTGCTCGCCACCAAAGTATCCATGGAGAAACGATGACAGTGTAGAAATCTGAAATCACCCGCCCGATTGACCAGAAATTCAAAATCAAGATCTATCGACCAGAAGTTCGAAATTGAGACTGTCCGACCCAGAGTTTCCAATCATCGACGAAGTCAAGAGGGTAAAGTGACAATTATGCATGTAAGTTTTGAAACAAACTAAACATAAAAGAATCAGAGCTTAGCAACTGTTTTGAGGACGTCCTTCAATGTGCTAGAAATTGCGGTAAAACTTCACTCCCCATTATTGGCTCGGTCATACAATCTGATCACGACTTCAACAGCGAAACATGGAAAGTCCATTAAATTGAACTTTCAAATCATAGCGAAAATTCCGGAGCTCGGAGGAAATAACAAGCGAGCAGAATTAACTTGACAACATCTATCCAAGTTTTAGGCCATGAACGTCCACTGAGGCAAGCAGTGAAACTCGCAGAATTTAAAGACTCATCTCATTTCCCTCTCAAGGTAGGGGAGAAGCAACGGTAAGAGTGGTGCATTAGCCACCAGTCCCAAGCAAAGTCCAAGACATAGGTCCTCAGAACGGTCGGACCGTGCATCGGCTATTGCACCATGGACCATTGAGTACGTAAGATTGAGCATCTATCCTGCTTTTGGACATATGTTTAACAGATTCCAAGTCCAGGTGTGGCGGCACTCCAATCGTTCAACCTCTGCCCACAATCAAGCCGATCAAGGTGAAATAACTTCCCCCACTATGCCATCACATGCTCCTAGATTGTGGCATGGTGCAATCAGTTTGGCAAAATTAGTTATTCAGATCATATTAGATTTGTGGGAAAAAGCCACGAAAAACCCTGAACTTTGCCCAAAGTGACACATTTACCCCAAACTTTTTTTTGTGACGTGAAAAACCCCAAACTTTCTAAACCGTGACACATTTACCCCATCAAGGGCATTTTTGTCTTTTCATTCTGTTTTTTCCTTTTTCTTTTTTTTTTATTTTTTTCTTCTTCTTCCCTCCGCCATGGCCGACGGAGGGAAGCCGGCGTCCGGCGACCTCGCCGGCGTCGGGCGGGCGGAGGACAACCTCGCCGACGGCGAGGGTGTCCTTGCCCTCGCTAGATCCGGGCGAGGGTCGTCCTCGCCGGACGCGGCGAGGGCCGCTCGCATCCCCGGTGAGGGCAAGGACACCCTCGCCGGCGGCGTTGTCCCCGGCGAGGCGGGGCGCCCTCGCCGGCCCTTCCAGTCGGGCGGGCATGGACGACCCTCGCCGTCCGCGAGGGATGCCCTCGCGGGCGTGGACGACCCTCGCCCGACGGCGGCCCTCGCCGGATGCCGGCTTCCCTTCGCCGGCCAGCCGGTGGGGGGAGAGAAAAAAAAAAGAAAATTTAAAAGGTAAAAAAAATTTAAAAAAATTTTTAAAAATGAAAAGACCAAAATGCCCTCTAATTTTGGGTAAATGTGTCACGTAACGAAAGTTTGGGGTTTTTCACGTCACAAAAAAAAGTTTGGGGTAAATGTGTCACGGTTGGCAAAGTTCGGGGTTTTTCACGTCACAAAAAAAAAGTTTGGGGTAAATGTGTCACTTTGAGCAAAGTTCAGGGTTTTTTGTGGCTTTTTCCCTAGATTTGTACGTGCAACATAACAATCTACATATTCCTCAATGACCAAACCATTTCTCTTGACGCGAAACAATTGCAACTGTCCATAAAATGACGAACTCTGACTGCACAAAATCATTAAAGTATCTCACAACATTAGTCGGCCTATAACAAAGGCATTTTTGTGCACTATTTGAAGGCCTTGGCCGACCAACTGTAATAAAACAAAAAGGAAAGTAAATAGTATGAAGAAAACCTAGTAGGACACTTGGCACACCAAACTGGAACCCTGTAGATGCAAACATGACTCCATCCCGTCCCCGACAGACCAAGAAATCAAAGGACCAATCAACTACATTCCAGTCGATGAAGAAAACCCCAAGGTTCTCACCAGAAGGAAGATAAGCAGCTGATGGGCAGCAGAAGAGGTCTCAAAGCTACCTCCTTGTGCTGCTGACATAAAATGAGCGATGAACATGTCGAAACCCCTCAAGCTGAGGAAGAAGGCTCGGTTTTCTTATCTGCATCGGGTTTTCCTTCAGATTTAGTTTCCTTCTCCACCTCAGAAGCAGCAGCCACCTCTTTGCTCGCTTTATCTTCAGTTTTCTTTTCTTCAACACTCAATTTCTCAAGAAGTCCAGCAGCTGAACTAGCATCCTTGTTTTCCTCTTTCTTCTTTTGGGATTCGGCAACTTCCTGGAACCTTTCCATGAAGGTTTTGCAATCTGCAACAAAAATTCAGAACATAAGGTGAGAACTTTTTGTCATTTTGACAGTTGATCTTGTAATATACAAAGACCAAGCACCAGATAAGGCACTTTGGAAATCGAGCAGAAGAGATGCTCAGTTATTGCAAAGAAATTAGAATAACTAGTATACATGAGTACTATCATCCAAGGTCAATCGTTAGGTTATAGTGACTTGAGAACACTTATAACCAGATCCACCTCCACAACTTTTGATCTCGAATTCTGCAGAAGGAAACTAGTGGCTCCCAAATATAGACATCATCATACAAAGTGAGTTCCATTTGGAAGGAACAACTCCCTCTATAAATTTTTAGTAGAAATTATGACAAGTTGAAATTATGAGAATATTCATTGAAAAATAGCCGCATATAGAGACCTCATATACATTTTTTCACTTGCAAATTTAGACTAGAGAAGTGCTCATATCGTCGGGTCAGATAAATTACTTGTCAAGAGCTTTCGAAACATAACAAGCTTCTGCAATGAATAGATGCTCAGTTGGCTTCCAACATATGCCCCCACTGACTCAGGAGCTAACAATGAAGGCAAGATGCAAGAAAGAGACAATAGGGCTTAATTCAGCCCAAACAGGACAAGAATCCAATGTCACATTTGAGATCCAAAGTAAGGTATAAGGAAGCCTCTCACTCCCACACAAACGACAAAAGCAATAGCTTCAGAAATACAGGAGAATAGATGCATTCGAACTGTCTGAATCATGAACGATGCCATTACATCATATTGCTTATGATTAAAGAAGTTGTTGACTAATCCTGAATGCCTTACTATTGGTGGTAGTCGCCCAATCTTTTAAGCATCGCACAAATCTATATTGTTAAAATCCAATCTAATGAAGGGAAGAAAGGACACACTACAGCAGGAGGAATCGCAATCTATGGCAATGTGGTACAGTGAACTCAGTTGAATCAGCATCCTAAAGTTACATTACATTAATACCGGCAAAAGAGGAACATAGGCCATTTCATCGCACACCCATCGGCATCTATGTTAAATTATCTTAAACTATCGATGTCATCAAGTTAGGAGAAGATCAGTGAATTTGCTGAACGCATCACCCATCGATCCAAATCAGATGCAGAAGGGCTCATCCTCATCCTTAAGTTCTAGTAAAATTAGCTTAAATCACCAATCCCATCAAAGCCAAGAGAAGATCAGAGCATCCAGCTAAACTCACCCTCAACTGATCGGAATCTGATACAGAAATTCTCGTCCTTGAGTTCCCCATCCGCGAAATCGGTCGCATGCCAAACGCACGATTTATCATTGCCCGAGTGTTCCTGGACAGTCATGGTAGAAATAACTGCAAAAGCCGAAAAAGCACAACAATCAAAAGGCCTGCCACCAAGAATCGAATGCAACTAGCACAATCGCACCGGGGGAAAAATCAATCAAAAAAGCGAAGCCTCGGACCTAGATGATTGGCGCAGATCTTCAAGGTTTTGGATTGCCGCATGACGAGCCGGACCTTGCCAGTCTCCTTGTGCTTCAGGAACTTCACGGTCCCGGCGCCCCTCTCCTTCCATTGCTTCCCATCCTTATCGTACCGGTACAGCTTCGCTTTTCTGCAGGAATCGCCGGCATACAGAGACAGACAAAGTGAAACGCTCGAGATCCATTGAAAAAACGTAAGGAAATCAGAACGATCGCGCGTGGGTGGGGAGGAGATGGAGATCGTACAGATCGAGGATGGCGTCCTCGTCCTCCTCGCCGGTGGTGACGGCGACCTCCTCGAGCTTGACGATGGGGGCGACCTGAGCGCCGGTGTCCTCGTCGTCGCCGGCCTGGGCCTCCTCGTCCTCCCGGTGCTCGCGCTCGGGCTCGGAGCTCGCCATTGCCGGAGGGGCGGTTTGCGGTGTGAGCTCCGGCGGGAGAGGGAGACGATCGGATCGGATCGGATCGGCGCGGCAGAGAACAGCAAAGAGAGAGAGAGAGAGAGAGACGGGGTAAAGGGGGGCTGCGAGGGTTTTATGGGGGGAGGAGAGTGGCGGTGGTGACATTCAATCTATAAATTAAATATTTATATTTATTATACATTTTAGATATTTTTACATTTTTGATATGTTAATATAATTTACTATTTAATAAAATTTTATTAAAGAATGACAAAAGGAGAAAAAAGAAATAATATAAAAAATAAAGAACATAAAATAATAATAAAATAAAAATAAACTAAGGAATAGTATTATGAGAAATTTTCATCATCTCCGTTTATGAATATTTACGTTAATTTATAATAATATGTCATTTATATCAAAAAAATGTATACGTGATATGATGTGAACATATCCGCCTTTAATATTGCGATTGACTAAACAATGGACAAGATATAAAAAAATTCTAAAATTTCATATCATATCTTATCCAATCCTATTCCGATTAGAAATCCAAACGATCAAACATTAAATGTTGCTCAAGGGGACTCATAAGCATGTTCGTCATCCTTGCTTATAACTAGAATTCGCATCATGAAACTCACGCATTTTCTTGGAGTCACTCAAAGAGCGCAATCCTTGTATGTCTTCAGTAATTATCAAGTGTAGAATGAAGAGTGTCGAACCTGATAAAGGTTAGCCGAGTGCTCAAAATATCTCAAAAACTCCACTAATATATTAAAAATGAAGGAACAACATGCGCATTCTTCTTGCTAGGGGTGGCAATTCACGTTTGCAAGTTGGTGTCCCTATGATATGTACTACAAATTAGGTCGACTAGAGTGCGGTTGCGTCTATCACGAACACTATTCGAAAGAACAATCTTTTAAAAATATCGTGTCCACATAATCATATTAGCACTGACCTGTTAATCTGAAGTAGGGTTATCTAAACCAATTTCGTGTCTTGCGAATTTGACATGAAATCGACCCACAGACATTTAGACTTGATCTAAGAAAGGGTAAACACCGTGATGAACCCCAAAATAGTACTCCGTAATTAATTATTTTACCACCAAAATCATTAAATTAGTAATTTATAATAAATTTACTTTCTATTAATTTCTGTTAAATTGAAATAATACCATAAAAAAACACAACCTGGTAAACTTGTGATAAACGGAGGGTAAAATCATAATCTAAGATATCCATCAACTATTACTGTTATCTAACTAAAATTAACAAATGGTAAATTTGTCACGTGAATATTGATTTGGGGTTTTTCGTAGTATTAATCTTATGAAAACCCACCTAGTTTGGAGGTCGTGTGTGCTCAAATCGTGTTGGAAATGGGCTATCCTTATCCCTGTTTGTTCCGATTGCTAATCCCTACATCCAAACACTCCCGTCTCTTTGACAATGAATCGTCAGAAAACCTCCTGCCAAGCTTCATAGGCTGCGTTTGGTTCGGCATTTGCAATGGGCTTTGAGTTCAATGCAAATGCTGAAAGCCCAAAGCTACTTAGGAAAATGCAATTGTGTTTAATAAAAAAAATTTTGCAAGTGAATTTTGAGTTAAATGTGCATTTGATAATGAAAACTTTCACAATGAGCTTTGATGGGTATATATATATATTTTTTTTTTTTGAAAATTGAACTAAACCCTTTGCCATACCGGCGAAGGGCTACGGCCGCCAATGAGCCAGATTTGGTGTCGACGACCGTCGGCTGAGGTCGCCCAAGATCGAGGGACCTCTGGCGAGGGTCACGCGACCCAGCTAAGGATTGCCGGAGGTCGCCCGAGGTCGGGCGACCCAGGCCACCGCCACCTTCAGCCGCAAGACCCAGTCGGCGGTTGCCTAGGTCGTGTGGCCCTCAGCTTAGTCACCCGACCCTCGCCGAGGTCGAGTGACCTCCGGCGGCCCTCGACTAGGTCCCGCAACCCTCACCGGAGGTCACCCGACCTGGCTCGCCAACGGCCATAGCCCTTCGCCTATTCGACGAAGGGCTGCCTCCTTTTTCAATTAAAAAATAAAAAATAAATAGGGGCAAAATCAAAAATATGAAAAATTAGTGAGGATAATTTTGGAAGAGAAAAAATAATTTTGGCATTCCGCTGAATGCTGAAAGTTGAAAGCTAGCAAAAAAATTGAACTAAACAATCTAGTATTTTCTCAAAAGGCTAAGACTATTGTAAATGCGAACCAAACACACCAAATAGAATTAAAGTTAAATATATAAATTAAAATAGGATTAATTTTAAAAAATTATTTTTTATTTTTAATTTCTTAAATTAGAATTCAAATATTATTTATATTGAAATATAATTTCACTTTTATTAATTTAATAAGTTTGTTATTCGAGAAAAATAATTTTCCTATTAAGTACATTAGAAATCCTATCTACATTTATCACACCTCTCTCATGAGATAATTTTATCATGTCTATATCTCCATTATATTCGATTTTATTCTATCAAAAACAAGTACCAAACGTAGGATAAGATAAATCATATCATATCCCGAATTTTATCCCGATTGCCAAACGAGATTAAGTCTACACATTTTTTTTATTATTATTATGGAAATGATTTTCAACCTAGTCCTTGTATTGTTTTTCAACTTGTCCTCTCCCATTTTTAAGATCATTTTTTTTTTTTTAACAAACAGCGAGAAGTATGCACTTTTGGTAATAATAAAGGAGACAAATGACATTGTTCCCTCATGATTCAGTTTATAGACATAATAAAATTGTTGATTTCAAGTAGGGTTCGGTTCTAATTATTTGTAGGAGAAAGGAAGGGTGAAAAATGTGCATCCTCTTCGAAAAATTGTGTTCTAGTAATAAAGTTTATTCTACTTTGTTGACACTAATTTTGGAAAAATAAAATTGCATTTTGAACAAATAAAATGAAAATGGGATAAATTGATTTGATTGAATTATGCAAGGAAATATGGAATTCGATGGATGTTCGGATTTTGTTAAATGTAGCAACAATTTTGAAATCAAGTGAAAAATGGGCAAGAATTGAGCTGATTGCCAAATCATATAGATTTGATTTAATGTGACAAGAAATGGTAATTTGGGAAATGTCATGTAAAGAGACCGTTTCGAATCACTATAAAAGAAATGCTCATTTTTTATGACAGGGGGAATTTTTCGAAGAAATTGAGAGTAAAAAGTTCCGAAGAGACCATCACCTGCGGTGGCCTAGCTGAATAAGAACCCCCATGAAGTCTACCAAGATGGAAGGGTGGTGGGTCCTTTGTTAGCGTCAGTCCAGGATTTACCTGTCAACTGCCAGCTATATAGGGTCCCTGAGCATAAAAAAAAAAAAAAAAAAAAAACTCAAGGTTCACTCACCAGCTGCCAGCTTTATGGGGTTCCTTAGGCATAAAAAAAAAAAATTCCGGAGAGAAGTTTATACAACAAAAGTTTTGAGAGAAAAAAGAAAAAAGTCAACTTTTTTTTTTATGATCCGAAAACTCCCGTAAAGCCGACAGCCGGTGAGGTAAACCCGTGGTGACGCTAGCGGATGACCCACCACCCAACGTCACACTTAAGACACCAGATGGCCTACCATCCTCCCTTCAACTTGCATTGAAAGGGCTTCGAACTCTAGATCTTCCGTTTGGAGGTGGAAAAAAAAAAAGAAACAGGAGAGGAAGAAAGAATTCGTACAGAGAGTAAACGTGAGGTGAGAGAGAGAAAAACCAAAAAAAAACGAAAAGAAATAGACGTGCACTGTGCTTCTTCTTCGTGGGTTCCTTCTCCGTGAAGCCGCACGCCGCTCCGCTGCTGCTGACTGCGCCCACACCGCCTCGCGCCGGCCGCCGGGCCTCCGTCACCGCCGCACGACCTCCCCTGCGACGCCAACAGCAGCCAGCCCCACGAGCCCCCGTCGCTGCTCGACCCGACGCCCGTGCCTGCAACTCCGCCGCACGCCTCCGACGCCCACTGCCGCGCCTCTGCACCCGCGACCTGCTGCTGCCCAGCCCGACGCCGGAGCTCCGACGAAGCCCGCCGCTCCTAACCTTGCCGAGCGCCACCCGCCACTGCACCAGCGCCCGACGCCCTCTCCGCCTGCTGCTCGAGCGCCGCTCTTCTCTGGTCGTCAGCCGTCCACGCCTTCTCTGCCGTTCGCTGCCGCTGATTGCAGCGCGAGCGCCTCCCAGCAGCCCGCGCCCGACTCCTCCGCCGCTGCTTCTGTTCTGTGTTCCCTTTGCAGGTCGCCGTGCTGCCCTCCGCGCCCCTGCAGCAGCCCGTGACGCCATTGTTCGCTGCCATCGCTGCTCCCGCCGCCTCACCCGCGCCTGCACCAGCGACGTCCGCAGCTCCGCCGCCGCGCCTCAGCCCGCGCCACCACCGCCTGCGACCTGCTCGCCCATCGCTGCCGCTGGTCCGCCCGCGCTTACTCCCATCGCGCTGCCGTCCTCCTGGAGCCCCCCCTTTAGGTAGTTCAGTTTATTTTTATTTTATGTTATTTTATTATAAGGTGGTTTCCATTTTATGAATTTCGTAGGCATTATCCATAGGGATTTTGTCCAAAATTATTGTAATTATTAATTTAATCCGAGAGACATTGGATCATTTTTTAATTATATTAATTTTTGGGCTTTTGGTAGAATTTCAATTATTAAATCATTATAATTATTAATTTGATCCGTAAGATTTCGGATCAGATTTTTAATTATTTTGAATTATTTTTCGTGATAATTAGGGTTAGGATAATCATTAATTTAACATGTGAGACAACATGTTATTTTTTCGATTATTTTAATCATTTATTTTGCCGAATGTTTAGATTTAATATCTATTTAATAATTACTTATCTTTAAAAAAACTAAAAAATCAGAAAATCAAAAATCAAAATCAAAATTCTGCATGAGCATATAGGTTTAGTAAATCAGACATACAGGTTTAGAAAATTAGAATTTTCTTAGGATTACATTTTTAGGATTGCATTTTTTAGAAATAAGTTAGGGTTGGACCTAAATTAATTTTGTAGATAATGTTCACACATTTTAATTATTTCATTTTTCAAAAAATAGTTTTCTAAGATGGGATAGGATTTAAGTCAAATTAATCCCTAGAATAAATTAGAAAATTATCCCTTTAGATAGTTTAATTAGGGTTTTTATTGATTCTGAATTTCAAATAAAAAATACAAAAATACAAAAATCTAGGTGCATGTTAACTAATTCACATAATAGGATCATTTAATCAAAATTTGTTAGTGAAATTAGGTCATGAGGTGCATAATAACTAGTTTGCATAATAGGCCCATTTAATTAGAATTTGCATATTAATAAGATTAGGACATGTAGTTAAAAATGCATTTTCAAAAAATATCTTAGAAAACCCAAAAAAATTGTTTGGTTTTGTGTGATTTGCTTTGTGTGATGCAATTTATTTATTTATTTATTTGAATGCTTAATAGTGGATAAGCATCCGTGTGGTCACTATTTTTGCATGATAGTAATTTAGGCCTTGCATGGAAATACTTATGTTCTTTTTTTGTTCCCGAAATAGAAATAAAAAAAAGTGTTTATGTTCCGGGAAACAATTTTTGAATAAAAAAACGCGTTTGGTAAACTTGTTCCAGAAATAAAAAATGAACGTAAACACGTTTGGTAAGTTTTATTCTTTTTTTTGTTTATTTTGTTTTTTTTAATATTTTTATTTTATTTTTCATTTTTTCCTTTCTTTTTTATTTTTTCTTCTTTCGACCAGCAGCCTCGCCCAGCCACGGCGAGGCTCGGCCTTGCCCGCGCACAGCGAGGTGGAGCCTCGCCTTGTCTGGGCAAGCTTGGGCTCGCCCAGATCTAGCAACCTCGCCGGATTTGGGCGAGGCCGAGCTCGCCCAACCAACGCGAGGCTCGGCCTCGCCAGGGGCCGGTGACGCTCCGGCGAGGTCGCCGACCCTCGACAGCGTCGCTAGCCCTCAACAGCCGGTCACTGGCCATGGCCGAGGCCGGCGACCGGCGAAAGAAAAAAGAAGAAGAAAAGAAGAAGAAAAGAGAAGAGAGAGAAGAAGAAAAGAGAAACATTTCTTTAAAATCGTTTCTGGAACAAGAAACAACTTTTTTTTGTTTCTCGTTTCTATTCTTTTTGTGTTCCGAAAACAAAAAAACAAAAAAAGAACAGAAACGCAACCAAACGTGTTTCTGTTATTTTTTTGTTCCCGGGAACAGAAAAACAAAAAAAGTGTTCAAAAACAGAAATAAGGAACAAAAATATGCAGTCCCTTAGGTTAAAATAAATTAGCTGCCTGCAAAAAAATTTTTGAAATTAAAAAGAAATGGTATTGAAAATGCATTAGTCACTGGTTCGTAAGAGAAAATTAATTTTCCATTTATTTTACTTAAGTGTCTAATCGACTTACCATAAACCGATTAGTGTCGATTCCTAATTATTAATCATTTGCATGTTAGATAATTGAACCTTAAGTCGCGATTTGGTATGGGTTTGGCAGAGCCCAAACTAAGTTTAAAGACTTAGTAGTCTATTAACCTAGTTTTAAGTAGTGCACTCGAAATTTAGGTCATGACATACTTATTTTTAGAAAAATCTAAAATAATGGAGATTACATTATGTATTTTACAATTAGAGAAACATATAAATAACAAATTGGTTTAAAACGGTTAATGTTTAAATAAATATTACTAATGAAACTAAGCATGAGCGACCAAAAAGAGGAACGATAACACAAGATATGTCAATAATCATACACAATCCGATTGACGTTTACATGGGTGCATTTGTTTGAGTGAAAAAAATTTCCACAAATAAGTTTTATGAACTTTCACACATTCGATTTATTAAAAATGATTAGTCAACAAAAACCATTTATAGTCTAATAAAATATGCTTGCTCAAAGTAAGGATATTATTTTTCTAACTTGAAAATAGGAAAAAAATTTTTTTGAAAAAAAATTTCCTAAAAAATATTATTCTTTATCATGAAACTTTCCGTGAAACAAACACATTCATAATAAAAGAAATTTTTTTCCAGAAAATCATATTTAAGAAAAAATGATCATTAAAATTCATGCGATTTGTCTTCGTGCACTACAAATGTAAAAATTAGTTCAAGAGTGAAATCCAATGGGATTGAACAATTACAAATTTGGAATTAAGAACTTATCATGTTAGAATTGATTCCTAATTTTTTAAACCTAAAGCCTACTATGTTTATCATGCAATAACCCTAGAAGCTTGGAATCTAATCATGTTTGTTTGGTCTAGTTTTATGGCTTACTAGGGAATTGGTCTCCTTTTTTTATCTTCATTTTTTTAAAAAAATCAAGACAAATAACAATTATAGCAAAATAGTACGAGTGATAAAATGGTGCAAAGAAAAACATATACACACCAGACATAAATATAAAGCAATAAAGAAGTTAAACTCTTTTAAGAATAATAAATAATCTTCTTCCAAATTCAAAAAAATAGGTTTTAATCGTTCCAATGTGATTGGGTGGGTGGTAGGTTCAGAACCCAAAACGTAGACCTATCCATACAATACCGGTTTCAAAAATTTGGAACGAGAAACTGATTTTTTTTCTTGCTTCATTTATAAAAAAAAAATCAACACAAAAGTATGAGCGACAAAACACGTGAAAGTAAAACATCGATACAAAACATACGCAAATATAAAGTAGCAAAGAAATTAAATATTTTTAAAAATAATAAATCATCGTCTTCCACTTCAAAAAGTAGATTTTAACCTACACGTATAGTACTGGTTCCCATTTTTGGAATTGGAAACCAATTTTTTTCCTTTGCTTCAATGTTTTGAAAAACCAAAACAAATAGCAATTATAGCAAAATAGCACAAACAATAAAATGCTTCAAAGTTATATAAAATAAAATAAAAAACGATACAAAAACAGAGAAAAAATGTTAAACATTAAAGAAGTTAAGTTCTTTTACAAAAAAATAAATCATCTTCTTCTAACTTAAAAAAAAAAAAAAAAAAACAGGTTCTAAGTAGTTTCCTAGGGAGTGGATAGGTGGATAGGTTTAACACCCATAACTTGAAATCTACCCACACAATACTGGTTTCAAAAATTTGGAATAAACCAACATCACATATGGCAATTATGGCAAAACAATAGGAGCAATAAAATGGTTCAAAGTAAAACATTAATACAAAACAAATAGAAATATAAAGTAATAAGGAAGTTAAGCTCTTTTAAGAATAATAAATCATCTTCTTTTGACTTTAAAGAGTAGGTTTTAATCGGTTCCCGAGTTGGGCAAGCGGGTGCATAGATTCAACATTTAGAACCTAGAATTTACCCACACAATACCAATTCAAAAATTTTGGAACAGGCAATCAGTGTTTTTTTTTTTTTTTGGTGACTCGAAAAGCACCGTACAACCGGCAACCGACGGCGTAAACCTAGGGCGACCCATAGGGACCCATCTCCCACAAGCTGCAAGTAAGTCATGCAAATGACGAGATGGGGAGTTCAACTTTAACCTTGCAAGTGGCCAGTGTGCAACTCCATCATCTTTGCCACCAACGAGGTGGGTGCAACTAGTGTTTTTTTCCCTTCAATTTTTTAAAAACCAAGACAAATGGTAATTATAGTAAAATAATACAAGCAACTAAAATGGTTCAAAGTAAAATATCAATACAAAACAAAAAGAAATATAAAGCAATAAGGAAGCTAAGCTCCTGTAAGCATAATAGATCATGTTATTCCAATTTCAAAAATAGGTTCTAAAAGTTCCCAATAGGGTGTTGGTGGATGGGTTAGTTCAACACCCATAACCTAGATATCAATTCCAAAAAGTTGGATCTAGAGCCAAACTTGTTTTTATGGGCGGTTCTGTCCTATTTTCAGATGGAACTAGACCGGTTGCACAACTTTAGTAATTGTATAGTAATTTTCAATAGAAAGAGTAATATAAGCAAAGAAATAAATATTGGAGCTACCGTCACATCTTTGGTCTCCTTAGTTTTCCCATCTCAAAAGGGGAAAAAAAAAAAGAGCTTATCTAGAATATGACTTCTACTTTTAACTTTTGAGTGTTGATAAATTTTACAGCACTTATATAACGCAAGATTCTTGAAACTTTATAATATTCAAATTTTGACATGTAGTATGGTGTATAGCTTCTTCGCAATTTTGATTATTGGCTTTTGAATATTCATAAATCTTCAAGAAGTAGACCAATAGTGTTCACATCAAGGAATAACTCGTGATTAGGATGAAGTCCTTGATTCCTTAAGCCCGGCTCTCACAACCCCGACGCCTTGACCTAGGCTCCAAATGGCAAAGCTTAGGGTTAGCAGCCGTACAAACCCTGGGAAGTCGGGGCTCAATGCCCCAACCTTGAGGATATGACTCAAGAACGTGGTGTGCTAAGACTTGAGACCAACGCTCGTTACGGCTGGACTTGGGACCTAATGGTTGATTGCAACCATGGCCTCTGGACCCAAGACTTGGTAGCGTACCTGGGATAGGACCCAACAAGCCAATGCCTAGACCTAAGAGCTAGGCAGGCCATACCTGGGTTCCCAAGCTAAGATCCAGAACTAGATGGTGTGCTAAGCTCGATTTAGTATGTTCAATGTACGTTTTCATTTTTTGGCAAAAGATATCAAAAATGATTTCTAACCTGTTAAAAAACCTTAATTTTAACTTTCTCATCAAAGTACTTTTCAACATCTAATTTGTATGAAAAAAAGAAACTCGAAGTGATTTGATTTGGCAATATGTTATTATGTCTCTAGTATGATCTACTAACTTAAATGCTCACCAGTACTGCAAGTCTGCCAAGTCACCTAATGTTCCGCAAATCGACGTACCGTACCTGGCCTTAGTTCCCGGTTAATTTTGGGTTTTTCTTTGTCATTGCCTGGGTTACTTTGGGCAAGCCCCAAATTGGACAGCTCCAATTATGGAATCAGCGAAGAAGAAAAGTAGCACATTTCCAATTAAACAATTAAAGCTGCAATCCAACTTGAGCATTGGCTTCACTAATTACAACAAAACACCCTTTTACTTTGCACATCTTAATTGGAACTTGTAATTCAAACCTAGAATCAAATCCTATTTGGGAGTTATTTGTAACATCTAACACCGAAGATATGAAAGTTTAGAAAAGTAAACTGGTATAGAATAGTTGGTTCCAAGTGTCCGGTAACCCGGGCAAGCACCAGTGGCTACAGTCAGCGGAGTGGTCGGGATTAGCCTTCTGCTCGGCGCTCAGGTCACCACTGTAGATCGAAGGGTGTCCGTCCTTCCGAAGAGCTGAGAGCATCGTAATGTCAAGGAGATTCACCGGGGTTTGCATGCCTTTGATCGCCGTACTTATCACCTTCATCTGCTCAGGATAAGTCCCGGGATAGGTGGTGCTGCTCGTTGGCACCGTCTCGCCGTAACAGTTCTTGGACACAGCAGCCATTGAACCCGTGCTCCACTCGCTCGGACTGCCATTTCATTGAATCAATCAGTAAGTTGTCAATCAACTAAATAGACAGTTAGGTAACATTTCTAGATAACTTAGTTAAATTTCAATCTAGTATGAACATTATATCAATGATGGAAAATGAATAATTACTCACGGACATGAAATTACATTTTATCCCATAATTTAAGGATGCGGGCATGGAGACCCGGCAGAAATCCTATGAACCCATTAAGTCAAATGTCTTGTGCGCCTAATCTAGAGTAATCTACATAATTAGCGAAATTCAAACAAGTGGTTTCTAGTTTTCAAAGCTAGAAATCCTCCGACACCCAAATGAATCACGTTAACCTGCGGATTGCATGCATTTAGGTTTCAATTATTGCAGAGCGACAGATGCAAATGGACAGACAAAAGGCAGTGCCATGGCCACGAGGAGCTAGGCTGGCGAGAGAGCAGAGAAGTTTCTCGACCGCTTGATCGTTTCGTCTGCACTTGAAGGCTTATTAATGTCGGCATTCTACCACGTGAGAATTTCGCTGAGTCTCATGGGTCTCCATGGCTGGTCGGCCGACACATTGGCTCGCTCTCAGTTGGCTTTGTCTAGTACACTCAAATGGGGCGTGAGGACAAGATGCGCTGGACCTTGCGATGGAGACGAATTACCGCCTACCTTTTTACCTGTCCACTTCCATTGATCCTAGATAAAGAACTGCAGACAAGACTCTTGTCATTTCCGAAGGGTCAGTTTCGTCGAAATTTCGATGACCAGAAATGCATCTCGCAAATGCGCTTGCGATACTTCCACAAAATGCTAAATTATTGATGGGAAGTACGTCTATAAGATTGGCCGAGAAGGTGCCAGGTGCGACTGGTCGAGATGCGCGAGAGATGGCCCGAGCATCGTCTCTCCTTTTGCTTTTTATTTATCTTTTCTTTTTCTTTTCTTTTTTTGGGCTAACCTCAGCCCTAGGAATGATATCCAGACAGACAAAGTGCTGATTTGACTCAGCATGGGCCCAAGATTGGCCGCAAAAGGAAACAAAATCCGCACAGCTAAGTCACCCGATCAAGATTGAAGTTTTAGCCATTTGGAGCTGAGCTGGAGCAGCCTTCTTTTGATTTTCTCTTTTGACAAGTTGCTCAGACCTCAATTATTATGTCACGGAGAGAGGGGGAGAGAGAGAGAGAGAGAGAGAGAAGAGGGTTGCTTACTTGTAATGAGTAGGAGAGACGCCTTGGAAGAAGACCCGGGTCTGGGCCCTGTCGACGTTGGCGTCGACCCAGTTGGCCCATGTCCTGAGCCCCGTTCCCAACGCCACCAGACGGTTCATGTCCTCATAGTACCTCCCTCCTGCCTCCATCACGTCCCACCTTCATCACCGCCGCCACCGTCGTCTTAGGATTAGTAGTTCATCATAGAATTCAATTATAAATATGACTGTGCTGTTATTTGTTTGTTTGGTTACCCCTGGAGAGAGCCCTTGTGGACCCACCAGTGGCCGGTGTTGAATGAGAGGACGTCGGCAGCCCGCCACGCGTCGGCATTCCCCGAGATGTCCTCCAGCTTCAGGACCCTCTTGCCCTGGACGGAGTCGATGTCCACCAGGTAGGGGGCCCTGTAGAAGGACACTGACACCCCATAGTCCTGCCATGTTTTTAACACAATCCCATGTTAATCACAGCGAGCTCTACCCTCTCCCAACAAAAACAGAGAGAGATATGGACGTTGACTTCCTAATTTTGCAGGGTGCCGCTTTTACTGACGGGAAAAGAAGAAAAACGATGGCACGGAACCGACTGCTCTATGATTGAGATTCCCAGTTTCTGCACGTGAGTACTAGCACTCCCCCACTTGACTCCCCGGGTCACGTTGCCGACAACCACCTACTGGTATACCCACAAATTTGCGCACAAAGAGCCCGTGCCGTGCCATGCCGTGCCGTGATTTTCCAACGTTACAGCACCTCGAGACTGAAGGAAGCGGCTTTCTAAAAACCAAAGCGTGGAGCCGAAAGGCCTTCTCAGATGCCGTAGCGCTCGTTTCAAATCAGTGAGTGCTACCATAAGTCCCTATTGAACGGCCTCTAAACTTGACTCCGGACATTATCAAATTCTAATGGGATATAATATAACGTAGAATAGAAGCTTTTGTTGAGTATCTCTATTTCCTAAGGCACCAGGTGGTGTGCGTACTCATGGGCCACTAGAGAGTGATCAGCCCTTAGAGAAACAATAATTGTGCGGCTCTCGTTTGTGCAGTAGCTGAGTTCCATGATGTTTCTGGTCCACTTAAACAAGCAGTCAATGATTCCACCACATCACTTCATGAAAAAGAAATGTTCGGTGCGCACAGCATTATTGAAACTTCCTTTTTCCTCCGCAAGTAAACATGGAGAGCAGTGAAATGTTGGCAAAGATCGTTAGTTTGAGGATGAAGCCAAGATGATGAACTCACGAGGAACTTGAAAGTGGAGAGTGGGTCGCCGGAGATCCTCTGGACGGGCGTTTTGGGGGCGGCACCTGATATCATGCAGACCAGCGACTGCCACTGGTTCCTCCCCAGGGAGTCACCCACGAACATCACCGTCTTCCCCCTCATCCTCACCAGGAAATCGAGCCCATTGAACCTGCGAAAACACTGCCTTAAGTCCTCACTTCACTGACCGCAGACCCAGAAACGAAAAACACCATAAAAAACAGAACAAATTTACAGTCGTCTCTTACCTTGGAAGTTCACAGTTGAGAGGCTTCCATCTATACTTGAGGTAGTCCGAGTCCGGGCGGCCGAAGGCTTGGCAGTTGAACTGGGGGTCGATAATGGGGCACTGGGAGGATTGGTACATCGGATACGTGTCGTCGAGGACCCACGTGCCGACATACAGTGAGCAGTTGGAGTACTGCTTGGCCCCGAGCATTGGCTTTCTATGCACAACCCGGGCGTTCCTTGCTCTCGTCCTCGGCAAGGCCGAGCAGGAAGCCATGTTACGTTGAAGCCAGAAGAGGCATAGCGCCACCACAAGCGAGCATGGCTTAATGGCATTAAAGCAAGGTCTTGCCATGGTGAAGAATGCTGCAATGGAGAGAGAGAGAGAGGGGAGAGAGGGACAGATGTTTTAGGATGTCCCTTGTAATGTAGTGACTTGTGGCTTGTAGTAGGAGAAATATATACAAGTTGAGGGGGTGTGTGGGGTTTCTGAAGTTTTGAAAAGATTTGAGCATGTGAAGGTGGCTAAGCAGGGTTCACGAGAGAGCTTTAGGCGTTTTAATAAAGCCGATTTGTCCATCTAGTGGCGGTCGGTGGCCTTGTGAAGTTGATATGGACCCTTGGACCTTTTATTTTATTTTTTTATATATATCTTTGTTTCCTTCCTCGCTTATTTTTTGTATCGGCCTTTAGAGAGGAAATGGCTGACACCAGGTGTAGGCTCATCTGTCCATCGTCAGCATGAGGAATTGAGGGGATTGGATCGGTCTTTGGTGCACCACCAGCCACGGCCATGTGCTGATCTTCGATTTTGCTTTAGATCTCAATGAGGGTTGGTCCCATTTATTTTGGGAATGGAGAACTGGATTCCAGCGAAATAGAATAAAAACTCGCATTATTGATTTTAAGAATAATCGGGCTCGAAGATGGTGTATATAGAGCAGCATTTTTCAAAAACTCTGTTTGAAAATTTTTGCACATTTTTTTCTTTGGAAAGGAGCCACCAAAAGTTCCATTATGTACCCATGGTGGCACGATTACCCTATACTTTTTCTTGTAACATGAAAAAAGACCAAATTTATATTTATGTGATGCGTTTACCCTCTCTCAAAGTTTTGTTAAATAATTTTTCAGTTAAAATAACATCATTATATCAACACCGTTTTCTTTTAGTCATCCATATAGATAAATTTTTAATAATGATCGTTGATAGAAGTAAACGTGTCGTACAAGTACAAATTTGGGTAGGGTAAATATGTCACGGTTGGTATAAGTTGGGTTTCTAGTAACTTTTGCTTTTTTTCTTTTTGTTTTTGGAAATGGCATTTCTCATTTTTAAGGTAATTAGTTTTTACTTTGTTTGGCAAAAAACATGGGGTTATTCCAGTGCTCGAAGTCAACCCGAAAGAACTACTGCGGTACTTCCCATGCTCCATCAGCCAATTGCATTTAAGTGCTTGGTCAAATTCACTAGTAATCGAGAATCTTTCCTTTTTAGACAGAACCACAACCATAACGTTCTCCTGCCGGAGGCTCGTGGGTCGTGGCTCCTCGAGGCAATCCTATCTTAAAGGGTGATCGACCTATGAATTCTCCTATTTCGGCACGTTCAGCCTTTTGCCTTTATTTGATTGGAGATAAGGGATTAACTTAATTCGTCGTGCGAGAGCAGTGTTGAGTTTTAGACATATATGATACCTTTTTGAAACCATGAATCAAGCAAAATAAAAACGGAAATTTTAGCGATTGATAAATGCCAAATAGTTCACACCAAATGAGGTGGGAATTAAATCATTATATCATTGCAAATCCAAAAAATTATTTAATGATTACAAAGCGCTACGTCAATTGTTGAAGTGTTGTGCGTTTTTTATCCATATCCAATAACTAATTGACTTGTGAAATAACTAAAAATGACTGGAGATGGTCCTCCTTCATCACATTGTTCGACCACCATCTCCAATCCTTCTGGTGTCACTTGGGGTCAACCCATGCTAACCCCTACATCATTGCTCACGATCAAGTCTGTCGTTACTTGTCCAAATTTGGCCTCGACCATGGTTGTAAGTTTTGCTTGTCCATCCACCCACTGCAACAAGCTATGACCGGTGTTTGTCCAACCACCGATAACAACTACAAGCAACAAATTCTAGATTTGGTTGCTAAGATTGTCGATCTGTTAACGAGTCTGAGCAACGAAGGTGAGCGATGAAGTCCAAATCTAGTCTCCACGGTAAGGATTGCAAGTGACGAAGTTCAGATGTGGTTGCCATGACTCCAAATCTCAAGATCGCGAGTAACGCGATGCAAGCCGACGCTACCGCGTCCAAGCCACGCACCCTTTCATCATCCTTGCTTGTCTAGAGCCAGTGCTTCTCAATCTAGCCCGACCAAACTTGTATATTTGGAGCAATAATTCATCTGCCGGCGATCGCCATGTACGGCTACATCTAAAGAGCCAACCAAAAAGATGCCTCAATGCGGCATCAGCGGCCATGCACGACAACCGGATCAACACGGGAAAGTTGGTAACATTGGAAGAAGGAAAACAAAATCAGATTTTTATTACGTCATTCTATTATTGAATATAAGTTAAAAAGGATCCCGTGTCACTTTGCAACCACTCAATAATTTCTCCATAAATCCTGGCAACCTGCCTACTTTCTGAATCTACAAGAAATCAATCCTTTCAGGCTCATTAATTTTTGTAGATTTTACGTTTTTCATTTTTCAAAAATTTATTGCCCATTAAGTGTCAGACAGTTCAGACTTTTGCCGGGGGCCAGGGATTATTTTTAAAATATGTAACCTTTTTGCGGGTCTTTTTAGGTGACATCACTTTTGAATTTTTCAGCCTCCATGAATGACTAATCAATCTCCCCGTCAAATTATATGATATGATAGTAAGTATTTTTCATATTTAACTAACATTTTGCAATATTCAGCAAACGAAAGAAAAGGGTAGAAAAGAAACCAACAAATTACAAATATTTTAACATTTCACTAACAGACAAAATGACAATCGGCGCAGGAGCTGTTCTAGTCTAGGTCTGCACATGATGAAACCTCCTACCTTCCCAAAAGCATTTCAGACAGTCAAAGATCCAAGTACATTATGGCAAATTTTAATGATGGACCATAAGTTTAACTGCTACATCAAGCTTTTTCCAGTGCCTTTAATTTGACATTTTGAAAGCCTATTAAAAAAGTACACGGCAATTTAACTTAAGAGACTTTAGGTAAATGTAAAAATTATTTGGTAAATTATGCATTGAGAAACAATTTTGAGAGAAATGCCATTTCATAAAATAAAAAAAAAAAAAAACACATTTAAAAGACCGTTTGGATGAATAATATTAATTTTTTTAATTTTTATTTATTTTTAAAATGAAAAATAATAATATATACAACTTTTTAAATATAAATTTTGACAATAATACTAAAAAAATCAAATATATAATTAAAAATAAATAAAGGACCAACCCTTCACCAATCCAGTGAGACTACAGTGACCAATGAGCTAGATTTGACGTCGACAACCATCAGTCAAGGTCACCTGATCGAGCAATCAAGCAACCTCCGAGGTTCACGTGACCCTAGTGAGGACTACCGAGGATAGTTGCTAACGCCAAATCTGGCTTATCGACAGCCGTAGCCTTTCGCTGGACTGACAAAGAATTGGTCTTCTTTTTTTGAAAAACAAATTATATAAATTTCATATTTTTTTAACATTTTTTATATATATTATATATATATTTATTTATTTATTTATTTTTTACGCATTTAAAAAAACATTATGGCAAAATCTTAAATTTGAAGAATGGATGAAAGTGTGGAAGAAAAATTGAGTTTCAGCATTTACTCAATACTAATCGCTACTAATATTGGGCTTTTAACCTTTCCAACGTCAATTTTCATTTGAAAGCTACTTCAAAATTATTGCCGATCCGACATTTTCCAAGGGGCTTTGGAGATCAAAAGGCCATTGAAAATGCTGAACTGAACCAAACACAGCTTCCTTTCAACGTTCACCCATGTAATGAAACCCACATAACATAACTGCGCTTCAATTTCAACGGGAACTTCCTGAGAATGACTCTGAATCAACGGTATCCCAAAGAAGGAACACATCATGACTTTCCCCTAGAAAAGAACAGGAGATTACATGGTGTTCAATAATTATTTACTGTCTGATGCACAAGGCCAAATGCTTATCAGGCCAAAATTTCCAGATCATTGTCCTTAACTGAGATCTGGAAAATGATCTGGGCCAGCACGAAAAGAAACAAAAGCCCTTCAAATCTAGCATTGAAGGTGGGAGGGGAGGGGGGAGGGGGGAGAGAGAGAGTTCCATAACTTCCCAGACCAATAAAACTACAAAGCATGGTTACATATAAATCCCAACCTGACCAGATCTCACACTGAGAACTTCTTCCTCCGCTTGTAGCACTTCAAAACTTCGATGCTCTCTGTTCTGGCTGAACCATCGGTAATGCCTTCAGGGAAGCCTGGTCCTCTACCTAGTTCAGTGGGCTGGTTAACCTGGGAAAGAAGCAGACCAGAATTCATAATGGAAATCAGCGCTCAATGCAAGAACGAAATTAAATTTATCTGGTGAGAAGCAAATACCCCTATAGCCGAAGAAACAACTCTGCCCTCACCATCAACAGCATTGCCTGCATCCAAACTGGTGAAAAATCACAGCAGTCAGTGAGATATATAGGCTATGCTTCCAATAAAAGCTATTAAAAGCTGCATGCCATATTAGGGAAAGACCCTGGAGAAAAGGTATTATAGATGGAGGAATTATCTACTTGTAATTGTTGAATGTAAGATAAAGCAAAGACTGATCAGAAGAGACAAGTGCAGTTCCTAGCTGTAGGCATGACATAAACACAAAGGTCACCCCCTTGAATCAGAAGAGTGCTAAGGCCCTTGAATTTCGAAGTTTCCCTCCATAAAACTAGCTTTTAGTTCTGTCCCGTTTGAGTTCCGTATAGTATAAAAGAAAGTATTCCCTAAGCAACAAACTTTTAGGTTGATTGTGCAGCAGAATGTGTTAAAAAGGTGGGCATGTCAATGGTGCATCTAGCTGGTTGTCCAGGTGTCTAGCATAAGAATTTCAGATCGAGAAGACAATGGCCATAAGGGGGAATCCACCTATCTCCCAGGAAGTAAAGCGGAAATCCTTAGAATTGCACACTATTACATCCAAAACTGACCATTGAAAGGTAAGACCTATATCCTTATGAAGAAATCTAGTTGTAGGAAATTCATTTTGAGATTTACCAAGCCAAAAGCCATACTCAAAATCAATGTTAAGCAAGCCACATTTCTCCCTCATCCAAATGATCGTTTTTACCATGCCAATTGCTTCATGAACAATTTTGGTTCATAAGGCATCAAATCTCTTTTGCATTGCTGCTCGCATATGAAGCAGAAGAAGAATGGCACCCAATGAATAAATTTCACATGACCAAAAACACCAAATTATTGCTAATTAATTTTCATTGAGATTTAGCTTCTGATGCAACATTGGTCTTTGGCCATCCTCAATGACGCTAAAGAGTTGGCATTGCAGGATCTAACAAGTAAAATCTCTCCAGATGCCCTATATACTGCATTTTTTGTAGCACTCTTTGAGTTTTTAACAAAAAATACACCAACTTTCACCCAGCAGACAATTTTGACCCCAACTTTCAATCGCGTAGCATAAAAAAGCATGAACTTTCACCAGGGAGACAACTCAGCATATGCAAAAATTCATCAACAGAGCACATAAGTAAGCATTTTCCTCCAAGACGATTAACTATCAGACATTCTGAATCTGCATATTTATCAGGAGGATCTGATGCGATTCTTCCTCATCCTTCTCCAATTATGTAGAACATTTTCCACATGTGATCTAAGATTCCAAAATGCAAGATAGTTTTTTTCCATGTTACGTTTGACTGTTTTTTATTCCCTTTGGCTGGCACTAATAAACCATATAAGCTCCTACAAATTCACCTTGTTCCCTGAGATGAGAGGGGAGAGATGTGCACTCTATGGCCTTGGTCCACAGCTCCACTTTCCTCATGTTCATCTGCCTGAAATACTTCTGACACAGTACTTGATGCTTCCAATTTATTTTTGTTACTACTTCCTTTCAGTGCATCATGGATCTTACGGGATGTACCTGCATACGAGAGGTTTAATACCCCTGAATATGTGTTTGCGAATGGTCTCCTATGAAGAATGATCGCAACAAATACCTGTGAAGAAGCGGACTGCTGATGGACTATCCAACAAATGCTTTTGGCACATGGTTGTATCCTGGAAGTCTAGGAAAGTATAATCCAGATACTGTAATCTCTCCAAATAAGTCATTTTTGTGAACCCAAATGAAGTAGTCCATGTGTTGATCAAACTAGGAACAGCAGGCAAAACCAGTTTGGATACCGCTAACTCCTTCAGCTTCTGGAAAACGAGGGAGAACATAAAGTTAATCAGAACAATTGCATTAAACAGTCCTGGATAAATAAAGGGAAAAAAAAAGGGGAAAAGCCCGCATTACTTCCCAAGTCATTCAGCACTAACAAGAGGCTATCTTTGCTACAAATTTACCGCAACTCTTAGAAAACTGCCTCACCCAGCTTTAAAATGATGTGACTTTAGAATGTGCAGTACTAAGCAGAAGTTACAAGACAACTCCAGTACAGACTCTAAGCAATTTATGAAAAGCTGACTCTAATATGACATTTTCATTGAGTCACCAAAAACGTAATAGTGCCCACATTTACCACCCTTCATATTAACTGGCAAAAATTGAAGTCCTACATACCAAGCCAAACAAATTCTTATGTTCTTTTTACTTATTTCTGTTTAGTGTCTAAAAACATGTTAATTTTGTGAGATAGATAAGATAAATAAGTAAAGGGCACCAAGGGGTGCAACCCATAACCATGTGCAAAAAGAGCTCAAATATTAGTGCCGTATAGAAAACAGCTCTCAAAACCAATATCAGGATAAATCATCAACTATATCAACCAAGATATTTACATCCATGAGCAAGTCTCCACTAGACCAAAAGTGTTTTAAGCCGATTTCCCAAGAAAAAACAGAGAGAGAGAGAGAGAGACAGAGAGAGAGAGAGAAGGAAGATTCCTCTCCATCAAAAGCTCTCACATCCACTCCTTCCAAATCAACCGAAAAAAGAGAAGGACCAAGGTAGTCCTTTTCTTGTTGTGTTCTAAATAAACGCCCTGCCAAACTCTAAAGTTCTTGCTCAATAGAACCTCCATAACCTATGATTAACCCAGTGCAAGCACAAGCTACCAAACCATTCACATCCAAGAACAATGAAGGAGGAGGTGCCACATGGAATCTGCCCTCTTTTAGCAGAGGAAAGAGATCAACCGCTACTCTGCCTCTTTGTTGTAAGTTATCTAAAGTAAGGACTCGTTCCCAATTTGCTTCTAGAAAGAACTTTGTTGGAACCCTCACTTTCCAAGGAAAATCCATATTAGCACCACTAATCTGTTCTAGCAGCTTGTAGTAGAACTTTGCAGAATAGATTCCATCTCTTCCACTGTTCCACACGAGTCAACCCAAAATGCGATTCCATGTAAAAGGTACATCATCACTTGATGGTAGATATTAATGAATAGGTAAACTGCCCGAACACCGATCAGGTTTTGATAAAAATGCAGGTAGGTCCTAGATTTTTTTTCAAATTGAGCATTTACCCTCCTCCCTGAACATCTCAAGATTAGAAATTATTGAATGAATTGGTAGGGTGGCTTTAATGCCTCGTAAGAGCTTTTAGCCAATACATACACATGTCGTGGATGAAAGGAGACAACACCTTTAGTTGACAGGAGGTGAGTATGCTTTCTAAATGCGACGACTGTTTATGCATCAAGGGGGTGTGAAATCCAGTTATCTTAATGAAAAAGCTGAGAAGAAAAAACGAATTCCAATTTGGTGTTGCTTTGGAGTGCTCTCATGTTTTTCCTGGAAAAGCAAACAGACACATTTAGGTACCCCCCCAACCTTTTTTTCTTTTTTTCTCCCCCTCATTCCAAACCCTGTAACTTTTTGCAGCTTGTCCCACACACATGTTGAGCTTGAATACTGGTATTTGATATGCTCAGCCCAATACTCAGCAATCTCTCTTGACAACAGCGGGATTCTGTCCATTTGAGTAAATATCTCGGACCATTATTTAATGTATAGTTTTCATTAGCACTGCCAATTTGCCATTGAAACACAACTCTTGCCATGTTCTAATGTTTCCACACCATCAATTTGCCATAAAAAACGACTATTGGAATTTGATGCAGATAAGTTGCCCATCATTTGAAAGAATACCTGTAGGACATCCACATCAAGTTTAGTGCTCTGTTTCTGATAGCAAAGTGATGGCATGGAAACATTTAAGCAATGTCCAAAGTTGAGTGGTTACAATGATATAGATCAGGGTATAGCGGCATAATAATTACCACAATTTAAGGATTGTAAAAGATATCCACAGACTTCATTTGACTGCTTGAATTGCTCTCTGCTTCTATCCTTTCAAAAGAGGTCACGATGTAAAGCTCTAACGTTTATCACAATAGACTAATTGGTCATTACTTTGTAGAGGAAGTACCGTGTACGAATGCCCAGGTGCAACATGATCTCACCTCAGGATGGAGGACTGGAGATTCAGGGAAGATGGAACAATGAATAAAAGCTTGCTTTGGTCCCCACATCACCTTGTTAAATGATAATTGACAATGCCAAGGGAAATTAACGCTTTTTTTCAAACTATATTATCTAGGGAGAGAGAGAAAGAGAGATGGGATAAAGCGAGTTTCACTTTAGGGGTACAAAATGGAATCAAATAGTATAGGCATTGAGTAGACTGTGTGGGCTTGCACTCACTCTATTTGACAATTTAATGAAAGCGTAGGTAGAGGAAAGAAGAAATTTAAATACAAGATGATGCTACATAAGGACATATTACCTTCTAAACTAAAACACACATTATCGCTCCCCTAAAGCTAGGAGCATTAATGCTCCTAGCTTGTTACAGATAAGAAACTCTAGAACCCCAGAACTTTAACAGATAAATCTGCCAGCTGATCCAAAAATCTTATTAATCGCACATTTTGTAGAAGGTAGTTTCTGTCAAACTATGTGACAATCAACCTTGATATGTTTGGTATATTCGTTGCAAACAGAATTGGATGCCCTATCAATAGCAGCTTGATTATAGCATGTGAGGGTTATTGGATCAGAATGCGTAAGTTCAAGCTCCTCCCTCATGTGCTTCAACAGAATGGCTCACAAGTGGCAAGTGTTGTGGCTTTCTACTAAAAACCAGCAGTTTACCTTGTGATAACAGCTTGCAACTGGCTTTTCCACGACATCTAGTTACCCCAAACAAATACACAGTATCTGGTGGTTAACCCTCTATTAGATATCAGCATTAGAGGATGTACCATGATTTTCATAAAGTAAATCATGCCCTAGAGCACCTTCCATGTATCTCCGAATAAGGACGTCTGATCCCAATGTATAGGTCTAATGTGGCTAGAACCACACTCATGGCAAAAGGCATGGCCTCGCTTGCAATCATTAAGTAATTCAACTTTCCAATTAATCTCTTCTATCGCATCATTTACCAACTCAAAGGGATAGCATTGACATCTATTGGTTAATCGAATTGGATGATCAACATAGCATCTCCAAGGGCCAAAGTTAACCACCACTTCACTAAAGCTACCAAACCTTGCTCAAGAAGATTGTTCTGTACACTTCTTCAGTCAACAAACTAAGCTCTCTACTCCCCCTAAGCAACACAAGCAAGTTATTGCTCCATGCATATTTCTCCTCATCTCCATCCAGGAAAGCAATTTTTTATACCTAACTAATGTAAAAGCCACTGAAACAGCAAAGTAATTTTGAGGATATATAATCCAAAATATTTAAGTTATTAACAAGTGAAGTTAGATTACTTTAACACCCTCTCTCACGTGAAAATCAGATGAAGAATGGCATGTGGAACAGATAAAAGAAAAATAGGACAGACAGGAACCATACAAGAAATGAAATATTAAATGGGGCATCACTAATTGGAAATTAGCTCTAATACCATGTTACAATGTCCAACCGGAAACTTGAACCATCAAATTAAGGGGAACTACATGTATGCAAGACCCAGACAAGCTCTATAGACAAGCGATGTGGGATTATCTCATAATAATAACTTGAGGGATGCATTTTGGCAAGTGGAAAAAAATATTTAAATAACCTATTTAACAGAGTAGAGGATAGCATTAAGCTACAATTGTGCCTTCAACTAGATAATTGAACTATATGTCAATTTCACTATATGAATCTTTTTGCAATCAACAGTAAACTCATCAGCAGGGAGGTTGCATAAGATTTCAAGAATTGTTTTGCTGTAATTAAGCATCCCTTTGTCATAGCAGCTTTCCGACCAGGATGTCTAAGGAATTCACAAACAGATGGAGTGGAAATAGAGGGCAGTGAAGTAATAAAAGATGTGCGTTAACTTGATAATTGATGACATGCAACTAAAAATTTGATAGGAGGTATGGGTTTTTACAATTTCAAATAGCAGTTGGAAGAACAATCAATAGAATATGGATTTAGAGACAGAGGAAGAGTTGGTGGAGTGTTGAATTCACCTCGCCATATGATCTTGTCTACTTGACATGGTTTCTCGAGACAATGGACCAGAAAAACTAAGAGGCCATGAGAGACATTATTGTCTCCTGAAGACACTTCACTAAGGGCTTTCATAAAGAGCTAAACATTAAAGAATTGAACTTTAAGTGTTGACAATCTTAAGTGCTGAAAATAATAATACAAAGATATCTAATGATTCCAATTACCATCAAATATTGTACTGAACGAATTAAGTAACCCAGTCCTTACCAGATTTAGTGGATTTTTCACTTAATTGAATCATTTAAGTGAATGCTAATTAGGGTTATCGAACAAACCTAATCTCATTAAATTGTGTTATAAAACAGGCCCTAAGTTTTACCAACTCCTATCTATATAGTCTCCTGATTAATGTGAAATGGGATATAGATATTTTTTATACATCTCAAATTAAACAACATCCACTTACACGTCGAAGAATGCACATTCTACCAAAATAATTTTCTAGCACAGCTCTGTTACATGATTTTACTCTCCCAGTGTAAACCAGGTTTAACTTCTCAAACCTGTAGAACTAGAGCCTACGTTTAGAGCTTTTAGTGGCTACATAGTCACCAGATAGAAAGAGTCCAAACAAAGTGTTTTGAGCAGATTATTAAGATCGACTGCAGAGCGCTCACTAGCCTGCCAAGCCAATTGATTATCAAACTGCATGACCCCAGTATCATGCTTCACCAGCGAGTATGGATAGTTGGAGAGTTCAAGGTGGGGGAAGAAAGCATCTGGTGCTTAGAGCTACAAACCATGCAATGGTTGGGTGAGGTCCACTGCAGCATTCCCCAGCTCTCTAGCAAAAAGGCTATTTCCATGGGCCATACCCATAACCTTAAACTCACAAGTAATCTTCACCATTATGCCAAGCCTAGCCCTGGCATAACAATAGTTAAAACTACCAAAACAATGGTTTTTTGTTTTTTTTTTTTTTGGGGGTTGGGGGAGGGGGAGGGGGAGCAAAATGCACACCCCACATGCACATGTACATACGTGGGCACAAATGTAGATAATTCAGAAGAGTTACCTTTTCAAGCTCATTCATCAAGATGTGACACATTCCACAACGACGGAACTGCAACCTGGTCCCCACTAGGGGTACTTCTGCCACCTTGTCCCCAAGCACCCTTGAACATAGACAAATTAAATTCTACAAGTCAAGATACTCGAGTAATAACAGGCTGACTAACAGCAAATCCAATACCATATAAAGCAAAACGTGGGTATAAAGCCTAAATTTCTTACTCATTACCTGACACAAGCCACTGAGATCAACTCGCCATCTCTCTCCAATAAGACTGTATAGAATCCTCTGAAGTTCAGACGTTTAAGCTCTGATCTGCAAGGTCGCAAGATAATGGGATCATTAAGCAACATTGCTTCGTTCTTCTAATAAGCATAAGAACAAGTACCACTTGAACGTGAAGTAACAGCGCCATGCACGATGTTTTGGTCATCCATGAGAGCTAAAGTCCAGTGTTAAGTTCTCACTTTCTCTCTCTCTCTCTCTCTCTCTCTCTTAATCCAATTGGGCAGGCAGAGTTACTTTTGCAAGCATATCCACACTCCAAAGAAAGGCAATTAGTGACATACAACAATATGAAACATAAAGGTGGAAGAAAGTTCATCTAGTTTCTGATTCAGCCTCCTTATCCTATAATCAAAGAAAATAGCTCGTGACAAAACACCTTCAAGAACATTCATGTTATCGAAGACTTCAGCATCAGGTTGCAGTTCACATAGCGAACAATTTCCTGGTACAACTTTTGCATGCAGATACAAGAAGGCATCGAGGCAAACAAACAATTTGGAATAGCCCAATCACTCGATCAGGAAAGAACCTTTCACCAGCAGTGAAGAAGATACAATAAATGCCAATCCTCTCAGAAACTTTTGCCTCCAGAAAGTGCTAGAAAACCGTTAGATAAGCCGTTTATGCATGTAATGGAAGCACAATCACATGCAATGTGGCTTTTTGTCTAGCAAATGAGAGTATTCAATGGGATATTTGAGATTGAAACCTTAAAACTAGACATCAGTTGCCCTCTTTAACAGGTCTTATTCATTGGCAACTCAAGACAGTGGAATTGTTTCTTAGTTTCTTTATGAGATGATAGTAAATCATTTCTTGCTTATGCTATGAATAATGGGCAGTATCTTAACAAAATGACAACAACAAAGAGCGAATTAATCAAACTATAGTGAAAATGGTAACCCTATAGTAAATGTACACAAAAAGAACTTTCATATTTGAGGAAATCAAAATTTCCCACCCTCTACTAAAGATAACATCCTCAATGAGATCCCTCCTGGCATAGGGCTCCTTTACAGGCTCGAAACATTCGTGCATCACATCAACGGCAACATTCAGCTTGCAGTTAGTTTCTATAACAGACTCAAAATGATGATCACGAACATCAAGGTAATCAGTATCAATAGACCTTGACAGGGTCCATGTCAAACTCCCCATGCCCACTTGAATTGGCCTCCTTAGGATTTTATTAAGCCCAAGAAAGATCTGCAAAAGTGAGTACATATTCAGAAGATGCTATAGCTAAGAATCCATCCTGCAATAGTGCATATTTTTGGCATCTTGATGTAAGGATGAAATATCAAGTTGGCTTTCATCATTTTAAAAGGGGGGAAGTATCAAAAACATGCCACACCTTTCACCCAATGACCACTTCCGTAACTTTGGAAACAACTTTGCACATTCACATCAATTATCCTCATGTTCATATTTATGGTATCATCATTTTCTTTCCAAAAATGCCCATCCTCAAATCCTAAATTCTCACACCCACCAAAAACACTTGACAAAAAACCAAATTACTGAAAGCCTAAGCAAGAGAGTTTGCAAGAAAAAGCAACTTGCATGACATTTGCAAAAGTAAAGGTATATAAGTGATCATCGTGACAATGGTGAGGTATCTTTTCAGTACTTCCCTAAAAAAAGGCATTGGCTTTCATGTTGCCGGGCATGGCCCTTTTCTATTCCACATGATACTAAACTCAAGTAATACCTACTTGCTAATTCCAAACTCCACAGGCCTTTGTATTGATTCTGTTTGAAGACACTAAGCATCATTATGAAGAGTGTTTGATTCAGAAGAAATGCAACTATAGACCGACAGCAATTATGATCATAAAGCCTTTAAGAAATATTGCAACTTAGAGATGATAGATATTCCAGAAGAACAAAAACTTGCCATTCAAACATCTAATGTACAGAGCCTATTCTCAATTTAGGAAAAGAACAGTAACAGGTATGACTGTAAACAATGATACAACAAAAGACAGACCATTAGGATTTAGATAAAAAGAGCTTTAAAAATGATAAAGTTACTGCTAATCAAGATCATCTCTTCACTTCATTTCACTTCAAACCAGAAAAATAAAACAATGAACAGCCAAAATTAGATGGAAAGAGGAGAAGGACGCCAGGTTGGAATAGCAGGTCAAATATTTGCATGTTAACATTTGCAGGCAACTCAAGAGTCAAAGTACCCAAAGTATCTATAATTGCATTATAGCACTTCCAAGTCGTGATAAAAGTGAGATAATCAGCACTAACTGGCTTAGGTATGATATGGAAGATCAGAAGAGAAGTGCCTAGTTTCAGAGTACCATTCTGCAGTTCTTGCTGCAATACCAGTCCTTTTTGGAATGAGATTCCAAGTTAGCTGCTCCTTTTTTCCTTAGGCACCCTAAGTGATCTGGAAAGAAACAAACGGTGAGTTCAGAAGTACCTAAATGCAAAGCTAAGAAGCACTTTAAGTGTGTTCTTATCAATTAATATGCATGTGTTCAACTTGCAGGCCTTATATAAGGCTTGAATATTTGAATATCTCACATTTACGCTCACACTGGTTGCAAGTAAAAGCACTCTCATCATCCGCATACTGCATAGCATCTTCTTTAAGTTTGCTTTGGCTGCAAATAGCACAATGGCATGACGGGCAAAACCAGTCACCGTGAGGAATTTCCTATTACGGACAGCAAATAAAAAAGTTCAGTGCCACAAATACCATGAGTAAGGGAAAGAGAATGGGTGAGGAAATAAATAATGAAAAAATATCGTCACTATTCTCGTATTAATCAAATAAATTACCTACCTTCAAGCCAAGGCAAATCTGGTGGAATGAGGAGGGACACTGATCGCACATAATTAACTCCCCTCCATAATGACAGACTGAGCATATGCAGTCATTTTTGCCATTAATCCAATTTCTTTTAGTCTTATTGTGTTGCTCAATTGTAAATCTACTCATTTTTCTATCACTTAATAGCTGCTTCTGGCAGTCCAACAGTGACCTGCCATCTTCCAAAAATATGCAGGAAGCTATTCTTTGGTCATTTCGGCCAGCATGATATGCAAATCCACGTAAGGTGAACACCTTTTTGCAACAACTGCACTTGATCCCTCCACAAATTACTCGTCCTTCAGCCAAAGTACTGCGATTCTTTCCCCTTTTGTAATATACTTTTCTTCTGGACAAAACTCTATCATTATCTGCCAACCAAGACAGTACATTCCGGGGATGCCGGCACGATGGACTGGGAACAACCTGCTGAATCCTTTTGCTTGATCTCCGAATGCAATTTAGGCAATCAGCTCCCCTGCCTCGAACTTTGACCAAGGCTCGGGATGCCATACTTCTCGACCTGGCAGTATCAGTAGGTTTATGCTTTGTGTCTCTCAACTTTCTGTTGCAGCTGAATCCACCTATAGCAGTTGAACAATCTTCACTTTGACTTCCAATCAATTGAGATTCTCCACGGTTGGAACGAAACATCCTCTTCTTCCTAAGCCGCTTATCACCCCAGTGTTTTATTTCACCCCAACCAGCTGCCGACAATTCATTGTTGCCAGGATAAGGAAGCGCCAAAATAAATGAATCATGACTCCGTTTCCTCGATGAATCACATCTCATTTTGGGCTTTCCTCTCTCATCAATATCCTTTAGCTCCTTTCTTACAGGTAAGACATGGCTTTTTGCATCAATTTTCATGACTTTCGTTGCCATATGTTCTGTATAGCAACTCTGATCAGATCCAGTCTTGTTAGTGGGCACAACAGCTTGAGGATTACATATTGATCTGACATCGAGCATGCCGATACTTAATGGTGGCACAGCTTTTGAAGGATTCAGACCACAACCAGTACTGATGTCGCAACTGTCAAAAGTTGAAGGCAAGAGAAGATTATCACCTGAAGCAACGAAGCTCTTGTTATTGCCTGAGGATATTCGAATACGTATTCTCCCACTGACTTTCCTTAAGTCTTGACAGACTTCTAATAGTGAGTAATAGGACTTCCCATTGGGAGAGGTATACTTATACCTGGGGTGGTTAATGCCCCTCAAGAATTCAATTTTCCAGCCTAGAAGTGACAGGTGTTCTCGTACATCTGCCTTTAAAGAATTTCGATCATTCCTGCTTATATTAGATGCATACTTCGTAATAGCATACGGACAACATTCAGCTTGTGAAGTCATATCACGACCAGCAAGCTCCCAAGAGGTTTCACATTTCCCTCCATTTGAATCTGTGGCTTTCTCGTTTGCCTTTTCAAAGCATCCTTGACAGGTGACCGAAAAACTCTGTTGAAAATTTTCAGCTGAAATTCGTGAAGCCTGTGGTGTTTGGCAGGTTACATTTGACAAAACAGCACCATTTGTACGAGACAACCCATTTTTTATCTTAAAAGTGACTGCGTCCAGATCATGCAAATGTTCAACAGGTCGCACAACAGTGGCATTTGAAAAGGGGCACTCATATCCCACATCACTAGATCTGGAAAGTTTCAAAACACTATCCACAACACGATATTCAGAGCTCACCAACTTATCACTGCAATAAGTCTTGTCCACGCTTTGCATCCCATCCAATGGCACTGTAGCATGAGGATCATCCCAAGCCGCTATGTCTCTGTGATTAAATTTAGAAGACAGTTCAGGTAACTCCAACAGCGTACAGGTTTCTTCCATTGAGTTTCTCGATCTTGGAAAGTCTAAAAAGGGAATAAGATCAATTGAAGCAATTGCAAGGTTTTCTTTGATAGTTTCCAACACCAGCTTCTCCCACAGGGCCTTATTCCTAGATGTCCACTTACTCCTTTGAAAGGCTTCTTTTCCCCGCAAATCATACCATAACTGCTTCGAGGAAACAGGAATAGGCCATTCCTGCTCATACACCTGAATTAAATCAAGGAACAACCAAGTCCCTCGACTTTGCCATTTCTCTGTAATCTCATCCCAATCTTGAGTAACTCTAATATTAGTGAGTTGAGTCAACATTTGATCACCCAATTCTGGAAAGAAAACATTTCTCTTCTCCGCACCAACATTATGATCAAAAATCACTCCTTCCCACCAAGCATCCATGTGAAACGCATCCACACACATTCCATATGAGAAGTCACATGGACCAGTTACGTAAATAGGCGGCACTGGCCTTATAGAAGCACGGTAATCATGCTGGTCAACTGTGCAAGAGACTAATCCATCCATGGCAGGTGGTACGCGTACAGAGTCCACGAGTTTGCCAGAGCCATCGTCGACGAGAATGTGATCATATTTGACACGCCGCGTTTGAATGCCACGAGAAATGACAACTCCAGAGTGCCATGAGCCTTGGAAACCGTCTTCATCGCTTGCTACCTGCGTACATCACGCACACATCATCACTACAAGGAGAAATGCCGCATAAACTCAGATGATCCTCGTCTTTTCGCACGTGGGCGGTCAAGAAAAGCGAGAATTCAAACACAACCCTGCATATATAACCGGAGCACAAGCTCCATCGATCACGTTCCCGCCCAGGGAAAAGGACAAGGCGCCCAAATTCATCCTTGCATGCAACGGAACACGAGTAAACTGTCAGTTACAGCCCAAAGGTGGGATCTTTATTCCTTTTTTTCTTTTCCCAGCCAAGACTCGAAACACGGACGAGGATCGACCGGAACGACGTGGCCATGACAAAACACACGTACCCACCAAAACACTCGCTCCGCGACATCTAAAAAACTCGACGATCACCAACGACAGAACGAGAACCGTCGGCACCGCACGGAGACACTACCAGGAACAACAGTAAGCGAAAGGAACGAGAAAGACAAGGCTTTTGACGCGACCATTTGCTGCGTTCGACGTGAACGACCGAAGGGACGCTAGAACGAGACGATGTACGCAGCAAAAAAACGAACCCAGAAAAAAAAAAAAAAAACGCAGACAAAGCCGGGCATCGTCACCTCCACTTTCTCGCCAACGAGAAGCTTCGCCTTGCATTTCCTCCTGCCGCCCTTCCTCGCGCCGCTCGGTCCCTCCCCGCCGACGCGACCGGCCATTTCTTCGTCTGTCCACCGACCGAGAAACGGCCGACGACGATCGCGAGAAATTCGCCGAGCGAGCAGCCCGAAAACCGAGGCGGAAAACGGAAGCGTCGCCGACCGGAGTCGTCGCCACCCTCTCTCCAAGTCTCAGTCGAAGTTTCAGTCGAAGTTTCTCTCTCTCGCGAGCGGGGCGAAAAGGGTAGAACCGGACCCGTGGAGTGGGGCCCCACCCGAGGCGTTAGGACGAATCCCCGCCGTGCGCGGCGCGGGGCCGCCCTTAACGGACGGCCGCGATTCGCTCGACGGATTGCGGGATCGGGCGTCGCGACGCCTCGCTCGCCACGTGAGCGGTCCGGGGCCCACCAGACGGACGGCCGCGATTCGCTCGACCGATTCGCGGGATCGGGCCGTACGTCTCGCTCGCCACGTCCTCGCACTAAAAAAACCTTATTCGAAAATGTTCTGGTCCCCTGCGGGCACGCGTACGGAAGCTCGCAGGGTTGGGCCAGTGGCTTGAGGACACGTCGGATCTTGCGGCCCAAGATGTAGCTGCGCACGTGACTGGGTAAGTATATAATGACACGTCATATTCTGAAGATTGTTGTGTCTTATTGAGGGATACCTTTACTTTTTATTTATTTCTTTCAAACTATTATTGTTTTTTTAAGGTTTGTCAGTTCGGACAATTTGACGTCAATTTAGCACGTACCTACAAACTTATATAACATGTGACATAGCCCTATAATTTGGCAAATAATTATGTAACGTGATTTTCTAAAATAAAATTTATAATTTGTCAATGTTGGAATTACAAATTTTGATTTTTTTTTTCAAATGAAACACAAACGGCTCTATCATTTTTCAATCATAGAATAAAACCTCATATTTTAAAAATAAAAGGAATAGAGAACATAATCGATCTTTAATAATGAAGATAAACAGCTGGAAAGCAGTTTTTTTTTTGGCAATAATTAAAACCTCAATTTTGTTATTAAACACATTGAAGACCTCAATTAATGAAAGAAAGGAATTAATAAAATTTCTAAGCACTCTCTACCTCACCCCTCTTGCAAGGATTACTCCTAAGTTGTAGAGATGCAATTATATTTTATTTGCCTAAAAATCTTAGATATTTCCCACTACTCACCATAAATTGTGAGATTATACTCATGATTGACCATTTTATTTTCCAGTGGAGAGAAAACAAAATAGATAATTCTTTTTTTCTCTGGCAGTGGAGTATTAATAATACAATTTTAGTTTTAGCATGTTATGATCACACTCACACAACTCTCGATATTACAACTATCTTTGATTTGAAGAAGAGAGAGGGCGGTGACTCAATATCATTGGAATGGACTATGTGCACTACTAGAGATGGCTAATTTATGGGATAGAGAAGGTTAATTTAAGTACCTAATCTAGTAACTATCCAAATAGTTGATCCAACTAGTCAATATTTAAAATGATATGTGTGGAAAATGTCTTTCCGAATGGAATTAAATATGAAAATTTTGGTTTCGTAATGAATATTATGAATAGGTCTAAAAAATATAAGTGGCAAGATTCTAATTTGAAAACATCATAGCTTACCCAAATAAACATTAAGGCTTCGTCATCAAAGCTTTTCAAGGAAAAAAAAAAGGTGGATGCTTCTTGCCATTTCTATCATGAAAGAGAAGATGCAACCAGTTATTTACATTTGGTCTCTCCCCCCTCTCAAATCACAATCACTTTCTTTTAAAAATAAAAAATCACAATCAGTTCCTTTCGACAAAAAAATAAAAATAAATTCACAAGTCACTTATTTTTTTTTAATTTTTTTTTGTGGAAAAGAGAGATAATAAGGAAAACGGTGTAAGATACCGGGTACCGATTCAGCAGGTAAAAAAAAGTGACAACCTTAATGGACGGTCGGGATTCGTTGGACATCGTCCCCAGGCACATATAAATTGCCGAAGGCTGACGGGGCCGAACTCTAGAAAGGTGCCATTTTTCAGGTCGGTGATTCCAGAGAGGTCCTGCTGAAGCCGCCGCACCGCCGGCGACACCGCTGACGGCGATCAGCACCCTCCCGCGCCGCACATATCAGCCTTGGACAGAGGTGCTTCTTGCGCTTGTAGTTTTGCCTTTTGGGTCTGTCTTTTTGTTCACCCATGGTTGCATTTTTGAGCATGTAGGTAGATGAAACGGATCTTGTTTCTAGGGTTTTGGCGAGTTGTCCTTTCGTTTTTGGGCGGTTTGCTATCTGGGTTGGTTCTCTTGCTTTTGTCTTGCTTTCTCCGTCTTGTCCATGTTAAGCTGGAGAGCACAGTGTGATTCATCGGTGGTTTGGACTTTGTTCTTTCTGTTCCCTTGGGAAGAAGGTGGAGTGACCATTGTGCGGCGAGATCGTTTCTTTTGTCGATGGAGGGGCGGCATGAAAGCTTCGCTTGGCCGTTTTTTATGTTGGTTCCGAGAACATGGGCGGAATTTAAGAATGAGTCCAAGAACGTGGGGCTGTCTTTTGGGTGTGTTTCTAAATGCCCTTTTGACACAGTGTCGTCGTCTAGGCTCCCAACCCAATACTTCTTTTAAAGCCATCTGCTTTCCGCCATTCTGCGCCAGAGTTAGTTCATTTATGCTGTGCTGAGTCAGAAGTGCTCTGATGAGATTTGTTTGAGCCCAAGTAAAACCCTAAAACAAACAATTGAGTGCATACTGGTAGATGTGTCTGATTTTCATGCCATGAGGCCGCTGGAAATAATACCCTGAAACAATGAGCTATGTGGATGCTAGTGACTTGGGCATTTGTTCCATTTTGGGTTAAAAGCCCAAAAGGTTGTGCTTTGAGTTTCAATGAGATGTTAGTGCTATGAAATTGCAGGTGTTTCCTTTGTGGACTTTAAATAAGTTACACAAAGAAATTTAATCTCATAGTTTCATCGTATCGGTCTAGTGATGGAAAGATGCAAACATATTTAATGTGTCCTTTTGTCGCCAAATATAAATCTTCCTTATGGGGACATTTGCTGAGTCATAACTTGTATCTTTGATTTCGCTTATGTTGGTTCTTGAGGTGCAAAGCTTTCAAGTTGAAGTTTCCTTGAACACCAGATGCTAAGGGCTTGCTTTGAAAATTGGACAATTGGGTTTTATACACTCCTTATGTAGGATGATATTGCTGCTGCTCTATTTAGCTTTTTATCAGCATCCTCCTTGAAGAAGTCTTGTGCTTAGTTTGCAATGCTAGTCTATCGTGCTTTCCTACTCCACTTAGTATACTTTTCAGTGACTCAAATTGTTAGTAGAATTGAGCTATAGTTGGTTAATAGGATTGTGACATGTCGTGGATTTTGCATTTGCATGTTCTACAGGTCTAGAACCTTCTTTGAGCTTTATGGTAACAATGTGAAGTCCGGATGAAGTCTTGGTCAAACTTGATTTAAGTGGATGGATTTATGATGAGCAATCATATTATGCATGTTTTAGATCTGGAACTTTTATTGGACTGTGTTTGTTGAATAATTCATACCATTTCTGCTTGTTATCTAGTTCTTTAGAAAGAATTTTAGTGTGCCCATATTTCTGTCCAAAGAGGAGCTGACAGTCACCTGCTCCGGTGCCTGGTTGGTAGTAGATTGTGCATGTTTTTGGGATTAGGACAAGCAAAAAGCTATAGCCATTGTGCAGGCAGGCAGGAATCGGTTTTAGCTGCCTCGGCTGTGTATTAATAAGAAACTTCTCTTTAATGGTCATAAGACAATTTCCAAAAAGGTGAATAGAAGTAGTTGTGATGTCTAGGTTTGGGTTCTTTGAACTCACACTTCATTGAAAATATATATGGGTAGGTGAGATGTGTCTCTCTCTCAAACTTTTTTCAAAGCCCTTTCTTTTTTCTACTGCTGTTCTGGTCCATCCCTCTCTACTTCTTTCTGATTGCACCTCTCAGCTTGTCTTTCTACAGCCCTTTCTGGGAATTATAATTACATCTTTTTGGATATGGAACAGTTTGCCCTTCAGGAAAAACTTTTAGGGCAGAGTAAGTTGAACCATTAGAAGGGAGAGCTGCATGCGTCACCTTTTCTCTTTTCTGTCATAGGTGTGAAGATTTTGCCTGTTTGATTGCTAGAGTTTGGGGACTCCAGACACTCCTCACGGTGTCTGTCATTTCTGCTGCAAATGATTTCTTGCATTTTTTTCTTGCCTTTAGTCTTTGTGGACGAATCAATCCTATCTGCAATGCCGAATCCAGGTCACAACAAAAGTTAATAGGGTCATGGGCAAGGATGGTCCCAGCGTAACTTCGCCTCCTCCTCGTTGTTGTCCTTTGAGAGCAAGAATTATCTAGTCTCCATGATCTGTTAAAGTGATCTGTCACTTTAACATCAAATCAATTAATGTTGCATATCTATTTAGTCACATTTCACATGATCGAATCAATTTGCATTTGGTAACGGCGATTGTTTCACCATTTCAAATACCATGGCTCATCTTTCCTTTTCTTTTGGGAGGAAGAACCATTCATTTTTGTTGTCTAGAGTAGTTTGCAGTATGTTGTTTCACCTAGTTTCCATCTGGCATGCTTTCTGATTGCCAAAAGCTATTTGGGGAAGACAAAAAGATTCAGATCCATCAGTTTGATGACAGTGTCTTTAAAATTTGTGGGATTTCTTCTCCCTTAAAGCTTATTCTGTCCACTTCAAGCTCTAGAAGTTCAAACAAAACTTTATGTTTTTTTTTTTTTATGTTAAGCAAAAATGTATGTTAAGTTTCGCATTATTTCAAAAATGGATTTGGCATTTTAATTAGATTGGTTTGGTCGCTGGTCTGGTTTAGTATTTTATACAATTGCAGGTCAAGAACCAGCCGAAGTAGGTGTTTATCTGGTTCAATTGGCAAATCTGTTTTGGTTTGAACTGGATCTTGACCTTTAAGTATGAATTGTTAGATGATCAAATTAGTTTAAATTTGCTTGTTTATCATTTTCTATGATAGCCTGTTCCTTTTGTAGTGAAGCTTTGTTATTGTGCCCTTTTTTTCTGGCACGGCTCTGCTTGGCTCAACTGATTGCTGATTATATGTTCAATGATGAAGTATAACTTTGTGGGGCTATGATATCTGCAGCTTCCTACCGGCCGGCCAGGTTTGGCAGCTAGAGGCTTGTTGCAGAGAACATGGCCAAGCATCATCCTGATTTGATCATGTGCAGGAAACAGCCAGGAATTGCCATCGGACGACTCTGCGAGAAATGTGATGGCAAGTGTGTCGTCTGTGATTCCTACGTCCGCCCATGCACGCTTGTACGCGTGTGTGATGAGTGCAACTATGGTTCTTTTCAGGGCCGCTGCGTCATCTGTGGGGGAGTGGGAATCTCTGATGCTTACTACTGCAAAGAGTGCACGCAGCAGGAGAAGGACAGGGATGGGTGTCCGAAAATCGTCAATCTAGGAAGCGCTAAAACTGATCTCTTCTACGAACGCAAGAAGTATGGTTTTAAGAAGCGGTGATGCTCATGCGATGCTATGATACCAGCTCACCACAATCCAATGATCGGCTATTTCAAAGAGGATTGAATTGCCATGAAGGTGGTGGGCAAACCTGTTTAGCCTAACTTGTCAGCAATGTAATTCAGAAGCATGTGATGGATATTGTTCTCGAAGGAGATGATACTCTCTGTTTTGGCCTCTGAATTAGTCATAGCATTCAGGATTTCTGTGGAGTGACTATGGAAAAATTTGAGTGTGCCATGTTCTAAAACAGTATTCTATTTTTTTTTTTTTTTTTGGTCGGTTAAAACATTATTCTTTTAGCAGCAACAAGAGCTGCTGAGACATACACTGCTTGTTTTTGCTTTGTTAACTAGGAACCTGAACTTTATTGGGGATCACAAGTTTCCTGCTCAACATCCAATGAGTGGGAATCGTCACATGGGTAATTGGGTATCCTAGGATCTATCTTCTTCCGATATGCCTTGGTACTTGGGAGAACATATTCAATTGGGTCCTACAAATATTTAACAATGTCGAGTACCATCTTTTCTGGGTCAGAATCCTTCTGCATAAAGGGGGGACAAAAGAAGTGCCATGCAATCTACACAGGACACTGCATGCTCCACCAAGTCCCACTTTATTAAAGAACCTCTTTCAAGAAAGTCTCGGGACTTTTCTGTCACTAAAGACGACCTGCTTTCACATGCGAAATTCGTCTTATGATTTCGGCATTGACCCTCGAGCACATTTTCTTTAGGGACGAAGGGCTTCGCCGCAGCAGAATGATTGATTCCTCAGGTTATTCAACTGCGGTTGAGAACTTGAAAACCGAAATGTGATATTTACTGAGACGCGCGTTAGAATGTGACTAGACCGCAGTTGGTCGAACGATCCGTCACATTCCAAGTAAAGATCCTCCCTTCGAGAGGCCCCTGTCCCGCCGAAGCGGCTTGATACGCTGATGCTACGTTCCAACCGGGTCGCTCGTGGAAAGTATATCTTCTCGCCACGTACGCTTCAAGATTTCAACCCTCCCCTCTCTCTCTCTCTGGACGCCAGATTTGACCCGTCCCGAACGTTTCAAGCACGACGTTTCGTCTTGCCGAACCAAACCCCATTTTCTGGGAGCTTGATGAGCTAAGCGGAAGCGGAAAGATCAGAGCTTCCCAAGATGGCCTGGTTCGGAAGATTCGTTCAACTCGCCAACATCAAGAACTCGGCGCGACCCACCAATCGCAACCACTTCCTCACGTCCCTCTCGCACTTCAGCGCCGCCGCCGCCGGCCCGGCGCCGGCGGCCGCCGTGCGGTCGAGGCAACCGGACCTGTCCCCGACGAGGCCCGACGAGAAGCCGAGGGTGGTGGTGCTGGGCTCGGGCTGGGCGGCCTGCCGGCTGATGAAGGGCCTGGACACCAAGGCCTACGACGTGGTGTGCGTGTCGCCGCGTAACCACATGGTGTTCACGCCGCTCCTGGCGTCGACGTGCGTGGGGACCCTGGAGTTCCGGTCCGTCGCCGAGCCCATTGCGCGGATCCAGCCCGCCATCTCCACCGCGCCGGGGTCATATTTCTTCCTCGCCAATTGTACTGGGGTCGATCCTGACAATCACTCGGTAAAGTTTGTTCCTTGTGCGATATCATCACTCTTTCACTCGATTGCTATACCAAATTCTTGTTTGTAGTGGTGCTCAAGGACTTTGCTCTGGGGGCTCGTTGACAAGATATCTTAAAAATGCTGTCTAGAATGGTTAAAGTATTGTCGGTTGCCGTCCGTTGCTGCGAAAATTTATGTTTATCTGCTTCATGGTATGATTCAGTGTAGGTCCACAAGTTGGTGACTGTGGTAGTTACAATTCGGCAAGTTGCTGAGGTTATGCATGAATTGTTTGCTGGAATTTGCTTTCTAGATGTGTCTATGTTTTTTTGTGCTGGTAACTGCTTAAAACGTGTTAACTTTCTTTCCCTGGTCTAAGATGATAGAGCCATGATCCCTCATTGGTAAATCTGTTCCAAGCACATTCATTCTTTCGTAAGCCAATCCACTATCTACTAAACATTTGTGTGAAAGTGAACGTGTTTACTACGGGTTTACCATCAGGGGTATCCTCTATGGACCCTGGAAACAGTTAACCCTCACTTAGGACTTGGGGTTCTTTAGTTGCCGCATATTGAGATAAATCATTGAGCTATTGGGTGTTACCTGTTGTGCTGGACATCTTCTTTCATGATCATATCCCTATTTCACTAATGTTAAAGTCTATTGTACTCCAACTAGAGAAGCTGTTTCCCAACGATAGCGACTGGATGTGGCTTTATTTAGCAGATCAATCTCCCTTTGATTAGTTCATATCACCAATTGTGGTAGGATGCACGTGTGAGTAAGTTGTATTAGAGAAATTCTATATCGGAGAATTGATGTGGTGTAAAGCTGTTAATATATTCTAGTTAACTTATAACTCATTGACTTAAGCTTTTGGGTGAAAGTGGGTCTAACCGGATATATTGATAGGCTCGCAATTGGGCTTCTTCTTGGTAATCTCCTTAGGTGAAGGTATTGGATTTCTGTTGCGCTCTCCCAACAAATGGTATTAGAGTCCACAGTTGTGGTTTCTAAGCAGGTGGTTGTTGTGGGGTAGTAACGCAGGCCTGTAGGAAGTTAATGCATAAGATTGCTTGAATTAAGGGGGAGTGGGCCTAATGCTAAGCTCACATATGAGAGGGAGATTATTAGGATGCACTTGGAGTATTGATGTAGTGCAGAGTAGTTAGTATATCCTAGTTAACCAATAACTCATTGGCTTAAGCTTTTGAGTGTAGGTGGGTTCAACTGAATATATTAACAAGCTCGAACTTGGGCTCCCTTTTGGTGATCTCCCTAGGCGAAGGTATCGAACTTATACTGTGCGCTCCGAACAACTTGGACCATGAAATTGACATGGTGATTGGGCTGAGGTTCTCGTTTTGCATTGGCCTTGAGTAAAGGTGGGAGTGGAAGGAAATTAATAATATCATTGCAAAAATTTTGAGTTGGCTTCTTTTTAGAGGTCTTTTTCTTGGATTCCTTGGATCTTTGAGTTGTCTTGTGGTCTGATTTCTTTGTGCATAGAAGCTTCAAACGTACGTCACTTTCATCCTTGAGTATCACACGGGGCCTTTTTTTTTTAATGTACTGATTTCATGGATAGAAGAAGCTCCCATTTCATTTAATGAACATGAGAAATATATTGGAACTGTTCAATCATCCTTTTCTGTTCTTGTGTTAGTGCCTCTGTTTCGTATAGGGTGAATTTTTCTTTGAAACTTTATTACATGACCAGAATGGAATCAACACTAGTAAGTGAACTCTTAATCTTAGTGCTTCTTTGGACGTTGAAGGTGCAATGCGAGACTGTAACTGATGGAATCAGCAGTTTAGAGCCTTGGAAGTTTAAAATTACTTATGACAAGCTGGTTGTAGCATTAGGAGCAGAGGCCTCAACTTTTGGAATCCATGGTGTGAATGAGAACGCAATATTTCTACGTGAAGTGCACCATGCACAAGAAATCCGCAGGAAGCTGCTCCTAAACCTGATGCTATCTGATGTGCCTGGTATGCTATGACAGTTGAACTCACATCATTACAAGGCTGTTGCTGTCTTTTCTTTTTCATATCTTCTGCAGTATCTAGTCAAGCCACTCAGTTTACCCCATATGGTTGTAGTTGATAGTTTTTCTGTATGCAGGTATTTCAGAGGAAGAAAAGCGGAGGCTCCTACATTGTGTTGTTGTTGGAGGGGGTCCGACAGGTGTAGAGTTTAGTGGTGAACTGAGTGATTTCATTATGAAAGATGTTCATCAAAGATATGCACATGTGAAAGACTTCATCCATGTTACCCTAATAGAGGTTTTTCCCATAGCAAGAGTGTTGGATTATAATGCATTTCACCTTTCCCAAAGCTAATTTCCCAATCATTATTACAGGCCAATGAGATATTATCTTCCTTTGATGATCGTCTCCGGCGATATGCTACAAAGCAGCTGACAAAGGTCGGTGATGTTATCCAAAACAGAGAATTTATTAGCCGTGCAAGAAGAAACTGCAACATCTTGATTATCTTATCTTTCCATGTTCACATTGAAAAATTAATTTATCAGTTGGTGCTTCTACTGAAGGAGCCGTCATGTCATAAGATTGAAAGAGGAACCTTCCTGAGAATAATTTTTGTTCCTGAAAGCATTCATTGAGGCAAAGCAATGGGATACCTATTTTGTTTATTTATTTTGGTTGAATATGTCGATTAATATTCTCGTATTTGTAGTCTGGAGTTCGTTTGGTCCAAGGTGTTGTGAAGGAAGTCAAATCTCAGAAGATAATTCTCAATGATGGCACAGAGGTTCCTTATGGGCTGTTGGTGTGGTCTACTGGTGTTGGTCCCTCACCTTTTGTGAGATCTCTGCAACTTCCAAAATCCCCAGGAGGGAGGTGAACTTATGATTCCACTTCTCTTATTTTTATTGCTTTAAGTTTTGGGAATGATAAAAGTGCAATGTGAAGGGTAGTTTCTTGTCAAACTCTAAAGATTCAGTGAATTTTGGTTTTAATGGTATGCTAAGAGAGAGTCATGAGTTTGTTCAATTAAAATGCGAAAATGAAGGATGATAAAAAATGAAAATACAACACAACTACGCAAGAAGTGCAAGCTTATAAATGTTGCCCAGGTTTTCATAGATATTTTGTTCCCCATGGCACTCTGATCTCAATTGTATGATGTGCTTTTTATGCCCACAATCTTCTAAATCTCTGTGAAGTAACAGGCATTTAAGGCAATAAGACAATAGGGTATCTACTAGAATTAGAAAATGAGCATAGGGTAGAGTGGTTGAGCAAGTTTTCCCTGCGTGTGGCAATCTAAACCAAACTATTAAAATCTTTATTCAGAAAAGAACTTAATCTTGGAGGTTATGACATTTTTTGGAAGTGGTGCATCCTATTATCAACCTGGATGTCTTCTCTTCCCTCCATGCTCTTTATTGGGCATTGGTCTAAATGTTTGCTTCTAGTCCTCCAAATGAAGTATTTCCATATAAATTATTTTCTTTTGGGTTCCATTCATGTAAATTCCTGTGCTGCAAATTTGGTGTTCGCTGGATATCATTTTTCAGTCTTCATATTAGGTCTTCCTTTTCTGTCTGATGACATGGGAGCTGTGTGCTGCATGTGTACATGGATGCTCTCCATCTGATTTTACAGGATTGGTGTTGATGAATGGCTTCGAGTTCCTTCTGTTCAGGATATATTCGCAATTGGCGATTGCAGTGGGTTCTTGGAAAGTACTGGCAAGCCAGTCCTTCCAGCTTTGGCCCAGGTGGGCATCCTGATCTTTTAGATCTTAATAGTCTGTGATTAGTCATCACACCTAAAGAATGGTCAGAACTTTCGAGATGGTTGGCTTCTGTCCTTTTGTGTTGTTAGGTGTTCGTTGGCAGTGTTAAAATTTTCTTATTCAACTCATTATTTTGGTAAGAGTAGATTGTGGCATTCTTTATCGATCAACTTAGGAAATGATCTGTTTTTCAGAGGCAGGTCACATCACTAAGTGACAATTACGTTATGTCGATTTAGTTTTGAGAAATATATGAATCGTAACCTCTCTTTTTCCTGAAGCATTCGTTGGTTATGTCTAACTTTTTCCAATGATGATTATTCGCAAACCTCACCAGAATATGACCTGTTTTGGAGTTGTTGCTCATCGGACTCTAGAGCTGAAATGTAGTATTTCATCCTTAAATTTCAAAGTAATTTCAAAGTACTGCACTTTGCATTTAAAATGGTACAGTAAAACCCTGAAATTCTTGGGGTGTTGCATTTTGTACCCCTCTAAAATGGCGTGACTTCTACTTCTTACAATTACCTTTTCTCAAATGTTGTGGCTCTCATAATTTGATTGTTTTTAATGCAAATAACTTGAGACCCTCAATATATACCAATATTGAGATGTAGGACCATATATCTTTTTCTCTCGTGTAGAACCATATATTATATTTTCTCATCACTACTTAAAGATTAAAACATCTGTTTCCATCTTCAAATTTTTGAAAGGAAAGTAACAAGTGGGAAAATTAGCTTAGTCAAACAGACCTTAATCAAAGACTACAAAGTCCCACGCCAGTTAAGATTGTGAGGTGCCGTGTTGGAATCTATGGTGCAGTGTGCCATATCCTAAAAATCCAGGGTGCAAATTGGCAATTTCCATGCATATTTGCCATCCTACAGTCTGCAGTTGGAGAATATCATCTGCTCAATTGATGATTGTATCTGGAAAGGTGGTTCTTTGCAATTTGATGGGTACTTTTCTGCATGAGCAGGTCGCGGAGAGACAGGGGAAGTATTTAGCAGAGTTACTAAACAGTGTGGCTAAAGCTGGAGGAGGGCGAGCAAACAGCATCAAAGAAATCGCATTAGGAGATCCCTTTGTCTATAGGCATCTCGGAAGCATGGCCACCGTTGGGAGATATAAAGCTCTGGTGGACCTGAGGCAGAGCAAGGTGATCTAATCAGCTTTGATTGAATTTACTGGTAATCAGACAGCTCAATGGGCAGACAAATTTAGAATTACATTCTTTTTCTCACTTTCTTTTGCAGGAGGCAAAAGGTTTGTCCCTAGCAGGATTTACCAGTTGGTTTATCTGGCGCTCTGCTTATCTGACTCGCGTGGTAAGCTGGAGGAACAGGTTCTACGTGGCCATAAACTGGTTCACGACTTTCGTTTTTGGTCGCGACATAAGCCGAATATAGTCATCAGGGTCCAACACTTTAGATTCATTGATTCAGACACATACCAGCATCGATACTTTCTCCTTCACCTTTACAATATTGATGACATGGTAGCAATAATGCTTAAATGTGTATAATTCTCTCTTAATAGGCGTGGATTTACGTGTTATTGTATAGTCTCGGCATTTTTTACTCAATGCAGATTAGTAAGATGACATTTCATCTGTGCGTCTTATCATCTTGGAATGGTTTGTTGATTCAACTATGTCCCGTCATTAACCTAGTTTTTGCGTTTAGTATAGCGAGAGCTATTGGTTCCACATTATTTCCAAGTGGTAAAATCAGTAGCATCAAGGAGGTTTGGTCTCGCTGAACAGTTTTTGCAATGTATTCATGAGCCTAAACTAGGCTGGCCGACGGGCCGTGCCTTTCCGGCACGATTGGGCCAGGGTCGGTCCAAGCCCGACGATTTTGTTATTTTTATGGACAGTAGAACGCCCAACCGGTGCCGGCTGTCGGGGAGATGAGCATCATATATTCCCCTCCCCTCTTCTACAAATAGATCCCTGCACCTCTCATTTTTTGGCTTTTCTTAGCCTCGTTCGTATATAACTTTAATTCTAAAGTTTGTCCATTTTATTTATTTCTTGTTTTATTATAACAATTTAGACACGTTCTAAATATTGCTGTGAAGAGCAGCACCTTTCGTTTTCGATCATCCCACTTTAATTTATTGACTATGTGAATTGTGATGGGCTTGTTCAATGACAAACGTATTGTCGATGTAAGTGTCCTACAACATGAATCACTAGCTTTAACGAGTCTATGCTGCATAATCCAATTGGTTATTGCAATGAGTTTCACCCCACGGATGGAGATGGTGCTCTTATTAAGCAATATCTAGAAATCCATATGATCTGTACTTCAGAAGAACACTCTTCATCTTCATCTACCCATAAGTTGGAGACGTATTTGATAAAAAACTACTCCAACTACATCGAAAGAGTTGGCGAAGATAATATCGAATGTGAAATGGTAATAGAGCATTTTACATTTTCCAATTCGTCACCATGATTTGTGACTTATTGGCCCCACTGGCTTCTACGGTATCATTCGAACCCAAGTTCCATACTAGCCAATGGGTCACAAAAGACAATGTGCGCAACTTTACTGCAAAAAAAATATAGAGATTACTATTTGCGAGCATGATTGTTTGTTGCAAGAATAAACTCTTGCCAAGTGTGTTCAACTTGAGGAAGAAAACAAGAACAAGACTTTATCATCAGAGCCACGGCAAGAGATGCGAGGCCGAAAGCACCAGCTTTAGAAGATATTAAATTATCTTGGGTGTAATTTGTGTACAATTTTTATTAAGGCAGTTGAACATGTCATTTCTTTTTCAAATTATTCGAAGATGTACTTGTATGTCATTCGTGTTTAATTGAATGAATATTTTTCATTAATATTCCATAATTGTTCATGCATTATTTAATATTTGAAATGAAAAATTAATTTTAAAATTTCAAAATCTTTTCACTAATTTTTTTTTTTTTTAAATTCTAAGAAAAGATGCAGGGCTCGGGCCCTGCTGCCGGTTGGCGCCGGCCTAATCATGGCCGGCTCCATTATTTGCTGACGTTTGGAGGACTTTTTGACTCGAGATGGATGCCGATGGCGTGAAGAAGGCTATTTGCAAGATTTCCGGCTCCAAGTTATTTGCTGAATCGTCAAGGGGGACAGGCCACTTGAGGAAGCAACAAGCAAAACATGAAGTAGAGATGTCTAGGGTCGAGGGGAAGCTCTTCAAGTACATCGCCATGTGCTAGAAGCCCGTTCGAGGCGAGAAATCAGCAGGAGCTTGCATGTTATTGTTTTACTATCGAGCAATCCTTTGGCTTCGCCGAAGATTCCTGTTTCGGCCGTCACATGTGGATAGCTCTACAGTCTTATTTCAGACCAATTTCGTGGACAACAAATACCAGAAACTCCAAGTCCATGTACAAAGAGAGAAGGGTGGTGTTGGTGTTATGTTGTCACCAAATAACTATTGAGTATTCTTTGCTTTTTAATTTATGGATTAGCTATACGAATTACACGAAATGTGTCGTTACTAGCAATAAGGTCAATGAGGAATAAGAAGTTAATTTTCCCACATAATTCTCCGAATGTGGCATCTAAAATAATGATAACTACCAATGAGTTTGATATCAGCAGTAAAATTATAACATCATGTTGGATAATGCTAATGTGAACATCTCCCTATTCAGTAGTCTGGTTCAATAGCTAAATCTTGTTTGCAATAGGATTTTCTTTCATGTGCGGTGCATGTGTCACTATATATATATATATATATATATATATATATATATATATTTTGGTAAGGACATGTGTCACTATATTAACTTGTACATAAGATGTTTTTTTTTTTTTTTTTTTTTTATCGTTTTTATGATTTTGTGGCAACCACAAGTGGGTGGGCTCAATACATGAGATCCACCACACTCAAGCATCAATAATTAGACATCTTGCATATGAATTAGTGAAGGCGAGTTGAGAATTTCCTACTAAACGTAAGAACAAGGTGAAATTCAACCTATAAGGTGTTGAAGAAGGCATGTGGGAAATCGGTATTCTTACGCTTTATGCCACTACTAGCGGAAGTACTGGTCTCCCCCATTGACACAGCAAGATTGGAGGGTTGTTGAAGTCTTTAAGCATTTCTTATGGGTTTTTAGTGATTTGACGGATGCTTGTTGTCCAGAGATTTTCCTAAAAGCAACCTCGCCATTCCATTTACGTACATGATTTCAGTTTAATTGGCCAACAAGGAGGGTGATTCCTTCTTCAATGAAACAATACCAGCTATGAAAGCAAAATTCCTCAAACGTTACAAGGAGATTTGCTTTGTTAATTTTTCTCGTGTCTACTATCTTGAGTTCGAAGTTCAAGTTGGAGAGGATCAAAACACTATTTATTCCATATTACAAATATTTGAAACTAGGTGAGAAGGTCCAAATGGAGCAGATATTCGTGATGGTGAGGTATTGGCTCTAGAATACATATGCTGCATAACCCAATTGGTTCGATGCAATGAGTTTCACCCCGCGAACGGAGATGGTGCCCTCATCGAGCTATATCTAGAAATCTATATGATCTTTACTTCGGAAGAAAAAGAGGAACACTCTTCATCTTCATCTACCAATAAGTTGGAGGTGTATTCGATACCGAACTACTCCAAATACATTAAAAGTGTTGGCAAAATTAAAATCTATTATGAAATGGTGATAGAGCATAACTTTACATTTTCTGGTTCTTTTTACCATGACTTGTGACTTATTGGCCCCACCAGCTTCTATAGTATCATTTGAGCCCATGTTCAATTCTAGCCAATGGATCATGGAAGACAACATGTGCAACTTTACTGCAAAAAATGGGGAGATTTGCTATTTGCTATACTGCAGGAACAAACTCTAGCCAGATGTGTTCCAACTTGAGAAAGAGGACAAGAACTAAACTTTATCATCAGAGTCATGGCAAGTGATGCGACGCCGAAAGCACCGGCTTTAGGAGATATTGTCTTGGGTGTAATTTATGTACCATTGTTATTAAGACAGTTATATGTGTCATTTCTTTTTTAGATGATTTGAAGATAAATTTGTACGTCATTTGTGTTTAATTGAATGAGTATTTCTCATTAATATTCCATAATTGTTCATGTATTATTTAATATTTGAAATAGAAAGTAAATTTAAAATCTTCGAAATCTTTTCGCTTTTTTTTTTTTTTTTTTAAATTCTAAGAAAAGATGCCGGGTCTTGCCGGCCTAATCATGTCCCGGTGGCCACCCCTAGCCATATTGGTTAAAGGCAGAGGGAGAAAAGGGTGTCAAGCTAAGAGCTTTTGGCAACTTTTGGTGGTTTAAGTTCAAAACCCATCGAGCGATCGACTCACCCCTTCTGCCCTTTTGTCCTGAATTCCGCCATTTAAGCCCTAGAAAATTTCCAAAAGGGCGATCCTAGTTTTCTCTACCCTTTCTCAAAGCCTTTATAGAGATGCTTTTACTTTTCCAACCATGCTGAAGTGCAAAACCAATGCGTAATAAAGGTGATAAGGTGGGCAAACATCATATCAGATGGAGGAAGATTGGACTTTGGTCATTCCAACCATCCACCTGCGTATATTCAAAGCAACCCTCAAGTTGAAGCTTGACATAGGTGGTAAAGCAAAGCTTTGCACCTGAACAGTAAAGGAGTAAAAGCAATACCAAGAGAGACCGAATGAAGCACCACTTTTGCTCGAGAAATTGAGACATGGGACTTGGTACTAAATGTCCGAATTATTATTATTATTATCATCATCAATAAGCGGTAGTATCACAACCTTTGGTGCAGGTGCAGCTCTGATTCTTTTAGCAAGACAAGATTACATAGTTTGTAAGCCTCATCCAGAAAACATGCTGAGAACCAAATCAAGAACATCGGGACGGAAAAGAACGAGAAATACTATAGTCTATTAGACTATGAGAAATCTCGAACCGAGCAGAAACCTTCCATCCTGCTCTTTTCTTCCCATCTTCCCTCTAGATTTAATTTCCAGTTTGTTCGAATCCTAGACATTAATACTAGACTCAGAAGAAAAAAAATTAAAGCAATAACGAAATGACTAATAGTGGTTAGATAAGAAGCCAATGTTGATCTCAGGCGACCATCTGCTCCTGATCCGCGTACAACTGCTCCACCCAAGCTGGAAGCAGCTCAGTACCTCCAGAATTAAGATGATACTGCTGCTGCTGCTGCTGCTGCTGATGCTCTGCTCCAAAATTGCCAGGGTTTTGTGACGGGGCTTCCTTTGCTAAGGACTGAATCCAGGGCATGTCTGGTTCCCCTACAGTTGCTGTTGCAGAATCTGTAGACGCAAGGAAGCGGTTGCTGCTGCTCCTGAGCCCGAATGATGCGGATTTCCTCAGCTTGTTCAGCTCCTCCCCTTGAATGCCCCAGTCTAGTTTGCCATCTGGCGAGCCCCAGTCATTCTGGGAAGACATCCTTGCAGTTGGAGAAGCCGCGCCTGATGAATATCCAGACTGACTGTTCACTGTACTCCGCTCAATGAAGCTGTGGCTCCTTTTTGCAAATGCCAATGACCTGGCACTCAGAGTGGCTGCTGCTGAAGCTCTGGAAGGATCGGTTCCAAATGATGGCATTGCCCTAGGTGAGGAGGAAAGCTTGTCAGTATAGTTTGAGTAGAGCTGCTGGGTCATGTTCTGCCGAATCTTCATTCCAGTAGGAGATTGCAGCTGGGATATTGCACCATCAAGTGACAGCCCTTGTAACTGAGACAAGAGGGTCGGGTCCAATGACCTGAAACTATCCTCGAGATTATTTGGTTTTACTCCTAATCTACTTATTTCTCCAGTCATGTCACCTGAATACTCAGGGAAAGCCGATGTGGTGGATGAAGAGTTGTTCCAACCACAAGGAGAGGACAGATCAGCAAAGTGTTCGAGCAACTGCTTCTGCAAACGATAATTATTTTCTAGACCGATCAAGTCAACATCTAAATCCATGTCTCTAGCACTCAATGCGCTTCTCAACCTGCTACCTGGAAGCTGCAAGCCAGGTGGAGCGCTATTAATTTGGCTTTTCCACATCGACCCACCAAGGGAAGAAGAGGCCCCTGATGGAGTCATAGGTGGTGTTGAAGTTGGTGGTATCCGGACCGAAGAAGAACCGAGAGAGAGAGGGCTCAGTGATCCCATGTCTAGAGAAGCAGCAACGGGCGAAAATGATCTTGGAGAAGGAAGCGCCGAACCAGTTGATGCATACAATGGACGAAGCTCTTCATGTTTGTGGGCAAAGAAACAGACTTTTCTGGTGCATCCAATCTCATCCTTACAGAGACGGGTGCGATATTGAGCTGGGTGAAGCCAGCACTCAAATATACCATGAGCATACTCGCAGCTATCCCCTTGCCTGCATGACCCCTTGCGGAACTCAGGGCAAGGCACACAGCTGTAGTGATATTTCCGTGGGTCACGCCGTCTTGCATTCTCCCCAGGGTGAACAAATGGACACTCAGTCCAGTCATGAGAGTAAGCTCTCGAGCAAGGCTTCACTTTGAAAGAATACATCCTAAACTCATCTGTGCTATATAGTCCATTGTTGATGTCCGGAAGAGAAAGGTCGACAGGATACTCTTTCTTTTCAGAACCATCCTTGGAAGCCCGGGCCGTTGGACTCTCTCTTTGTTCGTTTCCTTCAATTTGACTGCCCAGATCCTCGGGCAGATTGTAAGTTTCCTCAACAAACTCAGCAGTCCCACCTCCAGTCAACATGACATCCAAAGTCTTCCTTCTCGAATTGAAGGGCGAACCAGAGACCTCAGAAATCAAGTCTCCTGCTCGTTTCCCATTCGCATCAACGGAGTTAGCATTCGCCGAAGAATCAAGCAACAGCTTGACCACCTCAGGAGATTGTACCGAGCCACCAGCCGCAGCACAGTGAAGCGCGGTAGCACCATCCGAACCACACGCCTTGTTTACATTGGCCCGGCCAGACTTGATAATATAATCCAGCACGGACATACTGCCGAACATCGCGGCAATCATGAGGGGAGTTCTCTCTTCAAGCCCAATCTTCTTTGACCCGATCCTCCTACCATACCACAAGCTCGACTCATCGATACCGTAGCCGTCTTCCTCAACTGCTTTCTTAAAGTTCGTCAGATCATCCGCAGCGGATAACTCGAGCAGGATCGAGAACTGACGGGCCGACATCCTCTGCTTCTCGAATTCACTCTCCCTTACAGAGCTTCCCGGCGTAGTTTTCCCTTTTGAACCGCTACACATGGAAAGATTCAGCACCTAGGAACACTCCCTATCAAAATTCGCATCCGAAAGTTATAATCAGGTCCGCAAGAGTGAAAAAGAAGAGGGAAAAGAAAATCTTTCAAAAGATACGACGTTCCGAAATGATCCCATAGAAACACACGAGAAAAGGGTCATCGTCAACGAGCTGCCATATGCCGAGATAGAGCGACCGTCTCAAAAACCCAAGTCACGCGAACACATCAATAACATAGTCACCCTCACAAAAAGCAAACTTACGATCAGGGCAGGACCCAAGTTCTTTTCTTGACAACAAACATCGACGGAGACGGCCGACGAAAACAAGCGCGACCCGCATCGGCGAACGGCGAATTCGAAACGAAAAGAACAACAACGGGACAGAACCCGGGCAACGATCGAACCCCGCATAAAGATTGCGCCCGGGTTCGAAAACACGCACGGAAAGCAACGATCACCCGAGAACAAGAACAAGAACAAGAACAATAAAACACGACCCAACCGAGGGACTGACCTTGGCACGCGGAGAGCAGAGCAAGCGCAGGCGGGCGAGACGAGACGAGAGGCGGGCTCTGGTTATCAAGCTTCAACTCCACACTCGCTATCTAGAGAGAGAGAGGGAGAGGAAGGGAGGAAGTGATCGACCTTCGTGGTCCCTCGCCGAGTCAAAAAGGCCAGCCAACCAGCCTCTTATGAAAGAACGAAGTTCCTCTCTCTCATCTATGGCTGCTTTCTTGGCTTTCCCTCTCTCGCACACGAAACCCAAATGAAACTCAAATGCGAAATTTCGCCCAAATGAAGTCGGAATTGGGTCTTGTGTGTGTACGTGTGGGGGCTTCAATAATATCTAGCCCCTCCCCCGAATGGTGGAAGTCCACGTGTCGGATTCTGCCCGCCAACCGGCCTCGTAGCCCCTCGGGGGCCATTTGGTCACACTCACATGTGAACCTGGTTCATCGTCGAACGTCCGCGAGCTCAGCGAGTCATCCGACCCGTTCGGTCGTGCGTGGACTCGAGTCTGACGTGATCCAACGGCTATCATCCATCGGGCTCGCACCCCTGGTACTTTGAGATATTGTTCCTGCAATGTCGACACGTAGAGAAGCAAATCAATTACCCTCTATATGATTTTCGGAATATAAGGATAAGAAAATCAATTGAGATATGAATTGCGCCAATGATACGACTAATTAGTTCGATCAAGTAATATTAAGCCTCGTTGCAGCTTTTGTGAATGAGAAGTGACGACCCATCCCATTAACGAGCTTAGTCTAAGTTGTTTATGAACCATACAAATATATTTTTTTGGACAAAAGTAATGAAAAAATTCTAAATTATGTTCATCATGACACATAGCCTAAACATTTTTTTTTGAGTCATGACATCAAAAAAATCTCAAACTTATACATGTGAAACACATTTTATCTTTGTTAAAACTTTGTCAACAAAAAAAATTGTTAAGAATCTACCTATATGGACGTCATAAAAAAATAATTTGACACAATACTCATGTGACTTAGATAATAAAAATGACTTTTTTGCTAAAAAATCGTCTAATTCAAACTTGATGAAGGGGGTAAATGTGTCAAAAGATGCAAGTTTGGATTTTTTTTTTTGTAAGGTAAGATTAGTATTAACTTTTAACCAAACGGAACTTTACAAGAAAGAGATCTCGGCACCAAAAAGCTTACACTCTTGGAGACAAACAAGTCAAAAAGAGTGAAAATGTGCTAAGAGTAAAAAAGGGAAGGGGGAACCAAAAAAGAGGCAACCCTTCAATCAAACTTTACAAGAAAAGATCTGACACATCGAAAGAGAAAATAGAAGATCAAGCCCCCAACTTTTTTGAATTTATGGGATTAGAAATTGTTAATGATAAATATGTCATTGTAAGCATTTTTTTTTTTGTAAAAGATAATAAATCATTGTAAGCATAATTTATAATTTTTTATATCACAAAAAAAGTTCAAGCATAAATGTATCACGGTTATGATTTAATGTTTTTTCACCAAAAACCCAAAACTTTATTCGGAATGATAAATTTACCCAATTTTTTTTAATGATACAAAAAACTCTAAATTTTGTTAACTGTGACATATTCACTTAATTTTTTTATAACACAAAAAAACCTTAAACTTTATATCTGCATATACATTTATCCCCAACTATAGGGCATTTTCGTTTTTTACTTTTTTACTTTTTCCTTCTTCTTCTTTCTTATCTGTATTGACCATGGCAAAGAGAAGCCTAAGCAAGGGTGACTCTCGTTTGATGCCGGCGAGGGCCGCCCTCACCAAACTCATGTGTTGGGCTGCCCTTGCCTGATGTCAGCGAGGGCAGCTTGACGTCCAAGTCTAACTTCCCTCAGCTGGCCATGATGGAGGGAAGGGAAAAGCAAAAAAAAAAAAAAAGAAAAAGGAAAAATAGAAAGAGCAAAAAAAAAAGATGAAAATGCTTTTGGCCATAGAGTTTGGACTAAATGTGCCATGGTTAGTAAAGTTTAAGATTTTTTATGTCATAAAGTTTGAGGGAAATTTATTACTATAAGTAAAGTCTAGGGTTTTTTATTTTTTTTTTCTTAATGTTTTTCTTTGTGGATTCTTCCCATTATGTCTCTTTCGCGAGGTCCCTTCCGGGAGGTTAGGTCACGCCATACGCGTTTTGATCCATTGTGGATGACGTGGACGTACCTGCACCGTCAAAGATGTCATGAGAGCGAAATCTAAATGGATATCGATTGGTCGAACCCCACCAAGACGAGGAAAAGGCTACGGTGACGTCGCCTCCTCCTTGATCTCGATGACAGACGTTTGTCACCGCGGGGCCCTGCTCTTGAAGAAGTAGTCGTTTTGACCCTCTCGAGTCTTAACCAATGAGCGGTGTACTGTACGGGATAATGAGCGGGACCAGTTAGGTTCGGTTGAACCCGTCCCCTTCTCTCTCTCTCTCTCTCTCTCTCTCTCTCTCTCTCTATATATATATATATTTACTCAATTTTCCTTTTTTTTCCCTTTTCTTAAAATTGGAATGCCTAGTTTATTATTGCCATTGTAAAATATGATGATTATAATTTATGAGTGTCGCTTGGACAAGAAAAATCTTAAAATAGATATAAACTTGCTAGTTATGTTATGGTGCTGGTATAAATTTTTAATTTATCTATCTTACACTTGTAAGACTATCGAAATATCTTGAGATAAAAGATTCTATGTTTTTGAGACATAAAAATAGCTAAACCTATGAAATAAGTTATGTGGTATATTCATAGAATGATCCATCTTATATACAAAAAATCATCAAGTGAGTTTGTATCATACAATAAATTCGGTACAAACTATCACATCTGTCGAAATTCATATGTTCAGATGGAGTCAACCATTTTACATAGTTAAAAGTCTGCTATAGGAAAAATCAATTCCATATGATATTATTTTAATCATAAAAATTTTAATAAGAGAGTGTTTGGGACGTCTGTCAATGTGTATATTCGTCGTTGAATAAATAGTTAGTCTATTTTAATTGAGATTTTGCAAAGAATCATATAGATGTCCAAATATTCAAAACCATTTACATGATGTGCAATCATTTTTAGCTTGAAAATTCGTAATTGATTTTTAGAATGATGACAATAGTGATGATGATGCAGGTCAAATCATAAATTTTATCTAAGACCGAGACAAATTTTTTTAATAACCTAATGCTGAAAAAAAATTTATTGCAAATTTCATGAATAGTAGAATATACGTTCTAATATAATGCACCGAATACCAAAGACAGCGTCCCTGCTAATTTTTTGGTCCATAATTAACATAAATATGTAGATTTTTTTTTTTAATGGGAAGAAATCAATCTCAATAAGTTAAAATCCAATCCCTGAAATACCTTACTATTACCAGGATTTTCTACGAAATGAGCCAAAGCCTGAATCAATCATCAAGGATGGATTTGCAATTATTCTTAGCGAGAGCTAATATGATCCAATTGTGAAGGAGTTGGGTATATTTGATTTAGATATGAGGTTGCATTTGGTGATTAGGATAAAATTCAGGATGTGATAAAATTGATCAAATCCCACATTTAGTGCTTACTCAGAATTTAATAAAGTCGGATATAGGGGATTATATTTTGGATAAAATTATCCTATGGGAGAGATGTGATACAGGTGGATAAAATTTTTAATATCCAAAATAGAAAAATTATTTTGCTCAAATAAAAAACTTCTTAAATTGACAAATTTAAAATTATATTTCAATATAGATAATATTTCAATTCTAATATAAGAAATTAAAAATAAAAAACAACAATTTATTTTTTAATTTAATCTTATTTTTATTCATATATAAAAATTTAATTTTATCTTATAAAATAAATTTGATATGTAAATATATATTTGTTACATATTTTAGGAGTTTTAGTATTTTAAGTGTATTAGTACAATTTTCTATTCAAAAAAATTATTAGATAATGATGGAACGGAAAGAAAGAAATAAAAAAAATATTTTAAAAAGAAAGGAAAATAAAATAAAAATAAAGTGGACAAAAGTGTTGCTAGATATTTTTACTATCTTCATTTGTAAAATTTGTGGTTCATTTATATTGATATGTCATTTATACTAAACAATATATATGATATGATTGAATATATTAAACTTTATTACTGTAATCATCAAATAGTTGACAAAATATAACAAAATCTCATAGATTTCATATCATATCCTATTCGATTTTATAATGCTTAGAAATGTGGTCAACTAAATGTAGCCTAAAAATGGCGTTTTCACACCTAAAAATGTCTTGACCTTACACCGCGGCTGGGGCAACCACCATCAAGACGTTGATAATTTCCAACCTTCATGATAATGGCGGTGGCCCTTGATCAAGTTCAATGCATTTTCCATTAGATTGTATTTTTTAGCATTCTTTTTAATGATTTATATCACGAAAAATTTCAAATTGGTACACTCATAATAAATTTACCTCATATTAAAAACCCAAACTAATAAATTCGTTATAAATTTACCATCCGTTAGTTTTCACTAAATGTTACTGCTAAGTTGCTAAGTTGGATGACGTGTGGTGGTTGCTTGGCATAGCAGTTTGGGGTTTTATTATTTGTTTGTCACAAGTATGCTAATTTTATGATTCGTTGTGATATTAATATGTTGAGTAAATTTCTACCAAGTTTTGAAGTTGAAAAAATTGTTTGCTTCTATCGTCTTTACTTCTAAGGATTTTTCAGACTCTTAACAATACTTTTCCAGAAGTATATTCCTCTTTGACGAGCCCAGAACAATATAGTATCCAGAACGAGGAATAGTCCAAAACCAGACCTAGTGATGTTGTGACACAAATCCATAATAAACTTTGTTTGGAATTCTTCAACAACTATCTCTTGGCCAAGGATTTTACCTACCTTATTCAAAAACGTTGATTGAGTAAATTATATATTGACAAAATCAATCTAGAAAATAAGTTCCATATGAGGAAGCATCACTTATGGAAACTAAGATTTTGATTATATGGGCAAGCATAATCAAGTGAAATATCCATTCTTGTCTTTAACAGCCATAAGATCTCATTGAATGATTCTGTCTAACAGCTTGATTGGAATAATTTTCTTTACAAAATGTCAATGGCTAATATTGCATGGAAGAATATTTAAAGGAAGTCATTCGGCCAAGTTGGAAGGGAAACATGAAATTAGAATTCCAAAGTCTGAAGTTTCTCTCAACTACTTGTCTTCATTTGTGAGCATTATAAATTGTAATCAAGAGAGAAATACATAAAAAGAAGAGAGAAATACACAAAAAGACTGTCTTAGTGAGCTAAAGAAATCTACTACTGAGTGTTTGCACTCTTAAGTTGTAATCTTTTATTGATTGTATAGTAAAATTCAGCCAGTAAATTGTTAGCGTGGGAGAGTGGACGTAAACTTAATCTAAGCCGAACCACTATAAAATTAGTGTGTAATTTTCTCTTCTCTCACTCTGTTTATTTTAAGTTTGTTGCACACTTTTTGGTTAAGAAGCTTGGTGTTCCTCAAAACTGATTCTGTTCTTCATCCAGACTTAGCTTGCAACTTATTTTATTTTAAGTTTATTTGTCAAGATTTCCTTTAGATACCTATTCATCATCTCTAGATGTTAAATCTAGCTTCTTTGTAATACAATTTAATAGAGGGTGAATTTGTCTCAAATGTACAATTTCGAGATTTTTTGTGGTCAAAAGAATTAGTATGGAGTAAATTTATTACATGTGAACCGGTTTGAGATTTTTAGTAATAAAAAAATTATTTTAAAATAAAATTATTACATATTACTGGATTGTAATTTTTTGTGGTATTAAACCTTAAATTTAATTTGAATGTCTCTTATAACAAAATATATTTGTCCACGCACTAAAGTTAGAGGCGTAAATATTCTCAAACAAATAATCATTCTCGTGAAAGATAGTAATCGAGAAGCTTTTGTGCTTTTCATCATAGCTCGCCATACGGCAATTTTTGATAAGGCGGCAAGCGTTTTGCTTCGCCTAATAAAAATATGCCCAAAATTTAAGTAAAGAGTCAATCAAAAGTTAATTACGTGCTCAATTATTTTTTTTGGTCAAATAATACTTTAATTAAACTAACGGGAAAAAAGGCTAATGGAGAAAAGTAGTTTCTATTCGGAGATCATGGCAACAAACTTGGAAACCCGAATTATCTGTTATAATTAACTTTGTTTCATGAAACATGAATGATTTAAAAATATTGTTACGAAAATAATCGTTTATATTACTTACAAAAATGAAAATATTTTTATTGACTAATTATATTGTGCAATATAAGTGATTATTTTAAGAAAAATATTTTTCAAATTATTAATTTCCTATAAAACAAATGAAGCCTTTAACACAAATACGTTCTCACCATAAGATTATTCTAGGGATTAGGTCCTAGCAAAATAGGCAAACAAATGTTCGGTGGCAGAAACTGTCGGACGGCGGTCCATTCGTACCATATGTGTATGCTGATAGCTTACATTATACTTTCCAGAAAACTCGAACTTCGAGTAATATCATTTTGTCTTGAGGAAAGGCCATCTGGGCACGTATCCAATCAGATTGGTTCCCAACCTCGGTCGGGGGCATCGGGATACGTGTCTCTTCGAGTCAAGAATCGCCAACTCTGACCACGCTTAAATTAATCGGGTCTGATTATTCTATCCAGGCAACTCGGTGTATTCTAATTTTATGTCCCTGTCATGGATTGAAATGAGGCACACCAATGCAATTGAAAGTATACAATAGATGTCCCAATCGACGATCCGTAAAGATAAAATCCATTTTTAAAACGAGGGACAGGACAATCCTTCCCATGATGTGCGCTACAAACCATCGTTGAATTCATCGACGAGAGAGAGAGAGAGAGAGAGAGAGAGAGAGAGAGGATTTCGATGGTTTCTAGATTGTCTTTGTTTCGCAGCCCTTGTCTTGTCTGCGGAATTTGTGTTTGTTTTTCGGCCGTTTTAAAACAGTTTCCCCTGAAAAAATAAAATAAATTAACAACAGGCTCGTGAAATTGAAAATAATGGAGCAAGTTCTACGGCTCGTCGCTGAGGTAAAGAGCCATTCGATCAAAAAATGATAAATCCGAGCCATTCATCGAGAGTGTACCGAAGATAAAAATGAGACTCTAGAGAGATCTTGGAAGCGTCCGTGCATTCCAATCCATCTACTTCAAAGGGACATAGACATCAAGTATTATTTATATTTAGTTAAGTTTGCATGTGAGTGGTGTTCAAGACTTATGAACTCTTAATTAGAGATAATGATTGCAGGAACTTTCTCTTGGCTCCAGTGAAGAATATATGGTCCGAGGAGAAAAGGAGAAGGAAGGAAGGAAACAAAGAAATTATAACACAATATCAATTGAAGTTTGAGGAAGAAAATCAATAATGTTGTGTATAATATCAATGTACCGTTGGATAATAAAAGCTTTGTGTTTTTTGTAAATTACATGCATAATCTTGTTTGTGAGGTTAGTGGGTATTTGTTGGCTTAAATCTTATCTATTTAAGATGAGCTTTCTTGTCAATCGAAATTAGATGGATCAAACTCTTTCTTGTTATGATAAAATTTTTGGGTAGAAAAAAAGAGAGTCAAAGCATGCATGCCATACAACAGCGCAAACAAATCACATCTTGAGCATGCCATGATCTTTCTCAAAGACTTTTTAAAGCCTTGCCAACCAGCAAGATGATGACTTAGATGGGACGGGAGTTGCCTCTCTTCGTGCTTCGGGATTCAAAGTCTTATTGGAAGCACTGAGGAATAAAATGCTCGGAAAGATGGACGGACGGTCGATGCGCGTGAAAAGTTGGCCCCCGACGCGGCCTCACTGCCGAAGCGAAAAAAGTCATCAAGAAAAAAAGTGGGCGAACAGTTGCCAGCCATCTTGTTGGACGCGAAGTGGGGAGGAAAAGGAAGCGGTGACTTGAGTCAAGACGAGATTCCTTTTCGCTACCGAAGGGAAAGAGGCTTTTGTCAATCTTGATGCGTTGCCAGGAAGTTTTTAGGGACAGGACTGATGGACACGAAGGCGACAGACGAGAAAAAGAGGACGTGATGTCTGTGCTTAGCTTGAGCAGAGTCCTATGTCCAAAGATGCATTGCGAGCAGCAAGCCTTCGAGGACACCGCTCGCGTCGAGAATGCGGCATGGGCCACCCCCTGAAATGACCTCGGATGGTTGGACCGTGTTCGGTTCCTGAGCCGGATTTTAAAAGGCTCTATCTAGAGCCTCGCTCGGACCTCGGAGTCCTCTTGATGTAGAGTAACGGGAGAGAGTATTCCTTCCTCCCAGGATAGAAAAAGATAGAAAAGGGGACCCGGGAGCATCAGCATGGGCCATCTTCGAAATGACCTTAGATGGTAGAGCCGGGTTACTTGATGGCTTGTCTGTGGGCGAGGATGATTGTCCGGATGAATCCGAGAGAGCCGCCGATCATTCCTGCGGGCTGAGGCGAAAGTTTATCCCGTTGGACCTGGCTCAGGAGGGCAAAAAAAGCTAAGTGAGCTGGACCTGGGGGATGTAAACTTTGAGCATTCTGTCTTGGGCTCGACATAGGCTCGGCAAGAGCACAGTCGATATTGAGATAGGCTTATTGGACACAAGCATGATAGACCGAATCGACCACGACGTGAAAACCGTTTTGCAAAATTGTGTTTCTTAATAAGATTGAGCACGATGGATCCTGATCCTGTGATTTCTTGGCATGTGATTGGTGTGATCTATTAAACTTAGTCCACCGAGTAAGATAGGGCAAGTGAGATAGCTGCGAAGATACTTGCAGCGACGGATGAGACAACAGGGCTAGAACCAGCAAAATTCAAGTGTGAGCAAAGCAAAATGGAAAGAACTATAGCAGTAGGTGTGTGGGTCTATATGTAAATGAGGAAGTGTCATAATATACGATTGAAGATAATGAGCTAAGTGAGCTATCATAAATCAACATTTATTATTTTTAACTTGAAATTTTAATGTCTTTTGACAATGCAACTCGTGTTTTAATAAACTGATATAAATTTATTTTTTCTGCTTTATTTTATTTATTTCATGATTTTCTTTCCAAAAAAAAAAAAATAGCTATTGTTTTTAATTATTTCCTTTTTTAGAGTTTTTTTTTTTTTGGAAAAATACTAAAATTGTTATATTGTATTCTAGTTGAGACTTTGTTACATGCTGAAGGATTTTTACTAATAACCGCTAGTAACGTGGTCGGGTAAACAATTCTTAGTATTTTCTCACACCCCAAACTCGGGTTTCGTTATTCCTCTTGATTCAAACGCATCTCATCATCTGTGTCATTTTCCACTTCATTTTCCACTTCATTTTCCACTTCAGAATCAGGTTCCTCGAATTCGAACCGCATAAGCAGCTTCACCGATGGGTATTGTCTCCCCTTACGGCTGTGCAAAGGAACTGCTCTGATCCCTGTTCTCAGCTCCGACACGGGCACGCACATCTGACCGCCAAAGTCATAGTTTCTGGTTGTGTCGAGCTCTAGGCACTCGATCCTGAGGATGGCCAGCTCGGGAACCCTGAGCGGGAACTTGAACTCCTGGTTCCACACCGGTGTCCAGTCATCCTCAATTGCTCCGGTCTTCTTCATGACTGTATCAGCCGGAACTCCCGCAATTCCAACCTAGCAATGCATATCCAGAAGTTGAACAAAGTAAGCACGCATGCTCCTGGTCGTCATGAAGCGTCGGCTGTGAGCTGAACGGATCGAATCTCTATTCTACTTACCCTCACGAAGAAATCAGGTGGCGAGAATTGATCGAAATGAGTTGCTTTGAAATCCAGATGCCACCCTTCTCCCAAGTACACTGTCACCTGTTTTTGCCAACCACAGGCATGACCTTTTTCAGAGATAAATGTTCGTTGGTGCAGATGTAGAAAAACCCATTTTGCACGATAGGACTACACACCTTCAAGTTCGTCTTAACCGGTAATGGCTTTGCAGGATCGAAAATATGGTCTTTATCCAATAGAAAATCCGGTTTTTTGACGTAACCGCACCGACCATTGGCTCTGAACATTCCTTCCATAATCCACAGATATTTCCCATATCCCTTCGATGAGAAACAAAATTGAATGGATTATATAAGCTGATCCCAAACACAACTTCTTTAAAACTTGTTCCGACAAACATCACCAGGGTGCCGTTTACGACCAAAAAAGAAAAGGAAAGGTGAGGCTACGTGAAAAGAGCACGTTGTAAAACATATAAATATTGAGCAGCACCAATAGATGAATAGAGAACGGGAAAAATCAATGACAATTCCAATTAAGCTAAGCTGGGTCATGAAAACCAAACCTGCATGTTAAATGCAACCATTTGAGCTCCGTGCATCCACCCGAGCAGAGGATCGTAATTGGACGAATCGAAACGAGTACCCTTAGGGTATATCCTCAACAGATTCTTTTGAGTGAACCTAGAAGCAAAAGCATTAAATTTCGCAGGCAAGGAAGGACAAAGGCTCAATCCTGTTGCCTGGTTAGTTCAAGCATTAGGAGTTACCTCACAAGATCTCGTCCATGTTTCTGTGATATCTCCTCAAGCTCTTGTTCGCTCAAGCTAAGGCGTTGAACTTTACTCGTATCAATCCTTAGACTATTCGTGAGTCTGCCCTTTGGCTTTCCAGCGTGGATGGCAATGAGATGCTTGTACTCGGGGAATCCATTCTTCTCTTCTTCGTCCTGGTCGCTACCTTCTCTGTCTGAAAGCTCCTCGGACTAGTAAACAGTAATTAGACCTCCGAATTCATTCTAGGCATAAAATTTCCTACATGACATAAGTAATGCAGATTTTGTTTCACCTGTGCGCTGTCGTATTCTTTTTCCATGCTGCTCTGACGTTCAAGGTACTCTTTCGGAGGTTTTGTTGAAATGAGGATCTTCTTTTTAAGTGATTCTGGTGATGGGAATTCTGCTAGTTGGTCTGTACCTGGTTGATGCAGCTTCGATTCAAAGGTCTTCGCGACCATCTGGAGCAAAGGAGCCTGGTGAATATACATTTAGGAAAAAAAAGAAAAAGAAAGATCAAATGGTACACTTTCCCTTTTCTAAAGTACCTTGGCCACCTTAGCTTGAAGACGTGGAGTTAGATGGTCTTCAAAGGTTATCACGACGGGGAACTCAGATGCAATAAAAGCATAATCTCTGGTGGCACTTAGACATCTGTTGAGATCGACCGGAGAAGTGAGTGTCCTGCATATGACACAGGAAATCAATCAGATGCTTCATGTATATATGCATACTATAAAAGGAAAAGAGACTCATGTTGTGATAATTGACAAGTCAGTTTAACTTTCTCGTCTGAACCAATTTAAAAATACACAGATTTTTGGACCGAGCAACTGAAATATTGTGAATATGCAGTCAGCAGTACCAGATTTGCAACTATAGGGACGCCATTCAGTTTAAGGATGAGGAAATCACATGATATTTCGAGATCATGCTACAACAGAAACTATTACTGGTCAAAGATAAAGAAGCAAATTTATACTGAGAACTAAGAAGGAATTTGAATTTGACACGATGACTGATCACTAGATACTTGCCAGCAGTTATGAGATCAAGCAGATACTCGGCCATAACCTCAGCAGCACATTGAAATATACGTAAGATTTTTTACTATGTGATCATGAACCTTGGAATGAAAATGCTGATGCCCGTGATAATCGATACACATTATAATTTGTCAAACTTTAGTAGATTAGGGAGGCGGTAAAAAGTTCTCAATGAGAATTTTGGGAGACAAGTCTACGGATGGTTGGAGAAGTAGATAAAGAAAAGAACAATGCTTTGAGTTAATCAGTCATACTTTCCATGAGAGACTTTTACTTTGTTTCCTCTGGAATCTGGCCACAGATCCAATTCGATTACTCTTACACCTTTCTTTAGAGCCTTCATGATCGGTTCAGAGCTGCTGTCGCTGCTTAGCTGATTCCCAGTTAAGTAGGAGTTGTGGCCTGTATACATATAGTAATGAGCAAGGGGAGCATTCATGTCATGGTGCACCTGAAATACAAAGAAATGTCACTTGCGATATCTGGACGAGGTGTGAAAAGGCCAATCCAACGCTTTGGCCGAGATACATTCTAACTTGCAAAGAGCAATTGAATGGTCAGAGGCAAGCTCAATATCTTTCGTCTGACAAAGCTGAAGACAAAATGTATATATGATGACTCTAATTACCCCAAGTGATGGTGCCATCGGAGGGTTATGATCACTGAGGAGATACCGGAAGAAGTGGTCAAGATTCAGTTCCTTCCTATACATGATACGATGCCTAAGGCTGTGTAAGATTGACATTGCATCCTCTCTGGTTGCATCCTTCAACTTTTGGTAGTCAACCAGAAATCTCTGTAAGTGCTCGATGGTCATTGTGCCATTTTCGGAGTACTGCTCAAACAGTAGCTGGACATCACTGGGAGGTCTGACCTCCCTGAAATAGAAGTCTCTTCTACAACAACAGATCTGGAAACGGAAAGGCCGTCTCGACTCTCTCAAAATTCCTGACCGCAAGCGCGACCGCATCGTGGATGACATGTAGTCTACCTATCCCTGAGAGATGCAAAGCCAGAGTGTGTTCGCGTGAGAACCTTATATCTTGCTCAGCAAAATGCTATCCAAGCAAGGTATCAGTACGTTCCTTTACATTTATGGGAAGCAAAGACAAACCGTCGGAAACCAAATACCCAACAACAACTTGCAGTAAAAGGGAACTCTAAGAAGCAAAGTGATTCCCTGAGTTTAGAACGAAATATTTGCTTGGGACATTCTTTAAGTGAATGTGGGATTGTGCGGACAGGTGGTCCAACATGATCTCGAAGTCCCAGGACATTCGATGCTTCAAAGTGAAGGCATCATGTATTACATATATTTTGAACCCAAGAGGACCACAAATGTGTGAACCAGCAAGAACCGGCCAGAACCGGTCAAGAACTGGTCAAACTGGCGTGAACCAGTCTAACCAATCTGACCAGCCGCCGGTGGGTAGGCCGGTTTGGCTCCTTGCTGACCAATTCTGGACCTCCAGTGACCGGTTTTAATTTCACTTCCATGTTCTTAATTTCCCACAATTTTGCAGATTGGCCCTTGAATTTCGTAAATTTGCAATTTGACCCCTAATTAGGCCATTAAGTGTAATCCTCTTTTTAAACTCGAATTTTTGCAAATTGGACCCATTTGATCGATTGCCCGACACCTCTTAATGATGATTATACTTTTAAAATTGGCATTTTAAGCTAGTTCGTGTTTGGAATTGGGACATCTATCTTTATGAAATTTGTTTCAAATCATTTAATCTTCATCATCAAATGATTTTTAGTGAATGGCCTTTTCGAATTACACCTTGAAACCACTTTGGTACATGTGATGTTTCCAAAAGCAATTTTTTATAAATTCTTTTCAACACTTGATTTGACTTAGGAAATGTTATAGTTTGGACCATATTTAAAATATTTGAGATGCCTATGAGTGCATTTATGCGAGTCCCAAGTTAGCCTTGATAATTAAATGTGTTCTATAGCCTAAATATCCCTTAATCCAAAATGTTTTCAAATCTTTTTAAACTTTGATTTGACATTATGATAATCATGGTTTGGACTGTATTTAAAATGTTTGTGATGTCTATAAGTGCATTTATGCGAGCCCCGGGTTAGTCTTGGCAATTAAATGCGTTCCATAACTAAGACTTTAGTTTGTCTCAAGAACCTTACTTTCCATTATTGATGATTTCAAATTTATTTTTTGAAACATCACATATATCCTCTCATGCATATAGGTATGTCATTCATTAGAAATGCTTGTGTTTGTGATTGACGTATGCCTTTATAATAAGTGACCCGCCGACGGTTTACTCACTTGATTGATTAATTGAAAAATAAAGTCTAAAAGGCCCGCCTGTGTGTTTAATTCATGCTCATGCATGTGAATTTTAGATGCATGTTAAGAGCAATATGTGACATCGAGGGAAAATATTGAGAAGTCACTTATAACACATTTTTTGCGACTTACAAAGCGTTATTGGTTATGCAAGAACACAAGTGGTCAACAATGGCTATAAGTCATAAAAATGAATTGGATTGGTGTCTAGAGGGATTTACGCATGAATTACAAAGGTTGACTCTGAGGCCCAAATTTGGTTGATTTTAATCTTGTTTCCCTTGATTGATTGATTTTGGCCCTATGTTATGCTTTTGATCGTTTTGACGTGTATAATTGTTTCTTCCATTGTATGTACCTAGTTACAGTTCTTAGATTAAGTTGAGATTGTGAAGATGGAGAGGACATGAAGACGGTGAAAAGTCCAAGTCCATTTCAACTATAATTTTGTATAATTCATCCTCAACATATGTTTCGAGTTTTCTCATTTGTATAAACACCCAACAAGTTGCGAGTTTTTTCTTTTTGCTTATCTTTTGAGTTTACTTCTTTTTAAGGATTGCACGACAGATTTATTGCTTTCCATAACTGTTTACTTACTGTTTCGTATTTCAAATTCAATAGTGTGCTTTCTATTATCTTTTTTAGAAATAGAATGGCACAAAAATGACCATCCATGCATGATCACTTAGTTTAAAGTAAACGATCCTGAAAAGGTAAAAAGGAATGCATGAACACCTCAGGTAACATGATATATTGTTAGGCACCGAAAGGGTAACTCAAGTCCCCCAACTTGGATATCTAGTTGCATAAGAATCGAGGGCCTACTCCTAACCCTTGATTGGATTCTCTAGCTAACTCTAAAAAACAAGGCCAATGACGACTCTCGTCTTATTTTTAGGTTGTCTTAAATAACTAAATTGTTTAATAAACCCATTGTGAGAGGTATGAACCTTTGGAAAAGGTTCATGGTCATGATTTAGCAACTCAAGATGATGAAGCTAGTAAAGATAAAGTGATGCAGTCTTTAGTGGATGTTAATCTTGAGAGGGCTATCACGGTCACAAAAGTACCCTTAAACCCACATTTATGTCTAGTTTCCTTTCGACCTTAAAAAGACTGTCGATCAAGACATATGGTGACGTTAGGGTAGGGTTACGATACCTTTTGCTATCATATGAGATATGAGCTTGGGAGAGCTTGTGATTGCGATCAAGTAAACTCACAAGAGGTTCGCCCAAGAGGCGAGGTGATGACACTTCTGTGGATGAGAACTGTGAGGGAGCCCTCATGGTTAGGTATCCCTAAATTTAACCTTTCCCCAATTCCTTTCCCTGAGGGCTAGTAGCGGAGAAATTGAGTCACGACAATAGTTACAAATGATAATTGAAAAAATAAATTTTCTTTGAAGATATATGACTAACCTATTTAGCAAAATAGAGGTGTTTTTTTTTTTGGTTGAAATTAAAAAACCAAGATGAGTTCGTTTGGTGAAAGGAGCACCAACGTGCTTTCAAGAGGATAAAAACATATTTGACTGGTTCTCCAGTGTTGGTGCTGCCAAAAGTATGCAAACCTTTAAAACTCTACTTGTTGGCCATTGATACAACAATCGGTAGCATGTTGGTGTAAGGGAATGATGAAGGTAAAAAGCAAGCAGCATATTATCTCAGCAGAATGCTGAACAATGCCGAAAAGAGATATACTGTTGTTACAAAGATTGGTTTATCTCTATACTTTGCATGTACAAACTTGCAGCATTATCTGTTCCTAGCTGTCATTCTTATAATATGTAAAACTGATGCTATTAAATATATGCTTACGAGGCCTATAGTAAAAGGCCAAGTGGCAAAATGGTCTTTCGCACTATCTGAGTTGGATTTAGTGTATGTACCGATGAAAGCGGTAAAGGGACAAGTAATAACTAATTTCCTTGCAGAGTATCCATGTGTTCAAGTTGAATGCTTCGGAAGCGAAAGCTATGCACAATCGTCCCATGGTTGCTATACTTTGATGGTTCCTTTACATAAGTTGTGTCAGGAGTAGGGATCTTGATCGTGTCTGCAAGAGGGCATAAATGAAGTTCCAATTCAGGTTGCATTTTAAATGTTCCAACAATCAAGCCGAATATGAAGCGCTTATAGTTGACCTTTATTTGCTGGTTGACATGAGTGTACAATCAATCAACATAATGGGTGATTCGTAGTTGGTAATAAAACAATCGAGAGGAGAATACCAATATTTTAATGAAAATATTGATGAGCATTACCACGAAGCAAAATAATTATTAGCTAAATTCCCTGACTCAGAATTGGTGCACATACCATGATACCTGAATGTGGAAGCCAATGAGCTTCCTGGAATGGCATCCGGTTACCATATCAGGAGGGGATTGGCCTACACTATAACCGAGACAAAAACATTGCCATTTATGTCTCAACGTACTATGGTTGTTGTAGCCAAAGAGAAATGAGATGGTCAAGATTGGAGGATACCAATAATAGAGTATTTGAAGAATCTCCAATCACGAGACAAAAAGTTGAGAAAGCAAGCACTACAATTTATATTTCTAGGGAAGAACTATATCAGCATATCATATAGGGGGTATTGTTAAGGTATTTGGATAAGAAGTTGAGAAAGTAAGCACTAAAATATATATTTCTATATCGGCATACCAATTGGGAGTATTGTTAAGGTGTTTGGATAGAAGGGAGGTGATGTTGGCAATGACCGAAGTTCACGAAGGGATTTGTGGAGCTCATCAAGTAGGCATTAAAATGAAATGGCTATTAAGATGTCATGGTTATTTTTGGCCCATAATAACCTAAGACTATATAGATGATGCAAAAGGATGTAGGCCTTGCTAAATACATGACTCGATCCAACATGGCCCGACTACTGATAGTAAAGTTATGACCTTTCAAGGGATGGGCGATGGATATTATTGAGAAGATACACCTACCATCTGTCACGCCTTGAACTTCGAGCGTGTGCACATCCCTTCGCAGTCGATAGAATTTGCGACGTTCCCAGGATGCGTCGTCGACCCATTCAATTTATACACATGCGGAAGCAAATTAATAAATCACAGACAACAATCAAACACATGGGATAGTAGCAGCAAGCCCTCCAATAGCACAAAACATACTTTATATACATGCTAAGTCAGTCTTACAGGTCTACATACAGAAGTCTATTTTCAAAAGAAAGCCACTAAGCCAATCCTACCTTGGACCCTACCTACTTAGGATCCGGGTCTAGTATGACACCATCTAGGATGTCGATGTCTAAGGGATTAGCTACCTCTACACCGTGCCCTTTAGCCTTGGGCCCCTGGTTTGCCGCGATATCTTCCAAAATATCGGCATCCATGATAGGGTCAAGTACCTCCTCATACTCGGTATCGATGGTAGGTCTATCAAAATCGTTCAAGGGGCCCTCCTGAATCTCCTTAGACCCATGATGGAACCACGCTTTGAAGTGATGATGTACCAACTAAGGTAAGTCTTCATCAACCCAAATGGTGGTCACTATGAGCTCACGAGTCCAGGGGGTCTTGTGAATGGGGAGAAGGGTATGCTCGGTTTCCACCTCTCGTGGCAACCCAAAACGGACATGTCATGCCTCCATCTAAGGACCTTTTAAATTTTTAACCACGACATGGTGAGATAAATCTTAGCAAGTCTACATCCTAAACCCTAATTAGGACGATAATTTACCTAGAGACAATCTAAACATGCACCATATAGGACTTACCTCGCCTCAGCACCTCCCTGCACATTAGTACATCTCATATATCATATATAAACGTAGCAAGTGTAATCAATAATTGGAACACTTTATCTCGTTCATCAAACATTCACAAGGGGTCTCGATTATAAGGCCAAATTGTTATGACACATCCCATTCTGTGCCACACAATTTCGTCCCATAATTAGGCGCGGCTATCTCAATCACTCAAGCGTGTCTTAATTATTTACGACCCAACAACCATGGCCAACTCAATAGTCGGCAGTCATTTGGCATAACCGGGTGTCATCCCACTTCGTCGGGCACGATAATGTCTACATCTAGACCGCATTCCTAAAGAAGCATCGGCCCAGTCTCTATTACGACCTGCATTCGTTGACATGGGGCATTGAAACTTAGTCAAGCATTACCCCCGACTTTCATTAGGTGATGGGTTCCGATAGCGATCACACGCACATCTATGTTTGGCCAAGAATATCGTGCTTTGCACTAAAATACTCCAATTTCAAATAATGGACTTGACCAATTTTCTTCATATTAAAAATGCCCACACACAGTCAAATTGAACCATAAAATGTGATACTCTCTCATTTCAAAATTTCACGAATTTATATAGTACCTAAAATATTTTTGATGTAAAAAATTGACAATCGGTTTTTTTTCTAATTAAATACCATAAAATCAGATTTTTGCGATAATAATTCAAAAATCGTCACCAAGCACCCAATTGCATAATTTAGCACTCAATTTCACAAACTAACACATCTACGATGATCGGCGTAAAATTTTACAAACCGGCTATCCCGATACAATTTACACTAATTAATAATTAATTAAATAAATTACAAATTAATTAAATAAATTACAAATTAATTAAATAAATTGCAAATTATTTAAATTAAACCACTTAATCAATTTAAATAAGCTAATCTAACCATCCTAATTGAACTAATTAAATTAACCTAACTAAGCTAGCTACATAAACCTACTAAGCTAACTAATTAAATTAAATAACCACCTAACTACTGGCTAGCCTAACTAAATTACACTAATCTTAATTAAGACTAACTAATCCCCATAATCATCAATTAATCCTAAACTAATCCAACTAAGTGTAATTAACCCCATAATAAGAGATTAGGATACTAACTCACCGGATTAGCAAGCAAACGCGTTCACGGCGACGGCGGTGAGATTCTAGGCCTACGGCATCTCCAACAGAGGGCCGAAAGGGGCTGAAAAAGCCTTGCTAGGCTCACGGCCTAGTCGGAAGGACCGATTCTGTGGACTGTTGGCTTTAGGCTCGGCTTGGGGTTGGATGATTGCGACGGTGAGGTGGGCTGAGGACAGATGGCTGGCGGACCAACGGTGGTAAGTTGGGCTAGGGTTCGGACGGGAGGAGGTCGTGACTAGGTTGGACGACGGTAGAGACGTACGGCCATACGGACGTGCGAGGGAAGGTTGAGCTTGGGCGGCCTTGGTGTCGTGGGCTAGACTCATGGGCTAGAGACAGGTAGGTGGCTTGGACGGGCGGCGTGAGGGCTGGATTGGTTTTGGGCATGAGGTAGCAACAAAGACAGAGAAGAAAATGAAGAATAAAGGAAAACAAAAGCTGAGGAAGAAGAAGAAGCTGCAGTTCTGCAAGGAAGGGGGCTGTTGGTCGCACAAAAGGGAAAGAGGGGGGACAAAGACCTTGAAAGTCTTGCTTGTGGCCAATGAGCATCCAAACATAAATATCTTGCACTCAAGTGCAAGACCACAAAGTCTTCAGCCATCCCCTAAAGTCCATGCAAGCACTAATGGCTAATTTCTTCACATAATCCTCACAAACAAACCCAAATTGAAGACCAAATTAGCCCATTGCAGCACCCCTACGAATTTCACTCAAATTTCTTCTCAATTCTCCACAATTAACTCCAATTTGATGGCCAAAATTGCTGAGGAGGTTGCCCATACCAATTTCCACAATTTCTTCACAAACTAATCCACTTTGGTAGCCAAAAAGTCCCTCAATTTTGTCCATCCGAATTTCCACTATTTTAATTTGCTGATTTTGATTTTTCTACCAAAATTCCGGGCTCACCAAAAATTCTTCAAAGGATGAGACAATGTCCTAAAAATAAATTGTGACACGCTCAAACTTTCGATTCCCGAAATCGAGTTCAATTTTGTGGTTAAAATCGACTGGACAAGATTTTAGCGCGACCTAACCTACCGGGTGGCTTTTAGGGATTTTAGCGCGTTTGACCCGTGGTCGATAATTTTGATCCACGTTTGTGCATCTTTGACTTGTTGGTGACTCTTGGTTGTCGTAAAAATCTCAAGATTTCAATTACGAGTACCGAGTACATAATGGATCGAAAATTGGGTTAGTGCCGTTCGACACAAATTTTGCAATCGGGTGGAATCACCTACAATTCAATTACGTGCTTCTGTTAAATCGACCTATCTCAGGTCTTTAATTGATTATAATGGTGCCGTATTGACTCTGTTGATTAACACGATCGAGCAGTTGATTTTTGATTGAATTCTCATGTTTATCACATTTATATCCCTTAATAGCGTCACTTGATAGATTAGTTAACTCGAGAGTGATTAGTTCTGAGAAAAAGGACCATGGGCGCGTTGATGAAAAGCTCATTTTATATAATCGAGACGGGTTGGAATTCAAAATGTCACACCATCGAGCAAGAAATATTCTTACATACTTTTGGCTACCGATTACTTTACTAAGTGTCATACAAAAACATAATCCAGAAGATTGTAAAGGAGTTCATCGAGGAGCACATCATACATTGCTTTGGCATTCTCGAAACTGTTATAGTTAACTAAGGGCAAAAGAACGCTTCAAGTGCCATAACTTTGCCCAAATGGACACTTAAGTGCCATAACTTACGAAAGGTACACTTAAGTGTCACATTTTAAGAAAAGTGAGACACTTGAGTGCCATCTCTGGCAAAGCTGGCCAGAAATCATACGTGGCATTAAAATATTAATATTTCTCGCTGATGTGTCTCGCCAGAGAGCTGAGTCAGCTCGAATTCACCCCAAACGACGTCGTTTTGGGTGTTGCCCCAAAATAAAGCCCTTAAATCAGCGAAACGCCATCGTCTTCCCCATTTGCCCTAAATCTAAAACCCTAAATCGGGCAAAATGCCATTGAAGTGCTGGAGCTCTAATCCCGCACCCTAATTCGATTTGCCCCAAATTCTACCACCGAATATTGAAAATGGAGAGCAGGACTTTCAGTAGTGGCTCAAATTTCTCTCGCCGAAGTGAAGGAGAAGGCAAACGTTTTTGTTTTTGTGGATTACCAAGTCCAAGAAGAACATCGTGGACTCAAACGAATCCCAGGAGAAGATTCTATGGATGTGCTTGATACAGAGAAGGCTCGAAGTGTAAATACTTCAAATGGGTCAATACGAAATTCTCTCACCGATCCACAGAGGTGATATTGGACCTACTTGATGGATGTCATCAACCTTCATATACGTTTGTGGATGACTTAGATGATGTTGATTCAATGCAAACTTAAGCTCAAGCATCTTTTGTTAACCATTTGAAGAATGAAGTTTCAAAAATGAAAATTAAATGGAAGTGTTACCAAGTGTTTATTGTGTTGCTGTTTTTTTTTTTTGTCTATCCTACTTTATGATGAAATGTAAAGTACTGGAAGATGAGAAGAAATTTCTCCGACTACCATAGTTGTAAATGTGTGGAGAAATGTACTTGTTTTGAATGAATGAATGAATGATTTTGATAAATACTGTTTGTACATTATTTTTGCTTATTCTCAAATATAAATCAGTGATGATGGAATGTATAGTAGGTCAATGTATTGTGGTGACTATTTTACTTGAATTGAATGTAAACCGGCAGCAAATGTGTAAACCAACAGCAAATATATAAACCAACAGCTTCTCTGTTTTGCTGCAAATCACCATATACATAGAACAGATACGAGTGATTACTCAAGTGCTATAAGTTGCATCTGGCGATCACTTAAGTGCCATTCGTGATAAAAAAATAGTCATTTAAGTATCAAGTTATTATTAAAAGGGTCACTTAAGTGCCACTTATTGTTAAAAGTGAACACTTAAGTGCTAGGTTTTTTAGAATGTGATCAGTTAAGTGCCATTTTTTTTTGTACACATCGGCTATTACCAGCCACCACCACTGCCCACCATTGGCCACCATCAGCCTCCAACCATCATCACCACCAGCTACACCAAGTATCCCAAGCATCCACTTGAGCCACTACCAGCCACCATTATGCTGGTGGTATGTTGCTGCATAAGTTACTAGTGTAAGGTGTCTTACACCAGCTTGCACTAGCATTACTTGGTGCAAGCTGTGCATATTGCACACATCTTGCACCGAGCGCAACAAAAACTTCCAACCCAACCCACCACCACCAAGCTTCACCAGCCGTCACTACCACCAGCCACACGAGCACCCCAGTCACCACCACATATCCACCATTAGAAGCTGCAATAAGTAAAAGTAGAAACAAAATAAAAAAAATGAAAAAGGCATGCCAAAAATGACAAGCAACAACTGTTCCATTGATTTTGAAATGAAGTCTCACAAACTCAAACTCAATGACAAACTATTATAAATAAAAAAAACAAACATCCACAGATGTTTACAACTGACTCCACAACTCCGCAAACCATATCACATCCCATTTCAATATGCACAATGCCTCCTGTTTGTGCTCATTTTGATGGACATCGCACTTGATTCATAATCCTTGTACTTTTTCTAACTGGACGTGAGACTTCTTCTTCAACTGTCTTGGGATGCGTTGATTCTGATGGAGCTGCAATTGTCCTAGGTTAAACTAATTTAGAAGGAGTTGCAACTGTTGTAGGTTGAATTGATTCGGATGGATCTGTAACTGGGTTCTTCTTACTTTTCTTTCTTGTTGGTGCATGCAATGTCTTCTTCTTTGTTGGCGCAGCCGTTGATTCTTGAGTTCGGCCTTGAGAGATAAGAACCTCTGAACTTTTCCCAGGCTTCAAAAAGAAAACTTAATTATCAACAAAAGTTTGCAGTATAAATTAAATTAAATTAAATGCAGCCTATAAAACTTACATTAAGAATAACTGTTCTAGAACGGTCATTTGTATAAAGGCTATAACCATATTGTTTTAGCCTCTTCCTAAGAGCCCCTCTTGTTCGAAGGAGAGTGTCACTTTTAGGTATTTGTGATTGGTTGCCTTTTCTTCTAGCATGTGATTTCTTGGGGTCTTGTGGTTGTTCAGTTACAGCAAGGGCTTCTTCGACCAATTCTTCAGCTAGGCGTCTTGTAGATAGCCTTCTTGTAGGTAGCTCTTGATTTGGCTTTCTTCTTGTTGTTTTTCTAGTTACGCCTTCAACTTCAATGACACATTCAGTTGGCTTTGGTGGTGGCCCTTGTAATGACCCATCTAGTGGCCTTTGTGATGACCTTGGTGATGGATCTTGTGGTGGCCCTTTAGTTGGGCCCTCTATTAGCAACTAAGCTCTAGCTTGCCTTATTCGAATCTGAGAAAAAGGCAAAAGACATTATAAATATAACATCAGGTCATATTAAAACATAAATGAAAAGTAAACTCAAATCATTGAACTGACCGGGTTTTTTTTCTTTGTTGCTGCTGAAGAACAGTCGACTTAACTAGCCCTCCAGTTGCTTTAGCCAATCCTCCAGCTGGCTATCTTCCACCTTGCCTTCTTTGAACAGGCCCTTCATTTTCAGGTATAGTAGGGGCTTCGGCCAATTCTTCATGTGTCACAGTGACTTGACAAATATAAAAACATTACATACATGTCACTTATATCTATGTACATATTCATAAAAAATCATAAAGCAACATAAACACAATTGTTATGACTTACTAGGTTTATTGTCGTCGACTGAAGAACAGTCGACTCACTTCGCCTTTCTGTTTTTCCTTCTCCAACTATCCCTTCACTAGGCCCTTCGGTTGGCCTCAATTGTTCCTGCTGCTTCTTTAATTGACAATCCTTAATATTGTGCCCTGCTATAAGGCAAGAAGAGCACTTTATCGGTACACTTGTTCTATTCATCCTACGGTGACATGAGTCCTCTCCCTCCGTCATTTTTCTTTCTTTCTTTGGTCTTCTCATTCTCCTCTTTAGTGGCAAAGGTTGAGGTGCTTCGCGATCTATTGGCTCCCAGAACTTACTACTTCTAATTGGCTACAACATGAATTGATACGAAGTAAGATATATCGATTTCTTGTACTAATCATTAAGGTAGTCTTCTGTATTGTGGCCCTTCAATTGAATTGCACATATGGTATGTGCACAAGGAATTTCACTTAGTTGCCATGCTCTACATGAACATTTCATCACACCTAAATGGACAACATACTTATTGGAACCCTTCATTATCTCATATCATTCATCCCCATTCCAAATGGGATGACAATACCTACTTGTAGCCAAGTTATCCAATTTCTTAGCAATTCTAGGACCATATTGCTTAGTCCACTTTGCAGTCTCATCTCTTTGTTTGTGCAGCCGAGTCATGACCAAAACCCGTATGTCTTCAAGTATCGAGATAATTGGTTTGCATCTAGCATCTATCATTCTCCCATTGAATGCTTCGCATATGTTGTTATCAATGTTATCGCACTTGAATTCCTCGCTGAAGAATGCCCTACGCTAATGCTTCGAGTCTATTTGGGATAGTGCATCATAACCATCCTTTGTCAATTGAAGCATCTCTTCTTTGGCCATTCTAAAGTCAGTCATATTCGTGCTCTTTGCTAATTGCCAAAATTGAGCCTGTAACTTGTCCCCTTTATGGGTTTTTGCCCAATTTGCGTATATGTGCCGTGCATACATTTGATATTTAGCATAAGGTAACAACTCGGCTATTGCTGGAACCAGTTCCTGCAATAATTCAAAATATAAAAATATCAACAAGCAAACAAGTTACCAATTTTTTTAAAAAGCAAACATTATCTTTTGTTGGTTGCTCATGAATGCCCACCCTACCCCATTTGCTATCTCCAAATCAGTCATCAAATTTTTGAGGAACCACAACCAATTGTCCTTGTTCTCTACCTTCACAACAGCCCAAGCCAGGGGAAACATTTGGTTGTTTGCATCTTTTCCAATTGCGGCCAGCAATTCTCCCTTGCACAAGCCCTTAAAAAAAACCAGTCCAGTCTTATAATCTGTCTACAACCAAATAAAAATCTCCGTTTGCATGCATCGAAGCAAATATAGAATTTATCGAACTTCATCCCAATATCAGGAAGTGTTCTCTCCACGACCTCTACATACACTCTACTTCCAGGATTTTGCAGCCCACACTCCCAAGCATAGTCCCACAACTGTCCATGTTCACCGCTGTACTGATCAATGAGTATCTTCATCACCTTTTGCTTTGATCTTTTACATTGATTCCTAGATATATTGATGCCTACCTGCTCCTTCACCAGTAACTGAGTAGTATTCATCTGAGACATCAATTTAATCAATTCAAAGAAGTGCTTCGACAACCATGCACTTGTTACCCTTTTATTCTCAAAATTAATGGAACAAATATGTTCTTCTTGGTAGGCTCTAATATGGAAAGATCCACTTTTCCTAACAAATGCGCCTTAGATCTTCCATGGACAATTTTGCTACGAACACCTAGCTCTTACAAAGGTCTTAGTGTTTCTAATGAAGTCAATGTTCCTTTGTGCAGCAATGGAGTTCTTCAGTATAGTTTCTCTAAATTGTTTCACATCATAAAATTTCATGCCTATCGACAAAGTAGGATAGGCAACGGATGGATTATAAGAATGAAACTTACTTTTCCTTTTCCTTCTATGCATAGGTCCTTCATCTTCTTCAAGCTCATCTTGGGAAGTAGCATTCTCGATGCTTTCTTCATAGTCAGTCTCCTCGCCAATAGCACCAGCATCTTCAGGGCCTTCAAGTCTGTTTGGAACATCATTGGCTACTTACAAAGCTGCAAAATTGGCTGTGAAAAAATCCCTTCATTGTATTCTTGCCTATATAAGCTCCTCGTCGTCGTTGTCACTTATAAAATTTTCAGCAGGCAACCCTTCATCATCATCATTGGTTGATTCAGCTACTTCCCAATCTAATCTAGAGATTGTGACATCACCTATGTCATCATCACTTCGGTTAACTGCATCTGCGCTTCTCTCATGTCCATCATATCTATCCTGCCCTCCTTTGACCCTAACGTCAGTACTACCTTGAATACCATCTCCTTCTTGTCCTACTTCGGCGCTCTCTCCATCATCATCTCCATCCTCACTTTCACTACTGTACTCAACAAATATTTTTACCTCTTCACCATGAAGATAATGGTATAAAACATCATTAAGACCATTATTATCTTCTAAGCATCTCAAACCATCTCTTAAGTCTTTCCCAAGAATACAATACAGCAGTTTCTGAACTTTACAAGGCAGATAAGTCTTTATATCCCTAAGAAATCCTATATAAGATGCCTTCTTTATATCCACAAAGATGGTGCCATCATTTCCACCCTCATATTTCCACTCATCCTCCCGAATCACAAATTCTCCAGCGTAGCAAACTATGACAGCGACATAATCCTTGTCATGAGCCATTACTGCACTAAGAACAAGAAAAAAAATCATTAGTTTTTGAGACCACTAGACAATTGCACATGGGAGTCCCTCCACTCTCATGTAAATAGAGTCCCTACACTGACAATATGCCCTTACATGACAGCCAAAAAAGAGGTCGGCACTTTAATTATTTATCTTCCATTTCCTTAAAATATTAACAAAAAACAAAGGTCCCCACAACAATTACAGCCCAAGCAATTTTGTCTACTGCACTAAACTTGTAATGTGAGAAAATGTACCTCAACTTAAGCAAATCAAAGCATACTCTGACATCAACTTAATCAAATCACAGTTGCTGACTCTTACAAATTCCTTTAGAATTTTAAACTAAAATTAGAACAATTAAACTTGGAAGCATTTTATGTCGCTAAGCTAAAGAAAAACAAAGAGAAAATGAAGCACAGACAGATCACTCCAAAGTCTTAGACTATCCTAACCTATAACAAATTTGGACAAGCAGGCAATACCTTTCTCAAAGAAGACTGACGCAAGCTGCAAAGCCAATTCCAGGAAATAGTTTCACCAAAACATGTTTCAATACCCTTTCAAGTTCTTATTCTTCCTGCTTGAAATTTTTTCTTAGTTTGTAACTTTACCAATAAAATTCTAGCTATAGTTGTTATGTTCTCATTCAGGATTTTGGATTGATAAACATACCCTATACAATCTCACAAGCAGGGTGGTTCAAGGACATACCCTATATAGCCTCACAATCAGGGTGGTTCAAGGACATACCCTATATAGCCTCACAAGCATATTGATTCAAGGACTTAAATTTTCTTCTTGGAGATGCATTAGTCACTTGCTTTATTAGGATGCTCTTAAGGAGATGCATAGCCAGTGAATCAACAATCAAAGCATACTCTGACATTGGATTGAAAGAAAAATTCATGAAAATAATGACAAATTTGGTCTCTTTGTGTGATGTCAGCAAGTTTTAGTTGAAGTGTATCAACATAAATTCCATTGGAACTGTAATAAATTAATTGAGCCCTAATAAAATAATCAAGCCCTAATAAAATAATCGAGCCTTAATTTCATCATAGGGGAAGGGGAGAAGGGGCCGAACCTGGATGAGCGACGATGGTGAGCGGTGACGACGACCAACGATGGTGAGTGGCGAACAACGACGGCGACTGACGACGGCGACCGATGACCAGCTCTGGGCGTGAACGGCGATGGAGAGAAGGGCCTGAGATCTACTATGAATGCGGACGGGGAGGAATAGCTTTTAGGTTAGCGCACAATGACCTAAACGACGTTTTTTAGGTCATTGCACTCAATGTGAATGGACGACGTCGTTTTTGTTGTCCACGTCGACTTTTTTTTTTTTAAAAAGAAAACATTTGCCACATCAGTAAAAGAAGTCGTCGGAAATCGCCGAAAAATGCCACGTATGCAATTTGGCCGGATTTTGGCACTTAAGTGTATCTTTCGTAAGTTATGGCACTCCAGGGGTCCGCATGTCCTAACTAAGGGACTGTCTTCACGGGTACCGAAGTTCTCGATTTTGTAGAATCAAGAGGAATAGAGATAATGTACTTAATACCATATTATGTGTAAGGCAATACAAGAGAATAGGACATGACTTTGTCTACCGTGTTATGGAAATACCACATGTCGAAGAGATTGACAACAAAGATGAGCTTGTATTTATTGACCTACAACCAAAAGGTAGACTTGCCATTAGAAATCACAATGCAATCACTAAGGGTTAAAGAGTCCAAAGTGAGATCTTGCCAGAAGAGTACAATGAAGCAATGTAAATGCGATTGGATGAACTGGACGAGGTAAGATCAATAACACTAGACCATGTGATTGCTCAAAAGAAGAGGTGGAAAGAGCTTATAATGAACATGTGAAGGCTAAATCCTTTGCCGTTGGGGATGTGGTTTGGAAGACGGTTCTCCTATTCTACACCAGAATCGAAACATTTGGCAAGTGGTCATCCACTTGGGAAGGATTGTATCAAGTTATTGATGTTTTAAGCGGCAATGCTTATCGATTGATGAGTTTAGAGGGGGAAGAGTTATCGCGTTCCATTAATGGAAAATATTTGAAGTTGTTCTACTTAACAATGTGGGAAATGAAGGAGTGGAAATGAGAAATATAAGTCCAAATCATTCTGCAATCTCAAAAGACAACCAATACCATGTCCCTATAACCAAAATAAAAAGAGAAAGGGGAAAAGCATCTACAGCCCAATAGCAGGCATACATTAAGTCCTAAGTAATAAGGATTTCACATTAAGGTCCTGCAAAAAGCGATCAAGATGTAATAAGGGCTATAGATTGGCGATAGGGATAGACGTAAGCTGTCTCTTGATTGCCATTAGGAAGTCCTTCGCATGTTCCTCCATGTGGGAGTTGGCTTGTTCGCTCTGGGCTATCGATGGGTGCAACTTGTAGGCCTTCTCGAAGAAGTGGTCTTGCTCTTTCTCCAAGGTCTTGACTTTCACTTCCTGCACATATAGACAAACCCTCACTGTGGCAAGGAACTCACCGAGGATCGAGATCTCCAGCCTTAAGTCAAATAACCTTTCGTTCAGCTCCAAGACACACTTAATGTTGACACGGGATCTCTTAGCATCAAATTTCTCCTCCTCTTTGGCAAGCTTATGCCCCAACCGAGCTTTGTTTGTCACGAATGCGGGATAACTTCTTCTCTATCGAGGTGATGACCTTGCGGTACCAATCCATGATATGAGCAACAAGGTTAGCACGTTAATCAAGAGATATGACCCTTTCCTGTACGTGGCCTTCTCATTGATTTGGGTGAGATTAAGCTTGTAGGCTTCTTAGCTCGGAGCCACTAATAGGAGCAATATCCATCTCTAGGAGAAACTCTTCACCGTAGCTTTTTTTTTTTTCCTTGGCTATCGAAGCCAAGTCTCTAGAGAGCAACTCTTAGAGATGCTTCCACTTTTCAACTACCTCAATTGAGAAAATATAACAAGAGGGACAACTGAGAGCACTGTCATATTTGGGAATAAGAGAAGAAGACAATCTTAGGGATGAATGAATTTAAGGGGAAGTACTATTTATAGTGAGAGTACGCATTGGTTGGAGAGATCGTGGATCATATGGGAGACACATGATTGAATTACTTAGGAGATTGGAAGGTTATGCATTATTGTGCGGCAAGAAATAAATTATTAAAGTCCTGTGGATTGCAGGAGAAGTTGAAGAGTCAGAAGGGAAGTAATTGCTTATGAGCTCATCAAATGTTTGGAGATACCAAAAGCTTATTCGAATCGCCTAGGTGGTTATCCTTGAGTGGCTCTTGCCTTGGGAAAACCAATCAACCATTAGGAAAGTCGTGCTTGCAGGCAGGATTTGGCTCTACTAGTAGATATCGTGACCTATCAATTAGAAAATCGTATGGAAAGATATCGAGGTTATGATAGACTTCAAGAATGATTATTGGGTTTACTTCATTAAGCTTGGGGAATTAGGTTGCTGAATAATTGCCCCGCTGTAGTTTGAAAAAGTGCGAGGAGTTGGTGTTGTGTAAGATCCGGGAGAAGAGATCAATTCAGGTTATTTGGGGAAATTTAAGGAAAATCAGCAAATTCTTCCTGAAAATCAGAGTTATCCAATGCTTATATGTTACAAGATTAGCACGACACATTGAAAAATGTGTACATTGCATATGGTAGAAGACATATTTACAAAACTAGCCCAAATACAAGGGTTAAAGGAGAAACAATTAGAAATTAAATTGCTGACTAAGATGAGAACAAAGCTTCTAAGCCGCCACTCTAGCATTAGGTTTTTTGCATGATATTGAGTCTTTTGGGAAGCTTGAGCTCGAATGGTTGTATGTAGACCTTCACAGCCATGAGCAAGGACCACTATGGCATCCTAGGATCGGTGAATGTCTTAAGCCAACAGTCCGTCAAATGCTTCGACTAGCTTTATTTGTTGCAAAAGATCAGCTAAAGATGGGTTGTTTAAGTTGATGCGTTGAAGAAGTATTGATGTCTCTTGTCTATTATCATCTAACTATTCCATCCTAATTGTAAGTTCTTCCTCGAGATTAGCCTTCTCTGATTCTTTGCATCAATACTTAGCCATGAGTGCCTCAGCAAAAACAAACTTGACATAGTTCTCATAATAAACCTCTGTTGGAAATTAATCTAGAGAAAACAAATTGTTTGTTGTAATCAGAATATCAATGTAATGGAGGTGAGGTATGGATATCCGAATCTCTTTAAGGCGATTAGTTCCTATTAATGGTGCTCTGCAGATTCATGAACTATGCCTCCCAATATACAATATCTCGAACTTGTTTGGATTAGCACTATGCAAATAGGACTCAGTCGAACCTGTTGGAGAAAACTCTTTTTCTGTTTTGAAGTTGACAAAACATTTTTAGAAAGTCTAGTATGAAGACTTTCAAACTTTAGAGCCAAAGTTTTAAGACCGTCAGACTTTAGGTTCAATGTTTACTCGCATTGATAGTTTCCAGACTGAAGAATGAAAACTTATTCAGATGCAGGATTATCTTTATTTCTTCAATGATTTGATTCGTATGGCTTACGGATGACCTTATGGTTGAATATAATACCTATATGGTTGACTATCTTTATTGGAAACAATTTCAATAATCAAATCTTTTGGAAGACAAGCAAACTTGGAATGTTCTACTTATGAAAACCAAGATCCTAATTGTATGGGCGATCGAAATCAATTTGGAATTCTACTTCTATCACTCAACGGCTACTAAATCTTCTAGATACAGATTTGTCCAATGAGTAGATTGGAAGATGATCCTCTAGATACTATCCAACAACTAGTTTGGAAGTAGAGAAGTATTAAGGAGATCAAGGACAGATGAGCAAGTAAGAGATAGAGTATAGAATTTATAATTCCAAAGTCTGAGCGACCTTCAATCATACACTTGTCTCTTGTGAGCTTAAACGTTTGTGATCGTGAGAAAAATACCAAAAGAATGACTTAGTGAGATAGTGTGATCTATCACTAAGTGTTTGCACTCAAAGTTGTAATCTCTTATTGATTGTATAGTGGAATCTAGCCAAAAAGTTGTTAATGTGGGAGAGTGGACGTAGGCTTAATCTAAGCCGAACCGCTATAAATTCTGAATTCTTATTTTCTTCCCTAAACTCCTTTATTTTGTTCGTAGTTTTATTTAACTGCTAAAGTTTGAACTCGCTGAAAGTCTGTTGTTCTTTAGATTCAATTTTAGAAGAAAAATATTTCTATTGTTTCTTTCAAAAAATTGTCTTCACACCTATTTACCCTCTCTAGGTGTTTATACTAGCACTTTCACAACCGTTTAATTGAACCAACACACCCAGAAAAATCAAAAGAGTAGAAAAGTATATCAAAGCTTTATTGGAATCAAGTTGGAAAAACCAAAAAACTGTAATGAAGCTCTATGGCCCAATCTATTTATAGAGCTTTTTAGTTCATGTACAAAAGAGATACTTGAATTAAATAGATGCATGTATCCACGAAATTTGTGAATCTAGAGATATGTGAATCCAAGAGATTCATGAATCCAGAGGCACATGAATTCAAGAGATTCGTGAACTCAATAAATATATGAACTAAAAGATACATGAATCTAGGAAATTCATGAATTTAATAGATACGTGAACAGAAAAGCTTAGGAAATTCATAAATTCAAAAGATATGCGAATAGAAAAGACGTATCTTAATTTAGTGGCTTTCGTTAATCCATTAACCATAATTATAACAACCTCAAGAGCGGAGTAGATGGAAAGGGATAGATCCTTATAGATATGCTGAAAAGCAAGACATGCCATAGAGTTTATTAGGGCATCTAAGCTTGACAACAAATAATTAATCTCTCCCATTAGAAGTGGATTGGAAATGTTATGAGGATATCCATAAGATAAGATATTGGACAATTTCCTCCACTTCTCCAAATGACAGGGATCTGTAGGTGAGGATAGGACATCGGAAGGAAGAGTAGCATCATCATTTCGAGGAGTACCAGTCCTACTCCGATTACGGCTACATTGGGAGCGAGAGTACTTAGCATGATGCAAAGGCATTCCTGCATATATGGCCATTCAGTAAACCAAAAATTTCATGCAAAAGGAGTGTAAGGTATGCGAATGGATGTTCTTATTAGAAGAAGAAGGCTGGTCATCATTCCAAGTAGTACATGGATCGCGAAGCTGAGGAAATTGAGCTCTAGTCACCATAGATAGAATAGCTTCGACACCAACAGCAAATAGAGTATCTCGGTACAAAGCCCACTAATTCTCAAAGGAGGGTAAACTCCTAGCATCCACCTAAAAGCTGCAATGACAGGAACGTGCAACCATCTCCTCATCAATGGTTTCTTGGCACTCAAAGGCCACATGAGGATGATAGCACTTCGGGGAAGGCAAAAGGAAAGTGATAGAATACACACAATGCATAATGATTTCTTGGGTTGCTCCAAATTATCTTGCATAGTATTGTGGATGGTATACCTCGAACCCAGGAGAAACCTTGCCATCACAACAGAAATATATTGGCAAATTCATAGAAGTAAAAGCATGCCTCCAGAGGTATTCATTGTCTGGATACCATCAGAAGTGTAGTCTAGAAACTAGTCTAGACTAGAAGAAAAGACACGGAGGAAATATTCTGGAAAAAAGGTAAAGGAAGAAGGGGGGATGAATGTTGATTTGGAGGCTTACAAAGAACTATAACATCGAAGTTATTGGGACCAAGTAGACTCGAATGTAAATCGTAATATCTTCGAGGAACCTCGGGAACACTAGTGAACAAGTAAGGGAAGTATAATTTGACCTAAACTTGTAGAAGCCAAAGGGAACCAAGAAGGGCTTAGGGTGCTCAATAGTGACAGAGGATGGAAAAATAGTAATGAATCTATACAAAGCAGCGAGTATTATCTTGCGGAGGGGTTCATTTAGCTCGAGGATTGTGCAACTAGTAAGGGCACCAAACTCCTTGGAAATACGGTTTGAAGGGCTAGAGAAAACGTATTGAGAAAACTAGTATAGTAGGAATACTGTATGTTCCTCATGGGTGATGTCGCCACCGCCACAAATATAGTGTCTCACAAAGGTATTCGAGATGGAGATTCGATGACCTAGGTGACAAAACACGAGAGTTTTTGTGGAATACAAAGTAGTTGACCCATTGTCGTAAGGCACGAGATTGGTTAAAGCATGAACATCAAGCAAGGTAATGGACATTGGGCCAGCAGGAAGAAAGAAACAATGGGCGAAAGGCAACCATAAACAACAAAGGCTGGCAAGTATGTCAAATTGATGGAAATGGGAATGTAGCAAAGTTTGAGAGTTGGGGAAATCTTAAGCCTTTTCCAGGTAAGCTCCAAAGTGGTTTCAATCGACGATACCATGTGAAAAACACAAGGTCAAAACTTGGAAGATGGGAAAACTTGCTATCTGTGGGAGGCCACTTAATCAATAAGGATCCTCTACAAGAAAGAAGTTTCAATCCTTATGGTATTGAGGAAAGTATTCGTCAAAATATGAAGGAGGGGGCAGAGTTTTAAAGTAAGGGCTCGGCTTGAAATCAACAAGGGTAGAATATTCTTCATTTGTACGGTCAAAGGTCAAGTCAATAGAATATTCTTTTCAAGGCAGTACAAAGCAGTGAGACAACTCATGAAGACACTGGAGCGGTACATTTCTATTAGAAGCTCTAGTGCGTGGAGCCATGGTAAATGAGAAAGGCAAATGGAAGTCAAGAAGAGTAAAGAAGGGAAATGATTGGCATCAATAAATAAAAGGAGAAAATTATTGGGAAACCGCCAAGGGAACTGGAGAGTCCTAGAGAGAGAGAGAGAGAGAGAGAGAGAGAGAGAGAGAGAGAGAGAGAGAGAGCAAGTGAGTTAATTGAATTTCAATATGTCAATCAAAAGGGCGCATGTGCTCAAAGTGGTTTAGCATTAGCATTGAGATAGCAAAGGTTACATGTGAGAGGACTCTCACTTGATTACATACTGAAAAGATATAAAATCCTTATCACAAGTCAGGTTCTTAGTTAGGAGCTTAGGCTTGACAATTTTCTCGTGGTCTAAGGCTGTGACAGTACTCTCAAACTCTCAAAATTGCTCTTTTGCTTTTGTGGCTTTTCTCTTGAGTAAGTGTGAGGTGTTGATCATATTGAATTGATGAGATAAAAGCTTGCGACGTGCCTTGGAAAACTAAGCTTTAAGATTGGCAATATTCCTTTTTAGTTGAGTCTCTAGGTCTGCCATAGCCTTCTACTTTTAGGCTTTGTTAATAAAAACATGGGCTCTTCACTCTGAGATGGCTAAGGATTGGAGTTGGTCATTGCTCTTTTTAATGGTATCTAAACTTGAGAGGAAAAAGGGAAGATATTTCTTGCAGTTGGCTTGGAAGGCCCGATACTTAGCAAAAGCGAGATCAGAACAAAATGATTGGAAAAGCACCTTGCCCTTTACTTCAAGCCGAGGATCCAAAAAAAGTCTAATAAGGCCATTCTTAGATATCCTTAGAAATGTCCGAAGCCTCTCTTGTGGAGTAAGCTTGGAAAGTTCTTCCGAACTAAACTCGAAATAATGGAAGACGTTGGAGTGATCTTATGTGAGAACTTGCCTTATGCTCTGGACTGCCTTAGATCAACGAAGAGAAACCTCGCTTGAGTCTAGTTCAATCGTTGACTAGATGATAGAAGGAACAAGTTATGACAAGGAATTTGTGTAAAGTAACAGTGAGAACGATAAGATAGCAAAGAAAAGAAAGAAGAGGAGTCTTACTTACATCAGCAATATCAGTAGTCTGGTCTATTGGGTAGCAAGATTTTAATAGAGGATGATGAAGGTGCAGTGGAGGTAACAGCTGGGGAGAAAATGGCCTCTAAAGTCATTGGGGCTAACGATGAGAAAACAAGGTCTTGAGCTGGAGATAAAGTAGAATCCCTTTTGTTGTCGTCACTGGGGTTAGATATAAGTAACAGGTCTTGATGGAGATAAGATGCAAAAGCAGATAAAGTAGGTGCTGAAGTAGGATCACTCATCCTTTTGGGAGACAATGATGTCAAGTTGCGGCAGGAGGAGAACTCACTTCTAAACCTTCTCGAGCCAACGACAAGAGGGTCTACCTTGGGGACAAATCAGATTCATGCCCGCTAGCAGCAAGAGAAAGTGAAGAATTGACAAGCTCCTAGGAAAGGATCAATTTCAAAGGGGACTTATTCAATCTATCAGACGACAAAGAAGTGTTGGAGCTGTGTCTTAGTGCTACTGCTGATGTTCTATCGTTTATTTTATTATTCAGTCAAGTTTATTTGTTAGGTGGTTGGTCTGTTAGCTATTTTCTAGGAAGTGGAATTGTTTGTTTTGCACGTTTTGTGCAGTTCCAAAAGAGATTCTTAATTAGCTTGTACTTGACAGTTTTATTTTATTAATGTTGAATGGAGTTCATCAATCCTTCTCTCTGTGTAACTTGAAGTTCGTGAGAATTAGCTATTATATCAGCTATAACAATGGTATCGAAGCCTTTGTGGGATCTTAAGGGACTATGAAGTGAGGGTAAGTGAGTGAAGACTACTTTCAATTTGTAAAGAAAAGTTGATGGAGGCAGGTTTGAGTGGATTCTTTGTACTGGCTACTCCAGTCTTTACTGGGGAAAATTATCAAGCTTGGGCTATAAAGGGCCTACATGGCAACGTTTCTGTTTCTCCCAATTTCTATTCTTTTGTTCCCTGAAATAAAAAAAAAAAAAACATAAATCTATTTGGCAATGCCAATTTATTTTTCTATTCTCTAGAATAGAAAAGTAGCCGGGAAAATATTTGGAATAGAAACAAGAAACAAAAAAAAGTAACTTATTGTTCTCGAGAACAATTTCTAGAAATAAATTCATTTTTTATTTTCCATTTTTCTTTTGTTCTTCTTCCTTATTGTAGCTATCGCTAGCTCCCTTGTTAATCACCGACCACCTCCGATTGCACGCGGCCATTGTCGGTCGACCGCTGGCAGTTGCCACCTGACCACCGGCGAACATCGTCATTGCCATCGCTCGATTGTCGTCAGTCAACTGCCGGCCCTTATCGCTTGACCGTTGGCGATTGTCATCGTCATTGCCGCCCAATCGTTATCACTGTAGCCCTTGATTGCCAGCGACCATCATTGCTATCACCCACAACCCACTGACCACCCCCGCCGACTGACGACGGCCACCGATCGCCGCTCGACCATCGAATGACAGCCACACCATAGTCGCACGATAGCTGCCTGACCGCCGCACTATAGCTGCTGGATTGCCACATAATAACCACACGATAGTTGCTCTACTGCCGTATGACAATCAATCATCATCGTCGACTGCCACCCACAACCCATAGACTGTCGTCCTCTCCTGTGGTTGGCGATCAGTAGGCTGTGGGTGGCGGTTGTGCGGTGGAGATCGGTAGTCAGTAGCGACAAGCGACGGTCATGTGGCGGCTGGCGGCAGCTAGCGTTTTGTGAGCAAGAAGAAAAAATGAATAAATACAAAAATTTATAAATTGCACCAAACATATTTCTATTCTTTTTCTATTTTAAGAATAATAATTTAGTATCGTTACCAAACACATTATTTTACTCAGAAATTATTCCCCGGAGTAGAAATAAAAAAGAACTATTTCTAAAAAGAAGCTGTTTCTCGGAGTAGAAGTGTTGCCATACGCACCCCAAGACTCTAGAAAGGCAGAGGCAGAGAAAAATAAACCCATTCTACACGAGAATTGGCTTTAAATTCCAACATAGAGCTAAGCCAAACTGTTGGTCACGAGCTACAACAACAAACTTCTACACAACTCTAGAAAGGAAACATAAACCCATTCTACACGAGAAATGGCTTTAAATCCCAACATAGAGCTAAGCCAAACTGTTGGTCACGAGCCACAACAACAAACTTCTAACGATCGCCGAATCGAGGTCGAGACCAACGGTGGTGAAAACCTCTGTGAAGATGAGCCGAGGCCGCCTGAGTCTAAGTGCATCATCTCTATCAATAAGAACCTTGACCAAGCTAAGTAGGACCACAGGGCACTTTCATGGGCAAAGCGGTCCATTTACCAGATCCCACACCATCTCAAGGATGGCAAGGAGAAGCCTTGCGTCCCCCCAGATTGTCTCCCTTGGTCCATACCATCACGATGACGAGCATCTCTGCGAGAAGGACAAGGATAAGTGGCGCGGCCTCGTGTGCATGCTCAGGCGCAAAAATTAGAAGATAGAGGACTATCTAGACGTGGTGAAGTGGGTCAAGGAGAGAGCTTGCGCCTACTATGAGGGGACAATAAAGATGCGCAGCGAGGAGTTCGTAATGATGATGGTTCTCGATGGGTGTTTTGTCATCGATTTGTTTTGGGGATACTCCATGGGGTTTGATAGACTTGGTTACATTCCTGATGACCCCGTCTTCTCCTCGTTGCGGAGTTGGACGCACATTATCTTGCAGGACATGATCTTGCTCAAGAATTAGATCCCGCTCTTCATTCTTGACTTGCTGTTTTGCCTTTAGCTCAGCCGACCTAACCAAGACGGGGTCTTGGCCAAGTTGGCCCTCTAGTTTTTCTACTCTTTAAGGCCAACAGGCCACCCCCCTAATTGTGTCGGTAGGAGAAGGCTGGAGTTTGACTCATTACCTTTTGAGGGTGAGCTCCATTGCCTCAAATTGTTCAGGTGGAGCCTCTTGTACTCGGGCCTAAAGCCTACAGCAACCCAACAGTCGTGACAAACTGGGCTACAGTTCATCCACTGCGTGATGGAGCTTCGAAAAAAGGGATCAAGTTTAAAAACATGGAGGGGGAGGGTTTCCAAAACATCCAGTTTAAGGACGGGACCCTCGAGATTCCCGAACTTGTGATCCAGGATGCGACAAGGTCGCATTTCCTCAACTTTGTAGCCTTCGAGCAGTGTCACTTCAATTGTGGCAACGATGTCACCTCGTACTTGTTCTTCATGGACAACTTGATTGACTCTGCCGAAGACGTGGGGCACCTCCATGATTGCGGGATCATGGAGCATTGGCTTGGGAGCAACGCCAAGGTCACTAACCTTTTCAACCAGCTTTGCAAGGAGGTGGTATTGGTTGGCAGCCACAGTTATTTCTCTGGACAATCTAAGGATGTGAACACTTACTCTGGCAACAAGTGGAATGGTTGGACAACCATCCTCGAGCTTAAGTACTTCAATAATCCTTGGTCAATCATTTCCTTAATTGCTGCTTTCATTTTGCTTGGGCTCACTTTGGCACAGACCTTGTATGGAATCTTTGGCTACTACAGGCCATGTTCTTGATTTCTCGTAGAGTGGAGATTATTTGACGAGTGTTTTACAAGTGATGAATCTCCGGTGAAAATCTAGAATTAGGATTGTAGCTAATAGACTATTAGGGTGCGTTTGGTAATTTTTCTATTCCTATTATAATACGTTTGGTGTACGAATCATAATTTTTTTCTACCATAGAATTTCTTTTAATATTCTAGTACTTTATTATATTTTTTTCTTCTCTTTTTCTCCTCCTCTAGCTGGCGGCGGCGGCGGTTGGTGATTGAAATTTCACCATGCAGGCCCTTAGCAGCCAATTTGCAGATGAATCTGTGAGATGTGTTAGTGTCACATCTATAGAAAAGATGTGATTGGTCAATCTCAAATTACGTGATGTGTATTTGTTATGTAATTTCGAGTTCAATGTGGTAATATACTTTCTAAAACCCATCTTAGTCTTTTTATGTCAAATTATAACTTTCCACCAATAAATCTTTCAACCTTTCTATAATTCTATTAAGTGTTTAAATTACGTGACGGATTGTTTTCTGAAAAATTTAAAGTTTTAAAGCATTCTTTTAAGAGATGATAAAAAAAGGGGCTTTGAAAAAAAAATAAAAAAGAACAACTCATCCAGAAAAGGAAAAGTAAAGTTTGCCTTTTTGCTAAGCCAAAAGAACATTTAAGGGCTTGCATGGCAACGTTCCCGTTTCTCCTAATTTCTATTCTTTTGTTCCCTGAAACTAAGAAAGAATATAAATCCGTTTGGCAACGCCAATTTATTTTTCTATTCCCCATAATAGAAAATTAACCAGGAAATAGATTTGGAATAGAAACAAGAAACAAAAAAAGTAACTTCTTGTTCCCGAAAACAATTTCTAAAAATAAATCCATCTTTTATTTTCCGTTTTCCTTTTGTTCTTCTTTCTTGCTGTAGCCACCATTGGCTCCCCTACTAATCGCCAACCACCTTCGGCTGCCCGCAGCCATCGTCGACCAACCGTCGGTCGCCGCCGCTTGACCAATGGCGACCGTTGTCGTTGCCACTGCTTGATCGTCGTCGGCTGATCACCAACTGCCGTCGCATGACTGTCGGCGATCGTCATCGTCATCGTTGCCCAACCGTCGTCACCGTTACCCTTGACTACCAGCGGCCATCATCGCCATTGCCCACAACCCACTGACCACCCCCGTCGGTTGATGATCGCCACGGATTGCCGCCTGACCTCTGCACGACAATTGCCTGACTATCGTATGACAGCTGCACCATAGTTGCACAACAACCTCCTGATCGCCGCACAATAGCTGTACGACAACCGCCTAACTATTGCACGACAGTCGCCCAACAGCCGGCCACTAACCGTCATCGACGATTGCAACCCAAAACCCACCAACCACCGTCCTCTCTTGCTGACATAAAGCTTGCAGAATTGTCAAATGCCCCGTAGGCATAGGAGCATAGAAGACTGATGAGAAGAGAAAAGCATGTAGAGGGTGCACTGCAAGCTAAAGTGAAGTCCAATGATGGAGGCAAAAGGAAGAAATGGAATCAGTCCAAATGAAATGCAGGTGACTCCAAGTTTGCAGCAAAAGAAGGAAGTTCTAGTGGGTTTAGCAAATGGAAGAAGAACAAGAAGCCTTGTCAACACTGGTGGAACTAATCATCGGTCCTTTAGATGCTGGAGGAAGCCTAATGCTAAGTGTAGAAAATGTTACAAGGTTGGTCACATGGAAGCAATCTGCAAAGAGAACAATCACTAGCAAGTAGGAGAAGCACGGATAACAGTGAATGAGACCGAGGAAGAACACTAGTTTGTAGCTTCCTATTCTAGCTCTTCTGTTAAGAATGAAGCATGGCTAGTGGATAGTGGATGTACCAATCATATGATTGGCAATTTGAAGCTATTTAGGAATCTAGATAGGTTAGTCAAGTCTAGAGTCAGTATTGGCAATAGACAGTATATCAAAGTGCAAGGGAAGGGTATAGTGGCTATTGAAGGAAATCAGAAGGTGAAGTTGATCAGTGATGTTCTCTTTGTGCCAAAAGTTGACCAAAGTCTGTTGAGTGTTGGTCAATTAGTTGAGAAGGGCTATAAGGTAAAGTTTGAAGGAAAGGAATGCCTTATTGATAATACAGATAGTAAAGAAGTGCTGAGAATGCCAATGAGGGACAAGAGCTTCATGTTCAAGCCACAAGAGATGCAACAGATGGCTTTAAAGTGTAAAGAAGAAAATGCAGAGCTATGGCATAAAAGCCTTAGGCATGTTCATAGGAAGAACATGTTGTCTATGCAGAGGAATAGCTTGGGAGATGACTTGCCAAGTTTGGAAAATGAATTTCCATAGTGCAGAACTTGTCTTATTGGCAAGCAAGCCAGATTTCCTTTCAAAGGAGGAGGCTGGAGAGCATGTGAGAAGCTACAATTAGTCCACACAGACTTATGTGGACCTATGTTCGAGTCATCTATCAATGGTAGCAGGTATTTCATTACTTTCACAGATGACATGACTAGGATGAGCTGAATTTATTTTTTGCAAGTCAAGTTTGAAGTTGCTGTTGTGCTTGTGAAGTTCAAAGCCTTAGTTGAGAATTAGAGTGGGAAGAAAATTAAAATGCTCAGGTCTGACAATGGTTCTTAGTATACTGCTCATAAGTTTAAGTTAAATTGTGAGCAAGCAAGCATTGTGCAGCAGTTCACTGCTCCCTATTCACCTCAACAGAATGGGGTTAGTGAGAAGAAAAACATAAGCATCATGGAGATAGCCAAATGTATGATGCAGGAGAAGATGCTACCTAAGAAGTTCTAGGTTGAGGCAGCTAATACTGTAGTGTTCCTATTGAACAGATTGCCCACAAAAGCCTTAGAGAGGTCAACACCTTTTGAAGTCTAGTATGGTGTTAGACCTTCTGTGAAGAATTTGAAGGTTTTTTGGTGTTTGTGTTATACTCATGTTCCTTAGGTCAAGAGAGGCAAGTTGGATCAAAGAGTTGAGCTTAGAGTCATCATTGGGTACAGTCTTCAATCAAAGGCTTACAGGATTTTTCACCCTATGACAGGGAAGATGATAGTGAGCAGAGATGTTGTTTTTCTAGAGGAAGATGAGTGGAATTGGATGGAATAAAAGAATGCAGGACAACGACAATTTGCAAAACAACAACCTGCAACAATTATATAGGTTGATAAAGTTATGGATGGATTGGAAGATAGTATGGATGATTTGCTAGTAAGAGGCACAAGGTCACTTGTTGAAATCTATGAAAGAATCAATGTGGCAGTGCTTGAACCATCTAATTTTGTGGAAGCTAAGGAGGACCAGAGGTGTATTGCAGCAATGCAGGAGTTTGCAATGATTCAGAAAAACCACACCTGGGAACTTGTTGACAAACCATTTGATAAGAATGTGATTGGGGTTAAGTGAGTGTTCAAAACAAAACTTAATCCCGATGGTTTTGTCAATAAACACAAAGCCATACTTGTGAAAGGCTATGCTCAAATATGGGGAGTTGACTATTTTGAAACATTTGCTCTTGTTGCAAGGCTTGATACAATCAGGCTACTGTTAGCTGTTGCAACAAAGAAAAGGTGGCCTGTATTTTAGTTAGATGTCAAGTCTGCATTTCTAAATGGAGAGCTCAAGGAGGAGAGTTTTGTTGAACAACCTAAATGCCCCAGTATCAAAGGGCAAGAAGAGAAGGTATACATATTGAGGAAAGCTCTATATGGACTGAAGCAGGCTCCAAGAGCTTGGTATGGGAAGATAGACCAATATTTACAGGATTTTAGCTTTATAAGAAGCTTGAGTGAGTTTACTCTTTATGTCAAGAGGGTGAATCATAGTGTTGTAATTCTGTCACTCTACGTAGATGATTTATTAGTGATAGGGAGTGATGTGGAACTGATATAGAGGGTGAAGCAAGGTTTGTTTGCAGGTTTTGAGATGCCAGACTTGGGAAAGATGGCTTATTTCTTGAGATCTTCATTTGCTAGAAAAAATATATGAAGAAAATTCTGAAGAAGTTTCAGATGGAAGATTGTAGAAGTGTAAGCACTCCTATGGTTGCTAAGGAGAAGCTGTAGAAGAATGATGGACTAGATGTAGTAGATGCTTCTATGTATAGAAGCTTGATTGGATGTCTCATGTATCTTACAGCAACTAGACCAGATATTCTATTTGTTGTAAGTGTTCTATCCAGGTTCATGAGTAGTCCTAGTCAGTTACATTTGATTGTTGCAAAAAGGGTCTTGAGATATCTCAAAGGAACATTGTTCCTTGGTGTGAAGTTTAGGAAATGTCAGAAGTTTAAGTTGCAGGGCTTTTTTGATAGTGACTAGGTTGGCTCAGTGGATGACGTGAAAAGTACATCTACGTACCGCTTCACTCTTGGTTTTGCTTGTTTCTCCTGGTGTTCCAAGAAGCAGGAGATTGTAGCTTAGTCCACTGCAGAGGCTGAGTTTATAGTAGCTATTATAGCTGCAAATCAAGCTTTGTGGCTGAGGAAGATAATGAAGGATATGTGGTTGAATTCTAGTGATTGCATTGAAGTTAATGTAGACAATCAAGCTGTATTAGTAATATCACGGAATCCAATTTTCTATGGCAAAACCAAGCATTTTAAAGTCAAATACTTCTTTTTGTGTGAAGTGCAACAAAGTGGTGAAGTTAAGTTGATCTATTGTAGATCTGAACATTAGCTTGCAGAAATGTTCACAAAGCCATTTCAGGCTGGAAGATTTGAGCTGTTAAGAGAGAAAATAGGAGTTTGCAGCAGCAACTAATCCAAGGAGGAGTTTGTTGGAGCTGTGTCTCAGTGTTGCTGCTGATGTTCTATCGTTTTTTTATTATTATTCAGTCAAGTTTATTTGTTAGGCGGTTGGTTTGTTAGCTATTTTCTAGGAAGTGAAACAATTCTGTTTTGCACGTTTGTGTGCAGTTTCAAAATAGGTTATTATTTAGCTTGTACTTGACAGTTTTCTTTATTAATGCTAAATGAAGTTCATCATTCCTTCTCTCTCTGTGTAACTTGAAGTTAGTGAGAATTAGCTGTTATATCAGCTATAACAAGAAGTAGGCTCCGTAATAGGAAGAGCCGTAGGACTTGGAGAGTTGGTGGTGTCAATCGAGGGTGATGCTGAAACTTCAGCAACAGGAGGAATTAAATATGTAGGACTACCGATAGAAGAATGACCTTCAACTTGTGATATTGCTGCATTAACAAAGTTGTGAGTGGAGTATTTGGAGGTTAGGCGAGTTGGTGGTGCAGATTGTGCAACTGGAACCTTAGCGATGGATCTAAACAAACGCATCTTAGTCTGGGGGGGGCAGATACTTGCTCATAAGTCATTGGATAAGGCATTAAAATGTTAGAAACCAAAACATAATAAAGGCCAAAGTCACAAGGATAATGAGAAGGGTAGTGCCTGGACCTAATGCCCTTTTTGGTGCTCGATGAGATGGAGGAGAATGTAACCTAGACGAAGGTTCAGCGGCATCGGTAGGAAGGTTCTTGGAGATAACGTTACTGAGAATAGTGTCAAGGTCATCAGTGAAAAGAGAGTCTCGACAGGTCCTCTACCAAGCGGTAAAAGTCTTGAGGGCGCCAGGAGCTGGATCTAATTACTTGATTGAGTAACCATAATGTATTTTATAGGTGACCATGCGAATGCAAACAAAGGGGTTGGACACCTTGGTTACTACAAAGTGGTGCTTCTCATCGAAAGGGAAGTCCCTAGAGTAAAGGGCGACAATCATAATGCCTTGAGACAAGTTGAACTGCCAAGCACAATATTGATGTGAATAAATATCCACACCTGTCTTCAACTTTCCCTTAAGAAATAGCCTTAACGTCAGATCAGATGTAACCAAGACAGAACACCAGAATTTCTAGGTATCCTTGGACCGGTTGAAAGTGAAAACCGAGATAAAATCCAAACTGGAGAGCGGGCAAACATTGTCGGTGTTCAAAGAGATGTAGTAGAATCGGTGAGGGAAATGCTGAAAGGGTGAAGACCCCTCAGGGAGATCGGAGATGGAAGCTTAACAACTATGCTCCTGTGATCCCGAGATAAAATGTCTCAGCTTCGTGTCCTATTGGAGATGAAAGAAGCAGTTGACTGATGGTGACCAGAGACTTGCAAGGCTCTCCAAAAGTTTATGGTTAAGCTTTTAGTCGAAGGTACAAATTTCTAAGGCTTAGTCGATTCGAGCTTTATGCCATACCTTGTGTTTAGTATATTTGAGTCTAAAATATCATTCAAAGAAGATGCGATCGAAAGGATAGATAGCCCTAAACTTTTGAGAAGAGGGACTCAAGACATACTCCTAAAGATGATCCCTTTGAAAAGGAAAGGGTTCTTTTACCTGCCAAGGGAAACATTCAGAAAACGTTTAGAAGAGAAAGGAGGAGGTACAGGTGTTCGTAAACATGGCTTGAGAACTATCTCGTCAGTTGCCTCTTCTGGACAGTTTTGAGGCGACAAGTAGACGTTGTCGGCATACTCCAGTGACTTGAGTTGATCAAGGCGGGCAAAGAAAGTGTCGGGATCATATGATCGAAACATAATAGGATCAAGAGGGGACCAAGAAAAGATGAAGGCAACAAAGGAGCACAATAAAAGTCGAACCTTGAAAGCAAGCTTCAATTGCGTTGAAAGGGACGAGGCTAAAATTCAAAGCTACGTGTTTGTAAAGGAAAAGGTGTAGTGAGCAATTCAAAAAGGATGTGGGTTGAACCCTAAAGGCACCAGATTGTGTATGGAAAATTAGAAGCCGAAACGATGTTTCGCGAATATCAAGATGATAAAGTTAGCCAATACAGTCATTAAGACGATTTAAAATAATTAAATTATCTTTTAATTTTTTTAAATGGGGGCATTTGTTTGCAACAAAATTGGCCTATTGGGCTTCGAAAGTGAACAAGAGTAATCAAGCCAATGTGTGAGAACTCATAGGCAATGGGCCGAAAAGATAGCAATCAGCAACTAAAGTTTTGAGGGGTGTGACATTAGAAAACTAGTCGGGAGGAACAAGATAAGAATAAAAACAGTTACGGGGAATCGGCACCGGTGAGAAAGCAGATAAAGCGGAGTGGTTATTGCTATGGAGCCAGCTTCCGAAATAATTCCAAATCAAAGTGGTAACCGTTGAAGAGCAGTTACTCATAGAATCTCACTATAAATAGCCAAAAAGGCGTTCATGTAAAGGACTTTTTGCCAAAATCAACAATCGAAGACATATTTACTAGTTATCTTTTCCTTTATTGCATTTTTTCATTCAATTGCACATTTAATTTTCTCATGTTTTCTTGTATTTCATTTGCCCATGTTTTAGAGACAAGTTGCTTCCTTTCCGAAATGACGCAGAACCCATTTCAAATAACAAAGTTGAAGCTTTGCCCCTTCAGTGAAAGATATTCGTCAAGGGAGCCTTTCCTGGCTAACAGATACCAACAAGAACGTCTGATCAACCGTCATTTTCCGTTTCAGAATAAGGTTCCTCGAATTCGAACTGCATGAGCAGCTTAACGGATCGGTATCTTTTCCCCTTACGGTTGTGCAAAGGAACTGCTCTAATCCCTGCTCTCAACTCTGACACAGGCAAGCACGTCTGACCGCCGAAGTCGTGGTGTCTGGTCGTGTCGAACTCTAGGACCTCGATCCTGAGGATGGCCAGCTCGGGAACCCTGAGCGGGAACTCGAACTCCTCGTTCCACACTGGTGTCCAGTCATCCTCCATTGCTTCGGTCCTCTTCATGACTGTATCATCAGGGACTCCTGCAATTCCAACCTAGCAATGCATTTCCAGAAGTTGAACAAAGTAAGCACGCATGCTCCTCGTTGTCATGGAGTGTCGGCTGTGAGCTGAACGAATCGAATCTCTGTTCTACTTACCCTCACGAAGAAATCAGGTGGTGAAAATTGATCGAACTGAGTTGCGTTGAAATCCAAATGCCACCCTTCTCCCAAGTACACTGTCACCTGTTTTTTTCAACCGCAGGAATGACCTTTTTCAGATATAAATGTTTGTTGGTGCAGATGTCGAAAAACCCATTTTGCACAATAGGACTACACACCTTCAAGTTCGTCTTAACCGGTAATGGCTTTGCAGGATCGAAAATATGGTCTTTATCCAATAGAAAATCCGGTTTTTTGACGTAACCGCACTGACCATTGGCTTTGAACATTCCTTCCATAATCCACAGATTCTTCCCATATCCCTGCGATGAGAAACAAAATTGAATGGATTATATAAGCTGATCTCAAACACAACTGCTTTAAAACTTGTTCCAACAAACATCACCAGGGTGCCGTTTACGACCAAAAAAGAAAAGGAAAGGTGAGGCTACGTGAAAAGAGCACGTTGTAAAACATATAAACATTGAGCAGCACCAGTAGATGAATAGAGAACGGGAAAAATCAATGACGACTCCAATTAAGCTGAGCTGGGTCATGAAAACAAAACCTGCATGTTAAATGCAACCATTTGAGCTCCGTGCATCCACCCGAGCAGAGGATCGTAATTGGACGAATCAAAACGAGTTCCCTTAGGGTATATCCTCAACAGATTCTTTTGAGTGAACCTGGAAGCAAAAGCATTAAATTTTGCGGGCAAGGAAGGACAAAGGCTTAACCGTGTTGCATGCTTACCTCACAAGATCTTGTCCATTCTCCTTTGATATCTCCTCAAGCTCTTGTTCACTCAAGCTAAGGCGTTGAACTTTACTTGTATCAATCCTTAGACTATTCACGAGTCTGCCCTGTGGCTTTCCGGCGTGGATGGCAATGAGATGCATGTACTCGGGGATTACGTTCTTCTCTTCTTCATCCTGGTCGCTACTGTCTTTGTCTGAAAGTTCCTCAGACTGGTGAACGGTAATTAAACCTCTGAATTTATCTAGGCGCAAAAGTTCCCTACAAGACATAACTACTGCAGATTTTGTTTCACCTGCGCGCTGTTGTATTCTTTTTCCATGCTGCTCTGACGTTCAAGGTACTCTTTCGGAGGTTTTGTTGAAATCAGGATCTTCCTTTTCAGTGATTCTGGTGATGGGAATTCTGCTAGTTGGTCTGTATCTGGTCGATGCAGCTTTGATTCAAAGGTCTTCGTGACGATCTGGAGCAAAGGAGCCTGGTGAATATACATTAAAAAAAAAAAAAAAAAAAAAAAAAAAAAAGAGAGAGAGATCAAATGGTATACTTTCCCTTTTCTAAAGTACCTTGGCCACCTTAGCTTGAAGATGTGGAGTTAGATGGTCTTCAAAGGTTATCACGACAGGGAACTCAGATGCAAGAAAAGCATGATCCCTGGTGGCACTAAGACATTTGTTGAGATTGACTGGAGAAGTGAGTGTACTGCATAGGACACAGGAAATCAATCAGATGCTACATGTGTATATGCATACTAAAAAGGTAAAGAGACTCATGTTGTGATAATTTGACAAGTCTGTTTGACTTTCTTGCCTGAACCAATTTGAAAATAGACAGATTTTTGGACTGAGCAACTGCAAATATTTTGAATATACAGTGAGCAGTAGCAAATTTGCAACTATAGGGAGGCCATTCGTTTTGAGGATTATGAAACCACATGATCATGCTACAACAGAAATTATTACTAGTCAAAGATACAGAAGCAAATTTGTACTGAGAACTAAGAAGGAATTTGAATTTGACACGATGACTGATTACTTGATACTTGCCAGCAGATATGAGATCGAGCAGATACTTGATCATAAACTACAGCAGCACATCAAAATATACGTCAAATTTTTTACTATGTGATCATGAACCTTGGAATGAAAATACTGATGCCCATGATAATCAATACACATTATAATTTGTCGAACATTAGTAGGTTAGGGAGGTGGAAAAAAGTTCTTGACGAGAATTTTGGGTGACAAGTCTACGGATGGTTGGCAAAGTAGATAAAGAAAACAACAATGCTTTGAGTTAATCGGTCATACCCTCCATGACAGACTTTTACTTTGTTTCCTCTGGAATTTGGCCACAGATCCAATTCGATTACTCTTACACCTTTCCTTAGAGCTCGGTTCGGAGCTGCTGTCACTACTTAGCTGATTCCCAGTTAAGTAGGAGTTGTGGCCTGTATACATATAGTAATGAGCAAGGGGAGCATTTGTGTCATGGTGCACCTGAAATACAAAGAAATGTCACTTGCGTTATCTGGACGAGGTGTGAAAAGGCCAATCCAATGCTTTAGCCAAGATTACATTCAAACTTGAAAAGAGCAATTGAATGGTCAGAGGTCCGCCCAGTGTCTTTCATCGTCTGACGAAGCTGAAGACAAAATGCATGTATAATGACTAATTACCCCAAGCGGTGGCGTGATCGGAGGGTTATGATCACTGAGGAGATACCGCAAGAAGTGGTCAAGATTCAGTTCCTTCCTATACATGATACGATGCCTAAGGCTGTGTAAGATTGACATTGCGTCCTCTCTGGTTGCATCCTTCAACTTTTGGTATTCAACCAGAAATCTCTGTAAGTGCTCGATGGTCATTGTGCCATTTTCGGAGTACTGCTCAAACAGTAGCTGGACATCACTGGGAACTCTGACCTCCCTGAAATTGAAGTTTCTTCTACAACAACAGATCTTGAAACGGAAAGGCCGTCTTGCGTCTCTTGAAATTCCTGGCTGCGACCACGACCGCATTGTGGATGAAATGTAGTCCACCTATCCCTGAGAGACGCAAAGCCAGAGTGTGTCCGTGCAAGAGCCTTATATCTTGCTCAGCGGAATGCTGTCCAAACAAGGTATCAATACGTTCCCTTACATTGATGGGAAGCAGACAAACCCTTGGAATCCAAATACCCAACAACGTGTAGTAAAAGGGAATTCGAAGAAACAAAGCGATTCCCTGAGTTTAGAACAAAACATTTGCTCGAGATATTCTTAAAAGTGAAAGAGGAAAAGTGGGGAGACAGGTGATCCAACATGATCTCGAAATCCCCGTACCTTCGATGCTTCAAAGTGAAGGCAACACGCATTGATATCACTTTATGTTATTAGGTGCATTAGAAACCTTGCATGGTCAATAACTATTTGGGCCGCCTAAGGGGTGAATGATAATCATTTTGTTCCAGAAATAGGTTATGGAAGAGAAATAGATTTTTCTATTTTTATTTCTAGAAAAGTTTCTAAGAAAAAATAACCGTTTGATAACGACATAAAATTTCTACTCTAAAAATAGAAATTTGTTTGATAACGACACAAAATTTTTTCCTTTCGGATGGTGGTGGACTGGTGACTGGTGGCGGCTGGCAACCGGTGGGGATCGGCGACCGACGACCGGCGACCGGCAGCAATCGGCGACCGACGACTAGCGGCAATGGCAGGCAACCAAACGAACGGTGGTTGACGACGACAGATGAAGGACCGGTTGACGAATAATGAAAAATTTTTTTATTTCTCATTTCTATTTCAGAAATAGAGATATAGAAAAATTATACTTTTGATTTTTATTCAAAACCTATTTCTGGAACAAGAATCAATTTCAGAAATAGAAAAATGGAATAGGTTTATCAAACGGATTTCTATTCTAGAAACAAGTCTGGAAAAGAAAAATTGTTTCTGGAATAGAAATTGCAATTTGTCATGCACCCCCTATTCCAAATTCTGTAGCTCACCAACTACAGGTGTTTTAGATGCTTATGCAACTAACATGTTTCAACCCAAAATATTTGAGGGTCATCAACTCCTCCCTATTGGAGTGACATTACTTGCTTCTGACCATACTTAGGATCCGTTTGCTTGGAGGAAGACTATTTCCAGAGATTTGTTTCTTGACTTTCCACGGTTTGGACAATGGAAAGCTAATTGATTTATGGAAAACTTTTCCATAGAATGAAAATAATAAGTTTAGATTGGGGGAAAACGATTTCAAAGTAAGTAGGAAACTAACTTTCCCAAACTACTAGACGAATTAAAAAGGTTTCCATTGAAGAATTTTTTTCAGTAAAACACACACAACCATAGTCTATTAATTTGGCATCAGTGTTGCAGAACCAAATGGCCCAACCATGGAATCGCCTATGTTGAAGCATATACATGAATAACATGCGGTCGTTAGTAGGTGGTCATAAATAAGGTAATTGAAGTTTTTGGTTTGGGTCATTCTCTTGATGGCTCCGATACCATTTAAATATTCTAGGATGTTCAAGAGAGAGGAAGAGAAAAAATACTAAAATCGCTACATGTTCCCTCGATGCCCAGACGGCTCTATTTATAAAGCATGAGAGACTGCCATAAAACCTTAATTTTCTTATTTATGACCGTCTACTAACTACTGATGGAGATTAAGATAGAACATACATCGAGGAAGATATAAAACCGAAGACATAAAAGATTGGGAGGAGAGATTCGGTTATATCAGAGCACTAATTAGGATATCCAAACATCTTCTTTGGTCATACGTTAATTTGCTTTGTGTCTTTTTCTAAACCAATAAAAGGGGTAAAAAAGTTAAAAAAAGTAAGAAGGTTTCGAGTCGGCTTTGTTTACTCCGAGTCTATTTTCCCGTCCAGAAGTCGTCTTCAGTAAAACTTGCCAATTCTGGTCCTCCACACCTCCATTGCGAATGTCATGCGATGTAAGACTCATCTTCATTTGCGAGTGTTGTCAACGACTGAAGTTGCGATCAAGTTGCCAAGCAACTGTGAGCACCGGAGTCAAGTACACCATCATCGATCTGCCAGAGTCGAGTGGCATGGAATGATGCAGTTAAGTTTGCCGCAATTCACAAAGTCGAGTCCTCCCAGGTCTTAATTGGGGTTGTGTTAGAAAGAGGTGTCGATTCATGTTTTGTTACTTCAGCATTTCCATCAAATTTGGTGTTCAATGTGTTATGCAAGGTCCGACTTGCACAACTTTTGTTGTCTTAAATCCTGTTCGATTTATCCACATCCATCATCTAGTGGAATGTTCGGCTTACACATGAAAGTTGTATCTGTATATGCAAGTTAGATGCTCTTGAGAGGGACAGTGTTGAAATATATTTATCAATAGTTGCTGCGCGGTCGTAAATAAATAAATTAGGACTTGTTAGTTTCTCTTCTCCCTCTGTATATTAAAACTTAGAATATTTACTTTTGACACTTGACGGTGTGGGAATCAAAGTTCTTCTACATGGTCTGTAAATTTCATTGAGTTGAAAATTGTTAACCCTAAGGACAATTTGTTATGGCCTTTGTACGATACATCTGATAAGAAGAAACATATTTGAGAAGAGACCATATCCATACACACTAGCTATAGGGATCTACTTGATGTTCTTTGTCTATTATACGTCTATATCCTCTTATACTTGTTGAAACGCATCAGTAAGGCACTTGATTTTCTAGTCTCTACTTCCTCTGAAATCATCTCCTCCGCGTCTCAGATTCGTAACTTTCTTCTTAAGCCAAGGCTGTCAAGAGTCACCTCTAGTTGCTAAAGTCCGAAAATGATAATGAACATCAACAGAGGAATTGGGGATAATGGCATTCCGTGGACAAACGTATTGTCAATGCGAGTGTCTTACAACATGAATGACTAGCTTTGACGAATCTATGCCCTAAATACACGTTCATCCATTTCATCTATGTCACCTTGAGGATTATACAAATTGATTTGTCTGCATGAAAGAAGAAGAAGTTCGAGTCCTAATCTCACTGTCTCTCTGCACTTAACATTTCCTTCTTTCTCACATCTTGTATTGCTTTCTCTTTCTGCTTAATCCAGCTTGTGACTGTAATACCACGGGCTGCCTTAAAGGTGCATGGTGCTTCCTCAGAAGCCAAAGCAGTTGATCTTTCCAGAAATTGCCTCTGCTTAGGGTCGGCAAAACAAAGTAAGGAGTCCACACAAACTTCCCGAGCAGAAGAAGAGGGAATCGGCTTAAAATTTTGCAGCTTTGAGTACTCCATAATGAGATGATACATGTAATCATAAATCCTGTCCATGCTCAAATCTTCCATGAAATCTTGTCCTCTTTTTCCAATCGCCTCAGCCTAAATTTCAAGATTTGAAGAAAGAAGCATATATGAATGCCTCATGTTGTCTCAAGATGCATAATTAGGATAAATTTCCATAACCTTTGCATAATTAGGATAAATTTCCATAACCTTTCTCCTTTTTTCTTTCTTGTTAGGTTGGCATATATACTTAGGTGGCTTATTGTCTCATAGCACCTAGATTTTATATATCTCATAGAAGTTGAGACTGTATGCAGGCACAAAACCAGTCTCAAAAGATCTAATGATGAAGTTTCAAAGGAAAAGAAGTTTGATGAATAGAAAAGGCATTCCACTAAAGCAAAAAAAAAAGTGATCGAAAAAAAATGAGCTATCCCTGCTGCAGCATGAGGACAAGAAACAGCAACTTCTGCACATTTTCTTGACCAAAAAGAACGGGGTGAAAAAGGGTAATACCCATCATAAGAATGTTTAATGAACAGTTTTGCAAGGTTATGAGAAGTCCTGAGGAAAATTTCGTAAATCAAGAAAGACCACCTCTGGCTACATCTTAAATTTAAGAATGGAGGTTGACTCCACTTAATTATGAGCTGCTGAACAGAACTTCTTTTAATGCTACCCGGCATCATGATTACTGATACTAGTGCAATTGAACTGAAATGCATCAGATGGGGCTAATCTCCCACTATTAAGTCCATGGAAAATAAAAGAAGTTGATGACTTCATAATTGATATTCTCAATCAAGGCTTCATGCTGAAGAAATTTGTGTATGTGATCACCCAACTACCAAATACTTCAGAAACATTAAAAATTTAGAATTGACTAGACTACTCCTGGCACAATGTTAGTAGAATCTTTTAGAGGTCCTTAAGAAGTATAAATTCATACAATGCACAAAAAGGTTTACTCACTGTGATCAACAGAGGCAGAAAAACCAAGATCAGTTTGAGAAAAAATAAGCAAGTCAAAGTAGGAACTCATACCTCTGATGGGTTTGCATTTCCCCAGTTTACAGCATATTTGATGGAGGGACATAAATTAGTAGAAGAGATGGGCCAATAGTTCCTCATGGGAAACAGACCCCGGCTGAAAAAATCTTCGTACTCAGGTGATATGATTAGGGCAGGAGAACCACATGCTATTATGTACTTCAAGCTCACGGACCAAGCATAACCTTCGGCATATATTTTGTACCTGTGAGAATACAAAGACATGACTCAGAGAGTAGAAAAGGTTGGGGATGGATAATTTCAATTTAAGGGGATCATCGATTACACACAAGTAATTGCAATTGTCCAACAATAAGACCCTTCTTGAGCTCTCAAAAGTTTCACAAGAAGATCTAGAAACTTTCCTTCATGTTGCGTTATTCTAATACTAGAAGACATCGTAATTTTGAATGAGAAGCAGAAATTCTTACTCAACCAGTATATGAATACTACATTTGGTTGTCAACCATTTAAACTTGTAGATAAAAAGCAGGAAGGGAAGATTGTGCGATAACATTGCACATATATTCTTCTTTTCAGAAATATACAGCATCTCATAAAAACTCACCGATGGTTGCACTGGTTTGATAGTTTCGACTGCTCATACCCTGCTCTTGCTTCTTCTGCCCAATCCTATGAGGCATTTGACAAAGTGACATTCAGAAACAAAGCCATGACTTCACAACTGCCTATGAGTTTTGAGTGACATGTAAGTCTATGAAGCTCTTTGGACTCACCTGACGCATCACTTGTGCGTTCCACATCCTGGAATGATTGCATTTCAGTAACTCTGTTCGCACAGGAGAGACCACGTCAGGGTTTCCTTTCCAGTAAGCATAGGGGGATTTTTTTGACCACCTGAGAACTTGAGAGCCTTGTTTAATGTCTCTAAACTCCTCATCCCAAGGCTTCAAGTTTGTCTCTGGCCTGTAAAAGTAATTATGAGCGAATCAGGCAACAGTTCACCTGAACTAGCCTACTTAAATGCATTTGGGACTCAGGAAGACAGAGCTTCCTCTATATTTCGACTTATCAGCAGTTACGATGGTTCTTCATGGTGCCAATAGATCATACCACAACAAAGTTAAGCCAGGCAAAGGAATCAAAAGAGTTCCAACGTAACCCTAGAGATCATTAATAAAAACTAAAACAGACAGTAGAACAAACAATGAGAATCAACCACACATTAACTCTTAAGAAAACATGTAAAATAGCATATTCTTGCCGACTCAGAAAGAGCAGGCACCCAGATTTGATTGGAAAGACTAAGACCGTTGAAAGGTCCAGTTGATTCTTACCATCCCCAGAAAGACCAATCTGGAAAAGGAATATCGAAATGCCCTGGCGTGGTGCAATATCGAAACAATGGCAAAGGCATCGAGGCATGCTCAGTCCTGTTAATACTGGGCTTGTCCATGCAATCAAACATCAAATCAACATCAGGCACCATCCCAGGATACCTCCTGAGAAGCTGCAGCAGTCCCCAAATCGTGAACATCGCCCGACTCTGCACGCAAGCATAATAGAAATCCACATATAGCTTCCCCTCGAATATGACCACCCGAAACGACGCGAACCTCTTTGCTTCCATCAAATGAGCTGGCGATATCCCGGTCCGCACCCAGGGCTCGAGATCACGGCGAATCCAGGCGAAGAATGCCGGGCAGGCTCGGGCAGGCCGGGATCGCGACCCATCCTGTCCCCGGATCGACCCGGTGGCATAGGGGCAGGTAAGGTAAGAGCACTGGATGATCTTGGAGGCGCGGGCATACCGGGTTTTCTCATTAAACGTCTTGGGAGGGAACAGGTGCCAGGGAGTGGGGTCCAAGTTGTGGCCGGCGACCGTCTTCGTCCGCGATGCGAAGTCATCCACCTGTTCGACGAAATGCCCCAGTGAATCCAAAATGCAGGAAGAGCGAAGCAAAACAAAACAACGTAAAGACACTATGGAGCGCCTATGCAGACAGAGGCAAAAGAACCCAGATTCCAAAATCAAGCTCCACGACAACATCATGACCACATGAACACACAATTATGCGTTGATGCAGATCCAGAGACAGAGCCAGAGACAGAGACAGACCTTGTAGAGGAGAAGGGCGGAGATGGAGAAGAGAGAGAGGGCGATGAGGCAAGGGAGGAGGTTGGAGGGTCTTCGAGGATAGGGCCTGTAGGACACTCCCATGGCCAACGAGGAGCATTTTCGCTTCTGCGCACGGATTGGCGATTTGGCTTTCTAGCTTTCCGAGAGCCGGCCCCCCCACCCATGACTTTACTCTATCCTCCATCTCCTCCGCTTTTATCGCCCTCCACTCGTTTCAAGCGGGAAACTCGCGGGCCGCGTCTCAGGAAATAGATTCATTTATTTTAATCGCGAATCCAATTGAACGGCGCCAGAGAATGATGCCAAGGCGACCTGTCAATCGATCAAATAAGGAAACGTCATAATTTTGCGTGGGCCTGCAATCGATTGATTTTTTAAATTTTGAATGTTTCCTATTTAAACATCTTTAACAAGTGTCTTTTTATCAAGAATTTATTATTTTGACTGCAAAAGAACAAAGAAGATACATCTCATCATCATTTAGCGTTGTCTACCTAAATTCTATCATATTTCAACATTTTTAGCAAGTGTCTTTATACCAAAAATTTATTATTATTATTTTTTTTGCAAAAACATTAAAGAGGATATATCTCAACATCATTTAACGATGTGTCTACCTAAATTCCATCCAACACTTGCCAATAGTCATCATTTCTTGGGTAATAACTCATGCCAAGTCCTCGGTTTTTTCCAGTTCTCTGGCTCTCCCTCTACATTGATGCTTTGCCAACCTTTCTCCTTTGCCAGGTTTTAGTCCATCCTGTATTTGCCAACATTTCAGCCACTTCTCTTTCATTTGTATGGACCAATCTTCAGCTCCATCAGCCAATCCACCCGTCATTTTTAGTACCACACCAGGTTCCAGCCGGCCAAGATCCTGCATCAATAGCACCATTACAATTTAGCTTGGTAACCCCTCGGTTGGCTCATGCCACCCATCCTTCTGCCTCAGATCCGATTGTTTTATGTTATCTGTGTGAGGTCCACTCTCTTTTCCTGCAACCTCATAAACTCCTTCCAAGCTATTTGGGCTTTCTTTTAAAACCTCATTAGGGTTGGGCATACAATTCCTGAAAATGACAGAGCAACCAGCTTTCCAGAAATGCCAGCTAAAAAAAATGCAGTCTTTGTCAATAGCTGATCCTTCTGCTCCTTCTAAACAAGTTTCTCCATGGAGGCAAGAACATTAGAACACAGTCTCCGCAAGAAGTGATTTATTGAATGCGTTTGATGTTCCAAGTCCCCTTCCATACTAACCTTCTCAATCTGGTTGGAACTTGAAGGCTGAAAGGAAACAACTTTCCTCTCCTTTTCCCTTAAGAAATGATAAGCACTTCTAACAGGCACCTGCCCACTTCTGTCACCAAGCCACATCAAGCCGTTTTTCTCAGCATTTCTAAAAAACTGCAAGAATGGCAGCCTCCTCCTGTGTAACCAGGTTGCTCTGTATTGCCTCCAGTTTCCGCCGTCTGCTTTCTTCAACTCTCAATTCTGGATTATTTCTGCTGGCTCCGGGGGATACAGCATTGAATCTTGAAGTGGGTGAGGCATTTGACTACCAATCTTTGAGCTGAAGGATGTGGAGGTAGGCTTGTCTGCTCGCCTGGAGATCAATAGCAAACAGCACCTAAATCCATTTGTTTATATGCTTAATCTTGTTCAAAGCACAAATCCTCACGTGGTGTCTAGTGACCAGATACATTAAGGCATATGTACTTGGTGCTTGTTCATGAGATAGACATTCAACAAATAGATAATGCATATGTCGGAGCTAGAAAGGTATTGAAGTCAGATCAATAAAGTAAAATAACTTCACCTAATTAAGTAGAAATAATTGAGTGTATCTCTCTCGACGAAATATCAGAATAACCTTTGTTGATACAAATCAATCTATATTTTTAACACAATACTCAAATATACTTACATGAGTACATCATTCAAAATCTCAACACCGTTGCGTGTTTTTTGCATTCTTACACTGAGACAGTAGTATTAGATACATCAAAAGCCTTTTCACCAAACAAACCTTGTATACCATGTTGAGAAATTAAGTGGATGTAAAAGTAAAATAAACACTTGATTTTATATAAGCAAATATTACAAGACTCTTTTACACACACCACTCTCAAATACGTCTCACACACCTCACCACTACACACACTTTTTCACGCCACCTACTCCACCCACTCACTCACTCAAGTACACACCCCACACTTACGTACACTCCACTCACTCTTCACACACTCCTCACAATTCTCACACTCACACAAGGGGCAAGAACCCCTATTTATAGGGTGTAAAAGTCGGTCAAAAAATTCTGGAGAGAAGGGGAAGAGAAAATTCTGGAGAGAGGGAGAAAATTCTGGTGCAGCAGAGAAAGGGGGAGAATTCTGGAAAAATCCAGAGAGAGAGAGAGAGAGAGAGAGAGAGAGAGAGAGAGAGAGAGAGAGGCGGTGCTCCTCTTTTTCTGACACTCCCCCTCACCGACTACTCTCTCTTAGCATGGACATCGAGGTCATACCAAGTTGCCTTCGAAACTCTTCGAATTTTACAACTCCAAGACCTTTGGTGAAGATATCTGCAACTTGCTCATCTGTTTTGGCATACTCCATCTTTATCTCGTCTTGTAATACTTTTTCTCGTAGGAAATGACAGTGCACTTCTACATGCTTGGTCCTCGCATGGAAAACTGGATTCTCTACTAAGCTTATGGCTGATAGATTATCACAATATATCCGTGTAGGTTGATTTATTGGTTGATGGAGATCCTCCATTAGCTGTACCAGCCATGTACTTTCTTGTGCTGCCATTGCTTTGCTCTATACTCGGCTTTTGTCGTAGATAGTGACACGGTTACTGTCTTTTGCTACACCATGACACTACCGCGATCCGAGGCTAAACATATATCCAATAGTTGATCGTCGCGTGTCACGATCTCCGGCAAAGAAAGTCGCATCGCAATGGCCTACAACTTTACATGATGCTTCTTTCCTATACAGAAGCCCAAAATCAAATGTACCCTTTACATACCTTAATATGCGCCTGATTGCATCTAAGTGGGGCCTTCGTGGCTTCTCCATGAATCGACTTGCTACTCCCACTGCAAAGGCAATATCAAGCCGTGTTATGGTTAGGTAAATAAGGCTACCCACCAATTGCCTGTACATAGTTGATTCTTCCAATTCTCGTCCTTTAATTGCACATAACTTTACATTTCCATCAATTGAAGTAGAAATAGGTTTGCAATCAAGCATCCCGAACTTGTCTAGAAGGTCTCGTGCATACTTCTGCTGACATAGGAATAATCCTTCATTGGTCTTCTCAATCTCAAGTCCCAAGAAATGTTTTAATTCTTCAAGCTCTTTCATTTAGAACTGCACTAAGAGGTTGGTTTCGATTTGGCATATCTCCTTTTCATTATCTCCGGTGATGATTAGATCATCCACGTAGATTAATACTATCGCAAGCTTGCCATCTTCTACCTTTACAAACAAGCTCGAGTCTCATTGGGGCTACAAAGTAACCACTTTGCACCGAGAAATTCAGCAATCTTCCCATACCATGCTCTCGGGGCTTGTTTTAAGCCATAGAGGGCTTTCTTTAACTTACAAACATAATGCGGATGAAACTTACTTTTGAAACCATCTAGTTGCTCCATGTATATATCTCGATCTAGTTCTCCATGTAAAAAGGCATTCTTCACATCCATTTGCCATAACTTCCATGACTTGCTTGTTGCAAGTGCTAGTAAGACTCGAACCGTAGTAATCTTTGCCCTTTGGACTAAAGGTCTCATCATAATCTAAGCCATACTTTTGGGAGAATCCTCGAGCAACTAGTCGTGCCTTATATCTTTCTATCAACCCATCTGGTCGAGTTTTAAGTTTATAGACCCATTTGCAAGATATAGGACGTACCTCTTTAGGTCCGGTACTAGGTCCCATGTTTCGTTCTTTCTTAGTGCTTGTATCTCTTCCTCCATGGCTTTCCTCCATTCCATGTCTTGCGAAGCTTCCTCGTATGTGGACGGCTCAACTACTCTGACATCTTCGGTCAGCGCCGCATTTGCATATTTGGGATTTGGTCTTCTTTGTCTTGTTGATCTCCTTAGTTGAGATTCCTCCTCTTGAGTTCTTCCATCGACTTGGTCGGAACTCTTACGTAGTTCTTGGATGTACACCGGTTCGCCATGGGCTCTTTGATTTTTCGGTGATTGTGCTCGACTTCTTTTCTTCCAATTACATTATCATTTCCTTCTTCAATTGGCTGGCTCTTATCGGTCTTGTCATTTTCTTCCATTCCTTCACGAATCTCTGCTTCAACTTGTTTTGAATTAGGTTGTGATGTCCACCAAGATGATAGTTCGTTGAACACCACATTTCGGAAGTGTAACACCTCCCGTTATAGGGTCACAACACTTCCATCCTTTTCTTTGATCATCGTAGCCCACGAATATGCAGCGAATTGCCTTCTTATCGAACTTGTTACGAAGATGGTGCGGCAAGAATGCATAACATATACACCCAAATATTCTAAAGTGACTTACCGTGGGCTTGCGATTCCACAACTTCTCATAAGGTGACATAAAGCCAAGCCTTGCTTGAGGTAGTCTCGTTGATCACGTGCGCGCCGTCTTCATACACTCAGCCCAAAACTTGGGTGGAACACTCTTCGCATGCAGCATACTCCTGCATGTCTCCGCCAAATGCCGATTCTTTCTTTCGGCAACTCCATTTTGTTGTGGCGTATTTGGGCAAGTAAACTGTCGACGTATCTTCCATTCTTGAAGAAATTTTGTAAAGTCATCTGACGTGTATTCTCCCTCATTATCCGTGCGAAGGCATAGTATTTTCTTGCCTACTTCATATTCTACTTTTGCTTTAAACTCCTTAAATTTGTTTAATGCTTCGGATTTTTCTTTCATGAAATCGACCCAGACGTACCTGGAGAAATCGTCGATGAATGTTATCATGTACTTTGATCCCCGACCGACGGTTGCTTCTTTGGTCCAAATACATCTGAGTGGACAAGCTCGAGAGGCATCTTAGCTCTGAATTTGGACTCTTCATATGGAAGCTGATGTGCCTTCCCATACTGGCATCCAGCACAAATGACATCTTCTTGTACTTCCAAGTGGGGGAGACCTTTTAGCATACCTTTCTTCATCATCACCTTTAATTTATGGTAGCTCACGTGCCCAAGCCGTGCATGCCACAAATCAGGTGTTTCACTCTTTCGAGTTTTGTCCACATATGCCGTCTGAGCTGACATCACGTAGACAGACTCTAATCGACGCCCCCTCCATGATTGGTGTACCGGTTGGTTTCAAATTGCGGTACACCCTAATGTCTCTAGGGCCAAACACCACATAATTGCTCGAGTCGTAAGTTGTGCCACGGAAGTAGATTCTTCTTCATTCCTGGCACATGGTACACATTTTTCAGTTCGACTTGATGCGAACTAAATCGGGGTGTCATCATCGTTTGGCCCACATGGGTAATCGGCAACCTTGAGTTGTCTGCGATGACAACTACTCATCCTCCTTTGTACTCGCACATGTTTGATAGCTTGCCTTGATCTCTGGTCATGTGATTTGAGCACCCCGAGTCGACTATCCAATCTTCTTCATAATCAATCAATTTATCACTTACCGTGATGAGAGCCATTGCATCTTCTTGTTCCTCCATTGCAAAGGATGCTTAGAAATCCCACTCTTCTTCGCTATCATTTTCCTTGGATCTTTGCGACATTTCCTTCAACTCTTTTGAACCTACAATCCCGGCAAAGTGACCTACTTTGCCACACGTGTAACACCGTCCATTACGCCTTCTATTCTTCTTTTCTTCATTTTCGTCCTTATCGCGGTCTCGACGAGCTCCCCCTGGCCGAGGTCGAGTTCCTTCTATTCCCTTTTGCCATTCTCCATGACTTTTCCACTGTTTGCCATCTCTTGCACTTGCTCCATTTCTATTTTGGCCCTTGAACCCTCTTTTATTACTAAAGAGGGCACTTTCATCCTCCTTAATTGAGACCTTAGAAATTTGTTTATCTAAGGCTTCTTGGTTGGACAATATATTCTCCAACTCTGTTAGAGTTGGCTCATTTGCCCATCCACGAGTGGCCGTAACAATACAATTATATTCCGGCCTTAACCCGTGAATTATTATTCTTCTCATTCTTGTATCAGAGATGGCATTCTTAGGATCTAATTTTGAAATTTTTTCGCAAATAGATTTAACTTTAGAAAAATATTGGCTCACCGTCATATTTTGTTGCGAGATTGAGAGGAGCTCATTCTCCAGGCATTGTAACTTGGCATCGTTTGTCCTTGCAAACAGTGTCGCCAAGTTATCCCAGGCCTCCTTCGGGGTCGTCGCACTCTTTATGTGTTGCAGTAATTCATCTTCAACAGTCACGGCAAGCACATAAAGAGCCTTACCCGATTTTATATTCCATTTTCTTAATTCGCTATCATTCGTGGGTGGGGTGGTGTTGCTCCCGCCAACAATATCCCACAAATCTTGTCCTAGCAAGTAATATTGTATGCGGGTACTCCAATTATTATAATTTGAGTTGTTGAGCTTCTCGATTCCACTTACCGAACTCAAGAAATCCGCCATCGTGACTTGAGTATAATGCCCCGCACTATACCAAGTAAGCCTGGTCCCAGACCAACCGACTTCACAATCCTAGATTGTGCATTGGCAAAAAATCCGACGTCCTTCGCTTCTTCGCTCCTTGGCTCGACGATCCCTGACCGCCTTGCTCACTTACAATGGTCCCCGACCACTGTCTTCACACGGCCTCCGACAACCTGCTCTGATACCACTTGTTGAGAAATTAAGTGGATGTAAAAGTAAAATAAACACTTGATTTTATATAAGCAAATATTACAAGACTCTTTTACACACACCACTCTCAAATACGTCTCACACACCTCACCACTACACACACTTTTTCACGCCACCTACTCCACCCACTCACTCACTCAAGTACACACCCCACACTTACGTACACTCCACTCACTCTTCACACACTCCTCACAATTCTCACACTCACACAAGGGGCAAGAACCCCTATTTATAGGGTGTAAAAGTCGGTCAGAAAATTCTGGAGAGAAGGGGAAGAGAAAATTCTGGAGAGAGGGAGAAAATTCTGGTGCAGCAGAGAAAGGGGGAGAATTCTGGAAAAATCCAAAGAGAGAGAGAGAGAGAGAGAGAGAGAGAGAGGGGTGCTCCTCTTTTTCTGACATACCATATAATGTAACACATCATTATTAAGAAATTAAACAAGCGGGTTTGTTATTTCGTTTAGCGATCAGCTTTCCGCACATCTCGAAAAGTTCATGTTCTTGGGCGATCTTAAGAGACACTCCCACTTCAATATGACGTATTCAAATACTCTTTTTTATTTTTATTTTTTTATGAAGTGTTTTTAATAAGATTTGAATTCAATATTACAAGAAATCAGGTTGTTCTTGTACTATTTAAAGGAGCACCTTATTAAAAAGCCAGTTTTCTCTTAATGTTTATGACAATATCGGGAAAAATTATGAAAAGAGTATTAAATTTAGTCGATGAGCTATAAATCTTTTGATAATTTTTCATTGTAGTTCATCCAATTAATTTTGATAAGAAATTACTAATGTGGACATTGGTCGTTCTACGTTGCACCATTAGTATTACTTTGAACAATTTGTGCAAAATTTTTTTGAGTTAATTTTTTATTTTTTTCTTTGTTGCAAAGGGCAGTCATGGCCGATATGCGACCATCGTTTGTGACCGGCCATTGGCCAAATTGAAAGGAAAAGACAAAAATAGAAAAAAAGAGGAAAAAAGGAAAAAATCCTTAAAAAAATTTTAAAAAAATTTGTCAATAAAGTCAGTCACACCACACCACATAAAACAAAGTTGGTATTAATTGGATTGTGATGTTAGCATTTTTGGATCAAAATTGATCAAAAGAACTGTATTAACAAATCGTTAAAATATTTAAAATTAAATTGGTATAATTTTAAATTTTAGAATTGAATTAACACAAATATAATAAGGTTAATACCTTAAAAAACCCCAAATTGGTATATTCATGACAAATTTATCTCAAACTATTTTTTTGACCAACAAAAACCCCAAAATGGTACATATGTGACAAATTTGCCCTCCGTTAGCTTTCGTTCAATTTTGCCATTAACTTTGCTGATGTGATTGCTGACGTGGCAAGCCATGTGAAAATTCATAAGTTTAATACCATTAAAAACCCAAAATTGATATATTTATAACAAATTTACGCCAAGCTGGTATATTTACGGCAAATTTACTCGAAATTAATTTTTTCGATCATAAAAAACCTAAATTGGTACATGTGCGGCACATTTACCCTCTTTCAATTTTCCAAAATTTGATTGAGTTGTGATGTCCAATCAATTTTATTTTCTGGATTACTCTAACATTGCATCCATATCATTAATACTTGATTTTTTTTTATTCCTTTTTATTTGAATCATTATTTGAAAACTATTCAAAGACTACAAAATGTGCACTTCATTCTTGTGCCGAGAGGATGCTCATTAACTAAAAGATGGACAAATCGCTTGCACACATATACAAAAGAAGTGCTTCACTCGTTTTTGGTTTGTGACAAACTTGGCTTTATGTTTATATGTCTTAGCCTCACATGGTTTTTGCTTATCCGCAATTTATTTGTACGCTTACATATTACTCTTGCTTTTGCTGGTCATTCGTGTTAGTCCATATCCTTATTAGCGTTACTTAGTCTTTCTTACCTTGAATCGTAGATGTGTCAAAATTTTAACATGGAATTTGCATATGAATGGTATGATTGACTCGTACATCACATGCTCATTGAAATGCTAGAACCAAAATCACTTATGTTTGTCACTAATTTCAGGTGTACTTTGAGTGTGATTCTTTTGTATATGTGCGCAAGCAATTTGTCCATCTTTTAGTTAATGGGCATCCTCTTGGCACAAGAATGAAGTGCACATTTGGTAGTCTTTGAATCGTTTTCTAATAATGATTATAATAAAAAGAAAAAAAAAAATCAAGTCCTAATGATATGGAGGCAATGTTAGAGTAATCCGGAAAATAGAATTTATTGGACGTCACAACTCGGTCAAATTTTAGAAAATTGAAAGAGGGTAAATGTGCCACACGTGTACCAATTTAGGTTTTTTATGATTAAAAAAATTAATGTATAGTAAATTTGTCGTAAATATACCCGCTTGGGATAAATTTGTCATAAATATACCAGTTTAAGATTTTTAATGGTATTAAATTTATGAATTTCCATATGGCTTGCCACGTCAGCAACCGCGTCGGTAATGTTAATGGCAAAATCGAACGGAAATTAACAGAGTGTAGATCTATCACATATATACCAGTTTGGAGTTTTTGGTGGCCAAAAAATAAGTTTGGGGTAAATTTATTATAAATGTATCAGTTTGAAGTTTTTTTTTAGAGTATTAACCCAATATAATAAGTCAAAGGTTTTTTAAGTAATTTTTCCGACAGTCTTCACGCATCACTTGTTGAAACATGGTTCAAACATAAATTCCCCGAAACGAATGAAGAACCCAAGGACACTGTCGCTCACCCCTCTCTCTCTCTCTGCTGTTCTCTCCATTTTTGAGTTCACTGTCTCGCACCACCGCCGTCGCCATTTCAAGAACCTCGCTCCTCCCCCCACCGATGCCGCCCAGCACCCCTCGTCCGCTCCTCCTCCGTCTCCGCCTCCTCGCGGTGGCGTCCCTCGTCGGGATCGCCGGGTGGCCCCGGGCCGCGGCCGTCGGCGTCAACTGGGGGGTGGCGTCGTCGTCGTCCCACCCCCTGCCGCCGCCCAAGGTGGTGGAGCTCCTCAGGTCCAACAACGTCTCCCGCGTCAGGCTCTCCGACGCCGACCCCAACGTCCTCCTGTCGCTCGCCGGCTCCGGCATCGCCGTCACCGTCGGCATCCCCGACCTCATGCTCCGGACCTTGAACTCCTCCAGGAAAGCGGCCGAGAGCTGGGTCCACGACAACGTCACTCGCTACTTCCCCGCCGGCGGCCCCCGCGTTCGGATCGAGTACGAGCTTCGATTCCTTTCTGTGCTTATTTGCGTGCTCTCTGCGTTTAATGTTTCGATTTTTCGCCGATTCTGCTGCTGCTGCTGCTGTTGTTAGTTGTGTGTTGGAATGATGCATGCGCTTTTCTCATACTTCACATTTCCCTCAGTTGGGTACATTGTTATTTTTCTATTTCGTGCTGTATAGTATAACGTCCAAGAGGACATACCTTAAAAAGGAAGCTTTTCTATTTGGGGTCATTGACGCGAGATAAAGATTGTTTTTTTTCCAGTCTTAATTAAGGCAGATGCGTGGCCCAGATGCTATATAATATGCCTGGAAAGACTGTCTGGCAAATAATTTGCTAAAGGGTACTTCTACAAATGCCCAAGGATCTATCGGTGACCATTAGTTCGCAAAAGAACAGATGGCGGTTCTCCAAAGAGAACTTTTGGAGTTTTGGGTTTTGTGAGGGATTGCATTTTGCATAGGAGGCGTGACAAAATGTGTCACGTAAAACCCCCATATGCTAAATCATCCGTCTAAAGTAGTAATGTGGAAAATAATGGAGGTGTTATGCATGTATTATTCCAATGAAACTGTCTTGTCGTGCTGCAATGTTGGGACAAATGGATAATCCTTGAAAAGCATTTGCATTATGGAACAATGACCTAGATTAGCTAACAACAGGGTAGGGAACATTGAAAATCTTTTCTTGCCTGACCAATGTGAAAAGCCTTCATGGCTTTGAAGTTGGTTAAAGACTTCTACCAGCTATTTGAGAGACCGGATTTTTCTACCTTAATTGACCAAAATGCTTTATGTATTAGTAGCCAACATAGGCCCATTTATACGGCTGTGGATTGATTTTGCTGAAACCTGTTAAGGTAAAATGTCAGATTGCTCCATGATGTGGTTAGACATTCATCTGGACATGATGAGACACTCTGTTATGTATCAAAAGTAGTACAATACCCTTCGAAGAGCATGAGGCCAAAGTACACAAGACGTTGCATCCTGCATTCCCCCCAAAAAATAAAAGTAGTCTTGCAAGAAAGTAATGTTCCTCAAAGGATTGATATGTAGCTTGGAAGTGGGTTACCTTCTCATGCTGTTGACCATGTTAGCCTATATTGAAGCCAATAACTCTGAATGCATTGTGATGATGTCTAATTGGTTGAATGAGTTGCAGCTTAGGGAGGAAAGTAACTGGTATAGAGAGAAATCAAATTTTTGATTAATGCATGTAATGGTCCACATTTTCTGGCAATGCATTGATTTGCTGAGCCACAATACACTTCAAATTTTTTGTTATTGTTGAGCAGCTGAGCCAATCAGTCATGACAATCAATTTCTTGGAAAACTTGTTAATGAAGCAGTTGATTTGCTTTTGTAATTACCTTTCATACATGAGGATTTCCATTTGGGTTGCTCAATGTATTATGGTTGGAATCTATGGATGGTCACTCCAAGTAATTTTCCTGGGAGCTGTTTTTTCTTGTCAGAGTGCAAGAGATTTCTGAGTTGAAAAGAAAAAGAGTGAAAAGGGATGCATTGGGAAAAAAATTTGTTTCTCCCTTTGTTGGTGGCCTTCATGCAGCATGGCAGGGCTTGACACTGTCAACTTAACTTGCAAAATTAATTGTTTTCCTAGATTGTTAGTTGTTTTGAAAGCAAAATAGATATAATGATGTAGGCCTTTCTCTTCATCCTCATAATCACTGTTGACCAGATAATGGACAGGTACATTGCTGTGGGGGATGATCCATTCCTCTTGAGTCATGGAGATCAGTTCTATCCGTTCGTCCTTGGAGCAGCCACCCAAATCCAAGCAGCTCTGACCAAAGCAAACTTAGGAAGCAAGGTGAAAGTTGTAGTTCCATGCAGTTTTGATGCATTTCAGTCTGAGTCAAACCTCCCCTCCAAAGGACACTTCAGGCCTGACGTCAACAAAACCATGATTCAACTGCTCACATTTTTGAGCAGAACATCGGTCGCCCTTCTTTGTGTCAATATTGCCGTTCCTCAGCTTCCACCAGAGCAAGAATATTTCCCTTGACTTTGCTCTCTTCAAAGGAACTGCGCGGCCTCATAATGACAGCCACAGAATATACAAAAGCAGCTTTGACTTGAGCTATGACACCCTAGTCACGGCATTGTATAATGCTGGTTTCCCGCAGATGGAAATTGTTGTAGCTCAGATTGGTTGGCCGACAGATGGAGCAGCTAATGCTACCTCAGTCATTGCTGAGGATTTCATGAAAGGTCTTGTAGACCACATCCACAGTAAAACAGGGACGCCACTTAGGCCTCGGAATCCTCCTTTGGAAGTGTACATTTTAAGCCTTTTAGATGAGGACCAACGAAGCACCTCTGCAGGAAATTTTGAAAGACACTGGGGCGTGTTTACTTTTGATGGCCAGGCAAAGTACAATGTTGATTTAGGCCAGGGCTCCAGAAAATTGTGGAATGCACAGAATGTTGAGTACCTTCCTTCCCGGTGGTGCGTTGTGAACAATAACGAGAACTTGTCCAATGCAACAGCTAGTTTTTTAGATGCTTGTTCTGTTGCCGATTGTACTGCAGTGGCTCCTGGTGGATCTTGTTATAACATTGGTTGGCCCTGGAATGTGTCCTACGCATTCAATAGCTACTACCAGCAGCATGATCAAAGACTGGACAGCTGTTATTTTGGAGGATTAGGTTTGATCACGACTGTCGATCCATCTACCGATACTTGCAGATTTGCTGTTGGACTACGGACTTCGCATTCGTCAATTCTTGTCTCGCCTCAACTTCTGTTGATGAGCTCTCTTTTTACAACTTTTTTGATGGTTTTTATTTTCTTCACATAATTTTACGAGCTCTAGGATGGGCAGTCAATTTTGAGGCAGGTTCAATGCTCATTGATCCAGCAGGTATGCTCTGGTATAGGAGTCATGCCAATTTTGGCTGAATTATGTTTGTATAGAGCAGAGAAATGTTGTCAGTTATTGTTTTCTTTCTCTTTCCTTTCCTGTTGAATCATCTTACAAAAGATAACAGGCACTGAAAACATCAACTGTCATTGGACCTCATGTTGTGTTCCTCCGATGGCCTTTGAAATTCTTCATCCATTTTGAGGGACAATGTTGACTGTTCAACATCATCATACTCGTATCTGCTTGATCATGGCCTGCAAAATCTCAGTATGGGGCTGGTACATGAAAATTGACAAGATAGGAGAAACACTATTCTGGATTTGACGAAATTTAAATGCCATTACAGGTATTGATGTTCAAACTTTTGAAAGGCTTTATATGATCTGATAATTGACATGGACATGGATAGGGACACCAGCCTAAACTACTCCACTAAGTTAGAAGTACCTCATGATCTGATTCATAGCAATTATAGACAGACTTCCAGATTGGACATTGATTTTCATGTTAGAAATTTAGTGTTGCTTGTTAGCCCATGAAAGAAACTACTTAGGTTAGTGTTGCCAGGACATTGGTATGTACGGAACATTTATCAGCGAACATGATTATAGAAACGTTTGACATTGTGAAAACTGTGCAGTCCTTTTTTTGTACTGTCCATTGTTGGTTACCAGAACAGAAAGACTTCATTTCTCTGTACTGTGTCATAACGGTGTGAAATGACATACCTGTATTCAACGGAAAATGAAGTGTTTATTCATTCAGAGTTTCTCTGTGCTTCGTGTCATAATCGTGTGTTAAATGGTAAAGCTAATTGGACCATTTACTTCTCTGCATCACGATTACTTCAGGTCCCAGCGAAAACCAAAAAGGGATTAATCAAAGAAAGTGATAAGGTTCTCATGCATTTGTTCATGAGGGCTACAAGAAACTCTGATCGTCAACAGATATCTTCTCTCTTTGATACTCACTCAAATTGCAAGCTTCACATAATTCAACTCATAATTAGAACGCATCATAGTCTCTTCTCAAAGAAGCCAAAAGGAGAAGGAACCACAGGCGTACACTGTGGCAGAGAATGCCTCAATTGATGATGCTGAAGGGCTTCCAAGCACTGAAGAACAGGGGAATTCCACATATAAGCATATGGAATAGCTCCGTTCGCTTCATATGGATTTGCTGTAGCGCGAGGATGAGGAAGATTATTCTTATGAAGATGTGACAGCGCTCGATGCTGTGTCACGGTGGAGGAAGATATTGAAGCCCAGTTTACAATGAATATGGAAAGCAGCAGCTTAAACCGGGACAGCGAAGAAGAGGAGAGATAGGGGCATTGATGATGAAGTTCAAGTTGAATTACAAAGAGGGTGCTAGGCACCTGGTTGGACCGCAGTCCTCGTTACACCGGCGTGGTGATCGTTATCCGCTTCCCATGGGGGCCCCTAGTAACAGCTAATATGTTAGCACTTCAGAGGTTTATTACACACATTTTGCCATTTTGTCTCTAGTCTCTACCTTTGCTTCCATTAAATTAGTTCTTCGGGTACAGCCAGCATTTGTCGAGGAAAAATATGACTGCTGAACAAGCGCATTCGTTGATTCCCTATTCGGGCAATCCTTGGCTCGATGAGGATCGTCGCAATTGAAGCAGCCCTGTGCGAGGTTTCAGGTCTTTCCACGATTCCTCGACGCCATTCCGCGATGTAGCTTGCCCGCTCAACTTGGAATTCCCTAATTCCTTGTGCTTCTTGTCTTTTTGCTCGTTCGAGGTTCCAACCCTCGCTTGCCTACCTGATCTTCGATGTCTCCTCAGTCCGATCAAAACAGAAGTCTACAAGTGCATCAGCCGCTCCCAAAGCCGTGGGTAAATCCTTCACACGACTTCTTCTCAACTCAGTTTGTGCCCAACCTTGCAAACCAAACATGAACTTGAAGAGCTTATGTGACGGATTATCTTACACACTAGTGCACCGAACGGAAAAAGTAATAAAGAAGTCCTATATCTTTTGCATTGATACCAATTATTGACTTAGACACTGGCTGTCCTCCTTAGCACAGCCACCAGCGAGGGTGAGGGCTGGGATGCTGGAACACTTCCCAACAACATTATTTATTCAATTCACACAATACATCATTGTCCAAGTCTCCGAAATACATTACAAACAAACACATGAAATCCACACGTGGACATGTCCAATATTTGTTTTTCAAACAAGGGACTGGCAATCACAAGTAAATTAGATTGTTACTAGCGTCCGGCGGTCCCAAGCATATCTTAGATGTCCTCCTAGAATATATCTTGGTCTTATCCTCGGTCGACTACCGGCCTGAAGCCTTACTCACGACTTAAACCCGTGTCTAGTCACGGGCAAGCTCGTTGGTACATGGCCCGGTATTGGCTCACATGCTGGCTTAGCTCCCGAGCACCAGTGGAGCATGTCACCAACCCGAGGAGCCAACCAATGTCCCAGCACGTCCTTCACCATCTTACCCGAGTCATGCGCGTGTCATGGCCAGTGCGCAAATCTAATCCGTGCTCAAATTCACTGCCCGACGAGCCAAAACCATGCACGTGCACCTTGCTCGTGCATCACGGTCGGGAACCAGCCCCTTGGCATCAGGATCATCCTAGAGCAGCTATGCCCAAGCTATGCGACTTCTGCTCCGATCAACTGATCTTCCCCGAAATGCCGCTCCTCCTCCTTGGTCATCCATCGCCTTGCTCAAAAGCACGCCTAGCTTTTGCTTGTGATTCATGCTTGGCACGAGTTCTAAGGCCATAGCTTCATGCCAATCCAATGCAATGATTCAAGGGTTTTTTTGATGTACTATTGACACGTTTCTAGACAATACTTCACTTGGCATTACATGTAGAGTGCCTTATTAGCTTATTTATTTATTTATTTATTTATTTATGTTTTATTACCTTTGTACTCTAAATACAATTTTATTGATCCTTTATTCTTTTGAACACGGGGGTTTATTTCTGTAATCTTTCTATGAGGACAAAAAAGTTTTAAATATAATTTTCAAATGCATTAAAGCGTGTTTAATCATATCATGCTTAGAAAATTGATAAGTCAACACATTAACTCAAACGTATCGAGTCGTATCTTAACAAATGAAGTGAATCAACCTACGTAAGACATGATGTTTGTCATCATAAACGGGTTGACCTGTGTGTAAGAGGAACCTATCTATGTCAAGGCTAAATCAGACTAATTATGTGTTGTGAAAAAAAATCGTGTTAAGAATTGCTTGGCCGCATTAATAATCCCACCAAGGATAATTGTTAAGAAGACCCAAATAACAACTAAAACTACAAAGCGCCCGGATAAGGTAACGGTACTATCATTCTTAGAGATAACAGTAGATTCTAGACCATAAGTTCTCTTGGGCAAGCAGCTCATGAAGGTGCTGAGATGCCCATTGAGAACTAGATTTAGCAAATATTCTATTTAAGAGAACAAAGAATCCGCCACAGATTATTTGAGAAAAAGTGAAACAACAGCGTTTTTTTTACCGTATTTGATCCCAAAATTATGATTAGGACATAGATAAAGTCAGTTAGCATAAAAAAATGCGAGGAATGGTTATGATATAAATATTACTTAATAACATAAAAATAAACTAAAACGTAAAAATTGGGAGAGGAATTGTGGGTGACCAACCACAACAAGCTCATTGTAATGACACAGGTTAAGGGGCCCAAGTCATTATAAATGATGTGGGACAAGAGGGAGAGGACCCCTTCCTTGAGCACGTTCGGAGACCGAGGCGCGGACCACCGCTCGGGCCGTCACACTCTCCCCCCCTTAGTAGAAGGGCGTCCTTGCACCGCTGCTCGGGCAGTCACACTCTCCCCTCCTTAGTAGAAGAAGGGCGTCCTCGCTGTGACCCCACACGCTATCGAGCTTTAAAACGCATCACATAGGCTAAGGGCGCGTTTGGGACCGATTCGACCAGAAATGATTATTTCGATTATTTCCCGAGAACTAATTCAGTAAAAAACGCGTTTGGTAACAAATAAAATTTCTGATTGGAATAGAAAAAGAATAGAAACGTTTGGTAACTATATAAAATTTCTATTCCAATTCTTTTTTAATTACCTTTTTAGATTAAAATAAATTTGATATTGAATTTTCATAAACCATTAACTGATTAATTATATTTTTATACTAAGTAATAAAAATATTAACTAATCAATTTTTATTATATAGTAAATAATAAACCATAGTATAAACTATACTAATATCCCTACAATATGTAATAAATAAAAATACTAAATTATAACATAAAATGAAATATGTATTCTATATACAACAAATATATATTTCATACTAGGAAGAAATAAAAATAAAATATAGAAATATATATATTTTTTATTCGGCACTTTTGATTCTCTTTTTTGATTCTCGGACGGAGAATCATATTTTTTCTCGATTCGAATTCTTGTCCAAAAGCGATTCACGGGAGTAAATTTGTTCCCGAGACGTTTTTGGACAAAAAATTTACCAAACGCGAGTTCACGCTTCTTTAACAAAAAATCACGTCACACGGCATTGTTTGGATGGTTGGGCCAAAGCCATTATAAACTGGCCCTGGACTCCCCCTCTAAGCAGTGTAAGACAAGAGGGAGAGGACCCCTTCCTTGCGCACGTCCGGGAACTGAGGCGCGGATGCACCGCCATCCCTCCTCTCCGCGCACCACCGCTTGGGCTGTCACACCATCATTGTGGTGGTTAGCTCGATAGTGGTGATCGCCTATCCGTGATGACCACTATGGCGGTAATTGCTTCTATTGAAATGATCACTTTAGGCTGAATTATTAGTAAAATCTTATACCGTTTATATACATGTGTATAAGGTACGCTATTATAATGCCTTCAAGTGATATGAGATTGCACAAATACTCTCTCATGTGTAAGCCCCTTCCACACACGTGTTTAACTCAGCTTGACTATAATGAAACGCGATCCCTATTTAGCATGAGCCAATTAAAGTGCTAAAGTCTAAACTAGTCACCTATACACTGATACTATGTCATAATATTTAGTGCAAAAACTTATGCCTAGCAGTGTGAAATTGCATATAGTACAACACATTACAACCACGTGTTTTATCAAAATGAAATTACATAAGCTATATCTCAATCTTTATTTTCACCTACATTAGAGTGGCCATCGTCGCAGTGGCTACTGGTTATCAACGACCGTCATTTGTGGTGGCCATCTGTCAACGAGACGACCACATCATTGCCATGGAAACCTATCAAGGACGACCATCATGACAATGGTCTTCATCCATGGCAATCGATTGGACTTGTTTGAGAAATTTACATATAAATTTTATAAAATACACATATCTTTAGTTACTTTTATAAAATCTTGGCAGGAATTTTCTCAATAAAAATAACTATAGACTTCCGCATGAGTGGGGTAAGGTACTTCTGGGTGGGGCGCGAGTAGACTCCCCAGATTAAAGATGAGATGATTAAGCGTGCTATGCCACGCTTCTGCTGGTGGATTCTGGTCACATTGCCGGTGGAGCTCAACCTCAGAGGCCATCGTTGCTGGCCTCCCCATGCTCACCTTCCCCATTTACTGGAACCAGGTCTCGAACAGCAAGCTGGTCGTGGAGGATTGGAGGATTGGAGGATTGGTTGGAGAATCAAGAGGAAGGAAGGCGTTGAGTACATGGTGCCGACGGAAGAAATCGCGGGGCTCGTCTGGCGATTCATGGATCCAGAGGACGAGGAAGCCAAAGCGATGAGGATGAGAGCGAAGAAACTTCAAGAGATTACCAGAAACACCGTCCTGAAGGGCGGATCATCTGATTCGAGTATTGATGCTTTCGCGCACAACCTTTTGCATTAATTCAAGCTTGAACACAGTCAAATAAGCTCTGTCTAAATCAGTACTGCATTATTATAGTTGGTCACTATGCCAGGACCACAAATGGGCATGAATTATGTAAAATTAATGTCTGGTGGGTGAAATTGTGATAAATACTATAATGTCCTATATCGAAGTTCAAACACATGAATGAGTAGGGAACACTGAATGCTAGCACATTCCATCCAATTAGCCGCAGTTTGAACATACGGCGATGCGATTTAGGTTATTATTGAGATATCGACTCTTTTCATTTTTTTTTATTGCTCTTTTGTTTTGGTTATAAGGCCTAAAGAGAAAGCCACCATGAATTTGTTATTACTAGTCACTCCATAATCTGCTCCTAACTGCCAACACAAATTAACCTTGCGTTGGGTCTCTCCAGTCCACAATTCCTCGTCATAATTGCATCCTTTTCTTTTCTTTCGTCGAAGTTGCTAGCAGCATCGAGTCGATGGATCTCTTGCAATCGCATGCTGGGGCGGCCAGGACGGGACATTTGATTAACGTGCTAATGTAAGAACCCGTGGACTCTCAAGTGCCCGCAACACGAAAGGATCTCTCGATTGATCCAGATGCCTGGCTGCAGAAAGTTGCGGCGAAAGTGCAACTCCGAACCATAATAGATACCTGGATCATCTTTGCTCATCGTGAATTAAATTCTGCCCCTACAGAATTTTTTAAAATAGAAAATAATAATGTTCATGTACTTTGTGTCCATTAAAATCTTTCAGTTTGATGAGTCTCGGTTTATATTTGATGGATTCGATCAGATTCGATGATCTAAACGGTTTTGGATGGATCCGTCCCGACTTCGAGCCATGAAGAGTGAACTGTATGAGGCATCTCTGATCATGTATTAAACGCCACTGACGACCATCTAGAATAAGCAAACAAAACATTAAAATTTTTGGGACCATTATTGAACTATTGCTAGGTGTCGCCGTCGAGAGTTGAAGCAGCATACACGCCACGACGAGAAAATATTCAGTGGTTCGTGCGCGCCACGTCATCTGCTGACGTGGCGCGCACGTTCCACTCAGCTATCGACACCTGTCCTGGGGGACCCGCTGGAAAATGAAAGGACTCGATCGGCGTGGGTCGGCTCGGCTCGCTGACAGGGGAAAAGACAGGTCAATGGGTCAAGAAATTCGTAAGCTCCCGCCCGAAAAGTTTCTCTCCCCTCAATTGAATTTTAAGGGGTTTTCTCTCTCCTCTTAAGAGAACGAACGAACAGAGAACGACGATACCGTTTCTCCGCGCATTCCAGCCCCTCCGCTTCCGTCTTCGCCTCCTCAAAAGCCTCGCCGGTCATCTCGCGTCCGCACGTCGCCTCCTCCGAGAGCCTCGCGGTCGCCGTCGGGTCCCGACCCCCTCCGCCTTTGACTGTTCCCACGGAGATGGAGCACAAGGTTTGCGCTCGCGTTGATCTCTCGGCAACTTCTGGACCTCGATTCCCTCCGACGAACTCCGACTCCGAGCCACCGTGAGGTCTTTGGACTCTATGTCCTCGAGCTCGATGGTCGGGACCTGAGGGCCTCATGCTTCTTCTCCTTCTCCGCCTCCCCAAAAGCATCGCCGGTCTGCTGCTGGCACATCGCCCCGAGAGCCCCGCCGATCGCAGCTGGGTCCCGAGCCTCCTCTGCCTCCGCCTCCGCCGTCGACTGTTTCCAACGCGGAGATGGAGCACAGAGTGACAGAAGGAGAAGAGAAGAAGGGACGAAACCACTCCCTCCCCTCCCGTCCCCTAAACTCCTCTCGCCGTTTTCGACAGCTTCATCGATGCCTTCGAGGCCGACGGCGGCTTCGAGTCTCCGACGTCGGACAAGAAGCGCAGGAAGGAAAAGAGGAGCGGCAGCAAAGGCTCCGAATCCAAGCAGCCGAAGCTCCTGGAGCATCAAGGGGACGCGAAGAGGGAGAAGAAGAGGAAGGCGCAGGCGCTGGAGTTGCGCGAGGACGACGAGGAAGACGAGCGAGACCGGCTCCGAGTTGGTCGACCCTGAGAACTTGAAGGGGAAGAAGAAGAAGAAGAAAAAGGCGAGGTTGAGCGACGGGGATGGTGAGGTGGCTCAGGAGAACCGCAACGCTTTGTCGAATTTCAGGATCTCGGACGGCTTGAGGTTGAAGTTGAAGGACAATGGGATCGATGCGCTTTTTCCCATTTAGGCCATGAGGTTTGACATCGTCCTCGATGGGACTGATTTGGTCGGCCGTGCCCGCACTGGCCAGGTATGAAGACTTTTTATTTGAATTCCGCAAGATTGACATGTCGATGGTCGCGTGCGCTTGGCTGAAATCTGCTAATTAACTTACAAATTAGAGAAGTGAATGGTCTGGACGTTGCAGTAATGACAGCGTGTGATGTGGAAAAGGGTCACGAAGCTGACATATATGAAACGAGAAGCAGGTTTTGTTGGCTCTGTGAGTAGTGAATGGTTGATGTATGAGCTTGTTTTAATTAACAGCACAATAAAGCAATTGTGGTGTAGAGCAACATTCTACAAGCCACCCCCGAATTCCCATGGCTCAGTCTTTGGTCATGGCAGGCACCGACTATCATTCCTCTCTGTGCGGAGGAACCGACAAGCTAGTGGATATGAGTTCGCATGCTTCCGTGGGGGTGGAGTTGAGAAAATTGTCTTCATCGGTGATGGACTCTGCAGAAGAAACCTCCCAGGTCATCCGCTAGTTTCTGATTTAGAGATCTCTGATGGGATTCTGGGGGATCAGGTTTTGTAAACTCCAAAGACAACCTTTCTCCTGAAGGTGGTGGTACTACAATGAACTTGCTTCAATTATCATCACAACTTCAACGTGTGGAGGATCAAAGGCAATCCATCCATTTGAAGGAGCAAAATGATGTTTTCGGTTGTCGCAAAGCATCACTTGAGCATTCCAAGACAAGGTACAAGGAAATCCTTGAAACCTTCATTTGCTTGATGGGTAGGTAGCGCCTATGTTTCTCTCGTATTCAGTTTGCTTTGTCGATATTCGCTTTATTGGAAATCGATCTGTATATACTATGAGAGGAGAAATTATATAATTTTTTTCCCACTTCTTGTGCTTATTTAGATGAAATGTTGTTTGGCAAGGTTGTTTTCCTTGAACTCGTCTTAGCACCGAGTATTAAGTTGCGCTAGGCTCTAGCCGATCAATAAGAATCTAGTCCCTACCGGTATTTGAGTGTGTCTTACTCGCTATGCCACCCAATTGCATGGAGTTGTCAATTTTACAGCAACCTTCGTCCTTCTCTCGGCAAAGTTGTCACCTCATGACTCTGTTTATATATAGACCGACGACTTGCCCGTCTCGATATGAGAGGATGTTTAGGCCAAGATTGCTACTGCAGGCAAAAGTAAATCTGGAACCAATTCCTCTTTTCTTTTCGTCCGCTCTTTCGTTGAATTTGATGTTGCAGTTCAGTTCGCTTAGTGACATACGCATTCTCATTTTCATTGCAGTTACAATTGACAAGCAGTTCGAAGCTTTGCATGTTTTCTGCATTGTTTCTCAATTCTTCTGTTGGTCTGGCTCGAATTCATGATCCTGTCTTAGTGAAACAGAGAATTGGCTGAGATTGGCTTTTTTTTTTTTTTCTCTCGAGGGAGAGGTTAATGGTAGTAGCATCAGGGAAGAATAGGTGAAGGGTGTATGTAACTTAATCTAGCAAAATTGTTTTGTTGTTTTGAATTTGTATCTTGGTTGTCAATGTTTGGTTTTACTTATTTGCTGTTGTGCAAACTCATCTTCACCCAACTTTTCCTAATGGCACGACTTTGCATTTCCAGATTTCTTCCAGGTTCCTTAAACAAAAGAGGAGAACTATAGATCCAGTAGGTAATGAGAAAATGAAGGCCAGAACCAATGTTAGGCATATTGTTATTCCTTGTACAAGCTCGGCTAGACCTCAGCTTATCCCAGACATAATATGCTGTTACAGCAGGTTAGTTGTCTCCATTTTTATTTCTTCAATGCTGTGCTCTTTTGTTGGTCACAAGATTTACTTGACACTATACACTTTTAAAACTTTCTTCTCTGGTTGGATTTTCTTTAGTGGAGGCCGTACCATAATTTTTACTGAGATGAAGGAATCTGCTTCTCAACTTTCTGGATTATGGCCTGGAGCACGGCCCTTGCATGGAGACATACAGCAAGCCCAATGAGAGTTAAATGATGAATGTGCATAATCTTTACAGATACTAATACGCGTAAGAGTATTAACGTTGTAACACACTGAAGAGGAGATGAACAAAGAAGATAGAGCATGGTTTATTATACTAAATTACATGACTACAAATAGTTGGTTTGCCTGCTCTCTAGTTGTCAACCACATTAGCTGGTGACAATGTCGTGCAAGTTTATTACTATCTTAATCAAATCAACCAACCTAGTTTGCCTAGAAGTTCATTTTCTTGGAGAGTGCTGATATATTGATGTGTGGTGGTTTCACAAGGTATAAATGATTACAGCAATAAATGTTACATCCAGAGGCAAAGAAATTGGTCTGTAGCAAAAAATTCCCTTTCATTATAAAATTTTTTCAAAGAATAAAGGTGGCTGATGCTTTTAGTGGGGTACATACCCTCAGATTTTCGAGTGATGAATGCATAGGTCTAGGCTTCAATAGAATGAATTATGAACATTTGCTTTTGGATCTAATTCAGTGGTAGGTCTGGCATCATGACTGGAAACAATATTCTTTTGTTAATTTGCAGGGGCTATCTGTTTAAGTGATGCATTCCTTGTATGTCACTTGTTTTCTGGTTTTGTGTATGCAAGTATTTCTAGAAATTAACTCTCACGCTCTGGGGCATGTTTGGTTACACTTAAGCAAAAGCGATAAGTACTTCCTGCTAAAATTTAAAATATTATTTGAATTTGAAAAATACTATGAATGAATTATTTCTGAATTTATGTGTCGATACTCGAGTGTTGTGATGATTTTGAGAGTTTCAGATTTAAAAGAAGTGTCTGCAAGCCACAAGAGTTTATATTAAGCAAAAAGAAAATGTAAAAGGCCATCTGGATACATGCTCAGAATGACTACCAATGACCATCTATATTATAATGGTCGAAACCTTTTTTGCCTCTTAATTGACACAAGACATGCTTTTCCTTGCTTAAACTTTGCTTCCTGAGTGCAAGTTACACTTGCTGGTTTCAGGTCTGGCAAGTATATGATATTAGTGGCCACGAATGTGGCGGCATGTGGATTGGACATCAATGATGTCCAGTTAATTATCCAGGTATGCTGGATAATTCATGTGGTATGTTTTGATTTGCTTCTCTTTTCTGTGAATATATGCTTCAACATCACATGTAGGCTCACACTTAACCCCCCCAAAAAAAGAGGCCGACTATTAGCACAACTGCATTGCATTTTCCATAGCTTCATTATTTCTATTGCTCGCCAGATGCTGAGGGCAATGTTGTTTCCTAGGCAATACTGGAGTAGCTGTCATGCTGTTCGATCCAAGAAGGGCAAATGTATCTAAGATCGAAAGAGAGTCTGGGGTAAAATTTGAACACATTGCTGCTCCGCAGCCAAGTGATGTTGCTCAAACTGCTGGTGTCGAAGCTGCAGAATCGATAAGACATTTCTGATAGGTACAATCATTCTTTTTGCTGAGAAGCTGAATCATTGCCTATAACAAGATGCTAATATCCTCCAAAATGCAGTGTCATTACGGCATTCAAGTCTGCAGCCGAGCAACTACTGAACAGGTCAGGCATGTCAGCAGTTGAATTACTTGCAAAGGCTCTTGCCAAGGCTTCTGTAAGTTTATTTTCCATTCACGTCTGGTTACTATAGCCTTGTAATACTAAATTCTCCATTATAATTTCTTTTTGCGTCTGACAAAGAAACGCCAATTCATTACTTTGATTTTTTTATGCCAATCTTCTTGTTTTGAATGTTTTTTTTGTTTTTTTTTGGTAAAGATTGTTTTGAATGTTTTGCAACAGTTAATCCCAAAGGAAGCTTTCCGATTGCTTTCCCATAAATTTCATGGAAAAGGGCCTGGCAAAATGAAGCAAGAGAAGCGCATGAAGCAATACCAGGAAGAATTGAAGTTGAAGCAGATGAAGAATTCAGACACGCCTTCTTTGTCTGCAGAGAGGATGAGGGAAGCTCAAGCTCAAATGAAGACACCTTATCTTGTGCTTAGTGGTCATGTTAAGCCTGGGTATGTTTTCCTGTGTTAAAAAATCAAGTTACTAGTTCTTTATTCATTGGCATTTAAGTACCTAGCATTTTAGATTAACCTGACTTTATAAGATGTCAATGTGGAGTGTCTTGTTCCATGACCAAAGTGCTTGACTGTCTTTTCGCTTTGCTGCTTCAGATTTTCTATTTATCCCAAATCCCTCAGAGCCTGGGCTCTGCTGAGGAGATGTTTCTGTTTGCTAATGTACATCTCCATGGATCACTGCCTGGATGACTCTTTCCATATTATATTTCCCCAGACATTTGAGGGGAATCTCCAATTTCAAGACTCGTGAATTTGTTAACTAAAATATCATAGCCTATGACCATGCATTATAGATCAACCTATATTTATAAGATGTCTCCATCTTTATGCTTAAAAAGGCGGCACCTTAATAGAAATTTTAGTGGTCTAACTTGGTTGATGATAAACAATCTATATTTGAGATCTAATAAGTGTAAGCTGGACTTCATGCAATGTCTATTTACCATGGTAATTGAATGATAAAATAATGATCAGATTTTTGTTACTTTGTGCCTGTTTATTTAATTATTTTTTTTCTTTTTTCTTCTGGGGTATTTCCAGTCAAAACAGTGATCCAAGAAGTGGCTTTGCACCATTGAGAAGGATCCCGGGAGCTTAACGCCCATGCTTGGAGATAGGAAGGTCAGTGTCGACCCAAGTTTGGATGTAGTGTTACTCTTGTTTTGTTGCAAAAAGGAAATTGGTCTGTGTTTGTTTGCACTATAATTTTCGACGCAAATTATCAAGATGCATCTCAGGTGCAAGGTTTTCTATGTATGCGGCACCGCCGGGCTATCTTTTTAACACCACTTGGAATAATTTCTGAGTATTTGCCACCATCGATCATTTTTGTACTTCGCTTCCAGATGCATTTTAGACTAAAGTTACTAGACTTTTAGAAGAAAAGCAAGGTATTAGGCATCACAATTTTAGTGATATTTTTATCAAGCTGGATTTGTCAAAATGGTTTTAGAGCTTCTCTCTTCTCCTTTTGTTTTCTTTTACCAGGGAATCTTTTTGTCCTGGCTTTTAAGGCACCTGCCCTTGGTTCATACTTCATAAGTTCTGATGTTCGGCTGTATTCTAGGTTGAGCATTTATTGGGGATAAAGCGGAAGCCTGAGCCTAGTAACTTGGGAGCACCAAAGAAGCCGAAAACATTGAGAGGGAAAATATTGACTTGAGCTCTTTAACCTTCCGTGTCCTTGATGAGGCAGATGAAATGCTAAGGATGGATTTTGTTAAAGATGTGGAGCTAATTCTTGGCGTGTGTGTACTAATTTTTTTTTCACTATGGAGTTGGTGAAAATATGCTTTACTTCTCTATTGCAATTACAATTATTGTTAGTGATGTTATATTTTGAAATTTGACAATAGGTCTTTCGGTTTCAAAGCATCATGCAAATTTTTGCTTAGAACTTTTTAAAAAGAGATTTTTGAATTTTTTTTTAAGAGCAAGATCTTTATTTTCTTTTTGCCTTTTAAATGCTCTACTATATGTAACATATCTCTTATTGTGCATACATTAAGAGGGGCTCAAACCAATATTGCCATTCCTCTGCTTGAGGCTTGTCTGAGTAGGTTTACACAAGGCATAATCTAGGCTGCAGTTTGAAAATCGATAATAACATGAGATATTTGGAGAATTTTTGTCTCACTTATGTGATTTTTTTTATCTAACCACATTGCTGATAGATGTGGATATACTTATCCTTCAATTCTTCTGGTTCTTGTAGGCAAGGTGAAGGATACAGTAAAGTTCGATTTGCTCTTTAGCTTTACTTTACGGAATAGGTGAAGGGTGTATGTAACTTAATCTGGCAAAATTGTTTTGTTGTTTTGAATTTGTATCTTGGTTGTCAATGTTTGGAGAATCAGAGTGTCATGATTGGAGAATCACAGGAAAGCAGGGTTGTCATAACAGAATTAGAAGGTTTTGTTTCAGACCTTGAGGTTGATGAAGGCATACATTCGATTAATTCTGTGTTGGCCTGGACAATTTGCGATCACATTTTCTTTCTGAACTGTGGAACCCTTATTTTGTTCTCTAGATTTTTCAGATTACTGCCTTTTGCTGATTGGGTAGCATTGCTGCTTATTGGGTCAAAACTAGTTTAAGTTGGCTGTTTAGTTTAGAATCCTGGTATTGTTTGGATGGTCAATGAGCAACATTTCTTGTTCTTTCACTGTATGCATACTGAAAGATTGTTTGTAAGTGACTTATTTTAGAATTTGCCTTCTGTGTATGTGCGAACAAGCAGTGCACTTGATGCGCCTCATTGAACAACATCCTGGACAACTTGCAAACAAGCGCTTTTCACATACAACTTGCAGTCTGTTGCTCATGCAGTCACAGTAGCTTATTTATTTGGGATGCATTTTAACTTCTGAACTAAATTCCTAATTGCTGGTTGAGGGATTGCTGTCTTGAAGAGCGGTGGACTTATTCAACTGTTTTGGCCATATTGGAGTTACTTAGTTTTAAAACCACAGTTAGTTTTCAGGATATATGCTGGCTAAGAATGCTGTTGGTTGTACTGAGAAGGGAAGAGGGACATGCATATTGGGCTTGCATTGCAATTTTGAGATTTCATTCATGTAATTGAAATTACTTCCTCCTCAAATCGGTGTTATATCCACCAATTGCTTGATATGGTCTTTGTTGTCTGAAAGAATATGTGATGTTATTTTCTTATCAAGTGAGTTACTGAAATTGTGCCATTACCCCTCATTCCAATTTCTCATAAGCCTGTCTTCATGGATGAAGACGAAGCACCGGTAACATCTGATAATGAAGTAAAAGCTGAGCTCGGAGGCTGGACAGAATTTAAAGAATTTGGTAATGATGAAGGTCCTGTTAATGAGGATGCGGAGGAATTTGTTCCGGATGATACAATTCATGAAGCTGCAGTGGGGAAAGGGCTGTTGGGTGCCCTAAAGCTGCTCAAGGAATAGGGAACACTTAAAGAAACTGTTGAGTGGGATGGTAGAAACATGGATAATAAAAAAAAGCAAGCTCGTAGGCACTGTGCTTTGCTCAGTATTGACTTGTCATGGATGTATTGAAGCCATAGGGCACCCGTTCTGTCCTTGTGTCTATTGGATTGAGTAGTAAAAATATGTTTTCTTGTAGTTCAATAGATTTGTATATGATTCAAAAGATCGTGCTCTTTATGGTTAGAGGAAAAACAATTGTGTTGTCATTAGTTGCTGGACTGGTGTTGTATGTCCATGCCAAGGCATATGCCTTGCCTTCTTTTTCGTTGCTTAAGCAAAGCCCCCGTTGATGATGTGTAGTTGAATGCTCTCTTCATTAATCCTATTCATAATTTGCTCTAGAGATTGTTTTTCACTTGCAGGAGTTCACGATTGAATATTGCTTTCTGGATTATTTCAATCAGGCATAAAATGGTAGGGAACTCATAGCTTGAGGACAACTTTGACAGTGTCATGTCATTATAACATAAATGTGTGTCATATGGGCAACTTCTTACTTTCAAATGTTCAGCCCAACTTTGATATCTAAGTCGGCTAATGATGATTTGCAATAGATTTTTCCCTTCTCTTGGGTCCACCGATGAACGAATTAAAATCCAATTAAGTAGAGAACATTTTTCCACACCTAAAAGGCATTGATTGTCGTTGTTGGGTGAGCTACATTACACCATATTCCACACAAAATTTTGAGACCCACAAATGCTACACAATTCATAACACCAAAGGAAGGCTAATGATGAAAAACCACCCTTTATCCTCAAAATGCTCTCCAAAAAGAGTGTATCAAGAAGGCTGGATAAAAGACTCTTTTGTGATGAAGTTGCCAATTTACAGTAAGCCAAATGAACAAAGGATGCATTGCCCGACCTTTTATGTTGTATTGGTTTCTGGAAATTCAGTAGTCAGTGACCTTTCTAATTCATGAACCTTCAACCGACAGAGCCGAAGTTAGGCTTGATCTGCTAGTAATTGGTACCGATAACTCTCAAAGATGAAAGTCATCTTATTGTGTATTGTAATACCAATTAAGTCGTTGAGAACCATTCCTCGGTAGGCTTGCTTTCCCAATCATTAAGCCACACTATATAGTGGAGATATAGAATTGAAACAGGAAAAAAAAATTTGATGACGGCTTTTAAGAAGAATGACTTCTACCCCCTTTAGAAAAATAATTATATCCCCATCGCAAGAATCTTGAGTGTTCTACAAGTTCTCAAAATCATGCAAGCGCAGCTGTATACAAGCAGGACATGCACACACCTAACCACATTTGCACGCGAGCATGCATGCCCTATATATAGCAACAAGTCAAAGCGAAGGTGTTCAACACCAGCCCCTCCTCCTTCCCCCCACCCCCACCCCCACCCCCATATAGCAACAAATCAAAGCAAGGTTTACATTGATGGCCATTATCTCTCCATAAACACATGCAGAGCATTTCACTTGCTCAATCGTTTGTCTAATAGCAAGAGTAGCATCTGTGAAATAGCCACCTGTGAATCACATAATCTGTACAACCATCTCTAGGAACAAGTACAACCATTTCTAGGAACAGTAACAATGAAGAAGATCACTAATAAAGGTGCCATTCAATTCTCGGGCAACAAAGAATTCTAAAAAATTGCCTTGTCTTGTTGGCATTACGGTCTAATTACATCTTCAAAAGCAACAAGAGCATCTATATTTTGATCTTCATAGTTGATAAAGCTAAAAGGTATATAGAATAATGTAATGTGGAGCTGCAATCGATGCCTAGGCTGAAGTTACTTCCAGCCCCAATAGTAAGTTGCTTGAACTCAACAAATAATAGAAGACCTGTCGATAACACTTCAAGTTTTCGGCTTCCTTGGTGCTCCCAAGTTACTAGGCTCAGGCTTCCGCTTTATCCCCAATAAATGCTCAACCTAGAATACAGCCGAACATCGAACTTATGAAGTATGAACCAAGGGCAGGTGCCTTAAAAGCCAGGACAAAAAGATTCCCTGGTAAAAGAAAACAAAAGGAGAAGAGAGAAGCTCTAAAACCATTTTGACAAATCCAGCTTGATAAAAATATCACTAAAATTGTGATGCCTAATACCTTGCTTTTCTTCTAAAAGTCTAGTAACTTTAGTCTAAAATGCATCTGGAAGCAGAAGTACAAAAATGATCTGATGGTGGCAAATACTCAGAAATTATTCCAAGTGGTGTTAAAAAGATAGCCCGGCGGTGCCGCATACATAGAAAACCTTGCACCTGAGATGCATCTTGATAATTTGCGTCAAAAATTATAGTGCAAACAAACACAGACCAATTTCCTTTTCGCAACAAAATAAGAGTAACACTACATCCAAACTTGGGTCGACACTGACCTTCCTATCTCCAAGCATGGGCGTTAAGCTCCCGGGATCCTTCTCAATGGTGCAAAGCCACTTCTTGGATCACTGTTTTGACTGGAAATACCCCAGAAGAAAAAAGAAAAAAAATAATTAAATAAACAGGCACAAAGTAACAAAATCTGATCATTATTTTATCATTCAATTACCATGGTAAATAGACATTGCATGAAGTCCAGCTTACACTTATTAGATCTCAAATATAGATTGTTTATCATCAACCAAGTTAGACCACTAAAATTTCTATTAAGGTGCCGCCTTTTTAAGCATAAAGATGGAGACATCTTATAAATATAGGTTGATCTATAATGCATGGTCATAGGCTATGATATTTTAGTTAACAAATTCACGAGTCTTGAAATTGGAGATTCCCCTCAAATGTCTGGGGAAATATAATATGGAAAGAGTCATCCAGGCAGTGATCCATGGAGATGTACATTAGCAAACAGAAACATCTCCTCAGCAGAGCCCAGGCTCTGAGGGATTTGGGATAAATAGAAAATCTGAAGCAGCAAAGCGAAAAGACAGTCAAGCACTTTGGTCATGGAACAAGACACTCCACATTGACATCTTATAAAGTCAGGTTAATCTAAAATGCTAGGTACTTAAATGCCAATGAATAAAGAACTAGTAACTTGATTTTTTAACACAGGAAAACATACCCAGGCTTAACATGACCACTAAGCACAAGATAAGGTGTCTTCATTTGAGCTTGAGCTTCCTCATCCTCTCTGCAGACAAAGAAGGCGTGTCTGAATTCTTCATCTGCTTCAACTTCAATTCTTCCTGGTATTGCTTCATGTGCTTCTCTTGCTTCATTTTGCCAGGCCCCTTTCCATGAAATTTATGGGAAAGCAATCGGAAAGCTTCCTTTGGGATTAACTGTTGCAAAACATTCAAAACAATCTTTACCAAAAAAAAAACAAAAAAAACATTCAAAACAAGAAGATTGGCATAAAAAAATCAAAGTAATGAATTGGCGTTTCTTTGTCAGACGCAAAAAAGAAATTATAATGGAGAATTTAGTATTACAAGGCTATAGTAACCAGACGTGAATGGAAAATAAACTTACAGAAGCCTTGGCAAGAGCCTTTGCAAGTAATTCAACTGCTGACATGCCTGACCTGTTCAGTAGTTGCTCGGCTGCAGACTTGAATGCCGTAATGACACTGCATTTTGGAGGATATTAGCATCTTGTTATAGGCAATGATTCAGCTTCTCAGCAAAAAGAATGATTGTACCTATCAGAAATGTCTTATCGATTCTGCAGCTTCGACACCAGCAGTTTGAGCAACATCACTTGGCTGCGGAGCAGCAATGTGTTCAAATTTTACCCCAGACTCTCTTTCGATCTTAGATACATTTGCCCTTCTTGGATCGAACAGCATGACAGCTACTCCAGTATTGCCTAGAAAACAACATTGCCCTCAGCATCTGGCGAGCTATAGAAATAATGAAGCTATGGAAAATGCAATGCAGTTGTGCTAATAGTCGGCCTCTTTTTTTTGGGGTTAAGTGTGAGCCTACATGTGATGTTGAAGCATATATTCACAGAAAAGAGAAGCAAATCAAAACATACCACATGAATTATCCAGCATACCTGGATAATTAATTGGACATCATTGATGTCCAATCCACATGCCGCCACATTCATGGCCACTAATATCATATACTTGCCAGACCTGAAACCAGCAAGTGTAACTTGCACTCAGGAAGCAAAGTTTAAGCAAGGAAAAGCATGTCTTGTGTCAATTAAGAGGCAAAAAAGGTTTCGACCATTTTAATATAGATGGTCATTGGTAGTCATTCTGAGCATGTATCCAGATGGCCTTTTACATTTTCTTTTTGCTTAATATAAACTCTTGTGGCTTGCAGACACTTCTTTTAAATCTGAAACTCTCAAAATCATCACAACACTCGAGTATCGACACATAAATTCAGAAATAATTCATTCATAGTATTTTTCAAATTCAAATAATATTTTAAATTTTAGCAGGAAGTACTTATCGCTTTTGCTTAAGTGTAACCAAACATGCCCCAGAGCGTGAGAGTTAATTTCTAGAAATACTTGCATACACAAAACCAGAAAACAAGTGACATACAAGGAATGCATCACTTAAACAGATAGCCCCTGCAAATTAACAAAAGAATATTGTTTCCAGTCATGATGCCAGACCTACCACTGAATTAGATCCAAAAGCAAATGTTCATAATTCATTCTATTGAAGCCTAGACCTATGCATTCATCACTCGAAAATCTGAGGGTATGTACCCCACTAAAAGCATCAGCCACCTTTATTCTTTGAAAAAATTTTATAATGAAAGGGAATTTTTTGCTACAGACCAATTTCTTTGCCTCTGGATGTAACATTTATTGCTGTAATCATTTATACCTTGTGAAACCACCACACATCAATATATCAGCACTCTCCAAGAAAATGAACTTCTAGGCAAACTAGGTTGGTTGATTTGATTAAGATAGTAATAAACTTGCACGACATTGTCACCAGCTAATGTGGTTGACAACTAGAGAGCAGGCAAACCAACTATTTGTAGTCATGTAATTTAGTATAATAAACCATGCTCTATCTTCTTTGTTCATCTCCTCTTCAGTGTGTTACAACGTTAATACTCTTACGCGTATTAGTATCTGTAAAGATTATGCACATTCATCATTTAACTCTCATTGGGCTTGCTGTATGTCTCCATGCAAGGGCCGTGCTCCAGGCCATAATCCAGAAAGTTGAGAAGCAGATTCCTTCATCTCAGTAAAAATTATGGTACGGCCTCCACTAAAGAAAATCCAACCAGAGAAGAAAGTTTTAAAAGTGTATAGTGTCAAGTAAATCTTGTGACCAACAAAAGAGCACAGCATTGAAGAAATAAAAATGGAGACAACTAACCTGCTGTAACAGCATATTATGTCTGGGATAAGCTGAGGTCTAGCCGAGCTTGTACAAGGAATAACAATATGCCTAACATTGGTTCTGGCCTTCATTTTCTCATTACCTACTGGATCTATAGTTCTCCTCTTTTGTTTAAGGAACCTGGAAGAAATCTGGAAATGCAAAGTCGTGCCATTAGGAAAAGTTGGGTGAAGATGAGTTTGCACAACAGCAAATAAGTAAAACCAAACATTGACAACCAAGATACAAATTCAAAACAACAAAACAATTTTGCTAGATTAAGTTACATACACCCTTCACCTATTCTTCCCTGATGCTACTACCATTAACCTCTCCCTCGAGAGAAAAAAAAAAGCCAATCTCAGCCAATTCTCTGTTTCACTAAGACAGGATCATGAATTCGAGCCAGACCAACAGAAGAATTGAGAAACAATGCAGAAAACATGCAAAGCTTCGAACTGCTTGTCAATTGTAACTGCAATGAAAATGAGAATGCGTATGTCACTAAGCGAACTGAACTGCAACATCAAATTCAACAAGTAGCGGACTAAAAGAAAAGAGGAATTGGTTCCGATTTACTTTTGCCCGGTAGCAATCTTGGCCTAAACATCCTCTCATATCAGACAGGGCAAGTCGTCAGTCTATATATAAACAGAGTCATGAGGTGACAACTTTGCCGAGAGAAGGACGAAGGTTGCTGTAAAATTGACAACTCCATGCAATTGGGTGGCATAGCGAGTAAGACACACTCAAATACCAGTAGGGACTAGATTCTTATTGATCAGCTAGAGCCTAGCGCAACTTAATACTCAGTGCTAAGACAGAGTTCAAGGAAAACAACCTTGCCAAACAACATTTCATCTAAATAAGCACAAGAAGTGGGAAAAAAATTATATAATTTCTCCTCTCATAGTATATACAGTCGATTTCCAATAAAGCGAATATCGACAAAGCAAACTGAATACGAGAGAAACATAGGCGCTACCTACCCATCAAGCAAATGAAGGTTTCAAGGATTTCCTTGTACCTTGTCTTGGAATGCTCAAGTGATCTTTGCGACAACCGAAAACATCATTTTGCTCCTTCAAATGGATGGATTGCCTTTGATCCTCCACACGTTGAAGTTGTGATGATAATTGAAGCAAGTTCATTGTAGTACCACCACCTTCGGGAGAAAGGTTGTCTTTGGAGTTTACAAAACCCGATCCCCTTTAATCCCATCGAGATCTCTAAATCGAAACTAGCGGATGACACGGGAGGTTTCTTCTGCGAGTCCATCACCGATGAAGACAATTTTCTCAACTCCACCCCCACGGAAGCATGCGAACTCATATCCACTAGCTTGTCGGTTCCTCCGCACAGAGAGGAATGATAGTCGGTGCCTGCCATGACCAAAGACTGAGCCATGGGAATTCGGGGGTGGCTTGTAGAATGTTGCTCTACACCACAATTGCTTTATTGTGCTGTTAATTAAAACAAGCTCATACATCAACCATTCACTACTCACGAGCCAACAAAACCCGCTTCTCGTTTCATATATGTCGCCTTCGTGACCCTTTTCCACATCACACGCTGTCATTACTGCAACGTCCAGACCATTCACTTCTCTAATTTGTAAGTTAATTAGCAGATTTCAGCCAAGCGCACGCGACCATCGACATGTCAATCTTGCGGAATTCAAATAAAAAGTCTTCATACCTGGCCAGTGCGGGCACGGCCGACCAAATCAGTCCCATCGAGGACGATGTCAAACCTCATGGCCTAAATGGGAAAAAGCGCATCGATCCCATTGTCCTTCAACTTCAACCTCAAGCCGTCCGAGATCCTGAAATTCGACAAAGCGTTGCGGTTCTCCTGAGCCACCTCACCATCCCCGTCGCTCAACCTCGCCTTTTTCTTCTTCTTCTTCTTCCCCTTCAAGTTCTCAGGGTCGACCAACTCGGAGCCGGTCTCGCTCGTCTTCCTCGTCGTCCTCGCGCAACTCCAGCGCCTGCGCCTTCCTCTTCTTCTCCCTCTTCGCGTCCCCTTGATGCTCCAGGAGCTTCGGCTGCTTGGATTCGGAGCCTTTGCTGCCGCTCCTCTTTTCCTTCTGCGCTTCTTGTCCGACGTCGGAGACTCGAAGCCGCCGTCGGCCTCGAAGGCATCGATGAAGCCGTCGAAAACGGCGAGAGGAGTTTAGGGGACGGGAGGGGAGGGAGTGGTTTCGTCCCTTCTTCTCTTCTCCTTTCGTCACTCGTGCTCCATCTCCGCGTTGGAAACAGTCGACGGCGGAGGCGGAGGGGAGGCGAGGAGGCTCGGGACCCAGCTGCGATCGGCGGGGCTCTCGGGGCGATGTGCCAGCAGCAGACCGGCGATGCTTTTGGGGAGGCGGAGAAGGAGAAGAAGCATGAGGCCCTCAGGTCCCGACCATCGAGCTCGAGGACATAGAGTCCAAAGACCTCACGGTGGCTCGGAGTCGGAGTTCGTCGGAGGGAATCGAGGTCCAGAAGTTGCCGAGAGATCAACGCGAGCGCAAACCTTGTGCTCCATCTCCGTGGGAACAGTCAAAGGCGGAGGGGGTCGGGACCCGACGGCGACTGGCGAGGCTCTCGGAGGAGGCGACGTGCCAGACGCAGATGACCGGCGAGGCTTTTGAGGAGGCGAAGACGGAAGCGGAGGGGCTGGAATGCGCGGAGAAACAGGTATCGTCGTTCTCTGTTCGTTCGTTCTCTTAAGAGGAGAGAGAAAACCCCTTAAAATTCAATTGAGGGGAGAGAAACTTTTCGGGCGGGAGCTTACGAATTTCTTGACCCATTGACCTGTCTTTTCCCCTGTCAGCGAGCCGAGCCGACCCACGCCGATCGAGTCCTTTCATTTTCCAGCGGGTCCCCGGAGACGGGTGTCGATAGCTGAGTGGAACGTGCGCGCCACGTCAGCAGATGACGTGGCGCGCACGAACCACTGAATATTTTCTCCGCCACGACAGACATGCTCCGTTCCATATATTTATTTTGCCTCGAACGGACAAATTCATTCGGTGAGGCATGACGTCATTGTTGAAGAGCACCGGCTCTGTCTCTGTCTCTGTCTCTGTCTCTGTCTCTCCTTACATATTTTTCTGGATTTTTTTTTAGCAGTGATGATGGCTACAAGACTCTAGCTTATGGGTGGGTTAAGTGCATCGCATCGCTTTGAATAAAAACAGCAATTAAAGATTTTTCGGTTGTGGGACAAAGAGATGACATGTTGCCTATGTCTTCACCATTCTTAAAAACAAAGACGGTACAAAGAGGAAAGTAGCGAAGTGATAGAGTTGTCTTTTGTGTGTAGTCTTGTGCAATAAGGAATACATGCGAGTCTGGTCTTCATGGGGTTTTGTAGTGAGTGTCAGTAGAAGTCAGTGTAGTGATGTTACGAATGGTGTTTTGTGTATTTGTAGTCCATGATTCTCTGCAAGTGGTATCGGAACTGCGCTTTTGAAGTTCTACATTGATCAAACTCCCGTGCATCATCACTTACCCACTCAAATGATTCCCCCTCAATGTTTGGAAATTGCCTTGTAATTGATCGCGCTCGTCAGCCACTAGCCAACTTGATCTGCTGCGGACTGTCGGAGAAAACGAGTACGCACTCAAGGCCACCGCACACTGCCTAGTCGATCAATTGGACAGCCAAGCATCAACCTGTCATGTGGTGGCGATGCCGTATCCCGGACGAGGCCACATCAACCCCATGATGAACCTGGGCAAGATCCTTGCGTCCCAAGCCCCGCACATCGCCATCACCTTCGTCCTCACTGAGGAGTGGCTCGGGCTTGTGGGCTCCGACCAGAAACCGAGCAACATATCCTTCGCCACCATCCCGAATGTGCTCCCATCTGAGCAGGTCCGGGCTCAGCACTTCCCAGAGTTTCTTGAGGCCGTCTTCACCAAGATGGAAGCCTCGGTCGACGAGGTGCTCCACCGGCTACACCCTCCACCAACCCTCATTATGGCCGACGCGTTCCTGTCCTGGGCAGCCGGCATTGGGAACCGGAGGAACATTCCAGTGGCCTTGTTTTGGTCTTGTTTTGGTCTATTGCTGCGTCAAACTTCTCCTTCTTCTATCACTTACAACTTCTTGAGCAGAATGGCCATTTACCAGAGAATTTGTCAGGTCAGCCGTTGTTCGAAGTCTAGTTCAAAACCAAAGCTCGTCAAACTTCCGTGTCTTGCCTATCACCCGATAAAACCACAAGTTGGTACTACTTAAATTTTGTAACTCTGGAAAAAATTGACGTTTAACCAAATATACTAAGTTCTGCACCCATAATACTTCTGCGCACCAAATCGCAGATCATTTTCCTGTGGTTCTTGCTGTTTTGACACATAAATCTCAATATTCGACGTCCATTTTCACATTGTTTACTGAGTAACTTGTAAGAGTTTTCCTAATGTGGACTAAATTAATTGATATTATAATTTACTGTTTTTACAATTACCGTAAAATAGGGTTGGTCTAAAGAGAGATAGAAGGTTTCTTAATTAGTCTAATATGGGCTGGCTAGTGTGGGCCGAGTTGAGCCTGGCCCGTAATGAGGGGGACTAGCTGGAAATTTTATAAATAGTGCTCAAGTCTCTCCTCTAACCCTAATTCTCACATGTATCCTCACCTAAGGGGCGTTTACCTAACGCTAAACGTGAGGGGGGCCGCCTCATTGAGCCAATGATACGGAGGGCAATAGAGGAGAATGACTTAATGCGTGGATCCCCTTGATATATGTGGATAATCCTTTTTATGCTTTCGCTTTATGTTCGATGGATCCCAAAACAGGTGCGTTAATCTTTCTACTCAATTATGCATGTTCTTGTTCTGGTTATGGAGATCTGGGGGTTGCGCAATTTGCGTCTATCATGTGGTATCAGAGCAACCATAACCCGAGAACTCGAACGCAATTGGTTTTGCCCTAATTTGTACGGATTAGCCCTAATTTGTACCAATCTTGCCCTAATTTGTGATTTTCGATACTTTTTGTTCAATAAAAATAAAATTAAATCACAAATTCGGATTGGGCTCGACGAGACGAGCAAGACGGTCGGCGGCGCGTCGCCAGAGGAGGCCTCACGCCCCCCCACGCGTGGCCACGCGCCGCCTGGGCGTCGAACGCGCGCCGCGCGTGAGCCCCACATGCCTCACACTCAGGCGGCACGTGCGGGCGCGTGGGGGACTATTTCGGCGCGTGGCTGGTGGCGTTGGACTCGTATGGTGATTTCCTATCTCATGGTATATTTATTTTATATGTTTGATAGTTTTATTGATGTGAAATTGCATATGGAACTCTAAATACGTGTATTTTTAGTGTATTTTTGCGTATTTTTCTTGTATTTTTTTGTGATTTTGGAAATACAGGTGATGTGTTATTAGTATGTTATCACATAATAAAAGGTGTGATTTATCAATAAAAATCAAACTTTATTGTGAACTGAAGCTAGCTTAATGAGATACAATTCATATGAGATTGTATTTGAGCTATGTATTGATCTGATGAGAAATAATAAATATTATGAAACTTTTGTTTCTCAAGTATACTCCTTTACACACTGGTAATTTTTGAATGATAGACGACTTAATGACTCGTGACCAATTTGATGTACTGATTAACATATCTGTTGAATGTGGGTAATGCATGTCAATTAAGTTACTGCATATTGTACACGAACTCATCCGGTCACTTGTTAATGTCTATCAAGTTGAATATTTTTTATGGTTAAGGAGTATGACAACATTTATGTAGAGCAATAGTATCTATTGTTAAATTTTAGATATTTGGTTATTTGGTTTGACTCAATTAATAGGCCACTGGGTGAAGTAATGATATTTGTGACCTAAAATTGATTAATAAATCAGTTATTGGCCTTGGAGTTATTTTTGCCTTATGAATTCATGAGTAATAAATGATCAGTTGTCAAGCTTGTCGATTTGGTGCACCCTGTATTACTATTGATGTTAATTTGTGAGAGATATTATAGATCAGCATTCTTTTTATGTTGTTCTGGTAATATGTAATTGGGGTGTATAAGAGATGTTTTATTCTCTCTGTTATGAGAAGTTTCTTGTGTTATCGTGATCAATATATATATATATATATATATATGATTAATTTTTTTATTAATGAATAAAGCAATGTAATTAACATGATATGTGATTTTGGTGATATGATGCCCCTATCACTAAAGTTAAAATCACATATATATGGTGTATGTGAGAAGTAAAGCTTATATCCCTGGTATGAGAGAATTTCAATGATTCAATTGAGTAGTGACCGCCAAAGTGGCACGCTTGATTGGGTTTGAGAAATTTCGGTCTCGTATGATGATTGGGATGTCTCCTAGTCTAATGCGTAATCATACTCCCAAAGGAGGTGATTGTGTATTAGTTCATGGAGGGATACATGATAGTGTGGTGGAGGAGTGACTGATTCTAGTGATTCATATGCCCAAAGGTGATGAATTCACGAACAATTGGAACATATTCTCATAACCCTTATCATGTGGGGAGTGTACAATTGCATGTCATGTATTCTGCCCAAAGGTGATTATGTAATTTTGCATGTAACTCTCTGGATGTGTACTTGTACGTCAAGTTACACAATGCTCACATGATGCTAATTATATACTGCTTGTTTTTCAGTCACCTTTTCTGTAAATGGTAATTCCGTCATCATTGAGGTTTTTTACTGCTTCAAATTTTAAGTTGTGGACATATGATTTGTTGCTTGAGAAAAAAAGCAATTGAATTTGCTTACTGTCCATGAAGCGTTCCATTCTGGAACACTTGAAAAGAGGTTTGCCTACGGACTGCACTGCTATAAGTTGATGGAAGCCTTAGTTGCTTGAAATTATGTATTGTCTGATATTGAAATTAGGACACATCTGCAAAAATTGTGTTTAAGTCCTAATGACATATACATCTCGTAAAGGTCTTAAAAGGTTGTCAGGTTTAATAGTGGCTATGAGTATTTTGGCAAGTATGACAATGCGAAATAACTTAAAGGGTCATTTGTCAAATACTTGGTAGATTCTGGGGTGGTAATTTAATTACTATACCTGAAAATTTTGACAAAAAGATTTGGTCAAAAGGCATAAATGCACCATATTGAACATGGTGATGAGTATGATTAGTAAGACTAATTTATCTGGTCTTTTGTGGGCTGATATTATGAAAGCAATTTTTTCATATACAAAAGGGGTATTGATTTTATGACCTTAAAGAAGGTACACGAATTATGGATCACATACTCTAAAGTTTTTAAATATTGACGTAATTGTAGAGGATGGTTGCTCCCAGATTATTAAAGATAATAGTATGATGGAGGTTATTGTGTTTTTGTCTTTACCTATACAGATAATTATGGAATCTCCTGTACCATAGACTAAACTTGTTGAGGTTCAAGGTACTATTCTTGATATAGTTTATAATGAAATTTCTTAAATCTCTCAAGTGCAGAATGAAGTGGTTGCAGCTTTATTAATGAGATTTGTTAAGGAAAGACGATCGTTATACCATCGACTATATAGTCTATTTGTGAGAGCATGATTACAATATCCACTATATGGTTGATGTAATGACATATTTATAAATGTCGTTTCTTATTCTCAATTAAGTATGTGATTAGATGCCATAAAAGACGATATACAATTTATGAAACATGTTTGGAAACTTACTGACTTGTCTAAAGATCACAAGTTTATTGTTGCAAATTGGCGTACAAAACTAAAAAAATTTCAAACAAAGATTGTGGAATTTAAAGCCAAATTTGTAACTAACGTTTTAACTCTGAAAGAGGGGTGGATTGTTTATAATGAAGAAATAATTATTTCTTTAAATGTTCTTTCAGAGTGAACGTGGTATTAATAATATATTTTGATATAAAGTTACGCCAAATAGATACAAAATCTATATTGTGCAACTGGATGATTTTGCAACAGATTTAAGTAAACTTGTGTGTAGACTGAAAAATTCTAATTCATGGTCTTAAACAAGTTTCCAAACAATATTATTAAAGTTTCATAGTGTTGTTATTTTGTTCAATTGGGAACAAAGTAATTCAATATACTGTAAGATCAGTGGGAGGAAATTTATTTTTTCTCATATTTTATATACATGATATTTTGCTTACAAGTTGTGACCTTGAGACAATACTGAGGTCTGTAAGGATTGTTTTGGCCATATTATATTAGATTTTCTCGGATGACATTTGCTGATTGTATATTGAAAATATTCAATATACATCATTGCAAGCCGGGAATTGCTCCTGTTGTTAAGGGTGATAGACTAAATCTATCACATTGTCCTTATTTAGATATTGAGAAAATCTAATTAAATGGTGTACCTTGTGTCAGTGCACTTAAAAGTATAATATATGCTCGAATTTGCACTAGACTAAATGTTGTCTTTGTGACGGGACTTCTAGGCAGATATCGGTCAAATCCAGGACATGATCACTGGGTTGCTGTCAAGAAGGTTTTAAGGTACTTAAAGAAGACAAGAGATTATATGCTAATTTATAGACATGTTCAATTCTTGCAGTTAGTAGAGTATTTAGATGTAAACTTTGCTGGCTGTTCTGATGATATGCAATCAATAACGGAATATATATTTATGTTAGTAGGAAGTGCAGTAAATAAAGTTCTTTGTTATCTTCTACTATGTATGCAATGTTAGTAACATTCTTTTAGGTTGTTACTTGGGCTATTAGGCTCCAAAACCTCATGTCGGAATTGATCGTTGTATTGAGATAATAAATTTGTAGTATTATTTATTTACTACAGAGGTCTCAAGGGATCTAAATATATGGTGGTCAGATATTTTTTACTATAAAGAAACGGTACAGAAAGGTGACTTATGATATAACATATTTTCACAGATGATGTGATTGCACATCCACAAACTAAAGGCTTACGCCCATGTATATTTAGTAACATATCGTTAACATGGGCCTAGGAGCATCTTCGGATACTGTTGTTTAGTGGGAGTTATTTTGGCTTTACTCTGATAAAGTTCACATCTGTGGTTCGTTACACTTAGTAATGGTTTGATATGTATCAACTTTTGCATTCAATTAAATATTTTTGAATGTATTGTTATTATGTTGAATACATATTGATAAAGTCTCAAGGGATTGTATAAACCTTGAGTGAAGGCTAGGGGCATCCAGGCATCCGGTTATTAGCCTTGTGCATATGTCTTATGATACATAAAGAAAGGTTAACCATAAGGACAAGACATATGTGGGTTCATTGGAACCATAAAGCATTCTCTTGTGGCACAAGTTTTTGTGACACCTAAGGTAAGAGAATGGTGACTGACAAATGGGATTTCTCTATGAGAGACGTTATCCATTTGACACACTACCATATTGAATCCATATCAATAAAGTTGAGAACATTCGTGACCATGGAAGGCTCTGTGTGTATACACGCAGTTACTGCCATGATTCGGTGTTTAAGACTTTATGGGATATGATTGACTATTAAGAATTATCTTTGGACCAAATGTGCGCACATACGGTACGATTTCAATTAATATAGTCCAAGTAGGAGAATGTAAGAGTTTTCCTAATGTGGACTAAATTAATTGATATTGTAATTTACTATTTTTACGATTACCGTAAAACAGGGTTGGTCTAAAGAGAGATAGAAGGTTTCTTAATTAGTCTAATATGGGCTGGCTAGTGTGGGCCGAGTTGAGCCTGGCCCGTAATGAGGGGGACTGGCTGGAAACTCTATAAATAGTGCTCAAGTCTCTCCTATAACCCTAATTCTCACATGTATCCTCACCTAAGGGGCGTTTACCTAACGCTAAACGTGAGGGGGGCCGCTTCATTGAGCCAATGATACGGAGGGCAATAGAGGAGAATGACTTGATGTGTGGATCCCCTTGATATATGTGGATAATCCTTTTTATGCTTTTGCTTTATGTTCGATGGATCCCAAAACAGGTGCGTTAATCTTTCTACTCAATTATGCATGTTCTTGTTCTGGTTATGGAGATCTTGGGGTTGCGCAATTTGCGTCTATCATAACCGTCTTTTCTGGCACAGAAAAAGGGGATGAAATGGTGGATTATATTCCTAGGATTCCTCCAACACGTTTGACGGACTTGGTTGGTGGAAGGAGCGAACAGATGATGCAGAGACTGCGCTCAATGGTCGACTGGGTCCATCGAACACAGTACCTGTTGCTTTCTTCTGTGTACGAGATCGAATCTCAGACTGTCGACGCTCTGAAACCGAGTCTGTCATTTCCTATCTACACCGTCGGTCCATCCATCCGTACTCTAAGCTCAAAGATAATCCACACTCGAACAGTGACTCGGATTACATAACAAAGTGGCTAGACCGCCAGCCTGGTAGCTCTGTTTTGTACGTGTCCCTAGGCAGCTTCCTTTCGATCTCCAGCTCCAAAATGGACGAGATCGCAGCGGGGTTGCGCAACAGTAATGCCTGATTCTTGTGGGTGGCACGCGACGAGGCGTCTAGGCTGAAGGAGCTGTTGCCCGAAGGTGACTTGGGGATTGTGGTGCCGTGGTGCGACCAATTGAGGGCACTGACGCATCCCTCAGTTGGGGGGTTTTGGACCCATTGCGGATGGAACTCAATTCAGGAGGGCGTCTACGCGGGGCTTCCGTTTCTGGCGTACCTGATAGCCATGGACCAAGGTCACAATTGCAAGATCATCGTGAACGATTGGAAGGTCGGGTGGAGGGCTGGCAAAGGCGACATCGCTGGGCTAGAGCACAAGTTCATGAATTTGGGTGATAGTGAGAGCATAGAATTGAGGAGGAGGGCCAAACACCTTCGGGAGTTATGCCGCCATGCGATAGGGTTGGACGGATCGTCTAGGACTAATATCTGCACCTTCATTAGAGACATTTCGAGTGGCATGGGGAACATTCAAGACATTAATTAGTAGTACTTCAGCCTCTTGTTGAGCAAAGCTAGAAGTATTGTTTGTTGCGAGGGTTAAAGCTTCCCATAAAAGCATAAAAGTAATAGTTTGGCCAAAGGAAATGATATGGAGGCAGGAGAACCTCTTCAGCTAACGTCACGGTTTCAATGTTTTTGAGGTTTGATGTACCAAGAAATGATCCAAGGGAACATGATAAGTCTTGATCTACTTAAGGCTTAGGGTTTCTTAAAACTGTATATTTGTATTAAGATTCTTGTATTTGATAGGGTTTCATGGACTCGGACAGTGAGGATGGATGGGAAGGCAATCAGGAAGAGGGCAAGCGAGCTTCGACGAGCTTGCGGCCAAGCGATCCTGAATGGGGGGTCGTCTCACTCCGACATCAATGCTTTCGTCGGCGACATCTTGAAGAAAATCAGGTGCTAATGCAAGAACCCGCGGACTCTCGAGTACCCGCGATTCGGGATCTGTCCACTGATCCAAATGCTCGGCCGCGAAAAGGCTCGAGGAAAGTGCAAATTCTGACTCATAACAGAGGCTTGCCAAGTGCGGCTTTCCACCCGTAATTGTATCACTAGCGTTTCTTAAATCATCATGAATTGAATTCTATCCTCGCACAATTCTGTCGAGGAAAAAACAAAGAAGCCAATGTTAGAGGAAAACCAAACACATAAGTCATAACTATCATGTTATAGATCCGTCAAAATGGACCCCAGTGGCCACCCTTCCAACATGGAAGGGAGAGGTGAGGGGTTTAAATCCCCATCTTCTCAGGGGGGGATGAGGTGGGGACGCGTAAGTTTCAGGAGTGAGTTTCGACTTCCACGCCCTACAAAAGGCACGGCAAAAATGTGAGAGTGAGTTTAGAGTAGGAATAGAGTAAGACCGAAAAAAAAAAAATTCATATGGGTATTAAATAGATTAGTTAATATAACAACCGGTCCTGCGAGGGATGGGTCAAGAGCACACCTTATGGAGATGGTGATGGGTCAGGAATAAACCAAAGCTCACATCGTCTAGAGATGGTGAGGTGAAGTATCTTATAAGTGATGTCACTTGTCCTAACTGGCAGTGAGGCATTTTCAATGTGAAGCCCAAAAGAACAAAACCGTGAGAGCAATAACAATGCAGCTGCTACCTAGAGTGAATAATATTATTGCGAGTGGGCTGGGCATTATAGTTAACTAGGTAAATGGGTCAAAAATGGATTTATAATCTAATTAGAACTAACTCCTTCACTCAATTTTTTACTTACTCACCTTATGAGTTTTTGTTGGTTGGATTAAATATGTCGATAATTATCAAAACCATCCTAAACCTATTATAGTTTTTTTAATTTAATCATAAATCATTTTTTAATCAATTAAGTCCTAAAATTTTTATATTTGGGTCAATTTAGTGCATTCGGTCAATTTTGATTGTTTAACATTGGCCGTTTGACCAACGCCAATGTGTCAATTTTTTATTATTATTTTTTTCTGTCTCTTTTTTTGTTTTTCCTTTCAGGCGAGAGCGAGCCTCCCTAATGGCTAGCGAGGTTCACCTTAGATTGGCTAGACGGCTGAATAAAAAATAAGAGAGAGAGATGAGGTTGACCTCAATGTTAGTGGACAGCCCATCTCTTTTTTATTTTCTCTTTCTCTATCTTATATTTTATTCATTTGTCCAACCAACGATGAGGTTGACTTCAATGTTAGTGGACAGCCCATCTCTCTCTCTCTCTATTTTTTTTTTCTTTCTCTCTCTCTCTTTTCATTCGTTTGTCCAACCAATGCTGAGGTTCCTTATCAGCCACAACGGGCGAGTCTCAACCACCCTGTGAGGCCTCAACGTTGTTGGTGAGATCGAGCTAGTCTAGCCATAGCAAGGACGAGACTTGAATATGTAAATATTTAAGTAATATAGATTGAATAAGGTGGAAATTGATAAAAACTGATTAAATAGATCTATTTGGAGTAAATTGTTATGACCCAACCTATTTCACCCCTTCGACGGTTGACATGTGGGGAAAAACATTTCGCTCCTTCGGTAAAAGCTTATTAAGCCCCATTGTCGACCATGTCGGTCAAGCAGGCCAGACATGGAAATTTGGGGTACCCACTTTGAATTATTGCCGTCTTTCGCGTCGCCGCCACGAGCTGAAGAAAGCATGCACACCTTACAAGACGTGTTTGGCTCCACATCTTTGTTTTCCGTCGATCGGACTAAGTCATTCGGTGAGGCGTGACGCCATCGCTCACCTTTGCCAAATCTTTTCCCCTTATTGCTCGGCATTCGCCCTGTAATTGATCCCCTCCCCTCGACCCCTAGGCAACACCACCGCCCACGGCCTAGTCACTCAAATGGACCTCCGAGCATCGACCTGCCACGTGGTGGCGATGCCGCATCCCGGACGAGGCCACATCAACCCCCTCATGAACCTTTGCAAGATCCTAGCCTCCCGAGCCCCGCACGTCGTCATCACCTTCGTCCTCACGGAGGAGTGGCTCACCCTCATCGACTCCGACCAGAAGCCGAGCAACGTATCCTTCGCCACCATCCCGAATGTGCTCCCGTCCGAGAGGGTCCGCGCTCAGCACTTCTCCGAGTTCGCTGAGGCCGTCTTTACGAAGATGGAAGCCCCGTTCAAGGAGGTGCTCGACCGGCTCTGCCCTCCGCCGACCCTCATTGTTGCCGATACGCTCCTTTTCTGGGCAGTCCACGTCGGGAACGAGAGGAACATTCCGGTGGCCTCCTTTTGGACAACTGCGGCCACAAATTTCTCCTCCTTGTACCACTCCCTACTAGAGCAGAATGGCCATTTACCACAAAATTTGTCAGGTCAGCCATCGTTCTAAAACCGATCAGATTTCTGACGATAAATCTTGTGGGTTTCGCCAACGAGAATGCACTACAAATTTCGTAACTCGAGAAAATTTACATCTCACCAAAGGAACTGAAGTCTCGACCCATACTATTTCTGCGCAAAAAGTTGCAGTCAATTTGCTGTTGTTATTGCCGTTTTGACGCACATATATTTTAAAAATATGTCCAATTTCATATTATTTACTAAGAAGACGTTTTTCTGTCATAAAAAAGGGGACAAGAAGGTGGATTTCGTTTCTGGAATTCCTCCAAAGCATTTGACGGACGTGGTTGATGAAAGGGTTATGCAGAGATTCCGCTCAATTTTCAACTGGGTCCGTCGAACACAGTATCTGTTGCTTTCTTCTGTGTACGAGATCGAATCTCAGATGGTCGACGCTCTGAAGCCGAGCCTGTCATTTCCAATCTACACCATCGGTCCATCCATCCCGTACTTTGAGCTCGAAGGCAATCCTCGCTCGAACAGCGACTCGAATTATATAATAAATTGGCTGGACTGCCAGCCGGGCAGCTCTGTTTTATACTTGTCACTAGGTAGCTTCCTTTCGGTGTCGAGCTCCAAAATGGATGAAGTCGCGGCGGGGTTGCGCGACAGTAATGTCCGGTTCTTGTGGGTGGCACGTGACGAGGTTTCTAGGCTGAAGGAACTGTTGCCTGACGGCGACATAGGGATTGTGGTGCCATGGTGCAACCAGTTGAGGGCATTGACACATCCATCGGTCGGGGGGTGTTGGACCCACTGCGGCTGGAACTCGATCCAAGAGGGTGTCTATGCAGGGCTTCCATTCCTGGCGTACCCGATAGCCATGGACCAAGGTCTTAATTGCAAGCTCGTGGTGGATGATTGGAAGGTCGGGTGGAGGGTGGGTGAGGGCGACATTGCAGGGCTAGTACGCAAGTTCATGGACTCAGCCGATAGCGACAGCAGAGAACTGAGGAGGAGGGTCGAGGGTCTTCGAGAGTTATGCCGCCACGCTATTGAATCAGACGGATCGTCTGAGACTAATATCAGGGCCTTCATTAGGGACATTTCGCATGATGCAGCGAAAATCCAGGACAGTAGTAGTTAGTACTTGATAGTTCAATCTCTTGTTGAACACAGTCCGTTGCTGTTTGCTGTCAATTTTGTGAGAGTTAAAGCTTACTTGACGAGTACCACATCCTTTAATTTTGCTTCCCTCATGATTTTGGCGATAGAATGTTTTTGTCCGGTCTATCAATTCCAACCTCCTTGAAGTTAAAAACATGACAGTGTAAAGTAATCTGTTAATATTGTTTGTAATCTATTAAGTAGAGTGAATTCTACTTGGTAAATAATACATGATTTTCTAGATAAGAATGTATCTGGTGTTTCATGTGTTAAAAATTAGGATATCATTTTTCGTACTGGTAAATTCATGAAAGTGTTGGCAAAAAAGTTGATTGGCAACTTGTATAGTCTGTCACATGTCAGCATTTTTCTAGCACTTTCAAAAAAAGTACCACAACTATTAGAGTTTTTGAATTTATCAACTGTTCCAAGAATTTACCAATATCTCTTTTAGCGATTTTTTTTTTGGTCGGAACTCTTTTTGCTGATTAGTAATGCGTTAACGTTACTAGTTTTCTAAGAAATTATAAATTCTAATCCGAGTTTGTTTAACAATATTCATTGAATTGTTTCAAATTTATCAATTATGTTAATAATTTACCAACATTTTATTGAAGCAGCTAAAAACATTTTATAGTCACCAAATAAGAAATGAAAGTTTCTGTACAGGAGTTAGTAGATCCGTAAGTAATTCATATTTATGTAAAACTCGGTAACTTAAACTTGGCAAACAAATATGAATTAGTTGAATTTTTGATAATGATGAAAAGAGCTGATGATTTCTGATAGTGGTAATTTTAACCTGTCGGAAACTCTTAAAGAAGTATTGGTACAATTATGACAACAATTGGTGCTTTTGAAACAATGAAATAAACATTAGGAAGACTAAAGTAAGAACAAATAATTTCATATGACTATTCATAACTTTCTAAGTTAGAAACCTACGAAGATTTACAACACTTCGGAAAATATTTTGGAAAATTTGTTGGTAAACGGTTAGAATAGTTAGCAATAAAAAAAAAAAACAAATAACTGTTGATAACTGGCTGGAATAAGAGAAAGTAGTTTGAGAAAAGAGTTAGCAAATCAAACTCCGCAAGATGAACATTGATAAATCACTGGAATGGTTAGTTTCTTTCAAAAGGGGTGAAAATTTCGGATAAAAATTGGTCATTTTAACCTATTGGTAAATTATGCAAATGCATATCATTAACTTAAAGGAACAATTAGTACATTTGAAACGATCTAAATAAAATTGCTAGGTACTAAAAGAGAATTCGTGATTTCATATGAGATTTGGTGATTTAACACATTGGTAAGTAGTGTGAATTTATGTTGGTAAACTTAACTCCACCCTATAGGCATCGCAAATGCTTCCGGTGGCTAGACTCTCGACCGGAAGCCTCCGTCCTGAATATTTCTCCGGGGAGTTTCCTATCGGTCTCGAATGACCGGGTGGGAGTGCACGACAGGGGAGTTTGATTCTTGTCAGCGAGCGGGGACACCATTGCATGGGTCAAAGAAGGCGTTTGTGGCGATAGGGGTCGGGTGCTACCCTGGTGTGATCAGTCAGAAGTTGCTGAACCGCTCTTCAGTCGGAGGGTTCTGGACGCATCGCGGGTGGAACTCCGCTTTGGTAGCTATGTTTGTGGGCCTCGTCTTTCCGATTTTATTGGATCAAGATCCCGACGGTAAGGAGGTCAAGCAGGATTGGAAGATTGGTTGGCGAGCGAAGAAGATGATATAGGAATTGGTGTCGAGACTAGCCATTGCTGAGACTGTCCATGGGGTCATCATGAATTTGGACAGTGAAAACGGGAAGGAAATCAGGAAGAGGGTGAGCAAGCTTCAACGAGCTTGTGTCCGAGCAGTCCTGACAGGTAGGTCGTGTCACTCCGACGTCTCAAGGAAAACAACATGCTAATGCGAGAACCCGGGGACCTCTTGAGTAGCTGCGATTTAGGATCTCCCAGGTTAATCCAAATGCTCAGCTGCAAAAGGTGCGGGGAAAGTGCAATTTCGAACACATGATAGAGGATTGCCGGTAGCGGTTTTTAGGAGAGATTCCCACTGAACATGGTATGAAAGAAGTGCTCCACCAGAGTTCGACATGAGACTCATCTATAATTACAAACATTTAATTACTCTTTGCTTGATTTTCAACCACACGATTCAGCTAACACTAAAGGAACTCCTAAACCACAAGAAACAGCAGCCTATTTAACCCCCTCCTAAACTTATTAAACAGTTCGACCAAAAAAAGAAAAAGCTTATTAAACAGCATTATTGACCATCTTAAACAAGCAAACAACACGTGGAATTTTGGGGAGCACGTTTAATTATTGGTGGCCGTCACCATCATGAATTGGAGTAGCATTACACATCACAAGACAAATTCATTTGGTAAGGCGTGCCTTTCATCAAACGTTGTACTTTATCACTTACCTACCCAAGTCTTTTCCGATCAATCCTCAGAATTCGTGCTGTAATCAGTCGCTTCTGTCTCTTGACTTGGTCTCTTGTTGATTTGATCCAGTGAGGCCCTGTAGAACTAACGACCCTACACTGTGGCCGCCACCTAGTCAGTCAAAGGGACCGGTGACCTGTCACCTATGTAGCACTGACACGCGACATACGACACGACACGACATGATATGTGACACATCATTTATTAAAAAGTAGATAATTCCTAATACGTTCCGACACATTAAATATTACATAAATATTTTTATATATAAATACATAAATAAATAAATAAATAATAATAAAAAGAGCCTAGAATTAATCTATACTAAAAACATTAATCCTATATTTGTTAATATCATTTATTCTTTTAATTTGACAAATTCAACTACATTTCATTGTAATAATCCATAAAACTTGAAGGAAAAAACAAGTAATCCACATTCAACTATTAAATTCAAAATTTAACAATAAGCAAAAAAAAAAAAAACAATCAACATTCCATCAAGTAATATAACAAAAAGTCATTTATTCACATTATCTACTTTTTCTTTATAAAAAAAAAAAAAAAGACTCCATCTCCAGCTCATCAAGTGAAAGATTTGTAATTTCAAGCACCCCAACATCTTCAAACGAGTCAGATGCATCTTCGCCAATATCCCACATCTTAGTCTCTCATTCTGTGTATTGTGGGTTTTTTCTTGATAGAAGACGAAGATTGTTATGAATAAAAACCAAATCTTCTGCATGTTTTTGGGTCATCTTATTTTTTTCACCGAGTGCACAAATGAGTAAGTACTCCAATTTCTCTTGGCACATGATAAAGAACAAGGTTGTGCAAGAAGTTTTAAGGTTATGTTTTGAAGCATCAATGCACATGCATCATGATTAACCCATAAAGCCTTAGGATCCATAGAATATCAATTTTAAATGGAATCAGAATTTCTAAAATCCTCATTTTTACTTGCAAAATTTACGTACTCCAAATTCACTTTGTTGCGCTCATCCAAGTTAGGAAAGTATTTCTTAAAGCATTTCAGTCTTTCTTGGTTGATCTCCTTATTCTTGTATGGAGAAATTTGAATAGGATTTTTATCGAGCCATTGATCACTATAGTATCTTTATTTAATAAAATGAAATAAAATTAGAAAACAATAATAAATAAGAGGAGTATTATATTATCATGTTAAAGAAATAATAACTACTAAAGTAATAATCTCATACAATTTTAGAACTTACCTGGGATTTAAGGCATGTGCCAAGTAATGAAGTAGAGTATTGTTCTTTGTCTAACGATTTACAAGAATTGTGTGAACCACTTCATAAAATGTGGACTTCTCATCTATCCTCTTCACTTCACGTGCATATATAACTTTCTTCACTTTTTCGATCATCGAATCCCACATATCATAAACTAAGTGAAGACAAGGCTAATTAGTGTCACAAATTCTAAGCATATTATATATAGGAGCTGAGAAGGAAAGTGCATAATCAATCAAAACCCACCAAAAATCATCCAACACATTCTCCTTGACAAATTTAGCTTTCTCTTTATTAACATCTCGATAGATATTCCATTTGTCACAAATTACCATGTTTTGAAGACCACTTTTTATTAACTTGAATCTCTTAAGCATCATAATCATCGAAGCAAAACGTGTATCCGCTATAGAAAGCAACTTCAAGCTAACAAACTCATTGTATATTGCTAATCTCATAAAATGGTTCATGATGAAATGTTTGATTTATATAACTTCCTTAATAATATCTGAAATTCAACAACATCCCTCATAAACTATTTGATTGTTATCCATATTTTTTGCGGCACAAATATTTTTCAAAGCTAGATTAAGGGTGTGCACCACACAAGGCGTTCACATAATGGATGGAAATTCTTGCTTAATGAGTTGTCCCACACTCTTACAATTTGAAGCATTATCTGTAATTACTTGGACCACATTTTCATGCCCAATTTCATTGATAACTCCTTTCAGCAAGTTAAAAATAAAATGCATATCTTTTGTTTCTCTTGAGTAATCAACTGATTTTATAAACATTGGATCTCCATTTGATACCGCCATGAAATTAATAAGCGGTCTTCTTTGTGAGTCACTCCATTCATCACTCACAATACTTACACCATTCTCCTTCCACATGATTTTGATAAGTGTGCACAACCTATCAATATTTGCTTTCTTCTTTTGCAATAAAGTGATAATCAACAAATTATATTTCGATAGTACATAACCCGCAGTATTATGATTAGCGGCATAAGTGAAAGCGGATTGAAAATTGCTAGGTTAAACGACAAGCTTGCCGAATAAAACATCCTAGCAATCTCACAATCTAGACGTTCCCGTTGAGTCATATTAAATATATTTTCGAGTGATTTTTCACTCCCACTTCCACCTTTCCTTTTTTTTTTGTAGTTCAATAATAAATCATTCCGTCACCACCACCCCCACCACCACTAAGTGAATAACTAGCAAGAGGCAAAGGTACATTCCTAGGTGCAATACTCATTAATTTAGTATTGATATCTTCCTCTAATCTTTCTATCTTTAAAAGATCTTTTTTTTTTTTTTTTTTTACTTTTGTGCACTTTCCAATTCATTTTCCACTTATCATCATCAAATGTCCCCTCACTCTTGTGTATGAACTCTTAAAATCTTTTGACAAAAGTTGCATCTCCAAGAAAAATTCTCCCCCACATCAGTATGATTAACTAACTTAGTAACATATCTCCATAATGGTTGTTTTAAAACTTCATTGCTGGAGGTAGGTGCTTGTGTGCTTGAAGTGCTACTAGCCATGTTTGAACTTGAAAACATTCTTAAAAAAAAAAAAAAACGTGTTTTATCAATTGCTATAAGGTTTCTTAATTAAAGTTAACTAAGGAAGATTGAATACCAACCGGAAGCATGTTGCGGGAATTGGAAAGCAGTAGTAGACAACAGCAAAATAGCGTTGGACAACAACAAACAATAATAAATGACAGCAAGCAGCAGCAGACAGCAGCAAGCTGCTATGAACAGTAGTAATATAGCAGCGAACAACAACAATACAACAACAATATAGCAGCTATACGGCAATATGGTAGCTAACAGTAGCGAACAGCAGCGAATAGCATCGAACAGCAGCAAACAGCAGCAGCCAACCCCACAATACGGCAGCGAACAACAGCAAATAGCAGCAGCCAAACTTCCATCATCAATTCCCAGCCATCACATACACGACCAAAGTCATTATGAGTATTCACAATACAAAAGTGGAAAAGAAATAAAAATAGAGAAAAATCATAACAAAATTGATGTGCCGTTTTGGTTTTCAATTTCAATGCCACTTACTTCATAGATGACTTATTCAAAATAGAGCGCTCAATACATAAAAATGACAAAAATCAGTCCATTCACTCAGGGTAAATCCTACTTGGTGCAGAGCAGCAAATAAGAACTCTTCCCCTATGAAATCATTTTTATAATGCCTAGCAAATTCAACTCCGCCTTAATCTTTGGATCATTGTTAAGTTTTAGAATTTCCCTTACTCTTGATTCTGCTAAAAAATGTTTCCATAGTCCAACCCACTCTACCCACTAGATAGCACTCAAAACATGAATCCTCTGGGTGACTTCACGCAGTGGACTTAAAGGTGGTTATTAAGAATCACTTGGGGTTACAACACACCACCCCATTTTTTTAACTCAATGGATCACTCAGAAAAACAAACTCTAATGTAGTCCTAAATTGATCCCTTTTAGCTAAGGCCAAAAGCCACAGAGTTCAAGAATCAGACTACAAGGAATGCATTACCATTGTCATAAAAATTCCAAGTTCAGACGAGAAATTGCGAAAATAGGAACAAGATAGTCACTCCAACTCCAATTGCACCAAACATAGTACCCAAAACCCAGAAATCTCCAATCTTGAAGAGCTTTTGGGTAGCCTAGTTCAAAAAAATTCCCTCTTTCCCAACAAGACGATCACCGCATGAGCCGCATCTCAAGAATTCTACCACAAGATTTTGGATCTCCAAAGAAATCCCCCTTTCCCTGATCTAACTCTAGGGTTTGCTGAAAAATCCCAAATCGGATTGTAAATAAATCCAAAATGCTAACCTAAGATGAACAAAAAGATGAAATCGCAAGATGAAGAAGAGCAACGCGGCAACGCCTGTGAGAGGCAAAGGCGATAGCTTGCTATCAGGGCGACGGCTTGATGCTTGCGAGAGACGAAGGCGGGGTTGAAGGCGACTGTGGCGACGAGTGGGGATAAGGCATGGGGGGCTACGGTGAGTCGGCGACTGGTCGGGTGGGCCGCACAGCCGGCAAAGCAACTTTGGTGACACTCACGGCGAAAGAAGAGAACTAAAGTGCTCTGCTCACTACTCAGGTGTGTGCGACTAAAGACTGAAGAGAGTCCAGAACCGTGCGTGCGTTGTGCAACTGAAAATCTGAAGTTTTAACTTTTATTATTTTTTTTTCATATATTTATATTTAGTCCCAATGGAATATCCTGGATCCTTCTCTGTTTGGACAGAAAGGTTCTTTCTATTGTCCGAGATAATTCTTTAGGGATGGAGGTCAAGAAAACATGTTTCAAATTTGCATCATCTCCAATTTGATAGAAGACCTTAAGCATTTCTCGATAATGCTTATCAAGATGTTTTTTCTGGAGAGAGCAGCATATTCTTTCAAAAAAATTTCTTCTTTTGAGCTCCATAAGATCAACAGGTTTTCCCACAAAGAAATGATATAGGAGAGTAATGGCATGGCCAAAATTTGGGGAGAGCAAAAAGTGAATTTGATCTTGTTCTCCTTCTTTTCAAAAAGAATGATGATATCCTGCTTTACAGTCTTGATGAGCAGTCCAACTGCCAACTTCTCGAGCAGTTCGCTGAAATTGTGAAAAAACATGGAATTATGCTTTCTCAAAGAAAGATAAACATTGCCCGACAGAAATTGAATTTCTTGGTATGCACCTTAACAAATGGACATACTATTCAGGGCCACATAAATTTATAAAAATAACCACGTGTGTGTCGGAGTCACGTGTCGGAAATTCCGACTTGCGTGTCGAAGACAATTGACCGCGTGTCGGTTTTCCAAACACGTGTTGACCACGTGTCGGACACGACACTAAGGGTCTCAGAGAGTGTCCGTGCTTCATAACCTGCCACGTGGTGGAATTGTCTGTTCCCGCACTAGGTACATCCTATGAAGCACCAATATTCTTTAAGAGTCTTTGTATCGTGTCGAATACTTCATTACGTGTCTGACATTCTTGAACATTTTTAGACACTTGGTCAACGAGTCCGACACTCTTCGACACTTGAGTCGGAATTCCAACATACGACTTTCTGACATGTGATTATGATATCAAGACCAATTTTAAAAATTTTCAATAAATGAGATATCAAAATGTATATATGTGAAAAAATAAAACATAACAATAAAAATAATAAATGGAGAAAGAAGAAAAATCAAGTGTTCTCTTCTATTCTGATTCTCACTTTTTGTGATATACAATTCACTTCTTAAGTTTTTTTTTCCTCTTCCAACATATCTAACATGCGAGTCTGGAATGCCGATTGCTTGTTTTTTCTCCAAGTTTTATGAATTATTGGAATAGAATTGAATTTATCAAAATGAAACAATGGTTGATATTAATAAATGGTGAATTAATGTTTTTAGTCTAAATTCATTCTAGGCTTTTTTAATTATTTATTTATTTGTGAATTTGAATACAATTATTTTGATTGAAATAAACATAAAAATGATAATTTATTATGTATATATTAAAATGTATATTTTATTATACAATGTGTTCCATTATGTTAGAATTCTCTATTTTTTAAGAAACGACGTGTTGGCGTGTTATGTCGTGTTGTGTCGGGTCGCGTATCAGTGTCGGTACTACTTAGGGCACATCAACCTGATGATGAAATTGTGCGAGATCCAAGCCTCCAGTGCCCTGTACATTGCTGTCACATTCGTCCTCACCGAGGAGTGGCTCGGCCTCATTGGAGCCGAACAGAAGCCGAGCAAAATATGCTTTGCCACCATCCCAACGTAATCCCATCCGAATGGGTTTGGACTTAGCTCTACACCGAGGGTTTGCTGCTTCGCCCTCTGCCAACCCTCCTGTACTGGCCGGTCGGCGTTGGGAACCAGAGTAGCATTCTGGTGGCCTCATTTTGGCCTACTGCGGCCTCGAACTTCTCCTTCTACCACTTCCAACTTCTTGAGCAGCATGGCCATTTACCACAGAACTTGTGAGGTCAGCCGTCGTTCTAAGTCTAGCTCAGAATCAAAACTAGGAAAACTTTCGAGCCTTGCCTATCTATCACCTGATAAAACTGCGAGCTGGCACTTTCTTAAATTTTGTAACTCTGGAAAAGATGTACCTTTAACCAAAGAATTTGAAGTCTCTGCCCAAACTCTTTCTGCGTACCAAATCGTAAATCAGTTTCCCGTGGTTCTAGCTGCTTTGATGCACATAAATTTCAACATTTGATGTCCATTTTCAGATTACCTAGTAACCCCCGTCTTTTCTGTAACAGGGAAGGGGGATGAAATGGTGGATCGCATTCCTGGGATTCCTTTTGACGGACCTGGTTGGTGGAAGGAGCGAACAGATGATGCAGAGAATGCACTCGACAGTCGACTGGGTCCATCGAACACAGTACCTGTTGCTTTCTTCCACGCACGAGATCGAATCTCAGACCGTTGACACTCTGAAACTGAGCCTGTCGCTTCCTATCTACACCATCGGTCCATCCATCCCGTACTTTGAGCTGCTTTGAAACTCACCATTATATGAAAGTCTCTATCAAGTTAAACCTTTATATAGTGTAAACATTTTAAAATTCTATAGAAGTTTCAAGTAAGTATGCTTTGAAACTCACCGTTTTAATAATAGAATTGGATATACTGTATATATATTAATATCTTGTTTCAACAAGAAGTTCATAATTTACCGGCCTTGTGCTTGTATTTATTTCATGAGCTCTCTAGAAAGCAACTCAAACTTTCGTAAGAAGTAGTATCACTTCTAAGCTCATATAGCTCAAGTATATACCATGTGTTTTTGTTACTAATAACATATTGCTAATTTGTATTATACTTCATTAATAATTTAATTTAGCTTTTAAAACATATCAAATGATATTGACTCTTTTTGTCTAGGCTAATGTCGATATCAAGTAATTACTATTAGTAACTCGTTTTAACCTATTAATCCTTAGAACTAGTGATATTCTAGTTAAGTTGAGTTACTACAGCTAGTGAATTTAATCAAAGGGCTTCGATTGCATTTCTTTTGATGTCATCCTTACCATGTCTCTTGGTGAAGTCTTTATAAAGGGATCGGCTTGATTCTTGCTTAACCTCATGTAAACAATTATTGTGGTACTATCTTGAATTAATTGTCTCACATACTCATGTCATAGAAGCTTGACTATCACAATTAATAGAATAGGACTAGGTTATAATTTGATATCCAACAACAAATTTCTAATTCATTCAACCTCTTTCCCAATTGCTGCTAATGCAATGAATTCAAATTCTATCATTGAGTTACTTATGTGTGGTTGTTTCTTGCCCGCCCAAGATATAGCATAGCACATCCATCAAATGTGAAAATCCATCTAGAAGTGGATTATTAATCATCCACACTTGTAATTCTACTAATATTGGTGTATCTTCTAATAGAGCCGGATAATTATTATAATTGGTTACTAGTACATCTACTCAACTTACATGTAATATAAGCAATATTGGGTCTAGTATAATGCATTAGATAAATTAAAGGCTCTAAAGCACTCGCAAATTCAAGTTATGCTACTATTCTACTATTATAATATAATTTAATATTGAAATCGAGTGGAGTACTCATTTCTTTGAAAACAAGATACTTAATACATTTAACAATTTTTTAATGTAATTACATTGGCTCAAGGAATGACCCCCACTATGTTTTTTAGATAGTATCTACTTCACCCAAACCTTTCATTTTTAAACATGAGGGCTAGATGCTTCTTAGTCTCAATGATTCTAGTCATATTTGTTTGAAAGATAAGCCTATCATCAACATATAAGCTTACTAAGACACTATAGTTTTTAGTGAATTTAAAGTATATGCATCTATCAGTACTATTGTGTTTCAAATCATTAGAAAATATGGTGAATCAAACTTTTCATGCCATTGCTTCGGTGCTTGCTTAAGCCTATAAAGAGATTTAATCAATTTACATACGTTTCTTCTATTTTTAGGGAGAACAAAACCCTCTGATCGTTCTAGGTAAATTTCCTTATTTAAGTCTCCATTCAAGAATATTCATTTGATTAACGCAAATATCATAAATGGAAGCTAGAGCAAAAAGTATTCAAGTAGGAGTTATACGTGTTGCAGGAGCATACATATCAAAATAATCTATTCATTTTTTTTTTGTCTATACCCCTTGGCCACCGAGTAGCCTAAAAAGCTTGGAAGGAACCATGATAATGATATTTTCTCCTGAAAACTATTTGTACCCAATATGTTTAGATCATTTTGGTAAATCTACTAATGCCCAAGTATTATTAGACATAATTGAGTCCATTTAATCAATTACAAGTTCCAAAACGAAGGAGATATAGCATCATTAAAACATTTAGGATTGGCTTTTAGATTCAAGGCCAATCCTAAATGAGTACTAAATTATAGACCTAATGTTTTTTATTTTCTTGCTTTAGTGCTTCTCCTTGGTTCGATCATGTTTCTAGAATCATTTGTTTCATTCTCATGAGAATCTACTTGACTTTCTATATTAATTAAAAAAATATATTATTATTAATTCTATTTTTATTTTTATTCCGAATTTAAATAAGTCTTTTCAACATAACCCTTGAGAATATATCTATTCACTCTGCAATCTTTTGTGAATAATTGCCTCTGTTCAAAAAGATTGAAATGAGTACATCAGTTTTTGAATAAGTGATAATCAAGTCCCGTCAAATTTTGTTTCCTAAAAATACAATCTTCTTTCTAATTGTTTCCTTTTGAGAGTTCCTTGAGAATTATCAAAATTGCTATCTTGTGTCTTTAATTGAGACATTTTTGTAATTTAGAATATTCTTTTATCGGTAAACATTAGTAACGTTGCGGAGCAAATAATTCTTTAAAAATATTGTTATCATGCTTCAAAATTTGATTCCATTTCTACCCAATCTGAAGCAATTTCCCCCATAGTATTTCCATGAATAATAACCCTCCATATAGTATTATTTCATAACAAAGTAATATTACTTAACCTTTCGATTCTTAAATTTCTTGCACATACATGTCGATTGCACAATTTCTTGCATATACTCCTTCAGAATTCATTACATTTTCATGTAATTAATATTTTATTTTATCATATTGCCATAGTCATTCAGTATTCATCATCTGATTTACGATTTGGTATTCCAAATTAAGTTTTTTAATCACATACGACAAAATCCCACTCATGGTAGAACTCGTGCAGTGCTTTACCATAAAAATGATTTTTGCGCTCCGCCGTGACGGGGAAACGACAACCGCATGTGGCAGAGGCAGAAGGGCGCACGCTAGCTTGATTATTGTACCTCCCAGGCTCGCTGATCGATGAGTCAACTCACCAAGTCCATCGAGCTCCAGGGAAAAGTTCACTGGTTGGACGGCCTCGCAACTTCAAGAAAATGGAAGCTCTGTTATCATCGCCCTCCGCCGCAGGCAGCCGTCACATTGTGGCGATGCCATATCCAGGCCGAGGGCACATCAACCCCATGATGAACCTGTGCAAGATCCTGTCCTCCAGAGTCCCGGACATCACCATCACCTTTGTCGTGACCGAGGAGTGGTTCGGCTTGATTGGTTCCGAGTCCAGGCCTGCCAACATATCCTTGGCTGCCATCCCCAACGTGCTCCCCTCGGAGCTGGTCCGGGCTCAGCACTACGATGAATTCATCGATGCTGTTTTCGCCAAGATGGGAGGTCCGTTCGAGGAGCTGCTGGATCAGCTACGGCCCCTGCCAACTGTCATCGTGGCCGACCCTTTCTTAAGCTGGGCCCTCCGCGCGGGGAACCGCAGAAACATTCCCGTGGCGTTGTTCTGTCCGTCGGCAGCCTGGGATTTTTCTTTGTTCTATCACTTCCATCTTCTTGAACAACACGGTCACTTCCCGGTTGATTTGTCTGGTAAGCTCAGTCTCCGTTTCGTGTCATTTTAATCAATGTGAAGCCAGTTTAGGACTGTAGATAGCCTATTATTCTTGCTAAAATTTCTGTTTTCTAAGGGGTCTCCTGTTTCTTGACCTGGGATTAGCGTAATCCATTATGTAAGAATATATACAACGAGTTTCACTATAGTTACTCAAGCTTTTCAATCGGCCATTGAGATCTCAGAAGGCGTGGTCGGTAGCTTCTGTGGCATCTGAAATTTGAGATTGAATTTTTAGCGTATTGATGGAAAAGATAAGCAACCAATAAAGATGGCTAGCTTGAAATGCTTTCAGTCAAGTTCGATTGAATTCGAATTGTGTATAGTGATGACTGCTTATGCAAAAGATAGAGTGTGCCAGTTGTGTCTGAATTCCAGGTTATCGAAGAAATGTTATGATTAGGTGTACAAACACAATTAAATAGAGAGTAAATATGAGCAAAAGAGAAATCGAAATACAAAGTTTATCCTAGTTTATCCTTTAAATTAGGGCTACATCCACTATAATTGTTTCATCTCATCTCTCTGTTACAACTCTCAATTACAAGAGATATGGATTATATATAGGCGGCACAAGTCAGTAGATATTCACATATGCTAATACTTCCTTAAGATGGGGAGTATGAACCACTACCCAATAAGAAACCAGTGGAAGCAGCCTTCGCTATATGTGCACGAAGATCAGGTCTGATTGATCACTGCTTTGTCTTTGCTCTGTCACAGAAAAGGGGATGAGCAGGTCGATTACATCCCTGGACTTCCTCCAACACGCTTAGCAGACTTGATCAGCTCCGGAACAATTGATTTATTTCTACAACACGTCCTTGATGCATTTAGCATCGTCCATGAGGCCAAGTATCTCTTGCTAGCAACTGTGTATGAGGTGGAACATCTGGCTGTCAATTCTCTTAAAGCTAGCTTGTCTTTTCCGGTCTACACTATAGGTCCGACCATCCATTTCTCTCGACTAGCAGATGACTCTTGCTTGAACGATTTCGATTACCTAAAGTGGTTGGACTGTCAGCCGAGTGATTCTGTCCTATACATCTCCCTCGGAAGCTTTCTCTCGGTCTCCAGCTCTAAGATGGATGAGATTGCAGGGTGTTTGCGCAACAGCGGCATTCGTTTCATGTGGGTGGCGCGCGAGGAAGCTTCAAGGTTGAGAGGGTTGTGTGGCAATAGGGGAATAGTCATGCCATGGTGCGACCAATTGAGGGTGCTGTCACATTCGTCGGTTGGCGGGTTTTGGACGCATTGCGGATGGAATTCAATTGGGGAAGCTATTTTTGCCGGAGCTCCTCTGCTTGCATATCCTATCACTATGGATCAAGGCAGTAATGCAACACTAGTCGTCGAGGACTGGAAGGTCGGATGGAGGGTGGGTAGGGAGATCACTGGGCTCTTGCGTAAGTTCATGGATTTGGAGGATGATGAAAGCAGAGAGGTCAGGAGACAGGCTAAGCATCTCCAGGAGGTATGTCGGCGAGCGATCGGAAAAGATGGATCGACTGAGACTAACATCAATTCTTTTATCAGGGACATTACCCATTTCCAATGACAGTTCGGAAAGTTGAATGTATAAGTTGATCGGTGATGTTTCTGCATTTAAACTTGACTCAGAGGTCATTGTATGGCAAAGAGTAGGAGGAACCGCGCAATGAGTATTTAATTCTCTTCTGGTAAACTGAGTAACACTTAATTGGTAGGTGAGATTTTCTGGACAGACGAACGGTACTTCACACACAGCAGACCCAACCTATGGCCAACACGCCAGTTACCTGAATGGAATGTCTAGCTGACTGAAAAAGTTTCAGGTGGTGGTCTGGGGACAATTGCGGCCTGTCGATTATTTTGCACCGAAGTCATTGATGGGTCAAAATGTTCTTTTGGAATGAAAATGCATTTGAATACTCCGCGTGTTGATAGGCATTAGCAACTCATGTGTTCACTACACTTGGTATCATCTCGTCACCGTTCTTTTCTGCAGTGATAAGTTGATATTAGGGATGGGGCTATAGCTTGTCCGGTGGGGCTGCTGCCTCCAATTGAAGTCTGATGTTCAATTTGATATGTTTCATCTTGTGATGAGGATACTGATTCATCCACAGACTCTTGGCTTTCAACCCCCCTAAAGTGGCTCTGATGGTCCAAACTGGTCTTGTGTTTCGTTCAAAGATAACCTGACCCGAAGCAGTAGTGTTTTTCCTTGTTGCTTTTGGCAACTTCAATAGCAACTACAAAGACAGTCCTCTTTCCTTTCTCTGGTTCTCATGACAAAGAATAGACAAGTTATATATCCTTCGGTATCGTTTTGAATGTCTCCCCTTGCTCTGACCCTGTTTGATACGCAGGTCACAGGATTCACATACTTGTCGATGCATGCTTTGTCTGGCAGAGAACAGTAACTACTTGTCACTTGCACTTGGACATAGCTAATGTTGTCTAGATAGCTGGCAAATCTTAGCTACCAGTCCGTAATGTTTTTCATATATGCTGGTAATATATAGCAGTAGGAAGAGGGGATGCTTGCTTATCATCACAGATATATCATCGTCCACTATGTTGAATTTGGCAATCAGCAAGTTATCCTTTTGCTTTATATCTGTTGATAGAATTGTATTTTTGAAGAATTTTTATGATTTAGGTTCTCTTTTGGAAGATCTGGTGGTTTGGTTGAATGAAGCTATTTGATGCCAAAGGAGCTATATAGTTCTAGTTGTTTCTATATGAAGTACTCCTGTTCCAGGTAAGGGGCGTTCGTTTTTTTCAAGTCACTGCTGCCCGCTCTTTTCAACTCTATGGGATGCTTTTTGGAATCGATTGAACAACAATTACATATTTGTCACTTCAACCAACCTTTATACATCGATTGTCAAGTGAATTTCTTTCAAAAGAATAATGAATTAAATTCATCGAAGAGTTTCAGATGATTAGTAGAACTATTTTCCGCATTATCTTGCCTCAAATAAAGTTGGTATATCAAAACTCTGAAATGACAAGATTTGTGCGTAGATACTGCAGTAAGTCTATTCACTGTGCGCCCTTCTGTTGGCATTTGCCATTGCTTTGGATGACAGACCAGAGCTATATTTTTTTCAGATACAGTAATTATTTCCCCTTGTTTATTTGGGCACTTATGCTTTACCATGGTATATCTTGAGTGCCAGCTTTCAATCATACTTCCTACAATTGCTCTTTTATACAAACAATATTGGATGCCATATCCCTTAAAACAACATTCATTTAAGTGTTATAACTTTTTTTTTTTATAACCATTTGATTGCTATAATTTTCAATCGATCACTTAAATGCCAAAAGTTTTTAAAAATGTTCACTAAGTCTTGGAAATCCGACCTAATATAGCACTTATGGCGAACTTTTTAAAAAATTATTACACTCAAGTGAGGTGATTGGAAAAAAGAAGTTATAGCACTCAAGTAAACGGTAGTTATTGTACTAAAGTAATCGAAAAAAAGTTATGAATCTACCATGAGTATCGTAAAAAAGTTATGATATTTATAGTGTCGTATTTCCTAACAATTATGTTATGAAATATTTAAACAAAATAGATTTTTCTATTTCTATTTTAGAAGAATTTCCAAAAATAACTTAGTTTGATAACACACAAAATTTCTACTCTAAAAATAGAAATTCGTTTATAAAATTAGGGCATCATCTTTTAATATAAAAAATAAAAATGATTTAGTAACAAAAAAATAAAGGATAAATTTATTTTAAAATGAATAAAAATTAAAAATAAAAATAAATTTATTTGGCAAAACATATGGCAAATAAAAATAAATTTATTTTATTTATCATAAGTAAATTATTTTTAATAAAATTAATAAATTTATTTTTAATAAACTAAAAATAAAATGATAAATAAAAATAATTTATTTATTTTTAAATGAATAAAATGAATATATTTATATTTATTTATTTTTATTTTTAATAAAATGAGGAAAGGTGGAGGAGGAGGAGGAGGAGGAGGAGGCAGAGACGTAAAAGAGAATGGAAGTATATAGGGTTTGTAATTATTTGATTTCTCTTGGCTAAATCTATTCCAAATAGAAAAACTGAGTATGTTTTGTTTTTTTTTAACATCTCGATTAAATTTGTCAGTCTCTATTTCCTAACAATAACTGCATTAGGGCATCATCATGTTGCATTATAGCACTATCTTTGCATGTTTCTCTTTTATATGGATAATGTGAAGAATAATAATAATAATAATGAAGAAATTATCACATGATAATTTCTTATAATAAATTTCTTATATTATTATTATTATTATTATTATTATTAATTTATCTCCTATGTGGTCGCGAGACATTGACTTTTTAGTGAGGGGGACAATTTTTCTGTGATCCAAAACATCCACTTTTGTCTACTCCATCTTTATGCTTGATTGTATTTAATAAAGCCTAGGGTAAATCATTATAATGATTGTTTGAGTTATATATAAATGCAATAAAAGAAAAGAATAGAAAAGTATTTTCATTAATTGATATGTCGGGATTAAGAGAGACAAATGAATTTAAAGCTGACTGAAACCTAAGAACATTATCTTAATTTACCGGATTAATGGATTTTTGTTATGAAATTGATTGAAAGTTTGGCAAAAGATTTTAGAAGAAGAAGATAGAATCGAGATTCGAGTTATTTTAGGAAACTGATTTTGGATAATTTGCTTGACGCGAACGGTCTTTCACTTTAAACTTGGAAAGGGAAAAAGACTCTGGCATGTTCGTGCTCTCTCGCTCTCGCTCTCGGTCTCGCCGGCCTCCCTCTCTGGCTCGCGCGCTCTCCATCCGACGGAGGACAAGTTGGTGAACCTCGGGAGTGGTGCCAGCACCGATGGATTTCTACAAGTTCAACCCTTGGGACCTTTCCGGGTACTTCCGGGTACTTTTGACGCGCTCCCTCCCTTCCTCTTCTTCTCGAGTCGCCCTGTTCCTGAACGATTCTGTTTCTTCTGGCGTTCGTTTTTCTGTGAATTATCCCATTCTGGGAAAAGGGTCGGCGATTTTCGTCACTCTGTTGGGTGGTTTTTATTGTAAGGAGTTCCTCTTCTTCTCGAGGCTTTGTTCCTGAACAATTCTGTTTCTTCTCGTGTTCGTCTTTTGTTAATTATCCCATTCTGGGAAAAGGGTCGGCGAGTTTCGTCACTCTTTTTGGGTGGTTTTTTCTTGAGGAATTCCTTATTTATTTGGAATTGTCACTTTAAGAAAAGATCACCCTAGTGAGTGCCATTCTTCTTTCGATTTTCTCAGTTTGTGTTGATCTTTCCGCTCGCAACACCTGGGGAGAGGATTTCGTTGAGCAAGGGAAGACGATGAGGGGAGAGATGGACAGGAAAGAAGACGCAGGAGGTATGATAGTGACACGAAGCAGAAGGAGAAAGAGGGAATAGATGGCAGAAAGGCTGATAGTTGGAAACCAGAACAACCAGCATTGTGAGAAGGCAATATGATTACCGATGCTGCAAACTTGGAAAGCAGTGGAGGAGTTTAAATCCCACCATTTAAGTTGGCCAGAATGATGAAAGAGGTTAAAGACAAAAGCGGCATTGAGTATCAAGGGTTGAGGTGGGAAGCCTTAAGGAAGAGTATAAACGGTTTGGTGAATAAGGTCAATGCAACGAACCTGGTTTCTGTTGTCAACACGAAGTTTGCAGAGGTTGGTCACCTTCTACTAATAAGGATTGTTTTGCAACTTAAGAGAGCTTATAAGTGGAATGACAAGGTATGACAGCACCCTTCTATGTTCAGATTTCTTAGTTCAGGAGCATCCCTCTCTGGTTATGCATACTTCTAACGTTAATTTGTTTGGTTGTATTCTTAACAGCCTCAATTACTTGCTGCTTTGGAGCTGCTCAATGTTCTGCTATTAAATCCTACCGATGACAGTGTGGATCTTGCTGTTGGTTTTGTGACCGAGTGTGGTTCCATACTGCAAGACCTACCTCCTAAATGTCTACATGATTGGTATATGTGGCGAAGTTTATCCAGCTCATTGCTCTTCTTTTTTTGCTTGTGTGCATGTATCATCATTGTATTAAGAGTCTCCTCTGTCGTCTTTGTACTTGCACTTATTTATTGAGTTAGTTGATAGATTCAATTTGTTTTTATCCTTAAAATTGTGAGGCAATCTATTGGAGAGTTTTTCTTTAATGGTTGCATATGAATTTATCGGATCAGACTTGGAGATCACAAAGGAGATGGAAGTGTTAACTTATGAATAAGCTTGTATCATCCATTATATGGAGTGTCACCATGCGATATCCTAAGGCTTTGATGAGGTGTGTCGTACCTTCCAAACTCATACTTGTGTGTAGTTAAGAATATAATTTTACTCTATAGTGTGCATTACCAGGTATGATGCTGGCGATCCTCGCTTTTATGTTTTTCTCAATAATGTCTTGTGTGATGGCCTCTTAATTCTGATAATTTCTTCAGGCACCTTTGAACGGTTTCGTGGAATTCTTTATGAAGGTGGAATAGATAAGCGAGTTCAGTTTTTGATTGAAGGCCTCTTTGCCATTAGAAAAGCTAAGTTTCAGGTCACTAACTCCAATATCTCTCGCCAGCATGAGCAAGTACGTTTTTTGGTCCAGAGAGACTAATTGAGCATGCCCGTCTAAGCCTTCTTACCATCATAACTTAACTTTCCTTGTGTACATGCAGTCCACAGTTCGTCCAGAATTGGACCTTGTGGATTACAAAGATCAACAAACACACGAGATATCACTCCAGGGGAACATCGATCCAGAAATTACTCTTGGTATCTGTTTGCCTATCCAGTTACATGAAGCTACTTATAATCCGTAATCTGCATATTCCAATGTCTGTTTTTTGTTTTATGTCATACTTGTTTCTGGACCAGACATATTTAAGCCTGATCCGCAGTTGGTGGAGAATGAAAAGCTTTATGAACAATTGAAGAAAACCATTCTTGGTGACGAGTTTGAAGAGGAAAAAGAGTCAAAGAAGGCTCAGAAGATGCATCTGCTGAGGAAGTTGATGCAGAAGAGGGTGAACAGATGAACATTAAAGTAAATATCTGACAATTATGTTCAGTGTCAATTTCGAGGAAGCAGGGCATAAGCTATTAATAAGTAAACTTGAACCTGGACAAGAGGTGAGACAACATTTCATGTGTTGCAGCCAAATTTGAATTCTTATCTTCTTTCTTGCCCTTGATTTCTAAAAGGTTGATTACTCATGTCCGGAGATTTTGAGAATAAAAGTAAATATTGCTGATTTCTGTCCCAAACAGCGGTGAAGTTAGCTGAGTACAATTTTTTTTTTGAACTCACTTTTAGGCCTGTACTTTTAGAGCTGATTCCCTTGCATGTTATGAGTCATTTGTAAACGAGGATAGACTGGCGTGGCCTTTGTGTATTCCACTGATTTTGAAACTGTGGCAATTTTAAATGTCTATATTCAGTTTTTCTTGCATGGATGCATAACAAGTTCCTCTGCTTTTCCTAATTTGTCTCTGTATTTCATATGCTCCTGTTATTAAAATGACTGATCAATTTTGTACTTACATGTATGATTATTGGAAGACTTTCTCGTGCATTACTTGTGCCACATGAATTTTGAGTAGATATGGAGTGGATGAAAAGTTGAGATATTGTGGACACTTCTGGTTTATCGTCTCCTTAAGTATATTTTCCTCATCATTTTGACTGACTCAGCTGGTAAGGCATATGGCAGCTTAGATGAGATAGCTTGACAGTAGAATCGTTTTATTTGGAAGCATTTCTGCAATTAATATTGTAGATGGCGTATAATGCTACAACTGTGTCTGGGGATTGTCTGGGGTTGAGTTTCCTCAGAATGTAGAGATTTTTAAAATTGACTTGTTCCTGGGCTAACAGGGGTGAGAGCTTTCACAGATGGTGCTAAGCTAGATAGTGGACTCAGTTAAAATCTTTGATTGCAACTTTCATCGATGTCCCTAGTTATAATGATTTATGTGTTGCTTGTAGTTTCTCATGCTAATTTGTTAGAGAAATAAATCATATTATAATTCTTTTTAACATTTTTTCCTTCTTCCTTTATGTGTCTTGGCCTCCTTTACGTCATGGGATGCTTTCAGAATTCTTATTTTAGTCCAGCTGCTTCATTTGCTGTCCTTGGAACCAGTCGTCTTCTTTACTTACTGTCTTGTTTTTTGGGCTGTGCAGATGGCTTTATGTATAATGCTGTTTGAGTGTTGCAGTCAAGTGTCACGGGCCGAAAGATGGACGACCCGAGAGGTTCCCCAAAGTCGACTCCAACTCGCCCGTGGACCTCCTGCTCTCCCTCGGATTCCCACCAAGCCTTCTCCCCGAACTGCAAGGGCGGGCAAAACTGTCAATGAGCTAGATTACGGGAGTCTGTTCCTTTTATTTATGTCGGTAGATGGTAGCTCAATATTTATGTCGGTAGTTGAGGCGGTGCAATCTCGTCCGCCGGTAGAATTCTAGATCGATGGTTGTAAGCCGAGGCCCTCAAGTATAAAAGGGGTGTCCTCCTTCATTTGTAATCACCCAACATTTCGATAATATCAAAGCTTCCGCTTCCTTTCGAGCTCCTCTCTTACTTTCTCTCTCAACGATCCGGGTAAGCGAGCGGGTAAGCGTTCGATCGAGCAAGGCTTGGCTCGGGTAGTCCAAATTCGCCCGAGTCGCCGCGCGGTCACGGTCCCAATCGATCGGGGCCCGTGACAAGTGGTATCAGAGCAAAAGAGAGATCCGTTCGAGAGATCAAGGAGCGCCAACTGTTCGAAGGAATGTCGAGCCAAGAAGCTGTCATGGTTGGAGAGACCGTGCAAATCCAAGAGGATCGCGGTCGTGGAAAGAGAAGAGACGCCTCAAGGGACGTCGTAGCTGCGTTCGATGAGAAGATCTCGAATGTCCGGAGCGCTGTGCAAGAACTCATGGAAGGTCTTGACGACGTGCGAGACCGGATCATGGAGGTCGACAGTTCACTCCGTGAAGACTTCACTTCATGCATCAACGAAGCTACCGCTCCATTACACGACAAGGACGAAGCCCTTGAAGCATCAATCGATGTGTTGAAGGAGCGCGTCCAAGTCGTCGAGGAAGAAGCTCCGCGTAGGGACGAGATCGAAGCTATGAAGGCCGAGATCCAAGAGCTCAAGACCGAGCTCGCCCTGTGCAAACTAAGCATCACCAATGGTGCTGTGCCGAACCAAGCGGTGCCTAAAATCGAGGTGCCAAAGCCGAAAGAATTCAACGGCGAACGATCCGCCAAGGAGGTGGACAACTTTGTCTGGAGCATGGAGCAATACTTTGGCGCCGTCAACATACACGACGAGTCGATCAAGGTACGAACCGCGTCCATGTTCCTGTCTGATACGGCAATGCTTTGGTGGCGCAATAGGTGTGACGAAGTTAGACGAGGTGCTGATCCCGTATGCACATGGGACGACTTCGTGCGAGAGTTCCGGGATTACTTTTTCCCCGAGTTCGCTCAGCATGAGGCTCGTAGCAAGCTCCATCGCCTCGAGTAAAAAGGCACGGTTCGAGAGTACGTAAAGGAGTTCACCGAGCTCAAACTCCAGATTCGCAACCTGAGCGAAGAGGAGGCCCTCGGAGCGTTCATGGATGGATTGAAGCCATGGGCACTGCTCGAGTTGAAGCGGCGGGACGTGAGTAGCCTGGCGCGTGCGTTGAGCGTGGCCGAGTCGCTCGTCGACCTTACCAAGACCGAACCAAGGAGTCGGCAAAGAGATTGGAGGAATGATCGATCTTGCGAGGATGAAGCTGGAAGAAACACTCCCCGGGTCGCGCATGAGCAAAGCGGCCGAGCCAAAGCATGGGGAGAAGGGTCTTCCAAGCCAGCCTTCCAAAGGGGTAGACCACCGATGGACTACGCGAGCAGGTTTGATCAACCCCCGCCTTCTCTTTGTTTCATTTGCCAAGGTCCGCACTGGACCCAAAAGTGCCCGAAGAAGGGTCGAATCAACGCCCTCCTTGCCCTTGAGGAAGAAAAAGAGGAGCCAAAAGAAGATAAGCGGCAAATCCGGATTGGAGCTGTGAGGATGATCAACTCGGTCCAAGCCCGATCGCCGACCAAGGAAAAAGAAATCGCTCCAAACACCGACATGTTCTTTGTGGAGGTCGAAGTGGGTGGCCGAACGCTCTACGCTTTGGTCGACACCGGCGCATCCAACATGTTCATGTCGACCGAGGTTGCCAAGACCTTGGGACTTCACGTGGAGCCATCCGAGAAGTCGTACAAGCCGATCAATTCGGGCGACTTCCATGGCGTAGGATCAACACCCGACGTAGAAGTGAAGATTGGCGGATGGAAGGGCCGAATGGCGTTCGAGGTAATCCCTCTTGACGACTATGATCTCATCCTTGGAATGCAGTTTTTCCATAGTGTGGGAGCCATGATCGACATGAGGACGAAGTGCATAATGATCCTCGACCAAAAGTGCCTGTCGATGATCCCCATGATCAAAGGGGTGGTCGACACCAAGACCATCGCGTCGATCCGACGCCTCAACAAGAGCTTGAAGGCCGTCATGCGCATCAACAAGCTAATCGAGGTGAAGCCAAAGGCCAAGTTCGATCCTACCCCAACACATGCCATGCCCATCCAAACACTCTTCCCGGAGGTTGAGTGTGCGTCGCGTGCTCCGTCCAAGCCAAAGACCGAGCCACGAGCATCCGACTTCGTCATGGAAGGATGCGGCCCTTCGTTCATGAGCGTTCGAGCGAAGAGAAACAAGAACAAGAAGGCTCGTGCCAAAGCCCGCAAAGCTGCTCGCTGAGCTGAGAGCGACGAGGACGTCGCTCAATTGAGTGGGGGAGAATGTCACGGGCCGAAAGATGGACGACCCGAGAGGTTCCCCAAAGTCGACTCCAACTCGCCCGTGGACCTCCTGCTCTCCCTCGGATTCCCACCAAGCCTTCTCCCCGAACTGCAAGGGCGGGCAAAACTGTCAATGAGCTAGATTACGGGAGTCTGTTCCTTTTATTTATGTCGGTAGATGGTAGCTCAATATTTATGTCGGTAGTTGAGGCGGTGCAATCTCGTCCGCCGGTAGAATTCTAGATCGATGGTTGTAAGCCGAGGCCCTCAAGTATAAAAGGGGTGTCCTCCTTCATTTGTAATCACCCAACATTTCAGTAATATCAAAGCTTCCGCTTCCTTTCAGAGCTCCTCTCTCTTACTTTCTCTCTCAACGATCCGGGTAAGCGAGCGGGTAAGCGTTCGATCGAGCAAGGCTTGGCTCGGGTAGTCCAAATTCGCCCGAGTCGCCGCGCGGTCACGATCCCAATCGATCGGCCCGTGACACAAGAAAGAACTTACCTCCGCTACTATGGCCTGCTGGGGCAGCAATTTTGCATGATGAACAAAGTCTATCACTACAATTTTGAGAGATGCTTTGTTCAACGATATTCAATGGTTCACCATCTCGAGACAAGCAAAGTGAAAAATGTGGAAATTTTTTTCGCACATTTACTTGGCACAGATGGTCTACCGTGGCATGTCTTTGCCTACATAGCTGAGGACACCACTTCTTTCATCACGAATATTTATAAAAATTCTCTACCGACCAAAAAAATTTCTGACTTACTGTTGGTTTCCTTTACTAAATTTCAATGGTACAAACGACTTATCAATGCTTTAAGGAAAGACTATTTGTTGTTCACTTTGACTCTCCCTCTCCTTTTTGGATGCCAGACAGCTAATTCGTTTCCAGTAGCAAAAAAGCAAAGCCCAACCCTGATATTTCACCACTTTTTATCAACACAATTCACCAACATTTTCTTCTTTGTCATCGTCCCTACCCATAGATTCCATCGCCGACGGTGGTCTCCCGCGAAACTAATTAGTCATCACTGGTCATGTATTAAACGCCAATAACGACCATCTAGAATAAGCAAACAAAAAATGAAAATTTTTGGGGACCCGCGTTGAAGAGTTGCTGGGTGTCGCCATCGAGAGTTGAAGTAGCATACACGCCGCGGCAGACATGTTCCGTTCCATATCTTTGTTTTGCCTCGAGCAGACAAATTCATTCGGTAAGGCATGACTTCATTGTTGAAAGAGCGCCGCCTCCCTCTCCTCTTTCTCTTATTTTTCTGGAATATTTTTAGCAATGACTAGAAGTGAACATGGTCGGGGTTCTAAGAAGAATCTGGAACCCGAGAACTGGACGATTGGGAACATGTCCGATTTTAGATTTCAGAGCATGCATGATAGGTTTTTCGTTTAAAAAATTGGGTCCTATTTGATGGGTAGGTTTCGGGTTCTAGTTATGTGGAGCATGGAACAATCCATGCTTGAACAGCGACTCGAATTGCATAATGTGGCTGGACCGCCGACTGAGTAGCTCTATTTTGCACATGTCCCTTGGTAGCTTCCTTTCATTTGGCCAAAGGAGATGATACGGAACGGGGTTGCGCAACAGGAATAATCGATTGTTGTGGGTGGCGCGCGACGAGATGTCTAGGCTGAAGGAGCCGTTGCCCAGAGGCGACTCGGGGATTTGTGGTGTTGTGGTCCGACCAGTTCAGGGCACTGACCCATCCCTCGTTCGAGGGGTTCTGGACCCACTGTAAATGGAACTCAATCCAGGAGGGTGTCTACGTGGGGCTTCCGTTCTTGGCGTACCCGATAGCCATGGACCAAGGTCACAATTGCAAGATCATCGTGAACGATTAGAAGGTTAGGTGGAGGGTCGGTAAAGGCGACATCGCTGGGCTAGTGCGCAAGTTCACGGATCCGGGCGAGAGCGAGAGCATGGATCTGCGAGGGTTGAACACCTTTGGGAATTATGTCACCATGTGATTGGATTGGATTGTCTAGGACTAATATCTGCACCTCCATTAGGGTCATTTCGAGTGGTGCGATGAACATTCAGGACATTAATTATTACTTCAATCTCTTGTTGAGCATAGCTAGAATTATTGTTCATTGTCAGTTTTGCGAGGGTTAAAGCTTACCATATTACTAATGGTTTGGCCAAAGGAGATGATATGGAGACAGGAGAATCTCTTCGGCTGATATTGTGGTCCCAAGGTTTTCAAGGCTTGATGTACCAAGAAATAATTCAAGAGAACATAATAAGTCTTGAACTACTATAGGCTTAGGGTTTCTTAAAAATGTATATTTGTATTCAAAATTATTGTTGTGTTTAATGGGGTAGGTGATAGTATTGTATTTGATAGGGTAGACAGTAGTTGGGGGAAATGGATCTCCACCATTTGATCAAGGGATGATCAATGATAGTAATTGGAATGTTTTATGTAAAATTAGGATGCTCTCTCCTTCATTTTTATTGTGCAACATTTGAGCAATAAAAACACTCTTTCAAAACTTTTCTCTCTACATTCTAAGTGCACTAGTGAGTGACCGAGCGATACATCGATGAAAGCTGAGCTTAGACATCCAAACAAGAGCCAAAGCGAGCCTAAGTGCCGCTAGGGTTGCTATCTCAAGCATTGGCTAGGGACATTAGCATGCAATAATCACTTAAGAAAAACAATGAAAACAACAATTCGTCATTGTGAGGTTTATAAATCCACTGATGGAATCTTCAGCTTTAGAGAAAAAGACAAATAGGTGACTGCAAAAAATAGTGAAAACAAATTAGGAAGAGAGAAATTGATATGTCCTTCGTCATTGTGAGGTTTATAAATCCACTGATGGAATCTTCAGCTTTAGAGAAAAAGACAAATAGGTGACTGCAAAAAATAGTGAAAACAAATTAGGAAAGAGAGAAATTGATATGTCCCAACACCAAAAGTAAATATTTGTTCAAAAAAAAAAAAAAAACACCAAAAGTAAATGCGACAAGAAGAAAGCTTTTGTTTTTAGCGTAGACAACTTGGTTGTTCAATTCCTTAAAAAAAAAAAAAATGAATTCTTGATGCCGCCATGAGAGAGAGAGAGAGGGAGTAGGCAAATTGGGTTTTCAATCTATGATGCCAAATCGACTGATGATCGGACATCGTTTTCTTTCTGAAAAATTTTCCAACTACCTAGCCTACCATAATAAAAACAGCTCGTCTGGAGCTTTGGATGTCGGACATCAAAATTGAAGATATTTGATCTTGAATTGATTTTGATTATGCTATAATCAAATGAACTTGAGCTAAAGCTAGACCTTATAGGCTTTAATATTTTCCCCTGCATTCATGTTATGGCTGTACTATGCAATTTTGAAGGATTCTTATAACTCTCTTTACTAACTTGTAAAAAAATCTTTGGAAAGAATTATAGAAGCTTGATCAGACTTATGAGTTGAGTTATCATTAAACCAAAGTCTAAGTTACTGTAACTGGTGAGCAGAGTTATGATTTACCTCAATCCTATCTCAAGCATGACCTGAATTACTAGTGATGACTCGACTCATAGCGCAATGTGTTGTATGTGTTACGGGGAAGCCTCTTCCCCACATCGAAAGGCCAGATGGATGAAATTGTTGCAGGCCTGAGATGATCGTGGGGGGGGGGGGGGTTGGTGAAGTGGCTGGTGAAGCGATTGGCTATTTCCTTAATACCTTAGTTGGAACTCATGCCGTCCATGCTGACCTCCCCATGCTTATCATCCCAATTAATTGGGATGAAGTCTTGAACCGCCAGCTGATCGTGGAGGATCGGAGGATCGGTTGGTGAATCAAGAAGAAGGAAGGCGTCTGGTGATTTCTTCCCTCGTGAAGGAACTTCAAGGGACAACGTGAAATACCCTCCTGGAGGGCTGATCATCCGAATGAAGCATCGATGCTTTCGTGCGCAGTGGTTTGCATTAATACAAGCTCGAACACCAGTAAAGCAAAGCTCTCTCTAAATCAGCACCGCATTAAAACGTTTATAGGTGTCAATTAGTCAAACCTACGGGAGCTTTGCACTTCATGTGAGAAGCTCTTCTTTGACTATTGTAAGGACCTGGGCTCCACCGTGTGATATTGTCCGCTTTGGGTCACCCGCCCTGACGCGGACGAACCGCCATCCCAGCCACAGTCTTTTCCCTCACGGTTTTAAAACGCGTCACACATATTAAGGGACCCAAGCCTTATAAAGGCTCCCAAGACTCCTCCCCTAAGCGATGTAGGACAAGAGAAATGTCCTTAGCCTCGCCCGCATACTGTCGAGGCGATCTTAGTTCGTCCCTCCGTACTGCCCCGGGTCTAGGTCGTTACATTCTCCCCCCTTTAAGGCACAGCGCCCTCGCTGTGGCCCCACACGCTGCGGGAGTCGGCTCTGATACCATTTGTAAGGACCTAGGCTCCACCATGTGATATTGTCCGCTTTGGGTCACCCACCCTGGCGCAGACGAATTGCCATCGCAGCCATGGTCTTTTCCCTCACGGTTTTAAAACGCGTCACACATATTAAGGGACCCAAGCCTTATAAAGGCTTCCAAGACTCTCCCCCTAAGCGATGTGGGACAAGAGAAATGTCCTTAGCCTCGCCCGCATACTGCCGAGGCGATCTTAGTCCGTCCCTCCGTACTGCCGTGGGTCTGGGTCGTTACAACTACACTATCCCTCGGCCCTACTGAGCACGCTATGCCGCATGATTGCGTCTGGTGGAAGACATCGTGACAAATACGGTGTCGTCCCTATGCCAAAGTGTCAACTGAGAAATGAGAGTGGAACATTGAATGATAGCGCATTTCACCCATTTAGCCTCCTTTGATAATGCGATGGCGCAATTCCGGTGCCTATTGAACGATTGACTCTTTTTTTTGTCTTTTTCGTTTTGGTTACAAGACCTAAATGTAAAAGAAGAGAGAACCATCATGAATTTGTTATCACCAGTCAGTCTAAATCCTGCTCCTATCCACTAACCCTGAGTAACCTGGTCCCAGTTGCATCGATCTCTTCTCTTTCCTTTTCTCACTAGGAGTTCCTTGAGCCGTTGAGTCAATGGATCTCTCGCGGTCACAGGCCGGGGCGGCGAGGATGGCGCATGTGATGGCAATTCCGTATCCGGGAAGAGGCCATATAAACCCCATGATGAACTTCTGCAAGCTCCTCGCGTCGACGACGACTGATGTTCTCATCACCTTTGTGGTGACGGAAGAGTGGCTGGGGTTCATCGGGTCTGAGCCAAAGCCTGATGCGGTCCGGTTTGCCTCCATACCCAATGTCATACCGTCCGAGCGAGCCCGTGCGGAGAACTTCCCCATGTTCCTAGAAGCGGTGATGACGAAGATGGAGGCTCCTGTAGAGCAACTTCTCGACCGGCTCGAGCCGCCAGTGACTACGATCTTGGCCGACACGTACCTTTTCCGGGCAGTCCGGATCGGGAACAAGAGGAAGATCCAGGTGGGATCGTTCTGGACCATGTCGGTCTCGGTGTTCTCGGTGTTCCATCACTTTGACCTCCTTGCTCAGAACAACCATTTCCCCATTGATCTGGCAGGTGCGGTTTGATCAGAGAAGATGCCATTTTTTTTTTTTTTCCATTTAGTACTTTCTGATTTTATGAATTGATTGATGGATATTGTTGATGTGTTTTGCACAATAGAACGGGGAGATGAGCTCGTGGACTACATACCAGGACTCCCACCGACCCGTTTGGTCGATCTTCCGACGTTCTTTGAAGGCAAAGGCCGAGCGACTTTGCACAGAGCACTGGAATGCTTCTCCTGGATGCCGAAAGCTCAGTATATAATCTTCACCACCTTTTACAAGCTCGAAGCCTGTGCTGTCGATGCTCTCAAAGCCGAACTTCCGCTCCCTATTTACACCGTCGGACCTTTAATACCTTACATGGAACTCAAAGCTAAATCCTCCCTGCCAGCGTCTCGAAGTGAACGTCCCGATTACCTTCGGTGGCTAGACTCTCAACCGGAAAACTCCGTCCTGTACATCTCTCTGGGGAGTTTCCTATCGGTCTCGAGCGACCAAATGGAGGAGCTCACAGCGGGAGTGCGCAGCAGCGGAGTTCGGTTCCTGTGGGTGAGCCGAGATGGCGATTCTTGGGTCAAAGACGGTTTCTGCGGCGACAGGGGTCTGGTGGTGCCCTGGTGTGATCAGTTGAAGGTGCTGAACCACTCTGCAGTCGGAGGGTTCTGGACGCACTGCGGGTTGAACTCCACTCTGGAAGCTGTCTTCGCCGGCGTCCCGATGCTTGCCTTCCCGATCTTTTGGGATCAAATCCCCAACTGTAAGCAGGTGGAGCAGGACTGGAAGATTGGTTGGAGGGTGAAGAAGTCAAGGGACGAATTGGTGCCGAGACAAGCCATTGCTGAGATTGTCCAGAGGTTCATGGACTTGGACAGTGAGGATGGGAAGGCAATCAGGAAGATGGCAAGCGAGCTTCAACAGGCTTGTGGCCAAGCAATCCTGAATGGCGGGTCGTCTCGCTCTGACATCAATGCTTTCATCGGCGACATCTCGAAGAAAATAATGTGCTAATGCAAGAATCCGCGGACTCTCGAGTACTCGCGATTTGGGATCTCTCCATTGATCCGAATGCTTGGCCGCAAAAAGGCTCGAGGAAAGTGCAAATTCCAACTCATGATAGAAGCGTGCCGATTGTGGCTCTCGACCAGTATTCGTGCTATTAATGTTTCTTTGATCATCCTGAATTGAATTCTATCTTCACAGTATTCTTTCGAGCAAAAAACGAAAAAGACAATATTAGGGGAAAATCAAACATGTCAGTCATACCTATTATGTAAGTAGATCCATCAAAATGAATCATAAGCCCATTTTTTAGTTTATATTGATGTTAAATGGGTTATCTAGCTAGGTAAATGGGTCATAAATGAGTTTATAATTTAATTAGAACCAATTCATTCTGACTATTTCTTCAGTGTCTCTCGCCTTCACTAGATCTCGTGCTTACTTACACATTCAATTGACCCTTTGCGTAGAACCTGGTGTAGGCTGTTAGGTGGAAGCCAAGGGCTGTTTCTGCTGATGAGGGCTGATACCGCAAGCCCTACCCGCCCCTTGTTGGTTGTGTAAGTTTTTCTTTTCCACAACCAAGGAATACCAACAGTATCACACCAAAGAAAAACTGAACGTTGGCAACTTCTCATTCCAATATCATCCCTACACTAGGTTCTCCCTCTATCTTTAGTTTCTCTCGTCTTCATTGGATCTTGTACTTACTCACTCTATGACTTTTTGTAGATTGCATTAAATATGTAAGTGTGAACGATTTTGGTCAGGTCGGGTGAAAATAAGTCCAAATGGATTAAATTGATCTATGAGGATCGTATCATTTATGATCCGGTTCAAACTCGATTCGATCCACCCGTTTGGCGGGTCATATGTAAGGAACAACATGTGACTAGAGGTGTCAAAATGGATCATAAATTCATTTTTGGACTTATATTTTATTTATATGAGTTGTATATGAGTCAGAGACTTTTAAAAACCAACTGAAAATGGGTAAAAAAAGTGCGTCTGATTTAAATGGGTCAGAACTTGTGACCGATTTTCGACTCATTTAAATATCAAGTGGGTTAGAATCTTAGAACTCATTTATAAATTTCCAACCCAAGCCCCACACAATCTTTCCCTCTTTAACTTTATAAAAATATTCTTTTATAAAAAATTGAAATTGTAATTATTTTTCATATTTTAATTTTCTTAAAATTGAAATTATAATTATTTTTCATATTTTAATTTTCTTTTCTTTTTTTTTTCTTTTTTCTTTCTTTGAAATCCTTCCTTAGCCGGTGGCCGACAACAGGCCAAGTGAGGCTCAAGCTCGTCGGCATGCAAGCTTGTGTTCGCCAACAACTAGCGAGGCTCGAGCCTCACCGGTGAGACTCAAGCTCGCTGATGTCAAGTGGGGCCTCGGCCTTGCTAGATCGGCAAGATCTAGCCTCGCCTGATGTCTAGCGAGGCTTGATCTTGCCAATTTGGCAAGGTTGAGGCCTCGCAGACAACTGGCAAGACTTAAGCCTTGTCGAATCTAGCGAGACTCGAGCTCGCTAGCTTTGGGCAGGGCCTTGACCTTGCCAGATCGGTGAGATCGAGCCTCATTGGATCTAGCGAGACTTAAGCCCGCCAGTGTCAGGCGAGCTCGAGTCTCACTAGATCTGGTGAGGCCGAGCTCACTTGACGACTAGCAAGGCTCCATCTCGCCGATCTAGCGAGGCCGAGGCCCTACCGGCGTTGAGTGAGGCTCTAGCAACGAGCTTGAGCTCGCCGGTGTTGGGTGAGCTCGAGCTGGCTTGTGGCTAATTGTCGGCCATTGTCACAACCAAAAAGAAAATCGAAAAAAAAAAAGAAAAAAAATTATTATTTAAAAAAAAAAATTATTATTTAAAAAATAAAAATAAAAAATATTTTTTTAAAAAAATAAAAATTTATATTTATATATTTAAAAGTAAAAATAATTATTATATTTTTAAAAAATAAAAAAAATTTAGAAAGAATTATAAAAAATTTTAATTAAATTTGTATTGCATAAAAATGTTTTAGCAATACGATTATTTTTTTTATATATAAAATATCATAAAAATGAGCTTTCATAGGTTTAGTTAAAGATTTTTCATGTTACAATTTTCAATTACTTACTAGTATGTTCACTTCAAACAAGAGAAGCATATGCATGGTGTCACAAGTGTAATTCTTTATAAATATTTCAATTTATAGGCTTTTTTAAAAAATTTTTATTTTATTTTAATTACTATTTTTAATTTAATTTGAAGTTTTAATCCAATTAGCATATAGTAGGTGTGTTTTCAAACAAGAGAAGCATATGCATGGTGTAATTCTTTATAAATATTAATAAGTTTTTTAAAACTTTATTTTATTTTATTTTAATTACTATTTTTAATTTAATTTGAAGTTTTAATCAATTAGCATATAGTAAGTATGAGTTAGGAATATTAATAAGTTTTGGGTAATAGTCTAAAGTATGATATTACATTATATGAATGTGAGTCAAAATGGATTAAATGGATTAAATATGAGTCGACTCATTTTTGACTCGATCCAAACCCGATCCGATCTACTCATTTGATAGGACTACACGTGACTCCTTCGATAAAGTTTAGTAAACTCCATGGTCGACTGCCTCGAACGAGCACGCCAGAAATGAAATTTTGGGGACCCACGTTGAATTATTGCTGCCTTTCGTGTCTGCCACCACAAGCGGAAGAGTCATACACACCACATAAGTCGTGTTCGGCTCCGTATCTTTGTTTTGCATCGATCGGTCAAATTCATTTGGTAAGGCGTGACGCCATCACTTCACTTTATCAAATCGTTTCCCCATGATTCTCGGCATTCGCCCTGAATTTGATCGCTTCCGTCTCTCGCTCGGCTCCTTGCAATAGCCGCTGCCCACGGGCCTAGTCGCTCGAATGGACCGCCAAGCGTCGACCTGCCACATGGTGGCGATGCCGTATCCCGGACGCGGCCACATCAATCCTGTGATGAACCTGTGCAAGATCCTGGCCTCCCGAGCCCCGCACGTCACCATCACCCTTGTCCTCACCGAGGAGTGGCTCGGCCTCCTAGGATCCGACTCGAAGCTGAGCAACGTATCCTTCGCCACCATCCCGAACGTGCTCCCGTCTGAGAGGGTCCGTGCTCAGCACTTCTCGGAGTTCGTGGAGGCCGTCTCCACGAAGATGGAAGCCCCGTTCGAGGAGGTGCTCGATCGGCTCTGCCCTCCGCCGACCCTCATTGTGGCCGACACGTTCCTGTCCTGGGCGGTCCATGTCGGGAACCAGAGGAACATTCCGGTGGCCTCATTTTGGACAACTGCGGCCTCAAATTTCTCCTTCTTGTACCAATTACAGCTTCATAAGCAGAATGGCCATTTACCACAGAATTTGTCAGGTCAGCCATCGTGCTTTAAAACTAGTCAGATTTCTGAGCCTTGCCTATATTGCGATAAATCTTCTGCACAAAAAATCGTAAATCAATTAGCTGTTGCTATTGCTGTTTCGATGCACAATTCGATCCAATTTCACATTATTTATTAAGTAATTGCATTTCTTGTCACAAAAAAAGGGGACGAAAAGGAGGATTCTGCTCCTGAGATTCCTCCAACACGTTCGCCGTTGTTGGTCGATGGAAGTGTTAAGCAGAGAGTCCGCCTAATGTTGAATTGGGTCCCTCGAGCGCAGTACCTGTTGCTTTCTTCTGTGTACGAGTTCGAATCTCAGACAGTCAACGCCCTGAAGCCGAGCCTGTCGTTTCCTATCTATACCATTGGTCCATCCATCCCGTACTTTGAGCTCGAAGGCAATCCTCGCTCAAACAGCGACTCGAATTACATACTAAATTGGCTGGACCGCCAGCCAGGCAGCTCTGTTTTATACCTGTCCCTAGGCAGCTTCCTTTCGGTCTCAAGCTCCAAAATGGATGAGATCGCGGCGGGGTTGCGCGACAGTAATGTTCGGTTCTTGTGGGTGGCGCTTGATGAGGCTTCTAGACTGAAGGAACTGTTGCCTGACGGCGACATGGGGATCGTGGTGCCGTGGTGCGACCAGTTGAGGGCATTGACGCATCCATCAGTCGGGGGTTCTGGACCCACTGCGGCTGGAACTCAATCCAGGAGGGTGTCTATGCAGGGCTTCCATTCCTGGCGTACCCAATAGCCATGGACCAAGGTCTCAATTGCAAGCTTGTGGTGGACGATTGGAAGGTTGGGTGGAGGGTGGGCGAGGGTGAGGGCGACATCGCGGGGCTAGTGCGCAAGTTCATGGATTCAGGTGACGACGAGAGCAGAGAACTGAGGAGGAGAGTCGAAGGCCTTCGAGAGTTATGCCGCCATGCGATTGGACCGGATGGGTCGTCTGGGACTAATATCGGGGCCTTCATTAGCGACATTTCGCGCGATGCTGCAAAAATTCATGACATTAGTGGTTAGTACATCAATAGTCCAATCTCTTGTTGAACATTGCCTGTTATTGTTCGCTGACAATTTTGTGAGGGTTAAAGCGTACTGTACGAGCATCACACCCTTAAGTTTTGCTTCCCTCATGATTTTGGCGATAGAATGTTTTTGTCCGGCCTATCAATTCCAACCTCCGTGAAGTTTTTAAACTTGACAGCGAGAAATAATTTCTTAGTGTTGTTCGTAACTTATTAAATAAAGCAAATTCTATTTGGTTAATAATACAAAAGTTTCCAGGTAAGAATGTACTTGTTGATCTATTTTAGTATGTAATTTGTATATTTTATGTACATCAAAGCAAGTTTCAAATGTCAATCGTTTTTAACATATGACAGTAAGGTTGTGCATAATAACCATTATGTTTCTCTAAATTATGTTTTATTTTTTTGTTTCTGAAAACAAGTTTGAAATATAAATCCATTGGTAACGAATTTCATTTTTTTTATTTCGAAATAAAATTTTAGTTTAGAAATGGATTTGAAACATAAATGAGAAGGAAAAATTGTTTACTTCCCTATTTCTAGAATAAATATGATAAATAAATAAAATTCTCATTGCTCGCCCTCACTATTAGCCAACTACCCACCCACTGCTCGCCGGCTGCTCGAGAGAGAGAAATTTGTTGTCATTGTGAAATGAATTTTTATTCCGAGAACATAAATTTTGTATCATTATTAAATGCGTATTTTTGTTGAAAATCTCCTCTAAGGAATAAAATTAGAAAAATCAATTTTGAAATAAAGTGGTTATCATTTGCGTCCTAAGTTTTCTATTGATTTAAGGAAGAAAAACAATTATGGTGTGACCATCGCTCGCAGCGGCACAGCTAGCTTGGGCTCTCTCCTCCTCATGAAGGGGAGGAGTTCGAATTTCAGATGCGTCATTAGGGATATTACCTAGAGTCTTGTGATGATGGGTCCTGCGGTTGCTCCCCGGGTTTGCTCGTCGGCTTATGAGGTTCCTGGTTATCAAAAATAAATATATATGGTGTTTTGTGCGTTAAAAATTAGAATATCATTTTCCGTACCATTAGATTCGTGAGAGTGTTGGTCAAAAACTTGGTTGGCAACTTGTTTGGTCCATCACACATGTCAACATTTTCCTGCCACTTTTAAAAAAGTACCACAACTATTTGATTTTTTTTTCAATTTACAAATGGATCCTAAAATTTACCAACATCTCTTTTCACATATTAACGATGTGTTTTTTTTTTTTTGAGCAAGTATTAACGATATGTTAAAGTTATTAGTTTTTCTACGAAATTATAAATTCTAAACTGCCAATTTATTAATTAATTAAATAATTTACCAATATATTATTGAATCGGCTACAAACATGTTACAGTAACCAGATAAGAATTGAAAGTTTCTGTATAGGAGTTGGTACCACAAATAATTCATATTTATGTAAAACTTGGTAACTTAAACTTGGCAAATTAATATGAATTAGTTGAAGTTTTAGTAATGATGAAAAGGGCTAATGATTTCTTATAGTGGTAACTTTAACCTGTCGGTGAACTCTTAAAGAAGTATTGGTAAAGTTATCGCAACAATTGGTGCTTTTGAAACAATGAAATAAACATTAGTAAGAAGACTAAAGTAAGAACAAATAAATTCATATGACTATTAGTTACTTTCTAATTTTATTTTGGGAGATTTATAATGCTTTGGAAAATATTTTGGAAGATTGTTGGTAAATTATTGGAATGGTTAGCAATTGAAAACAACCAAATAGATGTTGATAACTGACTGAAATAAGAGAAAATAGTTTGAGAAAAGAGTTAGTAACTTAAGCGCCGCAAGATAAATATTCGTAAATCAATGAAATGGTCATTATATTTCCAAAGTGGCGATAATTTCATATAAAAGTTGGTCACTTTACCGTGTTGGAAAATTATGCAAGTACAGGTCATTAACTTATAGGAACAATAAGTGCCTTTGAAGCAATCTAAATAAAATTGCTACCTAGACTAAAAGAGAATTGGTAATTTCGTATAAAATTCAGTGATTTTAACACATTGGTAAGTTCTGTGAATCTATGTTGGTAAACTTAACTCCTCCCTATTGGCATCTCAAAATCCTTCTGGTGGCCAAACTCTCAACCGGAAGCCTCCGTCCTGTTTATTTTTCTGGCGAGTTTCCTATCGGTCTCGAGTGACCCGGTGGGAGTGCGCAAGGGGGGAGTACGTTCTTGCGGGCGAGTGGGGACACCGGTGCTTGGGTCAAAGAAGGCGTTTGCAGCAATAGGGGTCTAGTGGTGCCCGGTCTGATCAGTCGAAGGTGCTGAACCACTCTTCAGTCGAATGCTCGTCTTCCCATTCTTATTGGATCAAGATCCCAATGGTAAGCAGGTCGAGCGGAAGTGTAAGATTGGTTGGGGAGTGAAAAAGACGATACAAAAATTAGTGTTGAGACAAGCCATTGCTGAGACTATCCATAGGATCATCATGGACTTGGACAGTCAGGACGGGAAGGAAATCAGGAAGAGGGCGAGCAAATTGCAACGAGCTTTTGTCCGAGTGGTCCTGATAGCGGGTCGTGTTACTCCGATGTCTCGAGGAAAATAACGTGCTAATGCAACAAGCCGGGGACCTTTCGAGAACCCACGATTCAGGATCTCTCGATTGATCCAAATTCTCGGCTGCAAAAGGCGGGGGGAAAGTGCAATTCCGACGCATGATCAAGGATTGCTGGTAGTGGTTTTCAGGAGAGATTCCCACCGAGCATGGTATAAAAGAAGTGCATCATGGTATAAAAGAAAAAGCGCTACAAGAGTTCAATATAAGACTCATCTATGATTACAAACATCTAGGGCCTGTTTGTTAAAAAGTGTTTTTGTTCCTTGAAACAAAAAAAAAAAAAAAAAACAAAAATGTGTTCGGTAAAACTTTTATTCCCGAGAACAAGATTTGAATAGAAACAAGAAGTAGAAAAAGTAACTGCATTCGTTGGGAACAATTTCTAAAAATAATTTTTTCTTTCTCCTCTCTTTTTCTTCTCTTTCTTTTCTTTTTCTTTTTCCTTTTGGCCAATCACTGACCTTGGTCATGGTTGGCGTTGGCCGGCTAGACGAGGGCTTGTGACCTCACTAGAGTGTCGCCGACCCCTAGAGACGCCGAGCCAAGGCGAGGCTCGACTTCACTTGGGTTGGGCGAAATCGACATCGCCTAGATCTGGTGAGGCCGAGCCTCACTAGTGATTAGGCAAGCCTTGCCAGATCTAGCTCGCCCAACCCAGGTGAGGTTGAGCCTTGCTGATGGTTTGGCAAGACTCGATTGGTCATCGAGGCCACCGGTGAGTCTCGGCCTTACCTAGATCTAGCGAGGCCGAGCCTTGCCGATGGTCGTAAGGCTCCGACGAGCTCGCGGACCTCGCCTAGCCAATCGTCGGCCGCTGATGATTGGCCACAAAGAGGAAGAATGAGAGAAAATAAAAAATAAAAAAATATTAAAAATATTAAAAGAAATAACAAAAATTATACAATTTTATTAAATACACTTTTCTCGGGAGTATAAATTTTATACAGTTATTAAGCGTGTTTTTTATACTAAAAAGTTATTCTAAAAAACAGAAACAAAAAATAATTATTTTTATTAAAAATTATTCTCAAAATAAAAATATTATTAAAAGCGTCATGAGCGATTTTCAACCCCTTGACTCAACCACTACGAAGGGGCTTCAAAACCACAAGCAAACAACACGTGGAATTTTGGCGAACTTGTTGAATTTTTGGTGGCTGTCACATCATGAGTTGGAGTAGCTAAAGCACGCGGCAAGATAAATTTCTTGAGAAAATACGGAGAGGGATAGAGGAACGTCGTTTGAGCCAGAAAATTTGAGCTTCTCCTTCCTTCGTTTGAGAAAGAATGAGAAATGTTTTTTTTCGCAATAAATGCGCTGCACAGAAAAGACGGCGTATAGGCTAGGAGGAGAGAGGGCGTCGGCAGGCTAGGAAGAGGGGAGAGAGAGAGAGAGAGAAAAAGGCAGAAGACAGCAAGTGAACCCGCCTCTGCACATGGCATCTCGTGGCCGGGGACCACGCTCACGTAGAGCTCCCGGACTATCTAATATTTTCTCAAATTTGGGTAAGGCATGACCTTATCTCTTACCACGAACCTTATCTCTTACCCATCAGTGCTTGGAATTTGTGCTGGAATCAAACGATCCGTCTCTTCACTCGGCCACTTCCCAATTTGATCCGCCGAGGCTCGTCGGAACTAACGACCACGCACTCACCATCACCTCCGCTGCCTAGTCGATCGGATGGACCGCCAAGCATCGGCCTGCCATGTGGTGGCGATGCCTTTCCCCGCACTAGGGCACATCAACCCTCTGATGAACCTGTGCAAAATCCTAGCCTCCCGAGCCCCGCACGTCACCGTCACATTCGTCCTGACCGAGGAATGGCTAGGCTTCATCAGCTCTGACCATAAGCCGAGCAACATATCCTTCGCCACCATCCCCAACGTGATCCCATCCGAGCGGGTCCGGACTCAGCCCTCCTCTGAGTTCACCGAGGCTGTCTACACGAAGATGGAAGCCCCGTTTGAGAAGGTGCTCGACCAGCTCCGCCCCCGCCGACCTTTCTGGTGGCCGACATGGTCCTGCAGTGGCCGGTCCACGTCGGGAACCGGAGGAACATTCCGATGGCCTCGTTTTGGCCTACTGCGGCCTCAAACTTCTCCTTCTTGTACCACTTCAAACTTCTTGAGCAGCATGGCCATTTACCACAGAACTTGTCAGGTCAGCCGCCGTTCTAAATCTACTTCAGAATCAAAACTCGTCAAACTTCCGAACCTTGCCTATCAGGCACTACCTAAATTTTGTGACTCTGGAAAAGATGTACCTTCGACCAAAGAAATTGAAGTCTGCACCCATACTATTTCTGCGTACCAAATCTCAAATCAAGTTCCTGTGTTTCTTGCTGCATCCGATGTCCATTTTCCGATTATCTAATGAGTAACCACCGTCTTTTCTGTCACAGAAAAGGGGAATGACATGGTGGATTACATTCCTGGGATTCCTCCGACACGTTTGACGGACTTGGTTGGTGGAAGGAGCGAACGCATGATCCAGAAAATGCGCTCGACAGTCGACTTGGTCCATCGAACACAGTACCTGTTGCTTTCTTCTGTGTACGAGATCGAATCTCAGACCGTCGACGCTCTGAAACCGAGCCTGTCGCTTCCTATCTACACTGTCGGTCCATCCATCCCGTACTTTACGCTGCAAGAAAATCCAAGCTCGAACGGCGACTTGGACTACATAACGAAGTGGCTGGACCGCCAGCCGGGTAGCTCGGTTTTGTTCGTGTCCCTAGGCAGCCTCGTTGCAGTCTCGAGCTCCAAAATGGACGAGATTGCAGCAGGGTTGCGCGACAGTAATGAAAGGTTCTTGTTGGTGGCGCGCGATGAGGCATCCAGGCTGAAGGAGCTGTTGCCCGGAGGCGACTCTGGGATCGTAGTGCCGTGGTGCGACCAGTTGAGGGTACTGACGCATCCCTCGGTCGGGGGGTTCTGGACTCACTGTGGATGGAACTCGATCCAAGAGGGCATCTACGCGGGGCTTCCTTTCCTGGCGTACCCAGTAGCCATGGACCAAGATTACAATTGCAAGATCATCGTGGACGATTGGAAGGTTGGGTGGAGGATCGGCAAACACGACATCGCTGGGCTAGTGCGCAAGTTCATGGATCCAGGTGACAGAGAGAGCATGGACGTGAGGAGGAGGGCCAAACACCTTCAGGAGTTGTGCCACCATGCGATCGGACCGGACGGATCGTCCGAGACTAATATCCGCACCTTCATTGGGGACATTTCGAGCACTACGGTGAACATTGAAGACATTAATTAGTACTTCAATCTCTCGTTAAGCATAGCTGGAGTTATAATTTGCTGTAAAATTTGCGAGTGTTAAAGTTTACTTCATTGAGTATCGCGCCCTTTAATTTTGCTGCTCTCATGATCTTGGCGATAGAATGGGATTGTCCTGTCATGAATTACAGTCTCCCCGATGTAAAATAATGACAGGGAAATTTGATTTCTGAATATTGTTTGTAACGTTTTGAATAGAGTAAATTATATATGATAAAAAAGTTGGGAATTTCCCATTCAATTGCTTAACTCGATATATAGATGAACCATGCATATAAATAATTATAAGTTATAGAAATAGCTGATAACTTTGGACAATTGATCACTGCTGGTACTTACTCTAGATTGCTGGTAATTAATGAAACATTAATGGCTGAATAACTGTTGATACTCCCCAAATTATTAGTAACTTATAAACTTCTTGTATTTTAAATAAAGTAATTGATCAGAGTTTAAATTACCAACATAATTCAAAATTTATTGCGTCTAATCTTACTCTATCTTGAAATGGACCTAGTCAACGCGACCGTATTGCGATAGTCATTGAGAATTCACAATTATTTTACGAATGGAAATTGATACTCCAAATCAAAATCTTGAATTATGAATGTTAAAAGCCCAATGATCAAACTCGCGCATTACTTTGATATGAAAATAAAACATAGAAAGAACAGACAATATAAGAGCACTACGGAACTGGAGCTTGATTTTTGCCTAAAAAAGTATTTACACTTTCAATTGAGATGGGATGATTCTTTAAATCAAAGAATGATCAATAATATATAATTATATTGTCTCTTATTTAGACTGCTAAATCCAAAGAGAAATTGCTATGATATAATCTCTCGCACCTCCTTAACGACGAAACGACAACCGCGTGGCGGAGGAGAAGGGTGCTCGCTAGCTCCATTATTTTTACCTCCCTCTCTCGCCCATCGACGAGTCAATCCTACCTAACTCTACAACCTCAACTGAACTCCAAGAAAAATCCACCGGTTGGACGGCTGCCACGACTTGAAGAAAATGGAACCTCCGTTGCCTTCAACCTTGGCTGTGGCCGCTCCCGGCGCCGGCAGCCTCCACATAGTGGCGATGCCGTACCCGGGACGAGGCCACATCAACCCCATGATGAACCTGTGCAAGATTCTGTCCTCCAGAGTCCCGGACATCATCATCACCTTCGTTGTCACCGAAGAGTGGCTCGGCTTCATCGGTTCTGAGCCTAAGCCTACCAACCTATCCTTTGCCACCATCCCGAACGTGCTCCCCTCAGAACTGGTCCGGGCTCAGCAGTACTCCGAATTCACCGACGCCATTTTCGCCAAGATGGGAGGACCGTTCGAGGAGCTGCTGGATCGGCTCCGGCCCACACCGACCGTCATCATGGCCGACACTTTCCTGAGCTGGGCCGTCCGTGCGGGGAACCGGAGGAATATTCCAGTGGCATCGTTCTGGTCAGCAGGGGGGTCGAGTTTCTCTTCCTCCATCACTTCCATCAACGACACGGTCACTCCCCGGTTGATTTGCCTGGTAAGCTCAGTCTCCGCTTTGTCTTACCATCGTTGCATCAATGAGTTCTGAAACTGCAATCACAGTGTCTCTGGTAATTCAATGGTTGTTCGGCCTAAAAACACACAACACTGTCGAATCTCCTGTTTCCTCACCGTGATTAGCATAATCTATTAGGCAAAAATCTAAACAATGAGACTATAGTTCCTCAAACTTATCAATTGGCCATTCAGATCAGAGAATGAATGATCAGTAGCTTCTACAGGATCGAAAATTTTTCCAGATTGAAGTTCTAGTGTATCAATGGGCAAGATGACCCACCTTTAAAGATGGCAAGCTTGAAGTGCTTTCAGTTCAGTTCATTTGAACTGGAATTTCCGCATAGAGGCGACTGCTTATGCAGAGACAGAGGGTGCCGGTTTTCTCTAAAAACCAGTTTATTAAAGAAACCAGTAAAAGCGGCCTTTGCTATATGTGCACAAAGATCGCGTCTGATTGATGTCCTCTTCTTTGTCTTTGCTTTGTCACAGAAAATGGGGACGAGAGGGTCGATTACATTCCTGGATCAGACTTAACCAATTCTAGAGCCCTCCAACAATTGGTCGATGCATTTAGCATCGTCCCTGAGGCCAAGTATCTCTTGCTCTCGACCGTGTATGAGGTGGAATATCTGGCTGTCGATGCCCTTAAAGCTAGCTTTTCTTGCCCAGTCTACACCATTGGTCCAGCCATTGATTTCTCTCGACTTACAGATGACTCTTGTTTGAATGATGCCGATTACTTAAAATGGTTGGACTGTCAGCCAAGCGAGTCCGTCCTATATATCTCTCTCGGAAGCTTTCTCTCAGTCTCCAGCTCCAAGATGGAAGAGATCGCAGGGTGTTTGCGCGACAGCGGCATTCGTTTCATGTGGGTGGCGCGTGAGGAAGCCTCAAGGTTGAGAGAGCTGTGCGGCGATAGGGGAATAGTCTTGCCATGGTGCAACCAGCTGAGGGTGCTGTCACATTCGTCGGTTGGCGGGTTTTGGACGCACTGCGGATGGAATTCCATTTGGGAAGCTATTTTTGCGGGAGTTCCTCTGCTCGCATATCCCATAGCTATGGATCAAGGCAGTAATGCAACGCTCGTTGTCAAGGACTGGAAGGTCGGATGGAGGGTGGGCACGGAGATCAGCGGGCTCGTGCGAAAGTTCATGGATTTGGAAGACGATGAAAGCCGAGAGATCAGGAGACAGGCTAAGCATCTTCAGGAGGTATGCCAGAGGGCGATCGGAAAAGATGGATCAACTGAGACTAACATCAATTCCTTCATCAGGGACATTTCCTATCGCAATAACAGTTCAGAAAGTTGAATGTACAAGTTGATCGGTAATGTTTCTGCATATTCCAATAATTGTTGGAAAATTATTGAAATAATTCGTAAATTTAGAAGTGGTTGCTAATGTCTTATGTAAGTTGCTAAGTTTAGCCTGTTAGTGAACTCCAACAAATGTCGGTAAAGTTGGTACTGGACTCACATAATTATTGGTTATTTTGATGTAAGAGTTAATAGTTTTACAAGTTGGTAAATTATGCAAAGTATTGTTAATAAATTATTAGAATATATGATAATCTATCAAATAAATTTTGGTTATAAATGTTGGAAATTGACTTAAATTAAAAGTCGGTAATTTTATTTAAAAAAAATAAAAGTCTGTAACTTAAGCTCCACAAATAAAAATTGGCAAACTATCGGAAAAGTGAGTAATTTCCAATAGGGGTATTCACTCGAAGTGGGTATCAGATCACTCTGTTTTGGAATCAGATTTATAAGTTACAAAACCAAAACTCTAATTTCTTGTTATCCTAAATTCTAGGCTCAACACTCTTTCGTTATTTATCTTTCATCGGAGCTCTTCACCAATCTTTCCTCTTACCCTAAATTTTTATGGATAAATAGGAAAAGGAATTTTATAATTTATATTATATGTTACGTGTTGTATGTGACTACATATTCATCTTATATATTGTTATTATTTTTTATTTTTATTTTTATTTTTGCATATAGGGATTTCTATTGTTTATTTATTACTTTGAAACGTTTTGTTACTTGTAGGCCCATATAATTTTACTGTAAAAAAAAGTAAATCAAAAACAAAGGAACAAAAAAAAAAAAAAGGTTTTTAGGTAGACCCTAGAGTTGTATTGGAAAAACATGATAGCTTCCAAGCATATATGGTAGATTTCAAGGTCCAAAAACTAGGAATCAATTATAACTGGATATGTTTTAGGTTTCAAAGCCCACCCTAAAACCGATCACCCTAATTTTGAAGGTGTCAATATTATGATATTAACAGTCACTTTAAACCAGTGGTAAACTCCACAAATAATTGATGGTAAATTGTTGAAACAGTTGGTGCTTTTTTTAACAATCTATTAATAGTTGATATGTGGAATCAAAAAAGGGTTCTTATCATGAATAATAACCCTCCATATAAGACGATTCAAATATTTCGGACCAAAGTAATTTTTATATAATCTTTCAATTCTTAAATTTCTTGCATATACATAATGCCGATACGTGTGCACATTTTCTAGTTGTTACTTCATATAACAAATGAACTTCTCACTGCGCCTATCGTTGCCGTATCTCCAAATGGACATAGACAACGCCATCATATTGCGATACTCATTTATAATTCATCATGTTATTGTACGATTGGATATTCGAAAGTAAGTTTTTCAATCATATACGACAAAATCCCACTAATGGTTGAACTCGTGCAGTGCTTTATCACAAAAATAATTTTTACGCTCCCCGTGACGAGGAAACGACAACCGCAAGTGGCGGAGGAAGAAGGGCGCACGCTAGCTTCATTATTTTACCTCCCCGGCTCGCTGATCGATGAGTCAACGTTCGACAACCTCCACTGAACTCCAGGGAAAAATTCACTGGTCAGACGGCCTCGCCACGTCAAGAAAATGGAAGCTCTGTTGTCATCGACCTCTGCCGGCAGCCACCACATCGTGGCGATGCCATATCCAGGACGAGGGCACATCAACCCCGTGATGAACCTGTGCAAGATCCTGTCCACCAGAGTCCCGGACATCACCATCACCTTCGGCGTGACCGAGGAGTGGCCCGACTTCATTCGGAGGCCAAGCCCGCCAACATATCCTCGGCTGCCATCCTGAACGTGCTCCCCTAGGAGCCGGTCTGGGCTCAGCACTATGACGAATTCATCGATGCTGCTTTGGCCAAGATGGTAGGTCCATTAGAGGTGCTGCTGGATCGGCTCCAGCCTGTGCCAACTGTCATCTGAGCCCTCCGTGTGGGGAACCGGAGGAATATTCCCATGGCATTGTTCTGTCCGGCAGCAACTTAGTATTTCTCTTTCTTCTATCACCTTTTTCTCCTAGAACAACATGGCCACTTCCCGGATGATTTGTCAGTTAAGTGTTGGATGAAAACATACAACCCCAAGATCTCCATAATCAAAACAATAATATAGATGATTGAGTAAAAAGATGAACGCACATGTTTTGAAATTCATTGTTCTTAATGCAAAAGCATAAAAGTCATGATCTACCCACAAATTCTTCTCCTCTATTACCATCGGCATCATTGGCTCAATGAGACGACCCATCACCCTTAAGCACTAGGTCAACACTCTTTTTGTGAGAATACTTATGAGAATTAAGGTTAGATGAGAGATTGAACACTATTTATTGAGCTTCCAACCATGCTCTCTTATTATGGACCATGCTCAACTCGGCCTACACTAGCTAACCCCATAATATATTAATTAAGAAATTTTCTATCTTACCTTAAACCAAATCCCGTAAAACGGTAAATTATAATATCAATTAATATAATCTACATTAGGAAAACTCTTCCATTCTCCCACTTGGACTATAGTAATTGAAACTGTACTGTATGTGCGCACATTGGTCTATAGATAATTCTTAATAGTCAATTACATCCCATAAAGTCTCAAACACCGCAGAGCCTTTCATGGTCATAAGTGCTTTCAATTTTATTGATATGGATTAAATATGGTAATATGGCAAATGGATAACATCTCTCATAGAGAAATCTCATTTGTCAGTAACTATTCTTTTACCTTAAGCGTTACAAAAAACTTGTATCACTAAAGAATGTCTTTATGGTTCCAATGAACCCATATATGCCTTGTCTTTACAATTAATTTTTCTTTATGTATAACAAGATATATGCACAAGGCTAATAACCAGATGCCCATAGCTTTCACTCAAGATTTATACAGTACCTTGAGACTTTTATCAATATGTATTCAACATAATAACAACACATTTAAAAATATTTTATTGAATGCAAAAGTTGATACATATCAAACCATTACTAAGTGTAACGAACATAGATATAAACTTTATTAAAGTAGAGCCAAAATAGCTCCCACTAAATAACAGCATCTCATGATACTCTTAAGCTCATATTAATGACATGTCATTCAAGAATAGAAGAGCGAGGTTCTTTAGTTAGTAGATCTATAATCATATCATCTGTGGAAATATGTTATGTTATAATGTCATATTTCTATACCATTTCTTTATGGTCAAAAATTTGACTGCCATATATTTATACCCCTTAAGACCTTTGTTATTAATAATACTATAAATTTATTATCTCAATACGATCATATGGGTCTATTCATAAAGTTAAAAATGATAAACTCCTTAATGAGGTTCCGGAGTCTAATAGCCAAGTAATAGTCTAAAAGAATGTTATAATCTATGCTTCTTGAGTAGAAGATGACAGAATTTTATTTACTGCACTTTCTGCTAACATAAATATGTATTCCGTTATTAATCTCATGTCATCCTAACAGCCAGCAAAATTTACTTCTAAATACTCTACTAGCTGCAAGACTTGAACATATATATAAATTAGCATATAGTCTTTTGTCATCTTTTAAGTGTATACATTATACTTTTAGGTGCATTGACACAAGATACACCATTTAACTAGATTTTCTCAATATCTAAATAAGAACAGTGTAATTGATTCGATCCATCACCCTTAATGATAAGAGCAATTCCTAGTTTATAGTGATGTATATTGAATATTTCCAAAATACGATCAACAAATGTCATCTGAGATAAATCCAATATATATGGTGAGAACAATCCTTACGGACCTCAATGCAAAGGACAAAAGATGCCTAAAGGTCACTATTTGTAAGCAAAATATCACGTACATAGAGTATGAGAAAAATTAATTTCCTCCTACTGACCTTGCAATATATATTTACTGAATTACTTTGTTCTCAACTGAATGAAATGACAACACTATAAAAATTTAATAATATTATCTGGAAATTTGCTTAATAAGACTTTTTAGTCTACGCACAAGTTCATTTAATCATCTGCTGCAAAATCCTCCGGTTGCACTATATAGATTTTGTTATCAACGTGTCAATTTGAAAAGATAGTATTTATTTGGCATGACTCCATATCAAGAAGAATTATTAATGTCATGTTCATTTTGAAAGAATCTTTAAAAGATAATAAATAATATATATGTTCCTACACTGTCCACCCTTCTTTTAGAGTGCAAACGTTGGTTACTAGTTTAGCTTTAAACTTTGCAATCTTTTTTTGAAATCATTTTAGTTTTGTATGCCTATTTGCAACTAATGACTTGTGATCTTTAGGTAAGTCAGTAAGTTTCCAAACACTGTGATGTTTCATAGATTGTATATAACATTTTATGGTATCTAATCCCATACTCAATTGAGAATAAGAAACAACATTTATATAAGTCACTAAATCAACCATACAGTGGAAATTGCAGTCATACTCTTACAAATAGACTATATAGTATGATGGTATAACTGATCGTCTTTCCCTAACAGATTTCTTGATACAACCATTTCATTCTGTACTTGAGAGGTTTGAGAAATTTCATCATAAACTATATCAAGAATAGTACATTGAACCTCAATAAGTTTAGTCTACGATATAAGAGATTCCACAATTTTTTGTATAGGTAAAGATAAAGACACAGTGATCTCCATCATACTATTATTCTTAATAGTCTAAGAGCAACTATCATTTATAACTACGTCGAACTCTAGAAACTTTACTATCTATAATTTCATAATTCTTGTATTTTCATTAGGGTCATAAAATCGATACCCCTTTGAACAATCTAGGTAAATACAAAATAATTTTGAGTGGATCTGAATTCTAATACACTTAATCTTAAATTATATAAACCTCACTTCTGCATGACACCTCTAAATTTTAATATGATTCAAGTTAAAATTACGTCCAATCGATAACTTAAAAGAAGTTTAGGAAACAACTTTAGTAAGAAACACATTTTTGTATGTGAAAATGTTGCCTTCAAAATATCAACTTAAAAGAGACCGGATAAATTAGTCTTACTCATCATACTCATCACCATATTTATTATGGTGCAATTATGCCTTTCGGCTCAAGATTTTCAGGCATAATAAATTAAGTTATCACCCTAGAATTTACTAAGTATTTGACAAATGACCCTTTAAGCTATTCAGTATTGTCATACTTGTCAAAATACTCACCGCCACAGTTAAACCTGACAACCTTTAAGACTAATTCTAACTGTTTTATTCTTTATCTCGGTCATTTTACTTCCACAATATTCTATATAAATCTTTAGATAACTGTTAAGAATAAACAGAATATCAACATTATCACATTTTCTATTCTTTCTTTAGACACGTGTAAGATTATTCCTTAGGCAAAAAACTTTTGGAAACAACATTTTTTTCAACCATATATGAGACGTGTATATCATTATGTTTTTTTTTTTTGGTCGAAAGTGTATATCATTATGTTAAAAAGTCCTTATAGATGTGTCATAATTCAGTATTAGACAAAACATCATTTCAAGCCACTAAGGCTTCTATCATCTTTTAACAATGCAGCAAGTTGGTAAACCACTTTTCAAATGTTCCTAAATGAAAAGCTTCATAAATAATAGGCAAATCTAATTGCTCTTTTACCACATAGAAAATCATATTTTCACTATTTAAAATTTGGATTAGTAAAAACCTCAATAATAGTGAAGTTATTAATTACAGAAAATGTGACTGAAAAACAAATAATGTATGTAATTAGCATTCTGTGAGTACTATGTAACTTAACGTACAAATAGACATCCAGAGAGTTACATACAAAATCGTATAATCAGATTTGGGTAGAAAATATGATATGCAATTATACACTCACCATATAATAGCGGTTATGAGAATATATTCTAACATTCATAAATTCATCACCTTTGAGCATATGAACCATTAGAAACAGTCACTATTCTACCACACCATCATATAGCTCTCCATGAACTAATACACAATCACCTCTTTTGGGAATATGGCCACGCATTAGACCTGGAGACATCTCAATCATTATAAGATACTGATATTTTTCAAACACAATCAGGTGTGCCACTTTGGCGGTCACTACTCAATTGAATCCTTGAAACTCTCTCATACTAGGGATATAAACTTTATTTCTCACATATACTATATACATGTGATCTTAACATTAGTGATAAGGGTAATTTATCACTAAAATCACGTATCATGCTAATTACATTACTTTATTCATTCAGGACAATATACATAAAAAAAAAAAAGCGTTTCTTGTGCACCCGGATTACAAATTACCAAAACAATATAAAAAAGAATACTAATCTAGAAGATTTCTCACAAGTTAACATTAATAGCAATACACGGTACCCAGGATTGACAAGCCTATAGTTGATTTATTAGCTAATTTTAAGTAACAAATTATCATTGCATCAACCAGTGACTTATTAATTAAATTAAACCATATAACCAAATATCTAAACTACAACAGTAGATATTATTACTCTATGTAAATGTCGTCATACTTTTTAACCATCAACAAAAATGTTTAATTTGATAGACATTAACAAGTGACTAGATGAATTCAGGTACAATATCCAATAATTTAACTAACATGCATTACTAACATTTAGCAGATGTATTAAGTAGTATAATCAGTTTGGTCATGAGTTCTTAAAATGTCCATCATTCAAAGGTTACCAAAAAGAAACAAAAATACATCAAAATGTGTGTAAAGGGGTATGCTTGAGTAACAAAAGTTTCATAATCTTTTACTATTTGCCACCACCTTAACACATAGTTCAAATGCTATCCTAAAATGGTCGTATCTCATTAAGCCAATTTCAATTCACAATAAAGTTTGAATTTTATTAATGAATCACACTTTTATAATATTTATGTGATAACATACCCGTAAACCAATACTTGTATTTCCAAAGTCACAAAATAATACAAGAAAAATACGCGAAAATATACTAAAAATACATATATTTAGGGTTTCATATGTATTTTCACATCCATAAAATCATAAAATATGTATAATAAATATACCACGAGATAGAGAATGGTCATATGAACCAGAAGCCGCTAGCCACACACCCATCAAAGCCTCCACACGCCCATACGCGCCACCTGAGTGCGCGGCGTGTGGAGCTCATGCGTGGGCGTAAAGGCTGGTCAAAACCGGTTCGACCAGTAGCGGTCCAACTAGTTCTCGGCTCAACTGTCTGGTTCAACTATTCGGTCTAACTGGTTGACTGGTTCGGGTGATGAATGAGTTGGGTCGGGCCCATGGGTCGAGTCGGGTTGGGTCGGACCCAGGTCACTGACGTCATCGTGACGTCAACCTTTACGTGTGAACGTGCATAGGGCACGTGCTTGAAGCCCTAGCGGCTCATGGCCACGCGTGGGGGCGCGTGGTGCCTCCCCGGCGATGCGCTGCCCATGGATTTGCTCATCTTGACGAGCCTAGTCTGAATTTGTGATTAAATTTGATTTTTATTGAACAAAAAATCGCGAAAATCTCAAAATTATGGAAAAAAATTCTATGCATCCGAGTTCTAGGTTACGATTGCTTTGACACCACATGTTGGATGCAAAATGTGCAACCCCAAGATCTCTATAACCAGAACAAGAGCATAGATGATTGAGTAGAAATATGAACGCACTTATTTTGAAATTCATTGTTCTTGATGCAAAAGCGGAAAAGCGGTGATCCTCGCACAAGTCATTCTCCTCTATTGTCCTTCGTATCACTGGCTTAATGAGATGGCGCACTCACCCTTAAGTGTTAAATTAATGCTTCTTTTGTGAGGATACTTGTGAAAATTAAGATTAGAGGAGAGATTTGAGCATTATTTATAAAGTTTCCAACCAAGTCCTCTCATTACGAGCTAGGCTCAACTCGGCTCACACTAGCTAGTCCCATATTAGACTAATTAAGAAACCTTCTATTTCACCTTAAATCAAACCTCGTAAGATGGTAAATTACAATATCAATTAATGTAGTCCACATTAAGAAACCTCTTACAGAAAACTCAGTCTCTGCTTTGTCTCATTATAGTTTATGTAGAAAATCAAACTATCACACAAAAACACAAAAATTACAAGTTTCGGCAATATCCCTACGTCCTCGGACAAAAGTTCTCATTCTCTTTTGTTATTTTGTTGTATCGAACATCTACTATTTTTCAGCCAAATGTACAGGAAAAGTTGCTATAACAAAGGAAACAAGTAACCAGAATATAACTAGAAAAGGGAAAACCCCCCAGAATTATAGGAATACGATATTAACAAATGTCATTTCCTAAGATATGAGAGAAAATCATGCCAACACAAGTTGGACCAAAAACCTCGTCCAATGTCAACTTGCTTATCATTTCTTGAGTTACCTCAATCTGCTAAGGTCTTTAGTATCAAAATCCTTGTTCAAATGCCGCTTAAGTGCTTTGATTCTAGGATGATTTCTTGCTTGTAATCACAATATCATCAACATAAATAAGCACAAGCACTATACCTTTGTCATCAACCTTGGTGAACATCAAAGAGTCTGTTGCCTCTCTTTTGAATCCAACCTTGATGAGCACAACACTCAATTTATCATACCAAGCTCTAGGTGATTACTTGAAACCATTATGGCCTTCTTCAACCTGTAAACAATTCCATCTTTATTATGCAAGGGGTGACAAGAAGGAAGATCCATAGAAACCTTCTCCTCCAAATCTCCATAAAGGAATGCGTTCTTTACATCAATTTAGAACAAGAGCCATCCACAATTAACAGCTATAGACATAAGAACATGCACAATGTTCATTTTAACCACAAGTACAAAGGTTTCTTTGTAGTCTATACCATATGTTTGAGTATATCCTTTTGCAACTAGCCTTGCTTTATACCTTTCGACTGATTTATCACTATTGTATTTGATCATATAGATCCATCGAAAACCGTCTTCTTCCCTCTTGGAAGTTTTACAAGTTCCCAAGTATGATTTCGATCTAAAGCTTGAAGTCCATCCTTCATTGCACCAATCCAAATGGCTTTTTCCCTTGCTTCCTCATAGTTGTGAGATTCCTATTGTTCTTCAATGGCAAATAAGAAACTCAAAAAATTGTGAGATTCTGTCATATCCAACAAATTCTTGAATAGGATGTTGAACTAAACAATAATTAGTATAATCTCAAACGTGAGTTGAGGGTCTAGTGAAACAAGATGACCTTCGTAACGGAACTGCATCTGCTACCCTTTCATATGTTAGCCCCTTAGTGGCAATTCCAAGTTTAGCTTTTGGAACATTAGCCGCCTCAATCTCTTAGTCCACTTCTGAATTTTCTTGATTTATAGATTCGTGAGCCAAAGCATTTTGTTCTATAGATTCGTGACTTGAAGCACAGCTCCCATTGTTGACTTTGATGCCCCCATTGCTGACTTCGACTTCACTGGTCCCATTAACATCCACGGGAACAAAAACAAATTCATAGGAAAACTTCTTACAATAATTTGTGCATTCCCCCTTAATGTGGCTTTTGTCAAGAAAAAAAAAACATATGAGTTTCATATATAATTAAAATAAAATATAAAAAAAAACATCCCAAGAAATATAGACAGGCTCTATGCAAGGGTTATAACACTTGTAACCTTTCTTGACATATGAATAACCAACAAACATACATCTCCTAGCATGAGAAGCTAGCATTCCACTAGTTTGAGAGTGAACATAGCAAACACACCCAAAAATTCTCAAGTGAGATATATCAAATTTTCGCTCAAACGACACTTCCATAGGAGTTATATACCCTCACACTCAAATAGGGAGTCTATTAATTAAACAATGACTAGTAAGAACTGCATTTGCCTAATAGGATTTAAGCAAATTCCCAGAGAATAACAAGGCTTGAGTGACCTCCAATAGGTGACGATTCTTCCTTTTAGCTACCACATTTTGTTGTGGAGTACCCACACATGATATCTCATGACTAATACCTTTGCTTCATACAAAAACTTGAAATGTCTTATTAGTGTATTCGGTACCATTGTCGGTATGAAGAACCTTCACAGAAGTATTAAACTGATTACTCACCATATTGCAAAAATCTTGGAAAACCGTAAGTACTTCACTTGTGTACTTAAGAAGCTAAAGCCAAATAGCTCTAAATTTATTATCAATAAAGGTAACAAAATACTGAAAACCCTCTCCACAATCAACTGGAGAACATCCCCAAACATCTGAATGTACCAAAGCAAACAATTTAGTTGATTTATGCAAATGTTTAGGGAAAGACAACCTATGTTTTTTAGCAAAATGATATGGATCACAATTACTAGAATCATGAGTCAAAGACATGTCTAAGGATTGCAACACCCAATCTTAAGGATGAACCATGTGCCAATGCCATAGATGAGAGGTATCCATAACCCCCTTCCTAGTTACTAACGCTTCGCCATACAAATCTAAGGTGTACAGCCCGTCTCGAAGTCGTCCTTCACCAATCATCCTCCTGGTATTATGATCTTGAAACAACAACTTCTGTGGAGTAAAAATGACATTACAATTCCACTGTTTAGTACATTTGCTCACATATATTAAATTAGAAGATAATCCTAGAACCAGTAAAGCCTCATTTTTTTTTTAAGTACATTCAGTTGCCCAACACCTTGGGTTGGGTTGGCACTTGCACTCCGTTAGCCACTATGATTGGTGGATGCAAAGAGCTAGAAGTAGTATTATATAGAATATGTGGGAAATTACACATATGGGATGTAGCACTAGAATCAACAATAAATTGATTTCGAGACTCAACAGAAAGTGCACTAATATTACCAAAAGTCTTGGCCAAATTTACAGATTCAGTGTCAGAGGGACCCAAACCATGTGTCTAAAGTAGCTGCTAAACCTGCAGTGCTAGGGACTCCAACTTAGATTGGAAGTCTATGGTATTCCGTGAAATTGCTATCTTAACATCTAGACCCTTGTCCTTATTTGGACACAGCTGAGTATGTAGAATCCAACATTGTTCCTTGGAATGCCCATCTCAATCACAATGATTACAATGAAAACGAATGGGTTTCTTCCCTTTCCTTTTGACAAACCGAGTACTGGCATTACTTTGCCTAGCATTGGAACTAATAGTGTTTGCCGAGTGCTTTAATAAGCCTATTGATGTTGCCACAGTCGAGTCTGAATACATGACTATCCTCCTTGTTTCTTCACTTTGTATAATGGAGCAAACAATATTAAAGGACGGCAATTGTGGCCTCATAAGAATTTCACGTTTGGTGTCTTCAAAGTCTAGCTATAGACTTGCCAAGAGATAAAAAAAAAAAAAAATTATATTTTGTTCTTCCTTTTGCACATAGTCACACACATTCTGGGTTGCAGGTCTATAATGACAGAGTTCATCTCATTGCTTGTTCATGCTCCTTAGATGTTCGATGAATGATTGGTTTCCATTTTACTTGGAGTTAGCAAGACCTTGTTGAAGCTCAAAGATTCGAGATGCATTATTGGCTTAACCATACATCTTAGACAACGAATCCCATAGTGTTTTGGCCGAATTTCAGTAAGCAAAAATCTCATAGATTTTACGCTTTATTGAGTTGAAGATTCAAATCATAACGCTTTGATTGCTTGCTTGCTATTTTTCAAACTTTGGATGAGTTTCATCAAGGGCTTTAGTTTGCCCAGTAATATGTCCAAGCCTTAATTGGCCTCCTAGCGCAATGGTCACTACTTACGACCGTTGGAGAAAATTCCTTCCATTCAACAAAATAGATGTTAGATGTTGGCTATTTCCCTCATGCACCACAACCTTCGTTGATTCTAATCTAGAGCTTCCACCTTTGTCAGGAAGTTTTCTGAATTCTAATTCTGAAATTGTCAAGGTGCCTACCCTATAGCGAACACCCAAAGAGGACATGGACGAGATGAGTTCTTCACATAATCAGGGTCATAACCTGCTCCGATACCATATAGAAAATCAAACAATCACACAAAGATACAAAAGTTATGAGGTTCGGCAACGTGTCTATGTCCTCGGATGAAAGCTCTTATTTTTATTTTTTTTGTTATTTTGTTCTATCGAGCATCTGCCATTGTTCAACCATATGTACAAGATTAGTTGCTACAACAAAGGAAACAAGCAACCATAATACAACCAAAAAAGGGAAGACACCCTAGAATTATAGGAACACAATATTAACAAATCTCCCTTCCTGAGATAAGAGAGAAAATCACACCAACAATTTAAGGCATGTAGATAACCCACTATTTTACTAAAATTTCTATTTTCTGAGGGCGTCTCCTGTTTCTTGACTGGAAATTAGTATAATCTATTGGGTAAAAGCATGTTCAATGAGTTTCACTATAGTTCCTCAAGCTTTTTCAATTGGCCATTCATATCACAAAATGCATGGTTGGAAGCTTCTGCAGCAACTAAAATTTTGAGATAGAAGTTTTAGGATCTGTTTAGTAACCATTTTGTTTCCAAAAATAATTTTGGCTCAAAAATGTTTTTTTCTTAATTCTATTCATTGAACGAGTTTCTGAACATTCAAAAGCATTTAGTAACTATACGAAATTTCTATTTTTGAAATAGAATTTTGTTTGGTACAATCTTCAAATTTTTTTGTGACTTAGAATTTGTTTTAAATTTTAAATAATTTTATTACATTTTTCTTTTTCTTTTTTCTTTTTCTTTTCTGTCTCCTCCTCCTCCTCCTCCTTTTGTCGGTCATCGACCTCAACCATGACTAGTGACCAGTCAGACAAGGGTTAACAACCTCATTGGCCTCAGGGGAGCCTCACCGACCCCTGCCAAGGCCAAGGTTGACCATTGCTATTAGCTAGGTGAGCTCAATCTCATCGGATCTTGGTGAGGCCAAGCTCACCAAGCTGCTAGCAAGGCTCGAGTCGAGTAGGTTCAGCCTCACCAGGGGCAAGCAATGCTCTAGTGAGGTGCCAGACACTGTGGAGGCCGGTGCTTGGCTAGAGGAAGGGAAAAAGAAGAAAAGAAGAGAGAGAGAGAAGCTTGATTTTGGAATAGTTGCCAGGAACAAAGAGTTCCTTTTTTCGCCCATTGATTCTATTCCAAATTTATTCGTGGGAACAAGTTTGTTCCCGAAAACAAATTTATTATTAAACAGATTTGTTTATTTTTTCTTTTTTGGAGAACAAAATAATAGATTTAGACACTGTTTAGCACATTGCCAAACAAGCCCTCAGTGTACTGACGAACAAAATGAGCAACTAATAAAGATGGCAGGCTTGAAATGCTTTCAGTCAAGTTCAGTTGAATTCGTATTCTGTGTGGTGATGACTGCTTATGCAGAGAGAGTGAGCCGGTTGTGTTTGCATCCCAGTGTATCGAAGAAACTAGTTGAAGGGGCCTTCGCCATGTGTGCACAAAGATCAGGTCTGGTTGATGTCCTCTGCTTTGTCACAGAAAACGGGGACGAGCGGGTAGATTATGTTCCTGGACTTCCTCCGACACGATTAGCAGACTTGATCAGTACCGGGACAATTGATTTAATTCTACAAAAATTCCTTGATGCATTTAGCATCATCCATGAGGCCAAGTATCTCTTGCTCACGACTGTGCACGAGGGGGAATATCCGGCTGTCAATGCACTTAAAGCTAGCTTGTCTTTCCCGGTCTACACCATAGGTCCGGCCATCCATTTCTCTCGACTAGTAAATGACTCTTGTTTGAACGATGCTGATTACCTAGAGTGGTTGGACTGTCAGCCAAGTGATTCCGTCCTTTACATCTGCCTTGGAAGCTTTCTCTCGGTCTCCAGCTCTACGACAGATGAGATCGCAGGTTGCTCCTGCAACAGCGGCATTCGTTTCATGGGGGTGGCGGGTGAGGAAGCTTCGAGGTGGAGAGTTGTGTGGTGATAGGGAATAGTCATGCCATGATGCGACCAGTTGAGGGCGCTGTCACATTCGTCGGTTTGCGGGTTTTGGACGCACTGTGGATGGAATTCTAATTGGGGAAGCTATTTTCGCTGGAGTTCCTCTGCTTGCATATCCCATAGCTATGGATCAAAGAGGTAATGCAACACTAATCGTCCAGGACTGGAAGGTCGGATGGAGGATGGGCAGGGATATCACGAGGCTCTTGTGTAAGTTCATGGATTTGGAGTACGATGAAAGCAGAGAGGTCAGGAGACAGGCTAAGCATCTCCAGGAGTTATGTCGGCGAGCGTGGAAAAAATGGATTGATCGAGACTAACACCAATTCTTTCACCAGGGACATTTCCCATTTCAGTGAAGTTCAGAAGGTTTAATGTATTAATTGATCAGTGAAGTTAATATATGTGTTATCTTGTGATAAAAAAACTAAATCATCCAAACTGGTCGTGTGGCGTTCAAAAATAACCTGACCCCAAGCAGTAGTGCTCTGCTTTGTTGCTTTAAGCAACTTCATTAGTAACTACAAAGACAGTCCTTTTATCTTTATCTGGTTCTTATGACAAGAATAGACAAATTACACATCCTTCGATATCGTTTTCAATATCTCCACTCGCCTTACTTTGACCCTGTTTGATATGCAGGTCGCGGGATTCGCATACTTGTCAATGCATGCTTTGTCTGGCAGAGAACAGTAACTACTTGTCACTTGCATTTGGACATATTTAATGTTGGCTAATCTAGCTAACATCAAACTCTGGTAAAATAGAATCGTCTTCTAGGTTGCTGGCAAATCTTAGCTCTCCGTCCGTAATGTTTTTCATATATACAGATAATATATAGCAGTAGGAAGAGAGAGTGCTTGCTCATCATCACAGATATATTATTCTCCAGTATGTCGAATTTGGTAATCAGCAAGTTATCCTTTTGCTTTATGTCTGTTGAGGCCTCGCTTTTAGAATTGTATTTTCGAAGAATGTTTATGATTTAGGCTCTCTTTTGGAAAATCTGGTGATTTGGCTCAATGAAGCTATTTGAGGCCAAAGGAGCTATATAGTTCTTGTTGTTTCTATATAAAGTACTCCAGATCTAGATAAGGGGTGGTTCAGTTTTCTCGAGTTAGTGCTGCCTACTCAGTACTTTTCAACTCCATCGGAAGCTTTTTGGAATCAACTAAACGACATTCACGATATTTATCGCTTACATCGATTGTCAAGTGAATTTCTTTCAAAAGAGTGATTAATTAAATTCATCAAAGAGTCTGAGATGATTAGCAAAACTGTTTTCCGCATTAGCCCGATCCGGATAAAATCGGTACATTGAAATTCTGAAATGACAAGATTTGTGCGTAGAGACTGCAGTAAGTCTATTCTCTGGTTAGATGTGCCCCTTTGTTGGCATTGGCCATTGCTTCGCATGACAGACCAGAGGTATTTTCGTTTACAGATTCAGTAACTATTTCCCTTTTTTGTCTGGGCTCTTTTGCTTTATCATGGTATATCTTCAGTGCCAGCTTTAAATTATACTTCCTACTGTTGTTCTTGTTTATATTGACAATATCAGATGCCATAACGTTCGACGCATTCACTTGAATATCATAATTTTTTTTTACCATTTGATTGTCATAACTTTTAAATACATTCACTTGGCTGCCATAGCTTTCAATCGACCACTTAGGCCCTGTTTGGCAACATGCCAAACAATGACTAATTCTGATTTTTTGTTCCCAGAATCAATTTGGGACGAGAATCGCGTTTGGTAAAATTTTTGTTCCCGGGAACAATTTTGTTCCCAGAATCAGTTTTGGAGAAGATTTGAGAATAAAAAAAAAAATTGATTCTGCATCCGAGAATCAGAAAAAGAATCAACACAATAAAACCCTTTTTCTTTCCTTCAGCCATCCCACGACCGTCGCTCGCCGCCGCCCGCCGCCGTCCGCCGCTGCCCACCGTCGCCGCCCGCCGCCCGCCGGTCCGGCGAGCTCGCCTGGCCAAGGCGAGGTCCGGCAAGCTCGCCGGAGGCTCGCCCAGCCTCGGCGAGGCCCGCCTGTCCACCGGCGAGGCCCGCCTGGCCACCGGCTGAGCTCGCCTAGCCTGACCAATGGCCAGGCGGGCCTCGCCCAGCCCCGGCCAGGCTCGCCTAGCCCGGCCGGTGGCCAGGCGAACCTCGCCCAGCCCCAGCGAGGCCCGCTTGTCCACCGGCGAGACCTAGCCTCGACGGGGCTGGGCGAGCCTCGCCCAGCTGCCGGCAAGGCTTGGCCGACGAGGGCCAGCCTCGTCGAGGGCCGGCGATGCTTTGGTGAGGTCGTCGGCCCTCGTCCGGCCGGTCGCCGATCCGGCGACCGGCCATAAGAAGAAGAAGAAAAATAGGAGAAAAAGGAAAAAATGAAAAGAAAAAATGAAAAAAGTAAAGGAAAAAAGGAAAAGAAAAAGAAAAGAAAAAAAGTAAAAAAGTAGAAAAAATTATTTAAAAATTAAAAAAATAATTTGGAAAGAATCAATAAACACATTATCAAACACAATTCTATTCTAGAATCAGAAATTTCATACAGTTATCAAACACGTGTTTTTACTCAGAATCTATTTCCGGGAACAAAATAAAAAATAATCATTTCTTGTCAGAATCAGTTCTCGGAACAAAATCGTTACCAAACGTGCCCTTAAGTGTCAAAAGTTTAAAAAAAAATGTTCACTCAAGAGCTGGATTTCTAATTTAATATAGCACTTATGATGAATTTTTTAAAAATTTATGACACTCAAAGTAAGGTGATTAGGAAAAAGAAATTATGACACTCAAGTAAACACTAGTTACAACACTAAAGTGATTGAAAAAAATATGGTCTTCAGATGAGCAAAAACTAAATTTATCATAAATGTATTAGATTTTGGTGGTGAAAAAAATTAGTTTATGGTAATTAGTCATTAATGTATCAATTTGAAGTTTTTGGCGTTAAAAAAATCAGTTTTTGATAACTTTGTTATAGGTATACTAGTTTGAGATTTTTTATGATATTAACTTTATCTTATATGATGTTGTAATTTTGATTAAATGATAAGTTATAAAACATGAGTTGATAGATTTGTCTAAACCTCCACTAAAATCAATACAATTGTATCAAAATGTATAGAACCTTCTACTTCCATAAATTTTATGTCCATGGACGAATGGGATTATATGGATAGTGTCCATCCTTCAAACATTTTCGACATCAAAATTTTGCAGATTTATTTTTGTCACGCAACAATCTTCCTTATATAGATTTTTAATCATAAAATATTGTTTCTTTCTACATAAATTGATATAATTTATTTCTGCTATGTATTTTTATTGATAATAACCTTCCATAGATGACAACAAACCGGCTATCTAGGATGAAGTCATTGACATCAACATTGACGCGTAACTGCTTAGTGACAATATTATTGAATATCTAAACTTCTTGTAGATAGATGTTATTGTAACTTTTTTGTAAAATGTTATTGTAACTTTTTTGTAAAATGTTATTGTAACTTTTTTGTAACCGTCTATAGAATTATAAAGTTATTCATTTATCTGAATTTACAAACCACCAAGAGATGAGAAGTTGCAGTGACATGAAGATATGAAAATAAAAGCCTTGGAGATGTGAAAGCAATGCTAATACTGCTGAATAGCTGTTTATATGCAATTATGTAGTGAACACTATAAATACTAGTGTTTGTGTGCTGTAGATCCCTGCACACAAACAAACAAATCTTGTTATCTTCCATTTCCCATACCATGATCATAGCTGTAGTTTTTACATACTTCATCGTCAATTCAACTCCGATATGTATGTTAATTATAGTTTTCAGATATCTCGTGGTCGATTAAGTTTCGACGTGTATCTTTGCTATATTTTCCAAATGCTTCATTGGAGTTATTCTTACATTGTATCTTTACCTATCGATTTAATAAAGTAAATTCCATTGAACTATATATCTATCAATTTCTTCATGTATCCGTGATAATTCTTATTCAAAGTAATCACAGAGCCCATTTCCTTTGACAAAAACTAATGAACTATTCTCGGTTAAAAAATAATTCGTCGCCAAGGCAAATTCTGACCAAAGAGGGTCCATCCAATTCTTTTGCGATTGGATGTTCCTAACCGAATCTCGAATTATATATGACAAAATCCCTATTATTACTAAACTCGTCTATTTCTTTATCATATAATAATTTCTCTCTCCACAGTGAAAAGTAAAGCACAACGGCATGTGGAAAAGAAGAAGAGCGGCCAATTGACTCCGTCGTTGTACCTTGCCCGCTCGCTGATCGAGGGGTCAACTTTCCCAAAGTTCAACAACCTTGATTGAATCTCCAAGAACAATCCTCTGGTCGGACGCCCGTCGCAAATTCAAGAAAATGGAAGCTCCACTGTCGTCGACCTCCACCATGGCAGCCGCCGGCAGCCTCCACCTGGTGGCAATGCCGTACCCGGGACGAGGCCACGTCAATTCCATGATGAACTTCTGCAAGATCCTGTCCTCCAGAGTCCCGGACATCGCCATCACCTTCGTCGTGACCGAGGAGTGGCTCGGCTTCATCGGTTCCGAGCCTAAGCCCGCCAACATATCCTTCGCCGCCATCCCGAACGTGCTCCCCTCGGAGCTGGTCAGGGCCCAACACTACTCCGAGTTCGCCGTGGCCGTTTTCACCAAGATGGGAGATCCGTGCGAGGAGCTACTGGATCGGCTCCGGCCTGCGCCGACTCTCATCCTGGCCGACACCTGGCTGAAATGGGCCGTCCGCGCAGGGAACCGGAGGAACATTCCGGTGGCGTCGTTCTGGCCGATGGCGGCCCGGGGTTTCTCTTTTCTGTCACTTCCATCTTCTGGAGCGACACGGTCACTTCCCGGTCGATTTGTCTGGTGAGTACGGTCTCCGTTTTGTCTTATCGAGTTCTGGTACTGCAATTACTATGCTTGGTAGTCCTAAAGGACAGAACGGTTTAGAACAGTTGAGAATATCTGTTAGCTAAGGGTGGTTGCATGATTGGCATTATCTATTAGGCTGAATCTGCAGAATGCATCTTCTTCTCCAGCATCTAAAATTTTCCCGATTAGAGTTTTAGTGCATTGACTGACAAGATGACCAACCAATAAAGATAGCAAGCTTGAAATGCTTTCAGTTCAGTTCAGTTCAGTTGAATTGGAATTCCTGTATAGAGCTGTGTCCGAATACCAGTACATTGAAGTTAACTAGCAAAAGTGGCCGTTGATGCGCACGAAGATTGGGTTTGATTGGTGTACCTCTGCTCTGTCTTTGTTTTGTCGCAGAAAAGGGGGACGAGCGAGTTGATTACATTCCCGGACTTCCTCCGACACGCTTGGCAGACTTGCTCAATTCTGCGAGTAATAACCCAGTTCTGCAGGACTTCCTTGATGCATTTAAGATTGTACGTGAGGCTAAGTATCTCTTGCTCGTGACCGTGTATGAGGTGGATTATCTGGCTGTCGATGTTGTTAAGGCTAGCTTGTCGATCCCAGTCTACACCATCGGTCTGGCCATCCCTCTCTTTCAACCTGCAGATGACTCTAGTTTGTATGATGCCGATTACTTGAAGTGGTTGGACTGTCAGCCGAGCAATTCTGTCTTATACATCTCCCTTGGAAGCTTTCTCTCGGTCTCCAGCTCTAAGATGGATGAGATTGCAGGGTGCTTGCACGACAGCGGCGTTCGTTTCTTATGGGTGGCGCGCGAGGAAGCTTCCAGGTTGAGAGAGTTGTGCGGCGATAGGGGAATAGTCGTGCCATGGTGCGACCAGTTGAGGGTGCTGTCACATTCGTCGGTGGGTGGGTTTTGGACGCATTGCGGATGGAATTCCATTTTGGAAGCTGTTTTCACGGGAGTTCCCATGCTTACATATCCCATAGCTATGGATCAAGGCCGTAATGCGTTGCTAGTCGTCGAGGAGTGGAAGGTCGGATGGAGGGTGGGCACAGCTATCACAGAGCTTGTGCGTAAGTTCATGGATTTGAAAGACGACGAAAGCAGAGAGATCAGGAGACAGGCTAAGCATCTCCAGGAGGTGTGTCGGCGAGCAATTGGAAAAGACGGATCGACTGAGACTAACATCAATTCCTTCATCAGGGACATTTCCTATTGCAATGACAGTTCATAAGGGTTTAATGTACTCACCACATAGGTTCGAAACGTTCTTTCTGAATAAAAATGCATTTGAATACTCCGTGTTCTGAGATGCAATAGACAACTTATGTACTCTGATTATCGATCAAAGTCGGATGACACTATCTTATCATAGTCACCGCCAGTGGGCGAGCAGATCCCGTGATGAAGTTTCTGCAGCATCCATGTTTCCAGAACTCCCAACATCACCCTCACCTTCTTCATCACCGAGGGCTCAGCTTGTATTCTTCGCAGCGGGCCCGAACTCGCTCCTGCCGGAGCAAGTACTGGACGTTTCTCTGAATTTGTGGAGGTTCTTTTCACCAAGATGGAAGCTCCATTCGAATATGACAATTCCTTTCTTGGTGTTGAACCAAAAGAATAAAGGCAACCTTGGAAATTTGGAACGAGTGCACAAGTTGGAGGGAGAAATTGTTCTTAGAATGCTTTTTGATGGCTTTGATCAACATGTACGACACTCACCCTCGCATTCTTATCTAGTAGCGCAATACCTACACTACGTTTAATGACAAAGACAATAATCCCACACCCTTATTATCTGATGACAAAATGTCAACAACATAAAAGACAAACATTAAATGAGCCAATAGTCACAAAGTCTTTGCTCTTTCGACAATGAAGAAACTTCACGCTTTATGACCGAAAAACTAAACAAGAGCTCCTATTTTCCTTATGAAGCATTTAATGGCGAAGAGGCTATCCAAACATAACCTACCATAAACCATGATGATTTCCTTTTGTTTTCGATCTTCTTCTTACACCCTCCTTAAATCAAGACATCCAACCAAATGTAGAATCCAGTGCTCAAATCCAACAATCAATTTTATACTATTATAACACTTAGTCTGCAGCAGGATTTGAAAAAATATACTCATGGTCTTGTTTCGGCCGATGGGGGCCTCAGGATTCTCTTTCTTTCGTCACTTCCATTTTCTTGAACAAACCGGTCACAATTGTTTTTGTTGGGATGGAAGAGAGAGAGAGAGAGAGAGAGAGAGAGAGAGAGAGAGAGAGAGAGAGAGAGAGAGAGAGAGAATCACGTTGCAGTTATTGTCTTGACTCTCCCAAAAACGGTGAAGCCCCCGCAATCGTCGGCGGGGATAGAGACGCAGCGACATCCGACCGAAGCTTACAACTTGACGGACGGGTGGACTGCCTTTCCAGAGTTTATCCGATACTTGGCTAATTTGATCAATGAGGAGAGCACGTCAATGCGTGTGGCGGCGGTCTTAATGCACAAAAACCTAGCCGAGCTCACTCTCCATCTCTAAATTCTCAATGAGATCTTACTCACGGTTGACTTGGATATTTCCCTAAAAAAGAAAAAAAAAAAAAGGTGGAGAAATTGCTTGTTAATTTCCTCATCCTGAAGTAATTAAATTTATTCCTCAGAAAAACTCACATCACATTTTCCCATTTCTCTATTAGAAATTTCTTCATATAAATTAAAAGTCATTTTTTTCTAAAATTGGGTTAAAAACACGGAGAAATTACTTATTATGTAATGAAAGATACCTTTTTTGCTTTATCTAAAGTTATCATCACATGGAGATTAGTTACCGGTTGATATGGTAATACTTAAAGCACCTAAAAGCATACAAAAGCGAAGAAGGTGTGTCTCATGTACTTCTTCAACAGGAAAAATTACTAAAGACACGTGAAGAGATGTTTGGCGACTTTTATCTTTTTGGCACTTAGAAGTGGGCTTACTTCCTTTAAAAATCCACACTTTAGATCTAGTCTCAAAATTCTACCATAATTTTTTTTCTCTAAAAAAAAAAAAAAACCCTCAAACTTTAGGTACAGTCCAAATCAAGCCCAAACATTTTTTGTAAAAGAAAAAAACTTGAACTTTAGATCCAATCGCATCTATCATGAACTTTATTTTTGTCTTAAAAGAACCCCCACTAACTTTAAATCTAATCCTAAATCCACCCTTTTAACCCTTCATCCAAAAATTGCTGTTAATCATCCCAACTTCCTAATTTTCATATCAAAAATTTGCTAAGGCAAATTTGGTACTAAGCCCAAAAGGTTTTTTTATTATTATTATAATGAATTAGGCCCACACAAGTAGATAATATTTTCTCATATATTAAAATTTTGAATACCTTTAATCTTACAAATCATTTTTTTCAAACATGTGATGTATACTCTCTTTCACGTTAGGTGAGGAACTTTCAAACCATGCACTATTTCTCTCTCCATTATCTTTTTCTGGGGGGGGGGGGGCACGTGCACCGCAAACAATTCCATCTTTATTATGCCAGGGGTGACTAGAATGAAGATCCATATAAAACTCCTCCTCCAAATCTTCATGAAGGAATGTATTCTTTACATCCATTTGGAACAAGGGCCATCCATGATTAACAGCTACAGACATAAGAACACGCACATTGTTCATTTTAACCATAGGTGCAAAGGTCTCTTGTAGTCTATACCATACGTTTGAGTGTATCCCTTTGCAACCAACCTTGCTTGATACCTTTCGACCGATTCATCGCTATTGTATTTGATCTTATAGATCCATCGGCAATTGTCTTCTTCCCTCTTGGAAGTTGTACGAGTTCCCAAGTATGATTTCGATCTAAAGCCTGAAGTTCATTCTTCATTGCACCAACCTAGATGGCTTTTTCCCTTGCTTCCTCATAGTTGTGAGATTTCTATTGTTCTTCAATGGCAAATAAGAAACTCAAAAGATTGTGAGAGATTTTTTCATATCCAACAAATTTTTTAATAGGATGTTGAACTAAACAATTAGTAGCAAAATCTCCAAGGCGAATTGAGGGTATGACCTTCATAATGGGATTGCATTCGCTACCCTTTCATTCATCAGCCCCTTGGTGGCAATTCCAGGTTCAGCTTCTGGAACAGCAACTGCCTCAATATCTCAATCCACTTCTAAATTTTCTTGATCTATAGATTCATGACCCGAAGTATTTTGTTTTGCAAATTCATGACCCGAAGCATAGCTCTTATTATTGACTTTGATGCCCCCATTATTGACTTCGACTTCACCGATCCCATTAACATCCACAGGAATGGGAGCAAATTCATAGGAAAACTTCTTATAATAATATGTGCACTACCCCTAAATGTGGCTTTTGTCAAGAAAAAAACATATGAGTTTCATTAAATAAAACATCCCGAGAAATATAGGCATGCTTTGTGCAAGGGTCTTAACACTTGTAGCCTTTCTTGACAAATGAATAACCAACAAACATACATCTCCTGGCACAAGTGTTGACACCTAAATTTTGGCAATTCAATCATTCACTTATTGCATTAAAAATTAGGGATTTATTTTTACCCCTAAACAAAAATGCTAGAATTAAATTGCATAACATATAGTTTTAAGAGCTCTTTTTTTTTTTTTTTTTACATTTGCATTGGACTAGTGATGGATGGGTTTGACTTAATAATTCTAAACTTCAATTGGACGAGTTGGACTTAAGTCCATGGAGAGATGGAATTGGCCCAAGCCTATTGTTCTCACGATGACCAACAATTGACTTACGAGGAATGATGATTTGATATTTTTAGAAAAGATTCGTAATATTCTTTCAATATTCAGTAAATATATTTATGCGATAAATACATTAAGTGATATATTTCACAGTAGATTAAAAGTTTTCAGAAGAAATATCAAAATAATCAAAAAGAATATTGCATTTGGGAGATATATTGAATGATATATTTTTTGTCTCAAAACAGGAGAAATTGCATGATCATTAGGGATTACGTATGTAAGTAAAAAAGGACAGGACAAAAATTATATAATATTTTAAGGGAAATTTTCTTTCCCTGATGTGATCATAGTCAAGAAAATAGAGGGGGGGGGGGGTAAAACAAAGGGAGTTCTCTCTCGTTTTCTTCAACAGGTCAACAAAGGACTTTGTCGTAACTCCGACAAGGTGCAAAAGGAAAAGAAAGGGAGACTCGAAAGGAGAGGGAGGACGTGAGCAGAAGGGAGAGAGAGAAAGTTAGAGGGAAAAGATTAAAAAAAAAAAAAAAGGAGGAGAAGGTGGGGGTTCATCTTCTTCAGCCTGTAGCTCCCGACGCTTAGCCCCCGCTGCTTCTATTCTTCCAACGACGCCATCCAACCTTCGACGCTACTGCCACCGCAGCTGCTGCCCCTCTGAGCGCCGCCAGGCTTGCTCCTCTCACCACCGCCCAAGAAGATCCAAGCTGCTGGAATCGCTTAAGGTCGTGCCCCCCCGCCCGCATCCTCCACGTCCAGCATCGACCTCTCCGCCTGCAGCTCTCCAACGCCCACAGTTGGCGTTCCTCCGACGCCTGCACCGCCACTCCTAGCCTCTCGGCGACGAGCTGCTGCTGTTTGTCGCGCCACTGCTGTTGCCGATGACCAGCCCAATGGCGTTGCACTTCCACCCGTTGTTGCACCTCCGCTTGATGCCACCGCCGCTGTCCTAAGCTTGACCGCAACCATGTCACTTGCTGCTCCGACGTTTGCTGCCCCCGGCAACGGTCCCGATGCCCGTTGCCATCCGAACCCCCAACGTCAGCTGCTATTCACACTCGTGTCCGAACCGAGTCAATTCCGCGAATTTTCTATTCTTGTAGGCTCATTGGTCGTGAGCCCACTACCGTCGAGGCAAACCATTGTTCGTGAATCCTTCGTACCGGTCCCGTTTTGGAAGCAAATAATCCAAACAGGTAATTTTCTTGAACCAAATTCCATCTCGATATTATTGCCTAAATTAGAATATTTTATGCTAATAGTGATTTCATTGAGACTTTAGGCATTATCCAATAGGATAGTATTTGGCTAAAAATCACTATAATTACTAATTTGATCCATAAGACTTCGGATCATTTCTTAATTATGTTGATTTTCTTCCATTGATGATATTTTGGCTTTAAAATCATTATAATTATTAATTTGATCTGTGGGACCTCAGATCAATTTTTAATTATTTTGATTTTTCTTGAATGTTGTGATGTTTAGGATTAGAATAATTGTTAAATTAATCCGTGAGACAACGGATTATTTTTTCAAATTTTTAACCCTTTATTTGATGAATATCTTGAGTGGATTGGATATAATGCTTATATTTGGAAATTGCTTGTTTTGGAAAACACCTAAAAAAATCAAATTGTGTATAAGGAGGATAGTTTCCTAAATTAGGATTGCATTTTTTTATTAGATTGCAGGGATTTCACGATAGCATTGCCTAGTTTGAATAGAATTGCATGTTTAGATAATTTTGGAATAGATTAGAATAGATTATAAATAACATTTTCTTTTATAGATAGGGTCTTAGATAACGTTTGCGTATTTAGATAATCTCGCATTTTTAAAATAGTTTTCTGAGATAGGATATGGCTTAAGTCAAATTAATCTCTAAAATAAATTAGAAAATTATTCATTTTAGATAATTTTAATTAGGTTTTTTAATTACGAATTTTAATGTAAAAATACAAAAATATTTTGTGCATGTCAAATAGTTTGCATGTTTGAGTTCATTTAATTAGAAATTGCTTGTCAATAGAGTTAGGTTATGTAGTTAAAGTGAATGTTATATAGGTAAGTTTTAATTTCAAGATAAGATAAAATCCTAAAAATAATTGCTTGATTTGTGTGTTTAGTTCTTTTGTTGAAATTTATTTGATTCATTGAGTGTTTAATAATGGTTGAGCATTTGTGTGATCACCTCATTGCATGATAGTGATTTAGGTTAAAACCAATCTAGACTGCCTGCAAAGATATTTTTGAAAATAAAAAGAATGGTACCAAAAGGGTATTAGAGAAATTTAGAGTAATAAAGTCCCCGTACCAAATTTCTCTAGTTCGTAAGAGTAAAATAATTCTCCCGTTATTTTACTTAGGTGTCTAATCGACCTATCATAAATTGATTAGTGACGACTCTTAAATAAAATTCATTTGCATGCTAAAAACTTAAACCTAAGTCGCGAATTGGTATAAGCTTAGGAGAACCCGAGCTAAGTCTAGACCTAGTAGTCCATTAGCCAAACCCTAGGCGGTGCATTTGAGGTTAGGTTGCAACAATGAGGATCTAGCTTCCCACTAGCTTGAGAGTGAACATAGCAAACACACTCAAAAATCTCCAAGTGAGATATATCAAATTTCCGTCCATGCAACACTTCCATAGGAGTTATATACCGTAACACTCGAATAGGGAGTCTATTAATTAAATAATGACTAGTAAGAACTGCATTTGCCCAATAGGATTTAGGCAAATTCTCGGAGAATAACAAGGCTCGGGTGACCTCCAGTTGGTGAAGATTCGTCCTTTCAGCAACCTCATTCTATTATGGAGTACTCATACATGATGTCTCGTGACTAATACCCTTGCTTCGTAAAAAACCCTAAAATGTCTGGTTAGTGTATTCGGTACCATTGTCAATACGAAGAGCCTTCATAAAAGTATTAAACTAACTACTCACCATATTGCAAAAATCCTAGAAAACTATAAGCACTTCACTTTTGTACTTAAGAAGATAAAGCCAAGTAGCTCTCAATTTATCATCAATAAAGGTAACAAAATATCGAAAACCCTCCCTAGGATCAACAAGAGAATATCCCCCAACGTTTGAATATACCAAAGCAAGCAATTCAATTGATTTATGCAAGTGTTCAGCAAAAGGCAACCTATGTTGCTTAGCAAAGTGACCTGAATCACAACTACTAGAATCATGAGTCAAAGACATGTCTAAAGATTGCAACACCCAATCTAAAGGATGATCCATGTGCCAATCCCATAGACGAGAGGTATCCACAGCACCCTTCCAAGTCACCAATGCTTCGCTATGCAAATCTAAGGTGTACTACCTGTCCGAAGTTGTTATTCACCAATTATCCTCCTAGCATTGCGATCCTGAAACAACACCTTCTATGGAGTAAAAATAACATTACAATTCCATTGTTTAGTACATTTGCTCATAAGTATTAAATTAGAAGATAATCCGAGAACCAATAAAGGGTCAGTTTTTTTCGAAAGTACATTTAGTTGCCCAACACCTTGGGTTAGGTTGGCACTTGCACTCTGTTAGCCGTTGTGATCGGTGGATACAAAGAGCTAGAAGCAATATTAGATAGAATATGTAGGGAACTACACATATGGTTTGTAGCACCACAATCAACAATAAATCGATTTCTAGACTCAATAGAAAGTGCACTAATATTACCAAAAGTCTTGGCCAAATTATGGACTCGGCGCCAGAGGGATCCAAACCATGTGTCTGAAGTAGTTGTTGAACCTACAATGCTAGGGACTCCAACATGGATTGGAAGTCTAAGGTATTCCCTTGAATTGCTATCTTAGCATCTAGACCATTGTCCTTATTTGGATGCAACTGAGGATGTAGAATCCAACATCATTTCTTGGAATGCCCATCTCAATCACAATGATCCAAAGGAAATGAATGGGCTTCTTTCCTTTCCCCTTGACAAACCTAGTACCAACATCACTTTGCCTGGCATCAGAACTACCAGTGTTTGCCAAATGCTCTAATGAGCTTGTTGATGGTGCCACAATCGAGTAAGAATGCATGACTCTCCTCCTTGTTTCTTCACTTTGTATTATGAAGCACACGATATTAAAGGATGGCAATTGCAACCTCATAAGAATGTCATGTTTGGTGTCTTCAAACTTCAGCCTTAGGCTTGCCAAGAGATAAAAATTCTATATTGTCCTTCCTTTTGCATATAGTCATGCACATTATGGATTGCAGTTTTGTACTAACGAAGTTCATCCCACTAGTTCTTCATGCTCCCTAGATATTCTAAGAATGACTGATGACTGATTTGCACTTTGCTTGGAGCTAGCAAGACCTTGTTGAAGCTCGAAGATTTAAGATGCATTATTCTCTTAACCATACATCTTAGACAACGAATCCAACAATGTTTTGGCCGAATCTAAGTACGCAAAAATCTCAGATTTTAGGCTCCATTGAGTTAAAGATCCAAATCATAACATAGTGATCGCTTGCTTGCCATTCTTCAAACTTTGGATGAGTTTTATTGGGGGCTTTAGTTTGCCTAATAATTTGTCCAAGCCTCGATCGGCCTCCAAGTGCGATGGTCAATGCTTACGACCATGGGAGAAAATTCCTTCCGTTCAACAAAATAGATGTAAGATGTTGGTTGTTTCCCTCATGCACACAGCCTTCTCCGATCTTGATCCAGTGCTTGCACATTTGTTAGGAAGTTTTCAAGATTCCATTTCTGAAATTGTCAATGTGCCCACCCTATAGCCAACACTCAAAGAGGATGTGGATGAGACGAGTTCTTCAAATAATTGAGGTCATAACCCACACCGATACCATGTGAAAAATCAAACAATCACACAAAGATACAAAGGTTACAAGGTTTGGCAATGTGCCTACGTCCTCGAACAAAAGCTCTCATTCTCTTTTGCTATTTTGTTGTATCGAGCATCTGCCATTGTTCAACCATTTGTACAGGATTAGTTGTTACAATAAAGGAAACAAGCAACCAAAATACAACCAGAAAAGGGAGTACAATATTAACAAATCTCATTTCCTAAGATAGGAGATAAAATCATGCCAACAATTTACAATTATAGATAACCCACTATTTTGTTAAAACTTATATTTTCTAAGGGTCTCCTGTTTCTTATTATGGGATTAGCATAATTTATCGGGTAAAAGTATGTTCAATGAGTTTCACTATAGTTCCTCAAGCTTTTTCAATTGGCCATTCAAATCACAAAATGCATGGTCGAAAGCTTTTGCAACCACTAAAATTTTGAGATAGAAGTTTTAGGGTCCATTTAGTAACTATCCTGTACCCAAGAATAATTTTTACTTAGAAATAATTTTTCTTAATTCTATTTCCGAAACAAGTTTTTGAACATTCGATAGTATTTAGTAACTATACAAAATTTCTATTCTCGAAATAGAATTCCGTTGGATACGACCCTCAAATATTTTTGTGACTTAAAATTTCTTATAATTTTTAAATAATTTTATTATATTTTTCCTTATTCTTCTTCTTCTTCTTTTTTTCATTTTCTTCCTCCTCATCCTCCTCCTCTTGCTAGTCTCGACCTTGACCATGACCAGCGACTGGTCAAACGAGGGCGGCAACCTTGCTGGCCTTAGGGGAGCCTCATCGGCCCCTAACAAGGTTAACCATTATCGACAACTAGGCGAGCTCAACCTCACCAGATCTTGGTTAGGCCTGAAAATGTTAGTACTAACACCTAAAGGGGGTGAATAGGTGTTTAAAAGAAGTCTTGATAAATAAATGTGGAATAAAATAAGTTGCGAGCAAAATCTGAATAAGAATCAGAGTCTAACAAATGAGCCACCAGACTTCTAATAGATGTTCATAAGTCTATTCCAAATCGGTATGCGATGGAATAGACTTCGAAATAACTTGTAAGTATACAACGAGACTTAAATAAGAAGATTTAAGAGAAGAGAATTGTTGACACCTAAATTTTAGTACCCAATTATTTATTTATTGCATTAAAAAATAAGAGATTAATTTTTAATTCCTAAAAAAATTAATTGCATAGCATATAATTTTTGGTGCATTTATTTTTAATTTGCATTTGTATTGGGCTGGTGACGAATGGGTTCGAATTGGTGGTTCTAAGCTTTAAATTGACAAGCCAGACTAAGCCCACAAAGCGAACAAATTGGCCCAAGCCTTTTTTTTTTAAAAAACCAAAAATTATCTTGTGAAGACGATGAAAGCCGAGGATCGAGATGTTACCAAGTAAGTATATCGCTATTCATACTTTACTTTAAATACTTGTCATTGCACAAGTATTCCCCCTCAAGTGCACTAACACTCGACTCAATCAAATTATCCCCTAGAGATTTTTCTCTAGATTCAATCTGATTAAGGCAACCGAAGAAAGGTTTTAGTCCTGGTTAGATAATCTATGTTACAATGCTAGGCGACCGTAGAAAGGTACGGGTCCTGAATAAGTAATATCAACTATCTTGAATCACTCTACTCTTCTTGAAGGTAAGATATTCCAGGTAGATTTCTTTAACATCTCAGTCTAGATCTGGATGTCTTACTTATTTTCATCTAAACATTTCACTCTGGATGTCAATGTTTTTCTTTTTTCTTTTTATCTTTCTTGTTATACCCTAGTGATGCGGGAGCATCCAACGTAGCTCCATCCATCAACTTGGAACCATCGATGTTTATCCAAGCCAAGAGAGAAATTGGGCATTATGTGCTTTGATGGATCATTTTCAATGAATAATGTCAATTACTTATCAGTACTTTGTGGTATATCGATAACTATCAATGGGACACCATTCTAAATGTCTTGAATGACCAGTTGATGAAGTTTCAGAAGGATTATTTTCTTGTCAAGGGAGGAGCTCGAATTTGAAGGTTCAAGAATGCGGAAGGCCAAAGATTAAAGGCATTTAATTCCCGTGTTAATAAAGGCTTTTATTATGTTATTATGTGTCTTTATTGTTATGCAGTCCAAGAGTCGAAGGTTTCGGTTTCTAGGCTATTAAGGTCTGTTTTAATATGTATTAAGGTTTCAGTTTCTAGGCTATTAAGGTCTGTTTTTAATATGTATTAAGGTTTCGGTTTCTAGGCTATTAAGGTCCGTTTTTAATATGTATTAACACTAAAACCCTCCTATAAAGAGGGGAAAACTATCCAATGTAAGACATACGAATTTTATGAATGACGATGGTGAGATTTCCTCTGCTTGAGTGAATTCCTTTGGAGAGTGGATAACTCCTTTCGGTGTCTTTATCCTTGGAGCGTAGATCACTCCTTGGTGGTGAACCAAGAAGCCCTTTATCCTTGGCTGGTGGAATCTTTAGGCCTTGAGGGTGAGCTTCTCCTATCCCGAAGTCCTTTATCCTTGGCTGGTGGAAGCTTTAGGCCTTGGTGGTGAACTTCGTAGATCTCGATCCTCATCCCTGGTTGGTGGCGCTGCCTTTATACCTTGGAAGGAGATTGTTTTTATCTGTTCTTATTCCTTTCCATTTCTTCCCCGTATACACTACTCCATACACTTAACCACTAAAATCCCCTCTGAAAAAGTCTCTATTCTTGAATCACTCAACCCATCACGCATCAAAATATTGGTATCAGAGCTCAAGGTTCAACTCATTTGAGTGATTCCTTTCTTTCTTTTGTTACAAATTCCTTATGGATGAACAAGTTCCTAGAGGCTTGACTTTGGAGCAAGCGCATAACGAAAGGCGAGATCGTGCAATCCAAAATCTTCAACAACAAATGAAGCGAGTCCTCAATCTTCTAGAGAATCCGGCGAGAGAAGGACAACCAGCAAGGCGTCCCAATGAACGGCATCGGCGTGACGATTCTGAATCTCATCAAAATTCGATGTCGATTCCGAGTCCACGGAGACAACTAAACGATTTTGCACTCTAGTGATTCTGAATCTCCAATTCGAAGACGAAGACGGAGAGGGAGGCATAAGGAGGATGAAAGAGACATTAAAGTGGAGGTCCCCGAGTTTGACGGTAATCTTAATCCCAACGACTTTGTAGATTGGCTACACAAAACCGAACGAATTTTTGAATTCAAATCCTAGTCGGATGAGAAGAAATGTAAGGTTGCTATCCTAAGGTTGATCAAATATGTTTCTCTATGGTGGGAGAATCTAAAGCATCAACAAGCAAGGGAAGGAAAAGGCCAAATCAAGTCTTGGGAAAAACTCAAGAAGTTGATGAAGAAGAGGTTCTTACCCGACAACTATAAGCAAGATCTCTTCCTCAAACTGAACTCCCTAAGACAACATGGGATGAGCGTTGAAGAATACATTCGCGAGTTTGAACAACTCAAAATGAGGAGTGAAGTTCCAGAAGTTCCCGAGCAAACCATCGCTCATTTTCTTGGCGGCATGAATCGAGAAATTGCCGATATGGTTGAACTTCAACCGTATTGGTCCTTTGAAGACGTATGCAAGTTAGCCATAAAAGTGGAAAAACAATTGAAGAGCAAGAGGTTTTCCTCCGAACCACAACAAAGGCGACATCCTATTTTAAGGGTGCTTCCTCAAGCAAGGGCGAGAGTTCGTCGACAAACGGCGAGGCAAGGGAAAGAATGCAGAGCCTTCCAAAGAAGTCCAAAAGAAGTTTGAAGGTGATGCAAGGAAATGCTTTAAGTGCCATGGCTTTGGGCATTTACAAGCAAATTGTCCAAATCGGAGAGTTATGACTCTTCAAGAAATTGAGGAGATCAATTCGGCGCTTCAAGAGGCCGATGACAAGTAAAGACCAAAATATTTCCGAATCGATCGGGAAGAAGAAGTTGTGGAGAAAGCGATGATGGTGAGCTGTTGATCATCCGAAGAGCATTGCATGTTGAAGTTTCTCCTAATAAAGAGCAAAGGGAGAATATATTTCACACGCGTTGCACTATTAATGGAAAGGTGTGTTCGGTGATCATCGATGGTGGGAGCTGCACCAATGTTGCTTCGACAACTCTTGTCGACAAGTTGAAGCTTCCAACAACGAAACATCCTCAACCATACAAGCTCCAATGGCTCAATCAAGGGAATGAACTCAAGGTAACCAAACGCGTTCTTATATCATTTTCGATTGGGAAGAACTATCGAGATGAGGTTGTATGTGATGTGATTCCAATGGAGGCATGCCACTTGTTATTGGGTAAGCCGTGGCAATTTGATATAAATGCTATGCATGACGGTCGGAAAAACACATACTCTTTTCAGAAGGAACAAAAATGCATTACTCTTTTACCATTGAGCCCTTATTCGATACATAATAATCAACCTGGGGAGGGAAACACTTGTAAGGAAAATCTGTTCTTGAGTGAGACATGGGTTGAGAGAGCCATTAGTAAACAAAAGAATGTTTTTGCTTTGCTTGTGGTCGAGAAAAAGAGTGAGATAGAGCGACCCATACATCCAAAAATGCATTGCTTGTTGAAAGAATTTGCATATGTGTTTCCGGAGGATTTGCCACTTGGATTACCTCCCATAAGAGGTATTGAGCATCAAATTGATTTGATCCCCGGTGCTCCGCTACCAAACAAGCCAGCTTATCAATGCAATCCGGATGATACAAAGGAGTTGCAAAGACAAGTCAATGAACTTATTCTCAAAGGATACGTTCGAGAAAGCATGAGTCCCTACTCTGTTCCGGCTCTACTTGTGCCTAAGAAGGATGGTATATATCGGATGTGTGTTGATAGCCGGGCCATCAACAATATCACCATTAAGTATAGGTACCCTATACCTAGACTTGATGATATGCTAGATGAATTATATGGTTCTTTTGTGTTTTCAAAGATATATTTGCGGAGTGGTTATCATCAAATCAGAATGCGAGAAGGTGATGAATGGAAGACAGCTTTCAAGACCAAGGGAGGCCTTTATGAGTGGTTGGTTATGCCATTCGGATTATCTAATGCTCCGAGTACCTTCATGAGACTTATGAACGAGGTTCTTCGTTTCTTTATTGGTCAATTTGTCGTTGTTTATTTCGACGATATTCTTGTTTATAGTAGGAATGAGGAGGAGCATATCTCTCATCTAACACGGGTCTTTAATGTCTTGAGAGAACGAAAACTATATGCTAAAATGGATAAATGTGAGTTCTTCTCTCCAAGCATTGTGTTTCTTGGTTATATGGTTTCCAAAGATGGAATCTCTGTTGATCAAGCCAAGGTAGAAGCTATGAAGACTTAGCCGGTTCCAAAGTCTATTTCTGATGTAAGAAGTTTTCATGGACTTGTTTCTTTCTATCAACGGTTTGTCAAAAATTTTAGTACCGTCATGGCTCCTATAACTGAATGCATGAAGAATGGTGCTTTTGAATGGACAAAGACTGCTCAAAACGCCTTTGAGGTAATCAAGCAAAAACTTTGTGAGTCTCCTATTCTTGCACTTCCCGATTTTGATAAAGTATTTGAAGTTGAGTGTGATGCAAATGGAGTTGGTATTGGTCTTTGTTCGGTGCAAGCACAAAAACCATTGGCATATTTCAGCGAGAAGTTATCTAATTCCAAGAGGAATTATTCAACTTATGACAAAGAGTTCTATGCCATTTTCCGAGCTCTTGATCATTGGAGTCATTATTTGAGGCCAAAGCAATTTGTCCTTCATTCTGATCATGAGGCGCTTAAGTTTATTAGTGGCCAACGCAAGCTTAATTCGAGACATGCAAAATGGGTAGAATTTCTTCAATCCTTTTCTTTTGTCTCAAAACATAAACCCAGGCACACTAATGTCGTAGCAGATGCTTTATCAAGAAGATATTCTATGCTTGCGGTTCTGGACTCTAGGATTCTCGGATTTCAATCAATGAAAGCACTTTATTCTGAAGATGCGGAGTTCTCATCCATCATCAACAATTGCAAGCGAGGAGTTCAAGGTATATATTCTTTGCAAGATGGGTTTCTTTTTAAAGGAAATCAATTATGTGTGCTGAAGAGTTCTTTTCGCGAATTGCTGATTCAAGAAGCGCATGGTGGAGGATTGGCTGGTCATTTTGGGATTAACAAAACTCTTGAGGTTCTTCAAGAGCATTTCTATTGGCCAAAGATGAGTGGAGATGTGCATGCTATCATCTCAAGGTGTGCAACTTGTCATAGATCAAAAAGTCATTTCCATCAAGGTTTGTATACTCCACTTTCGGTACCATTGCAGCCTTGGGAAGATGTTAGCATGGATTTCATCGTGGCTCTACCAAGAACTCAAAGAGGAAAAGATGCTATCTTGGTGGTCGTTGATCGGTTCTCTAAAATGGCTCATTTCGTGCCATGTCACAAGACCAATGATGCATCTCATATTGCTGAATTATATTTCAAAGAGATTATCCGCATTCATGGAGTACCAAAGACAATTGTGTCGGATCGTGATTCTAAGTTCTTAAGCCACTTTTGGAGGACTCTATGGAAAATGCTTGGTACAAGACTCTTATTTAGCACGGCATGTCATCCCCAAACTGATGGCCAAACGGAGGTAACAAATCGTACTCTAACCACTCTTCTTCGTGGTATGGTGAGTAAATCATTAAAAGATTGGGATTTAAAGCTTGCGCATGCTGAATTTGCTTACAATCGATCACCAAGTTATACTACTGGTCGATCGCCATTTGAAGTTGTGTATGGAATTAATCCTCTCACACCCATTGATTTGATTCCAATTCCGTCTAACTCTCAAGTGAGCTTTGATGGCAACAAAAGAGCTGAGTCAATGAAGAAGCTCCATGAGCAGATTCGATCCAACATTGAAAAGGCCAACGAATCTTACAAGAAGAAAGCTAATCAACATCGCAAGAAGACTCAATTTCAACCGGGCGACCTTGTATGGCTTCACTTGAGTAAGGAGAGATTTCCATTTCGTCGAAAGAACAAGCTCATGCCCAGAGCTGATGGTCCGTTTAAAGTTATGGAGCGAATTGGTGACAATGCTTACAAGATTGACCTTCCGGGAGACCTTTCTCCTTACTTGGAGGATGAAAACCTTCTAGATTTGAGGACAAATCTCAAACAACCCGGGGAGGATGATGCGGGAGCATCCAACGTAGCTCCATCCACCAACTCGGAACCATCGATGTTTATCCAAGCCAAGAGAGAAATTAGGCATTATGTGCTTTGATTGATCATTTTCAATGAATAATGTCAATTACTTATCGGTACTTTATGGTATATCGATAACTATCAATGGGACACCATTCTAAATGTCTTGAATGACCAGTTGATGAAGTTTCAGAAGGATTATTTTCTGGTTAAGGGAGGAGCTCGAATTTGAAGGTTCAAGAATGCGGAAGGCCGAAGATTAAAGGCATTTAATTCCCGTGTTAATAAAGGCTTTTATTATGTTATTATGTGTCTTTATTGTTATGCAGTCCAAGAGTCAAAGGTTTCGGTTTCTAGGCTATTAAGGTCTGTTTTAATATGTATTAAGGTTTCAGTTTCTAGGCTATTAAGGTCTGTTTTTAATATGTATTAAGGTTTCGGTTTCTAGGCTATTAAGGTCCGTTTTTAATATGTATTAACACTAAAACCCTCCTATAAAGAGGGGAAAACTATCCAATGTAAGACATACGAATTTTATGAATGACGATGGTGAGATTTCCTCTGCTTGAGTGAATTCCTTTGGAGAGTGGATAACTCCTTTCGGTGTCTTTATCCTTGGAGCGTAGATCACTCCTTGGTGATGAACCAAGAAGCCCTTTATCCTTGGCTGGTGGAATCTTTAAGCCTTGGGGGTGAGCTTCTCCTATCTCGAAGTCCTTTATCCTTGGCTGGTGGAAGCTTTAGGCCTTGGTGGTGAACTTCGTAGATCTCGATCCTCATCCTTGGTTGGTGGCGCTGCCTTTATACCTTGGAAGGAGATTGTTTTTATCTGTTCTTATTCCTTTCCATTTCTTCCCCGTATACACTATTCCATACACTTAACCACTAAAATCCCCTCTGAAAAAATCTCTGTTCTTGAATCACTCAACCCATCACGCATCACTTAGTCTGAATCTAGGTATTTCGAGTTCAAAATTCTTGATATCTCAGTCTGGATCTGGATGTCTTAATTATTTTCATCTAAACATTTCACTCTAGATGTGAATGTTTTTTCAACCGTTCTCGTGATACCTTAGTCTGGATCTAAGTACTTCAAGTTCAAAAATTTTGACATCTCAGTCTAGATCTAGATGTCTCAATTATTTTCGTTGAACATTTCACTCTGGATGTGAATGTTTTTTTGACCTTTCTCATTATACCTTTGTTTGGATCTAGGTATTTCGAGTTCAAAATTCTTGACATCTCAGTCTGAATACGGATGTCTTAATTATTTTCATCTAAACATTTCATTCTAGATGTGAATGTTTTTTTGACCTTTCTCGTTATACCTTAATCTGAATCTATGTATTTCGAGTTCAAAAATCTTGACATCTTAGTCTGGATCTGGATGTTTTAATTTTTTTCGTTAAATATTTCACTGGATGTGAATGTTTTTCAATCTTTCTCGTTATACGTTAATCTGGATCTGGGTATTTCAAGTTCAAAAATCTTGACATCTTAGTATGGATTTGGATGTTTTAATTCTTTTCATTAAATATTTCTCTGAATGTGAATGTTTTTCGATCTTTTTAGTTAAACCTTAGTCTTAATCTAGATATTTCGAGTTAAAAAATCTTGACATTTCAATCTAGATTTGGATGTCTTAATTCTTTTCGTTGAACATTTCACTATGGATGTGAATGTTTTTCAAGCTTTCTTGTTATACCTTAGTCTGGATTTAGGTATTTTGAGTTTAAAAATTTTGACATCTCAGTCTGGATTTGAATGTCTCAATTCTTTTCGATTGAGCATTTCACTTTTGATGTGATGTGAATGTTCTTCTCAATCTCAATGTCTCAATTTATTCCCTGTTAGACTCTTCAAGGAACCTGAGTGAAAACTAGGTACTTGTGGAATAAACGAGGATTTATCATGTACCTCAAGATTCTCTACCGCATTGACTGGTAAGTGACTGTAGGTACGTTCTTTTCTTTTGCATCATGCATTTGCATTAGCATTTTCATGCATCATATAAGTTGCATTTTAAAATGGGATTCATTTTCCAACAAAAAAATCATTTATTGTATATGCATGATCAAAATTTATGTCTCAATTTATTTTTGAAGGCAATCTCTACAAACTCACCTTCAAAGAGGGGCAGCTGTGGACACATAAATTTTGGTATCCAATTATTTATTTATTGCATTAAAAAAATAAGGGATTAATTTTTAACCCTAAAAAAATTTAATTAATTAATTAATTGCATATCATATAATTTTAGGTGCATTTATTTTTAATTTGCATTTGCATTGGGCTGGTGACGAATGGGTTCAAATTATTGATTCTGAACTTTAAATTAACAAGCTGGAATAAGCTCACGAAACGAGCAAATTGGCACAAACCCATTTTTTTAAAAATAAAAAATTATCTTGTGAAAAATGGAGATTTGATATGATATTATGATGAATTTTTGAAATTTGAGAAAATCGCATTACAATTTTATCTTTAGTAATAGGCAATAAAATCAATGGAGAATATTCGGGAGATGAAAAAAATAAAAGGATTTTGGTAATCGGGAGGTTATAAGCAATATGCGTGAGATGAAATATTCACAAAAGATTACATTTGTTTTGCCTGTAAAAGGGTTGTGTACGGATGTCGATGGGGGCTTCTCTTCGTTCGGGAAAAAGCAACATAAAAAGTCAAAAAAGTAAAGGAGAGAGAGAAAAGTACAGCAGAGTGAGAGAGGCAAGGGAGAAAGGCGTTCGACCAGCAAGAGGAAAAGAGGAAAAAAAAAAAGCAAAAAAAAGGCCCTACTGTTCATCTTCTCCGGAGGTTCCTCCGCCGGACCGATGCCTACACTGCCAGCCTCCGTTGTACCAATCGTCGCCGCCGCTCCACCACCATGCCACAGCTAGCCCGCCGGCTGATCTGAGCCGGTCGCTTGTCCCTGCACCGCGCGAACTCCCGCACCGGCTTGCGCGTCCTCTGTTCGTGCAACGCCAGCCACAGCCGCGGCCCCAGCCGCGACGCAGCCCCTACCGGACCGACGCCTGCACGTCGCTGCCCTGTCCCTGCCACCGCCGCGCCTCACCGGTCGCCGAGCCGACGCCTGCTGCAGCTACGACCCAGCGCCTCCGTCCCTGCGCGTCTACCTGAGCACCAGATCCCGAGTCCTCCGCCCGAGCGTTGCTGTTCCTCCCGAGTGCTGCGTCTGCCGACCGCTATCCCTGTCTTCACCGCGTGACGACCCCAACGCTGCCTTTGGTCCGCTCGCCGCCGGTCAGCCAGCCATTGCCCCTATACGCTGCTCGGAATTCCTCTCAGAGCGCTGACACCCGCATCCTGCAACTCTCCGCCCACGACGCCCGAGTTCAGCGCCTAGCCCCGCCAGCTGCTGCCCCTATCCGAGCTGCTCCGCCCTGCTTGCTGCCGGTCCGCCCTCGCCGGAGCTCCCCCTGCCGGACCTCCGACCAGCCGCCCTTCGGTGACCCACCACCACGAGCTGCCAAGCCGTGTGTGTATAAAACAGAAAAAAAAAGAAAATTAAATTAAGTAGTGTTTTTGTTTTTTTTTTATCGTTTGTTTTGTTTTTTTTAGTGGAATTGTTCCTTAAATGTATATTGAGATTCCAATATGAAGTAACCTCTTAATTTAGGGATTGACAATCCGATTTTTGTGTCCGAAATCCGACTCGCAATCACTTGGAAAATCACTAATCCGATCTCGTACTCGAGATTCGATTCGTGATTTTGTTGAAAATTGGCCAACCCGATCTCATGCGCGAGATATGGCTCACCAATTTATGGATATCAATCTTATATTGTTTGATTTGATGTCGTGTTGGTTGAATCAATTTTATTTTCATAAACAAAAAAATCCAAAAATATTTGAATTAGGATTAGGTTTGTTTTAGAATATTTCTTGTTTTCTTGCATATTTAGAATAGGGATTTTATTTCGAATTTCTAAAATAAAAAAATGCATTCATTTAGGATGTTAGTTTTTTTTTTTTTTTTTAAGTTTGAATTGCAAGTTTAATTCTGTGTCAATATTAATTTCGAATTTCATAAAAAAAATTATCATGCATATGTCATGTAAAATTAAAGCATTCTTTGCAGGTCATTGCATGTTAGAAATGCATGCTTATTAATTATAGGTTTAAATAATTTCTCCTAGATAAATTGCGTGCTCTTTAGGAGAATAGAAAAATCATGTGTACGTCATGTAGAATTAGGTTTATGAAATGCACGTCATTTAGTGATTATTGCTAAGTTCATTTAATTAGAAATTGTCCGTCATTAAGATTAGGTCATTTTGGTTCATTTAGATTGCATATTCAATTATTGCATGTTCATTAAGAAAACACAAAAAAAAAAAAAATCATTTTACTCATTCATATAGTTTAGGATATGCTGCTATATCATATCATTTCATGTTAGATTAGTAGCATGTATTGCATAAAACATAATTCTCATTAAATAAGTGAAACAAAAATTGAGTGATTGCATGTTAATTAGAAATCAAATCATATCTAGGACTATTGATGCTAATCCTGATCTAACAACGTAGATGTTTTCGTTATTATAAGGTAATTGTGCATTTTTTTTATTCCTTTTTTTGAATGCTAAATTGGTGATTTGCGCACCTGCTTGATCACCTCACATGTTAGGAGAAATGAATTAAAATCAATTTAAGTTGCTTACAAAACATTTTTTTCGAAATAAAAACAAAAATATACCGAAAGGGTGTTAGAGAAATCTAACATAATTAAGTCCCCATACCCAAAATCTCTAATTTATAAAAGTAAAATAATTATCTCATTATTTTACTTAGATGTCTAATCGACTTAACGTAAATTGATTAGTGGCGACTCCCTTTTGCATGCTAGATATTTGAATCTAAGTCGCGAGTTGATATGAGCTTAAGAGAGCTTGAGTTAAGTCTAGACCTAGTAGTCCATTAGCTTAATTTTAGGTGATTCACTCGAAATTTTGGTCGCAACAAGAATATTGCACACAAAATTTATAATAGTTTGGTTTAAATCAAGCTTATGTCCATTCTCCCACGCTAATAGCCTTGTGATTGGATTATACTATGCAATCAACAAAAGATTACAACTTTGAGTGCAAACACTCAATGGTAGATCACACTATCCTATTAAGTCACTATTTTGGTATTTACCTCACGACCACAAACGTATAAGCTCACGAAAGACAAGTGTATAATCGAAGTTCAGTTAGACTTTGGAATTGTAGATTCTATGCTTCGTCTCCTGCTTACTCCTCAGTCCTTGGTCTCCTTAAATACTCTACAACTTCCAAACTAGCTATTGGACAGTATCTAGAGAATTGTCTACTAATCTACCCATTTGACAAATCTGTATCAAGAAGATTTAGTAGCCGTTGAGTGACAGAGGTAGAATCCTAAATTAATTATGATCGCCATACAAACAGAATCTTGGTTTCCAAGTTTAGAAAGTTCATATCTTTAAGATCCAATTGTCAATTAATTAGATTAAATCAACTAAATCTATTTTGATATGAAATTCAAATTAGATCACTAGCCGTTATATGTTGGGGCTTGTGTTACACTTTGTCAAGTTGTCTTGTTCTGAACGTGCTTCATTCTCAGATCTGCTATGTACCGAACTTGTGCCTCGCTCTGTATGTAAAGTTTGAGAGTATCTTATGTCTGAAGTAAACTTTACAATCTGAACATAAGTTTAAACATATTTTGCTTCACATATTTAGATTGTGTCGAACATATTTAGTTTTAAGGTCTGAACACAGTTTAAATAAGTTCAACTTCAGCATATAGTCTATCTTCTGGTTCTTTCAAGTATAGATTTATATCTTTAACATGTTTTATCATCCGCATAATCTATTACTCAACAATTAAACACGTTAGTAGCTTTTGATTTATTTTGTTAAGATTTCCCTAACAATGCCAAGCTCACCAAGCTGCTGACAAGACTTGAGTTAATGAGGCTTAGCCTTGCTATGGGCTAGTAACACTCCAGTGAGGTGCAGCCACGGGTGAGGCTGACACCTGACTAGAGGAAGAGAAAAAGAAGAAAAGAAAAGAGAGCAAAAAAAAAGAAAAGGCATGATTTTGGAGTTGTTGCCAAGAACAAAGGTTTCTTTTTTTGCTTATTAATTTCATTCCAAACGATTCGTAAGAACAAATTTTTTACCAAATGGATTGATGTTTGTTATTTTTTTTTTAAAACAAAAGAATAGATTCAGACACTGTTTAACATGTTGCCAAACAAGCCCTTGGTGTATTGACAAACAAAATGAGCAACTAATAAAGATGGCAAGCTTGAAATGCTTTCGGTCAAGTTCATTTGAATTTGAATTCTGTGTGGCGATGACTGCTTATGCAGAGATAGAGTGTGCCGAGTGTGTTTGCATCCCAGTTTATCGAAGAAACTAGTGGAAGCGGCCTTCGCCATGTCTGCACAAAGATCAGCTCTGGTTGATGTCCTCTGCTTTGTCCCAGAAAACGGGGAGGAGCGGTAGATTATGTTCCCGGACTTCCTCCGACACGATTAGCAGACTTGATCAGTACCGGGACAGTTGATTTAATTCTACAAAAACTCCTTGATGCATTTAGCATCATCCATGAGGCCAAGTATCCCTTTCTCGCGACTGTGCATGAGGGGGAATATCCGGCTGTCAATGCACTTAAAGCTAGCTTGTCTTTCCTGATCTACACCATAGGTCCGGCCATCCATTTCTCTCGACCAGCAGATGACTCTTTTTTGAACGATGCAGATTACCTAGAGTGGTTGGATTGTCAGCCAAGTGATTCCGTCCTTTAGATCTCCCTTGGAAGCTTTCTCTCGGTCTCCAGCTCTATGACAGATGAGATCGCAGGTTGCTTGTGCAACAGCGGCATTGGTTTCATGGGGGTGGCGTGCGAGGAAGCTTTGAGGTTGAGAGTTGTGTGGTGATAGGGGAATAGTCATGCCATGATGCGACCAGTGAGGGTGCTGTCACATTCGTGGTTGGCGGGTTTTGGACGCACTGTGGATGGAATTTGATTGGGGAACCTATTTTCGCTGGAGTTCCTCTGCTTGCATATCCCATAGCTATGGATCAAAGAGGTAATGCTACACTAACCGTTAAGGACTGGAAGGTCGGATGGAGGGTGGGCAGGGTTATCACGAGGCTCTTGTGTAAGTTCATGGATTTGGAGTACGTTGAAAGCAGAGAGGTCAGGAGACAGGCTAAGCATCTCCGGGAGTTATGTCAACGAGCCATCGGAAAAAAATGGATCGACCGAGACTAACGCCAATTCTTTCACCAGGGACATTTCCCATTTCAGTGAAGTTCAGAAGGTTTAATGTATTAATTGATCAGTGAAGTTAATATATGTGTTATCTTGTGATGAAAAAAAACTAAATCATCCAAAATGGTCGTGTCGTGTTCAAAAATAACCTGACCCCAAGCAGTAGTGCTCTGCTTTGTTGCTTTAAGCAACTTCATTAGTAACTACAAAGACAGTCCTTTTATCTTTATCTGGTTCTCATGACAAGAATAGACAAATTCACATCCTTCGATATCGTTTTTAATATCTCCACTCGCCTTACTTTGACCCAGTTTGATATGCAGGTCGCGGGATTCGCATACTTGTCAATGCACGCTTTGTCTGGCAGAGAACAGTAACTACTTGTCACTTGCATTTGGACATATTTAATGTTGGCTAATCTAGCTAACATCAAACTCTGGTAAAATAGAATCGTCTTCTAGGTTGCTGGCACATCTTGGCTCTCCGTCCGTAATGTTTTTCATACATGCAGATAATATATAGCAGTAGGAAGAGAGAGTGCTTGCTCATCATCACAGATATATTATTCTCCAGTATGTCGAATTTGGTAATCAGCAAGTTATCCTTTTGCTTTATGTCTGTTGAGGCCTCGCTTTTAGAATTGTATTTTCAAAGAATTTTTATGATTTAGGCTCTCTTTTGGAAAATCTGGTGATTTGGCTCAATGAAGCTATTTGAGGCCAAAGGAGCTATATAGTTCTAGTTGTTTCTATACAAAGTACTCCGGATCTAGATAAGGGGTGGTTCAGTTTTCTCAAGTTAGTGCTGCCTACTCAGTACTTTTCAACTCCATAGGAAGCTTTTTGGAATCGACTAAACGACATTTACGATATTTATCGCTTACATTCAAAAAGTGATTAATTAAATTCATCAAAGAGTTTGAGACGATTAGCAAAACTGTTTTCCGCATTAGCCCGTTTGGGATAAAAATTGGTATATTGAAATTCTCAAATGACAAGATTTGTGCGTAGAGACTGCAGTAAGTCTATTCACAGGTTAGATGTGCCCCTTTGTTGGCATTGGCCATTGCTTTGCATGACAGGGACCCGGGGTATTTTTTTTTTCAGATTCAGTAACCATTTCCCTTGTTTCTCTGGGCTCTTTTGCTTTATCATGGTATATCTTCCGTGCCAGCTTTAAATTATACTTCCTACTGTCGTTCTTGTTTATACCGACAATATCATATGTCATAATGTTCGACCAGCATTCACTTGAATATCATAATTTTTATTACCATTTAATTGTCATAACTTTTAAATACATTCACTTGGATACCATCGCTTTCAATCGATCACTTAAATGTCAAATTTTAAAAATATTCACTCAAAATCCGGATTTCTAATTTAATATAGCACTCATGATGAATTTTTTAAAAGTTATGACACTCAAAGTGAGGTGATGAAAAAAAAAAATTATGGCACTCAAATAAGTACTATTTTAGAGGGGCTTCTTTAACTGAGGAAGCTCCTCCAAAAATAGGCGTATGCCATTCAATGTGACGAGCACATGGTATTCTTTAGTAAAAGGCGAAAGAATAGTTCGCTCTATGCTCATGCAGCCATATGGTGAATTTTTTTAAAAGCTATGACACTCAAAGTGAGGTGATGTTCAAAAAATCAGTTTTGGATAACTTTTATGATATTAATTTATCTTATATAATGTTGTAATTTTGAGTGAATGCATGATAAGTTATAAAACATGAGTTGATAGATTTGTCTAAACCTCCACTAAAATCAATACAATTGTATCAAAATTTATAGAACCTTCTACTTCCATAAATTTTATGTCCATGGACGAATGGGATTATGGATAGTGTCCATCCTTCAAACATTTTCAACATCAAAATTTGCGGATTTATTTTTTTCACGCAACGATCTTCCTTATATAGATTTTTAATCATAAAATATTGTTTCTTTCTGCATAAATTGATATAATTTCTTTCCGCTATGTATTATATCGATAATAACCTTCCATAGATGACAACAAACCAGCTATCTAGGATGAAGTCATTGACATCAACATCGACGCATAACTGCTTAGTGACAATATTATTGAATATCTCAACTTCTTGTGGATAGATGTTATTGTAACTTTTTTGTAACTGCACATAGAATTATAAAGTTATTCATTTATCTGAATTTACAAACCACCAAGAGATGAGAAGTCATAGTGACGTGAAGATATGAAACTAAAAGCTTTGGAGATGTGAAAGCAATGCTAATACTGCTAAGAGCTGTTTATATGCAATTATGTAGTGAACACTATAAACACTAGTTTTTGTGTTGTAGATCCTTGACACAAACAAACAAATCTTGTTACCTTCCACTTCCCATGCCGTGATCATAGTTGTAGTTTTTGGATACCTCGTGGTCAATTAAGTTTTGATGTGTATCTTTGCTATATTTTTCAAATGATTCATTGGAATTATTCTTACATTGTATCTTTACCTATCGGTTTAATAAAGTAAATTCCATTGAACTATATATCTATCAATTTCTTCATGTATCCGTGATATTTCTTATTCAAAGTAATCACAGAGCCCATTTCCTTTGACAAAAACTAATGAACTATTCTCGGTTAAAAAATATTCGTCGCCAAGGCAAATTCTGACCAAAGAGGGTCCATCGTATTCTTTTGCGATTGGATGTTCCTAATCGAATCTCGAATTATATATGACAAAATCCCTATTATTACTAAACTCGTCTATTTCTTTATCATATAATAATTTCTCTCTCCACAGTGAAAAGTAAAGCACAACGGCATGTGGAAAATAAGAAGAGCGGCCAATTAACTCCGTCGGTGTGCCTTCCCCCGCTCGCTGATCGAGGAGTCAACTTTCCAAAGTTCAACAACCCTGATTGAATCTCCGAGAACAGTCCTCTAGTCGGACGCCCGTCGCAAATTCAGGAAAATGGAAGCTCCACTGTCGTCGACCTCCGCCATGGCAGCTGACGGCAGCCTCCACCTGGTGGCAATGCCGTACCCGGGACGAGGCCACGTCAATTCCATGATGAACTTCTGCAAGATCCTGTCCTCCAGAGTCCCGGACATCGCCATCACCTTCGTCGTGACCGAGGAGTGGCTCGGCTTCATCGGTTCCGAGCCTAAGCCTGCCAACATATCCTTCGCCGCCATCCCGAACGTGCTCCCCTCGGAGCTGGTCAGGGCCCAGCACTACTCCGAGTTCGTCGAGGCCGTTTTCACCAAGATGGGAGATCCGTGCGAGGGGCTGCTGGATCGGCTCCGGCCTGTGCCGACTCTCATCCTGGCCGACACCTGGCTGAAATGGGCCGTCCGCGCGGGGAACCGGAGGAACATTCCGGTGGCGTCGTTCTGGCCGATGGCGGCCTGGGGTTTCTCTGTTCTCTGTCACTTCCATCTTCTGGAGCAACACGGTCACTTCCCGGTCGATTTGTCTGGTAAGTACGGTCTCCGTTTTGTCTTATCGAGTTCTGGTACTGCAATTACTATGCTTGGTAGGCCTAAAAGGACAGAACGGTTTAAAACAGTTGAGAATATCTGTTTGCTAAGAGTGGTTGCATGCATCTTCTTCTCCAACATCTAAAATTTTTCAGATTTGAGTTTTAGTGCATTGACTGACAAGATGACCGACCAATAATGATAGCAAGCTCAAAATGCTTTCAATTCAGTTCAGTTCAGTTGAATTGGAATTCCTGTATAGAGCTGTGTCCGAATACCAGCACATCGAAGTTAACTAGCAAAAGTGGCCGTTGATGCGCACAAAGATTGGGTCTGAATGCAATGGCCGTGTTGGTTAGAGTCCTGCTCCCTCCTTCGAGAGGGCAAGGGTTCGAAACCCCACATCCTCATTGCGCGACTCACCTGCGGGTGAGTCTATGGTGGTGGCTCAGTCACCCAGGTTTACGCCGTCGGCTGCTGGCTATATAATAGTTCTCGGGTCATCAAAAAAAAAAAAAAAGATTGAGTCTGATTGGTGTTCCTCTGCTTTGTCTTTGTTTTGTCGCAGAAAAGGGGGACGAGCGAGTTGATTACATTCCCGGACTTCCTCCAACGCGCTTAGCAGACTTGCTTCATTCTGGGACTAATAACCCAGTTCTGCAGAACTTCCTTGATGCATTTAAGATTGTACGTGAGGCTAAGTATCTCTTGCTCGCGACCGTGTATGAGGTGGATTATCCAGCTGTCGATGTTGTTAAGGCTACCTTATCAATCCCAGTCTACACCATCGGTCCGGCCATCCCTCTCTCTCAACCTGCAGATGACTCTTGTTTGTATGATGCCGATTACTTGAAGTGGTTGGACTGTCAGCCGAGCAATTCCGTCTTATACATCTCCCTCGGAAGCTTTTTCTCGGTCTCCAGTTCTAAGATGGATGAGATTGCAGGGTGCTTGCGTGACAGCGGCGTTCGTTTCTTATGGGTGGCGCGCGAGGAAGCCTCCAGGTTGAGAGAGTTGTGCGGCGATAGGGGAATAGTCGTGCCATGGTGCGACCAGTTGAGGGTGCTGACACATTCGTCGGTTGGCGGGTTTTGGACGCATTGCGGATGGAATTCCATTATGGAAGCTGTTTTCATGGGAGTTCCTATGCTTACATATCCCATAGCTATGGATCAAGGACGTAATGCATCACTAGTCGTCGAGGACTGGAAGGTCGGATGGAGGGTGGGCACAGATATCACAGAGCTTGTGCGTAAGTTCATGGATTTGGAAGACGACGAAAGCAGAGAGATCAGGAGACAGGCGAAGCATATCCAGGAGGTGTTTCGGCGAGCAATTGGAAAAGATGGATCGACTGAGACCAACGTCAATTCCTTCGTCAGGGACATTTCCTATTGCAATGACAGTTCATAAAGGTTTAATGTACTCACCACATAGGTTCGAAAAGTTCTTTCTGAATCAAAATGCATTTGAATACTCCGTGTTCTGAGATGCAATAGGCAACTTATGTACTCTGATTATCGATCAAAGTCGGATGACACTATCTTATCACAGTCACCGCCAGCGGGCGTGTAGATTCGTTATAACAATGGACTTCAGAGCACCACCCACCACCGCCACCAGCAGCTTCCACATGGTGGCAATGCCCTATCCTGGAAGAGGCCACATCAACCCCGTGATGAAGTTTCTGCAGCATCCATGTTTCCAGAACTCTCAAAATCACCCTCAACTTGTTCTGTTGAAATAATAGTTATTTCCTTTTGCAAGTTTTGTTGATTTGATTTTTCAGTTACTAGAGTTAGTGGAGTCATGTATGTTGGTTATCCTAGTTTTTAGATATTAGTGGAGTAAGTGTTTTATGCAAAACATGAGTAGTTATGTGTCATCTTTTAGTGGTGGTTTTTTTTTACATTATGTATTTCGTCTTTTGTAAAAGAGTTGGTTGTTTTGTACGAAAGATGAAGTTTTAGCTTCATATCTCCTCATTTTAACAATTTAACATGTTCACCACTGAGGGCTGGGCTTGTATCTTTCGCAGCAGTCCTGAACTCGCTGCTGACAGAGCAAGTACTAGACATTGCTCTAAGTTTGTGGAGGTTCTTTTCACCAAGATGGAATCTCCATTTGAAAATTGCAATTTCCTTTCTTGATGTTGAAACCAAAAGATAAAAGACAACTTTGAAAATTTGGAACGAGTGCACAAATTGAAGGGAGAAATTGTTCTTGGAATGCTTTTTGATGGCTTCGATCAACATGTACGACACTCACCCTCGCATTCTTATCTAATAGCGCAATACCTACACTGCGTTTTATGACAAGGACAATAATCCCACACCCTTAATATCTGACGACAAAATGTCAACAATGAAAAGACAAACATTAAATGAGCCAATAGCCGCAAAGTCTTTGCTCTGTCGGCAATGAAGAAACTTCACGCTTTATGACCGAAAAACTAAACAATAGCTCCTCTTTTCCTTATGAAAGCATTTAATGGCGGAAAGGCTATCCAAATATAGCCTACCATAAACCATGCTGATTTCCTTTTGTTTTCGATCTTCTTCTTACACCCAGCTTAAATCAAGACATCCAACCAAATGTATAATCCAGTGCTCAAATCCAACAATCAAATTTTATACTATTCTAACACTTAGTCTGCATCAGGATTTGAAGAAATATACTCGTGGTGTTGTTTCGGCCGATGGCGGCCTCAGGATTCTCTTTCTTTCGCCACTTCCATTTTCTTGAACAAACCGGTCACAATTGTTTTTGTCGGGATGGAATTGGGTTGTTGTGGTACACTTGAAAAAAAAATAAAAAGAGAGAGAGAGAGAGAGAGAGAGAGAGAAATCACGTTGCAGTTATTGTCTTTGACTCTCCCAAAAACGGTGGAGCCCCCCAATCGTCGGCGGGGATAGAGATGCAGCGACGTCCGACCGAAGCTGACAACTATACGGACGGGTGGATTGCCTTTCCAGAGTTTATCCGATACTTGGCTAATTTGATTAATGAGGAGAGCACGTCAATTGGTGTGGCGGCGGTCTTAATCTAACATCTAGAACACAAAAATAGCCGAGCTCACTCTCCATCTCTCAATTCTCAGTGAGATCTTATTCACGGTTGAGTTGGATTTTCCCTAAAAAAGAAATAAAGGACAAAAAAAAATGTGGAGAAATTGCTTTTTTTTTTTTTTAATAATTGAGGATCCGCTTGAGCCTCCTTACAGGGTCACAATGCTCTAGTAAAGCCTCGATGGCACATTCGGACCAACGTCAATATCTCGAGGGAGGCTAATACAAGATCCCACCAAGGCCACCACCATGATCATTCACTTACAACATTAGCACTACGGGGTTTCGAACTCTTGACATTAGTGATGAGTGGAAGACTCTCAACTAACAACTGCCCATCGATGAGTAAAAGAAATTGCTTGTTAATTTTCTCATCCTATAATAATTAAACTTATTCCTTAAAAAAAACTCAAATAACATTTTCCCTTTATCTATCATAAATTTCTTCATATTTTACACGTGCTTGCCAGTTTTTGCTAGTTGCAATAACTTGTTATATACATCAAAAGTCACTTTTTTTCTAAAATTGAGTTACCAAAAAAATGCAAAGAAATTACTTATAATGTAATGAAAGATACCTTTTTTGCTTTATCTAAAGTTATCAACACATGGAGATTACTTACCAGTTAATATGGATAATACTTAAAGCGCCTAAAAGCATAGAAAAACGAAGAAGGTGTGTCTCATATACTTCTTCAACAGGAAAAATTACTATAGACACGTGAAGGGATGTTTGGCAAACCTTTATCTTATTGGCACTTTGAAGTGGGCTTAATTCCTTTAAAAATCCAAACTTTAGATCAAGTCTCAAAACTCTACCATAAGTTTTTTTCTTTCTAAGAAAAAAACCCTCAAACTTTAGGTAGGTCCAAATCAAGCCCAAAATTTTTTTATAAAAGAAAAAAACCTGAACTTTAGATTCAATCCCATGTGCCATGAACTTTATTTTTGTCTTAAAAAAAACCCCACTAACTTTGAATCTAATCCTTAATCCACCCTTTTAACCCTTCATCCAAAAATTGCTATTAATCATCCCTAACTTCCTAATTTTCATATAAAAAATTTGCTAAGGCAAATTTGGTACTGAGCCCAAAAGGTTCTTTTTTTTTATTAGTATAATGAATTAGGCCCATACAAGTAAATAATATTTTCTCATATATTAAAAATATCTTTAATCTTACAAATCATTTTTTTCAAACGTGTGATGCATACTCTCTTCAACGTTAGGTGAGGAACTTTCACTCCATTATCTTTCCGCTCGGGGGGTGGCACGCGTGCACCGCACGTGCCCCTCGGCGGGGTTTATTTTGGGAAACATGGGAAACAAGGCGGTTTACCGATTCGCCTCCACGCGCTAGCCAGCTAGCTGAGCCCGAATCGAAGAAGAAGACAGTTGAAAAAAAAAAGGGGAAAATAAGAAAGCAAGGAGCATAAAACCTCCCCCAAAATTCTTGGAACCCTAATTGGTGCAATCCGACCCCCTTCTCCCCCACCAAAACCTCCGAATCAAAAATCTCCCGGAGCATCCTCGGATCTCGTCGGTCGTGAGCCGCCGGCGTGCGGCGGAGGGTCTGGCGGCGGCGGCGGCGGCGCCTGTCGCCGGTGCAATCGTTTCTCCGCTCCGTCGGTGAAGGTCCGGTCGCCCAAACGCCCGTGCTTTGCCGTTGGCTTGCTTCTGGGGTGCCGGAAATCCTCGTCGTCGCGGCGTCGGGAGCATCCGCCGAGCCTCGATTCGGGCCGGTCCCGGACGGAATCGAACGCCCTTGTGGCTGCAATCCCACGTGCGTTGTAGATACGCAGGTCGAGATTCGTCCATGGCCACGACGGACGCCACGCCCAAGTTCCAGAACCGGGATTTCCGCCCGGTGCCGCAGCCCCCGGACTTCCACCCGGAGGTCGTGGTCCCCGCCCACGACGGCCTCCGCTTCTGGCAGTTCATGATCGCCGGGTCGGTCGCCGGGTCGGTCGAGCACATGGCCATGTTCCCCGTGGACACGGTGAAGACCCACATGCAGGCGATGGGCTCCTGCCCCATCAAGTCGGTGGGCCTCGGCCAGGCCCTCCGGTCGATACTGAAGTCGAACGGTCCGCTGGGTCTGTACCGCGGCATCGGCGCCATGGGGCTCGGCGCCGGACCCGCCCACGCCGTGTATTTCTCGGTCTACGAGGTTTGCAAGAAGTTCTTCTCCGGCGGGAATCCGAATAATTCGGCTGCCCACGCGGTTTCCGGGGTGTTTGCCACGGTCGCGAGTGATGCTGTGTTTACGCCGATGGATATGGTCAAGCAGAGATTACAATTGAACAACAGTCCTTACAAAGGGGTTTTGGATTGTGTGAGGAGGGTCATGAAGGAAGAGGGACTTCGGGCTTTTTATGCGTCGTATAGGACTACCGTCATCATGAATGCTCCGTTCACTGCCGTGCATTTTGCAACATATGAGGCTGCAAAGACGGGTTTAAGGGAGGTTTCACCGGAAAGTGTGAATGATGAAGGTTGGGTTGTCCATGCCACAGCAGGAGCAGGTGCTGGGGCACTGGCAGCTGCTGTTACAACCCCTCTCGATGTTGTGAAGACTCAGCTGCAGTGTCAGGTAAAGACAGATAAATCTTTGGATGTTACCAGTTACTTGGTTTTATTCTTTTTGAATGACAGGAAGAAGTAGATATCATACATAGTTTGGTATCAGACTTTCCAGTTACTAGTCTTGGAAGGAAAATGTTCAGGCGGATATGGTTCATGCTTCATAATCGATTTCAGGCATTAGACAAGCAGGGTTGCAAATTTTGTTCCAATTGGCATCACCACTTCATATCTCATTAGAATGGGATTGTTCTCATCTAGCATACTGTTGTTGTTGGCCTTGTCACTAAGTCACATCTTAAGGTTTATCGACCACATTTTAAGGCATATCTAAGAGTCATTACTCAGTTGTCATTGTGTGTAGTCATGGAGTTTGAGCTTACCTTGCTAGTGTTCTGTTTTTTCTTTTCTCTCTTTTGTGGTTCTTGCTTTATAAACCAAAAGAATTTACTAGTAATGTCAACAAAGATAAAAAGAAAAGGCGTTTGTATCAGGGAACCAGAAACTCAAAGTATGTCATGTTAATGGGCTTTTGCAATGGGTGACTTAAAACCAATTAACGAGTCTCATTTTCAGTTTGCATATTTAATGGTTATTGGTCTGGAAGAGTATACGGTCAGGTGTAGCGGAGCCCACAATTGTCCAGTCTCTGACGTGTTATTCTTGTTTGATCTGTGGGATTGAACAATCCTGGAGAATCTTATTACAAGAACAATGATGCGTTTGGTTTGGAACTAGCATTTTATACAGATCTTCAGTAACAAGTGTCCGTGGTGGACAGTTAAGGTAAATAAAAGAAAGAAGAATACTTACTGAGACACTATAAAAATATAAAAAAGGCATTCATTTCAAGTACCTGCATGTCAAATAGGAAATTGACATTTCAAAGCATAGTTAAAGAGGCTTAAGAAATATCCTGAGGACCTATTTAACATTTAAATTTTACACTAAGCCTTACAGTTTATGAAGATTGGTGCTGCAATATCTGGGTAGCGTTACGTAGTTGTTGTCTCATATACATTGCTTTCTTTCAGGGTGTCTGCGGATGCGATAGATTTAAGAGTGGTTCAATGAGGGATGTCTTTCGAACGATAGTGGAAAAGGATGGATACAGAGGGTTAATAAGAGGATGGATGCCTAGGATGCTATTCCACGCTCCTGCTGCTGCAATCTGTTGGTCTACTTATGAAGCCTCGAAGTCGTTTTTTGAGGAACTTAACGATAATAAAGATGCTCGTGTTGTAACCTGACAACCCAGTGTCAGAGTTTTGTTCTTTGTTTCCCTGCTGGAGCACCAATACTGTCCACACTATCGAAGCAAAATATGATGCAGAGATCTTTCTCTTGTGAAGTCTGCTCGACTTGAGGCATTGAAGAAGGAGAGGAGTTTTCATCATCGGAACATGCCTGCAGTTGCTCCCGATAACAAAATGAGTTGATTAGGTCATATTAATGTATTCTTATCACACTTTTGGCGATTCAAATAATATTATCGATCATAGTTGAGTTGGATTAATTGATTTCTGGCGCAATTGTTTCTTTGTGAAAGTTTGTATCAAATTTTGCTGCGTAGGCAACTGGACAAAAGCTCTGATCTCTTTGGGAATACATGAGGAATAGTTGCGTTGTTTTAGAATTCATGATATCTGAGTTCAGCTTTGGAGAATGAAGTACAACTAGCGGTTATACGGCCCATACAACGAAAGCCATGACCGTAGATGAAAGAATACGGAGTGAAGTTCATCCAACCTATCACAATATGAAAACTACTTCCTTCAAAGACTTTACTCTGATAGGCAGAATACGTAACCCCACGCCTAGTTCTCTTGCACTTCATTCAATGACGCTATCTGGTGTCTGAGGATTCCTGTGGTCCGACAACTCGACCAACGATTACTGTTATATCATCAAGCTTTCCACCTGACAATAACAAACATGAATTAGTTGCGACAGAGATCAAGTTGTAAAGATGATATTTCTCATAGATACGTGAGCCAGCACACTCAGGGAGGGAGGGAGGGAGAGAGAGAGAGAGAGAGAGAGAGAAGGAGGTCATGGCTCGTGCCTGTTAGCTTAAACCCAAGTGCTTTCTTCCACGCAGGAACATCAAGACCCTGCAAAACTACAGTCTTCAGCCTCATGACAAGGTAATAGTTTTGTAGCTACTATCTAAGCTCTTAATCAGTGGTGAATAAGTAGGGTATGCAATATCACCCTTGTTCTGGCCTCAATTGAGTAGGGGGAATCATAACTTGAGTCTGCAGAGTGTTCTCTGGCGAGATCAGCCAATGCCTTTGCTAACAATGAACCAATGTCCATTTAGAGTTGAGCACACAAACTGCAGGACCTTCATAATTTGAGCAAAAACCTACCAGCTTCTGAAACATCACCATGTTTTGCTAATGTGGAAACAATTTCAAAGTCAAAAACATTGTCAAAGAGACCATCCGAGCCCATGACCACAGTATCTTTCTCTATTACTTCAACAGTGCTAACCTGGTTATCAAGAAACATGAGGAAACCTGAGTTCTTGGTGAATGGAGATAATACGAGTACTTGCATAATGCAGCATATAAGCTGACAAAATTCAGCCATGGGATAATTATATTTGAACTACACCAACTCAACTATTAAACCAACCAAACCTTTTAGCAGGCATCTGACTATCTTGTCACGCATCAATCATTTATGAAATATCAGCAAAAGTCACATTGCCCAGCAAATCCAGCTAAGGTGTAATTTTCCTATACTTCACACTGCTAATATCTAGCAGAGTGAAGACCAGTAGTAGATTTCAAAGAAGATTCAGACAGAGGAGAAAGATGTCAATTTCCAATAAGCCAGAATACTTTCACTAGGGGAAGCACCTGCGACCCCTGAGTATGGTGGCTAACTCTTGGAATTGACGGACAGTATAATATACTTCTCAGTCCTTTGCATAATATTGTTGACTAAACAGCAAAAAATTTTCTGATAGAGAATGACATCTGAGAGGAGTATATTAATACCACAGCATCTTGATATGTTTGGCCAACTGATTCTGAGCTTAGCTGGTAGGGACAGTCGAAGTAGTGCTCTTGCGGAGAGGTAGAAAAGATTATCTGACCTGCAAATTCAGTACCATGTGGTTGTCAAGAATCTGAAACCAAAATAAAACAGAACCAATAAGTCACAATATCATGAAATTTGACACAGAAGTTACCGCCTCGGACTACTCTTAATCCACAATCCCCTACATTTGCGATCCTCAGGATCCCATCTCTCTCCAGCATGGCAACAACTCTGATGAAAAAGGCAAGGAAATGAAATAAATGGCTGAACCATCTTTAGATACATTGTTTTAGGGTCATATTATCCGAAAAACTTGAAAATTGTGAAGTCAAAAATAAAAATAACTTACACTGTAGCTGAACCAACAGAGGAGGTAGCAGCATGTGCTTCCTTGAGAAGCATCCGAGGATTGTAGTTTACCTGACAAATGAGTAATACTGTACAGGTTCTTAAGCTCCCACTAACCAATAAGCAAACATGGCAATACAAATTTTAAGCAAAGTTCTGGTTTGCTAATTTCTTGTCAAAGAACTAGCACTAGGGAAATCAGGAGAGTGTTAATTAAACCGATGAAGTGAATAATCTATTTTTTACTTGCTTTGAAATAAGTCTCACCTCCTCATCCCCAAGCAAAGACAAAGCATGAGCCATCAATTCCTTAGAAAACAGTGAAGGATCCACGTTTTGTTCAGCCCAACTGCCAAGTGAAAGAGCAATTTGGCAAATAATCAGCAACATGGCATTCACAAGTTTCCCAAAGTTGTCACTTGTCTGAATCATTGTCAAGTTAATTATCGATGATCAATCAATGCTTCACAACACAACATACTCATTGCTTTTGCTCTCATTAGAAAGTGTCATCTAATACAAATACAGACAAAGCACAAATTCAGCTAGCACACATTAGTCAACAAGAAGCAGGGCAGCTTTGCCAGCACTCGATCCTATCAAAAGATGTAAACTTGGAGAATCTGTCCTAGGGATTGCAGTTAAGTACCCAGAAACGCCATCAGCAACAGCAATGACTCCCCCATTGCAGCCGCTCACCAGGAATGCGTCTTCACCGCCTTTGTCAACCTTTCCAAGAAGCAACAAAAGTTCATCTAACGTTATGGGTTCTTTTCCATACCTAGCATTTATCCTTATTTGAGTGCTGAATACCGAGACCCATTTACAATATCACTACATCAATGCGGCAGGCTTGTGGGAATTCACCTTGTTGGGGTGTGGAATAAGGTGTGTCCCAACAGAAAGAGACAACCCTGACTCTGACCTCACCTCATCACTGCAAAACAAGGACAAAAAAAAATTCAAGAATTGGCAGAGTACCCAGAGACGGGGAACGCGAGAAAAGGAGAATGAAAGAGGCTATAAGCATGCGTTTGCGTTTGCAGGACAGGGTTGAGTTCGGTTGGAGAGCAGGGCAGTCTCTGAAGATGGAGGGGCTTCTTCACGTTGGAGTAGAAGAGCGCGCCCAAGTGACCAGGAGGAGCTGAAGCTCTTAGCATGGGAATCGCCATTTCCCGCTTCAACTTCAACCGCACATCCTCCCACAACCCTTGCTTGCTTTTCTCTTAACTGGTCCACCAATTCAGGATAGCCGATCGTGCCGAAGAGCAAACGCATGAGTCTATAGTATAGTATTATCTTTTAGCTTTGAGGAGTCAACAGCAGCACCAGTGGTCTAGTGGTAGAATAGTACCCTGCCACGGTACAGACCCGGGTTCGATTCCCGGCTGGTGCACTCCCTTTTTTTGGCTTTTTTCTTTTCCTGGTTTTGGTCTTTTTTGAAACATCCCATCTCACCGAGATCAGCCGTTGATGGAGTATGTTGGCTTTTTTCCTTTCCAAGTTTTGGTCTTTCTTTGAAACATCCCATCTCACCGAGATCAGCCGTTGATGGAGTATGCTGGCTTTTTTCCTTTCCAAAAAACATCCCATCTCACCGAGATCCGCCATTGATGGAGTATGAACCATCTGTGGTATTCCATCTTGTTTGCTTTTCATTTTGTTTCGCTTGGTCAATTCTCTGGAGTGAATTGTCTGATTTGTTGTCGATATTCATTGTTGTCATGTCCAGTGTAATATTTCGTGGGATTTTTCTTTTTCCGCTTATTTTCTCTTCTGGTTTTGGTCTTTCTTTAAACCTTCCTATCTAACTGAGATTAGCCATTGATGCAGTATGGACCATCTCTGGTATTCGATCTCGTTTGCTTTTTCGTTTTGTTTCGCTTGGTCAATATTTTTTGCTGTCATGTCAAGTGTGATGTTCCATGACATTTGCTATCACGTCAATCATTGCTCATTGCGCTTGCACCTTCCTTAATGGCGGTTTTTGTTCTTATGATTGATGTTTTGAAACCTAACAGTCGGTGATTGATGAGTGCTAAAACGATCGCTCGTGGCTTCTTGACAAACCGAGTGCTTGTTTAACAATGGTACAAGATTGGAGGAAAAAAAAAAGGAACTGTCGGATAAAATTAGTCCAAAACCATGGCTCATATGCATCGGTGGTTCACCCATCTAATAGCTGTCTGGTCCTTCAAGAACCTAAACAAGAATTTTATAACGGTATTACGCTATCCTAGCAGATTTCGACATGTCTGTCGTAGCCGATCATTTCTTTGGTCGCTGCGCTTCATGGTGGCAGTGATATGGCTGTGGCGGCTGCATCGGTGGTGGAGGCATAGGATTGCACCAGTGGTGAGGTGGCGGCGGGAACAGAGGCGGCCCGCAGCACATGGGAGGAGGCGGCACATGCGGACCCCAGAGTTCCGGATCTCCATGATGCTGGCACGGCCCAGCCATAGGATGACAGACTCCTGGTCCCGGCCAGCACGGGCCCGCAGGGACAGGATAGGCATGCGCTGCCCTTCCTCCGTTGGCCCCGCGGTGAGCAGCCTTCTTCCTTTCTCTCGCCCTGCGCAAGTCGTCCACTTTGACCTCTTTGTGATGCCAACCATAACCGCCGCCGCGGCCACCCTCTTCAGTACTACCATGGGCGGGGTACCTTCGGAAGGACCAGAGCTCCACCTTCTTCCTGACCTTCTTCTCCACCATATCTATCAGCAGGAAAGGCTCTACATCGCCCGTGACAGTCAGCAAGCCATCGCCTATGTCAATGCATATGGCTTGCACTCCTGCCAAAGCAAAACCAAAACACAAAGTGCACAGCGATGCATCATTAACATGCCACGAAGTCCCCACCGCCAAAAACTGCACGCTCTGCACTCTGAACCATTAACCAATGCTCGAGAAAAGAAAACAGAGGAAAGAACTTGAGGTCATGCAATAGAAGCAACCCACCATCGGCTTGCTCCAAGATCTTCTTGGCCTTCTTCTGGCATGAATTGCAACAATAGACTTTCACTTTCATGGTGCTTATCTGCAGCGACATGTTAAGAAGGGAAGATGGAAAGCAATCGGATGTTAAAGACTAATGGAGGGAAAGAGACAGAAGAGAAGAACTACAGGAAGCCGGGAGCTTGCAGGTCTACCTCCATTGAAACCGCTTCCAGGGACACCCTCGGTAAGACTGATATTTTCTTTGCCTAGAAATTTAAGATATTGCTTTCTGCTGGAACAAATATATTTCGAGTAGTCAAATATATTCTTCCACTCGTAACGAAATCTGTAAGATTCACTGATAATTTCTTGATGTGAGACAGCTTTGCGCAATATCTTAGTTTCTTCATTTAGAACAGTTTCCTAATTCCTTTCTAACACGGGCATTGTGTCGTGGGATTTAAGTTTCCGACATGCATTGTCATTATTGATAATATAAAGATAGCACCAATCGGTACGAACTTAAAATAAATCGATTTATAAGAACATAAAGGAAAATAATTCTGCAATGGCTTGCAATCACATATTTGTACAGGTCGATATGTGAACGCAATCTATAGCTTCCATCTAGTGCTTTCTTTCCTTCTTTTTTTTTTTTTTTCGCCCCAATTATTATATAGAGACGAGTTTTTGTCCGGTCGGGAAATTGGAAAATCCAGAGAGCATCGAAACCCATAAAAAGGCATCGTTACCGAATATTTAACTATGCACGAGAAGGCCAAAAAGAAAATACATAACCCCTGAAGCACTGGTTAACGAAAGCCGTCGCATGTTCACAGGATAAAAAAGGATGATGTTGCGTCACCACATGATCGCCACCACCGGCAATGGTGCCATAATCATTACCGTCATGGGCATAGCCTCCGCCATCAACTCCATTTTATCATCAGCGTCACTACTCCAAGCGACTGTGATGTTATGAGCATTTCATTAATTCAGATACAAGCAAATTGGTATCTGACTGAATCGGTCAAAAAAAGGGATCAGGCTCTACATCGAATCAGAAATCAGTACCAAGCTGAACTGGTCGAATGAACCCTGTCCAGCACAGTTTTGAAAACACTGGCCGATTGATGCCAACTGCCAAACTTATACACTAGTTTAGCCATCGCTTGGTAACGGGACATTGCAACTGTTGTCCCAAGCTAAAAGCCCGGCCATAGCCCCGTCCAGTACCCCTCTCACAAAGAGTCTTCATTTAATTTCGATGATTAAAATCATATCTAGGTAATCTCATGGACATTCAAAAAATTTCATTCTTTTATTGGCATCATCATTTTCCCCCTCCTCAAATGTTTGTTCAAGTACCGGGGTATTGAATGTCCATGAGAAAACCTAGGTATGATGATTATTCACAACAAGAGAAAGGAAACAGAGAAAGACATACGAAAGAGAAGATGATTATTCAGTAGAGTGTGTGATAAAGCAATTAACTCTTTATTCCTCCCTTCGGGGATCAACTTCTTATCCAATATTATCTTTCATACAAAGCAAGTGCTGGTAAATCTAGTTCCTCTGTATGCAATCATGAACAGCTTAAAGGGAGGAAAACGGAGAAGGTGACCAAAGAAAAGGAACCTCGAGCTCTTCACAACTCTATTAGGTCAAGCAAGAAACTCCAGCTCTGCGCTCTGAGAAGCCGCATGAGAAGACAAAATGGCAGCAACAAATTCTAGGAACCATGCAGACGTTTCAAGCCCCGATATTTTCGATCTCAGCTTTCTTGTCCATTCTCTTGACAATACCAGCTATCACCTGAATATGATCCAATGTTCCATCATTAATACGCAATTCTCATGAGTATAAAGCAGGAATCATTTGAGTGTGCCCAGTAACATTTTACCTTTCCAGGCCCTAATTCATAACTCTTCTTCAACCCTTTCGTAAGGAGAGTTTTGATTGTCGTTTCCCACTGAACAGGAGAAGTCACCTGCGATTATGAAGCGAAGGTTAGCTCAACAGCATTCTTTGATTCGTGAAACATAACACAATCCTAATCGTGCTTACCTGATTGGCTAATATCCTCTTAATTGTGTCTGGATCAGCATGTGGTTTCGCATCAACATTAGATATGACCGGTATTCTAGGAGTCTTAATTTCTGTTGCAGCCAATGCAGCTTCCAATCTAGAGACTGCTGGTTTCATAAAACTTGTGTGGAAAGCACCAGCAACAGCTAGACGCACCTAACGAGTCAGGAAAAAAATACTGGTTTTACTTCCTGGCTTCATGCTTCTATTGAATGATCATATTCAAAGGAAAAATACCGTCATCCGAGCCTTAAATGATTTCGCTTTAGCTTCTACTGCTTCAATTCCTTTCAAGCCTCCAGAGACTGCATAATTGCCCTAAAAATATAGAACCAATTACTTCATTTGAAAACGATAGAAAGATATGTAATTTAGTCAGAGTAGCTGCTCCAGATTCTGGCATTATTCACTTCTGAACTACACAATAGTTGGGCTACTTCCTTTTTGCACCTCACAGAAAAGAGTAGAATATAAACAAATTAAGCATCCATGGTCTTCTAGCAGAAGAAATCTTACAGTACAGAGGTAATTTGCAATCTGAACTTTGTTTTCCTCGTCGACTTCTTCATTAGCTGCATCACACAACAGTTGGACCTTCTCTGAATCCAAACCTATGACACTGACCATACCACTCCTCGCTGCATCAGCAGCTTCCTGGTCCCCATAGCAATTAGACATTATTACAGAGTAAATATGCAGTAACATGATAGCCAATGCTAGAGCAAAGTTCTATGTCGAAACACGTAAGTCGTAAATCTAAGTACAACTCCAATCATCATGTATAAAAGATAATTACCTGCATTGCTTCTCCTCGTAGTTTGACCAATTTAAGCCCATCCTCAAAGCTGATAAAAATATGGAACCAAATCAGAAACTGAAAGAGCAGTACATCTCCTCAAAGTTGATACAAAAGCTCGTGGGAAAAACCAAAAGTGATAAGATGGACAGAGAGAAGTGAAGAAAAGGAGAGGTAAACCACACAAAGCAAAAAGAACATAGGTAATTAGCACATGGTAATCAAAGTAGAGCTTAGAAGAATGCATAATTGTTAATTTCAATATTGCCCAATACTGCCATCGACTCTCTTCATAATCCAAGGGCATTGGCACAGAGAACCAGCTATCTGAAGGCCCACAAAACACCGTGAACTGGTTAGATCCAAGTCTTCAGCATGAGAAAGTCACCCTGCCCAAGAGCAGTTTGCATGCATTTGGAGAGATTCATCGAGTGATCTCTAGTTTCTGAGCTCAAAATCCTCTAATGCCCCAACTGTGCCGATCCTAAGCGGTTGGTGTGCCACCAACTTTAGGGAATTTAGATTGTGCACTCGTACTATTACAAGAAAGAAGATGCAATATAAGTAACATTGACCTGAAAGCTCCAGCAAATGCTAGAGCAGTGTATTCTCCCAAGCTTAACCCACAAGTAACATCGACAGATTCAATAATCTGTTGACCTCCTTCCCGAGCACGTAGTATTTCAACCGCAGCCAGACTTGTGACATAGATGGCTGGCTGCAAGATGCAAACAACGTTTTCACAATCGTTGTTCTAAGAAATGAGATTGTAATTATCAATCATAACCTCCAAGATTTATCCCACTGATACAACCAAATACCTAATGTCTTCCACTCGCTAAAAGAGTGAAAGCGAAGGATGATTTGAAATGATTTGGAAAAGTACTACTGAGCAGTGATTGCAGTGTGTACCTGACTTATAACAGTTGAATCAAGTTTTTCTTTCGGACCATTGCTACAAACATCTAGAAGATCATACCTTCATAAAATGCAAGAGCAAAAATTAGAGACTCTTCAAACATGCCACAACGAATCGAATCTCAAATGAATCACCTCATGCATCCGGGCATTCTCCAGGAAATAGACCCAGTAAAGCATCATCAATTCAAGTTCGTCTGAGACTTTTTCTAACAAGATGCATTGATCGGTCAAAGGTTAGAAGGGATAGGACTATACCCTAAGATGTCATTTGCCTTCTTGTATAATTCTGCAGCGGTGGGCACACTCTGGGCATCTTTTCCCATTCCAACTGCTTGTGCACCCTGCAAGTTTAGATTATAATTTAGAACACCACATTGAGCAAGGGATGCAAGATTACAAGCCACAGCACTAACATTATACAAATAACAAAACACCAGCACAGCAAGATTCATTAAAGTTAAGTCCTTATAAGAGTAAATGCCCGCTGCATTTCTATAAACAGCTCAATTATATGCATTGAGCCAACCTTGGCAGAGAAACTTCAGACAAAGTACATTCCACCCGAGGAGCCATATTCACCAAGCACAAGGCAAAATGCAACATCACGGCTCGATGCACGACAATTTCCCAGTATACAAACACACGTAGATTACAACTCAGGCTACTCCGAGGATGATTTCACACAACTGGTTCCTCGCCACTCCAACAAAACCGGAACCCATCACTGCTCAAGCAACTAAACTAATCCCAACTTGCAAAATCATATCTTCTTTTAACGAGATCAGACAAGAATCACCCAACACGCGAGCAAAACGAAACTGCGCAAGAGAGAGAGAGAATCGAGAAACGCACCTGACCGGGGAACAAGAAAGCGGTGGAGGGCTTGTACTCAAGAAACTGCCCGTCGTCGACGGCCGTCTGGGATCCGACGGAGACGCCCACGAAGGCCCTGGATCGGCGACCCACATGGCCGAGGCCGAGGCCGGGGGACCCATTACGGGGCGCGCCGGGCAGGCGCGGGAACAGGGGAGGCTCGAAGGAGGAGGAGGCGGCGAAGCGGAGGGGTTTGGGAGAAGCGGAGGGGAGGGAGAGGGAGAGGGCGAGGGAGGAGCAGCTCATCTCGGCGAGAGGGAGGCGCGGCCGAAGTGGGTCCTGCAGGATTTGGCGAGGGAGATGATGGTGGTGGTGGTGGTGGCAATGGAGGAGGGCGCGCATGTGACGAGTTCTCCAAAGTCGGGAGCTTTGGTTTCGGGTTTCTTTCGGAGTTTCCGAGGAAGATGGACGTTGGAGCCGAGCTTGAGTTTGAGGTTTTCGGCTTTGCTTGCTCAAGGAACCGGAAGTGGCTCAACTACTGGACTGCCAAAATAATGACGAGGGAAAACGACACAAACAATAGTTTGGAAATTAACTTAATCTACAATATGATCCATTAAGTTCATGATGATGTTGAAGTTTTGATTTATTTAATATAGTCCTTGAACTTAATATTGTTCATAATCTTAAATATATACAAAATATTTATAGAATGTATTGAATAAATTAAAAATTTATAATTCACATTTCACGTTAAATCAAAATTCAAGAACTGTTCGTAGCATTATCTTTTATAATAATAATAAGAAGAAGAATAATAATTTTCTGGCTAAATAACAAAAAGGTTAGTGACAATTTTTCTTAGTATTTAAAATTGCAATTCTAACCTCTCCAAATTTTATTGTTTTGTAATTGTCTGATTTCGTCGTGCATGGTAGAAATCCACTACAAAATACTAGTTCCCCTTGACCTATTAGCTCGTGCAAAGGAGTGAAACTTGAATATCGAAATCCTACTTGGTGGAAATCGATGATATTAGCTTGAACAGTTTCCCTATCAAGAGTAATTTTTTTGGTTTTGTCTTTAGATCAGGACAATCCTTGCACCGGGTACTTCGACCGTCAACAACCTAATCTGCATGCATCAAGGACTTAGGAGCACAAAACATGGTGATTCGTAAGGATTTCATCAAAGAATCAATCTTCACTTTTGTTCACAACGTGATAATTTAAAATTTTCGTTCTTCAACGATATAAGAAAGGTTTAAGGTTTTTCAAGTGAAGGTGGATAATTTGCAGCATATAATCTACAATGACTTGGTCCAGCTCACTAAGGCTAAGGCTCAAAAGGAGTATTCAAAGCAATAACACAAAGTGTTGACGAAATTTAGGATAGATACTAATATAGAGTTGTATTTTATCTGAGCCCTCTCATTATAACGATTACTCTCTGCCCTCATTAGATAGGCCCAGTCTATTTGAACCATACATCTATTCGAAGGTACATGCCTCAATACCATTTCTAACGATCCTGGCTTTGTTCAAGCCCCAAAAGGAATACTTGAAATAATAGCGAGATGCTGACTACTTTTGGGTGAGTTATAGCTTCTACACGTCACATAGTCCCTTCAAAAAGTTTGTGGTCAAACTGCTTTTTGGTTTCAGGTTGCTGATTTCGTTTCGAGTCAATCAATTCACTTGCTTCGTTTTTCTTCAGAAGAACTCTTCAACTGCATAATGGAATTAAATAGGAAACAAGCAAGTAAAGCATCTGCTTGAGATCTTAGCTATAGTCTTTCTATGCGGGAAAAAAATGCGTTACATTTCTAGACTTCAGAAGAATGGTGACTTCGATATCAAATTCGACGATGGGTGCTCAGCATTGAGGTAGATCCTGCGGTGGAGGTATCACGGTCTGCTGAGCGCCTTGTCCGTTCTCGACCAGGAAACACATAGCAAGACCCCATACAAGGTGGGAATCAATGTGACAGTGCATCAACCACACTCCTACAACAGCCATACATATGTACAGAAAGGAAAACGAAGTTAGTGAATTCTCGATTGTAGCCATGGACTAGAAGAAAACCAAGCGATCGCATCGTTTACCTGGATTGTCGGCCACGAATCTGATTGCTACCCACCCCCCTGGGGGTGTCCCAATGGTATTCCTCACGGGGGGATCGACGAGGTTAAATTTCGGCGTGTCCCTTGCCGCATTGAAGTTGCCAAAGCCCATCCCAACCACAGAAAATTGGTATCCATGGAGGTGCATAGGGTGGTCCTCCGGGGTCACAATGCTCGTGTCCTGCAGAACAATCTGTACCGTGGAACCGTATTTTAGCTTATACACTTTCGTCCCTTTTACGGGTTGCCACAATGCTCTGTTCACATTGCCAGTGTAGTCGAATCGAACTGGGGGAACAGGTGGGAAATCTGCAGTGAAGATGCCTTGAACACCTTGATAATAGGCTTGCATCACGGAGAGGGCGGTTGGCAAGACAAAGGAGACGTTGTTCATGCTGGCAGCAAAGCGTGTATTGTTCGGGCCTTGACAACTCGGGCTCGGGAGCAAGCAATTAATGAGTCCGAGACCCACCGCGAAGAATAAGTTCTCGTCTATGTTATTAGGGACTCTGACTTTGGAAGGACTCCTTAATCCAGCCGTGAATGCAGTCGCGGTGGCTGTGTCGTTGAAGGCTGGAAGTTGCGGGAGGAGCACCTGAGAGGACTGCCTTCTTGCACTACAAGTCTCAGAACCGTATTCAAGTACGGCGACGGTGGTGGTATTGTCGAAAGCTGCATTTTGGGCAGTGTTATATGCACTTGCCGCCATGTAGTAACGAGATGGAGACTGATCGGCAGTGAGGAGAACATCAGTGGTCTGACCAGGTCCGATCATGATAACACTCGTTGGAAAGGGCTTGGTGTAGGCAGCATCAACCCCTACGACAGTTAGCTTATGGTTGGCCACTGCAAAGAAGAGCTCTTGATTGAGTGCAGCATTAACGATTCTTAATAAGACCGTCTCGCCCGATTCCACTGAAAACACCGTGGTTTCTGCATTTGCATTTGTCGTCATCATGTTACTACTTGGACACAAGTTCTCAGTAAATTACAGTTATGATAGTATCGACACAAAATTTTACTTGGAAAAGGAGTTGGAAACCTTGGCTAGAACATCTGTAGAAATCTCCTGGTTGGCCATTGATAGTGTATGCATCGGACACATTCGGAGCAGCTCCTGTGAATTGGGACTGCCGAAGGACAGCCATAGGGTCTCTATCCCACCATTCGCCTATGCACGAGCATCATTATGTCACACGAGTAATATCAACACTATGGATTGGCTATGTTGCATATATGTTCAACCTTACCAAGAAGAACAGGAATTTCTTGATTTGGTGTTGCAAAAGGGTAGGGCAACCCGAATTTAGGATAAATGATAATAGCTCCGTAAACAGTAGCCCGAAGCCATTGGCTATGTGCATGCCACCACAATGTCCCCACTTGGTTTTCGATGGTGAAGCGGTACGTGTAGGTCCCTCCCGGTTGTATTGGACACTGGGTAATATATTCAGGTCCGTCTGCCCATGGATTGGCTATTTGTCGAACTCCATGCCTGACAGACACAAGCAGTTAGCCCAAGATTCAAGAGTGCGGAGCTCGGTAAGTATTACAGGCTGGAATCCGATATACGCTGCATGCATGTGGCCACACGTGCTGTGGCTACTCTAACTCATGCATTCATTGCCAGAGTCCGTGATTTGTGAACTTTACCAGTGAAGGGTGGCATTGTATTGAGCAATATTCGTGGTTTTGATGATAAGAGAATCTCCATCTCTCACTTCTAATACCGGCCCTGGGAACTGCCCGTTGACAGTGATAATCTTGTGGGTTCTGCATAGCCTTTTCACTGGTTGCTCTTGGATCTAGTCGGATCAAGGAAAATGGACATTTAGAATTTCATTAAGTTCGACCTTTTGCAGAGACACAGAGTAAAGGAAATAAGAAGTAAGAGGACCTACAACAAATTCATGGTAATGCGATTCAGCATCTGAGAAAGAAACCAAAGACGCAAGTACAACAGACAATGCAATCAGTAGGCAAGACTGGTGAGGCTTGTCAACGAGCTTACGAATCTGCATCGCTTCATTCAGTTCTGTGTAAATGAATCCAGGCGCATTCTAATATGGGTGACTTAATCGAGGTTGCTGGCACATAATATGCAAACAAAGCGGGAGTTGAACAGGGCAAGGAAATTCCGCGGGGAAAATCTTCTTGCTGGATAGGAAAGTACTGTCACTTTCTACTATAAACTAGGTTTTGAGTCAGTGAAGATGTTTAGACTTTCAAACACCCGGTCCAACTGCAAAGGGGATTTGTTGCACCCACCAACGTCGTCAATCATTTTAAGACCTGCAAAATAATGTGATGTGCAAAGTTAAAGTCAAAACCACAAAGAAACTACTCATGAGAAAGAATGCCAAAGGCACGTATAGGTGGTGCCTCTGCCACATCACGGCTTATGTTTCTGTCCCATGTTTGTTGAATCACAGGATTCCAGGAAAAGCAAAACGAAAAGGATTCGAGAGGGTTTAGGACAATTTTCATATCTTCTTGTTGCTACTTTTGCTAAGATTTGTCTGAATGTCTTTGTTCGTTTCTTGTTAGATAGCTCAGTACGCAACAGATGAGCTTTGCCTCGCTTCAGAGCTCCCTCTACGTCGAAGAGTATTGCTCAAGACCGAGAATGCAATCGGTAAAGTTAGATGCCATTTTACAGGCAGGTTGGAATTTTTGGTCAGGGTAGCTGTGCAACTTTTTGAATTGATATCGTTAATTGTTCCCATCAGAATTCACCCACACCAATGCCTCGGGCATTGACATCGTTAATTGTTCATGGCTAAACCATTGTTCCCCAAGAACGGTTCGTTTTTTATGGCTCCACCTACAATTTTTCAGAGTGACGAGGCCGAAGTCTGAAGATTTTGCTTTTCAATCAAATAATATCCACGTTCTTTTCTCAGCCAAAATAAATCGAACCACGACCTTGTTTTTACCTCCTCTAATTTTCCCACTACAATTTCTTTCACTCTTCTGTATCCCAATTGTCCAACTTCAAGAAATGATAGGTGAGATCCAAAAAATCACAGCATAAGCTTTCAGCACGATACTGAAGCTTTTTGAAAGATAAAATAGTCTCTTTCAAAACCAACTTTGTGTTGGCCATCATGAGTTTCCATTGCATAAGCTTCATTGGACAACTTTAATCTTTAAACAAACCAAAAGAAAAATAAAGTTATCACTGTCAAAGATCACTTAGCTTTGCAAGAACACTACTTTATTTCTGATGATATTCTTAAAAAATTTCCATACATCGATCACTAATTAGCAAGTTTGCCATGTCCACCACTTTATAAGGCCTTCAACTATAAATTAAATAAGTCCGTGCCTCCAAGTTGTGGACACCATTTGGACACCATTTCTAAGTGGCGACCTTGGTAAATTAGGTCGCCTTCGCGATATCAATTGCCTTTGCATATTCTCTGTAGTCTCCAAGGATGGTAAAACGAAGTTGTCTCCTCATGGAGGTGGGTTAAAAAATAGGAATAAGATGGTTTTACAGTAGACTGTTGCAATGCTTGTAGACTTCAGAAATGTGCACCGGAAAGCTCCCACAAGTGAATGGTTCTGGCCACTGGTCAGTTTTATTTCCCTGATGCACATTGAATGCTGTGTTAACTGCATTGGTCAGCTTCTCATTGTATCAGTTGCCGTAAATCTAGTCAGGAGAAGTATCTGCAGATTTTGCACAACTTCATGTTTAGGAAAACAAGAAGAATAACATTCATCTAAGATTAGGTTATGAAGCCTAGAAACTCAAACTAATAACGAGAAGGGTGATGCTGGGTGTAGTTACACCAGTTTATAAAAATAATATTAAGTGAACTGAGTGACGCAAGTGGACATTTCAACAAGCACGGACATATCCAGCAATAGACACTTATCAACAACCTGCCAAAACTATTTAGTGTAATTGTATGAACTAGTCTTAGTAATCCTGCCATTGTTCTAACCAGAATCACCAAACCTCCTACCTACAGCGAACTGCCAATATCTGCCATAGAGGGAGCCATTTTTCCTGTCAAGATGAATCGTATACAGTTCACCAGGCTTGTCTAATATCAAGAGGTAAACACAATTAGAGAAAGCCAAGGACCTGAAAAAAGGAAAATGCAGGAAGCAATTGGCAACAAGAGTCACTGGATCAGAGGACCTATGTAAACCGCCATTCAAATTTCACTATACTCCCCCATGAATCAGTTTTGATAAAGCTAATTTTGGCTACATCGTTCTGAAGGGGAAAAAAAAAAAAAATCCTCACACTGCCGGTAACATTCTCACATTTGGATCTAATTGCTCTTTCAATCCCTTCAGTCATCTCCTCAAAATTCTCTTGTCTCTATCTCAAAAGGTACAAGGCAAAGGTTTGCCACCCTTTATTCATAGTGAAGACAGTATAACTAGAAATTGCAAACCCTGATTCTCTGAACAATAGCAACAAGATCTTCTGACTATTACTCAAGCTGTTCAGCATAATGCAGCAACACTTGAAAGAGGCAATGAGAACTATGTGTGAAAATCTGGGTTATTAGAATCTTAACAAGTAAACAGTTCTTCAACCATCCATGTGAAGACACAAGGAACACTTTTATACAAGTCTCCACCCTAAATAAACAGAAGGGAACTTAACTATTTCTCCTCGATCATGTGTTATGTAAGTTCTCATGAATGTATTTCAGCTCGACACCATAGAAAAACACTGAGGTCATGTCTGAATGAAAGGCTGCTCCAGGGCAAGTGGTTTTTTCTCACGAAATAGTATGTTTTATCTAACATTTAACAAGACAAGATACATTGATAAAAAAAAAATGGCAGGATTTTCCTCACTAAGTAGTTCATCTTTGTTTTAATGGAACTTGTTGACTTGGCCATTCAAAATTATTGAACCTTACCTTGAAAAGATAATTAAATTTTGAGACGAATGAGAGCATTATTCAGAGATTGCAAATGAATTACACTCATGAGGTAATTGTTTTGCCAATTCAAGCTAAAACAGCAACATCTCAGACTTCATTGTTAAAATATCATTTGGAGTTTCCTAAAGCTATACTTCCATCTCACAACTAATTCTTTGAGGATATTCAGATCAACCGTGCATGCCCTACCAGTAGTGGCTAAATGAGAGGTAAATCCAATTCATGACCCCATTCAGTCATACCCCAGGTTACGGACTCATTGCAAATCAAGAATGGATATGAATTGTTACTAGAATTAAAGAGAGTCAAAAATTTCATAGCTATCAGTAATCATTACATCAAAAAGTCATGAGGACAATCTTTATCTCTCACTTTCTCACTATCACCCCTTGGCTGGTATGTTTATCTCACTTGCTAACTTTTGTTTTTCAGGAAGGATAGAACAAAATTTCATAATGAAAGGTACCAAGGGGGTATCTGCCTTGGACAAAACAGCTTCAGCTAAAACCATCCATATAAAAAATTATGCACAAAAGACTGTTTCTAACATTTCCAACAAACTAGATATGTGAAATCAAATTTCCCTGCTATAATAAAAGTGAAGAATGTACAACCAATTATCCCCAAAAGAATCCCAAGAGTTTTCAACTTCTTGAAATACTCTCTTGTTCCTCCCTCTCCGAATTAGCCAAAAAAAGAAAGAAGAAAAAAGAGAACAATCATCTTACTCATCCATTTCTTTCCAACACCCAAATTAATTCTTTCTCTCCAAGCCCAACGTTCATGGTTGATGTCACCCAATTTACTCCTGAAATTGCAGAAACTATAGTCCAAGTCTTTCTAGTCCAGCCACAGTGTAAAAGTAAGTTACTCACACTCTTTTCTTCAATTTTGCACAAAAAAAATCTTATTAGCCAGTATTTTTCCTCTCTTTTGAAGATCAACCAAAGTAAGAATACATCCCAAAGTAGCTTCCCAAGCTAAAAAAAAGAAACGTATACAGGAACCTTGACTTCCCATATAGATTACCACAGGAAGAGTGCACTCTGTTAACTCACAGCTACTTTGAACGCTTCAAACAGTTTCTTCTCCTACCTCCTTCACATGTAGTTGAACACAAAACGGAGCTTAAATGCAATGGCGGCATTCCAACATGAGAAATGTTCCAAACCTTTTGCATAGAATTCTCATCATATTAGAGATCAAGTAAGCCAAAGCATGACATGAAACATGAAAACCACGAGATCCAATTAGAGATCAAGTAACGGAGTGACATGGCGAATGCGAAAAGAAGCTCTGAATCTAATCCTAGAAAGATCGGAGCAAAGCATCTTCAGATCATCATCTGGCAAGAGAACAGAAACAGAGAGGCGCACACATACTCAGACACGCGAGGCCAAGGAAGGAGCCGCCGCAGCGGCGGAGGCAGCGCCGCCGATGTAGGAGAACAGGCCGGAGCCGGCGGGATCCTGCTCGTCCATGAACAGATCCTCGGGATCCCGGAACGCGCCGTGCGCCGCCACGATGGCCAGGCCGACCATGGAGGCCGAGACGAGGAGGGACCCAACGCTGGTGAGGAAGACGACGACGACGGTGAGGAGGGAGAGGGCGGCGAGGGTCTCGCGGTCGGAGAAGGCGCGGCCGAGGAGGACGAGGGGCTGGTCAGCGGGGCGGAAGGCGTAGAGGAGGAGCCAGGCGGCGAGGAGGGAGAGGAGGGTGAGGAGGGAGAAGGGGTGGGAGAGGAGGGAGAGGGCGAGGACGAGGGCGAGGAGGGCGAGGTAGTTGACGCGGAAGTAAGAGGCGTTGCGGCGGACGCGGGAGGCGGCGTCGGAGACGGACTGCGGGCGGGAGAAGGCGGAGCGGTCGAGGAGCTCGGCCCAGGGGCGGCGGCCGGAGAGGGCGCGGCGGGCGGAGGAGGAGAGGCGGGAGAGGAAGGCGCGGAGGGACGCCACGGCGGAGGCGGCGGAGGCGGATTGGGAGTGGGGGTTGGAGGAGGTCGGGAGCGTGGAGGAAGACGACGACGACGACGACGACATCGACATCGACATCGAGAAGTTAGGACAGCCGAGGATCGCGATTCAGGCGAGAGGTTGAAGAAGAAGTCAAAGGTAGGAGGAAACAATGCGAACGCGAATTTATAATTATTTTTATCAGACCTTTGAGAAATATTGCGTTGGAAACACAAAATCTCCTTAAGTGTTGCAAGCATACAGTTGGATGTGTCGGGAGAAAGCATACAATAAAACCCCGATACCTTCACAGAACTCAAAATTCAAGTTTCTCAAATATATTTAATTAAATTCATTTTCACTCAAAAGTTTTAATAAAAAAGATTATGATAAGTTTGATTCTCCTTAACTCACAAATTCTCCTATCAAACAAAAATAACTCATTAATTTTTGGATACGGGACTTTTACTAACACAACTCATGTGTTAGCTCGGTGTCAAGTTTGTTCTTCTCATCTATCAGAAATTGGGATTTGTCACCAAATTCCTTTTTTTCGATATATTTACTTAGCACCAATACACATTAGGAGTGAGCATTAATCAATCATTAGCTCTAATATAATTTATTTGGAGCGTGCAGTAAAAGTCCAACACTTTCAATGGGAGATTAGCAAGAGAGAGTTTAAGTTCGAGCCTATAAAACAATTGAACCCACCCTCATTCGAAAACTTAAAATTATGAATTATGAAACAATAAAGATGTATTAATTGATCTCCAATGTGAGACCTTTCTAAGGTCTGAACAAAAGCTTATTGTGTGGTTGTGTAGCTGCTAAATTGCTTGAAGTAGATTTGATTAATTTGATCTATTATGAATAAGGAAGTTTGCTTACTAATAAAAGCGAGAAATTATATTTGAGAAAATTCTCAACGAACAAAACTGACTAACTTGGAATTCTTAGTCTCACTAACAATTTGACCTTTTTTTTTTTTTTTTTAATATGTCAGTTGGGCCCCACAAACGAGGTGGACCTGCATGCAAACAATAGTAACGGCCAATAAGAACGTGTTTGCGAACGATTCGTTTCCGAAAAGTTTGATTTTGATTAAAATGATTATTGTTTATTCGTTAAAGAACTGATTTTGAGTGAAAAAATGCGTTTGATAAATGTCCAAAATTTTTTTATTCGGAATAGAATTGCATTTGATACCGTGCTAATTAATTTGTTCCAAATTAAATTCTTTTAATTTTTAAATACTTTTTAAATACTTTTAAATATTTTTTTTTACTTTTTTACTTTTTTCCCTTTTTTCCCCTTTTCTCCTATTCTTTTTCTTCTTAATTTGGCCGGTCCCAAATCAAGCAATCGGCAGAGACAAGGGCCGGTGACGCTCACCGGAGCGTCACCAGCCCTCGTCGGCCGAGCCTCTCTAGTGGCCAAGCAGGGCTAGGCAAGCCTCACCGCTGGCCGAGCAAGCCTCACCAGGCTAGGCGAGGCTCGCCTAGCCACTGGCGAGGCCGAGCCTCTGCGGGGCTGGGCGGGCCTCACCTAGCTATCGGCGAGGCTCGCCCAAGCCCCGCTGGTGGCCAGGTCGGCCTCGCTGGGGCTGGGCGAGGCCGGCCTGGCCACCAGCGATCGGCGGCGAACGGTGGCGGTGAACGGCGGCGGGCGATGGTGGATGACAATCGCGGGATTTCAGAAAGAAAGAATGAGACTTTTACTGTTTTGATTCTTTTTTTGATTTTCGGATGGAGAATCATTTTTTTTTAATTCTCAATTCTCTTCCAGATCTGTTCCCGAGAACAAAAATTTTACCAAATGCGATTCTGTCCCAAACTGATTCTAGGAACAAAAAATCAGAATCATGCACTATTTGGCACGTTGCCAAACATGCCCTAAATCTGAAGCACTAGTAAGTGCACAAATAAAACAAGCAAGTTAGTGCAAAAATGAGTAATCTGAAAATTTTAAAAAAAGTTGGTAGTTTCAAAAAAGTCTTTGTAAATTACCAATAAGTTTACTGGTCATGCAGCCACCAACACTTACAAAATTAACCGTCATGGAAATTAAAAAAAAAAAAAACCGCATTTTTATTGCACAAAACAATGAAATTTTGTCATCTCAGCAGTTGCAATTGATGCTGGTTGCTTGAATTAATTGAATTAAAATGTCTACCATATTTGCGCCAAACCGAACAATCTACGCATGTACATCGGTTTTAGCATTTTGTCCAACTGTCCATGATATCTACGTACACTCTTCTTCAATCTAACATTCTAAGTCCAAAATCTAACAAATTTCCTCATACTACGCATTACACAACCGAAAGAAAAACAAAGCGTCTCCTGCCGTAGGGGCTCGCCATCGACCCGTTCGATTTTCCCGCTGGGCCGAATCTTGTCGCGACCGACGATCTCTATGGCCTAGCTACTGATTTCCAAACTCAATCGAAGGGAAGGGATGTCGCCGCCGTGGGCTCTCGCTGCACTACCAAAACCGAGAACTGGAAATCGGAAGTGGCGAGCAGGTCGCCAATGACCCCCAATTCAGGGTTCTCGCTCCAATCCGTCAAGCCCAAGATGAGCGGCGACGACGGGTCGTGGTGCTTGCCCACTATCAGCAGGTCGACCACGGTCTCGACCGAGCGGATCACCTGTATGGTCCCGACCCCGTCTTCCGTCATCTCCTGGACGTACTTCACATTCCTGTTGTAGCCCACCTTGGCCCGGAAGTCACCCATCGCTTCTTTGTCGAGCTGGCTCCCGCCCTTGTTCTCATCCTCTCTGCTCCTGACCCAAATTATCGTGAGGCTGACCCGCGGGTGGTCGACCATTCGCATGCTGTAGGCGAGCGCCTCCCGGTCGTCTGCGCCCCCCAAGAAGAGCACGAAAACTCGGTACGGCGCGGCCTCGCCGGGCAGCATATGGTGGGTGCTTGCCAGCGAGCCCCGATCGATGAGGACCCCGACGGAGCAGGGTGCCTTGCCCATCACGTTCTTGTTCACGTTGCGGAAGGCGTACTTGACGAACCCCACCGTCCCGTCGATGGCCCACGTCTTGTGGAAGGGCAGGATGATGAGGTGGGTCCGCTTGTCGAGCGCGAGGGCGCACACATCGTCGTGCATGCTCTCGAAGGGCGAGATGGCGGTGAAGTGCTGCACCACGGCGCTCCCGCAGCTGCGCTGCTCGTAGTTGGTGAACGCGTTGACCACGTGGTCCGAGCCGGCCACCTGGGAGGCGGACTTGTCGAGGTGGTGGTGGGGGACGAGGACGGCGGCGCACCGGCCCTTGAGCTCCTCGAGGTGGAGGACGAAGACGGAGATGGGGCTGTGAGGGGTGGGGTTGGAGGCCTCGAGGAGGTTCATGATGGTGGGGACGTTATCTTCGTTGTGGAGGCAAACGAGGATCTGGACCTTGACGCCTTCCTTCGAATGCGGGAGGGCTCTTCGTCCATGGACCATGTATCTGCTGGATGGATCGTATAGATAAGCGACGAGGGGCCTCACCAACGTGGTCACGATAACCATGGTGACCACTAGCTGAGCGAAGACCTGCTGATCTATTGTCTGGACATGCAAATTGAGATGGATTTCATGAGCAACAACATCGAATCACGCTTGCCCATTTCAAGAAATGCGCTGTTCTTTCCATGTACCTTCTTCTTGAGCAGCGCTAGACAAGAAAAGAGAGAAGGCGACTCGAAGAAATTACCTTTCTGTCATACCACGCGCAATAGATAGCGACCTCGATGATGCCTTTGCAGCACATGATGAGGCTGAGAGGGACGGCGTCCCAGAACGGCTTGCCGCAAACGACGGAAGCCACCAGCGTCCCCGAGAACTTCCCGACGTAACCCATCACTATTATCACCTGCGTGTACCCGGACGACGCTGCGACCAGGCTTGACAGGTGCGTCCGCACCCCGCTCACCGCCAAGAACGCTGGCACCATCAGGTGGTCCGAAATCGTCTCTACTTTCTGGACCAAGGTCGTCCCGAATGGCGGACCGTGCGGCAAAGCCCAACCCATCAAGTATGCTCCGAAGCTGCTGTGCTGGCCCAAGACCTCCGATAGCAGCGAGCACCCCAACAAGATCACCATAATCTCAAAGAAATGGACCCGCTCCTCTTCTCCATCCTGTGCGCAGCGGTGGTTTTGGATATAATAAGTCCGTCGGTGTAGATATTGTTATCCTCAGAACTGATACATCTCGACATAAATTGGAAACAAGTGATTGCATATCGACGTGCCTTACCTGTGCGCATCGGGATGACCATATTGTCACGGGGCGAATGATGAAGATGATGATCGAGATGAACATACATGTGAAAAGTATCGACCACATTGAGTCCATCGAGGAGTGCTGGAAGGCCAAGTTGGCAGCATTCGCTAGCAGGGACAAGCTCCACGTCCACGAGTCGCACACCAGCGACACATGGGAGGCGAACCGTCCGAGGTCCGAGTTCAGGATCCGAAGGTCGGCAAGGAGCGAGGTGATGACAGGGAAGGAGGAGAGGGAGTTGACGATGGCGATGTAGGGGATGGAGTACTTCAACGAGTCATCCAAGTTGAATAAGCCCTTGAGGGCGTAGTAGGAAAGGTAGACAACTGCGTAAGGCGAGAAGAAGCACAAGGTCCCGATTAGGAGCTCGCTCTTTTCGGCCCTCCACAGAATGCCGGTATCGACTTGCAGGCCCATCGCAAAAAGGTGGATCAGGTACCCTACTTGGGAAAACGTCATGAGAATGGTTATGCCTCCCGGAGAGAATACCTCGGCCAGGTATGTGCTGTTTTGGCCGAAGATGGAGGGACCGATTACTATACCTGCCTGGTCGCATCAGATGGTGCCATGTTTAGTAACTGGCATTAGAAATTTTGAAGGAGCAGGCTATGTATACATCATTAGTCCGTTCCCTATCGTTTTTAAGATTCTAGGATAAATGCAGAACATACATTTTGGTTCGCATCCTAGCACCCCTCTCGTGTTCCTTCCACCTAAGTACCTCATATTCTTATTATTCCGTCGATTTCCTAAAATCCTGTAATCTGTTTGATGTGATTACATCTGCATGCATGGTAGGACCAACTTACACGCTAGCGATTGTTAGCCTGAGTAAGATTTTCTCGAAATCATTTGAGATGGTTGGGTAGAAAGAGAAAAAACGAGGGGAAAATTAGGTGGTAAATGACTTACCAGAATGTAGGTGACGGTGAGACTAGGACGGAGAGGCTTGAGGAGGAGGAAGAGTATCCGGGTGATGAACAAGACCAAGATGATCTGGATCATGAGGACGGGCATGGCGGAGTCGAGGGGGTTGGAGTACCAAACCCCCAGCGAGTTTATCATGTGATTTCTCTGTTGGCAGACGAGCATCTCTCTCTGGAATGGACCCCTCACCGTCCCTATCGTTGCCTCCGTGTTTTGCCAATGCTCCATTCCCTCCATTTCCGGCAAGATCCAGGATCACAAGTGCTCAATTCGCTTGCGTCCGAAGAAGAAGAAGAAGAAGAAGAAGAAGCAAACCAGAAAGACTAGGTATGTTGATGATTGTGGGGGAGAGAGAGAGAGAGAGAGAGGAGCTTGTACGAGCTTGTAGTTGTGTTCGGAGGCCGAAAATGGTGTGGTTGAATGGGTGACTGTAAATCCTTCCGTCATTGTCGGAGCGTCTTCTTTGAATCTGGTTCACTAGTGCATGAGCGCAAGGGCACGTATGCGATGCTGGAGGCTAGGAGCCTGCACCATTTGGGTCACCAGAGATTGTTGGGGGAGAACCCAGGCCAACAATTTAATCACAAATTAAATCAAATCCAGAATCAATTTCTCCCCTTAAACTAAATTAACTGATTTTTTCTTAACCCTAACAACAAATATCCTTGCAATATACAAGTATAATGCCGAAATGTTAAATAAACAAAATAAATAATGACACCAATGACTTAATGTGGAAAACCTAATGAGGGAAAAATTACAAACCGCCCAAACCATATATTATGATAATAGCAAGATACAAATTATTTTCCTTTAGTAATTAGAGGCTTAACATTAATATTATGATAATAGTTTCTTATTAAATTCAGAGTAAAAAAATTCTAAATGCGATAGAAGAATTCGGAGGTGATTATGGACAAATGAAAATTATTAACTCGTAACCCTCAGTCATATACTCGAATTTGAGTCAATTTTGTCCACGTTTAGCTGTCGAATCAAAGATTCGGTCCTCTTTCTTTTTCTCTCTCCTTGGGCTCACTTTTTTCGGGCACATTCCCGAAGCAACCACACTTCTTTCTTCCTTTTCACTTTTTGACCTTTTTTTTTTTTAATTCATTTGTTTTATTTAACTTATTGCTGGGCCCCCACATACGAGGCGGACCCAGCCGAAAAAATATGGACCTTTCGTTAGCGGCCTGCAGAATTGCGTTCTTGCGATCCCAAGGTTCATTGTAATTGAGCTTCAGCATTCGGACCGTCGAAAGATGGAGCTTGTCCAATGAAAGTCGAACATCTCCAAAGATATACTAAGTTATTTGATACAGTGTAAGTGAAGATACCATGATAAAGATTCGGCAATCAAAGAAGAAAGTAAAATGAGTTCATATTATTAATGGTATGAATTTATTGATGAATTGTAAGGAAAATGCATACGTGGTTAGAACTTAGACAATCTTGCAACTACACCGTTTCGGAGACGGGTCTCCACATATTAACAACACGCTAGAGAAGTCAGCACTATCGAAGGCATTTAGCTAGAACTTCATTAAGAAAACATGTACCGCAAGGCTGCTCGGCTGTTCTGTGTCGATCCTACTGCACGCAAGATGGTTCAGTCCTGTTCATCCGGCAGGATGCTCGTGTAACTTTTGCGTGATCTCTGTGTTCAATTTCCTTGCTCCGTAGTGGATTACGGCAAGGAGGGTCCGTGACTCCGAGATCCGCTCATCTCCGAAGACAGGTTGAGCGCCACGGGCTCCTGCTGCACTACTAAGACGGAGAACTGGAAATCGGAAGTCGCTAGCGTGTCGCCGATGACCCCCAATTCCGGGTACTCGTTCCACTCGGTCAAACCCGAGATAAGCGGAGACAAGGGATCATGATGCTTGCCTACGATGAACAGGTCAACCGCGTCCTCGAACGAGCAGATCACCTGCGTAGTCCCCACCCCATCAATCGCCGTCTCCTCTACGTACTTGACTTTTCTCTTGCCTACAGTAGCCCGGAAATAATCTATCAGTTCTTGATCGAGATGGCCTTCCTCTCCGTTCAGGTAGTCATCGTTCTTGACCCGGGCTATTGTTAGGTCGACCTTCGGATGCTCGACCATGCGCATACAGTAAGCGAGCGCCTCACGATCATCCGCACCGCCCAAGAAGAGCATGGCTATCCGATATGGCTCTGACTTGCTCATCAGCATGTGCCGGTTGCTTGCCAAGGGGCCTCGGTCGATGAGGATTCCCACGGAGCAGGGTGCCTTATTCATCACGCTCTTGTTCACGTTTCTGATTGTGCGCTCGGTTGACTCCATGGACCCGTCTATGGCCCACGTCTTGTGGAAGGGCACTATGACGAGGTTGGTCTCCTTGTCCAAGGCGAGCGTGCAGATGTCGTTGTGGATGCTTGCGTAGGGTGAGATGGCGGTGAAGTGCTGCACGACGACGCTCCCTCTGTTGTGCTCCTCGTAGTACTGGAACACGTTGACAGCGTGGTTGTAGCTGGTCCCCTTGAAGGAAGCCTCGTGGAGCTGTTGATGGGGAACGAGCACTGAGGTGGAGCGGCCCTTGAGCTCTCGCAAGTGCAAGACGAAGACGGCGATAGGGCTACGGGTAGTGGGGTGGGAGGCTTCGAGGAGGTTCATGATGGTGGGGACGTTGTCTTCATTGTGGAGACACACCAGGAATTGCATCTTAACGCCTTCCTTCCATTCTTGCAGGGTTTTTCTTCCTTCGACCATAAATCTCCTGGATGGATCATACAGGTAGGCGATGATGGGCCTTGCCAATGTAGTCACAATAAGCATGGTGAGGAGTAGATGACTGTAAACCGGACCAGGCATGATCTGGGACATACAAATTGACATTGAACATATTGATCAATTCCTCAACATGATGAATACCGAAGATGAATATGTCCTGATGACATAAGCAGTTGTCCTATGACATTAGCAGACATATGTAGGGTTCAAGGATTCATTTTGCTACAAAAGCTGTGTAAATTTTCTATCTGCATCACTTATTGAGATAAACTGCTGTACTTATAAGAATTAACCCGGCTACCCAAATCGACCGTACTAAAGAGGGCTTGCATAACCACAAGATTGCAGCAGCCGGGCATCCGTATAAAAATCCATTTATCAACTTGCATGTTAGTACTGAAGAGTACCTTCCTATCGTAATACAGGACCAGAACGGCGATATCAATGATGCCTTTGCAGCACATGATGAGGCTCAGAGGGATGGCGTCCCAGAACGGCATGCCGCAGCAGATGGCGGACCCGAGCGTCCCGCAGAACTTGGCAATGTAACCCATCATTATGATAAGCTCCAAGAAAGCCGATGATGTTCCAGCCATGACCGCCGGATGGACTCGCAACCCACTCATTGCCATGAAAGCCGGCACCAGCAGCGCCTTGGAGATGGTCTCCAGCTTCTGCACTAAGGTTGACCCCAGGGGCGGCTTGTCCGGCAATACCAAGCCCATCAAAAAGGGCCCGAAGCCTACGTGTTGGCCGAGAATTTCCGACAATAGCCCACAACACAACAGGAGAACCATTACCCAGAAGAATTGCACCTCCTCCTCTTCCCCTTCCTGCTTGTAAGGTTGTCAAGTTTTTTACGCGAATCGACACGTGGTTAATCAATACTCTGGCACATTAAACAGAACTTATAATGTTCTAATGTTGGAAATTGGTGATCCATTTTCAACAAAGTCTAGAAACCACTAGCTTAATGGAGAAGAAATGAGTCGGCAACATTGCACGTCCATGCAAGAAAAGATGAAGAGCCCAAGTTGAACTTGAAGACTCTGTGAAGAAGCCAAGCGTCAAAGAAAATCCTAGAATGAGCTAGAGAAATCTACATGCAATCTACGTGCATGGGAAACACGTGAAGAAGCCACAAGATGATCAAGAGAAGGGGCACATATTAAAATATTATTATAATATCTGCTGGAGTCTTCAAGAGAGCAAGAAGGAAGGTGAACGTGAAGGAAAGCCTACAATTGTTGACTCTTCACCATGAAGAAAGAATGATCTAGAGTACGTGGGCAGCAAGAGTAGAAAATTAGAGAAAAATGGAGAAGGAACGAGAAGCTCGGCAGAAAGAAGAAATGAAAAGCAAAGTCCAACTTGGACTTTGACTAGAAGGAAAGAAGCCGCAACAAGCAGAAGCTAAGGAACGCAAGTTGAAATTTTATATTATTTTATTGTACTCAAGTCGGTAGATTAAGGCGGTGACTCGCCTATAAATAGGCTTGAATGTTGATCATTTGAGGGTGTGAGGGAAAACCCTCCACCGAGAGTATGAGAGGTCCGCCTTGTGTGGGAAAACCCTCCACCATGACTATCTTCATCAAACTATTTCCTTCAATTAATGAAATTATCTTCCCTCATATCCATGTTTTTTATTCTTGAACTATCCTACCTTGTCCTTTGTTCATCCTCTACAAAATATATCATACACTTGCACACATCACAAACCAAAAACTATAACTAATACCAAAATCATGCTTCCGTGCAAACACATACATCCGAAACATTTTTTTCTAACATGGTATCAGAGCCAGTTTTGCCCAGGTTCGTAACTGAGCCAGGCGTAAAGGTTCATGAAGCCAGAGATAAGCACATCGGATGGTTTTGGGCGTTTGTCCTCACCAGCCTCAACTAAAAAGGCCAGAGCCCGAGCGAGAGCCACGAGAGCCAGAGCCGGAGCCAGAGCCAGAATAAAAGGCCAGAGCCCGAGCGAGAGCCAAGAGAGCCGGAGCCGGAGCCAGAGCCAGAACCAAAGCCGGAGCCAGAGCCAGAGCCTACGAGAGCCAGAGCCCGAGCCCGAGCTAACAACTACAACTAAGAACATTTCGATGCCCCGAGACATATGGGACATCGTTGAAGAAAAAACATGCACATTCGAGGCAAGTGCAAGTGGTTCGACAAGAGAATGCAAGGGATCATGGAACGAAGACGACATAAAAGGCATGGAACAAACTACAAAGATAATTTCAAGGTACGTTGAGGTTTTTTGATACAATGTCTAGATTATCCCGAAAATGGATCAAGGGGGAGTGTTGGAAATTGGTGATCCATTTTCAACAAAGTCTAGAAACCACTAGCTTAATGGAGAAGAAATGAGTCGGCAACATTGCACGTCCATGCAAGAAAAGATGAAGAGCCCAAGTTGAACTTGAAGACTCTGTGAAGAAGCCAAGCGTCAAAGAAAATCCTAGAATGAGCTAGAGAAATCTACATGCAATCTACGTGCATGGGAAACACGTGAAGAAGCCACAAGATGATCAAGAGAAGGGGCACATATTAAAATATTATTATAATATCTGCTGGAGTCTTCAAGAGAGCAAGAAGGAAGGTGAACGTGAAGGAAAGCCTACAATTGTTGACTCTTCACCATGAAGAAAGAATGATCTAGAGTACGTGGGCAGCAAGAGTAGAAAATTAGAGAAAAATGGAGAAGGAACGAGAAGCTCGGCAGAAAGAAGAAATGAAAAGCAAAGTCCAACTTGGACTTTGACTAGAAGGAAAGAAGCCGCAACAAGCAGAAGCTAAGGAACGCAAGTTGAAATTTTATATTATTTTATTGTACTCAAGTCGGTAGATTAAGGCGGTGACTCGCCTATAAATAGGCTTGAATGTTGATCATTTGAGGGTGTGAGGAAAACCCTCCACCGAGAGTATGAGAGGTCCGCCTTGTGTGGGAAAACCCTCCACCATGACTATCTTCATCAAACTATTTCCTTCAATTAATGAAATTATCTTCCCTCATATCCATGTTTTTTATTCTTGAACTATCCTACCTTGTCCTTTGTTCATCCTCTACAAAATATATCATACACTTGCACACATCACAAACCAAAAACTATAACTAATACCAAAATCATGCTTCCGCGCAAACACATACATTCGAAACATTTTTTTCTAACATCTAATTCATACTCAGTGATTAGACACGGGACCACAAATTGACAGGCCTACCTTTGCACATTTGTTTGACCTCCTCAAAAGCGGGCGAGCGATGAAGGCAATGGCCGCAACGAACGCGATCGTGGAGACCACTGACCACACGGAGTCCCTCGTGGAGCCCTGCATGGCCAAGTCGAAGGTACTGACCGCCAGCGCCGCGCTCCACGACCACATGTCACAAACCAGCGACACATGTGTGGTCATCCGGCCGAGCTCCGAGTTCAAGATCCGCAGGTCGATGAGGAGCGACGTGATGACGGGGAAGGCGGAGATCGAGTTGATGACGATGATGAGAAGCATGGACTGCTTGAAGTGGGCATCCAAGTTGCCGAAGCTTTTCACCATGGAGAAGGTGAGGAAACCTAAGGCATAAGGCAAGAGGAAGCACGCGGACCCGATGAAGGCAGCACTCTTCCCAATCTTGGTCATCACGCGGATATCGACTTGTACGCCGATGGTGAAGAGGTGGATCATGAACCCTATTTCTGCTAATGTCATCAGGTTAACGATGCCGCCTGGCGGGAACACTTTGTTAAAGTATGTCTTGTTGCGACCTAAAATGGCCGGACCGATTATTATTCCTGTCTGGTTGCATTGAAGAGAGCTATTAGAGAAAAAGAAGATCTTTAATTCTATCCGTCATCAACGAAACTGGAGCTTCCACATACAATGTCAAGATACGTTCCACACGTGTAGCTTAGAATTATGTATGACAAGACGTAACTGCAAACCCAGAATATGTTACATCAATATCTTACGTTGGTTGCATATGCTATAATTTTTTGTGTTCCTAAGATTCACCGAATATCAGGGAGGGAGATTACCAGAATGTGACCCATGAAGAGGTTCATGCGGAGAGGTTTGAGGAAGAAGAGGAGGAGCCGGGTGGTGAAGAAGATCAAGATGATCTGGAACATGAGGAGAGGCAAGGAGGCGTCTAACGGGTCAGAGAACCGATAGCCCCGTGAACTAATCATGGGGGGCGCCTGCTGACACACCAGGTACTCGGGCTGGAACGGGCCCGACACCGTCCCTACCATCACCGCTGCCCTCTCAAGCTCGGTTGTTTCCGCCATTTTCAAGCGAGATCAGAACAAGATGGATTTGGTCACAAAAGAGAGAGAAGAAGACGACCAAACAGACCATGAAAAACTTCATGAGAGAGAGAGAGAGAGAGAGAGAGAGAGAGAGAGCTTGAAAACGAGTGGGCAAAAATAATTCCGTCATGGTAGGGAGTGTCTTACTTAAATTAGTCCTCTAAGGCGTGAGCAAGAGCAGAAGGCACGCTTCCTTGCACATCAAGATTGTGATCATAGACTTCCTTTTCTCCCATACATATTCATGTGCGTGCAAATAATAACAAGGATGTATCCACCATACTAAACTTGAGGTGCACATACCATTTTCTCAGATATTAATTTTCCACGGACCCCTTAATATACTCTTTAAAGTAGTTCTGAACATGATGCGGTCGTTTAGATGTGCTTTTATGAAGTTCTGCTTGTTCGAGCGATTCTTTGCATGCCTTTCCCTTTGCTTGGCGATATAAGTTGGGAGAGATCGTGTAGGGCAGTTTCGAAGACCTGTTCTCATCTTACTGTGCCATCGTGAAATAGAAAGATCATAGGAGCATCTAGCCATCATATAAAATCACGCCATCCTCTAATGCAGATTAAACTGGTGAGAAGTTGTTCATTGTCCACTGCTCGAGAGCGGTGGAGGAAACCATCGCTCGGGGAGCCTAGGAGAGTAATCTTTCTGTCCGTGTAAAATGCAAACCATTTAGAGCAGTCATAGCGTTTTATCTGTCGTTGCCACATTAAAGCACTGCAGTAAAAATGACGACGGGAAAGCAAGGTCGACATCTGAAATTCTGAAGCTCAATCAGAGCGACAACTACCAGACAAAGGATCAACCATATTCAAGTGAGAAATCTAGGAGTATAAGCATCAAGAATGAAGAGTTTCCTCCACAAATAAAACTTTCATAGTGTGCACGCATCGAATACGACCTTTATTAGCTGTGCCAGGTCCTCGTCCAAGCGCCCCCAGGCCACTGACTAGCAAGCAAGAAGCTCAAAGCCTCCCCCGCCCACTCTTGGGTCAATGTCACGAGACTAGCAACAAAGGGTTATGACTTAACCTTTGTTCCCCCATCCATCATCGACAACAAGCTAGTTGTCAATCTTTCTGAGGAAGTTTTGGAGGCCACTGACTCAAAGTGGCACAAGTGCCTGATCGGGTATTACGTAGGGAAGAAACTCCCTTTCAAGCTCAAGGAATCAGCTTTGAAACACGCCTAGGGTCCAAAGCTAACTGAAGTGTTGGCAAACAATCAGGGTTTCTTCTTCTTCCACATCCCGGATTGGGAGTTCCATAGAAAGATTCTTGAAGATGGGCCCCTAAAATTTGCCAAGGTTCCCCTTATCCTGCAACAATGGCAGCCTCTATTGGAGTTAAAGAAAGACAATCAATCCTCGATCCCGGTTTGGATTAGATTGAAGAACCTCCCTTATGATTTTGGTCAGCGCCGGGGATAAGTGCTGTTGGGAAACCTCTTTATGTCGATCAATGTACTGAGCAAATGAAGATGATTTCCTATGCTAGAGTGTGTGTGGAGATCTATGCAAAGCAACCAAGGTGTACTTCAGTCAATGTAATCCATAATGGGGTGTCTCAATCGAAAGCTATCAAATATGAGTGGAGATTGGTAGAATGTCCTAGTTGTGGCACCTTTGGCCACAAGTGTGCGAGTCCTCCAACTCCTTCCATTCCGGAGGAGGCTCCATAGCAAGTCCAAGGCAAGGACACGTCTTCTACTCTTGATTAGGTTCTTGCCCTTGTTCCGGTGGTGGCGGAGCTCCCTAGAAGGCATGAACCAGGCTAGAATTAGGTAAGGGGCAAGAAGAAAAAGCTTTCCTTGGCAAAGCTGGGATTACTATCTCTTCCGATTAATCCTAGCAAACAAGGACAAGTTCTAAAATTGAAGGATACCAACCTAGGGACAAGTATGCCCTCTACTTCAGCTCGCAAGGTCCAAAGAGAACATATAATCCTTTCGCAGTCAGATGATTCGCTCTCCATCCCAGCTGCGGAAATTGCCAACCCAGCAAGTGCTACCTCCTTAGCTCCGTCCAGCTCTGGGGGAGGATTCGGATGACTCGGCTAGTTTAGTCAACAGCTCGAATGAGGATGACCGGCTCTCTCCTTGCCCTCCGTCACCAAAGCTCCTCCTGCTAGTAGGAAGGCTGAAACCATGCCCCTGCTCCGGCGACCAGTCGGTGTAGGCTGAGCAAAAGAAGGTAACCCGTTCCCTCCCTATCCTTTCATATATACATCTATGTATATAGGTTTTTGGAACATTATGGATCTTCTAGCCCCCATTAGACAAGCTGAAGTATGCAAGTGTTTTGTTGGTTTGTTGGAGACTAAAGTCTCGGAGTCTCTCTTCCTTTCAATTTTTGCGGGGCTGTTGAGGGGTTGGTGCTGGTTAGCCAATTATGACCACTCCCCAAGAGGAATGATTTGGGTCAGCTAGAACCCTTCCCTTGTTAATTTTGTTGCTTCTTCTATCAATGCTCAAGCGATCCACGGGAGTTTAAGGTTTCTAGGTCAAGCTCGGACCATTGCGTCTCAATAGTCTACACTGAGCATATCTTACGAGCTAGTGGCCTACTTTGGGCGGACCTTATCCTTAAGAGAACCTCGAGCGTTTGCACATCCCTTAGTGGTCGTAAAAATGCAATTCTATTTTGGGAATTAAAATTTCAAATAGTTTGTCATGACCCGAACCTCGAGCGTTTGCACATCCCTTAGTGGTCGTAAAAATTTGCAATATCCTAGGAACCATTGCCGATCCATTTATTTTATTGCACAAGCGGAAACGTAATAATAACCTCCAAATAACACATAAATGAGATAGCAAACATATGATTCTATTTTCACCAAACACACATATTTTTACAGTAGTGTTTACATACAGAAAAATATAACATAACATGGATCTACATCAAAAAGAAGAGCTTCTAGGTCATCTACATTCCAAGCTCCTCATCCATGGGATCAAGTCTCTCCCTACGACCTTGCTAGACTTTTTGATAGTCTTGGGTGAGCTGTCACCCATTATCTAGATCAGATGGAAGACCCGTCAACATCTGGAAGAGGCTACAAAAAAACTCATACTCCACTTCCTACAACTCTTTGCACCTGGCTTGACAATCTCTAAAAATGCACACTAGAACGTCAAGCAAGGCAACAGGGATGTGTAGGGGGGCCGGAGCTCGCCCAAACTGGTCAAGATCAAGATGAGCTCCGGCCGGCTCATTTCCAAAAACGCACGGCAAATGTTCGATGAAAGGCCTACCTGGTTTCCAGCGAAAATGGCGGCGGTCAGCGGCCCACCGGTAGCGATGGGGGGTCCCTAGGAATCCTTGGCTCCTTAGCTAGCCTCCACGAGCTTCTCTCCTCCTCGATTCTCCTCTGTTGCACTCACTCCCTCCCCTTTCTTCGCTCGATTTTGCCTTTTTCCCCTGCTATCTTCGTTTCTTCGCTCGACACGCCCTCCTCCTCTCTGCGAGAAGACCACCTAACCTCTCTTTTCTTCTCTTGCCCTATGTGCCCCCCTTGTTTGCTCTCTCTTGTCTTTTTCCCTACAAGTTACCACGCCTGCCCTACTGTCTACTATCTCTCTGCCCATTCATGTGCCCTGTTGTTGCTGCTTTTTTCTTTCCCTAGGTTCACGCGTGAAGATGGCCAAAGGAGGAAGAGCTAGGGCGTGGGCCGGGCCGAAAGGAGAAAGAGGTTGGGCCGGGCCACGTGGGGAAGGAAAGAAAAAGGTGGGCCCCTTCCACTTTTAAAAAAAAATATTTTTTTTAATTTTTTTTTTAATTTTTTTCTTTTTATATATTTGAAAACATAAATTAGGTGTCAACACCCAGTGAGCTTCGCCTAGCTAGGCGAGACTCGCACAGCCACCGATGAGCCTTACCTAGCCATAGCCTAGCCCAACCAAGGCTCAGCCAATGAGGCGCGGTCTTGTTAAAGGCCAATGATGCTCCAGCGAGGTCGTTGCCCAGAGCTTGAAGAAGAAAAAGGGAAAGAAAAGAAAAAATGAATAAATGAATAAAAAAATGATAAAATTATTTAAAAAATTAAATGAAAATGATTTAAAGTATAAATTTTGAGAATAATGCCAATTGCAATTTTATTTCAAAAATAGAAATTTTGAAAGTTACCAAACAACCGAAAATGCTTAGAAATTGTTTCCGATTGTAAAATAAAAAAAGAATCATTTCGATAAAAAATTATTCTTGGAACATAGGGCGTGCATAATAAAATTTCTACTTCTCTATTTCTCTGTTTCTCTATTCCCTAGAATAGATTTGGTAAATCTGTTTAGTAATATAATTTGATTTTTTATTTGTAAAACAGATTTCTTTCCAAAAATAGATTTGAAGAAGAAATCGAAGCTAAAATTTTTAACTTCTCAATTTCTAAAATATAAATTGAGAAATCAATTTCTGGTTAGAAATCAATTTTTGTTCCAGAAATTTGGTCATGCACACTCATAATGGTTATCAAACGAATCTTAATTTCCACTTTTTTCTTAAGATAAGTCCAAATCCGAGGTTGATTTTGAGAAATTCACAATAGAACTTCTTGATTTAGGGACTTCACTCTCTTGAAGGTAATAAAATCGAACCATCAAGCTTCAATCGAAGAAATTTAGATTGACCCATCCAAGACTAGAGTTCAATTACATGAATTTAGGCCCAATTTTAATATTAGACCCCGATTCTTTTTTTTGCCTAAGTTTTGGCATTTTAATTCAAGATTAATTTAAATTCATTAAGTGATCCTATACATGGGTAATTAGCTGAATATGTCTATTGCAACATTAATTGAATTCAATTTCAATTAATTTACAATTTTAGCCATAAAATTTTAAAATTGTTCATTTTAGCCCTTAACGCTTTATTTCATGTACCATGGTTTTAGTCCATTGCTTTTCATAATGATCACTCAATTAAGTCAATAAAGAGTCCATAGATTATGTTTATGAAGTTTAATTGACTTAATTGAATTGAAATCGACAATCTCTTCTCAAATCATACAAGTTTTCTCTTCAATTTGGTCCTTGAAACCACAAGAGCCACAAATGCATAAACTAGCAAGAACCGGCCAAGAACTAATCAAATCAGTGTGAACGGGTCTGACTGGTCCAACTAACCATTGGTGGGGCAAGCTGATTCAACCCTTTACGGACCGGTTCTAAACCTCCAATGATCAATTCCAAAATCCTCGCCGTATCATTTTCACTCTTATGCTCTCACTTTCTCATGATTTTGCAAATTGACTCTCGAATTTCATGAATTTGTAATTTGACTCATGGTTAGACCCTTAAGCACAATTCTAATTTTAAATTCAAGTTTTCGAAAATCAGACCCATCCAATCGGTTGCGCAACAGCTCCTAATGGTGATTAAACATCTAAAATTGTGATTTGACCATTAGATTAAGATTTTGGCCATAAATCAAACCAACATCCGAGATCGGCTGATTTGGGGTTGTATAAATGGGATTTTTCCTTCCAAAATTAGGGAGACCTCATTTTTGCAGAATACATTCTCTGACTAAACTCAAAACTTTCTCTTCTCTTTTATTCTTCCCACCTAAATTCTCTCTCCTCCCCTCTCTCTTCGCGGGCCAACCGCCTCACCGTCTCATCAATTGCCGCTGGTCAAGGCCCCACTAGTGACCACACCACTGTCCGTCACCTAACCTTAAATCGCCATCGAAGCTACTGGTTCTTCCCATCCGACAACATTTTAATCACTGCATCAAAGACTGGCATTGGCACTAGACTTCTTCCCGATTGGTTAAGCCTATTGAACAAGTGTCAATCGTTGTTTTTCTCTCCAATCGAGCCCTCTCGATCGATCCTTTGAAGAATCCCCGACCTCACTGTAGCCAAGAATAGGTGAAAGGATCATCGAAATAGCTCCGGTGATCGATTTTCCTCAAGCGGACAAAGACTGGTCTGATTGGACCTGTATTGATTTCCAGGCATTGAACCGGACCTCATCTGATACGTTCCCGAAACTATCCTTGACCAAGCATGGTCGAAATCCAGCAAGTTGGTTACTGGATCCTCTCAGGTGAGCCCAATCTTCTCCGACGTTCCATAATCGGTCTAGTTTTCGACCAGTTCTGCTTGTTATTTAAGCTAACGGTCCAACCAGTTTAAAGGCAGTTTGAGGCATCCTGATCCATCCATTAGACATTAGGTCAAGGTCCCATCAAGTTCCGGTGACCATTCCTTCGTTCGATTACATAAAAATCGAAGAGATTGTGCATATCGATCTCGGACTCGAATCCGATGAAGTGAGGTTAGAATATCCGGGGATAAGTACACTATCAGTGCCGTAAGTTATGTACGACGCTCACTTTGGTGGCAAAAGTTTTTGTCGGATCACTTAAGTGCCAAAAAATTTGAAAAAACGATCATTTTAGTGCCAACCCCGATCTGGTTGATGGGAAATCCGACATGACATTTTTTTATTAATTTTGAAGCTGATGTGGCTCGCTGAAGGGTACAGTTAGCATCCTAACTCCAATTAGTGCCTTGCTTATGTCATATGGCAGAATTGGGAGAGAAGTGTGTGCTTTTTGCAAGCTTACTCCGAACTCCACCGACCATCTTTTCTTTGGATGTTGCATCACTGCCAGCATGACTTTCTTTTGGGCAGCTAAATGCAACCTCCCGTGGTGAAACAGTCTTGGTCGGATAACCTTCAATGGGCGATGAAATTCCTCTCCGGTAAGGACTTCTATCGCTCCATTGGCCACTTTTCATTTGATGCTCTTTGCCACCTGATTTGGAAGTACAAGAACGCCATATTTTTAGAGGTCATCCAATCGCAGTTGCGGCTGTTAAGAAGTACCTTATCAGAGTGGTAAAGGATAAAGCCTTAACCTTCAAGAATGTTGAAGATAATCCAAGAAATAGACGACTCTAGCAGAACTGGGGATTTGATCCTTCTATTTTCTCTCCTCCTCCAGCGGACACTTAGTTCTCCTTGGTTGGCGTTGAGAAGGCTTGTGCGTGTGCGGCTTCTCTTCCCTCGGACGCTAGCTGGTTGTCCTTCTTCCAGCCCAATTCATGTTCACCTCGGGTGGGTTGGCCTCTAGTCTTCTTCGATGGCTCCCTTGGGTGTTTTTCGGTTTTCTTTTGGTTGGTTGTTAGCGGTTCGTGTGAGGTTGGTTCTCTTTTGGCCCTGCACGGCCTCTTCCTTCCTCTTCTTTGTTTCGGCCTGTTGTTTTGGCCTTTGCTCGCTTTGGCCGCTCTTGCATTGTTCTTTTGCATCCGGCACCCTTTCACTCAATTAGACTCTGTCTTGTTGAGTGCAAGTTTTGTGGTGCCAGATTTTGTGTAATTATTGGTTCAAAGCTCAATACATTTTTACCTTTACCAAAAAAAAAAAAAAACAACCACCGCTAGATTAACCATTAACACACCCACTGCCAAATTTGGCAAGGCTATGATGAAACAGCTATAAGCAAGGCGGTTAAAGTTGCTAGCGGCATGCAGAATTTGCGTTCATGATCCTAAGGTTTAGTGTAATTTCACTTTCAGCATTCGGTCCATCGTTGTCCGATGCACAAGATAAGATAAGACAACTGAAGTTCAAATCTTTGACATCTCCAAAGATATACTAAGTTATTTGATATGTATTAGTAAATATGAGACGATAAGAAATCAGCAGTCGAAAAAGGAAGCAAAATGAGTTCTTATCATGAATGGTAAGAATTTATTGGTTAACTACACAATATAAGGACAATGTATACGTGGTTAGATAAGACTATTTTAAGATTTGGATAGAAAGAATTCTCATTTAATTATTGAGAAGTGTGAGAAAAAAAAAAATAGAATTGTTGCTTTACGCATTTTCTCTTGCATAAGATACTTGTAAAACAGACTAGGAATCGCGGTGAAAGCATGAAGAGGAAAATGGAGGTGAGAGAGATGTATTGGCCCGAGATCCGGGGAGTGGGAGAGACATGCAGGAGGGTCGAGGTTGTGAAGAGGAATCATTAATGGCAGGCGAGACGACCACGACCCGTCTCACGCAGAGACCCATTGCGTCTTTGCCTGGAGAAGGTGGCCGCAGGGGCTGTGGCCAGGCCACAGAGAGAGAGAGAGAGAGAGAGAGAGAGAGAGAGAGAGAGAGAGCATGATATCGCAGTTACGTCATCAGTTGAATTGTCTCGTAGTCAGGAATTGAAGAATCCCCCGCGAAAAGCTCCCTCCGCAAACGAACTTTCTGCTCAAACGGGCAGTAGGAAGCACCACCCAACTTCCGGATGCCAAAGAAATGTTGGAAATTGTGATCCATTTTTCACGTTTTCTAGAATTCTCAAGAAAAGTGGTCAACTATTGTAATCTTGAGGAAAGTCTTGGACGGTGGACAGCTTGAAGAAACCTTGAAAATAAGCCAAGAATGGCTGCTTAACCATGGAGAAAGAAGAGTCGAGAACGTGAACAACAACTAGAACCAAGAAACTTCCAGCTGGAAATATGCTGTCTAAGTCGGTGCAAGAGAAAAAGAAGCCAAGTTGAAGAAGGTTTCTCAGTCATAAACAAACGTCAACAATTTATCAACGGTCTAGCTGTCTAGGGTGGTGGCTAAGTTGGTTGTAATTGCCCATAAATAGGCTTGTAGTTCATTCATTTGGTGTGTGAGGTCTAGACTTCCACCTCGTAGAGTAGAACTAAGATAGCTTCTATACCATGAAACACTCCATCACCAAAACATCATGTGCTAACTGTTTCCATCAACTAATCAAACTATATCTCCATCTTTATCCTTAAGCTATCCTACCTCGTTCCCTTGTCCATCTTCTACCAAATGTGTCCTACACACACTTGCACATATCAAATCACTAACATTGATCGATATCAAAATCATGCTTTTGCACACATCCAAATTATAAACATTGTATTAGAATTCCAAAATTCTACAGGAAAGTATTAAAGGATCTTCGGGACTCGTTCAGGAAATGCATCAGCTTATTCCAATTCTTTTGGGTTAAAGGATCTTGGGGACTCGCTCAAGAAATGCATCAGCTTATTCCAATTCTTTGGGTTTGTATCCGCCTGTCAGCTCCGAATGATAAGCATATTCCAATCTAGGAACGAGACCATTCCGGAGATGGTTCTCTAACAACACGCTACAGAATTCAGCACTGTCGAAGGCATTTAGCTTGAACTTCATTTAAGAAAACATCTACAATGCCAATGGAGCAACCGCAAGGCCGCTCCGTGTCGACTCCACTGCATGCAATATAGTTTTAGTTATGTTCATCCAGCAGGATGCTCGTGTAACTTTCGTCCGATCTCTGTGTTCAATTTCCTTGCCCGCAGTGAATTAGTGCAGGGGGCGGCCGTGACTCTCAGGTCCACTCATCTCTAAAGACAGGTTGAGCCCCACAGGCTCCTGCTGCACTATTAAGACGGAGAACTGGAAATCGGAAGTCGCTAGCATGTCGCCAATGACCCCCAATTCCGGGTACTCGTTCCACTCAGTCAAACCCGAGATAAGCGGAGACAAGGATCATGATGCTTGCCTACGATCAACAGGTCAACCGCGTCCTCGAACGAGCAGATCACCCGCGTAGTCCCCACCCCATCCATTGCCGTCTCCTCTATGTACTTTACTTTTCTCTTGCCTAAACTAGCCCGGAAATAATCTATCAGTTCTTGATCAAGATCGCTTTCCTCTCCACTCAGGTAGTCATCGTTCTTGACCCGGGCTATTGTTAGGTCGACCTTTGGATGCTCGACCATGCGCATACAGTAAGCGAGCGCCTCACGATCATCCGCACCACCCAAGAAGAGCATGGCTATCCGATACGGCTCTGACTCACTCATCAGCACGTGCTGGTTGCTTGTCAAGGGGCCCGGTCGATGAGGATTCCAACAGAGCAGGGTGCCTTATTCATCACATTCTTGTTCACATTCCTGATTAAGTGCTCGGTTGACTCCATGGACCCATCTATGGCCCACGTCTTGTGGAAGGGCACTATTACGAGGTTGGTCCTCTTGTCTGAGGCGAGCGTGCAGATGTCGTTGTGGATGCTTGCATAGGGCGAGATGGCAGTGAAGTGCTGCACAACGACGCTCCCACTGTTGTGCTCCTCGTAGTACTGGAACACGTTGATGGCGTGGTTGTAGCTGGTTGCCTTGGAGGAGGCCTTGTGGAACTGGTGATGGGGAATGAGCACCGAGGTGGAGCGGCCCTTGAGCTCTCGCAAGTGCAAGACGAAGACGGCAAGAGGGCTATGGGGAGTGGGGTGGGAGGCTTCGAGGAGGTTCATGATGGTGGGAACATGGTCTTCATTGTGGAGACACACCAGGAATCGCATCTTGACCCCTTCCTTCCATTCTTGCAAGGTTTTCCTTCCTTCGACCATATATCTCCTGGATGGATCATACAGGTAGGCGATGATGGGCCTCGCCAATGCAGTCACAACAAGCATTGTGAGGAGTAGATGACTGTAAACCTGACCATTTATGATCTGGGACATACAAATTGACATTGAATATATAGATGAATTTGCTCAACATGATGAATACCAAAAGCAAATATGTCCTGATGCACTAGCATTTGTCCTATGAAATTAGCGGACATATGTAAGGTTCAAGGATTCATTTTGCTACAAAAGCCGTGTAAAGTTTCTGTTTACATTCATCTACATCTGCTTATTGAGTTAGACTGCTATAGTTATAAGATTTAACCCAGTTACCCAAACCAAAGGTACTAAAGATGGCTTGTGTAACTACAACATTGCAGCAGCCAGTCATCTGTGTAAGAATCCATTTATTAAATCGCAAGTGGTACTGAAGAGTACCTTCCTATCGTACAACACGACCAAAAGGGCAATCTCGATAATGCCTTTGCAGCACACGATGAGGCCCAGAGGGATAGCGTCCCAGAACGGCATGCCGCAGCAGATGGCCGACAAGAGCGTCCCGCAGAACTTGCCAACGTATCCCATCATTATGATAAGCTCTATGAAAACTGAGGATGTTCCATTCATGCTCCCTAAATGGACTCGGAACCCGCTCGTGGCCATGAAAGCCGGCACCAGCAGCGTGCTGGAGATGGTCTCCAGCTTTGGCACTAAGGTCGTTCCCAGGGGCGGTCCGTTCGGCAATACTAACCCCATCATAAATGCACCAAAGCCCGAGTGTTGGCCGAGAATCTCCGACAATAGCCCACAACACAACAGGATTGCCATTAACCAGCAGAATTGCGCCTCCTCCTCATCCCCATCCTGCTTGTAAGGGCACCACATTTTTACGTGAATCGACATGTTAATAAGAACGGAAATTCATATATTCGAAAATGACGCGGTTAATCAATATTCTGGCACATTGAACAGAACTTATAATGTCCTAATTTATACTCAGTGGTTGGACACGTGACCAAAAACTGATAGGCCTACCTTTGCACGTTCGTTTGACCACCTCAAAATGGGGCGAATGACGAAGGCAATGACCGCGAAGAACGCGATCGTGAAAACCACTGACCACATGGAGTCCATCTTGGAGTTCCGTATGGCCAAGTGGAGGGCACTGGTCACCAGCGACGCACTCCATGACCACATGTCGCACACCAGCGACACATGCGTGGCCATCCGGCCGACCTCCGAGTTCAAGATCTGCAGGTCGGCGAGGAGGGAGGTGATGACAGGGAAGGCGGAGACAGAATTGATGACGATGATCATAGACATAGACTGCCTCAAGTGGACATCAAAGTTGCCGAAGCTGTTGACCATGTAGAAGGTGAGCAAGCCCAAGGCATAAGGCAAAAGGAAGCATAAGGACCCGATGAAGGCAGCAGTCTTCCCGGTCTTAATTATCACACGGGGGTCGACTTGTATGCCGAGGGTGAAGAGGTGGATCATGAACCCTAGATATGCTAATGTCATCAGGACAACTAAGCTGCCTGGCGGGAACACTTTCTGAAAGTATGTCATGTTGCGACCTAAAACTGCCGGACCGATGATTATTCCTGTCTGGTTGCATCGAAGAGAACTATTAGAAAAAACAAGATCAATAATTATATCCGTCATCGACCAAACAGGAGCTTCCACATACAACGTCAGGATACATTCCACACATGTAGCGAAGGATTATGTATGAAAAGACATAACTGACTGCAAACCCACAATATATTGCATCAATCTGTTACATTTGTTGCTTATGCAATAATTTTCCGTTCCTAAGTTTCACCGAATATCAGGGAGGGAGATTACCAGAATGTGACCCATTAAGAGATTCATGCGGAGAGGTTTGAGGAAGAAGAGGAGGAGCCGGGTGGTGAAGAAGATCAAGATGATCTGGAACGCAAGGTTGGGCAAGGAGGAGTCGAACGGATCAGAGAACCAATAGCCCCGTGAATTAATCATGTGGTGCCTCTGCTGACACACCAGGTACTCAGGCTGGAATGGGCCCGACACCACCCCTATCGTCGTCACCGCCTCCTTCTCAAGCTCGTTGATTTTCGCCATTTTCGAGCGAAATCACAACAAGATGGATTTGGTCGCAAAAGAGAAAGAGAAGAAGACGACCAAAAAGACCATGAAAAACTTCAGAGAGAGAGAGAGAGAGAGAGAGAGAGAGAGGGACTGAGACAGGAAGAGGGACAGCTTGATTTCTTGGGAGGACGAAGAGGTATGGACTGTCCGTTGTGGTAGGGTTTGTCTTACCTAAATTAGTTCTCTAAGGCGTGAGCAAGAGAAGAAGGCACGCTTCCTCGAACATCAAGTTTGTGATTATAGACGTCCTTTTCACCCATACATATTTATGCAGGTGTAGATAATAACAAGGATGTGACAATGATATTAAAGTCGAGCAGGAAAAAACAGACATTAAATTTTCCATGCACCTCATTGATATACTTGTTAAAGTAGTTCTGATAGATGTGGTTTTATGAAGTTTTGCTCATTCAAGCGATTCTTTGCATCCCTTTCCCTTTGCTTGGCCATATAAAGTTGGGAGAGATCTTTAGGGCGGTGTCGAAGACCATGTTCTCATCTGATCGCGCTGTCCTGTAATATTTGCATGATGCGAACATTGTAGAGCAGTCATTGTAATATTTGGATTTTGTTTTACCAAGTCAAAGGTCAAAGAGATAAGAAGAAAAAAAACGAAAAAATAAAAGGAAGAAGAAAAAGAAAAGGTGGGCGTTTAGCCACGAAAGAGCACGCACGAAACTGAAGGGAAAAAGAGAAGGAAAGAAAAAGAAAAAGAAAAGAAAAGAAAGCAGAGAAAGGAAGAAAGAAGAGACTTTTGTTCCACTACGACCACATCAAGTTGATTCTTCGCAATATTCAATAAGTGATCGCGCCCTTCATTTGTTATTTGAAGTTAGGACACAAATTTGAGGTTAAGTCGATTTTGAGCTATGAGGTTCAATTGAGTGATAGTCTGGCTACGTATATATATAGAATTGATAATTTAGGATGATGTGGAGTCGTAGAATCTTATAAAACTTGATTTGGATTTACAGTTTGTCTAAAACATAATTTTGAAGTTGGCCACGAGATATGAACAGTGGACGACCAGCGACTTTTGAGTCAAATTTTGATAGTTTTCGGCTTGATTTTGGGTCAGTCAAGTTATGGGTCTTATGGTGTTTCGAAAGATCTTCCTTTCGGATGTAAGCTTGCTTAAAAGTCAACATAATAAATGACTAACTTTTCAATACACAACATAAACAATTACCTGGAAATATACATTGAATCACCACCGCACAATGGACGAATCATTGTGCCTTCTATGACTTTTCGATGTCCAAATATAATCACTAAAAAAGTGTTAATGACAATTGTTTTCTCAAAGTATAAACGGAAGCCTTTTTGCGTTGTTCATTGATGGCGAGAGAGAAAGAGAGACAGAAAGTTCTCTTTTCTGAACATCCTTTTCTATCTCTTATCGATAGTCTCCAGGGGAAGTTATTTTTTTGGTCATAGGGAAGTTATCATTGGGAAGTAATTTGACTTCCCCTTAATAGATAACTCTCCACACCTCTAGAAGAGATGCCTCTCAATCACATCTCATCAAGACAAATCGATGCCTTTTAAACGCACCCCATCATAGATGAACCACTGCAATATAACAACTTTGTATAAGTGCATAGTACCTACTTGTTTTACTTATAAAAGATTTACAACTCAAGCGTCATGGATGAACCACTGCAATATAACAACTTTGCATACGTGCATAGTCGCTACTTGTTTTACTTATAAAAGATTTACAACTCAATAGGTTTTACTTATAAAAGATTTACAACTCAATAGGCTGTGGTTGCTCACTGCTCTCCTTCCTATTCTTTTCAATTCCACGGTTAGCGATGATAATACAAAGAGTGCTTTCAATAGAGAATTTTGGAAGTTGATTTTTGGGTGGTTTGATACTCCATCCATTGAGTGAAATGAAGTGTTTTTTTTTTTTTTTTTTTGTAAACGGAAAAGCAAGTTCGATACCCGAAATTTTTGGAGCTCAATCAGAGCGACAACTACCAGACAAAGGATCATAGTCAAGTGAAAAATCTGGGAGCATAAGCATCAAGAATGAAGAGTCTCCTCCGCAAATAAAACTTTCGTAGCGTGCACGCAGCACACACGAACTCCATCGTGTTGCTCCCTCGGACGACAATGGCATACATTTCAAAAAGGAGAAGCCAACTAAAAGTCTTTCAAGCGCCGTAAGGACTCTTCGACATATGGAGCTTCCACCCCTTCGCATCCATTTCCACCTGTCCAAGCAGATCAACAGCTTCAGCATACCTTTTAGCCACTACAACGTGTTACTGTTTTCTTCATGTAGCGGTAAGAAATGTTCTCACATATTTTGCTTCTCTCTGCTTTTTATTCTCGCATAAAGCACAGTACACCAATTCTCTGATCATAGTGAAAAGAAAAGGGTAATCGGTGCTGGTAACTTATATCGGATCCACGTTGATGCGCAAGCAGCACATGCAATACATTGTCGAGGCTCTAAATAAATCGTGGCCTCATTCCATCACTGGCTTCATTTTCCTGGCTAACTTATCACATTCAGAGAGAGGAACAAGAAAGAAAGCGAGAGGCTCTGGCATTGCTCTTTGCAAGTGACGGTGACATATGTAAAGAATGAGTCATATAAAAATTGATAAACCACGAGACAACCTATAATAAAAGGGGGGGAAATGATACCTGGCGCACTTTGTCTCTCCACTGAAAGACACACCCGCGGGCTTCGATGTAACTGATAAGAGACTCGGGAAATGAGGATTTAAAGGACGTGTGAAGCTTAACTTTCATTAAACATCTACAAGCCAACAGAGCAGCTGCGAGACCACTTTGTGTCAATCCTGCCACATGCAAGATAGTCATGATCTGCAGGCAATTGATGCTGGCCAGTGCTAGGAGCCCTACGTCAGTGACCGAGCAGTATGACAAATTTATCTGCAAAATGATGAGACCGATGAATCCTATCAGTACACCACAGGCATCAAAATTGGCTGCTTTTCAAATAAGAGAAACAAAAAAGATGAGCACCTGTCTGAGATTTGGGGAAAATTGGGCCAGTGAAAGCATTCCATCATCATTGATACTGTAGCACTTCTTTATGTCGAGGACGGTAAGACGCCTGCATCCTCTAGCAATAGCTGACAGACCAATTGATGATACATAAGGACATCCTCGAATTTCGAGAGCTTTTAGCCTTGGACATTTAGACAATGATATCAGTGCGGCGTCTGTGACATTTTCATTGTAAGCCATGTTAATCATTTCGAGTGCTGGACAACCAAGAGCGACTTCGGCAATGCCAGCATCAGTTATTCCCATAGACCTAACAAAGAAAAATCGATGAGAATAAATCCAGAAAACGACATAGCATTATAAAGAAAAGCTCTCCTAGATAGAAAAAATTCTAGCAGCCATATTTCTGTTTGCTAAGTTCAACTAATAGTTTGTGTCTGTTAAGTTCAAATTATAAGTACCACCAGTTCATAATTTTTCCTTAACACGACAAACCAAATTACCGAGTCATTATGAAGGAATGTGTATGATATCTGTACTTTCCTACTCATAGGTTGGCAGGTGAAACATGAGCATAATGTAATTTTATTATTTACAACTTACAAAGTAAAGGGAGAAATTTTGACTACATATTCACTACATTCTCACTTTGAGATCCAATTTTTCCGGTTCCTCCATTTCGTCATTATTATTTTCTCCCTATTCATTTCATGGTAAAGGTGACATGCTAAAGCAAGTGAATAGCAATGAATCAATGCAAGCGACATGACAAAGCACCTGCGTCTCCTCTGCTGTCTAAACTAAACAGTGTAAAAGCATTACATAATGAATGCTGCACAAACCTGTACAGATCAAGCTCTGTAAGACTCAAGCAGTGTCTTCCAATATGTTTAAGCCCATCATCAGTGACCTTCAAGCAAACGCCCAGTTTTAAAATCCTAAGTTTGGAGCATCTTGATATGGACATTAGCACTGCAATAATCAGGAAATGTCAGGCTTTTGCTCTGACTGAAGTAAATTTGCACAGAAGGATCAAGTCCAGTACAAAACCTTCATCATCAATGTCATTATCTGTAAGATCAAGTTCCTCCAAATTTTGACAACGCTGACCAATCAAGAGATATGCATCTGTTGATACCAGGGTACATAATTCCATCCTGAGAGAGCAGAGGAAGGAGCATGAACTTGCTATGCTATTTATCGAGGCATATGTTATCTTCCGGCAGCATGTGATGTCTAGCTTCCTCAATTCTCTTTGGGTTTGCACAAGTAAGGAGAGACAATCATCTGTTACCCCCACGCACTTGCTTAAGCTTAGCTCCTTCAGGCGTGCGCTCCAGTTCACCATTGCTTTCATCCCAGAACATGTAACCATACAAGCATCCAGTCGAACCACTTGCAGACCCGAAAACTTGTGCAGACTCTTTCCTAGGTCAGCAGTCACCTGAACCAGCACAAAGAAGAAGTTTGGACCAAAGGAAGCATGTCAAATACAACATGATAGCATAAGGTGCTCAGAACTTACAGGAGAACCATAGGATAAGATAAGCTGCTGCAGACACTGAGCTTCACTCGTCAAGGAAGACAAACCTACATAACTCACATTCTGGCAGTTTGACAGATTAAGTACCTGTGCAAATGCCAATTTTCAAGAATAGTTAGTTGGACATGGAAAAGCCAGATCTTTTTATACTTCAGCTGCCCAACTATTCACCTAGTTCTTTGCGCTAATGTAGTTAGAGAAAACTTTGAATCAACTTAGATAGAAATAGCATTCTTCAGAGGAAAGTTTTGAAACATAGCAGCTTGTACAGACTTCAGAAACCGTGAGCATACCTTCAGTGATGGGCAACTCTCTTTGAGGGTAGCAAGTCCATCATCATGTATACCAGGACATCCTTCAAGAATCAACTCTTCTAGATTTCGTAGTTTCAAGACAGGCTGCAGAGACTTCTCTGTGATCTAATATCCCCAACAAGAAAGAAATCTGTGGTTAGCAGACCCAACAAAATTCATTTCAGTAAAAGTTGGACACGAAGAACAACCACCTCTAGATTAACCATTAACACACTCACTCCTAAATTTGAAAAGGCAAAGATGAAACAGCTGTAAGCAAAGGCGATTAAAGTCATGGTACACACCAAAATGACCCTGCAAACACAGTCAATCTAGGTCCATTGTGAAAGCTCTTGCTAAGGTTTGCCAATTTCTATTTCAAACCGGTTCGACCGCAATAGCCGCAATAGTTCTTCCAACTAGTCAATCGACCAATGAAGAAGCCAGCGCTACAGATGCTCAAATTGAATTTCTACACACTTCAAGACGGTAGAAGAAAAACATTCCACAAGCGGGCTCCATCTCCGTACAAATGTTTACATGATTGGTCGCCGAAATTGGAAGTTACCAGTCTATGTGCCGGTGGTCGGACAGGACACCAACGTAATCACAGAACGGAGAAGAAGCATTTACCGGCACGTAAGATAGATCCAAACTCCGCATGTCGGCGCACTTCATCGCAATCAACCCGACTCCCAGATCACCGACCCGCAAACACCACTTCAAGCAGAGCAAGGTCAGCTTCCTGCACCCGACAGCGATGCACCCGACCCCCATGTCCGTGATCAGCTTGCACCTCCCCATCCTCAGCCTCTCCAGGTTCTTGGCCTCGGCAATCGCCTTGGCCGCCGCGTCCGTCAGCTCCGTCGCGTTCGACAGGTCGACCTCGACCAGGCCGGCGCAATTCGCGACCAGGCTCGACAGCCCCGCGTGGCCGAAGAACCTGGACCGGGACAGATCCACGGATCTGAGGGTGGAGCTCCAGGAGCGAGCGAGCGCGGCCAGCGCCTCGTCGTCGACGCGGGGACAGAGCGAGAGATCGAGCCGCGAGATGAAGGGGTAGCGGCGAGGGATCAGAGGGAGGAGGTCGGAGCACCGGGGCCTGAGGGACCTGCGGTGGCGGGACTCGGCGGAGAGGAAGGACTTACAGGCGAGGGAGAAGGACTTGTGGGCAAGAGGGTCGTCGTCGCCTAGGCGGTCGAGGATGAGGTGGATGATCTCTTCGGTGAGGCCATCGAAAGGGTTGTTGGGTCGGTCGTCGTCGTCGTCGGCGGCGGCGGCGGCGGCGGCGGCGTCTTCTTCTTCTTCCCCCTCCATGTTCTTGAGCTTCTTCATATGCTGCAGCCAACACAGGAAACCGCAATAGTCGCTCCTCCTCCTCCTCCTCCTCCTCCTCCTCCCAAGTCTTCCGGAACCAGCAAATGCTGCGGCCTGCAGTTACTCACACGGCCCGAAGAAGAAGACGAAGTACGGCCTCTTCGCGTGGACTGACATGCGCTCTGCGCACGCTTGCAGCATCAGAAGGTTTCCTGGTTAGATGACGCAGAGGCTGCCATGGAGTTTCCGCATGCATCATTTACAGTAATAGATATAGCAGCGGATCTGGGGAAATCTCATGCTACTCAAGGAAAGAAAAAGAAACTGAGAATTCGAGCTGGAGCTGGAGCTGGAAGTTGAACTCGGGGAGGTGGTATGTCCTATATCACGGTCAGATTAGATGTGTCGTAACCCAGGCAACATTATTGAACCGCGGTATTAAGATAACATATAATTAGGAAAAATTTATTGTCGTCCGCTAAGCAAACGTCAGAGTACCACATCGTGTCAACCTTTTACATAACCCCCCTTCGGTGACTTGAAATTGTGTTATGGAATCCCTTCAAGGCTGGGTAGAAAGTCGATATGCTGGCGATTTGACAATACCAATCCGAATATGTCAGATGATTCGAGGCAATCGATGATTGAATGGAGCATCCATTAACAAGATTCCTTTTGATTAGTGAGGATACAAAGAAACGTGGGTCTTGTTTTATGACTATATCTCGTGGTCCAATCAAGATGGTTGAGGAGGCTTTTAAGCAACTGTTTAATATATTATTTTTCTTTGATTTTTTATAGTTTAGTTTTTGGAGATAGGGAAGATCGGTAAGTGGAGGGAGAGATATTTCGGTAGATAGAGCGACATCATCGGAAATCAAACCATTATATATTCCTTTGTTCATCAGGATATTGCTAAATAAGGAAATTTTGGAGTCGGGAGGGGGAATGGTTATGCGGTGGAGTGAGGATCTGGGGAAGGACAGACTCCAAGTGCACATGGGGTACGGCATCGTTGAGGTCGTCCGCGGGCCCGCCGTGTTTTACCCCAGGCAATACATCATTGTCCTCGTCCGCATCATTTCCTTTGTCGTGCTAAATAAGGGTATTAATGAAAAGGACATGGTGATACATGATGAGACCTTAATGAATAGTGAAATAACTGAATGGTGCCGGGAAATGGAAATTGAATCGAATCGGCCGGTTCAAATTGATTCTTTCGAGAACCGATTCAATTCTCAATTCCAAAAAGTTAAAACCGATGAATAGGTGTAAACCAATTGATATTTTTTTAACTCTTATTATTACAAAACTAAAAATCCTAATGAATAATTAGGGAGAAGTGTATTAAAAATCATAAAAATCTTTAATAAAGTGCAATTTAGTTCTAAAGCTTTCAAAAAATACAATTAAATCATAAAACTTGTCATAAAAGTATAATCGAGTCCTAAAATTTTCAAAAGAAATATAATTAAGTCCTAAAATTTATCAAATTGATCAAATCAAGTCCTTCTTTTGATAGTGTTTTTGAAAATTTTAGGATTTGATTGCATTTTTATAATAAATTTTAGGATTTGATTGTATTTTTATGATAAATTTTATGATTTAATTGCACTTTTTGAAAATTTTAGGACTCGAGTTGCACATTCGTTAACAAGTTTTAGAATTTAATTGCACTTTTTGAAAGTTTTAAGACTCAATTGCATTTTTGTTACAAGTTTTAGAACGTCTACTACACTTGTCACTAATAATTATCCATTTGTCGTAGTTTATTCTCAATCGCATTGAAAAGTGAAAATCCTAATTGTCCCTTTCTTTACTTACGTCTCCTTCGCGCTCGCAATGCTCACTCTCAAACTCTGGGTTATGCCTCTTGCAGCCTCACTTACGTGTCCCATAGTCGCAACCTCACTCATGACGCTCTCTCCTAGTCATGCCTCTTACTCATAAAGACAACGCTTATTCTCATTCTCACGAGTCACGCCTCTCACTCCTCCCTCCTCCATCTCTCTTGCACGACGCCTTCCTCGTTTCCGGCCGGACGCCACCCTTTATCCATCGCTCCCTCTCTCATGTAAGTGCTCGATCCCTCTCCGGCTTCGAGTAGTCTCCCCGGGAGAAAATGCAGTGTGAGAAGGCCCACTATGCTTCTTGCTTTGGAGAGTCAATAATGGATATTTTATTTGGATATATCTATTAGCGTTGAAACTGATAATTATGCAAGGTAGTCTTTGTACTCCAATTTGCGGCTAAAACATGAACAGGCGATTATAGACCCACCTACGAATTGGATGGAACCGAGCGGTCTGAATCTCAGTGCAAGACCTATCGCAACCTTACTGAACGAGTGTCGGAAAAATGATGGATTTAAAGGTAATGTCTAGCTAGGGATCATGAATTCTCCTAAATCATTACCTCACGCAACATCAGAATTTTCATTTTAGGCCTTATTTGTTTCATGGAAAATATTTTCCAAAAAACAATTTCTTTGCATTTGGTTCACTTAGGCAAATGAGTCAATAGAAAATTCGTTCCTAATCAATGGAAAGTCTATGCTTAAATTCAGGAAATTAATTTTCTCTTTAAAATTCAAGTCTTTTTTTTTTCAAAATATGACTAAATATTAGCACTGAGCCTAAAAGGTTGAAACACTATGCTTCGACAAGAAAACCCCAATACTAATTCCTAGGTCCCCGGCATCCAAGACCGGGTCTCTAGCACCTAAGCCCAGATCCATCAAGGCCAATGTCATAACCTTATTGCCTATGACCCCGATGCCCTTGTACTTGTGCCTGGATCCCAACACCCTTACTCAAGTCCATCGAGGCAGGGCCCAGAACCTTGGTGCTAGGGCCCGGGTCTCCAATGCCCACACTTGAGTCCATTGAGGTGGGCCAAAGCCATAGCACTTGGGCTAGGGTCCACAAAGGTAGAACACGTTATCCCCATACCCAAGCTTGGATCCCCAACAGCAAGGCCCAAGTCCATAAAGGCCATGCTAGGCTGCACAAAGGTTGTGCCCAGGTCCATCATGCCCATGCTCAAGTCTATTAAGACTGAGCACGAGACCCAAGTGCTCATGCCTTGATCCCCAGTGCTCAAGTCAAGTTCTATTGTGGCCTGACCCGAGATTCTAGTGCCTATACGTGGTTCTTAGTTGCCTATGCACAAGTTACTAGCGTCCAAATAGTATATGTCTATTTGGAAAAATCAAACTAGACTTTTGACACCAAACAATGAAAAATATTTTCTGTTTTATTTTCAAATTTTAGTCAAACGCAAGAAAGTGCTGTCATTTTCCTAGAAAATGACTTTTTGGAAAAAATTTCCAACAATTTCACATATTCCACATGATAATTGAAGCCTTAGTTTGATTAACCTTATAAGAATTCTATAAAGAACATGCCACTAGCCTATTAGGGTTAGCTAGGGGACTAGGTTGGCCACTTCCTGATTTCACAAACTAGGAATTACTTTTGGTCCGGTTCTTGGTTCTAAGGTGGGACCTAGCCACCAAAAACCGATCGCTCCTAACAAAATCTGGATATGCTAATAACGATAATGATTTGGTTACACCACTTCATCATCGTTGCGTGATGTATTCAAATTCACACATGATGGGAAAAAAAAATTGACGTTTATGACAATGCCTAGACATAAATTGTTTTTGATAACGAAAAGAATTTTCTTGAATTAATTATTTCAAGTGAAGCATCTGATCATTAATAAGAAAATATTATTCAAGTTATTCATTTTCCACAAAACAAATGAAGTTAAGGATGCGTTTATTTCGAGAGAAACTTCATGATAAAAGAAAATACTTTCCAAGAAATCATTTTTCAAGAAAGTGGATAGTTTTCCTTTGTTTTGTGATATGTGTTAAACAATGTTTTATGATGTTGGATCTCATTTAGAAGGTGCTTTTAATCTCATAACTTTATATCATGGCAAAACAAAAATTTTAAATTTTAAATAATTTTTTTTATTTTCTATTCTTTTTCTTTTTTTTCTTCCCCTCTCGCCAATTGGGCCTTGGCAACGACTGATTATCAGCCACAGGCGCGGGCCAGTGAGTTCAAGCTCCTCCAAGGTTGACAATCTCGAGTCTCGCTAGATCGACAAGCTCAAGCCTCATTGGCCTCAAATGAGACTCTAGCTCACCTATGGTCAATCGCTAGCCTTCACCATGGTTGGCAACTCACCAAAGAAAAAGAAGGAAAATGAAAAAGAAAGAGAAGATGAAAATAAAAAATTATATAAAATATTAAATATTAGAATATTCTAAATGAGCAAGTTCAAAAAGTGTTTTTAATTCTTTAGATTTAAGAATTCACTACCTAAATTTATGCATGACTATTTTCATTGAATGAAAAGTGTTTTTAGTTCTTGGTCATTTTCCATGAACTAAACGAGTGAATATAGAAAATTAATTCCCTAAATACACTTTCTCCAAACAAACGCATCCTTAATCTTGAACCAATGGTGCCACTATAAAATTAAAAAAAATATATTAAATATTAAATTATTCAATATGAGCAATTTCGGAAAGTGTTTTCACTTCTTTAAATTTATGAATTCACTACCTAAATTTATGCATGAATGTTTTTGTCAATCTGAAAGTGTTTTTAGTTTACAAGTTATTTTCCGTGAATAAAACAGGTGAAAATCTAGAAAATCAATCCCAGAAAAACACTTTCCTCAAACAAATGCACCCTTAATCACGAACTAACAGTATCACTATATCTGATTTATTTAAAGTCCATGGCATCGATAAAGTCTCTTTAAGACGCTCATATTCAAGTTTTGTGCAACCAATGCCCTCATTTTCTCCTTCTCGTTATTTCTCACCTTAACAGGCAAATTTAGCAGCGATCTTGTCGTTTGGTATACTTTAATAAATTTGTCTATTTATGCTTTCTTTTACTGAATAACTTGACTATAGAGAGTACAAAGGCAATTTGATTTGCTGAGACATAAGTGAATGAAATCTAATCTTCAGGTGCTGGTAATAGAAATTGGGCCTGAATATTCAATCTCGTCACATCCAATTTATCCGAATCTGACCTAATTTTGAGCTCTTAGTTGCAAATTGATTTCAATTTTAGCCGACCAAGGAAGTTGGATAGAACATGTATTTGCTATTGAACTTTTTGAGCAAACCAATCTTTTTTTATTTTCATTTTATTAAGGAAAGGAGGATGTCATGCCGTAGGACTTTATAGTATCAGCATGTGGGCACGGCACAATAGAGGTTGGCCCGCTAACTTTAATTAATCATCCATGTCTTGACCAAAACAATAAAATATTTAGATGATGACATGACAGTGACTCGCCCAGAATAATTAAAAAAACCTTCCATGACCTTAGGCAACTGAAATAACTACGTACCCACAAAGCGTCGGCTTAGATAGTGCGAGAGTTTATGTTTTTTTAATTATGATTTTGGGTTTAAGTCTTAGCAGGAATATTTTAGGAGCGAAATTCCGAATACGACGGAATGCACTCAAAACTTCCTGGGAGATGGACAGCTTGAGGTGCGCGAAAATTAGCCCGAACCTATCTGATCGCTCAATCAGAAAAGAAGAGGACAAACCCCTACGGAACTATATTTTTAGGCCGTATTGAACAGTGGTTTGCCATTATCGACCAAAAAAAAAACAGTGGTTTGCCATTGGAGCCCTTGTTTTTATGGGAAAACTAGAACGAGAGCCTCTCCAATGCATGGGGTATGATGACAAAATGAAAACGATCAATTTCAATACCTCTCATGATGTATTTGTTTCGTGAGAGTTTTAGAGTATTTTACTAATTAATTATGAAAACCTTATTAATAAAGGTTTGAGATCCAATGGTTGGTTAACACAAAATATCCAATTCACATAAGTTGACGCAAAAAATTAGGTAAGGATTGGTCTTGCAAATCTCCACAAAAATTACTAGCAATTACTAGATGAATAATATAAATCGCCGGATTCATCGTCACAATAGCTTTTATTTTTATTATGTAAAGCCACCGACCGTTAAAAGTACAGCAAATTAAATTAGGAAGTTGCAGCATTGTCTTATCGGTTAAACAAATGGGTTTCGTATACTAATACAAGACATGCTTATATATGACGTTGGAAATTATAATATTGCTTTTAATGCTAGAATTATAGATGTGAAATTGCTTTCTTTACAAATAAAATGAAGTTCCACGGTTAATTTGCAAATTTGTTTTTGAAAAAGTGAGTATTGACTTTTTCATTTTTCAATAATGCGTACAAATTTTAAATTAATATGAAAGTGGAAATCCAATTTTTATTTTTATTTTTTTGGTAAGGTAAGAATATATTGACTTTAACCAAACTATACAAAAGTGGGTCCCAGCACCAAAAAATACTTATACTTAAAATGACAACCAAGTCATAACGAGTAGAAGGATGCCATGAAAAGGAAACGGAAGCTGCCAAAACAGCGGCAAAATAGCCAAACAGCAGCAAGAACAGCCAAAACAGCGGTAACAAAACAGGAAAAAATTTCAGTTACTTTAATATTAGTACCCAACAAGTCCGCCAAAAAGAAAAGGAAAATCAAGTCAAACTCTCAAGCATGACACATCACCACATCGCTATTCCTTACTTAATCACTTTAATATTAGCAGCCCCTGTAGGTAAAAAAAAAATCAATTATCAGAAATTTCTATCCTAGCTGGCTAAAAGATAAATAATGATTTTACTGAATGATGGGGAAATAGTAATTTAAGTCAAACCATAATTTTCTGTTTTCCAATAAGTATTTTTTATGTAGATTTTGAATTTAAGCAATTTTATGTACTCTCCCAACCTCTTTCGTATAACGTGTTACACTCTGTAAATCTTTTTTACTACTCTCCTCCTAAAAATCATCCACATCCATCTCGAACCTAATTTAAAAACTTAGGATCCATTTGTTTCGCGGAAAATTGGTCATTTCCGGAAAATATTTTCCTAGAAGTTATTTTCCAAGAAAATGACTATATTTTCCGGTATTCAATTGAAACCTGAACTTTGAGTGGAAAATATTTTCCACCATTCATTAGCTAATTTAATTGTTTGAGAAAAAAAATTATCAAAAAATTGAATTTTAATATTTTTAATTGACCAAAAAACTGGTTTTATTTTTTTGTATTTTTTTAAAATGAATTTTTAATTATTAAAAAAATCAAAAATTTTATTTTTTTCTTTTTCTATTTTTTTCTGTTTTCCTTTTTCTTTTCCTTCCTCTTTCCTCCTCCTTCTTCCTCCTCCTTCCTCCTTCCTCCACCGACGCACACCTGACAATGGCCGACTGCCCTGCAACTGACCAAGACTCAGTCGCTAGATCTAGCAAAGCTCAAGGCTCAGCCGATCTCACCCGAGCTCACCGGAGGTTCGCCGAGCTCTAGCAAGCCGCAAACTCGCCGGATCTGGCGGCGAAGCTTGAGCTCGCCTGGACCAAGAGCCGAGCTCCGCCACCAAATTCCGGCGAGCTCGCGACTCGCCAGAGCCTGGCGAACCTCTAGCAAGCTTAGGCGAGGCTAGAGCTCCGCCCCAAACTAGCAAGGCTCCAGCCCCAGACCGGCAAGGCTCTACCTCACCTGATCTAGTGAGGCCCGAGCTTGCCAAGCTCAGGCGAGCTCGGCTTCCCCAGATCGGGCTAGGCGGAGCCTTGCTGGCCTAGGGTGGAGCTCGAGCTGGTTCACCGCCGCGGCCAGTCGCCAGTCGCCGGCCACCATTGTGGCCAATGACCAGCCAAGGCTAAGGAAGAAAGATGAAAAGGAAAGAAAGAAAAGAAAAAAGAAAAAGAAAGCATAAAAATAAAAATAAAAATGTGTTGGTGAAAAAAGCAAATGGAAGAAGTTATGGAAAATGTTTTCCACTTTTGAAAAAGAAAGCATAAAAATAAAAATAAAAATGTGTTGGTGAAAAGAAGCAAATGGAAGAAGTTATGGAAAATGTTTTCCACTTTTGAAAATGGAAAATATTTTCCTCATCTTTGAAGGTTGATTTTCCATGGATGGAAAACATTTTCCTTGAGTAGTTTATTTTCCGTAAAACGAACACCGGAAAATTTAGAAAACATTTTCCTATAAGTCATTTTCCGTGAAACGAACGGATCCTTAGTAAAAAAATGATTATAAAGAACGCTTAATAAGAATGCCTATTCATATTTCCTTAGAATGGACCAAATAGATTCTTCTAATACACCTATCGAAATGGATCACAAACCCATTTGTGAACCCATATTTAATAGGTCATGTTGTTAGAAAAAAATTACCAAAAAAATTCTAAACATTTTACTCCTAAACTTTTTTTTAATCAATTCAATTAAAAACTTTTTGTATTTGTGTCATTCAATCTATTCGGGCAAATTTGGCTAGCTAGCATTGATGTGGATGCCGGTCGACGCTAGCCGTCTAAGCGAAGTTGGCATGGACAAATTTTTAATGATATTTTATTATATTCAATTTTTTTCTTTTCTTTTTCCTTTTTTTCCTTTTCTCTGTTTTTTTCCCCTCCTTCTTCTTCCTTCCTTTGGTTGGACCGACCAAAGTTGAGGGCCGGCGAGGTTGACCTCATCGGCCAATGGCAAGGCTCACCCCCATTGGCCACTAGCGAGGGCAAGCCTCGCCCAACCATGGCAAAGCCCGCCGTAACTAGCCACTGGTGAGACTCAGCCTTACTTAGCCATGGCAAGACTCGACCTCACTAGTTGCCAACTAGGTGGGTGAGGGCGGCCTCATCATCACTCGATGAAAGGTGAGCCTCACTAGCCAGAGGAAGGTGGAAGAAGGAGAGAAAAAAAAATTAGTAATTCATAAAAAAAATATATTAAAAAATATCAACGTCAATGCCAGTTAGCCAAATTTGGTAAAATAGATTGAATTGACACAAATGTAAAAGGTTTAAAACTCAATTGGTAAAAAAAAAAAAAAACAAGTTTAAAACTAAATTGGCATAATTAAAATAGGTTTATGACTTTCTCATAATTCTCCCAAGTTGTTATATGGGTTAGTTATTCTGTAAATGGTTCATAATTAGGTTTAAAATTATAAAACCCAAAAATAATATGAGTATTAAGTGAGTTCACAACTTATTTAGACCTAATTCACATCTATGACTCTATTTCGCCTTCACTCAATCTCATGCTTGATCATTACACGTTCTTATCTCAGTTTGGGTATGAGTCTTCGTAGATAGGATTAAATATGAAGATTCTAATACTATGGGTTGGGTTGGATATGTATACGGGTTGCTAGATTTGTATTACATGAAAATTGGTGAAAATAGGTTAAATTGGCTAATTTGGATCACACCATTTTTCAATTCAATCCACCTATTCGACGGGTCTACTTCCTAGAAAACGTGAAGATAATTTTCGAAGACAAGGGGATTTGCATGCAATTTCACAAAAACATGACAAATCATTAATTTAGTGTTACCCTTACTTTCATTTGTATTAGGGTCAATTGGCATCTCAAGTTACCTTTTACGCGCATGGCTAATATCACATTTTCGATCCACTCAAACCTATGCTAATCCATGTTTAGGTTAGATGATTAGCGAGGAATTGCTTCATGTGTTGCTATGGTCTCTCGGAGAGAATAAAATTCGAGACCATTTTCAAGTTGCGAAATCAACTTACTGAATCATGCATCGTTTCAGCATCGATTCTTTCTCAATAATTTGGAATCATTGAAAGCTGAACAGAGGAAAAGAAGAGCCCTAAAGCATCAATTTTTATTGAAAGTATGATCCTGTTCGGAACGCACCTTGCCTGAGAGATCTTAGGTTTTCTAGGCCCACCACGTGTTAGGGATATCTAACAATAGGAACATGATGAAGCCCACCAACTTACTGATGGTTGGGCTAATTAGCGTAATGACATGCATTTTGATAATGATAACCAACTTACCCGTTAATAAATTTTCAATAGGTTGAAAATAAAAGGCTTAATTATTATAATTATGTACATTGCGATGGAATGCTTATCGCTAAGCAATACTCTAAATTATTTAAAACTATAACGTAAAAGTGCATAACGAAGAGAAATGGTTTTTCTTTTAGTTGAGTTTTTCTTTTGATTTTCTCTGGTCGTTGATCTTGCACTCCATTCACCAATTATGGATCTTCTTTCTCCAGACATAGAATTATTGTGAAATGTTGTTGGGTTATTATCATCTCACCTACAAATGTTGGGTTCACATGATAATAAAAATTATATAGTTTGACCAAAAATAAGTAAAGCTAAGATATAAAAAGACATACCATCTCGATTTAGCCTCTAACTAATTGACTTGGTCAGTCACTAAACTAGCCGACCTAGCAATGCGTTTAAATACAGTCAATTGCAAAATCAAGATTCATCATAAACTTGATTAAAGAGATGTAACGCCTTTAAATCCGAAAATAACTTTTGTTTTTCTTTTTGCTTAATAAACCTACGAGTTAGTTAAGTTGATATATTCACTTTTAAGCATTTACATTATATAATTATAGCTCTAATGTTCGAGAGGTGACCAATTTATTTTTCTTTTTGTAGAGCAACTAACGAAATTTCCATAAAATCACAAATTCACACAAGTGCGTTTCCACACATCGGGGGAACAAAGTATTTACCAAGAAATCTTTTGCCTAATATGTACTTTACAAATGTATGATGTCCCGGTAGCATCACATACTAAACGTAAGTGAAAACTAATTACCAATGTATTAATAGAACCTATCTTTATCATTAATTACGCTAAGGCATTCCAACCTAAATGATTAGGTATTGGAATCTTATAAGGCACGGTTGTCTCATCCTATCGATTTCTATCAACAATTCATCTATTAACATACACGGTTCATTATAGATGGAGTGGCACCATTTCATTTCTCTAAGCAATTATCACCCATTCTTACTTACATAATCATGGGAAGCTTACATGTACCACGCATACATAGAGAAATATTTACATGATTTTAACCAAAAGTGTATGCGTCAAGCCTAGGAAGGGGCCAAAAGGAGACTAATTTCACTATCCCTTAGGCTAACCCATGTCACTTAAAAACAAAACATCCAAAGCTTCCACTCGATCTAGGTGCTAAAAGCACCACTCACTCCAACTCCAGGCCCATCATTGCCGAACCAAAGAGGTCCAAACAGCTCTCCCTTATGGTTAATGAACCATGCCTCAAACCGCATTGGGATCTAGTCACCCATCATCCATCCATAGAGTGGCTTCATATCAAGTATAAGCCAAGTTAATGTTGGGGTCAAAGATATCGTGAAAAGAAACATCAATATAGGCAATGACCCAATACCGTGCCACGAAGGGATATCTAATCTAATGATTGAAAAAGATGAAGGAATGAACAATGCGCAATAAAGAAACAATAGGGCCCTAAACTAGATGATCCATTAATCCCTAAGGGAAATGCAAGATTCAACAATGAGTAGCATACATAGACTAGAACATACTATCACATGATCCACTCCATTGTCACACTTATTCACATTCATATGCACCACAAGCAAAGCACAATAATATTAGCACATGATTCTTATGCAACCGACCAAGCCAAGATATGATATAGACCACACAAACACATGTCCGGAGTGTGTTTAATTCATCATATGTTTCAATATCGACCCTCCAATCGAATTTTCACCAAATCACTAGCCGATCCAATTGAGTCACTTCCAAATCCTTCATCTAGACTTTCCGTAGAATCCCAACCATGGGCATCTCACTCTAAGACATCTCAGTATTACATAGCTAAAGCATCCCAATCACACACCAAGGGCATCTCACTCCAAGTCATCTTAGTATCACATAGTTGAGGCATCCATGATCACACGCATGGGCATCCTACTCCCCAAGGCATCACCAATATCACAAAGCCGATGAAAATCTTTTATATTCAGTTTATTCCACACATTTCATGCATCACACCTTAGAATAATCACACCACAGCAGCATGCTCACCAACTTAGTGTACAAAACCATTCCAAAGCCAAGATGCAATGCTCACATACACGAGACTCGACCATTCATCACACACAAGAGACTCGACCATTCACAATTGAAAGTCATCTTATCACAAGAAAGGGAAAGATATATCAATTGGCAATATACAAGAGACAATAGGACTCCCGAGGGGTCGCCAAAAGTTCAAACAAGTTGTCTACAACTCTCTGTAAAAATTCAGATTAGAACAGAAAGTACGTAATTTTGAATAGTTTGAAAAATCGGGGTCAAAACCATAATAAATCACTTAAAAAATTTGTGAAACGTTTTAGAAAAGACATTGATAAACATTTTCCATAAAGGATTCTAGTCCTATTTCTCACTATACAAAAAGCATCAAGTCATTGACTTAACCCCTAAAACCTGTAAAATTTTCCAGACTCTACCGCACAATAAGAAAAGGCATTTCGGTACTCAAAAATTAACCAATCACCACCAAATTTTAGTATGTTATACACAAGGACCAACCCTACAACTTTGATGAAGAAAGCAAGACTTGATTCTATCTAAAAAAATGATAGAAAAATCAAATAACAAACTGATATCCCCATGTTTTCACCTATCCGCAAATTACTACCATAGAAAGCAATCACATTTTCACTCCTTGTGCTACTTCTAGAAAATCCAAGGAAAATATATGACAAATTTTATGCAATTTGCTACATCTTCTATGAAGAAATAAGTCTAAATTCAGGACAGATTCTTTGGTATGAAATTTACAAAAACTCTAGAACCAAAAAAGCTCAATTTTGGACAGACCATCTTTATCGTTGAAATTCCTACAACTTGGCCTGTATTTCTCTACATCTCCTTGTACTAGCCTTGTTCAAACCTCAAGCACACACATATGCAGCAACTAAACCCCACACCAAACATCAAAAATCCTTCCCAAACTAGAACGGAGCTTGCGACCAGCAAGCAAGCTACTCACCTACCTAGATCAACATGCATGACCCTTACTGCAGCACACCCGACCACCTATCGAACCAATGGCAAAACCATAGCTCCTCTCCTATGCGTATGCTTCTTAAACCCATCGTGTAACCCACATGCAAGCCACAGAAGGACTATCTAACCTCACGATCAGCGTGGATCCACTTTATATGTGGGTAACTCGTTTTATGTTCGATGGAACAAAACCATCAAGGATCGCAATTTGCGTCTAACATTTTTCCTCAAACCATCAAGGATCGTTTCTCACACCTCACTCAGCAACCACAGATTATCCTAACTTAGTACCCTACCACTTCCTTACCTGGTTGATCCTTGCCTTCCTCACTTGCTAGTTCTTCAAGATCTCGAGCCTCTAGAGCTCGAAACCGCAGAAAATCACAAAAGAAGAAGTAGAAGTCTTTTGCTGAGCCAAGAGAGAAGAAGCGGAGAGAAGAAATGAGAGGGTGAGAGAGAGAGATAAGTCGGAGTGGAGAGTGAGGAAGAGAGAACAATGATGAGTTTTGCATTGAGAATGTTGCCTAAATCTTCATGAGTGCCTAAGCAACTCATGATTAAAAAAAAAAAAATTAATCCCAAGGCCATGATGACCGAAGGGTGGGTGAAGATGCCTAGGGAAGAAGAGGCGGGTGAGGTGGCTTCTTGCATGCAATTCCCATGCATACGTACTCAGTGCATGAAGGTTTTGGGGGCTAATTTAGGAATTTCTTGTATTTCAATCATTAGTCCTAGTTTATTTTTATTTCATTCCATTTCTACCTCCACTCATTCAACCATACAAGAAGAGATTAGGCCTTGTTGATTTGCTTATGTCTAAAGTGGCATTAATGTCACAAATTGAGCCTACGGTCAAGAACTAAGAGGAATCATATGAAAGTGTTAGGATTAATCCTGTATTTGTGCATAAATTCCTAGATTAAATTAAATGCAGGTAATCAAAACTTTTTGCCGACGAACAAAAGAAAAAATTAACTCAAACCAGGCCTCACGCATACATCCCTGCTCTAATGGCCCCAACTCATGGCCCTCTGGGTCCTTTACTTGACCCGTTCCATGTCGCGCCCATCTCACGTCCCATCAAGCCCACGCTTGTAGCCTTCATCCGGCCCACTAAGCCCTTAGGCTTGTGTCTCCTTACGACCCACCAAGCTCATTACTTGGCCCACTTTCAATATTCCAAGTCCATACTAGTCCAATCATAATTATTGGATAAAAAATTATAGGGTGTCACAAATTGTCTTCAAAAAGAAAGTATAAAAAAAAATCTTAAACCTATTACATTTATGTCATTTCAATCTCAAACCATTCAATTTGATCAATTTAGTTTTAAAACTTTTACATTTATGTCAATTGAGTTCATCTAATCAATTTTGGTCAAGAATTAGCTGACATTAATGCTGGACATCCTACATGGTATAATCAAGATGCTAGTGTTGACATTGACATTTTTAATAATATTTTTCTTTTTCTTTTCTTTTCTTTTTTGTTCCTTTTATTTTGGCCGACAACCCTCACCAAACACTAGGCGAGGCCGGGTAACCCTCCCCGGCCACTAGTGAGGGTTGTACCCTCTCCAAATTTGGTGAGGGCCGCCTCACCCAAAGCTGGCAAGACAGCACCGGCCCTAGGCAAGGGCTATGACCCTCGCTAGCCAAAATGAAAGAAAAAAAAAAAATCTTTTTTTAATTGGAAAAATTTATCTATGTCATTACCAATTGTATCATGTAAAATAACCGGTGTTAACATCAACTATTTCTAGCTAAAATTAATTAGATGAATTAAATTTGCACAAATATAAAAAATTTAGGACTAAATTGGTCTAATTAAAAGGTTTAGATATGAATTGACACTAATACAATAGGTTTTAAGAACTTATATATATATTTTTTAATACATTCCCCAACGTCATCTATAACAGTTGTCTCGTTCGCTTTAGTAGGATCGAAAAATAGAAAAAGTCTCATACAGTTTACGAAGAACAAGTAATTGACATAAGGTGATAAACGATCCCTCGAGTTTTGTGGTTCATCCACATCAAATCTACATATGACTTTGACAAGCTATGGAGGAGGTCCTCCATATTGCGTAACCTGATAGCATATTCGGGTCATCCTTTTTAAATTTAAATTATCCCGGCAATTTATTTTCACGCTTGCTATCAATCAATTATTTTCTGCGGATCATTGTAAAAAGCCTCCTGACGTTTGCACCTTCTTATGAAATACGAATTCCACTTTTGATGCATTCAGTTTGCATGCTGATATTGTTAGGTTTCGTATCCATTTACATTCTCATAAGTCCGCTTGTTTACAGGTATTGCTAATTTTCATTTCCAGGCCACCATTTCTAAATAAATTATAATAGATAAATAAACCCAAACCCTAACATATACTTCCCTCTCCTACCCCATCACCGGCTGCTGACAACTCCCTAGCCTAGCCTCTCACCATTGCCGACATCGGACTCAAGGCTGGCGATGGTCACTACCTTAGAGGAATCTCGTTGAGCAGAGTTCGCTGAAGCAGAATGAGCCTAAGCGGAAGGTCTAGAGATCTGTAACTTTGGAAAGGCCTTAGTACTCTCATGACCAAGGAGAAGACCTTGAAGATCAATAAATGAGATTGGTTCAGAGCGGCCAAGTAATGTGTTAACAATGTCCTAGAGATTAGATCGGAGACCACAGAAGATGTGGACTTCGAAATCCTCAGGTTCAAGAGGCTTGCCTACAACACCCATCTCATCGGCAATGGACTCAGCACAACGAAAGAAATCAATAACTGATTCATCCTGTTTCTACTGCAAACCTTACAGATTAAGATGGAGAGAGAGCATACACATAGTAGAAGCTGAGTCAAAAAAAAAAAAAAAAAAAAAAAGGCATTGAGAGCATCCCAAATGGCTTTGCTGGTTGATTTGTAGAAAAGGAAAATAAAAATTAAAAAAAAAATAGAAGAAGAAGAAGAAGAAGAAGAAAGCTAGGATTGAACAGGCATGAGCCCTTGATTGTTTTTGATGCCATGTTGAGATAGAAATTGTTGTTTATTTTCATCAAGCTTAGGTGGCTATTTATAGACCGGAGAGTATATTCTAGAAGATTTACTTGTAAGAAAAAAATACATAAAATAGAATACTTTCCAACTTCCATAGATAGGGTTCCAGAACTTTCAAAACTGATGGCCTTATATTTGGTTGATAGTTAGTGTATACCTATCTTTTCTCACGTCAAGTAAACTCATTTAAAATTGGGTTCAGCCATTGTCTCCCATCCATACATCAGGAGATTTGCTTGGTGAGAGTCTTTACATAGAATTAATGGAAATCAATTTAATAAATTCCTGAGGGTGGTGCAATTGGTTGTGACATTAGGGATTTCCAACTCATAAATCAAAGGTCACTCTTTAAAAACTCACCAACTTCATATAAATTGCTCTATCTCAAGATCAACTGTACAGGTCAAAGGCCTAAACTTAACCAGTTTAGGGAGCTTACAGAGTGTTTCATGGGTTTTCGAGTTATATAATTAGTACATAGAGAGCAGTTGCATAATTTAGCCCAAAGCCTGTTAGGATCTAAGCTATAGTTTTTTATTTTATAATCAAGGGTGCTGATAAATAAATAACTAAAATATGCGTTGGCCGTTTGAAGCCTAATTAAGTATTTTATTTCCTGTCATTTAGTTAGAAATGGGGACATTGAAATATACTTAAGAAAGAAAGTTTAATTTGAAGGGTTTTGTCGTCACATTTGGCGACCAATCTTGAAGGAGTTTTGCCCTGATCAGGGGCAAGGACAAATCTGCTCCCCAGATCAGCACGTTCCGAGGAAAATGATGGAATTTTGATAGCTGTTTTTCAAAGTTAATTATTTACACAGTTGCATATTGCATACAAGGTGGACGGAGGATTATATTTATACATCCTATATGTTCGTTGCAACACACGTAGATGTTACGCAAGATCATGCATGCAATTTGTTAAAATAACACCATTAATTCCTAACCCTAGATTTGCCTCTCGATGTTGCGATATTTTCTTTTGTGGCAGTGCTTTTTGTTGGCTAATTAATTTAATTAGTTGTTGACTTTCTGGAACCCTTGGTTTGCTGCATATCTAAGCAGAGCAGGCTTGTGGATCTCCCAGGGGAGTTGAGTCGATCCTAAAGAAATAAAATGAGGGTTAAGATGGAGGAAGAAGATGATGGTAGAAACCCTAATCACAGGGCGCTGAACAAGAAGGTGGTGGCGATGTTGTACAAGGCGTTGGCGGCCGGCGACGGGGAGGCAGTGTCAAAGCTGGTGACGTCGAACAACGACTTGGAGTGGAGATACCACGGGCCTCCGCAGCGCCAGTACATGATGCGGGCACTCACGGGTCACCACCAGCAGCGCGAGGTTCAGGTTCAAGCCCAGAAGGATCACGGCCTTCCGGGACCGGGTCATCGTCAAGGGTTGGAACGGGCTGGATGCGTACTGGGTGCACGTTCGGACCCTCAAAATGGACGGTTCACACCCTGTAATCGCCGAGTTCCGCGAGTACTTCAACACTTGGCTCGCCATGATTGTCCGGTCCTATGGTAAAGAGGTTAAGGTGGGGCAGAGCGAGCCCCGGCTGCATCGTAACCGCTCCTTGCCGGACATCGTCCTCGCAATTTGATCCGTGTGTTCCATTTCCTTTTGCATTTGATTCTCTTTCATGTATGAAATAAAGTCTTACTGTAAAAATAACACGGTACATAACGCGAGTATTAGTAAACCCTAGTATGAAATAAGAGCTCTCTGTACAGCTTGTGTTTGTGTTTCATTCAAAATAGGAGAAGAAACTTGCTCATCACCACTCATTCCAACGGGACACCCCCGTAGTATGCTCTCCCGGCTGCTGGCCGGCAATCCGGCCTAAGTGGGGTCGGGTCACGAGATCGACCCTGATCCAGGGCATTCTCAGGACAATCTTCTCGGTCATATTCGACATAATCTTAAAGCTTCGATCCAAAGTCCAAAACCACGAACTCAGCGAGAAATTGAGCAACAAAAACAGAACAAGCCTCATGTATCCTTGCATAAGGCAGAAATTGTATAGGGAGACATGTGCTTGAAGAGAGCAATTTGGAAGAGTACAAGTATACCGCTCTATTGTAATCCAACTATAATTGATTTCATGATGCATGGCAAACACATGTCCAGTCTAATTGGATGAATGTGTCAAATAAACCAAAGATCTTAGGGATATATGCAATGAAAGTTTTAAAACTTATTACGAAAGTACAATTGAATCATAAACTTACAAAAGTACAACATAATCCTAAAACTTGCCGAATTAGTTCAATCAAATTATTCCGTTATTTTTTCTAATTTAGTTAACAGAAAATGTTAACATTGCTGTTTTTATTATCTTTATCCTACGCGATGATGATGAGACTAAATGATGTTGTTTTGGTCCAAATTTGATTTTTTATATAAATTTTATTTAAATTAAATTCCAAAAAATAAGCTAAACTTAAATATTAGGGAGAGAGAGTAAACGGGGAGGGCGGCAAACCCTTGCTACCGCTGCCCCGACAAAGCCAGGATGGGTCAGCGACAGTGGGGGATGGTTGGCAAGATCAATCTAAGTATATATTCTTAATAGCATACATGACCAAGTCTCCTTAATAGCATATACATGACCAAGTTTCCCTAATAGCATACATGCTTTAGTCATTAGTCATTAACACGACCTTTATCATTACTTAATAAATAAGATAAGGTAAATCTTAGTAGTCACAATACACGTGAACTTTTATCATTACTTTTGTCCCTAGTTATCCCCAATTGAGGTCAATCTTGCACTTCCTTCACCAATTATGGATTTTCTCTCCATAATTTAAACTATAATAGATTTATCACCATTTCACCCCAATCACGTTGGGTTCACATGATAAAAAATTTTATGATTTGAGCAAAAAAATAGGATATATATGTAGACACGCACAAAACTAATTAAGTGACTTAATCAGTCTCTAAACTACCCGACTTAGTACTAAGCTTGAAAACATTACAAAATCAAAATCGATAAGCATGACTTAATAGATATGGGAAAATTACTAAATCAGTCCTATATATATATGTGCAGATACCAAATCAGATTCCAAACATTCGATTTTGCCAAAATAGTCCTAGACCTTTGCACAAAATACCAATATAGCTTTTTTGACTTATTGTCGCCGAAAATCACTGGCTTGACAATTCATGTAGGATGTCACTTTAGTAAAGTTGTCTCTAATGGTATGCCATGTAGTACAGTCGGTGGGCGATAACCGGACACAGTGTTACCTCTATGTAATCTGAAAACAAAACTTTATTTTTCTTTTTGCTTAACAAACCCTTAAGATACGGCGGATAAGCCTAGCGTAACAGAGAAAAACTTCGTTATTAAACTAATTGATACCTCCCCCCCCCCCCAACACCCAAATATAAATCTACAGCAATTTGCAAACCCTAATTATTAGTTATTTTGTTAATAATTTATTTCACGCCGCACCCGCTTAGTTTGGAAGAATCAAGGCTCACGTTTCGCCAGCTGTTTCTACTCTAATTTAAACTGATTAACCACACATTTCCGAGCATTTCATTATATATTCTTAGCTCCATGATGTTTGAGCGTTGACGAGTTTATTTTTACCTTCGTAGAGCGACGGCCGAGAGTGCATTAAAACTACATATTTTCTTACGCGTGCGTTTCCATGTATCTGGGGAACAAAGCATCTATCAGACAAGACATCTTTCGCCTGATATAACCTGCGAATGGTGCCGTGTACTGTACAAACGTCAGCTGCAATAGCTTGTCTCGTTCTCTCGATCGGCAGGCTTGAGGAGGAATCAACACGTGATGGGAGAGTTCTTCCAAAGGGTATAACCATGTCGCATATTCGAGTGATCCTGTGGACATGGACTGGGGTAGCTAAGCTTCACGCATGCTTTCGATCGAGTATTTTATAGGGATAAATGTAGAAAAACTCGTGACGTTTGTACCGACAAATGAGAGATATCGTTTCCACTTTTGATACTTTCAACTTACATCCTGAGTTTTGCCACTTCCATATTGGTTTGGATCCTCACAACCCGACTTAGTTATAAAAAAATGTCATCTTTTCCTTTACACACTGCCATATAATAAATAAAAAAATCCCACAAATCTTGACATGTGTTTTTCTCTCCTCCACCATCTCTCTCTTGCCCCATCACTATCCGCCACCACCAACCAGCCTAGCCCGTGGCGGACCTTGAACTTGAGGCCGGCAATGGTCACAGCCTTAGATCCAGTCCAAATATAGGCAACTCAGTCTAGACAAAATTGGGGCTTGATCTCCTATGGCTGCCACCATGGAAGACTTAGGGAACAAATGTTAATCATTTTAATCCTAGAAATAATTTCTTGCCAAAAATAAATTTTTCTATTTATATTCTTTAGATGAGTCTCTGAGCATAAACATGCGTTTAATAACGACACAGTTTGATGGGCCTTAAAATTTCTAGCCAACAAGCAAAGGGCGGCCGGCAGGTAGGGGGTGGGTGAAGTGCTCGGCAGCAAAAGGCACCAAGGCGGCATTAGGCGATGGTGGCAACTGGTGGAGAGAGAGAGAGAGAGAGAGAGAGAGAGAGAGTACATTGTGGGGTGAGCGTAAGGGAAAGAGATGAGTGTTGGATTTGGAGGCAAACGTATCTTTTGAGTTTGGAGGAGATGCAAAATTGATGGTTTTTTAAAGAGACGATTTTTGATATGTGGATACTAATCTCGAGATGAGTTTTGTAATATTTTCTGTTGTGTATTACACGCTCATTGCGTCTGCATCGAAGACGGCAAAACATTTTTCTAACAAATTATGGAAAATTAATCCGAAAAGAAATCTCTGCACGACGTGATTGATTATGTGATCACCTTTTTCTTAACAACTATTGAAGAAAATGTAATTTGAGTCATCGAGTAACGGATTTATGGATCAATTCAACATAAAAAGACAAAAATCTCGATAGAGACATACATATATGTATATATACGTATACATCCGTCATAGTACTATACTATACATGCTTAGCAAGCTTAGATTTCCTCACATCCCGGATTTAAACTTATCTTATGTCTGGAATTGGTTTTGACCATTTCTCCCGTGCATATATCACCAGATTTTCTTGATGATAGTCTTTACATACAAGAAGGAATGCAAATTAACCAAACTCCGAGGTTGGCATAATTGATTGAGACATTACAGGGATTTTCAACTTATGAACTTGAGGTCATCCGTTTAAATTCCACTAATTGCGTGGAAATTGCTTTGTTTTCAAGTCAGTTTCACGACCCAAAACCTTAAAATAAACCCTTGTATGGGGCTTATAGGGTGTTTTACAGGTTTCCAAGTAGATGGATCTCTACGCCGTACCCCTAGTTCCTAAAAATAAAAATCAAAAGGAATTTATTTGAATCAAGTTATATTTCCAAACGTTGGTAATACCCATATCGTCCCAAAAATCTCTTAATTAGTAGGGAGGGCTTGCTGTTTTCAAATTCAGCGGATAAGTTAACTAATCAGAGCTTTGGAAATTATTAATTTTTTTGGTTGAGATATAATTGGGGGTCGCTCTGCTTATGAATCCTAGAACGAATTAACTTCCACAAGAAATTTGAGAGGGAAAAAAAAAAAGATCTCCTGGAAATTAAAATTTTAATGAAAAATCTCGTCCTTCAACCCTAGAAAGCCCTCTAAGCCAGCGGCGTTATGTCCGTATAAAGGCAGTTGTGTAATTTGGCCAAAATCGTTAAGCTGTCCATGAATGCACATTGATTTCATAATCAAGCATGCTAGTTAAGTATTCTGTCGCCTTCCAGAGTCGTTATTTAATTACGAAAAGAAGTTGAATTTGAAAGGTTGTGTCGTCACGTTTGGCGACCGATCTCAAAATGAAATTTGTCTTGATCGGGTGCAAGGATGAATCTGCTCCCCAGATCAGCACGCTTCGAGGAAAGCGAGGATGAATCTTCATAGCTGTCTCCTTCATCTCGCTGGTAGATCTTACGTAAGATCATGCATGCAATTCGTTAAAGAAATCCCGACCGTAGTTGCGCTGCTGTTCACGGCTGAATCTCCTCTTGGGGTAGTGATTCTCGTTGACTAATTAATGGCGTTAGTTGTTGACTTTGGGGGAACCCTCGGTTTTCTGTATATATAAGCAGAGCGGGCTTGTTGGATCTCTCCCCACGGGAGCTGAGCCGATCGAAAGTCTCGAATCTCTCCGGTGAGTCCGCGGGTGTCTCGCTCGCCGGAACCGACATCGGAAGAGAGAGAGAGAGAGTGAGGGCGAAGATGGAGGAGGAAGATGGTGGCAGAAACCCTACTCACAAGGCGCTGAACAAGAAGGTGGTGGCGATGCTGTACAAGGCGCTGGCGGCCGGCGATGGGGAGGGGGTTTCGAAGCTGGTGATGTCGAACGATGACTTGGAGTGGAGGTACCACGGGCCTCCGCAGTGCCAGTACATGATGCGGGCGCTCACGGGTCACCACCGCCGGCACGAGCCGGAGGACCAGAAGTTCAGGTTCAAGCCCCGGAGGATCACGGCCTTCCGGGACCGATCATCGTCGAGGGATGGGACGGGCTGGATGCGTACTGGATGCACGTTTGGACCCTCAAGATGGACGGCTCCCGCCCCGTCATCGCTGAGTTCCGCAAGTACTTCAAGACGTGGCTCACCGTCATTGTCCGGTCCTATGGTAAGGAGGTTAGGGTGTGGCAGAGCGAGCCCCGGTTGCATCGCAACCGCTCCTTGCCGGACATCATCCTCGCTATATGATCCGTGTGTTCCATTTCCTTTTGCATTTCCTTCTCTTTCTTGTATGTAATAAAACTCTTATTATATAGATAACACGAGTGTCAATACCCACTTCATGAGAAGAGCAAGCCGCGAAGAATCCACTATATAGCAAAGTTACAGAATTACAATTAATCGCTTGTATATTACTAAGTCTCAAGACACAGCCTATTGAGCACTCGTGTTTCACTCTCCTTTGATAGAAAATCGAAAGAGAAACTCTGTACAACTTGTGTTTGTGCTTTATTCAAAGGAAAAAAACAATCGAAAATCTCAAATTATGTACATTATAACATATTTACTCTATAAAAAAATTACAATATTAAAAATCTCAAACTACATCCACCATGACACATTTATTACAATTTTTTCTTAGAATCATCTGCTTTCAAAAAAATCGAAGAATTTCTTGAAAATCCTACAAGATCCATTTTTTCTTTTTTCTCTGACAAATGGTCAGAACTATATCTAGGTTCGAATCCTACTAAGAGATCCACTAAAGATTAGAAATTGTTGAAGAAAGAACAAGATATCAAAAACCTCAAATTTGTACTAGAGTGATACATTTACAACATCCAAATTAGGGATGTGCAACCAGACCGGGTCAATCCGGTTCCCAAATCGGCCCACCCGAAAATAGGATCGGGAACCGGATCCGGTTGAAACCGGTCTAAGAACCGGTTCCCAAAGTTCAGACCCTGTTTGAACCGGTCCGGGAACCGGTTACAAGGGAATACCCACCTGGGAATCGATCGACCGGACCGGTTCGAGAACCGATTTGAGAACGATTTTTAAGGCAAAACCCTAATTCGTTTCTTTCTATCTTTACTCTCAACTTCTCAAGCTCTCACGGTCTCACCTACGCCGATCCATCCATCCGAGCGCTGCGCCCACCGTCGCCTTCCCCCCACGACACCAACTTTGTCAACATCACCGACCTCCAGGGCAGCAAGGTGGGCTTCGACGCCATCGCCCCGAGTCCAAGCTTTACTCGTCGTACACCGGCTTCATCTTCGTCCTCCAGATCAGTGCCAGCCTACAATTTCCTTGCTGAGTTTCAGTTTTCAAACGAGGAGTGCTTGGCGTTGGCGTGGCTTAAGTGCGTTTCTTTCCTCCTCCTTCCGTCCAACACTTTGCATTTTCCCTTCATTGACAGCCTGAAGTCTCCTTCCCTTCCCTTCCTCTTGACCCGTACTTCTCTCTCTGCATGTTTGGACTCTTGTAGATTCTTGGGATTGTCTCTGGGTGGCTTTGTTCTGAGTTCTTGATTCCATCTTGTAGCATCTCCAGGTACTTGGTCGATAGCCCGATTGGTTTTTGAGTCGTACCCGCTTTTTCTGCCGGGCGTCGTGTGCTTCCGCTACCGAATTCAAGATCTTCCAATGTCTTAATCTAACGAGCAAAGAAGTCTTCGTGCTAGTTTTCTGTAATTCAAGATCTTGCTGAATCCTTGTTTGTGAATCCTGCCTCCAACCCAATTGCTGGCAACGTCATTTCTGATTTGCATTTGTACCCATTTTCTTTTCCTGGTCCTGGCCATCCTCGCCGCCCCGCACCGCGACAGAGCCTACAGGTACGAAGTTGAGCCCCCATCTTTAGGCCATTGGTATCTATTCCTTGCCTAACGAGATGGCAATTCATGCCGCGGGCTTCTTACTTAGTGAATTTTGATGGCATTCTCGTGGGTTGACCTGGTTTTGCTGGATGTAGAATGATAGATCTGGATTGGGAGATGGTGAAAACAGGGATTATATGGTTCTAAAGGTGAATTGTCGATTCATATTCTTGTATAAACTCCTTGATGGAAATGCATATCACGTGTTTGATGAAATGCTGGAACTAGATCTGGATGTGTGTCTAGTAGATCATGGAGCCAAAAGTCGTAATGCATCAACTCAAGTCATTCTTGACTTATGAAATCTCACTGTGGCTGGTTGAGTTGGAATACGATGCTCATTTGTTATTGAATTGGCGTTATGATTCTCATGTTGAAAATTGCATCTTGATTTCTCTGGTTTGAGTTGAGTCTTCTATATGAACGAAGTTCAGTGTTGGAATCATTGCTTGTATACTTAGATTTCTCTATTATATCTCATTTTCCATCCATATCACTCTGATGTGAGGTGTGGCCGATGATCGAGTGAGAGCTTGCCTATCAAAATAGAAGCTCACTGACAATGGTTGACAAGGCCACAATCATTAACTATGGACTCTCTGCATTTAGTTGTTTTCATTACTTGTGTTTCTTCTTTTCTGTCCACCATTCACATCTTTGTTATTGAGTTGTTTCAAGGTCCTGTGAGAATGGTGAAAACAGAAAAATTTTGCAAAACAGGTTTCAAAGGGTTAACCCTATTCCCGGACCGAAAAAACAGGATGGGTCGGGAACAAGGTCCAATGCAAACAGGGTAGAGAACAAGGTCCAAAAAAAGAGGACCAGTTATAACAGGGTCGGGAACAAGGTCCAGGTCTAGACCCTACCCACCCTGGACCCGATTGCCCCTAATCCAAATAGGCAAGTTCGAAGTCTCCATGCTCATGCCCTTTGAGTTGAAAAAATAAAGGAAAAAGCCACAAACTTCAACTTAAATTCCAATTATGGCCCGAACTTTTTTTGTCTCATAGAAAATCACCAAATTTATCACGGTTCCAATTTCGACCCAAACTTTTTTTTATCTCTCAGAAAAACACCAATTTTAGCTTGTGTCCAAATTCTAAAACAAATTATTTTTTGTCTCATGGAAAAGAACCAACTTTCAGATACTACCTAGTCCGCATCGAGTTTCCGTTGAATCTTCACCGAATAAACATGGAATAATACATCGAATCTTTAACAAGTATCATTAAACCAAAACTCGACGAGAGATGAGTTTGAGGACCAACTAAAAGTTAACACTTTATTTTGAAGACAAAATAAATAAATATATATATATATATTATTTATTTATTTATTTATTTGAGGCAAAATTAGGATCCAACCTAAAGTTGATATTTTTTCGAGGAAACTAGGCAAGCGAAAAGGGAAAACCAAGCGTACCCAGAAATTCAAGCTCACCAAGGCAAACATTTTTTTTATCTTTTTCCCCTTGGAGCCTAGAAGCATAATACCTACTTTTAGTTCACAAAAAACATAAGAAAAATGAGAAAAATAGATCCAATCTTTGCCTCAATATATAATGTGGTCCTAAACTTTTTATTGGTGCAATATGATCACTCAATATGCAATGAGGTCTTTAAATTAATGCGATCCTTAAACTTTTATCCTTAAACCAGATAATCCAAGGATATAATAACCCGAGGACTGGATTGCACATTTCCCAAATATCGGAACCACATTGAATAAATTAAAAGTTCAAAAACTATGCTACCATTAGGCTAAAGTTCAAGAACCGCATTGAACAAATTAAAAGTTCAAAAATCACATTGTCCATTAAGACAAATTTAAGGACCATCTGTATAATTGTCCTAAAAAATCAACACACCTACGGAGGCACAACGAGATTGAAACTATTGGAATCTTGACATCTTATTAAAAAAAAAAAAAAACGGAGAAACATGAAAATGCACCATTTTTGTGGAGCTTTTTCTTTTCCTAGTTTTCTCCTATCACTACTTTATCAAATCCCTATGCAATTCTTTCACACAATTATCAAATAACACTCGATCAAGTAAATCTGGATTATAATCCAAATTAATAAGAGTACCTCACATGAATATTGGAATGCCTCCTTAGTTTATGGCGGTAGCCTTTGATCCAGTGCCGTCGACTTTCCGTTCCATCACATTTCTTCTAATTTATTGATTTTCATCTGCTTTTGCCATTAAAATGTGCACTATTTACATGCGGATAAGCGCACCATGGAAAAGAAATTTTATCGTTCTTCTTTTGTTAGTATTCATGAAAGTTGTGCATAACAATTCCATTCATCTCAGACATTGTCGCATTAGCCACCCAAAATAACTACTCAACCGGTGCAAAGTATCCATTTGACAGGAACAAACTAGAACCTATTACAAAGGTAAAAAGAACTACAACATCATGTACGACACTTAACAGGTATCACTTGAATCCCTGTTTCTAGCAAGTAAGTGTGGAAGTGATCCATGATGTGCTTATAATCGCAAAAAGCTAAAAAGTCATGCCTCCTGTGTATATGACCACATGGTTTCTGCGATGAGTATATCAGATATGTACAATTTGAATGTCAAAAAATGCACCTCACATCTAATGTCCGTAGTTGGATCATGATAAGAAGCTATGAGGACTGACCTAGCAGGTACAGAACTTGAGATGAGGCACTCTACTCATTCACGAAAGGCCTTCACGAAATCATCTGAAGATACAATTTTGCCGCCTTTCTGAGCCAAGCTCCAATGCTGCGCCATGTTAAACAGCACTTCTCTAGAGAAACAAAAGAGAGAACAAAATTAGCGATGGCTCTGTGTATGGGCACACACATTTGAGAGGGAAGGAGATAGAGTACCTACAACTCTGCATGTTAATCATCGTACGACTCTACCTAGGAAAATATACACCCCGCTGCAAAGAGAGAATTTCAATGGTTGCTCATTCTATGAACTCCCAACTCAATGACCTCCAGTGGGTTGCACCATACAGTGGCAGATCATCGTCATCAATCACATAGTGGCACCCATAAATATATGCCAAATCCATATTGCATTTCTAATCTCCTCATAGGAAAGTAGATTGGCATAGAGGGCAATTTGACTTTTGTGAAGTATGGAACCACTTGAAAATGCATTTACTGTGGAATTTATGTTTGCAGACTTTGCAAGCCTTGCTTGGAAGGCTATGGTTCTCTGTGTGAATAATGCTGTAGCAGATAGGGCATTCTTCAACACCTTCAAATTTCTTGTCGATATTCCGTTTCCATATTCGAATAGCTTCAGCTAAAGCTCCATTCTGCACAACATGATGACATAATATTTAAGTTACAAAACATCCTTCCATCAGCTTATAAATATGAGCCACTCATTTCTCCTAAATAAGGATAATTTGGCGGACAGATGGTATAGGTACTTCTGATTATTAATATTACTTCTGCTGGATAATCACACCCTCAGGCGCCCACCCACACAAATTATCTGTACATAAAAAAGGCTTGGAGGGAGCTCATTTTGACCTCCTACAATATAGCGGCCTGAACTCGTCATATAATTATTTTGTTTAAGATTCCTGAACGTCCCCTTCCAAAAGGCAATGAAAAATATACATTGAACTAGAAACTCATACAAAGCATTTACCTGATTGCGTACGAATGACATCATGGACAATAACCACTTCCTCTGCTTGTCTTCACTAATACCCTTACTCCTTGGACAGTCCACATCAACTTGCTGTAATGGGTATGATGCAGGAAAACGTATCACTAGGTCAAATCCAGTCTCTTCCTTTGTATAGGTAGCAACAACCTCATTTGCCGCTTTGCTCACCCGAATTGAAAAGTTTTCATCTATGAAGCTGGCTTTCTTGATCTGCAACAAGTATTGATGCATCAGACAATTTCAGAAAGAATAAGTCATATTATCAAGCTAATCATATATTAAAGAAAGTTTGCCGTAATCAAACTTTCTTGAACATTCAACTGCATCGCAACCTATAATTTTCATCCAAAACCTAACAAATTTAATATGTTAAAGTTTCTTCAACAGAAAATACCTGACATCATCTTAATCAAAATACACACACCTGGGTTAACTCATTTGAGATTAAGGGAGGGCTGCACCATGTTTTTGTGAAATATTCTATTGTTGACCGGTCACGCAGATATCCAAACCACTCTCGCACGTAGGCAGGAAGAAGATGAAGCATCATTCCGAAAATTGCTCCAGCAAGTGACGCCATTGTCAGTGGTTCAATAGGCCAAAGAGATTCCACTGAAGACAACAAACGACCACTGGTGATGGCCTCTGTTGCAGCCTCATATACTACAGCAGGAAACTCTGCGTCTTTCTTTTTCTGATTAGATGGCATTGCCACATCCAAAATATGCTGGAATAGGCAGTCAATAATAACTGGATCAACAGAATTATGTATATACTGAACCAATCTCTCTCTTGCAGGTGACGTTGGTAAAGACCATATATGTGACAGCAACAAGGACCACGCAAGAAGTATGTGCACCTGCAAAAGAAACATCAAATGAAATGGTATTTCATGACCACATCAATCTGTTCAACACGAAAGAGCCTAAACTATGCAGGTGTCCGACTCTAACGCTATGTGATATCAATATGAATGAAATGAGATGCTCATTGACCAAGCATTAATACCCGTTCTTCTGCCAGCATATCCATCTCAAACATCTGACGGGATTTCTCAATCATGGAAGATATTTCCTCTTTCATATGGACATTTTGCTCTGATAGAAAATCAATGTTGCTGGAATCCTGCTCGCCATCCAATATATGCATAGTTTCTTCTCCGATGGCCAAGTGAGAAACAGGTTCACTGGAAAGCATTCTGTAAGCAGCAAACTGCAACGATGGTGCTGGCTTGGGAGAAAATAGAATGGCGTAAAGTGAACTTATAGATCCTTTGCTCATACCCCATAATTCTACTGACCTCACTGCTCTTTCTCTAGCAAGGGGAGAGGATTCATTAACTCCACGCACCACTGTCTCCCAAAAGTAAAGATTATCAAGCACTGATGATGCTACAACAGAAGCAGCCTCAGGAGAGTGTATACTTGCAATGGCCTCAGCAAGACCAGCACATAAAAAGATCCTAAGAATACCCTCGGTTATTCTATTTTTTATGGATTCCCATTTCTCGGTTCTTGAAGGATCTTGATCATCTGCAACTTTTTCTAGTTGGAAACAGGAGAAAGAAGAATATGCTAGAAGTGCAGATTTTGCTGTGTCTAGCCGATTATGATCCTTAATTAAAACAATTTGCTCTAGCTTCTTAATGATGCTATGATCCAACTTGTCAGAACAAGAGTCATCAGTTATCAAATCGTTTATATTCTCTACAACATCCTCCATCATTACAACTGCTGATTGAATCCAATACCTTGTCATGGACAATACAAAGTCCCAATCTTCTCCATTGAAGTCATCAGCACAATAACCAACTGAAAAGACTATTAGCTTTGACAGCAACATCTGCAGATGATTCGAAGCATTTGACAAGTCTATGCCGACTCTCTGCTTTCGAAAGAAATCAAGCAAGAGCATTTTCTCCCTGAGGCTGATCTTCCTTTCTGGTTTTGGCACATTTGATCTGTCCGTTGCACCTATTGGATAACAAGATGCAACCAACTGGAACCACTCCTCCATGTCTGCATCAATAACCAAAAGAAAGATGCTCATTCAATATCACAATTCGCAACACTCACACCTCCAAGGTCCTTCAGTGTACCCCAGAAGAAAATTAACATAATTGCTCAATGACAGCATAACTCTACTCTCACATTTTGTAGCACGTCATTTTTATAAAATCCATTGAATAACCAGAAAATTAAATTAAATTTCGTACAAAATAGATAGGACTAGATGGCAGATATTGCATTATTATTATTTACCGAAATAGTATTGACATATTTTTTAATTCAGATATAAGTGACATTCGGCACATCTAGAAGAAGATCATTATATATCACTACATAGGCAAATTTAGAAAAGTATTCACTTACCATTGTCCCGCTGCCATGTGAACAGAGGTGGGAATGACAATATTCTCTGTAACCAGCCAATAATTGTTTCCTGCTCCTCATCATCCTCTAAAGCTAGTGACTCCAAATCAGTGAAATTTTTATGGCTCCCACATAATGGGTGGATAAGAATTCTCATTATCAAAGGAAGAATTCGAAGACAGTTTATGCTGACAGTATCACCAATCAGAAGCTTATTGATAAGCACTTGAAATAAGGTCCTTGCTTTGTCATACTTCCATACGTCATCATTGAAAAGGGTCATGACTAAAGACAAAAGAGCCCTCACGAAGGGCTCTTTAATATTTTTCACGTCATCAGCAGTAGTGCCATAAAAATTGGGAAAGCTGTGAGCTCTACTTCCTCCTTGAAACAGAGCAGCATCTAGTAAAATGTCAAAAACGGAATCTAGTAAACCTCCCTTAGGAGGCTGTGCTTCACTTTTAGCATATGCACTCAACAGTGGTAAGAATGTAGTGATGGCACTGCCTCCAGGCCATTCCCAGGTGCATAACATTTCAGCAGCAAGCCACGCTCGATGCGTAACCTCTTCCAATGTTTCTTCAGACAGTGAGGAAACATGTGAAATGTTGCGACAAAATACTCCATCAACACCTCTTTTGAGATAAGCTTGTCAACCAGAGAAGCAAACTTGTAACCTCCAGAAATCTGCAAAGTATGCAACACATATTCATTCTACTTCAATTTCAGTTAACCAAAAGCCGAATGAAACTTCCCTTCACCCATTAGAAAAGTAGGAAATCCATATTCACAAGTCAGATGATAGAGAGACTTTTAATGAAACGATGGTCAAACAGACAGCTAAGGAGGTAGTAGTAAAGTTGGCTACAATGGAGGGGAGGATGTCCAGATCAAAGCAGTTCAAGAGCAGCAAGGATTACAAAAATAATATAACAATTAGCTCTAGGAATGAGGACATCAATATCTTACTTACATTGCTTCCAGTCAAAACATTTTCACCAAATCTGGAGTCGAAGTCAACTGAGATCCACACAGGCCACTGATCACTCTTCTTAAGGAGCTGCTCAAGCAGAATTTGCTCCTCATATTGATCCAGACAGAAAAATTCAATAACTTCAAGTATCCACCCACAGCACAACGATGTGACCTTATTGGCGTCAAGATCATGTTCTTCTAAGATGGCAAACCTGATAGATTGAACCAAGACTGTACTTGATTTCTTCCGGCAGTGAATCCCGAGATCTTGACAAAAATGACCATTTATTTTGCGAAGAAAAGAATGCAAAGATTTGCCAACTTGAAATCTGGCCTTCAAATTCAGTGATTTGTCATCAGATTCATCATACAATGATTCCCCCATGTGGCTTTCCCATTGAAGAATAAAAACTGCTGCTAAAATATTTGAGACTAGTTCGTCCTCATTGAGTGTCATTAAGCAATAAAAGCTTCCCAGAAGAACCTCAAGAGCAGATTTGGCCATGTCAATCTGGTCATTATGTCTATCCCTGCCTATCATGAGATCTCCTATTCCTGAAGCCAACGTTGAGCCTGCATCTCTCACCCATTTGAAAGAGGACCCAAGGATAAAATAAACCAACTTCTCTAGAAGCGCCTTGAATACCAGCACACACGAATCCCTTGATAGAAGAGAGATCTGATCATCCTTTGAGGAGCCACCAAGAGCAAAGCTGCATACAGGACAGTAAATCACAAGGAGATAAAGGAATGTTCGAGACCCTCAGCAACATGTATCATGAACTTGGGCTTTTGAGGAAATACAGAACCAAGTTCCACTCAACCAAGAGATCAAGGGATCGTACAACAACCACACAGTATATAGGATCCTCTGAAATAAACAAGCATGTCCCCAAAAAAGATAACATCGATAGAGCAACAATAAGTAATTACAACTTAGTTGAGCCATGAAGTAACATGCATGCAGTGAGGCCAACCATGCAAAATGCATCACTTCACAATGTCTTTAGTACACAAAGAGAAGCTACGGTTGTAGAAATTGGCCCAGGTTTCTGCTGCAGCCAAGACTTGGGCATAAAAAGACCATAAAACCTACACACGCAGCAATGCATAACCAGCGAACAAAAGATTTAAATCAGAAGATAATGGACTATCAGGTTAAGATGAAGAAGGGGAAACAGTCATTTAGAAAATGATGAAGCTCATCATGCCACAAGAAGAAGATCACTGATTATTCTTTTTCTTTATTTTGCCAGCAGATCCATTAACTATGCATAACATGGGAAAACATATGAAAGAACCAGATAATACAAAGATTTTGATAGAATGCTCCAGTATCCTGCTCAACAAACATACCGCAAAAAATCAGCTTCTTGAATCCTATTGGGAGGACAGGAACTAGCCACAGCAACAGCCAATGAATCTAAAAGGTCGTGACGCCAGCGTTCTACATAGGAATTTATATGCAGTTTGGATTCTGCCAACTGCCTATTAGTTATTTTGTCTCTTGCTTTCTGCAACAGTGGGCATAGCACAGCTGCATGTTCAGGGCCATCACTTCGAAGTTTAATTGTGTGAGACAAAATAAGGCTCCATTGCTCAGATAAGCATTCATCATCAAGCAATGCAAGCAACAAATCCAGATGGGCAGCACTACAGCTGCCACTTCCTCTCAAGCACCAAGGAACCAATCTTTTCTCAAATATATACATGAAATGCTCCAACTCTAATTTCCTGCTCTGCTCTTCAAATGGAAGAAGAGAAGAACTCCCTTTATCTGGGACTAGAAGTACCCTAACCATCTTGTTTGGTCCAAAAATTGAAATTGCAGCTGACAGGAATCTAATTCCATCCGGCGAATCCTGGTTCAAGAAATGTAAACAGTTGAAACACAACAATGGAACTATGGCTAAAAAAAAGCACTGCATAAGAATGCCCAAAACTGACCGATATTATGTGTAGTGCTCCAAAAAAGGAGAAAAGTTACCGCAAACCATATAACTTTTTTCCTTTTAAGGAGAAAACATATAAATCATTGACATTATTCAAACAATGTGCACAGATTTAACGGGTTGTCGTAAACCATTGGGGTTTTCCCCAATGGCCACCTTTCCAATATGGAAGGGGTAGGTGGAGGGTTCAAATCCCCACCTTCTCAGGGGGGGGTTGGGATGGGGAGAATTTAGTTTCAAGTGTGGGTTTCGACTCTCACGCCCTGCAAGAAAGCAGGGCAAAAGTCTAAGAATGAGAGTTAGAGTAGAAGTAAAATAGGACCGACCAAAAAAAGAAAAAAAATGGGGTTGTCGTAAAGTTCAAGGAAATCATTGGTTTCATGACAAACAACAGGTGTCAGAAAGAGTTCAACAACCTAGTGCCTCCGACTTACTACAATAAAAAGGCATTTTGATATGACAAACCTCCTCACGAATAGGATGTGTCCGAAGAGTAAGCTCACAATCAACTCAAAGTAGGAAAACAGAAAATAAATTTGTTGAAGTGATATTCAAAGAGAAATCAAAGCACTTGTCACCAATAGCTGAAGGTAAATCACAACAGCAACAAAGGAAAGACGTCTAGTAATTTTAACCCACTTAATGAAACAAGCACAGTTCAAAAGGACACAAAAAATTGAATCTTAATGTCAGATTCCTTTATAGCCAGAGTCATGTTTCTTTTATCTACTTCCCAAGCATACCAAGAAGGATGCATATTTCCAAGACAACAATACAAAGCACTGAATAAGTCCCTAAAGTGAAAGATATCAAGTTAAAGGATATAGATTCTTAAAGACCAACGAAGCATCATGTATGATGAGCAAGTACATGAATGCTACAGAAGAAAAGGAAGACAGAATTAAGCAACCATAAGAATCCAAGAGAACTTCATTAGAATTAGTTAAGTAACTTACAAGTGATTCTATTGATGAAAAAGACTCAGCTAACGTAGGTCCCACTATGTAATCCAGGGGCCAGTATTCACTTTTTCTTACAGCTTGATGCTCCAATAGCAACAGAAACTGAATCAATCGCTCTACACTTTCCACCTGTCCTCCATTCTCAGAATGCTGACATATCCCCCTAAAGCTCTCGCAAAATGCCACAGAGAAAGAAGAAAGCAGATCATGTTCTATCTGAAAGATGCCTGAAAGAATTTCTACAATGCATTTTCCTAAGTCCTGGGGATAGGATTCGGGATATCTAAGAGGAGGTTTTTCCATAATCTTCTTTCGAACATCAAGACTCTGGTCTTCAGGTGATTCAGTAGATATCCCTGTGAGGGTTCCACTCTGAACCTTTGGACTTAAAACAAGCAGAAAGTCTTCCCACAAAAGTTTCACAAGAATATTCTCAACAAGAGCACTTTGACAGCAATGAACAGAGCTCACTTCATCACTAAACCTGGCATTGTTGAGAAAACACACTGTTAGTATTACATGAAAAGAACTTAAACATAGCATGCTGTCAGACATAATTTCTAATCTCATACCAGAAAGATGATCAGTATACGAAACTTGCAAGACAAAACGAAAACACCCCACCTGGATGCAGTCTGTATTGCCCAAAGGAAACATTCTTTAAATGCACGAAAGAATGCAATTCGATCTTCAATAGAGGAAACAGAAGGTTTTCTTCCAGCCCAAAGGTTGTGGAACAAGTCGAGGAAGAATTGTTCCGCCCGAACTACATTATGAGGCACAGTCTCTAGGAACACTAGCAAAGCAGGATAAGAGATCTGCTGAGATCCAAAACATCCACTCCGGAGGAAATGCCCAAGCCGATTTAGAACGATTTTCTGAGCGTTCAAAAAATTCCAACAATCTGGGAATCTTTTTGAAAAGATCAACACCACATCCCACATCAGTGCATGACAAGAAGGATCTTTTTCCTGAAAGGCACCCAATATTGGGGCTGCTAGAGTTTTCAAATTTCCTTCATTAAAAACATGAGGGACATTTTTCATGAAACTCCTCAATACTGCGTATGTAGCAGATCGAATGGCAGCACTATCAGACTTCAGGAAGTCTAGAAAACATTTGTGATCGGAAAACAACTTCTCTGCATAAACCATGGCAGTAGACCTGGCTTTTGAACCATGCTTTGGTTCAGTGGTTATATTCTCAAAACCAGGTCTTTCAGATTGCAATGAAATGAAAACATCAAGAAGCGTCGCCAGTGCCAGCAAGGATGAGGAAATCACCTGCAACAAAAGGATTAAGTGAAAATTAAAATCACAATAACAGAGATAAGGACATCAACACATTACTATCACAAGCCAAAGATCTTGCTTCAGCAGAACTCCACAAGGGAAAAAATATAGCCAGCAGTAAATGAAGCAACATTAATTAACATGATTGCAAAGAGGGACACAGGACAATCAACAATGATAAAATATCTATTTTCAGTAGAAAGGCCCAAGGAGAAAATCATCAATGAATATTACAATTGGTAATTGGAGAATGGCAGTATGAAACACATCTTTTACTTTCCCTCCATGATTTAGGTTCTTAATTCAAAAGGAGGCACAACATTTCTTGGTAATTGAAAGTTATAGAATTGCTTTGTCTCAGGAACCAAGACTGTTAAGCCTTAATAGACAGTTCCAGAGCATTCATATTGTACATGAGATGAGCACTAACTTACTAAATGGAAAAGCATTAGCAAATTTGCATGGAATTCATCATTCATCTGTGGGGACAATGAAACTCAGAAACCAAGCGTAAAAGGTCATTAATTTCGTACCTGTTGATGCATCTGTTCTACTTCATCCAAAGCAGCTGTCTTATCAGACAAGCCCTGTGCTGTGAGCTTTAGATTTTCTTCCAGATATGTACACATCTCAGTTGCACATAAAGCTAAAGCATCTAATCTCTTTTCCTTGGAAGGAAAGGCTGCCTGTTATTCACAGAAAGAAGACGCTTAACATCCAACCATAACAGTGAACACAAGAATGCTTGCTAGATTTTCCAACACCTGGTCAAATATTTTTAGGTCAAAAGATCTGCAACCAAAAGTTTGTATCTTCATAACAAATCACAGAAATTAGAAACGAGGAAAAAAAAAGTCCTTCCAAACATCTGTAGCATCATAGAAAACCCCACAATGTATATTGAAATTTGTCCTCAAAGGGTTTATTCAAGTCCTTGCAGGCTTGCACATGAAAGTCATCCTGGAAGATGGATCAATGGAGGAACTCCCCCGAGGCAATCTCAACTTTATCAACACCAATCATGAAACTTTGATGAACCGTTTCCACCAAGTGTAATGACCCACCAATGTTTGCAACAGAAGTTCATATTTCATATCATGTAAACATCAAATGGAAATGGACGAGACTTAAGTCCACACTGCGATGTAACCGATTGAAACCCATGAAACAACAATGCCCACTGTACTAAAACTCCTGCCTGAGGAGTTTTCTGTTGTTACCTATGCACTCATGCTATAAGTGCTTTTCAAATGAAAATACCAACATACAAAAGATTTATTGCATTAGCTTATGTATTCAGGTGGAATTCTCCCAATACACTACATCAGACAAAACCATCTAGTTAAGGCTGGATGCATAGAGGCAGCATTGATCCGCTAAAAGTTCACATCATTTTCACTTGCACTACATCAATTAGAACACACTTGTTAGATATAAAGTGAATAGGTAATATTCATTCTCCAGAACTTTAGCTGGCTTTATGAACTTCTTCCACTTGCATAGTTTGAAATCCTCCACATAAATAAAGATTAGAATTTGCAAGTACATGATTTTACAAGAGTCTAAAATATGCTCAATTTTCTTATTGTCATGATTATAATGCAGCAATGACGTCATCACTTCTGTTTTGAAATTTAATTTTCTGACTGTGCTTCCAAGGTAATGCAACAAACTCATCACGTGATGTTTATAGTTTAATTTATACTGCATGTCCTGCACCAAGACTAATACAACCAAAAAATTGTTGGTTAAAGATTGCACAAGACCCATTCAGCGCAGGATAGTAAGGCTGATTTAAGATATCCTTGCCTACTATATATTTAAGAACCCTAGGGACACAACGTCCCATTGAGCACTATTCGTGAAAGATCTCTAAAATTGGCTAACAAATCAACCCCACCATATTCTCAATCAAAAGACACCGGCTTACTATAGAATATAATAAAATATTGCACAATCTTTCGTCTAATTTAGGTTTTCAAATTTGTAAAAAGTAAGTTGGGCCAGTAGTGTTTTATTTGATAAATTATTGTCAATGTAGCACCTTACCAGTAATTCAAAGAAAAAATAACTAATAACTGTTCCTTTACAAAATTACGCAGTTTTTTTTTTTTTTTTTTTTACCCAGTTAAGGACCCAGATAAATGCATCAATTTTTAACAGGATTCTGGGACTGAAATCAAAAACCCACTAAAGCTTGTCTCTTATGTACTGCTTTCTTGACAAGCAGACATATCCTGCCCTTATCCACATGTGATGACACATAGATTACCTGCTCTAGGTAAACATCATGTGGGGTGACCCAAACAAAGTTTTGTAAAGGTAACCATTGATGCATAATACAAAGACCTCCGTCCAAAACATTTTAAAAGGTATCTAACCAATATAAGAAACCAATGCACCTGAAATGACCGCTTGGAAGATTGGGAAACCTCAAAAACTGGATCAAATTGAGAGAACCACCAAGGTCCCATCAGAGACTTCAAGTGCAGAGCCAAATCTCGCCTGAAGATATAAACAATTATTAAGAGTGCTTTCAACAATTTCCCACAAAATCAAGTGGAGGAAATTTTGCCAGATCAAATTTGAAGAATGACCAGTCAAGAACTACAATACAAATCCACAAAAGACAATTTTGAAAGATTATAATTCCACAGGAAAAGAATGAAGAAATAGTTAGGTTGAGTTATATATTCTTCCCTTTAATCCTCCATATCTCAAGGAAGACCTACAGCAACTCCAAAATAAGACATATCTCATGAATGCTTCCCTAAAATGGTTGCTGGACCAAATAAAATAACGTCACCAAGATCCATAAGAAGCCCACTTAATAAACAAAGATCCTCCAGTTCCAACGTTTATACCATTTTCCCCTAAAAAGGCAAGCAAATACCTTCTTTTCTTGAAATATTATTGGTTTACTAGACACCAGAATGATATATGATAGATTTAATTAACTTACTAAAACGTTGACAAAAGACTGAAAGATTTAAACAATTAGAACTTCCACATGTTCTTTGCATCCAGAAAAGTAAATACAAATAACAAGCATTCACTGAGCATCCCTCTGAATCATTCTGAAGTAGTACACATTGAGTTTTTAATTCAACATGATGTCACTTGATCTAGGGGGATATTCTCTAGGTCTACAATAAGGAGGATTTTACTCCATGCACTTGATATTCCTCATTTCAATATACCATGCATGTTCGATGAGCACATCACATAGGAGAATGTTTTTCTGATCGTATGTCACAAAAGTATAGAAAGGAATAGGAGCAAATATATTTAAGAGAATAGAAGCTCTTCCCTAATCACCATCCAAGGTGATTTCAGCAAAAGAAATGGAGATCTGGAGATGCTACATAACAATCTACAACATTATGAAAGCCACTCAGGTGCAGATAGCTACCAATACAGTGGGGATGAACATTCTCATTTGAATTTTCATTGTAACTCTGCACGTGATTACAACAAAGTAAAATGATATCTGCCTACAATGGTTAACAGAAAACATTCTTGACACACAAATGACTTAGAGGGGTGTTTTTCCCTTTCTTTGGCAGGCTGATATTCTGCAAGCAGTTCATAGCCATTACAAAGCTTTAGATGTAAGGAGTAGGGGTGTCTAAAGTTCAGTCGAGTTTGGTTTCACACTAAAACTACATCAGAAATTACAATTTTGGATAGGAATTATTTCTTCAACTCAGTACTGAAAGATAGGATATAGTCCCCTGATCTCAGCATCTAATCATGAATGCGCATGATTCAAAGAGTCACTAGAGGCAAAACACAGTAAAAATATCCGACTGAATTATGAAGATCTAAACAGAACGAATTAAACTGGAATGTTATTCAATGGCTAAACCTAAACCTGTCCACCTTATTGAGTTCTTCTCAACACTTGAGGTCAGAAATTTCTCAAACTCATAGTTATGTGAGAAGCATTCAAAGATAATTCCAGTAGAGCTTGGATCTGGACAATTAGAAGTTGAACAAGGATTTATAAATGGTAATGTATTCCTGATGATACTTAAAGCTCAACCGAGTCTGCATATTTTTATTTTTCTGTCAAGGGATTAGTTAGGGTCAATATAAGTTTGGGGCAAAATGCATTTAATCAAGAGAAGAATTTAAATGAAGTTGAGAGATACAGAAGTGATGATGATTTCTTCAGCAGTGAACTCATAAAGGAGAGTTCATTTTGCCTTGGAAAGACATAAACAAGGGGGATAAGAAAAAGGCATTCCGTCTCATCTTCACTCAGACTCAAAAATGGTAACAGAAATAACTAAAGATACTACTATTAGCTGTTTGTTCAGTTCACATCAGGTTTCAGGGTTTTACACTTTTTGCCCAGACAACCAAACTGTCCCTCAAGAAAAACAATACCTAGTAGGCTCAAAAATCAAATAACTACACAATGACTGAAAATTTCCTGTTCCGTCAGGGTTTCAGTTCACTGGATTTTTTGCATGCCTCTCATAATAAGCAACTTACCAATTCCCTCTCAACAGCTTAATAAAGATTAAGCTACACATATATAAAGAATATACAAACCAAACAAATAGCACCCAAAAAAAAATGCAAGATTACGCGCCAAAAATTGTCTACTAAAGATATATAAGGAATAGCAAGCAAATCATTCTAGAAATCAGAATGGCAAACTCCATCAGCAAGCAGAAAAACCCACTTAGTCAGCACAAAAGGTGAGCAAACTTACCCGATAGAGACAACAAGAACAGACATTGTTTCATGCGTGGCTCGGCGAACTTCTCTATTGTAATCCAGCAACAACCTCTTGTACTCAAATGCCTACAAAAGTGAGAGAACCCTAATAATTAACTATAAAGTCGGTCAGAAGACTTCAACATGGTAAACAACAAAAAATCATTATCTTAACATTTAATGACCTGAAGAAGAAAATATCCTTAAAAGTCATAAATACCAACACCACCACCACCTGGCTGAAACATTTATTTGAACTTATCATTATCTTAACATTTAATGACCTGAAGAAGAAAATATCCTTAAAAATCATAAATACCAACACCACTACCACCACCTGGCTAAAACATTTACTTGAACTTCAGCCTTCTCACTCCACTCTCCTTAAGCGAAGAAAGGAGAGAACAAAAAGAACCGCAGACAAAAAGGTAACACAAGCTGTCCTCTAAAGCTGCATAACATCATTCTAAATTAGTCTTTCCACCTAAAAACCAAGGATGTGTTTGATGACCACATTAAGTGTTGAAGATTAAACTTTTCAGCAACCGATAATCTCCAAATACAAACAGCTTGATTGATTTTTAAGTGAAAAATCGCTTAATGAGGTAAAAAAGGGCTTATTTAGCCAAGCTAAGCAATAAAAAATTCAACGGAAATTAAAATCTTACATCTTATATTGTCAAAAACCCTTCAATAATGCTCACTATTCTATGTTTGGTATAAAACTCATAAAATTTATTATGTAATCTTAATCTATCATTAAACTAACTTTTTATTTTCATCAATACCTAAAGACTTCAGCACTTCATACTCAATACCTAATCTTCAGCACTTATTTTTCAGTTTTATCAGATGAGTCCAAGGTTTAGGCAAAACTGATCATCACATTTGTAAAAAGCTGCAGTACTAACAACTGCCCATGCTTTCAGCTTTTATTGCCAACAGGGAGATATGAGCAATAAGCAATTTAAGTTACAACTGGAATAAATAGACAGGCAAGAAGTTAGTGGAGATTTAATCTTCGAATACCTAGCAAAAGGACCATTTAGTATCTTTAATGCAAGCCATCTAGCCGAGATGGATGAAACATAAAGAGTTGAATGCCACAGAGCGCCTTATCTTATAAAAATGCAGGTGACTCCATTTTCCCTTGAGCCACATATCAAAATCTTTGAATATAGATAGAAGGAAAGGACCTGAATACATCCGATATTCCTTCCTTCAAACATTGCTCCTACTACTTTTCTTCTCATAAGTTAGAATAGAACATTCTAATGCCAAGGATAAACAGTTCCATAGTGCCATTAACCTCCATTGACATGCCACTTCCTCTCCTCTCTATTCCTCCAACTCTAAGAAACTCTAAAAACCATGACATTGGCTCGACCTTATGTCCTAGCATTCACAAGCGCTTTTGATCAAAAGAGAAAGCAGAAAATGTAGACAAAGCCAAAAAGGATGTGTTGTAAGGACATGTAAATGGACCTTACCCATTGTGGCATTACTGGTATTATATCCTCCTTTGACTTCTCCTTCAGCAAGACAGATAAAGATCCCAGTGCTTTAAGCTGTTGAAGAAAGTACAAAGAGTAAGAGGTAGCATCATACTATAATGGTTTTATCTTCTATAAGAACTGATATAAAGCTGTCAATCACAAATGAAAATCATAGCAAGCACCCAAAGTACATGATCTACATCATTGCTATCCATCAATCATAAATAAAATTACATAGTGACCACCGAGCAGGAGCACCATTCATGACCAATGCATAAACAGTGCCACACTGCCACTGAACTTCAGCTTCTTATGTATGAAAACTCAAATCTCTGACTCTACAACATCATGGAGAAGATAGAGCTACTGAATCCTCATCATACAGAATCTAAGATTAACTGAAAATCCCAAAACAAATCAAAAATGCACAATGGATGAACAGAAGAATGATGGCAGCATGTTGACATTGTTGAAATGAGTATTCTAGTGCCACATTAACACATATTGAATGTCTTCAAGCAACAGAAACCTAAGTGCACCAAATAATCACTCAAGCAGTACAAGACCATGTTTTAAGTAAACTAAACACAAACAAAATGACAGACAACCAGCATATCCTACCCCGCTTCTCCTCACCCATCATATACTTTAGTGCACTCACTATACACTAGATATTCTAGCAAGATCCTGGCAGGCCAGCTTCATGGCCTAACCTTGTATCTGTCTCTCCTCAGAACAGCTCAAAGGCCCAAGCACCACTAGGGATTTAGGTGGAGCCAATAATGTTCACTCAAGAAGATAAGACAACAAACTAGCAGCTAGAAGGGAGGGATCTGTGAATAAATAGGTCTCCATGGACTGGCTATAACCCGTCCTTCCTTATATTGGTGTAGAAAGGCCTGCAACCACCTAATGCCCATCCTCAGATGGGGCAACACTGCCACCATTCAACCTATTATATCAAGAACGCACATACACCAGCGGGTCCAACAACACAGAATCCTATATAAGGTAAAACCTGTCAGAACTTAATGTTAGATACATACATACATACATACATACATACATACATACATACATACATACATACATGCATGCATGCATACATATGTATGTATGTATTCTAAAGACCCAATCCAACCAAAAACAAACAGCAACTCGCTGTGAATACAAAGAAATTACTTCCCAGCTTTATAAGCATCCTTTTTAGCAAAAAATTTCATGCCACAGATTTTTCCTAGAGCCCTTGAAACACTGCTTCTTCTGAGTGAGGCTGTGACATTCTGGAGTTTTAAAATGAAATGAAGTTACACTAGTAGAATGCAGAAGAAAAGAATCCCAATAGTAGCACTGCATCAGTTAGAGAAAATTAACCAGTCGTTCCCCCCACCCCTCTCTTTCATAAAGCAGTGCATAGTACAACCATGTGAAACGACTAGCTCAGCAACAAAAACTGAGCCAAATTCTCACTACTGGAAATAATTTGAACAGAGTCAACAACTAAATACGGTAGAGCCCGCCAAGATGAATTGCAGCCTTCTTGCTCAAATCATAAAGAACATTGCCAGAACCCAAAAGCTGTAAGTTACCAACTAAATCTCGAAAATTGTCAACCATATAATAAGCAAAATATACCTACACATGGAAAAAAGACAAAAAAAGAAAAGGTTGTTTTATTCTCATCTTAAAGCAACACAGCTCGCAACAAGATTTATATTTTTGCAACAACAGCATGATCAAAGTACAGCACCTTGGTGGTGGGATCCTTTCTCCCAAGCCGCTTCAACTGCTGCCCCAATTCACCATCAATGCCCTGCATTAAGTTCACCACATTACCATAAGGACAGCGCCCAAATTCTAATTCGTCGCACTAATCCGACGCTCTACGAGCTCCCCACAAAGCATCACACTCACTTAGCAAAATGATTTTAACCCATAACTCCGCCATACAACAATGACAACATCTTTCTTTCCATTTTTACTCGCCCTCACGCTAAGCCGGGTCGTAAAGAAGACAACTTCACTAAAAGGGCGAAGACAGAAATAACACGTACAAAACCAGCATCGTCGCCGCCGCCGCCACCGCCGCCGCCAAGCGAAGAATCAAGCCGAGAGCTTCCAAGATATCCGCCGAAACCGGCGGTCGCCGCCGAGCCAGATGGCAAGAGCGAAGCTGCGAGGCTGTCCGGAAACGAGACGACGTAGAATTCAATCGAAACCGCAATAATTGACGCGAAATTCAAAAAAAAAAAAATTGAGCACGGGTCGGTCTCAGGTCGACTACCTGCTGCTCGAAGGACGCGCCTTGGCGCGAGCCCCGTCTCCTTTCTGCCTCCCCATCTCAGCGCCGCCTTCTTCTTGCCCCCTTCCCCTGGTCGCGGACGCGGAGACTTTGGTCGGGAAGGAAGGGGCGCCAGCCGAGATTTCGATAGCGTCTCGGGCGCCGGACGCCGCTCGCGACGATTGACTACGCAGATTCAACGGGCTCGCAGCTCCACCGCCTCGCCTCGCCTCGCCTCCGGAGGCGGCCGGTCGATCTCGCCGCCGTAAGTCCGTTCGAACTTTTTATATGCGACGACAGTTCTCTCTCTCTCTGCCCGTCAGAAGTCCGCTCGAACGTTTTAGTTTTTATAGGCGATGACAATTGCTCCGTTTGTCCGTCCCCCCTCAATCGAGTCGGTGCTTCGCTCGCGTTTAGCGCAGCCCCCTCAATTCAATGCATGAAATTGCTACTTGGCCCCCCACCATGTTTTCAGGTTCGTTTCATTTTGCCCCCTGATGATCTTAATTTTGGCATAAAGCTCCGAATGCATGCGATCGGCTCTAAGGCTACGTTTGGTTCAACTTATAGGAAAAGCCATTGGGGAAATGTAAATGTTTTTAGCCGAAAGGGATTTAGTGAAATGTACAAATTATTTGGTAAATTGGTAAATTAAAGGCCTTTATCCATTACTGATCTTTTTAATCCTATGTTCCCTAGGCTGAGTCAATTTAGGCCATGCTCGGACCCTCACTCGAGTGTTTTTCTATTGGAGGATGTTTATACATGTAACTCATGTTAACCGAAAGGGTGGTTGACAAGAGTTCCCTTCACACACTCTACATTTTATAACAAACATTTATGTACAAAGTAGCTGTCTTCCTCATCAAAATACACTTGATACTCTTTCATGTCATCCCACCCCGTTATAAACCTTAGACTCACCTTCGATACCCTGACAATTCAACGACTAATATATTGAACCCACCTATGTATAGTGGCCATAAATGTATAAAGTAAGTAACTCAAAGAGTAAGACTTTCTTTTACACTTATAAATCGACTACTAGATCCTTTCATAACTGATATAAAACAATCTCAACAATCTTCTCTCACATATCAAGCCAAAATCGAAATTACAACAACTTGTAACTCTCTCGTGCGATTGTTGGCTTCATATTTGTTTAGAACCTAGGCTTTAATACTAGTGTTAAACGATTTAGAGTCTCTCTCAACTCAAAAACTAGTTCAAAATATAAAACTTTCCCTTACAATCTCTTCTACAATCAATGTGACATAACCTCAACAAAGTAAAGGCATTAACACACCTTTTACATATGGAAGGAAATTTAATTGCACATAGGATTTAGCTATTGGAACACCCAAGTCAAAGAGGTGTTCATGTTTGCACTTTTTAAGTAATGGAGTAAATATTATCAAAGATGAAAAACTCATTGACAGCTCTTATTATTTTAGTGACCATATTGTGGGAAGCATGTGGAAATATCGACTTCTTAAATAGAAGAGTTTAGTGACATAATTCACGATCCTCTTAAATATAAGAGCAGCTTGCACATGGTAGACAAAGGGGGATCTTCGACGAAGCCAAAGGGTTGGCCGATGATAAGCTAATAAACTACAAGCTCCCACTGACTTCTCATCTTGTTGTACTTGCAATGTGGCATTGTACTTGAAGACATTCCCTTCACTGCGTACATCTCTACATCATGTTTGGCTTTGTTCCTCCTCCAGTGGTCCATCTCACTCGTGTATCACTAGATAATTTGGCACCACATGTCTTCCGAACAACCTTATTAACATCCATTAGCATTGATCCCGAGCCGGAATGTCCTCCTGACACCAAACATTCTTCTTTGCGAAGCCATCGTCACAATTGTTGGGGATTTTCTTCAAGTGTAAAGTTATCATGAGAGGTAAGCGTTTTGGCTGACACTAGCTTGTGGCATTGGACCCAATAATTCCATCCAACACAAAGATTGTTGTGTCTCGCTGTTGTCATATTGGGCTTGTTGCTAAGTGGAGCTAACACATAAATATTACCGTCGTGAAACTCACTGAAGACTTGAACGAGTTTTGTTAGCTGAAGTTTGGATTGAGTTGAGATAACTGGAAATGATGGTTGTTGTTCTCATTTTGAAAATATAATTAAATTGTTGCAAGGAGAAAAAAGAACAGTTAAATTGACGAAATTTAGGGAGCAAGAGAGCACGATGAAGTGGCATGTAAGGATCGATAAATAGTAAAGAACGAGGAGGCTGCTGGCCAATTTACAGAGGAAGTTATTTTTGTCCAACAATCATTGTATCGATGACCATTCAAATTTTGGCGACTTGGAGCCCCAAAAATTGTAAGTGGTTGGGCCCATGTGGTCGGGCCCGTGTGGAATGTGGATCATTGGATCTGGCCCATCGACCTTTGAGGTCGGGGAAAAAGGCAACAGGCCGAGGACCCAACAGGCCGTGCCTAGTATGGGCCCATTTCAAGTGGGCCTGTCAGTGTGATAGCCCATCCCCAGGCATGCCGAGCCGCGAGGTGCCCATGCCGACAGGGCTCGATGGCCGGCCTAGCTCAGAGCACATATAATTTGAAAATATTTTCTTAAAAATCATTGTTTAAGTCGCTTACCAAAAATAAATGAGAGAAAATGTTTTCAGCGTGCATGAAAATATTTAGTCATAAATCATTATTGATAGTGAGAATTTTTTTGAACAATTAATTATATTAAGCAATATAAACAATGATTTTTAAAAAAATATATATTTTTCAAATCATCTATTTTCTAGTGAAAAATATTTTTATGTAATGACTCAATGAAGTTTATCACATTACAACTATATCGCAGTAAACTGATATTTTCATTATATTCTGCAGAATTTTTATGTAAAGTTTGAGAAATATTGGAAGGCACTAGACTTTGCACGTGCATGGGTCGGGCTATTTTTATGTTATAAGAAGAAAGTGAGGAGGAAAAGAACAGGGATGGTACGATTCCACATCCGCTCCAGCAAAAAGTGGGATTTGGGTGCTCTTCTTTTATTTGTCATTTAGATAAGGATGCATCTGATGGTTGCACTAGTTGGAGTTAAGTAACGCGACGTGGATCACTGCTTAGATGGTCTAAAGTTTGTCCCTCTCGAACTCAAGAAAATATGGATACACTTGCTTTTCAAGTCAGCAATAAACCACTCAATTTATCAATCGACATGTGTCTGATAAGATCGTCAGATTTTCAAAAATTTATTTTCGCTCACCTTCCTGTCGATGTCGTTGGCGATTGCCAAGAATGGGGAGTTGATACTGGTTGAACACAAGGACCGATTTGAGAAAGTGGGAATAAAGGTCTGGTCCCCTTTTTGAATTCATCATTAAGAAAACGATAATACTTTTCTTGACCTGGTCACAATCAACCTCGTCATCAACAGCATCATCATCACCACAGTTGCACTTCCTCGAAGCTCCAGAAAAAACCATAACAACGAGTAAAGAACTCTCTATTATGGTCCAAAAACAAATCCAAATCGTCTCATGTGTGAGTGAGAAGAAAAAAGCGAGCGAAAAGAGAGATTAGGCGGGGGTGTTTATGGTAGAGAGAAGGTGGGTGAGAAAAGGATTTGTGAAAAATTTAAAATGTGAGCCCACTGGATACACGTCGATAAATGAATGGAATGTTTTATTGCTAACTTGGCAATGAAGGCTTTATCTTGTGTTTTCCTTGAATTCATGTCCTGTTTGGGGTAATTTAGTAACGAAATTATGAGATGGTGAGGGTGCTTCTCAGGGAAGTGGGTTAATCAAGGTTTCTGAAAATTGGCCTGGCCACTATCCAATCACTATCAAAAAAAATTACACGACTTTTTTGATTTTTCAATTATGGTTCTTGTCTAGTGCAAAAGAATTTAAAAAAAAAAAAGCATGTTAATGATTTTTACATGATGTTTTTCAAGCATGTTTGCTTGAGAATAAATAAAACGATATGTACGAAACGAGTGAATGCCGCACCTGATGGAGAGACTATTACTCGAGTGCTCAAAGAGCCCCAAGCATCTATCGATACACAAAATGCTTATTTTCAATTAATTTTCTTTGATTATACATAACAAAATAATAATTAATATATCAAACTATACAATATTCTTAATTGACTGCTCTCGAGAACACGTATCAATTATTAAAAAAAAAATGACTCTCTTACTTGAAGGCAGTTGTAATGGCAAGTTAGATTCTTTTTAATCATCTCATGTAGGGTTTTTATGAAAAAGAGAAGGTGAGTGAGAACTTTTCATTGCACCGACATTCTTCAAGAGTTTACGTGTTATGTCGAACACTTCAATACGTGTCACACACTCTCTAGGACTCTTCGACACTCAGTTAACATGTGTCAAAAAATCCGACATCTGGTCAACTTTCTCAACACTTTCCGACACTCAAGTCGGAATTCTGACATACAAGTTTCCGATATGTGATTCCGATATCAATGTCAATTTTAAAAATTCTATAAATAAGAAGGTATATATATATATATATATATATATATATATATATATATATGAGAAAAAATAAAACACAATAATAAAAATAACAAATTGAAAAAAAAAAAAAAAAAAAACCTAATCTTCCCTTCTCTTCCGATTTTATTCCCCGTGATACGCAATTCATCCCTTAAAATTTTCTTTTCTCCTCCTTCAACATATTTAACATGCGAGTTCATAATATGGATCACTTGTTTTTTCTTCAAATTTTATGAATTATTGAAATAAAGTTGAACTTGTCAAATTGAAATAATTAATGATATTAATAAATGGAGGGTTAATGTTATTTATGAATTTGATTCAAATTAAAATGATAATTTATTATGTATATATATATATATATATATATATATATATTTACAACGTGTCCGACGAGTCAAAATTTTCTGTTTTTTTATAAATGACGTGTCGGTGTATCATGTCGTGTCATGTCGCGTGTCACATATTAATGTCGGTGCTACTAAGAAGAAAAAAAAGTGTAGGAAAAAGAGATTAGGTGGGGGTGTTTATGGTAGAGAGAAGGTGAGTGAGAAAAGGATTTATGAAAAATTTAAAATGGGAGCCCACCGGGTAGGTATCAATGAATGAATTGAATCCTTTATTGCTAACTTGACAATGAAGGCTTTATCTTATATTTTATCCTTGAATTCACGTCATATCGTGTCAGATATAACTTAGTAGTAAAATTATGAAATGGCGAGGGTGCTTCTCAGAGAAGTGGGTTAATCAAGGTTTTTGAAAATTGGCCTCGACACTATCCAGTCACTATAAAAAAAATTACATGACTTTTTTCGAGTTCTCAATTTTGGTTCTTGGTCGGTGCAAAAGAATTTTTTTTTTTAAAAAAAAAGCACGTTAAAGATTTTCGCATGACGTTTTTCAAACTTGTTTATTTGAGAATAAATAAAGCAATGTTTATGAAATGAGTGATTACCGCACTTGATGGAGAGACTATTACTCGAGTGCTCAAAGAGCCCCAAGCATCTATTGATACGAAAAATGTATGTGTCTCGAGAACACGTATTAATAAAAAAAAATTGACTCTCTTACTTAAAGGCGGTTGTAATGACAGGGTAGATTCTTTTTAATTATCTACAAGAAGGATTCATCCCGAATTGGATATCCAGGAGGTCTCTCCTCACAAGCATTGAGTTGGAATGGGATAGTATCCCCATTGAGTTCCCCGGCCAATTATGGGGACGGGGCTCACGAATTGAGTTGGAACTAGTAATTATGAGGACGAATTTTGGACTTTTTCTTATTTGAGGCTTAAGTGCATTTTCCACAATTATACATTGTTCCAGAATATTATTTTTCAAGACCCTTCATATTTTTATTTTAACCAAATCATAGGGGATTTTATTGTTGAAAATGTCTCGTCACATAAATCCTAAGGCTACGTTTGGCAATTAGGATAAAATTCGAGATAAGACAAAATTTATTATATCCCGTGTTTGGTGCCTACTCAAGATATGATAAAGGAGATATAGACCGGATAAAATTATTACATAAGTGAGGTGCGATAAAGGTAAATAGAATTTCTAGCATTCATAGTGGAAAATTTATTTTTCTTGAATGACAGACTTTTTTAAAATTAATAAAATTAATCAAAATTATATATCAATATAGATAATATTCAAATTCTCATATAAGAAATTCAAAATAACAAAATAAAAAAATTTAGTTATTTTAATTTAATTTTTTTATTTATATATTTGAATTTACTTATATTTTATAAATAATATAAATATATAAATATAAATATATATTTATATTTATTATATATTTTAGGTATTTTAGTATTTTAGGTATGTTAGTACAGTTTACTATTTAATAAAATTTTATTAGAGAATGATAAGGAGGGAAAAAATAAAAAAAGAAATTAACGATAAAATAGAGGAAAATAAAATAAAAAAGAAAATAAAGTAAAGTAAGTAAGACTAGCGTGAGTGATAGTTATTTTTCTTGAATGACAAATTTTTTAAATTAACAAAATTAAAATTATATCTTGATAAATAATATTTGAATTCTAATATAATAAATTCAAAATAAGAAAAAATAAAAATGTAGTTATTTTATTTAATATTTGTCGCGACCTAATTTTCGGGTGCACCACCTAAAACTAGGTTAATGGACTGCTAAGCTTTTAAACTTAGCTCGGGCTCTCCCAAGCCCATACCAAATCGCGACTTAAGTCTAAATTTTTAAACATGCAAGAGGTTATTATCTAAGAGTCGCCACTAATCGGTTTATGGTAGGTCGACTAGATACCTAAGTAAAATAAAGGGAGATTTATTTTACTTCTACGAACCTAGAATGCGGGGACTTGGTTACACTAGAATTTTCTAATGCCCTTTCGGTACCATTTCTTTTAATTTTCAAAATATTTTAGCGGCTTGGATTTATTTTAAGCTAAATCATTATCATGCAAATGTGGTGGTCACACGGGTACTCATCCATTATTAAAACGCTCAAATAAATAAATTGCATCACACAAAGCAAGCAAACAACTTTTTTTGGATTTTCTTAAAAATTAGAATTCTTTTATTAAAAATGCATTTTAAAACTAAATGACTTAATTTTATTAATATGCAAATTCTAATTAAATGGGCCTATTATGCAAACTAATTAACATGCACCTCATGACCTAATTTTACTAATTAACAAATTCTGATTAAATGATTCTATTATGCAAACTAGTTAGCATGCATCTAGTATTTTTGCATTTTTTTTATTGAAATTCAGAATTTATGAAAACCCTAATTAATCTATCTAAAAATAATCTTCTAATCCATTTTTGGGATTAATTTGACTTAAACCCTATTCTGTCTTAGAAGACTATTTTTATTTTTTTATTTTAAAAAAAGAGGATGAAAATGTGCCAATTATATCTAAAACTCTAAAAAGGCTATTTAAGTCTAATCCTAACTTATTTCTTTTAAAATATCTAGAAATGCAGTCCTAAAAATATTATCAAAAAATGCAATCCTAGAAATATAATCCTAAAAATTTGATTAATTAAACCTACGTGTCTATTATGTTAAACCTTAATGTCCTATATGCTCATGCAAATCTTTTTGAATATTTTGATTTTTGATTTTTTTGATTTTTTTAGTTTTTTTAAAGTTGAATAAGAGTTAAATCTAAACAATTAATATAATCACTAAATAAAGGAAAATAACCTGACGTCTCACAGGTTAAATTAACAATTATTCTAATCCTGATCATCACAACAACTCAAAATAATTAAAAATCTAGTCCGAAGTCTTACGGACCAAATTAAATAATTATTATGATTTAACAATTGAGATTCTACAAAAAAGCCCAAAAATTAAAAATAATTAGAAAAATGGTCCGATGTCTCTCGGATCAAATTAATAATTATATTAATTTCGGACAAATTCCCTATGGATAATGCATACTAAATTCACAAATATTAACATCCAACATTACAAATTAAATACCTAAACTAAAAATGTTATCAAATGAAATACACAAAAAGATAACATAACAAATAAAAAGAGTAAAAGAAACTAAACTATAGATAAAGTAAAAAGTTAAAAAAATAAATAAAAGAAATAAAAACTACCTAAGGGAATCGACGGGGAATGGCGCCGGGTGGTCGTTTGATCGGTCGTCGGAACTCCGGCAGGGGAATGGCTGTGAGGGAACGGCGGCGGGCTCCAACTCAGGGAAGTGGCGAAGTCGGGGCTGAGTCGCGAGTCACGGAGCTAGGTCGCGGGTCGCTGGGCGGTGGCGTCGGCTGCGGTGCGGAGCTCGGTGGCCAGCACGAGGGAATGCTGGTGCGGCGTTTGCGGCAAGGCGCGGCGACGGTCGGCGTGGTCTCCGGTGGCGTGGCGACGGTGCTCGTGGTGGCGCAGCGGCGAGCGGGCTTCGGGTCGCGGGCCTGCGGTGGTTGGCGGATGCGTGGTGGAAAGAGGCCGTCGGCGTAACCCAGAGACCGAAGATGCAGGAACCAGCAAAGCAACAAAAAGAACCCTGGAGAATATGAACAGTAGGGGTCTTGTCAATTATTATTTTTTTTCTCTTTTTCCCACTTCTCTCTCACTTCTATTCGCACGTATTCCCTGCTGACTTTTATACTTTTTTGACTTTTCTCTCTTCTAAAGCTTTGTCCTTTTGCTCTCTCAAAGAACGAAGGAGAAATCCATTTTTTTTATCCCCCAAAACCGAAGGAAGGCCTCTCGCCTTTTTGCTCTCCCTCTCCGAATTCCTTCCTTCTTTTCACGAAAATTTCAGCGGATTCTCTCTCAATTTTTTTTTTGCCTCCTCAGAAATTTTTTCTGAATTCCTTCCCCCCTGCTCACGAAAATTATGTCTCCTTTTATAGTGATTTTCAGATGGCCATTTTTATAGCAATTTCCGACTTCCTATCTTCTGTTGCATTAAATCAGCCTCAAATCGGAACGTGATTTTGATCATTTCGATCTGCTCAGATTTTTTCCATTTTTGCAAAATTCTTACCTCTTATTCACTTGATTTTTCTGCATTTATCAAAATCTGAATACTCATCAGAATTTCAAACTTCCATGCATAATCAATCAAATCAATTTTCCCCCTTTTTTCCTTTTATTTGTTCCAATGCAATTTTTATTTTCTTTATTTTCCTAGATTTGCTAAAAATAGGTGTCAACAATATTATTTTATATATATTCAAGTTCAATTATATTTTAGGTATTTTAGTATTTTTTTTATATTATTATAGTCCATTATTTAATAAAATTTTATTAGAGAATGATAGGAGGAGAAAAAAAAGGAAACTAATTAATAAAAGAGAGGAAAAAAATAAAAAAAAAAAAAGTAAACAAGAGTATCATGAGAGATTTTTACTATCTCTGTTTATAAAAAAAAAATATTCATTTTTTGCTAATGTATCATTTATACCAAATAATGTATATGATATGATGTGAATATATTCGACTTTATTACTGCAATCACTAAACAATGGATAGGATATATGAAAATCCATTAAATATCATATCCTATCATATCCTGATTAGAAATCCGAACGACCAAACATAACTTAACAATATTGTGGAAATGTAATAACAACATTCATAATATCGTCGATTAGATTAAAATGGACCGGCTACTTTTCTTTTTAGCCTAGTCTTAATTTTTGAAAGAACATAGTAAAATGATTTTATCGAATGCATACTCACGAAATGATATTTAATTGAAATTGATATCAAATTCGAAAGAGGCACTCAGCAAAATCCCTCAGCACATGGGCGGATTGATATTACAATAGAAAAAGTTATGGCGTGGTGGAAAAGATGGGTCAAGGTACGACAATAAACAATTCGATTCCTCTATCAAACAAATGAAAAGGAAAGGAAAAGAAAAGAAAAGCGTCGGCAAAACAAATGAAAAAAGAAAAGAAAACGAAAGTTTTTTTTTGGGGGGGGGGGGGTTTAAAGCATGAAAAGAGGAAAAAGGAAAGGACGAGTTGAGGAAAAAGGAAAGGACGAGTTGTAAATTCGTTGGAGGTGGCATTTAAAAAGGAGACGTTGGTCCGAGTCGCTGGCCGCCACCGACACCCACCAACACCAACGCAGAGTCACAACCGTATTTTATGAGGTTAAGACCCAATTAATCTAGTTCCGTGTGATTCGTGAAAAATAAATTATTTAAAAAATATTTTTCAATAGTAATCATTCATATTGTTTATAAAAATAAATAAATGAAAGAAATTTTTATCATTTACGAAAATATTTAGACACAAATTATTGTCCAAAAAGAAACATTTTTTATCGAATAATTATTTTTGAATGATTTGTTTTCTAAAGATTTTTTTTAAAATTGTTCATTTTTTTTTTTTTGCGAAACAAACGCATCCAATAATAAGTTCACAATTCTTCCATGAATCAGATATTCTGGACTTTCACACATATAATTTGCTAAAATTGATTGGTCAATGAAAAAGCATCTATGATGAAAGAAAAAAGATGCATGCTTTTAAGAAAACAAATTCACTAGCTTAAAAAGTGAAAACATCTTCCTGATAAATAATTTCCCATGATTTCCCAAAAAGCAGTTCATTCTATAATGAAATTTTTTTCAAAACAAACATGCCATAAGGTTGAGAGCCACCAATTTTGTAAAGAGAAATGATTGCATGACAATTTTTAATCTACTATTTAAATAATGGTCTATTTTGGATCACAAAAAATTAAATAAAAAAAATTATAAATTATTGTGAGACCCACCATTTCAAGAATTTATGATTCACGACAAATTGTTATTTTCATAATAGTCTAAAGAGTATTATGCTAGCAAAACTTTTTTGTAAACTTGCATTTGAAAAAAAGAAAGATTGGAATTTTCAAAAAAATTATCTTTATCATGTTGTTTTGTATCATCTAAATTTATTATCACGCATGGAGTACTACCATTATTATTATTTTACACTGAAATATAATATTATCTCAAGATAAGAAATAGGGAAAAAAAACTTCGTGGTGGCTAATTTACGTGGGGATTGGCGACGCAGTTATAATTTGGAAAAAAAAAATCCATAAACTTTTGTCTAATATATAATGTAGCATTTCAATTTTGAGTTTGTTTAATGAGATTCATAAAACTTAATCCAAAGTGTAATCTCATCCATGGATTTTTAATGTGTTTAATGTGATCTCTAAAAATATAGAATGTTATTACTAAACTTAAATTGATAGAAAAATTGTAATGAATATTTTTATATAGTTTAAAGATCATATTGCATGTTGAACTAAAACTTATAGATTATTTGCATTACTAACCTTCATAATTTCGCTAGGGACAAACAATTCCATGATCAAGTTGACTTCTTTCTCGCCGATTAGGGGTGTAAAAAAAACCTGATTTGACCCGACTCAAATACGATCCAAACATAAAATAAGTATAATACATGTTTGGGTCTTGATACTGTTTAAGTGGCAAATATACAACAAGCAAAGAAATATTTTTAGGATCGGGTAAGTTGGAAGATTGTTTGACTTGGAACACATTAACTCCAAATTCCAAACAAGCCAAAGCTGGCTTCATTGCCTAATACCTACCAACCGCGTCACGTAGGGTACCCCTCGCCCCTCGGCCCGAGCCATCTGCCTGGCGTTCTTGTTGACTTTTCTTGTTTCCACACATGGAATTTCATCTCCTCAAGATCCAGAAAAAAAAAAAAAAAGATCGAGAAAAAAACAAACAAAAAACAAAACGAGGCTAAAAAGTATAAAATGTTTTAATTGTGAAAAAAGAAATCAATAATTTTACCGTATATCTTCCCACGTTTTTTTAAGGATTTCGCATTGAATATATAGGAAGATTTAATAAATCTGGGTTAGACACAAATTTATCAAACCAACTTTTATTCATGTGCACAAAATTAACGATTTCAATTAATTAAACTGGTATTTTTTTCCGCATGTTTAGAGAGCATATAAGTCCACTTGATCTCAATCAATGCCGGAGGTATCTACATGATGGAACGGCTCTGAAATGTTTATCAGATTACAATTGTATTACTATAAATATAGACACTTCCATCCTAAATTTCTTGATCAAAATTTCTGCACAGAGCTTGAGAAATATTGCAAGGTGCTAGACTTGGGACCTGCATGGCACGGGCTATCTTTATGGTACGAAAGGAAATTACAAAAAACAAAAACAAGAAAAAAAGAGATCGTGTTAATGGGTGTTTCACGATATTTTATATCAGGCATGTTTATTTCGGAATAAATAACTTGATGGGTATGGGATGGGGTTGAGCAAGTGCTCAAAAAGTTCGGTGCACCTGTCGATAAAAAAAAATGCTTGATTTAAAATATTTCGCTTTATTCCACTTCCTCACAACAAAGGAATTCCCGATATTTTAAAGTGTGCAATATCCTTAGTCAATTGCTTAATAGGCGCATGGAGGAGACGTCTTAATAAAATTCAACAAAATAATTGACTTTCTTACTTGACGGCGCTATAGTGACAAAATAATTTCTTTTTGACTATCAACAATAGCTAGATTCAACCCGTCGCATTGAATTGGAATGAATAATCACGACGACAAATTTTCTACATTTTTCTTTATTATTTGGGGCCAAAGTGCGAGTTCCACGATTATTTATTATTTTCAAAAAATTAAATTCCAAAACTCTTTTTTTGAGTTTAAACTAAATTGTAGGCAACTCTAATATCAAAAATATGATGTTGCACGAAACCCTAATTACATTTTATTCAATGATCAATATGTAATAAAATTGAAACGGATTGGCTTTTGTTAGTCTGGTCTTACTTTTTCCAAGAAACAAAAAATAATGATTTCATTCTTGTATTATAAAATACTTCATTCAAATGAAAATCAAAATAGAAAGAGGCGATCGGGAAATTACAATGGAACAACACACGATGTTTTTTTTTTTTTTTATCGAACAAGTGAAAAGAAAAATAAAGCTTTAGCAAAACAAATGAAAAGAAAATGGAAAAAGAAAAAGAACAGCCCTTTTGAGTAAAGAATATAAAGAAAGGGAACAAAGAAAAGGGAAAGTTGTATATTCGTCGGAGCTGTCTTTCAAAATGGACACGTCGGTCTGATTTGCTGGCCTGCAGGAAAAGCTTGGAATGTCTAAAATATTTTATCTTCCTCGAGTTACGACAATAATTATATTTAAAACGAAGTATTTATTAATCAAATTCTATCAATACGGGTCCTAAAGAGGACACTCCTGACCATGTTCCATTGTTGGGCATTTTCAAGTTACGATAATTTGTTATCAGCTCAATTAATTATTGCTTTTTTCGCGGACGAAAGATAAGATAATATTCTGAAATGAAAGATTAAAAAAATTTACAGCACTTGACGTGTAATAATTAAAGCAATGTTTCCCTGCCGACCTCAATGCCTACCAACCGCGTCGAGTACGGTTCACCGCGCCGCCTCCCTCGCTGTCCGAGTCATTTGCCTTAAGTTTCTGTTGACTTTTCCTGGTTCCGCAAATGGAAATCTCATCCCCCTCGATATCTATAAAATAAAATAAAAAATAATGTCACAATAAATCTTAAACTACAATACTTCAATACTTTCTATGTCATAAAAAACCCCAAATTTATACTAACATAACTGAAATAGATGACTTTTATGGCATTTTCAGGGAAAAATAAATTGAGGCTTCCGTTTCAAAATTTCGACCCAAAAAATTATTAAATGCTATAATCATAAAAAAGGATAAATAATTTTATGATTTTTAAGTATTTCGCATTATCTGAACAAAAGAGAGAGATTAATAAAGCAAGGTTAAACGTTAATCCAACCCGCTGGTCCGCGTTCAGTTTGTGTGGTCCGCTCGATCTCGATCGCTCGCAGCACGCGACCCGCATGATCGGACGGCTGACACGCGGTGCGGCGCGCGCGCGCGCGCGTTGCCGAAATTAACCGTTCGAGGACGAAGGAGGAAGATTATCTCTAGGCACAGGTTCAAAACTGACCCTCGGTTGGGATTGGGAAGAGAGCTATAAATTCGACGGAGGGCGCTCGACGCGCTGACCAGGTGCCCCGAAGCTAAAAGCAGCGAGCGCGTCGCGACCGAGGGAAGTGGATCTAGCGAGGAGCGCGCGGCCGCGGCGACCGAGAGTCCCGATCGAACGGAGCGGGGAGCCCTACGTAAGCCGCCCCCCCGGGAATGGACGGACGACACTAGGCGGAGACGGCAGAAGGTTGGTGGGGGTGGGGGGGGGGAGGGAGAGAGAGAGTTTTCCGCCGGAGCATTTCGTCGAGCACCTCAGCGCCGGAGCCGCGGAGAACAAAAAATGTGGAGGAGATGGTTGGGCTGTAACCATCAGCTGAGGCAGAGCGCCTTGGGCGGCGCGGCGGCGGCGGCGGCGGCGGCGACGGCCGGGCCCAGCTACGGCGGGGGCCACCGCGTTTGCTCCTCCGTACCGCCGCCGACGACGGCGGCGGTTTTCCGCCTGTTGAGCAGGGCGCTGTGCGCCGAGTCGGCGGGGAACGGAGGGGCTTCGCCGCCGCCGCCGCCGCCTTCTTCGGCTGGGGAGAGGGATCCCATATCGTTCGCCGAGGCCAAGAGGCTGATGCGGCTGGTGAACGTGGAGGCGCTGAAGAAGAAGCTGGGGACGGAGGATAAGGAGGTGATCTTGTACCGGGAGCTGCTCGAGGCCTGCCAGAGCATCGGGGTCGCCAAGACCCCCGAGGAGGCCGTCGCCTTCGCCGAGGTCCTCGACCAAGCCGGAGTCGTCCTTCTCTTCCGGGACAAGGTTTATCTTCACCCCGATAAGGTATAACCTCCATCTTAGAGATTCGTATTCCGGTCCGGTGTGCTAGCTACTCTGGATATCGTTAACTTGCTGTTGCTGCATCTAAGTGCTGCGATTGCAATACCTGCGATGCCAAAATGTTGCTCTTTGACTGGTATAACAGAGCCCCACCATTCCATTCGGGGCTCTGCCATGGTGATCTCAAGAATATATCCTGAACGTTTCAAGCTTCCTTGTCTGGTCTTATATAATGTGCATAGGACGGACCAACTCTCTGGGTTTTCAAATCTTTTGAGTATGTCGGAATGCACTTTCGAAACCCACTTACTAGTTAAGCACTCAATCAAAGCTTGGGGTATGAATTCAAGTCTCCGGTATTGCTTCTCCCGATCGTTTTGACTGATGGAAATCTTGAACTCCTGTCTCCGGTTTTTTTTTTTTTCGAGTATCCTGATTCCTCTTACAGCAACTTCACTCGTCTTGTCATCTGTTATCAATGCTTTTTTTTCCCTTTTATGTATACCAATTGCTATTTCTATCCACATGTTCATCAAGTGTGACAATGCTTGCCTCTTATTGGGAAAGTAAAGAAAATTGGACAATTAAAGCATGTGGCTTAGGTAGTAAATGCATACAAAAGCTTGTACAGATGACTTGTGTTGCCCTTATATAATTAGAACAATCAAAAACTACTCGATCAGGCTCACGAGTTGAGGGTCTACAGGTTGAAGTTTGACTTCAAGAGCTACCTGAGCTCAACTAAAATACGAGAAAGTGTCGAGCCAAATTCAAGTGCAACTAGTTAAACTTGAGTGGCTCGTGAGTAGCTTGATGTGATCGCACCCCTATCTATGACAAAGAACATGGATCTTGCCTATTGTGGGAGGGAGGGAGGGAGAGGGAGATCCGTATCTAGATTTCTTTGGCATTTTGCAGTTGACTAAAAAAATCCAATAATAAGAGTAAAGGAAAAGATCTAACATCTTTACTTATGCCAAACCTTAGTAGATGGAGAAAATTGTGTGTAGGTTTGTTGACAGAACTGTGTTGAGGGTTTTCCCTTTTCGATTTTGCCATTACCATTTTACCCCTTGGCATGCATTCGCTAATATGTACTTTGACTTGCTATGAGAAACAATCCTCATGCTTGCCAGTGGAAACTTGTTTGAATGTAAAGAATAGTGAAGATTGCATACTATCTAGTTTGTTCATTGTTTACTAAAAAACGAGGGGGAATAGTTCAATGCATAGCCTGATCAGCATATAATCTCTCTAGGACTATAACTGCTGGATTTATTTGCTTGGCATATTCACAATATTCTTAGTTGAAGAGGCGTACTAAGCCTTATTCAATTTGAACTCTGTGATGCGTCCATACCATTTTAAGAAGCCACTGATACACCATTGAAATTCAGTCAATCCAGAGATCGCCTATAAATCATAGATTTAATCAATTTAGGCTACATTTTGTTGGTAGATCTGACCTTTGTAGCAGAACTTTCTCTTTGCATATCCATCTTCAAAGATAATTTTGCACTCAGATTTGGTGGTGTATATATGGCTTATACGTGCAGGTTTACTTTTAAGTGTCCATTTGTTCGGATGTTTTATGCGGCACTGAATATTGAACCTTTCACTTCCTCTTTGCCCCTGGATCTCTCTACCCTCTGATTCAATGTTGTTGAAAATTAATCCACCCGTATATCATTGTTTGCATGAACCAGGTAGTGGATCTGGTAAGAAGAGCTGTGCCCATTGCTCTAATGCCTGACGACGACCCCTCGAGGGATGAGTTGAAGAAACTTCAGGCGAAAAAGGAAGAAATCGATCTCTTGGCACACAAGCAAGTCCGCCGCATCCTGTGGACAGGGCTGGGTTTGTCTGTGTTTCAGGTCGGGCTTTTCTTTCGGCTAACGTTTTGGGAGTTCTCCTGGGATGTCATGGAACCTATTGCATTTTTCACTACAACCACTAGCATAGTACTAGGCTATGCATATTTCCTCTTCACGTCCAGAGACCCTACTTACCAAGACCTAATGAAGAGGCTTTACCTCAGACGGCAAAAGAAGCTGTTCAAAAAATACAGTTTCGACGTTGATAGATTCGTGGAATTGCAGAAGAAGTGCAGATCGCCTCTCGACGCCAGCACCTCCATTAAGAACCGTGTAGGCGTGGATTTGGACTTGGAAGATGCCTTGCGCTGAAAGGTTTTTGTTTTCAGCAAAGGCCTCGCGTTAAAAGTTAAGGTTCTCCTCTTTTTTGGGTACTAACATGCTTTGAATTTCTCAGCTGTAAACCTTCACTTTTCCGGCTCATCCTGCTGGTATTCATAAAGAAACAAAAAATATATATATCCAGTTAGGAAGGTTAGGAAGCATTGTTTAGGCAAGACGATTGCTAAATGTTCTCTTATTTTATCGCAAATCGTCCCACGACCTCAAGGGATGCACCTGCCGTGTCTAGGGACGTCCTTGTCGAGCCGATGCTTTCGGCTCGTCCTAATTCCCACGTGCCCTGATTCAATCCTGTGCTTGTTCTGTTCTGTGACCCGAGTAATTGCGATCCGCATCTGGTTCAAGGAGAGACGGAACAAAAGGTTTTGTACTAGTGAAGGGCAGAGCAATTATAGTTCTCTCAAGCAAAACACGAAGATGGGAGCAACAGCATCATTAGGAGATTGGCAATTTCCGTACCATATCAATCCACGAGCCTCAAAAACTTGTTGCCATAAAGTGCCTCCAAAAGCACATGGGAGTACATTCATCATGCAAATAATGGTCGATTAAATGATGCGCGAGTGATCAAATACACATGGTTATTCATAGTTGGAATGACTTGTGATCACTTGTGGCAATAACACTAAATGTCGCTATTTGACAAAATTTATGTGTATACAAAAAGTAGAACTATCAAACGGCTGAGTCGAGGTGAAAATAGGTTGATCCAAATAAATTGACGTAACTTGTTTTGATACATTTGTATATAATACAAATTTAGTAATCTATATTCGACTCATATTGTTAAAACTCTTTCATAAATAATCTAATATATGAAAAATCATACCTAAATTCAAATAAGAAAGCAGAGTGAATTAGCGCAAAATTGAGTGAGGACAATAAAGAACAAAAAAAAAAGTTATAGAGATGGGTTGAGTTTAAATAAGCTACAAACCTATTTATGACTTATTTAACAGTCTTTAAATCTATTTATGATTTATTTACTTAGCATAATTAATCTCTTTAGGACTAATTTAAGGCACATATGACTTAAGAAATAGGTCAAATGACATGTTCTATGGGTCTAATTGAAAATCCTAAAGTTTATCTAAAAGTGTAATTGAGTATTATAGTTTTCAAAAAGTACAATCAAATTCTTAAGACTATTAGTATTTTTTATTTTGTTAAGTTGGATAGAAATAATTTGATGAATTTGATGAATTTTATAATTTAATTGCATGTTTAAAAGGCCGCGAAAGCAAATACTAGATCATAAACCTCGAGCCCGGACATCTCGGTGTCGTTGACTTAATTTTGACCGAATTAAAATCACTTGCGACGGGACGAGACATTGCGCTGCGACTCAACCAGACCGAGTAGTCCTTTCGGCGGTTAGTCCCGATCTCCGGCCGTACCTTTCTTCGCCACTTCTCTCCGTCGCCGTCGCCGTCGCGGTCGCGGGAAGAGAGAGAGAGGGGATGGAAGCGGTGGCGGAGGGGCTGTGGGGGCTGGCCGACTACGCGGAGCGGAGAGGGGAGGTGGGGAAGGCGGTGAAGTGCCTGGAAGCGGTGGTGCAGGGGCCGACCTCCCTCCTCCCGATGGTGGAGGTGAAGACCCGCCTCCGCATCGCCACCCTCCTCCTCCGCCACTCCCACAGCGTCACCGCCGCCAAGTCCCACCTCGAGCGCTCCCACCTCCTCCTCAACTCCATCCCTTCCTCCTTCGACCTCAAGTTCCGCTGCTCCAGCCTCCTCAGCCACTGCTACCATCTCATCGGCGCCATCGCCTCCCAGAAGAACATCCTCCACCGCGCCCTCGACCTCGCCTCCTCCTCCCCCGCCGCCTCCTCCGACCCGTATTTCTCCCTCTCTCTCCTCCTCTTTTTTTTTTTTTTTTTACTTCAGTTTTCGAGGGTTTGATTTCGGGCGGTTTCTCAGTTCTCAAGTCGTTATCGGTCATTTGTTTGTTTCGCTGGAAGGGTTGCCGTGAAGCTGTGGTCCTGCAACTTCTACGCCCAGCTCGCCAACGCTCTCATCATTGAAGGGGACTTTCGTAATTCGGTGTCCTCCTTGGGTAGCGGGTTCCGGTTCGCCGCCGAATTGGGTTACCCGGAGCTAGAGGTTGTTTTCTTTTTGCATTCGCTCACCGATTCCGGATTTAGATATGTCGGTCAATCTCTATCGCATAGCTTGGATTGATTTTGCTAGTCGCTGTTTAATAGCTTGCCGATGTTCGAGTGTCTGGAGTGCTTAATTTCGCCAGCAATCTGAATAGCCTAGCACGTCCTCAAATCTTTTCATGCATTGTATGAGGGAAGATATGCGGCGTTGGCTTTACTTGAATTTTACTTTTGGATGAGTTCAAGGGACATGGTCTTTGCATTGTTCTGACTCTTTGTTTTATGTATGATGGATCAGATGTTCTTTGCGACATCTGTTCTGCATGTGCACCTGATGCAATGGGAGGACGAGAGCACTGTCGAAAGAGCTGTTAATAACTGCGACAGGGCCTGGGCTTCCATTCCGCTAGATAGAGTAAGTTTGGGTTTGCATCCATAGGATGGATAATGCCATTTTTATCTTCAGTATGCACGTAAAGCAACTTCCGACATATGGTTTTGATTCGCTATCTGTTTCTGATACTAAGCATTCTTGAGTTCTCATTAAATTTGGTTCTTTATTCTATTGTATAATGCCAAACTCCAATAGCAAAAAGGCTGCCTTGGTTTACTGTTTTACAACGAGCTGCTGCACATCTTCTATTGTCTTCGGACTTGTGACTACAAGGGTGTCGCAGAGCACGTCGAAAGATTGGATAATGCTATGAAGGCTGATTCGGAAAAGTCGCAGAATATACGAGAGCTGACAAGAGAACTCGATGCTTTGGATCAACGTCTCTCCCAGCCTGATCTGCACTCAAGAGAGATATCAGTGTTGTCTAAAAAACAAGCACAGCTTCAAGAGCAGCTGAAAAGCATGACTTTTGGAAATTTACCTGGGCCTCTGGAACCAGATCAATATGTAAATATAAAGCAGCTGTGGGGAGATAAACTGGAGCTGGCCCCTCCTCCCATGAATGGGGAATGGCTTCCTAGAAATGCTGTGTATGCACTTGTTGATCTTATGGTGGTAGTTTCTGGACGTCCAAAAGGACTGTTCAAAGAATGCGGCAAGAGAATCGAATCTGGCATGCTTATTGTCCAGGGTCAGTGCTTCTTGAGACAATTCCTTCCATTTGTGTTAGCAAAATTATCTTTCTGCCAAGATCAGCTTATCGAATACTAAACTTGCATGATTCTTTTGTCTTACTTTTGATTTACATTTGTCTGCTCTGAGAAAGCACACAAGTTATAATAATCTGAATCATGTAATTTTCACAGATGAGCTGGTAAAGCTAGGCATAACTGACAGTGTGAAAGGTAAGCTCCTGCTTGAACACCAGAAAAGCTGGGCACCGTTTCTTTGCATGAAGCTAAATGTTCTTCCTGCTTCAAAATTTCTTTTTGGCAGAGGTGGATTTGCAACATTCTGCTATCTGGATGGCTGGTGTATATTTAATGCTACTGATGCAATTTCTTGAAAACAAGGTGGCTGTGGATCTCACGCGATCTGAATTTGTTGAAGCGCAAGAGGTTGGTGGCTCACCTTCAGAATTATGTGGAATTTGAAAGGATAAAAGAAATGGTTTTTCTGTAGGAAGTGAAAATAAACTAGTTCCTAGATCAATAGCCTGTACTTCTTTTTTCTTTCTTTTTTTTGGTCAAGTCCATACTTGGCCTTTCATAGAACATCTTTTACACTGAGTACATAAATTAAGTCCATGGAATTACTCAGGAATGGGGTTCGAGTATAAATAGACAATACAGGCCAAATAATGGATTTGGCAGCATCCGTGGTTCTTTAAGATTTGAATCTGGCATTGCTCTTTGTAAGCCCCATCTTTATAAAGAAATTTGATGACTGGAAGCTTGGTTCTATTTGCTCCTTTTCATTTCTTTATTAAGCTAAGATCACATGGGTCGGTGAAAACAAGCTTATTTCAACTCTCTGCAAGAAGTAAAGTTTTTTCTATAATCTCATTATGGAGCTATTGATAATTCTCTATTGAAACTTTCAGCAAATTTCCTTATAAGGCTATTTGGCTGTCCAAGGTATCTACTGCTTGATCTGCACTTGAGGGATAGAACAGCATTGTCTAAAAATTATTGAAAAAATGCGGGAGAGAGAGAGAGTTCTTGGTTCTTTGTTTCTTTTTAATTATGATCACTAAAAATGTTATCTCACAAGCTAAGAAAAACGAAGACTAACATCTATACTTGCAGGCTTTGGTGCAGATGAAGAAGTGGTTTATGCGCTTTCCAACTATCTTACAGGCTTGCGAGAGCGTAATTGAAATGCTTAGGGGCCAATACGCCCATTCGGTTGGTTGTTATAGTGAAGCTACTTTTCATTACATCGAAGCAGCAAAGGTTTGTCATCTGAACTAACCCAAGTAACAGACTCTAGCAAAAGTTGAGATTATTATGATCTTGAAAAATTGCTGGGGAATTTCTCACTCAATAACTAAAATGCTTGTTTACCTGCACCAAATTTTGAGCTAACTAAACTGATGATAAACTTTCAGATAACTGAAAGCAAATCAATGCAAGCGATGTGTCAGATTTATGCAGCTGTCTCTTACATTTGCATTGGCGATGCTGATTCCTCTGCACAGGTAAATAATGAGGTTCCTGAGATTTTGGCTTTTGTCATGTCATGATGCTCCTGATGGATTAGATTCTAATACGTTACTATTTTCATCCAGGCACTCGACTTAATTGGGCCTGTTTACAGAATGATAGATTCTTTCACTGGAGTTCGTGAGAAAACCTGTGTCCTGTTTGCTTATGGTCTTCTATTGATGAGGCAGCATGATTTACAAGAAGCTAGGTAAATCTCTTGTATCCTTGAGATTTCTTTCCCAGGTTAGGGTAGCATGCTTATTGATGCAACTTTGGAGGGAAACTAATGCATTTAAGAGAAAGGAAACCAAGAAATTTTCTCTGCGGATTGAAATGGATATAATAGCTGACTTTGATATGTTCCTGTTACAATCACTTACCATTGAGATCTTTATTAATATTTTACATGATTGATTAGATTGTATTATATCTAAAACTGTAAAGGAGCCATTGCCATTCTGTCTACCTCAGATTGTTGAATGCAATTACGCAAGTATCTGGGGCAACTAATCAAAATGCAGAAAATTTGTTTATTCCTTCCCCATCGGTGAAGTAAATGGGTTTCTTCGGTTCAGGAATCGGCTAGCAAGAGGATTGCAGTTAACACATTCTCACTTGGGGAATCTTCAACTTGTTGCGCAGTATTTGACAATTCTAGGTAGTCTAGCACTTGCCTTGCATGACACTGCACAAGCCAGAGAGATCTTGAGATCTTCTCTTACATTGGCGAAGAAACTTACTGATATTCCCACTCAGATTTGGGTATTATCTGTATTAACAGGTATATCCTTTATCCCATTCTAATTTACACAGCCTGAATTTGTTTTCTTTTTGGTTATTCTCTTACTTTCTACATGACCTTTTGTTGCCTAGCATGGTTCCCTGGTAGTTACCTTTAAGACACTGCTATTCTTGAGATTAAATATAGAGCAATGCCGATGCTGGATGGGAGGTGCGCATGTCTCACCAGTCATCAATAATTGGAAGCAATTTTACCTTTCGTAGGCTTTGGCATAGTTTAAACTCCCTGCATCATTGCTTTGAAGTCCTTGCTGTTTTTTAGTCTGGCAAAAGGGGGCAAAGACGAGGGATCTAATTGCTTTTTTGTGTGCACTATATTTGAGTCCAGCTTTATATCAGGAATTAGGGGAGAGAGGAAATGAGATGGAGAATGCTGAATATCAAAGAAAGAAGGTTGAAGATCTGCAAAAGAGACTTGCTGATGCTCACTCATCTATTCACCACATTGAATTAGTAAGATCATCTCTCTTATGCGTTTGTACTTAAGTCCTGTCGTGATGAGCACAGGGATGAGACTGGCAGTTAACTTGTAGGATTGAAACTAATTATCATCTTTGCTTATGCCAAACAGATTGACAAAGCGAAACTTGAACTTCAAAATTATCATGAACTTGATGTCAAGCGTGCTCTAGGCTCTTCCATGGGAGTAAATCTTGACATCCCTGAATCTGTTGGTTTGTCTACGCCATTACCGACTTCATCATCGAGGCTAGTGGATTTGGACACTGGGAGACGTGGGAAGAGAAAACTTTAGAACATGATTTGTATATTCTTTCCTTCCGGACTAGATTAGTAGAATCGAATATGTGATAACGCGTGTATCATAAACTGTGCAATCAAAAATTCATTCCTAACTAGTTCTCCTTTTAGCAATGTTTCTTGTGTCTCAATTATGTGACTTCCTTCGTGCCTTAATTCATTATTAAGTAACCCTTTACCGTTCGTCTGTATCATGGGGTGTTCTTCCTCTATCCTCTGAAAGGATGCACAATTAAAATTGGGCGAGTTCCACAGCAGAAGAACGTGGAACTGCTATGCTTTCCTTGTAACTGCTCCAGTGTGATTTTTTTTGTGATTCTCCATCTATTAGTTGATTGCATGATGGGAAATGTAATCCAATGGATGCAACAATGTCTTCCTTGCTTATGCATTTTTCCAGGTAGTGATGCATTTTAAGAATTATGCTCGTTGGATGCCCTGAGTAGATAATCGAAGAGCAATAAATAGCAAAAAGAGTTGTGCCACATAAGTAATTTCTGCACAGCCAACGGCTTGCCAGGGACTATTATCGATTTTCTGGTGCTTCTCCCTGGCATGACGAAGAGGTCCTCCGACTATAGCGAAGTCGGAGCAGTCATTGCCTGGTGGATCGTAAACAATCTGCGGTGCATTCCTGAATTCTGCAGATATACCCTGCTAGTATCCCCTGCCTGGGGTTGATCATGATTCGGTGTCTGCCGTCAAGCCCGCGATTTCTTTAAGCGGCTTCCACATGACCTTTCGCCTGCACATCCATTTGAAAGAAGCAGCTTGAAGCTAATACACTCATGGAGCATGAAATGTGGAGCTGAATCTCCCAAGTACTTTGAGACGGCTATAGCCTATAGGTTGGTGCATACCAGTTTCCGCATTCAGCGATGACCCTCACTTTTGGCCGGAGCGTAGGTAGTAAGGCGAGAAACTGGAGCTCGGATTTGGACAGAACCTGCAGAACAAAAAGAGGGCATGTGGTATCAACAATCAATACGCGCTGCCTATACCTCCAGAGAATTCAGGTTGAGCAGGCTCGCGTCTCGAACCTACCTTGGCCTCGATTATCCAGACGACTAGGCCTTTGGCATCAGGGGGTAGCGCTGCAAGCCTGTAATCTACTTCCGGCGGGAAGTACCACCTTGCTATGGGCTGCTTCCCGACGTGCGGCTACCTCTCCAATGCAGGAACAGGATCGAAGTCAGGAGGGTGTCCAAAAGGAAGAGATTGCGATTGAGAAAGAAACAGAGCTGGGGAAACTTGTAAGCTTACGGGGCAAACGGGGTGAATCTTGGTGAGAGTGGTCTCGGGATCACCGAGGCCTCGAGCCGTGAGGTCGAGGAAGTAGTAGCCCTGGTACTTGAGGCGAGCGAGGTAGCGGCCCTCGTAGCCTCCCTCGTGCGGCGTGTAGATGGCGAGCGCCTTGTGCTCCTCGACATCCGAGAGCCAGCGGCCAAGGTCGGGCTTCAGCAGATCACCTCCAATGAAGTCTCCTATTCCGATCCCGCTGCATCTTACAGGTCCAACCCCAGACCTTCTCAAAGGCCGTCCTCGTCCCAGGCTCACCTTCGTCACGTTAAGCTGTTCGACGATCATCTCCAAGGCAACACGGCTGTCTAGACATTGCTTGCGCGGCCAGAGACTGGTGCTGGCCGGCGTGGCGCAGTTGAAGCAGACTGCAGCTGCCATTTTTTGCTTATCCCTGCGGGAGACTTACAGTCCAATAGAGGAAGAGAGGGCGAAAACTGAGAAAGATGCTCAAGGAGTAAGGAATGTGGCTTTCCAACGTTGGGACGTTGCATGCGTGGTGGAGAAACAAGATAAGGAAACGAGTACGGGCACAAAGACCGACTGGACCCACGGAGGTGGCCTATACATACCAATTGCTGAAAAATATGTGCATAACTAGGTACGCTGCATATAAGAATGTCATTTATTACTATTCTGAAACAATAAATAAAACATTCATCTGCTTGGGTTCCAGTGTTTATCTCGTCAAGAAAACCCCAAGATCGTTTCTTCATATTAACTCTCAAAGAATTTAGGTATATATGGTATTGATTCATTTCTCTTGTTAAGTCAGTATATCTGGGGAATGGCATGGGTCACGCACGTTCTAGTGACATATAAAAGGAGATTTTTTTAGAGCATCTGCAGCATCAAATGTCTAAGGAAAAGTACGTTTGACTAGTTCTTAATAGTAAGAGTAGATTGCTTGAAGAAAAAGAAGTCAATATCCAAATTAACATATATGCCTACAAATACAGCAAAATAACTTGCTAAATCCAATGTTAAATGGGCGGGCATATTAAGCTAGGTTTGGTCCAGCCTACAAGATCGACATTTCGTTCCTTATGGCAGACGAGCTCGAGTCACAAAGTTAGGTTCGACTTCCAATCTCAACTGTCCTGACGTGCCAATATAAACAATCTAGAGGTGGATCAACCCTTCTTGTCAGCAGCTTCTGCCATAGTAAATGCAAGGTTTCGATTCAATCACCAATCAGGCCAAGCACCAAGTGACATGGCCTGCTAATTCAGCTAGTTGTTAGTCAAGTGTTGATGCAAGCTCGATTAGGCATGAGAACATGTAAAACCAAATGATCGTTTTGGATTGAACCGCGACAAACGGGACATCTTCAAATCAGCTTGGCTTCGGTTGAGTGATTTGAACCCAGTTTGGCTGGACCCTAGCTTATGCACGACTATTTCGATATTCAAGCCGCATTACCTAAACAAAATAGCGGTCAAGAAACAAACGTATCCACCTTAATACACACACGCAATTACGCAAGCAAGGAGAGAGAGAGAGAGATCAAACAATATCTGAACATACTATTATTATCAGTAACTTCCAGTCGTCTATTACCAAAGGATGAACAAGCATTGAGAATGACCTATGCAACATGTATCAGCGCATAAATGAACAAAAGCTAATTCAACTGCTCTGAGGCATGTTGGAGTATAAAGTAACGACATTATCAGCAAACTAAGGTCAATCAAGGTATTTTCACCTAGGTTTCCTGACAAAAAGAAAGGAAGAAAAGCAGCGAGAACGGTTTTATCTGGGGGTGACCGTTGGAGTAACTCCACTGATGAGATCGCTGCCAGAGACATCGTATGACACATTAGGATTTGCTATCTCAGAAGAAGAAGACGGTGGTGTCATTTTCTTTGTGGCCTCGATCGAGAGGGACTCCGTTGTCCTATAATCTGACTCGGGTGTCATAAGCCATATGCTTTCCAGCTCGCGCATAACATCTGCCATTGAAGGCCGTGCATCTGTCTCGTCTTGGCAACATTTGAGGGCCAACATCAGGAACTTCTCGATGCATTCTGAAGGATAAGATCCCATGCTTCCATCAACAATAGAGAAGGTGGTGCCAGATTGGTATGCGACATTCACCTGCCAGGCCGACTGACATGTCACTAGAAATACAGTGTAACTGATGTATTATCATTCCTTTACTAAAGTATCATGTGGTACAAAAATTCCACCAAAATCTTTGATCATAGAATGATCAGGACACTATGAAGGATCAAGGGATGTACTTTCCTGTGTTCAACAAAACGTAAAGTCCCATGATAATCATAAGGCTACTTTCATAAGATCAGGAAACAAATTACAAAGTCAGCACAATCAGGACCTACTTCAAAGCCTTCAAATGTCTTGCTAACCTGTTTGCTCCCAGGTATACATGATAAAAATCTCATGCACTAGAGCCAATCTAATAAAATGCGCATTCTTTGCACTCGCCATTTCATACCACTCAGGAGCACATACTCTCTTTTAAGTAACCTTCCATATTATTTGATAATTTCCACATCATAGCTATCTTTGAGCTCATGTAAAAGAACTGAAACAGTATGATATTACCTCACGAACAATGTTTTTGCCATGTGAGATGGGCTGCATCCCTGTCAATAGCTCCAAAAACACGACACCAAGGCTATAAACATCACTCTTGTCTGTTAATTTATGAGTCAAGAAGTACTCTGGGTCAAGATAACCCTGCAAAAGTTTAACATAGACTAGATACTCATATTCCTATCTTGTGAACCATGCTCAAGCCTAATTCTAGAGATTAGCATGTACATAAGCAAAGAAGAAGAACAAGCAAATAAATCTTTTGGAGATTGAATAACTTACTTGCGATGCATCAGCAGTGAATTCGATATTAAGAATATATGCCAAACAACGAACCAGAATTAAATTCCTAAATTCCAAGTCAGTTAGATCTTTAGGATACCGTCAGCATGAATATTCTTCACTTTTTTTTTCTTTTTTTTTTGGCTTAAAAAAGCCATTCTTCACTTGGACCGAGATATATTGATACTCAGTAAAAAAGACATTCAATAATATTAACTGTGTTTTATTCTGTTTCTGACAATTCCATGTCCTATATTCATTAGCTGTGTTTAAGTTCTAAATCCAATACCCTCCCACAATAATTTGTCTTTGATCTCTGACATCTCAGTGACATTTTGTAAATATACATATGCAGGTGTTGAACTCTTCTACTATTCTCAGGCATAGCTGAATCAAGTTATTAAATGCCCTCCCACATTGTTATTTTTGCAATGGTATCCTCCTGCTTCAAAAATCACCTGCACTATCGTATCATCCATGTCCAGAGAAAAAGGTTGAACCAAATTCTCCAACCAATTGCATAAGAACTTTATGTCACCATGCCTTAATGGTTTCAATCGGATCAATTGGAAATCCAAGATCCTGCTAACAACTGATGGCAATTGACATAGCACTCATTGACATGCCACATGGCATGAAATGTCTGTATTGTTATACTCTTTTGCTAAAGTATCCCATATAACTTGTCTATGTGGTTTAAATGACAGTATAGACATGTCAACTATTTCCACCTAATAACTTAAGTTTTTGTTTTGGACTCGTTAATGCTGTATCAAAGCCAACTTCCATTCGAGCTTTATTTCGAGTGTGAGGCTTCCTGTCCGTCAACTGCACATATTGTTCTCAATCTGATCTACATGTGAGAGGGAGTTTAAAGTATCCCACATCGCTTGTTTATTGGGGCTTACAATGGCCTTATACACATGTCAACCACCACCTAATAGCAGGCCTGTTTGTTTACAATTAAGAAAAAGCACAAAAATACTTCTTTGCTTTCTTGCCAAAATAATTTGACAAATTTATATGAGAATCTACGTGTCAACATTTATATGCTGTGAAAGTTTTGGGTGTTCCAGGTTAAAAGAATTCAAAATGCCTGTCACAAAATTTAAGTTATGCAAGAAGGAAAAGGTAAAGATCTATTCAGGCATGCCCTAAAGCTTTTGGGTAGGACTTGCTAACACTTTGTTAACAGATTATCATTAGTGATTCAAGTAAAACAATTGAACAGTACAGTATCTGAAGTTCAAATACAATTTTTCATTGAAAGTAACTCTTGACAAAAAGAGCAAATGACCCTCCAATTTTCTCTTGAATATATTCCTCAGGTAAGTCCTACTACTCTTTGCTAACTAACAAGGTAATTATTATGAGAGAATTTTTTTCAAAGAGAAATTCAGATGATTTGCACCAAAAAGAATAATATGGCAATAAGCAGATATCCTTTTCAAATGAGACTCACAAGGTAGCTTTAAAGGCAGATGCAGAATTGAGACTGACTAGCGCATATGTAACAAACACCAGAAGAACTTGCACAAATCAGAGAACATATGAAAGCCAAATCAAGCAAAGCTTGGCAAATTGTTAATATAGGAGCAATAGGTCTTACAGGAGTCCCTTTGACCACCGTTGACACATGACCTGGCACGACCCCTTCAATATCTGGAACAGGTGCAAGTCTCGATAGTCCAAAATCAGCAACTTTCGCAGTAAACTTTGAATCCAACAAAATGTTACTGGCCTTGATATCGCGGTGGAAAATTGGAGGATCAGCTTCTGTATGCAGGTATAGGATGCCCTTGGCTGCACCAAGGGCAATTCTCATTCTCATCCCAAAAGAAAGAGGTTCTTTAGATCGACCTGAAATTGAACATTTAAAGACTTTTTAAAATTCGTAATTTCAGAGAATTGGCAACCAATTTTGAGTTCTATGATCAGAATCTTCTAAGCATCAGATACAAAGAGATAATCTCAAAGTATTCTTGCTAGGTATAAGGTTTCGACTTTCATCATGCACGGACTCCAGGGGAAAAAAAGAGGAAAAGAAGAAGAAGAATGACAAGCTAATAATCATTAAAGACCATATGAGGGGGCAACGAGAAAGTACCAGAAATGTGATCTCGTAGAGTTCCGTTGGACATGAATTCATATATCAACATCTGCAAAACAGATATACAATAAATAAACTAAAACTACCCAATTCAACCTTTTGATAATCCCAAATGACAGAACAGAGAGAATCAAGAAGATATCTCAAGGACGCTGTGAGGGTGAAGACATGAAAGAGATTGGAGTTCTTATCCAAAATTCCACTTACTAATTTCTTGCAGACTTCGACTCATACTTGTAAAGCAACAAATATATTTCACGCCATACTTTAGAATGTTTGGAGTAAATGGTGGCCTACATAAATTAATATTAGGACCAGAGCTAGAGACCTCAAGTTCTATTCCTAACACCCTTCTTTCACCCATTTATGAGCTCCCTTTTATATGTGTTGGATTTTCACAATCACCACAGGCTTTTATGGTATTTGTACTCTTCAGGCTTTCTCATCATATTAGCATTTGCGTGAGGAAGAGTGTTAAACTAAAAAATATATTCCATATCTTATAACATTATCATCTAACACCCAGACAAGATTTTTACTGCCAATCATAAATTCCTTTCACTAAGATCATATTGTAAATGGAGTATTATTTTCTCCTTTTAATAAGTTACAAGTTGAGTATTCTTTAATAAGATTGATATCTTTCCTAGGCATAATATCTTTTGAGTTGTTTTGCCGGATTGATCGCTCAAGACCTTTGGTCTCTACCCGGACCCGATGAAAAAAATGAGATCACTTCTTTTGGACTCGTTGAGAATGATTCTGATCTAGTTCATGGCCTATTAGAAGGAAATCAATTCCTTCTGGAACTAGGGCTTCAAACCATCAATAAATAAAAGAAAACTCAAAAAGTTCTGTTAGTTTATGTTTTTTTCTCAGCCAAAGTAGAGCCAAAAATAAAACTTCCTTTTATTTTCTCCTAAATCCATTTTCTGACAATTTTGTTAGTTGCATTGACATAGCAATTGAAATAGATCCACTTCCTATTTTGGTACTTCAAAGTCCCCGATTCACAGTTGCAACTTATTCAATCCAATCTATTGAGTGCATTCAAGTGACGTGAATCTATACATTACACAAGATCTAAACAGATTTAATCATTTCAATTACATGCAGAGATGCTAAGAACTTCCCTGGTAAGTAGCTATACCATAAGAACAAAACATGCTACCACATAAGCTCTCCTATGTTGCACCTTATACATTAAATGACTAGGAAATGCTTGAAAGAACAAACTAGCAAACCATATAAGGTTACCTCCAATATATAAACTACAAGATCAGGAGCTACATTGCATATAATTGAACAGCAATCATCAAGTGCAGTAGAACGAAAACAGTAAATATATTGCAATTGGATTGAGGCAAGCTTGAAATTTCCAGACTATATTGGTGAAGGATTTACAAATGAGGTTTAGCAACTACCTGTTCACCTTCCTCATCACAATATCCAATCAAAGACACGAGATTTCGATGGTGTAACCTTGAAAGAAGTTCAATTTCCGTCAAAAATTCCTTTTCACCCTGTAATGACCCCTCCTGTGCTCGTTTTATGGCCACAACTGTGCCATCAGCCAGAACTCCCCGATAAACCTTTCCATATCCTCCCTGGCCTACTTGAGTGGAGCTGTTGAAATTGTTTGTAGCTGAAGCCATTTCTCCATAGGAAAAGCACTTCACACCATCAATTTTGATGGATGTCATAGATGCTGCAGATGATACAGAGCAGAGTTACAGATATCACTCAAACATACAGACACTCACCAACTAATTTGAACAATTTGCAGCTCAATATTTGCTTTGAGAATAAGAATTTTCAGTAAGAAGACTATAAAGCTCTTTAAGATACGTATTCAATTTAATTTAAGAAGATAAAGAAAATGGAGCCATACACAAGATATGTTGAGCGAATAGTGACATCAATTTCAACAATATTTTGAGAAGACTTCTCAAAGGGATCCTCATGATCAAGAATATGCAATTTTTTTTTTTTTTTTTGGGTTCCTTTCTTGACATGCAACTCAAAATACTCTCTCTCAACTAGTAAAAAACATCCATTGGCATATGATGTTTCAAGCAGCATGTAATAAAGAGTAGAACAGGAAAACAAAAGAATGGGCTGAAGATTAATATTGAGAATCTGACAAGTGGACCACATTAAATAGCTATTGAATCTGTCAAAAACAATTGGGCAAGAAAAACTCTTCTGGGATCTAAGCAGTAACTTTCTTGCCCAAGCTTGCTAGTGTCCTCCTATTGCCATCCTAAGAGTACTTGAGGAAAAGGTATCATGAAAGTGTGTAAGGCAATCATCAGTTGGCTTCTATCCCAGGATAGCGTTGCATAGTTTATTATGCATCAACAAATGAAAGGGAAAATAGTCTTTTCAGTCATCAATCAACTCTTGACACAAGGATAAAGGTATCTGACCACATCAATATGTAACCAACAAATGATTTTGGTAGAAAGGGTGCAAAGTATGTGAAAAATATGCCTCAACATTCCTTATACTCACATCGACGTCTCTTTGAAATGCCAGGATGGTCTCTCAGATGTTTCCTCACGATGAGCAGTGAAACAATGGCAGATAGTGTGACAGCCCCGGCAATGGCCCCCACCACTATGCCAACCAAAGCCCCTTTGCTTAAGCCAGATTTTGAGACAGTTGGAAACTCTGTTCCAGAAACAATGACACAGTATACAAATTAAACATTAAAACACAATATAACTTCACATTTGGGCATGCAGCATAATCCATGCGAAATGTACTTGGGTCATAGTGGCAAACATTACACACAGGGTTCTTGTTACGCAACCATCATATGAAGGAGAAAGAAAATGAATAGATACATCCAAAAGCATTTAATTGAAAAAAAGATAGTAGCCTAATATTTGCTAAAACCTGAATTAATTAGTGCAGGGATTATATTTACTCAGAGGTACACCTATATAGATAACCATCCAAGTGTCCCTTCAAAAATTAAAAAGTCAAAAATCTTACAACTGGTAACAAGCTGAAAAGATCCAGAATTAGAGACATAAAGGGGTAAATAATAAAGAAGGTCCAACCTTTGGGTCCATTTAACTCAGGTGAGTGCACTTTAATAGTTCCTTACAACAAACATCATGATTACTTTCATCAGAGAGCTTTGCAAGCAATCAGTCAAAAACCATGATGGCAAGCTAACAACGCATGCCAAATTTCCACATCATGTAGCAAACCTTGTATCTCGCTACTCACTAAAAGGTGCTTGGTGAAATATCGACTTGATTGAAATTGAATGTCAATGCAGCATGCAACAAAATTGAAATACAAAGAGACCAAGAATAACAGACCCCCAAATGTCCTTTAATGACATTGACCCTCGATGAAGAGAGTATCCCAACAACAGAAAGGGCACCACGTCAGCAAAGATGAGTGCAAAAACAACAAATGTGAATGAAGAAAGAAACTCAAATTCTTAAGACTCTACTTTGTGAATTAAAAGAGGAAAGGAAAGAAAAAAAATGACAGATGAATTTGATTAAAAGTTCATTGACAACTGACCTTCCTGGTAAGGCTCCAACAGGGTGAAGTTCAGAAGTTCATAGGGTCCGAATAAATCACTGTCAGGAATATTCCAGCCTGTGAACATGCTCCTGACTCTTCGTACCTCACTTACATTGAACAGATGGGAGTCGCTTTCATTTTGAGAGATGGGGAAAAGTTTAATGTACATCGCCAGCCGAGGTCCTTCTTGCCATGAAAAGGTATAAATCTGCACTTGATAGAGATACAATTCGAGACCACTTGACAGGTACTGCACAAAATCATCCTCATAGGCATTGAAATATGATAACCCTGGACTTTTCAAGCGATATCCAACTAGCAAAGGTGCAGCACAGAAACACGGAACAGGGGATGAAACTGAATATTCATAGGGGGGTGGGCATGATTGACGGGGACAGTCTTTGGATGTCACGTTCTGCAAGCTATCTACACCAATATCTCGAGATTGACAAAACTGAACAAGGTTGCTGTTCCCGCATAATGGGTTCCCCTGAAGCCTGCAGAGAAAATAAAATCTCAAGCGGGAAGATGATTATCTCTTCAACTCCACTTCCTGAAGCTACTGATTGCCGAGCAATGCAGCAACTTCAGATACTTTCTAAATAAGCAGACACATTTCAACCAGAGTACTAGGAAATGTGTAAGAAATGTGTGAATTCCAGGATGGGTGGGAGAGTAGACAAACCAGACAGAGACATTTGAAGGAAGGCTGGTGCTGCCTGAAATGTTGACAAATTGATTGTTCTGCAAATTCCTGAAAAATTGAAAGTTCAGACAATTTCCAGAAAGAAACATTTAATAATCAAAGTTGCACAGACTTTCACATTCTCATTCTTACACGTCCAATCTTTTAGTTGCATTGACAGTCCTATTTTGCCAAATATCAGACGGTACAGAACCAACCAATGAATTATTTGCAAGTGACCTGCACAGTGAATTATGGATAAAATTGAGCCATTTTCATTTTGGTAGATATATCAACTTGGCATGGGTACTTACAATATGCTACTAACAATTTATGTTGACATATAAGTGAGATTATAGGAAAACAGTTAAATTTACTGAATCATTGGGGGGAAATAGAAAGAACAGAAGGCCTTCGTTCAGTTGATAACCGCATCTGCACAGTCACAAGACATGCTAATAGAGGAAACTGAAAGATTGCTCACAATCTCTGAAGGTTAACAAGCCCTGAAAAGCTGGCAGGAATAGTTCCGGATAGGTTATTGTTTGATAGATCTCTGACAAGTATTTGAAAAAATGAAAAGCATTAGGACATGAGAAAAATCATATACTAAATTCCTGCAAATTATTAGAGATCGATTGGGGGAGGGGCTTTTCACATCAATGATCAACAGATCTTACATAGTTGTGATGTTCTCCGAAAGCTTATTTGTTGGTATGGATCCATTCAGCTTATTGGAACTGAGGTCCCTGTAAAAAGCAGATAGTTTGCTGAAAAGGTCTTTCTCATTATATTCAATTGAAGCAGTTGAATAGTTATTACTTACAGATAACCAAGACCTGGTATACTGCTCAGATCAGGAATTGTTCCTTGCAAGCTGCAATTTCTCATGCTCCTGAAAGGACCAACAAAATCATCGAGATCATTCTTGAACATAATACACTACTCCCCATGGGTAATCTCTGATGGGAGTTGGGATAACTAGATTATACGACAAAATGATTCTTAAGAGACAGAACAACTAAATGAAGCCTGGTTACCAAAAAAAAAAAAAAAACAACTAAATGAAGCCCACTGAGGTGGAATAAGGCTTGGTTGTTGCTGGAACAGCTAGATGAAACAACATCATCATCTTTTATCTCACAACTGACCGAGAGTGTACACCTTTCTTAAATAGTAGAAACATGCACCCCCCCAACATTTGAAGATCATGCTCCAATGTGCTGAACATTAACACACGAAAGCATCTAGTGACAAGCCAACAGTTTGAACAATTAAGATATTATGGCTGATACACAAGAGGAAACGTTGGAGAATGATATGGCAATTGCTGAGAACAAATAGCACATGCAATTAATATCCTCAGCCATCCTCTACATAACATCACTCTTTGGTCCAAGATTCACCCTCAGGAAACATTCGATGCTCACTTTCCTCTTCCCCTGTCACCCAATTCTTCTGTTGAGGTACAAACAATCTCCAATAAATTACACTTAATCATGTTCATGTGAATCCCTTCGGTGATTTAAAAGGCAACTTACATGTAATATCAAGTATGGAGAAATGATTTGAAAAAGCAAAGAGTTATGAATCAATTTCATGATAGACTGTTGTAACACTCAAATGTGCTCTCTGCAAGCATAAAGCAACAAACTTTTCACAAATTCAAAACTTACATGCCCAGGTTTATATGATCTGGAATGATCTATTCATCCACCTAATTTGTTTTACCACATAAAAATCATGCTCAAAATTTTCCGTGATTCTCTCCTCCTGATATGGGTTATATTGTCTTTAATTCACACCACAAATTTACTGATGGCAAATGTTTCTTCCTAGTCTGATGATTAGATACAATGCCCCTGAAAGAGAGGCACTATGCGTACTGAAAATCATTCGCATAGCTCGGAATAATCATATAGCATCAGTAAATTGGATTCATGTCGCAACATTTTCACTATCTGAAGCTTAAAGTATGATACACAGAGAACTTACATCTTCAACAATTTTGACATGTTTACATAAGAACGAGGAATTGTAGTCCCATCAAAGTTGTTGTTATCAACTTGACTGCATACAACAGAAAAAAAGATTTGGCTGGTCAGTTGCCTCAAGAAGGCTGTCAAAACAATTAGAATGTAAGAGAAGCTATCAGGATGCCGCAAAGCAAAGTATAAGCTAGAAAAGAAGAAATTGGACAGCAGTCTGCAAAATGCAAGTTAGATGTCTCGTCATAAATCTTCTGATTCTGTACCAGCATGGTTGTTGACTTTGATTTAAGCCTAACAATTTTTCATTTCATCAAAGAGCCTAATTAATTTTCTGCAAGCAATGAGGGCAAAGTGTCATGGGACAAACTAGAAATCACAAAATGCCATGAGTACGACATCTACCCACTTTGTCTTCACCTTGACATTTGGAATTGGATAAAACCCAGTTTTTGCAGACCATGTACAAGAACCACAGAAGTTGCAAGTCATTACTTGCAAATGCTCATACTTGTTCATAGAGTTCACTCCTGTTTATGGATTAATTACTGGAAAATCCATCATTCCATGCAAAGTCAAGAGGGTCAATACTTATAACTCAGCTTAAGCGACAGAGTCACCTCTCTGTCTGTAACTGACATTCTGCAAAAGGAAAATGACTAGAAATTCATTTGAACTCTTTATGCCTCCTTAGTGGCTTCTGGTACTATGCTCACAAGACTTGACTTCATATCTGCGATCTATAGGCATAATCTGTTGACCGTGACAATTGCAAGCAAACAAGACTAGGACGAGGATATGCTACCCTACCCTCCCCTGCTAAATTCAATAAAGACATGCGGCTTTATATTGTAAAATTATATACCAGTAAGAGGTACGTTTTCATGTTTAGAGGAGAAGTTGTAATGAGTTCATCATGCACCTTATGAAGAGGCCCTTTTCTGCACTTTCAGCCTGACAAAGGTGTAGCAGATATTGATCTACCCAAAGCTATACTTTCCTAGCACTGTATCTCACCTATCTCACCCAACTATGTCATCTTCTCAAGAAAAATTTTGACTTACTAGTACAAGAATGACAACTCAGATCTCAGATGGTCTTGGTACAGTTTAATGAAAATCTTTAGTACAACTCTGACAAACAAACAATTTGTATTGGAACACTTTTGTGACAAAATACTACAGCGAATAGATGTAAATATCTTCTCACAAGTCACAGAGAGAGAGAGAGAGAGAGAGAGAGAGAGAGAGATGAATGCATGCATGAGTGTGAGCCCCGCACACACACTCATGCATATGTTTATCTGCATGGATGCATGAATCCGTATTAACGCATGTGTGAAAAGGCACTTCTTTCATGATATGTGCAAAAGTCACATTCTATATTGTGGTTATAGAAGAGCTAACTTTTACAGCACGAAGACAATTAGCAACAGAATGGTCATCGAGATCTGAATTATGAGCAAACAACAATGTAGGTACAATATGATAACCAGAAGGAAGAGAATAAAAGAAAATTGAATTCATTTTGTCTTTAATGGAATAAATAATACCTAGAAATGAAACAACTTACAGTATCAGTAAGTTTGGCAATTCAGAGAACTCTGGGGGAAGGTACCCGGATAAGTTATTGTTGTCCACCAGGCTGCAGATGTTTGTCAGATGAACTGTTAATGTAAGGAGAGAGAGAGAGAGAGAGAGAGAGAGAGAGATCTGGAAAAGGTAGGAGATCACCAAGCTCTGCAAAAACACTCATTATGGTGCAGAACAATGACTTTGCTGTAGTGAATGAACAACTTACAAGTGAACAAGACTTGGTAATCGTGATAGCTCTGGTGGGATCTGTCCACTCAGTGAATTATTGTTCATGTGGCTGCTCATGAAGGTAAAAGAGAAACAAAATGTAAAGAAAGCAATTATGAAAGAAACCCGCTCCAACTCTCAGAGTACATTTGATAAAATATACTCACAAGTGCTTTGTTTTATTTAAGTTTGCAAAAGATTTAGGTATTGGTCCTGATATTTGGTTCTGATCAATCTGAATTCTGTCCAGCTTTGGTAAGTAACCCAGCTCATCAGGCAGCGGACCTGTTAAGTGATTTCCATTCAGAAGCCTGGAAGCAATTAATATCAAGGATAAGTTTCTTTCAACAGATTAAAATTGTACACGAGAACAGGAAAAATAACTTCTTAATTAAAAGACTGGAAAAGCAAACTCTGTACTCACAAGAGGAACAAAGATGTAATATTGCCTATCTCCTTTGGTATACTGCCAGTTATGTTGTTCCACATAAAGTCCCTTCAACAAAAGATGAAAAATAGATTAAAAAAATGATAAGAAATTGCTTTTAGATTTTCCATTGAGATTCTAAATAAGTCATTTATTCTATAGTGGTGGAAACAATAACTAGGGAAATATGCCTCACAGTATTAACATTTTAGATAGGCGGCCGAGCTCTGGTGATAATGTTCCAGATAGATTCATATTAAGCAATTGCCTGCAAATCACCAAAAAAAATAAATAAACAAACAAACAAACAAATAAATAAAGAATTAGTGCACACATTAACATGCACTTTGAAAGAACTTCAGCAAACGACTTACCTGATCTACATTTCCTCAAAGTGAGATTACAATTTGAATAATGACATAGCATCAACTAGATTCTTGGGAACAAAACTACAGCAGTCACTCTTTCCAATATGAGTTATGTTTGAAAAAAAATCTTTATGGAATACAAACAGTTGTGTCTATTAAACTAAGAGTAGATTACAGAATCCACTCTTGAAGTTGGAATCCAGGTCTGCATTTAACCTTATGAAGAACAAGGTTTGCCGCCAGTGCTGACAGGATGCAATACAAGCTCACATGTGGCCTAATTTTTTGGATTCCACTAAATTCAATTAAAAGGCTAGATTATTTCTAGGATAACTAAAGGGACTCCCAGACCTCTATATGTATGAGAAAAAACTGACCCCTTCTCAGGTGAACGAACCTGTGAACCCTTTTACTTGACCCTGAGCTTCTCTCACCCCCTCACAACACAAGCACACGCACCATATACCACAGAGACTCACACATCTCCTTCTGCTTCCAGGTGGCACTGCAGGCAGATTCATAATATACCTAAGGGACCGCAGATTCTGTTGCCAGTCTTTTGCATGAGAAAGAAAGAATGGAGAGAAAGACTGCTGAACCAAATCATGTTATCACATTTGTCCTCATCAGTACGTTTCTTTTCCCTGTTGATGAGCTTCTCTGAAAGCTACTCGCTTGTAGAGAGGGGAAAAGGGAAAGGACTTACTAAGGAGATTGCCAACAAAAGTATAAGAAGGAGAAGAATGAAGAATGGATCATACAATTCGCTAACATGCAGATAACCATCTGTCAAAGTTCTGTTGAAGCACAAAACGCCTGTCCAGTTGGATGTACACGGGTCTCCTCGGTTCCAGTTGCTCAGATTATTGTTTGGGTCGATCAAACTCTTCTTGATGTCCTGCAGAGCCTTCACTGCAACAGGAAAACCGGCAACACCAATGTAAGCCTCTTCAAAACATACAACTTTTAACATCAATTACATGAGGTAACTACAGCTGAAAGCAAGCATCAAGAAGCCCTCAGTTCAATCTTAACAGCACGCTATAGTCTAATTGCTGCAGCAGGCACCCATGCAAAAACTACAAAAAAGCAAACACTTCCTTTCCATCCAACCAGGACCAAAAAGAAGTTCCAGAATCTTAAAACGTAAAGCTTAGATACGCCCAGATAATAACAAACACATACCTTCTGCAGGGTCTGTAATGGAATCCTGCGCTTGGGCAAGCAATGAAAGCAAACAGAAACAGATGGCCAGAAACGCTCCATAAGCCGAAACTCTCGACTTGCTTCTATGAAGGACACAAAAATCCCCAAAACCATGCAGCATCTTTATCACCCACCAAGGAAACCTCTTACTCTATCAAGATTTCTCCAGCTGAAACCAAAAAAAAACACCCCTCAGGCGAAAGAAATAGCTCAACACCAACAAAAGATTCGAATCTCCAGCAAGCATGATTCAGCAGGAAATTAAAAAAAAAATAAAAAAACTTGAAGCCAAAGAACTGAAACATATCCTATAAAACAAGCACCTTCAAGAACCAGAATATTTCGCTTCACACATAGCGCCAGGAGCAATACTAAAAATGGTTTACTTCGAATACGCAGGTGGGGGAACACTAAACTGCGCAGGAACTATAAGAAGCTCTTCAACCCAGTGACGAAAACACGTTATCGTGCTTGTCCGACTCGGTAAATAGCTTCAAAGGTAAGACTCGAGCATGAAAGCGAACCAAACCGATATAAAAACAATAAAGATTCGACCTTTGGTGGGAACAGGATAAATGGGTATCCTCTGACCGGGTCTCCACGAGGAAGGCCAATGCAGCAGCAGCAGCTGCAGCAGCAACAGTTATTGAGGAATAGCGGGACGATGGTGACGACGATGACGACGGCGGCGGCGGCCGCGACGACGAAGGTGGTGAAAGACGTCCCATTCATCGTGAGGTAAGATGGTCGAATATAGGTGTGAAAGAGCAACATTTTTAATGCCAGCGACGGAGATAGAGGGAGTTGTTAAATGGGTGCTTGACTTTCGATGGTGGGAGGGTGGTTGTGGTGATTGGGGAAAGCTTTTGAATTCTCCATGGAAGGTGGGGACGGCGCAGCTGTCCTTTGCACAATACAAGACAGACAGCCTCTCCCTTCCAACCGATCCCGGGGCATGTGTCTTGGCCATGGCAGGAGAGCTTGTCCAACGAGGGAGACAGGAGAGAGAGAGAGAGAGAGAGAAAGGGAGGGGCCCAAAATATATCTTGAGGTTTACGTTTTCGTTTTATCCTAGGCTCACGCTATTTGCATATGTTTTCGACTTTGGAGACCCTTATCGAATTGATTATATTATCCTTTGCGGATTCAACTCTCGAACTTAAAATTATATCTTGCATTTTTTTCTTCCTTTTCTTTTATTTCAATTTACTAAAGGACAAAACTACTGACATCCCTTTCAAATAATTTTTTTTCATCTCAATCATTTTTTTTGACCAAGGTAAAATCTCTGCAATGAGAGAGAGAATACACATCAACTGAGTTGCCCGTGGTTGGGTGTCTCAATCGCTTATTTCATACTCATTACATTTAATATTGTCTTTTTCGGAACTTATTCTCCATTTTTGTTATATAAGCAAGCACTAATCATACATGAAATTCCGTATGCAAATTATTTACTTTTTTTCTTTAGATTATCCTCACGATTACGAATTTATCTACTTCGATATTATGGTTAATACATGCATTATACGCAATTTACTCATTTTTTTTATTGTATTGTTCTTTTGTAGTGCAATCACTATGGAAAATAATATTATTTTTTGCTTAAATGTATATGTTGATGATGAAACTATGAATGGAGGACAACAATTAATCATGTCAAGAAGTTCATTTGAAACTTTACTAAGTAATTTTTCCAACACTAGAGGATCTTTTAAATAGAGTGTAGATGCATCTTCTTGCTCAAAGTTGAAGTTATGCTATCTCTATAAAAAGTTCAAAGAGGCACAAATATGGGATCCATTTGGTTTAACTTTGGAATGATGTTCTTGGGGAAATACAAATGCCTTTAGTCTAAAGGGATTTGATGAAATGCAAATACTGTTTAGTAAACCATAATTGAAAAAGTGTTTTGAGATGCAACTTGGATGAAATGTTATTTGGTTACGAAATGACAAGTAATTATCGTGATCGACATAATATTTCTATTAAACATCAAAGAAGAAAGACCGAATCTTGTTTAATTGACTATTTTGTTGCTATAAACGGAAAAAACGGATGAGGGTCACTCAAAATACTTAAACACAATATATAATTAAAAATTTCACTATTAGATTCACTGAATAAAATAAAAATTAAGTTGTTAAAATACACAGTTTACAACGTAATGACACATGCGAAAGTCATGATTAAAGGAAATGTGTACTATATCCTAGTTTAAAAAAAAAAAAAGAAGAAATATACAACTCATTAACACAATAATGAGCTTTTTGGGCCAAATAATTAGTTAGCTATCTACCAAATAATTATTTTTTTTAAGAGAGGTACACAAATTTTGTTTCAAATGGAGAAAGAAAAGAAAAGAAAAGCCAAAAAATAATAAAAGAAAAGAAAGCAGAGTAGGCTCTATATTTAACCATAAAAATGTTGTTTGAGAGAAGTCTCGAAACTATTGAAACAAAAGAAAAAAATGCAATAAATAATATCAAGTTAAGAGTGGGACTTACAAGAGATGATATAGTCAATTCAACATTAAATGAGATGTCAAAAGCTAATAAGAGAGTGAAAATGTCGCGAGCCTTATTTTAGTGCATTATAATGTAAGCCAATAATCATCAGGAACACAAATCTATGATTTTTAGGGATGATTTTGAATAAAATGGGAAATGCGTCAACTCTCAACTTAGTTGAAAGAAAGTTAGGTAGTTAAAGGAGTATTTATTAATGAGTGCTATTCGGACATTAATTAATCATATCCATTAAAAGAAATATTTTCTTATTCTTTTAATCCATCGATGTAACACAAGATACATATCACGTTTGAAAATGATATATTTTTTGGTAATTAGATGTTTAGCAAGCGTCAAGGAAAAAAGATGTTAACAGAATCCCGATTGAAACAAATGGACTCTTTTAACATTTTTCAACAGGATTCGTTGAACTTGCACAAATCCAACGCTCCGGTCCTACAGATTTTTAGAGTATTTATGTTCTAAGATTTGTATGCAAAATGCATTTAAAGACTTCAGCATCACTATTAAAGTCGAAAGTGGAAGCGGTTGTGTAAAGAATTTTTTTGATCAATTTTGCCTTTTTTGTAAATACATCCGTGATGGTGACATAATCTTATCTCGATGCCACGTCATAAAAAGTTATCTTTAAGGTGGAAAAACCTCAAAATGGACGTTATCGCGAGGGCCGGCGACAGCAGTCGAAGTTAAAAAAATGGCAAGCATCGCTTTGTCCGCTGGCCCACGTCCTCCCATGATCTATCTACTTTTCTTCTAAATATTTAGTTTTGTTTTTAAATATGCAGAGTTGCTTTTTCTATTTTAATAATTTTAAAATTTCCATTTTCATTTATTATAGACAAAAATTTCGACATCAACAACATTAATGATGCTCGTCAGCCCCATAAACGGTTGAGAAAATCATATTAAAAAGCCGCACTGATTTTCCATCCATCCATAACCCATAATATATATATATATATATAGATGGACTTTAAAAATTTTAAGACTTAAATAAACAAAAATATATCTAATAATTCAAGCGTCGAACTAATGCGATTGGACGTTTGACGCCTCTCGTGACGTCATTGCTAAGGCAAAACTCCACACCAACACAATACAAAGACCCCCATGCGGCCATTGTCATCATTAATGGGACAATAATTGATAAGACTAAACTCCTCATCAATCTAATTCGGACACCCTCACGCGAGGCCAAAGTCAAAGTGGAATAATTTCATTCGAACGGCGTTAGTGGATTGACTGTTTTCTCATGAACTCAACAATTCTTCCATTGTTCCACAATTTATACCGTTTTCTTTCCCTCGAACATTGCACTTTGCACATAATCTTCACCGCAAACTCGTGCCGGTAACGAGAATAATTCACGGGAATTACTGCTAACCGCGCACGAGGATCACGTGGATGGTTCCGAACACCGCGGCTCGGACGCAATTGTGCTCGAACAATAATCTCAAATTTTTGCCTTTACCTACCATGGAGACTTGAAGGAGATAATCTAATGAATTGTCCAAAGCCGAGGTCAATTCGTCGGATGCCGCCATTTCCATGCCGTCCCCGAAGAGCTTTTTCTTTTGCGAGCCCAACAAGTTTTGTGGGTCTACTCGCCATTGTTTAACCGGGCGATCTGCGACTTTGACAAGCAAACCCCATTTTTTTTTTTTAATCTTTTTTTAGTCTTGTAGGTGGTGATTGGCTTTGACAAGTAATTTGCAACCGCTAATCAAATTGTTCCAATTTTTCCTGACGACGAGCACGTGAATCGAGAACGGTCTCCCCCATTTCACCATCGTTGCGTCACCCCACACACATTTGGTGGAAGACAAATGATCATTCTTCGATTAGATTAAGAGCTATCTGTTCCGTAGAAAAAAGGTCGATTTAAAGAATATTTTTCTAAGAATGATGGTATATATCATTTATAAATATGAATAAATGAAAATATTTTCATCATTCTTAAAAATGTTTTGATATAAACGGTTGTTGATTATGATAATATTATTATTCATTGACTAATTATTTTAAGAGTTTGCTAGCATGACAATTTTTAGGCTACCGTGAAAATAACAATATATATGAGCTATAAATTATTAAATGAGTGGACCCAACAACAAATTTTAATTTCTTGTTATTTGTATTTTTTCCCCTTAAATAGGCCACCAATCTCATGGTGGATTAAGGGCAGTCACGTAAGTTTTTCTCTTATTTTAAGTGATGCAGAAAAACATTTATCTTAAACAATGCAAGCGATTGATTTTAGGAAAATAGATGATTAGGAAAACATTTTCCTTAAAAGTGGTCATTGTATTGCTCGAAATAAATTAGCCAATGGAAAATGTTTTCATTATAGACAACAATTCACATCTTAACATTTTTGTGGGCGATGAAGTTTTTTTTTTTTGTTCATTCATTTTCATAAGTGACATGAGCGATCATTGCTAATAAAAATATTTTTCGAACCATCATTTTTCAGGAAAACAAATAGAGGCTAATAATCAAACACGCAGGCCGGGCGAACTGAAACATGGGCCGTTGCCCAAACAAGAAATGCTGCTAGGGAAGTGGGTCAAACCAATACGGCCCACTGAAGAAGAAGAACATGAAAATGCCCCGAAGAATGCCATTCGAGATGGGGTTTGAGGAAAAAAAAAAGAATCGCCAGGTATAATTTGTGAAATATTATGCAAAGTAGATATATCATTTTCCTTACTCTAGAATAAATTAAGAAAGCTACGCGTTTCGTATTAGAACATTGCTCATGGCTTAATTAGTGTCCAAGATGCTTAGAATCAAGATGCCACGAGGAAAGCAGTTGAGGAATGTTGTGGTTTCTACTGATCCGCTCTTATTTCGGATTGTGATTTCTACCCTATGACATGTCTATCACGTGTCACCATCTCTCAAATTCCCATAGTCTATCCGATTACTTTGGGGGTTCGCAACCTGTAATGAGTGGTGTTCTTGAGAATTTCTTTTAAAAAGATAAATAAAACATGTGATTTTAATCCGATTAAATGATTAATCCGCAAGAAGGTTTTCTCCTAACTATGTCGATATTCGGGTTGAACATATCACCCGACTCGCAAATGAATTTCCCACGTTCTCTCGTGTCTTGATTTAGTCCTGCTATTGTGGGCATTAGAAGGAGAATAGTTAGTACAATAATCTACTGACGCTATGAAGGACAACGTGAATCGAGACATTAAAAGTAAGTCCTTAAAAGAGGCTTCGAAATCTCGATCGTACAAAATTTTAGCTTTTTTGGTCTACGGTTTACAGCGAGTCGTTCTCTATTCTTGCGGTCCACCTCAGGAAAGTTTCAGAACAATGGAACTTTGTTGACGGATCTTGGTCCAATGATCTCCAATGAGAGCCTTCCAATCTTGCACTGGAAGGCACCTTCCTCTCCTCCCCAACAGTCCCTAGGAGTCTCTCTGTCCGATGTCGGATATCGAGACCCCGCCGCTGTCCGGAGACGGCCACCCTGCGGATAAAAAGCAGAAGGAAACCCGGCGGGTCGCCTTCTCGGATGTCTCCGAGTGCTCCACGATCCCGGGTGCCTGCCCTAAGAAGTCAAGAAAGTGCTGCAGACGCGGCGGGTCCTGCTGCTTCATGTGCTGCGCCTGGGCGTGCCTCGGCGTGGTCGCGGTGATCCTAGGCCTCCTAGTCTTTGGAGTCTGGTTCGTGTCGTTTATCAAGTCCGACCTGCCTGAGGTGCGGGTCCACAGCCTCTCCTTTCCAGGCCTGCGCGTTGCCAATTTGTCGAATGAGGTCCGGCTGGACACAGGCGTCAACCTGCGTCTCAACTTCACCAACAAAAACTCGAAGGTTGGCATCTCGTACGAGAAGATGACCGCGGAAATTTCTCTGGAGGAAACCAGGATAGGGCGCGCGCAGGTTTCCGGGTTCTCCCAGGAACCGAGGAGCCGGTCAATACTCAAAATTGCGACTCAAGCCACCCGCTCCGTAATTCCCAAGGAAGGCGGGCAAGATCTGGCATCGAATGCGAAGAGCAAAGCGATAGTTCTCGATGTGGTTTTGAACGGGATGTTGGGACTCAACTTTGGAAGTTTCAAGTTGCATCGATTGCCGTTCGTAATAAGATGCACCGACCTCAATCAAGTAGAGGTCAACATAGGGTTGGAGCCCCGGTGCAGCATTAGGATTTTCGCCTTCAAGTGAATGTCCCCCTCGCTCTCAGGTTTCCGCTACCTATGAATCTCATCGTATTTCACCTTCTCATTTCGCAGTCGGGTGAAGATTCCTCATCGCTGGCCAAATCTAGACGACCCATTCGCACTATTTCCAGTACAATCCCAATAAAGGAAATTAGAGCCTGTCAAGAGGAATGGATTGAATCTATTTTCAGTGACTAAGTAATTTCCACGTATGCGATTCGAGTCTTTTGACATAGGTTCCGGTACTTTGAAGCAGCGTAGCTTTTTTTCTTCTTTTTTTTTTTGAACAGTTCAAATGAAACATTTACCGAGGACGGAATTAGGGTTTCTGATCCTCTTGTTCTTTCCAGATCATTATGTTTGTTGCGATCAAGAACACAGGCTAACATAAACTTCGCTTTCAATCCCATTCTCACGCAATTAATGCAGGGAAATGTGTGAAAGAAAAAGACGCATTGTTTCATAAAGCCATATCTTGATGATGCTCCTGATGATGCATCACCGTGAAGGTTGATAGAAGTCTCGTTATGAGGTCCTAACCCAAAATAACGTTATCGATCCCATAATTTTCGCCAACTTGTGTCAATGTGTTGGTACATCCGAACCGTTGATGTCTCTTACTTTTGGTCGAACCCGAGATTATGACTAGCTCATCTTTCCATATTTTTTTTTTTTGTCGTAAAAGCTGGGATGACAGAAGATGATGAGGCATATTGGTGCCAGGAGATTGTTGTCCCTTTTGTTGAGTTCACTAAAGATAGTGAAACTGCAATCTCCATTACTTGCCCGAGAAATGCAGTTTCCTACCACAAATCTGTTCCGACATTGAAAATCTAAACAATGAAAGCAAGCGATTCCAATGGAACTCTCGAGTCTTCAGTATAAGGATGTTAGGCTGCTAGTTGCTATCTGAGAAGTAAACGTCTCTATTCCTCAAAGACTCTGAGTTCGACGAGGGAAACTCCGATTCAGTTAACAAAGTTTCTGCCTCGCTGGCCGATCTTTCGAATTCGTTCTTCTCCTCATTTTGATCATCTAAGACTCATGTTGACATTGATGTTATTCGATGTGATGCCTAGTGTTTGCATTATAAGGTCTTATCGACTGGGAACAATACAGGTTTCCAATGTTACATCCATCATCTCAAAACGGTAGTTTATTGTCGGACAGTGGAATAAACTTCGGTTGTGATTAAAAGCACTTCGCTGCTATTTTGGGATCGTGAGTCAGCAGAGCGTCACACAATCAGGATTACAAATTGCTATATACCTGCACTCATTTCGTACCCATACAAGCAGTGAACTCGCAATTGTGAACAAAAACCAAAAATTAGGACGACGAAGATTGCTGCGTTGATCTAATTTCTCTCTTTAGTTTATTTGATATCACGTGTGTCTGTCATTTGCTTTAATATAAACATAATGGGTATCATGGCTTCCTTATTTGTGTGAGGGCAATCTATTTTTATTGACTCCCGGCATGCTTGTCTTTCCCTCCTCATCCTCAGGTGCTAAACAAGAAAATTGCCAAGACCAAAGCCGAGAACAAAGCCATGTAAGTCCTGCTGAAATTCCTCATGCTGCTGCTTTTCGGGAAGCCGTGGACGATGATTTCTGCGAATTCAAATTGTGAATCGTCAGTCTCTTGGTCTGAATTATCAGCAGAAATTCGATGCCTTTGTTTTGCCTCTTCATGAAAATCTTACCTGATTTTGTGGAACAGCCGTGGTTGATGGAGTCATTGATTTGCTTGATGGTGGCGTTGTTGCTGAACCAGAAGTCCCTCTTAACCGAATGTATGCAGTTGAGCACGTCGATGGTCCACGGCTTGCATCCATTGCAATAGTCCGTCAGTTCGCTCCCAGTCACTTGGATATTTCCCGTCATATTCAGATTCTTGCCCACACATTTGCTCGATGTCTGTTCACATCAATCCGCAACTTCGCATCACGCACATCAAATCAACAAAAACACATCAAGAGGGTAATCGCAATTTGACATGCAATAGAAAACATAGAGTACATTTTGCAAGCATTCGTACGCGCTCCTCCACTGCCAGAACGGACTCAAATTGACGTTCTGTAGGGGATCTGAAACCACCGAAAAAAGCAGAACACAAGACAGGATTTTAGAATATCACCCAGGGCAGTCCTAAATGTTTTTCATGGTAGTTTTTAGAAGAAAGAGTGAAAGAAGCACAACTTTCAGTCTTGGCGCAGGAAAGTGCGAGAAGGATGCAGAAGGAAAGCCAAAGTAACCCCGCTCTGCTACCGAATTTCCCTGAAAACTCCATCCCTAATGCAACCACTCCGTGTCTTCAGTATCGATCACAAAGCTGAAGAGAGCCAAACTTGAATAGTCAAGATACTGGAAAACAATAAGCCAAAGGATGGTTGCCTGAGCCAAATTCAAGTTGTCGATGTACTATTTAAACACCGAGAACAATGAGCCAGAAGACGGTTGACGCCAAAAAAACACAGCACATAGCAGCAATCAAACGTCCCTGACAAGATATACTCCGAATATTTGATAAATTATAACGACAAGAACAAGAACTATGCTTGGTAAGCCCGACGAAAACCTTATTCATTGTTATAACAGAAGCAGAAGGTACGCGTTCATGGGCTAATGTAAACCAAGACACAAGCAACAACTTCTTGGATGTAAAATTGGAAAGCGGAGGTCCCTAGGATTAAAGAGAGCATCTACAGTGGATTATTATATTGGGATCGTGGAGATCAGCTAGTACGTATCGCTTCAGCACTAAAGAGGCAACGAACAGGCAAGTTCTACCCGCCAAAGATGTGTCTTATCTTCTTCTAGGAAATATCTAGGGAAGTAAACACGTTCCTAAATGCTGCTTCCTTTTTTAACTTCTTATGGCCAAAAGAAAGGGAAAAGATGACCAACTTCTTCTCGGTGCGTAGTCGTTTCGTCTTTGGGCCACTCCAACATGGAAAAACTATTTTGTACAAGCCCATTCTGAATGATGGGTGGGGGGCTCTTTGGACCCATGAGCCGCCAACCTAGATCTTGTCTGTCCTTTTGATACGTCCTCCTTGTAGTTTTTTCTGATAGCTCTGGAGCAAACTCAATTTCTAATAGCTATAACCAAAAAGGGCAGGGCCGAAAGCAAAAAGAAAACAGAAAGGGCAAGGGAGAGACGAGTCAGAGGATCATCCTGACAATTTTCTTTGAGCTTTACTACGAGAAGTTTGAAATCCCAGCTGTGGTACATTTGGATTTAATATTATAGAGATGTCATTACTCAACACCATTCAAGAGCCATCGGTCCAAGGTAGATGAGCTTCATCACATAACACTACCACAACCAGTGAGCATGCAAATGGCATGGTCTATGTTACTTCTTGGTGATGGAGAATGGAGATGCGTCTTTCATTTCTCGGTAATATGGTCTATAAATGAGTTTTTTTTTTCCAAGCACTGGAGGGCAATGGATCAAATTAATGGTTATAGCTGACACAAGATTAGTTCATCAGGAAACTTACAGGTGCGATCCATTTTTCAATATGAAAAGGATGTTGACCATGAATGGACATCGCGTGTCGGACCAAATGGTTTCTCGTTCTCCAGAAAGCCGACTCCCTTCTTCATTTTTTTAAGGCCCGTTCGCATAATGATGAACGCCACTCGCAGCCATGTTTATCCAATACTCTTTCGCCTCTAGATGGCACGACCGGTTCAAGCTCGAGGGTCGACTTTTTTCAATGGATGTTCACGTCGACGTGACCCCGGATCGATGAGAAAGTAAACGGAACAGGTACTGACGCATCCGATCAAATTAGACTTAATCAATACGTAACCTCTTCTGCAATTGTTTTATTTAAGCTGGTCGTGGCCAAATTGTCAAATATAAGCTACTTAAAAAATGTATTGGCATTGGCAACTCTGTTCATCCACTTTTTCATCGTCACGTTGTCATGCCCGTACCTATTTTTCCACACCTAAAAGTGGGGAAAACCAAGATTTATATGGTTTTGACTTATTCCAAGAAAATGACCTTGAATTTAGGGAAGTTATTTTTTAGATTTAGAATCCATGGACCCTTTCTAATCCTCACTTTGTCTGTTATTCGGATGTTAGCCATAGATGTTATTGGACTTCTTTTTCATCAAAAGGAGATGGTGGAAGGCTTGCTCTACATTTTAGAGATATAAACAACCATTTGCGAAAGTGAAGCCTGCTTGAACCACGCACGAGCCCGCATGAATATACTGTTAATAGGAATTTTATTGGCGAGGGGTTAATAGGACATAATCGAGATCCGTTAAATCCCGTGTTTGAATCACAAACTCTTCCATTTGTAGAATAATATTAGGACCACATCCTTTTGTTGATGCATATATATGGGGGAATAATTGATTTGTTCATATCTTTAGGATTCATTGGATCCAAGATTTGAATCCCATGTTATTTTATTCACCTCCTTATGTATCCTGGTACATTGGGAATAACAAGGATACGAACTCGCAATGTTTCAAAGATCTCCTGCTTTTATATGTGATAATTTCTTACCTCTTCATTTACCCTTCGATAAATTAGCTCAAACACAGAAAGAAATTCGATAATTCATAATGTGACTATTCGGTCAACGAGGATGGGGAATGAACTCTGAAATAACGAAAGTCCAATAACGAAATAATTTCTCTCGCAATCACTGGACGAAAATCTTCAATACCTAACAAATTGTGGAAATGGCCGTTGAAGAAACTATTATTCTATATCATCAAGAAGACATTTCGTGTATACAAGTAGCTCTTATTGCTCATTTGCTTTGCGGAAAATGAATGATTTTAAAAACATTTTTCTAAATATGATTTATTGAAATAATTAGTCAAATTATAAAATGTTTTACTATTGACAACAATATATGTCTAAATATTTCCGTAGAATATGAAAATGTTTTTCATTCATTCATTTTTATCAGCGATACAAATGGTCAATTTAAGAATTTTTTTTTAAATTATTCATTTTTCGCAAGAGAATCGGAGCTTAAATACTAATAAACAATTATCCATGATCCTGGTCACATTTTATATAAAATTACTCTTTACTCCTTTCTAGGGTGCATTAACGTCTAGGTTTAAGCCAGTTGGACTAGCGAAACTTGTCCCATCATTGATGTCTCTCCTCTAATTAATGCACCATCATTGCTCATTCGAATCGCGCATACCAGTTTAACACTTATTATTTCCCATTTAAATTGCAAGTGTACTTTGCAACATTAAAGTTCAAAAACGAAAGATTTGCATAAATTTTCCTATGGAACCTCCAAATCAGATCTACTATTTCCCATCGCTCGCTGAAGGTTGCTTTATTTACATTGTATTCTATGTGTTATGGTCCTGACGAAGTCACGGTTTTTCACTTTAATATCGCTTAATCAAAGCATGCTATTCACATGGAAAAATTAGAATGAGCCATTAATCCGTTGGTAAAAATCAGATCCGGTGATGTTAGCAAGTGCATCGAAGATACTTATTTATTAAAATACTTTTGCAGTTTCTAGATATCCATTCTTTGAGAATTCATACTAAATATGCAAAACACATGTTTCTAGGGCAATCACTAACATGAGATTATGATAATGAGTGCTCGGGTTTTTGGTCAAGTGAGATCGATCCCAAATTCTGGAAATAGATGGCAGTAAATCCGGTATGATATCTATCCATGGGAACTCAAACCCAGATTCTTGTAATTTTTCTAATATCCTTAAAAAAAAAAAAAAAAAAAAAAATCCTCAACATCTTGTAGCTAAACCAGAAAGGGCAGGGAGAGACCGACTTAGAGGAGCAGCGAGACAATTTTCTTTGAGCTTTACTTCGGATTTAATACTATAGGGATGGCGTCACCCAATTCCATTCAAGAGCCGCTGCTCCGGGGTAGACCAGCTTCGTCACCAGAAACGCAGTGAGATAGAGGTTGAGAAGCCATTCATCCAGGCGAGATGCACATGATACCACCGCAAGCAGATTCCAATTCATGGCCTCCTGTCCTCTGGGATCGCGTGGTGTTATTACATTCATGCTTTACTTTCAAATGCGACAACGTTATCGACCATGTACAGATATCACGTGTTGGACCAGTAGCTTTCCATTCATCAGAAGGTAGATTCCCATCTGTACTCGTCTGAGTTTCCGAAAGGGAAGGGTTTTTTCTCTTTCTCCTTGCAAGCTACAGTCAAAGACGATTATGCATGTAGATGGTAAAAACGTCGAAGACTTCCTTCTTTCTATGTCAGCTTTCATGATGACGGACGAAACTGGCCGTTGTGATTATCCAGACTCGTTCGTCTCTAGATCTCAAGACCGGTTCAAGCTCGAGAGTCAACATCAATAGACGTTTATGTCGACGTGATCCCAGATCAATGCGAAAGTAAACGGAACAGGTACAGAGATGATCCGATCAATTGGGACTTAATCAATGCGTAACTTCGTTGTTCTGCAATTATTTTATTTAAGCTGGTCGTGGCCAAATTGTCTAAAAATACCTACTAAAAACAGAATTGGTACTGGCAAATTCTCTTCATCCACCTTTCTTTTTCTTTTTTTTTCACCAAAGGAGCTAGTACTAAAAAAAAAACTATGAACGTATTGTATTGACGCCAATATATTTTTAAACATTTTAATCGCGACAATTTAGTCATAAACATTTTAATATAGTGCCAATTCATTCCTTCATACTACTTTTGACTGGTGTTGCTGACATGGACGTTGCCAACTTATGACACCGTCAACACTAACTTTGACCATTTTTAATAATATTTTAATATTTTTTCTGAATTTTTTTTTTTTTTTGGCATTTCTTCTTCCATGTGATTAGTCACAAGCCATGGACAGACAGCCTTTGCCTGGGCAAGGGTTGCGTCGCCCACCACAGGGGAGGCCCAGCCAACATGGGGAGTGATTGCTAGAATGAGAGGATTCGAATAAGGAGCAACTTTTGGTAGCCTTCTAGAATGGGAAGAGGGTAGGAATAGATTGAAACATTTTGCACCAAACATGGGGAGAGTGTTCTTAAATTTTATGTTTAAAACTAAAATAAAATGAAAAGACATGTTTTTGACATAACATCATATAGCATTTAGAATTCCAATATTAATTACGTTTGGGAGAGAGCACAAAAAGTTTTATGGATAACTTTTTGGTAAGCGTTTATGTGTACTAAATCATGAGACTTGAAATAACATGGGTCCAAACGAACAATACATCAAGGAAGTTAAGCTAGGGATGCCACACATGCCCATCCACATAGACAAAGAAAGACGTATGATCATGGTCCCACGCATTGAGTGATTGCAAAGAACTAAGAGTACAACACATTGATTGAATGAAATCAATTGCCTATCATCCGGGCTTAGATGACAGGTAAGAATGCTCATGTGTAGGGGAGAGAAAAATGGACTATTGGGTATCAAGTAAAACATAGATATCAGAGCACCTACCATGTGAAGTTGACTGCCATTGATGGACAATCAAATTGAGAATATGTAAATTTGCATTTGTTTGGCAAAAATTCTTGGAAAAATGGAGATACTCTTTTCTATGGAAAGGAAAGCCAATTCCATTCTCTATTAAAACACAAGATTTCGTGCTTTGCGTTTACTCTAACACGTTTAGGATTTCCAATTTATTTCTTGAATTGAGTGAACATTAGGGCGAAATTATATGAGAGGTGATCCATTGAAGATTGGTAGAGAGAGAGAGAGAGAGAGAGAGAGAGAGAGAGGTGGTGTCTCTGAAGTAAGAGAAATGAGTGATATGAAGATTTTGGAGAGGATTGACACAACGAGTGAAGCAATGAATGATGTTAGTGAGAGAGAGAGACAATATGGTGTCTAAGAAGATTCTAGAGAGGATTGACATAGCGAGTAAAGTGAGAAATGATGGTTATAGAGAGAGAAAGAGAGAGAAGGACAATGAGAAAAAAACGATATTAGGCTCTATTTATTTTACGAAAAATAAATAATTTAAAAATTATTTTCTAAAAACGATTACTTTTATCATTTACAAAAAAGAATAAATGAAAAATAATTTTATCATTTATGAAAATATTCAAAAATATGTCGTTATCTATGATGAAGACATTTTTTTAGGAACGAATTATTTTAAACAATACAAGGAACCATTTTTAGCAAAATATTTTTCAAATTATTTATTTCTTGTAAAACAAATGAAGCCTAATTAAGAAAAGCCCAACAACAAAATAATTTATTTCGCGATCACCGAAGGAAAATGTTCACTACAAATCAAATTGTGGAAATGGATGTTCAAGAAACTTCATTACGTATAATTAAGAAGACACTTCATGTATTAAGTAGCTATGGAGAAGAAAAAGAAAAAGAAAAGAAAAGCTCTTACTGTTGTGAAATTGCCACATGAAAATGCTAAACAATTACTGTAGTATTTTTATTAATATGTCTATGATGGGGTGCGATAAGAACGCACTGTTTCATCTTGATATGCTACGATGGAAAGACACCATTTGAAAGGGTGTGATGGAGTCATATAAAAGACTTCTGAAGATAACCGTTGAGTGGGTTGGTAGAATGTATGCTCAGAAAGAAAGTTCTCCTTTTCTTGTCCCTTTTCATCAAAATAAAACAAGGCGTTCCATTTCTTCTTTACAAGAATAATTAGCATTTACGTTGTGAAAATCAGATATTTTTCCTTGTGATTACATTCAGACCAATGTGAGGTAATATTGTTAGTGATTCATCCGTAATTCAATGATCGTTTTGGGGTAAATTGTTGATTGTGCATAGGAAACAGGTAACTCGTCTTCCGCCAACTTGAATTCCAACAATTGCAATTCAAGAGGACAAGAATGCTTCTTCAGCGCGAGAGTGAAGGAACGAAAGATAACACTTAACTGCACATTTGTTTTCTCTGTGGTATGGTCCTGGCGATTTCACTTCAATTCGCAATCAAAGCGTCCATTTCGAATTGCGAAAGATTAGAACGAGCAATCAATGCATTGGCAACGGCATCAGAGCTGGTCCTGCGAACGAGTATCCATCAAAGATACTTTATGTACCGAAGTATTGACAAGAAACTTAACGAGCATAGGCCGGTTCGCCTTTATATCTAAATGGACGTGCGGCCATGGTCCCATGGCGATAGATTCCGGCCATTTTGGAAAATGATTTTGTTGACAAGCGGCATCTGTTCACCTGTTTACGGCTACTTTTAATTTCGATTTTGTTGAAGGATGGTGCAAGATCACCAAGCAATCAATTAAGTTAGTTTTGCAGTTTCTAACGCATTTATTGATTTTTTTTTTCAAAATTCCATATGATATATGTTAATCCCGTGTCTTCGGGGGCACTCGCTAAACTGAGATTATGACAACGAGGGTCTGGGATTTCGGTAAAGTGTGATGAATCCCAAAAATCCAAAGTGTAAATGATGTTAAATCCACGTTGCTCTCTCGCAACTTTTTTGCTCTTCGATGCGATTAAATAAATGCAAAGCCCAAAGAGATCTCATTACCTAAGTACACCAACATGAACTCCCGTAAATGTCCGGCCCAGAAAGGGGTCAAAAGAAAGAGAAAAAAAAAAATAAGGAATTCACCAAGACGGGGGGACGACGTCAACGACAATTTCTCCTTCCTCATTTATGGTCACGAATTTCTTTTTTTTTTCTTAGTGCGGAAATAATCACATTATTGAGATGGCGTTGACGTGGCCGAATGCAAGACGAAGGCGATGATCAAAGAGAGGGGGTAGCTAGAACATGACATGAAAGATTGGGGTTAGCTTTTTGGTGGTAGGTTGGTGAGTCGTGGTTGTTCCCTACGTCGCTTTCCATCGGGGTAGGTGAAGCAATCTTCCCCTCCTTTTGAACCGGTCCGTTCCCCAGCTTTCTCGACCCTTCTTCGTGTATCCTCCCACCATATTGCAATTTCATTAGTCTTTAATGTCTCAATCGTGACATCACGAGGATGATAATCGTGCGGTTCATCGGGTTCCATTTATTCATTATATATTCTAATGTTACGATGAATATGCGACTTAGATACGCAAATATTCACCAAATTCTATTAATTCATTGTATATTCTAATGTTACAATGGATATGCGGTTTGATGTTCACCGGATTCTATTCATTCGTTGTATATTCTAATGTTTTATTTGCTGTATATCCTAATGTTACAATGGATGTGCGGTTTGATGTTCACCGGATTCTATTCATTCGCTGTATATTCTAATGTTTTATTCGTTGTATATCCTAATATTGCAATGGATATACGGTTTGATATTCACCAAATTCTATTCATTCGACGTATATCCTAATGTTGCAATGAATTTGCTGTTTAGATGCGTAGATATTCATCGATCTCTGTTCATTCATGTGCATTTACGTAAGAAAACCCTGTTGTCGAAACTTCGATTGGATACTAGAGACATCAAATGATCAAGGAATGCATCACCAGGGGACTGTGCGATTTGTCCTATCTCCTCCTCTCGATCCTATTCGATACAAGTGTCGATATATTCTTTCACAGGATAACAATAATCACATCAGACCGAGTGGAAAATCGCATCGGAGGATAGCGAGAGCGGAGAGGAGAGGGTTAAGAAATCGAAGGGGCCAATGAGACTTGACGACTGCGACCGGGCTTGAATTGACAAGAATTGGCCTCGCTAGTAGAGGCGAAGAGATGGTAAAGGAGGTGGTAGGTGGGCATGAGGATGATGGATTGACTCTTCCATTCCTTGGACGGAGAGTAAGAGAAACGCCGTCTGCGAGCATGGGCCAAACGTGATGGACAGTCCGACTTTTGCTCCCGTTTGCCCACCAAACAAAGCGAGACAAAATAATATTAATAACTTCATGTAATTTTTTTGACTAGGTCGAGTAGAGACATGGGGGCATGGATAATACCGAGGACGGGAGACACTGCGAGGTATGCTTGGCCATGGATTTATTCTCCAGTCAAGAATTACCATTACATTTCGAGACCTATATTTTACATCTCTACGGTCTGTAAAAAGACTTGTTTATATCATCATGCGCACCCAAACCTCGGATTTTGAGGTTGGGGCGACGGTTGTGACGGCCTCCGACATGAAATGGAAAGGTGGCGTTGGGTGTGTCGCGTGTGGGTGTGGAGCTTGTCCGATGGGGTGTTGGGAGGGGAAGAGAGCTAGAGACGCCATAGAAAAGAAAAGGGTTAATCTGTTACTCCGTCGCTTTCACCTATGTCAAAATGTGTATGAATACGAACAATAAAACTTATCACCTTTGAAAACCGAAAGGGACATAAGAAGATGGTCTAGCCAAGGATGACAAAACTCTTTTCTCATTGCCATGAGTTGCCAATAGGTGATGGAAATATGACATATTGTCAAGTCTATGGTGACAAAAATTTGTCGGCTTCAGTTAATTTTCATGCCAAATGGCCACCGTAGGTAACAAAACACTTGTTGCTTTAGGTAAATTTTTTTTATCGCATTAGGTTATATTTCTGGCTCGGAATTGTAATAATTTTTTTTTTTATTTCCATCGCCTTAGAATAGTTCTTCTGTTTAAATTAAAATTTGATTATAATGATCCTTTTACCACATTGATATTTGAAAATTAGATTATGAAGTTTGAAATGCCTAATTTCACATAAAAAAACGTGTTTCCAGACATAATTTCAAGGTAATAAAATCAATCATCGTAAGTAATTAATCCAGCGAAAGTACTAAATGCATACTTGCTCCTTCACGAGTAAACCCTAATCCGAAATAGACACTCAGCTATAGCAAAATGCATAATCATAAGATTTTTTTTAATCATTATCGTAGAAGCTTAAATGGTAAGGGAAACTTACGACCAAAAAAAAAAAAATACATATTAAGGGAAACTTACCCGATCAGTTTTAAATTTATAATATGGATGTCAATTCAGTTACAAATTTTCTAATTTTGCTAATTTAGTTATAACATTTGCGCAAAATTTCAATATAATCCTTCAAGACAGTTTTTGCCGAGAACGCTAACGTGGCAGCCCTCCGCACAAAACAACTAGTGATGATTGGATTGATACGCCAATTATTTCTAATAAAATTGATCGAAATGAATACATTCGAATTTCAAAAGTTTATAATTAAATTGGCAAAATTGAAAAGTGACATTCACATAATAAATTTAGGATTGATTAGATAATTTTCCTAAAGAGTAAACAAAAGAAACATATACCTAAACAAAATCCACAAATTTGACTCTACGATGTGTGTGTTTTTTTACCCTAAATAGGTAAATGAGTTTTTCTTTTTCCTATTTTTAAATCACTGGCAAATGAGAATTTGGACACAATCGGCCTTGCATCGTACTGATTGGCTTTTCATTGGAAAACGATAGCGGATCTCGTGGTCATAGTTACATTTCTTCTCATTATTCGTACGGCTTGGTGTTAACTTTGATGAGCACGACAATTTTCCGTGGAAGTCAAGAATCGCATAATTCAATCCTTGTACAGTGAATACTACAATGTTTCATCACTATCAAATAACGGATACCCTTCCTAAAAGAGAACTAGTTTCTTACGCAAGTTAACTTGATTTAGCTTGTCTTATTGCATTTAATGAATGAAATTAATATAACACTTTAAGCCTATTTGATTATCTAATTGAGTGCCGATTTTTTTTAAATCCAGCATTTAATGATATTCAGCTTCAGACCCAAAAAAAGTGAAAAAAAAATTGATATTTAGGTTGTGTGATAATCATAACCAACAAAAACTTAAAAGATTCAATTAATGCTCCATTCGTTTCGCGGAAAATAATTTATGGGAAAATGTTTTACGGATTTTCTGGCGTTCGTTTCAGGGAAAATGAATTCCTTGGGAAAAATGTTTTTTATAAAAAGAAAAAAGTCTTCTAAATTAAGGAAAAATATTTTCCACTTTTGAAAAGTGGAAAACATTTTCCTTACTTGATCTCTCTTATTTCATACCTCTCTCTATAAATCCTCACTTTTTCTTCTCCCCTTTCTTTTTTTTTTTTTTTCGAATTATTTTTTATTTTTTAATTCAAATTATTTTTAATTTCTTTTTTTCTTTTTAATTTCCTTTTTCTTTTCTTTGTTTCCCATCTCTTCTTTGTTAGCTAGTCGTCGGCCGTTGCTAGGTGAACCCGAGCTTGTTGATCTCAAGCTCGCGCTTTGCACTCTTGCTTATCATTTTATTTATTTATTCTATCCTACAGTTGTACATTACTCAAACAAATGGTTCTATATAATTTGCTTCTTTTTTCTTTTGTTTATTAGAACACAAAAGATGCAGGGGAGAACAGGCTACTCAATTAAAAGATTCTCATGAGGTTGTACATGTTTTATTTTGTTTTTTTTTTTCTCTTTTGCTTCTTTTTAAAATCTATACGAATATTTTTTAGAGTAGATGAACATTTGGCGACAATGAGGGAGCAAAGATATGAAGTAAGTTTGCCTGGATTTAAGGATAAGTTCATATTTTATGGATTTATAAGTCAGTAAGTGATGCATGCCTAAGTGGTAAAGTCTTAGAAAATATTTTCCTTACCGAATATTACAAAATATTTTTCAAAATATTTTCGGGTTTTAAATGAACACCAGAAAATATTGTCATTTTCCTAAAAAATGACTCATGAAAAAATATTTTCTAGAAATAGCCAATTTTCCGCGAAAACGAACGGACCCTAAGTTAATAAAAGATCACTAGTCACTTAAAGAAGGGGAAACTTAATTCTTCAAGTAGAAAAAATAGCTTGGGAATTAGAATCTTACCAATCATATCACAAAAGCACATTGATAATGATGAAAATTCCATGAATGTCAAGAAATTAATAATATTTCATCATCAACTCGAATAACTTTTTACTTGTATTTTCATCATTTAAAACTATTGAAATATAAAATTCACTACTTAAATTTTCAGCACTCCTTTTTCAATTTTATTGAACAAGCCCTTAATCTAAATTCCTAAGTATCATTCGTTTTGAATTTTTGTTATTTTCCTTTGAATCTCTCCACCGATCCCTCATTTAAATATCAAAACATCTGTCTAAGATCACAACGTAAGAAGCTACATATAAAAATAAAAACATTAAATATAAGGGTTAATACCCTAAAAACCCCAAACTGGTACACTTGTGACAAATTTACCCCAAACTATTTTTTTTACCACCAAAAACCCCAACCGGGTACATATGTGACAGATCTACCCTCCGTTAGCTTCCGTTAGCTTTTTTCCGTTAATTTTGCTGACGTGGTTGTCGACGTGGCAAGCCATGTGGAAATTCATAAGTTTAATACCATTAAAAACCTCAAACTCGGTATACTTATGACAAATTTACCCCAAACTGGTATATTTATGACAAATTTACCCCAAGTTGGTATATTTACGACAAATTTACTTTAAATTAATTTTTCGATCATGAAAAACCTAAATTGGTACACGTGCGGCACATTTACCCTCTTTCAATTTTTCCAAATTTGACTGAGTTGTGATGTCCAATCAATTTTATTTTCCAGATTACTCTAACATTGCCTCCATATCATTAATACTTTTTTTTTTTTTTCTTTTATTTGGGAAAATTGAAAGAGGGTAAATGTGTTGCACGTGTATCAATTTAGGTTTTTTATGATCGAAAAAATTAATTTAGAGTAAATTTGTCGTAAATATACCAACTTGGGGTAAATTTGTCATAAATATACCGGTTTGGGGTAAATTTGTCATAAATATAAAGCTTGATTTTAAGATTCTTTGGGCGTGCATGTTTGTGTTCAAAAAAATTTTTATCTGTTCTGTTTGGGGTATTTTTGTATTAACCCTAAATATAAAGCTTGATTTTAAGATTTTCATGTTCGTGTTTTTTTTTCATGAACAGATTTTCTGTTTTTTTGTTCCCGAAACAAAATTGGAATGGAAATGAGAAACAAAAAAAAATTATTTTTTTGTTCTAGAAACACTTTTGAAGAACATTTTTTCTCTCTCATTTCTTTTCTTCTCTTTTTTCTTCTTCTTCTTTTCTTCTTTTTTTCTCTTTGGCCAGTCGCCGGCTTCGGCCATGGCCAGTGACGGGCCATCGAGGGCCGGTGACCTCGCTGGAGCGTCGCCGGTCCTCATTGAGGCCGAGTGTCACCGGCCCCTGGTGAGGCTTAGCCTCGCCTTGGCTAGGTTAGCTTGAGCTCGCCCAGATTCGGCGAGGCCGACCCTCGCCGTGGCTGGGCGAGGTCAGTTTTGGCCGACCGTCGCCGGAGGTCGGCAACCGGCCAAAAGAAGAAAAGAAGAATAAAGAAAAAAGAAAGGAAAAATAAAATAAAAATATTAAAAAATTAAAATAAACAAAAAAAATATAAATTTACCAAACGTGTTTCTATTCATTTTTTATTTCCGAAACAAGTTTAGCAAACGCGTTTTTCGATCAAAAATTGTTTCCTAACAGAAATAATTTTTTCTATTTATGTTCATGGAACACTTTTTGAATAGAAACACAAACAAACGTGCCCTTTGTGTCTCCTGGACGTCTTTCTTATGAAATATTTACTTGGACCCGCTCTATTTGACTGAACCCATGTTGACAATTGATCATCATATTCAGAAAAGTATTTCCCCAAAATTTCATACAGAAGACTCCAAGGGTTAACTTGCATTCTCTTTAAGCTGCTCTGTCTTTTCGTAGAGACTCGATCGAGCCCAGTAAAAAAAAATGACATATCTAGTCTTAGGATGGGAGAAATCTTGTGAATAATTTGTTGCGAATGTTATTAGAGCAGGAATCGCTACATGTGGGGTTCAAGAATAGACTGGCCTCGGACCAATCTGAGATACCTCATGTAAGGTATGTCTCCTGGTGGCCTTTTAGAATGAGAGACAAGCGCTTGGAGAGCGACGTAAAGGAGTTCGTTAATAAGACCCATTCCTAAATAATCGCCACTTGGGTATGTCTCATGTTAGGTTTTTGATTTGGTTACTCTAACATAATACCGGAGTTAAGTCTTGCCCAATTTATTTTGTGCGTGCGGCCCCGTTCGTCGAATTTCATGCGTCATTCCTAATCTAACTTGTGTTTGAGAGGGGCATTAAAATATCTTATATCGCTTAATTACAGGGCTTATAAGCTCTTTATACACTTATGGTCTCTTTAAGCTTTTGGTTTCTATCCATGTTAATCTCAATTATGCCATGTAGGATGGCCAATGTTTACGTCAATGGTTTTCTGTCAAAATTAGTTAGGTGGAGTTTATTGGCAAATCATTGAAAGGTGTAAGAATAAATTGGCCAAATTGAAGGATTTTAGGTCTGAATTGGTATAGGTGCAGTAGGTCTAAGACTTTCTTAGTAATTTCCTCAGCTTTTTTGGTATGCATGCAGCGTACTACCATGTTCTCAATTCATGTAGTTAAATTTTCTCTTTTGGGTGCATTATGCTTTGGCATTATATGCTAAGATTATGTTTTATTATCCGAATTTCTAATTAAGATAAGACCGGATGTAATAGAATATGAAATTCAAAGATTTTGCTATGTCCTATTCATTATTTAGTAAATAATAATAGAAAAGTTAAATATATTCGCATCACATTATGCACATTTTTTTAGTATAAACAAGCATATCAATTATAAATGAATATAAAAGTCCACAAATGAGATGGTAAAAAAATTTCACGACACTATTCCCTAACTTACATTTTACTTTTTAATTATATTTTCCCTCTTTTTTAAATATTTTTTTTTTTATTTTTTCCTCTTCCATCATTCTCTAATAAAATTTTATTAAATAGTAAATTATACTTAAAATACAAAAATACATAAAATAAATAAAAATACATAAAATATAAATATAAATGTATATTTATATATTTAATTTATATTATAAGATAGAGATAAAGTTGAATATATAAATAAAAAATAATTTTCTATTTCTTGTTATTTTGAATTTTCATTTATTGTTTATATCGAAATTTTATCAACCAAAAAAAAAGGAAATATGATTTCAATTTTATTAATTTAATAAAAATTTTATTTAAGAAAAATAACTTTCTTATTATGAATATTAAAAGTTTTACCCACCTTTATCCTATTTATTTCGTGGGATAATTTTATTCGGATCATATACCTTTTATATTTGAGTCTATTCTATCTAAATGTAGAATATAATAAATTTTATCCTATTTTAATTCTTGTCCAGACTGTCAAACGCAGCCTAATTAATTTGATACTAGAATAATAGAGGTATACCCAAGTTGCCCTATCCATGTGGAGAGAGAGAGAGAGAGAGAGAGAGAGAGAGAGAGGTGAATGCAAGGCCAAGGCAAGGCATTTTACTTCCTCAAAGTCAATGCGTTCCTTACCCTCACCAACCCACTCCCAAAATTTATAAAATAAATAAGATACTACTGATTAAAAAATGAAAAAGAAGAAAAGAAGAATTCCCCACGCTCACCTACTCCCGTTCGTTGACACACCCACCTCAACCGGCAGCCTCCCCCAAACCGTCAAGTGACGCCGTCAACCCTCCCTCCCTCCCGTCCTCTAACGGAGTCCGTATTTCCACGTATTAATCCCACGCCGAACCCACGCACGTTCCACCTAACGCCGCCTCGCGTCACGCCATCCAACGATCCATCCGTCCGTCCGTCCATCTTCGCATTTTCCAGTCTTTTTTTTCATTTTCTTTTCTATTTTTCTTTTCGCCAAAACCAAATAATTAGCATTCGCTTATTTAAGCCCGAAACTCATCCACCCCACCACCATCATCACCGCCACCTCCCTCCTCCTCCTCCTCCTCGTCGCCCCCCGCAAAAACCCTCCGCCTCTGCCCGCAATCACCGCCAGCCATGGATCTCCTCCTCCTGGAGAAGGCCCTCCTGGGCCTCTTCGCCGCCGCCATCGTGGCCATCGCGGTCTCCAAGCTCCGGGGCAAGCGGTTCCGCCTCCCCCGGGCCCCCTCCCCGTGCCCATCTTCGGCAACTGGCTCCAGGTCGGCGACGACCTCAACCACCGGAACCTCACCGACCTCGCCAAGAAGTTCGGCGACATCCTCCTCCTCCGCATGGGGCAGCGCAACCTCGTGGTCGTCTCGTCCCCGGACCTCTCCAAGGAGGTGCTCCACACGCAGGGCGTCGAGTTCGGGTCCCGCACCCGGAACGTCGTCTTCGACATCTTCACCGGGAAGGGGCAGGACATGGTGTTCACGGTGTACGGGGAGCACTGGCGCAAGATGCGCCGCATCATGACGGTGCCCTTCTTCACCAACAAGGTGGTGCAGCAGTACCGGGAGGGGTGGGAGGCCGAGGCCGCCGCCGTCGTCGAGGACGTCAAGAAGAACCCCGCCGCCGCCCGCGAGGGGATCGTGCTCCGGCGCAGGCTGCAGATGATGATGTACAACAACATGTACCGGATCATGTTCGACCGGCGGTTCGACAGAGAGGACGACCCGCTCTTCGTCAAGCTCAAGGCCCTCAACGGCGAGCGGAGCCGCCTGGCGCAGAGCTTCGACTACAACTACGGCGATTTCATCCCCATCCTGAGGCCCTTCCTGCGAGGCTACCTGAAGATCTGCAAGGAGGTCAAGGAGCGCAGGCTGCAGCTCTTCAAGGACTACTTCGTCGACGAGAGGAAGTATGCAATCTCGTCCCCCTTCTTTCATTCATTCATTCTTCCATATCGTCTGACTACCTCAGATCATAGCTAGTTTCATTTACTCTTTTTTTTTTTTTTTATACGTTTTTCTTTAGTAAAATAAGTTATATTTATTTTCGTAAAATAGACGGGGGCGCAGGATATCGTCCTCAGCCTTGATGAGTGCACGTGGATCTTTTTTTTGTCTCTGTTTTCGCCGTTGTCGGCCTAGTTATTACGTGAAAATGAAAGGATGGCTAAGTTGACCCACTTAGATGGTGATTAGGCGGCTCCACCAGTGACAACTGACAAAGCTACCGCATGGCTCATGCCCTATAGACCATGACGAAAATCTTATTTTCTTCTGTTTTTTAGCAATTAGTTCAGAAAATAAGGAATGCAAAACGTAGTGACGGGGGGGCAGAGCTGGAAACGGCAAATCGAGCTTCCCACTTTAAAGCTGCATTAAATTTAAATCCGTGGGAGTTATTATTGTCTGCAAATTTATGACTTTTCTGAGTGCTGACGTGGAATGGTGGAAACCGGAAGTCCTGCCGAGTGCCGCCAGCGACGGCGGACCGGTAACCCGTCGGTGCTTGAATTGAATTTTGGAGTTTCCGGGGGTTTGTGAAAAAGTTGGTTTTTGATGGCCCGAAACTGAAAATATCAAGAACTTCTGCAGGAAACTGGCCAGCGTGAAGCGGATGGACAACGAGGGGCTGAAGTGCGCGATGGACCACATCCTTGAGGCGCAGCAGAAGGGCGAAATCAACGAGGACAACGTTCTATACATCGTCGAGAACATCAACGTTGCGGGTACCTCTCGAAAAATTGCTTGCCCTTCTTTTCTTTCTGCAATTAAGCCCGTATTGGCAAAAAAATCTTTACAGTTGGATCCACAAAGAAAATGAGCAATTGCCCATTTCGAGTAAAACCTATGAATCGAACTCGTCGGACAAAACAGGGGAGAGCTAGGATAGGAATGGAAGAAATGGGGTGTTTAGTAGAACACGTCATTGCCGCCATGAAGTCAAATCGACCACTTGGACGTTTGTGGGGTAGAAAACTTAAGTGACGCCGGCTGGCATGTCGTTGTGCTCTCTTGCCGTTAAGATTGCGACGCGTGTTAGGTCGGGGGCCACTTCTCGGGCCCGTATATGGTTGTGTATAGGTGAAGCGAAACCATGATAAAAGAGGAAGATCGGGTCAACGGCTTTGACTAGTTATCATTGCTGCTAGACAAGAGGGGCAGTTCGGTAAAATACCGATAAAATAGGCAGGGGAAGTAGTCAAAGCCATTTTCGGGGGGAGACGGACATGATCAGACGGCGAAATCGTGTTATTTTATCTGGCCAAAAATTCAGATGAAAAGCTCGATAACGATGAAGGTCCATTTGCCACCCGATTTGGCGGTGTGGCTGGTGCCCTACTTTAATGCTATTTATTTAATATGAGGATAAGCAAGACGATAATATGAAGTTGGACCTTTTTGCCCGTCCGGCTCGTGACGTGCTCATCGACCATCACCCGCCCCGATTTTCGATGATAGGAAAAAGCCATTAGCGTATTGAAAATTCCAACTTTTCCTTTTCGGCTTCGAGAGCGCCTTTTTTTCCCAAATTTCCATTCGATTTGCTTAGTTAAAGCCGATATTGGAGAAGGTGTGCGAGTCGAATAAGCAAAGGAAACGTTTGTGGGGTCCCGAAAGGTGGGAAGGATTGGCGTGGCTTGCGTTCCGACGTGGGGGTTGAAATGTCAGCCACCGGATGGAAAACCTACTTCGTGCGCGGGTGCGCGACGGTTGATGAACGAAGTTGCCCGACCAACCCCCGCACGAAAAACCCACCTTCTCCCGCGTCATCCTCACCTACCAACGCGCTCCACCAACCGCACCAGTCCGTGCCTTTTTTTCCCGTCGGTTCATGTCCATTTTGTCGGTCATAGGTTGATGCCCGCGTGAGGGGGAGTAGTTCTCGTGTGGTAGGTGAGCACTGACGGGCGTCGACGTCACGTAGAAGAAGATGAGCCGTCGATTTGTTTTTTCGTCCGTACATTTGTGGTCGAATGGAATGCTGATGAGTTGACGTGGTGCAGCGATCGAGACGACACTCTGGTCGATTGAGTGGGGCATCGCGGAGCTCGTGAACCACCCCCAGATCCAGAGGAAGCTGAGGGAGGAGATCGACACGGTCCTGGGCCCTGGCGTGCCAGTCACCGAGCCCGAGCTCCACAAGCTGCCGTACCTCCAGGCGGTGATCAAGGAGACCCTGAGGCTCCGGATGGCGATCCCGCTCCTCGTGCCCCACATGAACCTCCACGACGCCAAGCTCGGGGGCTACGACATCCCCGCCGAGAGCAAGATCCTGGTCAACGCGTGGTGGCTGGCCAACAACCCTGCCCACTGGAAGAAGCCCGAGGAGTTCCGGCCCGAGCGGTTCCTGGAGGAGGAGGCGAAGGTCGAGGCCAACGGGAACGACTTCCGGTACCTCCCCTTTGGAGTCGGCCGGAGGAGCTGCCCCGGGATCATCCTGGCCCTGCCCATCCTCGGGGTCACCATCGGCCAGTTGGTGCAGAACTTCGAGCTCTTGCCGCCCCCTGGACAATCGAAGCTCGACACCACTGAGAAGGGTGGCCAATTCAGCTTGCACATAATGAAGCACTCCACCATCGTCATGAAGCCAAGATCCTTTTGAAGTTAGTCTCCGCAGAGATTCAACTTTTGGTGGCTGTTGATTTCACTTGGACATTGTGAAAATATGAAGAATTGGACAAAGCATATTCAGGAGTTGCCATGAGAACTTATGTTGTGTTTTGTGTTGGTAAAATAACAGCTTTTATGTCCTTTGAGAACTGAAACTTGTCTTTTGAAAAATTTGTTTATGTGCAGCATTCTCTCTCTTTCTCTAAAGCATAAGTTAAGGAACCAATGTTAAATGTCAATGCAATTTCTCAAGATAAGAACCAAATTTGAGATCTTTCTATTTGAACTTTCTGCTCTGAATTGAATTAGTCTCAGTGAAGGAAACTTCCACATAGTGGACTCAGGTAGCCAAACGGAAGGAAAGAAAGAGAGTAGGCAGAGTGGGGTCTACAGGCGCAGTTATGTGAAGACTATTAATCTTGTACAGAGAAAAGGCTGATATATTAGGTAGGAAATTGATGAGGATGGTGGAAAATTGGGACCATAAATATATGCACATTTATTGTCAGGTAATTTATATGGAATGTAAAGGGCTGTAGAGAAGTTAGGCAAGAAATGTTTTCACTCCCTCTCCCTCTCTCCTTCCCCCCCCCCCTTTTTCTTTCTCTCTCGCTTTACAATTTAATGTGGAGTGAGAGATGATTATGTAGGCAGAAAATCAACTAGGTAAAAGAAAGGAATGACAACTTTCAAATGCTAGGAGCAATTCATTTGCCTTTGTACTTCAATGCCATCCCTTAACTGGATGCAAATATCGCTCTCGCCACCCCCATGTGTTGGATGATTCAAAGGTTTGTCATTTAGATGTTCCGGCTACGGAAGAATCTGTTTTGCTTGTTTTATGCTTCATTGTTTTGTAAGCGACAAGCAAGAATTTGACGACCACAAAACATTATGGCTAAGAATACGGGGAATTTGACAGGAAGACAGCGCCACAGGAGAAGCTAGCGAGACAGGTTAAGGATGTTGGAGTGAGAATTTCGTCCAGGAGTTTCTCAAGCGATGCTCGGAATGAGCGTATACCGACTAGTCGACAAAACCTGATCGTAGGCCCATTTTTTAAATCAACATCTCGACCCACGACAAACGAGTGGGCCCCACCGTCGCTTTCGATCTTCCTCTATGGAGAATGAATCACAGGATGAGATGATTTTACTGCATGTGAGCCCCGGAGGCGATTCTTGTCGCCGTCCTCGACGAATTCAGGCGAGGGCACTTCTTTCGTGTGGGATTTGTGCCTAGTCGATATTTGGACAAGTAGTGAACAGAGGACAATGCTAACACGCTTCGTACCTATTCGTTAGGGTTTGGTGGTTTGGGGGAGCTTGCAAGTATTCCTGAAAAGCCAACCTTCAACTCTTAAAGTCCTTGTAGAGATTCGATTGAGGATCTTTGATGAAGCATATAGTGGAAGCCGGGGCCCTATTGGGTAAATATTTATCTCTTTTGCTCATTGACCTTGGGCGCATCAATTGAATTTTGTAAACCTTTTGCACTATTTCTCTAGACTAAAGGTGAACATGGTTTAGATTGGGTCAATCCAACACCTAATTCAAATATTCAATCCACATAATATTGATTCTTAATTTTTTGGATAAAAAACCGATCATGTTGAGCCTATGACCAAAAATTGAACAGATCCTATGTGTCCAATCCAATTCCAAGTTCGACCATGGACCAATTGATTTTATTTTTATTTTATTTTTTGTTTCATTTTTTGTCTTCCTTAAAAAGATAAACATATTATTTCAAATTATATATCAATTAATAATGTGACATTGAATAACTAAACTATGAACACCAATCCATATCAAATATGAATATAAGATAAGATAATAATAAAACTTTCACACTAGATAAAAGCAACAAAACATAAAAACAAACTCGTGAGCCGAGGCAAACAAAGGTGAGCAACAAGGTGAGCAAATAGATGCTAGCGAGCCTAAGGCAAGCAAGAGGGTTTATTTATATATTTATTTATATATTTATATATTTATATATTATTATTATTATTATTATTATTATTATTATTATTATTATTATTATTATTATTATTATTATTATGTCTAATAAGGTTGGGTTTCTTTGCATTTGTCACTTTCACATGAGAATTTTCAATGGGTTGACTTTCTTCAATATTATTATTATTATTATTATTATTATTATTATTATTATTATTATTATTATTAGTATTCGATATTTTGAAATTAAGTTTTTTCTTACAAAGCACGTTCAACATGTATTTATGACTGTGGTCCATGATATTAGTGGAGTAATCAGTGTACTTGGACTTTGCTATCCGGTGGGTTTTGCTACCGTTGCCCTCCTTGACAAGTCCATTAATCAAATCCATAAAGTAAAAGCATACGCTATTTGTGTAAAGGAAACCCCTCATTGATTCGAGAGAGTAGTATAATTCGCAACTCAAGGACGGGTGACATGGGATGCAACAAACGGCTCTGTTGTACTGCGCTCTCCGAGCGTGCTCGTTCTTCACTTCTTAACCAAGGCAGGTGTTCGTGGAATAACTCTAGAGGTGTTAAATGAGTGGGTTGGGTCATTAATGGTCCGACCCAAATTGACCCATTACCCCATTTATGATCCGTTTATGCTTAATGTAAATTTTTCAACCTATATCCGACCCGATCCATACTCGACCCAACCCATATTAATAAAATATTTTCATATTTATCTTACATATTTTTTTTAAAGTTATATTACTAAAATACTTCCAAGAAATATAAATCAAATCAATAAATTTTTAAAAAAAAAATTATTATTATTTTTTTTTTTTTTTTCCTTTTCTTCTTCGTATCTAGACAGGTTCGCTGGCCAACCTATTTTTATGAATTGGAGGCATTAAACGTCTCGAAATCAATCAACTTCGACACAAATACAATTGACGACACGTTGATCACCAACGTCAATAGTGAAATTAAGCCCAAATGATTTGCTATCACCTCCAATTTCCCGTGTAGATAACAATCTATGATGCAATTTGCTTATGCTCACATTCATTCCGAGGAATCAAGGCATGAGTTAGAAAAGTTCATTGCTGAATTAACTTGATACGGATTGTTCATCAAATCCATAACAAAATGTCAGTGCTTTCGCTTCTTGGGCTGTCAAAGACGATATTCTGACTGTACTACCATTAAATTGCTGTAGCTTCAACACATGATTTGGCTCATAGTCTTGGACTCCTTGCAATATGACTCCAGAACATATGTTTCAACTGGTGCATCAAATCTAGGGCAAACTATCTAATGCAAATATAGATGACTTCCATAAAATGTCTTCAGGAGCTTCTAAGTTGTCACACAGCGCTTTCCTCAACCATTACCGACTCGATCTGTCAAATCCTATCATATAGCTAGTCATTCTTTTACAAAAAGAAAAAGAGAACCAGGGGTTTAACCACATGCTTCTATTTGTAGGGCATAGGACTAATCTTGAATTGGTAAAGTTTCGAGAGCATAACAAATTCGTAAACTTGATTAGAGAGATGATTCATTGCAAGTTCCCCCTAGATGTAACGCCATGCTTCATTATGAAGTAGAGCGGAAGACTGAAGCACATCGTCGCCATGCCTCGTCGCCCGCTGCCGCCACCCATTGTCGCCTTGTCGCCACGATTAGTCTCGCGGATCAGCTGGACTAAAACCCTAAAAGTAGCACTCATTTGCTTGCCGCAAACGACTTGCGGAACCATTGTTGGAGGATGGAGCCGCTTGGTTCAGGTAATCCATCTAAACACGCATTCGTGGATTTTATTTTGAGTTCCGGCTTGTTGTTTTACGTAATTGAGCACGCACGTGTGGCGGGATGGTCCCGACGACATGTTTGATCGATCACTGGTTGCTTTGTGTCGTCAATTTGTTTGTGAAAGTGGTGATTTTGCTCGAGTCGAATCAATGGTGGAAGTGGTTTGTTCTGTGCTAGGTTGATGTGTGTTTTTTTTGCTAAGAATTTGGAAGGGTGCCCAAATTGCACTATTTGAGCATATTGTCTTTTCGTGTTAATGGTTCCATTGGTCTCATAGTGTTGCTAATGCCCATTTATAGTTTGTTATTGTCAATCTTGTTCCATGTTGAGTTGTCGTCATTGAAGAGGGTGTGTGGGTATATAGATGTTCTTGATCGCGGTCTGCCTTGTGGGTTTATGACTAGGGAGCGTTTAACTAAAAAGATATTTAGGTTTTGTGGGAATCTGGATTTGGAACAGAGCACGGTTTCAGAGCATTTCTGATTAGTTAATCTTTGTGCTTATGTTTTATGGACGTTGTATTTCATGGTCGGTATGGTAGAAAGAGAAGATTGGTTTGTTGGGTAGGAGGACAAAATGATGCTGCCTACGTTTTGCCCAATTTTATTGAGATAATCTCGAGGTAGCCTTAGCGAGCAATGCTTAGAGATATTGAGTAGTCTTTCTCGCTTCTAACTTGGCTTCCATGAGTTTTGGTGTTGGACAACCATTTGTTATTTTAATGATTTGAACTTTTGTTCATTTTCTTGAGTGGGAAGTTTGTGCACCTGTGTCTTTATTATGTTTTGTGCTCTCTAAAGAAGGTAAGGATGAATTTGATGACTACTGTTTTTTTTTTTCATCAATCAGATTCTTTGATAGATGCTAGAGACTTAGGTTTTTCATTAACATCCATGTTCCATGCATGAATTCATTCTTTACCCTTTATGTTAAATTCATAACATGCAATCCTGAACTTGTTCTAATTTATGTTTTCTCCAACTAATTAGTTGACATGTCAAGAGATAATGAGGATCGAGAAGAATATTCAACTACAAAACAATTCGAGAGACGTAGAGTTGCATCCTTAGTTCGTGAGGATGAGGAAGATAACTCTACTTGCTCTAAGAGTTCAAGAAAAACACACTTTGATTGTATGGTCTAAATTTGAAAAGTTCACAGATGGTGATGGCATGAAGAAGGCTAAATGTAAGTGGTGCGAAGTAACTTATGCGGCTAGCCATGGGACAAAAAACTTGTTGCGTCATTTAGGTACTTGTCCCAACCGAGAGTTTAATGTTGATGGTTCCATAGTACAATTTGACCAAGGCGTGTTTAGAGATATGCTAGCAAGGGCGATAATCAAACACAATTATACATACTCTTTTGTGGAGCATGAAGCTACCAGAGAGTTGTTTAGTTACCTCAACCCTAATGTGAAGCACATTTCAAGGCTTATAGCAAGAAGTGATGTGGTAAAAGTTTATGAAAAAGAGAAGGGAATTTTGAAATCCAAATTATTGTCTCTTTCGAGCCAAATATGTTTGACTTCTAACCTATGGACTTCTGTTATTATGGATCATTATATGACTCTCACTGCTCATTATATCGATGAGGATTGGGAATTGCATTCAAAAGTCTTGTGTTTCTCCAATGTGCCACCTCCATATAGTGGTCCCATACTTTTAGAAAAATTGTTGTCTTTATTAAGAGAATGGGGTATTGAGAGAAAGATTTTCAGCATTACTTTAGATAATGCATCATACAATGACAGTATGGTTGATATTTGGAGAAATACACTTTTTGTGAGATCCTCTTTGTTATGTGATGGACAATTTTTTCATATGCGTTGTGGTGCACATGTTTTGAATGTTATTATACAGAAAGGTTTAAAGGTTATTGATGGATCCTTACATAATATTAGAGAAGCTGTCAAGTATGTGAGGGCTACACAAGGGAGGAGAGTAAAATTCACTCAATGTATATCGTAGTAGTGGTCCCATACTTTTCTTTGAATGTGAATTTTCACATTGGAAGTTAATTGACCATAATTTTGTCATATGTCCATCTTCTGAAGATTGGGTCAGAGGAAAGAAAATTGCTTTCTTGTTGAAATCCTTTTATGATATTTCTACTCTGTTCTCTGGAGTTAGATATCCCACGGCGAATTTATATTTTTATGGAGTATGGCAGATTCAGCTTCGTTTAATACAGGCAAGGAATACTGAGAATGAGGCTATTAGTTCTATGGCTAAGGCAATGCTCAAAAAGTTTGAAAAATATTGGAAGTGTTATAGTGTTGTCTTATCATTTGCCGTTACATTAGATCCTCATTATAAGTTACACTTGTTAGAGTTTTGCTACTCAAAGTTGGACATGTATGATCACGTGGAATTTGTACGGGGCATTCGAGAAAAACTCTATACACTTTTTGATGAATATGTGACCCTTATGTTTAGAGATGATCGTTTTACTTCTTCAACTAGTCGAGGTAACATTTCAGTTGAGGGCATTGATGAGAACATTGGGATGACATTGATAAGTATGATGCATTTGAGAGTGAACACTTTGGATCACAATCTATTAAGTCACAATTGGATTTGTATTTGGAGGAGAATAGGCTTGATAGAAAGAAGGTCCCAGATCTCAATGTCCTTGATTATTGGAAGACTCATTCTCATCGGTATCCCGAGTTATCCCTCATGGCACGTGATATATTGAGCATTCCTATCACTGCCGTTGTCTCAGAATCAGCCTTTAGCATTGGAGGACGTATTTAAAATAAATATCGTAGCTCCATTCCCCCTGAAAGCGTAAAGGCTGAGCTGTGCACTAGAAATTGGTTATTTGGAGTTCCGCCTGAGGAAGATTTAGATGAGGAGTCTCTCATCATTGACTTTTGAGACTATTTGCATTAGGTACTTTTTTTCATCTCATTCTTTTTGTTTGCTCATGTGGTTTAATACACTTGTCTTCATAATGATGTATTCTTGGTATATTTTGTGGTGCTACAACTTCTAATCAAAGTTGATGCTTTTCCTTTTCAGGTTCTAGACTAGTTGTTGGGTCATAATGACTCTAAATTTGTTGTTTCTCAACTGCACACTAGATTATATTTCTCAATTGTGGTGCCTATTGGCTGTGCTCCCTATACTGGTTGAGCTTAGTCAAGATAGCTCCAGTATTGACAAATGGAGTTTTTTTTTTTTTTTTTTGTAAGTTTGTTAGGGTGATTTACTATCAGCTCAAGTATGGACTTCAAAAGGACTCTGCAAACAATAGGAGTACAAAGCAGGGAACCTCAACGCTATCGGATGATTCGTGGTTTTCTATCGATAGCTTTTTGCATCAACTTTGTAAGGTAATGGGATAAGGTGATAATCATCCTGTAGTTTTAGCTACTTTTCCATGTTGTGTTTAAATATATTATACCTACAATTGTATTGAGTCTTTAAATTCATGTTGACTCCTTATGGGTTCATGAGATTGAGCTGTCTTATCAGTTGTCTTCTGACTAAATTGAGTCATTTGTTAATCCAAATTCATGTTTAAAACTTGTGACAGCTTATTTTGTTTCCCAATTTCAGGATTTCTTTTCATTGGTGCTAGTTGCCCCAATTGTTGATGGAGAACTTCTATCTTGGGTTGGTTTTCTGAGCCTTGGTGTTATTTGCCATTTGCCATTGCACTTCTAATGACGATAGACAAGAATTGTAGTTTCTTTTAAAATGCAATGAAATGATATTATTGTTGTGGAGATCATTTGGTGATAAATTCTTAGGTTAATCAGGGTCCTTAAGAGTATAGGCATTGGAGTGAGAACCAAATCTAATGTCTATTTAAACCTTTACGATATGTTCCACTTCCACTATTCTAGTTTGCTATATGCTTTTGAGCTCATATGAGCACATATTGTGTACCATAAATATGATTGACTAGTAAAACACATACTAAAAATTTACAATTACATTTGATTTAATTGCTTCTTCTCCTGCTTCTCATGGAAGTTGAACCATCGAACTTGCTTAAGCTATTTACAGTGGTGACTTTGCCCTAACTATAATTACATGTTTCTCTTTGGCCTTGGGGAGAAGCTCGTTGAAGGAAACTTGTTGAGTTCTGTGCATCCTATCTAGCAACTGTAGATCTCAATTTGCATATTTGCTAGTCACTTACCCTTATTTAAATGGATATGAAGGAATTACTTAGAGTGGGGCTATTTGGCTTTGTAGACAAGGAAATTCAAGGAACTACTTGAGAATACTTTTGGGTGGGAGTTCCAGCAAAATAGTGCTGTTGATGGAGTGTATTTCAATGAAGATGATGAAGTAAGCCTTGTAGACTCTCTCTCTCTCTCTCTCTCTCTCTCTCTCTCTCTCTCTCTCTCGTATTTCAATGAAGATGATGAAGTAAGCCTTGTAGACTCTCTCTCTCTCTCTCTCTCTCTCTCTCTCTCTCTCTCTCGCATTTCAATGAAGATGATGAAGTAAGCCTTGTAGACTCTCTCTCTCTCTCTCTCTCTCTCTCTCTCTCTCTCTCTCTCTCTCTCTCTCTCTCTATGTGACTAAGATTTCCTTGCTCTCTTTGCTTTTGTAGTTTGCTCCAACCATTGAAATGATCGATGACCAACATCTGTAGTGTGGCTGTGACAGTGTGAACATGTGCTTCAGTCTTCTGCTCTACTTCATAATGAAGCATGGCGTTACATCTAAGGGGAACTTGCTATGAATCATCTCTCTAATCAAGTTTACGAATTTGTTATGCTCTCGAAACTTTACCAGTTCAAGATCAGTCCTATGCCCTGCAAATAGAAGCATGTGGTTAAACTTTCTCTTTTTCTTTTTGTAAAAGAATGACTAGCTATAGGATATGATTTGACAGATCGAGTCGGTCATGGTTGAGGAAAGCGCTGTGTGACATCTTAGAAGCTCCTGAAGACATTTTGTGGAAGTCATGTATATTTGCATTAGATAGTTTGCCCTAGATTTGATGCACCGGTTGAAACATATGTTCTGGAGTCATACTACAAGGAGTCCAAGACTATGAGCCAAATCATGTGTTGAAGCTGCAGCAATTTAATGGTAGTACAGTCACAATATCGCCTTTGATGGCCCAAGAAGCAAAAGCACTAACATTTTGTTATGGATTTGATGAACAATCCGTATCAAGTTAATTCAGCAATGAACTTTTCTAACTCATGCCTTCATTCCTCGGAATGAATGTGAGCATAAGCAAATTGCATCATAGATTGTTATCTACATGGGAAATTGGAGGCGATAGCAAATCATTTGGGCTTAATTTCACTATGGACGTTGGTGATCAACGTGTCGTCAATTGTATTTGTGTCGAAGTTGATTGATTTCGAGACGTTTAATACCTCCAATTCATAAAATAGGTTGGCCAGCGAACTTGTCTAGATGCAGAAGAAAAAAAAAGGAAAAGAAAGAAAAAGAAAAAAAGAATTTTTTTTTTTGAAAAAGTATAAAAAATTGAAAAATTATTGATTAGATTTGTATTGCTTGGAAGTATTTTAGTAATATAATCTTTAAAAAAAAACATAAGATAAATATGAAAATATTTTATTAATATGGGTTGGGTCGGATATGGGTCGGGTATGGGTCAAAAAATTTACATTAAGTATAAATGGATCATAAATTGGTTAATGGGTCAATTTGGGTCGGACCATTAATGACCCGACCCAAACCCGACCTAATCCACCCATTTAACACCTCTAATGGGTCTATAAATGGGTTTGTGGACCCATTTAACACCTCTAAATAACTCCGAAGAAAAAAAACAAACAAGACAAGGCGTTAAGAGACCATTCCGACTATTTAAGATCCTTTTTTGAACCCGATCTGTCCCGAATCAAGAAATGGATTATGAACGGACATGTCATGTTGCGCTATTTGCAGGGACTAAGGGGCTCAAAACCAATAAACAAGTTATGTCTAAGGCATAGTGTGATTAAAAGTTTAAATAATGACACAAATGGTTTCTGAATTTTGATTCAATGTGTGATGTTGTCCTTGAAAATTTAATTTGTTCAATATAGTTCTTGAACTTTAACATAATTTTAACGTAATTCCTAGACTTTTGGTACATGTTTAATGTAATCCCTAAATTATATGAAGATGTTCAATGTAGTCATTCCATTACTTCAAGATTATGGACGATATTGAATATTTTCATATAATTCAGTAACTAAATTAAACGTGCACCAAAAGTCTAAAGATTACATTAAAACAATATAAATTAGGCTAAAGTTTATGAATTATATTGAATAAAGGTCAATGATCATATTGTACATTAAATCCTGGTCGGGGTCAATTTGTGTCAATCTCCCTAAAAGTTTCGATTTTGTGATCCTTTAGGTGGCACATTGGGTTTGCCCAGGCTCCCTCAGGCCCGGTTGACCCCCAGAGCGTAAAAATTGGGCGGGCCTGGGCATCGCAATTCACCTCTGTCAGGCCCTGCTCAGCCGATTATGCAAATTGCCAAGAACGCCTACGCAACCGCACATAGGACAAGAACGCTCGAATTCCCACGTGTCGGCTGCACACGACACGGAGGAAGGTCGGAGCACGCGAGCTTGTTGCCCAAGTGCACTCGCTTCGGGCGGCCCACGAAGGTGGAGGAGCAGAGGAGCAGGAAACTCTGCGGCACTGAATATTTGCCACACGTCACGACAGCCACATCCGTCTGAAACCTTTCACTTTCAAGTCAAATCCGTCCCTTAGTATAGCGCCCGATATTCCCCCACTTCCACCCTCCCTTGTTGTGGCCAAAGTTGCCCGACATGTAACGATCACGTGGCGTTTTCGGCGTGGCATCTTGATCAGCGCAGCCCGAGCCCACCTCGTCATTTCGTTTGACTGCTCGAAAGCTTTGTCTTCTGATTCGCCGCCTTTCGGTTCTTCTGCGTGGATAATGTCCTTTGGGGGATCGTCTGTGTCTCTCCTGGTAAAGTTTCAGGGGCCAAGCCGGTCCAGATTGCTCTCGACATGTACAGAATACAAGCAGGGTCGGCGGCGGCACAGGTCGAGCCTGGATACTGTGTTGAGGCCGATCCCACCGGTCGGTATGCTCGGGTACGCGAGCCGACGATACTGTTTTTCTTATTGGTATTCGATTCGGTCGTTGATTGTTTATTAAGTACCAGTCCACCTCCAATCAGACGCCATCTCAATATTTTATAGTTCGGTTCGTGGGTTTGTTTATCTTGCAAAAGCTAATGACTTCACGTAATCATTGGTCGGTTCGGTTCGAGATGTATGCTGCGTTGGTGAAGGAGCTCTCCTCGTATCTTTGTTTGGGTTATAGGATGAGCTGTGTACAAACTTCCATGCTCGAACCTTTGTTTGAATGTTTGTATGGTTTGTTTGTTCCTGAGCTAGTAATTGGCAGGCAAAAAGGAGCATTCAAAGAACCTCTGATTATACAGGAGTTCCTCTGATTGTTGTGAATGCATCTAACTGATGATGAAATCGCATCGATAGCCTCGAGTCTTGTCCTAGCTCGTTGGAGAACTAGATTTGCCTCGATTCTTCACCTTGCCTTTTTCCGGCAAGTGTCTTTGCTATACGGTCGTTTGGCGGCAACTATAGACAGATCGATCCTTATCTTGTTCTTGTGTCATCGTTTTTCTTCATTAGCCGTTCTCATTCCTTTCCTCCCTCTTTGCGAGCAGTTTGAAGAAATTCTGGGCAAAGGGGCGACCAAGACAGTTTACAAGGCGATCGATGAGGTCCTGGGAATGGAGGTGGCGTGGAACCAAGTGAAGCTGAACGATTCGTTTCGGTCTCCGGACGAATTGCAGCGTCTGATCTCGGAGGTTCACCTCCTCAGCACCCTCAATCACGACTCCATAATGAAATTCCACACTTCATGGGTCGACGTGGATGGGACGGCCTTCAATTTCATCACTGAAATGTTCACTTCAGGCACCCTCAGAAAGTAATCCCTCTCCTCTCTGTAACCTTCTCGCCAAGCATTTCCTCGACTCTGCAAGCTCTTTAGGCTTTCGATGTGATCTGTGATTACCATTTGGTGATCGACTGATTTAGGCCTTTTCGCTTGTGAAGTTATAACAGAGGTCTGCTTGGTTATGCAGTTACAGGAAGAAATACCAACGATTGCACATCCGAGCCATAAAGAATTGGGCTGTTCAAATACTTCACGGCCTCGTGTATCTGCACAGCCACGATCCGCCAGTAATCCACAGAGATCTGAAGTGTGATAACCTCTTTGTTAATGGCCATCTGGGACAAGTTAAAATTGGTGATCTTGGACTTGCAGCGATTCTTCAAGGTTCTCGGGCAGCTCATAGCATTATAGGTAACAATTTCTAACGATGAGCATGGTAATGTCATCGATGCTTCAGGTTATCTGATTACCTGTCAACTTACTGACAGTACCCACTCTCAGGCACTCCGGAGTTTATGGCACCAGAACTCTACGAAGAGAATTACAATGAGCTCGTCGATGTCTACTCATTCGGCATGTGCGTCTTAGAAATGCTTACTTGCGAGTATCCTTACACCGAATGCACCAATCCAGCTCAAATTTACAAGAAAGTCACTTCGGTAAAGTCCAGTCCCAATGGTTTACTTATGCTGACAGTAACAGATTTACGCCTCATGAGCATGCCCCTCTTCTCTACTCAGGGAAAGTTGCCAGAAGCATTCTACCGTATCAAAGACTCAGAAGCTCGGAAATTTATCGGAAAATGCTTAGCAAACGTCTCATGTAGAGTATCGGCAAGGGAGTTGCTACACGACCCATTTCTTCTAAGTGATGAAGATGACCGCCTCCCAGGATTGAAGTTGAAATGCCGGAGCCATTCTTGAATGGGAGAGATGGAGATAATCTGCGTGCAAGGGATAATCCACTCAGGACCGACATGATGATTACGGGAAAGCTGAATCCTGAGGGTGACACCATTTTTCTGAAAGTCCAGATTGCTGATAGAAATGGTTTGAATCCCAAGTATCTTCCTGCAATCCATTAGAACTATTGAGAGCACAGAATCACTGTGCACAATTTCTCTGATGCATCAGTACTAAGTTTTGTAAATTAGTTAAGAAGAATGCATACAGATTGTGGATTATTATCCAGTACCATTTGCAAAAAATCGATGCCTCAAACTAGTTATATATTGCCCTAAATAGAATTTGAAGGGGAAAATGGCTGAACGCATATAATTCTCAGAACTCGTTAAATTAGAGACTAGAGAAATTTCTGGCCAGACTTATCTTCTCAGATCTTCCAGAGTGATAAAACTAATGAAGGTTGTCTTCATTTCCTTCCCATTACCCATGCAGGTTCAGCGAGAAATGTCTATTTTCCTTTTGACATTCTAAATGACACCCCGATTGATGTCGCGAAGGAAATGGTCAAGGAACTGGAGATCGTGGACTGGGAAGCGGAGGAGATAGCCGACAAGATTGGCGGAGAAATCTCTGCTTTAGTACCTAACTGGACGAAACAGAACATGCCAGACTACTATCAGGAGAATGACGACGGCTTTCCTCTACCTGTCCTTTCATTCTCTTCAGGTTCGTCATCCCAGGCATCGCCATCGGGCTTTACGGCCCACAGGGGAAATGAAATCGCGTCCGACTACGGTTGTCTCCAGGGTATAGCTTTGTTCTCTTTTCGCTCATTAAGATTTTGATACAACACAAGGTAGTCAAAAAGCTGATCTAGAGTCTAACACGCCAACAACAAAGGACAACTTTGTTTAGTGAATATATCTATGATACTTCATGCGGTTTTATTCCATCAATCAACAAATCATGGAAATGAATGAACAAGGATAGAAAATGCTCATTTTCTTGGGAACGTCATCGCTTCTTATCTACATATTATTTGCCAGATCTGTATAATTCTACCTGAAATAAATCCAACCTCAATTTTCATGAAGATTAGCCCCGTTTTGCAGATGTGCCAGATGATATGAGCTCTCCAAGCTCCATACATTCTGGCACATATTCCCACACAAGTTACTTCTGCCCGGAAGATCACGAAGTGAACCCCGGTCCTTCAAACCCAGATCAACACCTTATCAGCAGAAGCAACAAACATACAAGGTTTTGCGCTGACGACTACCAAAGGCCAAGGCAATTCAAGGATAGGAGTCAGACCTTGCAATGCCAGGTCCTGACAGGGTCAGATAGAGATTCTTCCTCCATCATTAACCGGAGGATGGCTGGCCACAGACTTTCACGGAATAGGTCTCTGATAGATGTTCATAGCCAGTTACTTCACCTCTCATTGCTGGAGGAGGTGAGCAAGCGGAGGCTGTCCAGGACAGTTGGAGAAGTCGAGAACATCGGGTTTCAGGCTCCCATTGAGATATCAAGAAACACCCCCCGGATTGGCGGATCTAGTTTCATCAGCAGCTCGAGGAATAAAAAGGGCCACAGGATTCAAAACAGAAGAAACTGAAATCTGTCCTCTCATGAGCATCTAAAGATGGTAATTTGTATCAAAATGTCAGCAATTTAGGATCGTATCCACCCCGCAAAGATCAAAAGTAGCTTAAAAAGTTTCATATAAACGTTTAGCTTGATGCAAATAGTACATATTTCGAGTGTCTGATGCAAAAATAATCAGCTGATGCCTGCTAATACACAAGGTTATTCATAATGACATCTTTGTATTTGCACCGGTCATGTGAGATTAAGTTCTTAGGGATTGCTCTCGTGGTGGGTGTATTGCTGCTCCTTCTTTCTTGCAAAGCCTGGCTCTCTTTTTATGTTTAAGAGCATCATAAAATTTCTAAGGTCATGTCTGAAAAGGGGTCTTGTCCATTGTGTCTGTGTTGAAGGGCTTCGGGCCAGATTGTGTTTGCGTGCATCTAACTCAAATGGCCTCTCGTGTCTTGGTAGGGCTGTGGTAAAGAGCTTGCCATCCTATGGGTACAGCCGTCCTCAAACATACTGAGCCCATGCTTATATGCAGTAATTACGACTCAAACTAGATATTCCTTTATGCGAGACGGCCTATATAGTCTTGTCTAGCGAGGTAGTTGCGTTAGTTGTCCCCCTCCACTTTTTTACCTCTTTTGCAGAGAAAATTGAACAGTGAACAAATTATTACACCAGCAAAATAGTTTCTAGATCCCCAGTGGCAGCTATGATCATCGTGGATTTACCATCAAGACATGTAGTACACGCATCTTCGATTGCACGGAGTATAAGTGTATTTAAGTTCCCAATACGTTGAAATGCGTGCAATTATCAAATCATAATCTCTTCCCTTCGATTTCCAAATGATGAAAGCACGAACAAAGACTTAAATAAGCGGGCCATATCCAAAGTCCGACGAGAGAACGCGACATACAATATAAATCAGTTTCCAAGAACCCCAACATGTCATCCTCTCATGAAATATAGAACAGAATCATGGAAGCATGTCATGGCATTCCTCTCCTCTGACTCGAAGACGTGAAATGCACTCCAAAATCCAACCAACGCAGTCAGTCAACTCAGCGTATCTCCTGTTATATAAACTCCACCAGAAACCCTACACACGCACAAATTTCTCCTGTACTTTTTAAACTTACACATAACCACAGTTGGTCGAAACAGCACTCCCACCAGCTTCTTCCAATCAAAGGTCCTGTCCGCTTCGTTTCTTGAACTTGAAGCACCCGCGAACGCACTCACCGTCTCCCCATCATTGCCTCATCAACCTCAATCATTACCAAAGTAGATGAAACCCAATGCACGCGTCGGCCTTGCCTTGGGATCTAAGCTTCTCCGTCCATGCAGGAAGCTCCTCCTCGTCTTCCGGCTCAAGAAGAAGCTCACCATAAAAAGGGCGCGAGGGTCCTCGCCACGCTACACGACAACAGCGTCGTGGCGAGCCTCCCCGCTCAAAAGGCTCCTACCCGTCTCTGCCTTCGTTTCGGTCGTCCGATCCCTGAAGAAGAAGATGAGCGCGAGGGGCAGGGTCGGAGAGGGCAAGGCCCCGGGCGGCAGCAAGATCGGGACGGTGCTCTCCGGGTCGGCTACTTCGTATTCCGGACGCGAGAGGCTGCTGTTTCCCTCGCCGATCACGCCGGCAGCGCCTTCAGCAATCGGCAGCGCTCCCTCCAAGTCTTTGAAGCGGAGGGGCTGGGACAGCGACGGCGGCGTTGACGAAGTGGAAGATGCGTGCAGGAGCTTCGAGAACTACTTGGTGGAAATGATGGTGGAAGAAGGGAAAGTGAGGGATCTCATGGACGTGGAGGAGCTCCTCTTCTGTTGGAAGAACCTCACGTGCCCGGTTTTCGTCGACTTGGTCTCTCGATTCTACCGCGAGCTGTGCCGGGACTTGTTCGCCGCCGCCGACGACAAGGACGACCGTGTTGGTTACTAGCAAGGTTTCGTGGTTGCGGTGACGGGATAAGGTTGCGATGCGACTGTAATAGAGTAGGGGAAACGAGGAAGTATCATTTCATTTGTTTGTAAACAAGATCAAGATGGTCGACACTCTATGTCTAGCTGGATCTGGCATTATACATACGGATAGCGATGATCGCAGGAGATCGCAGGGCTAGAGATATCGAAACCCGACACAAAATCAATCGCTTAAATTGCCGACCGTAGCTTGTCACGTCATTTGATAAACCATCAATCTAAATAAGAAAAATAATTTGTTACTGTGGCGATATTTTGAACCCGATGTCGCCGGTGGTGCTTCATTGATGGGTCGCATCGATGGTGGCACCACCTCAAGGTGTGGTGGGTGTGGAACCAAGGGGTTGCTGGTAGGGGAAATTGGCAATGATCCGGCATCGATAGTGGTCAAATGCGCAGGAGGCGGTGGCCGGCTATGGCGGAGGGTGGTGGCCGACTTGGAGGGTGGTTTAGTGGCCGAAAGCTAGGACTATAGGGGTTTTTCTCGAAGGGCATTTTAACAAATTTCATTTGCTAGATGGGATGTAAACTTACATTCACAAAAGTAGAGAATGCAATCTTAATTGGTGAATTTGAGATTAATACAAGTAATACCAGAGAGTTGAATTCAAGGTGAGTTAAAGAATTAGAGAAACTTGGGCGTTACAATTTCCCTTTTTAAAATTTTGGTGAATATTTTTAGAAGAAAATTGTCTAAAAAGTCATAAACGATTAGACTTTGGTCAATTTAGTTATAAATCTTTAAATTTTACCAATTCAGTTCTAACTCTTTTCAATTCTTACCAATTGAGTCAATTTAGCCAATTTTAGTTGGAATTTATTGACGTGGCATGGTTAGTATTGATGTGAACAAAATTTATTAATTTATTAATATTTTTTGAATTTTGAATTTTGAATTTTGAATTTTTTTTTTTTTTACCTTTCCTTTCTTTAGTCAATTGCCAAGCCTCCAATGACTGGCCAAAGGCTATGAACAACAAGAGTTAGCCTTGTTGGCCTTGAGTGAGGCTTGGCCTCACCAAATCTGGTAAGGTCGAGCCTCACTCGAAGCTAGCAAGGTCACCCACGTCGAAGGCCAGTGAGGACGACCTCACCTGAGGCCAACCATTGATGGTCATAGCCTCTAGCCAGTCGCTAGAGGCTAGGTGACCAGCTAGGGAGAAGAATAGGACAAAATAAAATTAAAAATAATAAAATAAAAACATAAAAATAATTTAAAATTTAGAAAAAAAAAATTAATTTTTCCCAAAAAAACATAAATGACCGTGCCATGTAGTATGGCTAGCATCCACATTAGCAAATTTCTGTTAAAATTGGCCAGATAGACTTAAGCATAAAGTAAAAAAGTTTAGGACTAAATTGACAAAATTGAAAAGTTTGGGACTGAATTGGTAAAAGCGCAATAAGTCTAGGATTTTTTTGACAATTTTTCCATATTTTTAGTGTTCTTGTATAATTTTTAGATGAGGTTAATGTGGCTCTTAACTGGCATGGCGGGGATGCCAAGTCATATCCGGCAAGGTTACTTGAGCAATGCTTGCATTTTTGTCTAGTAAGCATTGCCCAAGCACAACTGACTATTGCTTGCAAACCTCGGACCTGGCACCGGGGTATTAGGTGCCCTGTGTCTAGGGGTGTGCAACCGGACCGGGTTTACCCGGTTCCCGGTCCGGCCCACTCGAAAAATAGGATCGGGAACCAGTTCCAGTTAAAACTAGGCCGGGAACCGGTTCCCAAAACTCAGACCCTGTTTAAATCGGTCCGGGAACCGGTTCCAAGGGATTACCCACCCGGGAACCGGTTGACCGGACCGGTTTGGGAATCGGTTGGAGAACCGGTTTTTACGCTAGCAAAACCCTAATTTTATTTCTATCTTTACTGGCAGAGGCGCAGACGTAGAGAACCAGACTTCCTTGAGCTCCTCTCCCGAAATCGCGAAGCCGACGCCGTCGTTCCCCTCGTGCTCGCACCACCGCCGCCAAGCTCCTGCTCTTCCCCTGCCCCACCGCCCCCGCCGTCACCGTCATCGTCGTCGTCCCCCCCGACAACCTCCACCTGCTCGACCCCTTCCTCGCCTCCTCCTCCTCGCTCCAGCCTCTCGTCTTGCCTTCCCCAGAGCCCCCCGCTGCGCCACACCTGCCGCGGGTGCGCTTCATTGCCAAAGTTCGCGCCCTCCGTGACCTCCACCTCCCGCTCCTCTCCCGGTGGTTTGAGTCCCACCCCTCCCCGCCCTGTGCGGTTGTCTCCGATTTCTTCCTTGAGTGGACCCACCGCTTCGCCCGCGACCGCGGCGTCCCCCGCGTCATCTTCTCGCTGTCCGACACGTTCGGGCTCTCTGTCGCCTTCGCCCTGTGGCAGGACCTCCTCCGGCCCAACGAGAAGTCGACGGTCTCGTTCGCGAAGCTGCTGGACTGCCCTCGCTTCCCGAAATCGTGAAGCTGCTAACCCTCGCCAAGCTCGCACCCAAGCGCTGACGCTGCCTCCGTTCAATCTCGCCGTTCCACCTACTGTTGTTGCCTCGCCGATGCCCCTGACCTGCAGATCTCACCGCGCGCTGTTTCCCGAGCTCCCTTGCTGCCGATCTACCACCACCCCCCTTCACAAAGCTGTCGTTGCCTCGCTGCTCCACCCGAGCCCCGTTGCCGATGTCTCCTGGTTCGCTCACCACCTTTGGGCGCCACCGCCGCTGCGACCAGACACCAAAAGCCGCCGCTTCTGCCGCGATTCCGTCCTCAGCCCGTCCGTCCAAGCCCCCTGCGCCACTACCTCCCTGCTGCTGGGTCCTTCTCTACTCGATGCCCGACAGATTTGCTCCGATGCGTGACAGATCTACTCCGAGCTTACTCCCGAGCGACGCCCCTACCGCCAACAGCCCAACTCTGCCAAGCCGAGCACTCCGCCGCTCCGCTAGGCAGAGCACTCCGCCGCCGAGGTCGCCCTCAACTCCCTCTCCTCCCGTGGCCCTTCTCACTCCCTCGCCACTCGTATCCTGGTGAGCTCCCCCGACCACCCTGCTTCTTTCTTTCTTTCTTTTCTCTTTCTTTTTTTTTTTGGTTTGGCGAAAACGCCGCAGCTCGAGTTTCTATTTCTCGACTCCATCGCTTCGATCAAAGATTTCGAGGGATCGGGGCTTGTGATCGGTGGTCGATGCCGTGCATTTCAGCGGCTCGTTGCCGTTGGGTTTCGCTATTGAGAGTAACTGTCGATCAACTTATCTTTTGTTTCGTCCGATTGCTCTAGAATATAGAACATAAAACTGGTATTGATTTGTGGATTCAATTTTCTCTTCGCTTGTGCATTGCCATTAATATCATCTGTACTTACATTAATGTTCTGTTCCTTTTTTTGTACCTGAAGCCAAGTTATGATATTGGTAGAATGTCTTTGTTACTCCTTCAGTATTCTTGCGATGGATCTTAGAAGGCAGATACTTTGGTAGGCTATAACTACTTGATGGGAGTGAAGGAGTGATTGTCAAGTGTATTGAATTGACCTTGTTTGTTCCTAGCTGTACGTGACTGTGGCGACCTCACTGATTTAGTGGTTCATTGACTACATATTGCTTTAGTGTGAGGGAATCTTTGTTGTTTAATATAAGGCAAACTCATTAAGGCTGTCAGATGCTTTAGTGAGAAGTCGTGACTGATGTAGTGCATGTTATAATTGGTAAAAATATGCGGATGGAAACTTTAAGAAAAGACCTTGGGTTTGATGGGTTTCCATTTTAGTGGTGGGTGTTTTTATTGTCTTTGTTGCAGCCGAGTCTTACTTCCATTTGACATTGGATAGCTCTTAAATATCTCTTCCGGATATGACTTTTCTTTGTGATATGTACTGTTCTAGACCAGGAACATTATTCATTTAACTATTTGTTTAGCTTGCTTGTCATGAAAATGAAGGTAAGGTTTTGATGTAGTGTTTTATCTGTTCATAACCTTTGGTCAAAGGATGTGCTTGGTCCGACCTTTTTGTTTCAGCAGATAACTCATCTAGACTTGCTTTTCCAAGGTTAATTTTTATGCAAAACAGGTTCCAATAAAAGGTCAACCTGTTCCGGGCCCAGGAAAAACAGGGTGGATCAGAACAGGTCCAATGAAAACGGGGTAGGAAGCGGGGGTCCACAAAAGGAGAATCGGTTATAATAGGATAGGGAACAGGGTCCAGGTCTAGACCCTACCCACCCTGGACCTGCTCACCCCTACTCGTGTCCCGTCTACAAGAGCACCCGAGTCCAAGTGCTCGACATCTGGGGACCGTGTTTTGGGTCTCGTGAGACCTATTCTGAGGGATCGAGGGACCCGGGTCCAAGCACAAGGATCCCAAGTCCGACTGTCCATGGCCTCAAGCCCTTTAGTGGGACGTCTTGGTCCAACTATAGGAGATGATCCAGTGTTGGTGGGGGTAAAAATTGTTACGTAGAAAATGATCCTTGATTTTTAAAAGAGGAAGTCATCGCAGATTTTTAGTTGGCTCATGATTCATCGACCCATTTTTCCGTAAACATTCTAAATGCTGAAAAATGAGGAAAATGTTTTTCTCGAGTTAATTTTTCACTAAATGAGCTTAAATTAAAGACAACCTTACATATATTATATGTCAGATTTTCTGGGCCCGCTCCATCTTACCGTGAACGGCCCAAAAAACCGTTCCTCTCAATTCTTGAACAGAAGAGTCCAGCCCAAAATCTCAACCCCATTTTCAAAGTATATTTACAAATCATGCCCCTTGGATTTTTCCCCTTTTTCTTTGCTTATGATCAACGGTCGAATTGCAGAGACGGAGACAAGCGCCTAGAGAGAGAGAGAGAGAGAGAGAGAGAGAGAGAGAGAGAGATGGGGAGGAGAAAGCGTCGATTGGAGGAGGTGGAAAACCTAGCCGCCAGAACGACGGAGATCGAAGAAGGAGGAGGAGGAGGAGGAGGAGGAAAAGGAGTTGGAGATGGAGATGGAGATGGGGGTGGGAAGTTCTTCGCGTGCTACCTCTTGGTCTCCCTCAGCCCTCGCCACAAGGGTCAAACCTACATCGGGTAACCATCCATCTCTTCTCCCTCCTCCTCTCCCTTGTTTTGGGCTCCCATCAGTGTTTACTTCCCGTCGCCGATCGCGATCCGGCGACGGGTCTGGCTCTCTTGCGCATCTCTCGTCGACGGCGAGCTGATCTTGAAACCACCGGCGTGATTTCTGTGTCTATCTCGGGCAGGTTCACGGTGAACCCTAGACGGCGAATCAGGCAACACAACGGGGAATTGATGTGCGGAGCGTGGAGGACCAAGCGAAAGCGACCTTGGGAAATGGTCTTCTGCATCTACGGCTTCCCCTCCCATGTCTCCGCTCTTCAGGTTCGGAAATTGAAAGAACGATTTCAATAGCAATTTTTTCGAAGTTCGTTCTGCAGAGCACGAATCAATCGATCTCTTTCTCGGACTGTTTTCATGAATTGAGTCGTCGCGAATGAGTCACGATTTATCTGTTGTTTTCGAGGTGGGAGATCCCCTTAATATGCGGGTCTAGACTTGCAAAAAGTTAAACAATTTCAGAGTCTAAGTTCACTCTGTTTCTTCTCATGATAGTGACTTAGATTGGGTTTTCAGTCTATAGTTTTCGTACACTTTTGAAGTGTAATTGCCAAAAGGTTTGATTTTGCTGTTGTGGTCTTACGTTTGAATGGAGCTCTAGCTGTAGTCGCCGTATGGGTCGATATCGTGTTCTTGCCTGATGCGTTTTTATTCGATCTCGAAAACCACAGTTCGAATGGGCCTGGCAGCATCCGAGGGAATCCTTGGCCGTAAGGAAGGCAGCTTCAGAATTCAAATCCTTGTCTGGGATTGGCAACAAGATTAAACTGGCGTACACCATGCTTAATCTCCCATCCTGGCAAAGGTATTTATCGGCTTTCCCTTTTTCTTCCACTCGTTTATTTACCTATTTTGGACTGTGCTGGTTGTTAGAGTTGAGGTTGGTCTGCCCGGAACTTACGCATTCTTTCCCTGGAAACTAGTTTCAACATCAGAGTGAACTACTTTTCAACAAAATACACAAAGCATGCTGCTGGTTGCCCGAGTTTGCCTGGGCACATGAAGGTTCATATTTGCCCAATGGATGAGCTCCCGTGCTATTCTGACGGAATTGAAGTTTTGATGCCAGACAATGAATGGGAAGGTGTGGCGGAGCTTGACGACGAGGATTGTGATGCTCACAGATTGGAGGAGCAGTTGGTAAGAGATGACATGATTCAAAATCTGGGCGACGATGAATCAAGGGTACACCAGCCCCTTTATGGACAAGATTATGGTGTCGGCTTGTCGCCAGTTGGAGTACAATCTTCAGTCAACCCCTGCTCTTTTTCCTCAGATGAAGGGGGAGGAGTGCTGAGTTAAATAAGCAGTTAGAAGAAAAATTGCCCAAGACAGTGTCGACTGCTAATAACAGCCAAGAGACCAGTAGATTTATTGCATCCGAGGAAATTGAGATCATAGACCTCTTCACCCCATCGCCAAATCATACATCTTCCACGGGTAAGAGGAGAAAGGTTCCAACCATATGTCCCAAAATTATCGACTTGACTCAGTCTCCCATTTTTGTCTAATTATGTTGAGTGTAGGATGCTGTAGTTTAACTTCAGAATAATGATGGAATCATCTGTAAGGATGTAACTCCCGCTTATGCTTTATAATAAACGTACGTGAAGTAGATCACTTCCGGCGATCTGTTTCCTGTGAAGGCTATTGGTTGCATTCTAGAGGACGAATAACTTGTTAACTTTGGGAGAAGTTGATGCAGCAGTTGTACTTTGGCGAATTTACGAAATACACCAGCAAAATGTTCGAATTTTGAGGGAAGAGCATATAACAACATGTCATATATTGTGTTATATCATGAATCCATCAAGTATTCTGCTCGAGCCAGAATGGAGCGAAACAGCGGAAGGTGTCCATAAACTTTTACGGAAAAAACATAGGAGGCCTTGGGGCATTAGGAGTCGTTAATTTGTATCGAATCAAGACTTGCTACTTTGTGCATCCATATACACTAGAAATTATGTGCAATTGCATCGCCACCTATAGACCATCCTTCGGCCAAATGAAGAGAAGAAAAGCCTAGAAAGAAAAAAGAAGGAAATTAAACCGTTCCGCAGTCCAAGTTTCGACCTCAAAACCGGATGAACCTACCGTTCCTGAGAAGCTACAATCCAATTTGCCGCCTCATCCCTAATGAGCAGTGACCCCACTACCACCCTCTAGAAATTATCTCGTCCTCTTGAAGATCTATTAATTGCTGAGCTTATGATTTATGGCATCCTTGTCTTGACCTTGGCTTGGCATTGGGTACAGAAAATAGATTACAGCAAGAAGTGCACAGTTGCACAAGAACCTTGCTTCAAATACTTAGTTTTCATCTTTTTTTAAATAAACCATGTATGTGATTATGACTCCTAGACTACTCAAACTTAGAGAGTCATGTACAGGCTCTTACAAAACCTTTCCCTTTGGAATCACTAGTGTAAGAAATTAACAAGGTCATTTGAACGTTCACCGCTTCTTTCTTTCTACATGCCCTGGCCCGGTGGACACCAAAGGGCAGTCAGTCACCACTTACAAGCTATCATGAGCTTCGCATTTCACCGCAAATGGCGCATTGGCAACTTTATTCAGGTCACCTCAAGCAATACCCAGATAAGAAAGTTTGCATGATAAGAACGTAATATGCCACATCAACAGTGCGCTCCAAGGCACATCTATGTGCATTATTTTCTCTTCGTCACAACAGAGGTTACACAAAATCAATATGCCTCCAGTTGACCTAAGGCAGGTGGTAAGTAAAGCAACAATACATACAGCAGAGGAAATCAAGTACATCTCATTTACAAGAAAGAGCAAGCAAAAGCGCACAAGAAGAGAACTGGAGAAGTCAGTCAGGAAGTCATCAAAAAATTGTGGCTGCAGCTGGTCCTGTATTTACTGTGGCTGTGGGTGTTGCTCACCCTGCCAAACCCAAACAATGTCTTCAAGAGCAGGTCTTATATCATCTTTTATTGCCTTCTTATATTCCATCGTATCCCCGCTAGCTTTCTTAAGTTCGATCAAGTGAAAAGATGGGGTGATCTCAAAGATCTCCGCATCAATGCCAAGGATCCCCTTCCTACCTTCCTTAGTCCATTCCAGTTTCAGCAAACCCATCTCCTTCTTCATCACCTTCAGCCTAAAGCAGTTGGCAATTTCATGTAGCTTAGATAAGATGACAGAAGCAGGTTGTCTTGAGGTGAATCTTTCCTCTCTCTGCGGGGAGAATTCCTCAAACAAGCGGGAAAGATCGAAGCCAGCAGAAAAAGAGATGATATCAAAAGCGTTCAGATATGGAGGTTTTTCATGCTCTGCCTTTGACTCGTTAGGAATACCGCTACTCTCAGAAGAACTAGAACTGCTCGACTGCGCGACACCCTTGTCCCTGTTCTCCATTTTCCGCATAATCTGTTTGTCAGAGATTAAACCTTTTCTAAACCAAGAACTTTCCTTTATCTGGGCTATGGAAATCCTCGTACTAGGGTTTGGGTCTAATATTTTTTTATAAGGCGCCGAACTTCTGGAGGGAACCAACTAGGGCATTTAAAATCTGCTCTGCCTATCTTCCGATACATCTCCATCAAATTTGAATCATGAAAAGGAAGATAGCCTGCCAATAGAACAAACAAGACCACTCCACATGACCAAATATCAGCTTTGGCCCCATCATAGCCTTTTTGGTCAATCACTTCAGGAGCCACATAAGCAGGAGTGCCACAAGTTGTATGGAGCAGCCCATCTTGGCGTTTGCATTCTGCAAGTGCACTTAATCCAAAATCAGACACCTTCAGATTGTCGTTCTCGTCTAGGAGTAAATTCTCTGGCTTGATGTCTCGATGATAAACATTCCTACTGTGGCAGAAATCAACCGCATTCATAAGCTGTATGAAGAATTTCCTAGCGACATCCTCCTTCAGCTTTCCTTTAGCAACCTTATTAAAGAGCTCACCACCTTTAGCATATTCCATGACGAAGTAAATTTTGCTCTTGGTGGCCATTACCTCATAAAGCCGCACAATGTTTGGGTGTTTAACAATTCTCATAACAGAGATTTCTCGCTTGATTTGTGCCATCAGACCAACTTTTAAAATTTTTTCTTTGTCTATGACCTTAATAGCTACACCCTGGCTTGTCTGAAGACTTCTCCCATAGTAGACTTTTGCAAAGGCGCCTTGACCAAGGAGTCTTCCTAGTTCATATCTTTTAGTCAAGACACTTGGTTTATTTTCCATACCAAATTAAAAAAATAAATAAATCTAAACAGCAATGCTATGGTGCTGGAGTAAATATATTCAAGCTGCTTAATCGTCTCCACAGAAATATTGCACTAGAACAACAGCCATTACAAGACTAGAGGATCCATTCTGAAGTTGAGGCAATAGATCTAAACAGTCGCGTGCTAAATCGTCAGTCTCATCATGCATTGGGAAGGACAGCTTTCTTACTCTTCCAACCTCATGAACACTTGAGACGGGGTCTAATTCTGTTGGACACATCTTTCAGCATTCCCTATGTTCCCTGTTGAGCAAGATCTAGCAAGGCCTGAAAGACGTTATATAAAAAGCTAAAGCTTTCAAGAGAGACTTGATAATTTGGGGAATGTTCAGACAAATAAATCCTCCAACCTGAATACAAAAGGAAGAATGTTTACTAAACAATCAATGAAACAGCCTTTAACACTCTCATTGAACATAACAAGAAAAAGTATCTGATATTCATTCCCAAAGAGCAAAGGCACTAAAAACCCAAACATCAATGTTCGAACATCCATACAAGCTATTACCACATACAGAAGGGATCCCAATAAACAAGAAAGTAAAATCGGATACCTTTGCAGAGCAAATAGAATATTAATGAGATACCTTCAGGAATCATGACCACTTTAGAGCAGAACTAGCTCAGAGACATACATACACTTAGAATTAAATTGTGTGCTGGTTGTGCATGCGGACTTTGCAAATACATATCAAAGAGCAGAGTGAAGACATGAAGGAACAATACGGACAAAATAAAGAAATCATAAATAAATCAGTCCAATCTAGAGAGATCAGTTTCTAGGAACCATGTGAAGTCCAGCAGGAACAATAAATGAATGCACATCACAATAAATAGGCTAAGCAAATCATTGGTGCATGAGGTAGGCTGAACGATGGCAAAGGTCTGGAAACAAAACGAATGCATCGCAAACAACAACCCTTTTCCCGCCTCTTTGCAACAATATATGTAGCTAAAAAATTCATTCGAAACAATTTCAAGAAAAGGGTCAAAAGCTCATCGAACCTAATGAGGATCGTGGCCAAAGAGGAAACCGAAACGATGAACCAAGATGGACAGAAAAAGAAAGCAGACGTCTAATGTTCACTGTACTCAGAAAGAGGCCAATCCTCTACCTGAAAGAAACCATAACCGACCTCCAGCTTGTTCTTACGTACACGTAAACGATTAGCTCGAGTTTATGAACACGTGATACCAGATTTTAACTATGTCAACGATCACCTGGAAAAAAAATAAAAAAACAAGAAACCACGCGCATGAATTTGTTCCAAAGCACCTTGCCCCCCCTAATCAGAACTCGCAGGCCACCACAAATCCGATCGGATCGAGCGGCGCTGATCTTGGCGACTCCGAAGAATCACCGCCCCATAGACAACACCCACGACACGAAAAGACCCAACACGTCCGGAACGAACCCATTACAGGAAAGAACATAAAGCTCGCTACTTTCGACTTTCTCGGGCCTCCGTTCTGGATTTCGTATCGGAAGCACTAGAAGCTCCCAAGTCAAATCAAACGAACGAGCAAACAAACAAGAAAGCAGAGCTCATCCTCGACAAGAAATAAACCATTTTTCACCGATGAAAAGAGAACCCCAGAAGCCACGGAAGAGGAACAAGTGGACAAGAGGCAATTTTTACCTCCGGACGATGATGCTCGTCGGAGACGAAGCCGCAGATGGATCCAAAAAACGAACAGGGGAGGAGAGAGAGAGAGAGAGAGATCGCAAAGTCTCTGTGCTGTCGCCTTATTAAAATTAACGGAAATAGATTGACCACAATATCAGTTCCACGAATTTAGACGAGGTGGCCCGACGGAATTTTCTTTTGGCTTTTGCTCAGGTTGGTTTCAGAGGCTCGATCCGATCCGCCGACCGTGGGTAGCATAACAAAACGGCGTGCTGTCTTTTTAATTAGCGGAATGGCATCGGGTCGGGTCGGGTCCGGTCCGGTCCGGTCCGGGCCTTTGCAGGTTGGGTTGGTTTTGTGATTTTCATGAGGCCTGTGGGCTAAAAATAATTATTTCATCAGGTAACAAGAAAATGGAAGAAATAGCTATTCCATGCGTATTCCGTTGTATTGGGTTCCTATGGAACGGTTGTTTGGTTCTTATTTTTATTCTTTTCCACGAAGCAAACATAGCATCGTAATGGTCAAGTCGTGAAACGAACGTTGTGCTGCACTGCAGCATATTAGGATTCGGAATTATCTTTATTTAAGTCCACAGATAGAGAGATGGGCATTTGGAGAGGTGGTCATTGTCGTGAGCTGAGGCCTACGCCAAAGTTGCTAGAGATGACGATAGCATAAAGGCAACAATACGGGTAGATTGAGAGGAAGATCTAAGAGCATAAGGGTGAGTATGGTCTGGTGATTTGAGTTGGACCAATTCAATCCATTATCAATCACAACCAAATAGGTGAGTGTGGGGCCAGTGCCCGATTAATATCTCGTGTTACTAATCACAACCAAGTGAAACACTCCATTCCAACAAAGAGAAGCTTGTCGTCCACAATGCCTTGTGACAAAAAGAAAATGAAATAGCAAAAACAATCAAGGATAAACCTGTAGCAGAGGAGATACAACCAATTCAATCATCAAAGGTGAAAGCACAAATGGGAGGGAAATAGAATTGATTGTTAAGTTTAAATGAGTAGAGATAAAACGAAGCAACTACCCCAAAGAGATAAAAGTGAAAGATTTCATCAATAATCTGAGATCGAGAGAGAGTGATAGTAAGACTATGAGAGAGGAAAATGACAGAAGAAGAGGAGGTTTAATATTTAATTATTTTAACAAAGTATAAGAAAACATTTGGGAAATTCTAGAAAATGGAACTATGATTTAACACTGGGCTTGGGCTTCGTTGTCGATGAAGTGGGCTTTTCCATGAGATGAGTTTTGAGAGTGATTGTACATCATCCGTAACATTCCAATTCCATTTACCCTAGCCCATCACAGAGCAAACATCATACAAGTTCGGGGAAGGTGGGGGGCTGGGCTGACTCTCTTTGAGTTATTATTATGAGTTTTGGATCATGGCGCGAATCCATTATCGATATAGATAGAAATGAATAAAACTTTATTATTTTCGATTTAGTATTGGGATAAAGTATTATAATGACTTGAAATTTATGAGCATACCCTTCTTTTTCACTATCAGTCGTTCTCATATTTTATTTCTAATCTTAGTAAACTTAACTAGAACATAAAACCCATATGTCAAATGGGCTTTTATGCTATTTCGAGAGAACAATGCTCTTGAAGCCGAAGACTCAAATGCGAGGGGATGTATATAGTCTCTTGATAGCACAATTCACTGTCCTTAAAATATTGTACTTACGTTTAATGATTCAAGGCACGAGCATGGAGGCCTAACTCCTAAATGTCCAGGCAACACCCTACAAGCAAGCATCACGAACCATAAGTCTGAGTCCTTGAGTTATGAAAATGATCCCGATCCATAATAGTTTGCACTGTGTTTGTGGGATTTCAACGAGTTGCCTCTAGATCTAAATCAGAAATCTTCAGTGACCTGATCGCAATTAGTGGGATTTCAACAGATTACCTCCAGATCCTAAGCCGGAAATCTTCCAATATCTAAGCAATTGCACTTATCTTAAATGGTGTTTTTATCGTTATTTCCTTACCAAATATTGCACAACACAAGCCTTCAAAAGATTCCAACAAACAACCGTCATATGTTCTTTTGTGATTCAACGGTGTCGATAGATTCCAATCCTATGATCAATGGGAATCGGTAGAAATGATGCTGCAAATGTGAAACCCATTTCATTCTTAATCAATAAAAATAGATGGATGTTGACACTCAAAAATACCCCTCCAGGCACATGTAAGGTACAAGGAACAGAAAATCTTGAAACATTCATTGCAAACATATATGGGCCGAATTTTACATCGGCCCAACCCATGAAGATGATTAAAGATTTTTGAGAAATTTTGAGCTGAGTTTGGATAGACCAACAGGCAATATCATGAAGAAGCGATGGAGCATTATGTGTTGAAGCCGAAGATCAATGAGAAACATGCAATCTTGGTGGTGAAAATAGGCAGGAAAAGGTTAAAAGGCGTCAAATTTGAAGAAGGAGCAATTAACACTTGTTGGGCAAGTCATGACATAGTTGTGAAACGAGTATGAATAAGGTGATTTAGCTTGAAACGTGGAACAACTCTTGAGGCAGAAATACCAATTACTGAAGGTTATCAAATTAGCTTATAAATACCACAAGCCATCCAACAAAGAGCCTCTTTGAACAACACACAAAACTATTTTACATTGTCTTTGTTTTTACTTAGTCTTAGTCTAGTTATAGCTTAAGATTCCTTTGGTAGATTCAATTTCGATGAGTGTCGATATTTCGAGAAGTGTTGTCGATTAGATTCCAATGTTAACCCATCATCTAATGTCATTGATTAGATTTCAGCATTGTGTCCTTATCCTCATCTAGAGACAGTATTCATTAGGTGTTGCTTTGGTTCAGCATTGTTGAATAGATCCCAGTGTTGTGTTCACATACACATCTAGGAGCAATGTGCACTAGGCATTGTTTCTATTGTCTAGCGTTGTCGATTAAATTCTGACATTGTATCCTCATATCTGTCTCAGGCTGTGGCCTACTAGGTGTTCACCACTGTCCAACATTATTGATTAAATTCCAACGTTATGTTCTTATTTTGTAGAAAGTAGTGCTTTGTTAGGTGTCTTATTTGTGCCTAGCGTTGTCAAAGTGTCTTTAATATTGTATAAAATACTTTAATTTTAATGAGTTTTCATTATTATGTAAAGTGGATCTAAATAACATCATTAATTGGGTTTCGACATTGATTATTGCTTATATCAAATATACGACAAGCTAGCGACTTCTTTAATCGCGAGATTGTAAAGTGTATAATCTCGTTCGCATTTGACCTTTTCTATCTCAAGCTAAAATAGAACCTGAGTCTCTTTCAATAAAAATCAAAATATAACACTTGATGAAAGATTTTTCATCGTGGGATCCAAAATTGACAAAATAATGGGCTTCGCATCATTTTTCAAATTTCGACCAAGAAGACGATACAAAAACACAAGAAAGTAGACTAAAATTAAAGCTACTGCAAAAAGTCAAACGCTCGTTCAAGAATCAAGACCCAAAAAAGGAAGAAAAAACATGTCTGTGCGAAAAACATTAAACTAAAAAGAAAGAAAACATAAATTCCCCCCGAGGATGAGGCAATGCAATCATCATACTAAAGTCAGCAAGCCACATTAAATTCCTCCCCCGTAATTGCTAGTTACTTTATTTTGGGATTGCATTGACATTGTGATTTATTTTCAATTCTTTAATTTTTGAACTTGGAATTTTTTTTTGGTCAGAGAAGTTGACTATGTTCATTAGTAGCAAAAACGCCCCCAAAAATTCATATAGCCACTTATGATCTATCTTTAATCCACTAAAATGTTTTCATAACTATTTAAAGCTAAAATTCTTCTTTCCTCGTTTCAGAAAAATCGATAAGTAATTCGGTTAATAATGAAAAAAATTAATAAAACGGTAACACATGGAATCAAAGTACTAAAGTTCTATCACGATATTTATGTTTATTTCCCCAGAAAGATTCGAGACTTTAGTGCTCAACCATTGATGATAAATTAAGTAGTAAGCGACCCAGATAAAAATGAGATTTTAGCGTTCGACGGTCAATATCATATGAACATAGTTCATATTCTTGGGTCTCATCACGTGCGATGATTAATGTCCCTTTCATCCCAATACGCATTAGGTTCATCGAACGGGCTTGGTCATTTTCACGGCGTTTTCGGGCGGTGGAGGAGTTTTCCGGCTCCCTCCACTGGGATTGCGAAGAGGCAAGGCGCATGCACCGGCCCGCGAAGAGGGAATTGCGTGGGGACAAAGCGCACGCACCGGGCCGCGGCGTGCGAACCGAAAGTTTGATCCTCAAGACGAGTTTTGACTAACTTCTTAGATAGACTCGTCAGCGATGGGTGTGAAGGGAATATATGCGACCAATTCAAAGTCCTGAATCCTCCTCTACGGGCCAGAAAAGTTGTAAGAGTTTTCTGGTAAACATATCAGACGTCAACCTCAAAAAGGAGTTGTAAGAGAACATCCAACGCAAAACATCAGAAGACCGGTCGAAAGAGAGGTTTCCGATCGATTCTTCAGTCATCGTTGAATGAGATCGTATTAATCATTCGAGAAGAAGAAGAAGAAGAAGAGCTGGACGATTGGAATGTGAAGCATATCAGACGTCGATCATAAAAAGAGATGTCGACGTCGACTTCCACTCCACGTTATCAAGTTCCTTCACAACAACCGCCCCACCTTCACCACGTCGGCCGTATCATGTTTCCGTCAGTTGACAAATGAAGCACGTCGACCGCCGTTGCCGGACATCTAGATTTTGCTCTATTGGTGTCCACACTCGTCCCTATTGAGACTTCTGTTGCTAGGGGGCAATGTCGCGAAAAAGAATATTGAAAAGATTGATGAAAATAGCGATGTTAACGAGATAAGATTGTGAGAAATAAAGAAAACATCGCATCGAGATTTATGTGTTTCTCCAGCTCAAGTGTCGAAACCTACTCAATGGAGAGAGTGGTGGTGATGAATTCACTATTGAATGACAAAGATCAAACGCTTAGATCAAAAGCTCCCTCAGGATCAAGCTCCGGATTACATCCGATCAATCCCCACCTAGTATTTCAATCAATCCAAGTGTTTTTTCTTCACACAACTTTCAGAGAGAAACCCTAAAGATAGAAAACAATTGTAATTGCCTTTAGGAACAGCAAGGTTTGTTGTATTATGATTTGGTGTATAATCACAAGGAAATAGAGAGTAAAAGGGAGAGAGAGAATTCGAGACGCAAAGTTTTGTCTTGGTTCACCTATAAAATAAGATAACATCTAGCACAAGATTCCACTAAAACTAGCACATCATCTCCACATTACATCCCTCAATTACAAGAAAAATATATTATACAATAGTTATTCATAGAGTCAAGCCTAAATTATTAATAAAATATGGGCCAAAAGTATAAAAGTTCTTTAATAGCTTGAGAGCGTTGCCTCCACAACCCTAGACCCTTATTTACTCATTGGGAAGTAGGACCCATATACCATCTTGTTGATGAGGAGTACGCACCATATCCCAATATGTTGAGAGCATTAGGAGATTTGTCATAAATAAAGGTCGTCCATTCAAATCTCACTAGATATATTTTTGAGTCAAGGATCACATGTATGGATAAAACCCTATTTCAGGATGTTTCATGGACCCATTGGATCTCTATGTTGGTACCCTTTTATCGCTAGAAAGGCACATTCGCCTTCTTCAGTTTCACATTAAAGGGAAAGACATTAAAAGTCGGTATCCGCCCATTCAGAAATGGGCAGGAACAAGCGGTAGGTAAACGCCACGTTACAGCTACCCAACATATCTAGTTGTTCTCGTAGCTCTTCACCTCCATGGACGAACGACAGCGGAGACCACACAACATAAATTTCCCCTGACCGAACGAACGGGACTTGTCTTGTGGAACGTGGCCTCGATGCAGAAGAATTCCACGTTGGTGTCGGTACCGCGTGACGTCCTTCGTATGCTCGTGTTACGAATCCTGGACATGGGTGACTTCTCACGTCGTTGGAGAAGCGATCTGTCGTTCTAATTTGAACGGGCGCGAGGAGTCTTTTTCGAAGATCATTAATGACTTAGCTTTTGGGCAAAGACAAAGCACGTGTCGTTTTTCCGTCCATTGCATTTTCAGCGGCGTGGAAAGAACGTGGAGGCCTACATTGACCTCACACGTCCTTTCCCCCAGAAATTTGTTCGACAGAAATAGTAAAAGGGTACGGGTGCAAATAATTATTTCTCATCATATTAATATAGTCAAAAAAGAAATAAGCAATATATCATCTTGCTGGTAATCCATTAAGTAAGTTTTTTGATGAGGTTGGGTTTACGCTAAAGTATCTTAGTTAGTAGTAATATGTATAATCACATGAACGCGTAAGATCATATCGCTTCTATCAAATTAAGTATCTTATTTCATATTGTTAATAACAATCAATGTGTACTTTTTTTTTCTTTTAATGACATGTTATTTTTATAATATGCATCTAATTAATACTTTTCCATGTTAAAAAACCATGCGCTGAACAACGATATTTATTTGCTTGAACAAAGAAATTTCTTAAAATAATAGGAAAAGGATTACATCCTAACTTGTGTGGAAGGACCAAATGAATGTGTTCGGTTAGGTACATCATCTCTGTACTTCTTGAGTAAAACTTGCGGATACGTACGTACAAGACTAAAGCTAGGACCGTCCCAAGAAGCAAAGAAATTCCCAAATGACCAACGTCGCGCTATAACACTCCATCCCTAGGCATTTCACGTCACCGCCACTCTCCCAACGGCGGTAGAGTAGCAACATGTTGTACCAAAGATAAAGAATCCAATTGGGATGTTGGTGATCAGGAAGTTGTGGTTCGCGCCAAAGTTCTCGGTCCCGAAGAGCTCGGTGGTGGTCGCCACAGAGATGGAAGTGATGGCCCCAGTGCAGACGCCAGTGATGGTGGTGCTCCTGTAGAGCGACCGCCGTGACGGGGCTGAGGAGCCGGAAGTAGGCTCCAACCATCGGTACCATCAATGCGGCCACTGATCCCGGTCTCCACACACGTACTTCCTCCCCAAAGAAACAAGAAAAGGCCGAAAATAAGCTTTACGACTTAAAACTTTTGAACCATGACTTAAAAAGTCTTAGGACGTAATAAGAACGTTGTCCCAAAGTTTGCGTTCCAACTTCCATTCACATGCAGCAGATATTGATCCTCGCTCCATCGTTAAAGCAAAAGAGTAAACTTTTTTCACCTTTAAACTTGGACGGACAAAATGCAAGAAAGCGATGTACATAGGACGAATTTCTTCGGAGTAGTGTAGCGTTACATCATCCGACGCAAGCGCATACGTAAGACGCAGCTTCTTGTAGCTGACAATGCACCAAACCAGATCTTCATCTTCACATGCATATAAACATCTTATTCAAAACGTGCCTAACATCGAGTGGTTTTATTGTGGCTTGACAAAAAAGAAAGAAAGAGAAGAATAAGATAGTATTGAGACGGTGCTCCGTCCACTATCACAGCCTTCGGTCCCTCTTGCCTTCAGAGCGCCCTAACGTATCTGTGTTTGGACTAGCTAATGGGAAAATTTGATTGCCAATGAAGCTATGAGCACTACTTTATAGTTTTTTGATATTTTGATGCGTAATAACGATTACTGTTCTTAAGGTATTATTTGTTCATCCTATGATTGCTGCTGGGTTTAAAATAAATAAAACTCCATTATATACACAAAAGTCACATAAACGAGTTCAACAGTTACTCAATTTTCCTCTTAGAATTTCACTTTGAATGTCTGTTTTTAAACTTATGTGAAAAAAAGAAGAAGAGAGAATTGTGAAGAACAAAGGATTATGAATAATAGAAAGTTATTAAGAACAAGAGAAAGTTGTTGTTGTTGTTTTTTATTATTATTTTTTTGTGGGTTGATGAGAAAATTATTATTAATAATGTGTGATGTGGTCCTTTTTATAGAAAATCAATTAGTGCATTTTTTGGGATTAGGTAACTTACCAGAAGTGTCACCACTTTTTGTGATCAGTTTCACTTCTTTTGATCTCAATAACATCTCTTGTCTTAATCATTTATAGCTAACAAACTATATCAACTTTAGCTATAACTCAGACTGGCTTCACCATCAATCTGGTTCCAACCACCTCTCTGTCGCCATTGAATGCCACTTCCTCACCTGGGCAACCACACAACTGCCTCTTCTCATTTTTAATGTACAATTGAAATAAATGTCGTAATCATTTGACATTTATGTTTATATCTTTCTTTCTGACTATCAATCATTCTTATATTTTTACTTTTAAAATAAATTCATCAATGCCTCAACAGCGAACAAATTCCTTCTTAGTACAACTAGAGCTAAATGTGAAGAAAATTGTTAAAAGAATGCTCCCAAAACAATTATTAAGTCTGATTCAGTATGGTCCGGAAATGTCAAAATTTTCATTTGAAATAAGTACCGATCATAAAATGTGTGTTTATTCGATCCTTAAAACCTCTCAAAAGTGTCATTTCCAACTTTAGTTAACTTAAACAGAACACGAGACCCAACTGCAAAAGAGGGTTTCCATGTTCTTTCGGAAGAATAGTTTACTCCATAAAGATTATTTCTAATTTTAGTTAACTTAAGTAATGTCCTAAAGCGGTTGTTAAAATAAGATTCAATAGCAAGATGGGTGTCTATAATTTCTTGATAGAACGATCCACCATCCTTGAAACATTATACTTATACTCAATGATTTAGGACATGGGCATGGAGACCCAACTATCTGGACTCATGCGGACGACCTCAACTCGTAATAGTTTGCCTCCAAATCTATTTGACAATCCTTCGACACCCAATCGTGTGCACTTAAATAATGTCCTATTGACCAAAAAAAAACGTAAATAATGCCCTAAGACACTTGTTAAAAGAAGACTTAAAAGCGAGATGGATATCTATAATCTCTCTATAGAACAATCCACTGTCCTTAAAACATTGTACTCACACTCAATAATTCAGGATACAAGTGTAAAGATCCAATTATCTAGAGTCTTATATAACGCTCTTATATAACGCTCTATAGAGCGTTATGAATAAGTTAAGGCTAAGTCCTCAACTCATGCCGACGACCCTAACTTGCAATGATTTCCTCATTCATCCAGATCCTAATTTGACAATTGTCTGACACCTAATCGAGTGCATCCGTGATATATGTCTTTGTTTGCGATTCAATGATCACAATCCGTAGAATGAGAGAACTTATCATCGGGAGCCACTTGAAATGATGGCGCAAAAGTGAAAAGTCGCCTCATTATTAAGTGAGAAAAGAGGGGCAGGCTTCGTCGCATCATTTTTCCGAATTTTGACAAACGAAGATGAGACAAGAACCCCAAAAAGACCGTAATTAGAGCTGCTGTTGTGAATAGCCAAAACCCGAGTTCAAGACAAGGCAATGTCCGGACAAAATTCAACCCCTCGAGGGAGGAGGGTGAGGCAATGCAGTCGTCATATTGACGTCAGAAGGCCACCTTAATTTCCCCACCTGTCACATGTTGCTTACTTTTAATGTTGGGATCCTCCTGGATGGGACCCTCTCGATGAGATATTTATCGTTGTGATTTATCTACAAATTTTTTTTATATAATTATTAGTGGCCAAAACACCATCTCAAGTATTGACCTGGGTACTTAAGATCTATCTTTAATCTGCTGAAATGCGTTTCATCAAATTTTCAAAGCCGACATATCCTTTTCCCATTTGAGGAAAAACAGCAACTAACTTTGATTAAAATGGAAATGAACACGAACCAGAGGAACCTGTCATCTGTTCAGCCAACCAATCACGATACTTAGATTTTTGTCAAGATCCTTTTATTTCTTTTTCTTTTTTTAAAAGAAGTCGAGAGTTTAGTGCTTGACTGTATATAATTAAGCATAAAAAATGAGACTTTAATGTTCGATCGTGATTATTTCATGAATACAATGTCCATTCTAAATGGCATCTTGGACTTATATTCACAAGTTCGAGTCTTTCAACAAATTCAGTTGAATTTATATTCACTCAAAAATTTAAATGGAAGAGTTATGGACTGAATATAATATATTAACTACTCATCACCACATCAACCTTTAATGTGGGACATTTTTAACATAACTCACACCTATATCTTAATAATTGATGTTCATTTCATTGTCCTGTGTATTTGGTTCATCGAGCGATTTCTCATCTCGCCGCGTTCCAGCAGTGGAGTTTTTACCTCCCTCCGCCGGGCTTGCATAGACACAAAAAGCGCATGCACCGGCCATCAGGGTTAGACCAGAAGTCGATCGTTCGACGAATTTTGACTCAGGTTTAAGACTCTTGAAGGACAAGCGCGTGTTCAAAGCACCGTTTCTCCGCTAATGGGCCAAGAAGGTGTAAAGTTAGATTTTCTTGCTCTTTTCACACCCATCATCCACCGTTTTCCTCACGACGGGTCGGTTTAAGGGGGCCACCAAGATCCTCTTGGGAAGTCTCTTGCAAGACGTCCACCTCGAAAGGAGACGTCAACCTCCCCCCGGCAAATATTGAGTTTCTTTGCAATCACGGCAACCGTCGCCCTCTGCATGTCGGCCATCTCAATTTGTCGGGCCATGGTGGAAAGTTATCAGAACATAGTCCACTAGTTGAGAAGGGGGATGATCAAAGGAATTACGTCTGTCGGTCCTCACCTAGTACGTCAGTCAATCTCTCTAGTGTCTTCCTCACGCCACTCTTGGATAGAAACCCTAGAAAACGCTAGAAGCACCCTCCTCTAGGAACGGCTTGATTCGGTAGGGCGTCGGGAGATGCTCAGTTGAATCAGCCGGATCGCTGCAATTACGTTCCCGGATTATTGAATAAGCAAATGAATCCTGTTCAGCTCCCCATTCGACGGAAAAGACACGAAGGGTCATTACACATTCCCACAGAAACAGGCAGGAAGATGAGTGGTCGGCAAATGCCACATCCGACAACTGTCCGATGCTTTCTCTGCCAACTTCCCACCTCGGTTGCCGAGTAATAGTGGGAACCACCCAACGGTGCGTCAACGAGACTCGTCCATCGAACTCCGTCTCGACACAGAGAATTCCTCATGACGCCGGGGCTTCGTCACGCCATATGGGAGTTGACGTTAACATGAACGGCTTTGGGCGCGCATGATAACGTTTTTTGGCTGGAGAAGAATTTTTTTTTTTAGAAATAGTTCTTTCATATTTCTATTTTGAATGACAATTTCTGAGTAAAAGGACGCATTTAGTAACTGCACAAAATTTCTACTTTTGGAATATAAAAAGAATAAAAATGCGTTTGGTAATGCAACAGTTTCTTTTTTGTATTTATTTGTTTTTTATTTTTGCTCATGGATCGTCGGCTGCCACCGTCGCCACCGCCCGCTGCCACTGCCGTTGCATGATCGCCGGCCGCTGATCATCATCACCAATCGCCACCGCACAACCCATCGGCCGCCCCCTCCCACTGCCTCCCATCCACCTTAGGCTGGCAGGGGCCGACAGTCGATGGTGGCTCAGGGTGGTTGGAGGTGGCCACAGCAAGAGAGAAGAATAAAAGGAGAATAAAAAAAAAATTGGCTTATTTCTAAAAATTATTCTCAGAAACAAGAAGCAACTTTTTTTTTGTTTCTTGTTTCTATTCCAAATCTATTCCTGGGCTAACTTTCTATTCGGGGAATGGAAAAACAATTTAGTGTTAGCAAACGGATTTCTGTTCCTTTTTTATTCCAGGGAACAAAAGAATAGAAATCCGGAGCAACAGAAACGTTCTCATGCAGAGCCTTTACATCCGCCGAACGAGTGATCTGTCATTATTAAAGTTCGAACAGGTTTTGTGTCGGTTTCAAAAAAGACTACTAAGCTTATCAATTAGCTTTTGGAGGGCATCGCCGGATCGTCTCGACGATGCGGGTCGGTCAGTCCAACTTTTCAGCGGAGCGAAAGGAATGTGAAGGCACGCATTCACCTCACAAGTCATAGGTCCGGGTCCTGACCCGTGTCCTTCTTTTCAACAAAGCGTTGTCATCCTTATCAAATGAGCAGCATAAAAAAATTATAGTTAATGAGTAGAAAGATGGGTTCAAACCCAACAAATAATTCTTTTTCTTTAGTAGCAAAAACACCCCCAAACGTTCCATATACCTACTTAAGATCTTTCTTTGGTCTATTATACTATTTTCATAACTATTTAAACCTAAAAATTCTTCTTTCCTCGATCGAGAAAAATTATTAAGTAACTTTGGTTAATGAAACAGAAAAACGTAAACACATGGGTCGGAGCACTAAAGTCCCATAGATATGAGACTTTAGTGTTTGCTTTGACTAATTAAGCAAACAAGCAACTTCTATAAAACTGAGACTTTAGCGTTGGGTCGTCTATAGTGCTCATTAAGATTTGTGGATCTCATCATGTACGATGATTTATGTCCATATTGTTTTGATACGTATTAAGTTCATCGAACGGGTTTTGTCGTTTCCACGGCATTTTCATGCGGTGAAGGAGTTTTCCGACTCCCTCCACTGATATTGCGTAGAGCCGAGGCGCATGCACCGGCCCGCAAAGAGGGAATTGCGATGGAGACAAAGCGCATGCACCGCGTGCGAACCGAAAGTTGATCCTCAGACGAATTTTGACTCAGACTTCTTGGAGTCGTCAGCGATGAGTGCGAAGGGAATATATGCGACGAATTCAAAGTCCGATTCCTCCTCTACGGGCCAGAAAAGTTGTAAGAGTAGATTCAATCCACTTTTCTGGTAAACACATCAGACGTCAACGTCAAAAAGGAGGAGTTGTAGGAGTACATCCAACGCAAAACATCAAAAGACCGGTCGAAACAGAGATTACGACCTCCTGTTGAAGTGTCTTTGGGGTTTCCGATCGATGCTTTCAGTCATCGTCGAATGAGGCCGTGTTAATCACTCGAGAAGAAGGAAAAGGAGATCTGGAAGATTGGAATCTGAAGCATATCTGACGTCAACCTCAAAAGGAGACGTCAGCTTCCACTCCACGTTATCAAGTATTTATGGGGTTCTTCGGATCAAGTACCGGAACCTCCTCAATAGGGAGAGTGGGGCGATGGGTTCACCATTGAACGACAGAGATCACAGGTTTAGATCAAAGCTCCATCACAATCAAGCTCCGGATTATATCCGATCGATCCCCCCTAGTATTTCATTCAATCCAAGTGTTTTCTTCACACAACTCTTAGAGAGGAACCCTAGAAATAGAAAACACATGGAATAGCCACCCTAATGGCACGGTTTGTTGTGTTAGGATTTAGTGCATAGTCACAAAGACATAAAGAGTAAAAGCAAGAAAGAGAACTTGAGACATTAGGTTTTATCTTAGTTCATCTTTAAACTAGAGCTATGTCCAATAGAGAATTTCACTATAATTATGGTGCGTTTGGATATACTTCTATTTATCTTTTTTTTTTTTTGTTCTCCAAAACAAAAATAAAATAGAAATCTGTTTGTATACGTTTTTATTTGTGGGAATATATTTGGAATAAAATGAAATCTGTTTGTATACGTTATCAAAAATAAAAAAACCATTTTCTTTTGGTTCTCTTTTCTTTTCTTCCCTTTTCTCTTCCCCCTCTTCTTCCCCTAGCTAATCGCCGGCCACATGAGGTCCAGCGACTCGTCGAAGCCTCACCCAACCACCGTGAGGTCGGCCTTGCCTAGTTGGGCAAGGCTCCCCCAAGGCTAGCGACCTCGCCAAGTAGAGGAAGAAGAAGAAAAGATAAAATGAAAAGAAAAAAAAAAGAAAAAATAATAAAATTGTTAAAAAATTAAAACAAATTCTAAGTTACAAAAAAATTGAGGGTCATATCAAACATATTTTTATTTAATATGGGCTAAAAATATTAAAGAAGGCACTGCCATTGTGACCCCCTCGAGACAACCCCCACACCCCCACCCACTTACAAGAGAGCAGGACCCCGTGCCATCCTATCAAGGAGAAGTATGGACTGCACCCTAAAATGCTGGGGGTATCGAGAAATTCCGAGGTCATGGGATCACTTATTCAAATCTCACTATTTGCCTACAAATCTTTTCGAGCCAGGGTCGCATGTACATATCAAAGCCCTGTTTCAGGATGTTTCATGGACCCCATGGATCTCTATGCTTGTACCCTCGCGTCGCTAGAAAAGCACATTCGCCTTCTTCAGTTTCACAGTAAAGGGAAAGACATTAAAAGTCAGCGTACGATCCTAAAGAAATAATGGGCAGGAACAAGCGGTAGGCGGATGGTACGTTACAGCTAGCCAACATACCTGTTTGTTCTCATAGCTTCCCACCTCCATGGACGAACGATAGCGGGAACCACCCAACATAAATTTCTGCGGACCGAACGAAACGAGACTTCTCTTGCGGAACGTGGCCTGGATGCAGAAAAAATTCCACATTAGCGTCGGTAGCGCGTCACGTCCTTTGGAAGCTCGTGTTACCAGTCCAGGACATGGGCGACTACCTCACGTCGCTGGAGAAGCGATCTGTCATTCTAATCTGAACGGGCAAGAGGAGTCTTTTTCAAAGACAATTAAACTAATTACTTGGCTTTCGGGCAACGGCAAAACACATATGTCGTTTGTCCGTCCATTGCATTATCAGCGGCGTGAAAGGAATGTGTAGGTCTACATTGCCCTCACACGTCCTTTTCCTGATGACTTTGTTCGACAGAAATAGTAAATGGGTACAAGTGCAAGTGACCATATCTCAACATGTTTGTATAGTTAAAAAAGAAATAAGCTACACATCACCTTGCTTGTAATCCATTAAGTAATTTTTTAGATGAGACTGTGTTCACACTAAAGCATCTTAGTCGGTGGTAATATTTAGAATCACATGGACGCATAAGACCATATCCTTTTTATCAAATTGAGTATCTTGTTTTATATTGTTAATAAAATTATGGTCTATTTTTTTTTTCTTTTAATGACATGATACCGCTCCAATTAATAACCGTTATGCTAAAAAACCAAGCACTGAACTTGTATTATTTTTTTTATTTGGTGAAATATGAAATGCCAATTTCTCGCTCAATGATAGCCACATACATGCACAGGGATATTTGTTTGATTGAACAAAGATATTTCGGTAAATAATAGGAAAAGGGAGTACATCCTAACTCGTATGGAAGGACATTATGACTGTGCTCGGTTAGGTACTCCCTCTCATATGCTTCTTGAACAAAACTTGCACATACGTGCATACAAGACTAAATCTAGGACCGTCCCAAGAAAGCAAAAGAAATCTCCAAATGACCAGCGTCGTGCTAACAACCCATCCCTAGGCACTTCACGTTGCTGTGACTCGCCCGACAGCGTTAGGGCAGCGACACGGTGTACATGAAGAAAAAGGACCTGATCGGGATGTTCGTGATCGGGATGTTGTGGTTCACGCCGAAGTTCCCGGTCCTAAAGAGCCCGGTGGTGATCACCACAGAGATGGACGTGATGGCCCCAGTGTAGACGCCTAAAATGGTGGTGCTCCTGTAGAGCGTCGGCCGTGGCGGGGCTGAGGAGAGGGAAAAAAGCAACCAGTTATCGATGCTGCCACTGATCCCGGTCTCCACACCACATGCTCCCTACCAAAGAAAGGGTTGAAAATAAAGTGTTCGCTTTACGACTTAAACTTTTGGACCTGACTTAGAGTCTTTGGACGTTATAAGAGCGTTCTACCAAAGTTGGCGTTCCATTCACACGCAGCAGACATTGATCCTCGCTCCAACTTTGGAGCAAAAGAGTCAACTTTTTCACCTTTGAACTTGGACGGACAAAATGCAAGAAAGCGATGGACATAGGACGAATTTCTTCGGAGTAGTGTGGTGTTACATCATCCGATGCAAGCGCATACGTAAAACGCAGTTTCCTGTAGCCGACGATGCACTAAACAGGATCTTTATCTTCACCTGCTTATAAACATCTTACTTAGAACGTGCCTAACATTGGGTTGTTTTCTTGTTGCTCAATAGAAAAGAACGAAAAGAGAAGAAGAAGATAGTATTGAGATGGTGCTCCATCGACTATCACCGCCTTCGGTTCCTCCTGCATTCAGAGCGCCCTAACGTATATGTGTTTGGACTAGGTGTTGAGAAAATTTAATTGCCAATGAAGTTATGAGCAGGAGTCTATAGTTCTTTGATATTTTGACGTGTGATAACAATAATTGTCCTTAAGGTATTATTTGATCAAACTGTTTTTGCTGTTGGTTTTACAATTAATAAACCTCCATTATATACACAAAAGCCATAGCAACGAGTTCAATAGTTACTCAATTACCTTGCGTGTTTCTAGGGGAAATTGGAATTTTACCTTGCGTGTTTCTAGGGGAAAAAAAGAGAATTGTGAAGAAGAAAGAATTATGAATAAAAGAAAGTTATTATGAGCAAGAGAAAGTTATTGTTTTTTTTTGGGAGCGGGGGTTACTGAGAAAGTTGTTGTTAATAATGTGTGATATGGTCCTTTTTATAAAGAATCAACTAATACATTTTTTTTGGAATCGGGTAACTTATTAGAAGCACCGCCACTCTTCATGATTAGTTCACTTTTCTTCGTCTCAATGACATCTCTTCTCTAAATCATTTATAGATAAGAAACCACATGCCAGAACCCGACAGGCTTCACCATCAATCTGGCTCCAAGCTCCTGTCCGGCACCATTAAATGCTACTTCCTCACTCGGGCAACCACAACAACTACCTCTTCTAATTTTCAATTTAACATTGAAATAAATATTGTAATCATTTTGCAATTATGTATATATCTTTCTTTCTACTATCAATTATTCTTCTGTTTTTACTATTAAAATAAATCCATCAGTACATCATGAGCGAACAATTTCCTTCTTAGTATAAGTAGATCTAAATGTGAAGAAAAATGATAAAAGAATGCTCCCAAAACAATTATTTAGTCAAATTCAGTATGGTCTGGAAATGTCAAAGTTCTCATTTGAAGTAACTACCATCCTAAAAATGTGTATTTTTCCGATTCTCAAATAATCTCAAAAGTGTCATTTCCATTTTTAGTTAACTTAATATAAACACAAGACCCAAATCCGAAAAAGGTATTCATGTTCTTTGGAGAGAACAATCATATTCCATAATAATTATCATTATTTTTAATTTTAGTTAACTAAAGTAATGTCCTAAACCGCTTGTTAAAATAAGACTCAAAAGTGAGATAGGTGTATGTAGTTTCTCAATAAAACGATCTATCATTATTAACACATTATATTTATATTCAATGATTTAGGACATGGGTATAGAGACCCAACTATTTGGACTCGTGTAGACAACCTAGACTCATATTAGTTTGTCTTCAGATCCTAATTCAACAATCCTTCGACACAACTTAAATAATGTCCTATTGACCGAAAAAAAAAAATAATACATTGAGGCACCTGTTAAAAATAAGACTCAAAAGTGAGATTGGTGTCTATACTTTCTTGATAAAACAATTTGTTGTAAATTGTATTCACACTCAACAATTTAGAACACAAGCGTGGAGACCTTGCTCTCTAGAGTCACATGCGACACTCTGCAGAGTATCATGATTTAGTTAAGTCCATATCCTTGATTTGTGCATGCGACCTTACCTCACAATAGTCGACCTCATTCATATCCTAATTCGACAATTCCCTGATATCCAATTGAGCATGCCTATGACATGTCTTTTTCCGTATTTCAATGATCACCAATGTGGAGGATGAAAACTTATCATCGGGAGCTAATTGAAATCATGCCGCAAAAGTGAAAACTCGCATCATTATTAAGTGAGGAAAAAACAGGCAGCCTTCATCACGTCATTTTTCAAAATTTTGACAGAAGAAGACGAGACGAGAACCCAAAAAAAGCCGTAATTAGAGCTGCTGCTGTAAATAGTCAAAACCCTAGTTCAAGACAAGACAAGGGTGAGGCAACGCGATCGTCATGCTGACGTCAGAAGGCCACTTTAATTTCCCTACCTATCATATGTTGCTTACTTTTAATGTTGGGATCCCCGTGGATGGGACCCTCTCGATCAGATATTTATTCTTCTGGTTTATCTTCAAATTTTTTATTTTTTATGAACATTACTGGCCAAAGCACCCTCAGGTATTCACCTGGTACTGAATATCTATCTTTAATCTACTAAAATATGTTTCATTACTTTCTTAAAGCTGACATCTCCTTTTCCTGTTTGAGGAAAATCAGTCAGTAACAATGATTAAAATGTACCCGAGAAACTAGCCATCTGTTTGGCCAATCAATCATCATACTTAAATTTTTATAGAAAACCCTTCTATTTCTCTTTTTATAAAAAGTTGAGAGTTAAGTGCTCGATTGTCTATGATTAAGTAGATAAGTGACTTAGATAAAAGAGAGAGAGAGACTATAATTCTCAATTGTAAATATTTTAGAAACACAACCATTCTAAACTGCATCTTGATTATTCAAATTTTCAAGTTTCATCACGTATTGTATGATGATTGAAGCTCATTTCACTACCCTATGTATTTGGTTCATTGAATGGTTTTCTCGTCTTGTTACGCTCCGTCGATAGAGTTTTAACCTCCCTCTCGCGGGATTGCATAGACGCAAAAAGCGCATGTTGCCATCAAGGTTAGACCAGAAGTTGATCGTTAAAAGGAATTTTGACTCAGCTTTAAGACTCGTGAATAACAAGGGCGTGTTCAAAGCACTGTTTCTCCGCTAATTGGCCAAAAAGGTATAGAGTGCTAGATTCCCTTGTTCTTCGCACCCATCATCCCCCGTTTTCCTCACGACGAGTTGGCTAAAGAGGGGAGACGAAGACCCTCTTGGGAAGTCTCTTATGAGACGTCCACCTCGTAAAGACAAGTCAACCGTCGATCTGGCAAATATTGAGTTTCTTTGCAATCACGGCAACGGCCCACCTCCGCACGTCGGCCGCCTCAAATTTTGGTTGCTGTATCAATTTGTCATGCCATGATGGAAAGTTATTAGAACATAGTCCACAGGTTGAGGAGGGGAAAGGGGGACAATTCCGCCACGATCAAAGGAAGTATGTCCCGTCTCGGTCCTCACCTAGTATGTCATTTAATCTCTCGAGTGTGTTCTGCACACAACTCTTGGGAGGATGCCGAGGGATGCTCAGCTCACAAATCGAATATCACTTATTCATATCTCACTAATTACATGTAAATTACTAAAGAGCCGAAATTGGAGGCACATACAAAGATCGTACCATAGGGTACTTCATGGATCTTAAGATGGCGGGACCGCCGTAATGACGTTCCCGGATTATTGAAAAAGCAAACGAATCCCTGTTCAGTTCCCCATTCGACGGAAAAGACACGGAAGGTCATTACACACTCCTACAAAAACAGGCAGGAAAAAGGACGGTAGGGAAATGCTGATGGGAGAACGGTAATAATTCGAACAATGTCGAATCAACGCAGCGGAATAAAATAATCTCCCCTCTTGTGTAAACCTAATAGGAATCGATATAGTAGAGTAAAATAACTAAGCACGCGAACACAAGACGAATTTTTTACGTGGAAAACCTCCTCAATGTGAGGAGATAAAAAAACCACGGGACCGGAGTCCACCTGAAAATCTTCACTATCAATAAAATTGTTCTTCTCTAGTAAATACTAGAGGTACATAGCAGCAAACACCTCAAGAATGTAATTCTTGGCAATACACATGAACTTCACAAGAGATCAAGGATAAATCGACCAAAAACGCAGGTTTTGATCAATCCACGAAAAACCTGATGTATGGAGCTTCAAACAAAAATCAAACCGTTCAGATTCGATAAAATTGCGCCACGAACATGCTGACAAAATTTCAGCTCAATCGGACCACGAATCGACCTCCAACGCCAGCTTGATGTAAATCGAGATATTGCCCCCTAAACCCCAGATTTTCTGCTTTCTCTTTTTCTCTTGTTCTTGTTTCCTTTTCGTTGCTACCTCTTTTTATATAAATAGTGAGAAACCCTATTTCCTCATATAACTTATTATATGGGCTCAAGCCCTTTTTGGGCTTGCAACTCATTGGGTCTCCTCCACATAGGAGTGAACCCAGCTAACAAATCTCCCCCTCACGACAATGTGGAGGGATTCACCATCCCTGCTATCAAACGGCAATGTTCAAGCTTCTCTCTTGGTAGAGTCTTCGTCATCATATCGGAGCCATTATGATCCGTATGAATTTTCTCAAGTTCCAACAACTTTTCATCTAGAACATCCCTTATCCAATGATATCTAACATCAATATGTTTCGATCTAGAATGAAAAGATGAATTCTTACCAAGATGAATTGCGCTTTGATTATCACAAAATAGCACATACCTCTTTTGCTTGAACCCAAGTTCTTCTAAGAACTTCTTCATCCATAGCATCTCTTTACTAGCTTCGATCGCTGCAATAAATTCAGCTTCGGTTGTAGAAAGTGCAACACACTTACGCAATCTTGACTTCCATGACACAGCTCCACCCGCAAAAGAAATCAAATAACCGAGAAGTAGATTTACGAGTATCAATATCTCTGCCAAGTCGGAATCTATGTATCCAACTAACTCAAGTTTCCCGGTCCGGCGAGTTTCAAATTTGAAGTTCCCCGAAGATACCTCATAATCCACTTTTGCATTCCAGGTGCTCTCTGCTGGATTTGACAAATAGCGACTAACAACGCCAATGCATGCGCCAAGTGCGGGCGTGTACATACCATCGCATACATTAAGCTTCCTACAGCTGAAGCATATGGAACACTTTCCATATCTTTCTTTTCTTTATCGGTCGTAGGACTTTGCATTATATTTAACTTAAAGTGGGCAGCAAGAGGAGTACTAACCACTTTAGCCTTGTCCATGTAAAATTTCGAAGGATCTTCTCAATATATTTCTCTTGCGATAAAAATAACTTCTTAGCATCTCTGTCTCGGGTAATTCTAATGCCAAGAATTGCTTCGCCGAGCCCAAGTCTTTCATGGCAAAAGACTTGCTCAATTGCTTCTTCAATAACTCAATTCTTGAAGCATTCCCGCCAACAATCGGCATATCATCAACATAAAGCAAGAGAATAATAAAGTCATCATCAGAAAATTTTTGGACAAACACACGGTTATCCGAGGAAGTCTTCTTATAGCCCCTTGTTTCGTCATAAGCGACGCAAATTTCTTATACCCTTTGTCTCGGTGCTTGTTTTAGGCCATAGAGACTTTTCTTCAATTTGCACACATAATCCTCTTTCCCTTTCACTTTGAAACCCTCGGGTTGTTCCATGTATATCTCTTCCTCCAAGTCACCATGTAGGAAGGCTGTTTTAACATCCATTTGCTCAATTTCTAAATCTAGGCTAGCTGCCAAGCCTAGTACCACACGGATAGAAGACATTTTTACTACCGGAGAAAATATATCATCAAAATCAATACCCTTTTTTCGACCGAATCCCTTAACAACCAATCTAGCTTTGTACCGTGGTTGTAAAGTATGTTCATCTTGCTTCAACCTATATACCCACTTGTTCTTCAAAGCTCTTTTACCTTTAGGTAACTTCACCAACTCAAAAGTATGATTATCATAAAGTGACTGCATCTCATCTTGCATAGCATCGAACCAATTGTTTTTGTACTCATCTTCTATTGCTTCTGCATAGCACTCTGGTTCACTTGCATCAGTCAATAACACATACTCATCTTCAGAATACCTGGTGGAAGGTCGTCGGTCTCTAACGGATCTCCGGACTGGAACATCCAGTGGAACATCTAATTGAGCCTCGGTTCGGGAATAGTATTATCTATCTCAACATGTTCGGGAACATGTTCGTTATTTGGAACATTGACTTCATCTGCTGCTCTTCATCAACTTTGTGTAGGAATATTTGTAAGAGGAACTGGATCTAAATCAACCAAATTATCACTAACTTTTGTGGTGCTGAAATCATCTCCGCTTTCTCAATATCCTCTATTGTTTGATCTTCCATAAACACAACGTCTCTGCTTCTTACAATTTTCTTTTCAAGTGGATCATAAAATTTGTAGCCAAGCATATCCTGTCCATAACCAATAAATATGCCTTTGTCGTGTTTTCACATCAAGTTTAGACCTCTCATCTTTGGGAATATGCACAAATGCTTTGCACCCAAATACACGCAAATAATCATAAGAAACTTCTTTGCTTGTCCAAACTCTATTAGGAACATCAAACTCTAAAGGAACGCATGGAGTAAGATTTAATATATGCACAATTGTACTTAAAGCCTCACCCCAAAAGGATCCAGGTAGCTTTGACTGTGAAAGTAAGCATCTTACCCTTTCAACCAATGTTTGTTCATTCTCTCGGCTAAGCCATTTAAGCGAGGCGTCTTGGGAGGTGTCTTTTGATGTCGAATACCTTGTTGTCTGCAATATTCATCAAAAGGTCCAATATACTCTCCCCCGTTATCAGTTCTGATGCATTTCAATTTCTTTCCAATCTGTCTCTCAACTGAAGCTTTGAAATTGCTTAAAAGCATCTAACACTTGATTTTTAGTTTTCAAGGTATAAATCCAAATTTTCCTTGAAAAATCATCTATGAAGGTAACAAAATAAAGAGAGCCACCAAGTGATTTTGTTTTCATAGGACCACAAACATCAGAATGCACTAAATCCAATATACCTGACTTTCTTGAAGGAGGGGTGCTTTTAAATGCAACTCTGTTTTGTTTTCCTGCTAAACAGTGAGCACACTTCTTTAGCACTGAACTTTTCAATCCTGAAAGGAGCTTCTTCTTGGCCAATATTGACAAACCCTTCTCACTGATGTGATTGAGCCTCTTATGCCATAACTCAGCTGCATCTTCGCTATCTACTGCATTAATTTTGTCTGTAGACAATTTTGCCTGCATAATGTATAACGAAGAATATTTTTCACCTCTAGCCACAACAAGAGAACCTTTGGTAAGTTTCCATTGACCATTACTGAAGGTGCTGCAATACCCCTCATCATCCAACTTGCCTGTAGAAATCAAATTCAAGCGGATATCAGGTATATGTTTAACATTATTCAATACTAACCTCGTGCCATTGCTGGTTTTTAGGAACACATCACCGATGCCTACAGCTTGAGCTAGTCCATTGTTTCCCATCTTCACAGATCCGAAGTCACCTGACCTGTATGATGTAAAGAAATCCCTACGAGATGTAGCATGAACGGATGCACCACTATCAATTACCCAACTGGTCTCATGAGAAACAAAATTCACCACATCACCATCAAAAATAGTGAGAAAGTCTTCTTTAAGTGCAGCAACACGATTGTCATCACTGTCATCATCACTTTTCTTTTCTTTACCTTTCTCCTTTTGTTTGTCCCTTTTTAGCTGGCGACAAAACCTCGAATATGTCCTTTCTGATGGCAATAATGGCACTCAACATTAGCAAATTTATTATACTTACCTTTGCTTTTGTCTCGACTTTTATCTCTATTTCTCGGACCTCGAGACTCACTTCTCCCCCTTTTCTCAACAACCAAGGCATCAGAATGTGAAGAGGATGATCCCATGTGTCTTCCTTCTCATCTCTTCATTCAAAATACTACTCTTGGCTAAATCCATGGTAATCGTACCATCCGGGGCAGAGTTAGACAAAGATGTTCGGAACGTCTCCCATGAGTCCGGCAAAGTACCAAGCAACCATAATGCTTGTATCTCATCATCAAACTTGATTCCCATCGCAGCCAACTGATTTATAATTCCTTGAAAAGAATTTAAATGATCGATCAAACGAGTACCATCATGATATCTCGAGCCATCATCTGTTTTATCAAAAACAATTTATTATTCCCGATCTTTCGAGCATATAACTGTTCGAGCCTATCCCATAAACTGCGTGCATGTGTTTCCTCAATAATATGGTTCAAAACATTATCATCTACCCCTTTGCCCGATATAACCACACACTTGACGATGAAATATAGACCATTCAACATCGGTTTTATTCTCTGGTTTCTCCTCGGCAAATACGAGGCAAATAAAAATCTTTCACATATAAAAGATCTTCCATCTTCCCTTTCCAGATATGATAATTCGAACCATTCGGTGTAACCATTCTACTCGTATTCGTTTCCATTGTTTAACACAAGGCAGAAAAATCAAGCAATAACCCGATGCTCGATACCACTCGATGGGAGAACGGTAATAATTCGAACAATATCGAATCAACGCAGCGGAATAAAATAATCTCCCCTCTTGTGTAAACCTAATAGGAATCGATATAGTAGAGTAAAATAACCAAGCACGCGAACACAAGACGATTTTTTACGTGGAAAACCTCCTCAATGTGAGGAGATAAAAAACCACGGGGACCGGAGTCCACCCGAAAATCTTCACTATCAATAAAATTGTTCTTCTCTAGTAAATACTAGAGGTACATAGCAACAAACACCTCAAGAATGTAATTCTTGGCAATACACATGAACTTCACAAGAGATCAAGGATAAATCGACCAAAAACGCAGGTTTTGATCAATCCACGAAAAACCTGATGTATGGAGCTTCAAACAAAAATCAAACCGTTCAGATTCGATAAAATTGCGCACGAACATGCTGACAAAATTTCAGCTCAATCGGACCACGAATCGACCTCCAACGCCAGCTTGATGTAAATCGAGATATTGCCCCAAACCCCGGATTTTCTGCTTTCTCTTTTTCTCATTCTTGTTTCCTTTTTCTTCTGCTACGGCTCTTTTTATATAAATAGTGAGAAACCCTATTTCCTCATATAACTTATTATATGGGCTCAAGCCCTTTTTGGGCTTACAACTCATTGGGTCTCCTCCACATAGGAGTGAACCCAGCTAACAAATGCCATGTCCGACAACTGTCCGATGCTTCTAGTCGGTCTGCCAACTTCCCATCTCGGTTGACGAGTAATAGCGGGAACCAACCACCATAAATTCCTCCGAAGCCGAAAGCAAGTAACGAGACTCGTCCATCGAACTCGGTCTCGATGCAGAGAACTCATCGTGACGCCGGTGGTGCGTCACCTCCTTTGGGAGCTGACGTTACATGTCCGGATCATGGACGACTTTACTTACACCGAGCGAGTGATTTGCCGTTCTTACAGATTGAACAGGTTTTGGGTCGGTTTCAAAATACTCTATTAAGCTTATTAATCAGTTTTTGGAGGGCATCGCCAGATCGTCTCGACGTTGCTGGTCAGTTCAATTTGCAATTTTTCAGCGGAGCGAAAGGCACGTGAAGGCGCACATTGACCTCACAAGTCACGGGTCCGGGTCCTGATCCGTGTCCTTTTTTCTTTTTTCAATAAAGAATTGTTGTCCTTTTCAAACGACCACCAGCAGCACAAAAAAAATTAGTCAATGAGTCAACAGATGGGTTCATACCCAACAAATAATTCTTTTTCTTTACTTGCGCTCGGGGGGATCGATCGGTCGTGTGATTTGATACATTGAAGTCGTCTTTGAGAATATACGTGAGTCACGGGTGCAAAGAATCCTCTCTCGCTGAATTTGTATAGTCAAAACAAAATGAATGATGTATCATCTTGCTCATAATTCGTTACATGAAGTTAAGTCCACGCTAGAGCATTTCCGAGTTCCAATATATAATCACATAAACATATAAGATCATATACCCGTCACATCAAATTGAGTATTGTTTGCCATGTCAATAAAACATTACTCGCGTGTTTATTTTTAATGACATGGTAATCGTCTAATTAATACCCCTAAATGTTGAAAAACCACGCATCGAATTGGATTCGGTGAAATATGAAATGCCGATTTCTTGCTCAATAGCGCCTGCATACATGTACAGAAATATTTTCTTCCTTGAGCAAAGTTACTTCACAAAATAAAATAAAAGCAGTATATCCTAACTCGTATAGAAGAGTGGATTTGCTCAGTTAGCTAATATCGTGACTCGTATAGGAGAGTGGATTTGCTCAGTTAGCTACTACCTCTCTATACTTCTTGAATAAAACTTGCGCGTACGTGCGTACAAGACTATAGCTAGGACAGTCCCGAGTAAGCAAAGACATCCCCAGATGACGAACGTTGTGCTGTAACACTCCATCCCCATGCACCTCCCATCGCCACCTCGCCGGCTGCGGTAGAGCAGCGCGGCGCCATACCCGAAGACGAAGGACCCGATCGGGATGTTGGCGACCAGGATGTTGTGGTTCACGCCGAAGTTCTTGGTCCCGAAGAGTTCGGTGGTGGTTGCCACGGAGATGGACGTGATGGCCCGGTGCAGACGCCGATGACGGCAGTGCTTACGTAAAGTGCCCCCGTGGCGGGGCTGAGGAGCAGGAAGTAGGCGCCGACCATGGGCGCCATCAATGCTGCCATTGCTGCCGGTCTCGACACTACGTACTTCCTCCTGAAAGAAACAAAGAAAGCGTTCACTCTAAATTTTGACCTTAACTTAAATTTTAGGACGCTTTGAGAACGTTGTCCCAACAGCTCGTGTCCGTTCAAACGTAGCAGACATGGATCCGCGCTCCACCATTGGAACAAAAGAGCCCACTTTTTTCACCTAAAAGTGGACGGACAAAATGCAAGAAGGCGATATAAATGGGACAAATTTCTTCGAGTTACGGAAATATTATGTCATCCGACGCAAGCGCAGACGTGAGATATCTTATATGCAAATGCAAAAAAAAAATCTCTTATCTAGAAGGTGCTAATATCGTGGAGATAGTCTGAAGACGGTGCTCCATTGTCAGTGTTTTGGCTAGATAGGGAATAAGGACAATTAATGGTGAAGACATTTACGTGCAAATGCCATGGTTGTTCGTCCACTTCAAACTCTGGACTAATTATTGAACTCCACGCTTAGCTAACAATCTAACGGCACTAATCGAAACATTGGCGGTCGTAATTACCTTTCGAAGAGGTAGTCGAAGAGAGACGGGAGCAGCCGCCCGAAGAACCCGAACGATGACGAGAGAGAGACCAGCGACGACGTCTTTGAGCTCCCCCGGGACTCGGCGATCTGCCCCAAATTGTTGAGGAACACGAGCCCAAGCGTCGCCCCTAACAGGTACACGAAGAAGTAGAGCCAGAACTCGACTCGCTTCAGCATCTCTTTGGCTCCAACCTCCTCCCTAACACCATTAATTGCCACTTCCTCGCTTGGGGGAGCCACAGCAACCACCTCTTCTTGGTCGCCAACCTGGGGATGGGCCTCCCACTTGATTCCGCTCTCGTCTTGGCCGGGTTCGCCGTGCCCTTGCTCGATCCCCACGTCGTGTACCTTCATCTCGGTGTGGGCGAGGACGTGCCTGAGGCATACGGCGAGCGGTACAACGATGGGGCTCAGGAGGAAGATGCCCATCCCCATCGCATTGTACACCGCCGGTAAGGCACCCGACACCGAGCCCATACTACTCACCACCGCAAAAACTCCGGTTGCGATTGTTATGATGAATAGGATTATAAACCCGGCATGCGCATTCTTGCCTGCCCCTGGACTATTCGCACCGACAACCCGAACAAAAGGCGCGGTCGCCAGCGAGACGGCCATTGGCAGGACTGAACTGAGAAGTAGATATCCTTTAGCTCTAGCCCCAGTCCCGCCGCTCTTATCGAGCGTGGCGTCAACAATATCCGTGTAGACACCGGCGCTCAGCCCTTGGTAGCTGGTGGTGAGCCCGACGGCAACCTGGCGGTGGAGCGGGAAGTTGTTAATCGCCACAACATAGCAGACCGTGTTGATCCAACATATGCTGTTCCCGGCGAGGATGGCGAGGAGAAACATCCCCGGGTACGAGACCGAGGCGATCTTGCCGGCCACGAAGAGATACTGGATGCCGTTCCCGACGAGCCCGAGCACCGCGCCGACCAGGAGGACGACCCAGAGCGGGAGGTACGCCGCGGCGACGCCTGAGAACCACCCCAGGAGCTTGCCGGCGTCGGAGGCGAAGGCGAGGTTGTTGAGCTGGACCTGGGAGATGGAGAGAACTTGCTTGAGCTGCGACGAGTAGGCCGGGAAGTTGGTGTTCGTCCCAGCGATGGTCTGGAGCCAGATCAAGGCCACGAGGCTAAGCCACCTCACCAGTGATGAAGGCATCGTTCTTGGTGGATACTTGCTCCAAGTGTATGCGTGCAGGGACCCCCTTTTATAAGGGAGGAAGCTAACTAACCAGCGGGGGGAAAAAAACAAAAAAAGGGCGAAGGAAAATCAACGATGACGAGGATTTCGTACAGGATTTCTAGGGTGGAGAGGAGAAGGAGGAGGGAGGGGACAAGTATCGAGACTGCAGCGAGCGATTGACGATGCAGTCCTATCGATGGAAACCAGACGTTTTTCTGTGTGTAATCTGTACGTGTGGCTCTGCTCAGGACAATGTGGTCATACCAAGGCCATCACCTTCGAGCCCTATTTATGGCGATTCCCCGAGGTGGGTGTGTACATGTCCGAGAGGGGTTATATAGATCTCTCGTCGGATCCTGTGGGGGTGGGGGCGGGGGTGGGAGTGGGTCAATCGAGCGTAGAATTGGGTTTCGCGTGTGAACGAGGAAATGGGGTTTTGTGCGCCCGCGCGGGGGCTCCACTTCCACCCCAAAAAGCTCCTCCTCGTCTTGACGAGAGTCATGCAAAGTTCAGCTCCAGTAGGGTTTCAATTCAGGAAATGTAATCTTCCTCAAAGATCTTGTCAAGAAATCTTGTAATCAGTGCCTATTGGTAGCGAAAATAACCTTGGTTTCCCCGAAACTCTTCCAGCGAAAAACGTTATCTCGGCAGCATAAAGAGTTCCCTTTTAAAACCCTTTTTCTTTTTGCCCTAAAGTTCTCTTTTATTAGCCATGCACTCACATATGAAAACCCTTTTGGCGTTTCGTAAAAGGAGGAAAAGGAGAAGTTTCGCAAGATTCCGCGCTGCGTGCTTTTTGAAACTTCAGGGAAGCAATCGGACCTCGTCGTCGCGAAATCCCCATCCTCTGCGCGGGCCGGTCACGAGGCGAAAAGCTCTTGTCCATCCAGGAAATGACCCCACCGGGCTCGTCGAGATCAAGAACAGTGTACGCGCCACCACGCCCAGTGGTGCTTGAACGAGTCATGAATTCTTATGTCGACGAGAAGACACTTACCACTACGGAAAAATAGCAAATTCCACGCTTTGCAAGGATAAAGTGAGTGATGAAAACAGTGATCTTTTCCTTAATTTATTCTTCAGTAGGGCGCCCCGGCTGACGTGGGTCATTATTAACGCTTCGACCTCGGATCCCATACATTAGGTACACTTCTTTATCAAGATATTCACTCTTGCCAAATGCTCACCTGAATTTAGGTACTGCAGCAATAGAATGGTTGGCTCCCGATTGCTAAGTCTTCCTGGAATTAGTTCGTGAAATTACTATCTAAGGATGAATTCATTTTGTGAAAAATAAAATAATTTTGATTTATTAGATAAACGGAGTCTGAGTTTGGTCTGTGATTTTGATGCCCAGAAAAAATGTTCCTGAGAACGACGTAGATTGATTAGGCTCGGTGAAACTGTCAATTCGTGTGTTCGGGCCTGTACAAACGCACTCTCAGAAGCTAAAGTAAATAAGAAAAGAGAAATTAAGACGGGACTGGACAGGGGAGATCACATCGATTATCACGTCACTAGTGAGTCATGACGGATGAGATGGTTTTGGAGGAGGGCTACTCTGCGGGCCATGAGGTCCGCCTCACGAGATGATGGCGTGGCGGCGCACGGGATGGATGGAGGTCTCGGATGGCTAAGACGACGGTTCAATCTTAGCCTCAGCCTCAGGCATGTGAGTCACAGTCCCGAAAGTCTCTCTGTCCCTTCCTCACTATCGAATGATAGCCGAGTTTTTCAGCTCGACTAGTCTCACGAAATCTCGTGAATACATGTGTGCATTCAAGAGGAGGTGATCTTCGACACAATTATTAGTCTCCTAAATTCGCGTGTGCATTTCAAAAGCGTGATTTTTGACACGATTACAAATAGAAAAAGTCTTGAGATTTGAATTAAGAATGGTTAGCTCTCGATTCGATTAACATCTATGAATTAAATCAAAAGGACCCGTTCTTAATTTTTGAATCTAAGGATAGATTGATTTATGAGCAATACCTCCTTGGACCCGGGGAGAGAGGAGAGCGGGATAAGTGAAAAGGGGAAGGGAAAGAATTATACATGAGAAATAAAATGAAAAATAAAAAAATCATTGGTCCATTCCAAGTGGTTTGCTCGGTTCCATTCCCCTCGAAAACGAGGACCGAATTGAAAATCACTAATTTCAATTTTATGAAATTGGGAATCAAACTGAAACCATCCAAAACCGATCAATCTTGATTTTACTCGATTCGATCTATCCATGTTACTTACCCTTAATTTTGAATGTGAAATTTGTTACATGAGCATGCATATTGTGTTACATGATTAGATGATTTTTACTATTTTTATTACTTTCTTATAAACCATCGAGCTTGTTAGTGAGAATAAAAAGCGGTGAATGCATCCCATCGAGATTTATTTAAGGTATTTGTTAGTGAAATTCGATTTTATGGTTGTGGCTGGATTCATTGTACCTTTCATTGTAAGAATGTATTTTTCTTTTCTTTTAAATAACTTGGATTGAACGCACTATAATCAAACCCAGCTTAGAGAAAAGAAAAAGAAAAACCCGTTAGAAATGTCTGGTTGTCTGATGTTGATTGGTTGAATTTTGAGCAATTAATGTCAATTTTGTCGTTCAGCATTTCTCCTTTGCACTCTTTATGAAACGTAAACTATACGAAGATGGCAAATGGTTATGACCAATTTGCATGTCTTGCACTCCATCGATAGCGGGGAAAAAAAAGTCGAACGGGTTCTCGCAATGGATATGTACTAACGCCTTGTGCATGCGCTGGGCGCGGGCATAATTGCTTCTGTACCGTCCGGCTAGTTGGTACGAGGGACAATAGGTACAGAAATTTTCAAACTTTTGTTTGCTTGGATTCATCTTGATTTTCACTTCGAATACATGAAGTAGATGAAAGCATTAGCTACAGCCCTTCATGGACTTTGTCCCTCTTGTCTCTAGTTAGATAACCTTATACATACAACCAATACTTTACCTTAGTAGCTAAGCGAATTTGCAAGGATCCGACTCGACCCACATGAGCCTAATCCCGACAATCAAAAGAACTACTCGCGCGTTGACTCCTAAGATGATGTATTTTTTGGATCGAGTCCAGTGCATGAATCATGCCACAACTCCTCACCCATCTCGCACGGGGCTTTGAATGCTGCAGTTCATAGCTCTGACGTCCCTGTTCGTGTTGCTTCTTTGTCCACGACTGCACCAGGAAGGTGGGAATTAATTCTAGACGGAGGCCTCTGAAGATTCATTCAAGAGGTGGCTCCTACAGCTTGCCACACACCTTATGCCACGTACGTCAAACCCTTAACGAGAGAGTGCTCGTGCCACTCAAGGTGGTAGCTGTTTTAGCACGAATCGCACGTCCCATTAGATGTCGGATTTCAGGCGTCGCGGAATCACTCGGTTCAATTCCCACGCGGTTGAGTATACGCGATTGGTCCGGCACTTTCGGTCCACCGGTCGAGGTTTCCGACTCGTGTTTTACCTTCTCCATAAGAAAGTTCACGACTGTTCCATACGATCATTGAGAAGAAGACTCCCGCTGACGGCGAAATAAGGCAACTTGTATTCACCCTTCCCATCAGCGCCTCCCAAACGAGACCGATCTCGAGATCACATGTAGACCCATTTCGATTGGCTAATGCGTACTGCTGTAATCATTCGATTGTAGAAAAAATCGAGAGGGCAAGGGGGAGGAGAGAGTTATCCGAAACGTATTCGATTGTCAACTCGATTAAGGTAGTCACTCGTGGAAAAGTCCCGTCCTACATACCCAGTCATCGTGCATACGGCATGTATAAGGCGCATGACTTCTTTGGCTCTTTTGCATCGCTTTTTGTCTTCTATTTCCTCAGATGAAAACCCTTCGCCCGAGCTTCGACGTCAACGTCACGTGAAGTTCAAGTTCGACCGGACGTGGGAAAAAAGAAGAACCCATGCGAGGCTCCTTTGCTTAAACGTGCCCGAAGCCGGACAATAGGCAGCTCGTTCCGACCGCATACGCTGTCGTGATGATACGGCGTGAAGGAAACGGGGTTGGAAATGGACAGGTCTTCCGTTCTCCAGAAGGGCAGTCGCGTGATGGTGAGGTCTTGAACCTGAATAAACTGCAACGCGCGCTGTTCATGCCATCCCTGCATTTCTTTCTAGAACGCATTGAAACTCGTGGGCCACGCATCACTTGGAAATGCTTAAGCCAAGGTATAATTAAATGAATGCCATGCTGGCTGCTATTCAATGTTTTCATCGAATGATGTTTTTTTTTTTTTTTTTTTTGGTCGAAATCGAATGATGTTTGTCAAATGACTACAAAGTCTCAACTTGAAGAGGTTTCCTGTCGTATTTTCAAGAGGGTTTTTTCTTACCAGCTAGGATGCGTCGAGAGAACTTCAATGGGTGTTTCTATTTTACTTATTTGAATGAGATAAAGGGAATATATGAATATGAAGTCAAATAGAGCTATTTAATTCAAAGTTTACACTGGCGTAAACTCATCATGCTTGGGATTGATACGAGAGGGACTTGTCGGGCACCAGGGCGTAACGGGGCGAAGGCAGGGGACGCAAAGACAATTGCCAATGGCCCAGGGAGGAGAGCGGCGTCAACGGCGGAACGGCGGAAGAGATCGTCGGTGACTGAATGTGGAGCGGTGAAGGGAAGGAGAAGGATCTTCTTCGGTGGACTAGAGAGAATGGCGAAAAGGATCGGCTTTTAGGGATCTACGTATTGTTGCGTGCGTATTGTTTTGGTCAAATTTAAGGAGTAACTTTACATGGCAAGGTTATCTCTGAAATTTTAAAGCTCCCAACTCTTATACTTGTTATAATATATTTGAAGATAAAATTCGTTAACTCGAAAATATCAAATTGGCAGGATACAGCTCATGTTTATGGTTGGAAACATCCTTTTCAATGAACGCATTTTGTTCGGCTTGCTTTCATGTTAACGCTGACTATATTTATTGTTACCAGCGCAATTAGTGCTCTCTTGATACATGCTGATAGTCCCCGACCCGATATCACGATTTGACCTCATTAGAGAAAGCAATGCATGCATCTCGCATGGGCGACCGGGTTTCGGAAATCTGGCAGCTCAGTGTGATTATCGTCACGAGGCTTAGCTATCTCAAATCGAAAGTTCATGAATGGTGCTGACCGACAACCTATTCAGTGTCTTAAAGTTGAACAATTTGATAGCCCGGACGAGACTTATTGGTGCTGGAAGCGATGCTGATATCTTCGGAAATGAGACCCACAATGGAAAATTGAATGAAATGAGATTTTCCTTGCATGTGCACCACTAAGTTTTTCTTTTAGGCTTTGTTAGCATAATAATTTTTAAAGTACCGTAAGAACAAAAAGTTATTATGAGTCACAAATTTTTGAAAGAGTAAACCCCACAATATTCTATAATTATTTATTATCTAATTTTTTGTGGTATACAACGAACTATTATTCTCACAATAGATTATCACAATTTTTTTTCTTTACCTTTCACTAATGTGTTTGAGCATTAAATGAGATCTAAACTACTCAAACTCCAAATAACCATTGGTGCTTGTTTAAGGTACTTTTCAATAACTACCACTATCTCTTGTTTCTTCTTGACTCATCCTTATTTTTTTGTTTAATATCGTGAAAAATCCTAAATTGATATATTTATGATTAATTTACCTAAAACTAATACTCCAAATTGACATTAATATGACAAATTTACGCTCTGTTAATTTCTCTTAAATTTTACTGTCAAATTGTAAATTAAATGACATATGACGGTTTGTATCGGTTTGGAGTTTCACATTTTGTTTGTCATATGTGTATCGATTTTTAAATTTTTGTGAAATTAATTTAATTTAATAGAAATAATTAAAAGTAAATTAATTATAAATGTATCATATTAAAATTTTTGGTAACCTTCATGATATTAATTTTTTTTTCCCCCTGAATTTTTTATGTTCCTTGGGAGAGCTTTGGAGGGTTTCAATAGCATCTTCGGACAATGATTGGCTGGCCAGGGAAAGTGATTGAAACCTTCTTTTTCCCGCTTTGATTTTCCCGTCCATTTGCTCTATCAAGACAAGTCCAGATACGTCGCTTGATGGTTTCTTCGATGGACGAGAATTGATCCGTAAATCGATAGGACATTAAAAGAGACCAGAAACTAATGAAGGACAAAAGTCGACATAAATTTACTCGAAATTCATCCAATGAAAACGTCACACAGCTGGACACGTCCGAGTTTTAGGGCCCTCTTTTCCCAGGTCGAATGTTGCGTGTTCAAACTAAACTGGGGAGGAAGAGAACTTAAAGATATTTCGTCCGATGATTCAAACTAATCTTGATGACGTTTGTTCACTACTTTTTACATCTCCATATGAGAAATACTAAAATAATAAGATGACGAGATCATCTGTTAAACTAGTTTGTTAAAGTGATGTGGCACTTTAGAATTGATTATCATAAGCTACTATGCCTATTTACATACTCCGAAAGGAGTTGAAAAAATATTTAATTGCGCGAGTTTCAATGTGCCTATAATTATTCATTTAAATAAGAATATATTCTACCGACCAAAAAAAAAAAAGAATACATTCTATTCATTAATTCTTGATTAACGGGCAATCCGTTCAGTGGAATTGGCGGTAGTGACTCAAGGGTGCAGCAAGGGTTCAAAACTAGTGGGATTCCCATGCTCATGGCACTCATAAGGTAACTAGATTTGGATGTGGCGACGTAATTCATTATTTCTTATCAGGTTACATTAAAATAAATGATGACACTCACCATTTAGAGCATGAATAATAACCATCTTGGCTAGAAATTTATTTCTAAAAGAAAAATATGTTCTTTTTTCTATCATTGGATGAGTTTATAAGCAAAAAAATATATTTGATAACAACATAAAATTTATATCCCTAAATAAAAATTCTTTTTATAATTTTCCCTTTTGAGCGGCAATGGTGGCTTGTGGCTTATGGGTGGTAGGGCGACAACCGTCGGATGGTGGACGGTGGCAAGCAACGGTGGTGGGTGGTGGGCGGCGGCAAGCGACAAGGAGTGATTGGCGAGCGGCAGCGATAAACAGTGGACGGTGGCTGACGGTAGTAGATGGGGTGATTGATTAATTACAAGGATATATTATGAGAAGGTTTTTATTTTTATTTCAGAAATAGAAATATATATTATATTTATTGCATAAATTTAGAAAATAAATATATATTTAGAAATAAAAAAATAAAATAGTTTTACTAAATGGATTTCTATTTTAAAAATAATTTTGAAACAAAAAAGTATTCTAAAATAGAAATAAAATGATTATCATGCGTGCCCTCAATGAAAATCTTTGAATACATAGATGATGCGATTTACGTGTATCTATGAAATTAATCGACCGATTTTGCGGGAAGAAGAGAGACATCATGCCGCACGGCGCCATCCATCCATGGGGCAGACCTCATGGAGTGGTGGCGCGACCGCCAAAATTGATGTGGCTTCTGGCCCCACTGCGATGCCCCTTTATAAGTTTATAGTACCTCATTTTTCACATGACGTCATAATTCGATAAGTGACATGATCTCCTTGTTCATTCCTTTTTCTTTTTCTTTCTTTTTTTTATTTCTCATTGGAGAGCGCATTTCTTTGTGACGGAACAAATTGATATTGTTCTAAAATTTATGGATGACAACTTGATGTAGTGAGCTGATCACCATTAAAAAAAAAAAAAAAAAAAAAAAAAAAAAAAAAGGGCGGAAACACGAGATATAATTTATACGTGAGTGGTGAAATATAAGTGGCGATCTCTAAGTTCCCGGTATGGAACTCTTTTGTAGTCCCAACCAATCATACCAATTTGGAGGTTCCATTCTAACCTTGTGCACATCGATCCACACATTAATTCCCGGGCTAAACCGAAGCCGAATCAAGATGAATTCGATAACAACTCATGCACCATAGATTCTGAAGCAGAGGAAATATATGCTTGGAAAAGATTCTAAAAGATAGCGTTTATTTTTTATAATGAAGTGATGATTGTAAGTGCTTATTTATAGAGTAGTTGTCAATATATATATATATATATATATATATATATATATATATAGGTAAAGATCAAGGAAAATATATTGATAAAATGAAAAGTTATCAAAACACAATTAGAAAATTAACAAAACACGTTTGAAATTTTTAATGTCCCTTTGAAATTAAATATCATAACCATTTATAATTTCAAAAATCACAATTCTTTTTTATTTGTGGGACTGCCCACTCTCATAATGCTCCAGTGTTTCCATAAAAACATTTGCTTGTTGTTTTATATCAGATTGGATTCAATGCTGAATCGCTCTTATCTTTATTCGGTCCTGTAATGGAGGTGGTTTAAGTTGTCTGCAGATGTTTGATAACAGGATCATGAGAGTATCATTTCTTGTATATACATACGTATCTCTGTCGATTAGATGGTATCAGAAGGCAAAGTTCTTGAGACTATTCTCCCGTTCTCATGTGTCTTTTTAGTGCTTTGTATAAACGACTTGGCAATGGCGCGTGCGCTCTTCGGAATGGTGTTCCGACCCATGCTTGATTGCCGCAGTATAGAGAGCAGCGGGAGATGGAAGCCGATAGGCGGCCCTTTTATTGCCGGTTTTCATCATCAGCTCGATTCACACTGCGGTGGCGAGAACGTTTCTTTTCAATGACGAAGGCTTGGAGTAGCATACGGATCCAGCGATCGACAGCATTCTGGGCAAGAGCATGCTACTGATCTGATGATGCCTTGAAAAGGAATAACAACAGCACTCAAGTCAAACCCATTAAACAACAGATGTATATTGACGTGCGGTCGCAATCCTTGAGTACTAGATTAAGGTTTCTTGTCAAGTTGAGCTCATCATCACTAGAAAAGAGGTAAAGAAGGTTATCTTTGGAGCGAGGGAGGGGAAGCAGCATGCACCCCCGTGCCCTCGCCCCGTGGAGCAGATCCCCATGGAGTGCATATATAGGGCGGAACTGGATTCGTTTCATTATACCCATCTGATAAAATAGCTTCTGGACTCGCTTCCAAGACGAATATTAAGCGAAAACAATGCAGCAGTGGCTCAGCCTGGTCGCCATGATCTGGCTCCAATCCGTGGCTGGGACGAACACCAACTTCCCCGCCTACTCGTCCCAGCTCAAGCAGATCCTCTCCATCTCCCAAGTCCAGCTCAACAACCTCGCCTTCGCCTCCGATGCAGGCAAGCTCTTGGGGTGGTTGTCGGGACTTGCTGCGGTGCACCTCCCACTCTGGCTCGTCCTGCTGTTTGGGGCTTCGCTAGGGCTGGTCGGGTACGGCATCCAGTACCTTTCGTGGCAGGCCAGGTCGCCTCGCTCTCGTACCCTGCCGTGTTCCTCCTTACGGCCCTCGCTGGGAACAGCATCTGCTGGATCAACACAGTATGCTATGTCGTTGCAATTCGCAACTTCCCGCTCCACCGTCAGGTCGTCGTCGGGCTCACCACCAGCTACCAGGGGCTGAGCGCCGGTGTCTACACCAATATAGTTGACGTTGCCTTCAACCAGCGTGGCGGCGTGGCCAGGGCTCGGGCCTACCTTTTCCTCAGCTCGGTCTTGCCAGTTGTCACGTCCCTGGTGACCGCGCCTTTCGTCAGAGTGAATGCAGGCAATCCAGGGGCAGGCAGAAATACGAAGGCGGGTTCGTAATGCTATTCGTGATAACGATCGCGACTGGGGTCTACGCAGTGGTGAGCAGCATGGGGTCGGTATCGGGCTGGTTGCCGGCAGTGAACAACGCGATGGGGATGGGCATATGCCTCATGGTCCCTGCTGTTGTGCCGCTCGCCGAGGGCCTCAAGCACTTCGTAGCCCTCAACCGAAAGAGGGTACAAGATGCGGCGAGCGAGGAAGAAAATGGCGAACGCCGGCGAGACAAGATTGCGGTTGGCGACCAAGAGGAGGAGGAGGAGGTTACTGTGGTTGCTCCTTTCGACGAAATGGCAATCAGTATTGGTGTTAGAGAGGAGCTTGGGGCGAGAGACATGGTGAGGCGGGTCGAGTTCTGGCTCTACTTTTTCGTGTACCTGTTGGGGGCGACCCTCGGGTTCGTGTTCCTGAACAACCTGGGGCAGATTGCCGAGTCCCGTGGGTACGCCAAGACGTCGTCGCTGGTCGCTCTGTCGTCAGCGTTCGGGTTCTTTGGGCGGTTGATCCCGTCTCTCTTCGATTGCCTCTTAGCAAGGTATTAAAGATGCAATTTCCATTTTGTAGGTTCTAAACTTCTAATTAACATTGTTAGATTGTTAACTTCATGGCATTCAACATTAATTGTTCTCAGCTTCACTTGAGCGTCTTGAGATTTCTGGTCCAAAAAATTAGTAATAAAACCAATCCGTTTCTGTATGTTTATTTTTCAGATGGAAGTACGTGGTGGCGAGACCAGCGTTGATAGCAGGACTGATGGCACCGATGGTGGGGGCCTACTTCCTGCTTCTCAGCCCTGCCACGGCGGCGCTCTATGCGAGCACAGCTGTGATCGGCACCTGCAGCGGGGCCATCACGTCCATCGCCGTGGCAACCACCACCGAACTTTTCGGGACCAAGAACTTCAGCGTGAACCACAACATTGTGATCGCTAACATCCCGATTGGGTCCTTCGCCTTTGGGTATGCCGCTGCACTGCTCTACCGCCGCCAATCCCCCGGCGGTGGCCAAAAGTGCATGGGGATGGAGTGTTACAGCACAACGTTCGTCGTCTGGGGGTGTCTTTGCTCGCTCGGGACTGTGCTGGCTTTGCTCTTGTATGCACGTACTCGCAAGTTTTATTCCAGAAGTATATAGAGGGCAGTATCAACTTGAGCGCGTTAAAAAGACGCGAGGCACCACCGACGTAAAGACCTAGTTCAACATCCATACACACGTGTACGCTCAAATGTATCATCAACACATGAAAATATAAACATGTTATAACCAATAATGTATATGGATGTTGTGGAGTGAGATCGAACTAACCAGCAGCTCTATGTACAAACAGGACTGCATTACATTTTCCTCGTTTTCCCTCGTTCGGAGTTGGACGGAATTCCCCCTTCGAATTGATGGCGAGTGTGCTATTGTTTTTGGTAAGATGCATGTGCAAAGGTGCAAAGCAACAATTGAATCTCATATCGAAAGATGGATGGTTTGGAGCCGCTAGTACTTCTTTATTGGCTCATAACTCGATTGTTGATTTAAAATTTTAAATGATCATAGGTTCAACTGGATATGTTAATTAGTATAGGCTTAGGCTTTCTCTTGTTGATCCCTTTATGTGAAAGGACAATGGTTGGGAAAAGTACCAAAACAATACTAATCTATTGTATCAATACCAATTCAATCATAAACCTTTCAATTAGACTAATTTAGTCTCAAACTTTTTGATATTGGCACCAATTCAATTCATTCAACCAATTTAGGCCAGAAATTGGCAACCAATTCAATTCGTGAACATTTTTAATAATTTTCTTTGAATTTACTAAAAAAAAATTCCTTTCCCTTTGTTTTATCTTTTCTTTTTTTAGGCGAGGGTTGGCCTCACTAGGCCAAGGGCAAGCACCTGACATCTAGGCAAGACCCCCCTCGCCAGATCTGGCAAAGCAGAGCCTCCCTTAGGAGAGGGTGAGGCCCAACGAGCTGCATCCAGGGAACAGCAAGGCCTAGTGAGCCTTCCCTGGCCTAGGCGAGGATCGGTCTAGTCTCACGTTGAGAAGGCCAACCCTTGTCCAGGCCAAGGTGAGGCTCGGTGAGGCCAACCCTTGCTTAGGGGAGGCTACCTTGGTGTGAGAAAGGGTCAGCCTCACCAGATATAATGATGGGTGCCTCACTTCGCCATGCCTAGACAACTCGTGCTCACCCTCAGCCTAGCAAGGTTGACCCATGCGTATAGCTTGTGAGGGCCACTTGCAAAAAGAAAAGATAAAGAAAAGAGTAAGGAAAAAAATATTTTAAAAAAAAAACAATAGATTCAAAAACATTATTAAAATATTATTAAAAATGTTTATATCAACGCCTATCACGCCACATAATATGGCCGATGTTCAAATCAACAATTTCCAAGTTAAATTGATTGATGGACTAAATTCTTATTAATGTGAAAATGTTTAGAACTAAATTAGTTCAATATAAAGATTTATGATTGAATTGATATCAATATAATGGGTTTAAAACCTTGTTAGTACTTTTCCCGACAACATTCTAATCTCAAAGACAGTATCGATTCCCTTTTTGACCATTTAATTTCTTCCATTTTTTCTATCATTTTCCTCCTTTCCCCATTGCGCCCCTCTCCTCCCCTAACGACCGCTGCATGCACATAGACCTCCTCCTCTGTCGTTGGCCTCCCCTCGTCGTCATTCCATGAGAATATACTCTGGATAAGTACATGAGAAAATCTCAAACTTTATAAATTAAGACATAGATCATGAAGAACATCCCATTTTAAAGTTAATTTGTGCAATATTGTTTAGCGAGTCCAAATTTTTGCTAGTACATGGATGTGTGAAAAGTTGATTACGAGAGTTAAGCATGGACCGACCTTGCTTAACCAACACAAGATATTTTCCTTTCCTTCCATCCTAGTTCCAATGATCGTCGTTTGAAGTTCCAATGTTAGTTCAAGTGACTACTATTGGTCAGTTACGTTGACTTGGACATATAGGATACGTTTGGTAACGTTTGTTCAAAAAATTATTTCAAGGAACGAAATAAAAAAAAGTGTTTTTGTTTCATATAACAATTTTTTACCGAAAGATGCATTTGGTAAACTTGTTCTAGAATAAAAAAATGAATAGAAACATGTTTGGTAAATTTAAATTTTTTTTTGTTTCTTTTAATTTTTTAATATTTTTATTTTTATTTTTCATTTTTTTTTCTTTTTTTTTTTTTCTTCTTTCGGCCGATCACCGGCCTCCAAGTGACCGGGCCGATGGGGCGGGGCCGGCCTCGCCCGGCCATGGCGAGGCTCGGCCTTAGCGGATTTGGGCGAGCTCGAGCTCGCCCGGCCAAGGTGAGGCCGAGCCTCGCCGCGCCGGCGACGCTCGGCGAGGTCGCCAACCCTCGACGGCGTCGCCGGCCCTCGACGGCCGGTCGTCGGCCATGTTCGAGGCCGGCGATCGGCCAAAGAAGAAAAGAAGAACAAAAGAAGAAAAAAGTGTTTACGAGAAGTGTTTCGGAGAAAGAAATTTTTTTTTTTGTTTTTCATTTTATTCTTTTTGTGTTTCGGAAACAAAAAACCTAATTTTGAACAAAAATACAAACAAACGCGTTTTTGTTTTTTTTTGTTTCCAAGAACAAAAAAACAAAATTTCTGTTCATAAACAAAAAAAAAAAAAAAAACGAAAACATGCAGGCCCATACAGTCCCGTGAAATGATTTTATATTTGATTTATAGTTTGAATTGTTTTCGCATTCTTACAATCTTAGAAGCCAGTGAAGAGCCGCATTTTTTTAATTATTTCTTGTGCTGCTTATTTTAGCGGCAATAGAGGGTCGATGTTTCAACAACCATGCACGTCGGTTGCCAAAGCCGAAACATGCGCGCTTGTCGTCCGATTGATGTGTGTGATCAATCTTTTGCAGACCACTGTTTCTTACTCGGGTACATGACAAGTTAGGTCGGAATGTCTTCCGATAATTAAGACATCAAATAGCATTACAAAGGGGGTGGAAAAACAATACGCTACAGTGTATATTTCAATTATTTGAGCACCCGTTCCTTGACTTAGTAAGCCGATTTAAACGGACATCCTTTGTGCCCGTGTCATTATTCTCCGAACGACTTTATCAGAAATACTTCATCACAAACTAATCGGAATGTGGAAAGGGTTTTTAGTTTTTAAAGCACGATTATGATGACTTCTTGATTCCGGCTTATTTACTGGGTGGCAACGGTCTTCGTCATCCTCAATCAGAAACCCTAATTTTCAATGCGTTAGATGTGGATGTTTTCGCAGGTCTATGCCCACACTTTGAATCGATTCACGTGATATTTTGATTCCTGCACTTCAAATTTCAACCAGTAAAGAAAAGCTGAAAGCCTGCTTTTAATCTAAGGCCATGGTTTGGCACATGATTGTAATAGTTCCCCTCACAAAGTCTTTAACGTGAGGAAAGATTTGCGTAAGCGAGTAGAGATAGAAGAACCTTTACAAGAAACTGATTTAACATCTTATGGTACGTTTTTGTCTTTTTCCTCGAAGGTGAATTCGATTTTACCCTCTTAATTTGTTGACCCGCCAGTCTTGGATTTGCTCCGAGAACACGCTCCTCCCGGAGTCGTCGCTTTTGAGGAGGAGAAATGGAACATCCGACTATCTAGCTATCTTTCTTCTCGGAAAACCTTTTAGAATGGCCCGTGTCACTTCCTTGCATGGATAGATAATTTGACGGAGAATTAGCGACATTTTTTCTCAATTTGAACCCGGTAGACGATGGTTCAAATGTCGTGTGTAGAGAGATAAGACTATGGAGTAACTCCATCTTTTCAGCACATAATTCAGAGTTGCATGTTACTACTTCACTAAACCTTCAAATCATCTAATTTATTCACCGAGCCTCCATAGTACTTTTGATCTTGTCACTCCGTGAAAGCTTTTTAAAAAGATAAAGGAAAGTTGGCAGAGTCACATAGTACTTTTAAGAAAAGCTTACGTGACTCATTTAAGGTTTTCTTTTATTTTTTATTTTTTAATTTATGATTGATGGAGTGGGCGATGAAAGAGATTAAAAAATTTAGTGATTTGATTAAAAATTTCAAAACTAATAAGGTTCGATTGACCGCTTATCCTCAATGTCATTGGAGAGAGAGAGAGGATATAATTTCTTAGACCAAAATCATCATGGATTTTCTGACCATCTTGTCGTGGATTTTGTTCAATTGAATCAACAGTCTCCAATCGACTTGATCAAAAGGCCGACAGTGTTGGGTCGGAAACCGGATCAAAAAGTCATCATCTAAACTCATCCATGATTTTAAGCATATCAATTTTTTGTAGTAATTGGGCCTACGCTGGCCCAACTAAGCCTTGGAAGGAAATGGCTTGTGTGTGGCCGCTTAATTTAGGTCTTCAAGGCCAATTGGCTAGGGCAAACCGATTAAGCCATCGGGTCGATGATAAAGTCCATTTCTCATGCTAGATCTTGTCTTTCAATCATATTCAACTATGCTTTCAGTTTGTCCGGCTATCTTTGAGAGCAAACCCGGTCATGAGAACCAAAGCATAGCTAGGCGGCTAGGCCTCATCAACGACAGAGTTTGGGCTCTTCCCTATTCCAAAAATACAAGCCTAGTAGTGAAATCAGGCCACATCGACTCGATTCCGCTCAGCTCGATTACATACCCCACATTTTCATGATGTTTTCAAGATCATCATCTCAGATCGTGTTGTTTAAATGGGGAGCCGTGGGTAGAAATCACTTGCTAGCTACATTAATGGACTCCTTAATCTTAAATCTTCTTCGCAAATCCCTATCTTCCTTGCTCTCACATCTCTCTCTTCGAAGACTTCATACAAGCTTCAAAGACCACGGGTCGGAAATACACTCGTGGGTCTACCCCATTTTGATAGAAAAAGCCCTAGACTTTCTAACTCGTTCTTATACATAAGTAGGGTTTTACATCAAATTAATATGTGGAAAGGAGTCCTTTCCAATGAATGTAGTCAGCATTTCCGAGTAATGGGCCAATGGCTGGTTAACCGGATAATCCAGAAACCATGTGCCAGGAGCGTAGTCAGCATTTCCAGTGGATGTTTATGATAATGGGCCAATGGCTGGGGTTCACAGAAATGGAATTAAGATCAGGATTAGCTACGTTTCCCCCTAATTTGTGTGATAAGTTGATTATGCGATCCAGGCGTTTCCTTTTTAACCCCTCCTATAGCAAGTCTCATGAATCTATCATTTAAAGTTCCAAGGATAGTTCAAGGCCGTGAAGAGCCACTTCTTGTTTGGGTTTCATGCTCATCAACATTATAGCACACATGACGGCCAATAATCAATTTTTAGGATAATAAAGAAATTGAAATAGTATTTTTCAAGTTGGGGAAAGACAAGATGCTAGAGATGATATTTCGGTCATTTGAAAACCCATTTTTTGACTTGGTAATCCAATTACACTAAGGCGTTCTTTGTGTCCATGTTGTCATTGTCAGAATGACAAACAGACTCTTGCACCGAAACTTAAAAAAGTTAAGGGTATGTTTGTTTGAGTGAAAAAACATTCAGAAAGGGTCTTAATCGTGTTTCATATGACCCTTCTTATTTCCAATTATTTACTGGATCGCAATGCAACATTTCTCTATAAGACTTGACCAATCTATTTGGCGATTTCATAAAGTAATTAAGGGTGTGTTTATTTAACTGAAAGAATTTTTCATGAATTAATTTTTTAGACTTTCATGCATTTTGTTTACTGAAAATGACTAGTAAACAGAAAACAATTTTTTTTTTTATCAAAGCAAACATGCATGCTTAAAGTTAGGAAATCTCTAATCTGAAAATGAAAAAAAAACATTTTCTTGGAAAATAATTTATCAAAAAGTGTTTTTTCTTTTTTATCATGAATTTTTTTCAAAACAAACGCACTCTGAAAGGCTTTGGAGAGGTCAACAATTTCTAACTCTCCTACATTCAAGAACCTTCATCTTACCCGCGTATGTGTTGGATGTAGATGTGTCTCATGTTTATGTCCACCACTTTTGAGTTGACTCAGGGGACAATGATTTCTGTTCCTTCAATTTCAACCAGGAAGAAAAAACAGAACTTCTAGTCTTGGGTTATGGTATGACATATGATTTGTGACGGTTCCCATCTCAAAGCCTAAAGTGAGGAAAAACTTGGGAAAAATTGTTCAAAAAGTCATAAACCTGTTACACTTTTGTCAATTTAATGCTAAACTTGTCAATTTTGCCAATTGAGTTTTAAACATTTCAATATTTTGTCAATTGAGTCCATCAGATCAATTTTGATCGATATTTACTAACATTGACGTCAACCGTCCTACGTGGCATGGCTAATGTTAACGTAGATAAAATTTATTAATTTTTTTAATATTATTTCGAATTTTTTAGTTATTTTTTATGTTTTTAATTTTTTTTTTTTTTTCTTTCTCCCTCCCTCCCTCCTTCCCTCCCTTTTCTTCCTCTAGTTTGTCATTTAGCCTCCAACAATCGATCAAAGGCCACGATCGACCAAGGTCAACCATGCTCACCTCAGGCAAGGTGGCCCTCATTGGGATTTGACGAGGGCCAACCTCACCGCCTTGCCAGAGGCCAGGGAGGGTTGATCTCGCAGGCCTCAAACAAGGTCGATCTCACCGACATCTGGTGAGGGATGACCTTGCCAAACTTAGGTGAGGTCGCCCTCATTGGCCTCCATTTTCTTCCTCTAGTCGGTCGTCTAACCTCCGACGATCAATCAAAGGCCACAACTGACCAAGGTCGACCACACCAGCCTCAAGCAAGGTGGCCCTCATCGGGATTTGGTGAGGGGCAACCTCACCAACCTTGCTAGAGGCCAACGAGGGTCAACCTTGCAGGCCTTAAGCAAGATCACCCTCGACGAGATCTGGTGAGGGACGACCTTGCCAACCTTAGGTGAGGTTGCCCTTGTTGGCCTTTAACGAGCCTAATGGCCTAAGGCTAGTGGGGTCACCCCTCGCTAAATCCCGGTGAGGGTGACCTCGCCTAAGGCTAGTGAGGCCGACCCTCATCAGTCATAGCCTTTGGTTGGTTGCCAAAGGTTGGATAACTGACCAAAGGAAAAAATGTGAAAAAAAAAAAAAAAAATTAAAACAAAAAATTAAAACAAAAAAAATAATAAAAATAATAAAAAAATTATTAAATTTTGTTTATGTCGATATCGTCGTATCTTATAGGATAATCGACATTCACATTAGCAAATTACGGTTAAAATTCACTGAATGAATTTAATTGGCAAAAAATAAAAATGTTTAAGACCTAATTAGCAAAATTAAAATCTTTAAGACTAAATTGATAAAAGTTTAAAAGATTTAGAACTTTTTGAACAATTTTTCCAAAAAACATATATGAGCTGAGTCCAGATAGGAGAACTTGACAAGAAACAATTTTTGTTATTGTAATTTGGGAAGATGAATTAAATTTTACCTTCTTAATATGTTGACACCGCATGCTGATTTTTGACGTAGAATTTCATCTCAACTTAAACCCGGTAAATGAGGACCATGGTTCAAGATGTGGAGTGTAGAGATAAGACTATAAAGCTGCTATACAACAGGGAAAATAACTAGGTTTTTTTTGAAAATTTCTTGCATGGTAAATTTGAAAAAACAATATAGGTAATTATGGTAACTAGACCCAAACATAGATATAAAAAATTTTAGAAAAGTGAATAAATCTGGGATTCATCATCACTCGAAATGTCTTCCGCTTTATTACTTCTTGAGGCCCGAGTGGCTAGGATGGGCCTAATGAGCCACGGGCCCATGATAAAGTCAGATCTCTTGCTAGATCTTGCCTTCCAGCCATTTTCTACAAAGCTTTCAGCTTGTCCGGTCGTGAGAACCAAAGCATAGCTAGGCGACCTTTATTGGAAACATATAGGCCTAGTAGTGACATTAGTACTAACTCAGTAGCCTCATCTATGCTCTTCGGTAACCCGTACTTCCGCAAAATTATTCTTCAACACCCGTCATGACCATCACCCACCTCAAGAAATAGTTTAACTGGTGTGCATCAATTCGACTTTGTTCAATTTTATACCTTGTATTTTATGATGTTTTCAACATTTATCATCTCATGCCATTGATGTTGAATCGGGACGTCGGATAGAAATCACTTTCTGATTACATTAATGAACTCTCCAATCTTCTTTTGCTAATTCCAATCTTCCTCTCTCTTCCGTGTCCACTCATTTAAAGATTTCCAAGACACTAGAAAGAGAAGCTTTCTATTCCTATGTGTTCCATTACTAACGCAACCGATCATAATAACCGAAACCGACTACATCAAGGAGGCAGCTTTCCTTAGCACCGGGAGGGTCCCATTCGGGAGGGTCCCAACGGAGAGCATTGAACGATTCTTGCCCCTCGTTTCCATAACACTAGCCCAACACTTTCTAACTCGTTCTCGTACATAAGCAGGGTTTTGCATTTAATTAAACTTCGGAAAGGACATGCAATTAGCGGGATAATCCAGAAACCATGTGCGGGATTGTGGTTAGCATATTCGGTGGGTGATTATGATAATGGCTGGTCAATCGGGGTTCACGAAAACGGAATTAGAATCAAGATTAGCTAGGCTCCCCACTCATTCTCTTTTCTTTATTTGGAAGGTGACTTTTAAGCTGGAGTGGCTATTACGGCAGAAATCCAGGTTTCAGCTCATGAAAGGATCTCATTCCTACACATTCTATATAGCTTATAAGACAAATCTTGGGCATCACATGAAATAATTAATGATCTGTCACATGGATTATTGCAAGGATGCAATTGATTATATATTCAATGTATCAGCATAAAATCTAATTCAATCTCATTCTGTGGCTATATCTCATTTCTTTGTGGCTATCAAATCTAAAAGTAGGGCGATCATATCCATCGGTCTACTTCAAATCCTATTCCATTCTAACTTAATTCATCCATGTCAAATTAAACAACCTAGCTATTTAGAGACTAAAAAGATCATAGCACATCTTAATCAGCTATCAAACTTAAAAGTCAATAAGTTTATGGTTGCGTGAGACCCACATGCAAATGAGAGCACCGCTTTTTTCTTTGAACATAAAGAAAGGCAAAGAGGTTTGACCAGTCCAATTATTCCTTTTGACATTGTCATAAAGATCTGGCGGCCGCTAGGTTTGAGTGGCAGCTATTTCGTCTACTCAAAACCCTAAAAGTTTGAGATTGACTAGCCAATCCCCACAGCCCTTCCAATGCATCAAAAGCCAGAAAATCTCTTTAGGATGCACAAAAAGGCTAACTGAAAACTAAAAGATTTTCTTTTCTTTAACTTAGATAAACTGCGGTTAATTCAAGCAATCGTGATGGTAATTATGCTGAGTACTCCTAAATGAGGTGCTTCGTCCACGTGCATTGGGTTGGATCATTATAAATGGTAGGAAAAAAATCACTCCTATGAAAGGGGTGGTAATGGTATAGTTGTGAAGTGTGAGTGAAAGAAAAAAACTTACATCTGATAACTAGATAGACCGAGAAACCGACAAACATTTAATTCGTTACAAATTATTCGCTTTTGTAAATAAAATGGATCCAAGTTATATTGGGAGCTCGGGCTCTTGTTGACTTCGTGTTATGGTATTCCCTCATGAGGTACTGGATGTCATCTACATATCTCAAAAACTGGTATCAAAATTGAAGGTTATTATGTGTTGGATTTTCCTCACATTTTCCGAGACTCCTACATCCTGAAATCATAGTTATGGCATGCTAATTAGCCGCCCAGATCACGATTATAGCTTAAGGAGTTTGCAACACGTGAAGTCTCTCAATGAGGGTGGGAAAATTTTCCACAAAATCCCAAATTTATGAACTTTTATTAATAAAACCATAAACCTTTCAATTTTATATATTAAATCCTAACCCTTTTAATAATTTACCAATTCACTCTATTCGGTCAAAACTAATTGGAAATTGCTAACATAAATGACAGTAGTGCACATAAGATGACCAAGGTTGACATAGACAATATTTTATCATTAGTTAAAAAATTGAATTTTTTATTTTTTCTTTTCTTTTTTTATTTTCTCATTTTCCTTTTTTACCAAGTCCAATGAGGGCCGCAATGCCGTGGGAAAAAAGAAAAGAAAAATATTATAAAAAATTCGTAATTTATTAAAAAGACTATAAAAAGTATCTACATCAATGCCGACTATATCTTGTAGGATAGTTGGCATCCGCATTAGTTATTTCCAACTAAAATTAACCGGATGAACTTAATTATCAATTGTCAAAAGATTTAGAACTTGACTAGCAAAATTATAAGGTTTAGGTTGAATAAGGAAAAATGCAATAGAGTTAGGACTTTTGGGAAAAAAAATTTCCCCATCAAAAGCAAGAGAGTCACACAGGTTACATCAGTAAAAACTCACTCTTGAATGTCATGCTCAAGGTAGTCTCGATATATTAGGAGCCAAATTGTATCATGTTGGAAATTAGGTTTGTTGGGGCTCATAATGGGAAAAGTATCAAAAAAGTTATAAATCTATTGCATTTGTATTAATTGAATCATAAAGCCTTTCAATTTGATCAATTTAGTTATATATCTTTTTAAATTGATATCAATTCAATCCACTCAACCAATTTAAACCAAAAATCACTAACAAGACATTAACCATCCTACGTAACACAATCGATGCTAACATGGACATTTTTTAATTTTTTTTTTAAATTTTTTTCATTGTTTTTTCTTTTCTTTTCCCTTGATTTTGGCCGGCAAGACTCACTGGCCACTAAGTAAGGGCTAGCAAGAGCTGGCCTACTGCCAAATCTATCAAGGGCCACCTCGTCTAGAGCCAACAAGGCCACAAAGGCCCTAGGTGAGGCCTTCATGGCCTTGCTCGTAGCTAGTGAGGCTATTGCAACCTCCTTGGACATGGGCAACAGTGTGAAGGCCTTTGCCAAATCCAGGCTAGAGTTGCCTCGCTAGCTGTCGAAGAGAGCTTATTGGCCCTCACGGGCCAAAATGAAGGAAAAAAGAAAGAAAGGAAAAGAAAATTAATAACAAAAAATTATTGGAATATTATTTAAAATGTCCATATCAACGCCCACAATGTCACATAAAAAGTCTAATGTCCACATTCCCGATTTTCCACCTAAATTGGCTTAATGGGCTGAATTGATGCTAATGTAAAAATTTTTATAACTAAATTGGTTCAATTTAAGGATTTATGACTAAATTGTTATCAATGCACTAAGTTTAGGATTTTTTTATACTTTTCTTGACTCGTAGTAAAAGTTCAATATTTTCTTTTGGAAAGATCACCCAGAGAAAGCCTAATCTCTATTTCATCAACATATTCAATTTAATCCACATTTGATTATGGGTGAACAGGGGTATTTTAATTGTTTCACATAGCATTAATTTTCCATATGTGAGTATTGCTTAAAGTCCTCATACATACATCTCAACAAAGGAAAATTATCCAAAAAGTTCTAAACCTATTACACTTTTGCCAATACAGTCATGAATCTTTTAATTTTACCAATTCAATTCTAAACATTTTCACTTCTAATTAATTGAGTCCATCCAATCAATTTTAGTTGGAAAATGCTAATGTGGGCACTAATGGTGCCACATAGGACCGTCAAGTGCTGATGTAGATAGTTTTTAAAAATATTTTAATATTTTTTGAATTATTATTATTATTTTTTATTTTTGGCTTTCTTCTTTTCTTTTTGCCAGTGAATAACTAGCCTTGCCTACCATTGGCCATAGGTGACAACTGACAACCCTCACCCAAGCGTGGCCCAACAAGGGTCAACCTTGCTCGATCTAGATTTGGCGAGGTGCCCTCGCCAAGGCTAGGGTGGCCTCGTCAAGCATCGGTCGGGCGATGCAACATTAGGTCGGGCCAACCCTCGCAAGGGCCAACCCTTGCAAGGCTACCCTGGCTTGGGCGAGGGTTGGCCCGGCTCCATCAGATCTAGCTTGGGTGAGAGCGAACCTTGGCAAGGGCTCCCCTCACCAAATCTGGGGAGGTTGACCCTTGCCTGTGCCAAGGCGACCTCGCCTAGTGTCACCAAGCCTCGCTTGTGGTGGATGAGGCCAACTGATTGGCCATCACCTATAAATGGTGGTCGGCCACCGACAAATGAAAAAGAAAAAAAATAGATAAATAATAAAAATTCAAAAAATATTAACATATTATTAAAATTTGTTCACGTCAACTTCGGCAATCTTACGTGGCATTGCCGCTATAATGAATCATTTCTTTCTATAAGAAATCATTTCATTAATTTAAAAATAGAAATAATTCTAATTATTTAGAATTCTATAACTATATAAAAATATTAATTAATTTAGATAAATATTATTTATTATATATAACTAATAATATTAGTTAGAAAATATATATATATATATATATATATATATATATATATATTCTATTTTAACTTGAATTCTTAGTTAAATTAAAAATGACTATTCTAACGATTAGAATTTCTATTTTCTAGAATGTAGAGTAAGATTCTAATCCGATTATTCTATATTCTATTTAGCATTTCGATTTAGTTCTATTCTATTTATTCTCTTTCATTAGATTCTATTTCAAATTTTTATATAGAAATTAAATTAGTTAATAAAATATTAGTGATAATATAAAAAGTAATATAATTGAATTAGTAAAAAAAGAAAAAAATGTCATTTGATGCATTAAAAAATGAAAAAGAGAATCTTATTTCTTATTATATAATTAATATTAATTATTATCTGATTGCATAGGCATTTATACTATTGCTAGAATCTTCTCAAAGGTAACTATCTCGGTTTTATAGAGAAATCGATATAAAATCTTTGAAAAAGTCTTTTCTTCATAATAAAGAAAAGACTTACTATCGTTGGGATCTGATGCTACACCACTACTCAATACCTTACAAAACAAATTAAAATTTTTTGCTTTCACCTACCTTTGGATGAATTTTTTATATTGAAAAAAAAAGGAATTTAAACAAAATAAAAAAATCACATTTTTATATTTCTTGGGACTCAAAATTTTGAATATTAAAAAACTATTTGAAATGAAGGTTTATTTTTTATTTTATATTAAAATATTTTTATGTCCATATTGGCATTTTCCAATCAAAATTGGCCGATTGACTCAATTATAAGAAGTAAAAAGGTTTATAATTGAATTGACAAAATTAAAAAGTTTAAGACTAAATTGAAAAAGGTACAATAGGTTTAGGATTTATAGACAATTTTCTCTAAGAAAATTGTCCAAAAAGTCCTAAACCTATTGCACTTTTGCCAATTAAGCCATAAACATTTTAACTTTGTCAATTAAGTCCTAAACCTTTTCACTTCTTATCGATTCAGTCCATCTGGTCAATTTTGACCAGAAAATGCTGACGTGGACGCTAGTGGTACCACGTAGGACCGCCGACGCTAACGTGGATAATTTTTAATAATATTTTAATATTTTTCTCAATTTTTTTGAATTTTTATTATTTTTTGTTTTTTCCTCTTTTTTTTTTTTTGGCTTTCTTAGCCTTTTCCGGTGGCTGGCCACGGGCCACAGCTAGCTGGCTGGCCTCGATCGCCACAAGTGAGGCTCGGCCAGGTGAGGACGAACCCCAGTGAGGGGAGCCCTCGCCGGGGCTCGCCCTCGCCTAGGCAAGTGTCAGCCTCGCCAAGACCAGATCTGGCAAGGCCGGCCCTCGCCCCTAGCTGGGCGACGAGCAAGAGCGAGAATCTATCCGTACTACTCAATTGTTCCTGGCTCTTCTTTTCCCTGTCGTCTTCTTCTTCTTCTCCTTGTCGTTCGTGATCAGCGTCATCGCAAGTCATCGCCGTCATTGCTCGGCCAGGGGCAAGGGATGGCCTTGCCAGATCTGGTCTGGGCGAGGCCGACACTCGCCTAGGCAAGGGCGAGCCCCGACGAGGGCTCCTCTCACCAGGGCTTGTCCTCGCTTGGCCGAGCCTCGCCTGTGGCAGGTGAGGCCAGCCAACTGACTGTGGCCGGTGGCCGGCTGTCACCTATGGCCGGTGGCCGGCCACCAAAAAAGGACAAGAAAGCCAAAAAAAAAAGAAAAAAGAAAAAGGGAAAAACCATAAAAATAATAACAATATCAAAAATCCAAAAAAATATTAAAATATTATTAAAAATTGTTCACGCGGTCGGCAGTCCTAAGTGGCACTATCGGTGTCCATGTTAGCATTTTCCAACCAAAATTAGCCGGATGGACTGAATCGGCAAGAAGTGAAAAGGTTTAGGACTCAATTGACAAAGTTAAAATGTTGAGAACTGAATTAGCAAAAGTGTAATAAGTTTAGAACTCTTTGGACAATTTTCCCAAATTTTCTCCCTCAATAGATCTCCCCCCACATTAGCCCAACCCCTTTAATCCTATTTTTTTGCACTAACCTTATCTCAATTTAAATTTATACCATGTCCCAACCAAGTTTGGCAAATGTCAATGGGTGAGCTAGATGTACTCTTCTAACTCCTCTCAGTTGCCTTAGCCTAGCCAAATTTAGTAGGAAGACACCATCTACCACCTTAACTAGGGAGATTCAATTGCATCTGAAATTCATATCTTGAGATATTTCACCTAGCCTATACACATTAGAGGAGGCCATCAATTAACCATGAGTTCTGATAGCACTTGTGGGTAACACATTAGATGCCATATAGATTAGGAAGAGTCACATATGAGATTCCTTCAATGAGATATTCCACCAAGTGTTTACATACTCTGAGAACCCATCAACCAACATTCAATTCTCATACAACTTATCAGGAACACATGCAAGATTTCCTTTTTTGATTTCATCAAATGTTGACACATATTGAGAGAAAACGATCAATTAATTATCGACTTTGGTATCACTTGTCAAGTAGGTGTGGCAAAAGCTTAATTTTATATGATCATGAAGAGAGAGTTCTAGTTATAGACATGAATATATCTAGTTAGATATTCACTTAAAAATTTACAGCAATGCATTATGAGCCAATCAACATATATTAAGTGCTCATCTGGATTTAGTGGAGGAGTGTTATCGGTCGTCTCAACGTCAAATGCCATCAACTCAAACCGCAATTTGCAGATGTCACATGCATTTTTTGACTGGCAAAAAGATTACTGAAGGCCGCCTAGCAGACTTGGATCATTGATTGCCAGAGCAAGCCCTACTGCATCAACCATTCATAGGCACTGGCAGTTTCTGAGGCATAGCAAAGCACATCGCGACTTCCCTACAACTAGGGCGACTTGTCAGATTGGCTTGGATATACTTGTTGGGCTTGCGCATCATGCTTTCAAATGTTTGTCCCTTTGAAAAAGATTTGGACAAAAAGAGTTGGAATTGCATTTTCCAATGCTGCGCCAAAGGATCATGAATTAAACCACAAAGTCCTTCAAATTTCGACCTTTTCTCATCACCTTTGTCATCGATCCAAATCAACAAGCTTGGCCTCAAATCTCTCTCTCTCTCTCTCTCTCATGGGGTCCACCTTCACATGTCCCCGAAGTGGAGCATGTAAATCCAAATGCATGGAGAGAACCTAAACTCAGTACGTGCCAGGGAAATAACAATAACTCAAATGGAGGGGCATCTACTAGGGGACAAGGACCCTGCTCATATTTTTCCCTTTTTTTTTCCCGTTCGTTGTACCAATATGGTTTATTTTCCTTTTTGTAATCCGTAATCTAAAGAAGAATAAAATATCCTGTCTTCCCTTTTGTTCTGCTAAAGAACAGCACCGCTTGGATTGTTTATAAACGCAAAGAACCATATGGCAATATAATAACAGGCAGCATGAATGGAGTTCTGACTCCTGTGACTGAGCCACGCCACCACATCCACATATGCACCAGAGAGAGAGAGAGAGAGAGTCTTTTCATCAATCTATTCTCATGTCCCCGAGCGTAACAGTTGATTTCTAGCAGTATAATTAAGCAAGAGTACTCTAGTATTTAGCTCATTAAACTTTGCATCTCTCTCTCTCTCTCTCTCTCTCTCTCTCTCTCTCTCTCTCTCTCATTGCATACATACACTTATTTTCTGCCGGTGAAATACATACCACCTTGGGCATTTTCTTGCTATCTGTATTGAGGGCTTGTGGGGTCATTCGATGCAAAGCGAAACATGTCACTGCACTGTGACCTGCGAGTTTATGTCAATGGTCAACAGACATTCTTCCTGAACGAGGTAGTCTGAATCGCTCAACCGAAATCCTCCTTCTTCCTTTCCCCTTGTCTTTGCTCCTCAGTTCTTGATGGAAATTAATAGGCGCCTCCAATTTCTTTGCAGAAAATCATATCGGCATACTCGGGGAGGTTGAAGAGGATCATCAAGCAAGAGAAGAGGAGGACCCAGATCAAGAATTCCGGAATCGAGGTCGACGACTTCCCGGGTGGCTCCGACGGGTTCGAGCTGGTTTTGAGGTTCTGTTACAACGGCGGCAAGATTGAAATCACGGTCTCCAATGTGTCCCTCCTTCACTGCTGTGCAGTCTTCCTGGGGATGTCCGAAAAGGTCACAGCTTCTAATCTCCTGCAACAGACTGAGAAGTTCCTGGAAACTATGTTTTACTGGTCCTGGAATGATGTGATTGCGAGCCTCAAGTGCTGCGAAACATTCCTCAGCTATGCAGACTCGGTAGGCCTACTCCCAAAGCTTATCTGCGCACTGCTGGCAAAAATGGCTCAGAATTCAGACCTTAACCGAATTAATTCCTCGTCTTCATCATCATCGTCCCCCGAAATGGCTTCCAGGTTCAGGTTCTCTTCCTCGGCAAAGACGACCCCCGACTCTAAGAGCCCATTCTCGTCTAGCAAAGCGTGGTGGTTCGATGATTTGACCGTCCTGTCTCCACTGATAATCGAGAAGGTAGTCAAGAGCTTAGGGGCTCATGGAAGCGAAAACAACAGCCTGACCCTCACGAGATTCCTGCTCCATTACCTCAAGACAGTGTCTCAGAGGAAAGGCAACGTGGCTGGGCTTTCGGCGAGCACAAAGTCCGACTACATCGGTCTCGCGGATACGGCAGTTCACGGGGTCATCCTTGTGGGAAAAACTGCATTTTCTTGCCGGGGGCTTCTCAGGGTGCTGAGAATCGTGTCAGGATTCGGAATCAGCAAAGATTGCAGAGTCGGCCTGGAGAGACTAATTGGCAGGATGCTTGATCAGGCAACTCTGGATGACCTCCTGGTCTCTGGGCATGACAGAGGTGTTTATGATGTGAATTTGGTGGTGAGGCTGATTAGGGTGTTTGTTAATGGCGATGGCTGGTCCACAGAGGAGATGAAGAAAGTGGCCAGGTTGGTGGATAAGTACTTGGGTGAGATAGCCCCTGATCAAAACCTCAAGATCTCTAAGTTTCTTGGGGTTGCAGAGAGCTTGCCAGACTCCGCTAGAGACTGCTACGATGGGGTCTACAGAGCCATTGATATATTCCTTGAGGTGAACTATTTCATTACCTTGTCTCTCTTTGCTTTTTCTTATCCATATATTTTCCAGATGACAAAAATAATTGAGAAACATGGGCTGGACACGAAAGCTAGTGAGATGAAAGAAGATGAGAGAGATAGTAGATAAGACAAAAGATGCTTTGGCAATAATTGTTTTTATCATCCATTGGTGGTTTCTAGCACTCTAAAGTTTCTTCCTTTTCTGTTCAGTATTTCTAATCCAGGCATGGAAGGCTTGAGTGAGGAATATCTGCATTCTTTTGGTACTTCTGATTCTATCGGAAGTACCAACTTTACGAAAATAAATTTTTTAGGGAGTTCCATTGCTGCAGCATTAATCGGCATCGGCATCTTTTTTCTTGGTTCTACACCTGACATCTTGTGAAAACTTTAATTCAGAGCAGCATCTGTAATGTGGGGACCAAGACACTTTCATATGAACTTCGTGTATGCTGTTTGTCAAGCGTGATTAAAAGGGTAGGACAGATTTTCTGGTCACAAAAATTACTGCATCATTTCTTACCTGTGGCCTAAATATGACTTGGCCTACATCAAAACAAATCTGCTCTCTCTCTCTCTCTCTCTCTCTCTCAATAATGCGTGTTGCTCATTCACGGACGCTTAACTTGCTGCCACTAGTTACCGATTTCGTGAATTGTCCTCTACTTGAGAGGACAACCTGCATAATGCAATATTCTTTTATATGCAAGTCGGCTGGACATGTCAATTCGCGCCCACCTTTCATAGGAAATGTGTACTTCCCTGGCCCATCATGCTATAGTATGATCATTGATTAGAAAATACAAAACTTGTAGGGCCGACCTGAATTCCCTGAAATGTAGGGAATCATGCACTTGCTGGAATGTCCCAGTAAAGGCTGACGCTGCATTCAATAGTTCCATGAAATGCCTATGTTTGGCAGTTAGATGTTGAAGCATTGGAGTCACCCAGCAGGCCAATAAGATCAGCTAAACATGATTTGGCAATGACGTGATATGCACGGTCGATCTCCAAAAAAAAGATCTCTCATTTGGAACGATTCCCCTAATCCTTTTGGCGGATATTTTGCAGTCGCACCCAAGCCTTTCCTTCGAGGAGCGGTCGAGGCTGTGCAGGTGCCTCAACTACGAGAAACTAAGCCTTGAGGCCTGCAAGGACCTGGCAAAGAACCCCAAAGTCCCGCCAAGAATCACCGTACAAGCACTCATGTCGCAGCAATCCTACGTGCCACCTGCCGAAGACTTCCTCCCAGTACAAGACACCAAAGGGAGCCCTGCGACGAGCGACAGGCAGATAGTGGTCTATGGCAGGGTCGACACCGAGAGCGTCGAAGAAGAGAACCATGACATGAGGATGAATCTGCAGAGGATGCAGTGGAGGGTGAATGAGCTGGAGAAGGTGTGCAAGCAGATGAAGGGTCAGATGTCCAAGATAGTGAGGCACCCAAGCAGTAGCAGGAGTTTGCCCAGACTCTGTTGAGAACAAAGGCCATGTCTTTTTCTTTTTGACTCTTTTCATTTTTTGACCTTCAACTTTGCAGAGATGTTTGTGGCTCGATTTGTAAAAGTTGCGTTCCAGTGTGGTTTGAGATGGGAAACATGTAGATTCGGAGTTTTATCTGTAAATTAATTTACTCGAGGAATTGTGATTTTCAAAGAGCAACTTGATCGTCAATCATGGACCGTTTTAAAAAGTAATCAAATCGTAAAATTTAAACACTATATTATAAAATTAAAAAAGAGCACTTTTCACGTGTGCATCTGATAACTAGTCAGCATAGCTGAAAAAATAAATATTGGCTGATAAGTGTTTTAAGGATCCTGCCCAATATTCGATGTCCATGTGACTAATAATGCCAGTACAAGTTTAGTCCCGTGATTAGCATCATCTGTAGCTTTAAATATGAACTTTTCTGAGCTAATCAGCAGATGATTTCGTCTTCATATCCTCTTTTGTTGCACCGGTTTGTACGTGCAATGCTGGCTTTTTTTTTATCTCACTCTCCCGTGTCTTCCTCTCAAAATAACACCAACTTGCCATTTATAATGTTTTTTAGGATTGGCCCGTGAGATTATTCCTTGAATAAATTACTAATCTTTTGCAATCTTATCGATCATTCTCAAGGCTGCAGCTCCTTGGAGAGTCAATCATTTAGAAGATCTTGCCACTGTCAATTGCTCAATTCCTCATCTTGATAAAATAGCAATCGTGCAAAGATCATGTACTTTTTGGTTGCAATTTGCCATGTGGAAAGTCTCATGAGCAAAAAGTTTTAAAGATTGCACAAATACGAAATTGCCTAGAAAAAAATCCATACATATACACTTAAACGAACTCTTTAGTAACTTACCAAAACGTTTTAAAAAGTAGAACATTTATTTTTACTTCCAAAGTTACCGATAATTTAAGTGATTCATTGATATTTTTCTTCTTTAAGTTATCACCTCATTTTAGCTTGGCAAATATTGTTTGTGTCATTTACCTTCTTCATTAGATTATTTGGATAGTACTAAATTGTAGTTTACCGACATTTATTTACGAAAAATGACAAATATGTTAAAATTATTGACTTTCATACAAAATTAGCAATTGTAATTTGTGTGTTATACCAACTTATCTCCGATTCAGTTACGACTAATTTTCATTATACGAACTCTTATTTTAAGACAATTACCAAATTGTATATGTTGTTTTGATAAATATTTCAATCATTTACCTTTTCATATATCCGGAGATTACTAATGTGTTCAAGTAACGACAGAAGTGTCAACTCTTATTAATTATCCAAACAACCAACACTTATTTTCAACTCAGCAGTACCAATGTATTAAATTTACTAGCTTTGATATTATATGAATTTATTCACTCTTACGTGACTAGCATTTTATTAGATTGCTTGAAAAGTAATCACTCTTACAACAATATGAAGCTACTAGCTCTTACACGAAAATACCAATTCTTATTCTATAAAAGTTTAACATGCTGATCACTTACTCAATTATTAGTAACAAATGGAATGGTAGATCCATTGAAAAGGCAAATGAACATCGTCATGTGACTTGAATTAAGGTTGGTAACTTCGTATGAAAAATCAATAACTCAATATTTTAAGATATGAAAATAAATGTTAATAAGTTTTGGAATACTTAGTTTCGCGACCCAATTTTTCGGGTCATGCAAGTGCGCAAACCACCAATTTAACACCCAAGAGAGCAATTAAATATTGCAGGACTTACCTAAAAGCAACGAAGGCATCTGCAGTGTTAAATTAAAATCCACATCAACAATCCTAGATATGATTTCTAATTAACACGCAATTTCGTTTCTTGTTTTCACTTATTTAACGAGACTATAATCCATATGCAATGCAATACTTTTAATCTAATATGAAATGATATGGCATGGCAACATGTCTTAAACCATATGAATGAGTAAAAAAAAAACTAATGATTTCTTAATAAACATGCAATAATTAAATATGCAATCTAACTTTACCAAAAAAAAAATATGCAATCTAAATTAACCAGGATGATTTAATTTTAATGATGTGTGATGCAATGCAATGCGATAACATGCAAAATTATTTCAACTAAATGACATGCGACATGCAATTTAATATGCGAGCTATATGTCACGCAATATTTATTAAATGACCTAATCTAATGACGGGCAACTTCTAATTAAATGGACCTAACAACAATCAATAAATGACGTGAATTTCATGAACATGATTCTATATGACATAGACATTTTTATTTTCCTAACAAAAACATGCAATTTATCTAGGAAAGATTATATACCTATAATTGATAAACATGCAATCCTAACATACAATGATGTGCAAAGAATGCTCTAATTCAACATGATATATGCATGATGATTTTTTTGTTTCTTTTTATAAAATTCGAAATTTAAAATTGCCAAATAATTAAACATGCAATTCAAATTTAAATCTAACATTCTAAATGAATGCATTTTTTTGGATTTTTTATTTAAAAATTCAAAATAAGATTGCAATTTTAACCCTAACACAGGAGATATCTTAAAGCAAATCTAATCCTAACTCAAATATTTTTTAGATTTTTTCTTTTACAAAAATAAGATTGACTCAACCAACTTGACGACAGCAAATCAAACAAGATAAGATTGATATCCAAAAAATTGATTTAACCATATCTCGCGCATGAGATCGGGTTGGTCAATTTTAAATTAAATTGCGAATCAAATTTCGAGCTTGAGATTGGATTGTCGATTTTTGTAAGGATTGCGAGTCGGATTTCGAGCGTGAAAATTGGACTCTCAATCCTTAATTTGAGGGACTATTTCATGTTGGAATCTCAATCATGTATCAATGAATAATCACACACAAAAAATAAAAATAAATAAAAACAAATTATAAACTATATAAAAATAATAAAGATAAAATAATAAAAACTACCTAATCTGATTTTTTTTTGTCTTTTCTGTTTTGTCCTCCTTTCCGCACACAGCCGTGGATCTCCCAAGGGGGAGGGTCGATCAGTCCGGCGAGGGGCTCCGACAAAGGAAAATTCCGGCGGCAGCAGACGGCGGAGCACGGGAAGGGAACTCGGAGCAAGGCTGGCAATCGGATCGGCAACGGCAGCAGCTTCGAAGGTGGAGCAGAGGTGATGCGGGTCCGCCTGGCTTCGATTAACTTGAAAGGAATAAAGAATCTTAGCATCGTAATATTTTTTTCTTACAAATATTGGCTATTTACCCTAAGTATCTCGGAAAAACCAAAACGTGGTAAGGTGGCAAGTAACCAAAATGTGGTAAGGGTTAAGCTATCGCCAGCAAATGGATTGTGGCAGTTATTAATGCTTTCATGAATTTATGTTCCTAGAATAGAAAAAAAAAATAGAAAACGTGTTTGATAAACTTGTATAATTTTTTTTGTTTATTTTAATTTTCTAATATTTTTATTATATTTTTCCTTTTTTTTCTTTTTTTCTTTTTCCTTTTTTCTTAGTGGTCGGGCGACCAATTGGGCGACGTCTAGTGAGCTCGCCGAAGGCCAACCTAGCCCCGGTGAGGCTTGGCCTCGCCCAAGCGATGTGAGGTTGGTCTTGCGCTGGCTTGGGAGGCCAAGCCTCATCGTGGCTCAGCCTCTCCGAGGGCCGGTGATGCTTTGGCAAGATTGCCGGCCTCATCTGGCCGGTTGTCAGCGTTGGCCATGGCCAAGGTTGGTGACCAGCAAAAGGAAGAAGAAGAAGAAGAAGAAAAGAAAGAGAAAAATGAAGAAGAAAAATGAGAAGAAAAAAAAGTGTTTCTCGGAAGTATTCCCGAAAACAAAAAACAAGTTTTTTCTATTTCTTATTTATGTTCCAAATATGTTCCCAGGAACAAAAGTGTAAACAAATGCGTTTCTGTTCTTCTTTTTTTTTTTTGAATAAAAGAACAAAAATTTGTGTTTTGGGAAACAAAAACACATATAAACAAACACGCCCTTAGTAGCTTGAAAGGAATAAAGAATCTTAGCTCTTTTCTTACTAATATTGGCAAGTAACCAAAATGTGGTAGGGTTAAGCTATCGCCAACAAATGGATTCGACAATTATCAATGCTTTCATGAATTTATCAGCAAGCACGAAATAGTGTTCTGTAATTGGCATCACAAAAATGACACAAGAGGTCCTTAAACTTTGACTCAATGTACAATGTGTTTCCCTAAAATTTTATTTTATTGAATGTTTTCCTAAACTTTATCCTAATATGCAATCTTACCACTGGACTTTTAATTTGTTAAATATGGTCATTAAAATTTTGGTAAATGTTCAAATTAGCCCTTAGAATATATGAAAATGTTTAATATTGCCTATAAACTTAAATTAATGAAAGGATAAGATTGAATATTTGTATATAATCCAAGAACTAGTTTGAATATATATCAAAAGTTAAAATATCACATTAAATAAATTAAAAGTTCATATACCGGATTACATATTGGGTTTTAGTTTTGAGATGATTTGTATGATTATCATTTTTGCCTTGCAGAGGACCAGAATCGTCCAAAATGAGATGCGGTGCAAATGGCAGAGTATGGTGCCTAAAGCTTACACACCTTTTTTGGTCATGCAGGGCAATCATAAGTAATTGTCCAATTTGTCTTTTCTAAGAAAGCAGACGTTGTTAAACTTAAAGCGGGAACCTATTACCAACAAACTTAGGAATGACAGTTTAACCCGCCTCAGCAAATACATGCATCGCTTTGTCGCATCGCTGCCCGAAGTTTATGGTGAGAATGGATACCGAATGTATTGTTCCGGAACATCCGGGACCGGGACCGCGATCGATTTGGTCATCATTACCTATGACCCATGCCAGACCGCATCATACCCCCCTCTAAGTACTAAGTTTAGTATTTTCTATCATCTATATATTTTTTAAAAGAAAGTATTTGTCACTTTTTTTTTTTTATTGACAATCACTTTTTGTTACTTTTTCACGGATTAGAATAATCATAGAATACTAAATTTAATGAACTTTTTCTAATTAAAATTAGATTCAAGAAGAATATGAGGCAATACAAATAAGGTGGTGACACTGAATTTCCTGTGGAAGTGGGGATGGATCCTATAAACTCGCCCCATTGCCATGCCCGATGGAACATTATAGTCATTGCTGTTTCGAGATCTAAACTTTTTCTTGCGATTGGACAGAACGATTTATGTGCGCCCGCAAGGATCAATCCGAGAAAAGTTTGAACAGCCTTGTAAGGTGTAACCCAAAAGAAGAAAATTATCTGTCTGAAGTTACAAACTGCAGTGAGAACTTGAGTTTTCGTCACTTATAATTTGTCATTCCAGATTAGTTTTGATGTTTGACGTAGTACTCCCGAGGTTTTCATCTGTCTTATACCAGTTTCATCGTTTCCATTTTGTTCCCTCACCCTTACTTTCTTGAACAGAAATCAGATTCAGGGAGATTATAGGAACTTCAACAGGCAAAGGCGAAGTCCAAACACAGCAGCAGAAACCAACTTCATGTGAGAATAACGAAAAGCAATGAGAATGATCAGCGACAGGAAAAGTCAAGAGATTCAGCTGCCAAGTTATTGAAAAAACTATCATAAATGCTACAGCGAAAACTGATGAATCGACAGGTAAAAAGCTCGACGCGCGATAGAGACCGTAGAATCAAACTGCAGAAGGAAAATGTACACAGAAAGGGTGGAGTTGATCTTAAGCAGGTATCGGTTGCACCATTGCTGCAGTCGTTGCAAGAAGAGCCGCCATGCATAAGAGCTTCTGAACTTTGCTCAGGCTGTTCTAAAATCTTAACTTTCATTAGAGCCATTAACTCAAAGTTTCATTCTAAATTTTTCAATGCAATCAAGTTCTCCGGACCTAAACGTATTGCGGATTGATCGTAAAAAAGAAGAAACACCGGAAACAATGGTGAGGACTTAGATCTTTACATCAATGGACTTACGCCGCCCCGTACTGCGAAAATAAAAAATCAAATCAAATAAATGGGTGGAAAAAAAGAACATTGGAGCCTAAGCCCTCATATGCTCAGATGTTCTTCCCTGGGCAAGCTCTGCACCGTGTCCGACCATCGCCCCGGTGAGTGATCGCTGCTGTTGGACGAAACTTGAGCCTCGGCTCTTGCATCTCTAATCATCTTCAGGACCTCTCTCATGGCAGGCCGGCTCTCCGGGACGGTGGACACACAGGCCATCGCTATGTTCAAAAGAGCCTGAAGTTTTTCTTCAGAGGCCTCATTGCTAGAGGCGGGTTCGTCTCCGGACTCCGTTTCCTCCTCACGGACCGAACGGACCCACCTTGGTATATCCGATCCATGCTCCTGGACAAGGTCCTGAAACGGGGTTTTCCCTGTGAGGAGCTCCAAGAGGAGGACACCGAAGCTGTATACATCCGCTGGCTGGGTGATGGGCCTCCGAGGGTCCCGGCACTCAGGGGCCCTGTAGAAGAGGGAAGTGGCACTCGGTTCTTCGAGCGAGTCAGGGTCCCGGAATGACATGAGGCCGTAATCTGTGATGCAGGACTCGAAATCAGGGCCGAGCAGCACATTGGAGGACTTCAAGTTCCCATGCGTCAGTCCGTAGCTTTGGTGGATGTAGAGCAGCCCGGTCGCCAAGTCCTCGGCTATTTTCAGGCACGAGGTCCAGTGAAGAGGCTTACCGCCACCCAAAGTCCTTGATCCTGCGGAGAGGGATAAAATTTCATGTAAATTCAGTGCTCAACAACAATCTACTCTGCGCTCGGCAATCTTACGGTCCAGGTGAGATTCCATGTTCTAGTTAACCATGCAAAAGACAAGACTGGTGGTGACAAATGAGATAAGAACGACATGAGAAATCCAAACCAGTAGCGCCCAAGAGACAGCAAGAGACAGCAAAACATTCACAGGTCTTCTGACAATCCAAACGAAGAAAAGCGAAAGGGCAAAAGAGGAGATGCAGCCAAGAACCACCAGAGCAGAAACTGATAAGCAGAGCGCAGAACCGTGCAGCATGCACATGATAATGCAACCGAGAGAGCATGCAACGCAGCTGACAAATGAAAACTCAGAACGCCACTCGAAATCATTAACCAAATCGTCATGGGATTTAGACAAAAACTCGTCCTGTCAAGAGCCCTCTTTCTCGCTTTTCGTTTTTTCTTTTTCGCCATACCGGTTTTCCCAATTCGATACGCAAAGAAAACAAGGTTTGCATCATGAGATTAGCAACTGCAATTTACCAACCAAGAACCATCCTTTCAAGAAAACGTCCCCAACCTGCAGTTTGCTCTAGCTGCTCTTGGATTGTTTATGCTCATTGCTCAAAGATCCCAAGATGGGTTTTTCAACTTTTCCTACTTGAAAAAAGGACACGAATCCCTTACCAAAAAAAAAAAAAAGGACACGAATCTATCTGAACTTTTTTTCGCCCTGATAGTCGACCAGACAAAGCTTTCACTGGCGGGCCGTACGAAAGCGAGTTGGCAACTTCGAAGCGCACTTTTTAAAGAATATTTAAATTAATATATAAATAAAAAATATTTGAATAATTTGTCCTTGTTCACCTAACAGACTCGAGACTGACCGGTTGATGATATTAGCAAGATTTCGATTTACAGAGTCTTTGGGCGAAATTTGTTTTCAGCACCTAAAAAGGAAATTCCGATTTTCTAAGTTCGGTACTTATTTTTAGTGGAGCGCGGAAAAATTCACGCGATGCATAAACATGGACACGAAAAATTCATATAATCTGTTTTTTTCTTCTTTTTTTTTCTTGCATGATCTTATACCAAGAAGATGGGGAAAAAGGAGAAAAGCAAGATTTCATTTTTCAAAGTGTAATTAAACGAGTCCTTTGGCTTTGGTAATCTAAATATTTGAAAAGCTAAACTCTCAAAAAACCATATATTATTTTCTAATATATATATATATATATATTGATTGAAATGGAATAATCATCTAAAAGGGTCGTGCAGGAGGAGAAATTTATCACCTAGAACGAAATCAGGAAAGATGTCCGCCGTTAGATCCGCAGGTCCCACGCAAGGTCAGCGGCGTAGGTCCCACCGATTCGATCAGTCGGCCTCCAAGTAGTTATTTTTAAACAGCCTTTAGGATGACAGCTCGGCCAAAATCTTCAATGTGTGGTTTTTTATTTTATAAAAAAAAAAATTCACCAAGATTCACGTGAGATTTTTTTTTTTTTTTAAATTCCGACGGGCAGCTTTTTTTGAAAGATCTGCACATCACAAAAATTCATGACTAACATGATAAAAAATTAGAAACCCTAAAACCCCATTTTATATTATATACACTTTTCCTATATATAAGTTTACCTCCCATATTAATCCAAATGCCATGACAAAAAAATAAATAAGGGCGAGACGATTCGCATTTACGCCCGTTAATATTTAATAGACCCACATGAATGATGCGAAATTAGATTATTTAAGTTTATCAGATGAGATGACGATGCAGATAAAAACAAAATTAAAATGGCAGACAAGCTAACCAAATTAGATTGGCCAAAATTATGAAAAAGTTGAAGAAAAATGGAGAGAGAGATTGCCAAACATGAAATTGGACCGACAAGACAATATGGGACGTTACCGTGGATGAGAGTGAAGAGGCTGCCGTTGGGGAAGTAGTCGTAGACCAGCAGCCGCTCCTCCTTGGCCTGGAAGTAGGCCCGGAGCGGCACCAAGTTCGGGTGGCGCAGCCGCCCGAGGCCGTCGATCAGCCGCCGGAACTCCTCGATCCTCGGGTACCTCGCGTCCTTGAGCCGCTTCACGGTCACGATGTAGCCCGACTCCATCACCGCCTTGTACGTGCTTCCTAGCGTGCCCCGCCCCAGCGTCTCCGCCGAGGCCTTCAGCAGGTCCTCCAGGCTATAGCCCATCTGCTCGCCGAGGAACACCAGGCTCCCCAGCCCTTCCCCCTCCCACGTGAACCCGCTTGCTGCCGCCGCCGCCGGCAGTTTCCCAGCACCGCCGTTGTTGCCACCGCCGGCTGGCCCTTCCCCTGCCTCCTCCCCTGTCTCGGCCCCGCCCTTGGCTTTCGCCTCGCCTAATAATCGACACGAATTAATACAGTTCGGCACGGTCGCGGTTAGGATAGAAATTAAACATTGGACAATGATTTGAATTAATGAGAATCGGTAATCTGAATTTGACAAGTAAATGTGAATTAACCTGCAGCCTTCCTCCGTCCGCGGCTCCTGCAGATCAAGCACAGCAGGAGCAGGCAGATCAGCAGCAATGCGAATCCGCCGACCGTTCCTGCGACGATCTTGATGAGCCTCGAGCGATTGGAATGCGATTTCCTCCCGGTCGGGTTCTCCGGGAGCGCAGGGCTCATCGACGGGCCTTCCGACACAGTGCCGTTGCAAGGGTTGCTGAGCGGCAACCCGCAGAGATCGACATTGCCGGAGAATGACGAGGCATTGAACCTCGACAGCGCGGGGGTCGCCGGGATCTTGCCGGAGAGCCGGTTGTTCGAGACGTTGAAGAACCGGAGGCTGGTCTGGTTCAGCGGGGGGATCCCGCCGGTGAACCCATTGTCCTGCAAGTAGAAAACGTATAGCCTCCTCAGGCCGATGACGGACTTGGGTATCTCGCCCGAGATGCGATTCTCGGCGAGGACGACGATCTTGAGGCGGTGGAGGCCCGTGAGAGAGGAGGGGAAGCCGCCGGAGAGGGCGTTGCTGTTCAGGTAGAGGGACTTGAGGTTGACGAGGCCGGAGAGGTCGGGGATATCGCCGGAGATGGAGTTGTCCTTGAGGCTGAGGACACGGAGCTGGTCGAGCTGGTTCAGGGTCTTACCGTCCAGCGTGCCGGTCAAGTTCAAGGACTCGAGGACGAGCTTAGTGACGCGGCCGTTCATGCAGTCCTTAACCCCCGGCCAAGCGCAGACGGAGTTCGCGCTGCCTACTTGCCAGGGCAGCGAGTTGTGAGGATCGACGGCGGACTTGAGAGCGAGCAGAGCGTCGGCGTCGCCTGATCTGGCGGTGGGAACGAGGACGGATAGAGGGAGGAACGAGAGAAAGAGGAGGAGAGAGCAGTAGCCCGAAACGAAAGATCCCATTTTTCGAGTCTTTTTCAAGAATCTACAGTCGAATCAGTGTGGATCGATCTTTAACAAGAGAGAGAGTGAGGAAAAATTGGGCTTTTCAGATTCATCACTGTGTAGAAAGAGGAGGAGAAGACCAAATGCTTCTCGAAATGTGAAGGGAGCCTCCATCATGACGAGGGGGGGAGGGAGGAGACCCGCCAATTTGGGTCATTTTCAGAGAAGCCAAGTTCGTGCTTTCCCCTTCTCTCCTTGGACTGGACTGCTAAACGACAAGGCGCGAAAAGGGGCAAGGAGGTGATGGGGGGAGGAGGGCATTAAAGAAAGTGCATCTACTCGCACTGTAGCAGCGCCACCAGCTGCTGCTGCTGCTACAGCTCCTGTTCTGCTTCCGCTGCTCTTCGCCCACCACTCACTCGCAGTCCCAGAATGGGGAAACGGGGAGAGAGAAAAAGAAATATAAAATCCCCTAGAAGTAGCGGTTGCAGAAGGGGCATTTAAGGGGCGAGAGAGGGAGCTCCAATGGTGGGAAGGGTACCGTGAGCTGCTCTCTCTCCTCCCACATTCCGTTCAAATGAAGACTGATGATAGAGAGAGAAAGGGTTGAGTGTGTGGCATCGTTTGTCCCAAACTTTTTCTTTAATTGATGGCACGAGCTCACGGATTATTACGGGGACGGAGGATGCACAGACACGGAGACAGAGAGACTTTCACGTGAGCTGAGCTGATGATCTCAAAACCCCCCCCTTCGTCTCCGTCTCCTCCCCGCGATTTCTTTATTCGCTAATCTCTGCAGGCATTATTGAAACTAGAAAATCCCTCGGTAATTAAAAAAAAAAACGATCTTTAGCATCAGTTTTAACTTCAAAGTACTCTGATTTTTCCTCTCTTTTTGTTCTTTTCTTAATTCCCAAGCCGAAACGGGAACTCTCGGGCTGCTAAACTAAACACCTTTGTCGCCCGCTCCGATCATCGATCTTGAGGCTTCGGAAACAGGGGATCGAGCAGCCACGACCGAGATCGAAACGACCCACATGGTCTCCGCGACCCGCGAGCATCGCGACGAGCGAGGAAGGAAACACGAGGAGGTTGGTGACTCGTACCGAAGGCCCCTCTTGAGTGGCTCTCAGCTCAGGGAGGTCGATTCAGCGTGGGGACAATCAGTCCATTAAAGCTCCGTTCGAAAGAAAACAGAGAGAGAGAGAGAGAGAGAGAGAGAAGGAATGAAGGGTGTTGGTGGAAGGGCCTCCTTGGCTGAGACACCATAAATACAGGATCGACCGGCAAGATGTTGGGCTAAAGAAGACTAGATCGCTGTGGGGTTCTCCATTGACCGCGATGGAGAGAGAGAGAGAGAGAGAGAGGGAGAGGACATGGAAGGCTGAAAGGAACGTGTCTTATTATTGCGGTTGCAGGTGTTTTCCTGAGTTCTGATGAACCTCACCCAGCCAGCGGTCCTTGTACTCGCCGGCATTGCTGCTGCAGCGATCAAGACGGGTCCAATTTTGGAGAAGGTTCTGGATGGGGATCAAGATCCATGGGGCTCGATCCGTCCCGATCCCGGCCGTCCGATTCAATAGAACACCACCGTAGAAAGGTGCCCGGTGTACCGCGTTTTAGGACATGATATGTAAACCCGGCATGGGGGGGTGTGCTTCTGTTGGGGCAGTATTATCTTTTAAGGTGTAAATAGGTTCAATAGCCAATATCGACATCTTTTCACTCGAATTTGATCTGTGGACATTGTAAGATTTTATGGGATTATAATCGATTATTTTAAAAATTTAAGCTTGTTGAATAAAGATGTGATTTGTTACGTGAATATTTCAACACTTCTCTTAATTTTTTAGAACAGTTGGCGGTACAAATTCTTACGTAATATTAAAGTTGGAAATCATGATTTTGAATCTTCCTAGATTTCATGTACTTCCCTAATTAGATATTTACATGCTTAGTACTAAGTACAAGAAAAAAAAGCTAAACTAAGCATGAAAGGAAGTGTCGGAATATTTGAACATGGTGCAATAGTCGTTCCATAAACTATCACACAGGCAACGACTTTCTATTGTCCTATTAGATTTTCTATTGACATTTAAGGACATTTTTAATATTACATATGGATTAAATGTCCGCAAAAAGCGACATTGGCAAATGAACAGAGTGAGAGAGCAAACTAAATTACCTGATTTGGAAAGTATTGCATAATAGTTCCAAAGACTAGCGTGAGTGGAAAGATCAGTTGGTGCGCATATTGCGCTGTTAGAAAAGTAGCTTGACCTGAGTGAAGGTCTGATGACCAAGGCGAGCGCCCTAGCATGTGAGAAAGCCTAGCTCACGCCAACAAAGTCCGCATGAAAAGAGATCCCGTTGGACTATTCGAAAGGGCGGGAACGGGCAGTGGCATTTGGATATTTCAAGCGCGGGCGGGTCAATCAGTGAGGGGTGCTCACCCCACATGCTCGACCATGTCAAAAAAAGCTCTTGCCAAAAATTTTTGGTGGATCCTTGCTTTGAGCTCTTCGGGAAAAATTACCAAAACAATCTTATGCATATTGCAATTTTTCCAATTCATTTTTAACCCTTTTTTTTTACCAAGTCAAACTCACTTTGGGCAAGCTCAACCTCACCCAGCAATGCCTTGCTAGTAGCCAACAAGGTCAACCTTGCCGACCATAACATCTAGCTATTCTAGCAATCAAGAAGAAGAAGAAAAAAAAAATATTAGCGTCAATTGGACAATCAGCATTGATCGATATCGACGTCGATATCGTCTAACCAAATTTGACTTGATAATTTGAATTGATATAATTATAAAATATTTAGAAGTAAATTGATATAAAAAAATGTTTATGGTTGAATTGAAAAATTATAATGATTTCAGGATTATTTTGATAATTTCTAAGCTTTTTGTGACGTCTCCCAATCTCGGCTTTATCTAATATGTTAGTTTTGCTTCCCGCAACGCGTCTCGAGAGTGTAATTGCGCTGCTCATGCACATGTTTTTCCTCCGAGGGTCGCTTCCTCAGTAAATTCAATGCCAGCTTCGATTTTGCAGAATCATCGTGTCGTACCACTTTGGCGTCAATCCTACTTAATTTCCATCAAATCATAGGACATTGGCGATTTAATTTCCCCGTACTTTTTTTTTCTGTCAATTAGGTTGATTTTCGCATTCTTTTTCTTTCTTTTTTTTTTCAATTACGAGAAAGGGCAGAAATGAAGTCCTCGGAGAGAGATGGGGGTTCCCTCTCCTCTCCCCTCCTTTTCCTTTCCTTTTCTTTTTTTGACTGTTATTCACTAAGCTACAAATTTACTCTCAACCAGTACCGTAATTACACGTTGGCGAGAAGTGAGGTGGAAGTCACGCTTGTCCTGACGATCCTCAGCGACCGGTGCCAGCTGTGCTTGCCCGAAGTGGGCCCCCCTCCCCGGGACGGAACAACATTTACTTTGCCTATGCCTATGCCTACGCCTATGCATGGGGTAGCTTTTCAGGCATGTTCTCAAGCATACCGGTCGCCAGATTCTTACTTTTCTCACCTACAAAATCTTACCGCATTTTCTCTTCTTCCCTTCTCACGTAAGTTCGGTCCAAAATCTAGTGCCCTAGATCTCATTTGTTTCTGTACAAGCATGTGCACGGTTGGCCTTGAAATGTCCCAGGATAGCTTGAGACGGCGCGAGACTTATATGATCAAGCAGGCCTTAGACGCGAGTAATGTAGGATCGGAATATATACATGACGCGTGATATTCCCATCCTAACTTTAATAGCTTGCCACCGTGCCGCAGCGGCATCACCGACTCAGGCATGCCCGATATGATCTTGTGAGGTGATGTGTAGTGATTTGTTGGGTGAAAGGGGTTGTCGCTGCCTCTTGTACTCTACTCATGCGTCGTTCCCGTCCAATGAACTTTTTGGAAGTACTTCGCATGGCTCTCTGGCACCTTCACTAAAATAGGCTCTTCTTATCTCTTCATCTCTATGAACCCCTACTCTAATATCGTCGGGGCCTCCGCCACATTACGCAAAGGGCAATGATATGGTTGGCCAATGTGCTCGAGGATGACCGCCACATTGCCCGGGCCCTTTCCTCCCCCTTGATTTTGCGCATCTCTGAGATTAATTGCATGATTTTAGGCTTCTTTGATCTAAGAATTACCAGCACATCTCATCAATGGTTGCAATGTGTGTAATGTGTGTGTGTGTGTGAATGCATGTTGATGAGTGCGCTTGCTTGCACATGTTGTGCGTGCACACGCACGAGCGAGAGGAGCGGTGGCTAGAGATTGAACATGGGACCTTTGACGAAAGTGCTAGCAAATTAATATTAGACGGTGATGGCGGTGGTAGAACTGGCAACGATGAGTATGTAGCACAAACCGATATTGTGTTGGACTAGCACAAGAAACAATGATAGAAGCATAGAGATAGGTTCCCATATTTGATGATACACATAATAAAAAATAAAGATAAGCTCATTGAAAATCTCAAAACTTGTCAAAAAATACAATTGAACCCTCAAACTTTCAAAAACTGCAATCAAATTAAAATTGTAAAATTGGTACAACCAAGCCATTTAATCAATCCCATTTAATTTGTCTAATGGAAAATATTAATATGACATTATTATTATTAATTTATCTCTCTTACATGGCACTAGTGTCTCTAAAACATGAATAATTAGGCTAAATTGACGTTGTTTTGGTCCAAATACGATTTATAAATCTAAATATTATTTAAGTTAGATTAAAAATAAAATAATTTAAAAAACAAAGGAAGGTAGAAGGCCCTTGCTTCTATTGCCCCACCTTCATCGAGAAGGGCTGGCGATGGTAGGGGATGGTTGAGGCTGGGCAACCCCCGCATAGCCCTTCCCTACGACGGTGGACTAACAATGGTAAACCCTCGCCTGATTTTTTCCGTTTTTTTTTTCTAAAACTGCTCTTTAACTTGATTTAAATAAATGTTGTAGTTTTAGCCATGTCAACATCACATAAGAGAGAAAATAATTTTAAAAAAGCCACATCAACATTGTTTGTTAACTAAATTGGAAGTAACTAATTAACAAGTTGATTACATCAATTTGACAGATGTTAGAACTTGATTACATATATCTTGTGAGTTTTAAAACTCGATTTTATTTTCACCATAAATTTTAGAAGTTTTAGTATATATATCACTAAAATGTACAACGCTTAAATAGGTGAATCAGATTTTTGTGTTTGTTGCCAGGTTTTTCGGCTATTAATATTTCGAACACGCGCCTTGCAAAAGCCACGACAGAGTCTTCAAATCATTTTTAGGCATGGCCAGGGGGCAGCCCATCTTTTTATGTATGTGATTCATAACGTAGCTTGCACCCTTGGCTTGTGATCAATGTCCGGAGCATTTTCATGGGCCCTCCTTCCAGCTTCAACTCCAATGATTAGACAGCAATCCTTTCCTTTTAATTATTTGTTCCCTCATGAAGGAAAATCATGAAAGGAACATCAAATTGAAAGTTTCGCCTCTAAAAGTTTCACTTCCAAGCAACGTGAAAAGAACAAAGATTGGACTTTCGAGCACTGATAGCTCTCTACTATGATTTATGAGCACTGGTTGCTATCTTCGATCTGGACTTCCCAAGCGCTTTAAGGAAAGGAAAGAGGAACAGTTCATAGGCCGATCTCACTCGAAGGAAGACATTCTAGAATTAGGCTTTGGGTCGGGAATAACTCTCTTTTGGGAATAAGGAATCGATCGTGAACGTCTTTAATTCCTGAAAATAAATCTTTTTGCAGGAATAGGAGGTAGCGCGAATCATTCCTGCTTATTCTAACACTTTCCAAGGCCCGCCTCACGGCATCCAAGTTGAAAGAGACAAATTGAACAAGTAGTCTCCTATACGGATGCACCACAAAACCTAAATTAGCTCATCCGCTAAGAACTGTGGTAGAGCGCTCCATGAATGTCTTCGTGGTGGACTTGATTTTACGAAAGATGATGAGAATGTGAACTCCCAACTCCAAGGATAAATGTATTAGAATCCAAATGATGAGAATACCTGGCCTATAGAGCGGTAGAATATCCAAGTCAAAATCTACTGCACACTGTCAACACATTCACATTAAAAGTCCGCCTTAGCCTGACATTACCCTTAAAGAAATTACAGATAAGGTAGTTACTAAAAAAGGCAAGATGTAACATCTTGCTAGTTGTTCTTGTGCAAACTGAAGGAAAGATGAGAAGAGTCAAGTTAAAGCTTGAATAATATAACTATACATCTATTTTTTTATTGTGGAATCCATTCAAAACCTCTCCACCGATTGAACACAACCAAAATCATTGGGAATTTCATTCAAAGGTGGGTTCCGGAAAGGGATGTGTCATACATTTTCAGTTATTTCCCACCGAAAGTGAAAATCATGACAAGGACTTATAGAATGGCACAGTCTCTAGGATGCAAGGGCGGATTCCATGTCCAAGATAAACCTGAATCTGTTCAGCACCTTTTCCACTCTTGTTCGAGGGTTCCCCATGAAAAACGAGTAGGGTTGAAATCTCAAATTGAACAAATTGCTCGCCAAAGGCATTATGATTTATTGAAAATGGCAGCCTACCTTCGGGACCTCACAGGTCGCTACCTAGCAACCTTTGGCTACATTGTTGAATTGCAAGCAACCGATCCCCAACAATCAGCATGAATTAACTCAAAGAAGCAAGAACTACTTTGATTAGCATTAGAAAATGGCAGCTTGTGATGTTTGCCAAGTTGACATCCTAGCCCGTTGATTTTCTAATGCATCTCGAACGTCAATTCTCTTTTCCTCAGAAGAAATCGTCTAAAAGGCATCAAGAGTTCTTCAACTATCCAATATGATTTGATCTTGCAGAATCCATTCAAACTGCAAGGGGCCGGTTATATTTTACACGTCGATACATACCTTTCGTATCATGATTTATTCCGGAAGTAGAAAGGATGCCACAAAACACATGAGGAATTTGAAATAACAGAACTATGTAACATTAGGAGATACACAAAATTAACTATAATGAAAGAAATGTATTCCACTTGTGTGACTTATAAAACATATTTATTTCAGGAATGTTGAGATTGAGAATCTTTGTTCGATCTTACAAATTATTTGCAATCATCATGTCAACGTCGCGAAATCATTAATGTAAATCACTGATCATGCACACTTAGTAATTTTCTTCATTCTACAATTTTTTAAATACTACTATGAGGTTAAATAATATAAAAAAAAGGTATTGGTAAATCAAGAGTGAGAACAGAAAGTTAAAGCAAAGTACGAATCGAGAAAAAGTTTGCCTAGTTAAGAAACTCACCAGTACCCACGTTATCTATTTACTATATAATTTTGTATGGTTTTTATTGATTTGAGTTCATCCTGAAGATAAGAACCCATAAAAATGTGGGCTTGGAAGAAAATAGAAGTTCACTAGAAGTCCCGGAAAAAAACTTCATATTGTACTCATCCTCACTATTCCATCCATTTATTTATAGTAAAACATCGAATGCAAACATAAATTTCGGGTCAAGTGAAAAGAAAGAACATAAATAAACATAGACAAAGAAATTTTGTATGGAAAAAAATTACTCCTAAAGGGACACATCATCTGATTACTATTTATTGCTTGATCACTCCAATATATTTAGAATTATCTCGTGCGATGCAAATAATTAATCAAGCATACAAGGGAAGTGTAATAATGTTGTAGGAAACATTCAAATAACCTTTCCTTTTTTACTTCTTTTTTTTTTTTAAAAAAAAAAAAAATTATCAATCATACCGTAACTCTTAACTTACTCTTAAACTTTTACTCTATCTTTTGTAGGGCGTGAAGGTTAAAACATACTTCTTGAAACTAATCATTCACAACCAAACTCTCCTGAGAATGTGGGGATTTAAACTTCTCACATCCCTCTTTTTACATGGAAATGATGGCTAGTGGAGCAAACTTTAGTAATTCAAATAACCTATCTAGATGGCAGTAGATATGCTTAATGCTTTCTATATATTATTTTTATTTTACCACATAATTGTCTATTAGGCCAATAGAATTTGAGACAAAACCAAGTGCACATAAGTCAAGAACACAAAGTAAATACAACTTTTGTCTAGAAGGCCCTAGACTTTGGCAATAATCTACGGTGGCCTTTTCTTTTCTTTTCTTTTCTTTTCTTTTGAATCTTTGTTTTGAGCGGTTGAGGAGACCATGCGACGCCCCAAGGGGAATTTAGCTCCAACATGCTGGCAAAGTATAGACCCGCTCAGCCCTGTCCAGTAGGACACGGACAGTGTTTGGGTGGATTGTCAGAAAACCTCATGGCCAATTACAGGATACCAAATCTCCTGAAAAGTATATTTTAGTGTACCTTCATCTAATTGGACGCCCTTTTTATCCTTTTCTTCAATTTTTTTTATGAGATTGCTTTTGGGGAAATGTATTAATCAGTCAACTGACAACACTCCCAATCCAAAAATTTTCAAGAAATTTCATTTAAAAATTGAGATTTCTCTATAGACATGCTTAAATTAGCATGCTTAAAGTACCAGTCGACACGTACCTTTTTGATTCATCAAGCAATTGGTACATACTTAATCGGTTAGATTAGATTACAAAACATGGGTGTCTTGAGAAGTAATGTGGCAAGCAACATAACTTTCTTTTTCTTTCTTCATTCACCAGAGGGGTGGTTGAACGGTCTAATGAAGGCTAATGTGGATTAAGATTTGGGGTCCAATTGGAGTGCAATGCTTGTCTTTGATTAGTCTCATAAAAAAGAACTATTCAACTATTTCCTATCACAGCTATCTTTCGTAATTGCCTAAGGTTGGCCAAAGTACTATCTTGTCTATGGCACGTCATGTCATGACAAAAAATCAGCAAGTCTATAACTCAGAAAATTTCAAATAATGATTTGAATAAGTACCTTTTTTTTCCCAAAAGAGTTCACAAAACAAACTTAATCTCAAATAAGAGCATAAAATAACTAGCATAATATGAATCAAAATTTGAATGCACGTTATGCAATCATGTTTCCATTAATTGAAAAGGTAGAAAATCTGATTACCTACCTAAGGCTAAGTCCATGTTTTGTTATGATTGTGATGCAAGTTACTGTTGTTGCGAAAGTGTCATTAGTCATCTCAGTTTACGTGTTAACTAACTAAAGATTTTCAGTAGGCTTGATTTTTTTCTTCACTTTTATCTAAACCTAATAAAAGACCCATGTGGCCTAAATACGTTTCCTATTTCTGAATTTTTTTTGGCCACCACATCAAACGCATCCAGAACTACCATCTTAATTTAAGCATTCAAGAATTTAAATAATCTAAAAATAAAACAATATCATTTTCTTAAATGAGTGCGATTCTTTTGCAAGGAGTGTGCATAGAATGCAAACCTGAGAGCTTCTCACTCATGGTTCACCTAAGAAGCCCATTGGTTTGCAGATATCAACAACTCATCTCCAATTTTTATTTTTATTTTTGGTGAAAACAACTCATCTCCAATTACAGCCTTAGCTTAAACAAAATTGCAACAATGAGATCACCATGTAGAACGATCCATTCTTCTTACTTGGAAAAAAAGCAAAAGATTTGGATCATTTGAATAAGTAATTGACTTCACATCCTGTAAGGGACAAGTCACAAATCAAGATAATCAAAAATTTCATCGCTACCACACTTTCCCAGATTATCTAGAGCTTCCAATGTACCATGTCCATCACAAGCAAAAGGTAGCATTGGAGGACAAGCGATACACATAGCCCAAGTTAGCTTCCTTGTTGCGAATGGGAACGAGCTGCAGCCTTCTCCAATGCCTTCAGTCTGTTGAGTTCCATACGAGCCTTTTGCTCATCTGAGAACTGGCTATTGGTAGAATTACTAGTCACCTTATTTGAGTCTTGTTTCTGCGATTTATTTGCTGAATCCAAGACATCGTGTCCTTGTGAGGTCGGAGGTGGATCCTGCAGAAATTACAAAAAAGAGGGTAAAAAACCAAAGCCTCTAAGTTCTAAGCATGCACATCGTTCATATAGCCTGACTTCAGCACACCTCAGTTGTTAGTGCAAATAAGACTTGAATATCTGAGGAAGTTTCCACAAATTTGAGAATAGGAAAAAAAGATCGCGTCTATGTGATAGACTGACAATAACACAGACAAAACAGCTTTTGTCAATATATTCAGTAAATTTTGTCATGAACATAATATAAAACAAGTCAACCTGTCATTTACTATTCAACCAAAAAAAAAAAAAAAAACCTGTCATTTACTTCAATACGTACTGAAATCTACAGCTACCACCTAAACATTTTGAATCCTATAACTGCAACAGCATGAACTTGTTGGAAAATGGTGAGAGCCTACATATAGAAAGTGAACACTTACTTCAATAGCTTTTTCATAGATCTCATCAAGTATGTCTTCTGGTAAGTCATTGGCATTGGCGTTATTTAACGATTCTCTTTCATTTTGTGTTGGTTCCTCAGCATCCATGAATTCAAAAGGTGTTGAAAGTCCTACAACAGAATAATACAGGATTAGGGGCAACCAAACATGCTGCTTTCAGATACAAATCTTGTTGCACAAAGGAAGTTCAAGGTTAGCTTTCAGAATTAGTCCAATGCTCATACAGAACCCGATGGCTTAATTGAAGCTCCAGAAAAAATGACACTACAGAATCGATCCTCTTCAGTGACTACTAATAAGTTGCTTGTCACACCACCAGAACCTGTGCTGCCAGCCTAAAGCTAATGCTGACCAATCTTCATATTAGTACATTGAATTTTAAAGAGAGCATTATCTGATTGGACCAACAAGATCAAACAAACCAAGAAAATAACCAAAAAAATAGATGCTCCTGAGAATACTAAGCCAGAAATCTGGAGTTGCAACAATATCTAATTTTGAGAGAATTTGTGAGATCACCGTCAATTGTTCTAAAAGCTTAAGCTATTAGATGGAGAAAGGTGTGGTTTTATATTTAGATATTCCATCACCTCTTCACGCTTAGTCTAGTCTTTTTTGCTTAGTACTAATCATGGACATATTTAATTGGAGAAACAAACAAGGGCTGGTAAGATTTGAACTCTAAACCTCCAGCTTTGATACCATGTGAGAATTTGTGAGACCACTGCCAAATGTTCTAAAAGCAAGTTGTTAGACATGGTTTGATATTTTAATATTCTATCAGGAGTTGATGGTGGTAGATTATTTCTAAGCCAAGCATAGAGATCCATTACAAGGAACGAATTTCAAAATCCATTCTGTAAGCATTTACTTTCCTCACAAAGAATGACATTCCATCAAGCTGGTAAGTAAAGCTAACCATCAATATTTGCACAACAGCTCAGAAGTACAGGAAAACCAACCCTGTTTTTATGAAGTAGTAGATTTCCATATGCAACAACTATTGCGTCTCGGTCAGAAATAGTTAATGAGGCCAAAAGTGTCTTTCCAAAAAGTTTTAGAGTAAATTACAAGAATCTAGCTAGGTGGGATGACAAGGTACAGATGGGATCGCAAATGTCAAGGAACAATTTGCAAGCAGTGACTCTTTGCAAAAGACAGGCTCTTAGAAAGACAAAAATTAAGAAAAGTTTTAGACGACAAGAAATGGCAAACTATCTGTCTCACCTTGATTGTCGTTTACACCATCTTCCTTGGGTGGAGGTGGTTCGTGCAACTTTGTTGGATCCCCACCACTAGCAACTCTCTCCCTTAATTCTCTGATGCATCTCTGCCAAAATATTGAACAAAGAACTATAAATACACACACACACACACACACACACACACACACACATGCACACATGCATGCATGTATGTATGTATGTATGTATATCCACTGAAAAAATGTACCTAGTCCACATTTGTTCAGTTCATTCACTTTTCGTTGCAGATATCACTATTACTTGCTCATTTTTATGCTATCTCCATACATATCAAAAATCAGATCTGTCATCTGAAAGCCCACAATATTGAAGTCCCTTCCTTTCAGGGATTTTAGAAATCACATTAGAGAGGCTGATGTAACAGAAGCATTTGATTCAGGATCACAATTCATCATACGGTATCATCAATAATGGGCTAATCTGCTAAAATTGTCTAAAGGTAATTGATGAAAGTACATTACAAAGTGATGGCTGACTTAGCCGAAAGGTGGAAAGGAATTACCAAGTGATGGCACTGACTAATGGGAAAAATGATCTTTTTTCATTGCCCTTTACTACAATATTGACACTTAGAAGAAATGTAACCCGTGTGGAGCATTGAATTACTGATGTGGCTCAAACGAGACAGATATATCCATAATTATAAGTTCAATAGTCACTCTTCAACCTGGTGTCCAGCTTTTACTGGGCCAACTGCATATGTGATAGTCATCATCTCTCCATATTAGAGGTCATGACCCAGTTATTTCTTGCCAAAAGCAAGAGAAGAAATTGAAATAAAGCATCAAGTAGGCAATGACGTATCATCCATATAGGATATCAACTAATATATGGAAAATTTCTTTGGCTTTCTTTTTTCAACTTGATCAGTCACAAATAGCACAAATGCCAATTTCAAACAAAACATAACTCATTTACATAGTTCTTGAAAGTTCGATTCTGTGAACAAGCCTTGCTTTCTTATTAGAGATCCTGATATCCTATTTATTGCCTTGAAAATATATATTTACTATATATCATACATAACAATAAACAGAACTTAAGGGTAAATGTAAAACTAAAAGTAGAACAAAAGTGCCTTATCAAAAGTTTCAGGACCATAGAGAAGAACACAATTGATTAAATTATGTTTCACCACAGCCTTTGATTGTGCTCACATTCCTCCATTATATATAAATCCCACGTGTTAAACCTAGACAAGCTATACAGTGAGTACCGTGAAAATGAGATGGAATTAAGCTAAAAGAATCATTATACAGTATGTGTATTTGAGACAATGAGAGAAGAAGCATGTTTGGGGAAGGAAGGAAGAGGAAAGACAGAAGCTTAATCCATCAATATGATGTAACTTTAAGCCCAGGATGGTACCCTTTAACCTACAGTAGTTGATCTCAGCACAGCCAAAAACAAATGACAAAGATGATTGAAAAACGTGAAGAAAGTGGACTTTTGCACATTAGGAATTAAAAGCCATAACTTTATTTAAACAAGTAGCACTGCTCCAAAAAGAAATTCCGCAACCCACACTGGCCAATTATGTTTGTGGACGTACCAGACAGATAATCATGGCAGAATAAAATCAACTGGCTTTCTAGGCACCTAGAAATTAGATCACTAACCATCAAGCAATCAGACCGCAATTTATAATTCCACAGTCATGTGATTTCTGAGATCAATTAAAAGTATTCAAAGGCAGAGAACATCTTCCTACTTTGGAAAGGGTTCTTGTCTGCTTAACATTTTATTACAGCTTGATCTATCAGGGTCTTTCCATTAATTCAAGACAGAAGTAATCAAGAATAGCATATTAGAGAATAAGTGCTAGTCAAGTAAGCCTAACAGGTTTTTTATGGCTCGATTTATCAGGCTCTTTCCAATAATTCAAGGTTGAAATGACTAAGAACAGCGTATTAAAGGATGCTGACAGAGAAGACAGTCCAGATTCGCCAAAAAGAGGAATATTTATATTAGTATCTGACTCAGTCAGACAATAGTGCCAATTAAGTTACATAACCCTGTAAAATTCGGATTGAGTACAAGAATTAGTTCTCATCTCTAATTCGAAGTTCTTTTGGATCAATTACCTTTACTTGATTTGTGGCAGCCACTTGTTCTACCTTATGAACAAACTGATCAAATGAATAATAGGGAATCAAATGAGAGTGCCAATCCCGGTACATGCCAATTAAGTTTCCCAGATCGCTAACCTGCAAATCTTGAAAAAGAGCATTATGATAATTTTGTAGAGTCAAAAATATATTTTAGTAGAAAGACAGAAACAGCTCAAAATATCATCATCTAATCAAAGAAGTGAAGGTTATAAAATGAGAGAAAACAACAGGAATGTGGATTGACAATGATCTAAATTGTAACTTTTGTATGAAATACTTCTGCACTACTTAGCTAATAACCAGAATTTTGAGCTTGGGGAAACTGACTGAAAGAATATTTTACCTGGCTCTCTGCCCGCAAAAATTCTACTTCCCGTATGAACAAAACAGGATATGAGAATTACAATGCTAATATCTGGACGAGAAGTTTGCAGTTAGTTATTTTGATGAAAATCGAATGTGGATTTCAGTTATCACTTGATTCTTGTGTTGCTCTAGCAAAGGTCAACTCTTTCTGGTCATTAGAATTACAAATTAATGATCAGCCCTCTATCAAAATTTGGAAGTATGGAAAGCCAATTATGGGGAGCATTACAGATGAATACATGATAAATGTTCATGTAGCATGGACGCCATTGCTGCAGTCATATGTGATATCTTCAACTGAAACAACACATAACTTACCTATAAATATGCAATGCAATTAGCGAGTGGGTGATTGAAAACATCTGCAGTAGGACTATATATATTTCTACGAGTTAGGATTGTGGAATGGTTTATAATGTTCGCTACAGAAGTGGGAATGTTAAATCTTAGGAGACCCAACATCCCTCAGTAGTAAACTTAAACTCGTGAATGATTTTAAGGAATGCCACATACACATGATCCTGTAATTTGCAAGTTCATTGACAGCAAGTTCGGTCAGACCCATCTCTGAAGTGAACCGGAGAAAATAATATAGTTTGAATTATCTTGCTATCTCCTTTCTTCTATCTTGTCTCAGGCATTAATCGGGAAATAAGAAATGGGCATCAGAACAATGGAAAGCGTGACGGAGAAGATGACAGGGAAAGCGATTAGCACATTGGATCCGCAGTCAATGCTATTAAAAATCTGCTAGACGCGTCCTCACAGAAACTCAACGCGAAATTGAAAGGCAAACTTCCGAGCACCGGCTTTCGAGGACAAACATCATGACCGGAAGTGAAAGAGGACCTCGTTGCCGCGGCCGCGGTACTTGAAGTTGCGAGGGAAGTGGCGGAGGACGTAACCGAGGCCGTCGTCGGAGAGGAGGAGCTCCGGCGTGAGCTTGGGCCGCTTCGCGGGGACCTTCTTCAGCTTCGCCGGCTTGTCTTCGGAACCGGCGGCCCGAGCTGCTGCTGCTGCGCCGCCGGAACCGGGGATCGACGAAGAAGAAGGAGGGAGCGGAGGTCTAGGGTTAGGGTTCGAGCTCTGGACGGGATCGGCCGTGCAGTCGCGGGACCAGTGGCCCGGCAGGCCGCACTTGTAGCACCCCGTCGGCGCTGATTTTCCGGCGGCCGCCATTTTTTTTCCGATCGGGATCTCCGATTTGGCTCTCTCTCTCTCTCTCTTGGATTCCGTCGCAGTTTTTTTGGGGGGATTTCTATCGAAAATTCAGAGTCGCCCTCCACCTCCAGAAGTTGTTTTCCCTCCATCGGGTTCATTGTTTTGGCGGGAATGGATTTGGTTGGGGGAGTCTTTTGGGCCGAATCATCTGGCCCGGATCCGATTATTTACTTTCTTCTATTCTTTTGCTTTATTATTATTATTATTTTAAATTTTATCATAGGGTCAAGGTACGTTATCAAAACAACCTTTCGTTATTCTTTTTGGTTCATACGATTAGAATTCTCAACCTGGTACCCATCATAAGTTTATCCCAAACTGATTTTTGTCTTACATAAAATTTTGAAAAAACACTCCGTGTTGTATTTATCTCAATGAAATTTTCATTTCACAAAAGAAACCCAAATTATTATGCAATACCCTTCATCGTCCCATTAAACTACATATGCATTTAACACTCATTGCAAATCCAACTTGGATAATGATACACCCAATTTTGAAAAAATTCATGTCTAAAAATTTGGAATTTTTTTTATGAGATGATAATTAGTTCAACTTAAATATGTCATCAAGTTATCAGCTTATAGTTTCTTTTTAGAAGAAAATTAGTTTGACTTGAATGTTTTATGGGATATCCGTTTGACTTTTTTGCGGGACAAAAATTATGTTTAAGTAAACGTGTCTTCAAATACCACTTTGAGAATCTTTATAATATTCTCATTTATTTTTCAAAGCACTTGAGGTAGATTCTCTGAAGTGATTTGCCAGCTTAAGTGCTTGGCGACCGTCTCACTTCGTTCCTTTTTTCGTCATATTTTCTGCATTCAGTCCATACATATTTACCAAGAGATTCATATTCAACCATCAACGTCGACACCAAAATAGCTTTGACGATGTGTTGTGACCAGCGCGATCCACACAATCCCCATCTCATAGTGCAAATTGTCAACTTTAAAGGCACAAATCATTCAAACAGTTTAGACTTTGTTCTTCGCAAGTCTAATCACCGAACATTACAAACAAAGCCCCATATGCCGGGAAAAAGAGCAAGACAGCGCGACAATTTGTCATCTTTGGCGTGCCGGTTGAGACAAACAAGCATATACCTATACTGTATCCTCGAATTTCCATTTTAATGGCTCGGGATGAACTCGCAAAAAATTCAGATATATACAGAGCATGTAATTGGCATCACCTCAACTTTAATCATCTCTCAATGTGATTTATAAGTTTTAGCGTTCTTCGTTTTTCTATCCACAAGAATGTTGCCGGTTGCATCAGGAATTTACAGACCAGTCATAGTTTTGGTAGGTGAGATGAATGGGACCGCCATCGCTTAGGAGATGCGTCAAAAGACCTGCCTTGGTTGCGTCCAAGTAGCTGAGGATCCACCTCGGAATTTCCCTGTCCTGTCCAAAATCGGTGCTGAACCTGAAACACACGCACAGAACGTGTCACGTTCGAGATGCCGTTTTGGAGTAAAGTGCAGACGGGACGAAGGGCTAAATAGAGGTCACGTACCACTTCATGATTCGAGTGAGTTTAAGTGTCCTTTTCTCCAGGTCCACTTCAACCCCGCCATTCTGGAAAACTCTCTGGCGGCACTTCTGAGTTCAGATTGGACTACTTGAGGAGAGAAGAATCTCACGGTTGGGCTCGACCTTGTGCCGTCACATAGACCAAAATGTATGAGGGGGTTTACTTTAAGAACAGTGAGCTGCAAGCATATGAACTAACCGTTAGAAGATTTTTCTTCTGACACTAGATCAAGATCTGCAAGTACAACCGCTATTGCATAACTAAACAGTTAATCTTGGCACAATATGTTATATGAACTTGCTTATGCGAAGGCACCAACTACCTCTAAGCGCCTGTCTCCACTGCCAAAGGGCTTGGCCAACGAGTAAGGAGGTCTCCGGTTGTTCCTCAATATTCCATTTCTTATCGTGCTAAGGGAGAATGGATACCCGCCGACTATGTACTGGAAGTCAGAGTCTGCCGATCTCCTATCCATGATTCCTTCTGGTAGACCGACCCTTATCACAGCATGAATGACCATGGCATTATGCAAATTCAAGAAGAATGCCAGCCTTTCATCAGGTGAGAGTTCCAGTAAGTCCACCCGGTGAAGTTTTTGAGACAAATTCACGTATCTGCATACCATTAGTATTAGGAAATGAGGAGGGAAAATAGCAATTAACAAAATGCCTATAAGCAGCAGTCCGTTGGCCTTTTATAAGAAGTTTAATAATGGATGGACAACTTCTGCATATAGCTTTATATAATGAGGAGAAATCCATGAAAGTTGTTATGGAAAAAGTACAAGAGCACTATTGAGCGAAATGTTGGCATTTGGTGCAAAGGAAGGTTTAATTATGTATGTCACAGTGACAGACCCTCATTTATGTTCATGGAAGTTCTATAGAATGCAAGACAAAAAGCAGAGTCTATTACAAGAAAAATAAAGAGAGTATAATTCCCCTATGTAAGGATGGCTTTTACCTTTACATATAAACTCTACACAAGAGTTTCTTACCATTTACAACCAGGAATTTATCTGTACTTGCAAAGGTGAAATAATGATCCTATATGCATTTCTAGGATATAATTGTTACTTTTGCACAGCTTAAGATTATACTAGAGCAATTCATGAGCAGATGGAAACCCCGATGTCAGATAAAGTAGCTGGGAGAACCTACTCCAGACAAATAAGATCAAATGGACAGAAAGTTATGTGAATTTTTTTTTATTTTAATGCGTCTCAAAGAGGAACTGTAAACTTTTTCTATGTTTGAAACTTGTTAACTTATTGCCCTAAGAGTGAGGGAACACAACGGATGGAAGCCAAAGGCACAGAGAACTCGATTGCCGTGCTTCAGGTGAAATATGAGTTGCTGTCAATATATGATCATCACCAGCTCAATAGCAGCCTCTGGGTTTAGTTCCTTTAAACATCTCTAAAATCGTTGTTTTTTCGCACAAAAGATAGATCTCTTTCCTTATTAAGGAAATGCTAACTGTGCTGGTACTTTGACCTCTGGCAACAACTTAAGCCCGGCTAAGTCTCAGTTTTCTCATTCATAAGTTTAGTCAGCATCAATACAGATGGTTAGATATACTTTAATCTTTCAATGATCAGAGTTAACGGATTCTTTAAGGCTAATGGATACTTTGAGACTGAATGTATTATTTATTAATTTAAGATAAATGAATGTCACGGAGTAGATGTACCTTCTGAACTCTTCACTTTTGCTTATGGCTCCATAGTCAAGATGGCGCCTATCTTCAGAAGCATAAGACTCAAGTATGGCAGACATTATCTTGGTCATCCTCAAGCCAACTTCAGCTGCTCGCTTTGGTTCACTGTCATTTGTAGATCCTCGGAAATTGTAGCATCTGGGAATAAATGGTTCGTGCTCAATGAAACGATAGAAGTGGTTTCCATCTTCAAAATCATTCTCCCTGCAGTAGCAGAAATACCAAAGAAACTATTGAGTTTAAGGCAGATGGAAAGGATCATCAAACTAGCTGTTTCTGCAAAATCTACTTACCCAAATACATGATGGAAGAAGTGTTTCTTGGCCAACTTCTTCCCAATCTCAACAGCCTACCATGTGCAACAGAGGAGAAAATTAGACAGCAAGAAACTAAACAACAAATTAAGGACAGTTTTGGGGGAGCTTTGATGGATCAGAAACAAACATACATGTTTTCAGCTAAGCACATTACAATGATATGGGATATATATGCATTTCCTTAGTAGCAATGTTAGAACATAGCTGCATAAGGTCTAAACACACAAAGATCTCCTATACTTCTTTTGCACCTTAGTTGAACTATTGCTTCCATTTGTATCTGTTTGCAATATTTCTAACTGCTTGATGATAACAATTAGAAGGTTAGCTAAATTCATATTGAAAGGAAACAAAATTTGAGGCTTGCTTTGAATCATTTACTGTCAAACGATGCAAAGGGTCACTAATATCCAAGCATGAAAGTTGATTAAAAACGTCTCTATTGCGACCCACTTATGACATCCAACTTTTTTTTTTTTTTTTTTTTTAAAATCACCAACAGCTGCAACAATTTTGAGTGAGAATTTTGACTGGATTCATTAGACACACAAGAGATAAGACCTTCATTTTATGACACGTGCGAGTATGTTATGATTAAATGGAGACCCTCTCGTAAACTCACATGGAATTAGGACATCTCTAAGAATTAACACAAAGGCAAGTTATCGGCAGTCAAGCAGTATCTACTAATAAACTTCTCAGGAAGTTACTGAAGATTCACTTTGGTTCCAGCCAACTACAACAGCACATTACTAAATGCAACCCGTGAAAAATGCTAATTAAGCTTTGTATACCGTAATTAACAGTAAGAAAAAAAAAATCATTCTGGACAGTTTCCCCCAACGGGTATTAATAGATACGTTGAAGAACGGAAGACACCGAAGCCTTTGAACACTATTAGGTCCCAAAAGAAAGCATGAACAGTTCAAGGTCAAAGGGTCGCTTTTGCCAGTGTGAGGGAGCCGCGGCTTTGGGACTGTGGAACTGGGAAAGTTCTAATAACATGGACCCGACAGAAACAACTGTTTTGAATGCTTCCAACGGTCCGACCTCCGACGTCCAAAGGTATCATTCCTCGTCACGTGGTCGGGGGCTCCTCCTTCATCTTTTTTTAAACTTTTCATCCTCGATCAAAGCAATAATTTCAGCTCACGGGGCGACCCTCCGAAAAAAGGCTGACGAAATGACGACAAAATCCCTCATTTGCTTTTTCGCCTTTTGCGGTCGTTAAAAAGATAAAAAGTCTTAAAAAGTTCTTTATCGGTTACCAGACAAAAAAGATACCATCGGATTCGTCTTGAAGAAGGATTCAAAACATATCGAGAGGCCGATTTCAATGGGTCCGAAATTAATTCGCTAAGACAACTGACCGAAGCACGACCCGAAAAAAAAAAAAAAAATGGAACAACGGACATTCAACTGAAGATCGAAGAACCCTCAACCATCCGCCATCTACTCGGTGCTTTGAATCTAGTTTTGTACGATTTTGTTTTGAGTTCGGTAAGCGACGCTGCGGTCGTGCAACCACACCCCAACAAAACAATGTGAACTGCCTAAGCCCCATCTCATTGTCTCCCACTTTTTTTGGGGGGGTGTGCCCTATCGAAGTCGACAAGATCTTCAATACGCGCCACAAGCGCATATTTGGTGACTCCTACAAAATTGGACGACGCTATCCGTGCCCCTCCGGACACTCCATTATGTATATATTATGAAAGAGACAACTCATATTTTCAAGCCACGGATTGTCCTAAGGTGCCCGCAAGTCCGTCAACCACATCACGCCATTACTCTAATTGTGCGATGTGATATTACTCTAACCCCTCGTTTTCTAGATCGTGTGAATGAAATTATTTCATGGGTAACGTCAACTTTACTCCAAAACTACGAATCTAATCATTCCACTCTCGATTTCAACTTTGCCCCTGAGATTGATGCGAGAATTCCCGAATTCGGAAAATGAGGGGAAAAGGGTCACCAGCGAATTAGCAAAAAAATGCCTCCCCAAAAAGTGACGTTCTGGAAAACGACGAAGTGATTATTACACCGCGTCCGCAGGTGCAAACTTCCCTTTTTCCACTCGACCGCCATCATGCCCACTGGCTCGCAAGAACCATCATGAAGCCAAGCGGGGCGGGAGGCGAGATGGTCATTTCGCACTGCCGTTTGACTTTGCACTTATGGCCCCCGCGGAGATGCGGTTGACCGTCCGTTGCTAGCGACTTAAAAGCGGGATATTACTAAGCGACGCGGAATTAAAAAATCTGCCAACTATAATCCCTTCTTAATTAAGCAAGTAATCCCCGGTAAGTTCTAGTTTCCACACCGCGACCCTCACGTGATTCAACAAACTCGGCGCACGTGCGACACCCAGTAACAGTCTAGAGAGAGAGAGAGAGGGGTTTACCTTTTTCCGGCCGCAGTCCAGGTGGTGGATGAGCACCTCCACCATCTCTGCCCCGGCGAAGCAGTTCTTCACGATCTTCATCTTCATCAGCCGGTCCTGGATCGGCAGTCGCTGCCGCAAGACCCTCACGATCCCCACCGCCTCGTCCGCCCGCCCCTCCTCCTCCACCTCCCCCGGGTCGTCGAACCCGTACACCGGCGGCGCCGGCGCCCCCGCGGAGCACCTCCCCGCGAGCATCTCCCTCAGCCGCTGCTCGAACCCCCCGCTGTTCCGCAGCGAGTTCAGCGCCACCAGCCCGCCGAACAGCTTCTCGTTGAAGAAGATCTGCGGCACCTGCGAGCTCCCCGTCCGCTCGACCAGCTCCTTCTCCCGCTGCGGGTACACGTCCACGTTGATCTCCACGAACTTGAGCCCCCGCTCCCGGAAGAAGCACCGCACCGCGGTGCAGTCCCGGCAGTTGGACCGCGAGAAGAAGCTGATCCTGCCCCGCAGCTCCTTCTCTGGCCGCTCCTCCGTCTTCAGCGTCACCACCACCTTCAGCCCCGAGAGATTGATCTCCGTCACACCGTTGGGCTTGAAATCGGAATCGCCCTTGCCGCCGTCGTCATCGCTCCCCATCTCCTTGAGAGACGACAGCCGCTTCACGATCGCGGCGGAGAAGCTGTTGCTCCGGTCCCGGATGAACTTCCCGATGGCCGGCATGTCGACCGCCGGGAGCCCGCCCGGCGTGGACTGCGATCGGCCCAATATGGGGGCGGCGGCGTCGACGTCCCGCGGCGGAGAGCGCGACATCGGCGGCGCCTCCGGCTTCGGAAGCTGCGAATGAGGCTGGATCACGCTGATCACGTCAGAGCCGCCGCCGCCGGCCTTCGCCCCGTTACCAACCGCACGCTCGCGATTTTCGGCCTCCGCGTCTCGGTCCTCCCCGACTCATCCGTCGCAGGCGGCGAAGCCGGAGCCGCTTCTCTGGCGGCGCCGGCACCGCCAGCGTCGTCGGCTTCTTCGGAGGCGAGGTCCTCCCGGATCGCGGGATCGCCGGGGTTCCCGCTCGGTGGCTCCTCATCCGGCCGGGGGGACAGATCCACCTCGCAGAATCCGTCGGGCGGAGGGGGCAGCTCGCCGCCGCCGCCGCCGCCGCCGGCGAGGTCGGAGCCGGAGACGGGGGATTGAACGTCAATGGCCGGGGGGTCGCCGTCCTGGTGGTGGCCATTGATCGTCAATTCCATGGCGGAATCGGGAACGAGACTGGGTGGCGAGGCGAGGCGAAGCTTTGTCCCTTACGATGGAGATATGCGCACGAAGAGAGAGAGAGAGAGCGGTCAAATCGGAGCGGGGGGGTTTAATGGGCGGAGAGTATTGGGGGAGAAGGGGGTTTTAAATCCTCTCCTATTTTATAACCCAAAAAAAAAAAAAAAACAACGAAACGAAAAATGTTATAAAAATTAAAAACGCACATTGAAATCCTCGAAATATCTAAAATAAACAACGAAACGGGGAAGGAGTCAAAGACGTGAGGACATGGAGACCCTTTTCGGGGGAGGGAGGGAACGGGTTCGGTTGCGGAAACGGGCCCGGTCAGCCCCGACCCAGTCCGGCGATTCGATGCTCGCGAAAAAAAACACATCCTTGTCGCCGCCGGCCCCAACGATGATCTCGGGTGGGCCCCCCCTTCCTCCACCTCCTTCTCTTTTCCCCGGTGTTTTCTCCCGATTGAACTTGACCAAAACTGCCGCTCCCCACCTTGCCCTCCACGCTTCATTTATGCATCATGAGACCTTTGAATCGCGAGGACTGGGAAAATTGCCGGTCCATTCCTAAGCTTATCGCACTTATGCGAATTCAGTTAGCTTTGAACTGTTTAATTTTTCAGTTACAGTTGACTATGTGAACTATATTGAAATTTTCATCGAACTTTTAGCTCCATAATAATAAAATTAAAATATTTATAATTGAATTTGTCTCCATAAATAAATTTGTGACTAAATCGGTAATTATCCCTATTATAAAGAGTAGTGCAAAAGACCAGAGTGAAAAACATAACCATTCCCTACCTCGATTCCTACCAATAAGGGAACTCCCGATGTGTTTATATCAAAGGAAAAATAGAGGAAATTTCCCGGACAAGCTTCACCATCAAGAACTTTTCATAATTCTTTTGACAAAGGGTATTTAATTGAATTTTCATTAAGAAAATCCCCATTTTCACATTCAGCAAATTGGAAACCCCTTTTTTTGTTTGAAAGTGGAAATCCTTTTAAAAGCATTTTTATAGAAATTAATAAAAAAAATTCCATATTCACTATGAAATCTTACAAGGCCACGACCCCATTATCATTAATTCAAATAATAAATAGCTTCCACACATGTAAACAATATTATTCATATATTTAATGGAATGAGTTATTGTATAAGTTAGTGATATTTAGTAAATAAGTTATAAATGATTTTAGAATGATAAAACTAAAAATAATATGAGTGTTACATGAATTCACAACTTTCCGAACAAAATAAATAATGAGTTAATAACTTACTTAAACTCAATACTTTTCTATAACTCTTTCTTCACTCTCTCTCTCTCTCTTGCTCATCTCACACTTGTTCACCTCAAATTTTTATATTTTAACAATATATGTCAAGTCAAGCATATGTCATTATATTTATATCACATGTAAATGAGTACAAACAGTTTAAACTTCATCAATTCAGGTCGAATTATTTTCGATCCGATTTACTCATTTGACAGACTAAAAACGCGTAAGGCCTTACTTGACGGAGTCTATTTATGGAACTAACGACTTTGAAAAACAAGGCAGGAGGGTATTGCCGTAATTCTATGACAATCTAAATGCGGCCTAATTCTGGGGGGAGAGCCAGTCGCGGGAGCAACATGGCGAAAAAACGAAGCAACCAAGGAAGTCCGTTTTAACGGCACTCATCAAGGAGGAGGAAGTTCCAGTTCCACTCACTGAGTGGACCGGACCGAGTCAAACGCCTTTTACGGAGCCCACGACACGTCATCTCCCGAGGATAGGCTGCTCGTTCAATCGGTCGCATCCACGGTCGGGTGGGTGGAGTCTGACACGTCACGCCATTAACCGAGTCTCGAGCGCGCGCAGAGTCATGAGTTGCGAACTCGCGAACGACTCAGCTCGCTGCCCGGTTTCTCGCCGTCGCACGTGCCTGTCGTTTCACGCGCGTTGAAAAATGATTTCGATGGCAAAAGAAGAAGAAGAAGAGAATAGCGGGCTGAAAATTAATTTTTGATGAGGAGTTTAGGTGCTAAAAATGATGATATGATTTTTCTCAAATATTAGCCGAAAGTGGGATATCGAAATTACTCTCTTTCCTAACGTAGAGCCATGCATATAATTCGCAAACCTTAATGATATATAGTTGGCTATGTTTTAAATGCGATTTAAATTTATTTAGTTGAAGGGTTTTTATTTTTCATTAGCTGAATATTCGATTGAATTAGGTAAATCATTAACCTTTTCCTTGTTATTTGGATGAGATTTGATTAATTAAGTTCAAACTTAATAATTGTGTCAATGACATCAATCTCATTAAACATGAAATTAATTAATTATCGAACGATAAGTCAGTCTCTCAATATCTTGATAAATTTCGTGGATCATTTGTTTTTCCCAAAATCGAGCAGACGCGATCTTGCACGAGCAACGACCGCGTTTCCCGGCAGGCTTCACGATTAGGTGGGTACCGATTCAACACAATGTATGTTTGGTAGAGAGAAATTGCGGGTGATGCGTTTTTGATAGTGACGTCTCCCGGGACAAATGTGACGTCAGATTGACAGGGCTGACTTTTCCAATTTTTCTCTTTCTTAGGTTTGATTTGACAAAAGCTGTTGGTGGTGCTACTGCCAGGTGGACGGCGGACGTTTAGATGAGCAGGGCAGGCCTTTTGGACGTTGATTTTCAGCATTGCAAATGGCAGCCGTTGATTGAGGGGCGAGTCAATTAGAGAGAGAGAGAGGATTTATTTCCACTTTCACATGAGTGGCTTTGGATCCACTTTGTTGAGTGGACAATCGATGGGTTGGGATCTAGCCTTCGGCTTTTATTACAGGACAATTGTCTCGCCAATTTTGATATGTTGCACGTAAAAAAGAATTTTTTTTTTTTACCACTCTTTGAAAATGTGGAGAATAAGAATTAGATCGATATATTACGAGCTATGACCTACTACTTATAATATTATATATGCTCATTTTGTTGTGAAATGGACTTGATGTTAATGTCGTAAGTCGAGTGGTGGGGGTTAAAGAACTAAGAATTAGGACGGTGAAACATAATCACATTAATTATGGATTTAAACATAATTAATTTTAAAAGAATTCTGATTGGTTTTCGAGAGATGTTGCATAATTGAGGGGAGCCCAGGGGACCAAAAGCTTCCATTGATCCAAAAATAATAATAATAAATCAACATTTTAACATGTTATTTGTGTTGGATAGAAGGACCTAATTATAGAAAATGGGCAATTTAGAAGGCTCGGTCGAGCAAAATAGAAAGATGGAGGATCAAAATAGCACTGAAAACGGGAATTAGAGGGATTAGAAGATGCGGTTGGGCCAAAATTAGATCCTATCACAAGCGGTGAAGTTGACTTGAGAAGGGGCCTAAAGGCGTGTTTGGTAACGATTACATTAGGGAAAGGTTGATTTTGATCATAAGCGATTCTTTTTGATTACGTTCCTAGGGCGATTCTAAGCATTTTAAGCTAGTTTGAGAATGTCCAAAGTTTTTATTCGGAATAGAATTACGTTTGGTACCCATGTTCATTAATTCTGTTCCAAATCAATTTCTTTTAATTTTTAAATAATTTTTTTTACTTTTTTCCTTTATTTTCTTTTCTTTTTTTCATTTTTTCATTTTTTTCTTTTCATTTTCCTTTTTTCTTTTCATTTTCTTTTTTTCATTTTTTCTTTTCTTTTTCTTTTTTTTTTTTTCCTTTTTTCTTTTCTTTTTCTCATCATCTTCTTCTTCTTCTTCTTGCCGGTCGCCGGATCGGTGACCGACCAAACGAGGGCCGGCGACCTCGGCGAGCATCGGCGGCCCTCGGCGAGGCCGGCCCTCGTCTCGCCGAGGCTCGGCCGAGCTAGATCGGGCGAGGCCGAGCCACGCCGGCGGGCCAGCCGACCTCGTTGGGGTTGGACGAGGCACGCCGATCCACCGGTGGGGGCCGGGCGTCGCGAGGCTCGCCCAGCCCCGCCTAGTCCCGGCGAGGCCGAGCCTCACCGGTGGCTGGGCTTGCCTCCGGCGAGCTCGCCGGACCGGCGGCGGACGGCGGCCAGCGGCAGCGGTGGACGGCGGTGGCGGATGGCGGACGGTGGCGGGCGGTGGTAGACGGCGGTCACGAGATGGCCGAAGGGAAGAAGAAAATTTATTGATTTTGATTCTCAAATTCGTTCCTGGAACAAGAATCAACTTTTTTTTTGTTCTTAATTTTGTTCCCAATCTGTTCCCGAGAACAAAAATTTTACCAAACGCGATTCTAGGCCGAAACTGATTCCAGGAACAAATAATCAGAATTTGGCGCTGTTTGGATGGTTACCAAACAAGGCCTAAGTGATGTTAGGTTATAGGCAGCCAAAAAAATTTTGTGATGCGCTGGACTTGGGGCTATATATAGATCTTCTCAAGGCCTTTCTTTTTGGCCCACCATTTTCTGAGCGTTTCGATTTTGACCTGGCCTTGATCTTAATTGTTTAGGATACATTTACTAAATTTTTTAAAATTATGACGAAAGTGCATTTTGATTATAAAATTTATAAAATATGCAATTAAGTCTTAAAAATGATCAAATTTGTACGATCGAGTTCTCTCGTTAACTCCATCTAACTTGGCTAATGGAAAATGCTGATGTAACTAAAACACAAAGTATAAGACTAAAATGACGTTGTTTTTGTCTAAATATAATTTTTAATACAAAACTTATTTAGATTAAGTAAAAACTAAGCTAATTTTTTTATTTAAAAAAACCAAAAGAAGAAGAAAAAGCAAGTGGCGAGGGCACGCCGCCATTGCCCCACCAACCCTCGCAGATGGTAGGCAAGGGCCGGCCGATCTAGGGGAGGGTTAATCAGATTGGGACCAAAACAATGTCATTTTAGCCTTATGTTTTGTGTGTTAGCCATGTTATTACTATTGACACTTAAATTTCTTCATTTTATTTAAGAATTAATTGCATAAAAATCAGGGATTAATTTTCAAACCCTAGCAAAAAAAATATATAAAGAAAAAAATTACTAAATTGCCTTGCGTTTTAGCATTAGGAATATTTGTATCGCTAATGATAATTTTTATTTTTATTTTTTTCCAAAAATTTTGCTATCAAAAGGAAAAGAAAAAGGAAGGAGAATAAGGAAAATGTTATCATTATTGAAAATTATGATCATAAAAAAAAAAGAAAAAAAAAAAGGAGAAGAAAATCGAATGAGACCGAGTAGAGGGCTTTTCTTCGTTCGTGGGCTCGCCCACCTATCTCTTTTCCTTTTCTCTCTTTTGCACCTGGGCCGGCCCATCTCCTTTTATTTCAGCCCAGCCCATGCGTAAGTCTTCTTCCTCCCCTCACATCAACCACGCTCCTGCAAAAGAAGGAGAAAAGAGAAACGTACAAGCCAAGGACGAGGCAGAGGATCGCGAGGTCAGAGGATCGCGAAGGCAGAGGACGGCGTGATCTCAGGGTCGGAGATCAAGCGGCCGCGACAGGCTGGCAGTGGCAGAAGCCATGCGCGCCTGTTGTTGGCCGAGCTTAAAAGGAAGAGAGCAAAGAGAAGAGAGGGGGTTCCGGTTTTCTGTTCGTGAGAGCTCGCGAGAGAGTCTTTGGCGACAGTCCGAGGGAGAGAGATTGGAAGAGCTCGAGAGAGTTTTAAGCGGGTGAGAGGGAGAGAACCAGATAGTGAGGGAGCTCGTCCGTCGCCAGAGTCCGTTCGTCAAGCGCCGTGCTTGCAGTGCTTCCCCCGAACCAGGTAGGTCTTGCGCGTAGCTTTTTGGTTTGTGTCGAGTTGCGTCGCCTTCCCGAGGATCTCGCTTCGGGAACATCGCGGGACGGCCAGTCATCGCTCGATCCATATCGAGTTCACCCTCCCGTCGCCGCTGCCGAAGCTGAGTAGGGATCTCTCATTTTAAACGTCCGTTCCTGCGAACCCCCACTGCTCCGCCCTATTTTGGTAGGATAGGATGTTGAGTTTTGTTCCTCCTGTTAGTTACACGCGTGCTGGGCTTCTGGGGGCTAATGTGGTTAATTTCGAATGCCCATTTGATGATTTTTTTTTTAAGTTCGATGCTGAGTCCGAGTGCAAAGAGGGTTGATATCGTTCCTCCGTTCCATGCCCACCACGTGTTCGACGATATGTCTAAACCGGCCCAGGCGCGTGCATTACCGATTCCCATGTGTTCTTGAACGCGGATAAGTACGTTTAGCATGTTATGAACCTTGGTTGTAAGTGGCGCGCGGCTCAGAAGGGCGGGCAATGATGTCGCGAAGTGATGGTGGCGGCTGAGGTGGCGGCAAGCGACGAGCTCAGCCGCTGCTTTATTTATAGTGCGCGGCGTGAGAGAATAGGTAGGGCGTTCGGCGATGGAGGCATCGGAAGGAGGGGCCAATTTCGGGGGGAAGAAACCATCGAAGAAGATGAAGGCGGGCAGAAAGAAGAAATAAAAGGAAAAAAAAGAAGGTAAAAGTGGAAAAAGACAAAAGGGAAAAGAAAACGCTCGGAGAGGAAAATTTGTGGGGAAGAAGACCAAAGGGGGTGAGGCAAAGGAAAAAAAAAGAATGAAGAATAAAAAAAAGAGAAAAAAGCAAAACAAAAAGTAGAAAACTATAAAATGGCAAAAGTTAGCTTCGGGAAGGACCGTTGAGCAGAAGGTGCAGGGAAAAGGACGAACTGAAGAAAAGACAAAAAAAATATTAAAAATATAAAAAATGAAAAAAATGAAAAAAACGAAAAACTACTCTTTTTTAATCTGACAGTGTTGGATCCGAGTTTAGGTCGGGTCAATGGGTCGGATTGGTCTACCCGGTCCAAACCCGTTTTCCTGAATATAATAATATTAAATATTAAATATATATTAAAAATTTCAAAAATTCAGAAAATTTCAAAAAAATGAAAAATTTCGAAAAATAATAAAAATTCAAAAAAATTTCCAAAAATTCAAAAACTCAGAAAACATTAAAAAATTCGACTTAAAAAAAAAAATAAAAATAAAAACCTGAAATATTGCAAGAACCTAGTTTTTTTTGTTGGAAAATTTGAAAATTCTTTTAAAAAAAGAAAAATAAAAAAATCTAAAAAAATAAATTAATTTTCTCAAGAAGATTGAAATTAATCTTTTGAGTAATTTTCTCCTAAAAATAGGAAATCTTTCAATTTGGAATTATGTTTAAGTTTAAGTAAGTCTTTAGGGTTTTACCTTAGGGTTTCAATTGTCCTCAGGGACAAATGCCTTTGAATGCACAATATTGATATGTTGATTTTGGTTTTTCTTTAGTCTAGTTAAGATTAATATTCACCTCTTCCTTAATGTTAAATTTTTGCTATCCCATGATATGCATTTAATGCTTTTTTTGATTGTCGACTATTTTTTTTGATTGTGTATCTGCATAATTAGTTCACGTGTTAGCGGATATGCCTAAAATTAATCCAAGTTGCTGACAAAAACAGTTTTTTTTTTTAAATGAACAAGATTAGGTATCAAAATGGTTGATTAATTAGTGTAATAAAGTTCCCGAATCTAAATTCTCTAGTTGTGTAAGAAGTGACATATACTGTTGTACCTCACTTGGTTTATAGCCAACTCCAATCAAGCTAGTGGCAACTCCCTATTGCAAAATGCTTAAGAACACTTCATTGTCGCGTGAGGTATAAGTTCGGAAGAGCTCGTGCCTAATCATGAGCCTTAAGTCCGTTCTTTAGGCAATACCTTTAAATCTATTCCCTCCCCTGAGGGATAAGTCGTGACAATTACCACGTAGAAGAGAGAAAATATTAATTCATGTTGGCATTTTTTGTCAATCAAGTTAGATGGAATTAATGAAATGACTCAATTGCACCATATTGACAAGTTTTAAGATTCAATTGTATTTTTGTAACAAGTTTTAAAATTTTTAGTGAACATATCCTTTATTTTTTTTATCCTATACTAAATTACTTGTGGTGCCTGGTGTTGAACTTGCCTTTGGATCCTACAAAAATGGGGCGAAAAATCTGAAAACCATTGAAATAAAGGACTTGTTTAGGGACCTTGCCTCTTGAGTCTCATGTAGTTATGGTGGTCAGCCTTCGTTTGATTTTGAGTTGTCCATTCCAAGTCTCGTCGCCTCCTTTTTTCTAACTTTGAATGTTATTTTTGTCAGGAACATATTGTGAGATAGAAAAATTTACAAGCGCGTCGGTTTTTTGGCCACGGTGGGGCGGTCGCTCAAGGATGATGGCAGTGGTGAAGATAGCTAAGCCCAGGCGGAGCGGAGGTTGAAGAGAGAAAAGTTAATATTTTAATTTCCATGTCAGTGTCCATGTGTCACGATCTAATTAGATATCAGTAAATAAGCACACATCACATCAGTGGATGACGTGGCGCTTGCGAATCATTGAATATTTTCTCCCTCGCACTGTCTTCATCTCCTCCAACTATAAGCTGAATGTAACCCTCCCAGTTCAGCCATTCTCACCGAAACTCCGATCTCCAGCCGTGGCCCCGACGATCGAGGTGAAGGACGAGGTCGAGGGAGAGCACGTGGAGACCTCCGATTTATTCTTCAACTGCATTGGCGAGCCGGTCCCGGTCAGGCCCACTGGCGCCGGCGGTGGTGGTCCCGAGCTCTACGACCCTGGCTGCCTCCCGTCCTAGCTGCTTGCTGTCTCCGAGTGGTTCCGGCTAGTCTTTATGGTCCACTCCTCCGGTGAGTTATAGATCTCAATGCGTCCGCTCAAATTGATCGCCCGTGGCGGCGCGTTTTCGGTGCTAATAATCGCGTTCCCATTTCGTAGGATTCTGTGTCGCGAGGACCGGGGATGTGGTGGAGGCCGCAAAGGAGATGAAGGAGAAGGGGAGCCGATCTTCCGTGCTGGAACTCAGCGTCGTGGACGTACCTCTGGGGGCGGTCGGTTTGCTCTGGCTTTCTCCCGATTCTTTGACACTTGCGGCTTCTGCTGGGGGAACCGTCAACTTCTTCTCAGTCGATTCGCTTCTCAATAAGGTCAGTTCAAGTCTCCTTTCCTGAGATCATGCTTTGCGTTTATCTGAGAACGAGGCTTGGAACTTTTGGGGCCGGAATTCCTTTTCCAGTTACACTCCCTACGTGTGGAGATTCTTTACAAAAAGGTTGAGTTTTTCATTGAGAATTCCGGTTGGAAGAAGCTGACCGATTGGCAAGTGATGCCTATTTTGTTACGTTCGGTTGAGATTGGGAATGGGTATAGCTGGCCCTACGTTTTGGACATTTTCCTGTATATATGCTCTTTTGGCTTCTGGGAATTGAGATGTCTCTAGTTACATGCACTTTCTTTTGGTATCTGCAAATGACTGTCGGTGCAAGTTATCCGTAATAAAGCCGGAGCTATGAACCAAAATGAAGTAGGTGGACAGTATCCTCCCTTTGTGATGAGTAACAGTCCTATAGATGTTGATGCCTAGTTGAATTTTATTATCGTGGTCTAGCTGGAGCCTCATTTTGTGGCACATAGACTAATGTACAAAATTGGTAATTCATCTGATTTATTCTTACATCAACAATTTCCGACTTTGTGCATTTTATGTACTGCACATGTATGAAAATCTAAACCATATTTTGAAATAGGCTGTGATCGTTTGCAATTTGCACTTTTATCCCCCTATTCATCTTTATTCTCCATAAGGCTTTGCATGCGAAGTATTTGCTAGGCTAGTACATATATCGGTTTAACACCAAGTAATTGAAACACTTTGACATGAGGTTGGAAAGAGGTCCCGTTTGGTTTGACTTTCCCGAGAGGCTTTGAGATTGGGGAAATTTTTTTTTTTCATTTGACAAATATTTTTGAAAGCTCATTTGCTAAATGTGAATATTTTCAATGCTGAAAGCTGAATATTGGGGAAGACCCAGCCAGATGATGTCTGCTGGTTGGTAGTAAGAGGACTAAGGAGGTGCTTTGAGCACTGGGTATTTGGAAAATGGAACCACGTCACGCTGTTCATCTTCTCTTCCCTCTTCGTCGTCTTCTTCCCCACCCATCTTCCTCCTTGTTTATCTTCTTCTTCCCTGCCCATCGGGCTTCTTCAGCAGCCACCACTGTCGCCTGAGGGTCGCACGTCCTCGGTGACCACCGCCTAGGGGTGGCACGACCTGCGACCCAGGCGGCGTTGCCTGAGGTCGCACGGACCTCAGGTAGCGTCGCCTGACGCTTGTGGACCTCAAGTGACGCCGCCTAGTGCACGCGGACCCTAGGCGACACCACCTAAGGTCACGCGGACCTAGGCCATGTCGCCTGGGTCCACACGACCTCAAGCTGCCAGATCTAGCCGCCGGACAACTAGAATTGGCCTCTGCGACCTCAGGCGGCTAGATCGGGCCGTTGGACGGCCAGATCTGGCTGTCCGGCAATTGCCGACTGCCAGATTTGATTGCAGATTTAAAAAATAAAATAAAAATAAAAGCAAAAGTCCATCATTACAAATGTTAGTTTTTCCAAACAGTATTTATGCTAAAGTTACATTTTAATACTCTTTGAGACTACAATTTACCAAACGATGTAACATTTCGAAAAATCCTTTTAGCTCAAAGCTATTTGTATTCTCTCAAAAACATTTCTCCAAAGCCAAACCAAACGGGCTTAGAGAAATCTTCCTTTTATCCATTAACATCATGTGCAATTACTAACATCATGCATTTCACATTATATTGGATGAAATTATGTTGTCTTTGACTTTTGTTCTTCTTTCATAAAGGAGTAATACATATATGCTGACATGGGTTTGCTTCTAATTGAGCTCTTCAATCGTGCAGGAGCAACCATCTGAAATTAATTCTTTTTTAATCTAACAGTGTTGCTGTTCAAAAAATCTGACAGTGTTGGATCCGAGTTTAGGTCGGGTCAATGGGTCGGATTGGGTCAACCCGGTCCAAACCCGTTTTTCTGAATATAATAATATTAAATATTAAAAATATATTAAAAATTTCAAAAAATTAAAAAACTTTCAAAAAAATAAAAAATTTCGAAAAAATAATAAAAATTCAAAAAAATTCGGAAAATTCAAAACTCAGAAAACATTAAAAAAATTCGATTTTTTTAAATAAAAAAATAAAAAAAAGTAAAAAACTGAAAAATTGCAAGAACCTGGTTTTTTTTTGAAAATTTGAAAATTCCTTTAAAAAAGTAGAAAAATAAAAAAATCTAAAAAAAATAATTTCCTCGAGAAGGTTGAAATTAATCTTTGGAGTAATTTTCTCCTAAAAATAGGAAACCTTTCAATTTGGAATTATGTTTAAGTTTTGATTAAGCCTTTAGGGCTTTACCTTAGGGTTTTAATTGTCCTTAGGGACAAATGCCTTTGAATGCACAATATTGATATGTTGATTTTGGCTTTTCTTTAGTCTAGTTAAGATTAATATTCACCTTTTCCTTAATGTTAAATTTTTCATTAAGCAGCAAGAGAGGTTAATGAGCAACCTCCTTTAGTAACTAGAAAAATTAAATTGTATACTCAACAATTAACAAGTGATTTTTCTGAACTTGATTTCAGTATGATTATATGGTAATTGGCTTGGAATTGAAGTAGTTTCAGTCTTACTAGATGTGGTTGCACTGATCTTCATGGTCCCTCGATTACCTCGTCGTCTTGTATTGTAAATTCTTGCTGTGATGGTTTCCAAATTCCTCCTGTAATTAAATTGTTTCCTGTGGAATCCTGTGACATAGTTATTTTTTTCTTGTGCCATACTTAAAAATTTATGTTCTAATCAAAATTTTATCGTCCCAAGATGTCATTGGTGACAAAAGAGAAGTTTTTGGTGCACTTGCTATTGGGTGATACAAAGTTTCTACAAATATTTAAACGAGTCCATGGCTGCTAGCTGTTGCAACTAGGATTTGAAGGAGAGGGCATATTCCTATGTCTCAATAGTTTTCCATTTTCCTTTGATGACATGCAAATGATGGCTTGCTGTTTGTTATATGTGTAGCAACATACTTGAATGTGGGGATGCTGATCCCGTTGAATGGCATCCTCAGGACTATGTCCAAAAATTCAAATTTACAAACCACCTTTGTTCTTTCTGATTATGTGGCAATATGATGGTTTCATTAATTATTTTGGTAATATTCATTTATGTAGGCTTCTTCTAAGGCAGTACTGCAGTCCTTTTGTGATGTTTTCCCTGGAATTGTGGATGATATTATTCCTGCAGGATGTGGGCCGCATCTGTTCTTCAGCTATATGTAACAATGGTAATGTCCTAATTTTTACTCTCTCCATATTTTTTATTCTTTCATCTGTCATTGATATTCTGATCGCTTGCATTCCTTAGTATATCTTGTTTGAGAGAGTTATAATTATAGAATATTTCAAAAAAAATAAAATAAAATTGGGACTCGTGGCCATTTAATATGTGATTTTTCATCACTCGTGTCTGGTGCAAAGCCCTGATTATGGTCTAATTATCTCATCTGATCCTTGTTGAGGTCCGTCATGGAAATAACCCAATTGGCAAATTATCTTGAGTTACATGCCTGTTTGCAAATTTGAACTTCTTGCTTTGGTTCTAATAGCACATTGATCTCATGAGAAAGTTAAACGGACAGATTTCCTCCTTTTTTCCTACTTATGTATAGATATTTGACTTTTGACGATACCGTCAGAGATTAGCTACTTCACTTTTTCCTTCTGCAGTAACCACGGAAATGATCTTGCATAGCAGATAAAGGCTAACCTCTTTTCTTCTTCTCCATAATTTCAGCAAGCTTGCAATTGCAGCTAACCGAAAAAATGTGGACCAGCACATTATTCTGTTCAGTTGGTCACTTGGTGAGGAGAGGAATGAAGCAGTACTTGTTGATATTGATCGAGATAACTGGCTTCCAAGAATTGAGCTTCAAGGTACATGAGGTTATAGTTAATAGATGGACTTATATATTGACTTGCAGAAATTTGTAATCATTTTCATTTAATGCATTATTTGCTAGTTAATCTATGTCTGCATTCATTTTTCGGGAAGATTAGATATGAACTCTGTCCGTTCCTTATCAGAGTTCTGAAAGTGCTAATGTTAACTACATATTCTTGTGCTTTTGCAATTTCTACCGTTTCAAGTATTTGTGGTCCATATTCTTGTTGATCAGACTCGGAGTGAATGGCATTAGTGGAGGATTCCTAACTGAAGCTTTTTGGAATGATTGGATTTCTTGTTTTCGTTGGTAGGTTTATGGTAGAGTAGTTGGCGCAGAATTGGTGTCAACATGGTAAGTTAAGCGTAGCAAAAAGATGGGGCAGTGGTACATTTATCAACTTATGCAGATGACAGTCTCCTGATGCCTGTTGTTCTCTTCATGTATTTTGATTTTCTTATTTGCTGTAAGTACCAATCTGTACTGAGAAGATTTAAAAATTCAATTGTGGTCAGAAAATGGTGACAACAATTCAATCCTGGGGCTTTGCACTGACAAAGTATCCATGCATGAGAAAGTCAAAGTTCAACTTGGAGTTGAGGAACAAAAGGACCTTTCGCCATTTTGCATCCTTTTTTATCTTTCTCTAGAAGGAAAGCTCATGATGTTCAATGTTGCCTGGTATTCTCCTTTGCCCTCTCCTACTTGCTTTGTTGATTTTGTTGAACCTTATTAAATCTGTTGTCAATATGTTAGGCCTCTTCAACTCACTGCTGCTACAGTGCCTTATGTGTTATTTCTTTGCAGTGTTGCAGAACAAACAGAACAAACTGATTTTTCTGGCACTGGCTGGCCGTCTGATGTGGAAGAGGATATTTCTGGAGTTGAAACCCAAGAAGTCAGTTCATCTGTTTCCTCAGGTTTGGGAGAGATGATTTCACAACAGGTTTTTACAGGTCATCAAATTCAGGACATCGACGAGATTGCTGTTAAAGCTGACACGAAGTCTTTTGAGTCTGCAACAGCCAGACTAATAAACTAATCAAACAGAGAGGAAAGAAGCTGTAACTGAAAAATGGAATCTAAATTCATTTGCACAGCCACAAGGATCTAATGTAATTGAAAAGGCTCTGCAAGGGAGTTCGGTTAATTTATTGACTGGACAGTGGGACAAGACAAGACCTCTCTCTCCTTTAGAACGAGAGAGAAAACCCGCTACGATTCTTTATGAAAATAAAAGGTACGAGTTGACTCCTCTCCTATTCGCTTTTACCGTCTCTCTCGCTCGCTCTCTCGCTCTCCTTAGTCGTTCGCTCTCAGTCGTGGGAATGAGATGTGAATGAAATATTTGGTGGGCTTCATCAAATATTTCCTTGCAAAGGGAGTTCAGTCAATTTATTAACCGAACAGTGGGACAAGACAAGACCTCTCTTTTGCAGCTCTCTTGCTCTCTTTAGTCGCTCGCTCTCAATCATGGGAATGAGATGTGAAGGAAATATTTGGTGGGCTCCATCAAATATTTCCTTGCAGAGGGAGTTCGGTCAATTTATTAACCAAACAGTGGGACTAGACAAGACCTCTCTCTCCTGCAGGAGGAGAGAGAAAACCCATTATGCTTCTTTCTGAAAATAAAAGATACGAGCTGACTCATCTCCAATTTGCTTTAACTATCTCTCTCACTCGTTCTCAGTCGCGGGAATGAGATGTGAATGAAATGTTTTGTGGCTCCACTGAATATTTCCTTGCAGATGGAGTTTGGTCAATTTATTGATCGAACAGTGGGAAAAAACAAGACCTCTCTTTCCTACGGGAGGAGAGAGAAAACCGCTACGCTTCTTTTTGAAAATAAAAGTAACGAGCTGACTCTTTTCTATTCGCTTTAACCGTCTCTCTCGCTCTCCTCAGTCGCTCGCTCTCAATTGCTCTCAAGCTCTCGCTTGCTCTTCGTTGCTCTTAGTCGTGGGAATGACATGTGAAGGAAATATTTGGTAGGCTCCTTGCAGAGGGAGTTTGTTCAATAAATTGACCGAACAATGAGAAAAGACAAGACCTCTCTCCTGCAGGAGGAGAGAGAAAACCCGCTATGCTTCTTTCTGAAAATAAAAGGTACGAGCTAACTCCTCTCCTATTCCGCTTTAACTATCTCTCTCGCTCTCTTCGTCGTCGCTTGCTCTAAGCTCGCTCTAAGTTGCTCTTAGTCTCTCGCTCACTCTTAGTTGCGGGAATGAGATGTGAAGGAAATATTTGATGGGCTCCACCAAATATTTCCTTGCAGAGGAATTAGTCAATAAATTGATCGAACAGTGGGACAAGACGACCTCTCTCGTGTAAGAGGAGAGGAAAACCCTTACGCTTCTTTATGAAAATAAAAGGTACGAGCCGACTCCTCTCCTATTCGCTTTAACCGTCTCTCCCTTGCTCTCCTTAGTTGCTCGCTCTCCTCAATAGCTTGCTCTCCTCAGTCGCTCGCTCTCTAGCTCTCCTCAGTCGCTCACTCTTTAGCTCTCCTCAGTTGCTCGCTCTTAGTCGATTCTCTCCTCAATTAGTCACTCACTCTCTTGCTCTCCCTCCTTAGTCGCTCTCTCTCCTTAGCCGCCCACTCTTAGTCGCTTGCTCTCTCTTCTCCATGGCTGAAGCAATCGCTACCCAGAGAGAAGAGGTGACCATGCGCCAGGAGTTTCTAAAGTCATCAGTGGACCTATTTTAGTAGCAGTTGGGTTACCTCTTAGCGTTTCATTTGGCAGCACTGTAATGCGTGCATGCCATCACACCACCTACCCAGCTGTGCTGCAAGATGGGATGGTTGCCGGCGGTTGTCATTCTGTTGATTTCCACCGCCTATTCCATTTCCTTTTTCATGGTGTTGCGGTGTGTGAAATATCGGTATGCGGAGCTTGCCAACATGGAGGAGAAGTGGAGGCTCCTTTGCCAGATGACAAGCGACTATATGATGTCAGGAGGCTGGGCTGCAGAAGGCGATTGATATATGCGGTTCTTGCCAAAGTTTTCTACATATTGTTACAGTTGGGTTTGCTTTTCCTAGCTTTTCCTAGGGGATGACCTGCTCTTAGAGATAGGGTTTTAGGTTTTAACACGATTTTTGCTGGATGTCCAAAGCTTGTCTCTTGCTTGAATGATGGCTGCTCCTTATTTCTTTTTAGGTTATGAATACCCTATGCTTTGTGTAGTTTGTAAGATGAGTCTAGGGGGCACAATTTTAGGTTGTGAATACTCTTTATTTTATGTGGTTTGTAGGATGAGTTTAGGATTACAGTAAACGCTCTTTTTTTCTAGTGGATACTTTGTGCTTTGTGTGTTTGTGAATATTATGTGATGTTCGCTTTCTAAACGCTCTTAAAATAGGACTCAATGCTCTTTCCTTAAATACGAGAAAAAAGAAAGTTTATAAAGTGAACATCACATGGTATTCACAAACCACATAAAGTATTCACCACAAAAAAAGAGCATTTACTGTGCCCCTAGACTCATCTTACAAATCACACAAAGCATAGAGTATTCATAATCTAAAATTGTGCCCTCTAAACTCATCCTACAAACCACACAAAGCATAGAATATTCACAACCTAAAAACAAATAAGGAGCGGCCATCATCCAAGCAAGAGACAAGCTTTGGACATCCAGCAGAAACCGCATTAAAACTTAAAACCCTATCTCTAAAAGCAGGTCATCCCTAGGAAATGTTGGTGTATCTAATCGTGAACAGTATGTAGAAAACTCTAGCAAAAATTGCATATATCAATCGCCCTTTGCAGCCTAGCCTCCTGATATTGTATAACGGCTCGTTATCCGGCAAAATGAGCCTCCACTCCTCCTCCATGTCGGCAAGCTCATCCTGATACTCCACGCGCCCAATAGTATGAAAAAGAAAATGAAATGGACGGCATAAATCAATAGAATGACAACTGCTAGCAACCATCCCATCTTGTAGCGCAGCTGGGTAGGGGTGTGATTGCTTGTATGCATGACAGTGTTGGCACATGGAATGCTAAGAGGTAGCCTAACTATCACTAGAATAGGTCCACTGATGATTCTAGAAACTCTAGGCGCATGGTCACTTCTTCTTTTTGGGCAATGATTGCCTCAGCCGTGAAGGAGAGAAAGCGAGTGATTGCGAGCGACTGATGGAGGAGAGAGAGCGACTGAGGAGAGAGAGAGAGTGAGCGAGTGACTAAGGAGAGCGAGAGACTGAGACTAAATATTTGATGGGCTCCACCAAATATTTCCTTGCAGAGGGAATTCGGTCAATAAATTAACCGAACAATGGGACAAGACAAGATCTCTCTCATGTAGGAGGAGAGAGAAAACCCGTTACGCTTCTTTTTGAAAATAAAAGGTACGAGCTAACTCCTCTCCTATTCGCTTTAACCGTCTCTCTCGCTCGCTCTCCTCAATTGCTCGCTCTTAGTCTCTCGGTCTGCTCGCTCTTAGTCACTCTCGATCGCTCTCAGTCTCTTGCTCTCCTCAGTCATTCGCTCTTAGTCGCTCTCTCCTTAATCGCTCACTCTCCTGCTCTTCTACTCGATTGCTCGCTCTCAGTCGCTCTCTCCTCGGTCACTTGCTCTCTCTCTCCCCATGGCTGAAGCAATCTCGCTGCCTAGAGAGAAAAGACGACCATGTGCCTAAAGTTTCTAGAGTCATCGGTGGACTTATTCTGATAGCAGCGGGGCTACCTTTTAATGTTTCATGTGGCAGCACTGTCATGCGTGCGGGTCATCACACCATCCACCTAGCTGCATCGTGAGATGGGATGGTTGCCGGCGGTTGTCGTTTTGTTGATTTCCGTTGCCTATTCCATTTCCTTTTTCATGCTATTGTGGCGTGTGAAGTATCGGTACGCGGAGCTTGCCGACATGAAGGAGTGGAGGCTCCTTTTGCCGGATGACGAGCAACTATATGATGCCAGGGCCGCAGGGGGCAATTTATAAGACCTCTCTCTCCTCAGTCGCTCACTCTCTCGCTTGCTCTCAATTGCCCTCTCTCCTCACTCAGTCGTTCGCTCTCCTGCTGCTCTCTCTCCTCAGTCGCCCGTTCTCAATTGCTCGCTCCCCTACATGGCTAAAGCAATCGCTGCCCAGAGAGAAGAGGTGACATGCGCGTGGAGTTTTTAGAGTCATCAGTGGACCTATTCTAGCAGTAGCTGGGCCGCCTCTTAGTATTTCATGTGGCAGCACTGTCATGCGTGTAGGCCATCACACCACCCACCCACCTGTGCTTTGAGATGGAATGGTTGCCGGCGGTTGTCGTTCTGTTGATTTCCACCACCCATTTCATTTCCATTTTCATGCTGTTGCGACGCGTGGGGTATGGGTAGGCAGAGCTTGCCGACATGGAGGAGGAGTGGAGGCTCATTCAACCAAATGACGAACGGCTATACGATGTTAGGAGGCTGGGCTACAGTGGCCGATTAATGTATGCGATTTTTGCCGGAGTTTTCTACATACTGTTCACAGTTGGGTTCGCCAGCTTTTCCTGGGGGATGACTTGCTCTTAGAGATAGAGTTTTAGGTTTTAATGCGATTTCTGCTGGATATCCTAAAGCTTGTCTCTTGCTTGGATGATGGCCTCTCCTTATTTCTTTTTAGGTTGTGAATACTTTATGCATTGTGTGGTTTGTGGGATGAGTCTAGGAGGCACAGTTTTAGGTTGTGAATACTCTTTGTTTTGTGTGGTTTGTAGGATGAGTCTAAGGACCACATCGAATGCTCTTTTTTTTTCGGTGAATACTTTGTGCTTTGTGTGATTTGTGAATACTATGTGATGTTCGCTTTCTGAACGCTCTTAAAATATAACTCAACGCTTTTCCTCAAAGACGAGAAAAAAGAGCATTCAGAATGCGAACATCACATAGTATTCACAAACGTATTCACAAGAAAAAAGAGGGTTCACTATGCCACCTAGACTCATCTTACAAACCACACAAAGCATAGAGTATTCACAACCTAAAACTATGCCCCTAGACTTATCCTACAAATCACATAGCACAGAGTATTCACAACCTAAAAAGAAATAAGAAGCGGCCATCATCCAAGTAAGAGACAAGCTTTGGACATTTAACAAAAACCGCATTAAAACCTAAAACCCTATCTCTAAGAACAGGTCATCAAAGTTGGCGAATCGCGAACATGTAGAAAACTCCAACAAGAACCACATATATCAATTGCCTCCTATGGCCCAGCCTCCTGACATCGTATAGCCGCTTGTCATCCGGTAGAAGGAGCCTCCACTCCTCCATGTCGGCAAGCTTCACGAACCGATACTCCACGCGTTGCAACAGTATGAAAAAGGAAATTGAATGGGCGGCGAAAATCAACAAAACAACAATTGTCGGCAACTATCCAATCTCGTTGCGCAGCTATGTGGGTGGTGTGATGGCCTGCACGCATGATAGTGCTGCCACATGGAATGCTAAGAGGTGGCCCAGCTGCTGCCAGAATAGGTCCACTGATGACTCTAGAAACTCCAGGTGTATGGTTAGCTCTTCTCTCTGGGCATCAATTGCTTCAACCATGTAGGAGAGAGTGAGTGACTGAGGAGAGCGAGAGACTAAGAGAGAGAGAGGTCTTGTCTTGTCCCACTGTTGGGTCAATAAATTGACCGAACTCCCTTTGCAAGGAAATATTTGGTCGAGCTTATTAATTTTCTTTTTTTCACATCTCATTCCCACGAGAGCAAGCAACTGAAGAGAGTGAAAGATCGAGCAAGAGAGACGGTTAAAGCGAATAGGAGAAGAGTCGGCTTGTACCTTTTATTTTAAGAAAGAAGAGTAGCGGGTTTTCTCTCCCCTCCTGCAGGAGAGAGAGGTCTTGGCTCGTCCCACTATTTGGTCAATAAATTAACCGAACTCCCTCTACAACGAAATATTTGGTGGAGCCCACTAAATATTTCCTACATATCTCATTCCCAAGGTTGAAAGCGACTGAGAGCGAGCGACTATGGAGAGCGAGAGACTGAGAGTGAGCAAGAGAATGAGGAGATTGAGAGCGACTGAGAGCGAGCGATTGAGGAGAGAGAGGGAGCGAGCGAGAGAGACGGTTAAAGCGAATAGGAGATGAGTCGGCTCGTACATTTTATTTTCTAAAAGAAGTATAGCAGGTTTTCTCTTGCCTCCTGCAAGAGAAAGAGGTCTTATCTTGTCCCATTGTTCGGTCAATAAATTGACTAAACTCCCTTTGCATATTTGGTGGAGTCCACCAAATATTTCATTCACATCTCATTCCCACGACTGAGAGCGAACGAGAGAGATAGTTAAAGCAAATAGGGGAGGAGTTACCTCGTACCATTTATTTTCAGAAAGAAGCGTAGAGGGTTTTGTCTCCTCCTGCAGGAGAGTGGTGTTGTCTTATCCACTGATCGGTCAATAATAAATTGATCAAACTCCCTCTACAAGGAAATATTTGGTGGAGCTCCACCAAATATTTCATTGACAACTCATTCCCACGATTGAGAGCGACTGCGTAGAGTGAGAGACTGAGAGTGACTGAGAGCGAGCGAGAGAGTGAGCAATAGAGACAGTTAAAGCAAATAGGGGAGGAGTTAGCTTGTACCTTTTATTTTTAGAAAAAAGCGTAGCAGGTTTTCTCTCTTCTCCTGCAGGAGAGAGGTCTTGTTTTATACCACTGTTTGGTCAATAAATTGACCAAACTCCCTCTGAAAGGGAATATTTAGTGGAGCTCACCAAATATTTCCTTCACATCTCATTCCTACCATTGAGAGCGATTGAGGAGAGCGAGAGAGCAAGCGAGAGAGACGGTTAAAGCGAATAGAAGAGGAGTCAACTTGTACCTTTTATTTTCAGAAAGAAGCGTAGCAGGTTTTCTCTCTCTTCCCGCAAGAGAGAGAGGTCTTGTCTTGTCCCACCGTTCGGTCAATAAATTGATGGAACGCCCTCTATCTCCACCAAATATTTCCTTCACATCTCATTCTCACGACTGAGATCGACTGAGGGTGAGCGATTGAGGAGAGCGAGAGACTGAGAGCCACTGAGAGCAAGCGGGAGACTGAGAGCGATTAAGAGCAAGCGATTGAGGAGAGCGAGAGAGCGAGCGAGAGAGACGGTTAAAGCGAATAGGAGATGAGTCAGCTTGTATCTTTTATTTTCAGAAAGAAGCGTAGCGGGTTTTCTCTCTCCTCCAGGAGGAGAAAGGTTTTGTCTTGTTCTACTATTCGGTCAATAAATTGATTGAACTCCCTCTACATTGAAATATTTGGTGGAGCCCATCAAATATTTCTTTCACATCTCATTCCCACAAAAAATTTGAATGCCATTAGGAAACTTTCTCTCCCTCTCTCCATTGAAAAATCGTTCTAGTGTTGCTTTGTTCTTTGCTCTTCCTCTGACGGACGAGGGAGGCCATCGTCCGACGAACTACGCCGCCTTGAATCTCTAGCTTTTGTGCTCAACGGGTGCGGGTGGTGAGGGTGGTCTCGGCTATTTCAAACTCGGTGGTGAGTCTGTCGAGATCCTCGGTGGAGAGGGTTTATGAAGTGGTGCTAAACGCTCCATTGCCGCTTTGCTCTTTGCTCTTCCTCCGACAGATGAGGGAGGCTACCATTCAACGAACCACGCCGTCTTGAATTTCTGGCTTTTGTGCTCGGCAGGTGTGGGTGGTGAGCGGAGTCTCAGCTATTTCGAGCTCGGTCGTAAGCCCATCCAGATCCTTTTCTTTTAAACATAAGTGTTGAGTTTCTTTCTTCCTTTATTATTGCCATAAAAAGGGTGTTGCACGTATTTGCCAATAATGATGCTGCACATATTTGCTCGTCCAGATACTAAGGGTTGCGCATGAATCCGCTTGCGTGTGGTAGAGCGTGGTCTGCATTCCGATCGCGGAGTGGGTGAGTAGCGACCAGCTGCTCAATCTCGTTTGCTACTTCCCTCTCCACCAGCTAGGTCACGTCGCCCTCTTCATATGGACCTTCCTTTGCGTGCCCCCGCTCGACTCCAACTATTACTCCTACATCTCCGATGACTCCTTTGACTCTGACGACGACAGCAACAGCAGCGAAACCGCCGTCTTTTACGACAACTACATCTACAACTTGCATTTCAATCGATCGATCCGTGTGGGTTTCCTGTTCAGTAACTTCCTCACCACCCAACCCTTGTTTTTGGGTTGGTCTATGTTTTGTTAAAGCGGCTCAAGGAGGAACTGTAAACATTTTCTATGCTTAAAACTTGTTAACTTAGTGCCCTAAGGGTGAGGGAACACAACGCATGGAAGACAAAGGCACAAAGAACTTGACTCCCGTGCTTTAGGTGAAATATCAGTTGCTGTTAATATATGATCATCACCATCTCAATAGCAGCCTCTGGGTTTAGTTCCTTTAAAAATCTCTAAAATCATTGTTTTATTGGGGCAAAAGATAGTTTTCTTTCCTTTTTGAGGAAATGCTAACTGTGCTGGTACTTTGACCTCTGGCAACAACTTAACCCCTGTTAAGTCTCAGTTTTCTCGTTCATTAAGTTTGGTCAGCATCAATAGGGATATTTAGATATACTTTAATCTTTCAATGATCAGAGCTAATGGATACTTTGAGACTGAATGTATTATTTATTAATTCAAGATAAATGAATGTCACGGAGCAGATGTACCTTCTGAACTCTTCACTTTTGCTTATGGCTCCATAATCAAGATGGCGCCTATCTTCAGAAGCATAAGACTCAAGTGTGGCAGACATTATCTTGGTCATCCTCAAGCCAACTTCAGCTGCTCGCTTTGGTCCACTGTCGTTTGTAGATCCTCGGAAATTGTAGCATCTGGGAATAAATGGTTCATGCTCAATGAAGCGATAGAAGTGGTTTCCATCTTCAAAATCATTCTCCCTGCAGTAGCGGAAATACCAAAGAAACTATTGAGTTTAAAGGAAGATGGATAGGATCATCAACCTAGCTGTTTCTGCAAAATCCACTTACCCAAATACATGATGGAAGAAGTGTTTCTTTCCAATCTCAACGGCCTACCATGTGCAACAGAGGAGAAACTTAGACAGCGAGAAAGTAAACAAACAAATTAAGGACAGTTTTGGGGGAGCTTTGATGGATCAGAAACAAATATACATGTTTTCAGCCAAGCACATTACAATGATATCGGACATATATGCATTTCCTTAGTAGCAATTAGAGCATAGCTGCATAAGATCTAAACACACAAATATCTTCTATACTTCTTTTGCACCTTTGTTGTACTATTGCTTCCATTTGTAACTGTTTGCAATATTTCTAACTGCTTGACGATAACAATTAGAAGGTTAGCTAGATTCATATTGAAAGGAAACAAAATTTGAGATTTGCTTTGAATCATATACTGTAAAACGGCCCAAAAGGTCACTAATATCCAAGCATGAAAGTTGATTAACAACGTCAGTATTGCGACCCATATATGACATATCCAACTTTTTTTTTTTGGTAATCACCAACAGCTGCAACAATTTTGAGAGAGAATTTTGACTGGACTCGTTAGACAGACAAGAGATAAGACCTTCATTTTATGACACGTGCGAGTATGTTACGATTAAATGGAGACCCTCTCGTAAACTCACATGGAATTAGGACATCTCTAAGAATTAACAAAAGGCAAGTTATCAGTAGTCAAGCAGTATCTACTAAAATACTTCTTAGGAAGTTACTGAAGATTCACTCTGGTTCTAGTCGACTGCAACAGCACATTACTAGGGGCAGAACCAAAAATTAAACATCCAATGGTAAAATGATAAATAATCAGCTAGACCAGAATCGTAATTATCCGGCAAATGGGGGCAAAACATAAGTAACCACCAAGGAGGGCGGAATTGTGATTATCTAACGAAGAGAGGGGCAGGAAATCAATAACAAGTGAAAGAGTAAAACCATAATTACGGGTGTATTCCACGCGCCTGACCCTTCAGCGCGTGGGTGGGGGCGTGTGTATTCCACGCGCCTTCCCCCCTTGGCGCCTATTCACTATTTTTCTTCTTTTTTTTTTGCCCTGTTTCTGCCGCGCCTTTCGTCATTTGGATTTCCTAGGACAAAACCCCTCCGAAAACATTTCAACGATAGGCAGATAACATGAAAACAAGCGATAACGTAATACCAATTGTAAGAGATAATGTAATTTTATAATATTGAAAATTTAAAACATAAGATCTTTGATTTTTAATGATTTTTATGATAAGAGGAATGAAAACATACTTTTATCCATAGCAAAACCCTTGAAAAATTTTTTCATGAAAAAACAAAGAGATGAAGAATCTGATTTCTCTCCATATTGACCCACACTTTCCTTAATGTATTATGTTTGGTGGATGATTAAATACAAGTTCGTTTTCACGTTGTGCATGGAGAGAGGACCATACTCTTATTTATACATGCTATTAATAGTTGCCTTCCATTAAAGCGTCTTTTAACTTCTAAGTCGCACTTCTTTGGAAGAACAATAACTTCTTGATGAGGATTATATCATTTAATCGAGAATTATATCATTTTATTAGAGTCGTAACTTTTAATAGCTAATACATTTTAGCATTAAATATTTATTAAACAGTTAACTAATAAAATCATGTGGGCCACAATAATTTTTATAGGCAGAACAAATCTTATTAACTATGGAGTTGAAGCAATTCATTTTAAAAGAATATTGCTTAATATTCATGAGTGTGAGATTTTATTGTCTTAAAAAACATTTTAAAAATAGTGAAAATCTCATATAGTATTAGAGTTGCATGTCTTGAATTTGAATCTTTCCGAGTCTCATTGCCTCTCCAATTAAATATCCACACTTAGTACTAAGTAAAAGGATTAAATTGAACGTGATAGGAAGTGTTAGAATATATATATATATATATATATATATAAATATATATATATATATATATATATATTTTTTAAGTGTTAGAATATTTAAATAATAAATTATTCATTCATTGATTAGCCTAAGCTTTTAGAATAGTTAGTGTGATTTCACAAAATCTCACGAGATGGAAACATGGTTTATTATTTAAATATTCCGTCAAAAAAATGTTACATAAACTAACAAGAGCTTAGAGAGCTAAAACTTTGATCAATCCAAAATAAACAATAAATCAACACGTCAACATGTTATCTACGTTAGGTAGAAGGACCTGATTGCGTAAAGGGGGCAATTTAGAAGGATCAGTGAAGCGAAATAGAAAGCTGGGGGATCGAATTGCACTGAAGGCGAGAATTAGAGGGACTAGAAGATGTGGTCGGGCCAAAATTGGAACCCTGTCACAATCTGTGGAGCTGACTTGAGAAGGGGCCTGAGGGATGTTGGGTTATAGGCAGCCATTTTTTCGTGATGGACTGGACTCGGGGCTAGATATCCATCTTCTCAAGGCCTTTCTTCTTGGCCCACCACTTTTTGGCGTTTCAATTTTGACCCCTGCCTGGATCTTTATCGTTTTTAGTCCGTCCATAAACCGAATTACTTGGGGCGTCGTGTTGAGCTTGCCTATCGGTTGTGGAAAAATTGGGGTGAAAAATCTAAAAACCATCGAAATGAAGGACTTGCTTAGAGACCTCGCCCTTTGACTTGACTCTCGTGTAATCATGGTCATTAGCCTCCTTGTTTGAATTTGAGTTTTCCATTCCAAGTTTCATTCGCTCCTCTTTGCTGACTTTGAATGTTATTGAAGTTGGGACCATATTGTGAGATAGAAAAATTTAGAAACACGTTGTTTTTTTTGGCTCAAATAGGCTAGGTATACTTCCATTTCTGGTCCCTGAATTTTTGTATCTTTATAATCAAGTCATTAGTCTAATCAAGCCCTCAAACTTCGATAGCTAGTCAAATTAGGTCCCTCTAATTTCAAATCAATTTCACTTAATGAAATGTATGTGTTCGTCAGAATCGACACAAGTATTATGTGGAATGCTTGATTTATAGTGTTTGTGTCAAGAAATCTGATCGCTCATAGTTTGGCTATTGTCGTTGTATTTGACATTGGTTGATAGTCCATGCCCATGGTGACGCAAGTTTTTCCCACTCGGTCTCGTGATGTCTCCAACTGGACGTGCAACTACAATTGATTAAATTCGGAGTGGGAGGGACATTGGTTGAAAGTATGCAAAGGTCATGCAAAGGTTTAGAAACTAAAAGTGGATTTTTACCTTTTGGAGTGAGTTTGAATAATTTGTATATTTGTCACCTATGTACACAAAAGAGCTAATCCATCTTCATAATGTAATGTTGATTGTCGAGGAAATTCAACAAATCAAAGATAGGGAGTTAGACCGAGGTTAGAATGGTTGGTTGAACATGAGTTATGGATTGGACACACAACCCTGATATGGGGATCTGGGGGGTGGGGAAGCAGAAAGAGAAAGGTGCAAGAATTATTTCTTTGATTGAGAAAAGAGCCTTTTGTGCTGTACTAACAACGAAAAAATAAATAAAAAATATTCACATCACTCGCGTCTTTCTCTCTCTACCAATCTTCAATTGATCACCTTTCATCTTCAATTTTTGCCCTAAATTTCACCCGATTCAGGAAATAATATGGAAATCTTAGACGCATTTGAGCAAATGCCAAATACGAAGTACAAAATCGTGGGTTTCAATGAAGAATGAAATTGACTTTCCTTTTATAGGGGCATCTCCATTTCTCCTCGAAGGTTGCACCAAATGGCCGTGCCGTGGACCTTTCAAGGTCCCATTTCAGGCGAGAGCGAACAGAGTCCACAACAAATGGGGAAAACTGTGTCCTCGAATTGTCCAACAGTGTCAGTCAACTTCACATGGCAGATGCCTTAATTTCTGTCCTTTGCTCGATACCCGACTGTCCCTCTTTCATGTCACGTTCGAGCCCGAAGGAGGGACGATCGATTTCGGTCATTCAACGTACCGTGCGCTTTTGTATTTTTGCAATCATTGAAATTCGGGGGGAAACTCATACGGTGCGAGATAAGATGATTTTTTGGGCGTAAGGGTGCATTTGTGGTGGATATAATGCAGCCGACGGGGAGAGGGAAGCCCCATCTGTTTTTAAGGCATATAAAGGGGAGTACACCAGGCCCACTCGAATGGGCGAGAGCCGAAAAGAGAGGGAGGAGAAAGACGAGAGTAAGGGAGGGCTAATGGCAAGAGAGGCGGAAGTGAGCAGGATCCTTGTCTTCGGTGGCACCGGATACATTGGCAAGCACATCGTGAGGGCAAGCGACTCTTTGGGCCACCCGACTTGCATTTACGCCCGCCCCATCGGCCCCCGGACTGGACCTTCGAACCTCAACCTCCGGCGTGAGTTCCGCTCCGCCGGCATCAACATCATCGAAGTATGTGTGCCTCTCTTCCTCTCTCTCTCGTGTGATGGGAGCTCGTTCAGATGCATTCGTGTGTGCGCAAGTGCCTTACTTTTTCTTTTTAATCGAGAGGTATGAGGGTGTGGATTCGACACGCACCCAATTATTGACAAAGGCTATGTTTCTTTTCAGTTATATTTCCGACTATTGTGCTATATGTTGTAGATATCATCACTTGCTACATATTTACAATCCATGAATCCGGAGATTAGTTAAACAATATTTTAGTAAGGAAAAACTAAATTAAACGTGACCATAAGATTAGTATTAGTGAGACATATTTATATTTTTGGGTTAATTGGGGAGAATTACCAAAAAAGTCTTAAACTTATTGTAATTGTGCCAATTTAGTCTTAAACCTTTTGTAATTGTGCAAATTCAGTCCATCATGCCAAAATTGGCTGGCCGGAGCTGACGTAAACGTTAGCCATCCGGCGAACGCTGACGTGGATGTTAGCCGTTCGGTGAACGCTGACGAGACATTTTTAATTTTTGAATTTTTTTTCTTTTTTTTCCCCATCTTCTTCTTCCCCTGGCCGGCCAAAGGTGAGGGCCAACGAGGGCCGACGCGGACAAGGCCCCGCTAGATCTAGGGAGGTCAACCTCGCCGGCCACTGGTGAGAGCGATGCCAAGAGGGACAAAGCAAAACTGGCCATTAATATATATGTTTTACATTGACATTGTTGTGGCAATGAAATAGGGAGAGTTAGAGGAACATGAGAAGATTGTGGCAGCACTGAAGCAGGTGGACATAGTTATCTCCGCTCTGGCATACCCTCAAGTACTCGACTAGCTCAAGATCATCGATGCCATCATCGCCGCCGGCAACATCAAAGTAAGTTATCTCTCGCCAACTTAGGAGAAAATTACAAAAACAGTTCTCAACCTATTATAATTGTGTCGATTTAGTTCTAAACTTTTTTTTTTGTAGTTAATTGAGTTTTAAACTTTTTACATTTATACCAATTTAGTTCATCCAATAGATTTTGGCCAACTGAAGTCAACATGACAGCCTAGCCAATATTGACGTGGACAATTTTTAATGATATTTTATAAATTATTTATTAATTCTCTTATTATTCCCTTTTTTTCTTTCTCTTTCAATTTTTTCTTCCCTTCATCTTCTTCCTCTAGCTGATTGCTGAGAGGGGAAGAAAAAAAAGGAAAAAAAGAGAATAAATAAATAAATAAATAAATAAATAAATATTATTAAAATATTATTAAAATTGTTCACGTTAGTATCGATTGCGCCTCATAGGATGGCCGGCATCCATGTCCACACCGACTAGTCAAAATTTATTAGATGAAGTGAATTAACACAAATATAAACTGTTTAGAACTCAATTGATAGAAAAAAAAATTAGAACTGAATTAAAGACTTATTTTTGTTCATACTCCCCAATCTATGAAACCCATCATTCAATCTCTTTTACTTTTTGGCAGAGATGTTCTTTCTGTCTTCTTTCTTAAAAGTCGAATCTACCTGATTCAAGCGTATGATAAATCAATTTTGTTAAGAAGTTTGGGTGCTAAAAGGACCCAAAAAAAAAAAAAAAACTGGCTCCGATTCTTGCTTCTTTAACTCCAAAAGTTCCGATCTAAGCTATCCGCGCCACCCTCTCTTACTCCAAGCAAATGCAGAAAAAAGATCGCACTTTTTACTCTTCTTATTCTTATTAGAAACAAAAGAGTAGATATATCATACTGAATGGTCAAGGCAAAGCTAGTAGAGACTTAAATTTTTGGAATTAATGAGAAAATTCGATGCATTGAAAATCGCTTCTCTAGTGACAAGTATAAGAGTAGGTCTATCAAACCGAATGGTCAGGGCAAATCCAATGGAGGTTTAATTATTTGGACTTAATGAGAAGATTCCGTGCATTGAGAATTGCTCCCTCAGTGTTGCGCGTGAGACGTCCTTAGCAATCCGATTATCACCCTCGATAGTCGATCCGTAAGAAATCTGTTGAATATTTTTGGGTTAATACTTTTGTTATTTTATGACATAATTGGTTAATTTTAGATAAGGCGAGATATGAAATTAACGTAAAATCGGGAAAAGATGAAAAGCATGACATGCACGACTAAATGGAGATAGATGAAGTTTATCGAAGCTACAAGATAAAGAGGAAAAATAGCAAAATGATGAAAGAAATTATATTCGCTCATTACCTTAATCATCTTTTCCCTTGCTAATTGGTCGAGCCTTCACTATATTATTTTTGAGTTAGGTCTTTACCCGTTTCAAGAAATTATGCCACTGGAAACCATTCGAATTTCACCAAGAAAAAGAATGATATATACTTTTTGACAATAAATTGAAAATTAAAAATAACTATTATCTTAAAAAACTGCATCAACCAAAAGCATATCATACTTTCCATCTCATCTTAATATGTACTATCTCTTTTGTTGAAATATATCAAAAATTTCGGTTTAGAATCAAATTCTAGAAAACCTCAAAGAAGCAACATAACCTTTTTACTGTTTAAATGCCCTTGATCTAAAATGGATAGAATTTTGTTTAAATGAGCATCCAAATATTGGTAAAAATTAAGAGAAAGTATGAGATAAAATAACCAGATCAAATGCTCGAAGTTTAGAAATCCACATCATCTAAAAACCTATGGGAATCAACCGTAACCTTTCAATTCGATTGATTTTCATGGATATTGCATGCAAATCATCATACGTTGGAATTAATTAGATGGCACTGATGAAATCCTATGTCTTGTTATTTATTTTTCCACTAGAGGTTTGTGCCGTCTGATTTCGGGTGTGAGGAGGATAAAATAACGCCACTCCCTCCATTCGAAGAGTTCTTGGAGAAGAAGAGGAAGATTAGGAGGGCCATCGAAGCTGCAAGCATTCCTTTCACCTTCATCACTGCAAACTGCTTCGCTGCATACTTCGTCAATCTCCTCCTCCATCCCCACAACCCCCATGATGAAATTGTTGTCTACGGCCACGGCGAAGCCAATGGTACTCTCTCTCTCTCTCTCTCTCTCTCTCTCTCTCTCTCTCTCTCTCTCTCTCTCTCTCGGCTTGACTCGGCTTGGCTCATTTCAGCTCGGGCTTGTCTGAATCTAAATCCACGCGACCCATCTCTATCGAAATAATCGATCATGTGGATCCTACCTTTACATCCCACACAATCGATGGCTGTGATTTGTATAGATCCATGGACTTTGGTCTGAGCAAATCACTCCAATTTGTTAGCATGACCCTATCCTTTGTGGGACATGAACACCATGGATGGAGTCAATCCACATTGTATGAGAAAATCGCAGGATCCTCTAAAGAATTTCTGAGGTCATTTGCTTACGAAAGGCTCGCCATTCAAAAAAGTTAGGTGATTGGTAAATAATAAAACTCCGGCCGATCTGATTTTAAATGAAGGGCTTTACTTTGAATCGAAAAGGCTGAAACTACCAAATTTATTTCGAGTGGTAAGGGAGGTCCCTAAACTTTTTCACGTTGGTAATGCCATCCCTAGACATAATTTTCGTGCAATTGAATCTGTGAACCATAAATTTATCTATTCATGTTTGTTTTGCCGTTTAAAAATCTTAGGAAAAAAAGTTTAGACTTAACCTTGCCATTATCATATGTATTTGCCATCTTTGAATATGATTGAAGATTCTATTTTTTGTGCTAGCCGTGCTAAATTACGAGGAAGACATAGGGAAGTACACGATCAAGGTGGCGAATGATCCGAGGGCGTGCAATCGGGTTGTCACTTATCGCCCGAAACCGAACATAATCTCTCAGCACCGACTGATTTCGCTGTGGGAGGAGAAAACGGGTCGGAGCTTCAAGAGAGTCTACGTGCCCGAGGAAGATCTGGTCAAGCTCTCTCAAAGTAAGCTCAAATCACTATTGTATTCTCTCCAAACCCCCTCTATTTCGCATCAATTATGATAAGGTCCTCGCCTTTATCGCAATCAATCACGATACTGCCCTGAAATTTTCTTCAAGACTCCGCCGCGACCCCCGACATTAGTCGAGACTTAGTTTTCTGTGCTTGTGCCTCATCGTGAATCGGTTCCAGAAAGGTTGCTGACGCTTCATAGTTTTTGTGTCCTTTGTTAAGCTCTGCCACCTCCAGAAAACATACCCGTCTCCATACTTCACTCCATATTCGTCAAGGGTGACCTGATGAGCTACGAGATAAGGGAAGATGATCTCGAGGCTTCAAGAATGTACCCGGAAATGCAGTTTACCACCATCGATCAGCTCCTGGACATCTTCCTCACGGATCCTCCAGAGCCAGCTATGGCTGCCTTCGAATGAGATTATTCAGTAGGTTGAGCTCTAATAGTTAGCAGTAGCCGCACAGTAGTCTCAAAATTCAGATTAAATCGGGATGAAGCTTTTTAAGAACGTGCGTAGATCTAGCTTACTTTATTATTATATTGGATTGATCCAATAGGTTATTTTTCTTGCATTCAAAACCACGGTCCAAAATTAGCTGCGAAAGTAACGAGGGCACAGAACGACACCGTGTCAGCATTGGCTTTGCTGCCTTTTAGTGCCATTATTAATTTTTGTCAGCCTTGCGGAGTCTGATCTTGATGACATGTGATAGAAAAATATTTGTCATCGTACAATAATAAATAACTAAGTATCAGAAGGGCTAGTACTTTAAAAAAAAAACTAGAATACAGACCGTGGAATAAACGGTCTTATGAAGCATATAAGTGAAGTTGCAATTATTATTGTGTGAAAAATCAAATTATTTATCCAGAAAGTAAGAAATTTGTTTAATGTTTTCTAGATAATATTATTGTTATTCCCAGACATAATTGGTTGAACTTAGATAAGGCAAGATATGAAATTAACTTAAAATTGAGAAAAAGTGAAAAGCATGATATGCACAGTTAAATAGAAACCAATAAAATTATGGTCGAAGCTATAAGACGAAGAGGAAAAATAGCAAAATGATGAAAGAACCTCAATTCGCTTATTACCGTAATCATTTTTTCCTCGCTAATTGGTCAAGCCTGTGACATCTTAAAATTCGAGCCCTCTAAGGGATAAATGAATGTGAACTCCGTCAATGCATTGTTGATTGATCTCACTCGGAATTGATCACTCCTGAAATATTGACCTTGAGGGGAAATGCTAATGAGGACAGAATTCGTACGACTAAAAAACTTGATATGGGAAAACGACTTGACCATAAGACTTGCGTGAGGACGATCCTATAGATAGGCAGGCCGATTTCGAGGACGACTAGAAGTCGATCCACGGACATAACATAATGGAACGACGGGTGATTATGTTTACTGTTATTGAACCCATGAACGACCCTAGATTGATCCTCAGTAATCGTGTACTTTGAAATAAGAATCTATACTCCGCAATTTCATGTAGTCAATGACATTCATGTGTCGAGATTGTCTTGAATGTGGTTTGGCACGAGTGGGTTACGTGTGAATCCTCAAAGCCACCCGTCAATCTGAGTTGTACTCGAAATGGCATTAGGCGAAATTGACATGGCATGAGAACTAAATATTGGACTTCGAATTATTGGGAATGTTAGGGACAGAATTTGGATGAGGCTACTCCGTCAGTTAGCAACGCCAGTTCAGCCGAGTACTTAAAAAAAAGGATTTTTGGACTGAGAAAGCGAGCCCATGAGGACGTGGGCTAGGCCAAGCCATTGTGGGCCCTAGGCCCAAGGTGGGACAGCCACCATGATGGGCCCAAAGCAAGCAAATGAACACATTGGGCCCAAACTAACTATTCCTCCTTTCAAGCCCATTACCAAACCTTAAGCCCATTTGAGCCCAATCAATTCCCAAGCCCATTCCTATTCATTTTCAAGCCCAATTCTTAGGCCCATACATCAATTTCAGCCCAAGGTCAGATTGGTAATTTGTGTAAGGTGGAAATGACCAAATTGCCCCTAAAAGCAATTGGATAAGAGCAAAGGAAGAGAGAGAAGATGATGGGTCTTGCATGGGGAGTTGGAGCAAGCATTGATGAGCCTTGATGGAGAAGACTTCAGCTCTATCTTCACTCTCTCTCTCTCTCCTCCATCAGCCCCAAACCGTCCAACTCTCTCTCTCCCTCGTTCTCCGTCTATTCCAGTTTCTGCTCCAGCATACCATCCTCCAAAGATCTAAGTTAATTGTTGGCTTCCCGGACAAATCAGCTCCTGTGCCACCCACCATTGTCTTTAGGAGGCCCAGACCGTCCGCCCTGACCTGGCCGTCCGCCGGATGGAGCCGCCGTTTGACCTGTTGACTGGTTAGAAGCTAGTGTTAGTCCGACCATTTGACCTTGTTCTACTCCAGCTAACATTTCTCCAAAAACTCAAGTTAAAAGTGGTCTTCTCGGACGAATCAGCTTTCATGCCACCCACCACCGTGCTCAGCACAGCCAGTCCATACGAACGAGCCTGATCGCTCAATGGCCAAAAAGAAGAAGAGAATAGTGGGCTGAAAATAAATTTTGATGAGTTTAGGTGTTAAAAATAATGATATGATTTTTCTCAAATATTAGTTGAAAGTGTGATATCGAAATTACTCTATTTCCTAGCATAGAGCCGTGCATATAATCCGCAAACCTTAACGATATATAATTGACTATGTTTTAAAGGCGATTTAAAGTTATTTAGTTGAAGGGTTTTTATTTTTAATTAGCTGGATATTCGATTGAATTAGGTAAATCATTAACCTTTTCCCCTGTTATTTGATTAATTAAGTTGAAACTCAATAATTGCGCCAATGACATCAATCTCATCAAACACGGAACTAATTAATTATCGAATGACAAGTCACTCTCTTGATATTTTGATAAATTTCGTAGACCATTTTTTTTCCCAAAATTGAGCAGACGCGATCTTGCACGGGCAACGACCGCGTTCCCGGCATGCTTTGCGACTAGGTGATTACCGATTCAACATAATGTATGTTTGGTAGGGAGAAATTGCGGGTGATGTGTTTTTGATAGTGAAGTCTCCCAGGACGAACGTGACGTCAGATTGACAGGACTGACTTTTCCAATTTTTCTCTTTCTTAGGTTTGATTTGACAAAAGCTGTTGGTGGTGCTATTGCCACGTGGATGGCGGACGTTTTGATGAACGAGGGAGGAGAAAATATTGGGTACGTTTGGTGCTCTAGCGTGGCAAACAAGAAGGCGGTAGGAAGGCGACATGTGTACTCGTGGGGCCCACAATCCGGACAGACTGAGCAGGACGTGAGGCGCCATTTTGAAAAATTTTCGCTCCTGTAGCTGCAGCAAAAGGACGACAGACCCTCTTTACTTTCTTCACGCCTCTCCACTCCTTCCGTAAATTCAAAATTTCAGGTCTCCTCTCTCTCTCCGGTGCTTGCTCGCTCTCTCCAGCGCTCGTGCTCGTGCTATATTTGAGCCGATGTCGTTGGCAAGGTTCTTGCTCCCGTCGACGTCCGCCGCAAGCTCGCTCGACCTCACCTCCATCTTCACCGTCACTCTCGGCCTCTCCCTTGCTCCCGCTCTCCCTCCTTCGATCTTCCCCCTACCCAGCGCTGCCCCTCTGTGGATCACGCTCACAGGCGTGTCGTTCGAGAACTTGAACCCCCCGAAGTTGGTGTTCCGGAGGATGGCCTCCCCAACCGGCGACGCGGTCAAGGGAGCTGAGAAGGAGGCCGCGGTGGAGTAGTTGAGGGACTTGACGTCGACGCGGCGAAGCCTGAGCTCGGGGTTCTTGACACGGACGATGAGGGTGAACCCAAGGAAGGCGGCGCGGAGGATGACGATCGGGGCGAGGGCGTAGACGAAGCACTTGCTGCTGCTGCGCCTCTGGTTGCGGCGAGGCGGCGGCTTCGCGAAGTGGGTGAGCTCCACGTCGTTGCTCCAGAGGGCACGATAGGGTTGGTCAAATCTTCTTTAGGCATCGCGAAAGTCGGAGTTCAAGTAAATGCGAGAGAGCACGGGTCATTGTTCTTGGTGGTGGTGCTTTCGCTTTTCTTTTTGGGTTTGCCGGATGATTGTAATCGTGTTCATATTATTCAAGATCATGAATAGAGAGCTTTTAAATAATATATTTGGTCTCTCTTCCTCTCTAAACCTTTTTCTTGCTGCTTCTCGTTCTTTTTCAATCTATATTTGGGATAGCAGATTGGATCATTTGTCTCCGGAGATCATTTCCCATCAATTTCGCTCAGGGGTCAATCTTTATCAGCAGAGGAGGTGTCCAGATTGATGCAAATAAAGGGTCAATCTGAGTCTTTGGGTTGTTCCATGGATTACTAAACCCACAGGGCCAAAAACGTGGATGTATCATCCTAGAACGCCCCCTGGAGAAAATGACATAAAACACCTACTAGTCCATCCTTCTGTTGACTTAAAAGAATGTGCCATGGTCCTTAAAACAAGTAACCATGCTTTTGGAAACATATAATTAGCAATCCAGAGTTGTTTTGCTTTCCCATGGTTGAGTTCATTTAGATTGGAACATAAAAATTTAGTAGGGGTGACTTGATTAGGCCAATCTCAAACTTTACCTATCTGAGATAGAAAATGTTAATCAAGCATCCACATGTTTTTCCTCGCTTTCACCACCAGAATGTATTGGCTTGGCTCCAAACCATTTCAATCTGGTCGGCATCTTCTAAGAGAGAATGCAGAAATTTCTGGAAGCCCAAATCCAGCTTGATGCACAACAGGGACGCTAAAAATCATTGTTTATGTAGGGACATACCTCTACAAACAGAGAATGCCAGTCTAAAAAATTGTGGGCGATCTTCTCTGTTCTTTATTTTGTGTGGACTGATTTTTTCAAAGACAGTGGGCTGCAATTCAAGCGCTTGCTAAGCAGAACAAAGATCAACTTGAAGAAGTTGGTTGTGGAAATTGGGACTAGAAATGTCAGCCACGTAATTGTCCTATTATGAATATTTTAGCCATATGCGTTAAACTTGTAATTTTGTGGGTAGTTCTCAACCAAACTGACGTATATCACATATATCTAATATTTGGTTTTAAACCAAATTACTGTTCAGATTCCCCCATATGTGCACGTTATGTTGGTGTTCATAAACACTGTAATTTTCTGGAGAGACAAATCCTTCAAGAGGTGATGTTGAACAAGGGGGCGGTAGCAAAGGAGGAAACTCCCGACAGAGGAAAAACTGTTCCTATGGTTGATGGAAGAGGCGCAAGGCCGCTCGATGTGCTTTGGTTTCTGAAGCCTTGCACTCTGTCAAGCTGACACTTGAAATTTCGAGTGAGTGACTACCCATCTGCTCTTCTTCCTCCACCCTCCTCTGCCGTCGATCTTGCCTTGGGCTTTAGCACCTTCCTATGCCGCCTCGAACGCCCTGCACGGGTCATCACCGGCGAAGGTTCAAAGAGCGATAGTGACAGAGTAGCACAGCACAGACCCACTCAGACCCAGCTTTCACACAGTCCCGCACGTCCAACTGTCAAAAACCTCGGACGACACACAGGAACACATCAACCCCTCAGTGAGTGACCCGTGCTCTCTCGCGTTCGCTTCAACTCCGACTTTCACGATGCCTAAAGAAGATCCGACCAACCCTATCGTGCCCTCCAGAGTGACGACGTGGAGCTCGCCCACTTCGCGAAGCCGCCGCCTCGCCGCAACCAGAGGCGCAGCAGCAGCAAGTGCTTCGTCTACGCCCTCGCCCCGATCGTCATCCTCCGCGCCACCTTCCTCGGGTTTGCCCTCATCGACCGTGTCAAGAACCCCGAGCTCAGGCTTCGCCGCGTTGACGTCAAGTCCCTCAACTACTCCACCGCGGCCTCCTTCTCAGCTCCCTCGACCGCGTCGCCGGTTGGGGAGGCCATCCTCCGAAACACCAACTTTGGGGGGTTCGAGTTCTCGAACGACACGGCTGTGAGCGTGATCCACGGAGGGGCAGCGCTGGGCAGGGGGAAGATCGAAGGAGGGAGAGCGGGAGCGAGGGAGAGGCCGAGAGTGACGGTGAAGATGGAGGTGAGGTCGAGCGAGCTTGCGGCGGACGTCGACGAGAGCAAGAACCTTGCCAGCGACATCGGCTCAAATATAGCACGAGCATGAGCGCCGGAGAGAGCGAGCAAGCACCGGAGAGAGAGAGGAGACCTGAAATTTTGAATTTACGGAAGGAGTGGAGAGGCGTGAAGAAAGTAAAGAGGGTCTGTCGTCCTTTTGCTGTAGCTACAGGAGCGAAAATTTTTCAAAATGGCGCCTCACTCATGTCTTGCTCAGTCTGTCCGGATTGTGGGCCCCACGAGTACACGTGTCGCCTTCCTACCGCCTTCTTGTTTGCCACGCTGGAGCACCAGACGTACCCAATATTTTCTCACGAGGCAGGCCTTTTGGACGTTGATTTTCAGCACTGCAAATGGCAGCCGTTGATTGAGAGGCAAGTCAATTAGAGAGAGAGAGAGAGGATTTATTTCCACTTTCATATGAGTGGTTTTGGATCCACTTTGTTGTGGACAATGGATGGGTTGGGGATCTAGCCTTTGGCTTTATTACAGGACAATTCTCTCACATGTAAAATAGAAAATTTTATTTTCATCAGTCATTGTGAATATCGAAAATAAGAATTAAATCAATATATTATGACTCATGATCTATTGCGTGTGAATGACGAGAATAAGAATTAAATCAATATATTACGACTCATGATCTACTGCGTGTGAATGACGAGAATAAGAATTAGATTAATATATTACGACTCATGATCTATTGCGTGTAAGATTATATATGCTCATTTTGCTGCGAAAGGGACTTGATGTTAATGTCTAAAGTCAAGTGATGAGGGTTAAAGATGGAGGATCAAATAGGACTGAAAGCCAGAATTGGATAGCAGATGCGGTTGGGCCAAAATTAGACCCTATCACAATCGGTGAAGTTGACTTGAGAAGGGGCCTAAGTGATGTTAGGTTATAGGCAGCCAAAATTTTTTTGTGATGTGCTGGGCTTGGGGCTATATATAGATCTTCTCAAGGTCTTTCTTTTTGGCCCACCATTTTCTGAGCGTTTCGATTTTGACCCCGGCCTCGATTTTTATTGTTTGGGATACGTTTACTAAAAACTTTAAAACTTTATAAAATTTGTAAAATATGCAATTGAGTTTTAAAATTTATTAAATTTGTACGATCGAGTTGTCCCGTTAACTCTATCTAGCTTGGCTAACGGAAAATGCTGATATAACTTAAACACAAAGTATAAGGCTAAAACGACGTTGTTTTGGTTTAAATATCATTTTTAATACAAAATTTATTTAGATTAAGTAAAATATAAGCTAATTTTTTTTTAATTTAAAAAAAAACAAAAGAAGAAGAAAAGTGGCGAGGGCGCCGCCGCCGCTGCCCCACCAACCCTCACAGACAGTAGGTGAGGGCTAGCCAATCTAGGGGAGGGTTGATCAGATTTGGGCGAGAGCCGAAAAGAGAGGGAGGAGAAGACGAGAGTAAGGGCTAATGGCAAGAGAGGCGGAAGTGAGCAGGATCCTCATCTTCGGTGGCACCGGATACATTGGCAAGCATATCGTGAGGGCGAGCGTCTCTTTAGGCCACCCGACTTGCATTTACGCCCGCCCCACCGGCCCCCAGACTGGACCTTCAAACCTCAACCTTCGGCGTGAGTTCCGCTCCGTCGGCATCAACATCATCGAAGTATGTGTGCCTCTTTTCTCTCTCTCTCTCTCTCTCTCTCTCATGTGATGGAAGCTTGTTCATATGCATTCGTGTGTGCGCAAGTGCCTACTTTTTCATTTTAATCGAGAGGTTTGAGGGTGTGGATTCGACATGCACCCGATTATTGACAAAGGCTATGTTTCTTTTTAGTTATATTTCTGACTATTTTGCTATATGTCGTGGATATCATCACTTACAACATATTTACAATCCATGAATCCGAAGATTAGTTGGAGGAACAGGGACAAAGAAAAACTGGCCATTAATATATATGTTTTACATTGACATTGTTGTGGCAATGAAATAGGGAGAGTTAGAGGAACATGAGAAGATTGTGGCAGCACTGAAGCAGGTGGACATAGTTATCTCCGCTCTGGCATACCCTCAAGTACTCGACCAACTCAAGATCATCGACGCCATCATCGCCGCCGGCAACATCAAAGTGAGTTATCTCTCGCCAACTTAGAAGAAAATTACCAAATCAATTTTCAACTTATTATAATTATGTCAGTTCAGTTCTAATTTTTTTTTTTTATAGTTAATTGAGTTTTTAAATTTTTAAATTTATACCAAATCAGTTCATCCAATAGATTTTGGCCAATTGAAGTTGACATGACAACCCGACCAATGTTGAAGTAGATAATTTTTAATGATATTTTTAAAAATTATTTATTTATTCCATTTTTTTCTTTCTCTTTCAATTTTTTCTTCCCTTTATCTTCTTCCTCTAGCTAATTGCTGAGAGGTAGACCCATCAAATGGGTGGGTCGGGTCGGATTTGGGTCGGATCAAAAATGGGTCGACCTATATTTGACCCATTTAACCCATTTTGACCCATATTCATGTCGTATAAATCAAATGCACGTTTGGTAATGATTCTATTCCCGGGAATAAATTCTTATTAGAAATGATTCTTTTTTATTTTGTTCCCGGCAATAATTTCTAAGCACTTTAAGTTGTTTAGTAACTATCCAAAATTTCTAATTCTGGAATAGAATTGTGTTTGATACCGTGCTCATTGATTATGTTCCAAATCAATTTCTTTTAATTTTTAAATAATTTTTTTACTTTTTCTTTTCTTTTTTTTTTCCTTTTTTCTCCTATTCTTCTTCTTCTTCTTCGGCCGGAGGTTGCCATTGGCCCTCGGCGAGGCCGACCCTCACTAGCAGTTGGGCGAGGCTTGCCTGGCTACTGGTGGGGCTGGGCGAGACCCGCCTGGCCACCGGCGGGGCTAGGCATCACAAGGCTTGCCCAGCCTCGGTGAGGCTTGGCCTCGCTAGATTTAGGGAGGCTGAGCTTCGCTGGACCTCGCCCTGGCCTGGCGAGCTCGTCGGACCGGTTGCTGATGATCGGTGGCGAACGGTGGCCGCGAGATGGCAGTCAATGAAGAAGAAGAATATAGAAGAAGAAGAAGAAGAGAAAAGGGAAGAGGAAGAGTTTGTTTTGACTCTTAGATTTGTTCCCGAAGCAAAAATCAATTTTTTTTTTAATTCTTGATTCTTTTTCAAATCTAATTCTAGGAACAAAAAAATAGAAATTGTTCTCGTGAACAAAATTTTTACCAAATGCGATTCCGTGCCCAAACTACTCCCGGGAACAAAAAATCAGAATCAGACACTGTTTGAATGGTTACCAAACGGGGCCCAAGTGACTCATACCCGACCCAACTGTATTGCTAAAACCTATTAATATTATAGGAAAACCCATTTCTACTATATGCTAATTGGATTAAAACTTCAAATTAAATTAAAAATAGTAAATAAAATAAAAAAAGTTAAAAAACCTATAAATTGAAATGTTTATAAAAAAAAATTAGACTATGCACATGATTCTCTTATTTGAAGTGATCATACCATTGAATAACTAAAAACGTAACATGAAATTTTTTTAAATAAACCTAAAAAAAACTCATTTATATATATATATATATATATATATATATTTATAAAAAAAGTATTGTTAAAACATTTTTATGCAATGCAAATTTAATGGAAAATTGTTATAATTCTTTTAAAATATTTTTTAAATCCAATTTTTATTTTTTTAAATATAATTTTTAATAATCTTTTTAAAATATAATTTTTATAATTTTTATTTTTGAAAATATAAATTTTATTTTTTAAAATATATTTTTTAATTTTTAATAATTAATTTTTCTTATTCTCTTTTCTTTTTCTTCTTCTTCGGCGGGCGTGACCACATGTGAGATTGAGCTCGCCGGCGTTAGGCGGGGCTTGATCTTGCTGATCCGGCGAGGTTGAGGCCCCACTCGACGCCGCAAGCTCGAGTCTCGCCAATTGTCAACAAGGCTCAATCCTCGATAGATCTGGCGAGGTCGAGGCTCCGTTGGTATCAACCGGGGCTCGATCTCACCAATTTGGTGAGGCTGAGGCCCCGCTTGATGTCGGCGAGCTTGAGTCTTGCCAGATCCAGAGAAGCTCGAGCCTCGCCGGTTGTTGGCAACCTAATGGCGAGCTTGAGCCTCGCTTGGTCCGACATCGGCTAGAGGCCAGTCGTCGGCTAAGGAAGGAAGAAAAAGAGAGAAAAAAGAAAAAGAAAAAAATTGAAATATGAAAAATAATTATAATTTCGATTTTTTTTATAAAAAAAACATTTTATAAAGTTAAAGAAGGCCATGGGTTCAAAGTTGGTTTCCTAATAACCCATTTTCTCGACTCATTTCTAACTCATAGTTAACTTTAATTTGACCCATATATGACCCATTTAATTAAAAATGGATCATAATATGGGTTTATGACTCATTTTGCAAGCTCTACGAGAGGGGAAGAAAAAAAAAAGAAATAAATAAATAAATAATTTAAAAATATTAAAATATTATTAAAATTGTTTACGTCAGCATCAATCTCACCTCATAGGACGATCGGCATCCATGTCCACACTGACCAGTCAAAATTTATTAGATGAAGTGAATTAATACAAATAGAAAAGGTTTAGAACTCAATTGATAGAAAAAAAAGTTTGAAATTGAATTGAAGACTTATTTTTGGTAATACTCCCAATCTATGAAGCCCATCATTTAATCTCTTTTACTTTTTTGACAGAGAGGTTCTTTCTGTCTTCTTTCTTAAAGTCGAATCTACCTGATTCAAACGTATGATAAATCAATTTTGTTAAGGCGTTTGGGTGCTAAAAGGACCCAAAAAAAAAAAAAATTGCTCCAATTCTTGCTTCTTAACTCCAAAAGTTTTGATCTAAGCTATCTGTGCCACTCTCTCTTACTCCAAGCAGATGCAGAAAAAAGATTGCACTTTTTACTCTTCTTATTCTTATTAGAAACAAAAGAGTAGATATATCATACTGAATGGTCAAGGCAAACAAAAGACTTAAATTTTTGGAATTAATGAGAAAATTCGATGCATGGAAAATCGCTTCTCTAGTGACAAGTATAAGAGTAGGTCTATCAAACCGAATGGTCGGGGCAAATCCAATAGAGGTTTAATTATTTGGACTTAATGAGAAGATTCCGTGCATTGAGAATTGCTCCCTCAGTGTTGCGCGTGAGACGTCCTTAGCAATCCGATTATCACCCTCGATAGTCGATCCGTAAGAAATCTGTTGAATATTTTTTGGTTAATACTTTTGTTATTTTATGACATAATCGGTTAAGTTTAGATAAGGCGAGATATGAAATTAACGTAAAATCGGGAAAAGATGAAAAGCATGACATGCACGATTAAATGGAGATGGATGAAGTTTATCGAAGCTACAAGACAAAGAGGAAAAATAGCAAAATGATGAAAGAAATTCCATTCGTTCATTACCTTAATCATCTTTTCCCTTGCTAATTGGTCAAGCCTTCCCTATATTATTTTTGAGTTAGGTCTTTGCCCGTTTCAAGAAATTATGCCACTGGACACCATTCGAATTTCACCAAGAAAAAGAATGATATTATACTTTTTGACTTTAAATTGAAAAAGAAGAAGAAGAAGAAATATCTATTATCTTAAAAAACCAAACAGATGATACTTTCCATCTCATCTTAATATGTACTCTCTCTTTTGTTGAAATATGTCAAAAATTTCAGTTTAGAATCAAAATTCTAGAAAAACTTAAAGAAGCAACAGAACCTTTCTACTGTTCAAATGCCCTTGATCTAAAAGGGATAGAATTTTGTCTAAATGAGCATCCAAATATTGGCAATAGGTTAGGTAAAAATTGAGAGAAATTATGAGATAAAATAACTGGATCAAATGCTCAAAAAGTTTAGAAATCGGCATCTATGGGAATCGACTAGATCAAACCTTTTGATTCGATTGATTTTCATGATATTGCATGTGAATCATTATACATTGGAATTAATCGGATGGTACTGATGAAATCCTATGTCTTATTATTTATTTTTTTATTAGAGGTTTGTGCCGTCTGAATTCGGGTGTGAGGAGGATAAAATAACGCCGCTCCCTCCATTCGAAGAGTTCTTGGAGAAGAAGAGGAAGATCAGGAGGGCCACCGAGGCTGCAGGCATTCCCTTCACCTTTGTCGCTACAAACTGCTTGGCTGCATACTTCATCAATGTCCTCCTTCATCCCCACAGCCCTCACGATGAAATTGTTGTTTACGGCGACGGTGAAGCCAATGGTACTCTCTCTCTCGAATTGCCCTTGTCTAGATCTAGATTCACGCTATCTGTTTCTATCTAAATAATTGATCGTGTGGATCCCACCTCTGCGTCCCACATGATCAACGTCTATGATTTAATTTGGGTTCCAATTTGTTGCCTAGCCCTATCCTTTGTGGGATGTGGATGTGATAGATGGAGTCAATCATATTGTACAAGAAAATCACGGGGTCTTTTAAAGAATTTTTGAGGTCATTTGGTTATGAAAAAGTCTTCATTCAAAATGTTGGGTAATAGATAGATGGAAACCTTGGGCTGATCCAATTTTTGAATGAAAAAGGCTTTACTTTGAATTTTCCTGAAAAAGGCCGAAACCATTAAATTTATATCGAGTGGTAAGGGAGGTCCCTGAACTTTTTCGCATTAGTAATGTCGCCCCTGAAACAATATTTCGTGCAATGGGACCCGTAAACCGTATATTTATTTATTCTCATTCGTTTAAAAAAGTTTAGAGACTTAACCTTGCCATCATCCTATGTCTTTCCCATCTCTAAATATGATTGACGATTCTATTTTTTTCTGTTAGCCGTGCTGAATTACGAGGAAGACGTAGGGAAGTACACGATCAAGGTGGCGAACGATCCGAGGGCGTGCAATCGGGTCGTCTCCTATCGCCCAAAACCGAGCATAATCTCTCAGCACCAATTAATTTCCCTGTGGGAGGAGAAAACGGGTCGGAGCTTCAAGAGAGTCTATGTGCCCGAGGAAGATCTGGTCAAGCTCTCTCAAGGTAAGCTTCAAATCACTGTTGTATTCTTTCCAAACCCCATCTATTTTTCTTCAATTATGATAAGGTCCTCGCATTTATCGAAATTATTCGCAACGCCCACCCCGAAATTTTCTTTAAACGACATTGGTCAGATTTGTGTGCTTGCGCCTCATCTTGAATCGATTCAAGAAAGGTTTGCTGACGACGCTTCATGTTTTTTCTGTCCTTTGTTAAGCTCTGCCAGCTCCAGAAAACATACCCGTCTCCATACTTCACTCCGTATTCGTCAAGGGAGATCTGATGAGCTACGAGATAGGTGATGATGATCTCGAGGTTTCGAGAATGTACCCAGAAATGCAGCTCACCACCATTGATCAGCTCCTCAACATCTTCCTCACAGATCCTCCAGAGCCAGCTAGGGCTGCTTTCGGATGAGATGATTCCGTAAGGTTGAATTCTAGTAGTCAGCAGGAGCGCAGTGCGCTGAATTACGACCGAAGCATCGCTTCGCTTTGGTGGGTTCGAATGTTCGAATTTGAAATCCTATGAACTGTTTCTTTTCATTTCCTTTTTTATTTTTATTTTTTATTTATCGAGACTCGGTTCCCGTAGTTCCAAGCCCTGCTATTTCTGTCCATTGTCTGTAGAAACAACAGTTTCCACGTGTAGCGCGAGGATATCAATACAGCAAATTAGAGGTTGTGAGTTCGTACCAAGCCACCTAAACAACCTAAGAGACTCGCTCACTTTTGCGGAGCATCTCCTGTGAGACTTCCTAAGCCATTTGCGGAACATCCTAAGGCATTTCAAAAACAGGAAGATATGAGAAAGAAGGCATTCGCAAAGGCGTTCACAGTTCGATGCTTTTGGGCCCCCCCCCAAAAAAAAAAAAAAAAAAAAAAAAGGCAGATCTGAGGCCATTTAATCTCCTAAAAAGCTGCAACTTATCAAAGGCCATGTCTCGTTACGCTCTAGATATTGTAGTGAAAAATGCGTTGTAGTTGAACTCAAGTGAGCATCTGACAAGAAGGAAGATAAATGAAAAACCGAGAGTAACTAAACAAAGGACGTGAAGAAGATTAATGGTGAAACTGATAGTGGGCATTGATCCGTTAGAAGCTGCAAATGAAATAGCGGCTAGGAATGAAGTATGCCATCCCAATGTCTTGCTGAGTAGAGGAAGGATGGGCACCAAGCTAACATAGGATGTGTGAAATATGATAATTTTGAAGTTGTCGAAGCACCGGCAATAACCCGTCGTAGAAAGTCCCAGCAAGCTAAGTAGTAAAGGAAATTGCAGTCGAGATTGATTCGGAAGTGATTACTGAAAAGTGAATGCGGAAAAATGTTCATGGCCATTTGGAAAGTAGAGCCTCTGAGGATAGACATGAGCAAATAAGGAAGATGGCTCAGGGACCCGGATTGGAACTTGACGAGAAGGATGAGGATGTTCAGATTGGCTAGTCATTGTGATTGAAAAGAAGAGCCTCGGACAATGGGCAACACAACCGCCACTTTCTTTGCTAGACCACTCTGTTATTGGGAGTTCTGTTAAACCCCATCGGTCGGTACCAAAAACCACTTCACTTTGCATAATGTACAGGGCAATTTCTGCCTGCGCTAGTCATTCGCGCATCCTAGCAACAGCGATCATAGTCTCTTTTTCAGGCCAAAGACAAGGTTTACCTTCGCAGGCAGGTACAGTTAAAGAATGACGAGGTTTTTTCCTTTGGTGTGCCCTGAAAAGAAGTCGACATACCTCCAGAGAGTGCAAACAAACTTGGCCTGGTCAAGAGTAGGAATCCTAGAGTTTGGCATTGGTCGATAGTCCACGCTCATGGCGACAGAAGTTTTTCCCACTTGGGCTCGTGATGCCTCCAACTAGACTTGCAACTCCAATTAATTAGATTTGAAGCGGGAGGGACTTTGATTGAAAGTACGCACAGGTTTAGAAACTAAAAGAGTGGATTTTTACCTTTTGGAGCGAGTTTGAATAATTTGTATATTTTGTCACCTATGTACACAAACGGCTAATCCATCTTCATAATGTAATGTCGATTGTCGAAGAAATTCAACAAATCAAAGATAGAAAGTTAGACCGCAAATATTATTTAAGGTTAAAATGCACGGTTGAACGTGAGTTTTGGATTGGGCACACAACCGAGTGACTGGGATTCGGAGGGTGAGGACGCAAAAAGAGAGAGGTGCAAGATTCATTCCTTTGATCGGGAAAAAAGCCTTTGTGTGCTGTACCGAAAAAAGAAAGAAAAAAGAAGAAAGGAATCTTCACATCCCTCGCGTCTCTCTTTCTCTTTATTCCAATCTTCAATATATCGCCTCTCGTATTCAATTTTTCACCCTAATTTTCATCCGATTCCCGAAATAATATGGAAATCCTAAACCCATTTGAGCAAATACGAAGCACAAAATCGTGGATTTCAATGGAGAAAGAAATTTGGCTTTCCTTTTCCGCAGAACCGAGCGTCTCCATTTCTCCTCGAGTTTTTACCTAACACAACACAAGCAAATAGCCGAGACATGGACCTTTCAAAGTCTCATTTCAGGCGAAAGCGAACACAGTCCACGACGTAGGGACACGCGGCACATGTTTATCATGCATATTCATCAGTGTCACGGTTGGAGATGCCTTGATTGCTGTACTTTACTTGGAACCGAGGGACGACCATCTATTTCGGTCTTCAATGCGCGCGCCGTACCCTTTCTCCTTTTGCAATCACTCACATTCAGAGGGAAACTCATCCTCTTGCGAGATAAGATGACAGGTATGCATTTGTGGTAAATGTCGTCCCCAATGCAGCCGACAGGGAGAGGTTAGCCCCTCCCATTCCTGGCGTACAAATGGGAGTGAAGCCAAGGCACACTCGAATGGGCGAGAGCCGAAAAGAGAGGAGGAGAAGACGAGTAAGGGCAAATGGCAAGGGAGGCGGAAGCGAGCAGGATTCTCATCTTCGGTGGCACCGGATACATTGGCAAGCACATGGTGAGGGCGAGCGTCTCTTTGGGCTACCCGACTTGCATTTACGCTCGCCCCACCGGCCCGGCGACCCAACCTTCAAACCTTAACCTCCGGCGCGAGTTCCGCTCCATTGGCGTCCACATCATCGAAGTATGCGTGCCTCTCTCTCTCTCTCTCTCTCTCTCTCTCTCTCATGTGATGGGAGCTCATTCGGATGCACACCAGAATGTTAACAAAGGCTATTTTTTCCTCTAATTATATTTTCGACTGTTGTGCTATATGTTGTAGATATCATCACCTACGATATATTTATAATCCATCAATCAGAAGACTAGTTGGAGGAATAGGGATAAGGCAAAACTAACCATTGATGTTGTTGTGGCAATGAAATAGGGAGAGCTAGAGGAGCACGAGAAGATTGTGGCAGCACTGAAGAAGGTGGACATAGTTATCTCCGCTCTTGCATACCCTCAAGTACTCGACCAGCTCAAGATCATTGATGCCATCATTGCCGCCGGCAACATCAAGGTAAGTTATCTCTAACCGGTCTAGGAGAGACAATTATGAAAATAGTCTTAAACCTATTACAATTGTGCTAGTTTAGTGCCAATTGAGTTCCTAAACTTTTTTTATTTGTGCCAATTTAGGCCATCCAACAAATATTAGCCGATGGTGCTGACATTGACATTGGCTATACTATCTGACATGACCAACACTAATTTAGAAATTTTTTAATAACATTTTAATAATATTTACTTATTTATTTTCCCTTTCCCTTTCTTTGTTTTTTTTTTTCCCTTCCCTTCATCTTCTTCCTCTAGCTACTCATCGAAACTTGACGACTAGCTAGAGGTGAGGGCTTGTGAGGTCAACCCTACCAACTGCCATGAGGGCAAACCTCGCTTACTCTTGATGAGGTCGACCTCGCTTGGTCGGTCGCTAAATTTTGGCAATTGGCTAGAGGAAGAATATAAATGGAAGAAAAAAACAAAAGAGAAAAAGTAATCTATATATATATATATATTATTAAAAATTATTCATGTCAATGCTAGGCGGTGTCCATGTTAGCACCAATTGCCCAAATTTTGCTATATCACTCAATTGGCTCAAATGCAAAGGGTTTATGACTCAATTAGTTAAAAAAAAAAAAAAGCTAAAAAATTGAATTGGCATAATTATAATATGTTTAGAAATTTTTTTGGTAATCCTCCCTAGTCTAGGAAATTGGCCATTCAATCTCTTTTTCTTTTTTGACTGAGAGGTTCTTTCTCTCTTCTTTTGAAAATCGAATCCACCTAGTTCAAGTGTATAATAATCAATTCTCTTAAGGAGTTTGGTACTAAAAGTACGGGAATAAAAAAACCCTCTCTTCAATTTTCGCTTCTTAACTCTAAGGGTGCGTTTGGTAACGTTTCTGTTCTTTTTTTGTTCCAGGGAACAGAAACAAAAAAAAATGTTTCTGTTCCAGAAACAGTTTTTGAACAAAAGAATACGTTTGGTAAGTGTAAAAAAAAACTGTTCTTGAAATAAAAAAAGAACAAAAACACGTTTGGTAACTGCAGTTAATTTTTGTTCCTGGAATAGAAAAAGAACAGAAACACGTTTGGTAAGGGTGCGTTTGTTTGCGTTTCTGTTTAAAAATTGTTCCAGGAAACAGAAATAGAAAAAAGTGTTTCTGTTCCTGGGAACAATTTCTGAACAAAAAAACGCGTTTGGTAATCTGTATAAAATTTCTGTTTTGGAATAGAAAAAGAACAGAAACACGTTTGGTAACTGTAAAAAAATTTTGTTTCGGAATAGAAAAAGAACAGAAACACGTTTGGTTATGTACAAAATTTCTGTTCCAATTTTTTTCCAATTGTTTTTTTTTTAAATAAAATGTGAACTTGGTATTAAATTATCATTCTCATGAAATGCTTATCAATTTAATTTTGTTCATATTAAGTGAAAACAAACATTCTAAACTTGATCATATTTGCTTTGAACGGAATAAATATTTTAAGTTCGTACCAAAATTTTCCTTATTGTTTTTTTTAAAAATAAAGTGTAAACTTGACTTTCAATTCTCATTATCATAAAATGTTCATCAATTTAATTTTGTTCATGGTGAGTAAAGTCAAACATTCTGAACATAGTTATAGTTATAAGTGCATACTACTGAAGAAAAGTTTATAAATAAACTTTGTTCCAAATTGTTCTCACGTGCCTTTTTTTTTCAATAAAGTGTAAACTTGGTATTGCATTATAACTCTAATGAAATGCTCATCAATTTAATTTTGTTCATAGTTGTTGAAGACAAACATTTTGAACATGATCATGTGCATACTTGGAACAAAATTTCATAAGTAAAAATCCCACCATAAGAGCTACCTAAAAGAAGAATACTTCATAGATCTCTACGTAGACCCTTTCATACATAACATCATAATAATGAAGTAATATAGTTCATTGTTCAACTTCATCACATTGGATTTGATAAGTGAATACTTAAAAACAAAATTACAAAAGTCAGAAACACAAAGTCATGAAATTTCAGGCATATTATGATCCTCGCCATTTTATTTGCAATCCTTGTCCTAAGCATGTTTATTCCAGGTGCATCATGCAATGTATCATCTGCAACCTCCAATTCTGTAGGTCCGCATGGATATTCCGGATCTCCATATATGGAAAAGTTCCTATCCATCGCATCTTGATCACGAATATAATTGTGGAGAGCACAACAAGCAATTACAACAAGTGCTTGCTTCCGAATTGTAAATGGAGGCATCTTGTCTCAAAATGGTGAATCGATTCTTTAATGCCCCAAATGACCTCTCAATTACATTTCTCAATGAAGAGTGCTTTTTGTTGAACAATTCTCTTGCTGTCCTTGGTTGTCCCCCATTCCCTCTATACTCGCTTAAATGATACCGATCGCCTTTAAATGGATTTAAAAATCCTGGAAGTGCTGCATAACCCGAATCTACCACGTAATATTTCCTGTAACATGCTTATCAATTTAATTTTGTTGTGATATTGAACCATAATATATAATCATAAAATTGTCTTCATAAACAAAGTAAATACCAGGTGGTGGTCGGGGAAATTGCGAGTTGCGGATTTTCGAGTCTTTGCTGAAAGCACTCGACAATCGTTGGCAGATTCTTCCCATCCAGCATACACGAAAGTAAATTTCATATCAAAAGAGCAAATACACAGCACATTCTGGGTTGTTCTCCCACTCCTACCTCTAAATGGAATCTGCTGAGACACAGGAACGGTAGCATCTATATGGGTGCCATCCATAGCACCTATGCAGCCCTGTTAATATATTAACAATCAATATCATATAAGATTATCAAGTACATGTATTTGACGGTATAAAATTAATATAAAAATCATACCTTGAAATAGCGTTTATGACTAGGATCAATAAGAATTTCTTGTGGAATGACGTCAAAGGACGGTGGTTTGATTATCTCCTTTGAAAATTTGATCATTGCTTTCAACACTCTATTGAAATACTTGCTAATCGTTTCTCCTGAATGTTGGAATCTCTCACATAAATCTCTATTTGAGTTATTGTGAGTAACCACACTTAAAAATATCCCAATTTGTTCATCTATGTGAACAAATCGACTATCTTTCAACCAACCCCTTACCCTCATTAAGTCACATAAATTCAGAAAAACATGTCTCTCCATCCTAAATGCTTCATATATCCTATCCGAATGTCCATGAACAATCTCCCTTATCCATTCTCTTCCTGATAATTGACTGTCCCTAATAGGTTCTCTCGTATGGAGGGATGTCTCCATCGCAGCTAAGCAGAGCCACGCTACCAATATGTTAATGTCATCACCCAAGAATTGTTCAACTGGTTGTACTTGCTCTTTAGACACACTATTTGATCCCCCTTCCATAGTACCTATACAATCACAAAAATGACCAAAACATCAATATAGATTTTGAAAACACATCATAATAATAATTAATAACATAAGTCATAAAATCTCAATAAGATATTACAAGAGTCTCAACACTAATCATATTTGAATAAACTAAAGATTAATAGATAATATACATCATACAGTCTAATGAAACTCCATGCAATTCATAATATATTTCCAAATATCAACTAAAGAAATTGAAGAAGGCCAATCATCCTTGCAGGTATGCATATAATGAAAGCCTCCCTCCATTCACGATTGACGCATGCTCGTTCCATTGCTTTATTGTAAACATCTTGCTCTAGCTCGGGCATATTGTTTAGAATCGGACCGCGATAGATACGGAGAAAGGGTCAACAGGTGGTTGTGAAGTCCCGAGCTCGTAGAGCCATCACCGAGATGGACTTGGTGACTTAACCTTTAGAAAATCTTGTATGGCTCTACAAGTTTCATCAAAACTGGATTGGTTGCTCTTTCTTCTCCGCTTACTATTTCGAGTTCTATTCAATTTGTGCTTCCCACGAGCTGAAGTTCCAATATCGTCTGTTGTAAAAAGTCTGTCATCACTATGGTATCCAATGAAATAATTTGCATTGCTACCATCATAGTCACCACCTCCACCTGCATTGACACCATCTGCACCGCCACCACTATTGTCACCCCGTACATTGTCATCATCATTGTCATCATCATCCGACAGATTGTCTTCTTGAGCACATCCTACGGCATAATTCCCAGTAGCATATGTACCACCAAAAATAATACAAAGCTCGGGATGCGAGGAAGTCCATTCTTCCTGAATCTTGCCCACTCGACATTATCCTACAATTTTTACAATAATGACATTTCAGCAATATAATCATACATTTCATAATTGGCATTTGTAATAATATCAAAATGACCACAAAGTTAAGAAATACCTTGATATGAGATTCCCATACACTTGGATCTTCGACAGTAACTCTTTTGTTGACATTATCCCAACCAAATCCGGACTGAGAAATAAGTTTGTGAAAACTGCCATATCTTGTTGTTTCAGTTTGTTTACCTTGTTCCTCAGCCTGAACCATGGTAAATTGGAATCGTCTGCATTTGCGAGTTCAGACTGTACATTCCTCCACCCGACTTTGTTGAAAGTGGAAGAGGTGCGGTTTCCCTTTTTGACCTCATCCACCAATAAGCCGATAAGTATATTGGTTATAGACTCCGTCCACTTTGCATTGAATGCGTGTCTCTCGGATGCCATTGAATCTTCGACCGGTTGAGCATCACGTGAGTTATGAATTAAATCATTAACATAAAACCGTAAGAACTACACGCCATATACAAAATTAGCATGGTAACCTATATGGATCCGTATACCCCATCCTATTTTGTGAATGGTCCAACTAAATTATAAGACCTCTAAGATTAAGAAAATGAAAAAAAAAAAAGAACCGAGAGGCCAACCTTAGCGTGCGGATGATTGTTTCCAAATTCAGCAAATTGCGATTTATGTGGCGGGGACTGGCAAATTCGGAACAGAGCAAGGGAAAAAGAGTATGTCTTCGTGGATTGGCACCGGCAAGGCGGAACTTTGGATGGATCCACCGAAGTTCTCAAAGCATCAGCGTTCACTTGAGAATGAATCAACCAATTGAGGATGTACCTTAAGTAAAGAAAAATTCAAGACAATAAGCAATAAGGCAACAACGAAACAGCACCCTCCATTCTCTGCAAATCCATAACTTAAAGAGAAAAAATCAAAGCATTATAGTCATAAGATATCAAGGATCTCGCATAATGTATAATCCCCAACATTCCTACAAAAAAAAGTCGAACAACGTTGTTCTTATAGATTCACAAAGAATGTACTAAATGAACAAGTCGACAACGTTGTTCTTCTCACGTGCCTTTTTATTTTTTATTTTTTTCTGCTCTTTTCTTTTCTTTCACTTTTATTTTTCTCCTCCCCTTTAGTCTACCCCTCTACATGTTCTCTTCTTTGGGCGTCATCTTCTTCCTTTTGTCTTTCTCCCCTTGAGTCGCAAGGGTTCATAGAGACACACAGAAAATATTAATATTCGACCAAATCCAAGCAATACGGGACAAAACGCAAATTGAGAACAACAGGAGATATTTGCCATAGAACAACAGGATCGCGGGACAACAGGATCGTGGGACAAAGATCAACAGAACAGCAACTCGTCATGGTGTCGAGGAACGCCAGCAAAGGCCAGATCTAACAACACCCATCAATACATCATATTCACGTATACGTTGGAATATTCCTCCTTGTTCTTAGTGAACCGCTAGTTTTGTCATTTCAAAAAACAAGTAAATGCATAGACTGCGAGAACCAATCAATTGATAAACATCCTTTGATAGACGAATGAAGAAACCAAGGAAAACCAATCAACACAAGCACAAAAGAAAGAGTATTTACCTACGTATTGAGAGCCCAATGGTTAGTTCTTGGAAGACCCGGAAAGAGAATGAACCGGGATGAATATGCTACTGCTCATACATGGCAAAGCGAGCAAGAGAAGGGTTTGGTCAGATTTGAAGAGAGCAACTAGTGACGGTTAATTGTATATTTATTCCATGAATGTATCTCTCGCGCTCTCTCTCGTACGTGATGAACGGCGGTGGACTATTTTGGTATTGTAGTGATGGATGGAGAGAAGAGTTCCGAAATTGAGATTTGAGCGCGAGATTTAATAATTATTTCTTGCCAGATTGAGAAAAATTATAAGTGCTTAAGTGCTCGGGGGGAGAAACCGAAAGATCCAACCTTTGCCCGCCCAACCACCCTTCAACACGGCCGCTGCAAACCCCACACACTCACTCACAGTCAAACCGAACTCGCTCGCCAGCTGAGTTACCTCTGTTGAAACCAGGCCATCTATTCTTTTTTCAAGCGAAACACAGGAAAATGATGAATTTTGGGACTGATTCCGGACGACCCAGAAGCAAAACAACCACAAGAAATTCAAGAATTCATCAAAGAGGGAGGATCAAATTTGAAATACTGTTGCAGAAGTTGATGAAAGATGGTGGTGGGGAGCCGAGCCTGAGCAGCAGCGACGCTCGCTGCCCTGCTCGCTCGAGCCGAGCCCGAGCAGCAGCGATGCTTGCTGCTCTGCTCGCTCGAGCCGAGCCCGAGCCGAGCCCGAGCAGCAGCGACGCTCGCTGCTCTGCTCGCTCGAAATCAAACCATACACCAACCAACACAACAAAATTTTCCTAAATCTGCAGCGTTTTGCGACCCGCCGAGAAGCCGAGACACCTACCATGCCTTTGTAATCAACTCAATTAAGCTTCAAAACAGCATCATGTCACACCAAAGACTAGTGCATTTCACAGTTGCAGTTTGCCTCCCCCATTTTACCAGCAAATTCACCAGAACTCACATACATGCATGCACATAGTTACCTCCTATCCGAACCGAATCGCAGATAGTACAAACGCACCTGAAGAGCTCGGTGTGATCGGTGTCGTGCCGCGCCTGCTCCTCCCCTCCCTTCCCGCGATCGGATCATAAGCACAACAAAAGAACCGAGATCTCGAAAAAAAAAAAAAAAGTAGCACCGAGATAACGGAGATTCGACGTGCGCGCGCGGAGAAACTCGACAATCGAAACCCGAAGGAAGATGAAGCCGTGGGAGCGGGCGGCCCGCGTCGCGGAGGCTCGCGTCGCCGAGCCCGAGCAGGCCCGAAGCTCGCTGCTCGCTCGCTCGCCCGATCTCGAGCGAGCGAGGACGAGCGCGTCGCAGATCCGGGGGAGCAACGCTCGCCCAGATCTGCGAGACTCGCTCGAGCAAGCGGCTCGCAGATCTGGGCAAGTGATTCCTCGAGCGAGCCCTAACACTCGAGCTCTCGCCGAAGTGAAGACAATCAGTGAAGGAGGAGCAGTGACGACGTTTACCTGGTGAAGGAGTAGCGGCTGTCGAGACAGGCGCCGGAGAAGACGATGGAATTGTCTGCTCGCAGGAGGAGGCGCTCGTCGCAGGAGGAGACGCTCGTCGCAGGTCGGAGGAGGAGAAGCTCGTCGCTCGTCGCAGGTCGCCAGAGGAGAAGCTCTTCGCCCGTCGCTCGTCGCTTGTCGCAGGTCGCAGGAGGAAGCTCGTCGCGAGGGGGAGAGGAGGCCCTGTTCGAGCACTATCCAAGAAATAAAAAAGGAACACAATTTTGTTCCTTTTTTGTTTCTGATTTGTGTTCCAGAAACAAGAAACAAGTTTTTTTTGTTTCTTGTTTCTGTTTCTTTTTTGTTCCTGGGAACAAAAGAATAAAAAAGGAACAAAAACGCACACAAACGCGTTTCTGTTCCTTTTTTGTTCCCAGGAACAAAAAAACAGAAATTTTTGTTCCTGGGAACAGAAATAAGGTGCAGCCATGCAGGGCCTAGACTGTACAAAATTTCTGTTTTTAAATTTTTTAAAAAAATGCTTTTTCTAAATAAAGTTTAAACGAATCAAATTTTTTTCAAGTACTTTTTCTATTTTTTTATTTTTATAACATTTAAACATGATTGAATTCTCATTCTCATGAAATTCTCATCAATTTAATTTTGATAATGGTGAGTGAAGAAAAATATTTCCAACATAATAATATATGCATACTTAAAAACTAAATTTATAAGTAAAGTTCGTACAATAAGAACTAGCAAAAAATGGTGGAAACGGTTTTGATCTCGGACAACAATCTCTCTCTGGAATACATCCGACACGTGCTTCATAAAAGAATGGCAATCGTGACAAATTCGGATGTTCTTCATGACCCGACTCGTCCTCCCGTTTTCAAAATGCAGAAAGGCGAAAGCAACGGCCAACTTCTCGCTGTGATAACTCAGATTGCTCTCCTTCTCCTCCTCTTCAATATCATGGAGCACGTTTGACGTTTGTGGCATATAACCTCGAAGCTTCAATCTGTCCATTATTGAAGTTAACAAGTCCCTAATATTTTCCCACTCCGAATGAGAATTTTCCCCTGAAACAAACTCATGGATCTCTTGGTCTGCATTGATCAAACTATAACCTGGTCTTTTGCTAATTCTCCTATCTTTCATTAAAATCCTCATCTGCGCTTTGCGGTTCCATTTACCAACTCCCCCATAGGCATTGGACAGAAGGACATAATCACCATCGTGATGAGGATCCAGCTCATGAAGTCTTCCTCTCGCCTTTTCAGCTAAGCCAAGATGGTCATGATTCACACAGGCTCCAAGCAGAGTTCTCCAGACAACTGAGTTTGGCCTGATCGGCATCTTTTCAACAAATTCATATGCTTGCTCAACCATCCCCGCTCGGCCAAAAATGTCAACCATGCACCCATAATGCTCAAGCGTCGGTTCCAGCCAATAATCTTTCTTTATGCTTTCAAATATTCCTCGACCTTCTTCGACAAGTCCTGCATGGCTGCAAGCCACTAAAACTGCGGAGAACGTTATAGAATCCGGCTGCATTCCTGATTCCTTCATGTCATGGAATAATTTGAGGGCCTCATCACCGTGGCCATGCACCGCAAGCCCATTGATCGCCACTGTCCAAGTCAACACATTTCTCTCAGGCGTTTCATGGAACACCCTCATCGATTCATCGACTGACCCACACCTGGAGTACATGTCTATCATAGCAGTCCCAACAGAAATCTTCCAACTCAAGCCACTTCTCCGAAAATAACACTCGACCCACCTCCCCAATTCCAAAGCCCCTAAGCTGGAAACCGCCGAGATCACACTGAGCATAGTTACCTTATCTGGTTCAAAACTCTCTACCAGCTGCATTTCCCGAAAACAAGCCAAGGCATCGTACCCAAATCCATTATTCGCGTAACACCCAATCAAGGACGACCAAGACACCAAGTCTCGCTCAGGCATTTCGTCAAACACCTTCCGCGCCGTCTCCACCGCACCAACACACCTGTACGCGCTGATCAGCGCGTTCTGGACATAGACGTCGGAGCCGAGCCCGAGCTTCGTGATCAGGGCGTGAAGGCCGTGGCCCATCTCCCGGAGGCGAGAGCAGGCCTTGAGGACGAAAGGGAAGGTGAAGTTATCGGGGGACACGCCGCGGCGGAGCATCTGGGCAAAGAAGGAGAGAGAGTGGGGAGGGGAAGAGTGGGCGTGGCATCTGATTATGGTGTTGTAAGCGACGGTGTCGGGAGAGGAGATGCCGGCGAAGAGGGAGCGGGCGTGGGGCAAGCTCTCCGGGGCCGAGGCAGCACATGATAGCAGGAGGCGGCGGAAGGTGGCGGCGTCGTCCTGGAGGCCGGTCTTGATGATGAGGGAGTGGAGCTTGTAGACATCGTTCATGGATGTTGTCCTCGACAACATAGGTTCAGGCCTCGTCAGCTAGCCCACTTTGCTTTTATACATTGAGTCCGCCGAGTCTCGTCCTCCTCGTCTGGTTCGCTCGGCAGAGCAGCTCCGGCGAGCAACCGTCGCCCAGATCTGGCAGATCTGGGCGGCGGCTCGCTTGGGGCTCGGCGTCGCTCGCTCGAGCTGCTCTGCCGAGCGACCACAACAGCTCGAGCTTGGCAGAGCAGCTGCAGCGAGCGACGCTCGCTTGAGGCTCGAGCGAGCGTCCGGCGGTGGTCGGCGAAGGTTGCTGTCGCCGAAGCCCTCTTCGAACGGAGATGGAGCAGCAGCAGCAATTACCTGGACTCGGAAGCTTCAGCCGGTTGACGGAGCACCACCTGTTGGCGCCGGAGAGTGAGCGGAGTGGGGAGGCGCCGGAGAGTCGCCGGAGGGGGGAGTCGCCGGAGAGTCCGCCCGAGTGGGAGGCGCCGGAGAGGGGAGACGCCGGGGGAGAGCATGAACGAAGCTTCGCATGGGCACGAACGAGGGACCAGAAGTGTTCCCGTTTTGTTTCAATTTTGTTCTTTATTTTTGTTCTTTTTCGGTTTGCCAGAAGTGTTTCGGAGGAGAGAAACAACAAAAAGTTGTTTTTGATTTTGTTTCAATTTTGTTGTTTCAATTTTGTCCCCGGAACAAAAAAACGAAAAAAAAACAAAACAAAAAAAGAGGGCCTAAAAGTCTCGATCTAAGCTATTTGAAACGAGTAGATGTAGAAAAAAATCATACTTTTTACCATTCTTATTCTTATTAAAAACAAAAGAATAGATATATTAGATCGAATTTTTTTTGCATTCCCGGAACTTTGGGAAAAAAACATTTGGAGAAAAAGCATTTGTTTATAAACACTTTTCTTGAAAAGAGGGGATTAATGAATTTTTTTCTTCCAAAACGCCGATAAAAAACATGCAGGGCCTAAAAGTCTCGATCTAAGCTATTTGAGCCACCCTCTCTTGCTCCAAGTAGATGTAGAAAAAAGATCATACTTTTTACCATTCTTATTCTTATTAAAAACAAAAGAATAGATATATTAGACTGAATGGTCGAAGCAAAGCTAGCGGAGACTTAAATGTCTGGAATTAACGATAAAATTCGATGTAACAAAAATCGCTTCTCCAGTGACACGCGTAAGAGTAGGCCTATCAAACTAAATGGTCGGGACAAAGCTAGTAGAGGCTCTAATTACCTAGAATTAACGAGAAGATTCCGTGCATTGGGATTTTCTCCCTTAGTGTCACACGTGAGACATCCCTGGCAATCCAATTATCACCTCGTCAGTTGATCCTAGTTCAAATCCATATATTAACTCATTAGAGTCTCAAAATTAAAGTGGAAATAATTATATTAGAAACTCTACATTACTTACGTTATCACCTATGTAGCACCGACAAGTGACATGGACACGCGATACGACACGACACGACACGCCAACACGTCATTTCTTAAAAATAGAAAATTCTGACACGTTGGGACACGTTATATATCAAATAAATATTTTTATTTTTAATTAATTTAATTCAAATTCAGTATTTTTATTTTTCAAAATTATTTTTTAATCTCATTTATTTATTTTTCGAATTAAAAAAAAAATCTCCGGTAGAGTCCACCCCACTCTCTTCTAGTTCTTTCTCCCCAAGCCCCCCCCCCCCCCCTCCACTCTCTTCTAGTTCTTTCTCCCCAAGCCCCCCTCCCCCTCCCACCCAATATTTTTCTTTCCCTCTCCACCATCGTCCATTTCCCCCCCCACCCCCAAATTTATTTTTCTTTCCCTCCCCACCACCGACAGATAGACGGGTTGTTCCTATCTCTTCCCCTCCCCCCAAAAAAAGCGATGGCCCATCAAAAACCCTAGCTCCGCATGACCCTTCCACTTCTCCTTCCTCGCGAGCTCTGCATGACCCACGACCCTTCCTCTTCTCCTTCCTGGCGAGCTCCGCACTACCCTTCCTCTTCTCCTTCCTCGCCGCTCGCCACTCGCCACACGACCCCCTTCCTCGCCGCTTGCCGCTCGCCACACGACCCCCTTCCTCTCCTCTCCTCTCCTCTTCCTCTCGCCTTCGGCCCTTTCTCTCCTTTCGTACTTTGCTCCCAAGACAACCCAAGACTCAAGTCTCAAGACCCAAGACTCAAGACCCCATTGCAACATCACGAGGTTTATGGTTGAGGATTCGATCCTATCCTCTAGAATAGATTCTTTGGTTGGATAATCGTTTGGATTCTTTAATTCTTATCTAAGATCGATTGAAGATCCGATGGTCGACGAAATAATCTTGGAATATTCTATTCTTGGAAACCGAGATCGATTGTATGGACGAACAGATTGATGGGCTATCATCGCATTCCTTAAATAGCTCGGATGATCTTCTTGATTGATTCCGTCCAACGGGTAGATTGGAGGAATTCCTTTGGTAAGTGCCAACGGCTATGATGGCATGAAGGAGTATAAAAGGAAGACGTCTAGTTGTTTTAAGTGGGTGATCGATAGAAAAATTCCAGAGTCCGAAGATCCTTGATTGTTAGTTGAGGCGAGCGAAATTGTATACAGAGTGTTTATACTTGGTGACACCTTGAGTGAGTGTGGTAGATCACCTACACCTAGAAATCAAGGAAGATCAACACCGTAACAACTCTTTGATCATAGTGGAATCCAGCCAATCGGGCTGTCGGTGCGATTAAGAAGAGTGGACGTAGGCTTGAATCAAGCCGAACCACGTGTGGCGGCCATCTCTTGCCATCATGGGCTTCGCCGTTGCTCGCGGGCTTTGCTCCCTCGCCTCCACTGTCTGTTGGACACGCGTCGACACGCATGTTAGAAAATCCAACACGCATTGACCGCATGTTTGACCGTGTCCGAGTGTGTTGATGTGTCCGACACACTCCGATATGTGTCGGACACGACATGGAACATGCTTCATAGGTTATCACTACATTATAACCCTATGTAACCTCACCAAGTAGCAAGGAGTTTTCACTCCCGTGTTAGGGCCACTCTGCTTGCATGATAATTTAGGTGATCTGATAGGATTACATTCCTTATTTTAATATGCCGATACTCGCACGCCTAATATCCCCAAGTATATCTATCTTTTTTAAGATATGAGAATACCCTTTAAGTGTTTTACATCCTAAAAGTTTCAAGATTCAGATTAAATCGGGATGAAACTTTTTAAAGACGTGCTTACATCTAGCTTACTTTATTATTATATTGGATTGATCCAATAGGTTATTTTTCTTGCGTTCAAAACCACGGTCCAAAATTACTTGCGAAAGTAACTAGGGCACAGACGACAACGTGTCAGCATTGACTTTGCTGCCTTTTAGTGCCATTATTAATTTTTGTAGGCCGTGCGGAGTCTCATCTTGATGACATGTAATAGATAAATATTTGTCATCATACAATAATAAATAAACTAAGTATCAAAAAGGCAATTACTTACTTGCGAGAAAGGAACCCACGACTTACCCGGAGTAGCAAGGGTGGCGATGATCCTACTGCTCTTCCAGGGTTTACTTTGCCGTGAAGCGGCACACGGAAGTTCCATAGGTACCCAAAAAAAAGGGTATTACTTTAAAAAAAAAACTAGAATATTATCCGTGGAATGCACGATCTGATCAGGCATATAAGCGAAGTTGCAATTATTATTGTATGAAAAATCAAATTATTTATCCAAGGAGTAAGAAATCTGTTAATGTTTTTTAGATAATATTATCGTTATTTCCAGACATAATTGGTTGAACTTAAATAAGGCGAGATATGAAATTAACTTAAAATTGAGAAAAAGTGAAAAACATGGTATGCACAGTTAAATAGAGACCAATAAAATCATGGTCGAAGCTATAAGACGAAGAGGAAAAATAGAAAAATGATGAAAGAACTTCAATTCGCTTATTACCTTAATCATTTTTTCCCTCGCTAATTGGTCAAGCCTTCATTATATTATTTTTGAGTTAGGTTTAAGAAATTTTTTCTTTGGCTATGAGCTAATATATATCATCCTTACAAAAAGCTATGCCACTAACACTATTCGAATTTCACCAAGAAAAAGAATGATATTATACTTTTTGACCTGAAATTGAAAAGACAAAAAGGAGATATCTCATTATCTTAAAAAACCACATCAAGCAAAAGAATATCATAGTTTCCATCTCATCTTGATATGTACTTTTTCTTTTGTTGATATATGTCAGAAATTTCAGTTTCGAATCGAAATTCTAAGAAATCCTCAAAGAAGCAATGTAACCTTTTTACTGTTCAAATGCACATGATCTAAGAAGTGTAGAATTTTGTTTAAATGAGCGTCCAAATATTGGCAATAGGTCAAGTGAAAATTAAGGGAAAAAAATTGGATCAAACCCTTAAAGTTTAGAAATCAACGTCATCCGAAAGTCTATGGGAATCGATTTTTACCTTGTGCTGAACCTTTGGATTTGATTGCTTCTCATGGTTATTGCATGGGAACCGTCATATGTTAGAATCAATTGGATGGTACTGATGAAATTATAAGGCTAATTGCATAACATTCCTTGTTGGGTTACTGATTACGATGATCCGATAACATGAATTATAAATATTTCACTCTCGTTCTCAAACCGGATCATCATCATCATCATCATCATCATCATCATCATCATTATTATTAACAATTTTTCCTTCTAATTAGTATTATTATTTTTGTTTGACCAGAGGTTTGTGCCGTCTGATTTTGGGTCTGAGGAGGATAAAATAAAACCACTCCCTCCCTTTGAAGAGTGCTTGGAGAAGAAGAGGAAGATCAGGAGGGCCACTGAGGCTGCAGGCATTCCCTTCACCTTCGTCACTACAAATTGCTTCGCTACATACTTCGTCAATGTCCTTCTTCATCCCCGCGACCCCAATGATGAAATTGTTGTCTACGGCAACGGTGAAGCCAAAGGTTCTCTCTCTCGGCCTTGTCGGAATTTGGATTCATGCGACCCATCTCTATTGAAATAATCGATCATGTGGATCCTGATTCATGAACTTTGGTCCAACCAAACCACTCCAATTTGTCAACATGATCCTATCCTTCATGGAACATGGATGCAATAGATGGAGTCAACCATACTGTTTGAAAAAATCGCAAGGTCTTCTAAATAATTTCCAAAGTCATTTGGTTACGAAAGGCTCTCCATTGAAAAAAAAATGGGGTGATAGATGGATAATAGACCTAGGGCCAATCTTAATTCACGTTAGTAATGCCATGCTTGAACATAATTTTCGTGCAATTGGATCCATGAACCATAAATTTATCTATTCATGTTCATTTTGCCATTTAAAAAACTGATGAAAAAAGTTCGGGGACTTAACCTTACCATTATCCTATGTATTTTCCATCTTCGAATATGATTGAAGATTCTTTTTTTTTTGTGCTAGCCGTGCTGAATTACGAGGAAGACATAGGGAAGTACACGATCAAGGTGGCGAATGAACCGAGGGCGTGCAATCGGGTAGTCACTTATCGCCCGGAACCGAACATAATCTCTCAGCACCAACTGATTTCGCTGTGGGAGGAGAAAACGGGTCGGAGCTTCAAGAGAATCTACGTGCCCGAGGAAGATCTGGTCAAGCTCTCTCAAAGTAAGCTTCAAATCGCCAATGCCACTGCTGTATTCTCTCCAAACTCCTTCTATTTTGCATTAATTATGATAAGGTCCTCGCATTTATTTAAATTAATCGCGATACCGACCTGAAATTTTCTTTAAAACATCGTCGCAACCCCCAACATTGGTCGAGACATGACTTTCCGTGCTTGTGCCTCGTCGTGAATCGATTCAAGAAAGGTCTGCTGACGCTTCGTGGTTTTTATGTCCTATGTTAAGCTCTGCCACCTCCAGAAAACATACCCGTCTCCATACTTCACTCCATTTTCGTCAAGGGAGATCTGATGAGCTACGAGATAACTGAAGATGACCTTGAGGCTTCGAGAATGTACGCAGAGATGCAGCTCACCACCGTTGATCAGGTCCTTGACATCTTCCTCACAGATCCTCCTGAGCCAGCTAGGGCCGCTTTCGTATGAGATGATTCCGCAGGTTGAACTCTAGCAGTTAGCAGTAGCAGCTCAGTGTGCTGAATTACGACTGAAGCGTTACTTCGCTTTGGTGGATTCGAACATTCGAATTTGAAATCCTATGAACTGTTTCTTTTCTTTCCTAATTTCTTGTCGATTGAGACTTCATTCCAGTTGTAGAAACAACAGCAAATACAATATAGTGCAGAACCTGGTATGCTTCGTAACTATTCTACATATAGTGGTACTGATACTGTTATGATAGGAGATGGATCCTGTTTGTCGATTTCAAATGTTGGTAATGGAATACTACATACAAAAACAAGCATATTACCACTAAATGATGTTCTAGTAGTCCCTGAAATCAAGAAGAATCTCATTTCTATATCGAAGTTAACAGATGACTATCCCTGTTCTCTTATTTTTGATAAACATGGGGTGTATACGAAGGACAATTACAACCATACAACAATGAAGCTAGGAAGGAAAATCAAGGGGCTGTATCAAGTGGATCCTAAAGTCACAGAAGTATTCTTCACTCAGGTTCAACAAGAAGTAGGAGAAGATGTCTGGCATCAAAGGCTTGCTCACACCAGTTTAAAAACAGTGAAGCTTCTACAAAGCCAACATCTAATTCAGTATAGTTCAAAAGCTCAAAACATGTGCAGCAGTTGTCAAATTGCTAAAAGTTCAGCTTTACCTTTTCCATCTTCAAACTATACATCTAATGCTCCCCTAGAAAAGATACATTGTGATGTTTGGGGACCCTCACCAGTTCAATCTGTTCAGAAATTTCGTTACTATGTCATTTTTGTGGATGATTTTTCTCGATATAGTTGGATATATCCAATGAGGTAGAAGTCAGACGTTTATGATGTTTTTGTCATGTTTCAAAAGCTAGTGGAAAATCAACTTGATCACAAGATCAAAATATTTTAGAGTGATGGAGGAGGTGAGTTTACTAGTATCAAACTTCAGAACCACTTGCAGCAGTGTGGCATAAAACAGAGTATTTCCTGTCCTTACACACCAGAACAAAATGGTATTTTTGAAAGGAAGCATCGACATGTGATTGAATTAGGCATAGCAATGTTATATCATGCTAGAGTACCTTTGAAATACTGGGTAGATGCCTTTATGACAGCAGTCTATATCATCAATATCCTTCCTACAACAAAGCTACACATGAACTTAGCTCACTATAAACTGTATAAATAGAAACCAGGTTATGCTCATCTACGAGTCTTTGGATTTGCCTGCTATCCTTGTCTCAGGCCCTATACACAACATAAACTTGATCCAAGATCTCTCACATGCATATTTCTGGGATATAGTGAGAGACATAAAGGTTACAGATGTCTCTTACCTACTAATGGACATGTCTATATCAATAGACATGTAGTGTTTGATGAGGCAGTATTTCCTTTTACTCGGATAATAACAGCTGAGCATCAACAAGGGTCCGCGCTGTACAAACAATGGATAAGAGGAATTTCTGGACTCAATACTACAGAACAGCACAAGTCAAAAGTTCATAAGCCTATTGAACACTTGCAGAATACTAGATCAGTTCATATAGTTCCTGATGTACAAGACAATGGAATCAGTGGTATACCACACATGAATACAATACCTGATAATGTGATGCAGACTGACTCTAATAATGCATCAAGTAATATTGAACTACCACTTATATCTACAAGTACTGAGGAACAAGTGTCTTCGAGTCAAGAATCTGTTCTAATGCCACAAAGTAATACAAAGCAAGCTTAAACCAGTTCTGCATCAGGAAATACACGAGGTACTCTCTCTATCCATCCTATGCAAACTAGACTAAGATCTGGAATTGTTGAATCAAATCCAAAATATGCATGTCTAGCTGAATACAAAGTTCCTAGTGAACCGAAATCAGTAAAATCTGCTTTGGCAGACAAGGGATGGTATCAAGCAATGCAAGCTGAAATGGATGCTCTATATCATAATAAAACTTGGGAGTTAGTTCCTAGAATTGATCAAATGAATATAATTGGCTGCAAATGGGTGTTTAAGACAAAACTTGTTCCTGATGGAAGTCTTGATAGGCTGAAAGCTCGACTTGTAGCTAAGGGTTTTCACCAAGAAGAGGGCATTGATTTTACAGAAACCTTCAGTCCTGTAATTAAACATGCTACAATTCGACTAGTCCTGTCTGTAGCAATGATGAGACAATGGCAAATTCATCAACTTGATGTTAAAAATGCCTTCTTACATGGTACTCTAAATGAAACAGTTTATATGGAACAGCCTCCTGGGTTCCAAGAATCATAGAGACCTCATCATGTATGTCTTCTCAAGAAATCCCTCTATGGACTTCGACAAGCTCCTCGAGCTTGGTTTGATAAGTTCAGCAATTTCTTACTAGAGTATGGTTTCTTCTGTAGCTCAACTGATCCATCATTGTTCATCTTACATACTGGTACAGAAACAATCCTCCTACTGCTATATGTTGATGATATTGTTTTAACTGGAAGTTCATCTCAAATGCTCACCAATCTCATTAACTCTCCAAGTCTTCAATTTCACATGAAAGATCTGGGTTCACTTCATTATTTTCTTGGCATTGAAGTTAAGCGTGCTCCTGAAAATCTGTTTCTTTGCCAAACTAAGTATGCTATTGACCTTCTCAATCGAGCTCATATGCTAGACTGTAAACCAATCTCAACTCCACTTTCATTGAGACCAAACAGTTTGCTCACTGATCCTATACCTCTATCTAATCCAACTGAGTATCGAAGTCTGGTTGGTGGTCTCCAATATCTCACACTAACTCGTCCAGATATTGCCTATGCTACAAATATACTATGCCATAAAATGCAGCAACCTACTATTGCAGATCTTCAGAGATTAAAGAGAGTATTGAGATATATAAAAGGTACTGTCGATCTTGGAATATTCATCCATTCCAGAAGCACTATGCATCTTTATGGTTACTCGAATGCAGACTGGGCTGGCTGTGCTGAAACCAGAAGATCAACAACTGGTTTCTGCACATATCTCGGATCTAATCTCATCTCCTGGGCAGCCAAGAAACAACCAACAGTAAGCCGATCCTCTACAGAAGCTGAATATCGTGCCATTGCTTCCACTACAGCTGACCTCACTTGGATAAGTTTTGTACTACGAGACATCGGTTGCTCTCTTAATCCTCCCATTCATCTATACTGTGACAATAAGTCAGCTATCTCTCTCACTGCTAATCCCATTTTACATGCTAGAACAAAACATATTGAAGTTGACTTCCACTTTGTTCGAGAAAAAGTTTCCTCAGGATCACTACAGGTACAATATGTTCCAAGTCATTGCCAACTTGCTGATATTTTTACTAAACCTTTGTCACGACTAGTACACCATCATATGCGAGTCAAATTGGGAATTTGTTATCTCTCCATTCCCAATTTGAGGGGGGATGTTAAAGAACAAAGATCAAAACCACAGTCTATAAATATTGATGGAAATAAAGATACAGGGCAAAAACAAGCTGAAGCAGAAACGGAGTAAAATAAGCTGAAGCAGAAACAGAGCAAAGCTTCGTCGAAGGAAAGAAACTGAGTTGACAATCTATGAAGAAGTCAAAGAAGAGAAACAAAGGCTGAGCTGGTGATCCGTGGAGAAGCTGAGTTGGCAATCCAGAAACATAAGTTGATTAAGCTGCACCAGGAGCCATACATGTGTCAATAGAACAAGTAGTTAGTCTGTTGATTCAATCTTGTAACTAAATGTTGTTAAGTCAGTTTTGGAAGGAGGTTTTAACGAAGATATAAAAGCTTCGTCATTGTAGTAGAAGAAAAAGTAGAACATATGATTCTCTCAATTCTCTCAATTGCTTTCATTTTCTTTGAAGTAGAACTACAATTGATTGTATAGATTGAGAGAAATAGAAAAGAGATCTTGATTGATGTAATTGATCGTTCAGTTCTATCAATATACAAAGTTCTTTACCTTATATGCAGTTCATCTTTGGTATCTGCATCTTCACAGGGCAAAAACAAGCTGAAGCAGAAACAGAGCAAAATAAGCTGAAGCAGAAACAAAGCAAAGCTTCGTCGAAGGAAATAAACTGAGTTGACAATCTATGAAGAAGTCAAAGAAGAGAAACAAAGGCTGAGCTGGTGATCCATGGAGAAGCTGAGTTGGCAATACAAAAACATATGTTGATTAAGCTGCACCAGGAGCCGTACATGTGTCAATATAACAAGTAGTTAGTCTGTTGATTCAATCTTGTAACTAAATGTTGTTAAGTCAGTTTTGGAAGGAGGTTTTAACGAAGATATAAAAGCTTCATCATTGTAGCAGAAGAAAAAGTAGAATAGATGATTCTCTCAATTCTCTCAATTGCTTTCATTTTCTTTGAAGTAGAACTACAGTTGATTGTATAGATTGAGAGAAATAGAAAAGAGATCTTGATTGATGTAATTGATCGTTCAGTTCTATCAATATACAGAGTTCTTTACCTCATATGCAGTTCATCTTTGGTATCTGCATCTTCACATGGTATCATCAGGAGAGGCCGAGTCTCGCAGCTACGACGGCCTCTCTAGTGAGGCCACTTTCGCCTTTTTCCTCGAATGCCCCGGTCTGAAAGAAGCTGAAGCCGAACGGACCAAAGCAGAAACCACCGAAGTCGTCCTCAAAGTCGGCATCTTCAGCTCAAGATGAAATCGAAATCGAGATTGCGGAGGTCCTGTACGGAATGATGAGGCAGCCTCAGGGTCCTTCGAAGATTGAAGCCTTGGGAGTCGATTTGGCGAAGTTCGATTCGAGGGAAGAGAATAACTCCACTGGAGATGCCAAGTCCCGAATTTCATCTCCCACCTCGAACTCTCAATCTGGCGCTCCACTATCGTCATCGGCGTTACCCCAAAACTCTGGTTCATCTGCCCCTCCCTTGACTGCTAGCGCGCCCAAGAGGAAAAAGCCTCGTCCGATGAAGTACGAGGATGAAACGCCACCCATGTTTCCGGTTAGGAGTAGCCCCATCTCCTCAACCAAGGCCGAAATCGACCAGAAGGCAAAGATCGAAGCCGCCTCACCAAATATGGAGAAAGCACTCGGATTCGCAGCGGAAGAAAATGGTGCTTCCGTTGATTTGGCCAAATCTCAACCCGCTCCAGCGTCGCTGGAGAACCAATCGGAGCCGATGAAGCTGGAAGGCTTCCCGGCGCCGGATTCCAAGCTTCCGACCGAAGAATCGGAGAGCAGAGACGCAGCAGCGGCTAAGGAGGAGCCTCCGTCGCCCAAAAAAAAAGAATCTTCCGGCCTCCAATTGGATGATGACCGTGTGGATAAGACAGCAACGAAGTCGAACTCCGGAATTCCTGAGATTGAGAAGCAGCGAGAAGAGAAGTTTCAGATAGATCTGATGGCTCCTCCTCCGTCGAGATCATCTCCAGAAAGGGATGGTGATACTGATTTTCCAGCAGTAGATCCGAAGTCTGTGGTGTCAAATATGAGAGCTGACATGAAGCGCTCGGTGAAAGATGATGAGAAGACTACGACCAAGGTCGGAAAGGAAGAAGCAGTAAATGTGGGAGCGGAGGCAGCGAAAGCGATGGCTGCAGATGCTGAATCGCAGAAGCCGGCTGTTCCTAAGGTGAAGAATATCGATCTCCAGTTTGAATTGGAGAAGACTGATGGAGGAGCGGGCAATGCGAGTGTTAACAAGATCAATCAGCCTGTCCACAAGCAGCAGCAACAGTAGTCTCTCGCTGAGAAATCTGCTCAAACCCCCAATTCTTTACCTTTCTCAATGTCCGTACCTGGATGGCCTGGCGGGCTTCCACCCAGGGGATGCATGGGGCCATTAGGAGGGGTTGTCTCGATGGATGGGAGTGCTGTTGCTTCTGCTGCAATTCCAGCCACCGCAGTTGCTTTTTGGTCAGCGTCCGAAAAGGTGCGCCACCCATTGCTACATTGCTCGGACTATTAATATTCACCAATTCGCAAGGATGAATCATCCCTTCTGGCCAGCAGCTGCTGGTTCAGCTTCGCTCTATGGGGCCAAGCCCTGCAATCTCAATGTGGTTCCATCTCCTGAGTTGCATGGAAATTTAACGTCCGCTAGAAATATGAATATGAATGCGCATCCGGACAAGGGTCAAAATCTTGCCATCTTTCCCAGTAAAGAGAAGGCATCTCAGTCTGCAAGTAGTGTTGATGCTCCTCAAAGAAAGCAAATTTTGCTCCAGCAAACTCTGCCTCCTGGAGCACCTAACAATATTCTGGCTCCTGCTTTCATCATCCCTCTGGGCCACCAGCCGCACCAGCAACATGCGGCAGCAGGTGCCACTTCAGTCCGACCTGGACCTGCAAAGCCCCCAAATGTAGGTGGCACGGCTTCAGCTGGCGCCTCCACATCCGCCTCAAGTAGCAGCTCTGCTGCAGCTGCAGCTACAGCTGCAGCAATGAGCTTCAACTATGCAAATATGCCCGGAGGTGATACTCAGTACTTGGCAATTTTGCAGAATAATGCATATCCATTTCCTGTGCCAACTCATGTTGGGGCTGCGCCACCTTTCCGAGGGTCCCATGCTCAGGCGATGCCCTTCTTCAATGGACAATTCTACCCTTCTCAAATGATCCACCCTTCCCAGCTCCAGCAGCAATCGCCTGTTCAATTACCACAGTCGCAACCAGGTCATCATAACACTAGCATTTCCAGTAGTTCCTCATCAACCCAGAAGCACTTGCAAAATCAGCAGCAGAGACCACACAACAGTAATGGAAACTTGCCCGGCTATCCTTCAGCTAAAACCACTCAGCAATCACAGCAGCTGCAGCTGCAGCACAATCAACATGCGCCTCATCAAGTTCGTGCCCTGGAATCTGAGGGTGGTGAAGATAGTCCGTCAACAGCCGATAGTCGAGTTGCACGTGCTAACATGAGCATCTACGGTCAGAATTTTACTATGCCCATAACTACTGGGAACTTTGCTCTGATGACCCCTGCTCAGCTGGGTGCAGCCAATGGCACTGGCAGCACTCCTGGTGACAAGAAGCAGCAGCAGCAGCTGCTTCCCCAACAGGCGGGTCCAAAATCTGGAATGGAGTCATTGCCATCTCAGGCTTTTGCGATGTCATTCTCCTCCATTAATAGTTCAGCTTCTCCACGGATCACCAGCTCAGCCTTTGTTTCTCTTCTTTGACTTCTTCATAGATTGCCAACTCAGTTTCTTTCCTTCGACGAAGCTTTGCTCTGTTTCTGCTTCAGCTTATTTTGCTCTGTTTCTGCTTCAGCTTGTTTTTGCCCTGTTTCTTTATTTCCATCAGTATTTATAGACTGGTTTTGATGTTTGTTCTTTAACACATTCCAGTTGTAGAAACAACAGCTTTCGCGTGCAGCACGAGGATATCGGTACAGCAGATTAGAGGTTGTGAATACGTAACAAGCCACTAAAACAACCCAAAAGACTCGCTCACTTTTGCGGAACATCTCCTCCGAGAGACTTCCTAAGCTGTTTGCGGGACATCGAACAAGTCGCGTTTTATAGGAACAGGAACAAGACTTAGCGTGGAGCATTTTTTAGGATGTAAGAAGCAAAAGCTTTCCCCGTTGATGGAAGTTCAAGAAGTGCGTTAGGCGTTCAACATGTGAAAAGGCAATGAAAAACAGGAAGTTATGAGAAATAAGACGTTCGCAAAAATAAAAAAGCAGATCTGAGGCCTTTTAATCCAAGGCCATGTCTCGTTGTGCTCTAAATATTGTAGCGAAGAATGCGTTGTAGTTGTACTCAAGTGAAGCATCTGACAAGAAGGAAGATGGATAAAAAAACCAAGGGTAACTAAGCGAAGGACAAGGGGAAGATTAACGGCGAAATTGCTAGTGGGCGTTGATCTGTTAGAAGCTGCAAATGGGGATGGCAACTAGGAATGAAGTATCCTATCCTGATGTCTTGCTGAGTAGAGGAAGGATGGGCACTAAGCTAACATAGTATGTGCGAAATATGATAATCTTGAAGTTGGGGAGGCACCGGCAGTAACCCACCGGAGAAAGTCCCCAGCAAGCTAAGTAGCAAGGGGACGCAATCCCCAATTTCTTTGCTAGATCACTCTGTTGATGTGAGTTCTGTAAATCCCCTGTTAGAAATAGTAAAATTGATTTTGTGTTTTGATTAGCTTATTTGTCTCTGTCTTTTAATTGTTTTTTGGCTATGTGTGTGAAAGTAAGAATTAGTCGATTTGTAAACTGTCAAAGAAACGTGTGCTACAGCACCACGTCTCTCTAAGCCACCGCAGAAGAAAAATCATGAAGAAAGTACAAGTCTTGGGCACACAATAAAATATTATAGTTGCTGCTGAAGACTCCAAGAAGTACGAAGGAAGGTGAACTTGTGGCTAGCAATATTTTATTCTCTCTGAAGACAGCAAGAAGAAGAGATATGCAGCCCACCTTTTTTGACTGCCAAGAAGAAAAGTTTAACTTTAACTTTGCAAGTTTGAAGTCCATGCGGTGAAGTGCTTTTAGATATAGGGTTATGTTAAGTTTATTTTAGTGTGTGAGAGTGTTTGTGAAAGTGTGAGAAAGTGAGATTTAGAGAGAGTTTTAAGCTTAGCAAAGTTAGTGTGTGTACTCTCTTAAGCCTTTGCAAGGTATATTATGTAATATAATATCTTTTTGTGTGTGTACTCTCTCCCTCCAAGTCCTTTTGGTTCCAACAATTGGTATCAGAGCTAGCCATGGCATCCACTAGTTCTGTTCAGTTGCAACTTCCAAAGTTGAACGGAAAAAATTACAACAACTGGTCCGTTCAGATGAAAGTTCTATTCAGGTCTCAAGATTTGTGGAACCTGGTGGAGAACGGCTACATCGAAGTAGCTGATGCTGAAGAATTCAATGCTTTGAGGAAAGAGGAGAAAGAAGCGTTGGTGGAATCTCGAAAGAAAAATCAGAAAGCATTATATGCGATCTTTCAAGCTGTGGAGGAGATGATATTTGAAAAAATATCGAGTGCTGAGATAGCGAAAGAAGCGTGGGATATATTGCAAAAATCCTACAAAGGCGATGATCGTGTCAGGCGGGTGCGGCTCCAAACACTTCGAGGAGATTTTGAGTCTTTACGCATGAACAACTCTGAATCTATCTCGGCTTACTTTGATCGTGTACAAACCATCATTAACCAACTAAGGGTTAATGGTGAAGAGCTTCAAGATGTGCGAGTCGTAGAAAAAATCTTGAGGTCTTTGACTGAAAGATTTGACTACGTGGTTGTGGCGATCGAAGAAGGCCAAGATATATCAACCATGACATTGGAGCGGTTGATGGGTTCATTATGCTTACATGAGCAAAGAATGAACCAGAAGTCTATCAGTTCGACTTCTGAGCAAGCACTGCAGAGTCGGGTCACTCAATCAAATCGAGGAGGTCATCATGGTGGCCAAGGTCGTGGAGGTCGTGGAGGTGGCCGAGGTAGAGGTGGAAATCTGAATTCCACTAAAAGATATCAAACACGTGACAAATCAAAAGTCAAGTGTTTTAACTGTAACAAATTCGGACATTACAAATCCGAATGTCGAGCAAACAGGGGGCAAGAGCAGCCAGAATATGTGCATGCTGTTGATGCAAATGAAGGCGTGGTGTTAGCATGCCAAATGGATGACTCAAGTACCATGGACACAAAAATTTGGTACCTTGATACTGGATGCAGCAATCACATGTGTGGTCAAAAGGAGCTATTTTCGAAGTTAGATGAGACGGTTTGTGGTGAAGTCAACTTCAGGAATAAATCCAAAATTCTCGTGATGGGCAAAGGTAACATTGATATCAACTCAAAAGATGGTACTAATGTTACTATTGCTGACGTTTACTTTATGCCGGGACTCTTTTGGAATTTGCTGAGTGTTGGGCAACTATCCGAAAAAGGCCACAAAGTTAACATTGAAAATGGTGTGTGCACCATTAGAGGCGCAAACAATAAGTTGATTACGACGACACAAATGACGAAGAACCGGATGTTTCCTCTATCCCTTCAAACGAAGACTCTATTGAGTTTCCAAGCAACGACAAAAGATAACAAGTGGCTATGGCATCTTCGGTTTGGTCATCTAAATTTTTGTGGACTTAAATTACTAGTCCAGAAAAAGATGGTGACTGGCATGCCCTTGATCGACGCTCCAGACCGCTCATGTGAAGGATGTCTCGTTGGAAAGCAACATCGGAAATCTTTTCCAATTGGGAGAGCTAGAAGAGCCAAGCAACCTCTGGAGTTGGTACATACAGATATCTGTGGCCCTGTTGAGGTGGAATCATTTGGACAAAAAAGGTACACGCTAATTTTTGTCGATGATTTTCTAGAAAAACATGGGCTTATTTTTTGAGAGAAAAGTCCGAAGCTTTTGGCAAATTTAAAGAATTTAAAGTCTATGTTGAGAAACGGAGTGGCTTTAATTTAAAGACATTGAGATCGGATAGAGGTGGAGAGTTTACTTCCAATGAATTTGACAATTATTGTAAAATTCATGGAGTGAAACGTCAGTTGACTGCTAGCTATACTCCTCAGCAAAACGGTATAGCAGAAAGAAAGAATAGAACAATTTTTGAAATGGCAAGAAGTATGCTAAAGGCTAAAGCATTACCGAAGAAGTTTTGGGCAGAAGCTGTTGCTTGTGCTGTATTTGTGTTGAATAGGTGTCCAACAAGGAGCGTTCTTGGAAGAACTCCAGAAGAGGCTTGGAGCGGCAACAAGCCAGATGTTTCGTTCCTACGGGTATTTGGGTGCGTAGCATATCCCCATATACCGGACGTACGAAGAAAAAAGTTGGATGATAAAAGCGAGAAGTGCATTTTCATTGGATATAGTTATGTGACTAAGGGTTATAAGCTATATAATCCTATCACGGAGAAGGTAATTATTAGCAGGGATGTCCAATTTTTTGAAGATGAAGCCTGGGACTGGAATCAAAAGGTTGACCATAAAAACATTCCCATGGAAGATGAACCATTGGTGAGGGAGACCGAAGAATCTTCAATTGAAGATCCATCACTTTCACCTGGTAGTTCATCTTCCTCACCAGCAACGATTGCAAAACCATTGATTCGTTGTCCACAACGACTGCATAAGACGCCAGTAAAATTCAAGTATTATGTGGTCACAAGAGTTGATCATAATGACGGTGACGAAATCACTGATGAAACAATGGTAAACTTTTGTTTATTTACCGAATGTGACCCCATATCCTATGATGATGCAGTAGCAAATGAGAAGTGGAACCAAGCAATGGATGAAAAAATCCACTCCATTGAAAAGAATGACACGTGGGTACTAACTTCTTTACCACTTGGTAAGAAGCCTATAGGTGTCAAGTGGGTGTACAAAATGAAGTGCAAACCCAACGGTCAGGTGGACCGTTACAAAGCTAGACTGGTGGTGAAAGGCTACAAGCAAAAGCCAGGTATTGATTATTTTGAAGTATTTGCACCAGTGGCTCGAATGGATACCATTCGGATGATCTTGGCACTTGCAGCTCAGAACCGTTGGAAAATCCATCAAATGGATGTGAAATCGGCATTCCTTAATGGTTTTCTCGATGAGGAAGTATATGTGGAGCAACCACAGGGTTATGTGAAGAAAGGGCATGAAGATCAAGTTTATAAACTGAAGAAAGCATTGTATGGGCTAAAACAGGCACCTCGAGCTTGGTACACGAGGATTGATACTTACCTGTTGGAGCATGGCTTTCAAAAGTGCTCTTATGAGCATACACTATATATCAAATCAAATACTAACGGCGATATTATAATTGTTTGCCTTTATGTTGATGATTTGATATTTACAGGAAGCTGTGAGAAGATGTTTGCTGAATTCAGGGAGGCCATGACAAGTCAATTTGAGATGACAGATTTGAGATTAATGTCCTATTTTCTGGGCCTTGAAGTGAAGCAGACAAATGAAGGCATATTTGTTTCATAGTAGAAGTATGCTAATGATATTTTGAAGCGATTCAATATGGAAACGCTCAAATCAATTCGAACTCCTGTAGCAAAACGATTGGAGTTGAAGAAAGAAGGAACCGGTGAACTGGTAAATCCCACTTATTTCAAAAGTATTGTTGGCAGTTTAAGATATTTGGCTACCACAAGGCCAGATATAACTTATGGCGTGGGAATTATTAGTCGGTTTATGGAGAAACCATACCAATCACATTTGCAAGCAGCAAAAAGAATTTTAAGGTATGTCAGTGGAACTCGTGATCATGGAATTTTTTATACATACACTGACAATTTCAGTTTAGTGGGGTATACAAACAGTGATTGGGCAGGTGATACTAAAACACGGAAGAGCACTTCCGGATATGCGTTCTTTCTTGGATCAGGAATAATTTCTTGGTCATCAAAGAAACAACAAGTTATTGCACTCTCAACAGCTGAAGCAGAATACATTGCAGTATCTTTAGCAGCATGTCAGGCGATGTGGCTTCGAAGGATGCTTTTTGAGCTTATGCATGAACAAAAAGGTCCCACTAAATTGATGTGTGATAACAAGTCAGCAATTGCATTGGCCAAGAATCCCGTATTTCATGGCAGGAGCAAACATATCGACATCAAGTATCATTATATTCGTGAGCTGATTAAAGAAGGTGAGATTGAACTTGATTTCTGTAAATCCGAAGACCAGATTGCAGATATTTTGACAAAACCATTGAAGGTGGATTTGTTCGAGAAATTGAAGACAATGCTTGGTGTCGTAGTCTTACAAAATCAATTTTAAGGGAGGCTTTTAGAAATAGTAAAATTGATTTTGTGTATTGATTAGCTTATTTGTCTTTGTCTTTTAATTGTTTTTTGGCTATGTGTGTGAAAGTAAGAATTAGTCGGTTTGTAAACTGTCAAAGAAACATGTGCTACAGCACCATGTCTCTCTAAGCCACCGCAGAAGAAAAATCATGAAGAAAGTACAAGTCTTGGGCACACAATAAAATATTATAGTTGCTGCTGAAGACTCCAAGAAGTACGAAGGAAGGTGAACTTGTGGCTAGCAATATTTTATTCTCTCTGAAGACAGCAAGAAGAAGAGATACGCAGCCCACCTTTTTTGATTGCCAAGAAGAAAAGTTTAACTTTAACTCTTGCAAGTTTGAAGTCCATGCGGTGAAGTGCTTTTAGATATAGGGTTATGTTTAGTTTATTTTAGTGTGTGAGAGTGTCTGTGAAAGTGTGAGAAAGTGAGATTTAGAGAGAGTTTTAAGCTTAGCAAAGTTAGTGTGTGTACTCTCTTAAGCCTTTGCAAGGTATATTATATAATATAATCTCTCTGTGTGTGTACTCTCTGCCTCCAAGTCCTTTGGTTCCAACATCCCCTTCGGTCGGTTCCAACCTCACTTTGCATAATGCACAGGGCAATTTCTGCATACGCTGGTCATTCGTGTATCCGAGCAACGGCAACAAAATTCTCTTTTCAGGCCAAAGACTAGGCTTACCTTCGCAGGCAGGTACAGTTAGAGAATGACGAGGTTTTTTTTTCCTTTCGCGTGCCCCGAAAAGAAGTCGACATGCCTCCAGGGAGCGCAGACAAGCTTGGCCCGGTCGAGAGTAAGAATTTTGTACCCCCCCCCCCCCCCAAAAAAAAAAAAAAAAAAAAAAAAAAAAAAAAAAAAAAAAAAAGAGTAAGAATCCTAGAGTTTGGCATTAGTCGATAGTCTACACCCATGCCCAAAGAAGTTTTTTCCACTCGGGCTCGAGATGCCTCCGACCGAACTTGCTACTCCAATTAATTAAATTCGAAGCGGGAGGGACTTTGATTGAAAGTATGCACAGGTTTAGAAACTAAAAGTGGATTTTTACCTTTTGGAGTGAGTTTAAATAATTTGTATATTTTGTCACCTATGTACACAAAACGGCTAATCCATCTTCATAAGGTAACGTCGATTGTCGAGGAAATTTAACAAATCAAAGATAGAAAGTTAGACCGCAAATATTATTTGAGGTTAAAATGCATGGTTGAACATGAATTATGAAATGGGTACACGATCAAGTTATTGAGATTTGGGAGGTGGGGACGAGGAAAGAAAGAGGTGCAAGAATCATTCGTTTGGTGGAGAAAAAAAGCCTTTTTGTGGGGCACTAACAATGACAAAAAATAAAAGAAAATAAAAGAATCTTCATGTCACCCACATTTCTCTTTTGTTAGCATAATTAAATATTAAACCACGCATTCATCTAACAGTTTAAGCTTTTAAAACAGTTGGTTATAGTTTCACAAATTCTCACGTTGTATCAGAGTTGAAGGTCCTGAGTTCAAATATTTTTCACATTCCATTTATCTCCCCAATTAAATATGTTCATGCTTAATTTAAGTTTTTTGAATAATTGATTGTAGTAGCACAAATTCTCACATCTCTCTCTACCAATCTTTAATTGATCGCCTCTCATTTTCAATTTCACCCTAGTGTCCATCCGATTTGGGAAATGATATGGAAAACATAGATGTATTAGAGCAAATATGAAGCACGAAGTAGCTTATTTTAATGGAGAATGACATTGAATTTCCTTTTCCGTAGAACCGAGCATCTCCATTTCTCCTCGAGTTTTTAAACAAAACACATGCAAATAGCCGTGCCATGGACCTTTCAAAGTCCATTTAAGGCGAAGGCGAACACAATCCACAACAGAAGGGGATACATGGTACATGTTTAAAGCTTGCTTTTCCATGAACATGTCGTCCATGCATATTTCCACCAGGGTTACCGTTAGTTAGATGCCTTATGAAGTGTAAAAATCGCGTGTTTTAATGAAGAATGACATTGAGTTTCCTTTTCCATAGAAATGAGCGTCTCCATGTCTCCTTGAGTTCTTAAACAAAACACATGCAAGTGGTCCTGCCATGGACCTCTCAAGGTCCATTTCAGGCGAAATCGAACACAGTCCACGACGAAAGGGGACACACGGTACATGTTTAAAACTCGTTTTCCATTAACATGCAGTGCATGCATATTTCCATCAGTGTCACCGTCAGTAAGATGCCTTTGATTTCTCTGCTTTACTTGGTACCCAATAGTCCCCACTCCGACATTTGGGCCCCAACAAGTGACGATCCATTTCGGTCAATAATTGCGCCGTGCTTTTTGTATTTTTGCAATCATTGAAATTCACAGGAAGGACTCATTTGAGGTAGATATTGGCCGTAGTGAAGCCGACGGGGAGAGAGAGCCCCACCATTCCCAAGGCATACAAATAGGATTACCAGGATACTCAAACAAATGGGCGGGAACAGAAAAGAGAGGAGGACAAGACAAGAGTAGGGCGAATGGCAAGAGAGGCGGAACCGAGCAGGATCCTCATCTTCGGAGGCACCGGATACATTGGCAAGCACATCGCGAGGGCGAGCGTCGCTTTTGGCCACCCGACTTGCATTTATGCCCGCCCCGCCGGCCCCCAAACCAGGCCTTCGAACCTCGATCTCCGGCGTGAGTTCCGCTCCACCGGCATCCGCATCATCGAAGTATGCATACCTCTCTCTCTCATGTGATAGGAGCTCATTCGGATGCACACCCGATTGCTAACAAATGCTATGTTTTCCTCTATTTATATTTTTGAGTGTTGTGTTTTGTGGTGCGAACATCATCACTTGCCATTTATTTACAATTTCATCAATCAGAAGATTAGTTGGAGGAACATGGATAAAGCAAAATTGGCTATTAAGGTCATGTTTAGTAATACTTCCAGAAACAACTAATTATATTATTTTTTCCCTGAACAAAAAAGTAAAGAAATCCATTTAGTAAATTTTTTTTTTCAAAAAATAAAAATCCATTTTTCTTATTCCCAAAAATAGATTTGCAATAAAATCAAAAAGTAGAAAAAAATAATTTCTAAAAAACTTTTTCTTTTATCTCTTCTTTTTTTTCCTTTTTTCTCCTTCTCTCTTCTTCTTCCACTGGCCATTGCTTGCCACTGCCGTTGCCGATGGTCACCGATGATTGGCTAGGCAAGGTCTAGCGAGCTTGCCAGAGTCTCGCTAGGCCAGGGCGAGGTCTAGCTAGCTCGTTGGAGGCTCACCTAGCCATCACGAGCCTCAACCTCATGGATCTGGGGGAGGTCAAGCCTCATCGGTGGCCTAGTAAGGCTCGTCTAGCCACCAGCAAGGCCGAGGCTTGTAGTGGCCAAGCGAGCTCATGGACCTCGCTCGACCGATCGCCAACCATGGCGATGACGAGCGACTGACCACAAAAAAGGAGGAAGAAGAAGAGAAAAGGAAAAAAAAATTAAGAATTTTACCAAACACATTTTTATCTTAAGAATAGAAATTTTAGACAATTACTAAACACCTTCAAAAACAATAAATTATTATCGGGAATAGAATAAAAAAATCATTTTTGACCAAAAATTGTTCTCAAGAACAAAATGATTACCAAACACACCATAACGTGATTGTGGCAATGAAATAGGGAGAGCTAGATGAGCATGAGAAGATTGTGGCCGCACTGAAGCAAGTGGACATAGTTATCTCCGCTCTCGCATACCCTCAAGTACCCGACCAACTCAAGATCATTGATGCCATCGTTGTCGCCGGCAACATCAAGGTAAGTTATCCCTCACTAGTCTAGAAAGGAAAATTACCAAAACAATCTTAAACTTATTGCAATTTGTCAATTTAGTTTTAAAACTTTTTTTTTTTTTTTTTTTTTAACCAATCAAGCACTAAACTTTTTGTATTTATGCCAATTAGGCCATCCGACAAATGTTGGCTGGTAGTGCTAACATGGACACTGACCGTACTACGTGGCGTGATCATACTAACCTGAACATTTTTAATAATATTCTACTATTATTTTCTTATTTTTTCTATTATGTTTCTTTTTTCTTCTTTTTTCTTCCCTTCATCTTCTTCCTCCAACTATCGGAACTTGGCAAGTAGCCAAAGCTGAGGGTGACTTTATCAACCCTGCCGACTGCTAGGGAGGGCAAACCTCACTAGCCCTAGGTGAGGCCAACCTCGCTTGGTCGGTTGTCAAGTTTTGGCAATTGGCTAGAGGAAGAAGATAAATGGAAAGGAAAAAAAGAAGAGAAAAAGTAAAAATTAAATAAATACTTTGGAAAATTATTAAAAATTATTAATGTTAACGCTAGCCGGCCCGCTAACTACCCAAAATTGCTATCACTAAATTGGCACAAATGCAAAAAGTGTATGACTCAATTGGCCAAAAAAAAAAAGAAAGAGAGAGAGAGAGAGAGAGAGAAAAAAAAAAAAAAAGTTAAAAACTAAATTAACACAGTTATAATATGTTTATGACTTTTTTGATAATCTTCCCCAATATAGAAAACCAGCCATTCCATCTCTTTTTCTTTTTCGACAGAAAGGTTCTTTCTCTATTCTTTCTCAAAGTTGAATCCACTTAGTTCAAGCGTATCATAAATCTCTTCTCCTAAGGAGTTCGGGTGCTAAAAGTACGAAAAAAAGCCTTTCTTCAATTCTCGCTTCTTAACTCCAAAAGTCTCAGTCTAAGCTATCCGACCCACTCACTATTACTTCAAGCAAATGTAGAAAAAAAATTATAGTCTAAGCTATTCGAGCCATCCACTCTTACTTCAAGCAGATGTAGAAAAAAAATTATACTTTTTACTATTCTTATTCTTATTAAAAAAAAAAAAAAAACGTAGACGTATCAGACTGAATGGTCAGAGCAAAGCTAGCAGAGACTAAAAATTCTGGAATTAATGATAATGTTCAATGCATTGAAAATCGCTTCTACAGCCACGCGAAAGAGTAGGCCTATCAAACTGAATGGTCAGGACAAAGCTAGTAGAGGCTTAATTACCTAGAATTAACAAGAAGATTCCATGCATTAAGAATTGCTCTCTAGTGTCACATGTGAGACGTCCTTGGCAATTCGATTATCACCCTCGTCCGTCGATCCTAGTTCAAATCCTTATAGTAACTCATTGGAGTCTCGAAATTAAAGTGTAAATAACTATACTATAAACTCTACATTACTTACTTTATCACTACATTGTAGCCCTATGTAACCTCACCAAGCAATTGAGTTTTTACTCCTGTGTTAGGGCCGCCTTGCCTGCTTGATAATCCAGGTGGGTTGATAGAATTGTGTCATCACAAAAACTCTAAACTGATATACTTATGATAAATTTGTCTTTCATTAGTTTCTGTCAAATTTAATCGCTAAATTTGCTGACCTAGATGATACATGGTGACGTAATATGTGCCACATGAAAATTTATATTGTAATATCACTAAAAAATTTTAATCTAGTACATGTGACAAATTTATCAATACTCTTGTGATAAATTTAATGATATATCTGAGACAAATTTGTGATTTTTTGTAACATTTAACCCTATAAATTTCAATGTGAACTTGCCACTTCACCATGTGTCATCCATACTAGCAAATTTGATAGTAAAATTTGATGGAAATAAACAGAAAATAAATTTACCATAAATATACTAATTTGAGTTTTTTGTGGTCAAAAAATTAATTTATTTTAAATTTATTACATGTATATTAGTTTGAGATTTTTTATTGTTAAAAAATTGATTTTGCGTACATTTGTTATAAGTATACAAATTTAAAATTTTTGCAATCAAAAAATTAGTTTAAGATAAATTTATAACAAATATATCGGTAATAGATTTTTGATGATATTAATCTCTAACTTTATTATTATATTGGGTTGATCCAACAGGTTATTTTTCTTGCGTTCAAAACCACGGTCCAAAATTAGTTGCGAAAGTAACAAGGGCACAGAACGACAATGTGTCAGCTTTTTTTTTTTGACAATTATTTTTGACAATGTGTCAGCTTTGATCTTGATGACATTTAACGACAAATTATTTTTTCACCATATTAAATAAACTATACATCAAAAGAGCTGGTACCTTCCAAAAAAAACTAGAATGTCATCCGTGAAATGCACTGTCTGATCAGGCATATAAGGGAAGTTACAATTATTATTGTACGAAAAATCAAATTATTCATCCAATGAGTAAGAAATCTGTTTAATGTTTTTAGATAATATTATTGTTACTTCCTGAAATAATTGGTTCAACTTAGATAAGATGAGATATAAAATTAACTTAAAATTGAGAAAAAGTGAAAAGCATGATATATACAATTAAATAGAGATCAATGAAGTTATGGTTGAAGCTATAAGATAAAGAGGAAAAATAGCAAAATGATTAAAGAACTTTGATTTGCTTATTACGTTAATCATTTTTTCCCTTGCTAATTGGTCAAGCCTTCATTATATTATTTTTGAGTTAGGTCAGAGAAATTGTTTATTTGGCTATGAACTAATTTTTTATATATATATATATATATATATAATATCCCCCGTTACAAGAAGTTATGCCTCTGGACACTATTCGAATACGCCATGAAAAAGAATGATATTATACTCTTTAGATCTCAAATTGAAAAGAAAAAAAAAAGGAAATATCTCATTATCTTAAAAAAACCACGTCAATCAAAAGCATATCATACTTTTCATCTCATCTTGATATGTACTTTTTCCTTTGTTGAAATATGTTAGAAATTTCAGTTTAGAATCAAAATTTTAGAAAATCCTCAAAGAACCAACGTAAACTTTTTTACTGTTCAAGTGTCCTTGATCTAAGAAGTATAGAATTTTGTTTAAATGAGCATCCAAATATTGACAATAGGGTAGGTAAAAATTAGGGAAAAAAAATAATTGAATCAAACCCTTGAAGTTTAGAAATCAACATCATTTGGAAGTATATGGGAATCGACTTTTACTGTGTGCCAGACCTTTCAATTCTATTGATTCTCATGAATATTACATGTGAACCATCACCCGTTGGAATCGGTCAAATGGTATCACTGAAATCCTAGGTCTAAGTACATAACTTTACTCGTTCGGTTGCTGATTACCACATCCCGACAACATGAATCATTAATATTTTACTTTCGTTCTTACTGGATTATTATTATCATTATTATTAACAATTTTCCCTTCTAATTTTTTTTTTTTTTTAATCAGAGGTTTGTGCCATCTGATTTCGGGTGTGAGGAGGATAAAATAACGCCACTCCCTCCATTCGAAGAGTTCTTGGAGAAGAAGAGGAAGATTAGGAGGGCCATCGAAGCTGCAGGCATTCCCTTCACCTTTGTCGCTACAAACTGCTGCGCTGCATACTTCGTCAATCTCCTCCTCCATCCCCACAACCCCCATGATGAAATTGTTGTCTACGGCGATGGCGAAGCCAACGGTACTCTCTCTCTCTCTCTCTCAAATTGGCCTTGTCTGGATCTGGATTCACGCAATCCGTTTCTATCGAAATAATTGATCATGTGGATCCTGCCTTTGCATCCCACATGATCAATGTTTATGATTTAATTTGGGTTCCAATTTGCTGCCTAGTCCTATCCTTTGTGGGATGTTGACATGATAGATGGAGTCAATCATATTGTACAAGAAAATCACGGGGTCTTTTAAAGAATTTTCGAGGTCATTTGGTTATGAAAAAGTCTTCATTCAAAATGTTGGGTAATAGATAGGTGTAAACCTCGGGCTGATCCAATTTTTGAATTAAAGGACTTTATTTTGAATTTTCCAGAAAAAAGGCCGATTTCCAGAATAAAGTCCGAAACCACTAAATTTATGTCGAGTGGTAAGGGAGGTCCCTAAACTTTTTCGTGTCAGTAATGTCGCCCCTGAAACAATATTTCGTGCAATGGGACCCGTAAACCATATATTTATTTATTCTTGTTCGTTTAAAAAAGTTTAGAGACTTAACCTTGCCATCATCCTATGTCTTTTCCATCTCTAAATATGATTGACGATTCTATTTTTTTGTGTTAGCCGTGCTGAATTACGAGGAAGACGTAGGGAAGTACACGATCAAGGTGGCGAACGATCCGAGGGCGTGCAATCGGGTCGTCTCCTATCGCCCGAAACCGAACATAATCTCTCAGCACCAACTGATTTCCCTGTGGGAGGAGAAAACGGGTCGGAGCTTCAAGAGAGTCTATGTGCCCGAGGAAGATCTGGTCAAGCTCTCTCAAAGTAAGCTTCAAATCACTGTTGTATTCGTTCCAAACTCCCTCTATTTTTCTTCAATTATGATAAGGTCCTCGCATTTATCGAAATTATTCGCAACGCCCACCCCGAAATTTTCTTTAAACGACATTGGTCAGATTTGTGTGCTTGCGCCTCATCTTGAATCGATTCAAGAAAGGTTTGCTGACGACGCTTCATGTTTTTTATGTCCTTTGTTAAGCTCTGCCACCTCCAGAAAACATACCCGTCTCCATACTTCACTCCGTATTCGTCAAGGGAGATCTGATGAGCTACGAGATAGGTGATGATGATCTCGAGGTTTCGAGAATGTACCCAGAAATGCAGCTCACCACCATTGATCAGCTCCTCAACATCTTCCTCACAGATCCTCCAGAGCCAGCTAGGGCTGCTTTCGGATGAGATGATTCCGTAAGGTTGAATGCTAGTAGTCAGCAGGAGCGCAGTGTGCTGAATTACGACCGAAGCATTGCTTCGCTTTGGTGGGTTTGAATGTTCGAATTTGAAATCCTATGAACTGTTTCTTTTCATTTCCTTTTTTTTATCGAGACTCGGTTCCCGTCGTTCCAAGCCCTGCTATTTCCGTCCATTGTCTGTAGAAACAACAGTTTCCACGTGTAGCGCGAGGATATCAATAAAGCAAATTAGAGGATGTGAGTTCGTACCAAGCTACGTAAACAACCTAAGAGACTCGCTCACTTTTGCGGAGCATCTCCTGTGAGACTTCCTAAGCCATTTGCGGAACATCCTAAGGCATTTCAAAAACAGGAAGATATGAGAAAGAAGGCATTCGCAAAGGCGTTCACAGTTCGATGCTTTTGCCCAAGAAAAAGAAAGAAAGAAAAAAGCAGATCTGAGGCCATTTAATCTCCTAAAAAGCTGCAACTTATCAAAGGCCATGTCTCGTTATGCACTAGATATTGTAGTGAAATATGCGTTGTAGTTGAACTCAAGTGAAGCATCTGACAAGAAGGAAGACAAATGAAAAACCGAGAGTAACTAAACGAAGGACATGGGGAAGATTAATGGTGAAACTGCCAGTGGGCATTGATCTGCTAGAAGCTGAAAATGGGGATGGCAACTAGGAATGGAGTATGCTATCCCAATGTCTTGCTTAAACGAAGGACGGGCACCAAGCTAAAGTAGGATGTGTGAAATATGATAGTTTTTAAGTTGCGGAGGCCTCGGCAAAAACCCACGAGAGAGAGAGTCCGCAGCATGTTTAGTAACACGACGACCCCGCACTTTCTTTGCTAGATCACTGTGTTATTGTGAGTTCTGCAAAACCTCCTCGGTCATTACCAAAAACCACTTCACTTTGCATAATGTACAGGGAAATTCTGCACATACTAGTCATTTGCGTATCCGAGCAACAGCGACAAAAGTCTCTTTTCGGGCCAAAGACAAGGTTTACCTCCGCAGGCAGGTACGGTTAAGAATAACGAGGTTTTTCCCTCTGGTGTGCCCTGAAAAGAGGTCGACCTACCTCTAGGGGCGCGTCTCTGTTTCTTGCCCTTTTTGGGGCGGGCGGCCGAGGCCCAGAAGCGCAGAGAGCGAAAGAGACGAAATGGGAGCGAAAAGATAAGAGCTTGGAGATGGGTTTTCCACTTACAGTCGAGCTCGAGTTGCAGAAATGGAGATGGAGATGGAGATGGAGGAGGAGTTTCTGCAAATCTTGGGCTTGCGGGGTCGCGGTGAGCTTGGGCTTACCTTGGTGTCGTGATGGGCGTTGGGGTGTCGAAGGGCTTTCTTTTGGGTTTTCCGAGATTTGTCTTATATCGTGGGAATTGTTTTTCTGGTCTCTGTCTCTCGCTCGCTTGACGTTGCGCTTGCTTGCTACAGTCGTATTCGCTCACATGGGCGAATTTTATTTTATTTTATTTTTGAAATAATGATGAATCATCATAGTATGGTATTGTGTACTGGCATGATTGGAGTAGTTTTGGAATTCTAACATTTTCGGAATGCTGAAACTTAGTGGATCCTTTTATTCGAATTCTTCCCTCATTTTAATGGTTTCATGTTCCTTTTGTGCCCCTGAACGAAATCACTGTTCATCGTCTTTGTAAGACTAAGGGTCATTGATGTTCATCAATGCATGAGGATCACCAATGGCTTTTCAAGATTACGAGAGGGTCATAGAGGTCAAGGCTCGCCTCTCAAGGTTGTGAGGCCACATTGGTCTCGATAAGGGTTGCGGATCTTTATAAGATTTAGGGATAAGTATAATAAAAGCCCTAAAACTTGTCACGAAAAATGCAATTAAATCATAAAACTTACAAAAAGTGCAATCAATTCTAAAATTAACACCGTTAACTTTTTTAACGAAAAATGCTGACACAGCATTTAAAATTAATTTTTATTTTCCATGTGGATTTTTTAAATTTTTTATTAAATTAGATTTAAAAATTAGAAAAGAAAAGTTAAAATTTATTTAAAAAACAAAACAATCCAAAAAAAAAAAAGGCCGGCGCTTCCTTCACCACCGCCCATTGCCGGAGGGGTCGACGAGGGAGGAGCTGCCTTTTTTTTTATAAAAAATTTTAAAAATAAATTTTAGCTTTTCTTTTTTAGTTTTTAAATCTATTTTTAAAAAAATTGAATAAAAATAATTTTAAAAAGCAATGTGGAAAATGAAAAATTATTTAAAATAGCACGTCTGCGCCACGTTAGCATTTTCCATTAAAAAAGCTTACGATGTTAATTTTAGGACTCGATTGAAATAATTTGATAAGTTTTAGGACTTGATTGCACTTTTTGCAAGTTTTAGGACTCAATTGCATTTATTCCTAAGATTTATCTAGCTTCGACGATCTATCATTTGAGTTTGTCTCTATTTGAATTTGCCTAGCTACTACTCTCTTAAATGACTTGTCTAAGGTCATTCAACTTTGGTGTTGCCTCGCCTAGGCGATAGCCTATTGCCTGGGTTGTGCCACTCTAGCTATGCCTACTTTAGGGTCATGCAACCTCGGCAACAACTATGACCAAAGCTTCCACCTTTGCCTAAGTTTGGTTAGTGTTGTAATCTTCCTTTTCTTTCTTTATTTTTTTAAAACCAAAATCGTTTAAGCAAAAAGTGTTTACTAACATTTTGTTAAAACCCTTTAATCTAAAGGCAAAAAGTGTTTACCAAAACTATTTGCATTTCATCTTTGACTCGAAATTCTTTGCATTCCACTCTTTTGTCACTTGTCCTTCTCTTTTAATTCTTTTTCTTCCAATTTTTCATATTTCATGTTTATTTTCAAATTTTTCTTTTAATTTTCTGACGTAGCATCACAAGACTACTCCCCCTCATATTCACCTATTGAAAAAATGTTTAAAAACCCCGCAGCATTAAAAAAAATTATCAAAAAGTCATGTGTGCATTTCCGTCCATTTGAAATTAACCAATTTGACCGAAAAGCAAAAAGCTGGCGAAGGTTAACGAGGTCTGATGCTAAATACACGAATTGAAAGTTTTAGAAATGAAGTGGACACAAAGTTAACAACTTTCAGGACTAGTTACGCAATTTTCCCAAATTAAATCTGACAAATTTAGCTAACGTGACCCTCCAACTCAAATCATCGCGTGGCGTTTGCGTTCGACTTTGGAGTTGCATATAAAAAGCCCAAATCTGCTTGTGGTTGTGGAGATGGTTGGGATGACAATAATGACTAGATATCCGACGATAAATCATTTCTTTTCCACTTTGATGTGAGCACAACACCGATAAGAAGCACGAGCTCAACTCAACACGTGTTCCTTGCATCTATGGCTCTGCTCGTTTGTCTCTAAAACAGATCCTGCAGATGACTCGAAAACATTCCTAAGTCGACGAGCATTTGGTAGCAATATCTATATAAGAAGCAAACGATCCGACTCTGTCATACTAAACATGCGCAGGACGATCCAAGTTCTTAGATGTATCGTGGTCTTACTCAGTATCACAGGTCGGCTGTACAAAGCTGTTCTAGTCGAATTTTCACAGCATTTCACTGCGAAGTGTTCTGTCTATCATCTAGTGACTACATGGCTGCAGATTTTTTACTGAAACAAGGACTGTAAAGTGAAAAAAATCTCATCATAATCACCACGGATCATGCCATAAAAACACTGACTGCCCACGAGTTTCATAATCACTTTCTTTGCAAATATGGTATCCGAAGTCCATCGCTTTGGGTCTTTATTCTTTAAAGACGGGAGGGTGTGTTGAGTTATGTACAAAAAGGATCTCCACAGAGATCAGGGAGAGAAAAAGGATAGATAATGAAACTCAGATCTCAGCGGAAGGCATGGTCATAGTCATGGTACCGGAAATTCTTGTATATGAAATGAGCCAACCATTTGGATGCCCCGAAGAACGCTACGGCCATCACCACAAGTGTAGTTCTTGCTATGGCTGACAACGCATTTTGTTTTGCCACGGCGACAACTCCCAGAGAAGCTACAGACAACACCTGCAAGGCGACCTCGAGTGCATTGAGACCTTTGTATGCAACGTTGCAGCTGTGGCAGTTCACCACGTGAGACCAGTACCTGTGAAAATTGCAACCAACTTTCTCCATCAAACTGCTCATTGGCATTAAAGATTGCATTGGAAGTTACTGTGAACGTGATAATCTCTACCACCCCAGATAAGAACCCTAAAGAAGCTAACCAGAATCACTCAACAGAAACGGGATGGACTGACTTTCCTTTCCCATTGAAGTAATGGTAATTTTTCTTGTGATGGCTTCAAATGTCGTTTTGCTTTGTTATCAGTGCCCAAGATTTCAAAAGCTCGAGACAACTAATTAAGTCTGAAATGGATCACCTGTCCATCAGCTGTTCTCTTGGAGGAGTAGCGGGGAGAGCACCACTGAACTTGCCCCTCCAATCAACTTGACCGCCAGCATACTTGTTCAACCACTTCCTGAAACCGACAACAAGAGCATCCGACTTTGTTGGCACGAAACAGGCCTTTTGCCAATTGGAAATGCCCACCTCCATTATCTTTCGCTCCTGAGAGGCATAAGGAAGTTAAGAACCATGATAGTCAGGCGAGTCTAAGCAAATTCTGGGGCTTGGCATGCATTAGGGGTTAATTGAAAGCCAGGCATCTTCTGCAGCAGTATTCTTATGTTTCAATCAGGAAGATGCTACTCACTCAGATCCTCGATTAGAAGAACACAGAAGAATGAGCAACGTAGGAGAAGGTGGGAAAACCTTCTACAAAAAAGTGAGACAACCTAATGACAGTTACATCATTCTATGCTAGACTTAAAATGACAACTAGGACTCATAGTAATCCATTGAATGTTTTTGTGCCCTTTCTACAGCCAACCACTAGTCACCATTTTACAACTCTTTTTCCACGGAGATTTTTTGTCCCTAAAGACCACTATCTGCAGTAAGTGTTCCATGCTAGCATTTGAACATCCTGTGCATGACCAGCAACTAACAAGAATAGCTGAGGGATGAAGGTCTCAACAAAAAGACTACCTCAACATGAAGAAGATATAAATCTGAATCCAGAATCAGGTTCTGTCCCACGTGAAATATCCATCGTGGAACCACTTGATCAATCCATACTCCAAAGTTTCTCGGGAAGGTCCATATCAATCTACTGTTACCAGGACTCACTGGAATGCAAATGAAAATCAAAGCCATTCTCCGTGTTGCTGCAGGTGCGGAAGACTCCTGTGTCTGATGATATACTACTACTCAGAACAAACAAAAGGAGATCATTTGCTAATAAATTCACCAAATTAATTTGTCATTTAATACCATTTTGCTTCCATCTGACATAGCAGTCCCATTTCCTGGATCCGATGGACGTTCAGAATAAGCATAAAATATGCATGGTGGCATGAATTCGCTACTTCCCCACTCCTGCTTTGCTAAGAAACCATCAATATCGAGTTTCTTTATACTCATTTCAACTGGCCTTCCCCCTTCTCTATCAGCTTTCACTGTGTAGAGAACATACTAAGTGTTGGTAGCTTCTCATAGGAAGTCGAAATGTAATTAGTGGAAATATCATGGAGAGAAAGTTCTTATCTGTTTTTCGGCTGTTGAGTTCGCATTATACCATAGTGGGCATATGGGACGTGAGCAGGATCCATAAGATTTTCAATCAACACCTCGTAACTGAAAATGCAGATTCATGTGTTTTAAAGCAGCCAAGTGCAAGTTGGTGATAGGGCAGACCTACTAAAATAGCTTTTATGATGATTGCCAGAGGAAACGTAACGCGTTCTTTAAGCACATGATATGCCTAAGAATGAAGCTACTGTAGCTATGCAAAACACAAAAGTCTACATAGAAAAAAAAAGAGTTGTGGCATTCTTAAAAGTCAGAAATCGCAGAAGATGCCTTCATACCCATAGGCAATTTCTCTGTTTCCCATAAGCCTTGAATAAGATGGGTCATCTAATTCTGGAATGTACGGGGGTTTCTTCTTCATTATAATGTCTTTGTACTGAGGATCACTATTTGGCCAAAACCACACAATATCATGCTGCACAGTACTTGGATAAGCGGCCACACATGCTTTCTTAAATGTGTGAACCTGCGAAGAACATGAAATTGACAGCTAGTTATGCTCCAAAACATAAAAGTTCCAATACTTATGTTACGAGAAATATAAGAGGGAGAACATCATGTCTTAACTGATCACCACCAAGCACTTCAAAGGAGAAAGCCATACTAAGCTTCAGTTCCATATTGTAATATACCATTTTTAACTCAATTACAAGCAACAGGTATGCCATGGGGCACAAAACTGCACTGCTACTCTCATTACATGATTAAATCCTTTATTGGATAGAAAATGCTTGAAGAAGCACAGAATAGGCCAGTCTCCTCTTCCAGAGGAAAGATGAAGAAATTTGTAACAGATGTTCTCTAAAATATACCAACCAAAGAAACTATCAGCTCACTGAAGAAGAGATATTTTGACGTATAATATAGTCTCAGTGATGCAACTTACAATTGGCATCAGAAATATTCGGTAATGTTGCTCATTGACGTGATTTAAACATGCTTCATGAAACATTGTACTTCCTCCACCTAAACTTCAATGCCTTTTACATTTAAAAAGAGCCACAGTTATATCTATAACACAGACCAACATGCCAATGCCTCCAGGACCACATTATTCATTTGCTGTCCTGTTCCACAGGCAAATGCAAGAGTGTTCCATTTTCTTTTCTACTTGCTCGTGAGAGTAGGTTGCACCATTCTGAATTATGTAATTCAAAAAGCACATGATTCAGACAAGGAATACTTCATCATCAGAAAATAATGGGAGTTTCAGTTAAAGGAAGCCAATGTAATATTCCATTGGACATTCAACGCAAGATTCTAATAAGCCAAGTAATCTTAAACATCTATTGAATGATAAACCATTTGCTGTACGGTTCGGACTGGCACAATCAGCAGCCAGAGAGTGGTGGACATCAGCATGCCAGTAACAGCACTCCTATGAAAGAAAGTCAACGGAACTGGAAGCTACTGATATGGACATCCCTGTGTAAATCCAATGGAAGTTCACAACTTCCTGGCGTAGTGGACTTTACCACCCGAAAAACACTTTAAAAAGAACAACAGAATAAATAAAAAGCGAAATCAGCACTACTATTCACCGGGTCCGCAAGCAATAGACAAAAATAATCATGTCCTTATGGATGATCAAAGACTATCTATTGAACGAGTTTCCTACAAAAATGTCATGAAAACTCGTCGAGCAAGAAGAAAAGATTCGAGACGACACCCGAATTCACGATGTGCGAAAACAAGAAACGAACGAAAGTTACCGGAGGACCATCAGGAGGCGCTTGGGGGATGAACTTGCAGTCCCCGGATCCACCGAAGCACCACCCGTGGTACACGCACTGCAACCTCCCCCATTGATCGATCCTCCCCTCGGACAGCGGCGCCAGGCGATGAGGACAAGTGTCATCGAACACCTTCCAGGCCTCCTCGTTCCTGTCCCACCACACCACCACGTCGAGGCCCATCACCTTCTTCGCGTGCGGCCTCCTCTTGTCCAGGTCGCAGACCGGCATCACCGGGTACCACTGCGAGTACCAGTCGAACTTCTCCCCCGCGGCGTCGCCCGGGGCATCGGTCTCGACCGGGGCCGCGGGCTCCGCCGAGACGCCGGACGACGCCGGCGACGAAACCGCCGCGCGGAGCCTGGAGCCCGCGGTCCGCCTCGGCGGGGGAAGAAGGTTCACTGATCTGGGTCGGAAGAAAAGGCTCCTGGGATGCGGTTCCCGGATGCGGACGGAGGGCAGGGAAGAAGCCACGAGAGCTTCCATGGCGGGTCTCCTTCCGGGGGTCCTGGCAGAGCTCCGACCAGAGGAGGCTGGTGCGACGATGGTCGATCTGGCGAGTGAAAGGAAGAGGGTTAAACTTAAGACTCACGAGGCAGTGGCGATAAGCGAAACTTGAGGCCATAAATTTCTTTCCCGCTATTTGTACTTGTAGAGCTGGTACAAGTACTCGAAGGATGGATTTGTGGATGGCGGAAGCCCGGAGCAGAGGCCGTGGACACACGCTCGGGAGAAAATAGGTCATCTCATCGACGTCACCCGAAATGTGTAAAAAATTAAAACGAACGATGAAGTCGTTAATGACGTTAAGAACCCGCCACGTCACTCGCTAGGCGCGACGAAACAACCCCAATAGGACTAATTATGTTGACATTAAGATGAGGTCCACAAGATCCATAGTTATAATTAGAGAAAGGAGGCAACACGGAACGACCAAACCGGCCAGTTTTGGAAGGTTCCCAAAGTATCAGACTGGTCCTGATTCCATAAATTTGAACTAGTGTTTTTCGATCTGATTCTAAGGTGAACAAAATTATTCAATAATTAATTTTTTTTATTTCTCACGCACTCTATTTCCATTCTCTATTTCTATTTCTCACGCACTTTATTTATTTATCAAAAGACGACTTTTGAGCGCGTTAGAAACCCTCTCGTGCTAGGAGGCAAGTCTCCTCCTCTGGCTCATTCTTTGCAAATTGTCTGGTTATCCTTTAAATTTTACTTTGTAGTCAAGTTTACAGTACATGAATTGTAGAGAGCTTGTCGATTTGGGGACATTTTTCTCTTCTTGAAATCGGCGTGCAGGTCGAAGGGACTGAATTGAGGCAATCAAAGGTGATATCGCAATCCCAATGAACCACCATCCCACCATTTTCATTGGACCACCCGAGAACCAAATCAAATTGGGAACCAATCATCCCTAGTTATAATTATATTGATTTACAAAGATCCGTTTGTTTAGTGAAAATTTAAATTATTTAAAAAAATTTAAAAAAAATAACTACTTGTATCCTTCATATAAATGAATAAATGAAAAAAAAAATATTTTCCACGAAAATGTTTGGACATAAATAATAATCAATAATGAGAACATTTTCCAATGATTAATTATTTTAAATAATACAAACAAACAAATGCACCGTATATCTAAACTTCCAATCATAATGGAAGGAAATTCAAAGTGGTGGGATTGGAATTATAGTAACTTGAAATGGCAAATAAAAAATAAGAAAAAATTACACGAAAATCTCGTAAATTTAAAAGTACTAGACAATTAACCTTAAACTTTCAACCGTATTATTCCCTTGAAATTTTATTTTGTGACAATCGTTAATTTATATTTTCCATCATCATATGAAATGCATATGACCTTTAAGGGTAAAAGTGTATTTCATTACATTTTTTTGAATAATTTTTTAACCTTGATTTCTAAAAAATAAAAATTAAAAAACTAAAGAAAAAAAGAAAGATAAAATATTGAAATCATAAGAATACTTAAATTATGATGTTTAAATATGTAGATCTTTAAAGTTTGACGAATATAATAAGGAAATTTCAAATAAGGTGAGATATGAAATTAACTTAAAATTGAGGAAAAAGTGAAATTAACTTTAAATATGTAGATCATTTTTCCCTTGCTAATTGGTTGAGCCTTCATTATATTATTTTTGAGTTAGGTCTAAGAAATTGTTTCTTTGGCTATGAACTAATATATCTATATTAAAAGAAAAAAAAAAAAAAAAAAGAAGTAGCCTGTTACAAGAAGCTATGCCACGGACACCAAAGAAAAAGAATGATATATTATACTTTTTGACCTCAAATTCAAAAGACAAAAAGGAGATAACTCATTATCTTGAAAACCCACCTCAATCAAAAGCATATCATGATTTCCATCTCATCTTGATATGTACTTTTTCTTTTGTTTTTTTTTTTCTTGGTAGGTATGTACTTTTTCTTTTGTTGTAAATCCTCCAAGAAGGTATGTACTTCTTCTTTTGTCGTAAATCCTCCAAGAAGCAACATAGCCTTTTTACTGTTCAAATGGACTTGATCTAAAAAGTATAGATTTTTTTTTTTAAATGAGCATCCAAATATTGGCAATAGGTTAGGTTAAAATTAAGGAAAAACAATAACTTGATCAAACCCTTGAAATTTAGAAATCAACGTCATCCAAAAGTCTATAGGAATCAACTTTTACTTTGTGCCAAATCTTTCAATTCAATTGGTTCTCATGGATATTGCATGTGAACCGTCATACGCTGGAATCAATCGAATGGTACCGATGATATTATAGGGCTAATTGCATAACATTCCTCGTTGGGTTATTGATTACGATGACTTGATAACATGAATTATAAATATTTCACTCTTGTTCTCAAATTGAATTATTATTATTAACAATTTTCCCTTATAATTACTACTATTATTATTGTTTCACTTGAGGTTTGTGCCATCTAATTTTGGGTGTGAGGAAGATAAAATAACGCCACCCCTCCATTTGAAGAGTTCTTGAAGAAGAAGAGGAAGATCAAGAGGGCCACCAAAGCTGAAAGCATTCCCTTCATCTTTGTCGCTGCAAATTGCTTCGCTGCATACTTCATCAGTGTACTCCTTCATCCCCACGACCTCAATGATGAAATTGTTGTCTACGGCGACGGTGAAGCCAACGGTACTCTCTCCTCAGCTTGCCTTGTCCAAATTTGGATCCATGTGACCTGTCTCTATCGAAATAATCAATCGTGTGGATCCCAATCCATGAATTTCGGTGCAAGCAAACCACTCCAATTTGTCAACACGACCCTATTCTTCATGGGACATGGACACAGTAGATGGAGTCTGTTGGAAATATGAAGATACCGATTCCAAATATCAATCCAAGCATCATTGATTGATTCGGTTTATTGGTGATTAGCTTGGTAAAATAAGACATAGAATCATTATGTAATCAGTGTATATTTCCTTTCCCATCTTACTTCCTCTCACTAAGATTATAAGTGGAGGATCATACATGTACAAAAGATATACTGAGAATACGAAAATAATTTTTCCTCTCAACTCCACCTCAGTTTCTGTCATGGTATCAGAGTCTCGGTCCTAGACCTAGCTTCCGCGATCTCAGAATTGCCCTCGTTTCTTTCTTGAGTTATTGTTGTTGCGATTTTTCAATCTGCAAAACAAACCAAAAAGCCGAGTTGGAATTCAATCTTCTGTACCATGGCAAGAAAAGGGAATACTCAAGATTCACCTTTGGAGGAAATGCCTCAAGATCAAACTTCAGCTTCATCGGTTCAGATCAATCCGAATGAACAGGAGGATGCAAATCATCAATAAACCCGAAGATCCTCAAAACACCATTATTTTTCCTTCGTTTCTCGGGTCCCGTTTTTCTTCGGCTTCTGGTCCTTTTTTTCCTTCTGCTTCTGGTCCGATGCAATGGCCTGCGTTTCCCTGGTACCCTGTTCAAAGCCACTGGAGTGCTGGTTCAGGACAGGGGTGGGCTCAACATGGCCCGTATGCGGGAGAAAGCTCCCACGTCTTTGGACCACAACCCAGAGGAGATCCGAGCTCTAACAAAAATGAAGGCGACCTGAGTCAGGAACCGGATCGGAGGGATCCGAACCGAGGAAACGGTGCTACGCAGGGTCAACGGTTCGGGTCCATACCAGGTCAAGGACCAAACCCGTACCCGTTTTTTGGATCCGGGTACGCACCGCACTGCTTCCCGCCGGGCAAAGATCGCCCGACTCCAAATCGGCGACCCTCTCTTCACTTCACCGGCGGATGGGCCAGATCTGAAACTCATCCAGCTACAACTCACCGGCCCCGACAACTACAGCACCTGGGAGCGCGATTTCCGTCGAGCCCTCATCACCAAAGACAAAGAGGGCTTTCTCGACGGATCCGTGCCCTACCCAACAGATGAACGGCTTCAACGGCATTGGCGACGGTGTAATCAATTGGTACGTACCTGGATCGGAAACTGCCTTGCGCCGGACGTTGCAGCAGGACTCCCTCCAACAGAGGACTCGAGAACCTACTGGGAGAGCATCCGTGAGATGTACGGACGGTTAGATCGGGTGAAGCTATTTACCATAACACAGGCTCTCTCCTATTTCAAGCAAGGAAACCTCACGGTTACTGCTTGCTTCAATCGGCTCTCAGCCCTTTGGAACGAACTCGAGGCGGCCGAGGAACGACTGGAGAGGCCCGAAATCACACTTCGTCAGTACAGGGCCATAAAGGAAAGGGAGAAGGTGACGCGGTTCTTACTGAGCTTGAATGAGATGTACGCTACCTTTAGGTCACAGATCTTGACGATGGAGCCGACGCCGCCGCTTGGCCGAATCTACCAGCTGGCCGTTCAGGAAGAGAGTCAACGGTTGGCGACGGTTGAGCACGCATGGACAGCTGATGGAGTCGCCCTTGCTGCTGCGCTCGCGGGTGGTTCCAATTTGCTGGATTCAACGCTCGGTGGCCATGGAGGGAGCGGAAACTTCGGGAATGCCGGACACCTTGCAGCTGCGAGGAAGACAACTCTTGGGAACCCTAAGAACCCACGGATGGACGGCCAAGATCAAAAGAAGCCATCCGACGGCTGCCCTTCACCCGGTACCTTTTTTTGGATCCAATGGTGGACATCAAAAGACATCCAACGGTGGATATCCCTCCTTTGGCTCGGCTGAATCTAACGGCTCTCACTTGGCCACGTCAGCACCCATCTATATGGGATCAAACGGACCACGTCATGCCACGTCATCGCATAGATCAGGTGGGCAAATTTCCAAAAATAAAGGAAAATTTTGTGAATATTGCAGACGTCCGCATCATACAATTGAAACTTGTTGGAAATTGCATGGCAAGCCGGGTGATAAAGAAAAAAAGGAAAAAGAGTTTTCTGCTTATCAGGTGTCGGCACTGAGGACTGATGGGGCACATCAACCAATCACCCAAGATCAATACCAGAACATCATGAGGGCTCTAGATCGTTTAACCACAAGTGACAAGAATGCAGGCTTTTCAGGTACTATTCTTGGTAAAACGAACTCAATACCAAATGATGCATGGATTATAGATTCGGGTGCAAGTGATCACATAATATGCAATGAGAAATTATTTTCCCATGCTCAGAAAAGTCCATGTTTATATACTGTGCGACTTCCAAATGGCAATGTTACTCATGTCACTAAGGTTGGAACTGTTCACCTTAGCTCCGATATTGTCCTAAAAAATGTCCTCCATATTCCAGAGTTTGAGTTCAATCTAATATCCGTCTCAAAAGCTTGTGAAGATAATTCTTGTGGTGTCATTTTCAACTCCGACAATTGTTTCTTTCAGGACCTTACGACTGGCAAACCGATGGGCTTGGGTAGTGTTGCACAAGGACTTTACTTTTGGATTAGTTCTTCTGAAGTTTTTGATAAAAGCACTTCTTGTAATGCTATTATCAATAATAAAAATCTTATTTTCCATCAACGCTTGGGTCATAGTGCACGTTTCCCTAATCCGAAATGTCCCATTTGTCCCTTAGCTAAACAATCTCGTACACAATTCCCCTCTAGCACATCTCGAGCTAGCATTGCCTTCTCTTTACTACACATTGATATTTGGGGACCCTATCACACACCACATCGTGATGGATCACGATTCTTTCTTACCATTGTTGATGATTATAGTCGTGCAACTTGGGTTTTCCTCATGCAGTCAAAGAGCCAAACTTTCCCAACTCTATCAAATTTTCTCACTCTTATTGAAAATCAATTCAAAAAAACTGTTCAGAAAATTCGTACGGACAATGGACGTGAATTCTATACTAGAGAGTGTGAATCATTTCTATCATCTAAGGGAATAATCCATGAAAGCTCTTGCACATATACTCATCAGCAGAATGGGATAGTTGAGCGTAAACATCGGCACCTCTTAGAGGTTGCTCGTGCTCTTAAATACCAGGCTTCAATTCCTGAAGATTTTTGGGGAGACTGCGTTGTTACGGCAGCCTATTTAATTAATCGAATGCCGACACAGATTCTCAATGGGCGAACACCTTTTCAATTGCTTTATGAAAAGGAAGCAAGAATTGATCATCTCAGAGTATTCGGATGCTTGTGTTATGCCACGACGGTAGGGCCTCGGGATAAAATGGACCCTCGTGCTATTCCATGTATTTTTATGGGATATCCCTCCTTGCAAAAAGGTTATAGAGTCATGGAGATCTCCACAGGGCACTTCTTCGTGAGCAGAGATGTGGTTTTTCATGAAGACATATTTCCTTTTCGGGAAAGTACCCCCTCATCCTCTATCTCAGCTCCCAATCATCGCCTTTTTTTATCAGAAGAAGATTTATGTATGGAACCTCCATATGTAACCATTGCACCAGAACAACCTGCACCAATAACAACAAATCCAGTTCATCATGAAGCTGAATTACCTGTTCTTTCAGATGAGGAAAATCAGCAATCCGATTCTCCGATCACTTCTTCACAACAAGAGTTACAGTGTTCTTCACAAGACTCCTTACCTATCATTACTGAAGAAGGAAGAGTGGGGGAGCCTCGGCGTTCTGGTCGACATACACGACCACCCACCTGGACAAAGGATTACATATGCCCTACGCTAAATTCTCCAGGTATACAATATCCGGTCTCTTCGTACGTTTCTTTTAGTCGGCTGTCACCAGAACATATATGCTGCATCAGTCGGATTTCTGAAGAACATGAGCCGTCTTCCTATCATGAGGCGGCATGCCACCCTAAATGGCAGGATGCAATGGAAGCTGAGCTTAAAGCACTGACTGAAAACCACACGTGGGACATTGTTCCTTTACCTCCACATCGAAGACCCATTGGATGCAAATGGGTTTACAAGATAAAGTTCAAGGCAGATGGTTCCATCGAGAGATACAAGGCTCGGTTAGTTGCAAAGGGTTTCACGCAACGGGAAGGTTTTGATTACCATGAAACATTTTCCCCTGTAGCTAAAGAAGTTACTGTTCGTTCCTTTTTATCTATTGCAGCCATTCGTAATTGGCAACTACATCAAATGGATGTTCATAATGCCTTCCTACACGGGGACTTAGATGAAGAGATTTACATGGAACTTCCACCGGGTTTACGCAGACAGGGGGAGTCTCGTGTGTGTCGTCTACGCAAATCCCTGTATGGACTTAAACAAGCTTCAAGACAGTGGTATGCCAAATTCACTACCGCACTAATCGGCAGATTCCAAAGACTCCAAGCATGACTATGCCTTGTTTACTTGGACCGAAGGTACTTCATCAATTTATTTGTTGATATATGTTGACGACATTCTCATCATGGGAAACAATGAGTTGGCCATTACAAGGTTCAAAAAATATTTGCATTCTGCTTTTCATATCAAGGATTTGGGACCCCCCAAATATTTCCTAGGTATTGAAATAGCTCGCTCCGATAAGGGAATCAGCCTTAGTCAACGAAAGTTCATTTTGGAGATAGTTTCAGAAGCAGGATTATCAGGATGCAAACCGGCTGCCATACTGATTGAACAAAATGTGAAGCTAACGACACATGAATATGATATGAGCTTGCCCTCAAACACAGTTGATCCATTGCTGGAGGATCCATCGGGATATCAGCGTCTTGTTGGAAAACTAATCTACCTTACCATGACAAGACCCAATATTTGTTATGCGCACGATACTCAGTCCGTTCATGCATAAGCCAAAGCAATCTCATATGAATGCCACATTAAAGGTTGTGAAGTACCTGAAGAAATGTCTGGGACTTGGTATTTTCTTATCTCGTGATTGCGATATGAAGATAACAGCCTTTTGTGATACAGATTATGCCACTTGTCCAATGACAAGGAGATCAATTACTGGTTTTTGTATCAAACTGGGGAAGTCACTCATCTCATGGAAGACAAAGAAGCAGTCGACCGTGTCACTATCGTCAGCTGAATCGGAATATCGAGCCATGGCAAAGACTGTTTGTGAGATAGTGTGGATACGTGGATTACTCTTCGACCTTGGAGTACGAATCGAGGGACCCAGTGAACTATTTTGTGACAATGATGCTGCACTCAAGTTAGCGGCAAATCCAGTTTTTCATGAGAGGACTAAACATATAGAAGTTGATTGTCATTTCACTCGAGACAAGATTCGAGAAGGGATTATCACAAAGAAGAGGAATTGGAACTATGGAGCAGCTGCAGATATCTTTACCAAGCCATTATGCCAAAGACAAAGATACCTACCTTTTGAGCAAACTAGGTGTCCTTGACATATACAAAGCCACCGGCTTGAGGGGGAGTGTTGGAAATATGAAGATACCGATTCCAAATATCAATCCAAGCATCATTGATTGATTCGGTTTATTGGTGATTAGCTTGGTAAAATAAGACATAGAATCATTATGTAATCGTGTATATTTCCTTTCCCATCTTACTTCCTCTCACTAAGATTATAAGTGGAGGATCATACATGTACAAAAGATATACCGAGAATACGAAAATAATTTTTCCTCTCAACTCCACCTCGTTTCGTCAGAGTCAATCTACCGTATGAAAAAATTGCAGCGTCCTCTAAAGAATTTCAAAGGTCATTCGGTTATGAAAGGCTCTCCATTCAAAAAAATTGGATGATAGATGATAAAACTCGGGCCAATCTTATTTTAAATGAAGGGCTTTACTCTAAATTTCTCAGGAAAAGGAACCACTGAATTTATTTCGAATGGTAAGGACGGTCCCTAAACTTTTTTGCATCGGTAATGCCATCCCTAAACATAATTATTGTGCAATTGGATCTATGAACCATAAATTTATCTATTCATGTTTGTTTCGCCATTTAAAAATCCGATGAAAAAAAGTTTGGGGACTTAACCTTACCATTATCCTATGTATTTTCCATCTTTGAATATGATTGAAGATTCAATTTTTTGTGGGGAAAAGTACTAAAAAGGTCTTAACCTATTGCATTTGTACCAATTCAGTTCTAAACTTTGCAATTAGACGAATTTAGTCCTAAACCTTTTAATATTTGTACTAATTCAGTCTATCTGGCCAATTTCGGCCAGCCAGCACTAATGTGGACGTCAATCGGTGGCCGTACGCCGACGTGGCAATTTTATTTTTTTTTTCGAATTTTTTATTAATTTTATTACTTTTTCCTTGGATTGTTCCTGGTGGTTGACGAGCTTGGTGGTGGAAGCTCACCGGCCACTAGGTGATGGCCACGAAGCCCTCGCCTGCCGCCGGCAAGGGTTGTAGCCCTCGCTCGGCCTCTCCTAAGGCCACCAGCAAAGTGGCTTCGCTTGAATCCGAGTGAGGCTAGCCTTGCCTTGGCTTTGCCATGGGCGAAGGTGACCTCACCCACGGCTAGCAATGCCATGGCGACCATCGCTAGGGTAGAGGCAAGGGCTACGAAGCCCTCGCCAGCTGCCAGCGAGCCGTGGGCGAGGCAAGTTAGCCCAGATCTAGGTGAGGCCAACCTCGCCTGCAGCCAACGAGACCAACATGGCCCTGGGCAAGGCCGAGCGAGGGCTGCAACCCTTGCCGATGGCTAGCGAGGGCTCCGCAGCCTTTGCCTCCACCTTGGTGAGGCCCACCATGGCCTTGCCAGCTGCTGGTGAGGCTACCTTCATCCACAGCAGGGCCAAGGCGAAGTTGGCCTCACCTAGATCTGGACGAAGCTACCTCACCGACGGCCCTGGGAGAGGTTGGGCAAGGACCACAACCCTCACCTAAGAGAGGCCGAGCAAGGGCCGTGGCTTCAGCCCTCGCCCGATGGTCGTGACCCCCGCCGATGATTCTCATCAGAGGCTCGCCAAAATAGTCTAAGGAGAAAGAAGGGAGAAAAGAAAGGAAAAAGAACGAAATTAATAAAAAAATTCGAAAAAAATCATAAAAATTACCACGTCAATGGCCAACCACAGAGAACGACATTATGTCGGCGCCAACTGGTCAAAATTGGCCGGATAAACTGAATTTGTACCACTATTAAAAGGTTTAGAACTAAATTGATTCAATTGAAAAATTTATGATTAAATTAGTATCAATACAATAGGTTTATGACTTTTTAAAAACTTTTCCCAATTTTCGTGCTAGCCGTGCTGAATTACAAGGAAGACGTAGTGAAGTACACGATCGAGGTGGTGAATGATCCGAGGGCGTGCAACCGGGTCGTCACTTATCACCCGGAACCGAACATAATCTCTCAGCACCAATTGATATCGCTGTGGGAGGAGAAAACGGGTCGGAGCTTCAAGAGAGTCCACGTGCCCGAGCTTCAAATCGCCAATGCCACTTCTGTATTCTCTCCAAGCCCACTCTATTTTGCATCAATTATGATAAGGTCCTCGCATTTTTTAAATTAATCTCGATACCGCCCCGAAATTTTCTTTAAGACATTCATTTCAACCCCCAACATTGGTCGAGACATGATTTTCTGTGCTTGTGCCTCATTGTGAATCGATTCGAGAAAGGTTTGCCGACGCTTCATGGTTTTTATATCCTTTGTTAAGCTCTGCCACCTCCAGAAAACATACTTGTCTCCATATATCACTCCCATTTTCGTCAAGGAAGATCTGATGAGCTACGAGATAAATGAAGATGACCTCGAGGTTTCCAGAATGTACAAGAAATGCAGCTCACCACTGTCGATCAGCACCTCGACATCTTCCTCACAGATCCTCCAGAGCCAGCTAGGGCTGCTTTCGGATGAGGTGAATCCGTAAAGTTGAACTCTAGCAGTGAGCAGTAGCAGCGCGTTGTGCTGAATTACGACCGAAGCATTGCTTGGCTTTGGTGGTTCGAACGTTCAAACTAGAAATCCTATGTACTGTTTCTATTCATTTAAATTTTTTTTTTCATTTTTTCAATTGAGACTCGGTTCCCATCATTTTCAAGCCCTGCTATTTCCATCCAGCGTCTGTAGAAACAACAGTTTTCGCGTGCAGCACGAGGCTATCGATGGAGATGGAGGATGTGAGTTTGTAACAAGCCACTAAAACAACCTAAAAGACTCGCTCGCTTTTATGGTAAGGGTACAGATACCCGAGCAATTTTCAGGATGTAAGAAGTAAGAGCTTTCCCTGTTGATGAAAGTTCAATAAGTGTGTTAGTCGTTCAACTTGTGAAAACGCATTGAAAAACAGGAAGGAAAGAGAAAAGAGGCGTCAGGTCGATACATTCGCTAAAAAAAGAGAGCAGATCTTAAGCCATTTATCTCCTACAAAGTTGCAACTTATCCAAAGCCATGTCTCGTTATGCTCTAAATATTGGAGTGAAGAATGCGCTGTAGTTGAACTGAAGTGAAGCATCTGACAGGAAGGAAGATAGATGAAAAACCGAGAGTAACTAAATGAAGGACAGTGGGAAGATTAATGGCGAAACTGCTAGTCGGCATTGATCTGTTAGAAGCCGCAAATGGAATGGCAATTAGGAATGAAGTATCCTATCCCAATGTCTTGTTTAGTATAGGAAGGATGGGCGCAAAGCTAACAAAGGATGTGTGAAATATGATAATTCTGAAGTTGTGGAAGCACCAGCAAAAACTCACCGGAGAAAGTCCCCAGCAAGCTAAGTAGCAAAGTAACTTACGGTCGAGATTGATTCAGAAGTGATTACTGGAAAGTGAATAGGGAAAAATCTTCAAGGCCATTTGCAAATAGAGCCTCTGAGGATAGACATGAGCAAATAAGCAAGACGGATTGGAACTTGAGGAGAAGGACGAAGATGTATAGATTGGCTAGTAATTGTAGTTGAAAGAAGAACCATGGAGCAACACAACTCCCCACTTTCTCTGCTAGATCACTCTGTTATGTAAAACAACCTAGGTCATTCCCAAAAACCACTTCACTTTACATAATGTAGAGGGCAATTCTGTATACTCTAATCATTCATGCATCCAAGCAACAGCAACAAAAGTCTCTTTTCAGGCCAAAGACAAGGTTTACCTTTGCAGGCAGGTAAAGTTAAGAATAACGAGGTTTTTACCTTTGGTGTGCCCCGAAAAGAAGTCGACATACCTCTAGGGAGTGCAAACAAACTTGGCCCGGTCAACTGTAAGAATCCCAGAGAGTTCTGAAGATAGAGTAAAGGATCGAGTTGTTAACCAACCTTCGATCTCATAATCCTGCTGCTAATGTCCGCAAGTGTCTGTTCAGCCAACATGGGAGTGCTGCTAGGTTATATTAAGATTAGTCCATAAGACTGATGTAGCAGACTGCAAGCAGGTAGCTAAACAACTGAACCAATTTAAAACCTGGCCACAGTTTGCCACATCAAAGTAAATCAATCTTATAAACCAATCTTCATATACTTAGCATTGTTCTTGGGACTAAATAAAGGAAACAAGCTGCTCTGTAATCGAGGCCTCCCACTTGTAAAAAGGTTTAAAAGTCAGTCAAACAAATCTCGCACATGCTTTTTAACTCACTACATTCATTTAGCAGTTGGCCTCTAAACTGCTATCTGAATTCTCCCACAAATTTCCGTTACAAAATTCATGGAGATTATAGAGAGAGAAGAGGATAATCGCACTGCCATCTGTTGATGCAACAACCATGATGAAGACTATCATGATAATAGACTATGTTACAAATATGAATTGGCTTGTTCATCAAATTGCAGGACATCAATGCAATGAAAGAACTGACCTGTAATGACTAGGCAACAAATTTCCTAAAGAACCCCCATACACCAAATTTCACAAATTTCCATAGCCGCAGATCAATGTGTGGAAGAAATGATATGAGGACATCAAATTATGCTCAGCTTCAGCATGTATTGATTCCATTCTTGCAATCTTTTGTTAGATTGTAGAAAGTTTCGACTCGTGTTTTTGCCCGGTATAGTACCTCAGTGTCCACTGCCACCCTCATATAACCATCGAATTCGACTGGATTCCCATTGTTAAGAAGCCTTGTCTCATTGTACCACTCACTCGTATTGCCCCACAACTCCCTATAATCATCCAGCAGATGCACCTTGTATTGAGACCTCAACTTGTCGAAGTAGTTGTAGAAGGCCTCGTTCGTCGCCACGTACAGATTTCTCCACGGCTGGATCACCTCCCGAAGCTTAGCAAGAATAGCATCAGGGGATGTATCGGAATCCAAGTGAGGCCAGAGCGCCTTATTCTGTGCCTTCTCCCCCCGGACCACATGGACCACATCGAAATCCCAGTCCATTCTTCCGCTGATCGCCGTGACGATGTTCATCAGTCTCTTCGACTTCCAGATCGCTTGCCACGGCCTGTGGATGTAATTCGCAGCCTGCGCTTCGCAGACCCTGTACCAGTAATTCTCCGTCTCCTCCGGAGCATTGAACTGCCTCCATATGATCGTGCTTTTATCTTTCTTGAGCTGCATCGGCGTGACTTTGTGAGTCCCGACCTTCTTAACCGGAACCTTTTTCTTGTGAGTCTCGTCCCATTTCTTCCAATCCCTCCAAAACTCTCCTTCCTCCATGATCGAAGCCGACTCCTTGAGATGCTCGAAGTCGAAATAGAACCGGAAATCCTTCCCTTCCTCATCTTTTTTACTCGGGTTGTATGTCGCCGCCAGGCAGATCTTCAGATCCATCACGAAAGTGCGATTGAGGTACATCGCCTCGCCCAGCCCGCAGAGGAAGCTCCACAAGTAATGATTCATCCCTTTACAGTGATCGGCTCCGCGCGAGTAGTACAAGTATCTCCCCTTCCTGAAACTCGTATTGGATCCCAGAGTCGGTATAGTGTCATTGATCTCGTCGTCCTTGACGGAAGGAGCCGGAACTTTCGGTTTCTTGCCGCTCCTAGTGGCGTTGGATCTGCGGCTCTTCGCCGGCCGCGCATTGACGCCCGAATGCCAAGAGCCCAGATGCGCCACCTTGTAAGTGCAGTCCTCTCCAATGCTAATCTTGAACCTCCTAAAGTCCCTGTACTTCCTCCAAGATTTCTCCCTCCTGTTCCTGAACCTCCACGTCACGTCGCACTCGTCGGCTTTCGAACCGTTGACCGGAGTCTGATACCCCAGGAACACGATAGACCTAAAGGCTCTCGCATTGAACCTCCTGACGGCGACCAGAACGCGGGGATCCGAACAATTGACGGGCAACAGGGCCGCCTCATCGCACGAGGGCTCGGGCACCGGCTCGGCCTCGGCCTCGGCGGTCGAATTCGCCGTCGCCGCTCCGGCCCTCTCGATCACCGTCGGCGGCGGCGCGGCGATCGCGATCGGGATCGGCGCGGGAGTGGGGGTGGCCGCGGGGGCGAGGAGAGGCAAGTCCTCGCCGGTCTTGAGGACGGAGTCGTCGTTCTTGAAGGTGGCATTCTCGGTCTGCGTGAACAGCCTGGTGAGGGCGGGGGCCGACTCGAGCCACGGGTCCGGGGGCTGGTAGGTGATGGCGACGACGGTGACGATCAGGACGGAGAAGACGAAGACGGAGAAGCAGACATTGCTGATGAGCTTGATGAGGTTCTGGGCGACGGGCTCGGCTCCCGGATCTGGATCTTTCATTGCGGGGCGGCTGCGTTTTTCTCCTTTTTTTGCGGGGAGGCGGCCGAGACCCAGAAGCGGAGGGAGCGAGAGAGACGGAATGGGAGCGAAAATATGAGAGCTTGGAGATGGGTTTTGCGCTTACAGTCGAGCTTGAGTTGTTGCAGAAATGGAGACGGAGATGGAGGCTTCTGCAAATCTTGGCTTTCAGGGTTGCAGTTCAGTGAGCTTGAGCTTACCTTGGTGTCGGTGGTGGGCGTTGGGGTGTCGAAAGGCTCCTTTTTTTATTTTATTTTTTTTTTTTTTTGGGTTTTCCGAGATTTGTTTTAGGTCGTGGGATTTTTTTTTTTTTTTTTGGTCTCTGTCTATCTGTCGCTTGTCGTTGCGCTTTGCTTGCTACAGACGTTTTCACTCACATGGGCGAAATTTATTTATTTATTTATTTTGAAATAATGATGAATCATCATCAGCTTAGTGTGGTGTTATATAATGTCGTGATTGATGTCTACTTATCGATCCAAAAAAGAAAAAAATTCTTGCTATTCAAGAATGAATGCAGAGAAAAGGGTGTCTTGCAAGCCAAAACGAAAGCTCATTTGGCAGAGACCATGCATCTCCACAAAGGCTTTTTTCTCGAGGTAAGGTAGAGGGCGGAGTGACGTAGCTTTCCAGTAGTTTTAGAATGCTGAAACCTAATGAATCATTTTATTTGAATTTTGCCCTCACTAATGATTTCATGTTCCTTTTGTGCTCCTGAATGTTCATCACCTTTGCAAAGCCAAGGGTCATTGACATTCATCGTTGCGTGAGGATCGCCAACGGCTCACAAAGGTTACACGAGGGTCACGAAGTTACTTGAGGCCACCACTGGTTTCAACGATTTTATGCTCCTTTTGTGCTCCTAAATGTTCATCATCTTTGCAAAGTCAAGGGTCATTGACTTTCATCAATGCACGAGGATTGGCAACTTCTCACCAATGATCACAGAGGTCAAGGCTCACCTATCGAGGCTATTTGAGGCTATCACTGATTGCAATGAGGATTAGACATCTATTTAAGATCTATTTGATCTTGGCAGTTCATTGCCTGAGTTCACCTCTATTTAGGTCTATCTCGTTATTGTTCTCATGAGTGACTTGCCTAAAGTCATACAACTTGGTTTTGCCTTGCTTAGGGTTGTGCAACCTCAATAGTTGGTCACGTAGGATTGATTCACTCCAGCTATGCCTAGCCTAGGGTCATGCAACCTCAACAACCACTGTGACCAAAGCTTCTAACTTCACTTGAGTTGGGTCATTCTTGAAATTTTTTTTTTTTTAAAACAACCAAAGCAAATAGTACTAAACACTATTTGCATTCCTTAAAAATCCTTTAACCTAGAGGCAAAAAGTGTTTATCAAAACTATTTGTATTTCATCAATATCCTTTGTATTGAAATCCTTTGCATTCAACTCTATTGTCATTTTTCCTTTTCTTTATTATTATTTTTTCCAATTTTCGAGAATTCATGTTTGTTTTCAAATTTTTCTTTTAATTTTCCGACGTAGCATCACAAAATTATGCCCTCTCACATTCACTTATTGAAAAAATGTTTAAAAACCACGCAGGATTAAAAAAATGATAAATAAAATCATGTGTACATTTTCGCCCCTTTGAAATTCACAGTTTCGACGGAAAAGCAAAAGCTGTTGACGTCAACAAGGCTTAGGATTAAATACACAGATTGTTAGCTTTAGAAATGAAGTGCACACAAAGTTATTGACTTTCAGGAATTGTTGCGCAATTTCCCCAAATTAAATCTGACAATTTTAGCTAAAATGACTCTCCAACTCAAAGCATCGTGTGGCGTTTGTGTGCGACTGAGGAGTTGCATATAAAAAGCCCATAATGGTGGCTGATCAGCTGGGGGTTGGGGAGGTGGTTGGGATGACAATGACTTGATATCCGACGATGAATCATTTCTTTTCCACTTTGATGTGAGCACAGCACAAGCAAAGATGCAACAGCTCTGTTCAATACATGTTCCTTATGCCTATGGGATCTGTTCGTTTGTCATTAGAACAGATCCTGGAGATGACTCGATAACATTCCTAAGTCGACGAGCAAAACGATCTGACTCTGTAGTAAAAATGCGCAGGACATTCCAAGTTCTTAGATGTATCCTTGTCTTCCTCATTCTCGCAGGTTGGTTGTACATAGCTCTTCGAATTGAAATTTCACAGCATTCTGCTGCAAAGTGTTCTTTCTAGCATCTTATGACTATATGGCTGCAGATTTTTACTGAAACGAGGGCTATAAAGTAAGAGAAATCCCCTTATAATCACCACGAATCGTGCCATAAGAACACTGACCGCCCACTAATTTCGTAATCACTTTCTTCGCAAATATTGTCCCGAAGTCCATTTCTTTGTGTCTTTATTCTTTAAACATAAGAGGGGGTGTGTAGTTATGTACAAAAAGGATCTCCGCAGAGATCAGGGAGAGAAAAAGGGGAGATATCGAAACTTAGATCTTAGCGGAAGGCATGGTCAAAGTCATGGAACCGGAAATTCTTGTAGACGAAATGAGCCAACCATTTTGGATGCCCCGAAGAACAGTACGGTCATATAGAATACAAATACTCCTTGAATCTCTCAATGGGCGCATCATTTCCCATAATGAGTATATCGTCAACATATATAAGTAAATAGATTGACGACATATCTTGTTTCCATGTGAATAAAGCATGGTCATGCTTAGATTGCTAGAATTTTGCAGTTGTAAGTGCATTAGTGAACTTGGCATATCATTGACGACAAGCCTGTTTGAGCCCATATAGGAATTTTCAAAGACGACACACACTCCCCTCCCCCTGTCTACGAAATCCCGGTGGAATATCCAGATAAATCTCTTCTTCAAGATCTCCATGTAAAAAAGCATTGTGAACGTCCATTTGATGAAGGGGCCAGTCACAGATGGCGGCAATGGAAAGAAAAGACCGTACGGTGACTTCTTTGGCAACTGGAGAGAAAGTTTCCGTCTAGTCAAAGCCTTCCTTCTGTGTGAATCCCTTCGCAACCAATATGGCATTGTAACATTCAATGGATCCATCTGCTTTATATTTGATCTTGTATACCCATTTGCATCCTATGGGTCGACGATGGGGAGGTAGACGAATAATATCCCAAGTCTCATTTTCGATGAGAGCTTGTAACTCATCTTTCATAGCCTGTTGCCAACAAAGATCCTTGGCAGCCTCATCATAAGAGGAAGGTTCCTGCTGTGCAGAAATTCTACTAACACAACATCTATATTCAAGAGAGAGATTAGCAAAACTGACATAGGAGGAGATGGGATATTGTGTACCACGCCTTTTTGACAATGAACAAACGTAATCCGTTGTCCATGTTGGCGGTCGAATTGTGCGTCTTGATCACCGAAGATTAGTTGGTTCAGATGGAACATCAGTTTATGAGTCTGCAGAAACATCGTCCCCCAAAATATTGGCTTGCGAAGATTCAGGTCCTTCAATTATACTTGATGAAGGAAGGTTGGAAATTGCATTGTCCCCATCCGAGCTGATAGGTGCATCGACACTTAAAGATGCTATAGGAGATATCATTTGTGGAAGCATCATCATTGATCCTTGTGGAGGATCGTCTTCATGCAGAAAGGGACGAGAAGATGTCAGGGGACCTCTGCCAGTAGATGGATCAAGAACCAAATATCCTTTTTGAAGGGTAGGATATCCCATAAATACACAAGAGAGGGCACGAGGACCCAATTTGTCCCGAGGGCCCGTGGTAGAGACATAGCATAAGCATCTAAAAACGCGAAGATGACGAATGTCCGGACATTTTCCAAACAATGACTCGAATGGAGTCTTTCCACTCAAAACTCGAGATGGCATTCTATTGATCAGGTATGCCACTATGACCACACAGTCTCCCCAAAAAATTTCAGGAATTGAATCTTGATACTTAAGAGCTCGAGCAACTTCTAACAAATGATGGTGTTTCCTTTCTACAATCCAATTTTGTTGAGGAGTATAACACAAGAGTTTTCATGAAGAATGCCATTGGAAATGAACAATGAAGAACATTCATGATTAAAGAATTCTCGTGCATTGTCAGTACGAACCCGTTGTACGGATTTGTTAAACTAATTTTTGATCAGGACAATGAAATTTTTGAGATGTGAAAGAACTTGGGCTTTGGATTGCATAAGAAAAACCCAAGTTGCTCGAGTATGATCATCTACAATAGTACGAAAGAAGTGTGACCCATCACGACGAGGGGTGTGATATGGGCCCCAAATGTCCATGTGCAATAGAGAGAAGGCTCTAGCAGCACGCGATGTACTTTGTGGAAAAGACATTCTAGATTGTTTAGCTAATGGGCATATAGGGCACTTAGGATGAGGAAAAGCGGCGATGTGGCCTAGACACTGATGAGATTAAAAAAAAAGTATATTTATTATGATTGGCATTACATAAGATGCTCTTATTGAAGGAAAAATTCTTTGGAAATGCCGTCTAGAAATAAAGTCCCTCGAAATTTCTACCCGAGCCCATCGGCGTCTCGGTCAAAGGGGCCTGAAAGAGTGTCAGAATCAAAAATGACTTGACAGAAATTGTCTTGACAGATCTTGGATACAGAAATGAGATTGAACTAAAAATTTGGAATGAAGAGGACCATTTTTAGTGTGATGGAAGGACTCAGTTTGACATCCCCAATTTTATCTACTGAAATATCACTACCATTTGGGAGGCAAACGGAAGTGTGATTTGAGGATTTTTCTAATTTAGAGAAGAACCGTTCATCACAAACTATATGGTCACTAGCACCTGAATTAATCATTCATGCGTTACTCAAAATATTGCAGTTCAAACAATAAGAAATACTTGCATAGCTAGGCATTTTTTCTTGAATGCCCATCTGACTTAAGGTCCTCATGATTTGTTGGAATTGGTCATTGCTGATGAGTTGATTCATCTTAGCATTTGCTACTACATAATTTCCAATAGAAAATTCTCATTCCTTCTTCTCCCCTGGTCTTCCATGCAATTTCAAACAATTTTCTTTGGTATGATAAGGTTTTTTGCAATAATCACAAAATTTACCTTTCCATTTGTTTGAACTATTTCTGGTTGAAGATGTGGCCAAATTTGGGCTGTTGGATCGCTTTAAAACGAACGCTGATGGTCCATTAGATCGTGGCGCTGCAAGGGCGAAATTTGAGCCGTCCAATCGCGCAAAGGAACCTCCACCATCAGATCCAAAGATTGGATCTCGGCCATTCAATCCTCGCGAGCTGCCCGAGTTGTCCGATCTCCCGAAATGATCCTGGCCGCCCATTTGAGACATATAAAAAGTCTCACCTTTTTCCTCCCGAAACCCTAGCATCCCTGCCCTTTACGAAAATCCTCCATGGTCGGACCTTGAGGACACGAGCCTCTGCTCCTACGAAGCCTTGGCCGCGAGAACGACGCGCTCGCCACTCTTCACATACTCGGTCGACGCTAGCCTCTGGATTCTTCTTGAACTGAAAGCCGGTATATGTTGCCAAGCGGCAAGACCAGATCCATGGCCAAGATCTAGCTACAAAACGGTAAGTAGGTTTCATTCAACACGAGTAGGAACCATGTAACCTTCTCCCGATCTCTCATGGCCCGGTATTGAGCCAAGGTCGCCTCGAGTCCCTCTAATTTCTCCTTTGTCATGTCGATTTCATTCCATAGGGTAGAGTTTGTTGTAGATTGTTGAGATCGATAAATTTCCCTGCTTGAGATCTGATAATGCTTGCGTTAGGGTGAAAATTTTCACTCTATCGAGCTTGCCATACATTTCCCGTAAATTCTTCCAAAAAATTTTTGCATCTTCGGTCGGTGGTACTCTGGCCGCGACTTCCGCCGTGAGGCAATTTCCTATCCAGGTCCGAACAAGTTGGTTGCACTTGCACCATTGTCGTGCAAGCCGCTCGTCGGACGGTATTGGGACGGTGCCGTCCAAAAAACCGTCCTTGTCTTTGGTCACGAGTGCTTGCCAGAGCTCGCGAGACCAAAAGAGTAGTTCTCTGGGCCTGACAGCCGCTAGGAGATCAGGTGCAGCTTCGGTCTGTCGGTGGTCACGGTGTACAGTGGGTCTCTAGGTTCCAGTCGACCGCTGACTCCGGCGAGACCTGCAAAAGGAAAAAAAACTAGGTCCATAGATTGGGTAGGGATTGTTCGCCCCATACCCGGGACCCGAACCCACTCTGACCCGGGAAGGACCAGTTCGCCCCGTATCCATGACCTGCTCCAGGTATGTGCGATGGGCTTTCCTCTAGCCCACCAATCCTTTTGGGGTTGATTTGAGGTGAATTCTGAGTCGAACCTCCTTGATTTGGTTGAATTGATATAGGTACCCACTGAATGTATGGTCCTGTGAGGGGATTTCCAGGATTAAATCCTGTGTTGAGCTACGCAGGCTACACGAGGCCTGTTTGACTTTCTGATGGATTCATCTGTTGTTTTGTAGGGATGACATCTCCTCTTTGATTGTTGAGAGACTGTGGATTTCCCTTAGAAATGCCGGAAGTTGAATCCTCGGTCTTCGACATGATTTCTCCCTAAAAAAGGCATTGCGGAAGCTAGGCCAAAGCAGGAGGCTCGATTACCATAAGTGTGGTTCTTGCTATAGCCAACAACGCATTTTGTTTCGCTACAGAGACAATTCCCAGAGAAGCTACAGACAGCACCTGCAAGGCGACCTCGAGTGTCGAGACCTTTGTATGCATCATTGCAGCTGCGGCAGTTCACCATGTGAGACCAGTGCCTGCGAAAGTAGCAACCGAATTTCTCCATCAAATCTGTTCATTGGCATAAAGATTGCATTGGAAGCCACTGCGAACTTGATGATTTTCTCTACCACCCTAAATAAGAACCCTAAGGAAGCTAACCAGAATCGCTCAGCAGAAACGGGATGGACTGACTTTTCTTTCCCATTGAAGTAATGGTAATTTTTCTTGTGATGGCTTCAAACGTCCTTTTGCCATGTTATCAGTGCACAAGACTTCAAAAGCTCGAGACAACTAATTAAATCTTAAATGGATCACCTGTCCATCAGCTGCTCTCTTGGAGGAGCAGCGAGAAGAGAACCACTGAACTTGCCCCTCCAATGACCACCGGTGTACTTGTTCAACCACTTCCTGAAACCGAAAACAAGAGCATCCAGCTTTGTTGGCAAGAAACGGGCCTTTTGCCAATTGGAAGAGCCCACCTCCATTATTTTTTTCTCCTGAAAGGCGTAAGGAAGTTAGGAACCATGATAGTTAGGTGATTCTAAGCAAATCCTGGGGCCTGGCATTTCTACAGCAGTATTCTTACGTTTCAATCAGGAAGATGCTACCCACTCAGATCCTCGATGAGAAGAGACATAAAAGAATAAGCAACTAAGGAGAAGGTGGGGAAATCTTCAACAAAAAACTTAGACAAGTTAATGACAGTTACATCACTCTGTGCTAGACTTGAAATGACAACTAGGACTCGTAGTAATCCATTGAAAGTTTTTGTGCCCTTTCTACAGCCAACCACTAGTCACCATTTTATAACCATCTTTCCGTAGAGATTTTTTGTCCCTAGAGACCACTATCTGCAGTTAGTGATCCATGCTAGCATTTAAACATCCTGTGCATAATCAGCAACTAACAAGAATAGCTGAGGGATGAAGGTCTTAACAAAAAGACTACCTCGACATGAAGAAGAGGTAAATCTGAATCCACAAGCAGGTTCGGTCCCACGTGAAATATCCATCGTGGAACCACTTGGTCAATCCATACTCCAAAGTTTCTCGGGCAGGTCCATATCAATCTGCAGTTACCAGGACTCACTGGGATGCAAATGAGAATCAAAGCCATTCTCCGTGTTGCCGCAGGTGGTGAAGACTCCTGTGTCTGATATACATAGTTGGAAACTATTATTCAAAGCAAACAAATAGAGATCAATTGCTAAAAAATTCACCAATTTATGTATCGTTCCATAACATTTTGCTTCCATCTGACATGGCAGTCCCATTTCCCGGATCCAGCGGAGGTTCAGGGTAAGTACAAAATATGCATGGTGGCATGAATTTGCTAATTCCCCGCTCCTGCTTTGCTAAGAAACCATCAATATCGAGTTTCTTTATACTCGGTTCAACTGGCCCTCCCCCTTCTCTATCAGCTTTCACAGTGAAAAGAACATACGAGGCGTTGGATAAGCTTCTCAAAGGAAGTCAAAATGTAATTAGCGGAGTTACCGTGGAGAGGAAGTTCTTATCTCTTTTTCGGCTGTTGACTTGGCATTATACCATAGTGGGCATATGGGAGGTGAGCAGGATCCATAAGATTTTGAATCTGCACCTCGTAACTGAAAATGCAGATTCACGTGTTTTAGAGCAGTGAAGTGCAAGCCGGTCATAGGATAGACCTGTTAATATAGCATTTATGATGATTGCAAAAGCAAACATAACACGTTCTTTAAGCACATGATATGCCTAAAGCCACTGTAGCTATGCAAAACACAGCAGTCTACATAGAAAAAAAGAGTCGTGGCATTCTTAAAAGGCAGAAACCGCAGAAGATGCCTTCATACCTGCAGGGAATATCTCTATTTCCCATTGGCTTTATAAAAGATGGATCATCTAGTTCTGGAATGTACGGGGGTTTCTTGTTCATAATAATGTCTTTGTACCGAGGATCACTATTTGGCTAAAACCACACAATATCGTGCTGCACAGTACTTGGATAAACAGCCACGCATGCTTTCTTAAATGTGTTAACCTGCAAATAACATGAAAATGACAAACTAGTTACAAAAATTTGCTCCAAAACAGAAAAGTTCCAATACTAATGTTACAAGAAATAAAAGAGGGAGAACGTCAAATCTTAATTGATCGCCACCAAGCACTTCAAAGGAGAAACTCAGCTTACCTTCAGTTCGATACCATATTATGCCATGTTTAACTCAATTACAAGCAAAAGGTATGCCATGGCGCACAAAACTGCACCACTACTCTCATTACATGATTGAATCTTTTATTCGATAGAAAATGCTTTAAGAAGCAAAGAATAGACCAGTCACCTGTTTTTCACGAAAGATAAAGAAATTTTTAACAGACGTTTTCTTTAAAAAAAAAAAAAACACCAAGCAGAGACACTATCAGATCACTGAAGAAGAGATACTTTAACGTATAATATATTCTCAGTGATCTAACTTACAATTGGCATCAGAAATATTTTGTGTTGCTTATTAACGTGATTTAAACATGCTTCATGAAACATTTTACTTCCTCCACCTAATCTTCAACGCCTTTTACATTGAAAAAGAGCCACATTTATATCCATAACACAGACCAACATGCCAATGCCTCCGGGACCCCGTTACTCATTTGTTGTCCTATTCTACGAACAAATGCAAGAGTGTTCCATTTTCTTGTCGACTTGCTCGTGACAGTGGGTTGCACCATTCTGAATTATGTAATTCAAAAAGCACATGATTCTGACAAGGAATACTTCGTCATCAGAAAATAATGAGAGTTTCAGTTAAAGGAAGCCAATCTAATATCCCGTTGGACATTCTACGCAAGATTCCAATAAGCCATTGAATGATAAACCATTTGCTATACTGTTCGGACTTGTACTATCAGGCGGACAACAACATGTTGGTTGTTTGTTTGCCAAATAAACAAAATGTGCTTTTCCTTATCCCACGTAGGAAAGTTGGGAATAAATGGGCAAATTTATAAGTGTGAACATTTTTTAGTCTAGTGTGTTTAAAGAAAAAGTTGAATATGGACTAGATTTCACAATACCCTTTAATGATTCGAAGCCTTATTTCCCAACACAGCATGCCAGTAACGCCACTCCTGTGAAAGAAAGTCAATGGAACTGGAAACTAATGATATGGCGTTTACACTTAGCCTTTACTTGCTGGAAACTTTTATTCATTTTGCAATCTTTCATGAAAAGTTGTTCATGCAAAATATTAGAATTGCTATAGTATTCTTATTTGAGATTTTGTTTTAGCCTGAAGGATATTTATCGGTAACCATTAGCAATATTGTGGGGCAAATTAATTTTTAAAGAAAATGATATCATGCCTAAAAATCCGACTTGACTACTTTAATGATTCGAAGCCATATTTCCCAACACAGCATGCCTCAAGGCTAGTTGATGGTAGACACTTGAAAATTGAAGTTTACAACTCCGTGGCGTAGGACCCTGGCGTAGTGGACTTTACCACCCGAAAAACACTTCACAAAGAATAACAGAACAAATAGAAAGCGAAAGCAGCACTACTACTCACCGGGTCCTCAAGCAATAGACAAAAATAATCACGTTATGAAAACTTCTTCGAGACGACACCTAGAGTCTCGAAGTTGGGGATGAACTTGCAGTCCCCGGATATTAACTTAATGGATGGCATGTTTATTCCCGGAATTGAATTATAGACCCACCGCTCTCCGCATGCAGCCATTAACTAAACCACTGCTAATATTAAGTGTGGAAATTTAATTAGAAATGAGGTTTGATAAGAGAACTGTCATTTCATGGGGTCTAATAAGATTTTCGTGGTCACTTTTGAAGGATTTAATATTTAATTATTCTAACACTTATTTAAAAATTCCTCCCAATAATAGACCCACGGATTACGCTTTTTCTCTCCTCCTTTTTGTCCTTTTGAAGGAGGAAGATTCACGCCTTCTCTCTTCCTTCCTCCCGTGAATTCGAAATTGCAAGTCTCTCGTCTTCAGTCTCCCGGTGCTCACTCCCTCCCTGCTTCGGCTTTCGCTTGAATCTCTTTGGGTTTCACTTCTTCACTGTCTCAAGTTCGCTAGCTGAGCTTCTCGACGACAAAGAACTGAAACGACGACGAGGGGTGGATTGAGACAGCAATGAGGTGGTGGTGGTGGAAGGGTATCGTTCCTGTTAGAGTGAAAGGAGAGAAGAAAAAAAAAAACAAAGGAAAAGAGAAGAGAGGGAAGAGAGAGGGATGATGTGAGGTGAAGGAGAGTAGGCCCCGGCAAAACATGTCACCCGGTGAATGGAGTGAAATTTTCACACACTGTTATCCCCCTCCTACCCAATATTTTCTCCTTTTCGAACGGCCTAATATCCTCAAAAGACCTCCAACTTTTTAAATTTTGTCCCAATTTTACATTTTGTTTCATAAAAAGTCTCCAACTTAGTATCTGGTAAATTTTGTCTCTTGAGAAGCCCTCAAATTTAAGTCATATCACAATTTACCCTAAATTTTTCTTTTTGTTCTATTAAAAAACCCTAACTTTAGATATCGTCTCAATTTTACCCTAAATTTTTTATAGTCTCATAAAAAACCACAGACTTTTGTTTGAGTCTATCTCCCGATGCCCTCTCTTCAAAAAATGGGTGCACAAGTTGTATGAGTTGTTTGAGCGTCCCAAGTGCAAGCTCTCCAATCGCAAGAGATGGGACATTCCTCAACATGAGAGATGTCAAAATCGCAAAATTGCTAAGGGAGATTTTGGCAAAAGGTTAATGGAGAGTTGATTTGGCAAGAGTTACGATCTTTTATAAGACCCAAAAAAAAAGTGAAAAAATGACATCAGCTTGGATTTTTTTATGAGACAAAAAAGAAGTTTAAAATGGAATTGGTTTTGGACCAAAAGTTTATAAAAATTTTAGGATAAAATTGAGATTTTCGAAAATTTTTATAGGATGAAATAAGTTACTAGAATTGGGACATGACTTAAAATTGGAGGATTTTTATGAGATAAAAGGTAGAATTTGGACAAAAGCTAAAGTTTGATGATATTATGCCCATTTGTTAATCTTGTTATAATTATAATAATTTTGTTTATTTCACAAAAAATGAATAATCTAAAAAACATTCAAACAATGGGATTGGAATTATTGGAAACTTGAAATGGCAAGAAAAATTGCCTTCTTAAAAATAGAACTTTCATTTTGTTACGATTGTTTTCATCAGCATATGAAATCTGACCTTTAAGGGTCAAAAAAGTTAAACGTTTGTTTTAATAAAATCTCATTTACTTGATATATATTTTAAAAAATGAAAAAAAAATAAAGAAAATAAAGAAAGGTAAAATATTGATATCAAAAGAATACTTAATAAGGATTTTCAATACATAAATTGTTATAATTTTGAATATATTAATAAACACATAAGATATTTTATTTAAGTAAAATATGTATTAAAAAAATTCAATACTCAAAAAAAGGTCAAAATACAAAAGAGGATACTCATTAAGTATTTTTAAATGGTTAATTATTGGAATGAGTGATCAATTAAAAAATATTTTAAATATCACTGTGGATTTCAGCCAATCGCTTTTATGTGTTGTGAACATTACTTCTATTTATAATTTTTATACGGATTTTTTGTCAATCATCTTTACGTTAATTAACCCTTGAAATAATATATAATAACTAATCAATTTTTGTTATCTGACCTTTGTGTCACTAAGGTCTTTTCCCATTTTAATTGATATATGCTTACCCTTTTCTTCAAATATCTTATTTGATTCTATTAAAGTGGCCATATTATCAAATTCTAACGAAATTTTCTCCCAATATTTTAAAAAAAAAATCGTTTTTTTTTTTTTGCAGCAATTGATCATTATTTCTCGATATAAGTAGCATATTTTGGGAAGTCCAAAAAAAAAATTCAATACAATCCACTTATGTAATGGCACTTTTTATTAATTTATTTCTCTAGAAATGGAAAAATACAACAAATTTACTCAAAGTTTTTGGATATTTCAAAGAAAAGGGTACTGCTATTTCTAAAGTTTGGGAGGTAGATGACATAGTATTTGGGGAGATGATTATGCACAAGGGATAATGAGATGTTGAAGCTTGGCCAGACAGGAAGAGGATATGGTACATGACCAAATTAGTAGTACCTTTTGCTCATCTTCCAATGTACCCTGACCCTATTACCTAAGATATATAAAAATAAGAAATGAAATGAGATTGCCTGAATTGCATTTACGCATGCATTCCTTTGAAATTCTAGATGTCCCGGATATTCTTTAATGCTTATGCATGCTTAAAAAAAGTGAAAAGACTTTAGTAGAAATTCTGATGTTAGTATTCTTTAACCGCACATGCTTCTGGCATGCTTTAGTAGCTGTGGTCATGGCATCACAATATATGTGCTCATGAGTCATGCATGAATTAGGTGTGCCGTGAGTGCTTCAATTGAAGTGTCGTTCCAAGTGCTTGGGTGGCGAGCTATCTTTGTGGGTTGTTCCGAAGTTGATTACAAAGAAATATCAAAACACCATTTTCAAGTAAGTGCTTGACATGGGTTATCTTGTGGATATTATTTATGCAATTACACCACAAAGTTTTTAGAATTGAAGTTGATTAAATTCTTATGATAAGAATTTGTGTATAATTCTTTCGTGAAATTAAAATATTATTTTGCAAGGAATTATAAGGCAAAACATTACATGAGTTATTGAATATAATTAAGGCTTAGAAAATATTAAGAGTGTTTAAGTGACTAAGTGAATCAAGTGTAATTGTAATTTTCATATATCGCTTGATCTATAATGGAATTCGTCACTGTTCTCCCCATGAACATAATGTAAATCTAGTATCCGATTTATTTTCTTTCTTCTGTTTATTTTATTATCCGATCGCTTATTTTCCGCAATTAGAACAATGGAGCAAATTGTTGTGATGGGATTTGTCAGACTGAGAACAAGATCGATGAACAAGTAACTCGGTTTTCGCTGCAGATTATTGCTAAATTTCAAGCATTTTTCGGCACTGTCTGTCTTCTGCGAACTCAAGAATGTAGAACGTTGAGGTCGAGAAAAATCTTTGGCCATGGACTGTTTTGGCATCAAAATTGTCGCAGACGTCAGTCATCTACTGAAAAGTCATTCAAGTATACCGTTCACTGTTATTCAGAAGCGGCCGTCTGGAACGATACGCCGCATCGAAGCGGAATCACTAATCTGTTCATCATGCAGAGAAAGTCGGCAAGAGCTTCACAGACGAGTAGAATGGATGAGGCGTCGGCCTTCTTTAAGGGCATCGAGACCGTGAAATTCTAGCGTCTTAAGCGCGTATACAATATGAATTGGAACATTGTGTGCCCAAAATACATGGCAGAACTGTCACAACATCCCTATACAACACTTCTTGTGCCTATTGTTCTGTTTACCTTTTCTTTCCACTTCCCTTTCTTCTAGGGGAATATAACATGTATCAGACTCTATTCACAGAAAAGAATGAACGAACCAAGAATCTCAAAGGACTGAGAAACAGATTAATCGATGTGCCTCACTGAAATAGGGGAGGACTTCTTCACCCGCCATGGGCGAGTTCACTGTTGTTCCTGTGGCTGGTTTCGCCTGTGATGTCACCGTGCCGAGTGCACTCATGGTTCGAGGGGAGAAAAGTGATCTAGAAGGATCCAGGTTTCTAGGAGACAAGTTCGCTTCCTCTAGAACTCGGAACTGGAGCTCCGGAGGATAGTTCCTTACGCAGCCAATGCGAGGCCCGGCTCCTGTAGTCCATTTGCAGGATAACTGCTTTCCCAATTGCAGTGACTTCGGTCTGTTAAGTGAAGGCCTTCGTACAACTCTATCCACTTGAACCGATACTGCTAAACTCTCCCCCTCTTCCGCACGAAGCTTAGGCTCTGGGACGGTGCAATCTGGTGCCGAGGCATGTATTTCTTCCTCTACTTCCTGACGGTTGACTTTGGAATTCTGCAAGAAAGTCTCTCGACAGGATCCTTTCGCCAAGTTGCCATTCCCAAGTCCTCCGGACAGTTTGCCATCTGCTGATATTTCATCATCAGTCGGCTTTTTCCAGAAGTTACCAAACTGCCTTAATTTGGTGGAAGCGACAGTCTCTTCCTCCATCAAATCCTGAGTCAAGTTTTGGACATCTATCTTGTCAGTCCCGAGCACTTGCACACTTTGCATTATGTCCAGCCCGGATGAATCATTCCTAACGTGAATGCTGCTGCTTTGCAGGCCAGTAAAGCTTTCTTCATCATCCACTGGACTCATCTGAGGCAATTGAGAAATACATTCACATGAATTCTGATCAACATTTACGGTGGATGCAAAAAAAGAAACATAATCACTGCAAACATGATCTTCAATACTACCTTCACGTTCGTGATATCCACATCATTCTCTTTGAGAAATGAAATGAACTCATTGAAATTCTCTTGTGTAGGACGATAGTGACCACTATGAGGCCAAACTGCCTGTAAAGAGAAAAGTGGAAAAGACCGATAAGAATATGTAGCCTGTTAGATCATTCGAAAAGTGGAGATTCTCTAAGGTAAAGCCACTTGACTTTGCATCACCCCCATACCTTCAAGCTTCCATTTTCAACAACTAATCTCCCTGCAGCAGAAGTGGCGCCTCCAGCCAGGAAGCTGGAATGCTGGAATTTGCCCTTCTTCTTTTTACTGACATAAAGTGTCTTGGATGTGCTGAGTACAAAAATCCACTTGGCATCCGCGGGTTCACCAATTGTGTGGAGGAGGTCCCTGCTCTGTCTGTAAAGAAACTTTCCATCCTCGACCATAACTTCATATGCCTTCCTTTCATTCTGTATTAAGAAAAGGTTTTATGAGAAAGAGAATAGCCAATAAAAGTAATGGCACCATCACGAAAAAAGGGAGAGATGCCCCACCGGACCGAGATACTTGATGCACTGTTGTTGAAGTTTGGATCTTGGGCACTTATCAACAAGATTGACCTCTTTCCCCTCGCCTATGTCCAACCTGGAAATTTTAAAGTAGATAGTTCCCGTGAGTACAAACTGCTGAACTTCAAAAACGGAAAAGACAAAGCAGGGAAAACTGTCATACCAGTAAAAGAAGGGTTCTCTGCTTTGACAATCCAGCCATTTAACGTAGTAAAAGTGAAGGTTATGTCCATAACGATGACGTGGATCAATCTGTATTCCACCCCAAGAAAGGATTAAAATCAGTGACGGACATGGGAGAGGAAAGAATGATAAATTCATCTTGTGAAGGGCTTACAGCTTCTAGCCAGTGTTGCAATGCAAGTTTCTGAGCTCTGTCATTCTTCAATAAGCCTTTGCCGACCTGTGAAAGAAGGCAGGTTAGGATAGGAGCACTAAATCGTATAATTAGGAGGCCAAGAATGAATCCATCATGCATTTACCTTGGCAGCTTTAATTCTTGCTCTCGACCAACGGGAAATGGCGGTTTCATTCTTCTCCAAGTCGAAGAAAGATACAGAGCTCCGCTTCAGTTCAGCGAAATCCAAGAGCTTCCACCTGTGACAAATGAAGAAAGACATCAGTGAAGCTCAGATGCTTGGTCATTGTGTGACAATTATCATGAGCTAAAAAATAGAGATACCAGCTCTGCTCAACAAGCACTGCACAATCTGCTAGCTTTCGTCTTGTCCGAAAGCTTTTATAAACTTTCTGCAGTTTCACAGCGGCCTCATGTTTTGGGCTATTGGGATCAACAGGAGGCAATTCTTGAGATACTGACATGGGACTATTCAACGTTTCAGATTCGTTGACCATTTCTTTAGCATTTTCCATTGCAAGTGCTACATCCTTCTGTTCATTTGAGAGAGGAGCCTCAATTGAGATAATAGTCCGCGACTCCCTTCTTTTGAAACTAATAGATCCCTCAACTATTGTCTCTCCAGATCCCATGGATTTCAAGATAGTGGTTTTGCAGTCTCGACCGTTGAAACTGATGGATCTCATTGGGGTTTTCACATGGTCTTTTCCAAAACTAACGGATTTCACAATGACTGATTCGAATTGATACTCCAAGTCGCTGGAGTCCGAGAATGGACACGAGGAAGAGATTCCCATTTGAAAAAAAGAGGGTTTTTTCAGCAGCCTGTCTGATTCAGAAGCAGTCTGTTGAACAAACCAGCAATCAGCACAAAAACACCAAACTCAGTTACAAAGAACTATAAAGAAAACATGAAGAAACAAATGGTAATGGGTGCCATTTCAACACATCTTCAGCTAATATTCAGCTAATTAGAGCAGATTGAGCCACCTAGCATGAGCTTATCACGGTCCAGGGCAATTCAATCGGATACTTTCACGTACCATCTACATTAGAAAAGTTACAGATCTGCAGAACTAATTTAATAATAAAGACAAACCTTGAAAAGATACAATTTTTCAGGACATCAGATTACAGTATCTTCATCATCTCCAACAACAGAAAAGAATAACCAAAAGCGACTGAAAAACCACTCCGAATCCAGGTACAGACTTTGGATCTAGAGCAGCGCAATGAGCACATCATTTTCCTCAAGACCACCACCTTTTTCCCAATTTGAAACAGGCAACAGAGAGAGACCCACATCAGTCGCAACAAATCAGAACCCAGAACCCACATACCGACACTATCAAAACTTTTCCCCTCCGCTAAAAGAAGCAAAACCCCACCCAAACAACTTCTCGGAGGAAGAACTTTCACTTAAAATGCACTGAAAAAATGCACCCCAAATCAGAACCCACATATTATCGCTATCCAAACTTTCCCCCTCCGCTGAAAGAAACAAAACACCATCCAAACAACGTCTCAAATGAGCAAGTTTAACTTAAACTGCGCAGGAAAAAAAAATCAGAGAAAATACACCCCAGATCAGAACCCACATACCGTCACTATCAAAAATTTTCCCCTCCGCTAAAAGAGACAAAACACCATCCAAACAACGCCCCAAAGGAACAACATTAACTTAAACTGGCAAAAAATAATCAGAAAAAATATACACCAAATCAGAACCCTCATCCGTCACTATCAGGAAAAGAGACGAAACGCCATCCAAACAACGCCTCCAAAGAACAACTTTAACTTAAAATGCGCAGAAAAAAAAAATCAGAAAAATTACACCGCAAACGGAATAAAATAGAAAACGCGCTCGGAAAAGCAAAACCGGGAAGGAGAAACGAGCATTACCTCGACAAATGAATCGGTGAGCCAAGAAACGAGTGCAGTTTCCTAAGCAAAGCCGAGAGAAGATGGGAGTTTTCTATTCTGGGGAGGGTTCAGATGTGTTGTTCTTGTTCTTGGCAGTTATGAATAATAATGCTACGCAAAAATGATAGCTTGCTACGTCGAATGCCGAGAGAGAGAGAGAGAGAGAGAGAGAGAGAGAGGTAGACGATGCCCTTTAGACTACTTCAACTGCTGACTGTCCCCTCATCCTCGTCGTCGCTAGTTGTCACTGCCTCATTATATAAGGAAGAGGACAGAGAGGAGGCTCGATTTCATTATCTCCATTTTGAAATTCCATTCAACTCGCTTCGAGCGTTCCTCGCTTTCTCCCCCACGTGGAGTGGACAGCGCGGGCGGAGTGTTCACTATTCAGCAGCAGCTCAGCGTAATTCAGAAGGCCCTGTCCGGACAAGGGTTAGACCAAAGATTTTGTTTTTTCTTTAAGCGTTCTGTACTGCTAATTAATGATGCTTAACGAGAATAAGAAATGATTTCTGTCTTTTAATTAATGTGTTTCCTTCTTTCTTTTTGCCAAAGGAGTGTTCTTGGACACTCGTTAAGTATGTTTAGTCTTGAACACTCCACTTTCCAAAGTAATAATTATCCAAAATACGAGGATAGCCGGTGCATTGATGACCGTAAAATTCTTGTAATTAAATGTTCAACCCATATTTTCAAAGGACCCGTCGTCTGAATTATCTTTATCACTTTCATCGTAGACGTGGAAATTTGCAAATTGCAATAGCCGCTGACGCCGTGGACCAGCAATCTTAGAATTTTCTTCTAAAAGTCTTTGAACGACTCATTTGTAATTTCTCACACCGAAAGAGGCGGTGTATTTTCTTGTTCTCATTTTCTCCGAATGTTCATGCGCGTAGCCAAATCCTCAGAACTTTTACTAATTCCAACCCCTTGACGAAGAAGAAGCGACTGAGAAAAAGTGTCATCTCTATGGGGAGTCTTTTTCGATGTCATGTCAACATCGCTGCTAGTCTCTCCCAAGTCCGAGAGGAAAAACAAAAACGAGATTGACCAGCTCACAACCACCAGGGCATAGAACGTAAATACTTAGAAATCTCTATCTTTCATGCAAGCTTGCTCATTCGGCTTAATTACGAATGCTTCTTCACAAAATACATAGGCACGTATATTTACGGGGTATTGAGCCGACATGTCGATTGAAAGACATTATATGAAGCACGGATCTACTCAATAAAAACCCTTTCGAGTTTCACCCTCTCTCTTAAAATGCAAAAATCTATTATACCTACCTATTGGATAGTAATTTCTTTCTAATGAAAAATGGATCTAGATTTAAATTTATCTTCCATACGTAGGAAGGAATACCGTCAAGTTTTACATTCTAGAATTTAGATAAAGCAGCTTAAGGATGTATTGTGGTGTTATATATATACGTGTGTGTAGTTTTATGAAGAAGAAAACTGGAACCAAAGAAGGGGTCCTCGCATAGAATTCCACGCCTTGGAAATCTGCGATTCTTGAGAGTGGAAATCGGGTCGGTCAGCTACTCTAGACGACTCGAAACGCTCGAGAAAGGATTTACATTAGAAATTCTCTTTGGGGTGGGGGGAAGCTTCGGTGCGTCTTCCAGGGGAGGGGGGATTGACACGACACCGCCGGCGACTCACGGGTCTGACTTGGAAAGTGAAGGGATGAGTAGTTTAATCAAAGGGGAGCAAGAGGGGGTGCTCGCAAAAGTCCACACCTTTGAGCACACTCTTCCTCACTTTTCCAAAATTCTCATGCAGGGAGGTGTTCCAGTTCGTTAGACGTGCGTGCGGTCCTGTTCATGAAGCGTTCGATTAGGTAAAAAGGGAGACGAACCTATAGATTCGGGATCACGCCGAGAGGAAGCAAGTTCTTCCGAGGATTTTTCGGGATGAATTGGTCGACTTGGGATCCCTCTTGATTGAACCCTTTTTAATGGTCGGTGAATCGGTGATCACACGAAAAGGTTCGGTCTAAGACACGTCACCGGAAAACCCTAATTATTGCCAAGACATGTCTCGCGGTTCCTAAAAGATTATACTCCAAATCAACCGAAACTTGATTCATAAAGATTATGTATAGTTTTTCAGAATGTATATACTAATGACGTGGCGAATTGTGAGTGATAAATTAAACAAATGGGTCATATTCAATCAATAATAACACTTTGTCACATCATTTAATATGTGAGCTTTCATGGCATTGGTCGAATTCAATTTCTCTCTCTTTTTCTACCTAGTTCCCCCACCGAGAGCCGAGACGATGACCCCCTCCGAGGCTGCCCACCTCGTGCGACCCCGGTCGTTGTAGAATGTGCACGACCTTAGGGACTCGTGCGCTCACAAAGTGTTCCAATGGGACGTTTAAGCGACTATTAAATGAGGAAATGGTTGTCGTTTTTAATGCAGTTTTAAAGCAAATTTTTCTCGCGATATGCGTACAAAATCAAGTTCTTTCATCTCTCGGTAGGCTCAACTAATGCTGCTCCCTGCACTTATTAACATGACCTGTATTATACCATGAGAACCACAAGTGCAATCCGCTTGCGCATGATTGATGATTATCTTATTTCGTCACCCACTTTCAGGCGACCGCCATTAAATGGAGAGTAGACGAGATCTGCCAACCTGTCCATTATTATCATGTTGATGGATTATCAAAAAGCATTGCACCCTTAAAGTCTTCTAATTACCAGATCAATTGACAATGAAGCCGACCATCATCGATCATATCTACAGTCGATCTAGTACTTATTTAAGGGCAAAAGTTACTAAAAATTGCTATGTTTGTTACGACACACTTATCCTAATCTTAATCTCAAAATTTGTACTTATGCGACATATTTCCCTTCCATCAAAATTTTGTCGACAAGAACCGTTAAAAATGGTCTACACAAACACTAGAAAGTAAATAATGTTAAGATGATATCCACGTGGCTTAAATGATACAAAAAACGATATTGGTTTGGTTGAAAAATTATGTTCACTATGACACATTTATCCTAAACTTAATCTCAAACTTGCACTTATTTGATATATTTCCTTTCCATCGAAATTTTGTCAATGAGAACTATTCAAAATATGTCTACATGGATGCCATAAAGTAAACAATATTGGCATGACCTCTACGTGGCTTAAGTGATATAAAAACAACATTTATTTGGTTGGAAAATTATCTAAGGAACCTTGACAAAGGTAAATTAATCACATACGTATACCTTTGAGTATTTTATGTCACAAAAAAAAAAGCCAAGGGTAAATATGTCATGGTTGTATAATTTATTAAAAAAGTTTGGGATAAATGTTTGACGGCAAATATAAATTGGGTCTTTTTTTTGGTAGCTTTTTTCGTTTGTTTAATTCCCTCAAATTGAAAAAAAAGAAGAAGAAATTATTATAAAATAAACCCCAAATAAACTAATTGAACGTGTTTCACTTTCGGCCCCCTTGACCAGGTTTTGGTCTAAAAAAATGACGATTTCCAAGACTGAAAAATATAAAACCCGCATACCAATATCAAATTCAAAAGCAAGAACGCTTTTGCTTCCCCTATCCAAGTCCAACTTGAAGAAAAAAAAGCTGCCGAAAAGGTACAATTAAAAAGAAAATGCAAAAATAATTCATCTTTTTTAAAAATAAAAATTTGCCGGTGCTTGAAAATCCGGCCGCCGAAAGATTGAATCTGGCCGCGACAATTTTTCGTATGGCCTTTCACATTAAATTTGACTGCGTACTTAAATAAAATATTTTAGGTGGTGTCGGCATGTATTTTTGTCAATCGGGCCTTTTGCTTTACAACTCATGCATTATTAATGCAGGCAAAGAGGACGTGTATATTTGTTGTTTCTGACGGTACCCGTTTTGCCGATTTTGGTTTATATGTACATCGTCCTATGGTGTGACTGCTCTGTAAAGCGCATCCCGTCGCATTGCAACATAAAAAAATTGGCAAACCTTAAAAAAATTGTCAATTGTTTGATAGGACTGGATAACATCCAGCGGTCGAAAATTGTCTTATAATCAAATAAAAAAATCTTGCATCTACAAAAGTGTTCGGTGGATATGACTTATAAATTAGGATTAAGTTGTTTGAGATGTCATGTAAGTGGTCCGAAGGCAAGCGTTTAAAAGGATGGCGATGCTATTCTAATGTGCATATGTCACTTGATCCTCATGGGGTACATATTTGTCTATGGTTATGCTCTCAATTCTTATTTTATATGATGGTCAACGGTAGGTCCAGATTTGTGCATGTATTTGAGTATTCTAGATTTGTTGGTAAACTATTAGTTAGACCTAATAAAGAGATCAACACAAGAATTCATGAGAATATTTGTGAAGTGCTAATTGGAGTCCATCGAGCATGATGGAGATTTTTTAATATTTTTTTGGTTAGAGGGAGTGATTGAGGGGTTGGAAAACAAGAGTTCATTTGAATAAATTCAAGTAACTGTAATATCAATCACATCATTTGATTTATAATGAAATTTTATGTTATCATCTTTGCAAATATTAGTTACATTGATAAAATTTTACAGAAGTTTAATATGAGTTTTACTTTCCCATTTTCATTTATTTCTGTTAAGTTGGTTTGGTTTCTCCATAAATAGCTGTTTTTCACTAATGGTCGATAGGTATGCTTATATTGTGCAATGATCTTTGATAGATATCTCAAAGAAGTGATTTCATGATTTGTCGGTTGAAGATTGCCATCATAGTTCAATAGGGCTAAGGACCATAGACCAATAGGTGAAAGCATATGTTTTTATGCAGTGCATGACAAAGTGAAGATTTGTTGATATATATTGACGTGACATGGTGTTTGAATTAGGGGAAAGTAAATCTAACACGACAGCGTGACATGTGAGTGGGAGGCTTTTTTCTTCTTTTTGGCTTTTTAGTTCTCGAGCACTCGAGAGTGTTAGACAAAGATAGAAACTTGATGTAGTGAAGAACAATATGTATCTAGTAAGTTGATAAGTCCTTTTTCATTTTTGGCCTAAAATTTACAATACATCTATCTAGCATTTTGAGTGGAAAAAGAACATGATCAAATATCTTAATGAGTTTTTGAATGTAAGCCCTCATCGTATCAATATTCTATTAAACGAAGGTATCAACCCTTCATACACGCATCCAAATATCATCCAGGACAAATCAATATTAATTTGGAAATTGGTACGGCTGAGAAAAAAATGGCTTAAAAATAAACTTCAAAATCCAAATTGCAAAATAGCCTACTGTCCCGCGAGTGATGAAATATCCACAATTCAAGATTTAAAGTCTCTCTCTATCTCTCTTTTTTTTTTTCCCAATTACGGATGATCGAGTAGAAAAATTGCATTCATTTGATCCTTGGGACGTTGCGTCCGACAGCATGTGCCATCATTAGTCGGTCGCTACGCCAAGCAAAACCTCCTCCCCCTGCGGAGGACCCACACAAAACAACGTAGAAAAAGAGAGGAAAGGAAGGAGAATCCAAAAGAGTCAATCCGAATCCTACGGCCGACATTAAACTAAACTACGATTTACAACTGCATCCGACAGCGCATCGTCACCACCAACTGTCAATCGATCTCAGATCTAGAGGAGGTACTCCGCCACCGTACCGTACGAATTGCTACGCGTGGCAATGGGGGACCTAATCTACGTAGCAGCCTTGGTCTTTTAATTTTTTAGAAATTTGGGGGCGGTTTTTGCCTAGGATCGGTGGTGCAAAAGAGCAGGATCAGACAACCGCATCCACTTCGACAGTACTGCTACTTGAGTAAAAGCCTGGAATTTCGTGTTCACTCGATCCTTCCCCGAACTGCTTTAGCACCGCCTCCACCTGGTCCTCCTTTTTTTCTTTTTTATCCAATGAATCATAGGGAACAAGGGTTTCAGAAATTGCTTGATACAAATTAAAAAACCGCACGAACAAATAAAAATATTTAGCTCGAGTGCTTATTTGTTTGGTACGTTTTTTTATATTTTTATATTAAGGAACTAAATTATTTATAAAAAAAAAGGAAAACGCATTACTTAATAACATTTGCCTTAAAATACAAATGTAAAATGTTATTTATAATTTTTCCGCGGGGAAGTTGAAACGTGGCTTTCGATTTGGTTTTCGTCCTCCCACCGCTTGTGGGGGCTGTCTCGCACAGATTCTCAAGTAAAACGCCTTCGTCGATGAATGCTCGGAAGGAAGTAATTGGAAGAAAACGGGAAATCAAATTAGGCAATCAACGATAATTAAAGTGACAAGCGACGTTGAAATGCCCAACCTAGTAATTATCACTAGCCGGGAGTGGGACTGCCCATACTAACAAGATATCTTTTAATCACATATTTAAAAAATCAATAATAAGTCTCGACGCTCCTCTAATGATTGCTCTAATAATCTCGGACTGTCATTAGTTAATCGCTTGGAGAAAATTCTCTTAAAAGTGCTCTTTGATGAAATGACGTGGAAAGCTCCAAAAATGTTAAGCTCCATCTCTTTAACAAAAGACAACTAATTTGAAAAATATTTTCTAAAAATAATTAATTATATTACTTATAAAAACAAATGAACGAAATTTTTTTATTGTCTGTCAAAATGTTTAAACATAAGTTATCGTCAATAATGATGTTAATTTTTAATAACTAATAATTTCAAGCAATTTTTCTAATTTAATTACGTGAAGGAGTTAGAGTTGATCGAACACGGGCATTGGGGAAATCACTTCTTTTGCGGGGGTGCACGAGGGAGTCAACGCTCTCGTCCTTTCAATTAAAGAATGACAAAAGGGGCGCCCGCGCGTTCGGGCAGCGTTGACCATGCATGGGGGGTGGTGGAGGAGGCCGGTGGGGAGACAAGGAAACGACAGCGTTTTCACGCGTCGCACGAGGTTTTGACAAGTCGGGCGGGCGGGAGTAACCGCCAGGGAGCGGAGCGGAGCGGAGCAGCTGGCGCGCAACGAAGCGGAGGCCCCACTCGGCTCGCGACAACTGGCGGCTGGTGTTTCGTGCGATTCTGTGAGAACGTTTTTATTTGATCATTTGATTATTTATGTTTTATTTTATTTTTTCGCACTTCTCCAAATTCCACAGCGCACGGAAGTCAAACCCCACGCGTTTCGTGTCAGCAAAGCACCGACGGACGGGCGCAATGGCAGTTACCACTTTTACCGCAAGCCTACACCTGAGGACGGCGGATGTGGATGAGATGGTACGACTGGTGTAATCCCATCTTACCTGCCCCAAAGCCGGGATACCATTTTCCACGTCTATCCCGTTCAAGATGTGCCGCCAAATGCCGGATGGGGAGGACTCAATGATTATTGGTTCGCCGAACCAGAAGTCTGAATCAAAGAATTGAGACGGGCCCTTGTAGATTGAGATCTGTGAGTTTAACTTAAATACATGGTAATGAGATCATAAGCCGAGATCATCAAGATATCTCACCACAAACTAATTCACCCGTTGTTCGGGCCACCAAACGCAGGCCTAAAGATCACACCCGCGTAGTGTAGGTGCATGTTTATTTGTAAATCGACGAATTATAGGTGATTAATGGGTTGATATGGACTGGGCCAAATTTGTTGACTGAACTTAACTTTACGAGCTGGTGAGCTTGGCCCAGGCGTGATCGGACTGGACTTGCCATTACTTGCTGAATATCTTTAAATCCAAGTTTAGTACTCGTTGAGCTCTCTATATTGTATTAGACGGTGGCCACAGCATCTCGTTGATGAAGAATGGGTTCAAAAAGGGAAAAAAAATCAATAATTCCACCGTAAATAAAGTTATGCACTTGGGCTTTGCAAAATAAAATTAAAAAAAGAAAGAAGAAGATAAAGGATTCGTGCCTCCGCAAAAATGTGTAAACCCTTTTGTTCGCCATTATAGATAAGTCGCTACCGAGCGACGGTGGAGCAGGCCACGGGGATCGAAATTTCAGGCCCGATCGAATTGGCCTAATAAGCCCTATCAAGCAATCTACAAACTCAATGACCCATCGAACTTCGGCCCAGACAAAGAACACATCTTCCCCAATCAAAATAGTAAACCGTGGTTGGATTTGGTGGCCCATGGGCTTTTTCCATCTAGGCAATAGCAAATTAGAATGCGAGGTAAAGGAAAGATCTTGCTTGCATGATCGATGGCTCGTATGGACCCCCCCTCCCCGGCAATAAATCCCGGTCCCAAGCAAGTCCATCTCCGACAATAAGGGCTGTATTGCGAGGACATGCTCGATGCGAAATTATGTAGTTCGTTGGCTGGCCTGATTGAATCGAACAAACTTAAATTCATATAGGCCTAATTGCATCTTGAGAAGGAGAGTTGACCTGAGATGGATCACTCAAGATAGGCCTGTCTTTCGGAAGTAAGATTGAGTTGGAAAAATATCTTGTATTTAATTTAATTTATGTCGATCAATGTGATCATAACCATTAAATGTGCGAGCCCCTAATAAGACTCGGGTGATAAATGACCATGATGATGTCAATCAACATAGACTCGGTTTTCGTAATAACTTCTTGATCGAATCTCGAAATCAGCTTGAATTGGGTTTTTTCTCTGTTATTGAGAAAAAAGGAAAATAAAAAAGTATTTATTCAGCTCAAAACCAATGCTTGGCCCAAAGAGGATCATTCCGTTTGGCCAGCGCTTTCCTCCAGAATTGTGGCAGCATGTCTTCCCACTTTTGCTTTCACCTAACTACAACATCGGCGCGTGCAGAGTCATTTTCCCATCAACACGTTTAGGGGCATAGAACCTTTCAAAGGTCAAAAATGGAATTTTGGTTCTTTTTTTCCTACGACAAATAATTAATTACATAAAAACCTCACAAACTTTAGAAATAGCACGTATTATTCCCTTATCTTTTAAATATCGCACGCCCTTCTAAACTTCGAGTGAATTTTTTTTTTTTTTTTTTTCACTTTCCATTTCTAGAGAAATAAACAAATAAAAAGTGCCTTAATTCGTGAGAAAGATTCCTTGGTCGTCTCCTCCGTAGGAATAATACCGAGTAAATTTAAATAAATGGACTGTGTGGAAAAGAATTGGAAAAAAAATTATTTTCTAAAAGGCCAATGAAAATATACGTTATATTGCCTTGACATAGCGGTTACAATTCCTAGCATGGGTTACAATTTGTGACCTTTGACTACCTGAAACGACATGATTGTTTGAACCAACAAATTAAAAAATAAATACCATGATTTCGATGTCTCTGCCTTAATCATATAAAAGATTAAACCGTTGATTATTTAGAAAAAAAAAACGGGAGAATTTCATACAAAAAAATGAGAAGGGAAATGACACAAATGATCCTTAAATTTTAGTTCAACATTTTTAATTTGATGGTTAATGTGATCTTTGCAGTTTAGCTAAACGTGCAATGTAATTTATGAATTTTTGATTTGTTTAATGTGGTTTAATTTAGTTATAGAACTATATGAAAATATTCAAAGTATTGTCCTCGACTTGAGTTAATAAAAATATAATATTGTATATTTTTATATAATTTAGGAATTAGAAGGAATATTTCTTTTTAATATAATATTAAAAAAATTAAAAATTGATGGATTATATTGTATACATATATTTTATAATTATGTTTAAATTTTTTTGACTTTTTTACACCGGAAATATGCCGAGGAGAGTTGGCCATATTACTAACTTAGCCCTTACGAGTAACGGCCCCCCCTTCATCAATGCACAGCCGTCGTATAAAACGCGCTATGGCCTTCCAGCCCTAAGCCACCGCCCGCAGCTGCCGTCGACGCTCCCAGGGTCGCCTCTCATCTCTCCCCATCAACCAATCTTCTCTCCGCATCCGCCGATCACCGCCGTCGCTCGAGGTCGCTCTCTCTCTCTCTCTCTCTCTGCAACGCCTAAAGTAGGGTTTGCGTTTCCAGTCTCGATTTCGTCGAGGTCGTTCGGGGCCCTCTCCCCTTTGCCCTAGCGTCCTCGATGTGCTCTTCCTTCCTTCGCGCTCCGCCTTTCCGTTTTCCCTTTCTCGCCCGCGATCGCTCGTGCTCGCGGGCGCGCCCGGCCCGACCCGAGGCTTCGGAGCGGTCGAGCTCCGGTGGTCGTGTCGGCAGAATCGGGCGATGGGTGCTCTCGGGAGTCGATGGTCGATGGGGATTTTGAGAAAGTTATCTAGTCACGACGTCTGTTCCCTTTCGAAATTTGAAACTGTATACATGTATTGGTAAATTTTGCGCCTTTGGAATTGTGTCTGGAGGAGATGGAAGAGAAACCTGAGGCACCAAATCAGTGGCCTTCGATGATGTGAAATAAGATTGTTTTCCTCTTTTAACCTTTTTATGATTCTTTGGACACCATGGCCGTGACATGTTTCGCTAAATTATGTTTAAATTTACCGATATGGAGCGGATTTGTGTATGTAAATCAGGGGTTAGGTGCACGATCTCGATTCTCCCCTCAGCCACCTCCTGGCCTCTCTCTGCATGGTACTATGATAGGATTAGAGTTTTGGGTTGTGAGAGCCATTGAGCTCCTTGAATTCTCTGTAGGCCATATTTCTATGCAAATGGAGAATATCTGAGTTAACACAGTCATTAACATCGAGGGTATTTGTCATTTTATTTCTACGTAATCACTTATGATCGATGATTCATTCTATTTAGACCCTGAGGCTCATGACATTGAATACGGGTTCACGTGGCTCTGTTGTACAGATTTCTTATTCAGTACCTTTAGCTCTGGCATATGATGGTGGGGTACCTGTGTTTGGGTTCTTGGGATCTTGTGTAATGGCTGTTGTGAATCGAGCTGATTACCCTGTTCTTATTGCTGTATTTCCCTCTGGTGTTATTAAGACAATGAAAATTTGCTTGTTTTTTTGGATGACATATGTGACTCCCTCTACCAGTCCTCGTATAACATTATGATTCGGTCAATCTGTCATTTAGTTGTCTTATTATTTCTTTAATTTTCTCCTTTCTTGTTAAAGAAAAAGATGGGCGAGCTCCTTGATATCGAGCTATGCTGGTTGCTCTTACATTTCTTCAACATTTTTGTACTGTGTAGGGTTCATCAATCTTTCTAATGAGGGGAAGGAGCTACACCCCATCTCCCCCGAGGGGGTATGGCAGGAGAGGAGGAGCCCTAGTCCAAGGGGTCGTTATGTTGGTCGCAGCAGAGATATGCCTACTAGCCTTCTCGTTCGCAATCTTCGTCATGATTGCAGGTTTTCTTTTTATTTTTTTTATTTTTAATTTGTTTCTGCATTTCCTTCATCCTGTTTTGCAAAAATCTTAGACCTTGAGATCATTAACTATGTTCTTTATTAAACTTAATTCTTTGATTGCCATATTGGAATATAAAGTTGAAAGAACATGAGTCAGTGGCTGGTTCTTTAAGGCACATCTAGGACTTAGTTTGATTTAATTGTTCCACATAATTCTTCCTGTTTCACACTTCTTTTTTTGTTTATTAAAGGAAAAAAAATGGCATTGCACTAAAGACTTCATACTTGAGAAAATTAATATCCTGCATTTTTTCTTCTTCCTGTCCTATGTATTCTTTTCTTTGAAAGCAAATGCTATTGGTTTCTTGTGGGCATGTTGCATACTATAACCTTTGACTAATTATTGCAGGCAGGAAGATCTTCGAAGGCCATTTGGGCAGTTTGGTGCACTTAAGGACATTTATTTGCCCAGGGACTACTACACTGGGTGAGCAACAGCAGCCAATTACGTTAATGCTATCATGTAGTAGACTTTGGTTTCAGAATCCTTTGGAAGCTTCTATCGGATGCCAATTTTCTTCATATCTCCATTTTGAGTTCACAAGTTTCATGTTTGATGTTGATTTAATAAAACTTAATGAGTCTTTTATCCATGCATCTGAAAATTTCTGTGTCATAATAATTCAAATAAATGTTCTCCTTGGATTTTATTTGCAAGGAATTTGAATACATGATTCTTATTCACAGTAAATTAGTAGAAATATCCAAGAGCTTGTGCATCCAAATGTTTTTTCCTAGTAATTGTTTTACTTGGTTTGTCTTCTTTCACTGTTTACATTTTGGTAAAATCATCTTCGGGAGATTGACTCAGCATGCTAAAGGGTTCATTTTTGCAAACTTTAATTTGGATCAGAGGGCCGCTTTCCGTGTTCTCCTTTGTCATCACAAGTTGGGTGTTTTATTGAAGTTGTTGAGATATTTACCCAGCGAAAATAAAGTTTTGAAGAGATCAATCAAGTAATTAGAGTTCATTTGAAGATGATGTTAATGGTAGTGAAGATTGGAAGGAAGTTGGGTTTGAATACATTGAGAAGATGTTCCAAGTCTTGAAGAATATCAAGTCATCTTAAAACTGGCACTTGCAAGGTTAGCAGCCAGAGTGCTTGCTTTTACTTGCTTATCCTGACTTTATGGCTTGTTGGGGATATTCTGGCAAGTTACAAGCTGTGGTTTTCCCTGTGTATGTTGTTTGTTTTTTTGGCCTTTTCAAATGAACCCTGTAATGACTTTTTCCTGTATCTCTCTCTATATGCAGAGAACCACGTGGTTTTGGTTTCGTCCAATATGTAGATCCTGCTGATGCTGCAGAGGCTAAGTACCATATGGATGGATATGTGCTTCTTGGTCGGGAGTTGACTGTTGTATTTGCAGAAGAGAATAGAAAGAAACCTACTGAAATGAGGGCGAGGGAGCGCGTAAGGTGCCTTCCGTCTCCATAACTGTATAATTTATCCATGGTGAATAGTAGTTCAAGTCTATATAATGCGGTAGAATTTTCTATAATTTGTTTGAGTTATTTTGGCATAGAGGGTCATTGACAGTGTTGTGAAGGATCCTAGACATGCATATGCTTAGTTGATTATCTGTTCTGCAGTACATTGGTAGAAACATTTGGAAAGAGTTCATTATTCTTTGGAGGAGGTTGGGAAGAAATCCTGAAATGGAATCATATGTACAGTGGAGGGCATCATCATGAATGAATGGTTGTATCCCCATGTTAATGAGTTATAGGATGAGGTGGAAGAGAATCAGGTTTGGTGGAACACTGTCTGCATCTGCTTGGAGTTAATAATTGATAAATTAAATACAGGAACCTACTGGAGGCTGGTCTTGGTGTTTTTTTTTTTTTTAATTTCTTTTTAAGAAAAAGTATGCATTACTTCTTTCTTTAAAAAAAGAAGAAAAAAATTGGATTTAATTCTCCTGGTTCCAATGCAGCAGCCGAGGCAGAAATGATCGAAGACGGTCTCCGGTGGGATATTCCCGGTCTCCACCTCCTCGCCAAGCAAGATCTCGGTCCCGTAGTCGTGATTATTACTCCCCTCCTGCGAAAAGAAGGTACTCAGGGTATGTGACCTGCTTTGATTTCTTGTTTCTTGCTGTAGGTTCTATTTCCTCCCTCAGTTGATTTAGGGAGGGGGAAAGAAAACCATATTGATTGTTGAATAGGGCAAATAAATAAGAAGGCATGCAATGGCTAATGCTCTCTGGGCTTGTCTGTAACTCTTTCATCCTGTTGTAAAGCTATTTTTCTATGGGACCTTCCCTATAAACATCATCATCTCAGTAGACTTGAGCTGGATCTAGTGAATATGGTTTTATTCTCATCAACGTGCAGTTTATGGCAATTTAATTTTCTTTTTCTGGTACTTAGGCTATGTTGGATCATTCAACATGTGTGTGAACTTTTTTGGCATAAGTTGTGTGCTGTGATATAATAACTACTGATGACTTTGAGTCAATATCTGACGGTATGCATTTTATTATCATTTGGTGAGGTTTTGAACTTGTGCAAGAAATTTGTTCTTGGTATGTCATCATCATTGTTTTTTTGGGGAATCTCATTATCTGTCCAGTTGCGTCCAGTTGCTAGAGATTTTAGTTGATATATTTTCTGTAAGATTCTAAAATTTTGGTTTATGCAGTGATAATTTCGAGTTCCAAAGCTGTTGCATATTTTTGTCATATGATGTGATGCATTTTTTTTGGGTCAGATCTGCTTCACCTCAAGAGAAAAGGCACGGCCGAGAGAAGTCATACTCCCCACGTCCCAGTCGGGAGAGGTCATACTCACGATCTCCGCCTATCAATGGTTCCCGAAGCCGCAGTGAAAGTCCGGCCCGAGGCAAAAGCAGGAGCCGAAGCCAAAGCCCTCCTCTTGAAGACTATGCCAGGGAGCCAAATGGAGATGGGACTCCTAGTCAGTAACCAGCCGATAGGATTCCAGACTTTCTTTCATATTTTGTCTCGAGTTTGATAATCTCTCTGTTGCACCTTTGTGGTTTGTTGTCATTACGTATGTAGACTCCTCTGCTGTTGGTGTTAAATATTGTAGGACGTCCTTTTCATGTCGCAATCTGATGGAGATTGCATGATGAACTTAATTTTGTTGATTGTTGGTGGATTCGGCCCTCATGTGTCTCTGTTATTGTGGAAATAGTGAACTTAATTGACGTGCACCGGGATGTCACTGTCTACTATGTAAAATATATGGGTGTTTCTTGATGAGAAAGTCAAAATGTTTCGGACCTAGGAATTTAATTTATGGTCAGATCGGATCTAGGAATTTGGACAGGTAAAAATGATTCACACTTAGGAGGTGGGACAATTAAATGTTATTGAAGATGATCTTGAGGATGTGCTTCAGTTGATGAACCATATGGGCATTTTGAGCGAACTGGCTATAGCACATGAGCTGCAAGAGTTTATTGTTGTCCGATAGAGACTTTGATCAAACTACTTAGGCGTGTTTGGTAACAATTTTGTTCAGGAGCTCATTCTAACTAAATAATTATTTTTTATTTTATTTAGGGAATTGATTCGAGCAAAAAACGCGTTTGATAACCGTCTAACATTTTTGATTCCGGAATAGAATTGTGTTTGATATTTCTTTTTAATTTTTAAATCGTCTTTTTCTTAATTGATTATGTTCCAAATTAATTTCTTTTAATTTTTAAATAATTTTTAAATAATTTTTAAATACTTTTAAATACTTTTTTCTTATACTTTTATACTTTATACTTTTTTTCTTTTCTTTTTTTTTCCTTTTCTCCTATTATTCTTCTTCTTCATTTGGCCGGTCGCCGGACCGGCGATTGGCTAGACGAGGGTTGGCGATGCTCACCGAAGCGTTGCTGGCCCTCGGCAAGGTCGACCCTCGTTGGTCAAGCCTCGCCAGTAGCTGGGCGAGGCTCGGCCTAGCTGGTGGCCAGGCGGGGCTAGGCAAGCCTCACAAGGCTGGGCAAGGCCCGCTTGGCCACCGGCGAGGCTCGCCCAAGCTCCGCTAGTGGCTAGGCCTAGTGAGCCTCCTGCGAGCTTGCTGGACCGGCGACCGGCAAACAGTGGTGGGGGGCAGCGGGCGGCGGCAAACGGCGGCGAGCGGTGGTGGACAACAATCATGAGATGTTGGAAGGAAAGAAGGAGACTTTTACTGTTTTGATTCTCGGACAGAGAATCATATGCGGCGAGGGCGGCCCTCGTCGGACGCATGTGCAAGGGCGGCCCTTTTTTTTTTATTCTCAATTCTCTTCCCAATTTGTTCTCGGGAACAAATTTGTTCTGGAAACAAAAATTTTACCAAACACGATTCTCGTCCCAAACTGATTCTGGGAACAAAAAATAAGAATCAGACACTGTTTGGCATGTTGCCAAATAAGCCCTTATTGTTCTAATCTATTCTTAGGACATTTTGGCGGGATGGAGATCTCCGTGTCCGGAGTTTTGTTTTGCTTATCGTCATGTCCAACTGGAAAATGAAAATGTTTGGTTGGAAGTGTCCTCTCAACAGATGTTAGGGGATCAAAACACTCGAGGTGAGATTCAGCTGAACCTGCCATTCAAAATGATCCCTACCCCCTTTGGGTTCTAGCTATGAAGTAGGTATCATTCTACTTACGCATGTTGCCGAAAGCCAACATCGCAGTCGCATTTCACTCAAAATTAAAAATCGCCGGCCGGCCTAGATAGTGCCGCTCAATTGGCAAAAGGTACGCGAAGCGTCTGAAAGTGTGGAAAAGCTAGTTACCAAGCACAAGCCGGAACTCTCTCTACAACCAACATGGCAATGTCCAAGGGCTATTCTGGTGTGGATGGGAATGGTAACACGTCTCTTGCCGAATTATGAAGAAAGCTGCTGTGCCTGGGTTGGTGTTTAAGGGCTACTGACGAGGCGATCCCAGAAATCGCCACCCGACGTTCTCCACATAACATGTCCTAACCAACCAACTACCCCTGCCTTGTGGTAGTTGACAACCTGAAACTGTCTCATCACCTAATCACCCATAACAAAATTTCATACGAATGAGACATCTTAAGAAATTATTGACTTAAACAAAGACAATCACGTGGTCCCTCGTGAACCCACGTCCCTCACCTACTACTGCAATTGGCGACTACTGCAATTGGCGCCTCCTAATGAAGTGTCAAGCGACTGACGCTCGTTGCCCAGAGAGAGGGAGAGGGAGAGGGAGATGGGCAATCCGAAGAGCATCGGCGAGGTGGGCGTGGATGACCTGGTTGAGGCGGGCCTGTCCAGGGAAGCCGCCGCCGAGCTCGAGCGGACGCTCCGGGAGTCGGTGGCCCGAGCCCGGCGGTCCGGGACGCCGTCGACGGGGCTCGAGCTCGACCCGAGGGAGGTGTGGAGAGAGCTGGCGAGCGCCGGGGCGTTGAAGCCGTCGCATCCGCACCGGGTGCATCAGCTGGTGTACTACTCGGTGTACTCCGGTTGGGACGCCTCCGCTCGGGGCCCTCCTCTCTACTGGTTCCCTTCTCTGTAAGGAGCCTTCTCTTGCAGCTGTTTTCGCCGTTCTCTGTTTCTTATCATTCCGCTGGCCATTTCGCGGATTCTTTTTGTTCTTTTTGTCTTTGTTGGGTTCTTTGCATGGACGATGTAGGATCAATGTTGAAAGATAGTGTCTGAAAATGTGCTTTCGGTGGTGCTTGGCGCTTTTTCTTGGAATGGCGGTTACTTGGTTGATAGAAGTAGAATGAGCCTGGACACACTCTAAGGAGGCAAGGGAGAATGTATAAGAAGGAAAAGGGACAGCGAGTTTACGTGGAGTGGGTCGGTGGCCCAGTTAGTAATTGTGAATTTATCGAACCACAGGTGAAAATGGTGATGGTCCATATTTTGCACGTAGCGAGCGTAAATGATGCGATTGGCCTTAATTTATAGCATTTCTGTCTAGGGGAAATAGATGAATGTTGCTAGTTGTGAATCAGGATTGATTCCCTTTTCTGTTCAAATCCTTCCGGATGACTTACTTGTGCCATTTGCAGACTTAAATGAGGTTGTGGTGAATAGTTGCTGCAAGGCATTCATGTGCGGCTCTTGGAATTGTCTGCGAATTTAATCATTTTGTGCTCAAATCTAAACCGATGCAGTATTCCTTTCTTGACAGGTCCCGATCAAAAGAAACAAACTTGGGACGTCTCATGGAATCGCATGGCAGAAAGCTTCTGGGGTCATCATACAAGGATCCCATAACGAGCTTTAGCCTTTTTCAGAAATTCTCCGTGGAGCATCCTGATGTAAGTCCATTTCTGTGTACTGGAAAGGGCCCACTTAATTTGTTCTCCACTTGGAAATTTCCATGTCTCCAAGCGACTTTCTATGCTCATAATATATCGGATTCTTTTAACTGATTCCAGGTCTACTGGTCGATAGCTCTTAATGAACTCTCACTTTCATTTCATCGTCCCCCAAGCTGCATTCTCGACACCAGTGACAAATCAAAGCCCCGGGTACGTGGCTTCCGGGGCGGTATTCAACATAGCTGAATGCTGTTTATTGCCCTCACAGCAACAGAGGAGAGGGGATGACAGCATAGCCTTAGTATGGAGAGATGAAGGCTATGATCACATGAATGTTAACCGCATGACACTAAAAGAGCTTCGAGAACAAGTAATGTATGCTCTTCTTCCTCTGATGCTAGCGTAATTTTGCTCCTGCGAAAGGCCAATGTTTGCAAAAAGCCACGCTTACCTTTTACCTAGGTTCTGAGTCGATGAAATCAAATCATGGATTTGGGATCAATGCCTGTCCCAAAATGCTAATTGTTGAAGCACATTGCCCTTCTACCCAGACAATCAAACTCATGCGAGTGCTCACACAGCCTCGATGATGTAATTTCATTGTCCGAGATATTCATAATCAATGTGAAATGTGACATAATTTCAAATCTTTAAAAAATGCCAGCTCCATTGGTTTCTCCTTACTTTTCAAATCATTTTCCTGTTCTTTTTTTAGCGTTGTGCTTGACAATGACGAGACTGCAATAACCACATTAAAAGATTCGAAGCCTTTTCCCATCAAGTAGATTGCCTCCACTATCCTCGCGCCATTGACCTTGGTTGAACTATTGCTCTTTGTAAACTAGTAAAACTTGCCGGTCCATTTTCACTTTGCTGTTCCTAACAGAAATAGAAATACAAGCAGGTTGGTGGCAAATGCTCTGGACGCAACATTCTCAAAGGGAGACGCGATTGCAATCGACATGCCAATGACGGTCCATGCTGTTATCATATATTTGGCAATAGTACTTGGAGGATTTGTTGTTGTATCAATAGCTGACAGTTTTGCACCCAAGGAAATTGCAAGCCGTCTGCACATTTCCAAGGCAAAAGGAATCTTTACTCAGGTGACCTCTCATTCTTGTGAGTTATCAAGCTGTCTGTAAATGCTGTAACTTTGCTTGGAACTTCAAGTTCTGATGTGTCAACTTTAACAAGAGCTGAAGCAGAGGGAAGTAGTTATAGCATATGACAAAGTTACACTTATCAACGAAGTTACACCTACTGATATTTATATAGGAGATTTCATTACAGAAATGCATGACCTAACCGTGGGAATCTCTTTAATATTCTGTTGGTATATATATGTGACCCTATTGCTTTATTAGTCTTTAAGCCAAAAGCTTGCTTTCACTTGTCAATATATCACCTAGATTAAGTTTTATTTCCTTCAAGTGGTTGCTGGTTGAAGTTTTTTCTGTATTGTTTAAGCAGGCTTCGAATAAAATTTTCAGCTCGCATGAAATTTCATGCTTCTTCTAGGAGTTAACTGCAATACTGCATGAACTATAAATTATTCTTCATATGTTTCAGGATTTTATACAAAGAGGGGGCCGGAAGTTTCCATTGTATAGGTAAATTGGTCATTTCATTTCTTCTTTGTAGCGACTTTTCTCTTGATAATAAACCAATTGGATAAAAAAAGATGAAAATGGAGAAGAAACGGATTGAGTGTGTCTGACAGTCTCATTCCATTTTTTCCCTTACGAGTTTTAGCTGTCATATCATCTCACTTGTCATATTTGGCTTTACTCTGACATTAAGTGCTTATCTTGTGTAAATTTACCTGTACTTTAATGTTCAAGTCCCCTAGAGAGAGTACTAGAAGGCGGATATTCTGTTAATGAACTAACAGCGGGTGTTCTTCTCCACCCTTGCAGTCGAGTTGTGGAAGCTAATCCAGTGAAAGTGATTGTGCTCCCTGTGGCTGGAGATAGCGTGGGCGTGAAGTTGAGAGAGCAAGACATATCATGGAAAGCTTTTCTTTTGCAAGCGGATCATGTTCCAAGGTATCACCAGCATTTGCATTGCCTAGTATTTCCCCAAAAAGAGTATACAGGTCGACAAGAAAACCTATTGTTAGCTCTCCTCCAATTCTTTAATTAACATCATCCCTATTTCGAAAGTCTTTTGAGTAGTCATGAACTTGTGATCGTCGGTCGACAAGATGTGACATGCACAGAAGTATGATTTCTGTTACTTTCTGCAGAAGGCATTATTACCCAGCCTTTTACCAAAGTACCGACTCTGTGACGAATATTCTCTTTTCTTCTGGAACTACAGGTAGTGTAAGTTGAAGATAGCGCCTTGTTTACACCTAACTTTGAGAATTCTGTGATGTAATTCCTTCCTGCGAATAATTAGGAGAACCAAAAGCGATACCCTGGACTCAACTCTCGCCTATCCGATGTGGTGCTGATTCGTGGGCTCATATGGATGTTCAGGCTGGAGACGTGCTCTGCTGGCCTACAAACTTAGGGTGGGTCATGGGACCGATTTCACTCTACTCTTGCTTTCTAGCTGGTGCAACTCTCGCTCTTTACCATGGATCTCCACTAGGACGTGATTTTGGAAAATTTGTTCAGGTGAGGTCTGCAGTCCATGCAGTTTACTTTTTACTTTGCATGGATCACCCCTTTTCCTTTGTTTTCTCCTATCATGGGGGAACATATACAAGGCCATGCTAAATTTTTGAGACTAGATTTTGTTATCTTAGCATGCATGATTTTGTAATAGTAATGTTATATTGATGCTAAAATATTTCATACTCCATTTTTAATTATATTTGTGTATGACAGCCGTGCAATGCGTGGTAAACGCCAGCAATTCTAGCAGCTTCAGATCAATTCTTGTAGTTGGGCACTAACAGATGGCACTTATAAAGTTGTTAACCAGACTTTCTCTCCTGTTCCTGCATCTGTTTCAGGATGCAGGAGTGACCATTTTGGGCACAGTACCAAGTTTAGTAAAAACATGGAAGAGCACGCAGTGTATGGAAGGACTTGATTGGACAAAGATCAGGTTTTCTTCTTTTCATCAAATTGGTCACATGATCATCAAAATGTTTTGTAAAGAAGTAACAAGATTATGAATGGTGGCTCAGGTCATTTGGCTCCACAGGGGAAACATCCAATGTCGACGACGACCTCTGGCTTTCTTCCAAGTCCTTCTATAGCCCCATTATAGAGTGTTGTGGCGGCACGGAGCTCGCATCGTCTTACATTCAAGGAAATCATCTGCAGCCTCAAGCTTTTGGAGCATTTAGCAATGCTTCCATGACAACTGGCTTTGTCATCCTGGATGACCATGGAGTCCCTCGAGTAAGATTCTCTCTAGTAAAGGAGGTTCTCTGTTGACGGATGCGCACCAACAGTGTTTATGAGCCTTAGAAGAAGCTAATTGAATTTAGTTTGAAGACCATCTCGTTTAGCTCTTTACTGTAGTAACCACAAATTTCTCAGGGTGTGGACATGGTTATTTCACAAATCATGGCCCTTCACCAAGTAGTCTTAATTGCAGGTTCCACAGTGGCTGCTGGAAACTGCTTCAGATGATAAATTTTAGGAATAACATATTTTAATGAACCAATCAATCCTTTCTATGGTACATAATTAATTTCCTGTCTCATTGCATACAGCCAGATGATCAGCCTTGTGTTGGCGAAGTGGGACTGTTCCCTATTTACATGGGTGCAACTGATAGGCTGCTCAATGCTGATCATGAGGAAGTTTACTTCAAGGGAATGCCAACATACAAGGGGGTGGTATGCCATGTTGATTTGTGGAATATTTGTGGCTTACTCATTCCATTTTCCTTCTCTGAATGCGGATGTTTTGTCGCTACTGGAAATTTATGCGTAGTAAACTTAGTAGATTGATGGAAGAAACGTGGCCTGAAAAATTCAAACGAACTTGCAGCAACTGAGGAGACATGGAGACATCATTAAGAGAACTGTTGGAGGGTACTATATTGTACAAGGGAGGGCCGATGACACAATGAACCTTGGTGGCATTAAGGTACGGCGCTTCAAATTTCACTCATAAAAACGTCTAAAAGTACTTAAGAACTTTGCTGTTGTACTAAATTTGGTATGCCGGCAATATATGGTATAGTGGTGGAAGGCAAACTAGCTACAGGCTCTAATATGGTTCTCCTGGGTCAAAAGAATGTTACCACTTCCACCTAAAACTTTTTACTTATGCTGTTTTATGGGTCTGCGAATTTGTTTTCCTCTTCTAATGTAGACCATTTGGTATTGCAGACTAGTTCCGTTGAGATTGAGCACGTCTGTGATAGAGCAGATGAATCTATACTAGAGAGTGCCGCAATAAGTCTAGCACCACCCACCGGCGGTCCAGAACAGTTGGTCGTCCTCGTGGTGCTCAAGAAGGGGTGTAAGGCTGAATCGAATGATCTGAAGATGAAATTCTCGAAAGCCATCCAGCGAAACCTCAACCCTTTGTTCAAGGTTTGATCCTTGAGATGTAAATGCTGATGCATCAGTGCATTTTGAAGCTGTTCATGGTTTGCTTTTTGGGAAGTAAAAATTAAGGTCGAACTCAATGAATGGTCACGACGTTATTGTTAAACATTGAATATGATGAAAAAAGAATTCAAGAAGTGGAAGATTATCTCTAATCTTTGGGCCGATGCATTTGTTTCATCTGAACATGCACGAGGATCGCTAACTGGAATGTCTCAACTGATTGACAGGTAAGCTCTGTCAAGATTGTCGCCGAGTTCCCTCGAACGGCTTCTAACAAGCTACTGAGGAGAGTGTTGAGGGATCAGATGCGACAACAGCTCTTTGTGCAGAGTAAGCTGTAGAGACAACTGGGAAGTATCGTCCTGTATTCTTGCTGCGACTGTCGATGTGCAGGTTCCGATTCTAGATTCCAACTTCCTGCTTGTGAGATATAAATTGGGTTGAAGGAAATCTGTGAGAATTAATAGTTGGAATAAGAAGCACCATCCGGTTGAAATTCAGAACACTTGTCTTTTCAATAATAATGACGTCATGTTGTTTCGGAATTGAGTTGAAGTTGATTTGGGTGTGAAGTTTTTCCTCGCAGAGTTTTGTTAAGGGAGTGCTCAGGATACTTATTAATTCCACGTCACATGAGTAAAGCAGTTTATTGCAGCACAGTCACCCTACCAAAACATCATCTGAACGAGGCATGATTCATGGGCAGACACTCACGATCAAGTTCACTTTCCATGAAGTATCATCCACATGTTCGTAAAGGTCAAAGACGAAAACGAAAGATTCAGAAACTCTCCGGTAAACGACGCACATGTTCATGAAGCATCGTCCATATGTTCGTAAACCACGCACCGTAATGGACCCACCAAGCCGTCGACATTCAACGACTCACGTTTAGGCCGTTCGAGATTTGAATCATCGATGCCCTTATATCCGAACTGTTCCCGCGTGCTCGGTGTGACCGTGATTGGAAGACGAAACGAATGACGGGGATGTGCGGGAAATCGCATTAGGGACCATCGTCGTTGTCGCATTCTGTCTTTGTTGCCATGTGGAAACCTCGCTCACTACGCGTGTTCTTTTCAACGTTTTGGTTGTGGCATTATTGGAGCGGAGTGCGGAAGAAAGTGACCGGCGGCGAGAAGATAGTTGTTAAACTATTGACCCAATTTATAGAAACTTCGAGATTGATATTAGTTAGAAAATTCAAGAAAAATCCTTAAGAAAATCTAGCTTAGGTGGCAAAGAAAAATGTAAAAGCATAAATGTAGAAGTCTCTAGAAGAACTACAATCTAGAATTTCCTAGATGAAGTCTCAGATGAAGTCTACATGAACAACATTTTATAAAAATCTAGAATGTTGTCTTATGGCGCTGACTCATGCCTATAAATAGGAGTTAGTGGATGCTTGTGTTGTAGAAGAAAACTAGAAATACTCATTCCTTTGTAATACAAACTATCATAATAAAAATTCTGTTTTTTTACCCACTCCCTTGCTGTTGTAGTCCACTTATATCCACCCATACTTCACACATACACACTTGCGTGCTTCCACAAATACAGTATCAGAGCCACGTTTTTGGTTGGTATTGGGCGTTTGTCCTACCTACCCATTCCTAAAACTACCCTTTCCAAATACCCAATAACTAAACCATGGCCAAGTCTACCTCATCCTCATTTCCCATTCCCATTTTTGATGGGAACAATTATGACTTTTGGAGGATAAAAATGACTACATTCTTGATGGCCCAAGACTTATGGGACATCGTGGAAAAAGGTTGTGAGGCTTGGCAAGTGTTTCGAAGGATCAACTACAAAAGGATGCAAGGGCATTGTACTTTATCCAGCAAGCACTCTCAGAAACTGTATTTCCAAAAATAATTGGAGCAAGGATTGCAAAAGGGGCTTGGGAAATACTACGAGAAGAGTTTCAAGGATCGGAAAAGGTACGCACTATTCGCCTTCAAACTCTGAGAAGAGATTTTGAGAATTCTAAAATGAAAAATTATGTGATTGTACAAGAATATTGTGGAAAATTAAAGGAACTAGTTAATCAAATGAGAGTCTATGGAGATGGGATAACTGATCAAAGTGTTGTTGAGAAAATATTGGTGTCTCTTACCAAAAAAATACAACTCCATAGTTACAACTATAGAAGGAACTAGGGACTTGACGACCCTATCAGTGAGTGAATTAATTGGCTCTCTAAGCACATGAGAAAAGACTAATGGCACAAGATGAAGATTCAGTTGAAAGTGCCTTTCAGTCTAAAATAAATATACGGTCTCATCAATCTAAAAATGGTGGAAGGAGCTCATGGAAAAATAAAAAAGGACGAGAAACTATAAAAAAGGAAAATTATCCACCTTGTGGTATTTGCAAGAAAACAAATCATTTGGAGAAGGATTGTTGGTTTAAAAATAAAAAACAATGTCGCTTTTGTAAAAGATATGGCCATGTAGAAAAAGATTGTCGCTCGAAAACAAATAATTGAGCAAACTATGTAGAAAAAAAAACGAAAGTGAAGAGAATACATTCTACGCAGGCCAAGCGGCAAATGATAATAAAAATGAAACATGGTACATTGATAGTGGGTGTAGCAATCACATGACGGGGGACGAATCTATATTCACTGATATTGATAAGTCGGTGAAATCCCAAGTAAAGTTGGGCAATGGTGCATTAGTAGATGTCAAAGGAAAATGCACCATCGCCGTGGAAACGAATAAATGCCCAAAATATATACATAATGTATATCTAGTCCCTTGTCTTGCACAAAATCTCTTAAGTGTGGGCCAAATGATACAAAGTAGGTATTTTCTATATTTCAATAGAGATGCCTGCATTATCTATGATAAACTCTGTTAAGATGAAAAATAACAATTTTCCTATTTGATGGAAATATGTCAAAGATATAGCCATGAAAGCTCAACTTGATGATTCATGGCTATAACATCAAAGATTTGGCCACTTCAATTTTGCTGGGCTAAAAACTCTCCATCAGAAAAATACGATGAGAGATTTTCTAGCCATTACAGAAATTTCAGATGTTTGTGAAGGCTGTCTTCTTGGAAAACAACAGAGACTGTCCTTCCCATTTGGAGGTGCATTGAGAGCTAATAAGCCATTGGAACTTGTCCACACGGACGTGTGTGGTCCGATGAGGACACCTACACCCAGTCAAAATAAATATTTCATCATATTCATTGATGATTACACAAGAATGACATAGGTATACTTTCTTCAAGAAATATCAAAGGCTTTCTCTATCTTTAGAAAATTCAAGAGCCATGTCGAGAATCAAAGTGGCCAAAGAATCAAAGTCCTAAGGAGTGACAGAGGCACATAATACAATTCAAAGGAGTTTAATAAATTTTATGAAGATGGAGGAGTCCATCATCAACTGACTGTTGGCTACGCTCCAGAGCAAAATGGAGTAGCAGAAAGGAAGAATAGAACCGTCATAGAGATGGCGAGGTTCATGCTAATGGAGAAAGGCCTTCCCAACACTTTTTGGGCAGAAGCAATTTATACTGTAGTATACCTATTAAACAGGTGTCCAACTAAAGCAGTCCAAAATAAAACTCCAGTTGAAGCATGGAGTGGACAAAAGCCTTTAGCAAAGCACCTCAAGGTATTCAGATGCATATGCTACGTCCACATCCCTGCTCAAAAAAGGAGTAAGCTAGATGAAAAGACAGAAAAAGGGAATATTCATTGGCTATAGTGACCAATCAAAAGGCTATTGGATTTACAATCTAAGAACCAAGAAGCTTATGATTAGTCGAGACGTCGAGTTCGACGAGAATGCTGCCTAGAATTGGGAGGACGAAAAGATTGAGAAGAAGTACATTATCTGCCAGACATACCACCTGCTCAAGAGGAGTCAACGTCACAAGAAGAAGGAGAAGTATCGGATTCCACCACTCATGACATAACTCCACCAAGCTCTCCAAGAGTGACGCAATAAGAATCTACTCCAAAGTCTCTAGTACTAAGGGTAAAAGCCCTTAGAAGAATTTATGACACATGCAACTTTGCTATTTTGGAACCAAAAAACTACGAACAAGCATCCAAAGAAGAAATCAGGATAAAATCCATGGAGGAAGAGATCAAGATGATCGAGAAAAATAAAGCTCAATGCGGATGGATCAATCCAGAAGCATAAAGCAAGGCTTGTGGCGAAAGGATACTTGCAACAACCGAGTATCGACTATACTGAAACTTTTGCTCTCGTCGCTCGCCTTAATACTATTCGAGCACTCATAGCCCTTGTAGCACAAAAAGAATGGAAGATCTATCAACTAGATGTGAAGTCGGTGTTCTTAAATGGATATCTTCAAGAAGAAATATACATAGAACAACTGCAAGGCTTTATCCTCAAAGGCCAAGAAAAAAAAGTTTTAAACTCAAGAAAGCCTTGTATGGGTTAAAGCAAGCACCACGAGCGTGGTATAGTAGAATTTATGAATACTTCACCAAGCAAGGATTCAAGAGGAGTATGAGTGAGTTGACACTCTACATCAAGACCCAAGGTAAATTCGACACTCTCATTATCTCTCTATATGTAGATGATTCATATATACATGAAACAATGAGACAAGATCCAAGAATTCAAAGAAGAAATGATGAAGACATTTGAGATGACGGACTTGGGCTTGATGCATTACTTCCTTGGCATCGATATCAGCCAAAATGAAGGAGTGTTTATCTCGTAGAAAGAATATACTGAGAACCTCTTGAAGACATTCAAGATTAACTATTGTAAAGCAATTTTAACTCTACTCATGACAAATGAGAAACTATTGAAAGAAGATGTAGCAGAAAAAGCTGATGCCTCCCTCTATAGAAGTCTTATTGGCAATTTGTTATATCTCACTGCCACACGACCGAATATTATGTATGCGACAAGTCTATTATCACGATTCATGCAAAGTCTAAGTCAAATTCACTTTGGAACTGCCAGGAGAATTCTCAAATATTTACAAGGAACTACAGATTACAACATTTGGTATCAGCCAAGTGCAAATGCCGAGCTCATTGGCTACACTGATAGCGACTGGGCAGGTTCAGCTGATGATAGGAGAAGTACTACTAGCTACGCCTTCACACTGGGTTCTGGAATATTCTCATGGGCATCCAAAAAACAAGACTCAGTGGCACAGTCTACTACATAAGCTGAATACATCGCAGCTGCAATGATCGCCAGTCGAGTAATATGGCTTCGAAGAATTTTAAAAGACATTGGAGAAGCACAAACAGAACCGACTCCGTTACTGTGTGACAATAAGTCGACGATCGCTATATTAAAGAATCCAGTATTCCATGGAAGAACCAAACATATCAACATCAAATATCACTTCATACGAGAGGCACAAAATAATGAAGAGATCGAGTTGAAATATTGCAAAACCAAGGAACAAGCAGCGGATATCTTTACTAAAGCACTACTGCTAGCCAAGTTTGAGACATTGTGGAAGAAGCTTGGTGTAACATGAAATTGGATAATGAGGTGAGTTAAACTATTGATCCAATTTCTAGAAACTTCAAGATTGATGTTAGCTAGAAAAGTCAAGAAAAATCCTTAAGAAAATCTAGCTTAGGTGGCAAAGAAAAATGTAGAAGCATAAATGTAGAAGTCTCTAGAAGAACTACAATCTATAAATTCCTAGATGAAGCCTAGATAGACAACATTTTATAGAAATCTAGAATGTTGTACTAAGGTGCTGACTCATGCCTATAAATAGGAGTTAGTGGATGCTTGTGTTGTAGAAGAAAACTAGAAATACTCCTTCCTTTGTAATACAAACTATCATAATAATTTTTTTTTTACCCATACTCCCTTGCTGTTGTAGTCCACTTATATCCACCCATACTTCACACATACACACACTTCTACAAATACCAACAATAGTGCCGACGAGAAGTGAAAGCACTAGCCATCGGGCGGCCACGCCTACCCACTTGTCGGCTAGGCTGATCGGGGGACAATTTTTTACCCAAGAAAGGCTAAAAAACATGCCAGTCGGCCGATTAGGGCCCATTTTTATCCACGAAAGGCTAAAAACTTCAATGAAAAACGTTGAATTGAGAAATTGCGTGATCACTGCATTGATTGTTCTCCATAATCTATCGGCTAGTATTAACCACAGACTATCAATATCCTAGACATCGATGAAGTCAATAAGTCACGAGCGACGGTGGAGAAAACCAAAAATTGTCAAGCTTATTTTTAATGTACTTAGAGTAGTTGATTGTCAAGTAAGCCTCCAACTCATTGATAGATGAGGAGAAAAGATGGCATGAGGCTATTGGGTGTTCTTCTTACGAAACAAACACCATATAGATTTCTCGATATGTTCAATAAGAACACCATCTTTGTTAATGAGGTGAAGTAGATGGGACTTGACTACTTAGATGAGGCGGGCTTGGTTTGAGCTACTATGTTAAAACGGGTAGCCAATTTGGGAACTAATATACGGCTGATGGGATAGGTTTGGGACGTAACCCGTCCCAAATACATCTTAAATTTGGATACCGGTATAAGTATAATATTGGAGCGAGTTGTACTCTTACTTTTTGGCTTATCTTTTGCTTTTGATAGTTTATTTTGAATTTAATATTATATTGAACACCTTAAATTAATGGAATCATATGACCTGATCATTGCATTTAATATTGTATTGAACACCTTAAATTAATGAAATCATATGACTTGATCATGGGTCTTGTAACTCTTGAGCCCGTCTAGGCCGTAAGGACTCAAGTGTCAAGAAAATTGATCAAGTATCGAATTTTTTGACACGTGTTAATTAAGTGTCCAAGAGTGTCGAATACATGTTGAAGTATCTGACACGATATGACATGAAGACTCTTGAAAAGTGTTGGTGCTTCCTAGCTTTAGACTTCGACGCGGCACCCGGTCCGGGCGAACTCAGAGAACTTGTCGGGCATGTTGATCCTCTCCAATTTCTTGTTTTGCCCCTCCGCCACGTAGAACCCCTGCCGCCCCCCTTCGTACTCCGCCCCCGCCACCAGGCTCCGCCCTCCCCCAGCTGGACCCGGCACGTCTCGGCCCGGATCGCCGGGTCCAACCCAGCCCAGTCGAACAGCCGCTCGTCCCTCCCTGCACCGACGCACGAGCTCGGGCATCGCTCTAGCAGCCACACCCTCTCCGCCCGCCGCCACTCCCCTAGTCCCGAAGTTGTACACCTCCGCGTTCCCCTCGAACCGGCCCTGGTCCTCCGCCTCGTACCCGCTGACCACCCAGAAGGACCGCTCCTCGGCCGCCACCACCCCCTCGCACTTGTCCCGGTCGTGGCTCATCAGGGGTAGCTCCGCCCACTTGCCCCGCCCCACGTCGTACGCCCACACCGACCTCTGCGCATTCTTGCCCTCGTTGTGCCCCCAGGCCACGTAGATGCGCCCGCCGTGCACGCCCATGGCGAAGAAGGAGGCCCGCCGGGGCATCGCCATGCCCCCCCACGCTGCGAAGTTGTATGCGAAGACGTCGGCCACTGGCTCGTAGGTCGCTGGGTCCAACCCCCGAGGGCCACCAGCTTGCCATCACAGCTCGTGAGGTGGAAAAACAGCAGCATCCCATCCGGGTAGTTCGGAATTGGGTCGAGCAGGTCCCAGGCCCTGGTCTCCAGGTCGAAGACGGTGATGGAGTAGCGGGGCGGTCCGACCGGCTTGTGCCCGCATGGTACTCTGATAGGGTTAGAGTTTTGGGTCGTGAGAGCCATTGAGCTCCTTGAATTCTCTGTAGGCCATATAAGCAAATGGAGAATATCTGAGTTAACACAGTCATTAACATCGAGGGTATTTGTCATTTTATTTTTACGTAATCACTTATGATCGATGATTCATTCTACTTAGACCCTGAGGGTCATGACATTGAAGATGGGTTCACGTGGCTCTGTTGTACAGATTTCTTATTCAGTACCTTTAGCTCTGGCATATGATAGTGGGGTACCTGTGTTTGGGTTCTTGGGATCTTGTGTAATGGCTGTCGTGAATTGAACTGATTACCCTGTTCTTATTGCTGTATTTCCCTCTGGTGTTATTATGACAATGAAAATTTGCTTTTTTTTTGGGATGACATATGTGACTCCCTCTACCAGTGCTCGTATAACATTATGATTCGGTCAATCTGTCACTTAGTTGTCTTAATTATTTCTTTAATTTTTTCATTTCTCGTTAAAGCAAAAGATGGGCGAGCTCCTTGATATCATGCTATGCTGGTTGCTCTTACATTTCTTCAACATTTTTGTGTGCATACTGAAACATTCGTGTACTGTGTAGGGTTCATCAATCTTTCTAATGAGGGGAAGGAGCTACACCCCATCTCCCCCGAGGGGGTATAGCAGGAGAGGACGGAGCCCTAGTCCAAGGGGTCGTTATGTTGGTCGCAGCAGAGATATGCCTGCTAGCCTCCTTGTTCGCAATCTTCGTCATGACTGCAGGTTTTTTTTTTTTTTAATTTGTTTCTCCATTTCCTTCATCCTGTTTTGCAAAAATCTTGGACCTTGTGGATCATTATGTATGTTCTTTATTAAACTTAATTCTTTGATTGCCATATTGGAATATAAAGTTGAACGAACATGAGTCAGTGGCTGGTTCTTTCAGGCATATCTAGTGCTTCGTTTGATTTAATTGTTACACATAATTCTTCCTGTTTCGCACTTCTTTTTTTGTTTTTTAAAGAAAAAATTGGAATTGAATTGAAGACTTCATACTTGAGAAAATTAATATCCTGAGTTTTTTCTTCTTCCTGTCCTATGTATTCATTTCCTTGAAAGCAGATGCTATTGGTTTCTTGTGGGCATGTTGCATACTATAACCTTTGACTAATTATCGCAGGCCAGAAGATCTTCGAAGGTCAACTGGGCAAGTTTGGTGCTCTTAAGGACATTTATTTGCCCAGGGACTACTACACTGGGTGAGCAACAGCAGCCAATTACGTTAATGCTATCATGTAGTAGACTTTGGTTTCAGAATCCTTTGGAAGCTTCTATCTGATGCCAATTTTCTTCATATCTCCATTTTGAGTTCACAAGTTTCATGTTTGATGTTGATTTAATAAAACTTAATGAGTCTTTTATCCATGCATCTGAAAATTTCTGTGTCATAATAATTCAAATAAATGTTCTCCTTGGATTTTATTTGCAAGGAATTTGAATACATGATTCTTATTCACAGTAAATTAGTAGAAATATCCAAGAGCTTGTGCATCCAAATGTTTTTTCCTAGTAATTGTTTTACTCAGTTTGTCTTCTTTCACTGTTTACATTTTGGTAAAATCATCTTCGGGAGATTGACTCAGCATGCTAAAGGGTTCATTTTTGCAAACTTTAATTTGGATCAGAGGGCAGCTTTCTGTGTTCTCCTTCGTTCACCAGTTGGGTGTTTTATTGAAGTTGTTGAGATATTTACCCAGTGAAAATAAAGTTTTAAAGAGATCAATCAAGTAATTAGAGTTCATTCGAAGATGATGTTAATGGTAGTGAAGATTGGAAGGAAGTTGGGCTTGAATACATTGAGAAGATGTTCCAAGTCTTGAAGAATATCAAGTCATCTTAAAACTGACACTTGCAAGGTTAGCAACCAGAGTGCTTGCTTTTACTTGCTTATCCTGACTTTATGGCTCGTTGGGGGATATTCTGGCAAGTTACATGCTGTGGTTTTCCCAGTTTATGTTGTATGTTTTTTCGGCTTTTCAAATGAACCCTGTTATGACTTTTTCCTGTATCTCTCTCTTTCTCTCTCTATATGCAGAGAGCTACGTGGTTTTCGTTTTGTCCAATATGTAGATCCTGCTGATGCTGCGGAGGCTAAGTACCATATGGATGGATATGTGCTTCTTGGTTGGTAGTTGACTGTTGTATTTGCAGAAGAGAATAGAAAGAAACCTACTGAAAGGAGGGTGAGGGAGCGTGTAAGGTGCCTTCTGTCTCCATAACTATATAATTTATGCATGGTGAATAGTAGCACAAGTCTATATAATGTGGTGGAATTTTCTATAATTTGTTTGAGTTATTTTGGCATAAGGGGCATTGACAGTGTTGTGAAGGATCCTAGACATGCATATGCTTAGTTGATCATTTGTTCTACAGTACATTGGTGGAAACATTTGGAAATGGTTTATTATTCTTTGGAGGGGTTGGGAAGAAATCCTGAAATGGAATCATATGTACAGCAAAGGGCATCGTTGTCACGCCCTAAATCCCGAGCGCGTGCCCATCATTTGGTTGATAATAATTTGCGACTTCTCAAGATGAGTTGCCAACCATTTTTATTTTATTGTACATGTGGAAGCGAAAAGAAATCCCTTGATAGTAATCATCTTGGGATAGAAAAACAGGACAACAATTTCACAAATAAATCACACTTTTATATATACACTGAGTCATGTACAAGGTCTATGATCAAAAGACTACATAGACTGTCTTTCCAAAAAGAAAAAGTCGTAGCTGACCTATACTTCAAATCACCTCATTTCGGCTCTAGATCCTTCGCTTGACGACCCTGAAAATTTTGCCTACAACGGGGTGATATATAATCTTAGCGAGTCTAAGCTCTAAACCCCGATTAGGAGGGTAATATGCCTAGAGGCGTTCTAACCACACAATCACACATTGAGCATAGAGGACTTACCTCGCCTTAGTTCCACCCTGCAGGTCAGTACAGTTTATATTACAGACAAGCATACACATATGAGTAATAATTAAGCTCTAACAACTGGAATGCCACACTTAATTCTCAAATCAGTACATGGTCTTGATTATAGGGCCAAATCATTATGACACGTCCCATACTATGTCACACAATTTTATCTCATAATCTGACACATCACTTCCACTCAACAAGCGTTCTAATTGGCAATTACTCCCACTCTAAGGCACGGCCTACTCAAAGTTCGGCACTCTACTGGTGTAGCCAGGCATCCTCTCACCCCATTGAGCATGATTATGTCTCTCAGACGAATTTCCTAAAGGAGTATAGGTCAAGAATCTACTGCAACCCAAATCCTAATAAGTGGATTTCTCGTATAGGGTAACGTTCATTCGATACAATTCGGGGACGGGTTCTCTTAATAAGCACACGACCATTCAATCTCGGCCTAGGGCACCGTGCATTACACTCAAATGTCTCAATTAAAATAGTGATCTTAACCTATTTTTTTTCATATTAAAAACACTTAGTGAAAATAGTCATGTGTGAATACACGGTCATATTAGACTCGAAAAATTCATAACATTCTTTTCAAAATTCCACTGGTTCATATAGACCATGAATGGACCTAGACTTAGAATCAGGGAAGGAGAGTAAGTTTCCTGCGGGTATGCATCCCACAATGGGTGAACAACTCCCGTTCAAACCCTTTAGGGATTGTCTTTTAGCAGAAAACTACTCAGCCCTTTAGTTCAGAGCCTAAAGACACCCAAAGATTCCAGGATGGAAACGTTTCTAACCTACCCAAGCTGCATTTCTTGGAGGATCCTACCAGGCTGGAGAAGAAGGGAAATTTAGAAAGCTATGGAGAGGTTTTTCACATAGCACACACTTTACTTCAAGGGATTTTGCCCAACACAATACACCCTCCTCGCATTTTATAGACAATTAGAGGTCACAAACCAACAAAACAAGGACCAAGCTCATGGGTCCGGGTACAAACAGAGGCACCAGAAACTTTCAGGAGGGAATTATTCGCACACTATGAACAGTAACTGTAATGTGAATAGTACTTTCCATAGCCTAGTGCTATAGTAAAAGTGAACAGTGACTTGCTACAGTGAAATTGTACGGATTCAACGGTCTCTTCCGTCATGAGCATTTTAGCTACAGATTGAGTCATCTGAGCTGTCTTCAAGGAGATGTGCCTCGTATTTCTATTCAAGAGCTTCAAGGTCTTCAGGTGAGAGGATTTGGTTCAGCCTTCGTGATGAGGATGCTTCTTCATGAGCCCAATGTGATGCTTCTTTTTCAGCCCAGTTTGTATTTTCATTTTCTTGAGTGTCGGCAGGAATTCTTGGCTGAGGCCAGTTGGATGGCTGTGCATAGAAAGATGTGGTCATGCTTTGGAATAAGGACGAAGATCCCTGTTCGTAGGGATCATGAGACAGAGGACCTCCAAAGCGTGCATAGGGGTCCTAGGTGGATTGGACAATGTCATCTTCGCTTGTCATTTCATGCTCTTGGGACGATGTAGCTTGTCTGTATTGTCCGAGTGCTTCATTAGCTTCTGGTGCTAGGTCATAATGATCCCACGTAGTTGGTACATTATTCTAGACATCTTTGGAAATGGTTTTGTTTTCCTGGCACAAGATTCTCTGGAGTTCTCGGTATTCGTGTTCACAAAATCTAACAGATCTTGGATAAGATTTGTGAATCCGAGCTTCTCGGCTATCCAAGTGAGGTTTATAGGATGTGATTCCTATTTCCTATGGGGCATTAATGATGTGGCCATTATTTGTGAAAAAATACCATGGACGTTGGAAAGTCAGGATGGTATGGACTTAAGGATTTGGGGTCATGGTTCTCAGTTCTTTTTCTAAGAGATGTTTCCAGTGAGTGGGATGGTGGAACCAATTAAGAAAGTCTAAGAGATTCTCATTACTTTCTTTCTCAACATTTATTTCGAGTGAAAATATCCTGGTGAGGTTGGCAATGAATCTTCTGATTAGAATTTCAATGGCTATTAAGTACTTATTGGTTAAGTACCATAATAACGTTTTGAGTTGATTTGGGAAATCATCTTCCTTTCAAATGAGAGGATGAATAAATGGATAATTCGAATTTAACCAAAAATGATAAAGAATTGAACCTCCATTAAATCTGAACAGATCTGTATGGCATTGCCACATGAGATTCTCCAAGTTCTCAGCGAGGCTATCATTCTGAATTTGCTGAATAATCTCCTGGGGATATTTCCAGCTTTGCAAATCTTTGATCTTCTCAATATTGTATTTTACTCCATGATTGAGCATATGGAAAGTAGGCTTCTTGATGTACATGTTGATTTCGGCTGGTGCTTTTGGCCTTGATAAGAAGTCAGCAAGCACATTCTTCTTTCTAGGAATATGTTTGGTTTCAAAAGAGTATTTCGAAAACCATTCAGCCCATCGAAGCAGTTGGGAATTTGGAATTTATTTCTGTTTAAACTTGGTCATCTGAGGGAAAGATGCCATGTCTAATTCTACTAGGAAGTGATGGCCAATAAGATGAAACTCAAACTTTTTGATTCCATTTTTTACTGCTAGGATTTCTTTGAAAGTGGAATGGTAATGCATTTCTACTTGAGAAAACTTTCCACTTTTGTGAGCACAAAGGTGTCTTTTACCATCAATTTCTTCAAATAGGATGGCTGCCTAGTATTTATCACTGGCGTCAGTTTGAAGAATTCTTTTTCCTATTGATGGTATTTGCAATGGTGGGAGATTTTGCATAATCTCCTTGAGTTCAGCGATTGCTTTAGTTTGATTTTTTCCCCAAGGTAGGGGATTTTTCTTGAGCATTGATTGCAAAGGAATCATGAGCTTTGCAATATTTGGGACAAAAACCCTGAGATAATTGACTATCCTAAGAAATTGCTGAACTTGTTTCGTTGTGAAGTTATCTTCAGGAAACTTCAATAACTCTTGAGCAATATGTGGCCCTGGATAATATGTACCCTTGTTGAGGTGCATACCAAGAAATTCAATTTCTGTCTGGGCAATATTCATCTTTCTTTGGGAGAGCATGATGCCATGCTTTTTCACGATCTCTGTGAACTGCTCAAGGAGTTGATAGTGTGACTACTTGTCAGGACTGTAGAGCGGGATATCGTCAATGTATACGGCTGCACTTGACAGGATTGGTTGGAAAATACGGTACATAGCCTTTTGGAAAAAGGGATGGTGCTACCTTTAGGCCAAAAGGAAGAATTTTCTACCGGAACTGCTGGTTTGGGATACAGAATCCTGTCTTAGATCTGTCTTCAGGATGGATGCCCAATTGCCAAAATCCGGCTTTAAGGTCGAATTTGGAATAGATATGTGCCTTGGTTAGACCAGCAAAGAGAGAGTCTTTGGATGGTAAAGGGAATTTATCATCTTGGAGAAAAAGGTTGAAAGGTTGATAGTTGATTACCAGTCTCATTTTTTCCCTGTTTTGCTCAGCACGCTTATTGACATAAAAGGCTTCGCTTCAATAAGGCATTGTTGCAATAATTCTGAGCATTCCCTTTGAGCCAAAGCTAGATGTTCTGGCTTCATTCCCATGTGACTCGCCTTGGTTGGATTTATATCTTCATTCTTCTTAAAAGGAAAGCGAACAAAAAATTTTGGATTTTTCCATAAAGGATGGGAATACTTCTGAGCAAATTTCGAATGGGATTCTGAATAAGATTCTAACAACTTTTACATAATTGGATCTAATAGACTTATTTGGATGGAAAAGAGTCTCTGAATATTGACGAACTCAAAGAATTGGCCTTTATACCTAAGACCTTTTCCAGGAATGATACGGAGCTAAGAAATTTGAGTCATGATATCCCACCCAATTATCAAGTTTTTATTGGGGAGATTTGATCCAAAAATCTTTGTGTTTATGGAACACAGAGGAAAGAACTGGACAGTTACCGGAGTGGTCCTGACATTTGTGGAGAAAGTGTCTCCTGAAGCATAATTGAAATATCGGACATAAGGAGTCCAATATTCTTCAGGAAGAACTTTGGTGTCAAGTATTGAACAACTTGCTCCGGTATCAATGAGAGCAATAACAGTGATTGGTTTGGCAAACTTTGAAGTGAGGATTTTTATAGGGAAATGGGAACAGTGAATTTGACTTGAAAATATGTCAAGACTTGGTTTTGGAGATGTGGGAGATATGTGAAAGATGTCTTCAGACTCTGAGTCTGACTCAGTCTCACTGGAAGTTTGGTAAGAGGGAATGACACAAAGAGTTGTTTAGATGGTTCTTCATCCGCAAAGAATAAGGATTCAATATCATCATTTTCAAGAGAAATACCTATTTCATTCTCAATATGATGGATTAGACGATTTTGACATTTTCTCGCTTGAAAATGTCCTTTCTGATTGTAGATGAAGCAACGGTTCGATTTCTTATGGCTCGTGCGATCCTTCCTTTTGCGTAGGTATCGCCATTTCTTCTTCTTCCTAAAGTTTTTGGGGCCATGTTTGGACTTCTTCATCCAAAACTTTTTGAAGTGTTTCTTCTTCCAAGAAAACTTATCACAAGTACCATCACAATCTTGTTTTTTTGAACATTTGATTTTTAACTTTTGGCATGTTTCGAGACTTTTGTCGTCTGTGATGTAAGTATGGACCATTTGGTGCTTTAAGCACAGCTTCTTCAACGCATAGATGGATTTCTTGTTGTATTTCTCCCAAGGGAATATCTTGTATTCTCCTTTGTCTTCCAAAGAAAGATCTTTCGACCATTTGGGATAATTCTTTAGGGATGGAAGTCATGAGAACATGTTTCAGATTTGGATTAGTCTAATCTGATAGAAAAGCTGAAGCATCATTCGATAATGCTTATCAAGATATTTCTTTTGGAGGGAGCAACATTTCCTTTCAAAAATTTCTCTTCTTTTCATTTCTATGAGGTCAGTGGGTTTTCCCACAAAGACATGATATAAGATGGTGATGGCATGGCTGAAATTAGGTGACATCAGAAAGTGAATTTGATTTTGTTCTGAACCTGATTTTCGCCAAAGCTTGAGGCTTCTTGAGAACCTCATAACAAAGTTGTAAAGGACATCATTCATATCATGGTTGGTGATGGATTGAGTATTCAACCAAGTATGAAATTCTTCAAGTCTTTCTGGCCATTTGTGATAAGGAATATCATCAATGATGAAAAACTGTTTTGATGCCATGGACACATGTCTTTCGGGATTGTTTGTCTGAACATTTTTTTGGTTCAGAATAGTTTGATTTCATCTCATAATCTGGAGGATCAGCCATGAATATTGATGAAGTGATTGGCTCAATGGGGAAGGAATCAATAGTAGGAATTGAGAAGGATGAAGAGGACGAAAGGGATACTGATTCTGATTCGGTATTAAATATGCTAGGAGAAGTTTGTTCAGCAGGGAACATAATCTAATTTTCTGGAATGGCAGGATCAGGTTATTGGATAACAGGATCAGTTTCCTGAGTACCCAAATCTTTTAGAAAAGATTCTAATGGATTGGATAACATCATATGATCTGGCTTTTCTCTTATAACAACAGAACTTGATTCTGTAGGCATCTTTTATTTTCCTTTGTCTTTCTGCAACCTTTTGATACGATCTCGCAATTCTGCCATATTTGGTTCTTTTATGAAAGAATCTTCTGGGATGGCAGCAAAAATGGACGCTTGGGGTGGTGGAGGTAAATACCTAGTTCTGACTGGAGTTTTAAGAGGATCAAAAGGTCTGAACCTTCCTTCTTCAAGGAGTTGAATTTGCCTCTTGAGTTTTTCTATCTCTGGCTTTGAGCTCTCTAGATAATGATACCCTAGATGTTGTCCTGATTCCAAGGCACTCAGCCTCTTCTGGAATTCAGAAACCATTTTCTTGGTGGTCTCATCATACTTTCGGAGATCTTGTTGCACATTTCCAATCTTGGAATCAATTGCCTTGAAGGCATTGTTTTGTGCTAACAGAGTCTCTGATTACCAATTTAGAACAGCTTCAGCAGCAGGAGTTCTTTTCTGTCTTCCATGCTCATCTACATCAGTGGGGGCAGCTATCTTAGGAACATTGCGATATTTGCCTTGCGGATCTATGAATTCCTCTGAAGCGGGAAACGAGAGCTTAGAACTTTCTCTGACAAGAGGGGGAAAGTCAGTATCTTAGAACATGTCAATGGAAGAAGTGGGTGGTGTTTCTGCTGGGGATTCAAGTGGGTAAGAATGCTTCTTAGCCCATTTTAGGATTAGCTTATAAAATGGGGAGAGAGCTTGTTTTTTCTGATGAGGATATGGTGGGGGTGATCTTGGTGGATTTGGTGAAGCTTGAGATGTAGTACTGTACTCTGGTGGTGGAGGTGGTGCATAAGAAACCATGAACTGGTGCTTATCACACTCACCAAGAGTATCAACGGATGGATCTCCGTTTAAGTACCTTTGGTACACCTTATCCTTTAGCCTTTTTCTTTGAGGTGGCGGTTTTGCAAAAGGATCTACCTCGTCAGGGGAATTTGTACAATAAGAACATTGGCAAAAAGGATCCCAAAAACAATTACCATAGTTGTCTTTTTAGTAATGGACGAGATGTCCATCACTATTGAAGTGTCAAACAAGCTTTTTTGGATCTAGCTAGGAAATTGTCTGAGGAACACATGGTTCGATCATGAAGAGGGTCTGGAAGATAGAAGGACTTTCTTCCTTTTCCTTGCCAAATTTGATGGAAACAGTTCCATCTTTTTTTCGGACGAACTCAGAGTCCGTGGATTGGAAAGGCTTGTTATGCTGATGTAGCTTTTTGTAGTTGGTAATCCAAGTCTTTGTGAGGAGCTTGGCCAACGTATCCTTCGGGATTTTTCTGGGAACATGGATACAGGATGTCTGATCATTCTGCATGGAGATAAATAAAGCATCTTCATTACCATTATCGAAGTTGAGATCAAGGGCATGGTTTTGCACTCGATAAACCATCTGGTAATGTAGGGTTGCAGCTATAGAGTCGGTAGTTTGAGGAGCTCCAGTGAGCTGGACTTGGACTTTTAGAAAAGAGAGTAGTTGAGGGTCCGAAAGAGATGTTGAAGTTTGGATACAAAGTCACAAAGACTGTTGTAGCATTCAAAGTGGTTTAGATAGTATCGATGCAAGCATGCTGGTATTGTAAAAACCTGGTATCAAATAATGCTATTCTTGCCACAACTGGCAAACATTTACGACCGTGAAAGGTAAGAGCAAGACGAACAACGTCATAATGGACATGAGTATATCCCTGTTGAGCCCATTGTCTGGGGAACTCTGGAGGGATTTGAAGAGTAACAAAGTACTTCTTTTCAGTAACAGGAATGGGATGCTGGTCAAATTTAGAGGACTGGACGTACTCCTTTACTTGCTTTGGGGTTTGGTGAATAAGCTGGCGGATGGAGTAGATAGGTGAAAATGATGAATTGGGTTTAGCAAAAGCGGGGTAAGGGTTCATGAGAGGAAGTTGGGTTTCAGAAATCTTAGTTTCATCACTAAGAGAGACTTCATAAAGATAATCTATCTTAGAAGCATTAGAAACACGGAATTCTGGAGGAGTTTAAGATGAAGGAGAAAGAGTAAGAGAAACGGGTGCTTCGAGAATTTTTGGTTCTGTAGACATGATGTAAGGAGATCTTCTCACACCGGATTCACCTACCAAGCGCATGGAATGGATAATTCAGTGTTTAAAACCCGACACCCAGGATTTTCTGGATAAATATCAAAACTCACAAATTTTGGAATAATTGACAAAATTTCCAATCAGCACTCAATTTTCACAATTTAACACTCGATTGCATAAATTAACCACACTATTGCAATCAGCACGAAATTTTGGTTATTGACTATCCCGACCTAATTTCCGTAATTAATAAATAATTAATTTCAAAAATTAATTAAATTAAAAAATTTGACTTCTAAAACTACTAACCTAGGCCAAACTTACTATATTAAATACCAATACGGACTCGTAAAATTCCCAAACCCTTCTAAACAAATAGTGCAATTTATCTAGGCCTTATCTAAACTATGCTAACCACCTAACATGCTCAATTAAATAATTGAACTTCTACTTTCATGTAACTAACCACTTAATTCCTAATTAAATAAATATAAACACTCCTTAAACATCATTAGCCTACTAAGAAGAGTTTAGAGTATAAACTCACCGGTTAATTGCGGAAATTGGTTCATTGTGATGACGGTGCGACGGCGGCCGAAATTCGAATTTTTGGCAGCGTCGGCAGATACTCGGGCTGGGCCTAAAACGGGCCAAACAAATCTCAGCCCAAATTGAGATTTGTTATTGAAACTGCTGGGCTTGAAGCGGGCTGACCTCGCGGGCTTGGACTGCTGAAAAAGACAACTTGCTGGGCTTTAAAGTTGGACTGGATTGCTGGACTTTTGGGCTCAGCTAAACTGAAATTCGCTGGGCTTGATGGACTAAAGACAAACGCAGCTATTAGGCCACAAGACTTGCGTGGACTGTTGCTGAAAGCTGGGCCGATTCTGGCCAAATGTGGGCTTGAAATGGCCTCAACTGGGCCAAAGAAGCGCTGGAAGTTGCTGAAGAAGCCCACGCGGAGACAGAGCAGCGAGACGAATCAACTTCGGTGTCTCCAATGCTACTTCGTTTGACGGGAATGTGGCAGAGATGGGCTTCGGTGGGACAGAATCGCTGGCAGCTGGAGGATGATGCGAGGGACGGCGAAGAAGCCAAGCTGTTCGGTGGGTTGAGCTGCAGAATTCGTGGCTAAGCTGGGGGGACGAGAAGCAGCTTCGGTTGACTAGATTTGTGTGGGCGAAGGAGAGAAGACACGGACACACGTGGAGGCTTCGCTGGCGATGATTCAAAAGGGTAGTAGCTTCGGTTGTTGTGAGGTAAACAAAATGAAAGCGAAGACCAAACGTGAACAGAAAAGAGGAGGGGTATTAGGGGCAGTTGGATGTGTGGAGTGTGGGCGTTGTTTCGTGGATGAAAATACAAAGGAAAAAGAGAACCGAAGCAAGCGGACAGGGAGAATGAAAACAAACGCAAACGGAGAGGGGTCGAGGAGAGTGAAACATGGAGAGGAAAGAACCATGCAAAGGAAGCCAAGGAGGGGCCAATCCTCAATCCTTAGCCATTGCCTTATTTGCTTGTCCCCACCTTTCTTTCTTGAATAGATTTTCCATAAATAAACCCAATTGAAGTCCCAATTTTTTAGCTTCATGTCCACTTTTGAATTTCACTATATTAAATTCAATTTCCTTACTCAATTTCCCAAATTGAGGTTCGATTTCGATGAAGAAAAATTCCAAATAATTTTTTATAAGTCACTGACACTCGAAGGCTCGATTTAGAAGTCTCAATTTCCATCGATTTAGCCCATATGAATTTCCTTTGATTTTCCTCAAGTCGGAACTGATTTTCTGTAAAAATCTCGAAATCTCTGAAAAATTTTTGGAGGATGAGTCGACATTCCTAAAATAGCTCGTGACACCACAGAACTTTCAATTTTTGAAATCGGGTTCAAATTCGCAGTTATTTTCAATCCGGCGCGCTTTTAGTGAGACTTAGTCTATTGGGTAACTTTTGAGAGTTTTTGGTGTAATTGACTTGTGATCGATTTATCTTGAGTCAAAAAGTATATCTATGACATATTGGCGACTCTCGATTTTCATGAAAATCTCAAGGTTTCAATTATCGATACCAGATACGTAAATGACAGAAAAATCGATCTAGTACCATTTGATGAGAATTTTGCAATTAGGTGGAATCACATACGCATTAATCACATATCTCAATCGAATCGACCTATCTTCAGTCTCTGATCGATTTTTAACGGTATCGTAATGGCCTTTGCAGATCAACACAGTCAAGCAATCGATTCCTGGTCGAATTTCTCAAATTTATTGCATTTAGATTTCTTAATTATTTCTCCAGATAGTCCAGTTATCTTGTGAGTAATCAGCTCATAAAATAATACTATCGGTGCGTCAATGAAATGCATGATTTATTTAATTAAAAATAAATTCTGAAAATTCAGGCCGTTATAATCGCCACGAATGAATGGTTGTATCCTTGTGTTAGTAAGTTATAGGATGAGGTGGAAGAGAATTAGGTTTGGCAGAACATTGTCCGCATCTGTTTGGAGTTAATAATTGATAAATTAAATACAGGAACCTACTGGAGTCTGGTCTTGGTGAATTTTTTTTTAATTTTTTTAAAAGAAAAAGTGTGCATTACTTTTTCTTAAAAAAAAAATATTGGATTTGATTCTCCTGGTTCTATGCAGCAGTGGCAGAAATGATCGAAGATGGTCTCCGGTGGGATATTCCTGGTCTCCACCTCCTAGCCATGCAAGATCTCGGTCCCGTAGTCGTGATTATTACTCCCCTCTACGAAAAGAAGGTACTCAAGGTATGTGACTTGCTTTGCTTTCTTGTTTCTTGCTGTAGGTTCTGTTTCCTCCCTCAGTTGATTTAGGGAAGGGGAAAAAAAACAAAACCATATTGATTGTTGAATAGTGCAAATAAATAAGAAGGCATGCAATGGCTAATGCTCTCTGGGCTTGTCTGCAACTCTTTCATCCTGTTGTGAAGCTATTTTTCTATGGGACCTTCCCTATAAACATCGTTACCTCAGTAGACTCGAGCCAGATCTAGTGATTATGGTTTTGTTCTCATCAAGATGTGGTCTATGGCAATTTATTATTTTTTTTCTGGTACTTAGGCTATGTTGGATCATTCAACATGTGTGCGAACTTTTTTGGCATAAGTTGTGTGCTGTGATATAGTAACTCCTGATGACTTTGAGTCGATATCTGACGGTATGCATTCTATTAGCATTTGGTGAGGTTTTGAACTTGTGCAAAAAATTTGTTCTTGGTATGTTGTGATCATTGTTTTTTGGGGAATCTCATTATCTGTCCAGTTGCATCCAGTTGCTAGAGATTTTAGTTGATACATCTCTCTGTAAAATTCTAAAATTTTGGTTTATGCGGTGATATTTTCGAGTTCCAAAGTTTTTGCGTATTTTTGTTGTATGATGTGACGCATTTTCTTTTGGGTCAGATCTGCTTCGCCTCAAGAGAAAAGGCACGGCCGAGAGAAGTTATACTCCCCACGTCCTAGTCGGGAGAGGTCATACTCTCGATCCCCGCCTATCAATGGTTACCGAAGCCACAGTGAAAGTCCGGCCCAAGGCAAAAGCAGGAGCCGAAGCCGAAGCCCTCCTCTTGAAGACTATGCCAGGGAGCCAAATGGAGATGGGACTCCTAGTCAGTAACCAGCCGATAGGATTCCAAACTTTCTTTCATATTTTGTCCCTGAGTTTGATAATCTCTCTGTTGCACCTTTGTGGTTTGTTGTCGTTATGTATGTAGACTCTTCTGCTGCCGGCGTTAAATATTGTAGGACGTCCTTTTCATGTCGCAATCTGATGGAGATTGCATGATGAACTTAATTTTGTTGATTGTTGGTGGATTCGGCCCTCAGGTGTCTCTGTTAGTGTGGAAATAGTGAACTTAATTGACATGCACCGGGATGTCACTGTCTACTATGTAAAATATATGGGTGTTTCTTGATGGGAAAATTAACTGTTTCGGACCTAGGAATTTAATTTATGGTCAGATTGGATCTAGGAATTTGGACAGGTAAGAATGATTAACATGTAGGAGGTGGGACAGTCAAATGTTATTGAAGATGATCTTGAGGATGTGCTTCGGTTGATGAAACATATGGGCATTCTGAGCGAACTGGCTGTAACACATGAGCTGCAAAAGTTTATTGTTGTCCGATAGAGACCTTGATCAAACTACTTATCGTTCTAATCTGTTCTTAGGACATTTTGGCAGGATGGAGATCTCAGCGTCCGGAGTTTTGTTTTGCTTATCGTCATGTCCAATGGAAAATAAATATTTGGTTGGAAGTGTCCTCTCATGTCCAACTGGAAAATAAATATGTTTGGTTGGAAGTGTCCTCTCAACAGACGTCAGGGGATCAAAACATTTGAGGTGAGATTTAGCTAAAGCTGCCATTCAAAATGATTCCTACCCCCTTTGGGTTCTAGCTACGAAGTAGGTATCATTCTACTTGCGCATGTTGCCGAAAGCCTACATCGCAGTTGCATTTCACTAAAAATTACAAATCACGTAATCGCCGGCCGGCTGGCCATCTGACGCCAGCTTGCCTAGATAGTGCCGCTCAATTGGCAAAAAGTATGCGAACCGTTTGAAAGTGCGGAAAAGCTAGTTACCAAGCACAAGCCGGAATTCTCTCTACAACCAAGACGGCGATGTCCAAGGGCTATTCTGGTCTGGATGGGAATGGTAACACGTCTCTTTCCGAATTATAGAGAAAGCTGCTGTGCCTGGTTGGTGTTTAAGTGCTACTGACGAGGCGATTCGAGAAATCGCCACCCGACGTTCTCCACAAAACATGTCCTAACCAACTACCTACCTCTGCCTTGTGGTAGTTGACAACTGTTAAATTATTGAGCCAATCTCTAGAAATTTTTTGAAAGATTTGAGCTAGAAAATACAAGAAAATCCTAGAAGAATCTATGAAATTATCTCTACAAATGGCAGAGATATTTGCCTTTAAAAAGCCTAGTTTTCTAGAAAAAAAATTGTAAAAGAAACTCCTAGAAGATGGGCTAAGTTGGTGGAGTGTCCCTATAAATAGGGTAGGAGGGGGGAGCGTAGAAAAAAAGCAGAGCAAAAAGGTAAGCTCCTCCCCTTCCTTTGTACTTTGTACTACAACTAAATAAATAAATAAAAAAGCTTTCTTTTGCTGTTCCCTTGCTGCCACTCTCTTTTATGTATTCTTATAATTACTTTGTCCAACTATTTTCTTACCCATATTGTTCTTTCCTTAGCCCTCTTGAAAGTTCACACACAAAACACACTAGCACACACATCAAACACACGTTTCCGCAACAATACCAACAGTGGTATCAGAGTCACGTCTTTGGTTGGTATTGGGCGTTTGTCCTAACTACTCATTCCTAAAACTACCCTTCCCAATAACCACTAACTAAACCATGGCCAACTCTACCCCATCCTCATTTCCCATTCCCATTTTTGATGGGAACAACTATGACTTTTGGAGCATAAAAATGACTACGTTCTTGATGGCCCAAGACTTATGGGACATCGTGGAAAAAGGTTGTGAGGCTCCGCCAGAAGGTGCAAGTGTTTCGAAGGATCAACTACAAAAGGATGAAAGGACGCTATACTTTATCTAGCAAGCACTCTTGGAAACCATATTTCCGAGAATAATTGGAGCAAGGACTGCAAAAGGGGATTGGGATATACTACAAGAAGAATTTCAAGGATTGGAAAAGGTACGCACTATTTGCCTTCAAACTCTAAGAAGAGATTTTGAGAATTCTAAAATGAAAAATTATGAGACCGTACAAGAATATTGTGGAAAATTAAAGGAACTCGTTAATCAAATGAGAGTCTATGGAGATGGGATAACTGATCAAAGGGTTGTTGAGAAAATATTGGTGTCACTTACCAAAATATACAACTCCATAGTTACAACTATAGAAGGAATTAAAGACTTGACGACCCTATCAGTGAGTGAATTAATTGGCTCTCTAGAAGCACATGAGAAAAGACTAATGGCACAAGATAAAGATTCAGTTGAAAGCTCATTTCAGTCTAAAGTAAATATACGGTCTCATCAAACTAAAAATGGTGGAAGGAACTCATGGAAAAACAAAAGAGGAGGAGAAATTATAAAAAAAGGAAAATTATCCACCTTGTGGTATTTGCAAGAAAACAAATCATTTGGAGAAGGATTGTTGGTTTAAAAATAAAAAACAATGCTCCTTTTGTAAAAGATATGGCCACGTAGAAAAAGATTGTCGCTCGAAAACAAATAATCGAGCAAACTATGTAGAAAAAAAAGAAAGTGAAGAGAATACATTCTACGTAGGCCAAGCGGCAAATAACAATAAAAGTGAAACATGGTACATCGATAGTGGGTGTAGCAATCACATGACGAGGGACGAATCTATATTCACTAATATTGATAAGTCGGTGAAATCCCAAGTAAAGTCGGGCAATGCTGCATTAGTAGATGTCAAAGGAAAAGGCACCATCACCCTGGAAATGAATAAAGGCCCAAAATATATACATAATGTATATCTAGTCCCTCGTCTCGCACAAAATCTTATAAGTGTGGGTCAAATGATACAAAGTGGGTATTCTCTATATTTTAATAGATATACCTGCATTATCTATGATAAATATAAAAATATCATTGCCTCTGTTAAGATGAAATATAACAATTTTCCTATTCAATGGAAATATGTCAAAGATATAGCCATGAAAGCTCAACTTGATGATTCATGGCTATGGCATTGAAGATTTGGCCACTTCAATTTTGCTGGGCTAAAAATTCTCCATCAGAAAATATGATGAGAGATTTTCCAGCCATCACAGAAATTTCAGATGTTTGTGAAAGCTGTCTTCTTGGAAAACAACAGAGACAATCCTTCCCATCTGGAGTTGCATGGAAAGCTAAGGAGCCATTGGAACTTGTCCACACGGATGTGTGCAGTTCGATGAGGACACCTACACCCAGTCAAAATAAATATTTCATCCTATTCATTGACGATTACACAAGAATGACGTGGGTATACTTTCTTCGAGAAAGATCTGAGGTTTTCTCTATCTTCAGAAAATTCAAGAACCACGTTGAGAATCAAAGTGGCCAAAGAATCAAAGTCCTAAGAAGTGACAGAGGCACATAATACAATTCAAAGGAGTTTAATAAATTTTGTGAAGATGAAGGAGTCCATCATCAACTAATTGTTGGCTACGCCCCAGAACAAAATGGAGTAGCTAAAAGAAAAAAAAAAATAGAACTGTCATGGAGATGGCAAGGTCCATGCTAAAGGAGAAAGGCCTTCCCAACACTTTCCGGCGTGCGGTTTATGTGACATCCCGATTTTCCAATTCTGGTTTCAATTAAATAAGTCGGGCATTTCATCTTCGCGTCTATAGCTTTCTTCTCTGAGCTGATCACTCACGAGATAACTAGTCTATCAGGTGAAGCTGTAAAGGAATCTAAACGCAATAGATTTGAGAATTCGACCATGAATCGGCTACTCGACCGTATAAATCTGCAAGGATCATTACGACACTGTCAGAATCGAACAGAGATCAGTAATAGGTCGATTCGACTGAGATATGTGATTAGAGTGTGGGTGATTCCACCTAATCGCAATATCCTCGTCGACCGGCACTAGACCGATTCTTCTGTCGTTTTGGGTATCCTATGTCTGTAATCGAAACCTCGAGATTTCTATGACAATCGAGAGTCGCCAAAGTGTTGAAGATGCATTTTGTGGCTTAAGAATAATCAATCACAGGTCAATTGCACAGAAAATTCGTAAAAGCTACCCGGTAGATTAGGACGCGCTAAAGTCGCGCCAGATTGAATTTAACCGTGAAGTTGAACCCGATTACAGAAATTGGAAGTTCTGTCAAATCACAATTCATTTGAGGAATATCGACTCATCTCCAGAAGATTTTTTCTACAAACTGAGATTTTTGGCAGAAAAGCAAAGTAAGGCCATTTTTTTGTTCGGAATTGTCAAAGGGTCATTTTTGATTGAATCTTCGGGATGTAAGTTGGATCATTTGATGGGAAAAAGTTATGAGACGGACAAGGATACCTTGATGGATTTAATTGGGCTTCCATTGGATGTGTTTGGTTGAGAATTGGATGAAATTGATTGAGATTGAAAAGGGAAATGTAACAAATTCGTATTCCATGGGGGGAGAGCTATTTTGCACCTATTGGCAAGGTTGTGGAGGAAGCTTGAGGAGAGAGAGTGGCTGAGGTCATGTGATGTCATGGTGGGGGCAAAGCCAATGAGAGAATGGCAAGTGTTGAGCTCTAAAGAGCCCAAGGAGACCCCCACTCTTAAGCAGCTTCTTCTCTAAGGCTTTCTCCATTGTTGTTGAAGGAGAGAAGCTCAACAAAAACCAGAGGAATCGAGCAGCATCAGCCCTCCACCGTCGCATGCCCATCGGACCCCATTTCCTCCTCTGTTTTCTCCTCGTTCCAGTTTCTGCTCCGATCGACCTTTCGCCAAAGATTTGAGTTAAAAGTCGACTTCCCGGATGAATCAGCGAACGCTTTACACACGTCCGTGATGAGGACATCCAGCCCGTTCCGGAGCATCCCGCCGCTCGCCGGAATGATTCTCCAGTCGTCCCGAAATCTTGAGAGAAGCTGCTGCTCACCGGACCGTCTGGTTCCGCCCTACTCCGCCTGTTCCGCGTTTTCTTGCTGTTTCGCCCCTTTCCGACCCTTCCTTTGCCCATCCCAACCTCCTATAAGATCCCTAAGACCCCTGGGAGCCATTGGTTGCCAACCACCCGCTTGCCGGAGCTCCGATCGGCCCGTTTTTGCCGTTAAAGTTGCTGGTTTCTTTCTCAGGTTCAGCCCTCGATCGGCGTAAAACCAAAAAGCCGTGAGGTCTTTGAGGCCCGTTTTAGGTGTCTTCCCGGCCTCTGTTGGTGTCGCCGCTTTGGGGTTTATCGACTACCTTGGTGTCGTGGTCGCCATGAACTCACCGGCGCGCAAAACCGGTGAGTTTATCCTCTAATTCTTGCTTAGTGAGTTAATGACGCTTAAGGGGGTTTAGATTAGTTAATTAGGTTTATGTGATTAAATTAGATTATTTTAATGTAAATTAGATTAGTTGTATGATTAGTTTAATGGATGTTTAATTAGGGCTAATTGTATGTTTAAATTAGTGTAATCTACTTTAAGCCATAATTAATTATTTTTAATTAAATAATTATTTCGAATTTATAAATATTATTTTATTAAATTATATTATTATAAAATAATATTTAATTATTTAATTTTCGGAATTAAATTTAATTATTTAATAATTTCGAAAATTATGCTTAGGGATGGCCTAATGTCGTTAGAATTTCACACCGATCGTAGCAAAGTGTGGTCGGTTTGTGTTAATTGTATGTTTAAATTGAGAAATTGAGTGATTGATGATTATGGTGAATAATTCCAAAAGTGTGGAATTGTGTGAAATTCACAAAGTTGTGGTATTTAACTTGAAAATACCCGGTGTTAGCTTTTAGCACCGTAATTGGTTTGTATGACCAGTTTGAATCAATTGGATTGATTGATTGATTGATTGAATTGAGGTATGAGTTGGTTTATTATTGAATGATCAGCCTTGGCGAGCATTGGTTTATATATATGTATTCGCTTAGGCGAGCAATTATGATATATATATATATATATATATATATATATATATATGGAAGCTTTACGGTGAGCTATAGTATACTATATGAATATTGCGGCAATTTTCCGGTGAGCTATAGTATACTATATGAATATTACGACGCTTTCTGGTGAGCTATTATATTATCTATCAGCTACAGCTTTGGAAAGCATATGTCGTATTAACGACTGGTTTGGTAGACGGTATGGAAAGATAGATAATATGATTAAATTGAATCATTGCGAATGATTGGATTGATTGAATTGATAGACCGATATAAGTGTCGGTAGTTTCAGCTTGTACGAGCATTGCTTGAATATGAATTGTACTGACGTGTAGGAAAGGGACTGAGGAGAGGTAAGTCCTCTATCCTATTTGTGTAGCTAGAGCGCCCTAAGGCGTATTTTCTTCCTAATTGAGTTTTAGAGGGTAGGACTCGTTGAGACGTAGTCTCATCCCGGTTGTGGGATAATATTTCAGGTCCCTAGATGACGGTCGTGGAGGACCGGAAGTCTTGGAGTTCGGAAGGTGGAGGCTGAAGAATCGGCGAACGTGTCTGACAAGTTGGTCATAAGACAGTTCCCTAATTGTTGAGCCTGTCTATTTTGTAGACAATCCAGTGTTGTATATAAACTTATGTGTTTATAAGAAAGCTTGTTTGGTTGTGATTGATTGCTTGCTTTTCTATCCCAAGTTAAATGTTGTCAGGGAATTTGTTTCGCTTCCGCATGCATAATAAAATTGAATAGGTCAACGATGTGTCCTGGGAAGTCGCATTTGTATCGACCAGAGTGGGATGTGCGCGCGCTCGGAGGATCGGGGCGTGACAGTTTATATTGCTGTATACCTACTAAATAGGTGTCCAACTAAAGCAGTTCAAAATAAAACTCCAGTCGAAGCATGGAGTGGATGGAAGCCTTCAGCAAAGCATCTCAAAGTGTTTGGATGCATTTGCTACGTCCACATCCCTGCTCAAAAAAGGAGTAAGCTAGATGAAAAGACAGAAAAAGGGATATTTCTTGGCTACAGTGACCAATCAAAAGGTTATTGGGTTTACAACCTAAGAACCAAGAAGCTTATGATTAGTCGAGACGTCAAGTTCGACGAGAATGCTACCTGTAATTGGGAGGACGAGAAGATCGAGAAGAAGTATATCACCTTGCCAGACATACCACCTACTCAAGAGGAGTCAACGTCACAAGAAGAAGGAGAAGTACCGGATTCCACCACTCATGACATAACTCCACCAAGCTCTCCAAGGGTGTCACAAGAAGAATCTACTCCAGAGTCTCTAGTACTAAGGGTAAAAGCTCTTAGAAGAATTTATGACACATGCAACTTTGCTAACTTGGAACTAGAAAGCTACGAACAAGCATCCAAAGATGAAGTCTGGATAAAAGCCATGGAGGAAAAGATCAAGATGATCGAGAAAAATGAAACTTGGGAGCTTGTTGATCAACCCGAAGACAAAGAGATCATTGGCGTCAAGTGGGTTTACAAGATGAAATTCAAAGCGGATGGATCAATCTAAAAGCATAAAGCAAGGCTTGTGGTGAAAGGATACTTGCAACAACCGGGTATTGACTATACTGAAACTTTTGCTCCTGTTGTTCGCCTTGATACTATTCGAACACTCATAGCCTTAGCAACACAAAAAGAATGGAAGATCCATCAACTAGATGTGAAGTCAGCATTCCTAAATGGATATCTTCAAGAAGAAATATACATAGAACAACCACAAGGCTTTATCCTCAACGGCCAAGAAGAAAAAGTTCTCAAACTCAAGAAAGCTTTGTATGGGTTAAAACAAGCACCACGTGCATGGTATAGTAGAATCGATGAGTACTTCATCAAGCAAGGATTCAAGAGGAGTATGAGTTAGCCGACACTCTACATCAAGACCCAAAGTAAGTCCGACACTCTCATTGTCTCTCTATATGTAGATGATCTCATATATACAGGAAATAATGAGATAATGATCCAAGAATTCAAAGAAGAAATGATAAAGACATTTGAAATGACGAACTTGGGCTTGATGAACTATTTCCTCAGTATTGAAGTCAATCAAGATGAAGGAATTTTCATCTCGCAAAAGAAATATATTGAAAACCTCCTGAAGAAATTCAAGATGAACTATTGCAAAACAGTTTTAACTCCGCTCATGACAAATGAGAACTATTGAAGGAAGATGGAGCATAAAAAGCCGATGTCTCCCTCTACAAAAGTTTGATTGGCAGTCTACTATATCTTACTGCTACACGGCCAGATATTATGTACGCGACAAGTTTACTATCACGGTTTATGCAGAGTCCAAGCCAAATTTATTTTGGAGCAGCCAAGAGAATTCTAAGATACTTCCAAGGAACCACTGATTATGGTATTTGGTATCGACCTAGTGCAACAACTAAGTTGATCGGTTATACTGATAGCGATTGGGCAGGATCATTTGATGATAGGAGGAGCACCACTGGTTATGCATTCACATTAGGTTCTGGAATATTTTCATGGATATCTAAAAAACAAGATTCAGTGGCACAATCCACTGCAGAAGCAGAATATGTTGCGGCTGCTACAACTACTAGTCATGCAATATGGCTTCAAGGAATTCTAGAAGACATTGGAGAAACACAGATGGAATCAACTCCGATACTTTGCGACAATAAGTCTGCAATCGCTATATCAAAGAATCTAGTATTCCATGGAAGAACCAAACATATAGACATCAAATATCACTTCATACGAGAGTCGCAAAATAACAAAGAGATCGAGCTAAAATATTGCAAGACCGAGGAACAAGTAGCGGACATCTTCACTAAAGCACTACCACTAGCCAAGTTCGAGACATTGCGGGAAATGCTTGGAGTGACACGAAATTGGATCAAGGAGGAGTGTTAAATTATTGAGCCAATTTCTAGAAAATTCTTGAAAGATTTGAGCTAGAAAATACAAGAAAATCCTAGAAGAATCTATGGAATTATCTTTGTAAATGGCAGAGATATTTGCCTTAAAAAAGCCTAGTTTTCTAGAAAAAAAATTGTAAAAGAAACTCCTAGAAGATAGGCTAAGTTGGTGGAGTGTCCCTATAAATAGGGAAGGAGGGGGGAGCGTAGAAAAATAGCAGAGCAGAAAGGTAAGCTCCTCCCCTACCTTTGTACTTTGTACTATAAATAAATAAATAAATAAAAAAGCTTTCTTTTGTTGTACCCTTGCTGCCGCTCTCTTTTTATATATTCTTATAATTACTTTGTCCAATCATTTTCTTACTCATATTGTTCTTTCCTTAGCCCTCTTGAAAGTTCACACACAAAACGCTTCCGCATATACCAACAACAACCATAAACTGTCTCATCACCTGATCACCCGTAACAAAATTTCATACGAATGAGACGACATCTTAAGAAATTATCGACTTAAACAAAGGCAATCACGTGGTCCCTCATGAACCCACGTCCTCACCTACTACTCCATTGGCGCCTCCTAATGAAGTGTCAAGCGACTGACGCTCGTTGCCCAGAGAGAGGGAGAGGGAGAGGGAGATGGGCAATCCCAAGAGCATCGGCGAGGAGCATCGGCGAGGTGGGCGTGGATGATCTGGTTGAGGCGGGCCTGCCCAGGGAAGCCGCCGCCGAGCTCGAGCGGACGCTCCGGGAGTCGGTGGCCCAAGTTCGGCAGTCCGGGACGCTGTCGCCGGGGCTCAAGCTCGACCCGAGGGAGGTGTGGAGAGAGCTGGCGAGCGCCGGGGCGTTGAAGCCGTCGCATCCGCACCGGGTGCATCAGCTGGTGTACTACTCAGTGTACTCCAGTTGGGACGCCTCCGCTCGGGGCCCTCCTCTCTACTGGTTCCCTTCTCTGTAAGGAGCCTTCTCTTGCAGCTGTTTTCGCCGTTCTCTGTTTCTTATCATTCCGTTGGCAATTTCGCGGATTCCTTTTGTTCTTTCGGTGGTGCTTGGCGCTTTTTCTTGGAATGGCGGTTACTTGGTTGATAGTGTAATAACCTCCTCTCTTGTCCCACATCGCCTAGGGAGGAAGGTCTTGGTTAGCTTATAAGGTTTGGGTCCCTCTAATCTGTGTAACGCGTTTTAAAGCCGTGAGGAAAAAGACCGTGGTTGGGATGGCGGTTCGTCCGCGTCAGGGCGCTTAACCCAAAACGGACAATATTACACAGTGAGGCCCGGGATGTTTTAGATAGAAGTAGAATGAGCCTGGACACACTCTAAGGAGGCAAGGGAGAATGTATAAGAAGGAAAAGGGACAGCGAGTTTACGTGGAGTGGGTCGGTGGTCCGGTTAGCAAATGTGAATTTATCGAACCACTGGTGAAAATGGTGATGGTCCGTATTTTGCACGTAGCGAGCGTAAATGATGCGATTGGCCTCAATTTATAGCATTTCTGTCTAGGGGAAATAGATGAATGTTGCTAGTTGTGAATCAGGATTGATTCCTTTTTCTGTTCAAATCCTTCCGGATGACTTGCTAGTGCCATTTGCAGACTTAAAATATGTATGATTGGCTGAAGTTGTGGTGAATATTTGCTGCAAGGCATTCATGTGCGGCTCTTGGAATTGTCTGTGAATTTAATCATTTTGTGCTCAAATCTAAACCGATGCAGTATTCCTTTCTTGACAGGTCCCAATCAAAAGAAACAAACTTGGGACGTCTCATGGAATCGCATGGCAGAAAGCTTCTGGGGTCATCATACAAGAATCCCATAACGAGCTTTAGCCTTTTTCAGAAATTCTCCGTGGAGCATCCTGATGTAAGTCCGTTTCTGTGTACTGGAAAGAGCCCACTTAATTTGTTCTCCACTTAGAAATTTCCATGGCTCCTAGCGACTTTCTATGCTCATAATATATCGGATTCTTTTAACTGATTCCAGGTCTACTGGTCGATAGCTCTTAATGAACTCTCACTTTCATTTCGTCGTCCTCCAAGCTGCATTCTCGACACCAGTGACAAATCAAAGCCCCGGGGTACGTGGCTTCCGGGGGCAGTATTCAACATAGCTGAATGCTGTTTATTGCCCTCACAGCAACAGAGGAGAGGGGATGACAGCATAGCCTTAGTATGGAGAGATGAAGGCTATGATCACATGAATGTTAACCGCATGACACTAAAAGAGCTTCGAGAACAAGTAATGTATGCTCTTCTTCCTCTGATGCTAGCGTAATTTTGCTCCTGCGAGAGGTCAATGTTTGCAAAAAGCCACGCTTACCTTTTACCTAAGTTCTGAGTCGATGAAGTCAAATTATGGATTTGGGATCAATGCCTGTCCCAAAATGCTAATTGTTGAAGCACATTGCCCTTCTACCCAGACAATCAAACTCATGCGAGTGCTTACACAGCCTCGATGATGTAATTTCATTGTCCGAGATATTCATAATCAATGTGAAATGTGACATAATTTCAAATCTTTAAAAAATGCCAGCTCCATTGGTTTCTCCTTACTTTTCAAATCATTTTCCTGTTCTTTTTTTAGCATTGTGCTTGACAATGACGAGACTGCAATAACCACATTAATAGATTCGAAGCCTTTTCCCATCAAGTAGATTGCCTCCACTATCCTCGCGCCATTGACCTCGGTTGAACTATTGCTCTTTGTAAACTAGTAAAACTTGCCGGTCCATTTTCACTTTGCTGTTCCTAACAGAAATAGAAATACAAGCAGGTTGGTGGCAAATGCTCTGGACGCGACATTCTCAAAGGGAGATGCGATTGCAATTGACATGCCAATGACGGTCCACGCTGTTATCATATATTTGGCAATAGTACTTGGAGGATTTGTTGTTGTATCAATAGCTGACAGTTTCGCACCCAAGGAAATTGCAAGCCGTCTGCACATTTCCAAGGCAAAAGGAATCTTTACTCAGGTGACCTCTCATTCTCGTGAGTTAACAAGCTGTCTGTAAATGCTGTAACTTTGCTTGGAACTTCAAGTTCTGATGTGTCAACTTTAACAAGAGCTGAAGCAGAGGGAAGTAGTTATAGCATATGACAAAGTTACAATTATCAACGAAGTTACACCTATTGATATTTATATAGGAGATTTCATTACAGAAATGCATGACCTAACCGTGGGAATCTCTTTAATATTCTGTTGGTATATATATGTGACCCTATTGCTTTATTAGTCTTTAAACCAAAAGCTTGCTTTCACTTGTCAATATATCACCTAGATTAAGTTTTATTTCCTTCAAGTGGTTGCTGGTTGAAGTTTTTTCTGTAATGTTTAAGCAGGCTTCAGATAAAATTTTCAGCTCGCATGAAATTTCATGCTTCTTCTAGGAGTTAACTGCAATACTACATGAACTATAAATTATTCTTCATATGTTTCAGGATTTTATACAAAGAGGAGGCCGGAAGTTTCCATTGTATAGGTAAATTGGTCACTTCATTTCTTCTTTGTAGCGACTTTTCTCTTGATAATAAACCAATTGGATAAAAAAAGATGAAAATGGAGACGAAACGGATCGAGTGTGTCTGACAGTCTCATTCCAATTTTTCCCCTTACGAGTTTTAGCTGTCATATCATCTCACTTGTCATATTTGGCTTTACTCTGACATTAAGTGCTTATCTTGTGTAAATTTACCCGTACTTTACTGTTCTAGTCCCCTAGAGAGAGTACTAGAAGGCGGATATTCTGTTAACGAACTAACAGCGGGTGTTCTTCTCCACCCTTGCAGTCGAGTTGTGGAAGCTAATCCAGTGAAAGCGATTGTGCTCCCTGTGGCTGGAGATAGCGTGGGCGTGAAGTTGAGAGAGCAAGACATATCATGGAAAGCTTTTCTTTCGCAAGCGGATCATGTTCCAAGGTATCACCAGCATTTGCATTGCCTAGTATTTCCCCAAAAAGAGTATACAGGTCGACAAGAAAACCTATTGTTAGCTCTCCTTCAAGTCTTTAATTAACATCATCCCTATTTCGAAAGTCTTTTGAGTAGTCATGAACTTGTGATCGTCGGTCGACAAGATGTGACATGCACAGAAGTATGATTTCTGTTACTTTCTGCAGAAGGCATTATTACCCAGCCTTTTACCAAAGCACCGACTCTGTGACAAATATTCTCTTTTCTTCTGGAACTACAGGTAGTGTAAGTTGAAGATAGCGCCTTGTTTACACCTAACTTTGAGAATTCTGTGATGTAATTCCTTCCTGCGAATAATTAGGAGAACCAAAAGCGATACCCTGGACTCAACTCGCCTATCCGATGTGGTGCTGATTCGTGGGCTCATATGGATGTTCAGGCTGGAGACGTGCTCTGCTGGCCTACAAACTTAGGGTGGGTCATGGGACCGATTTCACTCTACTCTTGCTTTCTAGCTGGTGCAACTCTCGCTCTTTACCATGGGTCTCCACTAGGACGTGATTTTGGAAAATTTGTTCAGGTGAGGCCTGCAGTCCTGGCAGTTTACTTTTTACTTTGCATGGGTCACCCCTTTTCCTTTGTTTTCTCCTATCATGGGGGAACATATACAAGGCCATGCTAAATTGTTGCAGACTAGATTTTGTTATCGTAGCATGCATGATTTTGTAATAGTAATGTTATATCGATGCTAAAATATTTCATACTCCATTTTTAATTATATTTGTGTATGACAGCTGTGAAAGGCGCGGTAAACACCAGCTTTTATCGGCAATTCTAGCAGCTTCAGATCAATTCTTGTAGTTGGGCACGAACAGATGGCACTTATAAAGTTGTTAACCAGACTTTCTCTCCTGTTCCTGCATCTATTTCAGGATGCAGGAGTGACCATTTTGGGCACAGTACCAAGTTTAGTAAAAACATGGAAGAGCACGCAGTGTATGGAAGGACTCGATTGGACAAAGATCAGGTTTTCTTTCTTCTTTTCATCAAATTGGTCACATGGTCATCAAAATGTTTTGTAAAGAAGTAACAAGATTATGAATGGTGGCTCAGGTCATTTGGCTCCACAGGGGAAACATCCAATGTCGACGACGACCTCTGGCTTTCTTCCAAGTCCTTCTATAGCCCCATTATAGAGTGTTGTGGCGGCACGGAGCTCGCATCGTCTTACATTCAAGGAAATCATCTGCAGCCTCAAGCTTTTGGAGCATTTAGCAATGCTTCCATGACGACCGGCTTTGTCATCCTGGACGACCATGGAGCCCCTCGAGTAAGATTCTCTCTAGTAAAGGAGGTTCTCTGTTGAGGGATGCGCACCAACAGTGTTTATGAGCCTTAGAAGAAGCTAATTGAATTTAGTTTGAAGACCATCTCGTTTAGCTCTTTACTGTAGTAACCACAAATTTCTCAGGGCGTGGACATAGGTATTTCACAAATCATGGCCCTTCACCAAGTAGTCTTAACTGCAGGTTCCACAGCGCTGCTTGAAACTGCTTCAGATGATGAATTTTAGGAATAACATATTTTAACGAACCAATCAATCCCTTCTATGGTACATAATTAATTTCCTGTCTCATTGCGTACAGCCAGATGATCAACCTTGTGTTGGCGAAGTGGGACTGTTCCCTATTTACATGGGTGCAACTGATAGGCTGCTCAATGCTGATCATGAGGAAGTTTACTTCAAGGGAATGCCAACATACAAGGGGGTGGTATGCCATGTTGATTTGTGGAATATTCGTGGCTTACTCATTCCATTTTCCTTCTCTATATGTGGATGTTTTGTCGCTACTGGAAATTTATGCTTAGTAAACTTAGTAGATTGATAGAAGAAATGTCGCCTGAAAAATTCAAACGAACTTGCAGCAACTGAGGAGACATGGAGACATCATTAAGAGAACTGTTGGAGGGTACTATATTGTACAAGGGAGGGCCGATGACACAATGAACCTTGGTGGCATTAAGGTACAACCCTTCAAATTTCACTCTTTATAAAAACGTCTAAAAGTACTTAAGAACTTTGCTGTTGTACTAAATTGGATATGCCAGCGATATGTGGTATAGTGGTGGAAGGCAAAGTAGCTACAAGCTCTAATATGGTTCTCCTGGGTCAAAAGAATGTTACAACTTCCACCTAAAACTTTTTGCTTATGCTGTTTTTTGGGTCTGCGAATTTGTTTTCCTCTTCTAATGTAGACCATTTGGTATTGCAGACTAGTTCTGTTGAGATTGAGCGTGTCTGTGATAGAGCAGATGAATCTATACTAGAGAGTGCCGCAATAAGTCTAGCACCACCCACTGGCGGTCCAGAACAGTTGGTCGTCCTCGTGGTGCTCAAGAAGGGGTGTAAGGCTGAACCGAATGATCTGAAGATGAAATTCTCGAAAGCCATCCAGCGAAACCTCAACCCTTTGTTAAAGGTTTGATCCTTGAGATGTAAATGCTGATGCATCAGTGCATTTTGAAGCTGCTCATGGTTTGCTTTTTGTGAAGTAAAAATTAAGGTCGAACTCAATGAATGGTCACGACGTTATTGTTAAAAATTGAATATGATGAAAGAAGAATTCAACAATCGGAAGATTATCTCTAATCTTTGGTCCAACGCATTTGTTTCATCTGAACATGCACGAGGATCGCTAACTGGAATGTCTCAATTGATTGACAGGTAAGCTCTGTCAAGATTGTCGCCGAGTTCCCTCGAACGGCTTCTAACAAGCTACTGAGGAGAGTGTTGAGGGATCAGATGCGACAACAGCTCTTTGTGCAGAGTAAGCTGTAGAGGCAACTGGGAAGTATTATCCCATATTCTTGCTGTGACTGTCGATGTGCAGGTTCCGATTCTAGATTCCAACTTCCTGCTTGTGAGATATAAATTGGGTTGAAGGAAATCTGTGAGAATTAATAGTTGGAATAAGAAGCACCATCCGGTTGAAATTCAGAACACTTGTCTTTTCAATAATAATGACATCATGTTGTTTCGGAATTGAGTTGAAGTTGATTTGGGTGTGAAGTTTTTCCTCGCAGAGTTTTGTTAAGGGAGTGCTCAGGATACTTATTAATTCCAAGTCATATGAGTAAAGCAGTTTATTGCAGCACAGTCACCCTACCAAAACATCATCTGAACGAGGCATGATTCATGGGCAGACACTCACGATCAAGTTCACTTTCCATGAAGTATCATCCACATGTTCGTAAAGGTCAAAGGCGAAAACGAAAGATTCAGAAACTCTCCGGTAAACGATTGTAGGAACCAAAACGATTTGGAACCAATGGCTTTGATATTAATTGTAGAGTGCGCAGCTTATAAAATATGCGAATACATTAAAATACTCAAATCAAACTAGCTGATACAATAACACACTCAAACTAATTGATACATGCACATAAAACAACTATTCTATTTTCTTCCCTTCTCGATCATGGAGGGATAACTCGCTCACACAGAGCTACTGAGGTTGCAGTGCCTCTCTCTCTTAAAGTTCACCGTTGCTCCCGGCGATTTCCTATTCCGAAGCTCTCACTGCTGGAGGCTTTCCCTGAAGCTCACATACGTGTGGCTTCCTTGCTGGCCTGAAGTTCTCCGCCTGCATATGGCGTGAGGCCCTCTCCCTGGCCTGTTGACCTGAGGCTCTCTCCTTGGCCTCCCTACTCTGCCTGCGGTGACTTAAGGCTGTTAAGCCTCTCTTTCACCTTGAGGCCTGTTGGCCTTGAGGCACTCCTGCCTTTGAGGCGCTTTGGCCTGAGCTCAAATGCTTCACGTACTGCCATATTTATAATCATCTTCCACCGCCTGAACTTTTCTTCTTGGCTAAGAGTCAACAATTGTGGGCTACTTTTCCTTCACGTCCAAGTTGCCAGCTGCAAGTTTCACTTTGCTTCGTGCTCTTGAAGACTCCGGCAACAAGTATAATATTATTTTATTGTGTGCCCATTCTTTTTTTAATTGTGGCTTCTTCAAGAACTCTCTTCTTCGGCGGTTTACGCGTTGCACTTCAGAACACTTATCTTTGGCTTCTTATTATTATATTAGGTGTTGTACTCCAACACTCTCCCTCAACACCTAATACTCTTCTTCTATAGCATTTAGTATTCATCTTCTTCAGTTGCATCTACAACTGCGACTTTCGACTGGGCTTTGCGAAGCTCGGACGTCATCAACTCGATCTCGAGAAGCTCCCCCTTCTTGAGTGCTCCTTTGATATAGTCCCCGGTCGCTGGCACTGATACTCCGGTTCCTGACCTCCTAGGCTTTGACACTCCAATCCTTGGCTTGCTCTGGATTCACGATCCCTGACTGCTAGCTCTGACACGGTCCCTGGCCGACTAGCTCTGATACTAATTGTAGGAACCAAAACGATTTGGAACCAATTGCTTTGATATTAATTGTAGAGTGCGCAGCTTATAAAATATGCAAAAACATTAAAATACTCAAATCAAACTAGCTGATATAATAACACACTCAAACTAATTGATACATGCACATAAACAACTATTCTATTTTCTTTCCTTCTCGATCACCGAGGAATAACTCGCTCACACAGAGGTATTGAAGCTGCAGTGCCTCTCTCTCTTGAAGTTCACCGTTGCTCCCGATGACTTCCTATTCCGAAGCTCTCACTGCTGGAGGCTTTCCCTGAAGCTCACATACGTGTGGCTTCCTTGCTGGCTTGAAATTCTCCGCCTGCATATGGCGTGAGGCCCTCTCCCTGGCCTGTTGACCTGAGGCTCTCTCCTTGGCCTCCCTACTCTGCCTGCGGTGGCTTGAGGCTGTTAAGCCTCTCTTTCACCTTGAGACCTGTTGGCCTTGAGGCACGTTTGCCTTTGAGGCACTTTGGCCTGAGCTCAAATGCTTCACGTACTGCCATATTTATAATCATCTTCCACCGCCTGACTTCACTGCTGAACTTTCCTTCTTGGCTAAGAGTCAACAATTATGGGCTACTTTTCCTTCACGTCCAAGTTGCCAGCCGCAAGTTTCACTTTGCTTCGTGCTCTTGAAGACTCCAGCAACAAGTATAATATTATTTCATTGTGTGCCCATTCTTTTTTTAATCAACTTGTGGCTTCTTCAAGAACTCTCTTCTTCGGTGGTTTACGCGTTGCGCTTCAAAACACTTCTCTTTGGCTTCTTATTATTATATTAGGTGTTGTACTCCAACACGACGCACATGTTCATGAAGCATCGTCCATATGTTCGTAAACCGCGCACCGTAATGCACCCACCAAGCCGTCGACCTTCAACGACTCACGTTTAGGCTGTTCGAGATTTGAATCATCGATGCCCTTATATCCGAACTGTTCCCACGTGCTCGGTGTGACCGTGATTGGAAGACGAAACGAATGACGGGGACGTGCGGGAAATCGCATTAGGGACCATTGTTGTTGTCGCATTCTATCTTTGTTGCCAAGCGGAAACCTCGCTCACTACGCGTGTTCTTTTCATTGTTTTGGTTGTGGCATTATTGGAGCGGAGGAATGCGGAAGAAAGTGACTGGCGGCGACAAGATTATTGTTAAACTACTGATCCAATTTATAGAAACTTCGAGATTTATATTAGTTAGAAAATTCAAGAAAAATCCTTAAGAAAATCTAGCTTAGGTGGCAAAGAAAAATGTAAAAGCATAAATGTAGAAGTCTCTAGAAGAACTACAATTTAGAATTTCCTAGATGAAGCCTACATGAACAACATTTTATAGAAATCTAGAATATTGTACTAAGGCGCTGACTCATGCCTATAAATAGGAGTTAGTGGATGCTTGTGTTGCAGAAGAAAACTAGAAATACTCATTCCTTTGTAATATAAACTATCATAATAAAAATTCTGTTTTTTACAGCAAGCACTCCCGGAAACCGTATTTCCAAGAATAATTGGAGCAAAGACTACAAAAGGGGCTTGGGAAATACTACGATAAGAGTTTTAAGGATCAGAAAAGGTACGCACTATTCGCCTTCAAACTCGAGAAGAGATTTTGAAAATTCTAAAATGAAAAATTATGAGACTGTACAAGAATATTGTGGAAAATTAAAGGAACTAGTTAATCAAATGAGAGCCTATGGAGATGGGATAACCGATCAAAGTGTTGTTGAGAAAATATTGGTGTCTCTTACCAAAAAAATACAACTCCATAGTTACAACTATAAAAGGAACTAAGGACTTGACGACCCTATCGTGAGTGAATTAATTGGCTCTCTAAGCACATGACAAAAGACTAATGGCATAGGACGAAGATTCGGTTGAAAGTGCCTTTCAGTCTAAAATAAATATACGGTCTCATCAATCTAAAAATGGTGGAAGGAGCTCATGGAAAAATAAAAAAGGAGGAGAAACTATAAAAAAAAAAAGGAAAATTATCCACATTGTGGTATTTGCAAGAAAAAAAAATCATTTGGAGAAGGATTGTTGGTTTAAAAATAAAAAACAATGTCGCTTTTGTAAAAGATATGGCCATGTAAAAAAAGATTGTCGCTCGAAAACAAATAATTGAGCAAACTATGTAGAAAAAAAAAACGAAAGTGAAGAGAATACATTCTACGCAGGCCAAGTGGCAAATGATAATAAAAATGAAACATGGTACATTGATAGTGGGTGTAGCAATCACATGACAGGGGACGAATCTATATTCACTAATATTGATAAGTCGATGAAATCCCAAGTAAAGCTGGGCAATGGTGCATTAGTAGATGTCAAAGGTAAATGCACCATCGCCGTGGAAACGAATAAATGCCCAAAATATATACATAATGTATATCTAGTCCCTTGTCTTGCACAAAATCTCTTAAGTGTGGGCCAAATGATACAAAGTGGGTATTCTCTATATTTTAATAGAGATGCCTGCATTATCTATGATAAACTTTGTTAAGATGAAAAATAACAATTTTCCTATTCGATGGAAATATGTCAAAGATATAGCCATGAAAGCGCAATTGATGATTCATGGCTATGGCATCGAAGATTTGACCACTTCAATTTTGCTGGGAAACTCTCCATCAGAAAAATACAATGAGAGATTTTCCAGCCATTATAGAAATTTCAGATGTTTGTGAAGGCTATCTTCTTGGAAAACAACAGAGATAGTCCTTCCCATTTGGAGGTGCATGGAGAGCTAATAAGCCATTGGAACTTGTCCACATGGACGTGTGTGGTCCGATGAGGACACCTACACCCAATCAAAATAAATATTTCATCCTATTCATTAATGATTACACAAGAATGACATGGGTATACTTTCTTCAAGAAAGATCAAAGGCTTTCTCTATCTTTAGAAAATTCAAAAGCCATGTCGAGAATCAAAGTGGCCAAAGAATCAAAGTCCTAAGGAGTGACAGAGGCACATAATACAATTCAAAAGAGTTTAATAAATTTTGTGAAGATGGAGGAGTCCATCATCAACTGACTGTTGGCTACACTCTAGAGCAAAATGGAGTAACAGAATGGAAGAATAGAACCGTCATAGAGATGGCGAGGTCCATGCTAAAGGAGAAAGGCCTTCCCAATAATTTTTGGGCAGAAGCAGTTTATACTGCAGTATACTTATTAAATAGGTGTCCAACTAAAGCAGTCCAAAATAAAACTCCAGTCGAAGCATGCATTGGACAAAAGCCTTTAGCAAAGCACCTGAAGGTATTCAGATGCATATGCTACGTCCACATCCCTGCTCAAAAAAGGAGTAAGCTAGATGAAAAGACAGAAAAGGGAATATTCCTTGGCTACAGTGACCAATCAAAAGGCTATCGGATTTATAATCTAAGAACCAAGAAGCTTATGATTAATCGAGACATCGAGTTCGACAAGAATGCTGCCTAGAATTGGGAGGAAGAAAAGATTGAGAAGAAGTACATTACCTTGCCAGACATACCACCTGCTCAAGAGGAGTCAACGTCACAAGAAGAAGGAGAAGTATCAAATTCCACCACTCATGACATAACTCCACCAAGCTCTCCAAGAGTGACGCAAGAAGAATCTACTCCAAAGTCTCTAGTACTAAGGGTAAAAGCCCTTAGAAGAATTTATGACACATGCAACTTTGCTATTTTGGAACCAAAAAACTACGAACAAGCATCCAAAGAAGAAATCTAGATAAAAGCCATGGAGGAAGAGATCAAGATGATCAAGAAAATGAAACTTCGGAGCTTGTCAATCAACCCGAAGACAAAGAGATCATTGGCGTCAAGTGGGTCTACAAGAAGAAGCTCAACGCAGATGGATCAATCTAGAAGCATAAAGCAAGGCTTGTGGCAAAAGGATACTTGCAACAACCAGGTATCGACTATACTGAAACTTTTGCTCCTATCGCTCGCCTTGATACTATTCGAGCACTCATAGCCCTTGCAGCACAAAAAGAATGGAAGATCTATAAACTAAATGTGAAGTCGGTGTTCTTAAATGGATATCTTCAAGAAGAAATATACATAGAACAACTGCAAGGCTTTATCCTCAAAGGCCAAGAAGAAAAAGTTTTCAAACTCAAGAAAGCCTTGTATGGGTTAAAGCAAGCACCACGAGCGTGGTATAGTAGAATCAATGAATACTTCATTAAGCAAGGATTCAAGAGGAGTATGAGTGAGCTGACACTCTACATCAAGACCCAAGGTATGTTCGACACTCTCATTGTCTCTCTATATGTAGATGATTTCATATATACAGGAAATAATGAGACAATGATCCAAGAATTCAAAGAAGAAATGATGAAGACATTTGAGATGACGGACTTGGGCTTGATGCATTACTTCCTTGGCATCGAGATCAGCCCAAATGAAGGAGTGTTTATCTCGCAGAAAGAATATACCGAGAACCTCTTGAAGAAATTCAAGATGAACTATTGTAAAGTAATTTCAACTCCGCTCATGACAAATGAGAAACTATTGAAAGAAGATGGAGCGGAAAAAGCTGATGCCTCCCTCTACAAAAGTCTTATTGGCAGTCTGTTATATCTCATTGCCATACGACCGGATATTATGTATGCGATAAGTCTACTATCATGATTCATGCAAAGTCCGAGTCAAATTCACTTTGGAGCTACCAAGAGAATTCTCAAATATTTACGAGGAACTATAGATTACAGCATTTGGTATCGGCCAAGTGCAAATGCCAAGCTCATTGGCTACATTGATAGTGACTGGGTAGGTTCAGCTAATGATAGGAGAAGTACTACTAGCTATACCTTCACACTGGGTTCTGTAATATTCTCATGGGCAACAAGACTCAGTGGCATAGTCTACTACATAAGCTGAATACATCGCAGCTGCAATGTTCGCCAGTCAAGTAATATGGCTTCAAAGAATTTTAAAAGACATTGGAGAAGCACAAAAAGAACCGACTCCATTATTGTGTGACAATAAGTCGGCGATCGCTATATTAAAGAATCCAGTATTCCATGGAAGAACCAAACATATCGACATCAAATATCACTTCATACGAGAGACACAAAATAACGAAGAGATCGAGTTGAAATATTGCAAAACCAAGGAACAAGTGGCGGACATCTTTCCTAAAGCACTACTGCTAGCCAAGTTTGAGACATTGTGGAAGAAGCTTGGCGTAACACGAAATTGGATAAGGAGGAGTGTTAAACTATTGATCCAATTTCTAGAAACTTCAAGATTGATGTCAGCTAGAAAAGTCAAGAAAAATCCTTAAGAAAATCTAGCTTAGGTGGCAAAGAAAAATGTAGAAGCATAAATGTAGAAGTCTCCAGAAGAATTACAATCTATAAATTCCTAGATGAAGCCTACATAGACAACATTCTATAGAAATCTAGAATGTTGTACTAAGGCGTTGACTCATGCTTATAAATAAGAGTTAGTGGATGCTTGTATCGTAGAAGAAAACTAGAAATATTCCTTCCTTTGTAATACGAACTATCATAATAATTTTTTTTTTTACCCATACTCCTTTGCCGTTGTAGTCCACTTATATCCACCCATACTTCACACATACACACTTGCACACACACACACACACACGCTTCTACAAATACCAATAATAGTGCTGACGAGAAGTGAAAGCACTAGCCATCGGGCGGCCACGCCTACCCACGTGTCAGCTAGGCTGATCGGGGGACAATTTTTTTATCCAAGAAAGGCTGAAAAACGTGCCAGTTGGCCGATTAGGGCCCATTTTTATCCACGAAAGGCTAAAAACTTCAATGAAAAATGTTGAATTGAGAAATTGCGTGATCACTGCATTGATTGTTCTCCATAATCTATCGGCTAGTATTAACCACAGACTCTATCAATATCCTAGACATCGGTGAAGTCAATAAGTCACGAGCGATGATGGAAAAAACCGAAAAATGTCAAGCTTATTTTTAATGTACTTAGAGTAGTTGATTGTCAAGTAAACCTCCAACTCATTGATAGATGAGGAGAAAAGATGGCACGAGGCCATTGGGTGTTCTTCTTACGAAACAAACACCATATAGATTTCTCGGTATGTTCAATAAGAACACCATCTTTATTAATGAGGTGAAGTAGATGGGACTTGACTACTTAGATGAGGCAGGCCTGGTTTGAGCTACTATGTTAAAACGGGTAGCCAATTTGGGAAGTAATATACGGCTGATGGGATAGGTTTGGGACATAACCCGCCCCAAATATGTCTTAAATTTGGATACCGGTATAAGTATAATATTGGAGCGAGTTTTTTTTTTTTTTTTTTTTTAGTTTGTTTCTCCATTTCCTTCATCCTGTTTTGCAAAAATCTTGGACCTTGTGGATCATTATGTATGTTCTTTATTAAACTTAATTCTTTGATTGCCATATTGGAATATAAAGTTGAACGAACATGAGTCGGTGGCTAGTTCTTTCAGGCATATCTAGGGCTTCGTTTGATTTAATTGTTACACATAATTCTTCCTGTTTCGCACTTCTTCTTCTTTTTTTTTTTTTTAAAGAGAAAAATGGAATTGAACTGAAGACTTCATACTTGAGAAAATTAATATCCTGAGTTTTTTCTTCTACCTGTCCTATGTATTCATTTCTTTGAAAGCAGATGCTATTGGTTTCTTGTGGGCATGTTGCATACTATAACCTTTGACTAATTATTGCAGGCCAGAAGATCTTTGAAGGCCAACTGGGCAAGTTTGGTGCTCTTAAGGACATTTATTTGCCCAGGGACTACTACACTGGGTGAGCAACAGCAGCCAATTGCATTAATGCTACCATGTAGTAGACCTTGGTTTTAAAATCCTTTGGAAGCTTCTATCTGATGCCAATTTTCTTCATATCTCCATTTTGAGTACACAAGTTTCATGTTTGATGTTGATTTAATAAAACTTAATGAGTCTTTTATCCATGCATCTGAAAATTTATGTGTCATAATAATTCAAATAAATGTTCTCCTTGGATTTTATTTGCAAGGAATTTGAATGCATGATTCTTATTCACTGTAAATTAGTAGAAATATCCAAGAGCTTGTGCATCCAAATGTTTTTTTCCTAGTAATTGTTTTACTCAATTTGTCTTCTTTCATTGTTTACATTTTGGTAAAATCATCTTCTGGAGATTGACTCATCATGCTAAAGGGTTCATTTTTGCAAACTTTAATTTGGATCAGAGGGCAGCTTTCTGTGTTCTCCTTCGTTCACCAGTTAGGTGTTTTATTGAAGTTGTTGAGATATTTACCCAGTGAAAATAAAGTTTTAAAGAGATCAATCAAGTAATTAGAGTTCATTTGAAGATGATGTTAATGGTAGTGAAGATTGGAAGGAAGTTGGGTTTGAATACATTGAGAAGATGTTCCAAGTCTTGAAGAATATCAAGTCATCTTAAAACTGACACTTGCAAGGTTAGCAACCAGAGTGCTTGCTTTTACTTGCTTATCCTGACTTTATGGCTCGTTGGGGGATATCCTTGCTATTAGGGAAATCCCTTATGATGTTTTGAAGATGAAAAAATAAATCAAAGGCTACTAATATGTTTAATGGTTAAGTAATACACCATGCAGATGATGGAACATGTAAAGGATATTGTCAAAGTGTGAAGACGATCAGAAGACTGAACAGAACATATGCCCAAAGTATATTTTGAAGATTTCTAGACTTCTATGTCGAAGTCTGAAGACTGCCAGACTTTAGTGTCAAAATTTGTTCTACATCAGAAGTTTGCTCATTCTGACAAATTCCAAACTTAATGTGAATGATGAACCAAAAGACAGACTTTATGTTGAAGCTGAACCAGAAGACAAACTCTATGTTGGAGTTGAACTTATTCAGACGGTATTCAGACCTTAAAGCTAAATCTGTTCAGAAGCAGAATATGTTCAGACTCAAATTGCAAAGTCTATCGCACTCAGACTCAGATTGTAAAGTCTATGGCTCTCAGATTTTACATCAAGACTCGATAGAACGTAACTCAAGTCCAATCATATAATGACTAGTGATCTGGTTTGGATTCCACATCAAGATTGATTTGATTGACTCAATCTATTTGATTGACAATTGGATCTTGAAGACAAGATCTTTCTATACGAAGAAGCTTTACTTATGGAAACCAAGATTTCGTTTGTATGGGCGATTGGAATCAATTTGGGATTTTACCTTTGTCACTCAATGGCTACCAAATCTTCTAGATACAGAGCTGTCCAATGGGTATATTGGAAGACGATCCTCAAGATACTGTCCAACGGCTAGTTTGGAAGTGGAGGAGTATTTAAGGAGATAAAGGACTGATGAGCAAGTAAGAGATAGAGCGTAGAATTTATAATTCCAAAGTCTGAGCGACTTTCGATCATATACTTGTCTCTTAAGAGCTTAAACGTTTGTGATCGTGAGAGAAATACCAAAAGAGTGACTTAGTGAGATAGTGTGATTTACTAAGTGTTTGCACTCGAAGTTGTAATCTCTTGTTGATTGCATAGTGGAATCTAGCCAAGAAGGCTATTAGCGTGGGAGAGTGGACGTAGGCTTGGATTAAGCCGAACCACTATAAATCTTGTGCTCTTATTCTCTTCCCTAACTCCTTTGTTTTACTTGAAATTATTTTATTCCGCATATATTTGCCAAGGTTTATTTTAAACACCTATTCACCCCATCTAGGTGTTCATACTGGCTTTCACACTGGCAAGTTACATGCTGTGGTTTTCCCAGTTTATGTTGTATGTTTTTTTGGCTTTTCAAATGAACCCTGTTATGACTTTTTCCTGTATCTCTCTCTTTCTCTCTCTATATGCAGAGAGCCACGTGGTTTTGGTTTCGTCCAATATGTAGATCCTGCTGATGCTGCGGAGGCTAAGTACCATATGGATGGATATGTGCTTCTTGGTTGGTAGTTGACTGTTGTATTTGCAGAAGAGAATAGAAAGAAACCTACTGAAATGAGGGTGAGGGAGCGCGTAAGGTGCCTTCCGTCTTCATAACTATATAATTTATGCATGGTGAATAGTAGCACAAGTCTATATAATGTGGTGGAATTTTCTATAATTTGTTTGAGTTATTTTGGCATAGAGGGGCATTGACAGTGTTGTGAAGGATCCTAGACATGCATATGCTTAGTTGATCATTTGTTCTGCAGTACATTGGTGGAAACATTTGGAAAGGGTTTATTATTCTTTGGAGGGGGTTGGGAAGAAATCCTAAAATGGAATCATATGTATAGCGGAGGGCATTGTTGTCATGCCCTGAATCCCGAGCGTGTGTCCATCATCTGGTCAATAATAATTTGCGACTTCCCAAGATGAGTCACCGACCATTTTTATTTTATTGTACATGTGGAAGCGAAAAGAAATCTTTTGACAGTAATTGTCTTGGGATAGAAAAGCAGGACAACAATTTCACAAATAAATCACACTTTTATATATACACTGAGTCATGTACAAGGTCTATGATCAAAAGATTACATAGATTGTCTTTCAAAAAAGAAATAGTCGTAGTTGACCTATACTTCAAATCACCTCATTTCGGCTCTAGATCCTTCGCTTGACGACCCTGAAAATTTTGCCTACAACGGGGTGAGATATAATCTCAACAAGTCTAAGCTCTAAACCCTGATTATGAGGGTAATATGCCTAGAGGCGTTCTAACCACACAATCACACATTGAGCATAGAGGACTTACCTCGCCTTAGTTCCACCTTGCAGGTCAGAACAGTTTATATTACAGACAAGCATACACATATGAGTAATAATTAAGCTCTAACAACTGGAATGTCACACTCAATTCTCAAATCAGTACAGCGTCCTGATTATAGGGCTAAATCATTGTGACACGTCCCATACTATGTCAGACAATTTTATCTCATAATCCGACACATCACTTCCACTCAACAAGATTCTAATTGGCAATTACTCCCACTCTAAGGCACGGCCTACTCAAATTTTGGCGGTCTACTGGCGTAGCCAGGCATCCTCTCACCCCATTGAGCATGATTACGTCTCTCAGACGAATTTCCTAAAGGAGTATAGGTCAAGAATCTACTGCAACCCAAATCCTAATAAGTGGATATCTCATATAGGGTAACGTTCATTCGATACCATTTGGGGTCGGGTTCTTTTAATAAGTACACGACCATTCAATCTCAGCTTAGGGCACCGTGCATTGCACTCAAATGTCGAATTAAAATAGAGATTCTAGCGTATTTTTTTCGTATTAAAAACACTCAGTGAAAATAGTCATGTGTGAATACACGGTCATATTAGACTCGAAAAATTCTTAACATTATTTTCAAAATTCCACTGGTTCATATAGTATACAAAACTATTTTCGGTGTTTAAAACCCGACACCCAGGATTTTCTAGATAAATATCAAAATTAACAAATTTTGGAATAATTGACAAAATTTCCAATCAACACTCAATTTTCACAATTTAACACTCGATTGCATAAATTAACCACATTATTGCAATCAGCACAGAATTTTGGTTATTGATTATCCCGACCTAATTTCCGAAAAAATAATTAATAAATAAATAATTTCAAAATTTATTTAAATTAATTAATTTAATTTCTAAAAATACTAACCTAGGCCAAACTTATTATATTAAATACCAATACGGACTTGTAAAATTCCCGAACCCTTCTAAACAAATAATGCAATTTATCTAGGCCTTATCTAAATTATGCTAACCACCTAACATGCTCAATTAAATAATTGAACTTCTAATTTAATATAACTAACCACTTAATTCCTAATTAAATAAATCTAAACACCCCTTAAACATCATTAGCCTACTAAGAAGAGTTTAGAGTATAAACTCACCGGTTAATTGCGGAAATTGGTTCACTGTGATGACGGTGCAATGGCGGCCGAAATTCGAATTTTTGGTGGTGTCTACAGATACTCGGGCTGGGCCTAAAACGGGCCAAACAAATCTCAGCCCAAATTAAGATTTGTTATTGAAACGGGCTGGGCTTGAAGCGGGCTAACCTCGCGGGCTTGGACTGCTGAAAAAGACAACTTGCTGGGCTTTAAAGTTGGACTGGGTTGCTGGACTTTTAGGCTTAGCTAAACTGAAATTCGCTGGGCTTGATGGACTAAAGACAAACGTAGCTATTAGGCCACAAGACTTGCGTAGACTGTTACTGAAAGCTCGGCCGATTCTGGCCAAATGTGGGCTTGAAATGGCCTCAACTGGGCCAAAGAAGCGCTGGAAGTTGCTGAAGAAGCCCACGCGGAGACGAAGCAGCGAGACGGGTCAACTTCAGTGTCTCCAACGCTGTTTCGTTTGACTGGAACGTGTCAGGGATGGGCTTCGGTGGGACATAATCGCTGGCAGCTGGAGGATGATGTGAGGGACGACGAAGAAGCCAAGCTGTTCGGTGGGTTGAGCTGCAGAATTCGTGGCTGAGCTGGGGGACGGGAAGTAGCTTCGATTGACTGGATTTGTGCGGGCGAAGGAGAGAAGACACGGACACACGTGGAGGCTTCGCTGGCGATGATTCAAAAGGGTAGCAGCTTCGATTGCTGTGAGGTAAACAAAATGAAAGCGAAGACCAAACGTGAACAGAAAAGAGGAGGGGTATTCGGGGCAGTTGGATGGGTGGAGTGTGGGCGTTGTTTCGTGGATGAAAATACAAAGGAAAAAGAGAACCGAAGCAAGCGGACAGGGAGAATGAAAACAAACGCAAACGGAGAGGGGTCGAGGAGAGTGACGCATGGAGAGGAAAGAACCATGCAAAGGAAGCCAAGGAGGGGCCAATCTTAGGGTTGTGCAACGAAAACCGCCCGAATCGGGATCGGACCGGACCGGCCGGTTTTGGGCAGTTCCCACGGTTGGCGGTCTAGTTTCCGGTTCGAGAAGTGGGAACGGGACCAACCTGACTTGACCGACCGGACTGGGCCAATTTTTTATATATAATTTATATACATATAATATATTAACACATATAATATATGAATATTATATATGAAATTTGTTGCAATCGGAATTGCAATTGAGGTAACAACCTCTTACGTGGCCAAGAGACCACCAAAGCTCTTAGAAAACTTATTTATTAGTTTTATTTTCTACTCGATGTGGGATAAGGCTCTAGGAGTTTCTCATGCTCACTCTCTCTCTTGCTCCCCTCACTTGCAAATGACAAGGCACTTCAAGCCTCAAAAAGTCCGACATCGACTAAACATTTAAAGCATAGAAGAGAGATTGTCTATAAAACCTAAGCCAATCACAGTTATACTTAGAATTAATAGTGAAACACATAAATTATTATTAATATTCATGCAAGTGAAGTTTGAATATTTTGCACGTGAAACACGTGTGAGTAGTTTTATTAGATCGCCCGGGAACCGAATTTGATTGATCGGTCTGGAGCATGGTCTTTTTTTTAATGAATGGTTGTTATTTAGTGAAAAAAGAAAGTGCCGATCCTATTGGACCGAACCGGACCGGACCGGAACCAATGGTCTGGTCCACGGTTCCCAAAATTGGGAATCGGTTTTCCCAGCCCGGTTCCCGGTTCCACCTTGGAACCGGACCGGAGCGGGAACCGATCACCCCTAGCCAATCCTCAATCCTTAGCGATTGCCTTATTTGCTTGTCCCCAACTTTCTTTTTTGAACAAATTTTCCATAAATAAACCCAATTGAAGTCCCAATTTTTCAGCTTCATGTCCAGTTTCGAATTTCACTATACTAAATTCAATTTCCTTACTCAATTTCCCAAATTGAGGTCCGATTTCGATGAAGAAAAATTCCAAACAATTTTTTATAAGTCACGACACTCAAAGGCTCGATTTAGAAGTCTCAATTTCCATCAATTTAGCCCATCTGAATTTCCTCGATTTTCCACAACGTCGAACCGATTTTCCGTAAAAATCTCGAAATCTTTGAAAAAATTTCGGAGGATGAGTTGACGTTCCTAAAATAGCTCGTGACGCCATAGAATTTTCAATTTTTGAAATCGAGTTCAAATTCGCAGTTATTTTCAATCCGGCGCGCTTTAAGCGTGACTTAGTCTATTTGGTAACTTTTGGGAATTTTTGGTGTAATTGACTTGTGATCGTTTTATCTTGAGTCACAAAGTTTATCTCTAACACATTGGTGACTCTCGATTGTCGTGAAAATCTCAAGGTTTCAATTACCAATACCAAATACAAAAATGACAGAAAAATCGGTCTAGTGCCATTTGACGAGAATTTTACAATTAGGTGGAATCACATATGCACTAATCACATATCTCAATCGAATCGACATATCCTTAGTCTCTGATCGATTTTTGACGGTATCGTAATGGCCCTCGCAGATCAACACAGTTGAGTAATCGATTCCCAGTCGAATTTCTCAAGTTTATTGCATTTAGATTTTTTAATTATTTCTCCAGATAGTCCAGTTATCTTGTGAGTAATCAGCTCAGAGAATAACACTATCGGCGCGTCAATGAATGCCTGATTTATTTAATTGAAAATAAATTCTGAAAATTCAGGCTGTCACAATCGTCACGAATCAATGGTTGTATCCCTATGTTAATAAGTTATAGGGGGAAGAGAATCAGGTTTGGCAGAACACTGTCCACATCTGCTTGGAGTTAATAATTGATAAATTAAATACAGGAACCTACTGGAGTCTGGTCTTGGTGTTTTTTTTTTTAAATTTTATTTTTAAGAAAAAGTGTGCATTACTTTTTCTTTAAAAAAAATGGATTTGATTCTCCTAGTTCTATGCAGCAGAGGCAGAAGTGATCGAAGACGGTCTCCGATGGGATATTCCTGGTGGGATATTCCTGGTCTCCACCTCCTAGCCATGCAAGATCTCGGTCCCGTAGTCGTGATTATTACTCCCCTCTGCGAAAAGAAGGTACTCAAGGTATGTGACCTGCTTTGCTTTCTTGTTTCTTGCTGTAGGTTCTATTTCCTCCCTCAGTTGATTTAGGGAAGGGGGGAAAAAACAAAACCATTGATTGTTGAATAGGGCAAATAAATAAGAAGGCATGCAATGGCTAATGCTCTCTGGGCTTGTCTGTAACTCTTTCATCCTGTTGTAAAGCTATTTTTCTATGGGACCTTCCCTATAAAGATCATTACCTCAGTAGACTCGAGCCAGATCTAGTGATTATGGTTTTGTTCTCATCAAGATGTGGTTATGGCAATTTTTTTTTCTGGTACTTAGGCTATGTTGGATCATTCAACATGTGTGCGAACTATTTTGGCATAAGTTGTGTGCTGTGATATAGTAACTCCTGATGACTTTGAGTCGATATCTGACGGTATGCATTTTATTAGCATTTGGTGAGGTTTTGAACTTGTGCAAGAAATTTGTTCTTGGTATGTTGTAATCATTGTTTTTTGGGGAATCTCATTATCTGTCCAGTTGCGTCCAATTGTTAGAGATTTTAGTTGATACATCTCTTTGTAAAATTCTAAAATTTTGGTTTATGCAGTGATATTATCGAGTTCCAAAGCTTTTGCATGTTTTTGTTGTATGATGTGATGCATTTTTTTGGGGTCAGATCTGCTTTGCCTCAAGAGAAAAGGCACGGCCAAGAGAAGTCATACTCCCCACGTCCCAGTCGGGAGAGGCCATACTCACGATCCCCGCCTATCAATGGTTCCCGAAGCCGCAGTGAAAGTCTGGCCCGAGGCAAAAGCAGGAGCCGAAGCCGAAGCCCTCCTCTTGAAGACTATGCCAGGGAGCCAAATGGAGATGGAACTCCTGGTTAGTAACCAGCCGATAGGATTCCAAACTTTCTTTCATATTTTGTCTCTGAGTTTGATAATCTCTGTCGCGCCCCGAACCCTGAGCGCATGCCCATCCCTCTCTAGTCGATAAAATTTGCAACTTTCTAGGATTAGTCATCGACCCTTTATTTGTTTTATTGCACATGCGGAAGCGGATTATAAATCCCCTGACAATAATCATCTCTAGATAGAAAAGCAAGAAAACAGATTCACAAACAAACATATTTTTATATTCACACTGAGTCATATACAAAAGTCTATAGCCAAAAGACTTCAAAAGGCTAGACTTCCAAAAAGAAGCAGTTCTAACTGACCTACACTTCCGATCACCTCCTTTCAGCTCCAGGTCTTCCACTCGACGACCCTGAAAATTTAAGCCCACGATGGGGTGAGATATAATCTTAGCGAGTTAGCACGCTAAACCCCGATTAAGAGGAAAATACGCCAATGAGCGTCCTAATCACATAATCACACTATCAAGGAGACTTACCTCGTCTCAGATCCATCCTGCAAGTTAATACAATTTATAACTCAGACAGCATGAAAACACTAGCAACAAATAAGCTCCAACAACTAGAACGTCACACTCAATTAATCATGCGTTTCTAGTTTTGATCTCGGCATATAGCACGACCTACTCTCTGTTTGGCAGTCTTCTGGCATTGCTAGGCATTGTCTCACCCCATTGAGTACGGCACGTCTCTTTATTAGACAGCTTCCTTGAAGGAGCATAGGGTCCAGAATCTATTGCGACTGGCTTCCCGTTGTCCGGGGGTATCCCGAATAGGGATAATGTCCAGCTTAACAGTTTGGGACAATTTCTCTTAATCATCACACGATCACTCAAATATGGCCTAGGGTATCGTACATTGCACTCAAATACTTCAATTAAAATGATGAGCCTGACATTTTTCTTCGTATTAGAAATTCACATGAAATTACTCGTGTGTGGGTACACGGTCAATTTGACCTAGAAAAATTGATATTCTTTATTTTTGAAATCCCACTATTTCATATAGTACTAAAAACTATTTTCAGTGTCAAAATCCGACACCCAGGATTTTCTAAATAAATATTGAAAATTCACAATTTTTAGAATTAAATACCAAAAATCCAATCATCACTCAATTTGCGCAATTTAACATCCAATTGTAGAAATTAACAATACCATTGCAATCAGCATAAAATTCCGGTCACGACTATCCTGACCTAATTTCCGGAAAATATTTAATAATTAAATAATTACTGAAATTAATTAAATCAATCAATCTAAATCCTAAAAATACCAACCTAGGCTAGAATCATTAAATTAATAACCAATACGGACCTGGAAAATTCCCGAACCCGTCTAGATAAATAGTATAATTTATTTAGGCCTTAACTAAACCATGCTAACCACCTAACATGCTCGATTAAATATTTAAATTTCTAATTTAATCTAACTAACCACCTAATTTCTAATTAAATAAATTTAAACACCCCTTAGACGTCATTAGCCTACTAAGAAGGGTTTAGTGCATAAACTCACCGGTTAATTGCGGAAACCGGTTCATCGCAATGACGGGGCGACGGCGGCCAAAATCAGAATTTTCGGCGGCATTGGCGGACACTCGGGCCGGGCCTAAAACAGGCCCAGCAAATCTCAGTCCAATCTGAGATTTGCTTTTGAATTGGACCGGGCCTGAAGCGGGCTGACTTCACGGGCTTAGGCCTCAAAATCGCGGGCTTCGCTGAACTCAACGGGCTGAAGTTGTCGGACTGAAATTGAAGTGAGCTGCTGATGGACTGAACAGAATGGGCCTGCTGGACTAATTTTGCTGGGCTTCAAGGCTGAAGTTCACGAGCGACAGCTTGGGCTACTGCAGGAATTCTGTGGACTCGTGGGCTGGGCTGTGGGCTGGCGTGCAAGCCGGGCCAGGCGAGAGAAGCAGCAAAGGAGGGGAGTTCGCTGGACTGCTGGCTTCGGTGGTGAAGGGCTGAAGATGCGGACGAAGGAAGCAGTAAGAGCTGCTGCTGGGGAAGATCACGCGGACGTGAGAGGTGGCAGCTGGGACGTTGCTAGCGCGAGCGAACTGGCCGTTTGCTCGATGAAGACACACGGCAGTAGGGTTTTGTCCCGTAGGGTCAACAAAGCAGGAACTCGGCGGACTTCGGTGGGCTTTGGAGATGGCAGCGCGGCAAGACCGAAACTGTTTCGGTGGAGAAGCTGGTGGGGGCTTCTTCAGACGGTGGTAGCTCGGCAAAATTGAAGACGCGTGGGCCTAGGTCTTCGGTGGAGCTCTGGGCTTCTTCGGTCAACAATGGCCTTGCTGAAGAGAAGAGTTGACCGGTGGATGGCGTGGCAGCAAGATGGAGGGGAAATCGTGGAGAACAGTGTGGGAAATTGCAGACTTCAATTGAAGACAAAAGGATGAAGGAAAGGCAAGAGCAGAAGCTGCTTCGTACGTGGGGAGCGGGGTGCTTTGACTTAAGGAAAGAGAGATGTGCCCGAAGATGCGAAGGAGGAGGAGGCCAGTGAGGCTTGCGACTGAAGCTTCGGGGGGGAGAGAGAAAAGTCCATAAACCTATCCAAAAACTTAATTGCTTGTTCCCCAAATAGTGCTCAATCTTATCCCTTGATCTCACAATACTTTCTTATAATAATCTTCACAATTAAACTCATTTTGATGCCCACAAATGTAGCCCTTTTTCTAATTCCGAATTTTCTCAATAAAGCTTCAATTTCCACCCAAATTCGTCAATTTGATGTCCAAATTTGATGTAGAAAAGACCCACATAATTTCTACAAGTCCCCTTCATCATATAGCTCAGTTTGCAAGTCGAAAATCTCTTCAATTCGGCCAATCCAAACTTCCGTTAATTTTCCGCAATGTACGAATCCATTTTCCGTAAAAACCTCGGAATCTCTGAAAATTCTTCGGAGAATGAGTCGACGTCCCTAAAATAGTTTGCGACACCACAGGACTTTCGATTTATGAAATCGGGTTCAAAGTCGCGGTTATTTCGATCCGACGTGCTTTTAGAATGACCTAGTTTACTAGATAACTTTTAGGAATTTTTAGTACAATTGACTTGCGATCGATTTATCTCGAGTCACATAGTGCATCTTCGACACATTGACGACTCTCAATTGTCATGAAAATCTCGAGATTTCAATTACGGGCACTGGGTACCAAAACGATAAAAAAATCGGTTTAGTGCTTATCGACGAGTATTTTGTAATCAGGTGGAATCACCTAAACTCTGATTACATATCTCAGTCAAATCGACCTATCTCTGATCTCTGATCGATTTCTGACAGTGCCATAATGACCCTTGCAGATCAATACGGTCGATCAGTCGATTCCTGATCGAATTCTCAAGTCTATTGCATTTAGATTCCTTAATTGTTTCCTCTGATAATCCAGTTATCCCTTGAGTGATCAACTTAGAGAATAACACTATCGGCGTGTCGATGAAAGACCCGATTTATTTAATCGAAAACAAAATCTGAAAATTCAGGATGTCACAATCTCTCTGTTGCGCCTTTGTGGTTTGTTGTCATTATGTATGTAGACTCCTTTGCTGTTGGCGTTAAATATCGTGGGACGTCTTTTTCATGTCGCAATCTGATGGAGATTGCATGATGAACTTAATTTTGTTGATTGTTGGTGGATTCAGCCCTCAGGTGTCTCTGTTATTGTGGAAATAGTGAACTTAATTGACGTGCACTGGGATGTTACTGTCTACTATGTAAAATATATGGGTGTTTCTTGGTGAGAAAATAAACTGTTTCAGACCTAGAAATTATGGTCAGAATGGATCTAGGACATGTAGGAGGTGGGACAGTCCAATGTTATTGAATATGATCTGGAGGATGTGCTCCGGTTGATGAACCATATAGGCAGTCCGAGCGAACTGGCTATAGCACATGAGCTGCAAAAGTTTATTGTTGTCCGATACAGACCTTGATCAAACTACTTATCGTTCTAATCTATTCTCAGGATATTTTTGCGATGGAGATCTCCGCGTCTGGAGTTTTGTTTTGCTTATCGACATGTCCAAATGGAAAATAAACATGTTTGGTTGGCGGTAATAGAAAACTTAAAATTCGATAGCAAAAGCTGTTAAATATAATAATAGTTCTAAAGTGTGCTCTTCTATTTTGCCTTCGTTCTTTTTATGACACTGTCCTCTCAACAGACGTAAGGAGATCAAAACATTTGAGGTGAGGTTTAGCTAAAGCTGCCATTCGAAAAGATCCCTACCCACTTTGGGTTCTAGCCACGAAGTAGGTATCATTCCACTTACACATGTTGCCGAAAGCTTACATTGCAGTCGCACTTCACTCAAAATTGCAAATCGACGTAATTAACCAACATGGCGATGTCCAAGGGCTATTTTGGTCTGGATAGGAACGGTAACACGTCTCTTTCCAAATTATAAAGAAAGCTGCTGTGCTTGGGTTGGTGTTTAAGGGTTAATGACAAGGCGATCCCAGAAATCCCTGTTAGATAATATATATAATTCTTTGATGCGGAAATTTAAAAGAAAACAATGATATTTGATTTTTATGATTTTCACAAATAAATGAAGACGTACATTTATTCATAACGTTATCCTTGATGGTAATCGTTGTGGATAACCGAAGAACTCGAACCAAATGAAGAAATCTAATTTCTCTCCTTTAACCCACTATTCTTTAATGTATTCTATCGATGAAGGAGAGAATTCCAAATTCTTTTTGTTATTGTTGTTCATATGGATGGAGAGAGAGGACCAAATTCTATTCATATATTATATCAACAGGTGCCTTCTATCAAAACGCCTTTTAAATTTCATAAAAGTTGCACATCTTCGGAAAAGTAGTAACTTCCCTTGAGGATTATACAATTTCATTTTATTGGAGTTGCAACTTCTCATAACTAATATTTATTTATATTATTTTTTATAGCATTTCAACAATTATTAAACCATATAATAAATCATATCACGTGGGCCACAATAATTCTTACAATCCCCACCCGACGTTCTCCACATAACATGTCCTAACCAACTAATTACCTCTACCTCCTGGTAGTCAATGAAGCATGGACATGTTGTCGGAGCCTCTATATCGTGTCCGACACGCTCGGACGCGCAATCAACATGTGTGGGATTTTTCGATAAGTGGTCAACTCTTTTCGACATATCCCAACACACATATTTGGGAGAGAGGATCATTAAAGAAATCAACGGCAAGGGAGTGGAGGCGATGGCGAGGCTGCAATAGTGAGAGAGGGTTAGAGGAAGAGCAGAGACCAAGGCAACCCAAAGAGAGGATCGCGACTGCGATGGAGGGCAGGTGGCGAGCGATTATGATGAGGCAACGGAGAGAGAAGAGATTGAGAGGAGGAGGAGAAGGCTAGGGCTAGGGTTTTTTAGAAGAGGGAACTCAAAAAATTAAAAATAAGATTTTGATGGGACATTGCCATCATTTACTCTTTTTGGAGAGAAGGGAAGTGACGCGGACCGGGGGTGGGTGGACCTTGATGTGGACCTCAGGGACTTTTATTTTTTTATTAGAAAAATAAATAAGGGAGGCGAAGAAGTGGGGTGAAGAAATGATAGAAAGAGAGTGAAATAAATGTGGGGGTGAGGCTTGGGGTGGACCACGGTTTTTTTGGTCATTGTAAAATATTATAGATTTATTTAAATAAGTTAATTCTAATTTTTTGTTAGTCATTAGTTTTATTAATAATTTTTGTTAGAGTTAGAAATATGTTCTCAAACATAAATACGCATTAACTATGAATATGTCTTTTGAATTTTCTATAAATAGATTTATTGATATTATCAGTGTAAGTTCATTGTATGCTCTTTTTTATTATTATTTAATTAGTTATGAATTTGAATCAAATTAATTAAAAATAAAAATATTAATTTAATATATAACGTGTCGAAACACGTCGGAATTCTTTATTTTTTAAGAAATAATATCGGTGTGTCGTATCGTATCATATCGTGTTGCGTATCCATGTCAGTGCTATATAGGTGGTAGTTGACAACCTTGACTCTCACATCACCCGGAACTAAATTTCATTCGAATGAGACGACACCTGAAGAAATTGTTGACTTAAACGAAGACAAATGACGTGGTCCATCATGAGCTCACTTCCCTCACCTTCTACTCCAATGGCGCCTTCTAATGAAGTGTCAAGCGACTGACGCTCGTTGCCCAGAGAGAGCGAGAGGGAGATGGGCAATCCCAAGAGCATCGGCGAGGTGGGCGTGGATGACCTGGTGGAGGTGGGTCTGTCCTGGGAAGCCACCGCCGAGCTCGAGCGGATGCTCCAGGAGTCGGTGGCCCGAGCCCGGCGGTCCGGGACGCTGTCGCTAGGGCTCGAGCTCGACCTGAGGGAGGTGTGGAGAGAGCTGGCGAGCACCGGGGCGTTAAAGCCGTCGCACCCGCACCGGGTGCATCAGCTGGTGTATTACTTGGTGTACTCCGGTTGGGACGCCTCCGCTCGGGGCCCTCCTCTCTACTGGTTCCCTTCTCTGTAAGGAGCCTTCTCTTGCAGCTCATTTCGCCGTTCTCTGTTTCTTATCATTCCGTTGGCCATTTTGTGGATTTTTTTTTTTTGGTTCTTTTTGTCTTTGTTGTGCTCTTTGCATGGACGATGTAGGATCGATGTCGAAAGGAAGTCTCTGAAAATATGCTTTTGATGGTGCTTCGCGCTTTTTCTTGAATGGCGGTTACTTGGTTGATAGAAGTAGAATGAGCCTGGACACCCTCTAAGGTGGTAAGAGAGAATGTCCATAAAGGAAAAGGGACACCGAGTTTACGGGGGCAGTTGTTGGTCTGGTCGGCAATTGTGAATTCATCGAACTACGGTGAAAAAGGCGATGGTCGGTATTTTGCACATAGCGAGGGGAAGCGATGCGAATGGCCCTAATTTATAGCATTTCTGTCTAGGGGAAATCAATGAATATTGCTAGTTGTGAATCAGGATTGATGCATTTCTTCGTTCAATTCCTTCCAGATGACTTACTCGTGCCATTTGCAGACTTTAAATATGTACGATTGGCTGAGGTTGTGGCGAATATTTTTCTGCAAAGCTTTCATGTGTGGCTCTCGGAATTGTCTGTGAATTTAATCATTTTGTGTTCAAATCTAAACTGATGCAGTATTCCTTTCTTGACAGGTCCCAATCAAAAGAAACAAACTTGGGACGCCTCATGGAATCGCATGGCAGTAAGCTTTTGGGGTCATCATACAAGGATCCCATAACGAGCTTTAGCCTTTTTCAGAAATTCTCTGTGGAGCATCCTGATGTAAGTCGGTTTCGTATACTGGAAAGACATGTTGCTAGAGCTTCCGTGTCATGTTTGACATGTGTCAACGTGTCCGACACGTCTGGACACGCAATCAACACATGTGGGATTTTTCGACACATGATCAACTCTTCTCGATGCGTTCTGACACACGTATCCAAGAGAGAGGATTGTTGAAGAAAACAATGACAAGGGAGGGAGCAACGGCGAGGCCACGATGGTGAGAGAGGGCTAGAGGAACAGTAGAGACCAAGGCAACCCAGAGAGAGAACTGCAACTGAGATGGAGGGCCGGCGTGAGGCTGGGCTTGCGAAGGAGGAAAGACCGGAGGCGAGGTGGCGAGTGATTGAGAGAAGAGATTGAGAGGAGGAGGGTCGTGCGAGGATGAGGAGAAGGCGAGCGCTAGGGTTTTTGAGGGGGAAACTCAAATAATTAAAAATAAGATTTTGATAGGACATTGCCGTGATTTCTTCTTTCTGGAGAGAGGGGAGCGTGGGTGTTCAATTTTCAAGAAAGAAGTGACGCGGAGCGGGGGGAGGGGGAAGGAACGATGGAAAGAGAGTGAAATAAATGTGGGGGTGAGGAGAAAATATTCAGTGGTTAGTGCGTGCCACGTCATTCGCTGACCTGGTGCGCACTAACCAATGCAATACCGGCACGTGTCCCCGAGCGGGACCCGCTGAAAAGGAAGGTGCTGGTTTTTGATCTCGGCTCGGCTCGGCTCCACCGACGGTCAGCTTATTCCTCCCGCTCAAAATTTTTTCTCTCTCCTCACTCGAATTTGTAGGGTTTTTCTCTGTCTCCTCTCTCGCCTTTCTCACTCTTCCCTCCCCCTCTCTCTCTCTCTCTCTCCTTTTTCTCCCGACGAACAGGACGCGACCTCCGAGTCTCTCTGTGCCACCTCTCTCCGCCTCCGCCTCCGCCTCCGGACCTCCGCCTCCGCCTCCGCCTCGATTCCTTTCGTTCTCCGCGCATCCCACCTCTCTCCGCCTCCGGACCTCCGCCTCCGCTGGGTCGTTGGTCATCTGCCCCTGGCATCTCGGTCTCGTTCCCGAGCGGCACGAGGCTCCCCGCCGCTGACTGGCCGTTGTTCCTGACGCCGGCACGCCCGTCGCGAGGAGATCCGACCGCCGTTGTTCTCGATGCTGGCCCGCTCGGTCGTGAGGGAGAGAAGAAGGAGAGGCGCGGGCTGGAGAAGGATTGCCGCTGTGTGGAGGAGGTACGTGAACCGACTGTACCAGCACCGGGAGCTAGGGCTTTTCCTGGACTTGAGCCGGATCGGCTTCACGGACGAGTTCATGGAGGAGATGGAGCCCCAGTTCCAGGCCGCGTTCAAGGAGATGGAGGAGCTGGAGAAGGGTGCGATGGAGAACCCGGATGAGGGCCCATGGTCGGGCACCACTGGTTGAGGAAGTCGGACCTCGCGCCAACTGGATCCTGAAGGTGCATATTGAGAGCACGTTCGACGCCGTCTGTAATTTCGCTGCTGATGTGGTCAGCGGTAAGGTCAGTTCTGGAATTCCGTTTGTTGTTGCTCTCCGTGTGGTAAGAGAATTTGTAGTTCCTTGTTTTTTTTTTTTTTTATCGGTTTGCTATCGTAGTTGCTCCGTGTCGATTTCTCGGTAAATGTGAACATTGTCTTAGTCGCTCCGAGAAAGTGTGAGCTGAGGAATCAACAATAATCTTCCCTTAGTCGCTTAAGATTTACGGTAAATGTGGTCGACGGGCAAAATAATCCATAGAACTTAGTCGATTCTCACATTGTTTCCCATCTTGAACAGCTCCTCCATATAGCTTTTTTCAAATAAGAGATCTGTATTTTTTGATGCAAAGGTAACACATGTTAAGAAATCAACAATAATCTTCCGGCACGGAAAGATATTGCACATGGAATGTGATATCTTAGAATTCTTTTGAAAACACATGTTCTTTATATCACTTTTTTTAGTTTCGTAGTTTGAATGGGTTCCCAAGTCTATTATGCAATTTGCTATATATTCGAGCAATTTTCTGCCGGGATATTCTTAGGATTGTGGAGTTCGTTGCCATGGTTCTTGTTCTCGGTCGCTTTGTTGTTGTTCCTCTATTTCCAACACTTGTGCGAGCTGGATGTCGCATAGCTCCTCCGGAATTGCTGATTTTGCTTGCATTTTTGGCCTTTACATTGCTCTTACGATACTTGTTATGTTATGGGGCAAGCGGATCGGTGGGTATGAATATCCCCTTAAGCAATATGGGCTGGATTTGATGTCAATGCAGAAGGTATGGATTCAATCAAGTTCATATGTTTTACAAACATAGACCAGATGTTAGGCAGGTGCATTAACTGTGTATTGCATGTCACATGTCTTTGTCCCACACTTGCATCTCGGTTTCCCTATTGGTATATGCATACACTCAACTTATTATTAGCACTGTCATTTTTAGATTCAGTGATGACCCTGCGTTAGAGAAGAAAGTACTACCACAATATGATGATCCGGCTCAAGATGAGGTTAGTTTTTTTTTCTCTTTTCGATTACAAGTGTCATATCTAGCTATTGCGTTCCCACTTCTTTTGATGGTTTCGGGGGTAACTCTTGACTCAAGTGGATGTTTGACCTATGAAGCTGAAAGGAAATTGGAAGAGGTAACTAGTTTTTATGCATATTGTGGTTCAGCATTAGTTAGAATAGGAATGGGGTCTGCTTGGTCGTTCTAAAAAAGTTTCATGTACTTCATATACAGCTAAGAAGGAGGCTACAGGGTGCTTCTTCAAATAGTCATTGTAAAGATCTCACCTCATCTGCCAAGAACTCGTCCAATTAATACACTCAATAAGAATTTCTTCGATTCAGAAAGCCCAAGAAAAAGAAATCCTTACGGAAGAAAGAGAAGTTGGACTTAGATGCCCTTGAAGTGGAAGCAGTTTCAACAAATTTTACCTTTTCGGAAGAATTGATTAGACCTTGGTCCTCATTGATGCAGTAATAAACCAAAGCCTGCATATCTTTCAAAGATTTTGATTGCACTTTTAAGCTATGGCGGGGTCCCTAATGAATTTCTTTTGGACATGGTGGAGAATGCTCTAGGAGATGCAAATAGTGTCATCTCTAATAAACGAGCAGCTCTAAGAGGTAGTATTCTTTTGAACATTTGGACTGTTGAAATAATATCTATTCTTAAAACAGTCTAAAAAGAGATTTCTCTCCAATTTTTTTTTCTATACTTGGATGTGCTTCCTTTTTTTTTTCTTGATTCGAAATATGCATAAGTAAAAAAATGCATCTCTATTCATCTTTGCTGCTTTTACTTCCCCTGGGTGCGTATTTCCTTCAATTGCTATTTGATGTGTAAACATTTTCCCTTGTGTTTTCCTTTTGTTCTTTTACCGTATGAACAGTTTAGGTGAATCATGCCAAGAAGGATGTTTTGACTGCAGCTAGAATGATCTTATCTGGGATTCCTCTGGACGAAACATACCTACAGAATCGTCTGTCCATCCTGATGAACGATGAAAAGAAGAGTTTGAAAGGAGGAAGGATTCCTATTCCAGATTCTTACTATCTAATGGGGACAACCGATCCCACAGGAATTCTTAAAAGTGCTAAAGAATAACTGTAGCTATGCTTGTCTGGGGCTTAGATGTTTAATTTAGTTACATGCCTCCATATCTGGTCCTTGGATTTAGACATCAATGGTGTTATATTGCTTTGATGACATCCCATCTTTGGTTCTGTTCTTGTTAACCCACGTCTGAGTTTGATATTCACAACTTTGGGGAAAAGGTGTAATTACCTATTGGGCTTTGATGTTATAATGCTGTTTCGGGTGTCTTTACTATTTAATAGTTTGCTTGAATCATCAATGCAGTGACAGTGGACAAATTTCAGGGAAGGTATTAGTATACTGCAATCTTGGTTTGCACTTCGGGGATATTCTTGTTTTGAACGCTACATATGTGGAAGCTCTGGAAACAAAAGTTGGAAATTCAAAGTATGCTATATTTTTTTTCCTACTAGTGGATTGTGCTCCTTGGCCGATGAAATAGCTGGTGGGGATTTCGATGGGGATATGTATTGGGTTTCACGTAGCCCTCAGGTTGGGATATGTATTCAAATGCTTGGTGGCTCCCATTTTCCAAGCAAGAGGTCTTTGAGTGGAGGGAATTCTGTTGTAACACCTGAAGTTCAGCCATCGGAAGGTAAGCCAGATCTGTCCCCAGGAGAGGACCCATGCACCATCAAGCCTGGTTGCCCAAGGTATTAGTTTCCCCAATTCTATTCAATTTAAACAACTAATCACGTATTGGTGCATATGTAAATGGCATTTGAGACAGCACATGCATATAAATAATCGAATGTTTGTGCAGATATATCACTTGCTACTGGAGTCACCGAGGGGATGATTAGGAACTTAAAGGATCTGTATCCTCACATTTCGAAGATTAATACCAAGCTGATATGCCAAGAAAGAGGATCTAAAGAATTTCTGCAGCTTTTGAGTGTGTAGATATATAATCAAAATCGACATTACTTAACTTTCAGTTAGTTTTGCAAATCAGAATAATATTGAATTTGTAATTATTGTTATAAAGAATAATGTGGTTCTTAATTCTCACTCTTTGTATTGTTAGAAGATATCTTGAAAACTTTGTTATTCAAATATCAAAATGCTGTGTTCATGTTCTTTTTGGCCCTTGACTACAGAATAGCTTTTTTACTATTTTTTTCTCTCACATGGAGCTAACGTAGTCAAAACAAAAATGATAAGGCTAAAAAGGTGTTATTTTTATCCAAATTTGATTTCTTAATTTAAATGTTATTTAAGATTTCAAGTGCACTTACCGTACAATGAAAAGTAAAACCTTACACATGACCAATTTTTAAAATTGTGATGGAGTCATGTCTTCAAAAGGATAAACTTCAACCACTGGTTCATTTTCTTGATTATGATTCAGCCAGGGTAAATCACATGGGACTCCAAACATTTCTCAATCAAAATCTATAGATTTAGGTTTAGTCTTGAAACGCAGTTAATGCCAACATTTCTTTGTTCTTACCAGAGAAAGAGGAAAAGAAGTGTGGAAATGTTGAAATTGAAAGCATACGGTGTCTTTGAATGTACCAAGTTCCATTTTCTGCTAAAGAAGGAAGGCACAATCGAAGTCAAATGTACCGGTTCAATCTGCAAATTTTACCTCTTTGACGAAGTGGAAGATTTATGAACATCAAGTCTCATGCTCCTGACATTTACATTTGAGTTTGATATAAGGGGAAGTTGAATTAATCAATCTTCTTTCCCCAACAACTAGACATTGCTCACAGATGCTATTTCGTGAACGAGAGCTGCACAATTCGGCCTAGAAAAGCCGACAGTTCTTGCAAACCGAACTGCTTCTATAAGCATGTAGTATCACTATTGAGTATCAGCAAGGAACTACTTTTGCAGCACTTCTTCTGTCTTGTTTCTTACGATCGCTCTTCCTTAAGAAGACTAGCAATATGCATTCCGGGAGCATGGGATCATCAAGCAAGACTTTGGAGAATTAATGCGGGATGATTAACTTTTCATTGCCACAAATTATATCAGCATATCCAGATGTAGAGTCACCATCTGCTGATGTAACAGAGGACCTATTACCATAACCATAAACTGAACAAGAACTAACCACCAGGACTTGAGGAAAGATCCATACAAAGCGTATTGATTAAACATGTTCTGTTAAGTCCAGTGTGCATGCAAATCTCGAAGCTGCATCATCAAAAGGAGAGACGGAGACACTTGGATGACAAACGGACTATTCAAGCCTACCACTCTGTTTGGCACACGGCTAGTCGACGATGAACATTATATTACGACAGCAAATTGTCAAAGTCATAATACACGCCATATATCTCACATACAACCCTTTGCAGATCAAGCTCGGAAACATCCACCCAGAAAAAAAAAAAAAAAAAAGAACTGCTTCAAAGAAGTCATGTATAACGAAACTACTAGACAGTAACTTCTAGGCCTTATAACAGACCTCACCATCACAGATTCATCCCTCTTTGGCATCTCCTCCTTCCTCTGCTTCCTCCCCAGCTGCTTCATCATCTTCATCTAACTCGTTTTTAGTCGTTTTCTCTTCTTTAACAGCGCATTTTGGGTGGAGATCAAAGTCACACTCCTCGCAATAATACGACCACCCCTCCCCTGCCTTACCGCAGCCATCACATATGTACCTTCTCCTCTGAGCAGAAACGAGCTCGTGCTTTTCATGCAAAGGATGCTTCAACTTCTCTGGCCAGCCTTTTATACTTTCCTTGAACTTTTCCTTGAGATGATCAGCAGTAAAAGGATAAGCATCAGCCCCGTGGTCCATTATAAGATCCCTTGCTTTTTTACTCACCGTCGGCCCGTTGGGCCTATGGCTACAAGTATGGGGATCCCCTTGACCTTGAATTCGTGACTCAATAAATTCTTCCTCTCAACACCAAAGGGGAGCGCCAGCCATGGCATCTGAGCAAAATAATCGTCAAAGGCAGTTTGGTCCTTGTCGCTGGAGATGAAGATCACCTCAAAGGCATCGTCTGTGGCCTTGATCTTTTCATATGCCTCCGTAAGCACCGGCAGGAATGCTCGGCAAGGAGGGCACCAGTGTGCGGAGAAGTAAAGGAGGACAGTCTTCCCTACCAAGTCCGATACTGGAATCTGCAATCAAAGTTAAGAAACGACCTTTTAGATGAACCGCCAATCAATGGAGAAGGCATGTGAAAACTGCATATATGGAAAGAATTTTCCTAGTTATGGACCTGGTTTCAATCCTTTCCTCAGGTCAAGTAACCCAGGGACAACAATATTTAGGACCTCATTGTAGACATTAAAAATTTCCCTAGTCATTAGCTTCTAGGGGAAAAAAAAAAAAATTTACCTTGGTTCCATCCTTTCCAATGACGAAATCCAGATCCCCTGAAACCAAGATCGACTCCAAGGTCTGAGATTCTTCCCTTTTCTTCTCTATCTCTGCAAGCTCCACAAACTTTTCTGGAGTGAAGGGGTAAGCTGTGATGCCATGCTCCTCGACAGTTTCGGCAACGTTGGGATGGACAGTCTTCCCATCCTGACCGATAATGACCAAAGTGGGTAGGGTCGACAGCTTAAAGTACCTCACCAACTTCTCGCATTTCTTGTCTTTGAATGGTAATGAAAGCCATGGCATGCTTCCAGAGGATTGGTTGAATGACGCTTCATCATCATCAAGAGGTATCTGAACGATCTCAAAACTCTCTCCTCTGGCCTTCAATTTCTCATAAACCTCCCGTAACTTAGGGGTGAAATCGACGCATGCCCTGTGCACGGACAACGAGAAGTACAGACCCACAGTTTTCCCTTCAAGCTCAGTAACAGGAACCTAGTTTAGCCACATAACTATTAGTAGAAGGAGGATGGAAAACCGAATCATAAGCACATGCGACCATCAGTTTCAAATGCATCGAAGATCTTTTTTAGGTTTACCTGATTCCCATTGGACGAAACTACGAAGTTACGAGATCCATGGACCAAAAGAGAGGTCACTGATTGATTTATCCTAGCAGCTTCTTCCTGGTCTTTCAACTCTTTGGATGAAAGGGTGACCTTCCACTCCATACTCACGGACAATCGCAACCCCGCTATCTGTTAAGACCGTACCTGTACCATTGAGAATGACAAGGTGGGGTATCCCCCTCACCTTATACAATTCATCCAAGCTGTTGCGCTTGTCCAAGTCGGAAAAGGGGATTGCAAGCCACGGCACCTTTTAGGGAAAGTTAATCGTACACCTCCGCCAGAATCGGGGTGAACCGGTGGCACGTACCGCACCACGATGCGGAGAAGTACAAGCCAATCTTCTTCCCCTTCAAGCTATCGACCTTAACCTGATATAGAACAAAAAGATTCATAATTTGAGTTCTTTCATACAGTAATCAACGAGCAAGGCACACTAGATCACTTGACCACCACACAAAAATCCTGAAAATGCTCAAGATACACATCCAAATGCCAACTGCAGAAGCACTTCCCTTACGCACTGCTCATTAAATAGTTAGCAAATCAGTAGTCTTCTCCACCAAAACAAGTATACCACACCGAAGGTGTGAGCATTTACACTAAAGAGCATTACTTCTAGCAATATCGGATCCATATACACTGCTCCCACCCGATCCAACTCCAAGTAACATGTCTTTCTCTAAAAAGTAATGCATCAACTACCAATCATCCAGTTTCTAAAGGAACCAAATGGACAGCACTCAAAAAATGATGATCCTAGATCATACCAACTCTAGCTTCTCTTGAACTAAATTCGCTACCTTAGCCATCACAAACCGACGGCTTCGTCACCACAGACTCCCCCAGTTCGAAATTCAAGAACCGATCAGCGAAACAACCCCCACGAAGACGAAGGCCACGAGAACTTGGACAAGGACGCCGACCCATAATTCTTTTTCTTTCACCTCATCCAGTGAAAGAGCAAGAGTGAAAGAAGAGAACTGAGTTTCACCTGATCGCCGTTGTTCTGGACGAGGAAGTCCCTGTCTGGAGAAGACAGGAGGGACTGAACATTGTGAGAAGATGCCCCGCCTTCGACAACGTCCGCCATCCTGGTCGCGTTCGTTCCTTGTATACTGTTCTGGTCGCGTTCGTTCCTAATTTGAGTTCCTTGTGAAAGAAGGAGATGAGGATTGACAAATAACATGCTCAACCAAGACAGAAATAAAGTATTGCTAGTGAATGTCTAGAGTGCTCACATCTCATCAAATGGCCACCAGGCCTTTATTCCAAGTCCAACTAATCCTTCAGCGAGCACTCCAGCATCCTGAAAATTATTAAGAAAATACATGAGTACATAAATTTTTTTAAAAAGGGCACAATGATTAAACCATGTAGTAATTAGGAAAAAGTAAGAAAAAACGTGTCAACATTATCTAATTAGTGTAACCACAATATTCAGCGGAGCTTTTTAAACTATTTCAGTTTTACTACTACTACTACTACTAATAATAATAATAATAATAATAATAGCAGCAGAAGCAGTTCCAATACTGTTTGATTATTGCATCAGAAATGTTCAATAGAAACTTTCTGATATACTTCAGTATTTTAATTGAAGGGAAAAAAAAAAAGGCTTTCTAATGAAGAAAAGATAACAAGAACCATGGCAACGAACTCCACAATCCTAAGAATAAAAAAAGGCCAAAAATGCAAGCAAAATCAGCAATTCCGGAGGAGCTATGCGACATCCAGCTCTGCACAAGTGTTGGAAATAGAGGAACAACAACAGGCGACCAGAGAACAAGAACCATGGCAACGAACTCCACAATCCTAAGAATATCCCGGCAGAAAATTGCTCAGAATATATAGCAAATTGCATAATAGACTTGGGAACCCATTCAAACTACAGAAACTAGAAAAAGTGATATAAAGAACATGTGTTTTCAAAAGAATTCTAAGATATCACATTCCATGTGCAATATCTGTTCCAGGCCAGGGAAGATTATTGTTGATTTCTTAACATGTGTTACCTTTGCATCAAAAAATACAGATCTCTTATTTGAAAAAAGCTATCTGGAGGAGCTGTTCAAGATGGGAAACAATGTGAGAATCTGACTAAGTTCTATGGATTATTTTGCCTGTCAGACCACATTTACCAGAAATCTTAAGCGACTAAGGGAAGATTATTGTTGATTCCTCAGCTCACACTTTCTGGAGCGACTAAGACAATGTTCACATTTACCAGAAATCTGACACAGGCAACTATGATAGCAAACCGATAAAAAAAAAAAAAACACAAGGAACTACAGCCTCTCTTACCACACGGAGAGCAACAACGAACGGAATTCCATTACTGACTTTACCGCTGACCACATCAGCAGCGAAATTACAGACGGCATCGAACGTGCTCTCAATCTGCACCTTCAGGATCCAGTTGGTGCGAGGTCCGACTTCCTCAACCAGTGGTGCCCGACCATGGGCCCTCGTCCGGGTTCGCCATCGCACCCTTCTCCAGCTCCTCCATCTCCTTGAACGCGGCCTGGAACTAGGGCTCCATCTCCTCCATGAACTCGTCCGTGAAGCCAATCCGGCTCAAGTCCAGGAAAAGCCCTAGCTCCCGGTGCTGGTACAGTCGGTTCACGTACCTCCTCCACAGCAAGCGGCAATCCTTCTCCAGGCCGCGCCTCTCCTTCTTCTCTCCCTCGCGACCGAGCGGGCCAGCGTCAGGAACAACGGCCAGTCAGATCTCCCTCGCGACAGAGCGTGCCGGCATCAGGAACAACGGCCAGTCAGCAGCGGGGAGCCTCATGCTGCTCGGGAACGAGACCGAGATGCCAGGGGCAGATGACCAGCGACCCAGGTGGAGGCGGAGGTCCGGAGGCGGAGAGAGGTGGGATGCGCGGAGAAGGAAAGGAATCGAGGCGGAGGCGGAGGCGGAGGCGGAGGTCCGAAGGCGGAGGCGGAGGCGGAGAGAGGTGGCACAGAGAGACTCGGAGGTCGCGTCCTGTTCGTCGGGAGAAAAAGGAGAGAGAGAGAGAGGGGGAGGGAAGAGTGAGAAAGGCGAGAGAGGAGACAGAGAAAAACCCTACAAATTCGAGTGAGGAGAGAGAAAAAATTTTGAGCGGGAGGAATAAGCGACCGTCGGTGGAGCCGAGCCGAGCCGAGATCAAAAACCAGCGCCTTCCTTTTCAGCGGGTCCCGCTCGGGGACACGTGCCGGTATTGCATTGGTTAGTGCGCACCAGGTCAGCGAATGACGTGGTGCGCACTAACCACTGAATATTTTCTCGGGGGTGAGGGTTGGAGTGGACCACAGGGGCTTTTTTTAATCAGAAAAAAAATAAATAAGTTATAAAGTGATTTCGGAAAATAAAAGTGTTGAATATTGAATTATAATAATAAATTTTGGTCATTGTAAAGGATTATAAATTTATTTAAATAAGTTAATTCTAATTTTTTGTTAGTCATTAGTTTGATCAATAATTTTTGTTAGAGTTACAAATATGTCCCCAAATATAAATACACATTAATTATAATTATGTCTTTCGAATTTCCTATGAATAGATTTATTAATATTATTAGTGTAAGTTCATTGTGTGCTCTTTTTTTTTTCTAATTTATTTAATTATGAATTTGAATCAAATTAATTAAAAATAAAAATATTCATTTAATATATATAACGTGTTGGAATTTCTTTTTTTTAGGAATGATGAGTCGGTGTGTCATGTCGTGTTATGTCGCATGTTACATGTTCGTGTCAGTGCTACATAGTTGGAAAAAGCCCACTCAATTTGTTCTCCACTAAGAAATTTCCATAGTTCCTAAGTACTTACTACGCTCCTAGTTTATCGGATTCTTTTAATTGATTCCAGGTCTACTGGTCGATAGTTCTTAATGAACTCTCGCTTTCATTTCGTCATCCCCCGAGCTGCATTCTCGACACCAGCGACAAATCAAAGCCCCGGGGTACGTGGCTTCCGGGGGCAGTATTCAACATAGCTGAATGCTGTTTATTGCCCTCACAGCAACAGAGGAGAGGGGATGACAGCATAGCCTTAGTATGGAGAGATGAAGGCTATGATCACATGAATGTTAACCGTATGACACTAAAAGAGCTTCGAGAACAAGTAATGTATGCTCTTCTTCCTCTGATGCTGGCGTAATTTTGCTCCTGCGAGAGGTCAATGTTTGCAAAAAGCCACGCTTACCTTTTACCTAAGTTCTGAGTCGATGAAATCAAATCATGGATTTGGGATCAATGCCTGTCCCAAAATGCTAATTGTTGAAGCACATTGCCCTTCTACCCAGACAATCAAACTCATGCGAGTGCTCACACAGCCTTGATGATGTAATTTCATTGTCCGAGATATTCATAATCAATGTGAAATGTGACGTAATTTCAAATCTTCAAAAAATGCCAGCTCCATTGGTTTCTCCTTACTTTTCAAATCATGTTCCTGTTCTTTTTTTAGCATTGTGCTCGACAATGACGAGACTGCAATAACCACATTAATAGATTCGAAGCCTTTTCCCATCAAGTAGATTGCCTCCACTATCATCGCGCCATTGACCTCGGTTGAACTATTGCTCTTTGTAAACTAGTAAAACTTGCCGGTCCATTTTCACTTTGCTGTTCCCAACAGAAATAGAAATACAAGCAGGTTGGTGGCAAATGCTCTGGACGCGACATTCTTAGGGAGACATGATTGCAATCGACATGCCAATGACGGTCCATGCTGTTATCATATATTTGGCAATAGTACTTGGAGGATTTGTTGTTGTATCAATAGCTGACAGTTTCGCACCCAGGGAAATTGCAAGCCGTCTGCACATTTCCAAGGCAAAAGGAATATTTACTCAGGTGACCTCTAAATGCTGTAACTTTGCTTGGAACTTCTGAGTTCTGATGTGTCAACTTTAACAAGAGCTGAAGCAGAGGGAAGGAGTTACAGCATATAACGAAGTTACACCTATTGATATTTATATAGGAGATTTCATTACAGAATTGCATGACTTAACCGTGGGAATCTCTTTAATATTCTGTTGGTATATATATGTGACCCTATTGCTTTATTAGTCTTTAAGCCAAAAGCTTGCTTTCACTTGTCAATGTATCGCCTTATAAGTTTTATTTCCTTCAAGTGGTAGCTGGTTCAAGTTTTTTCTGTAATGTTTAAGCAGGCTTCAGATAAAATTTTCAGCTTGCATGAATTTCATGCTTCTTCTATGAATTAATTGCAATACTACATGTCCTTCAACTGTTTCAGGATTTTATACAAAGAGGAGGCCGGAAGTTTCCATTGTATAGGTAAATCGGTCACTTCATTTCTTCTTTGTAGCGACTTTTCTCTTGATAATGAACCCATTGGATAAAAATGATGAAAATGGAGAAGAAACGGATCAAGCGTGTCTGACAGTCTCGTTCCATATTTTCCCTTACGAGTTTTAGCTGCCATATCATCTCACTTGTCATATTTGGCTTTACTCTGACATTAATTGCTTATCTTGTGTAAATTTACCCGTACTTTACTGTTCAAGTCCCCTAGAGAGAGTGCTAGAAGGTGGATATTCTGTTACCGAGCTAACGGCGGGTGTTCTTCTCTGCCCTTGCAGTCGAGTTGTGGAAGCTAATCCAGTGAAAGCCATCGTGCTTCCTGTGGCTGGAGATAGCGTGGGCGTGAAGTTGAGAGAGCAAGACATGTCATGGAAAGCTTTTCTTTCCCAAGTGGATCATGTTCCAAGGTATCACCAGCATTTGCATTGCCCAGTAATTCCACAAAAAGAGTATGCAGGTCGACAAGAAAACCTATTGTTAGCTATCCTTGAAGTTTTTAAATAACATCATCCCTATTTCGAGAGTCCTCTGAGTAGTCATGAACATGAACTTGTGTCGGTTGACAAGATGTGACATGCACAGAAGTGTGATTTCTGTTACTTTCTGCAGAAGGCATTATTACCCAGCCTTTTACCAAACCGCCGACTCTATGACAAATATTCTCTTTTCTTCCGGAACTACAGGTAGTGTAAGTTGAAGATAGCGCCTTGTTTACAACTAACTTTGAGAATTCTGAGATGTAATTCCTTCTTGCGAATAATTAGGAGAACCAAAAGCGATACCCTGGACTCAACTCTCGCCTATCCGATGCGGTGCTGATTCATGGGCTCATATAGATATTCGGGCTGGAGATGTGTTCTGCTGGCCTACAAACTTAGGGTGGGTCATGGGCCCGATTGCACTCTACTCTTGCTTTCTAGCTGGTGCAACTCTCGCTCTTTACCATGGATCTCCACTAGGACGTGATTTCGGAAAATTTGTTCAGGTGAGGCCTGCAGTCCTTGCGGTTTATTTTTTACTTTGCATGGATCACCCCTTTTCCTTTGTTTTCTCCTATCATGGGGAAACATATACAAGGCCATGCTAAATTGTTGCGGACTAGATTTTGTTATTGATAATGCTAGTACGAACACCTAAAGGTAGGTGAATAGGTGTTTAAAATAAATCTTGACAAATAAATACGGAATAAAATAAGTTGCAAGAAAAGTCCGAATAAAGATAGAGTCTGATAAATGAGCCACCAGACTTTTGGTGAAAATTCAGAATTGAATAAGTGATGGAATAGATTTTTGCGACACTTAAAAAAGGTGCAATAGGATAAAACTGAAAAGAGTTACAAGAAAAAAATATTGCACACAAGATTTATAGTGGTTTGGTTTATATTAAGCTTATGTCCACTCTTCCACGTTGGTAGCCTTCTGGCTGGAATTCACTATAGTATCAGCAGAAAAGTACAATATTTCGAGAGCAAATACTTAGTAGAAGATTTCTTTGCTCTCATTAAGTCACTCTTCTTGTGATTTTCTCTCTTGAATATAATTTGCAAGAGTTGTTGTTGAAGAATAAGTGGTTGGAAATACTTCAAACTTGGACTTTCAATTTTCACGCACTATCTCAAATAGACTAAATGACCTCCTTAAATACTTCTCCACGCCTCACTAGCCGTTGGCATTTTCCAAAGGAATTTCTTTCAATCAATCCGTTGGACAGAATCGATTAAGGAAATCTTATAGCCGTTTGAAGATTAAGATGAAAATCTGTTGATTTTGGTCGCTTATACAATCGGAATCTATATTTTCATAAGTAGATGCTTCCCAAAAAGAAACTTGTCTTCAAGATTATTTAATCAATTTGTGATTAATTCCATCAATGTATTTATAAAAGGTAAGTGAAATTATTTGACAAAGAGCCATATATTAAAGAATAAATCCCTATTATGTTCATATTGAATCCTTGTTGTAAAATCAATAAATCTAAGTCTGATTATATTTTCATTCTAGACTTGGTTTCAGTCTGGATTGTGTCAAAGTGGTAAAAACTTTTGAAATGAATGGACTTTGATAAGAGTTTGCGAATAAGTCTAATATTCTTCATAATAAGAATATGAATAAGAATAAGAAAGTTTTGTCAACTTCAAAACTTTGTGAGAGTTTTCTCAACAATCTCACCATTTTTAATGGTAACAAAATTTTCACGCAGATTTAAGTATAATACGAAAGTTAGCATGCAAAACAACACTTTAGCAGCAGATGATAATTGACAGAGATAACAGACAATAAGCACAATAAAATTCTACATAAAATACACATAGTCTGCACACATAAAACACACCAACCAATAGTTTGCATAAAAAGAGCACCATTCACACAAGCATAGAAAAACTCAAACATGCACCAATCAAAGCTTCAAATATGCAAAACTCTCCCCCTTTTTGTCAACAGCAAAAATGAGAAAAATAAACAAGCATAAAGAAAAAGAAAAAAAAGTTGGTTTCTAAAATGATCAGGGTTGTCTAGGAACACGAACAAGTCGGAAATCCTCCAAAGTTTGCACGGTCTCCTCAAGCTTAGTGAGGCACTGATGGAAGATAGTCTCAACCTTTGCTAAATTTTGAGATGCCTGTTGATTTATGTTCTGAACCTTATCATCAAGAGACTATACCTTTCCAATGAAAGATTCTGAGATAGTACTGAGAGCAGCATGCAACTTCTGGGTTTCAACCTCCATCCCATATTACTGCTCCTTAATCTCCAAAAGGAGTTGCACTATCTAAGGATAGTTTGAGTTTGATTCAGTTTGGGCACTAACTTCTGCAAAATGTATTGGTGAAGTATCCAAAAGTGAAGGAACATCGACTTGAACATGTGAAATTTGGTGCTCCCCCTGAACATTAGCATCTTTGTACTTACCCCTAGAAGATTCTTCAAGGAAATGAGATGCATAAATATCTTTAGCATCTGGAGGAAATCGGTTGATTCCATCACTTGTAGTTGGTTCTATAGGCTAGTTAGTAAGAGGAGTTTTTTTTTTTTTTTTTTCACTTTCTCCCTCTATCACAGTGCCTTCAATTTGAGGAAAAACTCATTCTCCTTCCTGCACTCCTTCTCTTCTAGCATTGGTGGTTGACCAGTTCCCTTGGTCTTCTCTTCAGCATCTCCTGCAATAATTGCCCTTGTATCTTCTCATTCCTTGTCAGAATGATGCTATCCCTTGTTTAGATTCGCATCTCTTTATTCATCATATGAGTCATCCTCCTTATTCTCTTTCACTCCAGTTTCCTCTTATTCACTTTCTTCTTCAAGTTCTTTTTTGCTATCATCCTCTTCCTCTTCTTCAAAATCAGTTATGCCACCAAGAGGAACAGTAATCAAAATCTCCCTCCTCAAAGCGGATCGGTGTCACTATGCTTCTCGCATGGCAATGTTTGCCACAATATTAGAGACAGTCTCGTCTTCATCTTGTAGAAGAAGAACAAGTCTTTTTCTTTTTGGAGTGCACGAGACAATGTTTTTCCCTTGCGCTTCTTCACAGCCATAGATTCTATCTTAACTTTGCTAGTAGATTCCTTCTTCAAAAGTTTCAAGGCTATGGAGAGATCTTTTAATCTCACTTTTGAGATCATTTTAAGTTCAATTTGCATGGGAAGAATGGTTCTGGAGCAAAAATTGGATGGCGGTTGAATCTAAAAGTATCGGAAAAGTCTGGTTACCAAAGCTATATATGAAAGTTGTCCCTTTCCCTTAATGACAATTCTGTACATGTGCAATAGAATTGTGTGAGGAGTGAAAAAGCAACTCCATTGCAAATGGCCCACATCATTTTTGCTTCGAATCTGGAGACATCAGTTTTGGAAGCAGTTTTGAGTTTGATGCAGTTGATGACGATCTTGTAGAGTAAAATATTATAAGCAGACATCCTAGAGTAAGTAATGCTTCCCCTAGGAATTCTGTCCTTCACCAAAAACTTGGTAACCTCTTCGTTGGACATATTGATGGGCAAAAATCCACTTCTTTCTACTCCAAGAATATCAACCAACAAATTAATATCAACATTAAAAACTTTATCACTCACAATAAATTGAATATGAGTAAGGTCTAAAACAGATATGTTGGAATAGAAATAAACAGTCAATTCAAGATAAACATCAAATGACTCTACATAGAACATTTTCATTTGAAGCTTAGCAAATTTTTCTCGCAAATTCACCTTGATGGAATCCAAAAAATCAAAATCTAGCATTCAAGGGTTGATGACTCTCTGTTTAGCATCTGTGCGTAGACCTTCTTATGTTCCTCCAACCAAAACAATTCCCTTTTGTTCTAGCGATTTTTGTAGCAACACCCATTTTGGGTTGGAAATTTTTGAACACCCTATCATCATCATCTTCCCTTTTACTCCAAGTCTAACCCTTTGTACCAAAATGAGGATCGGCAGGAAAGTTTGAAAATTCCTTTATGCTTTTCCAAGCCTCTACTAGCCCTAAGTTTTCCATGCCTCTCAAGAGCAAAGTTTCATTCCCATAGCCATTTTCTTTCAAGAATGAACTTATGAAATCCATGGGACTTCCTCCATTTTTTAAAAATTCATAATGTTTGAAATGTACCTGGGGCTTTCTTATGGAAAGAGGAGTCGCTTCCTAAGTAACCTCTTCCTCCACGGATGGTCGATTCGTGCTTTGAGGTGATTCATCTTTGGTGAGATCAAAGTGCATCCGATCATCAGTCACAAATTGAGACATGTGACTAGTAATGCGAGAGAATTTCCTTTGATAAGACGTCGAAATGGACTTGGAAGATTTTGATGACACGTTCAAGAGTGATTGAGTGAAAAATGATCGAAGACTTTATTTAAAGAGAAGGAACCAGGCCAACCGACCAAGCACCAAAGAAAAACTTCCATTTTTAAAAAATTTTAAAAAAATTAAAAAGTAATCGTCAATAATTTTTGAAATATTAATTCCAAAAAACAACAGAGATATAACAAATCCAAAGGCAAGTAATAATTTGAGAATAATCATACCTATTCAAGAAGGAAATAAATTTACGCGTCAAAATTTGAAATATAATTATCCGAGTCTGGAAGGGCTTTCAGAAGGATGTTTCTACCATAGGTTGAACTGATGAGTTTGCTTGTCCATAAACTTTAACCAAATGTAAGAGTAATATTCAGTTTTTCACTAATGAACTTGAATGATCATTTCTCCAATGGCTTGGTGAAGATATCTACCAGTTGATTCTTGAATCAATGAATTGAACATTGATTTTGCCATTTTGTACATGATCTCTTAAGAAATGATAGCGAATTTCAATATGCTTTGCCCTTGAATGAAGAATAAGATTTTTGGTGAGATTGATCGCACTTGTGTTGTCGCATCTGATTTTAGTGCAAGGTTCTTCTATTCCAAAGTCCTTTAATTGTTGCATGATCTAAAGAATTTGTGAACAGCAACTTTTAAGAGCAACATATTATGCTTCTGCTGTTAAGAGTACCACAGTGTTCCGCTTCTTTAAGAACTAGGACATTAACATTTATCCCAAAAGTTGGCATGTTCCTAAAGTACTTTTCTTGTCAACTTTATAACAAGCTAAATCAACATATGAGTATCCAAGTAATGTAAAGTCTCATTCTTTTGGATATCATAGACTTAATTTTGGATTCGTTGCAACATATTTGATAATATGTTTGACAACACTAAGATGAGATTCTCTAGGATTAGCTTAGAATCTAGCACACATACACACACTGAATAAAAGTCATGAAGCAGTAAGGTAGAGAAGAGAACCAATTATGCTTGTGTATGTCTTTTGGTATACTTTCTTTCCATTTTCATTCTTGTCGAGTTTGGAAGAGCTTGACATGGGAGTCTCAATCTTCTTACAGTTTTCCATTCCAAACTTCTTAATAACATTTCTAGCATATTTCTCTTGATAAATGAAGGTATCTTTCTTTGATTGTCTGACTTGTAGACCTAGAAAGAAAGTTAATTCACCTATCATGCTTATTTTGAATTCTTCTTGTATATACTTTGAAAATTTCTTGCACAAATTTTCATTGGAAGATTTACAGATTATATCATCTACATGTATTTGAACAAGTAAAAAGTCATTTTCTTCGATTTTTATAAACAAAGTTGTGTCAACCATTCATTTTTTGGAACTATTGCTTACGAGAAACTTACTCAGTCTCTCATATCAAGCTCGAGGTGCCTGTTTCAGACCGTATAAAGCCTTCTTCAGTTTGTAGACAAGTTTTCTAGGATATTCGAATCCTAGTGATTGTTCCACATAGACTTTTTCTTATATGAACCAATTTAGGAATGCACTCTTGATATCCATTTGGAATAACCTAAAATCATGCAAACATGCATATGCTAGCAATAATCTTATAGTTTCTAACCTGACTATAGGTGCATATGTCTCATCACAATCTATTACTTCCTATTGCGTGTAACCGTTTGCAATAATCCTTACCTTATCTCTTGTTATTTTACCTTTTTCATCCATCTTGTTTCTAAACACTCATTTTGTTCCAATCACATATTTTCCTTTTGGTTTTGGAACTAACTTCCAAACATCATTAATTCTGAATTGTTTGAGTTCTTTTTGCATTATTATTTCAATCTACCTTTTATCAGATAAAATTTCTTCTACTCCCTTTGATTCTATTTTAGAAATAAGAGCTAGAGCACTTAAGTCTCCCTTTACTTTGGATCTGGTACGAATCCTGTCACGACCCGATCTCGTTGCTCTCGAATCAAAATGGGGAATGGTCGGGTTTAGGGGTACTTGATCATAAGAGTTCCCTCACAAGATTACGAGCTCTCCCAAGCTCGTACCCCGCGCGACGAGCTTATTTATGTGATCTACTTGTTTATGACAACCTAAAAATAGATGGGAGTCGCCACTAGCCTCATTTTGGGGGTTGGCTAGAAAACCCAATCGAGGGTTGGGAGTGTTCCCTCGATTCCTACGCAACCAAATATCTAGGTTCGGGGACTTGGGTTACGCTAATATTGCTATTAACGCCCTTTCGGTACCTAAACAGTATGTTGTGTTTTCCTAACATGTCCATACGTTTCTTTTTACATTTTCGGGATCATTAATCCTAAACTAGGCGATCATGCATGGTTGGTCATTTTCATTCTATTCTATTTCTAGAAAAACAAGAAAGGAAAACAATCAATGAAATTGAAATTGCAAGACGGCAAGTAAACAATCAAGGAAAGCAGTAAACCTATCGTGCAATCCTAAAAGTATAAAAGAGAACACAATTAAAAAAAGAAGAAGAGAAAAGGCGCAATTCGTCCGGTTTTACACAACAGATGGAACTTGAGTCATATGTCGGAAAAATGAATATTATATAATAATGATCGTAATGGATATCGACCTCCACCGTCCTCACGCTTTCTTCATCTTTGGGGTTCTAATCTAATCCTAACCTAAGAAACTTATAACTATGTGCATACAATGGAAAGAAACAAGCATACACATCAAAATAACTTTCATAAAGACAAGTAATCTCAATTCAGCATGCAAGATATTCTAAAAGAAATCCTAGAATGAAATCATAACAAAGAATCACAACAGAAATCATCAAACATCACACATAAGATCAAAGCAATTGGGGTAGAGCCCATGGATAATTGGCTCTAAGAAAAGCGTGGAACATCAAGCACACTATGAAGAACAACTTTCATGAATGAAGTTTCCTAAGATGGGTTACACACGAATTTATAAAAATTCAAAAACACAAAACAACACATCAGGAACATAACAGGACAGCAAGACATCATGGCAAATCAACAAAAACTTGTCATAGTAGACAATGTCTAAAAATTCTAAAATTTCATCATGACATAGTCATGAGAAAGACAAACAAATTTCATTAAGGAGTTGATCACAAAATCCTTAGGAAAAAATCCATGTAAAAATAATAAGAGGTCTGACTCAACAAGGGCAGAAAAGCATTCCGAATTTCACTCATAGCAGATTTCAATGCCAACTTTGCAAAAATTGGAAAATGGGACAAATGGCATGACAATAATGCAAAATCAGTGTCATTAGAAAGATTAAGACACACCCTAAGACTTTTTAAGAGATGCTGGGTTCAAGTAAGGTCAAATTCATGGCCGAAAATCAACAATTTCTAAAGCATGCAAATCAATCATCAGCAAATCAGAAAATGATGCATGATAACTGTCTTGTGAAGCCGCCTAATCAATGTATGAAAATTATGAAATTTGAACATGACGTAGGGATAAATGTAAAGAACAAATTTGATTAAGACATATAACCCTAAATTCATGTGCAAAAGATCATACAAATTCATTAACATTGATATGTGACTTGTCATTAGGAGCAAAATGCATGACAATTTCAGTTGCGACATATCAACTCGATGCATGGTTTTTACATAGTAAATGATCCTTAAATGACACATGCCATGAATCATTACAAAGCTTATGATGTTCTCTAAGTATGTCTAGAAGGCATATTCTACCAATTGGTTCATTAATAAGCTCAATCGAAGACATTCCTCTTGGAAGCCAGATCAGTAATAGAAACACTAGCACAAACCAGAATCAATTGTGATTAATCCTATCTATATGATGTAAGAAAATTCCAAATTTTTTTTATGCGACTAGGTTTGAATGTTAGGGTTAAATCTCATGAAGATACTCTAGTCCAATTCAATCAACAAAATTGCACACAAAATTGTGAAACGTATCGGGTTGTCCAAAATACAAGATTACATCAATATCATAGAACATAGTAGAATTTGGACATGAAATTGATAGGAAAAATGGATGCCAATCGGTGCAAAATTTATATTATTGAAAAGCCCATGAAGTATACTACGACTTTCATGAAGACTTCGAACACAAAAAATTACATTTACAAGCTGATATCAAGCCATTTGCACAGATCAGTCATCCAATCATCCGAAAATTGCAAATTGACAGATTCTGGACTAGACTTTGGACATGAAAAAACCATATCAAATGAGGTTCGATCAAGGCATTCTATAACTCATTGGAAATATATTTGAACTGTCTTCGGCCTTCATGAAGACTTCGAACACAGAAAACCACAGCAACCAGCTCATATGAAGTTATTTGCACAGAAGGTCATTCGAAACAGAGAACAAGTCAGAACACAACAATTTTCTAGAAACATGCACTAAATGCCGAGCTATTTTCAAGTAGTAAACGACACCAGATCGGAACGTTCTATGGGTCGTTGGAAAGGTCTTCGAGTCGTCTTCAACTCTCATGAAGACATCGAACACAAAAAAATAATAATAACGAGTTTATAGCACAACATTTCTCAAATCTGTCACGGAGACATGATTTTTGCCGAACAAGCATATTCAATCAATCGAGCATGCTTAAGCCAATCAAGCTCATCCTAAGCTATCCTAAGGCCATTATAACATCTTAAACATGTTGAAATTGCAGAATTAGAACCCTAGGGTGAGCTCTAGCCCCGGTTGTCTAGAACAACTTCACTTCATCGAGCTCGAGTAGTCGATAGTTACCTTTTGTGTGATTCGAGTGATTTGAGCTCAATCAAACACATGCCAGACCACTACAGCACTTTCAGAGCGTTGAGGATTATCAGATCTGGAAAAATTAAGCTCTGACGACACGGATCTGTCGACCATAGCTTCTTCATCTACTGGAGTGGAGTAATGGAGGAGGAGCCGCCGTTGTTCGAGAACGAGAACACGCCAAGCGCGAAGAAGACCAGCATGGTGAGGTCGAACATTAGGATTGTGGCAAGGAGCAGCCGCTATGAGGATGGCGGCCTTCGCTATAGGAAGTGCGGCTGCCTCGGTTTTGTTGTTCACCAACGACTGCCGCGAGGGGAAAGGGGCGCGATCAGGTGATAAGAGAAACGCCAGAGGTGGGAGCAAGATCGAGAGGGATGGAGGAAAGGGGAGCTCTATCCGGCGAAGGGAGTTGCCGCTTGCTTCTCTCGGTTGCAGTGGGAGAATCGGTGAGGGAGAGAGCAAGAGAGAGAGAGAGAGAGAGAGAGAGAGAGAGAGAGAGAGAGAGAGAAACGGTTCAGCCGTTTAGTAGAGAGAGAGAGAAACGGTTTTCCAAGAGAGAAAGTGGATCTCAAGAAATGGCCCCCCTTTCAATTTTGGAGGGAAAATTTATTATATAGTCTAAATCAAGATCAAATCTTAGCCATTGGATTAATCTAAGGACTAGGATTTGATCCTCCCAGTTAATTGTTTTGTTAAAATTGCTAAAAACTATTTTAATTGAGCACATGCCTTTTTTTAATGGCCATGATGCAATATTAGTAAATGGCGATGATCAATTGTGAACTAATTGGGGTTCTCTCTCTCTCTCTCTCTCTCTCTCTCTCTCTCTCTCTCTCTCTCTCTCTATATATATATATATATATATATATATATATATATATATTATAATTTTCATAACATGCAAGGTCGATTTACAAATTTCGTGAAACCCGTAACAAAATTTGGACTTATCTTTTTTTGATGATGTATCAACTAAAAATTAGGTGTCAACAAATCCATTCTTCTATATTGCCAATGATGAGATTTTTAGGATGGCTTGATTTGTGTTTTCAGTTATTGCTGAATTTGTCATTGTCTGCAAGGGTTTGTTGAACATATGTTTTCTTTGATTCTTATAATTTTTCTTCTGCTTGACTTTAATCACAAGAAGGCTGAGGTTCCTCGAGGGAATTAGACTTCATTAAGTCTGAAACTAGCTCAGATTCTTCAAGTTGAGTTTGGTCTTGTTGGTTCTAGACATTTTCTTGAAATCTAACATTCATTGATTCTTCGACAACTGTGTACTCTTGTTGAAGACCCTATAAGCTTTGCTTGAAGTAGAATAGTCAAGAAATATTCCTTCATTTGATCTTTCTTCAAATTTCCCGAAGCCGATCATTTCTATTCTTCAAATTAAAACACTTGCAACAAAACACATGAAAATAAGAGATATTTGATTTTTTTCCCTTTGTAAACTTCATAGGGAGTTTTCTCTAGGATGGGCTTTAAAAATACTCTGTTAATTATATAACATGCAGTAAAAATTGCTTCTGTCCAAAAAAGAGAAGAGACTCTACTTTCAATTAGCAGAATTCCGACCATCTCCTGTAAAGACCTATTTTTCTTTCTATAACTTCATTTTTTTTTTTTAAAGTAAGGAGAGAAGAAAACATGTTGTGGACCATTCTTGTCATAAAAATTTGCAAAGTCTTGATTTTCAAATTCTCTCCCATAATCAGTCTTTATATTGGTAATGGCATAACCTTTCTCATTCTGAACCTTCTTAGCAAATTTTGAAAAATATGAGAATGTTTCTGTTTTATTTGCCAAGAAGAAAACCCATGTAAATCTTAAATAATCATCCACAACTACCATAAAGTACTTTTTACCACCGATGTTTTGAATTCTGGTTGGTCCGAAGAGATCTATGTGAAGAAGCTACAAGACGTGATTAGTGGAAACACGATTTATAGGTTTAAATGAGCTCTTGACCTTTTTTCCCAAGATATATGGAGTACACAACTCAGACTTATGGTACATCATTTTGGAAGATCACGAATCAGCTTCTTAGATGATAGTATAGCAATTTGTTTCATACTCAAATGTCCAAGCTTAGAATGCAATTTATTTACTCCATCTTGAATTGAGATAAGACATTGAGAACTCTTTGGACTTATGTTTACAAGATAAATATTGCCATATCTTCGCTAAGTGAAAGTTTGAGAGAAGCTTGACTAACTCCAGAACAAATATCTTCTTATTAATTGATTTTGAGTCATGTATCACATAGCTGGCTTATGCTTAGAATGTTGTAGTTCAAACATTTCACCAGGGATACATTGTTGATGATCAAATTTTCAATCCTCACTGTTCCATGTCCAATAATTTTTCTTTTGTTGTTCCCACCAAAAGAAACATTTACTCCTCTTTGTTTTTCTAGTTTTATGAGATTGCTTGAATCTCTAGTAATACTGAACAACCATTGTCAAAGTGCCATTTACTTTTCCTCTTAATAGTAATCTGCAGTAAAAAAAAAAAAAAAAAAAGCTCAAACTTTCTTTGGTACCCAAGTTTTCTTGAGTCCTGGTGAGTTAGTTTTAAAAATAGCATTTGTCCAATCTTTTTTAACAGGTCTCCAGACTTTAGGACATTCATTCTCAAAATGTTCTAAGTTATTACATTTAGAACATTTAAGAGCACTCCAACCAACAAATTTTACAAAAAAAAAATTGAAAATGATTTTTGTAAAAAGATTTTGGAGGTCTTTGTCTAAGTTTATCATTAATTTTAGGAAAATTGATTAAAAGAGTACTTTCTTTATTCATACCCAAACAAGATTTGTTATAATAGGGTATTTGAGTTGAATGAATTATCTCTAAAGTTTTCGATCATTTGGAGAACTTTGTAAAAATATTTGAAATCTCATTTTTCAAACATTCATTTTCTCTTGAAAGAGAATTAGTACTTTCTTTCAAATCATCAAAATCTTTTTTCAGATTCTCAAACTTTTCTCTCCAAGAACTATCATGTTGCTTGAATTTTGAATTTTCCTTCTTTAATTCAGAGATCCTTTTAAGAGAGGATTTGAAGTTCAAGCAAAGTTCATCTATATACTTAAAAACTTTAATAGGAATTTCTGAGTGACTTACCTCGATTTACTTGTCAGATTCTGACTGTGTCTAAGTCTGAGTTCGACTTTAATTCTAAGTCTGATTCTAAGTGAGCCATAGACATATATTTGCAAACTCCTCTTCACTTTCCTCACATTCTATGTCACTCCAAGTTTATGCTTTTAGAGCTTTCTTGTATTTTTCATACTTTCCTTTTTTTTCTTTTTCAGCGAAGGACAGTTAGACTTGATGTGTCCATTTTTCTTGCACTCAAAGCATATCATATCCTTGCTAGATTCAACATCTTCCATTAATATTTTATGGAATTTTGCTTGCTTTGCTTTTTCCAGTTCAATATTCTTCCTTTCCTATTCAGTTTCCTGAATTTCTTTATCATGAGAGCCAACTCCCCGTCGTCCATATCATCGTTTGTGTCTGTATCATCAGAATTAGAATTAGATTTAAGTGCTATTAACTTCTTACCTTTTGGATCCTCTTTATCATTGATCTATTCTACTTCATATGATTTAAGAGTGCCTATCAGCTCGTCAACAGAAAGAGGCATAATTTTTATGTCTCCCGAATTGATATTTTCACACGGTTCCAATCCTTTAAAAGTTCTCGCATAAATTAGTTGATCTTCATTTGAGCAGAAATTGGTTGACCTTGATATGCCAACCTATTTACAATTTTTGTAAATTGACTGAACATATCTCTAATAGACTCTCCAGTCTTCATTCTAAAGTATTCATATTGGCCAAGTAAGTTATTTATTTTTGTCCCATTTACACGATCTATTCATTCATAGGTGACATGAAGTCTATCTCAGACTTCTTTAGCTACTTCACATGAAGAAATTCTATTATATTCAGTAGGAGACAAGGTACACAATAAACAATATATGACTTTTGCATCAAGAGCCTATCGAATAGATAACTTTTGCATCAAGAGCCTATCTCTTGGTAATTTTTGCTTGGTTGGATTCTTCAACATCCTTATTTTAGACTTATTCCCTTGTCAGATGTTGAAGTTGCCTTTAGGTTGATTCCTCTTTATACAACATCTCATTTCAGAGGATCTCTAGATCTCAGGAATGTCTTTATTTTATTCTTCCACACACTGTATTTTTTTCATCAAACTAAGGTAGCTTGGTATTGCTCTGCTCCTCCACAAGTCCTAGTGCTAAATAACTAGCCACGGAAGATCTTTAGCTCATAAGTATAAACACTTCAACAGAAGAGCATAAGGCTCTGATACCAATTGACAATGCTAATACAAACACCTAAAGGATGATGAATATGTGTTTAAAATAAACATTGACAAATAAATGCAGAATAAAATAAGTTGTGAGCAAAGTCTGAATAAGAATAAGAATCTGATAAATAAGCCACTAGACTTCTGGTGAAAATTCAAAATCAGATAAGTGATGGAATAGATTTTTGTGATACTTTAAAAATCTGAAACAAATAAAACTAAAAAGAGTTAAGGGAAAGAAATAATTACACATGAGATTTATAGTGATTCGGCTTAGATTAAGCCTGCATCCACTCTTCTATGTTAGCAACCTTTGAATGGAATTCACTATAGTATCAACAGAAAAGTACAATATTTTGAGTGCAAACACTTAGTGAAAATTTCTTTTCCCTTACTAAGCGACTCTTCTTGTGATTTTCTCTCTTGAATACAATTTGTAAGAGCTGTCGTTAAAGAACAAGTAATTGGAAAGACTTTAGACTTTGAAATTTCAATTTTCACGCACTATCTCAAATAGATTGGATAACCTCCTTAAATACTCCTCCATGCCTCACTAGTCGTTGGCATTTTCTAGAGGAATTTTTTCCAATCAATTCATTGGATAGAATCGATTAAGAAAATCTTGTAACCGTTTGAAGATCGAGATAAAAATTCATTGATTATGGTCACCTATATAATTAGAATCTAGGTTTCCATAAGTAGATGCTTCCCAAAAAGGAACTTGTCTTCAATATTGATTTTATCAATTTGTGATTGATTCCATCAATGTATTTACAAAAGATAAGTGAGATTTTTTGTCAGAGAGCTAGATATTAAAAAATAAATCCCTATTAGTATCCTTATCGCAAGATCAATAAATCTGAGTTTGATTATATCTTCGTTTTGAACTTGGTTTCAATTTGGATTGCGTTAAAGTGGAAAAGACTTTTGGAATGAATAGATTTTGACAAGAATTTGCGATATAACTTCAGAAGTCTACTATTATTCATAATAAGAATGAGAATAATAAAGTTTTGTCAACTTCAAAACTTGATAGGAGTTTTCTCAATAGTTTTCTTAGCGTACATGATTTTGTAATAATAATGTTATATCGATGCTAAAATCATACTCCATTTTTAATTATATTTTTGTATGACAGCAGTGCAATGCGCGGTAAACGCCAGCTTTTATAGGCAATTGTAGTAGCTTTGGATCAATTCTTGTTGGTGGGCACTGATAGATGGCACTTATAAAGTTGTTAACCAGACTTTCTCTCTTGTTCCTGCATCTATTTCAGGATGCAGGAGTGACCATTTTGGGCACGGTACCAAGCTTAGTAAAACCATGGAAGAGCACGCAGTGTATGGAAGGACTCGATTGGACAAAGATCAGGTTTTCTTTCTTCTTTTCATCAAATTGGTCACATGATCATCAAAGTGTTTTGTAAAGAAGTAACAAGATTATGAATGGTGGTTCAGGTCATTTGGCTCCACAGGGGAAACATCCAATATCGACGACGACCTCTGGCTTTCTTCCAAGTCCTTCTATAGCCCCATTATAGAGTGTTGTGGCGGCACGGAGCTGGCATCATCTTACATTCAAGGAAATCATCTGCAGCCTCAAGCTTTCGGAGCATTTAGCAATGCTTCCATGACAACCAGATTTGTCATCCTGGACGACCATGGAGCCCCTCGAGTAAGATTCTCTCTAGTAAAGGAGGTTCTCTGTTGAGGGATGCGCACCAACAGTGTTTATAAGCCTTAGTAGAAGCTAATTGAATTTAGTCTGAAGACCATCTCATTTAGCTCTTTACTGTAGTACTCAAACAAATTTCTCAGGGCGTGGACATGGGTATTTCACCAATCATGGCTCTTCACCGAGTAGTCTTAATTGCAGGTTCCACAGGGCTGCTGGAAACTGCTTGTGGAACCTGCTTCAGATGATAAATTTTAGGAATAACATATTTTAACATACCAATCAATCCCTTCTATGGTACATAATTAATTTCCTGTCTCACTGCGTACAGCCAGATGATCAACCTTGTGTTGGCGAAGTGGGACTGTTCCCTGTTTACATGGGCGCAACTGATAGGCTGCTCAATGCTGATCATGAAGAAGTTTACTTCAAGGGAATGCCATCATACAAAGGGGTGGTATGCCATGTTAATTCGTGGAATACTTGCGGCTTACTCATTCCATTTTCCTTCTCTGGATACGGATGTTTTGTCGCTACTGGGAATTTATGCTTAGTAAACTTAGTAGATTGATGGAAGAAACATGACCTGAAAAATTCAAACGAACTTGCAGCAACTGAGGAGACATGGAGACATCATTAAGAGAACTGTTGGAGGGTACTATATCGTACAAGGGAGGGCCGATGACACAATGAACCTTGGTGGCATTAAGGTACGACTTTTCAAATTTCACTCTTTATAAAGACGTCTGAAAGTACTTCAGAACTTTGCTGTTGTACTAAATTCTGTATGCTGGCGATATGTGGTATAGCGGTGGAAGGCAAAGTAGCTACAAGCTTTGATATGGTTCTCCTGGGTCAAAAGAATGTTACAGCTTCCACCTAAAACTTTTTACTTATGCTGCTTTATGGGTCTACGAATTTGTTTTCGTCTTCTAATGCGGACCAATTGGTATTGCAGACTAGTTCTGTTGAGATTGAGCGGGTCTGTGATAGAGCAGATGAATCTATACTAGAGACTGCCGCAATAAGTCTAGCGCCACCAACTGGCGGTCCAGAACAGTTGGTTGTCCTCGTGGTGCTCAAGAAGGGGTGTAAGGCTGAACCGAATGATCTGAAGATGAAATTCTCAAAAGCCATCCAGCGAAACCTCAACCCTTTGTTCAAGGTTTGATCCTTGAGATGTAAATGCTGATGGATAAGTGCATTTTGACGCCGCTCATGGTTTGCTTTTTGTGAAGTAAAAATTAAGGTCGAACTCAATGAATGGTCACGACATTATTGTTAAAAATTGAATATGATGAAAAAAGAATTCAACAAGCGGAAGATTATCTCGAAAATCTTTGGTCCAACGCATTTGTTTCATCAAGAGGATCGCTAACTGGAATGTTTCAATTGATTGACAGGTAAGCTCTGTCAAGATTGTCGCTGAGTTCCCTCGAACGGCTTCTAACAAGCTACTGAGGAGGGTGTTGAGGGATCAGATGCGACAGCAGCTCTCTGCGCAGAGTGAGCTGTAGAGGCAACTGGGAAGTATTGTCCCATATTCTTGCTGCGACTGTCGATGTGCAGGTTCCGATTCTAGATTCTAACTTCCTGCTTGTGAGATATAAATTGGGTTGAAGGAAATCTGTGAGAATTATTAGTTGGAATTAACACCATCCGGTTGGAATTCAGAACGCTTGTCTTTTCAATAATGATGACATGATGTTTGGGAATCGAGTTGAAGTTGATTTGGGTGTGAAGTTTTTCCTCGCTGAGTTTTGTTAAGGGAGTGCTCAGGATACTTTCCACGTCACATGAGTAAAGTAGTTTATTGCAGCACAGTCACCCTACCAAAACATCATCTGAACGAGGCATGATTCATGGGCAGACACTCACGATCAAGTTCACTTTCCATGAAATACCATCCACATGTTCGTAAAGGTCAAAGACGAAAACGAAAGATTCAGAAACTTTCCGGTAAACGACGCACGTGTTCATGAAGCATCATCCATATGTTCGTAAACCACGCACCGTAATGGACCCACCAAGCCGTCGACCTTCGACGACTCACGTTTAGGCCGTTCGAGATTGAATCATCGATGCCCGTATATCCGAACTGTTCCCGCGTGCTCGGTGTGACCGTGATTGGAAGACGAAACGAATGACGGGGACGTGCGGGAAATCGCATTAGGGACCATCCTCGTTGTCGCATTCCGTCTTTGTTGCCATGCGGAAACCTCGCTCGCTACGCGTGTTCTTTTCAACGTTCTGGTCGTGGCATTATTGGAGCGGAGGAGTGCGGAAGAAAGTGACCGGCGGCGACAAGATAGTGCCGACGAGAAGTGAAAGCGCTAGCCATCGGGCGGCCACGCCTACCCACGTGCCAGCTGGGCCGATCGGGAGCCCGATTAGGGCCCGTTTTTGTCGACGAAAGGCTAAAAACTTCAGTGAAAAACGTTGAATTGAGAAATTGCGTGATCACTGCATTGATTGTTCTCCATAATCTATTGGCTAGTATTAACCACAGACTCTGTCAATATCCTAGACACCGGTGAGGTCAATTAAGTCACGAGTGACGGTGGAAAAAACCGAAAAATGTCAAGCTTATTTTTAATGTACTTAAGAGTAGTTGATTGTCAAGTAAGCCTCCAACTCATTGATAGATGAGGAGAAAAGATGGCACGAGGCTATTGGGTGTTCTTCTTCTTACGAAACAAACACCGTACAGATTTCTCGGTACGTTCAATAAGAACACCATCTTTGTTAATGAGGTGAAGTAGATGGGACTTGACTACTTAGGTGAGGCGGGCCTGGTTTGAGCTACTATGTTAAAATAGGTAGCCAATTTGGGAAATAATGTCCGGCTGATGGGATAGGTTTGGGACATAACCCATCCCAAATACGTCTTTAATTTGGATACCGGTATAGGTATAATATTGGAGCGAGTTGTACTCTTATTTTTTGGCTTATCTTTTGCTTTTGATAGTTTGTTTTGAATTTAATATTGTATTGAACACCTTAAATTAATGAAATCAAATGACCTGATCATGGATCTTGTAACCCTAGAGCCCACCTAAGCTGTAAGGGCTCGAAAACTTCTTCAACGGGTGTGGATCAGGGCATTTAGAGAAAAAAAAACCGACTTAAAGACTTGAATAATTTCTATTTCTTTGTATGATGGGTGACTTTGGATAATAAATATACACCTAACCTTTTGAATCCTGACTAACACAGAATCGGATTGGATTAAAACAGGCATCATTCAACGAAGGTGAAAATAATCACCAACTAGAATTTGCCTCGATCTTGACGAAAAAAAAATTAACAAAAAAAGGAACTTACCTTAATCATCGTGGCGACTGGCGAGTCCTATTGAGTAAACACAAAGAATCAGGGTGGATTGTTCATGTTTCCATCCGAACTGAATCTGCGTATAACCCCATCTACATAGGATCCTTTATCCAAGTCGCCAAACGGACTCTTATTAAGAAAGAAAAGGTGCTTAGTGCACATAATTACATTGCTCAAGCTTGTACACAACACCTTCAGGCATCATCATCAGAAACTCAGGAAACAATTGACCAAATTGGGTGTGTTTCCCGGCCTTGGCTGAAAGACAAGCCGTACCTACAACCGTATACAAGCAAAATCCCATCTCCAGACGTTTCTCAAAAAAGAAAAAGAAAAAGACGAGCACCAAAAAAGGAAAAAGGCAAAAATATCTCAATTTGCACAGTGACCGAAACTGCACGCTCCGAACATAAAAACGCCCGTTCCCATTTTTGGGAAGGATCTCCTTTTTCCCTATTTTAGACCTAAGTAACACCAACACCGACACACGATACGTGACACTCGATATGCGACACGCGCCATGGCACGACACGATACGTTAATACGTTGTTTATAAAAGAACAGAGAATTCCGATCGTTGCGACACGTTGGATATTAAATATCTATTTTTATATTTATTATTTTTATGTTTATTTCAATCAAATTAATTTGATTCAAAATCATAAATAAATAAATAATTCTAGAATGACTTTCTACTAAAAATATTAATCCACAATTTATTAATATCATTAATTATTTCAATTTGATAAATTCAACTCTATCTCAATAATTCATAAAACTTGAAGAAAAAACAAACAATCTACATTCTCGATCTCACATGTTAGATATGTCGGAAGAGGAAAAAAAAAACTTAAGGGACGAATTATGTATTACAAAAAATGAGAGTCAAAATAAAAGAGAATACTAGGCTTTTATTCTTTCTTAATTTATTATTTTTATTATTTTATTTTATTTTTTTACATATATACATTTTGACCTCTCATTTATTGAAAAATTTTAAAATGTACCTCGATATCGGAAATACATGTTAAGAACTCGTATGTCGGAATTCCGACTCGATTGTTGAGAAAGTTGATCAAGTATCGAATTTTCTGACACGTATTGATCAAATGTTCGAGAATATCGGACACGTGTCAAAGTATTTAACATGACACAACATGAAACTCCTTAAAAGTATTGGTGCTTCATAGCTTTAGACTTCGACGCAGCACCCGGTCCTCACGAACTCGGAGAACTTGTCGGGAACATTGATCCTCTCCAATTTCTTGTTTTGCCCCTCTGCCACGTAGAACCCCTGCCGCCCCCTTCGTACTCCGCCCCCGCCACCAGGGTCCGCTCTCCCCCAGCTCGACTCGGCACGTCTCGGCTTGGACCGCCGGGTCCGACCCGGCCCAGTTGAACAGCCGCCCGTCCCTCCCCGCACCGACGTGCGAGCTCGGTCATCGCTCCGGCGGCCACACCCTCTCCGTCTGCCGCCACTCCCCCGGTCCTGCAGTCGTACACCTCCGCGCTCCCCTCGAACCGGCCCTGGTCCTCCGTCCTGTACCCGCTGACCACCCAGAAGGACCGCCCCTTGGCCGCCACCACCCACTCGCACTTGTCCCGGCCGTGGCTCATTGGGGGCAGCTCCGCCCACTCGCCCCGCCCCACGTCGTACGCCCACGCTGACCTCAGCACGTTCTTGCCCTCGTTGTGCCCCCCGGCCACGTAGATGCGCCCGCCGTGCGCGCCCACGGCGAAGAAGTAGGCCCGCTAGGGCATCGTCATGCCCCCCCCCCGCGCCGCAAAGTCGTATGCAAAGACGTCGGCCACCGGCTTGTAGGTCGCCGGGTCCCACCCCTCGAGGGCCACCAGCTCGCAAGGTGGCAGAACAGCGGCAGCGCATCCGGTTAGTCCGGAACCGGGTCGAGCAGGTCCCAGGCCCCGGTCTCCGGGTCGAAGACAGTGATGGAGTAGCGGGCCGGTCCGACCGGCTTGTGCCCGCATGGTACTATGATAGGGTTAGAGTTTTGGGTTGTGAGAGCCATTGAGCTCCTTGAATTCTCTGTAGGCCATATTTCTATGCAAATGGAGAATATCTGAGTTAACACAGTCATTAACATGGAGGGTATTTGTCATTTTATTTCTACGTAATCACTTATGATCGATGATTCATTCTACTTAGACCCTGAGGCTCATGACATTGAATACGGGTTCACGTGGCTCTGTTGTACAGATTTCTTATTCAGTACCTTTAGATCTGGCATATGATAGTGGGGTACCTGTGTTTGGGTTCTTGGGATCTAGTGTAATGGCTGTCGTGAATCGAACTGATTACCCTGTTCTTATTGCTGTATTTCCCTCTGGTGTTATTAAGACAATGAAAATTTGCTTGTTTTTTTGGATGACATATGTGACTCCCTCTACCAGCGCTCGTGTAACATTATGATTCGGTCAATCTGTCATTTAGTTGTCTTAATTATTTCTTTAATTTTCTCATTTCTCGTTAAAGCAAAAGATGGGCGAGCTCCTTGATATCATGCTATGCTGGTTGCTCTTACATTTCCTCAACATTTTTGTGTGCATACTGAAACATTCGTGTACTGTGTAGGGTTCATCAATCTTTCTAATGAGGGGAAGGAGCTACACCCCATCTCCCCCGAGGGGGTATGGCAGGAGAGGACGGAGCCCTAGTCCGAGGGGTTGTTATGTTGGTCGCAGCAGAGATATGCCTGCTAGCCTCCTTGTTCGCAATCTTCGTCATGACTGCAGGTTTTTTTTTTTTTTTTTTTAATAATTTGTTTCTGCATTTCCTTCATCCTGTTTTGCAAAAATCTTGGACCTTGTGGATCATTATGTATGTTCTTTATTAAACTTAATTCTTTGATTGCCATATTGGAATATAAAGTTGAACGAACACGAGTCAGTGGCTGGTTCTTTCAGGCATATCTAGGACTTCGTTTGATTTAATTGTTACACATAATTCTTCCTGTTTCGCACTTCTTTTTTTCTTTTTTAAAGAAAAAAATGGAATCGAACAGAAGACTTCATACTTGAGAAAATTAATATCCTGCGTTTTTTCTTCTTCCTGTCCTATGTATTCATTTCTTTGATAAATTAAATACAGGAACCTACTGGAGTCTGGTCTTGGTGAATTTTTTTTAAATTTATTTTTAAGAAAAAGTGTGCAATACTTTTTCTTTAAAAAAAAAAGGATTTGATTCTCCCGGTTCTATGCAGCAGAGGCAGGAGTGATCGAAGACGGTCTCCGGTGGGATATTCCTGGTCTCCACCTCCTCGCCATGCAAGATCTCGGTCCCGTAGTCGTGATTATTACTCCCCTCCTGCGAAAAGAAGGTGCTCAAGGTATGTGACCTGCTTTGATTTCTTGTTTCTTGCTGTAGGTTCTATTTCCTCCCTTAGTTGATTTAGGGAAGGGGGAACAAAAACAAAACCATATTGATTGTTGGATAGGGCAAATAAATAAGAAGGCATGCAATGGCTAATGCTCTCTGGGCTTATCTGTAACTCTTTCATCCTGTTGTAAAGCTATTTTTCTATGGGACCTTTAAACATCATCACCTCAGTAGACTCCAGCTGGATCTAGTGAATATGGTTTTGTTCTCATCAAGATGTGGTCTATGGCAATTTATTATTATTTTTTCTGGTACTTAGGTTATGTTGGATCATTCAACAGGTGTGCGAACTTTTTTGGCATAAGTTGTGTGCTGTGATATAGTAACTCCTGATGACTTTGAGTTGATATCTGACGGTATGCATTTTATTAGCATTTGGTGAGGTTTTGAACTTGTGCAAGAAATTTGTTCTTGGTATGTTGTAATCATTGTTTTTTGGGGAATCTCATTATCTGTCCAGTTGCATCCAGTTGCATCCAGTTGCTAGAGATTTTACTTGATACATCTCTCTGTAAAATTCTAAAAAAAATTTGGTTTATGCGGCGATATTTACGAGTTCCAAAGCTTTTGCGTATTTTTGTTGTATGATGTGATGCATTTTCTTGTGGGTCAGATCTGCTTCGCCTCAAGAGAAAAGGCACACCCGAGAGAAGTCATACTCCCCACGTCCTAGTCGGGAGAGGTCATACTCACGATCCCCGCCTATCAATGGTTCCCGAAGCCGCAGTGAAAGCCCGGCCCGAGGCAAAAGCAGGAGCCGAAGCCGAAGCCCTCCTCTTGAAGACTATGCCAGGGAGCCAAATGGAGATGGGACTCCTAGTCAGTAACCAGCCGATAGGATTCCAGACTTTCTTTCATATTTTGTCTCTGAGTTTGATAATCTCTCTGTTGCACCTTTGTGGTTTGTTGTCATTACGTATGTAGACTCCTCTGCTGTTGGTGTTAAATATTGTAGGACGTCTTTTTCATGTCGCAATCTGATGGAGATTGCATGATGAACTTAATTTTGTTGATTGTTGGTGGATTGGGCCCTCAGGTGTCTCTGTTATTGTGGAAATAGTGAACTTAATTGACGTGCATCGGGATGTCATTGTCTACTATGTAAAATTAGTGGGTGTTTCTTGATGAGAAAATCAACTGTTTCAGACCTAGGAATTTAATTTATGGTCAGATCGGATCTAGGAATTTGGATAGGTAAAATTGATTAACATGTAGGAGGTGGGACAATCGAATGTTATTGAATATGATCTTGAGGATGTGCTTCGGTTGATGAACCATATGGGCATTCCAAGAAAACCGGCTATAGCACATGAGCTGCAAAAGTTTATTGCTAAACTACTTATCGTTCTAATCTATTCTCAGGACATTTTTGCGATGGAGATCTCCGCGTCCAGAGTTTAGTTTTGCTTATCGACACGTCCACCTGGAAAATTAACATGTTTGGTAGGCGGTAATAGAAAGCTTAAAATCGATAGTAAAAGCTGTTAAATATAATAATAGTTATCAAGTGTGCTCTTCTATATAATAACAGCTCTGTAAGTGTTCTCTTCTATTTTGCTTTCGTTCTTTTTATGACAAGTGTCCTCTCAACAGACATCAGGAGATCAAAACATTTGCGGTGAGGTTTAGCTAAAGTTGCCATTCGAAATGGTCTCTAAAGTTAACATTGCACTTACGCATGTTGCCGAAAGCCTACATCGCAGTCGCTTTTCGCTCAAAATTTCAAATCGACGTAATTGCCAGCCGGCCAACCATCTGACGACAGCTTGTCTAGATAGCGCCACTCAATTGGCAAAAAATATGCGACCCCTGTTGAAAGTGCGGAAAAGCTAGTTACCAAGCACAAGCCGGAACTCTCTATACACCCAACATGGCGATGTCCATGGGTTGTTCTGGTCTGGATGGGAATGGTAACACGTCTCTTTCCGAATTATAAAGAAAGCTGCTGTGCTTGGGTTGGTGTTTAAGGGCTAATGACGAGGCGATCCCAGAAATCGCCACCCGACGTTCTCCACGAAACATGTCCTAACCAACTAACTACCTCTGCCTTGTGGTAGTTGATAACCTTAACTCTCTCATCACTGAATCACCCAGAACTAAATTTCATACGAATGAGACGACACCTTAAGAAATTATTGACTTAAACAAAGACAAATCACGTGGTCCATCGTGAACCCACGTCCCTCACCTACTACTCCAATGGCGCCTCCTAATGAAGTGTCAAGCGACTGACGCTCGTTGCCCAGAGAGAGGGCGAGGGAGATGGGCAATCCGAAGAGCATCGGCGAGGTGGGCGTGGATGACCTGGTGGAGGCGGGCCTGTCCGGGGAAGCCGCCACTGAGCTCGAGCGGACGCTCTGGGAGTCGGTGGCCCGAGCCCGGCGGTCCGGGACGCCATCGCTGGGGCTCGAGCTCGACCCAAGGGAGGTGTGGAGAGAGCTGGCGAGCGCCAGGGCATTGAAGCCGTCGCATCCGCACCGGGTGCATCAGCTGGTGTACTACTCGGTGTACTCCGGTTGGGACGCCTCCGCTCGGGGCCCTCCTCTCTACTGGTTCCCTTCTCTGTAAGGAGCCTTCTCTTGCAGCTGTTTTAGCCGTTCTCTGTTTCTTATCATTCCGTTGGCCATTTCGCGGATTCTTTTTGTTCTTTTTGTCTTTGTTGGGTTCTTTGCATGGACGATGTAGGATTAATGTTGAAAGATAGTGTCTGAAACTGTGCTTTCGGTGGTGCTTGGCGCTTTTTCTTGGAATGGCGGTTACTTGGTTGATAGACGTAAAATGAGCCTGGACACACTCTAAGGAGGCAAGAGAGAATGTATAAGAAGGAAAAGGGACAGCGAGTTTACGTGGAGTGGGTCGGTGGCCCAGTTAGCAATTGTGAATTTATCGAACCACTGGTGAAAATGGTGATGGTCCATATTTTGCACGTAGCGAGCGTAAATGATGCGATTGGCCTTAATTTATAGCATTTCTGTCTAGGGGAAACAGATGAATGTTGTTAGTTGTGAATCAGGATTGATTCCTTTTTCTGTTCAAATCCTTCCGGATGACTTACTTGTGCCATTTGCAGACTTAAAATATGTATGATCGGCTGAGGTTGTGGTGAATATTTGCTGCAAGGCATTCATGTGCGGCTCTTGGAATTGTCTGTGAATTTTAATCATTTTGTGCTCAAATCTAAACCGATGCAGTATTCCTTTCTTGACAGGTCCCAATCAAAAGAAACAAACTTGGGACGTCTCATGGAATCGCATGGCAGAAAGCTTCTGGGGTCATTATACAAGGATCCCATAACGAGCTTTAGCCTTTTTCAGAAATTCTCCGTGGAGCATCCTGATGTAAGTCGGTTTCTGTGTACTGGAAAGAGCCCACTTAATTTGTTCTCCACTTAGAAATTTCCATGGCTCCTAGCGACTTCCTATGCTCATAGTTTATCGGATTCTTTTAACTGATTCCAGGTCTACTGGTCGATAGCTCTTAATGAACTCTCACTTTCATTTCGTCGTCCCCCAAGCTGCATTCTCAACACCAGTGACAAATCAAAGCCCTGGGGTACGTGGCTTCCAGGGGCGGTATTCAACATAGCTGAATGCTGTTTATTGCCCTCACAGCAACGGAGGAGAGGGGATGACAGCATAGCCTTAGTATGGAGAGATGAAGGCTATGATCACATGAATGTTAACCGTATGACACTAAAAGAGCTTCGAGAACAAGTAATGTATGCTCTTCTTCCTCTGATGCCAGCGTAATTTTGCTCCTGCGAGAGGTCAATGTTTGCAAAAAGCCACGCTTACCTCCTACCTAAGTTCTCAGACGATGAAATCAAATCATGGATTTGGGATCAATGCCTGTTCCAAAATGCTAATTGTTGAAGCACATTGCCCTTCTACCCAGACAATCAAACTCATGCGAGTGCTCACACAGCCTTGATGATGTAATTTCATTGTCCGAGATATTCATAATCAATGTGAAATGTGTGACATAATTTCAAATCTTCAAAAAAGGCCAGCTCCATTGGTTTCTCCTTACTTTTCAAATCATTTTCCTGTTCTTTTTTTAGCATTGTGCTTGACAATGATGAGATTGCAATAACCACATTACTAGATTCGAAAACTTTTCCAATCAAGTAGATTGCCTCCAATATCCTCACGCCATTGACCTCGGTTGAACTATTGCTCTTTGTAAACTAGTAAAACTTGCCGGTCCATTTTCACTTTGCTGTTCCTAACAGAAATAGAAATACAAGCAGGTTGGTGGCAAATGCTCTGGACGCGACATTCTCAAAGGGAGACCCGATTGCAATCGACATGCCAATGGCGGTCCATGCTGTTATCATATATTTGGCAATAGTACTTGGAGGATTTGTTGTTGTATCAATAGCTGACAGTTTTGCACCCAAGGAAATTGCAAGCCGTCTGCACATTTCCAAGGCAAAAGGAATCTTTACTCAGGTGACCTCTCATTCTTGCGAGTTATCAAGCCGTCTGTAATTGCTGTAACTTTGCTTGGAACTTCTGAGTTCTGATATGTCAACTTTAACAAGAGCTGAAGCAGAGGGAAGTAGTTATAGCATATGTCAAAGTTACACCTATCAACGAAGTTACACCTATTGATATTTATATAGGAGATTTCATTACAGAAATACATGACTTAAACGTGGGAATCTCTTTAATATTCTGTTGGTATTAATACGTGACCCTATTGCTTTATTAGTCTTTAAGCCAAAAGCTTGCTTTCACTTGTCAATGTATCACCTAAATTAAGTTTTATTTCCTTCAAGTGGTTGCTGGTTCAAGTTTTTTCTGTATTATTTAAGCAGGCTTCAGATAAATTTTTCAGCTCGCATGAAATTTCATGCCTCTTCTATGAGTTAATTGCAATACTACAGGAACTATAAATTATTCTTCATATGTTTCAGGATTTTATACAAAGAGGAGGCCGGAAGTTTCCATTGTATAGGTAAATTGGTCACTTCATTTCTTCTTTGTAGCGACTTTTCTCTTGATAATAAACCAATTGGATAAAAAAAGATGAAAATGGACCTTGTAGAAGCAAGCTCTGATACCAAACTGATGTGAATCGTTGCGGAAGGATCGTTCTACGAAGGCCTAGATGGTGCGAATTGCAAACCTCGACCTCCAATCAAACCTGTGATTGGCAACCTCGGTATGAACGTGACCTGTTGACGAACACGTGTCAACCAACCAACGTTATAGACGCCACGAGCAAAAGAATTCGCTATCTCGCTCGACAAGTCGAAGAGAATCTTGATTAGGTCAAGTCCTCAAAAGAACAGTAAAAAGAGAACCTCTTAATTCTTTTCCTCAAAAATAAAATATATATGTCCTCAAAGAAATTTGGCAAATCCTTTATATAGGCTGCCACACAAACCGTAAAAACCAACCCTAAAAATCTAATGCGTTATATTCTAAAATATTCCTATTTTAGAATATTCTTAAACAAGAATATATATATATATATATATATATATATATATATATATATATATATATATATATATATATATAAATTGACTTGGTCAATTATTTGGTGACAAGATAATTAAATTACACCAAGATTTCCAAGATTCTTCAAGATTTGATCCAAAGTCTTCTTCACGCCAAAGATCACGAACCATGACGCCAACAGCTTGCTTGAATTGTTTGGCCCGCGCTCGAGTAATCGAACCAGTAGAAATAGACAATGGGTCCCTAGCACCTCCTCCTCGATATGACTCGATGTCCACATCACGTTCTCCAGTTCTTATGACTTCACCTCTGCAACTCCTCAAGGCCAACCAAAGCTATCTAGCCGCTTCGTCCACTAGGGACATGAAATTGTAATCCCCAAACCAGGATGAGACAATGTCTCAACAAGTTCAACCCCCTAAACCCCTATTAGAAAGAAAATTCATCTCGGGTGGCCTAGCCACATCACACAAAAGACTTACCTCGTCTTAATTCATTCCTGCAGATTAGTACAATTTATATAATTCAACCACGTGCAATTATGATAACCAAATTGCTGTGGCACAATCACATTATCAAAACAATTCAACCACTGGGATCGTTTTAGCGATCAATCGACTTGACCGATTACATGTCATTCTAGCAAATCCATCACTACTTCTAATCACGACCCTATAAGAAGGTTTAACAACTAGTGGCAATCACGGCCCCACTTGGCACAACCTTTAAAAAGGTGGTAGATCCTGGCCCGATGGGCACGACCTCTAATAGGTGGTAAATCATGGCCTGGTTAGGTGTGACCTTTATCAGGTGATAATTCACAGCTCCACTGGGTGCGACATTTATCAGGTGGCAAATCACGGCCTCACTGGGCACAACCTTTAATAGGTGGTCAATCACGGCCTCACTGGGCACGACCTCTAATAGATGGTTAATCACGGCCAATCTCCCATCAATTTCCACACTTGAGATTTTATAAAGCATCCCTATTTATCGCAATCACACTCAATTTGCCACAATCAATCATCAAATTCTAATTCTAAATACACAACAGCGATCAGACGAAATTTTGAGAAAATAAGGTTCCAAAATTATTTTCATAATTTATTAAATAATTAAATTTATTCCGAAAATTAATTAAATAATAATATCCCTATCTTTCACGATCTACACTCAATTTATAATATCCAATCATCAATTTCAAAATCTGACTACATAGCGATCGGCACGAAATTCTGAGAATTTAGGGTGTGACAAAATTTTCAGAATTTAATAAATAATTAAATTTATTCCGAAAATAATTAAATAATAATATTTTAATAATTTCGAATAATGATATATTATTAAATTATTTAATAATTTCGAGATATTTAAATAAATCAAAAGTGTATCCATTTATGTCAAATCAAGGCTTATTTTAAATAAACCTACTTACCCTTAATTAAGCACACTTTAAATTAAAACACCACATTAATCTAATCTACTCTTAAATAACCTAAACTAACAACCTAATAATACTTAACATAAACTAAACCTCCCTAAGCATAATTAACCCTTTAAAGAGGTTTAGTGAGCTAAACTTACCAGATTAGCGAGCTGAGCGGACCAAAACGATGGGGACGTCGAGGGGATCAACTTTTCTCAAGGTGGGCCAGCATCCAAGGTCGGGAAGCCGACCAAAACAGGCCAAACACCCGCTGCCATACCCATTTTTTTCAATTGCTATCTGCTACAGAGAAGGGGCGGTTCTGGCGTTGGTTGGGCGGAGGAATGGGGCGGTAGCTCGACGGTGGTTCGGAGGGGCGAGGCGGCGGCCACGCAGGGCCTCACGATGGCCGGAGGTGGCTGAAATGCAGCCTGTGCTAGCCTGCGAAGCTGCTAGAGATGAGGGTGAGCGGGGACGACAGCAGCGAGAGGCGGAGACGCGCGAGCGGCACGATGCGCAGGTGATGCGCACAGACGATGGCAGCGGCAATGGCACTGGTGGTGACGAGCGGGCAGGCGAAGGGCGGCCGATCGGGCGTGCGGCTGGCCTGGCCGATCTCGCATCCTCTCCCCCCCCCCTTTTCTCTCTCTTCTCAAGGTTGAAGAAGGTGGTGGGACCTCCTCACTTTTTGAGGACTAATTAGCACTTGCCACTTATCAAGCGCTCCTTCAATATGGCCCAACCACCATGACCTAAGGTGATGTCATACTCCACTAATTCAAATCCTCCACAACATTTTCCAATGGGCCAATTTTATTTTTCCACCGGGGCATGAAACTTTGTACATTAATTTCTTTAATTCCATTCAATTCTCTCCCAGTTGAGTCCAATTGAAGTTCATAAAATTAATCTAATGTCACCACACTTCAATTCACATCTTCACTTGTCCATAGAACCAACTTAAGTCCTGAAAGCAAGACCAAAGGCGGGCCTACTAATTTCTCGAGCCAAAATAGCCATTCTCTGATTTAATTTCTAAAACCATTCTAATTACGTGAAAAATCTTCCGAAGATGAGTCAACGATCCTGAAATGATTTGTGACACACCATGACTTCCAATTTATGAATTTGATCTTAATTTCACGGTTAATTTCACTTTGGCACGATATTAGCATGGCCTAACCTACCGAGTAGCCTTTAGAAATTTTCATGCATTTGACCTGTGGTTGATCATCTCAAGTCATAATGTACATCTTTGAAACATTGGCGACTTTCGGTTGTCGAGGTAATCTCAAGGTTTCAAATACGAACACAGGGTACCTAATCTATAGAAAAGTCGGTCCAGTGTCAATCGACAAGAATTGTGCGATCTGGTGGAATCACCCACACCTGACCACATGCTTCTGTCAAGCCAACCTATCTTCGATCTCTAATCCATTTTTAATTGTGCCGTAATGACCCTTGTGGATTAGCTCGGTCGAAAGGTCACTTCCTAGTCAAATTCTTGAGTTTGATGCATTAGAAACTCTTAACGGCTTCACCTGATAGATTAGTTTTCACTAGTGGCCAACTCAAGGAAAAGAACTATATGCGTGCAACGAAATGCCCATCTCAATTTATTGAAAATAGAATTGGAAAAATCGGGATGTCACACCTGCAACCTGCGAGATCCCGGCAAAGCTGCTGCTGCACCACTCAGTCCATGATCTACTCGCCCAGCTGTGCCGCGACGACCTGAAGCTCTACCGCTCACCACCCCTCCGCTTCCACCGGCTGTTCCCTTCCGAAGCAACGCTCGCTCTGACCAGTGTCCTTGCCGCTGGGTTGCCAACGTCGCCGGTTCATCCTCGTTAGAGCTCTGACCCCCTGCACTGCATCTCCCTCACCCGTGTCGATGCTGCTACTCTCCTTCCATTAGGTGGCTTATTTTTATTTTATTTTTGTTAGAGAAATCTTCGTGAAGTATTTTGAAGCTGACAAAACGTTTCCATCAATCTAGTCTGAAGATTTGCAGACTCTGATATTCAAAGTCTAAAGACCTTTGGACTGCCAGATTCAAGACTCAAAGTCTATCCTCATTAACAGTTTCTAATCCGTTAAAGAAGGTCTATCCAAAACTAGATGTTTCATTAAGGATGTGACCTTATCGACTAGAAAAGATATCTTGGCTGGATATGACATAATGGAATCCTTTAATTGATCATGATTGATTCAGAGATTAAGGATTCGATGATTGGCGAAGTATTCTTGAAAGGTTCTACTTATGAAAACCGAGATCCTGATTGTATGGGCGAACATAATTGATGGGCTATCGACATGTTCCTTTAATAGCTCGAATGATCTTCCTAATTGATTCCGTCCAACTGGTAGATTGGAGGAATTCATTTGGTAAGTGTCAATGGGTATGATGGCATAAAGGAGTATATAAGGAAGACATTTCAGTTATTCGAGGGGGTGCACGATAGAAGAATTCCAAAGTCTGAAGTTCCCTGTTCTTAATTTATTCATTTGAGCGAAATCTTGTGCGCAAAAGAGAGTCTATATTCGTGAGAAACCTTGAGGAAGTGTGGTAGAATCTCTACACTGTGGAATCAAGGGAGAAATTTGCTGTAACATCTCTTTTGTTCATAGTGAATCCAGTCGGTGGGCTGTCAGTGCGGAAGAGTGGACGTAGGCTTGGAATAAGCCAAACCACTATAAACCTTGTGTTTAATTTTCTCTTCCCTACTCTTTGCTTTACTTTGATCGTAATTCGTTTTATTAATCAAAAGAGAACTTCTTTTCTATTGTCTGCTTAATATTGCTTGCATATCACGAAAAATTATTATACACCTATTCACCCCCCTCTAGGTGCTTATACTAACTATCTCAATTTTTCCTTTATTTTATGTTATTTTATGTTATTTATTTATTCGTAGTTTCTATATTATTGTACAGGAATGTGATTTTCATTTTATGCATATTCTAGACATTATCCACAGGGTTCTTCCCAAAATTATTATAATTATCAATTTGATCCGTAAAATGTCGGATCATTTTTTTAATTAATTTAAATTTTTGGGTATTTTAATAGTATTTTAATTGTTAAATCATTATAGTTATTAATTTCATCTGTAAGACTTCGAATCGGACTTTTAATTATTTTGAACTTTTTGTCATGATATTTAGGTTTAGAGTAATTGATAATTTAACCTATGAGACAACATATTATTTTTTCGATTATTTTAATCCTTTATTTGGTGGAAATCTTGATTGTTTAGATATAATTGCTTGTCTTGGAAAAACACTAAAAAACATAAAAATCAAATCAAATCTTGCATTAGAGTGTGTTTGTTTAGTAATTTAGGATTGCATTTGTAGATGATTTTTGGAATAGATTAGGATTGATTTTAAATAATGTTTGCACATCTAGATAACATCATTTTTCTTTAAAAAAAATATTTTTCTAAAATAGGATAGGGTCTAAGTCAAATTAACCTCTAAAATAAATTAGAAATTATTCATTTTAGATAATTTAATTAGGGTTCTTATTAATTCCGAATTTAAAAAAAATACAAAAAATATTTGGTGCATGTCAATTAGTTTGCATGTTAGGTTCAACTAACTATAATTTGCTTGTTAATAAAATTAGATCATGTTGTCAAAATGCATGTTTCAATTTTAAGATAAAGGAAAACACAAAAAAAAAAAAAAAAATCCTTTGTGTGTTTATTTCATTTAATGGAAGTCTTTTGATTGTTTAATAGTGAGTGAGTATCTGTGTGATCACAATTTTGCATAATAGAGATTTAGGTTAAAAAATCCAGGCTGCTTGCAAAAACATTTTTGAAATTAAAAAGAAATGATACCGAAATGGCATTAAAAAAACTAGTGTAATCAAGTCTCCGTACCCTTAATCTCTGGTTCGTAGGAATAAAATAATTCTCCCATTATTTTACTTAGGTATTTAATCGACCTACCGTAAACCGATTAGTGGTGACTCCTAGATAATAATCATTTGCATGTTAAATATTTGAATTTTAAGTCGTGAATTAGTATGGGCTTGTGAGAGCCCGAGCTAAGTTTAAAGATTTAGTAGTCCATTAGCCTAAACTTAGGTTGCGAAATTTAGGTTGCGACAACATCGAGGGTAATTGTCATTTTATTTCTATGCAATCACTTATGGTTGATGATTCATTCTACTTAGACCCTGAGGGTCATGACATTGAATACAGGTTCACGTGGCTCTGTTGTATAGATTTCTTATTCAGTACCTTTAGCTCTAGCATATGATAGTGGGGTACTTGTGTTTGGGTTTTTTGGGATCTTGTGTAATGGTTGTTGTGAATCGAACTGCTTACCATGTTCTTATTGCTATATTTCCCTCTGGTGTTATTAAGACAACGAAAATTTGCTTGTTTTTTTGGATGACATACGTGACTCCCTCTACTAGTGCTTGTATAACATTATGATTCGGTCAATCTGTCATTTGGTTGTCTTAATTATTTCTTTAATTTTCTCATTTCTCGTTAAAGCAAAAGATGGGCGAGCTCCTTGATATCATGCTATGTTGGTTGCTCTTACATTTCCTTAACATTTTTGTGTGCATACGGAAAGATTCGTGTACTGTGTAGGGTTCATCAATCTTTCTAATGAAGGGAAGGAGCTTCACCCCATCTCCCACTAGGGGGCATGGCAGGAGAGGACGGAGCCCTAGTCCAAGGGGTTTTTATGTTGATCTCCGTGTTCGAAGTTTAGTTTTGCTTATCCACATGTTCGACTGGAAAATAAACAAGTTTGGTTGGCGATAATAGAAAGCCTAGAATCGATAGTAAAAGCTGTTAAAAATAAGGGTGAATATCCGAGAAACCCTAAACCTGGTACACCTATGACAAATTTATTTTTTTTATCATAAAAAATCTCAAACCGGTACATATGTGACAAATTTATCTTGATTGATCATAAAAAAACCCTAAACTTGTACATTTATGGCAAATTTACTGAAAACTAATTTATTCAATCACAAAAAATCACAAACCGTCCTCCGCTAAATTGGATTAATACCACAAAAAAATTACAAAAATTGTAAATTATGACAAACAAAGTGTAAAATCTCAAATTAGTATACCAGTTAACCGTCACGTACATTTAACTTAATTAAAATTTAACAAAAATTAACAGAGGGTAAATTTGTCAAAAGTACATCGGCTTTCGGATAAATTTGTTAAAGGTATACCGGTTTTGGGTTTTTGGTGGTAAAAAAAGTAGTTTGGGATAAATTTATCATAAGTTTACCGGTTTAGAGTTTTTAGGGTATTAACCCTAAAAATAATAATAGTTCTAAACCGTGCTCTTCTGATTTACTTTCCTTCTTTTTATGACAAGTCAGAGGACAAGGGATCAAAACATTTGAGGTGAGATTTAGCTAAACCTGCCTTTCGAAATGGTCCCCAACCCCTTTGGGTTTTAATTACGCATGTTGCCGAAAGCCTACATCGCAGTCGCATTTCACTCAGAATTATAAATCGACGTTTACTTGCCTGTTGGCCGACCATCTGACGCCAGCTTGTCTAGATAGCGTCACTCTATTGGCAAAAAGTAAGCGAACCGTTTGGAAGTGCGGAAAAGCTAGTTACCAAGTACAAGCCGGAACTCTCTCTAGTCTCTACAACCAACATGGCGATGTCCAAGGGCTATTCTGGTCTGGATGGGAATGGCAACACGTCTCTTTCCGAATTCTAAAGAAAGCTGCTGTGCTTGGGTTGGTGTTTAACGGCTCATGAGGAGGCGATCCCAGAAATCGTTACCCGACGTTCTCCACGAAACATGTCCTACCCAACTAAATTCCTCTGCCTTGTGGTAGTTGACGACCTTAACTCTCTCATTGATGAATCACCCAGAACTAAATTTCATACGAATCACGTGGTCCATCGTGAACCCACGTCCCTCACCTATTACTCCAATGGCGCCTCCTAATGAAGTGCCAAGCGACTGACGCTCGTTGCCCAGAGAGAGGGAGAGGGAGAGGGAGAGGGAGATGGGCAATCCCAAGAACATCAACGAGGTGGGCTTGGATGACCTGGTGGAGGCGGGCCTGTCCAGGGAAGCCGCTGCCGAGCTCGAGCGGAAGCTCCGGGAGTCGGTGGCCTGAGCCCGGCGGTCCGGGACGCCGTCGCCTGGGCTTGAGCTCGACCCGAGGGAGGTGTGGAGAGAGCTGGCGAACGCCGGGGCGTTGAAGCCGTCGCACCCACACCGGGTGCATCAGCTAGTGTACTACTCGGTGTACTCCGGTTGGGACGCCTCCGCTCGGGGCCTTCCTCTCTACTGGTTCCCTTCTCTGTAAGGATCCTTCTCTTGCAGCTCATTTCGCCGCTCTCTGTTCCTTATCATTCCGTTAGCCATTTCGCGGATTCTTTTTGTTCCTTTTGTCTTTGTTGGGTTCTTTGCATGGACGATGTAGGATCAATGTTGAAAGATAGTGTCTGAAAATGTGCTTTCGGTGGTGCTTGGCACTTTTTCTTGGAATGGCGGTTACATGGTTGATAGAAGTAGAATGAGCCTGGACACACTCTAAGGAGGCAAGGGAGAATGTATAAGAAGGAAAAGGGACAGCGATTTTACGTGGAGTGGGTCGGTAGCCTGGTTGGCAATTGTGAATTCATCGAACCACCGGTGAAAAAGGTGATGGTCCGTATTTTGCACGTAGCGAGCGTAAATGATGCGATTGGCCTTAATTTATAACATTTCTGTCTGGGGGAAATAGATGAATGTTGCTAGTTGTGAATCAGGACTGATTCCTTTTTCTGTTCAAATCCTTCCGGATGACTTACTTGTGCCATTTGCAGACTTAAAATATGTATGATCGGCTGAGGTTGTGGTGAATATTTGCTGCAAGGCATTCATGTGCGGCTCTTGGAATTGTCTGTGAATTTAATCATTTTGTGCTCAAATCTAAACCGACGCAGTATTCCTTTCTTGACAGGTCCCAATCAAAAGAAACAAACTTGGGACGCCTCATGGAATCGCATGGCAGAAGGCTTCTGGGGTCATCATACAAGGATCCCATAACGAGCTTTAGCCTTTTTCAGAAATTCTCCGTGGAGCATCCTGATGTAAGTCGGTTTCTGTGTACTAGAAAGAACCCACTTAATTTGTTCTCCACTTAGAAATTTTCATGGCTCCTAGCAACTTTCTATGCTCATAGTTTATCGGATTCTTTCAACTGATTCCAGGTCTACTGGTCGATAGTTCTTAATGAACTCTCACTTTCATTTCATTGTCCCCCAAGCTGCATTCTCGACACCAGTGACAAATCAAAGCCCCGGGGTACGTGGCTTCCGGGGGCGGTATTCAACATAGCTGAATGCTGTTTATTGCCCTCACAGCAACAGAGGAGAGGGGATGACAGCATAGCCTTAGTATGGAGAGATGAAGGCTATGATCACATGAATGTTAACCGTATGACACTAAAAGAGCTTCGAGAATAAGTAATGTATGCTCTTCTTCCTCTGATGCTAGCATAATTTTGCTCCTGTGAGAGGTTGATGTTTGCAAAAAGCCACGCTTACCTTTTACCTAAGTTCTCAGACGATGAAATCAAATCATGGTTTTGGAATCAATGCCTGTCCCAAAATGCTAATTGTTGAAGCACATTGCACTTCTACCCAGACAATCAAACTCAGGCGAGTGCTCACACAGCCTCGATGATGTAATTTTGATTGTCCGAGAACTTTGGTTAAATAAATTTTCTCAGCACTTGGAGGTGCATCTTCAAATTTTGTGTGCCTATTCGGAGTTGTATTCATAATCAATATCAAATGTGACATAATTTCAAATCTTCAAAAAATGCCGGCTCCATTGGTTTCTCCTTACTTTTCAAATCATTTTCCTGTTCTTTTTTTAGCATTGTGCTTGACGATGACAAGACTGCAATAACCACATTACTAGATTCGAAAACTTTTCCAATCAAGTAGATTGCCTCCACTATCCTCGCGCCATTGACCTTGGTTGAACTATTGCTCTTTGTAAACTAGTAAGACTTGCCGGTCCATTTTCACTTTGCTGCTAACAGAAATAGAAATACAAGCAGGTTGGTGGCAAATGCTCTGGACGCGACATTCTCAAAGGGAGATGCGATTGCAATCGACATGCCAATGACGGTCCGTGCTGTTATCATATATCTGGCAATAGTACTTGGCGGATTTGTTGTTGTATCAATAGCTGACAGTTTCGCATCCAAGGAAATTGCAAGCCATCTGCACATTTCCAAGGCAAAAGGAATCTTTACTCAGGTGACCTCTCATTCTTGCGAGTTATCAAGCCGTCTGTAATTGCTGTAACTTTGCTTGGAACTTCTGAGTTCTGATATGTCAACTTTAACAAGAGCTGAAGCAGAGGGAAGTAGTTATAGCATATGTCAAAGTTACACCTATCAACGAAGTTACACCTATTGATATTTATATAGGAGATTTCATTACAGAAATACATGACTTAAACGTGGGAATCTCTTTAATATTCTGTTGGTATTAATACGTGACCCTATTGCTTTATTAGTCTTTAAGCCAAAAGCTTGCTTTCACTTGTCAATGTGTCACCTAAATTAAGTTTTATTTCCTTCAAGTGGTTGCTGGTTCAAGTTTTTTCTGTATTATTTAAGCAGGCTTCAGATAAATTTTTCAGCTCGCATGAAATTTCATGCCTCTTCTATGAGTTAAATGCAATACTACAGGAACTATAAATTATTCTTCATATGTTTCAGGATTTTATACAAAGAGGAGGCCGGAAGTTTCCATTGTATAGGTAAATCGGTCACTTCATTTCTTCTTTGTAGGGACTTTTCTCTTGATAATGAACCCATTGCATAAAAAAAGATGAAAATGGAGGAGAAACGGATCGAGCGTGTCTGACAGTCTCGTTCCATCTTTTCCCTTACGAGTTTTAGCTGTCATATCATCTCACTTGTCATATTTGGCTTTACTCTGACATTAAGTTCTTATCTTGTGTAAATTTACCCGTACTTTACTGTTCAAGTCCCCTAGAGAGAGTACTGGAAGGCGGATATTCTGTTAACGAACTAACAGCGGGTGTTCTTCTCCACCCTTGCAGTCGAGTTGTGGAAGCTAATCCAGTGAAAGCGATCGTGCTTCCTGTGGCTGGAGATGGCGTGGGCGTGAAGTTGAGAGAGCAAGACATGTCATGGAAAGCTTTTCTTTCACAAGTGGATCATGTTCCAAGGTATCACCAACATTTGCATTGCCCAGTATTTCCACAAAAAGAGTATGCAGGTCGACAAGAAAACCTATTGTTAGCTATCCTTGAAGTTATTAAATAACATCATCCCTATTTCGAAAGTCTTCTGAGTAGTCATGAACTTGTGATCGTCGGTTGAGAAGATGTGACATGCACAAAGTGTGATTTCTGTTACTTTCTGCAGAAGGCATTATTACCCAGCCTTTTACCAAAGCGCCGACTCTGTGACAAATATCCTCTTTTCTTCCGGAACGACAGGTAGTGTGAGTTGAAGATAGCGCCTTGTTTACACCTAACTTTGAGAATTCTGTGATGTAATTCCTTCCTGCGAATAATTAGGAGAACCAAAAGCGATACCCTGGACTCAACTCTCGCCTATCCGATGCAGTGCCGATTTGTGGGCTCATATAAATATTCAGGCTGGAGATGTGTTCTGCTGGCCTACAAACTTAGGGTGGGTCATGGGCCCGATTGCACTCTACTCTTGCTTTCTAGCTGGCGCAGCTCTCGCTCTTTACCATGGATCTCCACTAGGACGTGATTTCGGAAAATTTGTTCAGGTGAGGCCTGCGGTCCTTGCGGTTTACTTTTTACTTTGCATGGATCACCCCTTTTCCTTTGTTTTCTCCTATCATGGGGAAACATATACAAGGCCGTGCTAAATTGTTGCAGACTAGATTTTGTTATTGATAATGTTAGTACGAACACCTAGAGAGAGAGGTGAATTGGTGTTTAAAATAAATCTTGACAAATAAATACATAATAAAATAAGTTGCGAGCAAAGTTCGAATAAAGATCAAAGTTTGATAAACGAACCACCAGACTTTTGATGAAAATTTAGAATCGAATAAGTGATGGAATAGATTTTTGCAATACTTAAAAAAGGTGCAATAGATAAAACAGAAAAGAGTTATAGGAAAAAAAAATTGCACATGAGATTTATAGTGGTTCAGCTTATATTAAGCTTACGTCCACTCTCCCACGTTGGCAGTCTTTCGGCTGGAATTCACTATAGTATCAGCAAAGAAGTACAATATTTCGAGGGCAAATACTCAGTAGAAGATTTCTTTTTTCTCATTAAGTCACTCTTTTTGTGATTTTCTCCCTTGAAGTACAATTTGTAAAAGTTGTTGTTGAAGAATTAGTGGTTGGAAATACTTCAAACTTTGGAATTTCAATTTTTACGCACCATCTCAAATAGACTAAATGACCTCCTTAAACACTTCTTCACGCCTCACTAGCCGTTGGCATTTTCCAAAAACAAATTTCCAATCAATCCGTTGGACAAAATCGATCAAAGAAATCTTGTAGCTGTTTGAAGATTAAGATGAAAATCCATTGATTCCGGTCGCTTATACAATTAGAATCTATGTTTTCATAAGTAGATGCTTCCCAAAAAGAAACTTGTTGTCAAGGTTGATTTCATCAATGTATTTATAAAAGGTAAGTGAGATTTTTTGTCAGAGAGCTAGATATTAAAGAATAAATCCCTATTATGTTTATACTAAATCCTTGTTGTAAAATCAATAAATTTGAGTTTGATTATATTTTCATTTTGGACTTGGTTTCAGTTTGGATTGCGTAGAGTGGGAAAAACTTCTTAAATGAATAGACTTTGATAAAAGTCTGCAATATAACTTCATAAGTATACTATTCTTCAAAATAAGAATAAGAATAAGAAAGTTTTGTCAACTTCAAAACTTGTTGAGAGTTTTCTCAACAATCTCACCATTAGAACCATTTTTAATGGTGACAAAACTTTCACGCAGATTTAAGTATAATATGAAAGTTATCCTGCAAAACAACACTTTAGCAGCACATGATAATTGACAGAGATAACAAACAATAAGCACATTAAAAGTTTGCACAAAATACATATAGTCTGCACATATAAAACACACCAACCAATAGTTTGCGTAAAATGAACACCAATCACACCAGCAAAGAAAAACTCAAACATGCACCAATCAAAGCTTCAAATCTGCAAAACTCTCTCCCTTTTTGTCAATAGCAAAAATGAGAAAAATAAACAAGCATAAAGAAAAAGAAAAAAAGTTGGTTTCGAAAACGATCAGGGTTGCCTAGGAACACGAACAAGTCGGAAATCCTCCAAAGTCTGCACGGTCTCCTCAAGCTTAGTCGGGCACTAATGGAAGACAGTCTCAACCTTCACTAAATTTTGAGATGCCTATTGATTTATGTTTTGGAACTTATCGTCAGGAGACTGTACCTTTCCAATGAAAGATTCTGAGATAGTACCGAGAGTAGCATGCAACTTATGGATTTCAACCTCCATCCCATATTACTGCATCTTAATCTCCAAAAGGAGTTGCACTATCCAAGGATAGTTTGAGTCTGATTTAGTTTGGGCACTAACTTCTGCAAAATGTACTGGTGAAGTATCCAAAAGTGAAGGAACATCGACCTGAACATGTGAAATTTGGTGCCCCCCCTAAACATTAGCATCTTTGTCCTTACCCTTAGAAGATTCTTCAGGGAAATGAGATGCATAAATATCTTCAGCATTTAGAGGAGATTGGTTGATTTCATCACTTGTAGTTGGTTCTATAGGCTAGTTAGTAAGAGGATTTTTTTTCACTTACTTCCCTATCATAGTGCCTTCAATTTGAGGAAAAACTCCTTCTCCTTCCTGCACTCCTTCTCTTCTAGCACTGGTTGGTTGACCAATTCCCTTGGCCTTCTCTCCAACATCTCCTGCACTAATTGCCCTTGTATCTTCTCATTCCTTGTTAGAATGATGCTATCCCTTGTTTAGATTCACATCTCCTTATTCATCATATGAGTCATCCTCCTTATTCTCTTTCACTCCAATTTCCTCTCATTCACTTTCTTCTTCAAGTTCTTGTTTGCTATCATCCTCTTCCTCTTCTTCAAAATCAGTTGTGCCACCAAGAGGATCTTGCATGGCAATGTTTGCCACAATATCAGAGACAGTCTCATTTTCATCTTTCTCTTCTTCATCTTGTAGAAGAAGAATAGGTCTTTTTCTTTTTGGATTGCACGAGACAATGTCTTTCCCTTTGCGCTTCTTCACAGCCATAGATTCTATCTTAAGTTTACTATTAGATTCCTTCTTCAAAAGTTTCAAGGCTCTAGAGAGATCCTTTAATCTCATTTTTGAGATCATTTTAAGTTCAATTTGCATGGGAAGAATGGTTCTGGAGCAAAAATTGGATGGCGGTTGAATCTAAAAGTATCAGAAAAGTATGGTTACCAAAGTTGTATATAGAAGTTGTCCCTTTCCCTTAATGACAATTATGTACATGTGCAGTAGAATTGTGTGAGGGAGTGAGAAAGCAACTCCATTACAAATGGCCCACATCATTTTTGTCTGAAATCTGGAGACATCAATTTTGGAAGCAATTTTGAGTTTGATGCAGTTGATGATGATCTTTAAGGAGTAAAATATTATAAGCAGACATTCTAAAGTAAGCAATGCTTCCCTAGGAATTCTGTCATTCACCAAAAACTTGGTAACCTCTTCGTTGGACACATTGATAGGCAAAAATCCACTTCTTTCTACTCCAAGAATATCAGCAAACAAATTAATATCAACATTAAAAACTTTATCACTCACAATAAATTGAATATGAGTAAGGTCCATAGCAGATATGTTGGAATAGAAATAAACAGTCAATTTAGGATAAACATTAGATGACTTTACACAGAACATTTTCATTTGAAGCTTGGCAAATTTCTCGCAAATTCACCTTGATGGAATCTAGAAAATCAAAATCTAGCATTCGAGGGTTGATGATCTCTTTGTTCTGCATCTGCGCGTAGACCTTTTGATGTTCCTCCAACTGAAACAACTTCCCTTTTGTTCCAACAATTTCTGTAGCAACACCCATTTTGGGTTGGAAGTTTTTGAACACCCTCTCATCATCTTCTTCCCTTTTACTCTCAGTCTAACCCTTTTGTACTAAAACGAGGATTAGCAGGAAAGTTTGAAAATTCCTTTCCGCTCTTCCAGCCTCTACTAGCCCTCAGTTTTCCATGCCTCTCAAACAAAGTTTCGTTCCCATAGCCATTTTCTTTCAAGAATGAACTTATGAAATCCATGGGACTTTCTCCCTTTTTTAGAAATTTATAATGTTTGAAATGTACCTCAGGCTTTCTTATGGAAAGAGGAGTCGCTTCCTAAGTAACCTCTTCCTCCACGGATGGTTGATTCATGCTTTGAGGTGATTCATCTCTGGTGAGATCAAAGTGAGTCGGATCATCAAGCACAAATTGAGGCCTGCGGCTAGTAATGCGAGGATTTCCTCTAATAAGACGTCGAAATAGACTTGATTTTGATGACACGTTCAAGAGTGATCGAGTGAAAATTTTTGCAGAGAATGTGAGACAAGATCAAGAGAAGCAAAGATTTGAGAGAAAGATTAGGGTTTGCAAAAGAGTATGGATATTAGGGAAAAAAAGGATCGAAGACTTTATTTAAAGAAAATGAACCAGGCCAACTGACCAAGCACCAAAGAAAAACTTCCGTTTTTAAAAAAAAAAATTAAAAAGTAATCGTCAATAATTTTTGAAATATTAATTCCAAACAATTAGCAGAGATATAACAATTTCCAAAGGCAAGTAATAATTTGAGAATAATCATACCTATTCAAGGAGGAAATAAATTTACGCGTCAAAATTTGAAATATAACCATCTGAGTTTGGAAGGGCTTTCAGAAGGATGTTTCTACCATAGGTTGAACTGATGAGTTTGCATGTCCATAAACTTTAACTAGATGTAAGAGTAATATTCAGCTTTTCACTAATGAACTCGAATGATCCTTTCTCCAATGGCTTGGTGAAGATATCTACCAGTTGATTCTTCGAATCAATGAATTAAACATTGATTTTGCCATTTTGTACATGGTCTCTTAAGAAATGATGGCGGATTTTAATATGCTTTGCCCTTGAATGAAGAATAAGATTTTGGGTGAGATTGATTGCACTTGTGTTGTCACATCTGATTTCAGCGCAAGGTTCTTCTATTCCAAAGTCCTTTAATTGTTGCATGATCTAAAAAATTTGTGAACAGCAACTTCTAAGAACAACATATTATGCTTCTGCTGTTGAGAGTACCACAATGTTATGCTTCTTTAAGAACCAGGACATTAACATTTATCCCAAAAATTGGCATGTTCCTAAAGTACTTTTCCTGTCAACTTTATAACAAGCTAAATCAGCATCTAAGTATCCAAGTAATGTAAAGTCTCATTCTTTTGGATATCATAGACCTAATTTTGGATTCGTTATTTGATAATATGTTTGATAGCACTAAGATAAGATTCTCTAGGATCAGCTTAGAATCTAGCACGCATACACACACTGAATAAAATATCAAGTTGTGAAGCAATAAGGTAGAGAAGAGAACCAATTATGCTTATGTATGTCTTTTGGTCTACCTTATTTCCATTTTCATTTTGTCAAGTTTGGAAGAACTTGACATGGGAGTCTCAATCTTCTTCCAGTTTTCCATTCCAAACTTCTTGATAATATCTCTAGCATATTTCTCTTGTTAAATGAATGTATCTTTTTTTGATTGTCTGACTTGTAGACCTATTAATAAAGTTAATTCACCCATCATGCTTATTTTGAATTCTTCTCGCATATACTTTGAAAATTTCTTGCGCAAATTTTCATTAGAAGATCTAAAGATTATATCATCTACATATATTTGAACAAATAAAAAAGTCATTTTCTTTCCTTTTGATAAACAAAGTTGTGTCAACCATTCATTTTTTTGAAACTATTGCTTACTAGAAACTTACTCAGTCTCTCATATCAAGCTCGAGGTACCTGTTTCAGACCATATAAAGCCTTCTTCAATTTATAGACAAGTTTTCTAGGATCTTCGAATCTTGGTAATTGTTCCACATAGACTTCTTCAAGATAAGTACACTATCAGTGTCATAAGTTGTTTACGGCGCTCACTTTAGTGTCAAAAGTTTCTGTCATATCACTTAAGTGCCAAAAAATTTGAAAAACGCTCACTTTGGTGCCAACTTCAATATGGTTGGCCGAAAATCTGACGTGGCACTTTTTTTATTAATTTTTGAAGCTGATGTGGCTTGCCGGAGAGTACAGTTAGCATCTTAACACCAAAACGACACCATTTGGTGTCTCCCCCAATTCAAAACCCTAAATCTCCGGCTAGTCGCCGTCCTCGATAGCCCCCGTGCTCGGCGGCCGCGGCTCTGACCTCGACCTTGACCCCGATGATGGCCACTCGATGCTTGTAGCTCTGACCTCGACCCGACCTTGACCCCGACCTCGACCGTGACCCCAACCTTGACGATGGCCACTCGGCGGTCACGGCTCCGACCCCGACCCCAATCCTGACCCCAACGATGGCCACTTGGTGGCCGTGGCTCCAACCCCAACCTCGACGATGGCCACTCAGCGGCCACGGCTCCAACCCTGACCCTAACCTTGACCCCAACCCCGACTACGGCCACTCAGCGGCCAAGTCGAAGGCCGTGATCTAGCCGGTGCTCGGGGAGGCCGCGTTGCCATTGATGTCTCCCTCTCCATCTCCAATCTCCCCGATGAGTGCCTGGCCTGCGTCTTCCAATACCTAGGCTCCAGTGATTGGGGCTAGTGCTCCCTTATGTGCCATCGAGGGTGTTCGAACAACGTCGAGCAATGGTGGTTGAGCGAGCGACGATGGCCGAACGAGCTAGGTCGAAAAACCCTAATTTCAATCCCCAAAATAAAAAATAAAAAATAAATCCCCAAATGAGTTAAACGGCGTCATTTTTGTGAGGCCATCCATGTAAGACGGCAAAATGACATCGTTTTCTTAAGGAGGACTGAAAACGACTTCGTTTAAAGGCCTTGTCGATTTTTTTTTAATAAAAAAAGCCACGTAATCATTTTGGCCGGAATCTTTCACCGGTGGCACCAAAGTGATCGTTTTTTCTCCGATTTGACACTTAAGTGATTTGACGGAAACTTTTGGCACCAAAGTAAGTGCCGTACACAACTTATGGCACTAATAGTGTACTTTTCCCAACTTCTTCTTATATGAACCCATTTAAGAATGCACTCTTGACATCCATTTGGAATAACCTAAAATCATGGAAACATGCATATGCTAGCAATAATCTTATAGTTTCTAACCTGACTATAGGTGCATATGTCTCATCACAATCTATTCATTCCTCTTGTGTGTAACTATTCGCAATAATCCTTACTTGATCTCTTGTTATTTTACCTTTTTCATCCATCTTGTTTTTGAACACTCATTTTGTTTCAATCATAGATTTTCCTTTTGGTATTTGAACTAACTCCCAAACATCATTAATTCTGAATTGTCTGAGTTCTTTTTGAATTACTTCTATCTAGCTTTCATTAGATAAAGTTTCTTCTACTCCCTTTGGTTCTATTTTAGAAATAAGAACTAGAGCACTTGAGTCTCCCTTTACTTTGGATCCGGTACGAATCCATTCTTCTAAATTGCCAATGATGAGATCTTTAGGATGGCTTGATTTGTGTTTTCAGTTATTGCTAAATTTGTCATTGTCTGCAAGGGTTTGCTAAACATCTATTTTCTTTTATTCTTATAATTTTTATTCTGCTTGACTTTAATCACAAGAAGGCTGAGATTCCTTGGGGGAATCAGACTTCATTAAGTCTGAAACTAGCTCAAATTCTTCAAGTTGAATATGGTCTTGTTGGTTCTAGACATTTTCTTGAAATTTGACATTCATTGATTCTTCGACAGTCTGTGTACTCTTGTTGAAGACCCTATAAGCTTTGTTTGAAGTAGAATAGTCAAGAAATATTCATTCATCCAATCTTTCTTCAAATTTCCCGAGTCGATCATTTCTATTCTTCAAAATAAAACGCTTGCAACAAAACGCATGGAATTAAGAGATATTTGGCTTTTTCTCTTTGTAAATTTCATAGGGAGTTTTCTCCAGGATGGGCTTTAAAAATACTATGTTAATTATATAACAAGCAGTAAAAATTGCTTTCATCCAAAAAAGAGAAGAGACTCTACTTTCAATTAGCAGAATTACGACCATCTCTTGTAAAGACCTATTTTTCCTTTCTATAACTCCATTTTGTTTTGGAGTGTAAGGAGAGGAGAAAACATGTTCTTTTTTTGGTAAGTAAAGGAGAAAACATGTTGTGGACCATTCTCATCATAAAAATTTGCAAAATCTTGATTTTCAAATTCTTCCCCTATAATCAGTCTTTATATTGGTAATGGCATAACCTTTCTCATTCTGAAGCTTCTTAGCAAGTTTTGAAAAATATGACAAGGTTTTTGTTTTATTTGCCAAGAAGAAAACCCATGTAAATCTTGAATAATCATCCACAACTACCAAAAAGTACTTTTTACCACTGATGCTTTGAATTATGGTTGGTTCGAAGAGATCTATGTGAAGAAATTGCAAGACATGATTAATGGAAACATAATTTATAGGTTTAAATGAGCTCCTAACCTATTTTCCCAAGATATATGGAGTACGCAACTTAGACTTCTAGTACATCATTTTGGGAGGATCACGTATCAGCTTCTTAGACGATAGTATAGCAATTTGTTTCATACTCACATGTCCAAGCTTACAATGCCATATATTTACTTCATCTTGAATTGAGATAAGACATTGAGAACTCTCTGAACTTATGTCTGGAAGATAAATATTGCCATATCTTCGCTAAGTGAAAGTTTGAGAGAAGCTCGACTAACTCCAGAATAAATATCTTCTTAGAAATTGATTATGAATCCTATATCACATAGCTGGCTTATGCTTAGAATGTAGTAGTTCAAACCTTTCACCTGTGATACATTGTTGATGATCAAATTTTCAATCTTCACTGTTCCATGTCCAATAATTTTTCCTTTGATGTTCCCACCAAAACAAACACTTCCTTTTCTTTGTTTTTCTAGTTTTATGAAACTACTTGAATCTCCAGTAATATGTCTAGAACAACCATTGTCCAAGTACCATTTACTTTTCCTCTTAAAAGTAACCTGCAATTAAAAAAAATCTCAAAATTTTTTTGGTACCCAAATTTTCTAGGGTCCTAGCGAGTTAGTTTTAAAAACAGCATTTGTCCAATCTTTCTTAATGGGTTTCTAGACTTTAGGACATTCATTCTCAAAATATTCTGAGTTATTACATTTGGAATATTTAAGAGTACTCCAACCAACATGTTTTACAAAAAAAAAAATTGAAAATGATTTGTGTAAAAAGATTTTGGAGGTCTTTGTCTAAGTTTCTTATTGATTTTAGGAAAATTGATTAAAAGAGTACTTTCTTTATTCATACCCAAACAAGATTTGTTATAATAGGGTATTTGAGTTGAATGAATTATCTCTAAAGTTTTTGATCCTTTGGAGAACTTTGTAAAAATATCTGAAATCTCATTTTTCAAACATTCATTTTCTTTTGAAAGAGAATCAGTATTTTCTTTCAAATCATCAAAATCTTTTTTCAGATTCTCAAACTTTTCTTTCCAAGAATTATCATGTTGCTTGAGTTTTGAATTTTCCTTCTTTAATTCAGATATCCTTTTAAGAGAAGATTTGAAGTTCAAGCAAAGTTCATCTATATACTTAAAAACTTTATTAGGAATTTCTGAGTGACTTACCTCAATTTACTTGTTAGATTTTGACCGTGTCTAAGTCTGAGTTTGACTTTGATTCTAAGTCTGATTCTAAGTGAGCCATCAAACAGATATTTGCAAACTCATCTTCACTTTTCTCACATTCCGTGTCACTCCAAGTTTTTGCTTTTAGAGTTTTCTTGTATTTTTCGTACTTTCCTTTTTTTCTTTTTCAGCAAAGGACAGTTAGGCTTGATGTGTCCCTTCTTCTTGCACTTAAAGCATATCACATCCTTGCTAGATTCAACATCTTCCATTAATATTTTATGGAATTTTGCTTGCTTTGCTTTTTTTAGTTCAATCGTCTATGTCTGTATCATCAAAATCATAATTAGATTTAAGCGCTATTAACTTCTTACCTTTTGGATCCTCTTTATCATTGATCTATTCTACTTCATATGATTTAAGAGTGCCTATTAACTCGTCAACAGAAAGAGGCATAATTCTTTATGTCTCCCGAATTGATATTTTCACATGGTTCCAATCCTTTGAAAGTTTTCGCATAAATTAGTTGATCTTCATTGGAGCAGAAATTTGTTGACCTTGATATGCCAACCCATTTACAATTTTTGTAAATCGACTGAACACATCTCTAATAGACTCTCCAGTCTTCATTCTAAAGGATTCATATTGGCCAAGTAAGATTTTTATTTTTGTCTCCTTTACACGATATATTCATTCATAGGTGACATGAAGTCTATCTCGGACTTCTTTAGCTATTTTACATGAAGAAATTCTATTATATCCAATAGGAGACAAAGCACAAAATAAATAATAGATGACATTTGCATCAAGAGCCTACCTCTTGGTAATTTTTGCTTAGTTGGATTCTTCAACATCCTTATCTAAGACTTCTTCCCTTGTCAGATGTTGAAGTTGCCTTTAGGTTAATTCCTCTATATACAACATCTCATTTAAGAGGATCTCTAGATCTCAGGAATGCCTATATTTTATTTTTCCACACATTGTACTTTTTTCATCAAAATAAGGTAGCTTGGTATTGCTCTGCTCCTCCACAAGTCCTGGTGCTAAACAACTAGCCACATAAGATCTTTAGCTCATAAATATAAACACTTCAATAGAAGAGCATAAGGCTTTGATACCAATTGATAATGCTAGTACAAACACCTAAATGATGATGCATAGGTGTTTAAAATAAACATTGACAAATAAATGCAGAATAAAATAAGTTGTGAGCAAAGTCTGAATAATGATCAAAGTCTGATAAATAAGCCATTAGACTTCTAGTAAAATTCAAAATCAGATAAGTGATGGAATAGATTTTTGCGATACTTAAAAAATGTGCAATAGATAAAACTGAAAAGAGTTAAGGGAAAGGAACAATTACACATGAGTTTTATAGTGATTCGGCTTAGATTAAGCCTACGTCTACTCTCCCACATTAGCAACCTTCTGGTTGGAATTCACTATAGTATCAACAGAAAAATACAATATTTTGAGTGCAAACACTTAGTGAAAGTTTATTTTCCCTCACTAAGCCACTTTTCTTGTGATTTTCTCTCTTGAATACAATTTGTAAGAGCTGTCGTTAAAGAACAAGTGGTTGAAAAGACTTCAGACTTTAAAATTTCAATTTTCACACATTATCTCAAATAGACTGGATAACCTCCTTAACTACTCCTCTATGCCTCGCTAGTCATTGGCATTTTCTAGAGGAATTTCTTCCAACAAATCCATTGGATAGAATCGATTAAGAAAATGTTGTAACCATTTGAGGATTGAGATAAAAATTCATTGATTATGGTCACCCATACAATTAGAATTTAGATTTCTGTAAGTAGATGCTTCCCAAAAAGGACCTTGTCTTCAATATTGATTTCATCAATTTGTGATTGATTCCATCAATGTATTTATAAAAGGTAAGTGAGATTTTTCATTAGAGAGCTAGATATTAAAGAATAAATCCCTATTAGTATCCTTATCGCAAGATCAATAAATCTGAGTCTAATTATAACTTCGTTTTGAACTTGGTTTCAGTTTGGATTGTGTTAAAGTAGAAAAGACTTTTGAAATGAATAGATTTTGACAAGAATCTGTGATATAACTTCAGAAGTCTACTATTATTCAGAATAAGAATAAGAACAATAAAGTTTTGCCAACTTCAAATCTTGGTAGGAGTTTTTTGAACAGTTATCTCAGCATACATGATTTTTAAATAATAATGTTATATCGATGCTAAAATATTTCATACTCCATTTTTAATTATATTTTTGTATGACAGCAGCGCAATGCGCGGTAAACGCCAGCTTTTATAGGCAATTCTAGTAGCTTTGGATCAATTCTTGTAGTTGGGCATTGACAGATGGCACTTATAAAGTTGTTAACCAGACTCTCTCTCCTGTTCCTGCATCTATTTCAGGATGCAGGAGTGACCATTTTGGGCACAATACCAAGCTTGGTAAAACCATGGAAGAGCACGCAGTGTATGGAAGGACTCGATTGGACAAAGATCAGGTTTTCTTTCTTCTTTTCATCAAATTGGTCACATGATCATCAAAGTGTTTTGTAAAGAAGTAACAAGATTATGAATGGGGGTTCAGGTCATTTGGCTCCTCAAGGGAAACATCCAATATCGACGACGACCTCTGGCTTTCTTCCAAGTCCTTCTATAGCCCCATTCTAGAGTGTTGTGGCGGCACAGAGCTCGCATCATCTTACATTCAAGGAAATCATCTGCAGCCTCAGGCTTTCGGTGCATTTAGCAATGCTTCCATGACAACCGGATTTGTCATCCTGGACGACCATGGAGCCCCTCAAGTAAGATTCTCTCTAGTAAAGGAGGTTCTCTGTTGAGGGATGCGCACCGACAGTGTTTATAAGCCTTAGTAGAAGCTAATTGAATTTAGTATGAAGACCATCTCATTTAGCTCTTTACTGTAGTACTCAAACAAATTTCTCAGGGCGCGGACATGGGTATTTCACCAATCATGGCTCTTCACCGAGTAGTCTTAATTGCAGGTTCCGCAGGGCTGCTGGAAACTGCTTCAGATGATAAATTTTAGGAATAACGTATTTTAACAAACCAGTCAATCCCTTCTATGGTACATAATTAATTTCTTGTCTCACTGCGTACAGCCAGATGATCAACCTTGTGTTGGCGAAGTGGGACTGCTCCCTGTTTACATGGGTGCAACTGATAGGCTGCTCAATGCTGATCATGAAGAAGTCTACTTCAAGGGAATGCCGACATACAAAGGGGTGGTATGCCATGTTAATTTGTGGAATACTCGCGGCTTACTCATTCCATTTTCGTTCTCTGGATACAGATGTTTTGTCGCTACTGGAAATTTATGCTTAGTAAACTTAGTAGAATGATGGAAGAAACATGACTTGAAAAATTCAAACGAACTTGCAGCAACTGAGGAGACATGGAGACATCATTAAGAGAACTGTTGGAGGGTACTATATCGTACAAGGGAGGGCCGATGACACAATGAACCTTGGTGGCATTAAGGTACGACGCTTCAAATTTCACTCTTTATAAAGACGTCTGAAAGTACTTAAGAACTTTGCTGTTGTACTAAATTCTATATGCCAGCGATATGTGGTATAGCGGTGGAAGGCAAAGTAGCTACAAGCTCTGATATGGTTCTCCTGGGTCAAAAGAATGTTACAGCTTCCACCTAAAACTTTTTACTTATGCTGCTTTATGGGTCTACGAATTTGTTTTCCTCTTCTAAGCGGACCAATTGGTATTGCAGACTAGTTCTGTTGAGATTGAGCGGGTCTGTGATAGAGCAGATGAATCTATACTAGAGACTGCCGCAATAAGTCTAGCGCCACCAACTGGCGGTCCAGAACAGTTGGTTGTCCTCGTGGTGCTCAAGAAGGGGTGTAAGGCTGAACCGAATGATCTGAAGATGAAATTCTCGAAAGCGATCCAGCGAAACCTCAACCCTTTGTTCAAGGTTTGATCCTTGAGATGTAAATGCTGATGCATGAGTGCATATTGAAGCCGCTCATGCTTTGCTTTTTGTGAAGTAAAAATTAAGGTCGAACTCAATGAATGGTCACGACGTTATTGTTAAAAATTGAATATGATGAAAAAAGAATTCAACAAGCGGAAGATTATCTCTAAAATCTTTGGTCCAACGCATTTGTTTCATCTGAACATGCATGAGGATCGCTAACTGGAATGTCTCAATTGATTGACAGGTAAGCTCTGTCAAGATTGTCGCTGAGTTCCCTCGAACGGCTTCTAACAAGCTACTGAGGAGGGTGTTGAGGGATCAGATGCGACAACAGCTCTCTGCGCAGAGTGAGCTGCAGAGGCAAATGGGAAGTATTGTCCCATATTCTTGCTGCGACTGTCGATGTGCAGGTTCCGATTCTAGATTCTAACTTCCTGCTTGTGAGAAATAAATTGGGTTGAAGGAAATCTGTGAGAATTATTAGTTGGAATAAGAAGCACCATCCGGTTGGAATTCAGAACACTTGTCTTTTCAATAATGATGACATCATGTTGTTTGGGAATCGAGTTGAAGTTGTGTGAAATTTTTCCTCGCTGAGTTTTGTTAAGGGAGTGCTCAGGATACTTTCCACGTCACATGAGTAAAGCAGTTTGTTGCAGCACAGTCACCCTACCACAACATCATCTGAACGAGGCATGATTCATGGGCAGACACTCCCGATCAAGTTCACTTTCCATGAAGTACCATCCACATGTTCGTAAAGGTCCACGACGAAAACGAAAGATTCAGAAACTTTCCGGTAAACGATGCACATGTTCATGAAGCATCATCCATATGTCTAAGGCTGCGATTGGTTCAGCATTTGCAATGGACTTTGAGTCCAATGCAAATGCTGAAAGCCTAAAGCTATTTGGGGAAAATGCAATTGTATTTGGTAAAAAAATTTTGCAAATGTACTTTGAATTGAATGTGCGTTTGGTAAAAAAAAAACTTTTGCAAGGGACTTTGATGGGTATTGTATATATATTTTTTCTTTTTTCCTTTTTTTTGGAAATTTAGCTAAACCCTTCGCCAGACCAGCGAAGGGCTGCGGCCGCCGGCGAGCTAGATCTAGCGGCGCGGCCATTGGCCGAGGTCGCTCGAGGTCGGGCGACCTTCGGCAAGGGTCGCGACCCCGAGGGCCGCCGGAGGTCACCCGACCTCAGGCGACCCTCGGTGAGGGTCGCGCGACCCAGCCGAGAGCCACCGGAGGTCGCCCGACCTCGGGCGACCAGGGTCGCTTGACCCAAGGGCCGCAAGACCCAAGCGACCGCCGCCTGAGTCTCGCGGCCGCAAGCAGCCCTCGCCGTCGCACGACCCTTGGGCAACCCTCGGCGAGGGTCGCGCGACCCAGTCGAGGGCAGCCGAAGGTCGCTTGACCTCCGCTTGGGTCTCGCAGCCCCTGGGTCGAGCGACCTTGGTCGCCCGAGGTCAAGCGACTTCTGGTGACCCTCGGCCGGGTCGCACGACCCTCGCCGAGGGTCGTCCAAGGTCGGGCGACCTCCGGCGGCCCTTGGCTGGGTTACTCGACCCTTGCCGGAGGTCGCCCGACCTCGGGCGGCCTCAGCCGACGGCCGCCGGCGCCAGATCTGGCTCGCCGATGGCTGTCGCCCTTCGCTAGTCCGACGAAGGGCTGCTCCTTTTTTATTTAAAAAATAAATAAATGCAGGAGCAACGGTGAGTTTTCAAGAAAGTTTTGGGGGTAGAATAGAAAATAATATTTTCATTAAATAGAAGCCTTCAGCATTCCTAAGGGTAAATTTTCACTTGAAAGCCCCTTAGGAATCTTTGCCAAACACCCTTATTTAGGATGAATGGGCTTTGGGGCTTAGATGGGCTTTTTAAATGTTCATCCAAACACACCTTAAAAGTATTCGATACATATCGAAATGTTCGACAAGACATGACATAAAGACTCCTTGGAAAAAAGACTCCTGAAAAGTATCAGTGTTTTGTAGCTTTAGACTTCGACGGGGCACCCAGTCCTCGCGAACTCAGAGAACATGTCGGGAACATTGATCCTCTCTAATTTCTTGTTTTGCCCCTCTGCCACGTAGAACCCCTGCCGCCCCCTTCGTACTCCGCCCCCGCCACCATGGTCCGCCCTCCCCCAGCTCGACCCGGCACGTCTCGGCCCGGACCGCCGGGCCGACCCGGCCCAGTCGAACAGCCGCCCGTCCCTCCCCGCGCTGACGCGCGAGCTCGGGCATCGCTCCGGCGGCCACACCCTCTCCGCCCGCCGCCACTCCCCCGGTCCCGCAGTCGTACACCTCTGCGCTCCCCTCGAACCGGCCCTGGTCCTCCGTCCCGTACCCGCTGACCACCCAGAAGGACCGCCCCTCGCGCTTGTCCCGGCCGTGGCTCATCGGGGGCAGCTCCGCCCACTCGCCCCGCCCCACGTCGTACGCCCACGCCGACCTCAGCGCGTTCTTGCCCTCGTTGTGCCCCCCGGCCACGTAGACGAGCCCGCCGTGGGCGCCCACGGCGAAGAAGGAGGCCCGCCGGGGCATCGCCACGCCCCCCCGCGCCGCGAAGTCGTATGCGAAGACGACGGCCACCGGCTCGTAGGTCGCCGGGTCCCATCCCCCGAGGGCCACCAGCTCGCCATCGCAGCTCGCGAGGTGGCAGAACAGCGGCAGCCCATCCGGGTAGTCCGGAACCGGGTCGAGCAGGCCCCAGGCCCCGGTCTACGGGTCGAAGACGGTGATGGCGTAGCGGGGGCGTCCGACCGGCTTGTGCCCGCATGGTACTATGATAGGGTTAGAGTTTTGGGTTGTGAGAGCCATTGAGCTCCTTGAATTCTCTGTAGGCCATATTTCTATGCAAATGGAGAATATCTGAGTTAACACGGTCATTAACATCGAAGGTAATTGTCATTTTATTTCTACGCAATCACTTATGATCGATGATTCATTCTACTTAGACCCTGAGGGTCATGACATTGAATACGGGTTCACGTGGCTCTGTTGTACAGATTTCTTATTCAGCACCTTTAGCTCTGGCATATGATAGTGGGGTACCTGTGTTTGGGTTCTTGAGATCTTGTGTAATGGCTGTCGTGAATCGAACTGATTACCCTGTTCTTATTGCTGTATTTCCCTCTGGTGTTATTAAGACAATGAAAATTTGCTTGTTTTTTTGGATGACATATGTGATTCCCTCTACCAGTGCTCGTGTAACATTATGATTCGGTCAATCTGTCCTTTAGTTGTCTTAATTATTTCTTTAATTTTCTCATTTCTCGTTAAAGCAAAAGATGGGCGAGCTCCTTGATATCATGCTATGCTGGTTGCTCTAACATTTCCTCAACATTTTTGTGTGCATACTGAAACATTCGTGTACTGTGTAGGGTTCATCAATCTTTCTAATGAGGGGAAGGAGCTACACCCCATCTCCCCCGAGGGGGTATGGCAGGAGAGGGCGGAGCCCTAGTCCAAGGGGTCGTTATGTTGGTCGCAGCAGAGATATGCCTGCTAGTCTCCTTGTTCGCAATCTTCGTCATGACTGCAGGTTTTCTTTTTTTAATAATTTGTTTCTGCATTTCCTTCATCCTGTTTTGCAAAAATCTTGGACCTTGTGGATAATTATGTATGTTCTTTATTAAACTTAATTCTTTGATTGCCATATTGGAATATAAAGTTGAACGAACATGAGTCAGTGGCTGGTTCTTTCAGGCATATCTAGGACTTTGTTTGATTTAATTGTTACACATAATTCTTCCTGTTTCGCACTTCTTTTTTTTTTTTTTAAAGAAAAAAATGGAATCGAACTGAAGACTTCACACTTGAGAAAATTAATATCTTGCGTTTTTTCTTCTTCCTGTCCTATGTATTCATTTCTTTGATAAATTAAATACAGGAACCTACTGGAGTCTGGTCTTGGTGAATTTTTTTTTTAATTTATTTTTAAGAAAAAATGTGCATTACTTTTTCTTAAAAAAAAAAAAAGGATTTGATTCTCCCGGTTCTATGCAGCAGAGGCAGGAGTGATCGAAGACGGTCTCCGGTGGGATATTCCTGGTCTCCACCTCCTCGCCATGCAAGATCTCGGTCCCGTAGTCGTGATTATTACTCCCCTCCTGCGAAAAGAAGGTACTCAAGGTATGTGACCTGCTTTGATTTCTTGTTTCTTGCTGTAGGTTCTATTTCCTCCCTTAGTTGATTTAGGGAAGGGGGAACAAAAACAAAACCATATTGATTGTTGGATAGGGCAAATAAATAAGAAGGCATGCAATGGCTAATGCTCTCTGGGCTTGTCTGTAACTCTTTCATCCTGTTGTAAAGCTATTTTTCTATGGGACCTTTAAACATCATCACCTCAGTAGACTCAAGCTGGATCTAGTGAATATGGTTTTGTTCTCATCAAGATGTGGTCTATGGCAATTTATTATTATTTTTTCTGGTACTTAGGTTATGTTGGATCATTCAACAGGTGTGCGAACTTTTTTGGCATAAGTTGTGTGCTGTGATATAGTAACTCCTGATGACTTTGAGTCGATATCTGACGGTATGCATTTTATTAGCATTTGGTGAGGTTTTGAACATGTGCCAGAAATTTGTTCTTGGTATGTTGTAATCACTGTCTTTCGGGGAATCTCATTATCAGTCCAGTTGCATCCAGTTGCTAGAGATTTTAGTTGATACAGCTCTGTAAAATTCTAAAAAAAATTTGGTTTATGTGGCGATATTTTCGAGTTCCAAAGCTTTTGCGTATTTTTGTTGTATGATGTGATGCATTTTCTTGTGGGTCAGATCTGCTTCGCCTCAAGAGAAAAGGCACGGCCGAGAGAAGTCATACTCCCCACGTCCCAGTCGGGAGAGGTCATACTCACGATCCCCGCCTATCAATGGTTCCCGAAGCCGCAGTGAAAGTCCGGCCCGAGGCAAAAGCAGGAGCCGAAGCCGAAGCCCTCCTCTTGAAGACTATGCCAGGGAGCCAAATGGAGATGGGACTCCTAGTCAGTAACCAGCCGATAGGATTCCAGACTTTCTTTCATATTTTGTCTCTGAGTTTGATAATCTCTCTGTTGCACCTTTGTGGTTTGTTATCATTATGTATGTAGACTCCTCTGCTGTTGGTGTTAAATATTGTAGGACGTCTTTTTCATGTCGCAATCTGATGGAGATTGCATGATGAACTTAATTTTGTTGATTGTTGGTGGATTGGGCCCTCAGGTGTCTCTGTTATTGTGGAAATAGTGAACTTAATTGACGTGCACCGGGATGTCATTGTCTACTATGTAAAATTTATGGGTGTTTTCTTGATGAGAAAATCAACTGTTTCAGACCTAGGAATTTAATTTATGGTCAGATCGGATCTAGGAATTTGGATAGGTAAAATTGATTAACATGTAGGAGGTGGGACAATCGAATGTTATTGAATATGATCTTGAGGATGTGCTTCGGTTGATGAACCATATGGGCATTCCAAGAAAACCGGCTATAGCACATGAGCTGCAAAAGTTTATTGCTAAACTACTTATCGTTCTAATCTATTCTCAGGACATTTTTGCGATGGAGATCTCCGCGTCCAGAGTTTAGTTTTGCTTATCGACATGTCCACCTGGAAAATTAACATGTTTGGTAGGCGGTAATAGAAAGCTTAAAATCGATAGTAAAAGCTGTTAAATATAATAATAGTTATCAAGTGTGCTCCTCTATATAATAACAGCTCTGTAAGTGTTCTCTTCTATTTTGCTTTCGTTCTTTTTATGACAAGTGTCCTCTCAACAGACATCAGGAGATCAAAACATTTGCGGTGAGGTTTAGCTAAAGTTGCCATTCGAAATGGTCTCTAAAGTTAACATTGCACTTACGCATGTTGCCGAAAGCCTACATCGCAGTCGCTTTTCGCTCAAAATTTCAAATCGACGTAATTGCCAGCCGGCCAACCATCTGACGACAGCTTGTCTAGATAGCGCCACTCAATTGGCAAAAAATATGCGACCCCTGTTGAAAGTGCGGAAAAGCTAGTTACCAAGCACAAGCCGGAACTCTCTATACACCCAACATGGCGATGTCCATGGGTTGTTCTGGTCTGGATGGGAATGGTAACACGTCTCTTTCCGAATTATAAAGAAAGCTGCTGTGCTTGGGTTGGTGTTTAAGGGCTAATGACGAGGCGATCCCAGAAATCGCCACCCGACGTTCTCCACGAAACATGTCCTAACCAACTAACTACCTCTGCCTTGTGGTAGTTGATAACCTTAACTCTCTCATCAGTCATCACTGAATCACCCAGAACTAAATTTCATACGAATGAGACGACACCTTAAGAAATTATTGACTTAAACAAAGACAAATCACGTGGTCCATCGTGAACCCACGTCCCTCACCTACTACTCCAATGGCGCCTCCTAATGAAGTGTCAAGCGACTGACGCTCGTTGCCCAGAGAGAGGGCGAGGGAGATGGGCAATCCGAAGAGCATCGGCGAGGTGGGCGTGGATGACCTGGTGGAGGCGGGCCTGTCCGGGGAAGCCGCCACTGAGCTCGAGCGGACGCTCCGGGAGTCGGTGGCCCGAGCCCGGCGGTCCGGGACGCCATCGCTGGGGCTCGAGCTCGACCCAAGGGAGGTGTGGAGAGAGCTGGCGAGCGCCAGGGCATTGAAGCCGTCGCATCCGCACCGGGTGCATCAGCTGGTGTACTACTCGGTGTACTCCGGTTGGGACGCCTCCGCTCGGGGCCCTCCTCTCTACTGGTTCCCTTCTCTGTAAGAAGCCTTCTCTTGCACCTGTTTTAGCCGTTCTCTGTTTCTTATCATTCCGTTGGCCATTTCGCGGATTCTTTTTGTTCTTTTTGTCTTTGTTGGGTTCTTTGCATGGACGATGTAGGATTAATGTTGAAAGATAGTGTCTGAAACTGTGCTTTCGGTGGTGCTTGGCGCTTTTTCTTGGAATGGCGGTTACTTGGTTGATAGAAGTAAAATGAGCCCGGACACACTCTAAGGAGGCAAGGGAGAATGTATAAGAAGGAAAAGGGACAGCGAGTTTACGTGGAGTGGGTCGGTGGCCCAGTTAGTAATTGTGAATTTATCGAACCACAGGTGAAAATGGTGATGGTCCGTATTTTGCCCGTAGTGAGCGTAAATGATGCGATTGGCCCTAATTTATAGCATTTCTGTCTAGGGGAAATAGATGAATGTTGCTAGTTGTGAATCAGGATTGATTCCTTTTTCTGTTCAAATCCTTCCGGATGACTTACTTGTGCCATTTGCAGAGTTAAAATATGTATGATTGGCTGAGGTTGTGGTGAATATTTGCTGCAAGGCATTCATGTGCGGCTCTTGGAATTGTCTGCGAATTTAATCATTTTGTGCTCAAATCTAAACCGATGCAGTATTCCTTTCTTGACAGGTCCCGATCAAAAGAAACAAACTTGGGACGTCTCATGGAATCGCATGGCAGAAAGCTTCTGGGGTCATCATACAAGGATCCCATAACGAGCTTTAGCCTTTTTCAGAAATTCTCCGTGGAGCATCCTGATGTAAGTCCATTTCTGTGTACTGGAAAGGGCCCACTTAATTTGTTCTCCACTTGGAAATTTCCATGTCTCCAAGCGACTTTCTATGCTCATAATATATCGGATTCTTTTAACTGATTCCAGGTCTACTGGTCGATAGCTCTTAATGAACTCTCACTTTCATTTCATCGTCCCCCAAGCTGCATTCTCGACACCAGTGACAAATCAAAGCCCCGGGTACGTGGCTTCCGGGGCGGTATTCAACATAGCTGAATGCTGTTTATTGCCCTCACAGCAACAGAGGAGAGGGGATGACAGCATAGCCTTAGTATGGAGAGATGAAGGCTATGATCACATGAATGTTAACCGCATGACACTAAAAGAGCTTCGAGAACAAGTAATGTATGCTCTTCTTCCTCTGATGCTAGCATAATTTTGCTCCTGCGAAAGGTCAATGTTTGCAAAAAGCCACGCTTACCTTTTACCTAGGTTCTGAGTCGATGAAATCAAATCATGGATTTGGGATCAATGCCTGTCCCAAAATGCTAATTGTTGAAGCACATTGCCCTTCTACCCAGACAATCAAACTCATGCGAGTGCTCACACAGCCTCGATGATGTAATTTCATTGTCCGAGAACTTTGGTAAAATAAATTTGCTCAGCAGTTGGAGGTGCATCTTCAAATTTTGTATGCCTATTCGGAGTTGTATTCATAATCAATATGAAATGTGACATAATTTCAAATCTTCAAAAAATGCCAGCTCCATTGGTTTCTCCTTACTTTTCAAATCATTTTCCTCTTCATTTTTTAGCATCGTGCTTGACAATGACGAGACTGCAATAACCACATTACTAGATTCGAAAACTTTTCCAATCAAGTAGATTGCCTCCACTATCCTCGCGCCATTGACCTCAGTTGAACTATTGCTCTTTGTAAACTAGTAAAACTTGCCGGTCCATTTTCACTTTGCTGCTAACAGAAATAGAAATACAAGCAGGTTGGTGGCAAATGCTCTGGACGCGACATTCTCAAAGGGAGACGCGATTGCAATTGACATGCCAATGACGGTCCATGCTGTTATCATATATTTGGCAATAGTACTTGGCGGATTTGTTGTTGTATCAATAGCTGACAGTTTCGCACCCAAGGAAATTGCAAGCCGTCTGCACATTTCCAAGGCAAAAGGAATCTTTACTCAGGTGACCTCTCATTCTTGGGAGTTATCAAGCCGTCTGTAAATGCTGTAACTTTGCTTGGAACTTCTGAGTTCTGATATGTCAACTTTAACAAGAGCTGAAGCAGAGGGAAGTAGTTATATCATATGACAAAGTTACACCTATCAATGAATTTACATCTATTGATATTTATTTAGGAGATTTCATTACAGAAATGCATGACTTAAACGTGGGAATCTCTTTAATATTCCGTTGGTATTAATATGTGACCCAATTGCTTTATTAGTCTTTAAGCCAAAGGCTTGCTTTCACTTGTCAATGTATCACCTAAATTAAGTTTTATTTCCTTCAAGTGGTTGCTGGTTCAAGTTTTTTCTGTATTATTTAAGCAGGCTTCAGATAAAATTTTCAGCTCGCATGAAATTTCATGCCTCTTCTAGGAGTTAACTGCAATACTACATGAACTATAAATTATTCTTCATACGTTTCAGGATTTTATACAAAGAGGAGGCCGGAAGTTTCCATTGTATAGGTAAATCTGTCACTTCGTTTCTTCTTTGTAGCGACTTTTCTCTTGATAATGAACCCATTGCATAAAAAAAGATGAAAATGGAGGAGAAACGGATCAAGCGTGTCTGACAGTCTCGTTTCATCTTTTCCCTTACGAGTTTTAGCTTTCATATCATCTCACTTGTCATATTTGGCTTTACTCTGACATTAAGTTCTTATCTTGTGCAAATTTACCCGTACTTTACTGTTCAAGTCCCCTAGAGAGAGTACTAGAAGGCGGATATTCTGTTAACGAACTAACAGCGGGTGTTCTTCCCCACCCTTGCAGTCGAGTTGTGGAAGCTAATCCAGTGAAAGCGATCGTGCTTCCTGTGGCTGGAGATAGCGTGGGCGTGAAGTTGAGAGAGCAAGACATGTCATGGAAAGCTTTTCTTTCACAAGCGGATCATGTTCCAAGGTATCACCAACATTTGCATTGCCCAGTATTTCCACAAAAAGAGTATGCAGGTCGACAAGAAAACCTATTGTTAGCTATCCTTGAAGTTTTTAAATAACATCATCCCTATTTCGAAAGTCTTCTGAGTAGTCATGAACTTGTGATCGTCGGTTGAGAAGATGGGACATGCGCAAAGTGTGATTTCTGTTACTTTCTGCAGAAGGCATTATTACCCAGCCTTTTACCAAAGCGCCGACTCTGTGACAAATATCCTCTTTTCTTCCGGAACGACAGGTAGTGTGAGTTGAAGATAGCGCCTTGTTTACACCTAACTTTGAGAATTCTGTGATGTAATTCCTTCCTGCGAATAATTAGGAGAACCAAAAGCGATACCCTGGACTCAACTCTCGCCTATCCGATGCAGTGCTGATTCGTGGGCTTATATAAATATTCAGGCTGGAGATGTGTTCTGCTGGCCCACAAACTTAGGGTGGGTCGTGGGCCCGATTGTACTCTACTCTTGCTTTCTAGCTGGTGCAACTCTCGCTCTTTACCATGGATCTCCACTAGGACGTGATTTCGGAAAATTTGTTCAGGTGAGGCCTGCAGTCCATGCAGTTTACTTTTTACTTTGCACGGATCACCCCTTTTCCTTTGTTTTTCCTATCGTGGGGAAACATATACAAGGCCATGCTAAATTGTTGCAGACTAGATTTTGTTATCTTAGCATGCATGATTTTGTAATAATAATGTTATATCGATGCTAAAATATTTCATACTCCATTTTTAATTATATTTTTGTATAACAGCAGTGCAATGCACGGTAAACGCCAGCTTTTATAGGCAATTCTAGCAGCTTTGGATCAATTCTTGTAGTTGGGCACTGACAGATGGCACTTATAAAGTTGTTAACCAGACTTTCTCTCCTGTTCCTGGATCTATTTCAGGATGCAGGAGTGACCATTTTGGGCACAGTACCAAGCTTAGTAAAAACATGGAAGAGCACGCAGTGTATGGAAGGACTTGATTGGACAAAGATCAGGTTTTCTTTCTTCTTTTCATCAAATTGGTCACATGATCATCAAAATGTTTTGTAAAGAAGTAATGAGGTTATGAATGGTGTTTCAGGTCATTTGGCTCCGCAGGGGAAACATCCAATGTCGACGATGACCTCTGGCTTTCTTCCAAGTCCTTCTATAGCCCTGTTATAGAGTGTTGTGGCGGCACGGAGCTCGCATCATCTTACATTCAAGGAAATCATCTGCAGCCTCAAGCTTTTGGAGCATTTAGCAATGTTTCCATGACAACTGGCTTTGTCATCCTGGACGACCATGGAGCCTCTCAAGTAAGATTCTCTCTAGTAAAGGAGGTTCTCTGTTGAGGGATGCGCACCAACAGTGTTTATAACCCTTAGAAGAAGCTAATTGAATTTAGTCTGAAGACCATCTCAATTAGCTCTTTACTGTAGTATTCAAACAAATTTCTCAGGGCGTGGACATGGGTATTTCACAAATCATGGCTCTTCACCGAGTAGTCTTAATTGCAGGTTCCACAGGGCTGCTGGAAACTGCTTCAGATGATAAATTTTAGGAATAACATATTTTAACAAACCAATCAATCCCTTCTATGGTACATAACTAATTTCCTGTCTCCCTGCACACAGCCAGATGATCAACCTTGTGTTGGCGAAGTGGGACTGTTCCCTGTTTACATGGGTGCAACTGATAGGCTGCTCAATGCTGATCATGAAGAAGTTTACTTCAAGGGAATGCCAACATACAAAGGGGTGGTATGCCATGTTAATTCGTGGAATACTCACGGGTTACTCATTCCATTTTCGTTCTCTGGATACGGATGTTTTGTTGCTACTGGAAATTTATGCTTAGTAAACTTAGTAGATTGATGGAAGAAACATGGCCTGAAAAATTCAAACGAACTTGCAGCAACTGAGGAGACATGGAGACCTCATTAAGAGAACTGTTGGAGGGTACTATTTCGTACTAGGGAGGGCCGATGACACAATGAACCTTGGTGGCATTAAGGTATGACGCTTCAAATTTCACTCTTTATAAAGACATCTGAAAGTACTTAAGAACTTTGCTGTTGTACTAAATTGGATATGCCGGCGATATGTGGTATAGTGGTGGAAGGCAAAGTAGCTACAAGCTCTGATATGGTTCTCCTGGGCCAAAAGAATGTTACAGCTTTCACCTAAAATTTACTTATGCTGTTTTATGGGTCTATGAATTTGTTTTCCCCTTCTAATGCGGACCAATTGGTATTGCAGACTAGTTCTGTTGAGATTGAGCAGGTCTGTGATAGAGCAGATGAATCTATACTAGAGACTGCCGCAATAGGTCTAGCACCACCCACCGGCGGTCCAGAACAGTTGGTCGTCCTCGTGGTGCTCAAGAAGGGATGCAAGGCAGAACCGAATGATCTGAAGATGAAATTCTCAAAAGTCATCCAGCGAAACCTCAACCCTTTGTTCAAGGTTTGATTCTTGAGATGTAAATGCTGATGCATCAGTGCATTTTGAAGCTGCTCATGGTTTGCTTTTTGTGAAGTAAAAGTTAAGGTCGAACTCAATGAATGGTCACGACGTTATTGTTAAAAATTGAATATGACAAAAGAAGAATTCAACAATCGGAAGATTATCTCTAATCTTCGGTCCAACGCATTTGTTTCATCTGAACATGCACGAGGATCGCTAACTGGAATGTCTCAATTGATTGACAGGTAAGCTCTGTCAAGATTGTCGCCGAGTTCCCTCGAACGGCTTCTAACAAGCTACTGAGGAGAGTGTTGAGGGATCAGATGCGACAACAGCTCTTTGCGCAGAGTAAGCTGTAGAGGCGACTGGAAGTATTGTTCCATATTCTTGCTGCGACTGTCGATGTGCAGGTTCCGATTCTAGATTCCAACTTCCTGCTTGTGAGATATAAATTGGGTTGAAAGAAATCTGTGAGAATTAATAGCTGGAATAAGAAGCCCCATCCGGTTGAAATTCAGAACACTCGTCTTTTCAATAGTAGTGACATCATGTTGCTTCGGAATCGAGTTGAAGTTGATTTGGGTGTGAAGTTTTTCCTCGCAGAATTTTGTTGATGAGTGCTCAGGATACTTATAATTCCACGTCACATGAGTAAAGCAGTTTGTTGCAGCACAGTCACCCTACCAAAACATCATCTGAACGAGGCATGATTCATGGGCAGACACCCACGATCAAGTTCACTTTCCATGAAGTATCATGCGCATGTTCGTAAAAATCAAAGACGAAAATGAAAGATTCAGAAACTTTCCGGTGAACGATGCACATGTTCATGAAGCATCCTCCATATGTTCGTAAACGATGCACCTGATGGACCCACCAAGCCGTCGACCTTCGACGACTCACGTTTAGGCCGTTCGAGATTTGAATCGTCGATGCCCGTACATCCGAACCGTTCCCGCGTGCTCGGTGTGACCGTGATTGGAAGACGAAACGAATGACGGGGACGGGTGGGAAATCGCATGGGGGACCGTCGTCGTCATCGTCGTCGCATTCTGTCTTTGTTGCCATGCGGAAACCTCGCTCGCTACGGGTGTTCTTTTCAACGTTTTGGTTGTGGCATTATTGGAGCGGAGGAGTGCGGAAGAAAGTGACCGGCGGTGACAAGATAGTGCCGATGAGAAGTGAAAGCGCTAGCCACCGGGCGGCCACACCTACCCGCGTGCCAGCCAGGCCGATTGGGGGGCCGTTTTTATCCAAGGAAGGCTAAAAAATTTAGTGAAAAATGTTGAACTGAGAAATTGCACGATCAAAACTGCGTTAATTATTTTCCATAATCTATCGGCTAGTATTAACCACAGACTTTGTCAATATCCTAGACACCGGTGAGGTCAATAAGCCACCAGTGACGGTGGAAAAAACCGAAATATGCCAAGCTATTTTCTTCCGCCACTTCAGAACGTGGATGGTGTCTTCGTCAACTTTATTTTTAATGTACTTAAAAGTAGTTGAATGTCAAGTAAGCCTCCACCTCATTGATAGATGGGAGAAAAGGTGGCACAAGGCTATTGGGTGTTCTTCTTCTTACAAAACAAGCACCGTATAGATTTCTCGGTATGTTCGATAAGAGCACCATCTTTGTTAACGAGGTGAAGTAGATGGGACTTGACTACTTAGGGAAGCGGGCCTGATTTGAGCTATTATGTTAAAACGGGTAGCTAGTTTGGGAAATAATATATGGTTGATGGGATAGGTTCGGGACATAACCCGTCCCAAATATGCCTTAAATTTGGATACCGGTATAAGTATAATATTGGAGCGAGTTGAACTGTTACTTTTTGGCTTATCTTTTGCTTCTTATAGTTTATTTTGAATTTAATATTGTATCGAACACCTTAAATTAATGGAATCATATGACATGATCATTGAATTTAATATGGTATTGAACACCTTAAATTAATGGAATCATATGACCTAATCATGGGTCTTGTAACCCTTGAGCCCGCCTAAGCCATAAGGACTCGAAAACTTCTTCAACAGGTATGGATCAGGACATTCAGAGAAAAAAAACTCAACTTAAAGACTTGAATAATTTCTATCTCTTTATATGATAGGTGAGTTTGGATAATTAATATGCACCTGATCTTTTGAGTCCTGGCTAACACAAAGAATCGGATTGGATTGAAAACAGACATCAGTGAATGAAGGTGAAAAAAAATCACCAACTAGAATTTGCCTCAATCTCGACCAAAAACAAAAAAAGGAATTTGCCTCGATCATTGTGGCGAGTACTGCTGAGTAAACACAAAGAACAGAACCGGGATGGATCGTCCATGTTTCCATCCGAACTAAATTCGCGTATAAACCCCATGTACATAGGATTCTTTGTCCAGGTCGCCAAACACAATCTTATTAAGAAAGAAAAGGTGCTTAGCACACATAATTACATTGCTCAAGTTTGTACACAACACCTTCAGGCATCATCATCAGAAACTCAGGAAGCAAATGACCAAACTGGGTGTGTTTCCCGGCTTTGGCTGAAAGACAAACCGTATCTACAACCGTACACAAGCAAAATCCCATCTCCAGACGTTTCTCAAAAACGAAAAAAAAGAAGACAAAAGCACCAAAAAAGGAAACGGACGAAAATATCTCAATTCGGACGGTGACCAAAACCGCAAGCTCCGAACATAAAAACGACGCCCGTTTCCATTTTTGGGAAGGATCTCCTTTTCCCCTGCTTTAGACTTCGACGCAGCACCCGGTCCGGGCGAACCCGGAGAAGTCGTCGGGCACGTCGATCCTCTCCATTTTCCCGTTCTGCCCCTCCGCCATGTAGAACCCCTGCCGCGCCCCCTCGTACTCCGCCCCCGCCACCAGGGTCCGCCCTCCCCCCAGCTCGACCCGGCACGTCCCGGCCCGGACGGCCGGGTCCGTCCCGGCCCAGTCGAACAGCCGCCCGTCCCTCCCCGCGCCGACGCGCGAGCTAGGGCACCGCCCCGGCGGCCACACCCCCTCCGCCCGCCGCCACTCCCCGGCCCCGAAGTCGTACACCTCCGCGCTCCCCTCGAACCGGCCCTGGTCCTCCGTCCCGTACCCGCTGACCACCCAGAAGGACCCGCCCCCGGCCGCCACCACCCCCTCGCACTCGTCCCGGCCGCGGCTCATCGGAGGCAGCTCCGCCCACTCGCCCCGCCCCACGTCGTACGCCCACGCCGACCTCAGCGCGTTCTTGCCCTCGTCGTGCCCCCCGGCCACGTAGACGCGCCCGCCGTGCGCGCCCACGGCGAAGAAGGAGGCCCGCCGGGGCATGGCCGCGCCCCGCCGCCACCGCCGCGCCGCGAAGTCGTACACGAAGACGTCGGCCACCGGCTCGTAGGTCGCCGGGTCCCACCCCCCGAGGACCACCAGTTCGCCGTCGCAGCCCGCGAGGTGGCAGAACAGCGGCAGCCCGTCCGGGTAGTCCGGAACCGGGTCGAGCAGGTCCCAGGCCCCGGTCTCCGGGTCGAAGACGGTGATGGCGTAGCGGGGCGGTCCGACCGGCTTGTGCCCGCCCGGCGGGAGCTGGCTCGGGAGGGCCTGTGCGAGGCAGGCGAGCTTGTGGGTGCGCCCGAGCTTCCGCCGTAGGTGGTAGAAATCCCGGCTGCGGAGGAGGTGGCGCCACCGCCGGCAGACGGCGGAAGCGGCTCGCTGGGCGGTGTGCGGCAGCCGTGAGAGGCACTCGAGGCTGAGTTCGTCCGGCAAACCCGGGATCAGCTCAGGGAAATGACACGCTTCCATTCGTGTGAGGCGTTTACTTTGGAAATTGGAGTGCTTTGTGTGGGCAGGCAGATGATGAGCTATTCTAGGGAGTCAGCCAGGTCATATATACACACAAACAAAACATAATAAATGACTTTTAAATTTTAACCCAAATATGCAAAGTGCTCCTTCTTAAACTTTTGCATAAATTATATAAAAATATTCACCGATGTCCTTTTAATAATTTAAGCAACATTCTTATATAGTTCAATTTTTATATAGATCAGAAATTAGATTGAATATCTTCCAAAAATTCAAAAATCATATTGAACAAATAAAAAGCCTTAGAACGACATTACCTATCGGGTCTAAAGTTTATGGACCATTTGTATAATTATCCCTTGCGCAAAACACAAATCAATATTTGTTGTAATTACATTTACTCATTTCTAGGTTCACTATTGTTGCACCATTTTAATATATTTGAACATATACACTCACAGATTTCAATTTTTGCACTCGAACGGGCAATAACTAAGTTGTCAATTTCCTAGTTAACTTCGAGATTCTCTAGGAGACGCGAGGGACTCTAGAGTGGTTGAAAGTAATTGAGTGATTCACAGCAACCTTCAATTTTATTGCTTAGGATCAAAAAGCAAATGGGGTTGCCGGTGAAGGCCTGCTAGCACATGTGACCCTAGTCCGTGGACATTGCTCCGGCGTACTACGCCGTAGGTGAAGGGTGTTTAGCGCGGTGGCAACTGGGTTTGGACCAAGTGCAGGAGAGCGAGGAAGTGGTAATAAATTAGAGCTAGGGTTTTCTTTGCTAAGTATGGAATGTCAATTTTAAGTGTTGACAACCTTGATCATGATTCATGATTAAAGAGGAATAAAAAATGAGCGCTCTTTCATACACATTGCAACCTATTCTTTGAGAGTTTAGACAATCTATACTTCTCACCACCTTCATTTAGACATTAATTTGAGTTATAGATAGATCCATGACCATTCTACCACCTAAATTTAGACATCGAAACAGCCTTATTTTATATTCCTCTTCTCGCTTGACTTTCTTCTTCATGTTATTTACACACGCTCTCACCAAATTAGAAAATCCATATGCCCGAATCAATTTCATCAGATGTAACAATTTAGATATGTAATAATTAGATTTTTTTTTTTGTATTTTACTTTTTATCTCCGCAGGCTTTTGACGGACACCTTAAATTATTATTTTTTTCTGAGTAGTGATAAACTAGGCATTGATGCTCAAGTGACCGGTGAGATTAAAGTAACTGGCTTGAAAGACGGAGGTAATGCATACATGACTGACTAGGGCACACCAAAGGGGGGAGACGCAGACGGCCTCACCTTTTGCATAACCAAACATATACACGGTATCGCCCGCACGCAGCACATCCATACGATGTGGGGCTACGCCTCCCATACCTGAAGGTTATACATGCTTCAAGTTGCCATTAAATTATAGTGGTCAATGAAAGGAAAAAAATTGAGGTAAAATTCAATCTAGCAACTAGGGGTGAGCATGACTTTAGGATAGAATCTGGAACTTAAGAATTGGATCGATGAGAACCTGTATGATTCCAAGTTCTAAGATATGCATGATAAATTCCAAATTCCAAAAATTAAGGAACTAGCTCGATGATAAGTTTTAGGTTTTTGGATTAGTGGAATTCGAAACCTATAATTTAGAATCTAGAACAAGTTTTGTATTTTTCTTGGTTTATATCTTCGCACGATTTTATGGTATTATATGGTATTCGATGTTAAGTGTATAATTTAGAATTACTAGTTTGAATTTTCATTTTATGGTTGATATATTTATTTTGTCAATATTTCATATTTTTGTGTGTGTCTAAATATAGGTTATAGTCAATGAATTTTAAAAGCAAGTTATGGTTATTAAAAAAAATAATTCATTACAATGGTTCAATTAATAATGCATGTGGAAGCTGAGTGGATCATACAATTTTTGTAGAATTCATATCTTAGAAAAAGAGAAACCCATTCCAAATTTCAGGTGGAACATGTACAGTATCTGAAACGGCTCATCCCATCTGGCGACTCTAGTCTTATTTTATAGTTTTTGGATATTTATGTCCAATCTTCACCCATTTCTTGTGTGGGAAGTTATAAATTTCGTGTGAAGAGGGGTTCTTGTTTATTAGGAATGCTTTTTCGACTTCTTTTCCATAAAATTTCGGTGTCAAAGTCCACGGAATTACGTCTAGGGCGGAAAGGATCAGAGGTGGGCAAAAATAAATCAGATTTGACAAAGGACAAAGATACTTGAAATATAGATAATTTAATTTCTAGGTCGTCGCTAGGCAAAAAATTCTGTCACGTGACAATAACTTTCATTGTCACTGCAAAATCTTATTTGATCCGAAATGTCCACCGGGAAATGTCCCAATAATTTTATAAGCATGTAGACTTCAGTAGAGTCCTTGTCGCGATTCGTTCACAATGAGAGCGACACCACGTGCGGCCACTGGGCTGGCCCCGGCCACGGCATGGCCCGACGTGGGCGGGCCCATGAGCGGACCGGCCTGACCAACGAAATATAGTTGCGGAATATCAAATTTCCAGTATTATTAATATACTAGTACGCTTGGATTTTTATGTTTGATGAACTGTCTTAGTTATCATCAAGTATTATTCTATTTTCAATTTTTAATTGTTTATCGAAATTTACATATTCGACTAATCATCACTAGATTTTGGGTTTTTACTAAAAAAGATAATTTTTTAAAGTTAATTAAAAAATATGGCTCGGCCCCACTGTGATTGTGCTCGTGCTAGGTCACCGTGGCATATTCCAAACAACGCTCGGAATCGTAGTTTCACTTTTATAATCTAAGGAATTGCTATGCAACATATGGCTAGACTGTATTGAATCATGTCATGTTATACTTGAATTTTCTCTCCACAATTTGTAGTTTTCCTTGTATGTATTATTTGTTGCGAAAACAAGTATATTCATCTCCTTCATTTTTGATTTGGAATAATCCCAAAAAAAAAAAAATTCTCCATGGAATGTCTATACCTTAATTTTTTTTCCCTTCTCACCGATACTCCTAAATTTGTGCTGGTGATCCATATCTTGCATTAAACTTCCATAATGATCATTAAGACCGCATATATGCTATCACATCAGACTTTGGGAAAATTCCAAATAATGATTTGAAGTGAATCAATTTTCTCAAATAAGGACCTGAAATTAACTTTATGTCAGATAAAAACCTGAAGTGGACCCATTGTCTTAAAGAAAGATCCAAAGTGGTTGAATCAATTCCAAATAAGAAATTGAACTTGCTAGTCAACCAAATATTCACCGGCTATCAAGCATATGACATTTCTGATGACTGGTGTTTAGGCAATTTTGTCAAAAAAAAAAAAGGAAAATTAACAAATCCTAAAAAAAAAAAAAAAAAAACCCTAGGTTTTCTACGGTCCCCCCATTCCTTATACCCGTCCTTTGCAAAGTCGAAGACCCAAATTCTCCACCAGTTGAGACACGAATTAAAAAACAAGAAGAAAACCATATGCTTCGTTCTTTGTTTGCGGAGACCCAAATTCTCCATCGGTTGAGGCATGAATTAAAAAACAAGAAGAAAACCATATACTTATTTCTTTGTTTGCGGAGACCCAAATTCTCCACTGGTTGATGCACGAATTAAAAAACAAGAAGAAAACCATATTCTTCTTTCTTTGTTTGTGGAGACCCAAATTCTTCGCTGGTTGAGGCACGAATTAAAAAACAAGAAGAAAACCATATGCTTCTTTCTTTGTTTGTGGAGACCCAAATTCTTCTCCGGTCGAGCAAGGCAAGGAGCGACAATAATCGAGTCACAATGACAACCGGGCAACGATTTGGTTGAGGAACAACGAGGGAGAAGAAAGAAGAAAACGTAAACATCTAAATGAATAATCTAAACTTAATTAATTTAGAAATTTCCATTTTTTTTCCAATCACAAATTTCTGACAAAATTGCTCCTATTATAATCAATGGAAAATGTTTGCCGATGAGCTAAGGTCCTTAATAGAGATTAACTTGATCACCCCGGGTCCTTATTTGACACAAAATTCACTTCAGTCCTTTTTTGAAACAATGGGTTCACTTCGGGTCCTTATTTGATACAAAGTTCATTTTTGGTCTTTATTTAAGAAAATAGATTCACTTCGAATCATTATTTGAAATTTTTCCTCAGACTTTTAATGATCACTTAAACAAAAAAAAAAAAAAAAGTATTTTGGGGGTATTGATGTTCCACGAGAGAATTATTTCTTTTGATTTTCATTCTCAAATTTTTTCACAATTTCCTATTCTCATTTCCCAGGCACAGTCCGACCCGCGAAATATAGTTGCGGAATATCAAATTTCAAATATTATTAATATACTAATACGCTTGCTTATTTTTTATTTATATTTGATGTATTGTCTTGGTTATCGTAAAGTATTGTTCTATTTTCAATTTTTAATTGTTTATCGCAATTTACATATTCAACTAATCAGATTTTGGGTTTTTATTAAAAAAAATATAGATTTTTAAAGCTAATTAGAAAACAGGGCTCGGCCCAACCGTGCTCGTGCTCTTGCTTGTGCTTGTGCCGGGTCATGGTGGCATATTCGAAACAAGACTCGAAATTGCAGTGTCGCTTTTATAATCCAAGGAATTGTTGCGCTGGTGATCCATATCTTACATTAAACTTCCATAATGATCATTAAGACCACACATATGCTGTCATGTTAGATTTTTAACAACCACCTGGATAAAAAAGGTATTTTCCAAGTATTGATGTTCCATGAGAGAATTATTGATACTTGGAATATCCCGGGTCATGGTGGCATATTCCAAACAAGACTCGGAATCATAGTTTTGCTTTTATAATCTGAGGAATTGCTGTGCAACATATGGCCAAACTATATTGAGCCATGTTGTGTCACACTTGTGTTTTCTCTCCATAATTCATAGTTTGCCTTGTATGTATTATTTGTTGCAAAAACTGGTATATTCATCTCATTCTTTTGATTTGGGATAATCTCCCACCTGAAAAAAAAAAGGAACTTTTCTCCATGGAACATCAATTCCTTAATTTTTTTTTCTATCTCAACAATACTCCTAAATTCTTGCCGGTGATCCATATCTTGCATTAAACTTCCATAATGACCATTAAGACACACATATGTTGTCACGTCAAATTTTGAACAATCACTTGGAAAAAAAGTATTTTTGGGTATTGATGTTCCATGAGAGAATTATCAATGTTTGGAATATGTCGGGTCACGGTGGCATATTCCAAACAAGACTTGAAGTTTTAGTTTCGCTTTTATAATCCAAGGAATTGATGTGCAACATATGGCTAAACCTTATTGAACAATGTCGTGTCATATTTGAGTTTTCTCTCCATAATGTATGGTTTGCCTTGTATGTATTATTTATTGTGAAAACTGGTATATTCATCTCCTTCCTTTTGATTTGGGATAATTCCTAAAAAAAAAAAAAAAAAAGGGAGATAACTTTTTTCCATGAAACATCAATACCTTAAATTTTTCTTTTCCGTCTCACCAATACTCCTAAATTTATACCGGTGATCCATATCTTGAATTAAACTTCCATAATGATATTAAGACTGCATATATGCTGTCATGTTAGATTTTTAATGATCACCTAAATAAAATAAAATAAAAATTTTCGAGTATTGATGTTTCACGAGAGAATTATTTATTTTAATTTTCTTTCTTAAAATTTTTTCACAGTTTCCTAATCAGACCCGGCCGCAAAAGCACCTTTTTTTTTTTTTTTTTGCTTTGCGTACGAGAACTTCTCACGTACATCAGGGCGATCAAAGATGCCGATGCGTATCTTGCCACCCTGAAATTGGAAATCCCTTCATGGGTGACGCCATCTTCCCTTTTTAAATTACTTAATTTCATTTTTTTATTTGATTTGCAATACGCAAGAAAACATTTTTTTTTAAAGAATGATGGTGTGTGTCTGCGAATCCTTGTGGGGAAAGGCGTGCGACGAAGCTTCGCGCACGCGCGGTTTCCTAAGGTTCTAGCGGCAGAAATGGTAGGAAGCTGCTGATGAAAAATCTTTATACTATATGCCCACTATACAAGTTTTCTAATGCCAAGTTTAGGAAGTTTTAATCGTGAGGAGTCACATCACTTCACTTAGTCGTGTCGGCTACCAAAATTCGGTACGAGATTTGAAGGGAAAATGCCTTGGAATCTGACAAATAAAAGCTATATTCGCAATCGAACGAATCCACAAAGGTACGACAGCCTGCAGGTACATGAGAAAGAGCCTGGATGAGTCACATTGAAAGTAGTTTAACTCAAATCGCCCTGTTTTTAATGCAATATAATTTTAACGGCCCAAATCCAACCCAAGTTTTAATTCTTAGTAATTTTTCTTGTTAAATTTGTTGCTTATGAAGAATTCGGTGACTCCATGAACTGGCTCGCCGAGATGAGGGAGGTTAGGTCCTTGTGTTAGGTCGTGGACTGTGACTTCGTAGGGCACACGAGCAGTATGGAGACATGGGTGAGTACGGCACTGATGGACAAAAACAAAGAAACTTTAGAACCGGGGATAAGTTGGTTTTGAGGTCCGTATTATTCGATTTTTTTATTTTAAAATATGAAAGTAACGACATTTCATTATAACAACATATATTGATGAAGGGGTCATGTTGTTGCTTGTTCATATTAATAATTATGGTTGATGTGTGCAACTTTTTTTTTTTTTGGGATAAGTACACAAGACGTTCAAAAATTTGTGACAAAGTGCAATTGAATCTTTTCAAAAAGTGTTATTAAGTCCTATAAATTATCAAATTGGTATAATAAAGTAATTTTATTAACTCTATCCAATTTAACTAACAAATAATGCTGATGTGGCTTTTTTATTTTTTATTTTATAATTTGCTTTACCTATGTGGCGTTGACGTGATTAAACGATGTTGTTTTAATCCAAATTTGATGTTTGAAATATAAATTTTATTTAAGCTATATTAAAAAAAAATTTAAAAAAAATTAAAAAAAGTAAATTTAGGCAAGGGAATTAAAAAATTAGATTTGGACCAAAACGACGTCATTTTGGCCTTGTGTTTCATGTTTTAGCCACATCATTGGCACATAGGAGATAAATAATAATAATAATAATAATAATAATAATAATAATAATAATAATAATAATAATAATAATAATAATAATAATAATAATAATAATAAGTTGCATTAGTATTTTTTGTTGGTCAAGTTGGATGGAATTATTGGGAGGATGTAATTGCACAAATTTGACAAATTTTAGAAATTAATTGGACTTTTTGAAAGTTTTAGATTCAATTTTATTATCGTAACGAGCATTAGGACTTATAAGCACTTATTCACTTTTTCTTTTTAAATAGACACTTCAAAACCAGCTTCAAGGGACTTGGGCATGGGCATCAAGGTCCGGCTGACCTTGAGGGACCGAGGCCTAGCCTTGATAACCTAGGCTCTATGGACTCGGCCATCCAATAATCAGGTCCAGCCTTGATTGACCTAGGCTCGCCTCGGCAAACCACGGATGGATGTCAAAGACTTGGGGACTCGGGCACGGACACCGTGATTCTAGGTTGAACCATGAGGTACTTGTGAAGTCGACACAGGCACCGATCCGCAGGCAACCAGAAGTGGAAGAGCTCGAGCAGCATAAGGGGCATTGCTCTTTCATTAAATGGGTTGGAATTGGGTTCTTTACAGAACCATTAGATCCATCATTAATCGGGCTTTATTTTATTAGGCTCATTTAAACCCATGTTTTAAATTTAGGCAACTTATATTTCACCGAACTTAACAAATAAAAGTTAAAATATAGGACTTTGCCACCTCTAGCTTTAATTAGAAAAGTTGAAAAAAAATGTACTTCAAAAAGCAAAAGATAAAACAGAAAAAAATTTGGCTTTCTTACAGACTAAAAAACCCCAATCAAGCAAAACAGAGCACGAAAATCGAGAATCGAGGGGGCTGATGAGGGGCCACTTTCGGAAAAGCAATAGCAATCGTGTTAAAATGTTAAAATGTTGGATTAGATCAATCAAAAGTTAGTAACAGTAAAAATTGTGTATGTTTGATGGGGATCTGTGTAATCAAGTAATGTCATCGTGTTAATCGTTCGATAATGAAGGTAGTCCCTTTTTTTCTATGTTACTGGTTATCAACTCGGTTAATTTAATAATTGATCTTGCTATTAGGGGCAACACAATTTCTGCTTTTGAAGAATTCTTTTTAATTAGTAATTTTTCGTTCGGCTCGCATTACAAGTTTTTCTTTCCTCTGTATTTCTAAATATTAAATTTTGAACGTTACATGGCTGTGGTGAATCTGGTGATGATGTGAAGCGGTTGCCGAAGCTGAGGGCTTGGGCGGTGGTGATGACTTCAGCTTCGGTGGGAAAGGCGGGGAGGGCGACGAGGAGAGAGAGAACACGGAGTGCCCCGTAGCTGCACCCGAAGGCCATGGGGTGGCGGAGCCGGCAGCGGCGGGGAGGGCGGGAAGCAGATGCCTCCAGCAAGCGTCATGACCTGCCTCGTCCTCATCATGGTGTGGCGCAACCCCAATGCCTGCTCCAGCCTCGTCGGCCTCACATGGTCCCTTGTTTTCTGGTGAGCCTTGAGCCTCAAGTAGAGATTTCTCAAATTCCCAAAATTTGAAATCACATACCGCGGCGACAATGTTGTTGTTGATGATTTATCTGATCGGATTTGTAGGTGGAACTCCTATGCGTCATGATTTGTTACCCTTGCAGCGTTTATATTCCCATTCCTGTCAAGTTGGGGAACACAACGCACAGCTCCAGACGATCTTGCAGCTCCCGATGATAAAAAGCTTTCACCAGGAAATTGGAACAATTTCCATACCTCTTTCTCACTGAGCTCTACAACTTTTGCAGTCATTGAAGTTTGGATGATCATTAAATTTTGATTTCAATCACTTAATACACTGATCTTGCAAATTTTTTTTTTTCTCAATTGAAGCACGTCAAATGAAATCCGGCCAATTTCCTCGATGAGCTACTTATGTGGCTGATATGGGGCCAAATTTTAGAATGCCAAGTCACATGAGCGCAACATATCAGCATTTTGTTGGAAATATGTTGGATTCTGGACAAAATGCAACTGCTAGAAACTCATTTGGTGGTTAAATCAAAGTTCAGTAAGCTACTCAAAAAATGATTAATGACCACCACTGAAATTTATCCTCTACCTTTGTATGCACAACGAAAGTAAACAAGAGAAAACAGGATGCGGAATGAATACCAATCCGAAACAGGGCAACATAAATTGATCAGAAGCAATGATAAACTCCCTGAACGCACAATCAAATCATAACCTTTATTTAAAACTTAAATTTTTAGAACTAGTATATGATAAAACTAATACCATACAGCATATTAATCATAAAAATTAGCCACGGGCTCTTGGTTTCACAATTTTTAACAAATCCAAACAGGAAGATGTTCCCTCTATCCTGCAATTTCCATCTTTACACAGTCCAACAAATAAATCTCGCAGTATCAGCATTTTCCCTCTATCCAGATCCATCTAGTTGTCGAAAGGAGAGAATGTGTGCCACATATTGCTGCAGCAAAGAAAAACAGAGACCAAATATGAGGAGCAACAAACTTTGCAGTGCGAAGTTGACACTACAAATGCAAGAGTGTGCTTAAGTTGGAATTCCCGAATACAGGAATTAAAATCTTGACCTCTCAAATGAGAACACACTCTTTGATCTTCATTCCTTCTTTTAAAGGTTTATGTAGATAATTATGTATGACAATGTTTATTGGCATCACAAGCTTCAGTAAGACAAATTTTCACGAGCTTAGATCCTTGATTCATACTAGAGTCCTATCTTTGCAGACGAAAGAATCAGAACCACTAAGGATCCTGATCTGCACAACCCTGCAATGCATCAGCAGCTTAAATGTGTAATGTCAAGATGCATTTCAATTTCAAGTCTTTCATGAAGGTTTCTAAGAGTTCCACCGCACCATTAGGATAAGAGCAAATGACACAGAACACCTAATCTATGAATGAGCAATTATTATTTTCCTATTAGTTCTTGACTTTTAATATGACTTGGTTCAATAATCACAATAATGTCAAAGCATTTGCCTGAGGGCAACTGGTTTTTTACTCGAACATCAGTCAAGCTGTCAGGCCACAAAACAAAGGCCCGCATGGTAAGGACGATTAAGATGAGAAACGAAAACCATTTGTTTCAAATTAGCAAAGAAAGGAAAAATTATTGTTTCCTCCATCTCCAAAAGCTTGTTTTTTTCTGATCCATACATATAAAACAATACAAAAGGGAAAGAAAATAAAAATTCCAACTTTCAATTGTAACAGTCAACCACCGTGGTTTCAAAGTGGTCCATAATAGAACAAGGCACTCTTGAATCATCCTCTCCATCGATAACAGCACATTCATCATGACAGGAGTAACCTTAAACAAGAGGAATGCAAAACCAAATGAGTATATCGACATTTGGGAAGTCAGTCACTTACGGCATGATATATGCATATGGCGCTTTCCTTGGCGCTCGAAGCGCTTGGACATGATGCAGAACTCGATGGGACCCCTCTCTTCTGCTTCGAAACAATTGCCAAGAGCAGCTTTGTACAACTATGCCCAAATTCATTAATCAGACATAAGTTGTGAATCATAAACAACCAAGGAAAACGCAGCACAAGGTAGAACAACAGACCTTATCAGAATCACCCAATAACTCGGTTCCAGCCAGGTAAGCCGCACAATACTGGTCTCCTCTAGAATACCCAGCTCTAGTACTGCAGCAATGACGACGAAAATATAAGAATTAGCTTCGGAATCTAAACATCAGTGGAGACAATTATTCAACCGAGCTGGAGAAAAAAAAAAAAAAACACGGCAAAGACTCACGTGCTGTTGGTGTAAGCGTAGCTCAAGACGGCAGTGAAGCAGTAGAACTCAGAGCAACCCACGAACCTCCTGAACTTCTGAATCTTGAGGATTTCCTTGAACCCCTTCAAATACCATCATCTTCAATGACCTTAAATTTTTTTCCCTCGAGTGCATTTAATCAAACAGGTGGTGTGCCTTCTGCAAAGCTTCGTAACATGCAACGGGAAGAGACACTTCGACCTCCTCCAATAGTAGGGAGGGAAATGGAGAATGATGGGTAGAAGATGGAGGCCGAAACACGAAATTTCGAGGAGCGAGCGAAGATCAAGCTACGAAACCTTGGCCCGTCGGAGAAGATTACTGCGAGTTCGAGCAAGAACTCAACGTCGGCACATCTCGCGAAACGCTGGATTTCCCGATCCGACATGGTTTGAACAGAAGTAAGCAACTGAGCCCGTGATAGGGTCCAGTTAAAGAGTAGCACAGGCCCAGAAGAAAAGGCCGGGCCCAATGTAGTATGTAGGCCGTTACTCTTTTGATTGATTCATATTAATTTCTATTTATTACGAGCCCATGCTTTTGGTGCCCAAGACTTGCTATCAAGACTCCTTTTGGGCCAGGGGGTTCGTGAATCAAAACAACAGAAAAATCATAAGCATTTCAACGGTCCATTCATACGGTTCACTGCAAAGGGCTTTTGCAAGTGGCTATTACCGATTTGTAACACCAAGCTGGAACTGGGAACCACAACTAAGGAATGATTTTATAAAATAGGAATCAAGAACCGCCCACTAGTTCCTGAACCCACTTGAGAACCGAAGCCGGGTGTCCTAAGAGGCTGGGAATTTGTATTTTATCTGTCTAACTAGCGCCTTCTTCACTGGACAAATCACAGCGCGTGTAAAATAAATTTTGTCACTGATAATGTCTGTTTTAACTCTAATCGGCTGAATAAACTAAATTACATCATCTAATTAGGACGAAACAAAACCTTAAGTATCGCTATATTCAAGAGTTGGTCAAAGATGGTGAAGTTGAGCTCGATTTTTGTAGATCTGAAAATTATATTGTAAATATTTTGACGAAACCATTGAAGGCGAATTCTTTCAAGAAATTAAAAACGATGCTTGGTATTGTGGATTTCCAAAATTAATTTTAAGGGAGGCCGTTAGAAATAGTAAAACTTATTTTGATTAAAGAAGAAAAGTTTCACCTAGACTTGTATTTCTACTTGGCATTTGGTGGTTGAAGCGCAAGAAGATTGGTCAAAGAAAGGGGTTGTAATTGACTCCCTCCAAAAGTAGGGAGCGAAATGGAAAAATAGGGTAGAGAAGATGGAGTTTGAGTACGAAGTTTCAAGGAGCGAGCAAAGATCAAGCTATGAAACCTTGGCCAATGGAGAAGATGGATGCAAGTTCAAATAAGTGCTAACCGTTGTTGGTACATTTTGGGAAATGCCGGATTTCCCAATCGGACATAGTTGAAGAGCAATACAAGTCTGCCCGGCCCGTGATAGTGAACTCGAGTCTAGTTACAGAGTAGAACAGGCCTAGTTGAGCAAGCCAAGCTTGATGCAGTATGTGGGTCATCGCTATTTTGATTGATTTCTATTAGTTTTTGGGTTAAATATCACGAAAAACCTTAAATTAGTACACTTGTGACAAATTTATCCATTGTTTGTTTTTGTTAAATTTTATTGTCAAATTGTTAAGTTGAATGATACGTGACGGTTGACAAGAGTATTAATTTTTACATTTCATTTGTCATAATTGTACTGGTTTGTGATTTTGCTTGGTATTAATCTAATTTAAAGGAGGGTAAATTTGTCACAAATATATCGGTTTGGGATTTTTTGATAGTAAAAAAATTAGTTTGGAGTAAATTTGTCACACGTGTACTAGTTTGAGAATTTTCGTGATATTAACCTTTAGTTTTTTTTTTCATTACTAACCAATGCTTTTTGGTGCCCAAGACTGGCTCTCGGGATTGCTTCTGGGCCAGAGGATTCTAAAAGATTCGTGAATAAGAGTAATAGAAAAATCACATGCACTTCAACCACCCAGTCCTACGGTTCATTGCGACTTTTAAGACACTCAACATGGTCATCACATGATTACCAGAGGACTGAAACATTATCTTCCCACTCGCAATCCTACTCTTGGCATGATGCGGAAGACTGGTAAAGCAATGACTAAGACTCATGTGCTTTTTGAATCTTTTGCAGAAGACTCGCAACGCAAAGGATTCAAACTTATATATTAAGAATTGAAATTTAGACTAGGTCAAAAAATAAGGTAGTGGTGCCCACTTTAAAAAAAAAAAAAAAAAAAGAAGTTTGAAAGCTAAACAAAAGAAAGCAAAAAGAGGAAGTGGATGCTCAATGAGGGAGAGACCGAGGGTTTTAAGGAAAATAAGGAAAAAGAAGAGAAAGGGAAAGAAAGAAGAGGATGGAAGAAAAAGAATAGAGAAAAGGGCTTTGCGCATACAAGCCACGAAAACCTCGCCAAGAGGATGATAGAAGAAGAAGAAAAAGAAAAAGAGAAAAGAGCTTTGCCCGTACAAGCCACGGAAATCTTGCCAAGCTGAGTTAACTACATATTGCAACATCCAGTAAGTGTTTGCCCTTCTCGTTCGTCCGATCGGAGTAGTTTTTGTATTAAGTGCTTACATTAGGAATTTTGGGAAATTTAAGCCATGTAATCCATTTTTTGAATTGTGGAGCTTTGAGACTTTACGAGAATGGTGGTTTTTGGTGTTGTGGAGTTGTGAGTTTTGACGTGAGTTGTTTTGTCACAACGGTTTAGTTGGAGCGAAATTTTAGGATTTCGAGGCCAAGTTTCGTGTCGTGTTTAGATTTGTGTAATCTCTTTGGGTGAGTGATTTGCTAGCACGTAGGAGTACTTTATTAGCGTTTAGGTGACGTTTAGCCTATTCGTAGTTGTTATGGTATGTTTCTTGGTTTTAACGTCGATTCTCGTTTGATTGATAGGATTGCAAGACCGTTGGCTCTTTTAGTTATACATTATTAGGTTTGGGCACTTCTAGATGAGTGGTGCTATCTCTTCCTTAAATTAGTAAACCCATATTTTAAAAATGAAAAGTATGAGGTATATTATGTGCATATTGTGAATTGGCTAAAAGGCAAAAGTAATGTTCTTAAGTATATTTGATGCATGATTCGGATCGATCATTTACTACTCTTTATTCATTTGAAAATGGTTTGAAAAACATGGTATGGAAGATGTCTTGAAAGCTTGAATGTGTGTATTACGATGAGAACTGATTTATGGAATGAGTTCTATGATGATTCAGGAAATGTTTAATGAGAAAGACGTTTCGAAAAGTTAATGGTTTACAAAATAAATTTCAAAATGGTGTGAGAAATGTATTGTGAAATATGTATATTTTGTCCGATGAACGAAGTTGGGAAAAAGGATATAGCTTGAGTTTGCGAAACCTTTTTTGAGAAAGAATTGTGTTGACTTGAGTATGGTTTATGAAAGGTAATTTGATTGGATATGTGAAACCAATTTATAATAAGGATTCTAAATTGGTTTTATGGAGAATTGATTTGTAAAAAGTTATGTTTTGGTTTGTGAAGCCAATTGTGATATGAACCAGTGAAGAACTAAGTGCCATACGATAACGTGAGTCTTGTGGGAGCCACCTCTAAGGCCTTGTAGTAAAGGATTAAGTGCAACACAATAACGTAATTTCATAGGAGCCACCTTTAGAACCTTGTACCATTGATATGTATTGGAAAAAAGGACTAAGCCTACATAATGACGTGAATCTCATGGGAGCTATCTTTAGGGTCTTGAGATGTGATGTGAATCGAAATTGGTTAATGGAATAGACCATTGGCATATGATTTTATTAAAGTTGATCAATGGACTTGACTATTGTTATTTCTATTGTAAAGATAGATTTAAATGAGTATTTATGTTATGAAAATGTTATGTGGAAGTAATATATATGACTCATTTTAATCTTAAAGTTTGCTATATTCTAGATTTGGTATAAACAAGTTACGTGTGTATTTTAAATGTGCACAGAAGTTGCTCGATCTACTTCGAAAATGTTACTACTCACTAGGTTGTGGTTGCTCATTTCATTCATTTTTTGTATTTTTTTTTTCAGCTTCCTCGATTAGCAGCGATGGCACGACAGTGCATCGATGGGGACTTTTGGAAGTTGATTTTATTTTGGGTGATTTGAGGCTGCGTTCTTTGGGCGAAAAGACGGCCGTGTCATTATCCCTATCCTTGGGGGATTTTGGGTGTGACATCTTGATTCCCTAAATAAGTTCTCACTGTAATACACACATTTAAACTTTCATGACATCTTTTATAACACATTTCTCAAACCATTCTCAAATGAATAAAGAATAGTAAATGCTCGATCCGAAGTTATGCATCAAATATGCTTATATTACTTTTTCCTTTTAGCAAGTTCACAACGTGGACATAATATACCTCATACTTTTCATTCTTAAAATACAAGTTTACTAATTCAAGGAAGAGATAGCACCACTCACCTAGAAATACTCAAACCTAACAACGCTTAACTAAAACAGCATATGATCTCGCAATCCCATTGATTAAACAAGAGTCGATGTTAAAATCAAGTAAAATACTACGACAATTACGAATTGGCTAAACGTCACCTAAACGCTAACAAAACGATTCATACGTGCTAACAAATCGCTCACACAAAGTGATTACACAAACCTAAACGTGATGCGAAACTCGACCTCAAAAACTTAAAATTTCGCTCCGAGTAAACCATTGTGTCAAAACAATTTGCCTCAAAACTCACGCCTCCACAACACAAAAAGACACCATTCCCATGAAGTCCCGAAGCTCGACAACTCAAAAAATGGATTACATGGCTTAAATTTTCCAAAATTCCGAATTTAAGCCATAAATTTGAAAACTACTCTAATCGGACGAACGAAGAACGCGAGCACTTACTGGACGTTGCAATACGTAGTTGAGTCGGCTTAGTGAGGTGTCCATGACTTGTACACATGAAGCTCTTTCTCTTTTCTCTTTTTTTTCGTCTTCTTCTTTCCTCTTCTTTCTTTCACTTTCTCTTCTTTTTCCTTCTTTTCCTAAAAGACCTTGGTTTTTCCCTATTAAGCTTAGTGTCCATTTCTTCTTTCTACTTTCTTTTGTTGACTTTTCAAACTTCTTTTTTTTTTTCTATTTTTTAAAGTGGGTCCCATCATCTTATTTTTTAAACTAGTCAAAATCTTAAATATTACACATATGCTGTATGAGTCTTTTGTGGAGGACTAGTCGCAGAAGACTTATAAAGCAATGGACTAAGACTCACATACTTTATGAGTCTTCCGCATCACGTTAAAAATAGGATTTCGAGTGGGATGACCATGTTTCTAATAAATAAGAGTTGATGTTAAAATCAAGTAAAACACTACGACAACTACGAATCGGCTAAACGTCACCTAAATGCTGACAAAACGATTCCTACGCGCCGACAAATCGCTCACATGAAGCGATTACACAAACCTAAAAGTGATGTGAAACTTGACCTCAAAACCTTAAAATTTCGATCCGAGTAAACCATTGTGTTGAAACAATTTGCGTCAAAACTCATGTCTCCACAACACCAAAAAAACACCATTCCCATGAAGTCCCGAAGCTCAACAACTCAAAAAATGGATTACATGGCTCAAATTTCCCAAAATTTTGAATTTAAGCCATAAATCTGAAAACTACTATGATCGGACGAACGAAGAACGCGAGCACTTATTGGACATTGCAATACGTAGTTGAATCGGCTTGGTGAGGTGTCCATGACTTGTACACACGAAGCTCTTTCTCTTTTCTCTTTTTCTTCGTCTTCTTCTTTCCTCTTCTTTCTTTCACTTTCTCTTCTTTTTCCTTCTTTTCCTAAAAGCCCTTGGTTTTTCCCTATTCAGCTTAGCGCCCATTTCTTCTTTTTGCTATCTTTCGTTGACATTTCAAACTTCTTCTTTTTTTTCTATTTTTTGAAGTGGGTCCCACCATCGTATTTTTTAACCTAGTCAAAATCTCAAATATTACATATATGCTTTATGAGTCTTTCATGGAGGACTAGTTGCATAAGACCTATAAAGCAACGGATTAAGACTCACATACTTTATGAGTCTTTCGCATCACGTCAAGAATAGGATTTCGAGTGGGATGACCATGTTTCTAATAAATAAGAGTCGATGTTAAAATCAAGTAAAATACTACGATAACTATGAATCGGCTTAACGTCACCTAAACGCTAACAAAATGATTTATACGTGCCAACAAATCGTTTACATGAAGCGATTACACAAACCTAAATGTGATGCAAAACTCGACCTCAAAACCTTAAAATTTCGCTCTGAGTAAACCATTGTGTCGAAACAATTTGCATCAAAACTCACGTCTCCACAACACTGAAAAAACACCATTCCCATGAAGTCCCGAAGCTTGACAACTCAAAAAACGGATTACATGGCTCAAATTTCCCAAAATTCCGAATTTAAGCCATAAATCTGAAAACTACTCTGATCAAACGAACGAAGAACGCGAGCACTTCTTGGACGTTGCAATACGTAGTTGAGTTGGCTTGGTAAGGTGTCCATGACTTGTACACACAAAACTCTTTCTCTTTTCTCTTTTTCTTCGTCTTCTTCTTTCATCTTCTTTCTTTCACTTTCTCTTCTTTTGCCTTCCTTTCCTAAAAGCCCTTGGTTTTTCCCTATTAAGCTTAGTGTCGATTTCTTCTTTTTGCTTTCTTTTGTTGACTTTTCAAACTTCTTTTTTTTTTCTATTTTTTTAAGTGGGTCCCACCATCGTAATTTTTAACCTAGTCAAAATCTCAAATATTACACATATGCTTTATAAGTCTTTTGTGGAGGACTAGTTGCAGAAGACTTATAAAGCAACGGACTAAGACTCACATACATTATGAGTCTTCCACATCACATCAAAAATAGGATTTCGAGTGGGATGACCATGTTTCTATTAAATAAGAGTCATTGTTAAAATCAAGTAAAATACTACAACTACGAATCGGCTAAACATCACCCAAACACTAACAAAACAATTCCTACGCGCTAACAAATCGCTCACACGAAGCAAATACACAAATCTAAACGTGACGCGAAACTCGAGCTCAAAACCTTAAAATTTCGCTCCAAGTAAACCATTGTGTCGAAACAATTTGCCTCAAAACTCACGTCTCCACAACACCGAAAAAACACCATTCCCATGAAGTCCCGAAGCTCGACAACTCAAAAAATGGATTACATGGCTCAAATTTCCGAAAATTCCTAATTTAAGCCATAAATCTAAAAACTACTTTGATCGGACGAACGAAGAACACGAGCACTTCTTGGACGTTGCAGTATGTAGTTGAGTCAGCTTGGTGAGGTGTCCATGACTTGTACACACGAAACTCTTTCTCTTCTCTTTTTCTTTGTCTTCTTCTTTCCTCTTCTTTCTTTCACTTTCTCTTCTTTTTCCTTCTTTTCCTAAAAGCCCTTGGTTTTTCCCTGTTAAGCTTAGTGTCCATTTCTTTTTTCTTTTTTTTTGCTTTCTTTTGTTGACATTTCAAACTTCTTCTTTTTTTCTATTTTTTTAAGTGGGTCCCACCATCGTAAATTTTAACCTAGTCAAAATCTCAATTATTACACATATGTTTTATGAGTCTTTTGTGGAGGATTAGTCGCAGAAGACTTATAAAGCAACGGACTAAGACTCACATACTTTATGAGTCTTCCGCATCATGTTAAAAATAGGATTTCGAGTGGTATGACCATGTTTCTAATAAATAAGAGTCGATGTTAAAATCAAGTAAAATACTACGACAACTACAAATCGGCTAAACGTCACCTAAACGCTGACAAAACGATTTCTACATGCTAACAAATTGCTCACACGAAGCGATTACACAAACCTAAACGTGATGCGAAACTCGACCTTAAAAGCTTAAAATTTCACTCCGAGTAAACCATTGTGTCGAAACAATTTGCCTCAAAACTCACGTCTCCACAACACCAAAAAACACCATTCCCATGAAGTCCCGAAGCTCGACAACTCAAAAAACGGATTACATGGCTCAAATTTCCGAAAATTCCGAATTTAAGCTATAAATCTAAAAACTACTTTGATCGGACGAATGAAGAACGCGAGCACTTCTTGGACGTTGCAGTACGTAGTTGAGTCAGCTTGGTGAGGTGTCATGACTTGTACACACGAAACTCTTTCTCTTCTCTTTTTCTTCGTCTTCTTCTTTCCTCTTATTTCTTTCACTTTCTCTTCTTTTTCCTTCTTTTCCTAAAAGCCCTTGGTTTTTCCCTATTAAGCTTAGTGTCCATTTCTTTTTTTTGCTTTCTTTTGTTGACTTTTCAAACTTCTTTTTTTTCTATTTTTTTAAGTGGGTCCCACCATCGTAATTTTTAACCTAGTCAAAATCTTAATTATTACACATATGTTTTATGAGTCTTTTGTGGAGGACTAGTCGCAGAAGACTTATAAAGCAACGGACTAAGACTCACATACTTTATGAGTCTTCCGCATCATGTTAAAAATAAGATTTCGAGTGGTATGACCATGTTTCTAATAAATAAGAGTCGATGTTAAAATCAAGTAAAATACCACGACAACTACAAATCGGCTAAACGTCACCTAAACGTTGACAAAACGATTCCTAACGCTAACAAATTGCTGACACGAAGCGATTACACAAACCTAAACGTGATGCGAAACTCGACCTCAAAAGCTTAACATTTCACTCCGAGTAAACCATTGTGTCGAAACAATTTGCGTCAAAACTCACGTCTCCACAACACCAAAAAACACCATTCCCATGAAGCCCCGAAGCTCAACAACTCAAAAAACGGATTACATGGCTCAAATTTCCCAAAATTCCGAATTTAAGCCATAAATCTGAAAACTACTTTGATCAAACGAACGAAGAACGCGAGCACTTCTTGGACGTTGCAATACGTAGTTGAGTCGGCTTGGTGCGGTGTCCATGACTTGTACACACGAAACTCTTTCTCTTTTCTCTTTTTCTTCGTCTTCTTCTTTCATCTTCTTTCTTTCACTTTCTCTTCTTTTGCCTTCTTTTCCTATGTCCATTTCTTCTTTCTACTTTCTTTTGTTGACTTTTCAAACTTCTTTTTTTTTTTCTATTTTTTAAAGTGGGTCCCACCATCGTAATTTTTAACCTAGTCAAAATCTCAAATATTACACATATGCTGTATGAGTCTTTTGTGGAGGACTAGTCGCATAAGACTTATAAAGCAATGGACTAAGACTCACATACTTTATGAGTCTTCCGCATCACATTAAAAATAGGATTTTGAGTGGGATGACCATGTTTCTAATAAATAAGAGTCGATGTTAAAATCAAGTAAAACACTACGACAACTACGAATCGGTTAAACGTCACCTAAATGCTGACAAAACGATTCCTACGCGCCGACAAATCGCTCATACGAAGCGATTACACAAACCTAAGCGTGACGTGAAACTTGACCTCAAAACCTTAAAATTTCGCTCCAAGTAAACCATTGTGTCGAAACAATTTGCCTCAAAACTCAAGTCTCCACAACACCAAAAAAAAACTATTCTCATGAAGTCCTGAATCTCGACAACTTAAAAAACGGATTACATGGCTAAAATTTCCAAAAATTCCGAATTTAAGCCATAAATCTAAAAACTACTCCGATCGGACGAACGAAGAATGTGAGCACTTACTGGACGTTGCAATACGTAGTTGAGTCGGCTTGGTGAGGTGTCCATGACTTGTACACATGAAGCTCTTTCTCTTTTCTCTTTTTTTCGTCTTCTTCTTTCCTCTTCTTTCTTTCACTTTCTCTTCTTTTTCCTTCTTTTCCTAAAAGACCTTGGTTTTTCCCTATTAAGCTTAGTGTCCATTTCTTCTTTCTACTTTCTTTTGTTGACTTTTCAAACTTCTTTTTTTTTTTTTAAGTGGGTCCCACCATCGTATTTTTTAACCTAGTCAAAATCTCAAATATTACACATATGCTTTATGAGTCTTTCGTGGAGGACTAGTTGCATAAGACTTATAAAGCAACGGATTAAGACTCACATACTTTATGAGTCTTCCGCATTACATCAAGAATAGGATTTCAGAGTGAGATGACCATGTTTCTAATAAATAAGAGTCAATGTTAAAATCAAGTAAAATACTATGATAACTACGAATCGGCTAAACGTCACCTAAACGCTAACAAAACGATTTCTATGCGCCAACAAATTGCTCATAAGAAGCGATTACACAAACCTAAACGTGATGCGAAACTTGACCTCAAAACCTTAAAATTTCGCTCCGAGTAAACCATTATGTTGAAACAATTTGTGTCAAAACTCACGTCTCCACAACACCAAAAAAACACCATTCCCATGAAGTCCCGAAGCTCGACAACTCAAAAAACGGATTACATGGCTCAAATTTCCCAAAATTCCGAATTTAAGCTATAAATCTGAAAACTACTCTAATCGGACGAAGGAAGAACGCGAGCACTTACTGGACATTGCAATACGTAGTTGAGTCGGCTTGGTGAGGTGTCCATGACTTGTACACACGAAGCTCTTTCTCTTTTCTCTTTTTCTTTGTCTTCTTCTTTCCTCTTCTTTCTTTCACTTCCTCTTCTTTTTCCTTCTTTTCCTAAAAGCCCTCGTTTTTCCCTATTAAGCTTAGTGTCAATTTCTTCTTTTTGCTTTCTTTTGTTGACTTTTCAAACTTCTTTGTTTTCTATTTTTTAAAGTGGGTCCCAGCATCGTATTTTTAACCTAGTCAAAATCTCAAATATTACACATATGCTTTATGAGTCTTTTGTGGAGGACTAGTCGCAAAAGATTTACAAAGCAACGGACTAAGACTCACATACATTATGAGTCTTCTGCATCACGTCAAGAATAAGATTTCGAGTGGGATGACCATGTTTCTAATGAATATCAAGCAGCTAGGGGCCGTGGCTGAAAACTCCATCCATTTCTTTATAGACAGTGTTCAGAGCGCGAGGGGCCAAAAAACTTGCAAGCATGAGTTCTTTCACGTCCTTCTCAATCACCTCTCTCTATTTACTTTCTTTAGTTACATTGGTGGTGCCGATGCCTTATTGTAGAGCAATCTCGATTCCTAGAACCAACAAAACTGATCGAGATGCATTGCTCCAGTTCAAGGAGAAGATATCTGACGATCCCTTCGGGGTTTTCAGCACGTGGAACGACTCCATACATTTTTGCAAGTGGCAAGGGATCACGTGTGGCCGTCGGCATCCGAGGATAACCCAATTGATTCTTCGGTCTATGAAACTTGTAGGGTCGCTGTCTCCTTTTATTGGAAACATGAGCTTCCTCCAGAAATTAGACATCCAAAACAACAGTTTCGTTGGTGAAATCCCCTTTGAGATCGGTAAGTTGTATAGACTCAAATACTTAGGCTTAAGCAACAACTCATTCTCTGGTCAAATTCTTGCCAACATCTCAGGTTGCATTAATCTTGAAGCTTTGAGATTGGACAATAATATGCTAGTTGGTGAAGTTCCGATAGCAATTGCTTCTATGTCGAAGCTAACAGTAGTTTTAATATCCCTTAACAATCTCTCTGGAAACTTCCCTGAATTCTTCGGGAACCTCACTTCTTTAGTGTTCGTCTTTGCGGCGTATAATAATTTTGTGGGAAGAGTTCCAGCTTCATTGGGCCATTTGCAAAATTTGGAGCATCTTTATCTCGGTGCAAATGGACTCTCTGGCACTCTCCCTTCCTCCATCTTCAACATATCTTCTCTTGTCAACATCGAGTTTCCCAAAAATCAACTTGAAGGGAGTCTTCCTCCAGATTTAGGTGTCACTCTTCCCAATCTTGTTGAGTTAAATGTCGCAGACAATCAATTTACTGGGCACATTCCTGCTTCCATATCAAATGCCACCAACTTAATGCATTTGTCAATCACAATGAACAATTTTTCTGGAAACGTGCCTACTGTGGAAAAGCTAAATCAACTACAGTGGATAGTTGTTTCATACAACCAGCTAGGTAGTGACGCGCCATGTGACCTGAAATTCCTTGATTCAATCAATTCTACAAGCCTGCGGGTCTTTGAAATCAGTGACAACAATTTCGGAGGTATTTTACCTGAATCTATAGGCAACTTATCCTCCCAATTTAATAGAATGTCAATCGAGAACAATCGATTGTCTGGAAATATCCCTTCAAGTATTGGGAATTTGCATGGCCTAGAATTGTTGTCCATGGGCAATAACAAGTTCACGGGCAACATTCCTGATACAATCGCAAATCTCATCGAGCTGAAGTATTTTAGTGCTGATATGAACAAACTCACCGGGAATATCCCCTCCACAATAGGGAACCTGACGGAGCTAATGGAACTGATCTTGAATGGGAACAATTTACAAGGGAAAATTCCTCTGAGTATTGGGAGATGCCAAAAATTGGTAGGCCTCGACCTTTCGCAGAATACTCTGATTGGAATCCTACCATCTCAAGCTTTCACCATCTCTTCCCTATCTATCTATCTTGATCTATCTGAAAACCAATTGAGTGGTTCCTTACCGAAAGAAATCGGTACGTTGAAAAACTTAGGCGCATTTGGCATTTTTGGCAACAAACTATCTGGAGAAATCCCTAGTAGCCTTGGTCGATGCACTAGCTTGGAAGTGCTTGACATGAGCAACAATCTATTCGAAGGGCATATCTCTTCATTCTTGAGTTCCTTGAATGGTCTGCAACTCTTAGACCTCTCGAGTAATAATTTCTCCGGCCCTGTTCCTACATTCCTGGAGCATATTCAGTTGCAGTACCTGAATCTATCTTTCAACAACTTCGAGGGTGAGGTACCGAGCAAAGGGGTGTTCCTCAACACGAGCGCGACTTCGCTTGAAGGAAACAATAAGCTCTGTGGTGGTATGCCAATCCTAGATTTGCCAAGTTGTTCGACGAGCATAGGAAAACGAGGATCATCTACTTACATTATCATTGCAGTCACATGTGGGATAGTAGCGGCACTGATTCTTCTGTCGCTACTGATGACGTTTTATTGGCTGAGGAGGAAGAACAGTAAGGCTTCTCTAGAGACTCCATCAATAGTAGGATTTCAGCAAGTGTCTTATAAAGACATAGTCAAAGCAACAGACGAGTTCAACTCTAGCAATTTGATTGGAGTGGGTGGTTTTGGCTCCGTGTATAAAGGGACCCTTGGAGATGATAACAAAATAGTGGCTTTTAAGGTTTTTGACCTAAAGCAACGAGGAGCATCCAAAAGTTTCATGGCAGAGTGTGAAGTCCTCAAAAACATAAGGCATCGGAACCTTGTTAAGATTCTAACAGCTTGTTCCAGTATCGATTTCCGAGGCAATGAATTTAAGGCTCTGATTTATGAGTTCATGGAAAATGGTAGCTTGGAGGAGTGGTTGCATCCGTATCTTGCACCAAATGGGACGCAAAGGCAAAGATTAAGTTTTGTTCAGAGATTGAACATTGCTTTTGACGTAGCATGCGCGGTGGATTATCTCCATCATCAGGGCCAAAATGAGGTGATCCATTGTGACCTCAAACCAAGCAACATTCTTCTGGATGCCCAAATGAATGGACATGTGGGCGACTTTGGCTTGGCTAGGATATTCCCAAATGCCATTGGTGATTTGCTAGCAAGTCAAACAAGCTCAATTGGACTTAGAGGAACCATTGGCTATGCTCCTCCAGGTAGGTATACCTACAATATATCCAATGTTAATTGTCATCTTATGAGCTCTTTCCCTGATAATGCATGTGGGGAACTTCTTGTTTGAAAAATCACCACTAGTTATGTAGACAAGCCAGACTTGTTCATCGCGGCTAACTTTCCCATGCCATACAAAACTAAAGAGAACCATAGTAACTTAACAGAGTAGTTGGGCTCAATTCAGTTTTTATTTTCGTCATCTATGTAATTCAATTGTACATTCTATTCGTCAAAGTACAAGGTTATACGAATAGAAAATCTGACTTCAAAAAATTCATGCTTAAAGTGCTGTGTAACTTGCCGATATAGATTAGATTTCTTAATTGCTGCCCTTTAATAATTTTTTCCCTTGCCTCTATACGTGAATCCTCTTCCCTGTCCTTATGATTTGCCGATATCATCTCATTTGTCATATAAAATCCAATTGTAGAGTACGGAATGGGAAGCGAAGTGTCCAAAGATGGTGATGTGTATAGCTATGGAGTCCTGCTGCTGGAGATTTTTACGGGAAAGAGACCCACCCATAACAAGTTTAAGGATGCTTTGAACCTTCACGATTATTGTGCGGTGGCTTTGCCAGAAAGGGTGGCAGATATAGTAGATCAGCAGCTCCTATTTTGTGAGATAGAAGAATCATCAATTGCAGACACTTTGAGCAATCAAAGAAGCATTAGTGCTCATGTTCAAGAGTGCTTGGTGATGATATTTGAAATTGGAGTCGCCTGTTCTGCAGAGCTGCCACGAGAGAGAATGAAGATAGGCGATGCGGAGGCAAGATTGCGTTCGCTGAAAGAGAGAGTGAACAAAATGGGATTCAGCTAGAAGTGAGGGAGAAATATGAGCGACATTGGAAGATTGGGAGTTGACTGCCTATAGTTTCCTCAGTTCCTTGTCTAGAAATATGGTTTTGCAATATGTTCCATGTCGATTAGTTACTGTTTCCGTAGTTTCAGGTTTCAAGGGCAGTAGATATGTTTTGACTTGCTAATCCTGATAAGGGACAATCCTTGAAAAAAAAAAAACAAACACTTCAAAGACCCCGCTCTTTTAACTCTAATTGTGTATTATGTAGTGGTTCTTTTACGCCTTTGTCACACGAAAGAGAAGAAAAATGCTCATACCGATGAATCAAAAAACGAGGAATCCTTAAACGGTAACTCAAAAAAGCCCAGACTACACCACTGTTTTCCCAGAATCATCTTCAAAACCGATTTCCCTCGAGAGAGGCTGAAATCAAAGAACAGGGGACGAGAAATGTAATGGTGTTTGGAGGCGGGTTTGTGAATAGACGAACAAATAATGGTGGTGGGGGAGAGGAACGAGGAGCATTTAGGGAAAAACCCCAGAAAAGCTCCAACATCCTCAACCAACCACCTCTGAGATTTGGCACAAAACTCGTACTCTAATGCCATTTTTATTTTATTGATGTTCGGGGCTTAGGGTGGCAGGCGGCCTGTGGAGAACCCACAGGTGTTTCAGAGCCATTGATCCATCACTCTACTCTGCCCCAATTAACTTCCACTGGCCCTTCCGTTCCTCTCTTTCTCCCTCTCTCTCTCCCTCCTTCCCCCACCCTCTCTCTCTCTCTCCCTATCCGTGACCATCAACTGAGAGAACCCAAAATGTCTTCGCTCGTCATTGGTACATGAAAGTTCTAGGACAGAGAGTGTGACAAAGGACAATAGGAAAATGGCGGCCCATTCAGGCCCAGGAGGCCCGAAGTGCAAGTTGAGAAGTTTGATGGAAGTAGCAATTTCAACCTATGGCAAGTTCGTGTGTTGGCTGTTCTTATGCAGCAGGGTTTGAAGAAATCAGAAAAAAAATGTCAAATGAAACATGGGAAGAATTGGATGAAAAACCTTTTCTGTTATTCAGTTGTGTCTCATGAGTGAAGTTTCGCATGGGGTACTAGATCAAAAAATAGCTACAGGTTTATGGAATGAAATTGGAAAGTTTTTTTTTTTTTTTTTTGACAAAATCCCTCACCAATCAGTTGAGGTTCAAGCAATGACTCTTCACTCTTCGTATGGATGAATGTGCTTCTCTTAAATTTTATATTTCTGAATTCAATACTATTATCTCTGAATTAAGAAGTATTGATGTTAAAGTTGAAGATGAGGATCAAGCTCTCTTATTGTTAGCTTTACTACATTCCTCTTATAAGAATTTTAGAGAAACCATGATTGTTAGTAGATAAATTATTGATGTTGAAGATGTCAAGACTAGTCTTCTAAATAAGCATAAACTAGATACATAATTGACTTTTGATGGCAGTAATAATCATGGGGTTGGTTTAGTTGTTAGAGGAAGGTCTGTTGAGAGAAGTAATGGTAGCAATTCCAAATCAAAATCGAAGCATAGGGATCTAATTTGCAATTATTGTAAGTCTAAGGGGCATATCAAGATAAATTGTCTGAAACTGAAGACAAAGCAAAAAAGAGAAAATAATATGAATCAACAAAATCAAGAAAACACAAATTGACAGAACAATCAAAACTATCGGATTATGTAGAATCAAGGAAACGAAAACTCCACTCAAGTTGGTGTTGCTGAAAAAGAAAACGAAAATTGGTTATTGGTTGTAGATGATAAAGACAAATTCAGTGATAGATGGATTCTTTATTGAAGTTGTTCCTACCACATGTGCCTTAATTGTTACTAACTCTACACATAGAAAGAATTTAACGGTAGAGTTATTCTAATGGGAACGTAAATGCAAAGCAATTGGGATTGGAACTATCAACATTAAGATGCACGACGGCTTCATCAGAACTTTGAATAATGTCAGACATGTTCCTGATTTGAAAAAAAAACCTCATCTATTTGGGTACACTTGATGCTAATGCTTGTAGGCTTACATCTGAATGTGGAGTTATGAAGATTATGAGAGGTTCGCTTTTATTGATGAAATGGCCGAAAATTGGCACTTCATATCAACTGCAAAGTACTACAGTTACTAGTTCAGTTGCAACATCATCCACTATGATAGAATTAGACAACACTAAATTATGGTATATGAGATTAAGCCATATAAGTATTAAAGGGCTGGAGGAGCAAAGTAAGAGAGGTCTTTTTGTGTGGTCAGAAAATTGGAAAACTAAATTTCTACAAGCATTGTGTTTTTAGAAAACAAAAAAGAGTCAGTTTCAAAAGAGGAATTCACACAATAAATGGCACTCTAGATTATATTTACTCTTATCTTTGTGGGACTACAAAAGTTCCTTCAAAAGGCCTTGGTTCATGATATTTACTTACTTTCATTGATAATTTTTCAAGAAATGTTTGGGTTTATTTTCTAAAATAGAAAAGTGATGTTTTTGTTACATTTAAACAATGGAAAACATTAATTGAGAAGCAAACTGGTAAGAAGATTAAGTGGTTGAGAACAAATAATGGGCTAGAATTTTGTGGAGGTGAGTTTAATGAGTTTTGCAAAGTTGAAGGAATTGTGAGACATCATCCTACTGTGAATACACCATAGCAGAATGGTATTACAGAACGCATGAACAGAACCTTATTAGAGAGGAGTGGGTGCCTATTGTCTAATGCAAGTTAAGACAAGCAATTCTAGACCGAAGCGGTCAATATGGCTGCTTGGTTGATAAATTGTTCTCCTTGCACGTCTATTGAGTGCAAGATACTTGAGGAGGCATGGTCAGGTAAATTTGCTAATTATTTTTCTTTGAGTATTTGGATGTCCGGCATATGCACATGTTAATGAAGGTAAACTAGAGCCTAGAGCAAAAAAATGCATTTTTCTTGGTTGTGCTTATGGTGTAAAAGGTTATAAACTTTGGTGTTCTAATTCATCTAAGATTATCATCATCTGAGATGTTACTTTTGATGAGTTTGCTATGCTTCATCCTAAGAAATAATCATCTATTTCTCGTGATAAAAATTTGGAAAGTGTTGTAAAGAAAGTAGAGCTTGAAGTATTTTCTTCACAAACAATTCACTCATCTATTAATAATATTGAATTTGAAGAACCTAAAGAGAAACGGTATTCTATTCCCAAAGATAGACCAAGAAGGACGGTGAAGCCTTCACAGAAATATGAGTTCTCAGATTTTGTTGCTTATGCTCTTTTAGTTGTAGAGTCAATGAAATATAGTAAACCTAAAACCTATAAAGAAACTGTCCCCTCAAAAGATTCAGCAAAGTGTTTAGTTGCTATTAACGAAGAGATGAAATCTCTTGGAAAATAATTAAATTTGGGAGCTTGTCAAGTCACCAAAAGAAAATAAATTTGTGGGATTGCCTTCCACGAGATCATCGGGGAAGGATGGCATTTAGGGGTATTTGCTCGTGAATTCACACTTGAGGTCATATCTACCAAAGATGTCATCACATTGCCTTCGATTTTGGCCCATAGAGTCTGAGGTCTACATGAACGCGAGTTCTCTTAAATCCATACCCCACGCGACAATGGAAATGTATCGTGATTTGCTTCCACACGTAAGGCATACCTTAAAAAAGGAAATCGGATGTGAAAGGTTAATTTATGGGTACTCTTACCATGGTAGTCCTCTCGATAGTACTTTCATACAGTATCATTTCATCCTTTAGGATGATTTCTGCTCGAGTTTGCTAAACCACAATAAGTCTCCACGAGACCCATACCCGGCATGACAAGTTCCTTTTATTATTAGTTGTATTAGATAACCTAAAATACAATTCTAGGAGTCGCCACTAATCTCCTTTTTGAGGGGTTGGCAGAGAAATCCAATTAAGGATCGGGAGTAATCCCTTGATATTCACGAAACCGGAGATTCTAAAGTTCGTAGACTTGGGTTACATTAATATTTCTATTAACACCATTTCGGTACCTAACAGTAGTCATGTTTCCTAATCTTTTTACTTTTCCGTGCAATATGAAGTTAACAAGGTGATCATGTGCGGATGGTCAATTTCATGCCATTCTACTTCTACTCAAAAAGGAAAAAAGAAAGCAAACAATTGGAATTTAAAGGATAGTGTAGTAAGTCAACACCCAAGATAGTTTAAGGAAAGCAGTAAATCTAGGATGTAATCCTTAAAAAGAAATAAGGAAAGTAAAGCAAGGAATAGCTTGCAACTCATCGTATGTTTATACAACGCATAAAAAAAAAAACTAGAGACATATGTCACGTAATGGAAATTACAAGAAAATTGGTTGGAAGAGACATCGACCATTTGCCATTTACAAGACATAAGGTTGGAATGGATATCAACCATCACCGTCTTCAAGATCGCCATCTCTAGGGAACTGCCTTCTTGAACCTATTCCAATCCTAAACTAATACTTGGAATAAAAAGGCAATCCATAGCAATCACAATCGATCATGGCAAGTAAAGTACTCAGAAACATCGGGCAAAGTAATTAATCGAGGAACATTGAAAATGGTCTCAGGGTCGGCCTTTGATTGTTCATGCAACGAGCCACACTATGACTCATATCCAATCATTTTAATTCTTTTTAGTGATTAGTCATCGTTTGTGTTCACAAACGGTGGCTAACACTAACAAACCCTTAATTCGGGTTTTAAATGTCACCCAAAGTACCCCAAAAGTACATGCATCGCACCTATGCATATATCTAAAAATCACATGCATAGCTTGAAAGTAAACATGCGTACATGCCATTTGACCTTGGTTCTCAATCAACAAAACAAATTAGTGAGTCGACACCGGATCACTTATTTAGCCATCATGTGCCAAACACTTCCACATGCATTTCATATCAAGTGAAATGATCAATATATAATTCATGTGATGCCCAAAAAGGTTTTATGAACAATTGGCAAGAAAATGTATTATTTCGAAAAGATTCGATAAAAGGGGTATAATTTCGTCAATGTTATGGAGCACATTTAGCTATCAAAGCTAGCTTGGGTGCATCAAAAGGCACAACTAATCAAGCGTTACAGTCTAAATATGATCCAAACTTTGATAGATTTTATGTCAAATGGAGATTTATAAGGAAAATGTCGGATAAGGATATGATTTTATTGAACCAAGAATCATGTCAAATCGTTAAGGTGAGCTCGGGTGCATTGATGGCATAATTGATCAAGTATCACACATGTCCTAAACATGAATCAAGAATTTAATAAAATCATGTCAAATTGTAATGCAAAGAATTTTCCTATAGGCATCACATGAATGAAAATTGGATTCAGGTCAATCAAAATATGAAATTCCAGATTGTCCTACAACATTTGAGGGGTTTGAAAAGCATGTCAAAACGCTTTCTATTTTTTTGACAACTTTTGTGTTTGAAGTTCAGAATGTGAGAGTATCAAAAGTGGTGAAGGTATCAAAAGCTAATTGAGCATGCATAATTTCCTAAAAATACTACAACAAAGACAAGTCATAAAAGGAAAAACAGAGCATGTCAGGACATGACATAAAAAATTCAAGCAATTGAAGTATGACCCATCATAATTGGTTCTAAAAAAATTACGACACATCAAGCACTCAATAACAAACAACTTTCATGAAAGAAGTTTCCTAAGATAAATTACACATGAATTTATGAAAATCCAAGAAAATAGAACGACACATCAGGAACAGTACAGTGCAACAACATATTTGTGCAAACTAATGACAATTTGCCCTAGCAATCGATGTGTAAAAATTTCGAAAATTTACCATGACATAGAAATATAAAAGCAAATCAAATTCCGTTGAAGATCTAACTTCGGAATCCTTAAGGAAAACTCAACACAAAAATGATTAAACGTCTGGTTTAGTAGGGGCAGAACAGGCATTCCGAATTTATCACATGGCAGAGTTCAAGGCAAATTTCACAAAAATAGAAAAAGGGTCAAACGATATGCAAATGGGACAAAATTGGTGTCATTGAAAGATTATGATGTACCCCAAGACTTCCTAAGAGACATCGAGCTCAATTAAGGTCAATTTCATGTCCAATTGATGACAATTGCAGAAGTGTGCAAATTAGTGATATGGGAGGTAGAAGAAGATGCATGAAGATTGGCTTGCTAAACCACCTAAATGATGCTTGAAAATTATGATATTTTGACACGATGTATGGCTGAGTGCGATGGCCAAAATGATTAAGACACTTAACCTTAAATAAATATCCAAAAATATCCTATAAATTCACGAATTGGACAAGGTGAGACAACTCTATCTATCATGAACCTTCAGGAATGCACAAAATTGCAGCAACTTCGTGAGATGTTTTCATAAGGCAAACGGTTATCCATTTACATGAATCATGCATCATTTCAAAGCTATTGAAGTCCTCTAAGTATGTCTAGAAGGAATCATGCCAAAATTTTGTTCATAAGGAGCTCAATTGAAGTCATCTTTACAGAAACACAAATCAGTAACAATTGAGCAACTTTTACACAGAACAAGGATTATTTTCCCCAATTGAATGGCATGATAAAAATCCACGAAAATTCATGCATATAGACTGTAATGTCTCGATTATTTCTCATGAATACATCTAAGTCCAATTTGAATCACAAAAATCAGCAAAAAATCAACAAATATTGTAGACCGCAACTCAACAGAACAACAGAACATTCGGTAGATTCTGGACACGACTTTGAGCATGCGAAAATTATATCAAACGAGGTTCGTTCGCGGTGTTCTATGGGGCTTGTTGGAAAGGTGTTTGAGTAATCTTTGACTTTTATGAAGACATCTCACGCAGAAAAGCAAGTTTACAAACTCATATCAATTAGTTTCTCGGATCAGTCATCCAAGCATCTGAAAATTGCAGAATCCACTTATCCAATCAATCAAGCACGTTTAAGCCAATCAAACTCGTCCTAAGATATTCTAAGGTCGTTCTAATATTCTAAACATGCTGAGATTGCAGAACTAAAACCTTGGGTGAGCTCTAGTCTCAGTCTCCTATCAAGACCTCGCTTCATTGAGCTCAAGGTTTAGACGTTACCTTTTGTGCGTTCCGATCGATTGAAGCTCAATCGGACCAACACCGAACCACCATAGCACCTTGAGATCGCCGAGGATCGTCCAAAGAACGTCAGGCTCGCCGGAGGGGTCCGAATGGCACCGGATTTGCTCCGGTTTGTTGCTGGACAGAACAGCTACCAGGATCGGGCACTGATAGACCCCATCGGAGAGAAACGGCGGAGTGGAGACCTCTGGTGGACTTCGGACTCACCTTTGGCTATCAGCAACTTGTGGATTCATCGAGGATCATCACCGGACTAATCAAAGCACTGGAAGATCATCGGAGAAGACCGAACAGCCCTGGAAATAGTCCCAATCAGCAACCGGTAATGGATCGAGGTTGGGAATAACGCCGGTGAGCAGATCAACATCGGGAAGGAGCACTGGCCGCCGTGAACTGCTGTGATGGACTCTTGACTCGCTGGGGAACGTAGTTGGCCGCCTCAGGGAACCACAGGCCGTCGGAGACCCGCTGACCCGCTGAAGGGACTTAGATCAGATCGAAACAGGGATGGCAAGAGGCAACGTCGTCTTTGCGCACCCGAGGAGGAAAAATCGCCGGCGGAGGTAGTGACGCCGTCGACGGGACTCGGGGAGGGCTGAAGGTGGTTGTTGGAGGTGGAGCTAGCCGGAGAGTCGCCGGCGTGAGGTCAGCGAGCAGCGGCAAGGAGGTCGGCGAGAGGTTTGGGAGGAGAGAGAGCGCACGGGAAAGGGAGAGGAGAGAGTTTTTTTTTTTTTTTTTTTATTGGACAGAGAATGAATTTCCAGATCTGTATTTTTTTTTTTGGCACCAAATGAGCCCTTTTTTTTTGGAAGAAATAATCCTATTTATATGGGTTTAGGGAATGGAATCCTAATAAAAGGTAAGGATGCCATCTTATTTTTAATATACCCTAGATGACATCCTAATTAAGCACATTAATTTCAATGGTCATGATATGTTCTCAATGGATGGTCATGATCTAGTTTTGAGATAATGGGTTAGTCGGCATCTTTTTTTGGTAATTTTACCAAATTTGAGGGGCAAATTTGCAAATTTTTGTAAAGTTTAAGGCAAAATCGGAAATTTGAAAATTAAGGGCATTGATGCATTGATCATGAGGTGAACCACCTCACAATGGCTGTTGACAGCCACCGTGAAACAATCGAGAGCTAGCTTTACCAGCCGTTCCTGTTGGTGACTGGTTAGATCAATTTGTCCTATTTGAATTAGTCTTGATCGGTTTGGCCTCACTTCCCTGTTTTATGCAATTAGGTTCGTTAGGGACCTTATTGAAAAGAATTTTCTTATATCCTAGGGACAAAATAGACTAATTTGTACAATTGGCTCACATCTCTAGTGTACATCTTGGTGATGTTCAATAACTTTGTAGGAAGAGTTCTGGCCACGTTAGGCCATTTGCAAAATTTGGAGTATCTTTATCTCAGTGCAAATGGACTCTCCGACACTCTCCTTTCCTCCGTCTTCAACATATCTTCTCTTGTCAACATTCAATTTCCCGAAAACCAACTTGAAGGGAGTCTTCCTCCAATTTGGAAGTCACTTCTCTAATCTTGCCGGGTCAAATGTTGCAGACACTCAATTTACTAGATCCATTTTTGCTTCCATATCAAATGCCACTAACTTAGTGCAAATAACAATCCTACTAAACAAAATTTTTGGAAACGTGCCTATTGTGGAAAAGCTAAATCAGCTAGAATGGATTAGTATTTCAAACAACTAGCTAGGTAGCGGAGCGTAAGGTGAACTGAAATTCCTTGAATCAATTAAATCTACTAGCTTGGGGCTCCTGTCAGTCAACCTCAACAATTTTGAAGGTACTTTGCCAAAAACTATGAATACCAATTTCAATCATAAGCATTCCCTTTTAGCCTATTTAGTCATTCCACCGATTCATTCTCACTGGGCATCGTTGAAATAACGATCTAATCATTAACAACTCCGTCAAAAATTGCTCGAAATGATTAAATTGAAATTTGACGCAAATGTTTAGCACTCAATTAACAAAATTGAAAATTTTAAAACTAAATTAGCATTCGACAACAAGATTAGGTTTGATTGCAATTTTCCCATATATATTAATACCGGTGGTAAATACAACAAAGAAGTACTTTTATAATATTTATCCATACAAAGGGTAAATGTGAACATAAAAGAATAATTCGTACAATTCAATGCAATCATTCGCTCAACACTAGCTACTTGTAGCGTATTTTTAGCAGAAATTCACAAATTATCTATAGTACACACATAATATATTCACAGTATATATATTCTCTCTCCTTTGAGGAATCAAATTGAAATGTGGAAACGATGGTTTGCTGCCCTTTGCTGGTCTCGCATTGCTGCGTGAAATCTAAGCTTTGGGGGCAAAGACTTGTCGACGGAGATTGCGACTTTGATTCTACAAAGGGAAAATTGCGAAATTCTCAAGGAATATCAGGGTATATTCTGGCCCCACCAATTTCAGCACCGATTAATACAAAACAGGTCGTTATTCTCACGACAATCATATAAGCATTTCTCGCTAGGCAAAAGAGCTCACAGCTAGCTGTAAGAGCCTGAAATCGACTCAGCTTCTAAGCTAAGCAGGGCTGTAGACGTTGCTGGTGAGTCGGTCTGGACATGGAGTATGCAGATTGCCGGCCAAGTAAGTAATTTACCATACCTGAAAGAACAGAGCCTGATTTGCTTCCAGATAAATCCATCAAATTTACGGCATGGTCATCCGGAAACATGTCCAAGAAGGAGAGAAAAACAGCAAAATAAGACGAATCTTTTCTTTCTACCCAGATTTCTTATATGATTCTAAATGGCACGACTCAACTATCATCGGTCCTCTCCAAGAACCTCACCAATGTCACCATTGCTGAACTTGAGTATCTTCCAGGACTTGCACAGCCTCATCAAGAAGAACCACGCAATCCCGCCTACAGTCATAAGCCCGCACACCAAGTACACAACCTTCGTGGCGTACACCATGATCACCACCAAGAATGCGCTCGGCACCAGGCTCAGCGCCGCCAGCCACGGCAGGCTTAGCGGGATCTGGTACGGCCTCTCCAGCGTCGGCATCTTCCTTCGCAGCCACAGGAAGGACGCAAACTCCAGCAGCATCCCCAGGCTGTACAGGAAGTTGGCCGATGATATGATCGAGGTGAAGTTCATGAAGGAAAACCCGAGGCAGATGGCCGTGGACAGCAGTATCCCCAACCAGGGGGTGTCGAACCATTTGGACCGGACCGCAAAGACCTGCGGCAGAATCCCCAGATCCGCCATGCCCAGGAGCTGGAACGCGCTGCTGCTTAGCTGGGCCTCGTAAAGCCCAATCGCCGACAGGACGGCCCCTATCTCAAGCCATATCTTGAGCCACTTCCCGCCGATGATCTCCGCCGCGTCGGCCATGAACCCGGTCTCCCACTGGCTCTGGTCCACCATGACCGAGCCAGTCACGGCGAAAAGCGGGATCAGGTAGGCCACGCAGGTGAAGACCACGGCCACAAGGAGGGCCACAGGGAAGGTCTTCTGTGGCCTGTCGACTTCCCCTGCCATGGTGCTGACATTGTCCCAAAAGTTGAGGTTCCAAAAGAGGGTGTTGAAGTACAAGTTCCAATCTTTCTTCACTCCCTTTTGGCCCAAGCTAAGCCACCTGCCACGAGAGAGTATCCACTGACATTAAGAAGCGACCTAACTCGGTTACAATTCAGTACAACGATCCTATGTTACAGAAAGAACCGAGGGCTCTCACCTGTGAGGATGAATCTTCGGGATCGCGATCGAAGACATGACGAGGAAGGGCATCAGGGAAACAATGCCCAGTACCACCGCGGTGTAGCCCACGATCGTCAGGCCGGTGTAATTCAGGAGGGACAGCATCAATGTGGATATCAGGATCGCGACGTTCCGCGGCCACCCAGATTCGAAGACCGGGAATAGCTTCTCGACGTAGTTTATGCAAAGGACCGGGAAGGCTGCCACGTTGATCACGCCGCTCAGGAACTTCCACGTCCCCATCAGGGAGCCGCAGAGGGGCCCGAACGCCCGCTCGGCCCACAGCACGAACCCCCCGTTGCCGGGGAACGCCGTGGAGAGCTCGGCCGTGACGAGGGCCTCCGGGATGCTCCAGATGAACGGGAAGACCAGGAACCCGACGAGGGCCAGCAGCGGCCCGGCCGCCTGGACCGCCGGCTCCTCGCCATACGGGCCACCGGCGACCTCGAAGTAGATGAGGAAGATGAGAGGGATGAGGGTCAGCTTCTTGGCGGCGCCCTTCGCCACCACCGGCCCGGCTGTGACGGGGAGGACTGCGGCGGCGTCCGGCCCACGCGATGGCTTCGCGTTCTGCCGCTGGATCTCCGGCTCCATGGAGGACAGAGAGAGAGACACACGCACGCACACACCCGCACACACAGGGACAGATGGGCTTCTTATTACAGAAAGTGGGGATGGAGGAGTTGGCCTTCTTCCTCCATCCTCCCTGGATACGACAGCGAAGAAGGAGAATTCAGATGGGAACGAGACTTTTGGAAACTGGGGAAGATCTTTTATTTCAACAAACCGAGAAGTATATCTTATGGACCGACGGTGCGAACCGAATCTTAAGCAGAAGATGACAGAGATTAGACCTGAAAATAATGGAGATATCGTCTTGTGGGGATCACGTGGAGGAATTTGAATAATCAGAGCCACAAGAAATCTATTCCTCATCCGCCGTCTCCTCCCCTCCAGCTCACCACGAATTGGGAGGCAAAAGTCAAACGCACGATTAGGCCCTATTTGGTAACCATCCAAACATGGCCAAATTCTGTTCTTTGTTTCAAAATCGGTTTTGGTAAAATCGCATTTGGGAAAATTTTTATTTCCGGGAACAAATTTATTACGGGAGCAGTTAGGAATGGGAATAGAATATAAAAGAATAAAAAGAAAAAAAAGTTGATTCTTGATTCTTATTCCGAACAAATTTGAAAATCAAAATCAAGAACTCTTCTTCTTTCCTTCGACCATTTCGCAACCGCCGTCCACCACCGCCACATCGTCCATCGTCCACCGTCCGCCGTCGTCCCGTCCGTCTTCTGACCGTCCACCGCCCACCGCCGATCCAGCAAGCTCGCCGGAGGCTCGCTAGACCAAGGCGAGGTCCGACGAGCTTGTCGGTGGTTGAGTAGGGACTGGGCAAGCCTCGTGATGCCCAACCCCACCGGTGGCCAGACGAGGCTCACCTGGCCACCCGCGAGGCTCGCCCAGCCCCGGCGAGGGCCGACGACGCTCCGGTGAGGTTGCCGGCCCTTGTTTGGCCGATCGTCAGACCGGCGACCGGCCATAAGAAGAAGAAGATGATGAGAAAAAAGAAAAAGGAAAAAGGAAAAAGTAAAGGAAAAAGTAAAGGAAAAAAGTAAAGAAAAAAGTAAAAAAGTAAAAAAATTATTTAAAAATTAAAAGAAATTGATTTGGAACAGAATTAATGAGCATGGTATCAAACGCGATTCTATTCCAAAATCAGAAATTTTGGACAGTTACCAAATGGCTTAAAATGCTTAGAATCAGTTCCTAGGAACAGAATAAAAAAGAATCAGTTCTGATCAGAATCTACTCCCAGGAACAGAATCGTTACCAAACACGCCCTTAGTCAGCTCTCAGCCCGATTCTTCACTCCCCCCATGACGCAAGAAATTGTCCTCTTTTGGTTAAAGAAAAGAAAATTTTCCTGTTTTTATTTTTTCAATTTTTCAACTTCCCCATAAGTCCCAAACACAGAAACGTATGGTAAGAATCTTTAGAAATTGTTTGCACCAAAATTTGGCGCAATTGCTGTAAATACCGACATTCATCCACTAGAGACCAATCTTTTGATTATCTTTACTTTCTTGTATAATAGTTGTAATTTCCGAATTTGCGTTGTCAATTTAATTCCGGTGTGTATCTTTATTTTGGATAGTAAGTCGTCAATCAAATCATGATATTACATCTTATCCTAAATGTTATGTCGTTAGTTAAATTCTAACGCTACATATTCACGTTCTCAAGTTTTTCCATCGATTGAATTTCAATATATTTTGTGTATGTTCGATTTTATTTGAAATAAAGTTATTCATTTCTTATCTACTAGTGATATTTTCTATCCATAGTTGTCACAAAATCCATCTCCTCTAATTAAAACCGAGGAAAAAGATCTTGGATGAAATATGAATCTTTTGCCTTAATTACTTAGGATAAGCTCTTTCTTGTTTTCAAAAAGACTTTTTGAGTAACTTTGCAAACAACTTTTTTTTTTTTGGTCAATTAAAATGAGATATGAAAAGGAATATAAAAAATCACAGTGACAAAGCAAAGCTTATAGAGCTCCACAACAAACAAAAAACCAAAGATTAAGGCAATTCATTAGAGATAATTACAAGCTCAACCTTCAAGAATAGATTTGGAACTGTATCTAAGCGAAAGGATTGACGGCCAATCATCAAATCACACAGCATCATCAGTGATAAGCACATACCAAGATCTCCATTTGTAGTTATAGATTTGTCTTTCGACGGTGTGTGCCTAGGTTAGGCATCCTCAACACCATCACTGTATGGAGACAACATAAACATATTGAAAAAACTCAAATATGATATCAGTGAGAGTGAGCCATGAATCCAATGGATAAATGAAAACACATTAAATGAGCACAAATTTGACATAGAAACTGTTGTGGACACAATTGAAATTGAAGGTGTAGTACTTATTTATCAAAACTTCACAATTTAAAATTAGATAGGAGAGAAAGCTCCCAAATATAAAATTGGGAGAGCAAATCATGAGAGCAAAAAAAGAAACAAAAAAAAAATAAAAGGAAAAGGAATAAGGAGGGGAGGGAGAGATCTAGGTTAAATCCTTCACCTCAAAAGGTGAAACAACCTTGAGTTGTCTTATATGTAATAAAAGCTTCAACGTCATCTTCCATAAGGAAAGCAAAGCAGGGAGAGGAACAACCTTGAGTTGTCTTATATGTAATGAAAGCTTCAACGTCATCTTCCATCTAAAGGTCTTTGGCTTCGGCTCTGGCTCTGGCTCTGGGGGAAGTTAGTTTGCATTGAGTTTCAGAGAAGCTTCCGTAAGCATCCTCAACTAAATGAATGGAGAAAAAAGAGGTTTAATGTTATTGACACTCCTAAATTGATACCCCTAACACATTTGTAATAAATTAATTTTTCATCTCACAAAAACCTCAAATTGGTAATTTCAAGACATGTGTATACTTCGAACTTGTTTTTGTCTCATGGAAAATTTCAAACCAGTACCCCTAAGCCAAAAATCTACATTGAAATGTATATATGTTGATACATGCATATTCTTCATATTAGATTTGTCATTCTCCACATTAGATTGGTCTTACAGTCATCTGTCATATGTGGTGAAATGTAGGCATTTTAGCAATATATTGGACCAAATAGCATCATATTATAGACTTGGGTTAGGGGTACTAATTTCAATATCTTTGTGAGATGAATGTTTTTTCGTAATAAATGTGTCATGGGATACCATTTTGAGTTTTAAGTGGTAACCAAAAAGGAAAGAAGAAAAGTAAATCCTGAAATTTTCTTTTACAATAACATAGTTGTGCTTTTCTTTTGGGGTCTCTTTCTTTTCAGATTTCATTAGCTTGGATAAACAGTGACCTTTTGCTTATTTTTCATTGTTCTGGATAAAAGATGGACTTGTTCACGAAATTCTTTTTTTTTTTTCTAATGAAAACTTCTGATTGCGCATCAAGCATGTTTCGTATACGTTAGCAATCATGTCTCAAAGTTAATAATCATGTTTCAAAACATTGAGTTAATTTATTTTCCAAGATAATAGCTAAGAGAAAACAAAAACGAAAACAAAGCATGTTTTAATCCATTTTCCCATTCTATCGTTTAAGTTTGAGGACGGGATAGGCTGTTCTCAGATTTGTAATTATTACTAAAAAAAATAATCTTCACGATCCAAATGGGTTTTCAAGAAAAGCAAAAATTGAGAAACATGATAGTATTCTCATTTTCATTCACTGAAAAAAAAACAACCATCATATTCACGAATTAAATGGGTCCTTATGATGATCTTGATTTTCATAAGATCATTGTTAAGAGTCACTCTAAAACCATCACTGTCCTTGTTAGTCAAGAGCTTATAATTGATAATGCTAACCCTACTTTACTTGAATATTTCAAAAGATTCTTGCGTCCTCACTTTATGTTTAAAGTAGAACATAACTTTCAGAAAGAACATTGCTCTGTTGACTAGCTTGCTAACAATGAAATAGACAAGCGCTTGGATAATAGTTCTTTTATATTACCTTCAAGAGAGTTACTTCATGATTCATTAGGCGATAAAATAGGTATAATAGATTTACAACATTAAATTTTTATATTCAGCTTTAACCCTTTTTCATACAATAAAGAGATGAGTCCTTATACTTAAGACCATGAAACCCTTTGAGTAACGTTAGCCAATAGGACTCGTTGGCCAAAATCAATGTACTAGGAGTAGTGTGTGAAATTGCGTTTTCTTAGTGGAAGAAGGTGCTTAAATGTATCAATTATGTGACAATTCATTGTCCACATCCAATGCAATGGGCACAATGCACGTGATATGTCGGATTGTGTGGGTCTTACGTGGATCCACATTGTCCAATGAGGTATATGCATTGAAAAAGAGAGTTGTAATGATAATAAAATGTTCAAAATGGATAAACTTAATTGAAAACATGAAGAGAGGGGTGTTATCATATTAGAGATAATTTAAAACTAAACCTTCTATTTTTGCTAATGTGGTCATTCCGATTAATATACGTTCGACATCATTGACGCGGTCCAACCATTAGCAATTTTAGGTAAAAATTAGTCAGTAGGATTACATCATAACTTCATACAAACGTGTCGTACTTAATTGATAAAATTAAAAAAATTTAGAATTGAATTATTATCCATACAATAGGCTTAAGATTAGTTGGATAATGGTGGTAAATTCAAGAAAGAAGTACTTTTACAATATTTATCCATATGAAGGGTAAATTTAATGATTAAAGAGTAATTCGTAGAATTCAATGCAATCATTCGCTTAACACTAACTGCTTCTACCTACTACTAGTATTTTATTAGCAGAGATTCACAAATTATCACGTTCGTACACATAATATATTCACGGTATATGTTCTCTATCCTTTGAGGAATCAAGTTCGGATGGGGAAGTGATGGCCGCAGCCCTTGTTGGTCTCACGTTGCTGCGTAGAATCTAAGCTTGTCGGCAAGACTTGTCAACGGAGATTGCGACTTTGGTTCTGCAGAGGGAAAATTGCAAGATTCTCACGGAATCTCTGGGTAATTCCGACCCCTCCGTTCACAGCATTGACTAAAAATAATAAAATAAAATAAAATAACAGCAATTGGTATTCGCGTGTCACAAATTGGTCAACACTTTCGCTTGTTTTCTGGAGTACGCAACTCTAGCAAAAGAGCTCACAGCTAGCTGCAAGATCCTGAAATAGATTCGGCCCGTTTGGTTCGGCTTTGAAAATGAGTTTTGGGACTTTAAAGTCCCTTACCCAAATACAAACGAGTTTTGTTCGTTTTTTGGGTGATTTTGACAAGATGCATTGCATTTCCAAATAACTCTAAAAGCCTTTAACTTAATGTAATTCTGGAAGTGCTTTGCAAAGTTGCATCTTAGGAATGCAAGTCTTTGTTATTGTTCATCTTCTCCAAACCAATGCACGGAAGCCGATCGGAGGCCGACGACCGCTAGCCAAGGGGTTGCGTGCGCCGGCGATGCACCGGCAACTACCACCTGAGGGTCACCCAACCCCGGCGACCATCGCCGGACCTGAGACGACTAATGACCTAAATCGCACAACCCAGGCAACAATTGGGCGACGGCCGCCTAAGGTTGCGGCACCTAGGCGACAGCTGCTTGGGGTCACCCGACCCTGGCGGCCGTAAGGGGGCTAGATCCAGCCATCTGGCCGTCAAATCCGGCAGTCTAATGACCAAACTTAAAAAAAAATATATACAAATATATTTTTTTAATTTAATAAAAATTATTTACAAATGCAAATTTTACCAAACGGTATTTTGGCTAAAGTTGTTTCTCAATGCAAGTTTCACCAAACGTTATTTGCATTTCGAAAAACCTCATTCACCCAAAGATATTTGTATTTTTGCAAATGCATTCCCCAAAAGCCGAACCAAACGGCCCTCAGCTTCCAATCTAAGCAAACCTGCAGACACTGTTGGTGAGTCGGTCTCGACATGGAGCATGCGGTTGCTGGCCAAGTAAGTAAATTCATCATATCTTCTAAGTAAGGATAATTGGTTTTATGGTGGGTCGGTTCCACGTTGAAATCTGGAAAAGGACCGAGTAGGGTCAATTTCCAGTTTGTGAGATCGAGAATCCGCCCACTCATTTCCAGGGTCGGTTTCGGAATTGGTAATTTCTCTATATATAATTTATTTCTTCCCCTTTTTTTGGTTTCTTCTATTCTCTATAGGTGGGTTTCCTAACATTAAAAAGGAAAACATAATTTACTAACTGGGGTTTGCTTTAGAATAAAATATATAAAAAAAAATTAAAGAAATTTTAGCTAGTGTGTCGATGGGGCCAAGGAAGCGGACCAATTGATAGCGGATCATACAAATAATTAAGAGTAATTGCGGAAAAGTGAATTGGATAAGTCTCTATATATATCAATGTTACTATACATGAGCCTATTGATAGGTTTTATAAGATGACTATATATAATAAGACAATATTACAATAGAAATTATAATCTATTAAGATTACAATATGAAAGATACATGAAATTGAGTAATATGTTTCTAACGCAAATGATATCGATGATGTGTATCGTATATCCAATCCCATTGTTATATACAGACAATCACATATTTTAAGAGTGGCCTCCATCGATTCAAGAGGTGGCTCTCATCGTCACTACGTAGTGCTTTGTCCTAATAGATGCGTGTGATGTCATTTGATTATATATCTCATATCCATATACAAACATGGAGAATACACATTAACATAACCAATCAACTCATATACAAACACAGCATACAAATTACAAATACTATAAGGGGTGCGAACACTAACATTAAATTCCATAACACTATGATCAACTAACATTTAAGGCAATATCAAGAATTCTGAACCTAGTGACATGCTATTGATACGCCATATTAAATATGGATATATTGCGGTGGATGCTAGAATCAATATTTTCACGAGAAAATGGAATTGTGCAATCAGAAAAAAAAATGATTAAAAAAGTCTTAAATCTATTATATTTATACCAATTTAGTCATAAATTTTTCAAATGTGTTAATTTAATCTTAAAAACTTCCTACTTTTACCAATTGAGTCAATTTGGCTAATTTTAAGTGCAAATCAATGACGTGGTCGCTGATGATTATACGTAGCTCAACTAGCGCTAATGTGAATATTTTTTAAAATATTTTTTTGGTTTTTTCTTTTTTTTTTCTTAACGCCCTTGTTGGCATTGAGCAAGAGTCGCAACAGCCCTAGCCACTAGGCGATGGGCTTGTGGGCCCTCACCGAGTTTGGGCGTAGGTTAGCTAGCGACCATTGTAAAGATAAAATATCTTAAAAGTCAAATTTCTATGAAAGCTAAATAATTAGGATGACGAGAACAAGGGACAAGCTTTGAGTAAAGACAAAATAGAAATCAAATATGATCAGCTGAAGCATGGGAAAAGACCCTCTCCTTTCTTTACCCAGCCCACCTCGGCGGATCACATCTGGTGCCGTTACTGATCATTGTCAACTCCTTTTGGCACAATGAATAATAAAACTTCAAACATGGATTGGTCCTTGGAAATCAAACCATAGTGCATATATTAACCAGGGTACACAGTTGTCAATAGATTAATTTGACTTGCCCGTAAAAGTGTGCCAACTTTGCAGTGGGCCTTTCACTCTGCAGTGATAGCCAAGAACTGAAACTCTTAACGTGATGTTTACCTTTATCATCAAAGGGCCCTTGATTCCTGATCAATCTTTCTTTTTCCTAATTGTTAGGGAATACGAGGACGATGTTTTGGGGTCTCCTGGCATAGCTTGTTTCTTCCCTTTGAGCTTTTTAAGGATCTACTTAGATCCAATCATTGCAACTTCTTTTGGCACTTCGAATAATGAAACTTCAAAGATGGATTGGTCCTTGGAGATCAAACTCCTTGGAGATCAAACCATAGTGTATATATTATCAGCTCTAAAGTTTTGATTTATTCAATGTAATCTTCAAACTTTAGCCCAATTTATAACGTTGCTCATGAATTTATAATTTGTTTAATGTGATCTCGGAACTTTTGATACATGTTCAATGTAATCCATGGTGTTCAATATCGTCCTTCTATCAATTCAAGTTAGCAGAATTTGTTGCTTTTGTTTCCAATTTTGATGTGTGTGAACGGTGAAAAAAAAAAGGTACATGTGGATCATTCATAGAAGATTTTTAAATCCAAAGAAGATATAATGATCCGTATTATTAAATAATATGCATAATCGTATTTCATACTATATACATTGATTATGCATATTTCATATTGTATACATTGAAAGGATTATTAATTAAGTACATATCATGTCCTTATTTTAGGTAGAGTCTACTCTAAGCCCTCTTAAAATGGCTTCACTTGAGGCCCTTGTTTAAAATTCTACGATCTGGGCATTGGAAAATCCTATTTCTAAGGGGTTAAAAGAAGAGTGATTAATTAAGTGCACATCATTGGTGCTCAAAAGCCCCCTTCTAGAGAAAATCCCTAAGATAAATTATATATAAGATAAGATAAGATAACCCAATTAGTATAAATATAATAGATAATAGATGGAAGCAAATATATATAAATTATATATATATATATATATATATATATATATATATATATATATATATATATATATATATATATATTCCCAAGTGATTGGGCCTTTTGGGCTTTACCTGCATGCACCTGAGAAACGACGTAGTCCAGCGTTTCCTCTCCGGAAAATCTCCCGTCTCTTTCCTCTCTCTCCAGCCTCCGGCACAAGCACGCAAAGCCTCTCCCTCCCTCTCCCTCTCTCTCGCAGAAAGATCGCAGCAATGGAGATAGTCTCGCCAAGAAAAGCTTTCGGTGCAGTACACGGTTACAACAGTGGCCGCGGCGGCATCAGAATAAGCCCAATAATCACCGCGCCGCTCCGTCGCCGGACCGGCGGCCGCGGCGGCTGTGGCGCCGTACGCTCCAAGCTGTCCAAATTCCAAGGTACTTCCCTCACCGGTCACCCTCCTCGTTCTTGTGCCCGTTTCCACCGTCTTATGGGAAGAGGGTTCGGCTAATTTCTATAGAACTCGCCAGCAAGTGGCGTCGCAGTCGATGTTCGGCGCTCTGGCGCCGGTTTCAATTCGCTCGACCGCGTGGTTCTTTCGGGTTCGACCATGCGTCGTGCTAGGTGATAGTTTTCTAATCTGAATCTTGGGTTTGGAGGTTCCACGGTTCATCTTCTTTTCCCGCCATTAATGGCCGCGGCTATTCGCTTTCTTGACTTCTTTGGAATCGAAGTGAAAAGATTGTAAAAATAGAATATTTTTGAGATTTGGTTGTTGTCTTCTGTTGCTGCACTAGTTGAATAGAGCCATTTTCCGTTCTGGGAAAATCCGAGGACTCGGTGTAAATTAGTTTGGTAAAGGGAAATGGCTACACTTATTAAGACTGATTTATTAATTTGCGATGTCTCGTACAGTTATTGTTCTTGAATATGGCCAATTTTTTGAAGGGCTACTCTCTGTCTAACCCATCTTTTAGTGGACCAATTTTATACACCAGCGTTAATAAGTGTAGCATTGCTCTTTGGCAAATCCTATAAAATGTCCTGCTTTTACAGTGTGTAGAATTTTTCGTAGCTTGTTCAGTTGGCTCTGATGTGGAAGTCAGTTACAAGTTTCCTTAGGTTTGGCTGCATTTTTCATAGTATAGAATTTTGAATGCTACACAGGGATTGCTTCAGTTGCCTTCTTCCTGCAGTTATGTTTCCATATGTGGCATGCATTGTGCTTCAGTTATCTTCGTAGTAGCATAAGTGTTCCATGAGGTGTACTATTGCATTGCTGGACAAGGCAGGCCAGCTGGTTTTTGTCCCTACGAGCCCCTACTTCCACACCCTTTGTGGCTCTTTCTTCACCCTTGACAATAATAAATGTTTTAAACAATTAGCATACCCTCTTCAAAAAGTGGCAAATATCAGGAAGTGAGCAGCCTTCATCTGTGCAAAGTGTGTCTGTCTTCAACATCTCCCCTCAGTGTCGTCTGGAAAAAATCAATAGAATGCAGAGCCAATATTAGAAGCCTAGAAGCACTGTGCACATTTCTTCGTGGTTGTAGCCTTGTCTGACTTTTGCAGTCAAAAACTCAATACGAGACCTCTGTATCAAGCGGCCCTTCAAACTTTTAATCAATAGACTCTGTGGATATATTACTTTTAAAGTTTTTAGGCATGACATTTCCCTTTGTCAGCAGATTTGAACTTAATTAATATACTGGTTAGCAAGTGGTACTGAGAAGTAGGGCCAACTAGCTCCCACTTACGTTTCTATTTTTGTTCCTTAGGCCAGTGGCAGTACTTCATGGAAAGTAGGACATTGTTGCCTGATGCTTTCCTATTTTTTAAGCCAAAACCGCAAAACGATCCTGTGTACTAAATCATAACAGTGCCACATGTTTAATTTTTCCTTTGTCAATTCTAACCACTGCTTTTCTCTTGGTTAGGTGCTATCTTATTTGCAGTTTGGAATAACAGTTATATAAATTTTTGGATAACCTAATCACTTCTTTTCTGTTTTTCTTGGCCATATGCTTACCTCTTTTTTGTGGAACATATTCTGCATTTAGATTTTCAGGACTATGCAAAACCGTCCCGTCTTTTTCCAACCACAGAGATTAAGTTCTGCTCAGGACACTCAGAAGAAGAGAAAATGTTGTTAGGCGATGTTGGCAATTCTCAATCCTTGTACAAGATTAAGCTACATACAAGTAGGATGTATGGTTCAGGGTTAACTGATGTCAATGCTGGAATTCTGCTCTGCTTGATCGATGAACATGGACATTCATTATTACAAAGGCTATCTGCAACTCCATTGACTGAGTTTTCAGTGGAACAGCAGGAAGAAGTTGATCATAACATTCTTCACTTTCAAAGAGCTTCTGTTGATGAATTCACTTTTAAAGGACCCAAGCTTGGAGGACCTCAAGCTCTCTGGATTAGTCTTGAATCAGGTTTGCCTACTGTGGAATTGCTGTACATTGATGAAAGGACATTACATTCTTACATATGTATATATAGTCAGTTCCATAGGTTATCCATTGCGACAGTTTCAATGAGGGAGAACTATCATAGGTCTACAGTAATATATGCGAGTAGATCTGGATTTAGTTTTGAGTGGTCATTCAGCATGTCAACTTTCCATTAGTAAACGTCACCAGCTAGTCATTTGATGCACTATGTTGTTATGATTGTCAAACTCCACCAGTGATTTAATGATTTTGCAAGGAATGTCTTCCCATTGGTCAAAAATGCAATAAGTCATACAGCATTAGCTTTTTATCTTTTTTATGATCTTGTTGTCAATCTTAACTTTCTCTTTTTCATTATGAAGATCAGGCCAATGGAGATTAGGTCGTGTCACTCTCTCTGTTATTCATGCCCGCCAACCATCACTGGAGGAGCACACTGCAAAAGAAATACAGTATGGGGGTTACCAGTATGATTTTGAAGCTGACGATATTTTAATTGGGGAGGGAAGTGATAGTTCCATGATTGAACTTAGACCTTCCCTTGTCAAGGAATTGTCTGGAGATTCACAAACATTGTTGAGCAATAGCATGCAGGAATCGACTTCTCCTAGTCCTAAAATGTCTAGTGAGGAAAGCATGCAGGAATATGCAGATCTGAAGCTTTCCTTGTTACTCTACGATGCCATGCTGGTCTCCATCGGCACAGCAGTTGCATCTGTCTCAGCCGGCGAGAAGGATGCTCTTGCATTCTTAACTGGTGGGCTTGGAGGATTTGTCTATCTGCTGATATTGCAAAGATCTGTCGACGAATTGCCTGCTCCTGCAACAATCTCTAGGAACTCTGTTGATCAAGCGTTTCGTCAGTTGAAGGGTCCAATAACAACTCTGGCATTGGCAGCAACTGTTTTTTTCGTGTACTCAAGTACAGCTCAGGTGAGGTTCCTGTGGCATTAACGTCGGAAGAGCTCATTGTTGGGATGATTGGATTCATTGCATGTAAAGTTGCAGTGGTGTTGGCCGCATTTAAGCCCATAACATTTATTTTCAAGCGGGACGACTGAACGACAGAAATTATTTCTCGTTTTTTCATAGTGTTTTATATTTTATGTAAAGCCTCAAACCCAAAGGAACATTCGAATTTAAAACTCTCAGAAGAATTTTCCACCACGGTTGAACCAACAGAGACCCAGTTCAGCTTATGCATTATGTTGTAGGATTGCAAATTTTACTGTATACCTCACTACCATTGGAAATTTGAACTGATGTGATGTGATATGATGACATGGTTCACCAGGGGTTACACTTTCGCTTGTATTATATTGCTAATTTGGGTCAGCGATTATTATTTTGGTTGACGTAAGTTGTAGTACAACATTGCCACTGAACCGCATCATACCAAAGGATTCTTGCCAATATAATGACATGTTTCATCATTGCCAGGTAAAATAACTTACATATACAGCGCTTTTCCTTGTTCTTTTTTGGGTTTTGGCTAGCATTATATTTACGCTTATTGGCTCGGGGTAAAATCTAGTACATGCTTACTTTGATACGGTTCATGCCTTTAAAGGAGTCGACCTGCATGCGTGGCTTTAGTATGATGTCAATGTTTGCACAGGCTCAAGGGATGTTGACAGTCGAATGGTTCAGACGATGATTAATACATGGCTTTAAACGTAAAGAACCACGCAACACAAATTTTCAGCTGGTTCAGCATCTAGACATAATTTACAACACATAGCAAGAGCAGTCTGCACGCTTCAGTGCAAATTCACAATTCAGAGAGAGAGAGAGTCCATAATAATGGGGAACGACCTACCATTCTTGATGCTGGCCACAGCAAAGACCTCAATCCATCGATTGTTGTAAATTCGAAATCAGAATATCGTTCGTTCCCCACCAAAATCCACATTGGCTGATAGATCATATGAGTTTCTTTCTAACAGAATGTTTCTCTAAATTTAATTGCCCATTCAATTAAGCCCAGAACATTCGTACATCAAAACTAAAGCCAAAAGAACTGACAAGGAAGGCAAAGAAAATCACTCACTTGAAGAAAAGAAAACCCGTCTTCCTCTACAAGCCTGATCTCGCAGCCAGTCTTCCCGGAAAACAAGTATGTCAAAAATTAAGAAAATAGAGGGTAAAAGGCAAACAATTACAAGTTGTCGCTGCACCATTTCCTGCACGGTTGCCCTTCCTTTTTAACCCAAAGCATCGCCAGTAACATTTTAGATGCCTCAAACCCAGTAGGCACCATCATCCAGAAGCTCTCCGGCTCTGGAAACTTCAATGGCCTACCCAACCTCATTTGAAAGGAACTATAAACCCGTGACAAGATATTCTTACCTGAAGCCTGCTACATCAAAGGAAATAATCTGGCATTCTGCGAGTTACATCTGGCTCTCCCCTCTTTGGAGCTGGCTCAAACTGCAGAGTTCAAAAGTGCATTATATTAGTTCAAGTATTGCATGTCAAATTCTCTCTATAGCCATTGCGCCTTGCTTCTGCATGCATGCACGTAAGTGCTTGTGCACGCATATGGAGAGAGAGAGAGAGAGAGAGAGAGAGACCTGGATGAATGTGTGGCCTTTGCACTCATCAACTTCCAGGATGGATGCCATGTTACCACAGCGATAACAGTAGTTAGGTGCACTAAATATTGTAACGACTTTTTGATCCTGTCAAGATAACATGATTTATTTTTCATAAGCATCATAATCACATTTAAATGAAAAAAAAAAAAAAATCTGCAGCTTGAAGGGAAGTAATTACATGACCCCAGTTATATCCTTCCATAACCAACTGATGAGCTCGAGCAATTAGCTTCAAATTATTTGTATGGTTAAACTGCTCAGATATGTCCTGCAAAAGCAATCCAACACAACATCGAAATTTATGGCTCTCAATTGAATACTTTGGTTGTGGACGATGACAAGTAGGAAAATGGAAGAAATAGCAAAAATGAAATACTACAAACCTGACCGAAGGTATAACCAGCACCTCTGGGTGAAATACCCCAACCACAGCGGTCATCCGGGTCAGACCATAGGAGATCACACATAGGGCCCTCATGAGGAACTTCTTGAACACGGTCAAAATTACGTATATTATCAAGGGTTTCGATAGATGGGGACAACCCACCATGCAGACAAAAAATTTCCGATTCAACCTTCAAAACAAAACAAAAGAAAAGAATTATAAACTTGATACATGAGAACCAAATTTTGGGACAGTGAGGCTGATCAAGAAAATTTCAAATCAGTGATTATTCAACCATCATGTCAGGAGAAAGAGAGAGAGAGAGAGAGCAGAAGGCAAATAAGGGTGCATTTGATTAGGCTTTGCAAATGAGCCTTTGGGAAATGCAAATGCTTTTGATCTTCTTGAGGAAATGCAATTGTGTTCGGTAAAAAATCCTTTGTTAAGCTATTTTGTCCTAAATAATGTTTGGCAAATATTTTTTTGCAAAGGGCTTTTGAGTCTAATTTTTCTTTTTTTAATTAAAAAAATCAAAACCCTCCGGTGAAGGGCAATGGCCGCTGGCAAGCCAGATCTAGCACCAGCGACCGTCACCCTAGGTCATGTGACCCCCAGCGAGGGTCACGCAACCTCAAGCGTCGCCACCTAGGCAGTCACCTGGTGTCTGACCCAAGCAGCCATCCTACAACTTTGCCGGCCCCTCACCGGCCCCATCTAGCCTTTCCAGCCACCCTCACTGGCTGCTGCCCTAGCTCAAAGAAGCTGAACAGTCACGAGGGACAATCATAAAATGAAAGAGTTGGTAAGGGTAGTCTTGAAAGAAAAAAATTAGTTTGTCAAATGCTGAAATCCCAATGCCTCAAAAGTTGCCTGGGAAAGCTGAACCACTCGCGCCCTAAATCCAAAAGACTCAGCATGTGAACTGCTAAAGTCTACAGAAAAATTCTTGAATAAGACAAATGTATCAGCTATTTCAAATGAAGAAGGACAAAGTTCACTTCTCCCAGCAAATTAGACAACAACATCCCAGACAATTAACCACCAGAATAGGATTTTCAAGGTGTGTTTCTTTCACAAAAAAATTCTTGATGGAAGAATGTTTTCTGTGAAAAGTATTCATAAGGAAAATGGCTGACTTCAATTGTTTGGTGGTATACTTGATGTGAGATAACTTTTCAAGCTTAGATCTTACTTCCAAAAATTACTCTCCATTATAATTATAATTGGTTCCTTGACAGTAAAGGAGCTTAGGAAAACAATTTCTTCCTTTTACGATGGAGAAATCATTTTCCTCTATTTTAAGTCTGGTAGTTTACCATAAAGCTTTTCTGTTGATTATCCACTTTTAGCGAACCAAACAAATGAAGTTTGCAAAGTCATTCCATCAAATTATTTTTCATGAATCCACACACCCTAAGTATCAAATATGATGGCAAACAGCTTATCAAAACCTAAATTTCAGGACTGAGCACTTTTGCTAGGTAGCTCTGGGACAGAATACACCACTTTTCTGTTTATGCTTATAGTACTTTCCATGAGGAACGCTCCCCCTTATGGACATGGGGTTGAACAATAAAAGCTAGGAAAAATTACTAAAAGGTTCTGTACCACCTTTTCTTTTTGGTATTCTAAAACTCTAGGACTGATATGACAGCAGGAAAGTATGACAGCTCTTGCGATTTGAGACAATTATGCAAACATGCACTGCTTTTGGTGAGAGAGTGGGGTCAAAGGAGCAATACTTCAATCCAAAGTGATGAAAACGAAGACTTCATATGGTGCCAAAGATGCAAACAGACACTCCATTAGATTGGTGATGCATATGATATGCAGTTCAGTCATAGTAAGTGCATCATCCTAATGATCAGGAAAACACACAAGGCGTGGCAAAAGGGCAGCATCCCTGTCCTCACAGGAAAAGTTTCAACAGTCGTGCTCAATTCAACTCCCTCAGCCCAGAAAAATAGCTCAAAGGTTTACAAGTCTCAACTTTTCCATGTGTTTCCAAATACGAAAATGGTAAAAATATAACATCTGCTAAAAGATATATTCAGACTAACCAGGGCCGTCAATGGAAGATAGTCAAAAAGATCAGTGAATATCTTCCAAACGTTAGCATTACCATACCTGCAGATAGAGAAAAAGGAGTACATTCTCCAATTATGTTAAGGAGAGATGACAGCTGACTTGTTTCAAAATAAAGCTCGACATCTGACCACAAAAGCAATAAAGCATATACCCTCCTGAGAACCCAAAAGATAAAGTCTCCGAGTGTCTATATTAAATTCACCCATCCAAATAAAACCTGAAACCAACCGAATATATAAGCAAAAATTTTCACACTGGAACACCAAACCTCCGACTAGATAACTGAGTAATAAGTACAAACCCTTAAAATGGTACTCATTCACAACATCTTTTCATGTATGTGGTGAACACACGAAACCATTCATCAAGGAACTTCCAAAGAAGTTCACACAGACTCGTTTTATGGCCTGAAATAAGACCAAATATATCACGAAAGACATTACCAATCTACCAAATGCCAAGGGCCTACTATCAAATAATAAGAAATATTGGCAATCTAAAACAGTAACAAACCCATGACTGTCTTAACAAAGTGAGTTTATAGCACACAAGCATGGCCTATGAAGAATGAAACTGTCTTACAGAAATGATCAGAATAAAGACATCCAAAAATGTACTGCACAAAATTTCCAAAAGAACATGGAAAGAAACTCACTTTCGCAGGCATTCATCATAAAACCCATAAACTTGAGTTATCTGCAATCCAAATGCAATGAGATTAAATCAGAACTAATGACTCAATCAAAGATTGGTTGAAGAACACTAGACAAATTTATGTCACAGAGAAGGTAAACAAGGAGGCCAAAATGATGATACCTCTTTATAAGAAAGAATCAGAGCAAGATTAATTTGAGAAGCTAGAAAAGACTCCAAATGCACCAAAGCATCGTTAATTAACTTGAAAGCGCTTAAATTTGAAGAATGACTACCTGGCGACTTTCATGGTTTCCTCTAAGAATTGTAATCCGCTGAGGATGACGCACTTTCAGTGCCACCAAGAGCTGAAAATGTTCCTCGAATCAATATAATTATAAACAAATGAATATACATTACCCACTAACAGCACTAAGAGTATGCTGTGATTCTCTAAAGAGAATACTCCGAAGAGAATTCAATAGTGAAACTAGTTATGAGACTCCCCATCTAAAAAGTAAAGCCAATTACATAGTTTAAGATAGAAATACAAATACTTACTGAAACAGTTTCAACTGAATAATATCCTCGATCAACATAATCTCCCATGAACAAGTAATTAGTATCTGGGCACTATATCAACAGCAATAAACTCCAATTAGACCATATTTGCATAACTAGATATAAAGAAGTATAAACAAGTAACCAAAGAAGCAAATGGTTTTATGTGACAAAAGAAGGTTAACTACACAAAGAAAAGTTACGCTAGTCAACAGTATATAGCATTAAAGAACAAAGGTTTGGCAATTCTCATGCAGATATCTATTCAGAACATGAAAATGTCAAAACAAGGTCCGATGACTATTCTGCAATCTGGTGTGACCGGGAAAAGAAAAAAGAAGTTTGATCGAGGCACCATAAAACCAATGTGAAAGCTCATCATGATAAGGAGGATGATATATCTAAACTATGCAAAACACAGCACAAGTTTCAAGCATGAGTGATTTTCATTTAAATAAAATTGTCAGTATTAGACTGCATGCAAAACATCTTAATGCATCAATTACATTACAACTATTCTTTCTTAGATCAGTTGCTAAAAGCATATTCACTAAAACAAGCACGTCCTTTCTTCTCTATGAAAAACAAAAAAAACCACCGGGGCAATAGTATTAACCGTCGATTCCACTTCTTTGCATATGTAAAGATAAATTCATCATAAGACACCAAGAAGGTGTCAACTCTTTGAACAAGATACCCTAAGGAAAATAATTTCACCTTCCCTCCAATGCGGAAAAGTTCAGCCAGATCATGGAATTGTCCGTGAATATCACCACATATTGTGACAGGGCTTTTTACAGGCTGTATGCAAGAGTTAGAGGGAAAAGACAATCAAGATATGTTGCACCTCATAAAAAATATTAAGAAAAGTCAACTCAGAGTGTACACTGCGAGGGAAGATTCCACACACTGCATGGGAAGTTTTGTGATAATATCCACACACACCTGGACATTATCTTCTTCCATTAGGATCTCCTTAGCCTTCTCACATAGCACTCTAACCTGTTTCACAATCAATAATGTCATTCTCAGTCAAAAGTCAAAGGCAATCATTTGACTACTCATCATGATATACACACCAGAAAGAGAGAAAGCCAGCAAAATAAGACAGTATAGGGCTTGAGTGAGTCAAGCTACTCGGAAGTCAAAGATAAAGTGCTCCATAGCAGTATACTCGTGAATTCACAGTCAGCGTGATTGTTTATGAAACTTGAATTGAATTATTGTACTTAGGGTAGTATTTAAAGTTGACCCCAAGCCTTGTATTGCTTAATTGAGCAGCTTCAAAGCCTCATTATGCTTTCAATTTTTTCTAAATGCTTCTTAGTAATGTACACATAAGTGGCGCATTTTTTTTCTTTTTTGGTTTAAAGGCATTTGCCCCAACTTAGTTATACACTTGAGAATTGCAGAAGCTGTTTGCAGTCTCTAATCTCTACAAAACTCAGCCCTAACCTCTTTACGGCTGCCCCTCTACATAAGACATCCACCAAAGAACCGCTAAAATCACTAGCGGCGAGGTGTTGCTCACCATGATAACATCCCGTGACAACAAAGATAGGCAATGGGAGACTCTTAAGAGGCTACAACAGCAGAAAAAGTCCTCATTCTCATGATGGAATGCAACTTCGTCGCCATATCATCGCTGACAAGGCATCGCACCATCAAGGCATCTTTCAATTAACGGAGGATCTCCAACCACAGATTGACACCATTCAACATTGACAATGACAAGAACTACTATTCACATCACACAGCATCACCCAGAGGAAAAAAAAACACCCACATCAAGAAAAGGAAAACCATCAGAAGTCTAGTCTCACCACACCTGCCGCAACATCAACACATTACCCTGGTAAATCATAAAGACGGAATCAAAGGGCAACCCAAGAATCGGCCCCGCTCATGCTACCCGAAAAGACCAATTTTTTTATCGCTAACACGACCTAACCGCAGATCCGCCAAGGAGATGCAATTGCAGAAAATCCAAGCTACGACCAACTCCACAAATCCACACGCGAAAAACGGAAAAGACAGATCAAAAGAAGCAAACTTCTCATCGCGACGACCGCGAGAGCTTCGATTCGACCGGGGACCCCCGATCCAATTCCACTTTGCGCCCCTACAAAATCCCAGATTGGAGCGGGGGGATCGATTGGAAGCGAGGTAGAAGAAAGCGGCACCTGCTGTTCGGACAAGGGCTTGCACTGCAGCAGCTGGGAGACGTGGCCGTCGATGCCGGCGTGCGAGTGGGAGGAGGACAGTGAATCCGAGCTCATTTCTCCCTCGCTTCCTGCTCTCTCTCTCTCTCTCTCTCTCTCTCTCTCTCTGTAATCCTCGCGCCTCCTCGGGATCTATCTTTCCTCGGAATTCCACGGCGTAGCCAGCTTCTCTCGCGTCTCCTCCTCCTGCTCCTCCTCCTCAATTTGAAAAATTGGGAAAGGTCTTGCGATGCCCTTTTCACTTGGTAGAAACGAAGAAGAGGGAACGAACGGAGAAAATATTCAGTGGTTCGTGCGCGCCACGTCATCCGCTGACGTGGCGCGCACATACCACTCAGCTATCGACACCTGTCCTGGGGGACCCGCAGGAAAATGAAAAGATTTTCTCCGCTCCGCTCGGCTCGGCTCGGCTCGGCATGGGACCCACAATCTGGTCAGACCGAATCAGGCGCCATTTTAAAAAAATTTCGGACCGAGCGAGGGTTTCTTCTTCTTCTTCTCTTTCTTCGCACATCTCACTCTACCCTCCCTCTCTCTCTCCGACGAACAGGACGCGACCTCCAGTCTCTCTGTGCCCTCCTTTCCGACCGGCGAACCACCGCCAGCAACCGACGAACCACCGCACCGGACCGGCGAGAGGACCGCGAGATCTAGCTCCCTCCCTCTGCCCTCCCTCTTTCCGACCGGCCAACCATCGCATGGGACCGGCGAGAGGACCGCGACCTCTCTCTCTCTCTCTCTGCATTCCCTCTTTCCGACCGACGAACCACCGCGCGGGCGAGAGGACCGCGAGCAATCGACGAACCGCGGACCTTCGCTTCCCCGGCCCCTTGCCGCCGGCTTCTCCCGGCCTCCTTCAAGATGCGGCAGCGCGGCCTCAGGTGCTCCGCTAGCTGGCTGATTTCCTCGGTTTCCATGGTGCGTGTTCGGGATTCTCATTTTTTGTTTTTTTGTTTTTCTTTTTGTTTCTTGTGTGGATGACTACTAGTTCTGGGAGCAGGAGGCTGCAGGTCAAGAAGGCTTCGTTGGATAGGCCACTGTCAATTGTGGTTAATGGAGAGGGTGAAAAGGATGCTGCTTTGGCGGAGAGCATGCATAGCGTTGATCGAAAAATTGTGTCTGATGATTCTAAGGACGATGACTCCGATGGAGTTGTGATTGATGTGGAGAACCAAAATGCTTTCGGCAGTACGGCAATAGAGACAAATTTGGTATTTTTCTTGTAGCATTTCTAGTGCCTTCTTGGGAATTTTTTTTTTTTAAAAATCTATCTGGATACGTGTATGCAATGTGCACATTGGTTCTAGTTCATGAATATCTTGCAAATTAAGAATTTGAGAGCATGTTTTCTTCAAGGGAGCTGCAATTGTTTTACAACTTCAAGCACAGTGACACTATTGATGGTTGATGTTGCAATGTCACCTATCCTATATACGGGCTTTACTTTTTGCACTATAGCATCAATGTGGTTGAATTGCAATACATCTACATTGCTCAATTATTAGGTTGTTCTTTCCTTAAAATTAAGGGCTTAGTTCACTTGCCCTTCCTTTTTTGTTCTGTTAAAAACTAGAGAGCGAAGGCTCCATTTGCCTCTGTAATTTAGTTTCCTGTCTGTTTTACCTATAGGAATATGCTCTCATTCCTAGTCTTTTGAATATCTGTACATGTTCTTATATGGTGTGACTTGTTACTTCTATAGTAGGCCATCAATAGTTCTTTAAAGATATATTATTAATTCCTTCAATTTTTGTGGCTTCAGGCACCATGTTTCGTCGATGGAGTAACTCTCACCACAGTGAGGAAGATGACTCGCTGCAGTTTGAATCTAAGGTAATTAAGATTTCAAAATTGCAGCGCTTGTAAGGACTGGACATTTTGCAGAGTGTATCTCCTTGATCGATTGCTCATATTTATCTGATTTCCATGGCTGACCATGTGGTTGACCTGAGTCAGTAGTTTTTCTGGCCATGAGAAACCATGAAGTGGCCCTTTTTGCAGATAATACTTTACCGTCAATACACCCCCTTATCTGTACCCCTTTTTGCAGATCATGGGCATCGGAGGCAAAGTTGGCAGGAATTACAGCGGGAGTGATTCGACTTCGTCGACTTTTGTCGGGACACTTCATCCCGGAACGCCTGGTCCTAGAGGCCAGTACATGGTTCCAAGCAGTTACAGTTTCCCAAGGTCGATGAGTACTCCCTCAAGGAAGATTGAAGGGAGTTCGGCCACGTCTGGTGGTTCCAGAAGCGGTGGTTTCCCAAAGTCCAGGACTATGGTGGACCCTGATGCTCATTCAGGATCTTCGGTTCTCATCTGCCACAAGTGCGGGGAGCAATTCAAGAAGTTGGATGCTGTTGAAGCTCATCATCTCTCCAAACATGCTGGTAAAACAACATCTTACCTTGAACCACATGATCATATCTGTTTCTGCATTGCCATAGCAGTTTCTCATTCTCTGGTCTAGATAAATATAAAATCGTTTGTTTAATTTTGGAGTAGCCTGAACGAACTGGGGATTGAACTTCTGGTTTTTAGCTTATCTGAGGATGGAAATTCTTAGACTGAACTGTCAATTTGATTAATGTCATTGCAACTTTTTCTTTTTCCAGTAACTGAACTAAGTGATGGAGATTCATCCAAAAGGATAGTGGAAATAATCTGCCAAACGAGCTGGTTGAAGTCTGAGCACAGCAGTTGTGAACAGATTGAGAGGGTCTTGAAAGTCCACAACATGCAAAGGACCCTCGCCCAGTTCAAAGAGTATTGAGAGATGGTCAAGATCAGAGCCAGCAAGTTATCCAAGAAGCACCCGCGCTGTTTGGCTGATGGGAACGAGCTCCTAAGATTCTATGGCACGGCCGTGGCTTGCTCGCTTGGTGCCAATTCTCTTGTGCCAAGTGTCAAACAACTGTGTTGATATGAATTCAATATTCTATCAAACACTCTTGAGGCAGTCATTAGTTGGTCCAATTCCTGGTAGAGATACACTAGCAGACACTACTTTTTGGTGCACCACCAAGGCCATATTCAACTTATCTCGTAGTCCAGCGGCCAGCAAAGAATAGAACAACATAGATTAGTCCCATTTTAAAGTTTGCCTGCTCTCTCACGCCATGCCCGTCTCTTTTTGCATTGCTCTTGGCTCTTGTTTCATCTTTGGCTTGGTACATCATTTATCTGTGCATGAGATGCTGTTACAGTTGTAGAAATGCTTTAAATCCATCATTTTGAAGGCTAATATCCCGAGACTCCTTATTCTCTCACTTCGTTGTGCTGTTAATATGAGAGGATGTATTTCCTCCTCTTTTTAAATCCAAGTTACGAGAATTCTCCTGATCCAAGACTGATGCTTCACATTTTTTGGCGCAGGTTGTGAAGTACTTCTTGGATGCTAAGACTTTTCAAAAGGTTAAGTTTGTGTACCTGAAGAACAACGACAGTGTCGAGCTCATGAGATCATTCTTTGATGAGGAGAACCTTCCTACTGAGTTCGGAGGAAGAGCAAAACTGAAGTACGACCATGAAGAATTCTCTAGGCTAATGGGTTTGAGTTTTTGGCTTTAGCTTTGACTTTAAAGAAATGAAGTTGGTAGAAGACATAACTTCTAACTTGAAAGTGACTGGCTCATTTTGAGAATTTAATAGTACTGACGCTGAACCTTAAATCATAGATGTTTGGATTCTTGGATAATTTTACTTCTAAAATGAAGCATATAATAACTTTGAGTGACCAAAAGCCATAATACCTGATGTGCAGTCCCTATCATCCCCCCCCTCAGTGCAAAAAACAAAAAAAAAAAAAAAAAAAAAAAAACGAAAACACACACAAAAGAAGAAGTTACAACATAAGAACTGTCGGTAGTTTTCCGTAGCTGTCTGAGTGGCTTCTCTACTGACACTGATCAAAGGATGGTTCTTGCCTTTTGTAGTCCTGTGTCAACGGAAATAACTTTTTTCTTTTCCAGGTGAAGAACAACCCTGCTGCATTGCTTGCTTTATGTTGGTATTGGGCTTCTGATGGTGTAGGATCTAAGGTGTTATATTTGAATGAGAGTGTCTTCTGAATTGTTGTTTTTTTCCCTTTCAGTTTGCAGTCATTCATTGACAACTGTTTCACTATTTAAATTGCTGCTGTCAGGACATGGTAATTCTTCCTTACAAAGACAGCCTTCTGTTATTCAGTTGGTATCTGCAACGATTTGATTTGGATGGCAATCGGGTATGTGTTTAATTTTTTGATGAAAATAAGGAGTTCCATCTCCATCTCTAGTTTCCAAAACGTTAAATCTCAAATTGTTCATTTCACAGGTCAATCAAGGGCTTACTGTTTATGGGAATAAAGGAAGCACAGATCAGCATGCGTAAGTTATTTTTTGATAAAGTAATGCCACTATTACTTTTACATGCTGGTGACGTGATTATTCCTGATGCATGTTATTGTCTAATTTCCATATAGCTACAAACAACAGCTGAGAGAGGGTGTGCACAACTTCTTCGTAACATTCATTGAAGTGCTTTGTGAGAGACCACCTGGTCATGATTGGGAGCTTGAACCTAGTGTTACCTGTGGTGACTATCTGTTTGGAATGCTTCAAGTTAGTTTGCAATAAGAGCTACTAATATTTACCTTTAAGAAGATTCTAGCAATAGTCGAAGTTCTTATGTCTATTGTTTCTGAAGTTTAAGATCTCACACTTCTCTTGGAAAGGAGACATGAGTTCAGTGGATGATTTACTTATAGTCACTCGGTTGTTTTCTGCAATTGATCCCTTTTAGATATGGTGAACTTCTGTAGGGAACGGGCTATGCTCTATATGCCAATGATTGTGAGTCTATAACGGTCACTGTTGAAGAAGTGACCCCTAGATCAGTGGGGGCTCTTATAGCATTGTATGAGCGAGCAGTTGAGATATACGCCTCATTAGTTAATATTCATACCTATCATCAACCTGGTAAATAGTTTACCTTATAATTCTTATTTAAATTAGATGATTGCTATATGTTTTGGGCTTGTTGCTGTTGAGAATATGTGTGGCCTCTCTGAGTCAAGAAATCAAATCAATTCATCCAACTGGCTGTCTTTTTCTTGGCCCCGATGTGCAACTGAAATTCTTAGGTGTCGAAGCTGGGAAAAAGGCAGCAGCAGAAGTATTTGCTCGTCAAAAACGGGTTCTGGCTGTACTCAATGAGGCCAGGTATCTTACTAGAACAAGCTTGTCTAAGATGGAAACTATCAGCTCTTAAGGAACGGGGAACACTTAAAGGAACTGTTGAGTGGGGTGGTAGAAACATGGATAAGAAGTTTACCTTATTAGTTTACCTTATTAATGGTAGAAACTGGTAAATAGTTTACCTTATTAATTCTTATAGCATTGTATGAGCGAGCAGTTGAGATATACGCCTCATTAGTTAATATTCATACCTATCATCAACCTGGTAAATAGTTTACCTTATAATTCTTATTTAAATTAGATGATTGCTATATGTTTTGGGCTTGTTGCTGTTGAGAATATGTGTGGCCTCTCTGAGTCAAGAAATCAAATCAATTCATCCAACTGGCTGTCTTTTTTCTTGGCCCCCGATGTGCAACTGAAATTCTTAGGTGTCGAAGCTGGGAAAAAGGCAGCAGCAGAAGTATTTGCTCGTCAAAAACGGGTTCTGGCTGTACTCAATGAGGCCAGGTATCTTACTAGAACAAGCTTGTCTAAGATGGAAACTATCAGCTCTTAAGGAACGGGGAACACTTAAAGGAACTGTTGAGTGGGGTGGTAGAAACATGGATAAGAAGAAAAGCAAGCTCGTAGGCATTGCAGATGATGGACAGAAAGAGATCCGCATTGAAAGGACAGATGAATTTGGCCAAATAGTAAGTTTTCAACGAAAAAAAGATATTAATCATAAAGCCTTGTAATACTAAATTGTCCATTATAATTTCTTTTGCGTCTGACAAAGAAACGCCAATTCATTACTTTGATGTTTTTATGCCAATCTTCTTGTTTTGAATGTTTTGCAACAGTTAACCCCAAAGGAAGCTTTCCGATTGCTTTCTCGTAAATTTCATGGAAAAGGGCCTGGCAAAATGAAGCAAGAGAAGCGCATGAAGCAATACCAGGAAGAACTGAAGTTGAAGCAGATGAAGAATTCAGACACGCCTTCTTTGTCTGCAGAGAGGATGAGGGAAGCTCAAGCCTTTCTTTTTCTTTTTCTTTTTTTCTTTTTTTCCCTAATAGTAAGCCATGCTTACAAAGTTCTGGATGCATATTAGTATGTTAACTTCCTATGCAATAAACTTTCGCTTCACGCATTGCCATCACCTCTGGCAAAGCATTGTGCAATCTCTCCTTAAGCCACACTGTCCTCCATACTCCTTGATGATGATGAGTGTAAAGCTAATGAGGCAGGAAAGTTAAACGTCTCATGATGAGTGTAAAGCTAATTAGGCAGGAAAGTTAAACGTCTCATTTGATCAAGTGTTCACTTGAAAAGAAAAGTGCGTTATATTTCAATTCGCTAGTGAAAGGGTAAACGGAAAATGAGCGAAGTAACAAATTGCTTTTGAGAAAAGAGACCATGGTGTCAAGAATCAACAGATTAACATCAATCGCATTGACAAAATTTTGTGGAGAAGCTGATACATGCATCCCCATGAAATGTCAACAAGCATTAAAACTCATGCCAACAACTTGGCGAGTTCATCAACCCTCAAGCTTCCTAGTGGTGATACATACAAGTGTTCATCCAACTCTTTTTTCCTTTGAATTTTCGTATCTCTCTACTTGTTTCCTCTCTCCGTAAGTGTAGAAGGAGGTTCGCCTTCGGCATCTACATTTCCATCTTCTTCCTTCACAATCTTCTTGGACACAGCTCTCCTAGGTCGGTGCCTGAAAATGGGGCCAGGTGGAGCAGTCTTTGCAAAAGCAACCGCCCTTTGGTAAGCAATGTCAACATCCAATGAATTACTAATCAAGATAAGTGCACTGCCGTTCTCGACAGCCTGCCTTAACATCGTGCAGTTTCTCTGTTTCCACCATGGTCTTGGATTCTTCCGCAACAACATCGTGCATAGCAGCAGCTGCATTGATGCTCTTTGCATCTTCTGATTCTTCTGCTTCACTGCTTTTGCCGCCTACAGTGATTTTATTTCCATCAACCTCCCTCAAAATTGAATCTGCATCAGTAACTCCATATACCTCGTTTTCTTGAACAGGAGGAGGACTGGTTTTGCCAGGAACTTCCTGTTTTTCATCCTGTTCTGAGATTACTGGAAGAGGAGATCCTTCACATGCACGATCAACACTAGATGGATAATCCTTGTAATAAACTTCGGGAGTTAGAAAGGAAGACTTCCACTCTCTTCCTCTCCACATAAGTATGTGCTCATCTTCAAATGAGATTAACACACATGGGACTAGGTCCTGGAAATGAGGAACAATGAACAACACATCTTAACCATGAATAAGGAAATCCTCGTCTCACCCCTACAAGACACACCCACCTTGCATTTCAATTTTCTTCTTACATGTGATTAGAAAGACTCCTCTCAGGTAAAAAATATTTCACAACATCCAAGAAATCTGCTTCCGACCACAAGCAGGGGTGCCTGGACAATCTGCGAGGATGATGGAATTAGAAGAAAAATAAAGAAGCTAACTCATTTGCAAACATCAATGATCACTGTAGCAAAGGCATGACTAAATCAAATACCCGTGTGAAAGCAACATACTGCCCGACTCTTGATCGATGATGCAGGAACTAGTGACTTAATGTACCTAAGTGAAGATGAGTGCATATGATATGTTGCTTGCCTAATCAAGCAAGGAAGCTATGTAAGTAAGTGAAGACGAGTGCATATAATATGTTGCTTGCCTAATCAAGCAAGGAAGCTATGTATGTGCCAAGACGAACATTCCATCAGAACCTCAGTGATGAACTGACCAACTATATTCTACAGCCAAAAAGATAAAAAAAGGTGACCAAATATGTTTGAGACATATTTCTGATTCAATAATATGCTCAACTTCTTCTAAGCTAGTCTTCCTCAGACAATTTGCAAAGAGGGGAAGGTATAACTAGCAGTAAAAATTACCAATTTTTTTTCATGAACAAGTTTCTTAATTCCTTCAAGTGTCCTCCACACCACTGTCATAAACTTTAAGATATGCCTCCTCTCCTTCATCCTGATTTCGAATTATAGAAAAGGTATCAATCATACGAAGGTTATGCTAGAAATTACTAAGGATTTCTGCGACAGAAAGATCTTGCAAACTTCCACCAAATGTCATCCAGATAGAAGTAAAGCCAAACAACTGAACCATGCATTAGGACATCACCTTTAGAGAGTATTGCTACCAAAGAAAAGAAAACTGAATCTAAGTTCAGATAGCAACATTCTACAAGTTAATACAAAAGTAAGCCTTTTAAGGTTAATTGCCTCGAGATACATGCTGATTCTACACGTAGAGGAGCAAATGTACTCCAAAGGATGAGAGACAGATACCTCAGATGTGTCATCTATTGTCGCTCCGGCATTAATTTGGTTTCTATGATCTAGAAAGTTTTTCTTCATCAATTTGGTTGTTTACTCTCATATCTTCCTGTGAAGGAGGAAGAGAATGCATTACCGAAATAAATGCTAGTTTTTTGTCTCATCAAATTTCTAAAAGGCAAGAGCTCGTACAAGTTCGTAATTTAGTAGCTCAATCCGCTCCTGCAAGTCTGAAATATGATGCTTAAGTGCCTGCAGTAAAAGAAAATTTAATAACATAGAATAGGATAAGCATTGTGACAAGCTTAAGGATAAGGGATTAAGAATAGTTTTTCAATCAGTTTCACCTCACGTCTCTGAAGTTCAATAGAGCAAGCCAATGCCTGCCTTCTAGTCAGCAAATTTCTGGGTCTCACTGCATGAGGCCTTTGATAATTCTTCCCACGATAAACGATGATAGCATAGCTTTTCATAGTCTTAACTAAGGATACCAGCACTCCACCACTTTCAGCCTCTAAAGAAACTACAAGATGCTTCACTTGTGCAAAACTTTTTCCCCTCACTATTAGTTTCACCAACTCGCGATACTTCCAATGCAAGTGCATGTTCTCTACGGTACCATCAAAAATGCCACGCCTTGCTGGATTAAACCAAACAGAAGATGAAAAGCTAGTCATGAAAGCTGACTTTTTTACATTGTTCAATCAAGAGGCAAACCAGCTATTCTTACCGATAAGCAGGAAGGGCTTCATACTCAGACCAATCTTACGTAGTAAAGATCTCTCCTCATCACTTATGGTTTCAGATCAACTGGAAGGTCTGCTGGTCTAAGATTCTCCTGCACTTTTGCTAGAGCTTTCTCAGCCCTTTTGACCTTCCCTTTAGCCTGGAAAGAAGAGGAAAAAATAAATGGAAAATGTGATAAATAATTAAGGAAATGGAGCAGAATTTTATAGCATAAGTTTGTTCAATCTCGTAACTTACAAGAGCAAGTTTCTTCTCAAGATTTTTCAAGAGTGCAGCGTGCTTATTGAGTGATTCATCTCTACGCATATGCTCAACATCTTTGCTACTTATTTCATTCCCCCACCGAGAGGTGGCAGCCAGAGTTTCAGTAAGAGAGCCAGCAACAAGTGGGCTTTTAGAAGCTTTTAATTTTGATTCAATTGCAGCTGAGGCCCTCCGACGTGCTTGGTCTTCCTCATTTGCCTGCACATCTGTTAGTTTTTCTCTCTTTCAATGCTTCTATCACCACAGGAGGCAAGAAGTCATTGCCCCTGTAAAACACATATAATCTTTGTTCCTAGAAAGTAGTGTTCCCCCAGTTAAATTCTGCATTCAAAATGACACAAATCAATAACAAGAGCACCAAATTTTCCTTACCTAAAGAAAAAGGACGGAATATGCAACACTAAACAGAAGTTGATATTATCATAATGCCAGAACATTAAGATTGGAACAAAATGCTCGGAGAGATAAGAACTTGCATAACCAATCCTTCACAACACTACACAAGTATGTCCCAGAATGGTGACACACTAACCTTGGCTGAGTTTTACCATTATGATAACAATTATAAATTCCATGGTCAGAGATGAAATAGAAAATTCAGCATTGTACTGTGGGCTTGAAGGATAATGATTTAGTCAAACTACCACTCTATGGCAAATAGTAGGTAATTCTTTCTGTCAGGCAAATCAAACAAAGTACAGACTCTGAAAGGTTCTGTGCTCAATGAAAGCAACAGAACACCCATTTTCAACAATAATTAGCTCATACATATATGCTAAAAAGTCAACATATGTAGATTGTCCAACCTTCAGTTCCTCAGCCATTCTATCATTGCAAGTATTTAGCACGCCGCGTTTAATTGCTATTTTTGCAATAGCACTGCTCTCCCACAACTTTACCATGGCCTCAGCAAGACCTTGCAGCTTTCTGTTTCTTCCTACAAAAAAAGTAGGATTAGTTTAGAACAATTTTGAGACATAGTATAATCAAACCAGTTTGTCAGCCATTAACCAGCAATGGCAGAAAAGCACAAACTTTATTGCCATTGATGCACACATACCCAGGGCAAAATGTGAAGGCATCGTTCTTGCAAGTCTACGAAACCTGGTCATCTCTTTGTTTCTCAGACAATGTCTAACCCCATAAGGAAGAAGCTTAACTGGAGGTTTATATCCAGGAACCTCTGAAGGGAGCAAGTCAGCATCAACTGGAACTGGCTCACAGCCTGACCAATCCTTGAACCGTGGACCCAACTCATCTAATAAACTGTTAGGATCATTCATATCCATGCGTTTTCCTTAGACAGATCCTTCATATATTCTGCAGAGCCACATAAAATCCGGCCTCCTTTGCTATGAAAAACATTACTGGCCGTGTCCTCATTTTTCAGAGAATTCACACTGGTCTGTATTTTTTCGTTGTATGATTGGACACAAGAAAGCATATACGCCATCCCTCGGTACAACACCACTGAACTTCCAGATCTCCATATAACAAAGCCTCCAGTCCTACTCTGACAAGGCAAGTGTATTAGAGGCTCATTATCTCAGTGCATCAATGATTCATGATTAAAATAAAGACTCTCAAGTCTCCAATGCCAACGGAGATTTATTCAAGTGATTACATCTTTTGAAGTCATGATTTTATATCCATTCCAGATGTCAAATACGGCACTTAAATGCACGCAAGCAATCAGCAAACTCATGAAAGTTCCAGGCTCATCAAGATTCAACCTTCATTTACTTACTTATCCATAAGCAAAGAAGAGACCAGCACTAACCTCCAAAGTTTCATGGGTTCTTTTCATGTTAAGTGACTGGGGACCTTCAAATTTCAACTTCACCACTTCATCCTCTCTCCACTTCTCATGTATAGAATCCACCAAAGCCTGGGTAATCCCTGCATCCCCAACTTCCATCCTCTCCACCATCCTGAGAGCAATTTTCCTAAGCCTCCTGAGCTCATGTTGCGGAATTACTCTCTCCGCCAAGTCCACATGCTTCCTCGACTTGGAAACAGCTGCAGAAACCGCTTCCATAAGGAAGCCGGAGCTTGAACCCAAATGGGAGAGACGACAGAAGAGCCAGACCACTGCCCCCGGAATGCTGGAGATAGAGAACTCCGCAACGCTCCATGGCTACAAGCCTACAATGCTTGTGAAATCGTGCGGTCCGTAATTTCTCACGCAGATGGCACGCGAAAGAAGAGATATAAAGTGAGACTGCCCGTGAATTTTCTGAATCACCGACGGATGCTGCAATCCATCGGCCACGTTTGCAACAGAGGATGGGGACATGCAATTGGAGCTCCTGAGTATGCAATATTCAAACAGGACCACAAAACAAGCAGAACATCTTGCGATTGATCAAGGCAAGAAGCTCCTTCAGTGCACAGAAGCATTCCCATCATCCATTACTTTTGCGTTCTCATGTTGATCATGGCGTATATTCATCTAACTGTCATAGGTAGAGAAACATACAGGAGAACATCACGGCGAACATGAGTAACCACAGATATACGGCTTTAGCATGAAGATCTTAGAGTCTGAGATAATTGGAACGAGCATATCATCTTGAAGATCCTAGAGTCTGGAGGGCGTCGACGCTGCTCTGCAGGTGGTCGCAGAAATGGGATCCCCCAAATCTCGGCCGCCCAAGCAGATTAATGCGCAAAGGAAAGCGGCGCCGGAGCAGAGATGGAGCGAGCAACGGAGCAAAGAGCGAGCGCCGAAGCAGAGACGGAGGAAGCGACAGGACCAGCGAGCGAGCGAGCGCCGGGCGACGGCGGGGAACGGCGGCTTGACAAACGCAATGCACGGAGTCGAAGCTGATGACGAGTTCGTCAGAGGGACGCAATCGGACGGAGGTCCAGAAGTTGCCGAGAGACCAACGCGAGCACAAAACTTGTGCTCGATCTCCGCGTTGGAAACGATCGGAGGTGGAGGGGGTTGGGACCAGCTGCGACTGGCGGCGCTCTTGGACGAGGCGACGTGCCAGAGGCAGATGGCGGCGAGGCTTTTGGGGGAGGCGGAGCCGGAGCCGGAGCCGGAGACGGAGGCGGAAGTGGAAGGGGTGGGATGCGCGGAGAAGAAACAGAGGAGGTGTCGATTGTTATCTGTTTGCGAGGATAGAGGAGAGAGAGCGAGAAAAAACCCAGCAAATTCAAGTGAGGAGAGAGATTATTTGAGCGGGAGTGTTACGCATTTATTGACCCACTGAGCTGTCTGTCCTTTCTTCTGCCAGCGAGCCGAGCCAAGCCAGCCGAGAGAACCAGCCTCTCCATTTTCCGGCGGGTCCCTCACAGGACGCGTGTCGATATCTGGGTGGTACGCGCGCGCCACGTCAGCAGATGACGTGGAGCTCACGAAACACTGAATATTTTCTCGAACGATAGAGACCCATGATTTCTTTTAAGGATTCATGCCACGATCAGCTTCATATTAGTAGATCTGTTTTGAATTTCTCCAGAATTAATTTTTAGGTCACAAAAAAATCATAAACTAATATACTCATAATGTATTTACTTATGTTTGATTCCATCAAATTTTATTGTAAAATTATCGAATTTGTTTTTTTTTTTTGTCGGTTATATTCTATTCATATTATAAGTTTCACTCTTAAATTTTTATCCTGCCATCTTATAAGGCGTGGGAGTTGAAACCCACACTTGAAACTAATTCGTCCCCAACCCACATTTAAAATTAATTTGTCCCCACCCCAATCCCGAGAATGTGAGATTCGAACAACCCACCTCCCTCTTCTAGGGAAAATTTCAAATAGGGACCCAAAGTGACCCCATTTTCTCAAAAGAGGAGAAGTGAAAATGTTTCAAGTAAGGCCCCAAAGTAGTCATTTAGTATCAAAAAAGGACCTGACATGCTGGCCGGCGAACTGATGCATTTTCAATGCGTATTCCGGCGACCTGGTCTGGGGTATTTTTGTCCAAAAAATATTATCTTTTTGTTTTCCTTCTTTTGTTCATCTTCTTCCTGATCTACCCATGGTGTTGTCCCTGTTCATCGTCTTCTTCGTCGAAGATAGGCATTGCCCAAATCAAGGACATCGGAAGTGGGGAAGGGCCGGCGAAGGTCGTGGGACCGGCATGGGTCGGCCTCACCTTGCTGGCCTCGCCGAACTCACTGAGGACGAAACCGCCCTGCAATGGAGTCTTCTTCTTCTTCCTCCTCTTCATCTCCGCTTCCCCTGCACGGAGCGACACGGACGTGCTCTCGAAAAACCGCCATGGTCGGGCCTCCCTCCGCCACCATCGGCGGCCCGGGTCGACTCCTCCTCCTCCTTCTCGCCACCGCCCTTTCCGCATTGCTCCTTCACCGAAGTCACGCGCGGCCGGCTCGTGGGTCGTCTCTCTCAACATCACATCCGTCGGCCTCTCGGGCTACATCCCACCCAAAATCGGCCTTCTCCGCAACCTCGTCAACCTCACGCTCACCACCGACAACCTCACCGGGACCCGCCCGCGAGCTCGGCGGCCCCACCTCCCTCCGATTCCTCAACCTCTCGGGATCTTCCCCAACAAAGTCCCGCGGCGATAACCCGGCTCAAAGAACTCCACTTGGGCAATGACACAAGTTAACGGGGCCGCTACCGCCGGAGATGGCGGGGCTCAAGAAGCGAAGTGGCTCGATCTCGCCGGCAATTACTTCACCGGCGAGATACGGAGGTCTGCTCGCAGATGGAGAAGATGGGCGGGGAAAAGGAAAATGAAAAGTAAATATTTTTTGGACGAAAATACCCTGATTAGGTCGCCGGAATCTACATCAGAAATGCATCAGTTCACCGGCCGGCGAGTCAGGTCCTCTTTTGAGACTAAATGACTACTTCGGGTCCTTATTTGAGACAAGCTCTACTTCAGGTCCTTTTTTGAGAAAATGAAGTCATTTTGGGTCCTTATTTGAGATTTTCCCCCCTCTTCTATGTTGGAAGGGTGGCTACTGGGCAAACCCAAGAGGTTGTCAATTAACATGATGAGTCTACATGAAAATTTACATCAATTTGAGGTAAATTTGTCATATCAGTTTAAGGTTCTTTGTGATTTGAAAATTAATTTGTGATTAATTAATCACTTGTATATCAATTGGAGATTTTTATTATTTTGGATTTTTTTTGGCATTACATTATTTCTGAAAATTAAATAGCAGATTTTTTAAGTTTTTAATTTAAGCAATCAACGAAAAAAAAGGGGCCTTCAGACTATCGTCTGTCCGGCCGTAAATGTAGAAATAATCGATTTCACCGGCGTTGGATCTAAAAATAAACGGCATTTTCTCTGATTGCGAAAACTGACATTTTGGCTTGTTTGTACGATTTGCAATTGTCTCTTCATATCTGTTCATTTTTGTAAAGACGAGAAAATAGATGAAACACCATATGGAACATAAAGCGATGATTTCCAGCAATTTGGAACCGCAAATTAGATTTCACCGATCCGGGTAGGCAAATCTCCTCTTTACGTTGGAAGCCTTGAAAGTCCTTATGACAGTTGTCGGGGCGTTCAATTTTACCAGTACGAAAGTTGTTTCGCAATTTTCACAAATTTAACTATTTCATTTTTTTTAATCAAGCCACATTTTTATTACAAGTTATTAAAGTTAACCATACATTATTTAAATGGAGGAATTGCACATCAAGCTTTAGAGCTTTTTCGCATTGTATAATATGATTTCTAAACTCTCACTTTAGACGTAATCCTTATATTATAAAAAATTGGGTAAATGCGTCCTTTAATTAACCATCTATTTTTTCACATATCGTGTCTCAGATACAGAAGTTGCAATTTCATATTTGAATCACGTGATGTTGAGGTCGCAAGACCTTAATGATGATTTCAGAGAAGGAGAGGACCATAGAGAGTCGAGTTAAGATAGTTAAGATGTCAACAATGATGATTTCAGAGAAGGAGAGGACCATGCAACAAGTCAACTTTAGAGACAAAGAAGACACTCAGACCAAACTTTATTGACTCATTTTCTAAAAATTTAAGGATTGTATTAAACTAAAAAGAGGTACAAGGATCGTCAAGACATTAGCCTATATCAGGCAAGATCGCCACGCATAACTTTCTGATTGCTAAGGTGCTAATGCTATGACAATTTAAATTGGGTTCATACATAAATAATGCGCAAAAACTCTTGGCATGGCTCCCATGTTTTCTTCAACAAAATGAAATGAGTACAACCCGTACAAGACATAGGCAGTCTTGCCAGATAATTGAACAACGTCTCAATCGGTCCCGGGTTGGCATTCGGGAGTCCTGGATCGGCGTCGGTGGATCTCAGGAACCCGAAATGACTTCAGAGGTTGGAGATCAAATTGAAGCGTAATTGAAGGGATGGGAAGAGAAAAAGATTTGCTTTTCTACATTGTTCCTGAGCCAGGCGCTTGCAAACAATCTTCAGGTCGGACGATTGTACAAGTCTCGCACTATTCTCATTGGATCCATCATGCTGATAAAGTACTGATAATGCTGCTAGTTTCACCACCTACCGTACAAGGAAAAGCTCTTAAAGACTGAATGCTTGCGAATCTAACACCGAGGTGGCCCGACCGTTTGGAAATCATTTTTGGTGATCTTGTAAAAAGCTTCATCGATATTTTCAGACAAGCAACTCGGCTTTTAATTTTTTCAATTGAGTCATTCCTCGGCTTTGCTCGCATCCTTGCATCGATAACCTATCACAAAGATATTCGAGCTTTCTTCTGTGGTCATTTAACTCTCACCGAACATCATTGATTATAAATTCAAAATATGACTTCCCTTTTGCTTAACTAAGGTCATGGTAAAAACCAAATAAAGCTCCTAAACGACGGGGAGTCTAGACCCATCATGTTTTATATTGTAGCTGGTATCTGTTAAGACTCAAATCACATTGCCATATTTCAGTTGCGCTAATGAAAATCTAGAAGTGCATTCATTGGCAAGACCTTGACAATGATGGAAACAAAACTGATTAACAATAGTCTCAGAATTTTTATTAATAGGAGGAAGAGAAACCGAAAAAACAAATATAGGCTCACAAGTTGATTAAGACTCGAACTTTCGCATTCGATTCAGAACATAATGTGTGATTATCGGGACAATCGGAGTCTTTGCAAGGACATGGAGACAATGGTAGATGATCGATGGCTCGCCTAGCACCTGGACGAAGCAAGACACCAAAAGGGCACCCGACCGAGATTGGCCAAGTGCCCAAACGACATCCAACACCTAGGGCGCTTTCCAGTGCAATCAAGGTGCCGAGACGGCCCCATTCAAATTAGAACTTGTGAAAAACCTAGAATTCTGAGAAACTTTGTGTAAACAAACAAGGATCAAGAGCACTAAGGGGATCAACCCACTTTAGCACCAAGAGATTTACTTACCTTGGATGAGAAGCTTTGTGTAAACAAAGACCTTCATCCACCTTAAAATCAAATCAAGTGATACAATCTTGAATTGACCCTAGTTAAGCCAATCAAACACTTAATCTAACAATATCAAGGGGACCAAAATGTCGAGGGAAAATCTTACTCTTAGCTTGCATAATTCTAAAAATCAGTGGATCTTGAGTATGTTTAAGTGATACGCCTTCTAGTTTTGATAGAGAGGAAAATGTACAAGAGATGAGTTGTGCGAAGAGGACGATGAATTGTACTAGTGGAGACAGAGAGAGCATGATTCGACCAAGGCAAATGTACGAATGAGGAGCATGATTTGGAAGCTTAGAGAGCATGGCTGGCCACGTAGGTGCACGAATGAGGAGGCTTGATTTGTAAGCTTAGAAAGCATTAATGGGTTATAATTGATAGAAGCGACGTAAGGAATGATGTAATATGAAAAGTACCAAAATAGGTCAAGGAATGTGGGACACTATGTTAGTGACAAATGGTTGGTGAAAGTGAGGTTAGGGGCAACAAGGTAATTCTCCAAAAGATATTTGTGATTTCGATGAATACTGAGGAACCTGGTGTTGGTTTTATATGTCAATAAATTAGAAAAATATTTTGGAACCACCGAAATAATTACCCAATATGTATTTCTAGGCACGTCAATCCCGCCCAATAATTCTATGTCGACATGTTTTCCATCATTAATCTCCTATAACATCTCATCTACTAATTTCTATTTGCTTTATGCACATTGAAGTTAATAAAATCATTTTACTAATTGCTTAATCTCAATTGATACTGCTCGAAACTAATAAATTCGTGTGCTTATAAAGTTTGACCAGCAAAGCCTTTTCATCAATTTCAACTGCGTTGCCTTTCTTGACCCTTTAAAAGATTCAATAACTCTCCATAAAGTCAGATACTTAAATATCACGGTTCCGAAAGCATATTTTAAAGATATTTTCCTATCTTGACAAATTTAACGAGAGAGTTGTGCTTTGCCGAAATTATAAAGTATTTCATTTAAACCATTTATCATCTGGATACCATATATAATATTAATGAAGAAACTTCGAGATGCTCCACCGGTGCCCAAACGGGATGACGTTTAGAACCCATGGTGCTTTCCAATGTAGTAGCTGGAAGCCTGTACCTGTTTTCGCAAGCGCATGGTGCGACCCAATTCCAAAGTTCTTAAACTCTCATTTCTTGAGTTTATTTTATATAGAACTTCTAGAATATCCAGAGAACTTTGAGATCCGTCGTCCAAAAGAGTCAAAAGCGTGAGAAAACACTCTTCTTGCAACTGATTCTCATGTGCTTAGGTAATATCTAGGATTGAGAAACCCTTGAATGCAAGTGTTCTCGCAACTATAATCTAATTATAATGGAATCATCTCGTCAAGTAGATTGACTATGTGACGTTCACTATTCTGCTAATTATTTATAGCTCAAATAGCTTCGTTATCCACCCCTCCTTGTTAGTACACAGAGTCAGATATTTTGTTAAACCAACCCCCATAACATGAGCATTGACATTTCTGCTTCTTCTGCTTCTTCTTCTTCTTCTTCTTTTTGTTCTTTTCTTTTGTAGTATTTGACTTTTTCCAGTACCAATCTGTCTAAATAAGGCAAGACAAAATGTGAAGACCAATTCACCAGAATAAATTAGTACCCCAAGAGGCAAAGAGAGAAAAAAAGAGGTTAAGAATAGTTGCGTGGAAAATAGAGGCATGAAGGGATAAGAAGGGAAGACCCTCAAAGGGGAGGGAGCAATGAGCTTGCAGATGTCTCAGCTAATCCCTTTGAAACGCCCGCACCAGCCAAAGAAGCAAGTAAAACGTTAAATATTTATATCCATACACTATACACACACCATCTTTGCCGATTGATGCATTGATTGATGACGACCGAGTTCTAATTTTTTTTTTTTTTTGTCTTTAAGGACGGTTGAATTAACTTATTCGAGATTGATCTGCTGCCCTTCCTTAATTAATTGGACATTGATTGTGACACTGTAGATTTTTTTTTTAATAATTTCTTTGTCAAAATAAATAGGAACCTTGAAATGGTCTAAGGGACAGAGACGGCTTGATCTTTTTTAAAGTTTTGACGGACAACCATTTTCGTTATTATTGAAATTATGCTCTTGAAAATCGTGGGAGAAATTGTCCAATCAATCATAAACCCATAATATGGATACCAATTCAATCCTATATTTTCTAGTTTTGTCAATTTAGTCCCAAACATTTTATGTGAAATTGCAATGCAGTTATTTGGGCTAAGTTTTGCAGACAATCGCCGATGTGGTGGTGCGCACGTAAAATGGCCGATGATGACTAAACCATCTCATCAGTGATTTTTGACGAAAATTGATTAGAAAAACTACATTATAACTTCTTGCAAAGGTGTAGGACTAGTTTAATAAAATTCAAAAATTTAGAACTAAACTAACATTTCAAACAAAAGATTTAAGGCCGTTAGTTAATTTGTTAAAAAATCAGTAACAGATGCGCCTGATATGAACCTTATAGTCTTCCTAAATGTTAAGGTCATGCACCTTATGATTGAATCAAACAGTAATTGTCCAAAGGTGGTCAAACCGATTGCCAATCGAGAAAATTATGATTTGATCATGATGAGTGACACCTCACTCCTTTGACTCCAGATGAGAACACGAGAGGCAAGATATTTTCAAGTTTGATGCTCGCCGCATTTAGCAAGGAAGATTGGCTTTGGTAGCAATAATCACTATGGTTGAGGTTGGTAGATAAGCATAATTTGGAGAGAAATTAAAAGAGCGAGTCTCATTTAGCACGAAATGTTCGGTAATTTATCACTTAACAATGGATAGAGTAAAATATTTGATTTGACCAGTAGACTAATGGACCTCCACCACGTCGTGTGGCCCTTTTGTGGCTTCATGCCGCCTTTTACCTCGACATACAATCACCTTTAATCTCACCCTCTCTGTAAGACGATCTCGAGAGCCTTCTCCGCCTTCTCTCCTCCATCTCCCTTCATCTTGGATCTCTGCTGCAACCCCTCTCCCATCCATTTCCATTGATAGTCGAGCATTTTGAGATGCGCCATCCTCGTTGAATTTGATAAGTGAGCTACTTGATTTCTAAGTACCCCTAAATCTACTTGGTTTGACAAGGGCCTCTATCACAAAAAGTTTGACCTTCATGGGTATGATCAAGCATTCTCACTCTATTTGCATGCTCTAATTGAAATTGGTGATAAATCATTCCAATTTCGAAATCCGAACATATATTATACGATCAAATTAGCAGCAATAAAAATTTCCGCCACTAATGCAAGGTGAGTAAAGGGTCATCTTGACAGTAGATGTACATATAACAACAGAACCAAATTACAGAAAATGAATTTCAGTCAATTCACAAAAAAAAAATATCTAGATATTATATATATATGAACAAAGATATTACCAAAAAAATATTAATGTGGGGAAAACCATTTGGTTATGGAAAACCCTCCGTCATTTAATAGGGGGGAGCCCCTTTGCCAATGGCATTGACCTAAAAGACTGCCGATGCGTAACGACAGGTAGACTCCGACAACCTCCTCCTTTGTCTTCATCTCTCTCTTTCTCTCTCTCGATCTCGATCGACGACAGCAGATTTTTGACCAACCATGCATTCCATTAAATTAAACCCAAGAAGAAAAATTAAATACTGTATCCTCTCTCTCTCTCTCTCTCCCCTTTTCCTCCTTTCTTTAATCTAACCACTGTGTCCATTTTTCACTCCCAAAGCTGCCATACCCAGAGAGAGAGAGAGAGAGAGAGAGAGAGAGAGGGAGGTGTTTCTCTTTTCTTTAGTCGACGACTCGGGTAAAGGGAGCTCCTTTTGGTGCGTGTGTCTTGTTTGTCGCTCGCATTTTGCAGGGTTCCGGAAGACAACAAGCGCTCCCTTTTCCTTTCCCCCTCCCTCCCTTCCCCTTTTCTCTGTTCTGGGTCTCGATCAGATTCGGGCCACTGAAGCTCCGGCGCTTCCTCGATCTGGGTTCTTGGGTCGCTCTTGGGTCGCTCGACCGCGGGACGCCGAGTGTCGATTCGTTCTATGAGTCTGGTAATCTGAAATGGACGGAGTCGCCGAACGCCAAGCCCCGAATGCTGAACGGCGCCTCCGCGCCCAGGCTCCGCTGGTAAGAGCTCAATTTTGGTCTTCCCACTTCATGGGTTTCTGCTTTTTTTTTAGTGTGCCTTCGTGGGATTCATGTCGGGAATCTCTTTGAGCATTTCTTGTTTCTTTTGGGGGACTTGCTGGATTTTTGGTTTTCGGTCTGGTGTTAGAGAAAGCTGGGGAGCAAAGATGGGGTTTTGTGTACTTGGGTGGCTGAAATTCGGTGATTTCGGCGTGATCTTGATGATTGTGCTGGCGATCGTTTCGTCTGTGCATATAATTGTGGATTTGGGAGGATACCCAGATGAGAATTGCGGTGTAGGAATGCGTTTGCTAATGAGATTGCCTTTTTTTTATTCATCTGTTTTCTTCCCTTTCTCGTGTTTTGCCGGCATTGTCTCGTGTCCTGCCTCTCGAATACCCAGCTCATCCTGTGTTGACATTTAGCAAGCGACAAGTCACGGCTCCCTGCTGCTCCCCTTTAGTTCTCCAATTTTTTTCGGGCAGGGCTTCTGTCTATGGAGTTGCGATAAAAGCTTAACCTTTTAAAATCAAGGATCTAGATTTTCTTTTCTAAAATATATGATTTTGCCGATTGTACTGATAAATTTCCGTTTGATGCTTTGCAGGTTGATTCTGTATCATGCTATTGCAGAGTCGACTCCAGCTTAAAAACAGTTGTTGGCGCAAGGAAGTTTGTCCCAGGCTCAAAGATTTGCATACAGCCTGACATCAACCCTAATGCACACAGAACCAAGAACTCGCGCAGGGAGAGGACCCGAGTGCAGCCCCCACTCTTACCGGGCCTTCCTGATGATCTTGCAATTCTTTGTCTGATTCGAGTCCCTCGCATTGAGCATGTAAAGCTTCGCCATGTTTGCCAAAGATGGAAGAACGTTGTCAGAAGCAGTTATTTTTACTCCCTGAGAAAGAGTCTTGGACTGGCGGAGGAATGGGTATATGTAATGAAACGAGATCGTGATGGAAGGATCTCATGGCATGCTTTTGACCCTACATATCAGCTCTGGCAGCCACTTCCTCCTGTTCCAAGTGAGTATTCTGAAGCTGTTGGCTTTGGCTGTGCAGTGCTGAGTGGTCACCGCCTGTACTTATTTGGAGGAAAAGATCCGCTTAGGGGATCTATGAGACGGGTTGTCTTTTACAATGCTTGGACAAACAGATGGCAAAAGGCACCGGAGATGCTCAGGAAACGCCACTTCTTCGGCTTTTGTGTTATAAACAACTGTCTCTATGTGGCTGGTGGTGAGTGTGAGGGAACACAAAGGACTCTCCGTTCTGGTGAAGTATTTGACCCCAACAAACGCCGGTGGAGCCCTATCACAGATATGAGTACAGCTATGGTGCCTTTTATTGGAGTTGTCTACGATGGAAAATGGTTCTTGAAAGGACTCGGGTCTCATCAGGAAGTGATGAGCGAAGCCTATGTCCCTGAAACTAACACATGGACCGCAGTTAGTGATGGGATGATTGCAGGTTGGCGCAACCCAAGCATCTCTTTAAATGGACAGCTCTATGCTTTAGATTGTCGTGACGGTTGCAAGCTTAGGGTTTATGATAGAGACACTGATTCATGGAGCAGATTTATAGATAGCAAGCTCCATCTAGGAAGCTCCCGAGCTCTGGAGGCTGCGGCTCTTGTTCCACTGAATGGGAAGCTGTGCATCATACGCAACAACATGAGCATCAGTCTGGTCGATGTTTCAAGTCCCGATAAGCACGTGGAGACGAACCCTCAGCTCTGGGAAAATATCGCCACCAAAGGTCATTTCCGGACACTTGTCACTAATCTATGGTCGAGTATTGCCGGCCGGAGCGGTTTAAAGAGTCATATTGTGCATTGCCAGGTTCTTCAAGCATAAGAGCCAGCATTCTTGTTGATTAAACTCTCTAGAATTTTGTTCAGATCATTATGCCTGTGTTTTCCTCAAAGAATTTGGGCCGCCTGTGAATATGCCGTAGTTGCAGTTTATGGAGAGAATCTGCAGCAATTGGTCATTGGATAAAATGATGAGCGAAGAGTTGAGAATGTAAAATCGGTGGTTTGGAAGACTCAAATCAACAGATCGATTCACTGGAGGCACCGTATTCCAAAATGTACTCTGGCCTTTCATGCGAGATATAATTGTAATGACAAGGTACATTGTCAGTTTTAGCAACAGAACTTGATGTCATTCATTTATATTCATCATGAGAGGAGGTAATTATAGACCAGGACATGCGGCTACAGGGCCGTGCGCCTTTTGTTGTTTGATTATTTCGGTAGTATGATTTTCGTAATGTTTGTGAATATACATATTTTCACATTTAGAATGTATATAGTCAATTTGTGTTGGCAGTGATGAATTGCACAATGCAGACTATCTCTACCTTTCTTTTTATTGAAGTTGTTCTGTCACTTGTACCTCAATTCTCAAGAGTACACTGCAGAGAAGCTTTCGCCATATCATGCACATGTCACGTGTATGTATTCGGGACTACCCTCCACGGTTTCGTGGCTCGCCTCTATGGTTTCTTCCTTCTCTTCGAGTCTCATTTCTCATCGTATCATTGATCTTGCGAAGATTTGATGCAATATCTTAAGCTTTAGAAGTTCGACAAGTAAATGTAACCAAACCATATGTTTCCCAATGTTATTAAGTTACAATCATGATCTCCTCCATAAGAAAGAAGAATGGGATGAAGAGAAACTCCCCATGACAGCAGGCAGGACATAAAAGAAATTACAGCATTTACGATGTTATATTACAGGAGCCGGTAAATTCATGGAACGGAAGTTGTTCCACCACGAAACGATAACGAAGTTCATCCGGTGTCAACTAAAAACTATATACAAGAGTGCTCGTTATTGTATGAGAGACACCAAAGCATCGAATTGATGGCGGATTCCTCCAGTCTCGCCAGATCTCCTTCACCTGTAACTAAAAGAAAATGCAGAAAGCAATGAGGTATTAAAGTTCGTCCAAACCTGTAATATGGCTTAAAAGTAAAGGTCGAATGGCAGACCGAAAATACTACTTCCTATAACTGAATGAGACTGCAAGTCGTCCACCAGGTGCTTAACCCGAATTATCCATGTAATGCACTTCAACGAACAACAGTTGTTTACCATAATTCCAACAATACTTTTTCCTCCTCAAAATGGACCAGCAACTCTACTTATCGATCTATGGAGATTTTATGATTGCCAACAAACAAGAAAACAGTAGAAGTAAAAAGTCATACAATGACCAAGAACCCTGGTTTTCCAGGACACAATCATTTAGTCATGCATGCTGTAAGTTCGTCCAAGATTCTCCAAAGTAATTCAGCAATCCGCTAACAGTTTTCATCATCTAAGAAGTGCAAGGACCAGCAAGATCAGCCAACTATAGGGAATAGCACCACGAGTACCAGCCTTGGTCTATACATGAAGCTGGTACTGTTCGATCTTTCCTCAGTGGTATAAAGTTAAAGCATTCACCAACAAAACAAGGACACAGAGAATTGGAGAAGCACACGCAAGAAACCAAAATTCAAAGTTTAGAAACTTAGAACTGTTGCTTCAATTCGATAGGAGGAAGCCAACAGCATATACATACTGAAATAGAAAAAGAAAGGCAGGCTATACTTAGACCGCTAGTAGGGTTATTACTAGAATTCGACTCAAACTAGATCATAAACTAGTGCAAGGCCATAGGTTCATACTCGACGGGTGTTAATGACCACGTTGTCCATATCAGTCAGTAGTCGAATGCAAAAGATTCCTCTATGCCTATGTTCTCACAGAGAATTTTCTCGCATATAGGTACAGGGTCTAGCTGGTTTTTGAGGTAATCAAATTTACTAGTTCGACAATGACAAATCTCCCGAGCGAATTAACCGTTTCATCGAGCGAGCGTGTCTTATTGCAGCACAACCAGCTGAAGAAACACCGGAGGGATGGGAAGGAAACATATTGGCTCGAACTGGTAATATAGCTCCGAATTTCCAGGGGAAAGTACAGAGGCTACTGAAACTTCAGCATTGCACATAAGCAAGAGGAAAGCCGAAATCGAGTAAAGGGCGGCATCGAGTTTGCATTGGAAACAGACCAGGATCAACTGGATAGCGGACCCGATTCCGAAGGACACGAGGAAAGAAATTACCAATCTTTTGCACTAAAAACCAGTGAATCTTCCATGTCATGTCAATTGCAATTTACCAATCGCATCAACACAATCCAAAACGTGCAATTGCAAAGAATCACAAAACGATTGATTGACAACAGGCATCATCATCACTTCCCTACCTCACATGGAAGCCGCCTTCTTGGGGTTTTCACCGCAGGCGTTGCTCTTGCAGGCAGGGATGGCCTCGAACTGATCGGCCGGCAGCTTCTCCGACAGGGCCCCGACGTAGAACTCGATCATGCCGGAGCCCGAGTCCGACTTGATGCTCGTCACGGGGAGCCAGACGAATAGCTTCTTGGCCTGGATCCCGGACACGCCGGACACCGACCCGTAGCTCAGCTTCCCGGAGATCTTCCGGTCGTAGTAGACGAGCTGGTCGAACTGCACGTAGCAGGGCGCGCGTAGTCGGATCTCGAAGGCGCCGTCGTCGGAGAGTGAGTAGGAAGCCACGTTGTCGGGCAGGATGCCCCTGGGGAACCCGTACTGAGGGAGGAGGTCGTGCACGTCGTCGCCGCCGCCGATGGTCCAGAGGGCTCCGAGGCGGGCGGCGGAGGCGGAGGAGGCGGCGGCGGCGAGGACGACGACGGCGAGGACGACGGGGGAGACGGACGCCATTGACGGGGAGCTGAGAAAGCACGAGCGGTGAAAGTTGGACTTTTTTTTTTTTTGGAACGTGCTGCACGCCAAGCCTTCAGAACGAGGAGATATATTGCTGACTCCCTTCGCCGGGAAGTATTGTCAATTTAAATTGATTTATTAAAATAATGTAAGTTGTTATAACTATATATCTATAAATGATCATTTTAAATTAATACGGTAGGTTTGAATATGAATTGGATTTTAAAAGTCAGCTTTTCCTTTCAACGTTCAAATTTGGACGATTGATTGCAAGCTTCAACTTCCCCGATCCTTAATTAAGATGGGTCAACTCAAACCCGGAAAAGGAAATGTACTACACTTTTTTGAAAAATCCACTTCAACCATTTCATCGATTAGATTAGCGAAGAAAATAATTATTTTGCAAAATTTCAAACCACTCCCATACTAAAAAGTATTAGGCTCCCTCTATTTGGCAGAAAATAAGTGATTTTAAATATATTTCTAAAAGAATCACGTATTCTCTTATTGCTTGAATTATAAATTGATGAAAAATATTTCATAGGTAATCAAAGGACGATAAAAAAAAAAAAATTGGTTCATTTATTTTTTAAGTAATATAAAAATTATTTCTACTAAATCAAATTTTCAAATCATCTATTTTTTCCAAAACAAAACTGCCTAAAAGGTTCAATACCTTTTAACTCAAAGAGGGGAAAAAAGAGAGAGAGAGTGGGAAGACCAGTTTTTTCTGCCATTATTATTGGTATATAAAATAGCTCTTTCATATTTTATAATTGTTATCAATTTTGCTGACGCTTTTTCCAGAAGCTTAACTAAAATATAACGAAATTTACAGCCAGGTACCACGGAATTTCCGTTACAATCTCACAATACACTGAACTTTCAATCTTTTGGCAATGTTTGACCAAAATGTAGTCGATTTTTCAATGAACACGCGATCAATATGGGGCACGCGATCAATATGGGGCACCACATTCGTCCAAAAAGAACCTATTCAAATTGCGATCAATGCCAAATCATTTGTAGACTTTGAAAATTAAGTACGCTAAGCAACTAAAATTGAACTTGTCGTTGTCCAAAAACAACCTAAGAACCTATTCAAATTGCTATCAATGCCAAATCAATTGCAAACTTTGAAAATTAAGTACGCTAAACAATTAAATATCGTCGTCCAAAAATAACCTATTCAAATTTTGATCAATGCCAAATCAATTGCAAACTTTGAAAATTAAGTACGCTAATGAACTAAAATTGAATTTCGATAAGTACATTTCAACTAGATTTTCAGCATATGCGATTACATAGCGAACAAATAACCTATTTGATAACTTTTCAAAAACAATTTTTACTTACATATATATAGATGAATTTATGAACATTTAAAAGTATTTGATAATTATCCAAAATTTTTGCTTACAAATATAAATGTGTTTAATAAGTCCTCATATTCTTCTATGATTTAGAATTTATTTTATTATTTTATTATTATTATTTTTTTTTCCTTTTTCTCCTTCTTCTAGATATGGTTTTCGCCCAACCACTAATGAACAATCTCATCAGAGCATCACCAACCCCTCCAATGAAGTTGAGATCACTAGCCAAAGAAAGAAAGGAAAAGAGAAAAAAAAAAAAAAAAAGTAGACTTAATTCCGGAGTTAAGAACAAAAAGTAACTTTTTTTCCACTTCTTAATTATATTCCAAATTCCAAATCTATTCTAAAAAACAAAAGAGTCACCAAATTCAGAGTTATTTTTTTTTTCCGAAAAACAAGAATAGAATCAAACAGCCAAACGGAGTTATCTTCTTTTTTTGTTCCGAAAAACAAGAATAGAATCAAACAGCCAAACAGGGCCGAAACATTACTAATTGGCATTTCCAAGTTTCTAACCACGATTAAATTCCATCCATTTATCTAACCGAACGATTCACCAGATACAAAGACATCATCCTTGTAATTGCCAAAGGCCTTTCTAGACCTTTACCAACAGTATGTTTTTGCATTGTTCGTCTCCACACTCGCAGGACAAAGGTCTCTAATCATAATACCTCGTCCCCAGGTAGAGAAGTCGAAATTGAGATACGGGAACATTTTACATGTACATGACACTTATACTTAATACACGGTCCATCAAGACAGTACCATACATCTACTCAACTTTGTTGATTTTCTACCTCCATCAGTCTCTTGGTTGCGGAGACTGAAAATGAAGCTGGTCGCAGCGGTAAGCTCGAATTGCATGATCCACCACAGGTATCCCCAATAATATCTGGGGATGCCTACTCTGTGATTAGCATCTGAACATCATCGACCAGGGTGGGAAGCTGCCAAAGGAGGCACATGTAATAGTATCATCAGCATCAATACCACAACTTACAACCATGGAAAATTAGACAGATATCAAGAACATCAAGATTGAGAGGTTAGTATTAACTTTAACAGAGCATTTATTTTCAACCATCCTTCTGAAAAGACATACTACATGTGGAACTAGACAACTCGCACGCTATCACTTAAAGAGTCAAGAGACAGCAAGCATTGCCCTCAAGCAACTTATTTACCGAAATAAAGGGAATGATGCTGGCTCAAGTTGAATCTATAGGCAACAAAGAGGCCAACTTTAAGTAGGCCTCCTCTTGCTTGGCCAGTTGAGTAAGTTTTAGCTTTATTGAAGAGGGTCATCTAGACCTAATCAGACAAAAAGTACGTGGTGAAGTGCAGAACACTGAAGAGGACATAGGACAAGCTCTAAGTCGTGCATTTACTTATCGCATGGCCATCGACATAATCAAGTCGATAAATCAGTTGTACAAAATGCTGATAAAAGAAAACCTACTGCGGGAATGAGATGCATCATCAGCCCTTACAAATACTAAAATCTGTGATGCCACTTCCGACTTATCGAAAAGCCATAAACAGAAATTGGAAAACGGTTTTCCCTTTCTTCCTCGGCATTGAAATCACGTTGTACCATGAACAGCCCATCAGCTAGCTAATGCAAACAGGTGGAAGATTAACTTTATGTCAACCACTTTAATACCATGCAGCCAAACATCAAAGGCTGATGACGGGACAAGCAACAATTCTGTAGTTCAATTCTATAAGGTACCGTTCAATTTCCACAGGAGTACAAGCAACTGCACAATACTGTCATCTTCCAATCATTAGTTTTACATTCCTTCAATCCAGACGCAATTGTTTGAAAAAAGATTCATCCTTTCTCGGGCAATTTCAGCGAGGAAAAGTAAGCAACCGCAAATATATCCAACGATAAAAGCCAAAACATTTCAACATATGACGCTCTCCCGAGGAACTCAAAGAGCGATAAGCTATCAGTCCAACAAATCCGTCAAGCTATGCTACGCATGCAATCCCACCACAACGCTTTTTCATAAGCAAACAACTAGCAGCAGCAACTATCAGCCTCAAAAGCGACACAATCGATGTAGCTTCCAAATGCCACAAGAACCATCCGAACTCGAGAAGACACGAATCACAACCCACGAAGAAACAATCAAAATCATCACCAAAGAAACGACAGCATATCAATCGCAACAAACTCCGCAGAATTCCCAACGACCACGCATGAATTTATCCACCCACACGCATAATCGCTCGCGGAATTACCTGGATCCCTCGCTTCCACGACCCGCCGCCGCAGGGGCCGGCGACCTTGTCCCGGCACGAGTGGACGGTCTGGAACTGGTCCACGTCGAGCTTCTTGTTGACGAACCCCACCTGGAAGTAGATGGAGTCGGAGGGGGGCAGGTCGACCCTGATCTCGTCGACGTCGAGCCAGAACAGGAACCGCTGCACCTGGATCCCCTTCAGGTCCGTGATGGAGCCGTAGCTGAGCTTCCCGGTGACCCGCCGGTCGTAGTAGACCAGGTAGTCGAACTGGACGTAGCAGGGCGCCTCCAGCTCGACGGCGAACCGGCCGTCGTCGGAGAGCTCGTAGGACCGGACGGAGTCCGGCAGGAGGCCGCCGGGGAGGCCGAACTCGGGGAGGAGCTCGTAGACGGTCGCGGGGGAGCCAGGGCTAGGGCTAGCGCTAGAGAGAGAAAGGGGAGGGAAGAGGGCGAGGAGGGACACGAGGGCTAGAGAGAGAAAGAGGGAGGAATCGGCCATTGGAGGAGGACTGGTTGGTGGCGGAGTTAGAGAGAGAAGATGGGAAGGAGACGGGATGGATTGACGAAATTGATGGGGACGGGATTTTATACGCGGGGGAGAAACGGTGTCGTGCGGGGCTTTGATGGGGGACGAGACGAGGTGCCGTGATGAGGAAGGGGACAAAACCGGAGGGAATCTCTCCCCGAGCTTCTGGATTTTTTAAAGGCGTCAAATTTGGATTAGTGGGTCTTAAATCTTAATAATCAAAGATTTGAAAAACGAGTATTCTAATGATTAAATGAAATTTTCTCATTTCGCGAAATTCGTTGCAGAGGGGGGAAGTTTCGTGTATAAGTCCAAGGCGTGCTGAAAACGGGATGTAGACGGGCCTCGTCTTATACGGGAATCGGGCCTACGCCCGACGTGGTCCAAACACGTTCAAACTTCAAACGATGCCCGATAAGGACACTCTATCGAAGAATTATTCTACATTTCAATTAGTCCTGATGGAGAAAGTTTCTGACCATTTCGGTTTCGCCAAAATGCCCCTTAATTTAGTAGAAATTGCACGTATAAAACCTTCGAGACCGAAATTCCCGAATATCCCGGATCGATCCGCAAAAAGCTGACCCGACGGCGGCCCTCGTCCTTGTGTGATCTCGAATGAGTGTGAACGTGCGATTGGTGGTGAGGGTACCATAGGGTTGTTCAAAGAACATGAAGGCAAGGGGAAAAAAATGAAACAACGTTGCAAATGCACCTCGATTATTAATTTTTAAGTGATCTAGTGCATTGTATTTATAAGAGTCTAGATTCAAAATGTCAATTTAATACTTGTACTGATAAGAGTCTAGATTCAAAATGTCAATTTAATACTGAATTGGAAAGAACGATACACTTTAAGGAATCACAATCGACTTCATTGTTCAAGAAGAAGAAAATACGGATTATATTTTAACATAAGAGATTTGGGACCTCTAGGCCATGAAATTTCTCATTCTTGCTCTGAAATTAGAAATAAGCATGATTGCTTTTAAAATTATGAAAAGTAATTCTTTTTTCTTTTGGCTATCAAGAAAATTGATTACGCTGGGTTTTGTTTTTACATGACTAATTTTATTTATAACTACAAAGTTTTATATACTTATTGCACGGGAGGTGGGCTTGGTCGCCTTTAAGGAGGTGGTGGACTTACACGTTGTATGTGAACTGGTAGAGCAAGTCGATGTCCTGGCGGTGTCGAGCAAACCGCTCTCGGGGGAGCCGGAGGAGGTGACGGCGTAGGGGGTTGACAAACTGGCGGAGTTGGTTGAAAAACTCGCGGAGGTGGCGCCGATGGACGTTGAGAAGATCCATATATTGGCGGTGCTCGTGGGGTCGAAGCTGGTTGGCCCCTATGTGACGACACACCGTGGCTGGGAGGAGCTGATGGCGGCGAACGTAAGACAGGATGTTGTCCATAACCAGGACAAGGCGTTCTAGATACTGGCGCTGCCGGGGATCTAGGTGTTGCTGTTGGAGGCGTATCGGCCACAAGGAATGACGGAGGTGGCGGATGGCCGCCATAATACAATGCGAAGGATGAACAGGTGGAGGATTTGGAGGGCCGTCCATTGTATCCACTCGCTACAGCACTGAGCGAGATGATTAGGATGTACACAACAGTGCTTTCCTTCAACAGCGAAGCACTCGAACTCACTCTAATTCTAGGCAAGAAGCTAAGCCCTGCATGTTTTCACTTCTCAAAACTGTTTATAAACATAATTTATGTTTTTTTGTTCCCGGGAACAAAAAAAGAACAGAAACGCGTTTGTTTGCGTTTCTATTCTTTTTTTGTTTTTTCGTTCCTTGAACAAAATTGAAACAAAAAATAGAAACAAAACAAACTTGTTTCTGTTCTCCAGAAACACTTCTCGGATTGTTAAAAAGAACAAAAATAAAAGAACAAAACTGGAACACTTCTGGAGGAGCGTTCGTTCGTGCCCGAAGCTTTCGTTCGTGCTCTCGGCATCTCACCCTTCTCTCCGGCGCCTCCCACTCTGGTTGACTCTCCGGCGACTCTCCGGCGCCTCCCCACTCGGCTGACTCTCCGACGCCGACTGGTGGTGCTCCTTCACCAGCCGAAGCTTCCAAATCTAGGTAAGTTTCTGCTGCTCCTCCATCTCCGTTCGAAGAGGGCTTTGGCGAGAGCCACATTCGCCGATAGCCGAGACGGTTGCTCTAGCGACAGCTTGCTTGAGCCTCAAGCGAGCGTCGCTCGCCCAGATCTGCGGCAGATTTGGGCGACGGCTGCTCGCTGGAGCTGCTCTGTCGAGCTCGAGCTGCTGTGGTCGCTCGGCAGAGCAGCTCGATTTATTCAACTTATTTGTGAGTTCCTGATTTGTTACTGTCTGTGGATTTATTTGGTCGATTTGATCAACTTATTTGTGAGCAATTTGATTATGGACTAATATACACTTTCATATACCCTGTCAAACGGAGCTCAACTATGAGACCAGACTAATCCTTAAAATTGCTTGTGCAGAGGATTGTAAAAAGCAGGCAAAAAATCCTTGCTTCGGCTTAAATTGGTGAAAAGCATTTGGAATTAGTAATTCCAGCTTATGATGTCTATCATGAGAGAGAGATGGAGGGAGAGGGATGGAGTGAGACTCGTGGTCCATAGAGAGAGAGAGAGAGAGAGAGAGAGAGAGAGAGAGAGAGAGAGAGAGAGAGAGAGAGAGAGAGAGAGAGAGAGAGAGGGGCATGGAGGGAGACTCGTGGTCCATAATTATATAAACAAAGTCCATTTTGATGCGGGGCATGGATTTTTTTTTTTTTTTTTTTTTGGGGGGGGGGGGGGAGGGAGACTCATGGTCCATAATTATATAAACAAAGTCCATTTTGATGAGGGGCATGGATTTTGAAGGATATGCATGTGTAAGGAGAGAGAGGGAGGGAGACTCGTGGTCCATAATTATATAAACAAAGTCCATTTTGATGAGGGGCATGGATTTTGAAGAATATGCATGTGTAAGTATGTGCTTGCACTTGGGGCCATTGTGTGCTATAGCATCAAGAAGAAGAAAAGAAGCAATGAATATATGCTCTGATGAGTATAACTTACTCTTCTGAGAGATCTTAGGCAATGGTACTGCAGGTCTCTGCTTGATTTGGCTGATAAGTGTGTGCCTGAAATTTCTGTGTCATGTTGTTTTCATCTCCTCATAGCTAATTTGCTTATGCTTGTTTGTTTCTTCTGTTTTTTCCCCTTTATGACACAATCAGAAGGAAAAATACCTCCAGATGAGCCAGCAATTCTTCCTCCATTGCCTTTAATTCCTAAAAGTGAAAGGCGCAGGTCCCTATATGGAACACCTCAATCTCAATCATTCAAGAGGCCTGATTACAGGGGGGATTGGGACCGCGAGCGGGATAGAGATTTTGAACTCATGCCTCCTCCAGGAAGTCATAGAAGGGACTTTGCTGCCCCAGATGTTGATCAACCCATTGATCCAAATGAACCCACCTATTGTGTCTGTCATCAGGTCCTCAGTTTTTTCACCCCTCTGTAAAAATTTGAAGTTACTTTTAATTTGAAGTGCTACTGCGCTATGTCGTGATGGCTTTTATAGCTTTGGTATTTAACCATTGAATCGTTGTGACTGCTAGGTGTCATTTGGAGACATGATTACCTGTGACAACGAAAATGTGAGACCTTCTTTATAAGACAGTTCTTTTTCCTTGAAGTTTTACTTTCCTTTCCAGATATTTTTTACGTAGTGCATTTGGGAAGTATTATTGTGGTAGATACAATTTATAGAATGTGAGTTACTGTACTTGGCAAGTCTTGTGGTGTTGAAACCTGAAGTGGTGCAGCAGCATGTATATGTTTCTCCGAAAACATGCATGTACTCCTTATGACGCATTCAATGTCATTTGTCAAAACATTCAGCCAACAAAAATGTCACTCTTCAAAACGGTTTTTGGTTAGCAAGTGAATAAAAAAGGTGAAGTGGCAAAAATTGCCATGAAAGGAAAAGTAGCTCTATTGCATTCCGCGCAATAAAACATTTATGTACTGTGTAAATATTTTATCTGTTGCAGAATGAGTAGCTGCCCTACCTTTGGGTGTTTCCTTAGTAGTTTCTCAGCAGTGACAATTATAGCATTGTCAATGTTCCCCTTTTCAACTATTCTTTTTGATTGGTGGACACTCTTCTCTAATGTCCCAACTATGATTGACAGTGCCAAGGAGGTGAATGGTTCCATTACTCGTGCGTTGGGCTGACACCAGAGACAAGATTCAAGGGGAAGTGGTATTGTCCAACCTGCAGGCAACTTCCACAGTGACAAAAATGGCATGCATACACTTACAGTACATGTGATGGTGGAGGCATGGAGGGATGATCGTTTGTTTTGCCTTGATTAGGTCATTCTAGATTTTAAGATTATGCATCCGTCTCTTTCTTCCCAAAATAAAGAGAAGAAAGAACCCTTGAGCGGAAGAATAGTTGAATTTTGTAAAATGCTTGTTCTACTCCTCCTTCCGTGGATGGGAATTTAGCAAGGACAGTTTATAGTTGGCAGTGTAATGGAATGGAAGAAACACCAATGAGTCCTGGAAGAACTTTGGCTGTCTTCTTATCCACCGTTACTTCATTCATGTTTTTTTATCAAATTGGACTTTGCGTTCGATCATCATGTGTCTTCTGTTTTCTTCGGCTCAAGAATGATGGCCTTGTGTATTCAATTAATATTTATGATTGGCAAAAGTGGTAAAGCTCCATCATTAGCTCAGCAATATCGATCGGTTTCCAATGCAGGAATGCCCAGTCAATTACCAAAACGAAATCCACTTGGGTGTATCTTTCCAACGTTTACCCATTATCCTCATAAATGTTTAACCTTACACTTTATTGATTAAAGGCCTATACACTCATCTTATGTTGTGTGTTATCGACTCATCTTATGTTGTGTGTTATCGAATCAAGATTAACGACAATTCGTGACACCTCTCAAAATCTAGAGAAACTTGCACAATTTCTTTGTTACGCAACATATCTAAAGTTGAATTATGACTCATACAAATCTAATGAAGTAGATATCAATAATTACTTTAAAGTTAGATCGAACTCATTCAGTAATCTAGACAATCATCTGGACCTTTCTTTCCAAAACGACAGTAATCTTAAATCCTATTTTTCACTTGGATCATCATCAATGTCTGAATCATGTGCAAAATTCTTCTTTTTCCCCCCCTTTTGGCCAGAAGTCTTATCTAAAAGTCAATAGTATCTATTCCTCGCATATAATTTTTGTGTAGAAGAATTTTTATGAGGCCAATCGTGTTCTATCAAGTATGCCATATGATCATGTTCAAAATGTTTGTCTTCACTCACCATGGACAAAATAAAATTAATGAGCATTTCATGAGAATGACAATTCAATATCAAATTTAAACTTTATTTAAAAAAAGCATTTTTTTTAAATTTAAAAACAGAAATTTTGTACAGTTTACCAAAAGTGTTTCTGTTCTTTTTTTCTATTCTAGGAACAGAAATTGACTATAGTTACCAAACGTGTTTCTATTCTTTTTTTTTTTATTTCAAGAACAGTTTTTTTTTTACACTTATCAAATGCATTCTTTTGTTCAAAAACTGTTCCCGGAACAGAAACATTTTTTTTTTTATTTCTGTTCCCCGGAACAATTTTTGAACAGAATCGTTACCAAACGCGCCCTAAAATGCAGGTTAAATAGCCGAGCTTTTGTATGCGACTGAAGCGGCCATAATCAAAGGACGGGATGAACTCGACGACCAGGGACCGTCTTCAGGATCTGGACTCAATTTAAGGAGGAGATGCCAGCATCTTTTGGCATGGTGTTTACGGGTTCGCGTCAATACCAGTCCAGACGCTTCGTGAATCTCCCGGTTCTTAGTATTTCCATCGAATGGGAGACACTGGACAAACTCTTACTTTTGTATTTACTTATTGCATGGCCACCATTGACATAATCAAGTCAACAAACCAGTCGCACAAAATGCTGATAAGAGAAAACCAGCTGCACGAATGAGATGCATTGTTGGTCCTTACAAGTACTAAAATTTGTGGCGCCACTCCCAACTTATCTAAAAGCCATAAACAGAAACTGGAAACGTGATTTTCCCCATCTTCCCCTCCGCATTGAACTCACGTTATAGGTGGAAGAGTAACTTTAATTCAACCACTTCGATACCGTGCAGCTAAACATCAAAGGTTGATCACGGGAGAAGCAACAATTCTATACTAAAGGAACAACCGGTTCTATAAGTATTATTCACTTTCCGCAGGAGTACAAGCAACTGCACAATACCGTCATCTTCCCATCATTAGTTTTTTTCTTCCTTCAGTCCAGAAGCAAATGTTTGAAACAAGATCAATCCTTTACCAGGTAATTTCAGCGAGGAAAAGTAAACGACAGCGAATATCCAGAAGGTAATGGCAAACATAGTAAAAGCTAAAACATTTCAACGTGTGAAGCTTTCCTGAGGAAGTCAAAGAGCAATAATCTGTCAGTCAAACAAATCCCTCATGTCATGCATGCATCGCCATAACGCTTTTTCATAAGCGAACAACTAGCAGAAGCAGCAACTATCAGTCTCAAAAGCGACACAATCGACGTAGCTTTCAAATGCCACAAGACCCATCTGAACTCAAGAAGACACAATCCCAACCCACGAAGAAACCATCAAAATCAGCACCAAAGAAACGACAGCATATCAATCACAACAAACTCCGCAGAATTCCCCACGACGACACATGAATTTATCCATCCACACGCATAATCGCTTGCGGATTTACCTGGATCCTGAAGAAGTTTATGAGCAGGAAGTGATGGAGAGAAAATGACAGAAAACAGAGATGAAAATGCTTCTTCTGTTATTTCAACTTCACGAAATCTACATCATGAGAGTTTTCCTTTAATATCTACATTAGCTCTCTCTCAAGAATCTGTTTTACAGGTATTGAACAGTTGAAGAAGATACAACTACCTAATTGAAGAGAAACTAACTGATTACCGGAAAAAGAAGAAACAGAGTACAAGAACAGAGTGTTAAACAGAGAGCTCTAGCTCGAGAGAGAGAGAGAGAGAGAGAGAGAGAGAGAGCTCTTGGCTTTACAAGCTTCACAGATTATTCATATGCAACAATACAATCCGTAGCATCACCCTTATCTTTATCTTCTTTTCTTTCTCTGTTTTTAACAGTGGTTCTTCTTCCTGTACACTTCTCAGCATCATTTATATAATCTGCTTCTTCCTCATATGCTTTCCTCCTCCTATTCTTGATGGCATTATTAGTGGCTGAGCTGCTGCTATTTACTGTAGTCTTAACATCCCCCTTGCAAATTGGGTAGGGGTGAACAACCAATGCCCAATTTGAGACGAAGAGAATAGTGTGTTAGTCTGGATAAGGACTTTGTAAAAATATTAGCAATTTGATTGTTGCTGGGAATATATCTAACACACAAGGATCCAGAGGCAACTTTTTCTCGAACGAAGTGAAAATCAACCTCAATATGTTTTGTTCGAGCATGAAGTATAGGATTAGCTGTGAGGGATATTGCAGATTGATTATCACAGAATAGTAAGGTTGGAGAGTGTAGAGGAAGGCCAATATCTCTTAGAACAAAAGTGATCCAAGTAAGATCAGCTGTTGCCGAAGCAAGTGCTCTATATTCTGCTTCAGTGGAAGAACGAGAAACAATTGTTTGTTTCTTGGCTGCCCATGAGATGAGATTAGAGCTGAGATAAGTACAAAAACCTATGGTAGATCGTCTGGTTTGAACACAACCAGCCCAATCTGCATAAGAAAAACCATATAAATTGAGAGAACTTCGAGAGTGAAGAGAGATGCCAAGGTGAATTGTTCCTTTTACATAACTAAGTACTCTCTTCAGTTTAAGGAAGTCACCAACAGTGGGTTGTTGCATTTTCTGACACAAGATATTTGTTGCAAATGCAAGATCAGGGCGAGTGATAGTGAGATATTGTAAGCCACCTACTAAGCTTCTGTAGTCCATGGGATTTGGAGGAAGATCAACATCTGTTTTCAGTGTGACTAGTTTAAGAGAAAGAGGTGTGGCAATAGGTTTGTAGTCAGACTTATGTGCACGAGAGAGTAAGTCAAGAGCATATTTGGTTTGACACAAAAATAACTCAGTGGATGTTCGTGTAGCTTCAATTCAAAGAAAATAATGGAGGTGGCCAAGGTCTTTCATATGGAATTGAATACTAAGGGAGTGAATAAGTGTCTGCAGCAACTTATCTGAGCTACCGGTCAGGATTATATTGTCAACATATAGCAATAGAAGTATTGTCTCTTGACCTTTATGAAGTATGAACAAAGAAGGATCAGTTGAGTTGCAGAAAAAACCAGCTTCAAGCAAAAAATTGTTGAACTTGTCATACCAAGCACGCGGTGCTTGACGCAGTCCATAAAGTGATTTTTGAAGAAGACATACATACTGAGAGTATTGTGGATGTACAAAGCCAGGGAGTTGCTCCATGTAAACTATTTCATTTAAGGTGCCATGCAAAAAGGCATTCTTGACATCAAGTTGATGTATAGACCAGTGTTTTATCATTGCCACAGAGAGTATAATTCAAACAGTAGCATGTTTAATAACAGGACGAAAGGTTTCTATGAAATCTATTCCTTCTTCCTGATGAAACCCCTTGGCTACTAGTCGAGCCTTCAATCGATCAAGGCTGCCATCTGATGTAAGTTTAGTCTTGAACACCCATTTATAGCCTATAACATTCATGTCATTGGTACGGGAAACTAATAACCAAGTTTGATTTTGATGTAAAGCATCCATTTCCTCTTGCATTACCTGATGCCACCCTAGATCTGCTAGAGCAGATTTTATTGACTTCGGTTCTGGGGGAACTCGATATTTAGCAAGGCATGCATATCGAGGATTGATTTTGATGATACTAGATTTAGATCTAGTTTGCATAGGATGAGTAGATAGTGTACCTTGTAAGGCTGTTTGAATATTAGAAACAACTTGTTCCATATCTGGTTCAGCTGTTGTCTTTGTTGTGGAACTAGGTATTTCTACTTGTTGTGAAATATTATGAGAAGTAGAAGAAGCTTGATCCATAGGTAATTCAGTTGTAGAAACAAGAATTGCTGGTTCTGTAGAATTAGTAGAGAGTATTTGTTCAGCTATTTGCTTAGCTATAGGGTCTTGTACATAACCTGTATGGTGAGATAATGAAGTGTTTATGTAATCTGTACTGGAAGGTTGTAAAAATTTCTCTTCTTCTGTCCATAGCTTATACAAATCTGTGTAAGTTGAATAAGTTGTTGCTAGTTTTCGAGAGAAAGGAAAGAAGGTCTCATCAAAGACCACATGTCGACTGATGTACACATGACTAGTGGTAGGAACAAGGTATCGATTTCCCTTATAGTGAGTACTGTATCCTAGAAAAACATAGGTAAGGGATCATGGATCAAGCTTGTGCTGTGCATAGGGTCGAAGGCAGGGATAGCAAGCACACCCAAAAACTCTAAGATGATCATATCTTGGCTTATGCTGATATAACTTGCTAAAGGGAGACTGCATCTTTAACTTTGGAGTGGGAAGAATATTGACAATATAATTGGCTATCACAAATGCATCAACCCAGAATTTTAATGGGATTTTTGCATGATACAGCATAGCTAGACCAAGTTCAACTATATGACAATGTTTTCTTTCAGATATTCCATTATGTTCAGGTGTATATGGACAAGAGACATGTTGTTGAATGCCATAGTACTGTAAGTGAGTTCTGAACTTGTGATTGATAAACTCTCCTCCACATCACATTGGAAAATCTTGATCTTACAGTTGAGTTGGTTTTCTACTAGTTTCTGAAATATGAGAAAAATATCATAGAAGTCTGATTTTAGCTTCAATGGATAGATCCAACTGAACCGAGAGAAGTTGTCAACAAAAATGACATAGTACTTGAAATTCTGAAAAGAGTTAATTGGAGAAGGTCCCCATATATCACAATGAATTTGTTCTAGGGGTTTAGTAGCTGTAGAATTCGACAATGGGAAAGGTAGAGCAGTACTCTTAACGAGTTGACAACGTCTACATACAAATTATGGTTCTATATGGCACTGAGTTAGCTTTTGATTCTTCATATGCTTCAAGATATTCTGATTTGTATGAGCTAGACGTCGATGCCAAACATTCTCTCCAGCAATCCTTTGTCTTTGAGTGAAGAAGACCTCTGCAGCATAAGGATCTACTCTATAAAGTCCTTTAACCTTCCTTTCTAGCATCTTGGTTGTGTTGGTGGTGTTGTCCTTTATGTACACCCCAGTTTTGTCAAAGACAAATGAACAGGGATAATCATCTGTTAGTTTAGAAACCGAAAGAAGGTTTTTCTTAATTTCTGGAACAATTAACACATCATTTAGAGGTAAGACATCAGTAGCAATATTCAGCAATACATTACCAATGTATTTAACAGGTAAGCATGAACCATTGCTAATCGTGACTGTATCAGTACCAACATTCTTAGAAAAGTTATGAAAAATACCAGCATTAGCAGTAATGTGAGCTGTTGCTCTAGTATCTGGATACCATTCATTACCATTTGCTTCCTCAATATGTAGTGCTGATAAAGTTGTTGGTATCTCCTCAACTTGGTAGGAATTATCAAATCGATACCAACAATGTAATGCATCATGACCAGGTCTTCTGCAGATTTGACACTCCAGTCGAGTGTTTTCTGTTGTTTTCTCCACCTGCATATTTTTATGAAGAGTTAAGTTTGAAGATGGATAGGTCTTGGTATCTGAATACCTTTGTGCTGAGCCATTATATGGTCTGAATCCCTGACCAGAACCCAAAGTAGAGGAGGTATTAAATTGCTTAAGCTGCTGACTTCCCTGTTCATAGTTCGAACTATTATTTTTGTAACTCATACTTCTTCCACGATATCCAAAGTTTCTATATCTGTTATTGAATGACCTTCCTCTTCCATAATTTCTTCCTTCACGACTATACCCTCTTGAACTTCCAAGGCTATTATTCTGTTGTACAAAATCTCTGTTAAACTCTTCTTTGTGTATAGCTTTAGTCTTCCTCTGGCCATAGTAGGCTAGATTTGGACTGAATTGATTCGAAGAATAGTTTTGTAGTGTTGTTTCAAATCTTTCTAAATGTGAGATTACTTTGTCATATTCTGGTTGAGGCTTTAAACAATAAATTGTTGTTTTAAAGCTCTCATACTCAGACCCCAGACCTTCCAAAACACCAAACGGTTTTGTTATTTCATCCACTGGTTTCCCTATTGCATTCAATTGATCACATATTGATTTATACTCTCTGAGATATGTTGATAATGTTCTATCACACTTCTGACAAGCCTGCAGTTTTCCCCTCAACTCAAGCTCCTTTGCCACAGATTTTTGTGTAAACCGATTGAGCAAAGTCTGCCAAACTTCATATGCAGTGTTTAAGCCAATTATCAAACTGAGTATGTTTTCTGAAATAGCACCACTAATCCAAGAGGATACAAGCTGATCTGTCTTGATCCAATCATTATAATCAGGATTAGAAACCTTAGTAGTTTGACCTCCTTCTTCGACCTGCAATGTTTTAGCAGGTGGTGGAACTTCTCCATTAACAAACCCAAATAGGTCTTGACTTCTTAAGAATCTATGAAATTGGGCTTGCCATAGAAGGAAATTATCCTTAGCTAATTTGATGGTAACAAAATTCGAGATATTGACATGAATAGGAAATGGATATCTCAAACTTCTTGCTGCCATTCTACTCTTCCAGATCTTCGAATAACTTTAGTTGCAAACACAAACTCTGCTAGTTTTGCAGTATGTGGCTATGAGTATATTTCTGATGATGAAGATTTAGATGTAGATGAGAAATACCAACTCACAGATCTGTTGGAAGATATAGATGTCTCATAGATTAACGAAGCTTTGAACCTGACTTCAATTTGCTGTAGATTCAGCCATTTTTATGCAGCATTGAGATGACTTCTTCAGGATGCACGGCTCTGATACCATGAAGAAGATACAACTACCTAATTGAAGAGAAACTAACTGATTACCAAAAAAAGAAGAAACAGAGTACAAGAATAGAGTGCTAAACAGAGGGCTCTAGCTCAGAGAGAGAGAGAGAGAGAGAGAGAGAGAGAGAGAGAGAGAGAGAGAGAGAGAGAGAGAGAGAGAGAGAGAGAGAGAGAGAGAGAGAGCTCCTGGCTTTACAAGTTTCACAGATTATTCATATGCAACAATACAATCCGTAGCATCACCCTTATCTTTATCTTCTTTTCTTTCTCTGTTTTTAACAGTGGTTCTTCTTCCTGTACACTTCTCGGCATCATTTATATAAACTACTTCTTCCTCATATGCTTTCCTCCTCCTGTTCTTGATGGCATTATTAATGGCTGAGCTGCTGCTATTTATTGTAGTCTTAACAGATCCCTCGCTTCCACGACCCGCCACAGGGGCTGGCGACCTTGTCCCAGCACGAGTGGACGGTCTTGAACTGGTCCACGTCGAGCTTCTTGTTGACGAACCCCACCTAGAAGTAGACGGAGTCGGAGGGGGGCAGGTCGACCCTGATCTCGTCGACGTCGAGCTAGAACAGTAATCGTCGAACCTGGATCCCCTGCAGGTCCATGATGGAGTTGGAGCTGAGCTTCTCAGTGACCCGCCGGTCGTAGCAGACCATGTAGTCGAACTGGACGTAGCGGGGACCCTCAAGGTCGACGACGAACTAGCCGTTGTCAAAGAGGTTGCAGGACCGGACGGAGTTCGGAAGCAGGCCACCGGGGAGGCCGAACTCGGGGAGGAGCTCGTTGACTATCGGAGGGGAGCTAGGGTTAGGGATAGGGAGAGAAAGGGGGAGGGAAGAGTCCGACGATGGAGACGAGAGTTAGAGAGAGAAAAACCGGAGGGAAGCTCCATGGCGTCAAATTTGGATTAATGGATCTTAATGATAATCAAAGATAAAAAGAACAAGTAATCTAATGAATAAATGAAAATTTCTCATTTCATGAAATTCGCTGCAGAGGAGATGCTTCGTGTATACGACCCATGTGATTCCAACATGTTCAAACGATGCCCAATTAGCAACACTCATTGGAGAATTTATCTGCTTTTGATTAATCCCGATGGAGACCGAAATGCCTCTTGATTTAGTAGAAATCACACGTATAAAAACTTCGAGATTGAAATTGCTCAATCCCGGATCGATCCAGGAAAGCCGACCTGACGACGGGGCTCATCCTTGTGTGATCTCGAATGAGTGCGGCTGTGGGAGAGAGATGCTGGCAATAATGCGGTGGTTGGAGATTTACTACGGGGATTGATGGCAGAGATTGCAATTAGTGGTGAGGGTACAATAGGGTTTTTCAAAGAACATGAAGGAAAGGGGGAAAAATGGAACAACATTGCAAATGCACCTCAATTATTAATTTTTAAGTGACTCGTTGCGTTGTACTTATAAGAGTGTAAAATTGAAAATGTCAATTTAAGTTTTGTAAATGCAAGATCCCAATCAGTTTTTGGAAGTAGTAATTTTCATTAGAGGTTGTTTACTAAAGTGTAACTTCTTTCTGTTTATGCATAAAACATTTTATCTTAATAAAAAAAAAACATTTACAGACACTTTAAGGAATCGCAATCAACTTCATTATGAGGAAGAAGAAAATACATATTAGTTTTTAATAGAAGAGATTTGGGACCTCTAGGCACTGAAATTTCTCCTTGTTGCTCTGAAATTAGAAATAAGCACAATTACTTTTAAATTATGAAAAAAATAACTGGCTATCAAGATAATTGATTACATTGGATTTTATTTTTACGTCACTAATTTTATTTATAATTACCCAAACGATGTTTTTCAATAAAAATTAGAGAAAATTCCAAATAAGGATATGAAGTGTAATCATTTTCTTAAATAAGGGCTTGAAATTAATTTTGTTTCAAATAAGGACCTAAAGTTGTTATATTAATCTCAAAAAAAGGCCTGAAGTAGTTATCATTGTTTCAAATAGGGAAAAGACCACTAAAAACACCAAACTGGAATCCCAAGGAATAAGGAACCATATCATTTACTCAAATATTTTGGATGTTGTCGGGCTCTCTGTTATTGTCTTCACGGTACTTTAATAGAAGATCCTGAAGTTTTTTCCCTGCAAAATCCAATGAAAAAACTTAGGAGAGCTGAGTCACACAGGCTATACGGCTAACAGAATGAGAGAAACTTTGAAAGGGGAAAGCCACCGAATATCAAAGGATGAAGTCTGATATAGCAGGGATATAAGGGTACAGTGACACACTGCCTCAAAAGAGTTTTCTGCTATGTGTTCAGTTCCGGCTATTGCATCAAGCGACACCAGGAGTTCCCCCAAACACTTCATTGGGAAGTGCTTTCATAGAAAGTCCCACTGAAGTGTTCGGGGGAACTCTAGGGGACACCCGATTCATATTGTTCCTCTCCTCTTATAGTGAGTCATCTGCCTTGAGTTGATGAGCAAAAGAAACAATGCAGTGCTCTATATATAGGAACCGCTCCATTTGAGGAAGGAGCATTGTGTGTCAGGATAAGGCTCTTGCCATGTACCTAGACGTGCCTCTGAGCAACATGAAAGTCCCTGGAATGCATTGACATGAATTATTGTGGTATGCGATTCCTTTCTTTTTTGCTTCTTTTCAGTTTCAAGTTGCTTTTTCCTTGTCTTCTGACAGTCTAGTGATTAATATGTGGCTCAGCATGAATTTTGCCCCTTTTTCGGCCTGCTTCATCTGCCACCGAGCATCCACTTTCTTGGCCTTCAAAATCCAGTTTTCATTAGATGATTACAAAAGTGTTTGTGATTGAAGTTCCATTTCACCTAGCACCAAAGAATATGGTTCTGTCAACTGGACATACTACATAAATGTATGATCTGGATGTTCAGATGTGTATGAGTTGTTTAAGTGAAAACCTCTATTAATTCAAAGTTGGAAATCCTTTAAAGTGTTCAAGACATCCTTGACTGATGTAACTAGTATCTATAATTTGTAATTCTACTGTCCTTGAGACATCATTTACGACGAGATGTCACCGAATTTTTATCAATGGATTCATAATTCTATTGGTTTTGGTCCTAGCTCTTTCTGTTTCCTTTTATAGTGGTTATTTTCTGTATTTTCGCGTTAACTTCCCCTTTTAGTTCCAATACCTAATAAAGCATGAAAGAGCCCCTCAAGTGTAAGGGTAAATAGAAGATTGGAGCGGATGGGGCAAGCAAGACAAGGTTGACATGGAGAAAAAAAGCTTGTAGCAGCATGCTATCAGATAATATTCTTGCTGCTCATCTGACGCATGAAGACGACCGGATTCATTTCTGTTAATTGCATGGATCTGATCACATCAGATGGTCCAGGTCCCAAAAAGCAAATCATTTCTTGCTTAGAGAGAATCTGCACTTACATTTTTAGGTTCATGAGATTTTCCTTTGCCACGCAAAAGTTCAAATCTTATCTCAAAAAAGCATGCTATTCCTTGCACCACAGGAATTCTTGGCAGACTAAAATTTCTAAATCAAAACATAACTTGGGTCATAACTTGGCGTCTCGCCTAAAACATGACATTGCACACGGTTAATCACCATACCATCTGAAACAAGTGAAGTTATCAGATTATTCATAACTCCGGCATTGCTTTTGATGTAAAAGCATGCAGTTACCCTCTCAAACTTGTTTCTGAGGTCATTCACCTAACATGTGGATTCGAGTCACTCATATTTTCCGCCACATTACCAGGGCTAATTATCCTTTATTCAGAAGCACCGAAAGCAATCCCAGCATGTTAAATGCCAGAAATCTGAACGCAGAACTTTCACATCCAGAAAAAGCGATAGCAACAAAACTTGTGGACATTCAGCTTGATATGATTCCTCTCCCCACTTGTCTATCTACCCAGCAAAACTGACCAGGTTCATTTCGGCCAACCTAGGATTGATAAATTTCTCCTCTTTTCCAGTTTCCTCCACCAAACCCAGCCTTCTATTTCTAAGGATTACCGGTACTAAGTTATCCTTATAAATAGCAGTCCTTACTTAGTGCATCCTCAGCATCCAGGCAAAACACAGGGAAGAAGGAAAATAAGAGCAAAAAAGAGTCAGCTGTTCCCTGGAGTTCCCCTGATCACTTCACTGGGGCGCATGGTCCTTCATGCAGAATAAAGGATTGTCTCAACTACAGCCCTACTGAAGTGTTTGGGGGAACTTCGGGGGACATCTGACACTGATCGCTAGAGGGTTGTCTTTGTTTTATGTGCTGTGTTTCGTTTGTTTCGATGGTGCAAGAAATGACTGACCCGAGTTCGGTCTCGAGCTTTCTGGGTGAGGTCTCTAACTCACGTCATGTCGAGACCTTTATCCACTCGAAAGCTCCAAAGTCAACCCTGAAGAAATGAAGTTCGGAGTAGAACTGAATTTGTTCTTTTAGTTTCTGCTCCTGCGGCGAGCCGAGGACATTCCCGCCTGTTTTGAGGAAATTTTTGTGTGGTTGCATGCTTTGTGAATTCAATTCTACTATAGCTGTTCAAACTGTATTCATGCATCAAATTTCAATATCTTCTAAATCCCCACTTTTTGGTATTCTTTTCATTGTATGGCACTGCTTTAAATTAGGCACGCTTTGACAAATTCCATCTCTTAGTATGTTTGGTATGGCTCTTGCATGTGACATTGATTCGGCCTCCACATGTCTCGGTTCAACTAATGATGTGAGATGAGCGATCGTTTGGCGATGTTTAGGGTTGGGAGGTATGCTTCTTCTCTATGAAATTACTGCAAATTCCACTACTTAAGTGTGGCAGCTTTTATTTCTTTTTGTTTCTTTTATTGCACTCGATCTAATTTTGGATCTAGGAGCTTTTCTCTCTTGATTTTAAATCTGGAAGCTTTTCTCTCCAATCTAATTTTAGATTTAAGAGTTTTAATGAATAACAACTCCACCTCCAATTTCAATTATATTCACAGCAGCTTTAATGTTAAATTTGCGATCGTTCAACGTTTTTGTGTTAAAAATTTTGGCATTTCGTGTCTATTATATATTTATGTTATCTCCGTATGGTGATGGTGTTGGGGACACTAAATCTAGATATACACTGCTAGAAGGCAAAATTGTAGTTGCAGATGGAGATTGGGTATATGCTTATTACTAATGAAGATGTGTGATTCGGTGGTAGTCACATATTTGTTCTTGAAGGAAGAAATTAACTTTTGTCTCATCTCTGCCGGGTTTAAGTTCCAATTCAAATTTTTACGTGAAACAGAGTCCAGATAGTAATTCCACACACGACAAGAAGTTGTTTCCACATAAATCCACAATAGCCATTCCCTAGAACTGCTATTTTAATTGAAAATGAAATATTATTTGACTAAATTCTACATGCTAAGTTCACAAGAAGCTCTTTGCACATAAATCCACAATAGGCATTCCCTAGAACTGCTATTTCAATTAAAACTGATATATTATTCGATTTGATTCCACCTGTCAAGTTCACAACAAGCTCTTTGCACATAAATTCACTGTAGCCGTTCCCTAGAACTGCTATTTCAATTAAAAATGAAATATCACTTGATTAAATTCTACATCCTAAGTTCACAAGGAGCTCTTTGCACATAGATCCACAATAGCAATTCCTAGAACTGCTCTTTCAATTAAAAATGAATATTTACATGATTAAATTCCGCATGCTAAGTTCCATATCTAGCGTTGCGGACAGTAAGTGAACCTACATAATTTCAAAATCCAAGTTTGTTGGAAACGGGTTTTAAGCTGAACAGACACATTTATTTTAACCTTTGAGTTTTAAGACCCGTTAAGGGTGTGCTTTTCAATTTTGAAGTGACCCATATGACCCATTTAAAAAAAAATTGGGTCATAAATAAGTTTAAGACCCATTTTGACATGTCTACATTGCAAATAAGCAGGTAGACCTGCATAAATTTCAGAACCTTGGTCCTCCTAACATTACAGCAGCTAACAAATGAGCGATTGGTCCAAGGACTGAATATCTCAATCCTTGGACGTTTCAACTTATCGAGCAAACAGTAGTACATCCTGAGCTAGATTATTTCGATTAACAAATCATCTTAGCTTCTTGTGGGTTCTGAAGCATCCCGACCAAAAGCCACGGTCAATTTTGCCCCGGTCCAAGCTACATGCACCCGGAGACACCTTGCTGATCAGCGCAGGGAAAGACTGTGCAGAGGAGACATTACACCTTCACACCGCTTTCAAGCCAGTCAAACATTCACTTAATAAGAAGCTCACAATGCAATGGTTCTCAAGTTTCTCAATGTAAATTAAACAGTTCAAGAGTCAGTTCAGCACGTTCTCCACAGAAAGAGTCTCCTCCAGCAACTGGAATCCCAAAGAACAAGGAACCATGCCATTTACTCAAATATTTTGGATGTTGTCGGGCTCCCTGTTATTGTCTTCGCGACACTTTAATGAAAGATTCTGACGTTTTTTCCTTGCAGAATCCAATGAAAAAACTTAGGAGAGTTGCCTATGTGACATAGCTCACTAGCTGCACAACTAACGGAATGAGAGAAACTTTGAAAGGGGAAAACCACCGATATTAATCTCAAAGAGAAAGGCCTGAAGTAGTTATCATTATTTCAAATAATGACCTAGTTTCATCGACTCGCTGGTTAGCAAAAAATTTTAACCCATCGAGGGTATTTTTGACCAACACAATTGAATTTTTAATTTAATTATATTAAAACTATAAAAAAAAAAAAAAAAGAGGAAGGAGAATAACTAACGGGAGGGCTTTTTCCCTCCTTTGGCCGCACGTCCCCTTGCTGGTGGGGCCGCTGCGACACGCGAAGAGGTTGCTAGTGCTTGATTAAGGGTTGGCACGATGAGGGCTTGTTAGCCCTCACCAGGGTAGGGAGAGAGTGGCGACCCTCTCCTAAATTTGGGCGAGGCCCTTGCCCAACGCCTTCAAACCTAGGTGGTAAGGTTCAGGGGCCCTAGGTGAGGGCCGCCAAGCCAATGTGAGGGCCGACGACCCTTGCCTAGATTGATAGAGGGTCGTTGCCCTCTCTTGTCTCTGACTAGGGCTAGCAAGCCCATGCCTCTAATCGACGGGGGTTGTTGGGCCTCGCCCAAGTGCTAGCGACCCTGCTTGCCGTCATCGCTACCCCACCGGCGATGGGGTGGTGGCCACAAGCAAGAGGGAGCCTATTTTTTCTCTTTATTTATTTTTCTTAAGTTTTAGTTTTATTTAGTTCATTTTTTTACAAAAAATAGAAAAAAAAAATAAAAAGGAAAAATTTTAAAAAGATGAAATCATCCTTCATAACTGGTGAGTTCAAGCCCTTATTTGAGATTGATATAGTCACTTCAGACTCTTATTTGAAATAATGTCTACTTGAGACTCTTATTTGAGAAACCGATGGCACTTTAAATCCTTATTTGAAATAATATTTACTTTAAACCCTCATTTGAGAAAATGAAAGCATTTCGGACCTTTATTTAGAATTTTCCTAAAGATCATTGAAAAAATTGCTATCCAAACATAATTAAACAACCCTCTAGCTTTATGTTGATGAATTGTTTTCTAGCGTTTGTTACTAATATAGGAGACTCTGTAATTATACATCACGAATTGCGAACAGCTAGAAATCTTTTTTTAATAAAAAATGCAATAATAATTCGAATTTATTATCATACAAGCCAAACTTCATATTATCATGAGCTTAACAAATCACTTGTGTTATGAACGAGAAAAAATCGCATATCAATTTAGGACCACTATAATTACAAAGTTTTATATATATACACGTCGCATCTAATGATTGAGTTCCATTAATAATTCGTCATTCTTTAAACAAGAAAATCAATATATTGTTTTTGTGAAGACGGCATCTAATGATTGATATTTTTGGTACACGAGAGAGGGATAATGACATATTACATAATTAATTGACTGATTAAAAAAGTATACATATGCTAAAACTTGAAGTACCTTTTCCAGGGTATAATTACGATGTGTGTTTTATACGTGTGCAATACATTGATGCCGTCTGTATCTATGCTTAAATACGTATTTTACTCATGGTTATTTAATATTTTAATTGATTCCATGGTAAAAAGGGATTAGAGATTCGAAATGCCTCGCAACCTTCATTTTTCAATGGTTTCTTTGATCTTATTCATATCAAATTTTCTCCCCTCTTCCTCCATCTTATTTGATTTCCTGTAGAGCTTTCCCTTTTTCCTTCGACTTTTTAGTTATTTGCACAAGAACAGCGTTAAAAACACACACATGAAGAGAAGAGTTGGATAAAGAGATAAATGATTGATTCTCTCAAGAAGTACCGACGTTATGTCAAGTCTTAATTCCATGCCTAATTACGTTTTGGCCTCGTGAAAAAAATCACAAATTTTTATCTCTATGTCTAACTCCTTCTCTCATTAACATTTCAACCAATAGTGCCATTAAAGATCTAACGTGGCAACGAAAATGATCCATCAAATCAAATATGACACCCTTAATATTCTATCAAATAACATCGTCAAAAGTTTGGTGTGTTATCATTTCCCCGACACCTAACTTTATTAATAAAGGTGCTTTTGATGATTTTTATCGATGGGAAAAAGATAAAAAGGGATGATCGGCATTGACGACCTCCTCTTAGACATCGTCATAGGAGATTCACACATATAAATAGAATGTTCGATTTGAGTCATAATTATTGCTCATTTTTAAATAAGTCCCCTGTTTCCACCACTCCACTAATGTGCCATTGAGAATAGTGTGACATCCCGATTTTTCTAATTCTATTTTCTGCTGATTGAGTCGGGCATTTCATCTGTGCATATAGTACGTCTCTCTGAGTTGGCCACTCATGAGAGGACTAGCCTATTGGACGAAGCAATTAAGGGATTTTAATGCGTCAAACTTGGGGACTGATCACCCTCAGGTCAGATGCAAGAAAATTTCCCTGAAAGCTACCCGGTAGGCTAGGACGCACTAGAATCGCACCAGATTGAAATTGACCGTGAAAATTGAGATCGAATTTAGAAATTGGAAGTCTGGGTGTGTCACAAATCATTTTAGGAATATTGACTCATCTTTGGAAGACTTTTCATGCAAACCGAGTTTTTCGGCTAAATAATCAAGGTATGGTTAATTTGGTTTGGAAAAATTGGTAGGCCCGTTTTTGGTTATACTCTTGAGATCTCAGAGGGTTCTATGGTCACGTGATTATGTGAATTGAAGCATGGTGACATTAGATTAATTTTATGGACTTTAATTGGACTCAATTAGAAGAGAATTGAATGAAAAATTGAAGAAATTGGATGTACAAGAATTGAACCCTAGCGGAAAATGAAAGTGCAACCATTGGAGAAGTTGTGGAGGATTTGAGTGAGTGGAATATGACATGAGATGATGTCATGGTGGGCCATTTTTGTTGGATTAAAGAAAAAAGAAAAAGAAAAGGAAGTGGTCCCTCTCCTTCTCTCTCCTTTCTCTCTCCCTTCCGTTGGTTTTTCCTCCATCTTTGTTGTGCGAAGAGGAGAAAAATGCAAAGAACAAGTTGGAGCAGCCATGGCCGTCTGCTCCCGCTCTCACGTCGTCGTCGCCGTCTCCGCCGCCGCCGCCGTGCGTCTACCTCGCGCCGCCCGCGCGGGCTCGTCCGCCCGTCGTCGCGCCGTCTTCGCCTCTTTGCTCCGCCTCAGCTCGCGTCGCAGCTGCTGCATCAGCTCGTGCCGGAGCCATTCGGCCACCTCCGGCCACCGTTCGGGTCCCGCCTTGGTCCGGTTCAACCCCTCAACCTTCCCTGGTCCTTTTCCATCTCATCCAAGCCATGGATTCGCCCATTCTCGGCCTCAATGAGCAGTGGACATCAGCTGCAGAAAATGGGTATGGCAGCAGGTGTTGGGCCGTTTTGGTCGGCTTCCCGACCCCGGATGCTTGGCCCGCTTTGGAGAAAGTCGATCCCCTCGCCGTCCTCGTCGTTTTGGTTCGCTCGGCTCGCTAATCCGGTGAGTTTAACTCACTAAATCTTGATTAGAGTGTTAATGATGCCCTAAGTGTGCTTAGTTTAAATTAAGTAAGTTTAGGTGTGTGGATTAGTGTATTTAATTATAAATTGGATTAAGAGTTGGTTTATGTTAAAGTGTGTTTAAATTAAAGGTTAAAATAAGTTATTTAAAGTTAATCCTTTATGTGACATAAAAGAATTTTAGTTTTGAATTATTTAAGTGCTTCGAAATTTTGGAAAATATAATATTATTTTATAATCCGAAATTATTAAAATATTATTTAAAAAAACGAAAAAAATTATTTTTGACCCGGTTGCTCAGAATTTCATGCCGATCGCTGCTGTGTATTCAGAATTTGAAATTGATGGTTGGATATTATAAATTGAGTGTGGATTGCGAAAAATATGGATATTATTATTTAATTAATTTTCGGAATAAAATTAATTATTTATTAAAATTCGAAAATTTCGTGGGACCCTAAACTCTTAGAATTTCGTGCCGATTGCCGCTGTGTATTTTAAAATTTGAATTTGATGATTGATTGTGGCAAATTGAGTGTTGATTGCGATAAATATGGATTTTATCCATAAAATCCCAAGTGTCGAGTTCGGCTTTGAAATTGGATTGTTAATGGCTAATATCGTAATTGGATTATGTGAGTGAAATGTAAAGTATCCAAGGATCGATATCGAATTGTCTTGTGCTAGTTGAAAGGCTCGGGTCGCAGTAGTGGCTAAGCTGACTGGATCCTTATTCTGCTAGAAATGTCGTCGATAGAATGATGTGGCTTGGTCGCAGTAGTGGCGAGACCGACTGGACCTTCATTCTTCTAAAAATGCCGTCAAGAGAATGACGTGGCTTGGTTGCAGTAGTGGCGAGACCGACTGGACCTTTATTCTTCTAAAAATGCCGTCAAGAGAATGACGTGGCTTGGTCGCAGTAGTGGCGAGACCGACTGGACCTTTATTCTTCTAGAAATGCCGTAACGTTAGTAGATATCCGACCCGCGAGTAGGCTATGCCCTTGTGTGGCAGTGAATATCAATTGGAATGCATGTTGAGTGTTGTTGATGTGTCGGATTATGGGACGGAATTGTGTGGCATGGAATGGGACGTGTCATAACAATTTAGTCTTATAATCAGGACCCTCGCGATTGTTGGTTATATGAAAGTGAATGCGTTCCGGTTGTTTAAGTTCCTATTACTATTTGTGATTGAGTGTTTTGAATTGTGCTAACCTGCATGAAGGAATTGAGGCGAGGTAAGTTCTCTGTTTGATGTGGCTAGGTCACCTGGGGCGTATTTTCTTTCTAATAGGGGTTTAGGGGGTTGAACTTGCTGAGACATCGTCTCATCCCGGTTGTGGGATTAAAATTTCAGGTCCCCAGTGGACGGAGCGGCCAGATAGCTTTGGTTGGCCTTGAGGAATTGCAGAGGTGAAGTCATAAGGATTGGAGAGTGTGTCCGATTTGTAGGGCGTAGGACAGTTTATTTTTAAGAGCCGGTTTTTTGTAGACTTTTGGCTCTAGGCCTTCGTCTGTAATTCCGTTGGTTTATGTAAATGATTGGTTGTGAAATTGTTACCTGCTTTTCTATCCCGTATTTTATTGTCAGGGGTTTTATAATACGTTCCGCTTGCGCAATAATAAATGAATGGGGTCGGCGACACTACCTAGGAATGTCGCATTTGCATGACCATGGTGGGATGTTGGCGCGCTCGAGGTTCGGGACGTGACAAATAGAGTCAAGACAATCCTATATCATGGTACTGGAACCGTGAGGCATTAGAACCTACGATCAAATTCCACGCCACCCGGCCTGCCGCCGCCGCATTGGCCGGCCGGACACATTCGATTTCTCGGCGCGGAAGGTAGAAGAAAGGCATCTTGGGCTACGAAGAAGAAGAAGCAGAAAAGCCCAAAAGTCAAGAAAATCTGCGAGGGCCCGCTCAAAATCGACGCCCTAAACAAGAGAAGAAGGACCAGAATCGACAGCGATAACTAAGAGAAGAAAGAAGAAAACCCTCTCCTTCTCCATTCGCAGAGAAAGCTTCAGCGCACCCGAACTTCACCCCCAAAGCGCCAGCGACTCTCCTCTGCGAAGCCATCGATGCTGGGCTCGGCGTGAATCGGTACTCCCTCCTGTACTTCGCTTGTAGTTTCAGTCGCGATCGATTCCCGGAGCGTTTTTTGCGTTCTTTTTGTCCGCAGTGGTCGTAAGAGGATCGAACTAGCTCCCTCGGGCCGCGTTCGAGGTTACCCGGAATTGGGAATGTGGAAATTTTGGGGCTTGTTTATCGGGTCCGGAGTCCCCTTGTCGAATTTGATGGGTGGTAGTGGTTATGGGATGGTGAACACGTTTTGAACTGACTGAGCACTGAGCAGTGCAGTTTCCTGATGATTTGTGTCGTCGATTTCGATGGGCTGGTCTTGGCGGCTCGAAGTGATCGTATCTTTTTACGAGGCAGTGTGTTGCTGATGCAATATATGGGGCGAAGGCGGTTTCTGGTTCCGGCGAGAGGAGAGAATGGTTGGAGGAGGTGCTGAATGCTTGAACTAGTTAAACCATTGCTAGCTCTAGAAAAGAACTAATGGTCTAAATTTCTTTTTAGTTTACTCTATGCTCTTGTGAATTATTGATAAGCTAAAGATTCCTTCCAATCTCCTTGCTTGCCTTGATGGATTTGGTTGTGCTTTTACTTTTACCTTTTCGGCTTGTAATGCGGGAGAGAGAGAAAGAGATAAGGGCAGGGTGGGGCGCCCCTGCCTCGGGGTGTTTTTTGTTTTTGTTTTTCCTTTTTTTGGGGGGGAGGGGAGCCCATAAGAAGTGGGAGGATGGAAGAAATACAGCATTGCTGTAGGTTGAGGACGTGTGCAAGCCTTGTTTGGATTAAGATGCGTCAATCGTCCATTATTTCTACCACAAAAATAAAATAAAATTGTACACTCGGTAGTTTTAGCACCTTATTTGGGATGTAAATTAAAGTTTCTCAACTTGCATTTCTTTTTAGCTTGTGAACGAGCCATCTGTCTTCCTCGAAAGGATGCTGAATTAGAAGAATAGCGTTGCCAATGTCTTGAACTTGAATGTATACTGGCTTGGAAATTCTGTTTCTTTGACTATGTAAGTGCTTTGTCTATCTCACTATTGTATGCAAACATGCAAGGTGAATTAAGTTGAAGTCTTCTGAGTGCCACCACCTTACGGCTCATCTCTTCAATAGGACTCCAGTTCTACCGTAGGAGAGAGAATGAACACGAAGGTTGACCAATCATCTGATGTTGAACCTGCTGGATTAAAGATGGCAGGGGCGTCAGCAGCATCAACATCTAGCTCAAAGGTCTCCATGTTCGCCAAGAAATCTGGTTTTGTCATACCAAAGAACAAGTTATCAGGTTCATTGGTTCCCATCTTTCGAGGAAATGAGAAGCTAGGTGGTCGTGATACAACTAGTGAGGAAAGTGGCATACAGGGGCAAAGGAAAACAAAATGGGGACCTGACTTATTGCACGGGGGGTGGGCTTGGTCGCCTATAAGGAGATGGTGGACTTACATGTTGTATGTGAACTGGTAGAGCAAGTCGACGTTCTGCCTGTCCTGAGCAAACCGCTCTCGGGGGAGCCAGAGGAAGTAACGGCGTAGGGGGTTGATGAACTGGCGGAGTTGGTTGAAAAACTCACAGAGGTGATGCTGATGGACGTTGAGGAGATCCATATATTGGTGGTGCTCGAGGGGTTGAAGCTGGTTGGCCCCTATGTGACGGTGCACCGTGGCCGGTAGGAGCTGATGGCGGTCAACGTAAGACAGGATGTTGTCCATAACCAGGAAAAGGCGTTCTAGAAACTGGCGCCGCTGGGGATCCCGGTGTTGGTGTCGGACGTGTATCAGCCACGAGGAATGACGGAGGTGGCGGATGGCCGCCATAATACGATGCAAAGGATGAACAGGTGGAGGATTTGGAGGCCCGTCCATTGTATCCACTCACTACAGCACTGAGCGAGATGATCAGGATGTACACAACAATGCTTTCCTTCAACAGCGAAGCACTCGAACTCACTCTAATTCTGGGCAGGAAGCTAAAATGCAGGTTAAATAGCCGAGCTTTTGTATGCAACTGAAGTGGCCATAGTCGAAGGATGGGATGAACTCGACAACCAGGACAATTTTCAGGAGCTGGACTCAATTTAAGGAGGAGATGCCGGCATCTTTTGGCATGGTGTCTATGGGTTCACGTCGATGCCAATCCAGACGCTTCGTGAATCTCCTGGTTCTTAGTATTTCCATCGAATGGGAGACACTGGACAAACTCTTACTCCTGTATTTACTTATTGCATGGCCATTGACATAATCAAGTCAACAAACCAGTCGCACAAAATGCTGATAAGAGAAAACCAACTGCACGAATGAGGACGCATTGTTGGTCCTTAAAGGTACTAAAATTTGTGGCGCCACTTCCAACTTATCTAAAAGCCATAAACAGAAACTGAAAACGTGATTTTCCCCATCTTCCCCTCCACACTGAACTCACGTTATAACATGAACAGCCCATCAGATAGCTTATGCAAATACGTGGAAGAGTAACTTTAATTCAACCACTTCGATACCATGCAGCCAAACATCAAAGGTTGATCACGGGAGAAGCAACAATTCTATACTAAAGGAACAACCAGTTCTATAAGTATTGTTCGCTTTCCGCAGGAGTACAAGCAACTGCCCAATACTGTCATCTTCCCATCATTAGTTTTTTTTATTCCTTTAGTCCAGAAGCAAATGTTTGAATAAAGATCCATCCTTTATCAGGTAATTTCAGCGAGGAAAAGTAGACGACAGCAAATTTCCAGAAGGTAATGACAAACATAGTAAAAGCTAAAACATTTCAACGTATGAAGCTTTCCTGAGGAACTCAAAGAGCAATAATCTGTCAGTCCAACAAATCCGTCAAGTTATGCATGCAATGCCATAACGCTTTTTCATAAGCAAACAACTAGCAGCAGCACCAACTACCAGTCTCAAAAGCGACACAATCGACGTAGCTTTCAAATGCCACAAGACCCATCTGAACTCAAGAAGACACGAATCCCACCCCACGAAGAAACCATCAAAATCAGCACCAAAGAAACGACAGCATATCAATCGCAACAAACTCCGCAGAATTCCCCACGAAGACACATGAATTTATCCATCCACACGCATAATCGCTCGCGGATTTACCCGGATCCCTCAATTCCACGACCCGCCGCAGGGGCCGGCGACCTTGTCCCGGCACGATTGGACGGTCTCGAACTGGTCCACGTCGAGCTTCTTGTTGACGAACCCCACCTGGAAGTAGACGGAGTCGGAGGGGGGCAGGTCGACCGCGATCTCGTCGACGTCGAGCCAGAACAGGAACCGCTGCACCTGGATCCCCTTCAGGTCCGTGATGGAGCCGTAGCTGAGCTTCCCGGTGACCCGCCGGTCGTAGCAGACCAGGTAGTCGAACTGGACGTAGCGGGGGCCCTCGAGGTCGACGGCGAACCGGCCGTCGTCGGAGAGGTTGCAGGACCAGACGGAGTCCGGAAGCAGGCCGCCGGGGAGGCCGAATATGGGGAGGAGCTCGTAGACTATCGGAGGGGAGCTAGGGTTCGGTATAGAGAGAGAAAGGGGAGGGAAGAGGGCGAAGATGGAGACGAGAGTTTCGAGAGGGAAAAACCGGAGGAAGCTCCACGGCGTCAAATTCCGATTAATGAATAATCTCAAATAAACACTCAAAGTAAGTCTTTTTTTTTTTAAATAAAAATTGGAAGTGGCTAACAAATTTTAAATAAAAATCTTAACTTGCTAGTCGGCCAAAATGTTTACTAATTGATAAGCGTGTAATATTTCTGATGGTCAATTTTGTCCAAAATAATATAGATAGAAATTAATAAATTCTAAAAATAAAATCCCCCAAACTCTTCACATTCTTTTGACCTAAAAAAACTTTTCGTGTTTAAGTTCTCTTGTTTTTCTTCTTCATCTTCTCCATTCTTTGTCCTCTCTTGCTTGAAGCTTGGAATTTTCTGATAATGGAACATGAATTGAAATACAACAAGAAACCCCTACCTTCGTGTATTCACATTTTCCTCTTTTGTTTTCTGTCTTTGTTTCTTTCCAACGAAGAAGACAAATCTCAAGGAAAGCCACATTTTCATTATTGAGACACTCATGTGTAACACAAGGGCCTCGATTCTTCATGATCTTTTCCTAGGTTTGTCATACACTTTGATTCACACTTCCGTTCAATTAAGGTTAGTTTTGTTCAAATTGATGCAATTGATCCTTCGTTCGTTCAAAGTGGTTGTAACTTCTTGAAGCAACATGTTGACAAGGTGCCGGCATGTGGTGGAATATCACACAAATGGCAGCGAGGGTGGTGATGGTACAAGGAATTCTTTTGTTTTATGGCAACGAGGATGGTGATGGTAGGAGGAATTCTTCTGCTCTTCACAAAGATAGAGAACAAAAGAAGAAGAATGCGAAGAGTTTGGGGATTTTGTTTTTATGGTTTGTTAATTTCTATCTATAATTTTTTGGGACAAAATTATCCATATTCCGGCCATCGGAAATGTCACACACTTGCTGGTTGGTGAACATTTTGGCTGGCCGGCGGGTTTAGGTTCTTATTTGAGACTTGTTAGCCACTCCAGGTCTTTATTTGGAATAATGGTTATTTCAAATCTCTATTTGAGAAAGTAAGTACATTTTGGGTCTTTATTTGAGATTTTCCCGAATCTTAATGATAATAAAGATAAAAGAACAAGTATTCTAATGAATAAATGAAAATCTCTCATTTCATGAAATTTGCTGCAGAGGGGATGGCTCGTGTGTAAGTCCAATGCGTGCTAACAATAGATGCACACAGGCCTCGTCTTATATGGATCGGGCATACACCCGACGTGATTCCAACATATTCGAACGATGCCCGATATCGACACTCCATTGGAGAATTTGTTTGCTTTTTGATTAATCCCGACGGAGATTGAAATGCCTCTTGATTTAATAAAAATCACACGCATGTACACTTCGAGATTGAAATTCCCCAATCCCGGATCGATCCACGAAAGCCAACCTGACGACGGGGCTCATCCTTGTGAGATCTCGAATGAGTGCGGCTGTGGGAGAGAGATGCCGGCAATAATGCGGTGGTTGGAGATTTACTACGGGGATTGATGGCAGCGACTGCAATTAGTGGTGAGGGTACAATAGGGTTTTTCAAAGAACATGATGGAAGGGGGAAAAATGGAATAACATTGCAAATGCACCTCAATTATTAATTTTTAAGTGACTCGTTGCATTGTACTTATAAGAGTGCAAAATTGAAAATGTCAATTTAATATTGAATGGAAAAAAGCCGAGTCCCTATAACATAATAACCAACTATTGTTATTACTATCAACGGTGATGGTGGTCTAGCGGCATCAGGTAGTACTTTGTAAATGCAAGATCCCAATCAGTTTTTGGAAGTAGTGAGTTTCGTTAGAGGTTGTTTACTAAAGTGTATCGTCTTTCCGTTTATGCATAAAACATTTTATCTTATTAAAAAGAAACATATTTAAACACAATTTAAGAAATCACAATAGACTTTATTACGAGGAAGAAGAAAATACATATTAGTTTTTAATAGAAGAGATTTGGGACCTCTAGACACTGAAATTTCTCCTTGTTGCTCTAAAATTAGAAATAAGCACAATTGCCTTTTAAATTATGAAAAAAAAAAAAACAATTGGCTATCAAGATAATTGATTACACTAGGTTTTGTTTTTACGTTGCTAAGTTTATTTATAATTGTCCAAACGATGTTTTTCAATAAAAATTAGAGAAAATTCCAAATAAGGATATGAAGTGTAATCATTTTCTACAATAAGGGCTTGAATTTTTTTTTTAAATAAGGACCTAAAGTTATTATATTAATCTCAAAAAAAGGCCTGAAATAGTTATCATTGTTTCAAATAGGGAAAAAACCACTAAAAACCCCAAATTGGAATCCCAAGGAATAAGGAACCATATCATTTACTCAAATATTTTGGATGTTGTCGGGCTCCCTGTATACTTTAATGGAAGATCCTGAAGTTTTTTCCTTGCAGAATCCAATGAAAAAACTTAGGAGAGCTGCCTGTGTGACATAGCTCACTAGCTGTACGGCTAACAGAATGAGAGAAACTTTGAAAGGGAAAAGCCACCGAATATCAAAGGATGAAGTCTGCTATAGCAGGGATATAAGGGTACAGTGACACACTGCCTCAAAAGAGTTTTCTACTATGTGTTCAGTTCCGGCTATAGCATCAAGCGACACCAGGAGTTCCCCCAAACACTTCATTGGGAAGTGCTTTCATAGAAAGTCCCATTGAAGTGTTCGGGGGAACTCTAGGGGACACCCGATTCATATTGTTCCTCTCCTCTTCTAGTGAGTCATCTGCCTTGAGTTGATGAACAAAAGAAACGATGCAGTGCTCTATATAGGAACTGCTCCACTTGAGGAAGGAGCATTGTGTGTCAGGATAAGGCTCTTGCCATGTACCTAGACGTGCCTCTGAGCAAGATGAAAGTCCCCGGAATGCATGGACATGAGTTATTGTGGTATGCGATTCTTTTCCTTTTTACTTCCTTATCAGTTTCAAGTCGCTTTTTCCTCGTCTTCTGACAATCTAGTGATTAATCTGTGGCTCGGCATGAATTTTGCCCGTTTTTCGGCCTGCTTCATCTGCCACCGAGCATCCACTTTCTTGGCCTTCAGAATCCAGTTTTCATTAGATGATTACAAAAGTGTTTGTGATTGAAGTTCCATTTCACCTAGCACCAAAGAATATGGTTCTGTCAACTGGACATACTACATAAATGTATAATTTGGATGTTCAGATGTGTATGAGTTGTTTAAGTGAAAACCTCTATTAATTCAAAGTTGGAAATCCTTTAAAGTGTTCGAGACATCCTTGACTGATGTAACTAGTATCTATAATTTGTAATTCTACAGTCCTTGAGACATCATTTACGACAAGATGTCACAGAATTTTTATCGATGGATTCGTAATTCTACTGGTTTTTGTCCTAGCTCTTTCTGTTTCCTTTTATAGTGGTTATTTTCTGTATTTTCGCGTTAACTTCCCCTTTTAGTTCCAGTACCTAATAAAGCATGAAACAGCCCCTTAAGTGTAAGGGTAAAGAGAAGACTGGAGCGGATGGGGGCAAGCAAGACAAGGCTGGCATGGAGAAAAAAAGCTTGTGGCAGCATTCCATCAGATAATATTCTTGCTGCTCATCTGACGCATGAAGACGACCAGATTCATTTCTGCTCATCTGATCACATCAGATGGTCCAGGTCCCAAAAGCAAATCATTTCTTGCGTAGAGAGGATCTGCACTTACATTTTTAGGTTCATGAGATTTGCCTTTGCCACACAAAAGTTCAAATGTTATCTCAAAAAGCATGCTATTCCTTGCACCACAGGAATTCTTGGCAGACTAAAATTTCTAAATCAAAACATAACTTGGGCCTTCTATTTCTAAGGATTACCGGTACTAAGTTATCCTTATAAATAGCTGTCCTTACTTAGTGCATCCTCAGCATCCAGGCAAAACACAGGGAAGAAGGAAAATAAGAGCAAAAAAGAGTCAGCTGTTCCCTGGAGTTCCCCTGATCACTTCACTGGGGCGCATGGTCCTTCATGCAGAATAAAGGATTGTCTCAACTACAGCCCTACTGAAGTGTTTGGGGGAACTTCGGGGGACATCTGACACTGATCGCTAGAGGGTTGTCTTTGTTTTATGTGCTGTGTTTCGTTTGTTTCGATGGTGCAAGAAATGACTGACCCGAGTTCGGTCTTGAGCTTTCCGAGTGAGGTCTCTAACTCGTGTCATGTTGAGACCTTATCCACTCGAAAGCTCCAAAGTCAACCTTGAAGAAATGAAGTTCGGAGTAGAACTGAATTTATTCTTTTAGTTTCTGCTCCTGCGGCGAACTGAGGACATTCCCGCCTGTTTTGAGGAAATTTTTGTGTGGTTGCATGCTTTGTGAATTCAATTCTACCATAGCTGTTCAAACTGTATTCATGCATCAAATTTCAATATCTTCTAAATCCCCACTTTTTGGTATTCTTCTGAATCCCCACTTTTTGGTATCTCAATCCTTGGACGTTTCAACTTATCGAGCAAACAGTAATACATCCTGAGCTAGATTGTTTCGACTAACAAATCATCTTAGCTTCTTGTGGGTTCTGAAGCATCCCGACCAAAAGCCACGGTCAATTTTGCCCCGGTCCAAGCTACATGCACCCGAAGACACCTTGCTGATCAGCGCAGGAAAGAGTGTGTAGAGGAGACATTACACCTTCACACCGCTTTCAAGCCAGTCAAATATTCACTTAATAAGAAGCTCACACTGCAATGATTCTCAAGTTTCTCAACGTAAATTAAACAGTTCAAGAGTCAGTTCAGCACGTTCTACACAGAAAGAGTCTCCTCCAGCAACTGGAATCCCAAGGAACAAGGAACCATATCATTTACTCAAATATTTTGAATGTTGTCGGGCTCCCTGTTATTGTCTCCGCGATACTTTAATGGAAGATCCTGAAGTTTTTTCCCTGCAGAATCCAATGAAAAAACTTAGGAGAGTTGCCTGCGTGACATAGCTCACTAGCTGTACGGCTAACAGAATGAGAGAAACTTTGAAAAGGGAAAGCCATCGAATATTAATCTCAAAGAAAGACCTGAAATGGCTATCATTGTTTCAAATAATGACCTAGTTTCATCAACCCGCTGGTTAGCAAAAAAATTTCAACCATCAAGGGTATTTTTGACCAACACAATTTAACTTCTAATTTAATTATATTAAAACTTTAAAAAAAAAAAGAGGAAGGAGAATAACCCGACGGGAGGGCTTTTTCCTGCCTTTGGTTGCACGTCCCCTTGCCGATGGGGCCGCAGTGACACTCGAAGAGGTTGCTAGTGCTTGAGTAAGGGCTAGCATGATGAGGGCTTATTAGCCCTTGCCAGGGTAGGGAGAGAGTGGCGACCCTCTCCTAGATTTGGGTGAGGCCCTTACCCAACGCCTTCAAACCTAGGCGGTAAGGTTCGGGGGCCCTAGGTGAGGGCCGCCAGGCCGATGTGAGGGCCGACGACCCATGCCTAGATTAATAGAGGGTCGTTGCCCTCTCTTGTCTTTGACTAGGGCTAGCAGGCCCACGCCTCTAATCGACGGGGGTTGCTGGGCCTCACCCAAGTGCTAGCGACCTTGCTTGCCGTCATCGCTACCCCACCGGCGATGGGGTGGTGGCCACAGGCGAGAGGGAGCCTATTTTTTCCCTTTATTTATTTTTCTTAAGTTTTAGTTTTATTTAGTTCATTTTTTTTACAAAAAATAGAAAAAAATAAAAAGGAAAAATTTTAAAAAGATGAAATCATACTTCATAACTGGTGAGTTCAAGCTCTTATTTGAAATAATGTTTACTTCATGCCCTTATTTGAGAAACTAATGGCACTTTAAATCCTTATTTGAAATAATATTCTCTTCAAGCCCTCATTTAAGAAAATGAAAGCATTTCGGACCTTTATTTAGAATTTTCCCTAAAGACCATTTAAAAAATTGCTATCCAAACATAATTAAACAACCCTCTAGCTTTATGTTGATGAATCGTTACTAATATATGAGACTGTAATTATACATCACCAATTGTGAACAACTAGAAATCTTTTTTTAATAAAAAATTGCAATAATAATTCGAATTTATTATCATACAATCCAAACTTCATATTATCACGAGCTTATCAAATCACTTGTGTTGTGAACGAGAAAAAATCGAGTATCAATTTGGGACCACTATGATTACAAAGTTTTATATACATACACGTCGCATCTAATGATTGAGTTCCATTAATAATTCGTCTTTCTTAAAACAAGAAATCAATATATTGTTTTTGTGAAGACGGCATCTAATGATCAATATTTTCGGTACACGAGGGAGGGATAATGACATATTACATAATTAATTGACTGATTAAAAAAGCATACATAGGCTAAAACTTGAAGTACTTTTTCTAGGATATAATTACGATGAGTGTTTTATACGTGTGCAATACATTGATGCCGTATGTATCTATGCTTAAATACGTATTTTACTCATGGTTATTTAATAATTTAATTGATTCCATGTTAAAAAAGGGATTAGAGATTCGAAATGCCTCGCACCTTCATTTTTCAATGGTTTCTTTGATCTTATTCATATCAATTTTTCTCCCCTCTTCCTCCATCTTATTTGATTTCCTGTTGAGCTTTCCCTTTTTCCTTCGACTTTTTATTAATTTGCACAAAAACAATATTAAAAACACACATGTATTTTTTTTAAATAATTAAAACGAAGAGAAGAGTTGGATAAAGAGATAAATGATCGATTCTCTCAAGAAGTACCAACTTCATGTCAAGTCCTAATTCCATGCCTGATTACATTTTGGCCTCGTAAAAAACGACAGATTTTTTCTCTATATCTAAATCCTACTCCCATTAGCATTTCATCCAATGGTGCCATTAAAGATCTAACATGGCAACGAAAATGATTTATCATATCAAATATGGCACCATTACTATTCTGTCAAACAACATCATCAAAAGTTCAGTGTGTGTTAACATATCATTTGTAGGCCACCTAACTTTATTAAGAAAGGTGCTTTTGATGATTTATATCGATGGGAAAAAGATAAAAAGGGATGATCGGCATCAGCGACCTCCTCTTTTAGACATCATCATAGGAGATTCACATATGCAAATAAAATGTTCGGTTTGAGTCATAATTACTGCTTATTTTAAATGGGTCACCTGTCACCACCATTACACTAATGTGCCACTGAGAATAGAGTCGAGATAATCCTACATCATGGTACCGGAACCGCGAGGCATTAGAACCTACGATCAAATTCCACGCCACCCGGCCTGCCGCCGCCGCACTGGCCAACCGAACACACTCAATTTCTCGGCGCGGAAGATTGAAGAAAGGCATCTTGGGCTATGAAGAAGAGGAAAAGCCCAAAAGTCAAGAAAATCCTCGAGGGCCCGCTCAAAATCGACGCCCTAAACAAGAGAAGAAGGACCAAAACAGACAGCGATAACGAAGAGAAGAAAGAAGAAAACCCTCTCCTTCTCCATTCGCAAAGAAAGCTTCAGTGCACCCGAACTCACCCCCAAAGCGCCAGCAACTCTCCTCTGCAAAGCCGTCGATGCTGGACTCAGCGTGAATCGGTACTCCCTCCTGTCCTTTGCTTGTAGTTTCAGTCGTGATTGATTCCCGAAGCCTTTTTTTGTGTTCTTTTTGTCGGCAATGGTCATAAGAAGATCAATTTAGCTCCCTTCGGCCGCGTTCAAGGTTACCCGGAATTGGGAATGTGGAAATTTCGGGGCTTGTTTATTGGGACCGGAGTCCCCTTGTCGAATTTGATGGGTGGTAGTGGTTATGGGATGGTGCACCCGTTTTGAACTGACTGAGCAGTGTAGTTTTCCTGATGATTTGTGTTAGGGGTGAGCGGTTCCAGGTTGTGATTTAGTTCTGTCTGGAACCTAAAACCTATCATCATTTTTTGGAACCTGAAAGTTCCTCATTTTTAGGAACCTGAAATCTACCTGTCACAGGTTTCAGAGTTGGTTCCAAGTGAGAGTGCTAGTAGAACACCTAGAGGGGGGTGAATAGATGTTTAAATTAAATCTTGGCAAATATATGCCAAATAAAATAAAATTTAAACAAAATAAAGGAGTTAGGGAAGACAATAAAAACACAAGATTTATAGTGGTTTGGCTTGATCCAAGCCTACGTCCATTTTCTCATGCTAATAGCATTCTTGGCTGGATTTCACTATACAATCAATAAGATATTACAACTTTGAGTGCAAACACTTAGTAGATCACATTATCTCACTAAGTCACTCTTTTGGTATTTCTCTCACGATCACAAACATTTAAGCTCTTCAAAGACAAGTGTATGATCGAAGGTCGCTCAGATTTTGGAATTATAAATTCTACGCTCTATCTCTTACTTGCTCACCGGTTTTTCATCTCTTTAAATACTTCTCCACTTTCAAACTAGCCGTTGGACAGTATCTCAGAGAATCGTCTTCCAATATACCCATTGGATAGCTTTGTATCTAAAAGATTTGATAGCCGTTGAGTGATAAAGGTAGAATCCCAAATTGATTCCAATCGCCCATACAGATTCGTATAGAAAGTTCTTGTTTTCAAAATCTAATCGTCAATCAAATAAATTGAGTCAATCAAATCAATTTTGATGTGGAATCCAAACCAGATCACTAGTCGTTGTATCTTCGGGGCTTGAGTTACGATCTGTCTCGTTCTAGATGTAAAGTCTGAGAGCAATAGACCTTACAATATGAGTTTGAGTACGAGAGACTTTGCAATCTGAGTCTGAACATATTCTGCTTCTGAACAGATTTAACTTTAAGGTCTATACCCAGTTCAGCTTCAGCATAGAGTCTATCTTCTGGTTCTTCCAAGTATAGACTTTGACAATATCCTTTACATGTTCTAACATTTACATATTCTATTACTCAACCATCAAACATGTTAGTAGTTTTTGATTTATTTTGTTATTTTCAAAACATCATAAGGGATTTCCCTAACAATCTCCCCATTTTTTATGATGGCAAAACAATCTCTGAATATGCAAATTTGTAAACACGCTTTTAAAAATATTAATTTAAATCAAAGCATATCAGAAGATAACAAATAAATTGAGCATAAGAATATATAGAAAAATAATCGTAGCTCAATATTATGCAATAAATAATATTAACCAATCAACACATATGCATATTCATATTCTCTTCCCCTTTTTGTCTTAATCAAAAAGCGATAATAATGGAAAAAGTATCACGTAGAGAATGATAACAAATATCTTGCATGAATCACAATTTCCAAAAATCAACTTTTATAAAGTAAATCGAATATTAAAGATATGTAATATAACTCACTTTGATCATATATATATTAGCAAACATCCAATGAAAATCACGGATGCATAATAAAATTCACGTACCCTTTTTGTCATAATAAAATGATAATATCAATAAAAGATTTTTTTTTTTTTTTTTTTTTGGTGACCCAGGGGGAACCTCCGAACGCCGTCGCGGGAGAGTAAACCCTGGAGCGCCGGGGGCCCCCACCGCTGACCCCCAAGCGCAGGTAAGACGCGCGTTATGCATTGAAGCATCGCTTCCACAGAGGTTCGAACCCTTCCCCCTGCGTTTGGGGTACCAAGCCCTAACCAACGCTTCCACCGCGGGCGGTGGTTCAACAAAAGATTTGTTAATGACAAAATGTAATAAAAGATGCACTAACCGGATTTTTTTAGAACAAATTCTGACACATTTACCTTTTCTTCCATTCATAATAAGATCACGATCAATCCAATTTTTTTTTCCATAATTGATCAATGCTCCCCCTCAATTTGTTACATTTTTGAGATGATCACGATTCTTTTCCTTTTTTTTGGGATTTGATTTCTTCCCTTGTGATCATGACAATATTTGCGAATAGAAATGGTTGTTGCTTGTTGAACATAATTTTTTTTTTTTCAGTATTTCCTTTGTAGCAACAACTAGGGGTGAGCGGTTTTAGGTTCCGGTTCGGTTCCGTCTGAAACCTGAAACCTACCATCGGGTACAGGTTTCTCAAAATGAGGAACTTGGAACCTACCCGTGGGAATCGAGAACCTGGAATCTACCTTGTCAAAGGTTCCAGGGTCGGTTCCATGTTCCAACAGTTTTTTTTTTTGTTATTTTCATATTTGAATTATAACATATGCGCATGTTACCCAAAAAAAAATATAACATACGCGCACGTTACCAAAAAAACTATAACGTACGCACACGTTACCAAAAAAAATATAACGTATGCGTACGTTACCAAAAAAAACTATAACGTGCACGCACGTTACCAAAAAAAACTATAACGTGCACGCACGTTACCAAAAAAAAAAAATAATGTATGCGCACGTTACCAAAAAAAAACTATAATGTGCACGCATGTTACAAAAAAAAAAATATAACGTATGCGCATGTTACTAAAAAAAAATATAACGTATGCGCACGTTATTAAAAAAAAAACTATAATGTACGCGTATACTACACGGTAACTTCCCACATCTTAGCAAACATACCAATGCCAATTGTCAAGAATTTAGACATACATAATCAAAATTAATAAGAAGTTTCCAAAGAAGTTTCTAAAATGATGAAATACCAGAAATGCCAATAAGATCTCAAATTTTCATCTAATCCATAGTGTGAACTCTACAACATTTCCATGTGATTCCTTTGACACAGCAAAACCTTGTAAAGACATAAATACAAATCAATCAAAATCCTAAGTAAAGATACAGAAAAAAAAAATCAATATCGATAATACTCCATGAAGCATGCCATTTTTCCCATCTAAAGGCTCCTAAATTTTTTGACAACATAGTTCAAAAATTCAATGTACATAAAAAGGAGCTTGCATTAAAATTACGATAAACAAAGTTGCTTATCAATAAGCCAACAAAAAACCTTGCTTGACTTCTCAACCGTTGGATTCATTGCAAGTGCGATACCACCAACTTTATTTATTGATCATAATCTCCGCATTAAGACCAATCATATCTGAAAAAAAGAGGAAGAGATTAAATAAAATATTCACTTATCAGATATATAAAAAAAATTACAATATATAAAGATATAAACATTACTTACCCAACTCAAATTGTTCTGTGTTCTCAATACACTCTTCAACATCAAGCGGTACATGAGCGGCTCTCAACCAATCTTGAGTGTAAATCAAAACTTCAACTACTTTTGGAGTTAAAGAATTCCGAAAGCCATCAAGCATACGACCCGATGTACTAAAAATTTATTCTAAAGCAACGGTAGTTACAGGAATTGACAAAATATCTCGAGCCATCAAGGAAATGATCTTATATTTTGAGCCATTAGTCTTCCACCAAATTAAAATGTCAATACCAAGATCATTTTCATTTTTTTCTTGAAGATACTCATCAAGCTTGGACTTGTTGCCATCGCTCCCTTGTTCATTCGAGTAGAAAAACATTTTCTTCCAATCTTGGGCGTTATGCTTCTTTATTCCTTCGCTACCACTTGTATCGGTATTGAAATTTGAACTACTACTACTTACATCCAAATTATTGCCACCAAAATCTTGATCACTTAAAGTAAGAGAATATTGCTCATAAAATTCATACAAATGCTTCAATGTATCCTTCACCTTGTAATGCATCTTTTTAATTTTCGATTCATCATCATAAATTTGTCCATACAAGAAACTCACATAATTTAACTTGACTATAGGATCTAACACAACCGCAATCAACACCATCATATTCACTTTATCCAAGCTTCCATAATATTTGTCAAATTTTCCTTTCATTTTCACACTCATATCTTGAAGCTTAGGATTCGAAGCATTGATCGACTTTTTCAAATTTCTATACAAAAGAGCTATCCCTTCAAAATAATCATTTGAAGTAACATATGAAGTCCCAGACATCTGATTGGTGGCATCATAGAATATTTTGAGAAAATCCGAAAGAATAATAGCATTTTCTCAATCATCTTCATTAGGAGTTTCATAATTAAGCTCACTTACAAAAGATGAATCGTGATCTTCCATCATTTCAAAAGCTTTTTTGAACTTTATGATGGTCTCTAACATGAGGTAAGTGGAGTTCTATCTAGTGGCGACATCAAGAACTACCGAACCCTTATAAGTGATCTTTTCTTTATCAATGTAAGATTGAAATACTTGGGCTCTTGTGGGAGAACTCCTTACATATCTAACTACATTTTGAATACGTGCAATGGAATCATATACCATCTAATATCCTCATAATCAAATTTAATATATGAGCTGTACACCTCATATGCAAAACACTACCATCTAATATCAACGATTTTTGTTTCGAAAGTTTATCCCTCAAATAGCCAACTGCAACATCATTCGAGCTAGCATTATCCACGGTAACTGTCGACACCTTTTTTTTTTTATTCCCCATTCCTTAATACATCCCTCCACCATTTTTCCAATCTCCTTACCATTGTGACTATGCATCACCACAAAATTGATGATTCTTTTATGCAACTTCCAATTTTCATCAATAAAATGTGCAGTGAGACACAAGTAATTCAGATTTTGATTGGAAGTCCATGTATCAGTCGTGAGTACGATCCTAGAATTAATCTTTCCAAAATAATTCTTCAAAGAAATTCTTTCACATATAAACAAATTCATGCAATCTTTTGCCACTGTGAAACGTGATATATGTTTGAAGAGAGGTTGTAACTCACTAACATATTCACGAAATCCAACACGCTCAACCAAGGAAAAAGGTTGTTCATAAAGGATGATGAACCGAGCAAGCATTAGCTTACAACGTTCTTGATTAAATGCCCATGTTGATAAGACGCTACCAGTACTAGAATCTCCTCCTCCCTTGCCAGCCGTGTTGACATTACGTGGTACAAAAAATTTCTACCTCTTATCTAGATTACGGGGAAACCTCTTGCATGTGGTCAAGTGCTTCCTCATTGCAGAAGTACCGTTAGCAACACAGTACTTAAGCATTGACCCACAATGAATGCACTTTACTTGATATATGTTTCCATCCTTATCACTAATTTTCGAATAATGATTCCAACATTCGGATGTATGTTTCTTATCATGGGAAAGATGAGAACCGGTACCTTATTTGTGGCACTCGAGGTAGGGGTGCCTCTTCTTCAATTTCATCGTTAAAAAACTCAAATTCCATAATCGGAGTCATTTCCTCACGTCCCTCCACTTCCATTGATATGTTATCTTGATACATTAACTTCGCATTGCACAACAATAATAGAATATAATTAGAAATTTCAAAACAAATAGCAAAGTAGAAAGTAGAAATAAAACACCACTAGAATAAGAATGTCTAGAGGTAAAAGTTTTGAAAACAATTTCGATTAAACCTTTAAATAAACTCAGAAAATTCTGAAATTTGGACACGTTGTATTTAAGACTTAGAGGTATAAGTTTCATGAAGAAATCGTAGTCCAATTCGTTCTAGATTAAAAGATAAAATCGATTTACTTTTCCTATTCTCTACTTGCACAGTTTTGGAAACATTTTTGGTTAAATAGGCAAATGAACTAAAAAAATTACGAAATTTAAATATGTTGTAGGAAAGACATGAAGAGAGATATTTCATGCAGAACACATTTCCAAAAGAACCTCATACAAAATGATATAGTCCACGCATTGCAACTTACAAGATCCGAACACATCAGATTGCACAGTTTTAGAAACATTTCCGATTAAATATTCAAATGACCTTCAAAAATTATGAAATTCGACTATGTGATAGCCAAGACCATAAGGTAGATACTTAATGAAAACATCGAAGTCAAATTCGTCCTAGATAATTAAATATGGACGGTTAAAATCCCTGTTCATACTACCGTAATTCCAGATCTAACCATCTCCAAAGGACCACGATTTTACCTACCTATTCTTGTTTTTTTTCTCTAAATTTTTGATATGTTGTACCTCAAGTTGTCCTTTACAACTTTTGTTAAGAAACAGAAGTGAAATTTCGACAAAAAGATTGCCTTACAGTCCATGCATTCATCAAGGGTTGGTCCCAAAATCTCCAGATCCAGTCTTTCCAAAGAATAACTATTTTACCCACTTATACTTGTTTTTTTTGTCCCAAATTTGAGTATGTTATACTCCAAGAAGTCCTTTACAAATTTCATTTAGAGGCCGAAGCCAAACTTCAGCTAGAACATTACATACAAGTCACTAGAACATCGAAGGTCGAGCTGTTTTTCTCGACAGCAGTACACTAGTGACTAGACTAGAGCACCACTCCCACCTCAGTGGATCATCTTTTTCGTTTTTCCTTACTTTGCATTAAAACCCTAGAGGTATGATTAGTACAATAGGTTCAAACTTCACGGACTGACACCAATCACGGATGAGCAGTTGAGGTAAGGAGTTGCCTTCTCCTTTTTGTATCGTTTCTGTTTCGGATGAATACAAGAACCTCAAGAAAGGCAGCTTAAAAACCATGCAAGTCAATGAAATCAACCATAAAATATGTGCAAGAACATATCTACATGACTTCTATCGACCTCTTACTTTTCTTCAAGAAAAATTTGGTATCGAAAATCGACCACTCCCAATCAACAATCACAAGAAACACTACGATCAGAACGAATCAAGACCATCTTGAAACCAGGAATCAGGATGAGACCAAAAGAAATAAAAAATAAAAAAAGGGAACAAAGACACAAAAAAAAAAAAGAGCTGCTCTACCTTTCCTATTCACAACTTGCGGAGATGGGCGGTGCGGCGCGGAGATGGCTGGTGCGGCGCGGAGATGGCCGATGGCGCGGAGATGCGGCGGTGCGGTGCGGAGATGGGCGGTGCGACGACTGGGCGAGTCTAAGAGAGAGAGAGGGGGGGCGGCTACGGGCAGCTGGGCAGTGCGGCGCGGAGATGGTCAGTGGCGCGGAGATGGCTGGTGTGGCGCGAAGATGGCCGGTGGCGCGGAGACGCGGCGGTGCGGCGCGGAGATGGGCAGTGCGGCGACTGGGTGGACTGGGTGAGTTTGAGAGAGAGAGAGAGAGGGGGCGGCTACGGGCGACTGGGCGGTGTGGCGCGGAGATGGCCGGTGGCGCGGAGTGGCCGGCAGCGCTGAGACGCGGTGGTGCGGCGCGAAGATGGGCGGTGCGGTGACTAGGCGAGTCTGAGAGAGAGAGAGAGAGGGGGCGGCTACGGGTGACTGGGTGAGTCTGAGATTGAGAGAGAGAGAGAGAGAGAGAGAGAGAGAGAGAGAGAGAGAGAGAGAGAGGGGCAATTGCTTTTTCTGCCCTAACTTAACCGGTTCCGGTTCCCAGAAAAAAGGAACCGGAACCGGAACTGGTCCCCCTTGGAACCGGGAACCGTGTCAACCCTAGCAACAACATCTGCAACGATCACTTGCATTTTGAAATTCGAGGCAAAAATTTATTTTCTTCAATTAAGCTTTTCTCGAATTCAACTTGCATCAACTTAACAAACTTTTTCCACAAATAAGCTGTAATAATATCCACGTGATATATAATACCCTTTCTTCAAATAAATAAATTGAATAGCATATGTAAAATTAAAATCCAGAACTACTCAACCTTTTGTACGACACATAAGGGATTTCCTCAATAATTTGCAAAAATTTTGCATAAGGAATAGTATTTTTGAACCTCCAGAAGATAGTATAGAATCTTCATAATTTTCAGATCGAACTTTCCAAAATTCATATGGAAGATTCTTTTGTTACCTGTAAATTCTTGTATAATGGATAATCATCTTTTTAAAAAATGTCACGTAATATATTCCTTTGATTTGCATATCAAACTTGCTAGATAAAATATATCTTCTAAGAATATAGCAAGAATATCTATGAATATGCAATAATATCTTTCAAGATCAAAGAGATTTCCTTGAGCATAAATTTCAGATATGCATTTTGCAAAAGGAAAATAGATATTTTTGTTACGTGCCAAAATTGCAATACCTTATATTTATAACAAAAGATATTTGCAATATAATAAACAATCATCCAAAATGCACGTAGAGATTTGCAAAGCGGGATGATAAAAATATTCTCTTACCTATGGTATATGTTTGAAATATACCATTAAAAAAAATAATTACCAATATTCACATGAGATGCATTTCTAATTGCATCTGATTGCATCATGATTTTCATAGATTTGCAATCATTCATCCCTTAAAGAATTTCTTGCAATCAACTCATTTCCTTTTTGGTATCCATCAATTTGGACACTTGAGGGCATTTAGGCCAACAGGTTTTACAAACACTTTTTGAAAATAATTTTTATAAAATGCTTTTGAAGGTTTTTGTCTAAGTCTCTCTTTTACTTTAGGAAAATCAATTAAAGAATTATTTTCCTTATTCAAACCAAGTCGACTTATTATAGTAAGGAACTTGTTTAGAAAGAATATGCTCTAATGTTTTTGATCCATTTGAAAATCTTGTCGAAATATTTGAAAATTCTTTCTTCAAAGAATCATTTTCTTTAACAAGCAAATCTCAATTTTCTTTTGTTTGTAGAAAATCTTTTTGCAAAATTTCAATATTTTTTTTGAGAAAGATCCTGTTGCCTAAGTCGAGAATTCTCCTTTTTAAATTCGGAAATCCTTTTAAGAGAAGATTTGAGATTTGAACAAAGCTCATTTATATACTTTGAAACTTTTAGAGGAATTTTTGAATGACTTACCTTGATTTCCTCATCGGATTCTGAGTCTGTGTCTAAATCAGATTCTGATTTTGAATTTGTGTCTGAGTTAGACTCAGATTCTAAATGTGCCATTAAGCATATATTTTCTTGCTCATCATCTTCTTTCATGATTCTTTTATGGCCATTCTGCTTGTATTGACTTCTTCCATCGAATTTCCTTCCTTTTCTACTCGACTTTTTTAATTTCTTGATCATAAAAGCAAGTTCTTCGTCGTCCATGTCATTTTTAGAGTTTGTTTCATAAAAAAACAATGTTAGATACTAAAACAATGGACTTCTTACCTTCAGGATCTTCATCATTGAGTTGTTCCATTTCATAGGATTGAAGAGTGCCAATCAATTCATCAACGGAAAGTGGCATAATCCTTTGAGTCTCCTGGATTGAGGTCTTGACATGGTTCCAATCTTTTGAAAGACCTCGCAAGAGTTTGCTGACCTTCATTGGAGAAGAAATTGGCTAACCTTGATATGCTAAACCATTTGCAATTTCTGTAAAACGGCTGAACATATCTCCAATCGATTCTCCTTGCTTCATCTTGAAGGATTCATATTTGCCAAGTATGAAGTTTACTTTTGTCTCTCTTACACGATCGGTCCCTTCATATGTAACATGAAGTCTATCACAAACTTCTTTTGCTGTTTCATATGAATAGATTCTATTATATTCAATAGGAGATAATGCGCAATATAAAGAATAGATAGTTTTTGCATCAAGCGCTTCTCTTTTGGACATCTCTGTCAGAGACATAAGAGCGGGGGTTTGCTTTCTTTGTCTTTGCCATTCTTATTTGATGTAGATGTAGCAGTGGGATTGATTCCTTTTTCCCCAACATCCTATTGCAAGGGATATCTGGATCTTAGGAATGCTTTCATTTTATTCTTCCACACGTTGTATTCATTTCCATCAAAATATGGTGGCCTTGTGTTGCTTTGTCCCTCCATAAGTCCTGGTGCCAAGATACTAGCCATAAAAGATCTTTAGCTCAAAAGTAAAAACACTTTTATAAACTGAGCACTTGGCTCTGATACTAATTGAGAGTGCTAGTATGAACATCTAGAGGGGGTGAATAGGTGTTTAAACTAGATTTTGGCAAATATATGCGGAATAAAATAAACTTTAAACAAAATAAAGGAGTTAGGGAAGATAATAAGAACACAAAATTTATAGTGGTTCGGCTTAATCTAAGCTTACGTCTACTCTCCCACGCTAACGGCCTTCTTGGCTGGATTCCACTATGCAATCAATAAAAGATTACAACTTTGAGTGCAAACACTTAGTAGATCACACTATCTCACTAAATCACTCTTTTGGTATTTCTCTCATAATCACAAACGTTTAAGCTCTCCAAAGACAAGTGTATGATCGAAGGTCGCTCAGACTTTGGAATTATAAATTCTACGCTTTATCTCTTACTTGCTCATCGATCCTTCATCTCCTTAAATATTTCTCCACTTCCAAACTAGCCGTTGGACAGTATCTCAGAGAATTGTCTTCCAATATACCCATTGGATAGCTCTGTATTTAGAAGATTTGGTAACCGTTGAGTGACAAATGTAGAATCCCAAATTGATTCCGATCGCCCATACAAACAAAATCTTAGTTTCCATAAGCAAAGCTTCTTCGTATAGAAAGTTCTTGTCTTCAAGATCTAGTCGTCAATCAAATAAATTGAGTTAATCAAATCAATTTTGATGTGGAATCCAAACCAGATCACTAACTGTTGTATCTTCGGGGCTTGAGTTACGATCTGTCTCGTTCTAGATGTAAAGTCTGAGAGCAATAGACCTTACAATATGAGTTTGAGTACGAGAGACTTTGCAATCTGAGTCTGAACATATTCTGCTTCTGAATAGATTTAACTTTAAGGTTTGTACCCAGTTCAGCTTCAACGTAGAGTCTATCTTCTGGTTCTTCCAAGTATAGACTTTGACAATATCCTTTACATGGTCTAGCATCTGCATATTCTATTACTCAACCATCAAACATGTTAGTAGCATTTGATTTATTTTGTCATCTTCAAAACATCATAAGAGATTTCCCTAACACCAGATTCCAAGAAGTTCTTTTTTTTTCTCTCTCTTTTTTTTTTTTTTCAAATTTGAACTATAACGTACGTGTATACTCTACGGTAACTTTCCACATCTTAGCAAACATACTAGTGCCAACCACCAAGAATTTGAACATACATAATCAAAACCAATAAGAAATTTTCAAAGAGGAATGAGATGTTTAATTAACTATAATTATTCTGGATGTAAAGTCTGAGAGTAATAGACTTTACAATCTGAGTCTGAGTGCGATAGACTTTGCAATTTGAGTCTGAATATATTTTGTTTTTGAACAGATTTAGCTTTAAGGTCTGTATTCAGTTCAGCTTCAGCATAGAGTCTATCTTCTGGTTCTTTCAAGTATAGACTTTGACAATATCATTTCTTTACATGTTCTAGCATCTGCATATTCTATTACTCAACCATCAAATATGTTAGTAGCTTTTGATTTATTTTGTCATCTTCAAAACATCATAAGGGGTTTCCCTAACACCAGGTTCCAAGAAGTTCTTTTTTTTTTCTCTCTTTTTCTTTTTCAAATTTGAACTATAACGTACCCGCATACTCTACGTTAACTTTCCACATCTTAGCAAACATACTAGTGCCAACCACCGAGAATTTGGACATACATAATCAAAACCAATAAGAAATTTCCAAAGAGAAAATGAGATGCTTGATTAACTATAATTATTGTGCCTACATATGTTAATATATGTGTACTAAAGCTTAAATTGTCTATTCTTATAGTTACTCCAAAAAAAAAAAAAAGCTTAAATTGTCACATTTGCTATATGCCATATGTCTTATCAGCTGAGTCAATGAAAATGGTGAAGCAAAATATACTAAGGAGATGAAAAACTAGAAGTGCAACAAGATCTCAAACTTTCATCTACTCTATAGTGTGAACTCTGCAACCTTTCCTTGTGATTTCTTTGGCAAAATAAAACCTTGCAAAGACATGGATGAAAATCAGTCAAAATCCTAAGTAAAGACATAGAAAAAAAAATCAATATCGATAATACTCCATAAAGCATGTCATTTTGCCCATTTAAAGGCTCCTAAACTCTTTGACAACATAGTTCAAAAATTCAATGTACATAAGAGGAGCCTGCATTAAGATTACGACAAACAAAGTTGCTCATCAATCAACTTCCGCACAATTAAAGCAGCATAAAGCCAACAAATCTTGACTTCTCAACCCCTGGACCCATTGCAATCAACTTCCGCATAGTTAAAGCAGCACAAAGCCAACAAAAAACCTTGCTTGACTTCTCAACCATTGGACCCATTGTAGATGTGACACCACCAACTCTACCTTGAATACTTTCACAATAATCACATCCAGAAAGAGTGCATAGGTCAACGAATTGATCCATATCCAAATTCATCTCCTCCGAGATCTAAAAGTCATGAAAGTGAGGGAAAAAAAATTTAAGCAATCCCAGTGAATAAACTTTTCTAAGTACCTTTACCAAAAAAAAAAAAACTTTTCTAAGTACCTTGGAAATTTCAAATTCCATAATTGGAACTTTTCTTGACATGGGATCCATCAAATAGTGAAGGAATATAGGAGCTCAAAAAGTAAGGGAAACCATATCTTCAGAAGCAACTACATAAACCTGAAAAACAAATATTACAGCTAAAGTACCATTCATGATAGATGAATTCTGGTTACCACAAAACAATTAAGCAATGATAAGTATTCAAAGTCAGTGAAAATTTCCTGGACAAAAATTACTTAGTAAAGAATATTCCAAATGTAAATGACTACACATAAGAAGACAATAGACAAGTGAGCAAGTATATGTGCGAGTGCAAAAGGAATTTAAATCATGGAAATAAAATGGTAATTTACATAGAGTTAAATGATTAATTATCATGGGAAAACAGTGAACGATTTTGAAGACAATCAAATGGGAAGATACATGCCTTTCCAGCTTTGCAAAGTGCAGCACATTGTGCCTCGCTTCGAAGGAGCCTAACATACAAAAACTGAACTTGGTATCTAAACTTTTTGTTAGAAATAATAATGAATAAACTTTTTGATTTAGACCAAAAAATAAAAGAAACTTTTCAGATAGAATTTTAATCTCAACAACTGGGACATTCATAAGTCTTAATGGTTTTTTGCAATCTTCATTGTGCTGTTGTGTCACCTACAAGTGTATGAAGGCCATCATCCACAAGCACACTCATATCCATTTAGCTATGTAGATAGGTTTTTCTGTGAAGCACAGACCAAAATCAAACTTCATATTGAATAAGACAAAAATATCGCACCATAAGGAAACCAAAATGAGACCAACCTTCACAGTTCTTTTATTGAATTTCTCCATGTCTTCCTTGTTCTGAGATTGTAGACACAATATATACAGAGCTCACTAAGCATTTTTGTACTCTGCGTTTCTGGGTGCTCATGAGAGAGAGAGAGAGAGAGAGAGAGAGAGAGAGAGAGAGAGAGAGAGAGAGAGATGCATATACCGCAATGGCTACTGCCAACTCCTTAGAGGCAGCTGCCCTCTTTGAAAAACTGCTCAGAGACTTGTTTAAGGTAACTAAGGGGGTGTATGATAACCAAAATTTCTGTTCTAGAAATAATTTTTCTATTCCAGACCTATTTTTGGAATAGAAACCTATTTGATAAAGGGTTAATACTTTAAAAAACCCCAACTGGTACACTTGTGACAAATTTACCCCAAACTATTTTTTGATCACCAAAAACCCCAAACTGGTACACATGTGACAAATTTACCCTATGTTAGTTTTCGTTAAATTTTATTATCAAATTATTAAGTTAAATGACACGTGATAGTTAATCGGTATACCAATTTAGGATTTTACGTTTCGTTTGTCACAATTTACAATTTTTATGATTTTTTTGTGGTATTAATCCAATTTAGTAGAGAGTATATTTGTCACAAATTTACCGGTTTAGGATTTTTTTGCTATCAAATAAATTAGTTTATGGTAAATTTGTCAAAAATGTACCGGTTTAGGATTTTTATAGTCAATCGGGGTAAATTTGTCACGATTTACCGGTTTATGATTTTTCATGGTCAAAAAAATAGTTTGGGATAAATTTGTCTCAAGTGTACCAGTTTGGGGTTTTTAGGGTAATCTACTCGTTTTTCTATTTCGGAATAGATTTCTATTTCGAGAAATTGATTTGGAAGAGAAATCATAAATAATTTCTCCCATTAAACCCTAATTTCGATGAATCCTCCCTCATCTCCTCTACGTCTCTGCCTCCTCCTCCGCCTCACCTCATTTTATTAAAAATAAAAATAAATAAAAATAAATAAAAATAAATAAAAATAAATATATTCATTTTATTCATTTAAAAATAAATTATTTTTATTTATCATTTTATTTTTAGTTTATTAAAAATAAATTTATTAAATTTATTTTTATTTGCCTTGAGTGTTTTGCCAAATAAATTTATTTCTATTTTTAATTTTTATTTATTTGAAAATAAATTTATTCGTAAATAAAATAAAATAGAATAAATAAAATAAATTTATTTTTAAGGATATTTTTATTTTATTTTTTATGATTTATTTTATTTTTTTCTTTATTTTTTTGTTACTAAATCATTTTTATTTTTATTTTTTATATTAAAGGTCGTTATGCGTGCCGCCATTATGCGAAAGGAAGAAATTTTGTGTCGTTATCAAACAAATTTCTATTTTAAAGTAGAAATTTTGTGTCATTATCAAACGGTTATTTTTGCTTAGAAACTCTTCTAGAAATATAAATAGAAAAATCTATTTCTGTTCTAGAAATTATTTGAAGGCAGAATTGTTGTCATGCCATAAACATGAAAAGAGAAGGCTCATAATAATAAAGTACCATTTTGCAAGCTCTTGCTTCTTTAAATCAAGAGGTTTACCATCAAATACATCGCTATCGTAACAACAGTAAAGCATAGTTCAAAGAAGGATGAGCATCATTCTTCTAGTATTCCATCCCAACGAAAACAAAGGAGGTAAAGAAAAAAGTTTACGCTGGCTTTATCCCCACCTCTAACAACCTAATCGTCCGGTAAAACATGCTTTGCAAATGACTGCATGGGAAAGTAGCTCAAAATCAAAAACTTTCCAAGCACAAAGATCACATTGAAAGTGGATTTTTATTTTTATGGAGTATCACAATGCCAGTGTACCTGGTGACTTCACTAGCCTCGTTGGTGAGCATTTGAGTCCCCTTCCTCCCGACCACAACCTAATCCCCCAATCAAAAGAACCAAAAAACCCCAGCACTCAAAATCCAAATCCCAACCGACAGCCGAAACGCGCAATCACAAGCATCAATCCATAAAAAGCAACTTAACAAGGAATGTAGAAAATTTATTAACATAAACAACTAATCGATCATGAAAAACGAATCCATATATGATTATAAAACACCGAGATAAATAAATATAGCGGAATTAAAGCGTACCTGTTTGAGCTATTGCTTCACTTGAAGAAAAGTAGATCACTCTGATAATCATGGATCTATTGGAATGCATGATCTTCCTCTCTAGAACCTATTTCGGTATAACAGTTTTCAATGGGATTAAAGCAACTGATAGGTATAAACTATCCTTTTATAGGCTAGAGAAGGGACCTAGAAAACCCTAATCAACAGCGTGTCAACTGGGTCATTCCCATTACGAGCTTCAGTTAAACACAATTGCCTACACTTTGCTGCTCAACCAAGCTCGTTATCAATAGATGCCAATACCTAATTCAATCATATCACTTTAGGGTTTAACAACTATTGGAATATCCATTAACCCGATTATTTAAAATAAAAAAATCAATTAATTAATGTAAGTCCATATTATAAGAAATTTCCGACATTCTCCCACTTGGGTTACATTAATTAACTTATTTTATTTTGAAAAAGATTTTATATTGAAAACGACATTATCAAGTTAATAACTGAAAATTTTGTTTTATGTTGCCACAACTTTTAAAAAAGTAATATTCCAATAATGACATCTCAATACAAATCCAATCCTATATAATCTCAGTATAGGACTATGGAGATCAATGTGTTGAGAAAATACCACAACACAAGACCTTCCATAATCTCATAAAATAAGTATTATATTTTCATGGATCATGGGCCTGGTAGTGTAGTAAGAAATAGTGTTAACATATGATCAAAATATACACTATTTCTTATTAGTCCTCAATGCAATTTCTCAACAACATGAAACTGCATTTACGCAATTTCTAAACAATATGAAATTGCACAACTATGTCACAATCCAACATGAGATCTCATAATCAGTGACATCTAATCATCTTTAAACTAAAATTTGTTTAAAGATATTGTTATATACTTCAATTTCTCAGTCCAACGGGAGAAAGGATAACTATACAATCAATCACAACAATTATTAAAATAAATGCTTTAATAAACATCATAAAAGTATTATCAGTCTGCATATAACTATAATATCCAGAAATACAATTTATATAACTCCCACTAACAAAAGAAATCAAAAGAATCTAAAACATCCATATTCTTTACATATTTTTTTAAACAAAATGGGTCGTAAGGCTTTTGTTAGAGGATCGGCTAACATAGACTTAGTTCTGATATTTTCAATTACAATGTCTCCATTTTTTTACCAAGTCCTTAACAGTATAATATTTGATATCCATGTGTTTGGACACATTACTAATCTTGTCATGCTTGGAATAAAACATAGCTGCAATGTTGTCACAGTAGATCACCATAGGTTTAACAATAGAGTTCACAACTCGTAATTCAGAGATCAAATTTCTAAGCCAAACTGCTTGAATTGACGCGCCGTAGCACGCTACAAACTGAGCATACATCGTAGATTTCGTAATTCTAGGTTTACTTTGTGCTCTTCCAAGAAATAGCACCTCCGGCCATTATAAAAATATATCAAGAAGTTCATTTTTTATCATCTGAACAACTAGCAAAATCAGCATATGAATATTCAATCACCTTTGGGTCCTCATCTTTGCTATACATAAGCATGAAATCCTTTGTTCGTTGTAGATACTCCTCACCTTTTTAGCTGCAACCCAATGTTCATGACCTAGATTCGACAGATATCTTCCAATAGTATTCACAGCAAAATGAATCATAATTCGCTAGTTATTGATTTTATTTGGTCCCTAATCGCGACTACCCTTACGAACACAATCCATCAAACAAAACACAATTCCCAATAATTCTGGAATCATAACTCAAATGTACTGTTTTATTCACAAAATAAAGATAATATCCAACTTTGTCAAGAGAAGAAAGAGATACTAAATTTCTCCTAAAATTAGGAACATAAAAGACATTGTTCAAGATAAGCTAAAAACCAAAATCTAAATTCAAAACAATTTTCCCTATGCGCTCCACATCAACTCCAGTATTGTTTCCAACTTTAAGCTTTGACTCCCTCAAACTTGGATTCCTTAGATTTGTGAGACCCTTGGTGACTTTCTTTTCTTGTTTTTAGCCAAGCTTGGAATTTGTAGCAATTGACTCTCTTGTGACCCTGCTTCTTGCAGTGAAAACATTTAAAATCCTTATCTCCATTTTTCCCATAGTTCCCATTTTTCTTAAAGTCTTGCCCTTTCTTTGGACCATGAGCATTTGACCCTTTAGGCTTCAATTTGCCTCTAGACGAACTCAACTTAGCATTGGTAGTTAAGTGGGCAAACTCATACTTTTCATTCCTTAACTTCTCTTCCTCAGTCACACATTTAGTAATCAAGGCATTAACGCTCTATGTCTCATTCTGAGCACTATAAGTAGTATTAATTTGATTAAATTCAGCTAGCAAAACATTTAAGGCGTGATGCACAATATAATTTTCAAAAAGGACAATTTCATGGGCCTTAAGTTTGGACTGAATGTGGACCATTTTCAGTATAAATTTTCTAACACTCATAGCAGCATCATACCTCATGTTCGTTAACTCACTTAGCAAATTCCCAGCTTTAGCTTTATCTGAGACTCTATATCTTTCTCCCACTGCTTCAAGGAACTGTCTGGCATTCGTATCTTCCGGCAAACCACCAATCAAATGCTCAGCAATGGACCTCTTCATAGCAATGAGGCTCAATTGATTAGATTTTTCCCATCTAGCAAAATGGGCCTTTTGATCTGCAGTACTTTGATTTTTGGGCTTGGCAGGTTCATCCACGACAACACGTGAACTTATCCATCCACACGCATAATCGCTCGCGGATTTACCTGGATCCCTCGCTTCTACGACTCGTCGCAGGGGCCGGTGACCTTATCCCGGCAAGAGTGGACGATCTGGAACTGGTCCACGTCCAGCTTCTTGTTGATGAACCCCACTTGGAAGTAGATGGAGTCGAAGGGGGGCAAGTCGACCTTGATCTCGTCGACTGGACGTAGAAGGGCGCCTCTAGCTCGACGGCGAACCGGCCGTCGTCGGAGAGCTCGTAGGACCGGATGGAGTCGGCAGGAGGCCACCGGGGAGGTCGAACTCGGGGAGGAGTTCGTAGACGATCGAGGGGGAGCTAGAGTTAGGGCTAGGGCTAGAGAGAGAAAGGGGAGGGAAGAGGGCGAGGAGGGAGACGAGGGCTAGAGAGAGAAAGAGGGAGGGATCGGCCATTGGAGGAGGACTGGTCGGTGGTGAAGTTAGAGAGAGAAGAAGGGAAGGAGACAGGATGGATTGACGAAATTGATGTGGACGGGATTTTATACGCGGGGGAGAAACGGGTGTTGTGCGGGGCTTTGATGGGGGACGAGACGAGGTGCCGTGATGGGGAAGGGACAAAACTAGAGGGAATCTCCCCTGAGCGCTCCAGATTTTTTAAAGGCATCAAATTTGGATTAGTGGGTCTTAAATCTTAATAATCAAAGATTTTAAAAAACAAGTATTCTAATGAATGAATGAATGAAATTTTCTAATTTTGCGAAATTCGTTGCAGAGGGGGAAGGTTTGTGTATGAGTCCAAGGCGTGCTGAAAACGGGATGTAGACGGGCCTCGTCTTATACAGGAATCGGGCCTATGCCCGACCTGGTCCAAACACGTTCAAACGATGCTTGATAGGGACGCTCTAACGAAGAATTTTTCTACTTTTCAATTAGTCCTGATGGAGAAAATTTCTGACCATTTTGGTTTCGCCAAAATGCCACTTGATTTAGTAGAAATCGCACGTATAAAAGCTTCAAGACCGAAATTCCCGAATCCTGGATTGATCCGCAAAAGCCAACCCGACGACGGCCCTCGTCCTTGTGTGATCTCGAATGAGTGTGACCGTGGGAGAGAGATATGGGTAATAATAGTGTGGTTGGAGATTCACTACGGCAATTGATGACAATTGATGACAGTTATTGCAATTAGTGGTGAGGGTACAATCGGGTTTTTCAAAGAACATGAAGGAAAGGGCAAAAAAATGGAACAACGTTGCAAATGCACCTCGATAATTAATTTTTAAGTGACTCAGTGTATTGTACTGATAAAAGTGTAGATTTTTTCTTTTTTCTTTTTGGTCGAAAGCACTTCATTGATTAATACTAAAATGATGGGATACAACTAGTATGAAAATCCAAATATAAGATAAGATAAAGTTCGTACGGGGGGTGAGATACCCAGTTACTCAGAAGAGAACTGGTATTATGAGATTTGGCGATCCAATCAGCAGCTTGGTTTGATTTGCGTCGTTCATATCGCAGGGAGACATTCTTCATTTGGGCCAACATTTCTCTGCAGTCCAGGACTATAGGGTGAGAGGCCCAGGATACTTCATTTCGGCCCAAGATGGAATCCACGACTGGGAGACAATCGCTGGAGATGTACACGGGATAGTCGGCCAGTTCAGTTCATGCGCCTGAAGAGGTTTCTATTCGAGCAGTTAGAGTACTTCTTAGCCATTCGAGCGCCTATTGGACAGCTAGGGTTTCTCCCATGAGAGCCGATTGAATGCGGATCTTCTATGCGAAGCCTGCAACACACACCCCATCCTCTCCTCTGCATTTTCCAGTGATGGATCCCTCCGATTTCTCTTCCTACCAAGAGCAATCGACATTTATCTTCAAGGCACCTGGATCTGGAGGCACCTAGGTATGCTGTTCAAAGGACGTCGCTTTTTTTCATGGATTCCACTTCTCGTAAAGTTGCTAGGAGAGAAGGGCTTCGTTAAATATCTGTTCTTGTGTTTTTTTTTTCCGGCCTCGAAAGATCAGTGCATTGCAAGCCTTCCAGATTAGCTAGAGGGTGGTCGCGAAAATCACTTTTTGGCTTGCCGAGATGCCAGATCGAAAGTATTCACTTACCTATTGGTCTATTCTTGTTATAGAGGTTGGGGAAACATCTGTGTCGATATACTATTTCTGCCATATTTCTCGTGTCCACAGACAAAGCCAGAAGAGATGTTTGGAGGACTCTGGAAATTGGTGACATAATGGGTATGTCAGCTCAGGTATGATTTTTCTCTGGTATAAATTAACTCTTGTTGGGAGACCTTCATTACATAAACTCCACATAAAATGCTTGATCCTAGGGGTAGTCTGTAGATGCCAGATTTCTGTCCATAATTGTTTCAGTACCTGATATAAAGAGGATGCATGGTTATTTGTACTTTTTGTGTTGGCTGCTTGTAATTTGTGATATCCGCTTTTGATCTTATAATCCCTTGAATTGTGCCCTGTCCATATTAAACGGTCAGGTCTGGTAAATATGCTGAGTGTAGTTGCTTGAATTTCCTTTGAGATATTACTATCAAAAAGCTCCGTGATAAGTGGACTTTTCCAGGCACGCGTAGTTGGATCAATAATCTCTGCCACTTGCTTAAGGTCGTTTCGGTTTGCTGATCCACCAATTTTGCCAGACATTAACCATCGATCTTCTCTTAAGTTGATAGATTTACCGTCCCCAACCTCCCATTTCAAATCAGGTTGTAGGCCATCACGGCTAATTAAGATACTCTGCCAACCCCAAGATGGTCTGGCTCCCTTTGTAGCAGTCCATAGATTACCATTAGGGAAGTAGAGGCCTTTAAAAATTCTGCTCCACAAGGCCTCGGGAGCTTTCTCTAGTCTCCAGGCTTGTTTTCCCAACATAGCTTTATTAAAATCCACTAAATCTTTAAACCCCATTCCTCCTTGTTCCTTCCTTATCTTTAAAACATCCTAACTCTTCCAGTGAATTCCTTTTTGTCGTGATTTTGCTTCCACTAGAAAGTTGAGATTTTTCCTTCAATCGCTCGGCAAATAGATAGAGGTATTTTAAAGATGTTCATGGCATATTGAGGTAATGCCTAAACAACCATTTTAATTAGCATTTCTTTTCTCACCTTCGATATTAATTGCTCTTTACATCCCTCTAGTTTCTAGTCCACCCATGCTATTATCCAATTTAACATCTGTTTTTTGGTTTGCCCCCAATCAGATGGTATCCCTAAGTATTTTCCAGTTTTTTCTAAGATAGGGACCCTTAGTTCAGCTGCAATATTTCATTTCAAATCATGTGGACAGCTGGCCCCAAAAATACTCTAGATTTATTAAGGTTGATCAACTGACCAGATGCAAAACAATAGCAATTCAAGATATTGGCAAGGTTCTGAGCTTCCCTAATAGTTCCGTCCAAGAAGAAGATAGCATTATCCGTAAAGAATAGGTGGGATAAGGTAGGACAGTGTGGATTTAGTTTGATACCCTTTAAGGTTCCATCCATAATAGCATTTTGCACCATGTGGGAGAGAACATTAGCCAAAATAATGAAAAGATAAGGTGAGAGAGGATCCCCTTGTCTAATACCTCTAGTTGGAGTAATAGATTCCCCTGCTTCGCCATTAATTAATACATGAAATTGAGCTGAAGAGATACAAAATTTGACCATATTCACCCATTTCTCACTGAAACCCATCATCTTCATACAATCACATAAAAAGTCCCACTCAACTCTATCATATGCTTTTTGCATATCTAGCTTTAGCACCGCTTGGAATTTTCTGTGCCTTTTTCTAACCCGTAGTTGATGTAGGACTTCTTAAACAACAAAGATATTGTCTTGTATTTGCCGGCCACCGACAAAAGCACTTTGTTCTAGGGATATGATGATTGGGAGCCAAGGTTTGAGTCTATTTGGCATGACCATTGTAATGACTTTGTAGCTAAAGTTGCACAAACTTATTGGTCGGAATTCTGTTATGCTCTTAGGATTTGCTACTTTGGGGATAAGAGTGATGAGGGTCTCATTAAGTGCTGGATTAAAGCTACCTTCTTTAAAAAAAGAGTCCACTAGGTTGAATATATCTTCTTGAATAATAGCCCATTGACTTTGATAGAAAAGACCACTTAACCCATCTGGTCTGGGGGCCTTTGCTACCCCCATTTGGAAAATAGCTAGCTGTACCTCCTCCATAGTTATCTATGCTATTAGCAACTCATTTATTTCCTCAGAACAAAAATTGGACATTGCTCTAAGATTGGCTAATAGTAACGAGAACCCACAGATTTATACGGTTCTTTGTAATAATCTGTTATGTGTTGTTTAATGACTTGAGGCTCTCGACTCCATCTATTCTCTTCAAGCTTTAGCATGTTGATTTTGTTTCTTTGTCTCATCTGAATTGTTGTTGCATGAAAGAATTTAGAGTTTATATCTCCCCACTTTAACCAATTAACTTTGGATCTAATTCCCCAATACATTTCTTCTCGACGCCACAATGTACAAATTTTCTCAATGATGGTATTATATTCCTCTTCCCTATCAGTTTGGTATGCACTGTTCATAATCTAAGTGAGCTGGTTTCTGAGCTGGTCAATTTGTTTAGATGCATTGCTAAAAGATCTCCTGCTCCATTTTCTCAAATCTTGGGTTACCTTTTTTGTTTTCTTGACTAGATCTCCTTGCTGCCTATCCTCTGTCTTCCAAGCTTTGTTTACTATATCTGCACATTCAGGATGATCTAATCGGAAAGCCTCGAATCTGAAAAGTCTTTATTTTTTTTTTGTTCTAATGCATTTAAGCATAGTAAAATAGGACTATGATCAGATCCTATTGCTGGAAATGCAAAAGATTCGGCATTAGGAAATAAAAGCCTCCATTCTAGGTTACAAAATGCTCGATCAAGCTGTTTTTTGACTAAATCTTCTTCATCTCTTTTATTTGTCCACGTGAATGCACACCCCTTGCTTTCAATGTCTATTTTAAAGAACATGAGTCGGCAAAGTCCCGAAAAGCCGTCATTCGGAATCTTTCCACTAGTCTTCAACCCACCTTCTCCCAATGATATAACATCTCATTGAAATCACCTATGCAAAGCCAAGGTAATATTGTAGATCCATTTCTAGCATGAAGTAAGTTCCACAAAGACACTCTCTCCTGGAAGTTAGTGGATGCATGTAGGAAAGAAATGTTCATTTTAAAACTATTTCTAGCCACTGTGCATGAAAGATCAATTAGCTCTTGGCAGCTATGTTCAATATTGAGTTGCACGGACTCATCCCATAATAATACCAAACCTCCCGCTATTCCAATAGGATTAATAACAAACATAGAAGAAAACTTTAGATTTCTTTTGATATTTTCCATCATCTGGTATTGGTTTTTTGTTTCCATAAGAAAAACCAGATTAGGTTTCTCGCAAGCCACTAAGACTCGTAGGTGTTGGACTATCAAGGGAGAGCCTAAACCTTGACAGTTCCAGCTTAACACCTTCATGGCTTTCTTGGTGGCTTATTAGGGCTAGCCATCAAAGCCCCTACTGATTTGCCTTCCCACATCTGAATTGGTGTCTCCTGAAGGTTGTCCATGTCCACAAGGGTTAACAGACTGCCCTTTCTCTCATATGGAGCAAAGCGTTTTAATTTTTTGGATGCTTGTTTTTTTATACCAGATTTAGGTGCCCCCTGGATCGCCACCCCTGCGTCATGCATTGGATACTCCTTTGACTGTTCCGAGGACTGCTGGATTCTTTTTCCTTTTTTCGGTGTAGCGACTTCTGTTGAGATTGACAATTCTGGTGTTGGTTGTGTTGTAGGTTGATAAAGCACAATGGCTTGGTTGCCATCAATCAAAGTTTTCCTGTTCGACTCATCATTAGATGGGATAACAGAGGTCTCAAGGATCATGTCCTCTTCAGTTAAGGTAAGATCTATCTACTCATAAAAGGTATTCTAGCAAGGACTAAAATCTTTCACCTCTGCTTTCAACCAAGAGCCATAACGTCCTGGTTTATCCTGAGGAAGTCCAGACTCTTTATAGGGAAAGGTTGGGCAGTAATTTGCATAGTGACCTATGTAACCACAGGAATAGCAATAGTGTGGTAGTTGCTCGTATTTAAAGTCAATCCACTAATTTCGATCTCCCACATGAATGATCGTTACAGTTTTAAGAGGATGAAGCAAATTCAGCCTTACTTTTGCTTTGCTTGTTTTGCGAGAGCTGTTATTTCGAGCATCAATTCTAACTTCCTCTACTTCTCCCATTTTTCCAGCAATGGTGCAAATACATTCCTCCGACATAGCAACTCTTGGAAGCCCCATCAGATGCACCCAAAAAGAGCAATGTTTGAACTTATAACAGTGCTCGGGAATGGTAGGGTCCCCTTCATGTAGAACTAATAGATTACTTGCAAACGACCAAGGGCCTATTTGTAGGATTCTTTTATGTTCTTCCTTCAACTTGAAAAATGAAAACAAAGAACCCTGATTCGATCACCTCACATCTGACCTCTTCTAACTTCCAAGCCCTTTTCATTGTAGCCCAGAATGCTGGAAAGTTAACATTTGGTTTTGAAAACAATTTTCCATGTAATAGATACTCATCAACCTGTTTTTGTACCTCAAGAATACGGCCATTCAGTTCTGTGATATCGTCCGCAGCCCATAGATCTCTCATCCGTTTACAAAGAGCCATCAGTCAAAGATGGTTTTCCTAGTTGCCGTCCATGATCGAGTCAAGTCTTGCCAAAATCATAAAGAATGGTTAGACGAAGATTGTCAGGGTTAGGATTGGATCTTGGGGTTGGTTGGGAATGAAGGGAGCTCTATAGGTGTTAGGGCAATCATTATGGAAAAGCTGGATCAGCCAAGTTAGGGTTTCAGAATTGATTTGCTCATTTTAGGGTTCAAAAGAGGAAACAAAGTTATAGCTAATCGGGTGAAGAAGCGATATTATTAGCCATTTTTTCTCGAGAAGAGATGGAGAAGCTATCACCAAAGGGGATAGAGAAGACTCACCTTCAGCGAGAGAAGAAGCCACTGTCGGGCAGGAGAGAGGTCTCGAAGAGAGAGCAACACAACAAGGTTTTTTTTTTTTTTTAAGGAATCATAATCAACTTCATTGCCTAGAAGAAGAAAATACGGATTATTTTTTAACATAAGAGATTTGGGATCGCAGGCCTTGAAATTTCTCATTCTTGCTCTGAAATTAAAAATAAGCATGATTGCTTTTAAAATTATGAAAAGAATTTTTTTTTTAGCTATCAAGAAAATTGATTACGCTGAGTTTTGTTTTTACATGACTAATTTTATTTACAACTACAAATTTTTATATAATTATTGCACCGAGGGTGGCTTGGTCGGACTTACATGTTGTATGTGAATTGGTAGAGCAAGTCGACGTCCTGGCGGTGCCGAGCAAACCGCTCTTGGGGGAGCGGAGGAGGTGACAGCGTAAGGGGCTGATAAACTGGCGGAGTTGGTTGAAAAACTCACGAAGGTGATGCTGATGGGCGTTGAGGAGATCCATATATTGGCGGTGCTTGAGGGGTTGAAGTTGGTTGGCCCCTATGTGAGGGCACACTGTGGTCGGGAGGAGCTGATGGCGGTGAACGTAAGATAGGATGTTGTCCATAACTAGGAAAAGGTGTTCTAGATACTGGTGCTGTCGAGGATCCGGGTGGTGCTGTTGGAGGTGTATCAGCCATGAGGGATGATGGAGGTGGCGGATGGCCTCCAAAATACGATGCAAAGGATGAACAGGTGGAGGATTTGGAGGGCCGTCCATTGTATCCACTTGCTACAGCGCTGAACGAGATGATCATGATGTACACAGGAATGCTTTCCTTCAACAATGAGACACTCGAACTCACTCTCATTCTGGGCAGGAAGCTAAGATACAGGTTAAAGAGCCAAGCTTTTGTATGCAACTGAAGCGACCATAATCAAAGGACAGGATGAGCTCGACCACCAGGACCATCTTCAGGATTTGGACTCAATTTAAGGAGGAGATGTCGGCATCTTTTGGCACAGTGTTTATGGGTTCACATCGATACCAATCCAGACACTTCGTGAATCTCCCGATTCTTAGTATTTCCATCAAATGGGAGACATTGGACAAACTCTTACTCTTGTATTTACTTATTGCATGGCCATTGACATGATTGAGTCAACAAACCTGTCGCACAAAATGCCTATAAAAGAAAACCAGCTACACGAATGAGATGCATTGTTGGTTCTTACAAGTACTGAAATTTGCGGCACCACTTCCAACTTATCTAAAAGCCATAAACAGAAACTGGAAACGTGATTTTCCCCATCTTCCCCTCCGCATTGAACTCACGTTATAGGTGGAAGAGTAACTTTAATTCAACCACTTCGATACCATGAAGCTAAACATCAAAGGTTGATCATGGGAGAATCAATAATTCTATACTAAAGGTGTAATAGATGGGCTTTAAAAAAAAAAAGGGATAAGTGTTTCTGAAGTCCTACAACTTGTCACGAAAATGCATTTCAGTCCTAAAATTTATAAAAAATGCATTTAAATCCTAAAACTTGTCAAATTGTTTTAAACGAGTCCTAAGATCAACGCTGTTAGCCTTTTCCATTAAAAATGCTGACGTGGCATTTTAAATAATTTTATTTTATTTTTCATGTGAATTTTTTAATTATTTAAAAAAATAGATTTAAAAACTAAAAAAAATCAAATTTATTCATTTTATCTTATTTTCACCAAAAACTTTAAAAATTTTAAAATATTTATTAAAAAAAAACAGTGGCTCCTCTCCCCGCCACCGCCGCCATCGTCGCCCATCGCCGGAGGGGCCGAGCGACGGTCGCCGGCCTTGGGTAGGGGTGGCCGAGCGTCGCCGGCACCAGGCGAGGGCCGGCGACCATCGCCTGCCCTGGGCGAGGCCTCGTTGGCCCCGAGTCCAGGGGGTAATGGCTGTCGGCCCCCCGTGAGGGCCAGTGAGCCCAGATCTGGGCACCTGTGCCAGAGCTGAGCGAGGGTGCCCCGATTTGCGCCCATTGGCCCTCGCGGGGGGCTGGCGGCCATCGCCCCCCTTGGGCGAGACGTCGCCGACCCTCATGGGGGGGTTGGCAACCGTCGTCCCCTTGGGCGAGGCCTCATCGGCCCTCGCTTGGGGCCAGCGAGGATTGCCAGATCTGGCAATCCTCGCTGGCCCCAAGCGAGGGCCGAGGAGGCCTCGCCTAGGGTGGGCGACGGTCGCCGGCCCGCACTTGGGGCTGGTGAGGCTGGCCACCCCGCCCGGGCGGGTGACCGTCACTCGGCCCCTCCGGTGATGGGTGGCGGCGGCGGCGGGGAGAGGAGTCACGCGGATTTTTTTTATAACAATTTTAATAATAAAATTTTTAACTTTTCTTTTTAGTTTTTGTTGAAAATAAGATAAGATTAAATTTAATTTTTAAGTTTTTAAATATAATTTTTTTTAAAAATGGATAAAAATTAATTATAAAATACATATGGAAAATAAAAAAATTATTTAAAATGCCACGTCAGCTTTTTTAACGGAAAAGTCTAACGGCGTCAATCTTAGGACTCGTTTGAAACAATTCGACAAGTTTTATGACTTAAATGCACTTTTGCGAGTTTTAGGATTGAAATGCATTTTTGTGACAAGTTGTAGGACTTCTGAAACACTTATCCGGAAAAAAAAAAGAAGAAGAGAAAATAAAAGGAAAAGAAAGAGTTTGAAAAGTAAAAAAAAAAAAAAAAAAGGAAGCTGAAGGATATTTGTGGAACCTTCTGCTGTGCTTTAAAAAAAGAGAGAGAGAGAGAGAGAGAGAGAGAGAGAAGAGCACAGGCAGCAGCGAAAGAAATGGGAGAGGAGAGAAAGGAAAAAGGAAAAAAAAAATGGCGCACTTGTGATCCGGACACCTCATCAAGCCGACTCAAGTGTGTTTAGCAACGCCGGTAAGAAATCAAAGTCTTTAATCACCTACTTGAAGCAATCGCCGCAATTAGGGCTCGAAATTCGGATTTCTTGGATATTTGTGTGGCAAAGACCGATTTTTGAGTCGTTGAGCCGTATATTTTTATAGAAATGGTACTTTGGGATGTTGTGAATTTATAGCATCTTTCGGATCATGATTTGAGCTTGCAGTTTGTTCGAAATAGAATTTTGAAGTTGGGGGCGCATTTTGGTACTATAGCGAACAGTAGCTTCGAGCCTTTTTTTTTTTTCAGTACTGTTTTGGGGAGGCTGAGTTGGGGTTGTTGTTGTACATTAAGAGAGCTTTTTAAAGATAAGACAGATTGAAATGGAAGAAATGTGTTATTCACTGAGCCATGGTAGCTTACTCATTTCTTATACTTGTTTTTCAGGTTCTTTAGCAACTCATGACTAGGCGTGACCGTTCGTTCGGGGAGAACTTTTGTGGTGGAAACTTTTTGGTATGACTTGTGCATAGTTAATAGGTATATAAGTTGGTCTTTATAGAAGGTTTATGTTTTGAATTTTTTGTGGATTATAGATATACTCTAATATTGTAACCAAGTGCCCCTTTTTGTCAAATATATATACATGTGTGTGTGTGTGTGTGTGTGTGTGTGTGTGTGTGTGTGTGTGTGTGTGGATGTATATATGTTGATATCGGGTTGAATTTTTGGTTACGTTGAGGCTACGTCCTTTGGTAAAAGGACGGCCATGTCATGCCCGTTCTTCTTGTGGATCGGGGTGTGACATTTGTTGGTATCAGAGCTTAGGTTTTGATTTGTTTGGGTAGATATGGGACGATGTGAGATTGTGTGATAGATTTTTTTTAACGCATTAGCCTTTTAGATATTAAGTTGTAGCTCCGTTCTTGGATTCAAGTGATCATGTGTGACTCGGAGACACTTGCTTCGCTTCATAGAAATAGTAAAGGCAAGCAAGTTGTTGCCGTTAATGCTAAAGACACGCCTCAAGCTTCTTGAGGTGCGTCTATAAGGAGGGGACAGGAGGATCGGCATGATGGAAGTCCTAACTTGCATGAAGTCAGGGAAGTTAACCAACGGTCGTTTCCCCTGAGTGACTTTGAGCAAGCCATGATTCATTGGTATCGTCAGACAAAGGAATTAAGTGGAGATGGAGCAACTGGCTCATACACCTTTGCTCGATTCAGAGAGGTGAAACCACCCACTTAGAAGCTGATCCTCTTGCAGCTGAGTAGTGGACTAGAAAGATCGATGGGATCTTTGAAGCAGAAGGTATTCCTAAAGACAAGAAGGTTAACTTTGCTTCTCGATACTTAGAAGGCAAGGCAGAGCATTGGTGGGAGGGAATGAGGCCAACTTTTGGAGATAGGGGTGGTGTTATAGCTTGGGAGGACTTTAAGCAGGTTTTCAATGCCCAATTCTTCCCAGTGTCATTTTAGGCAAAAAATGAAGAGTGATTTTATAGACATATCTCAAGGCAACTCCACGGTTTTAGAGTATGCAGCTCGCTTTAATTAGATGAGTAGATTTGCTGAGCAATATGTGTCTAATGAGCAAGATAAAGTTGATCACTTTCAGAGGGGGCTTCGATATGAAATTGGTTCGACACTCACACCTCTAGCATTGACATCTTATAAAGACGTGTTGGAATGAGCCATATGAGTGGAACAAAAGATTTTGGAGCGTGACGAGCAAGGTGTACCTCAACATAAGAAGTTGAGATCCACGGTTTATCAGGATAGCGGCGCCGGTGGCAGCGGAAAGAGGAAAGCTTTTAATCAGCTAGGAAAGCCCAGAATTTAGAATAATTCGGGCCCTTGTACTACTTGTGGGAGACAACATAGCGGTCCTTGTTACCGCAAGGAGTATGTTTCACTTGTGGAAAAATGGAACATATGGCACGTGATTATCCAGCACAGAAGAATGCCCCTGGAGATAGTAGAGTATGTTTTCTATGTGGACAACCTGGACATTGAGCCTGTACTTGTTCTATGAGGAAGACCGCCCCTCCAGTTGATAGGCCACAAGAAGGCCAACAAAGGCAAAGGATGACTGGGAAAGTTTCTACGATGACAGGAGAGGATGCGGCTTCTAATACAGTTGTTGCAGGTAATATTTCTATTGCCTCACAACCTGCTTATACATTGTTTGATCCCGGTGCCACGCATTCCTTTACTTCCATTGACTTTGCAAAGAAACTTGATGTGTTCCCTGAGCTTCTAAGATATGAATTGTGTATTGATACTCCCTCTGGTGATTTCTTGCTTGCTGATCGTGTTTTCAAGAATTGTTTGTTGCGAATTGATGATGTACCATTGCTTGTGGATTTAGTGGAGTTAGATATATGAGATTTCGATGTTATTCTAGGGATGGATTGGTTATCAAAATATTATGCCACTGTTGATTGTTATTCAAAGAAAGTTATTTTTCGACCTCCAAATCAACCAGAATTCTCTTTTTCGGGAAGTTATGAAGGCACTTTTCCAAGGTTAATTTCAGCTATGCGAGCAAAAAAGCTTTTGAGAAAGGGTTGTTGCGGTTATTTGGCTTGTGTAAAAGATACAAGTAAGGAACGGGTAAAGCTAGAAAATGTTCATGTTGTTAGAGAATTTCCTGATGTATTTCCTGAAGATTTACCTAGCTTGCCTCTTGATAAAGAGATAGAGTTTTGTATCGATTTAATGCCCGGTACAACACCTATCTCTAAGACCCCATATCATATGGCACCTTCTAAATTGAATGAATTGAAGATACAATTGCAAGAGCTTTTGGATAAGGGTTTTATCAGGCCTAGTGTATTGCCTTGGGGAGCTCCTGTTCTATTTGTGAAGAAGAAAGACGGTAGTATGCGACTTTGCATAGATTAGCGAGAACTTAACAAGGTGACAATCAAAAATAAATATCATTTGCCCAAGATTGATGATTTATTTGATCAACTTCAAGGGGCTCAAGTATTTTCTAAGATCGACCTTCGTTCTGGGTATCATCAGTTGAAGATAAAAGTTAATGATGTGCCAAAGACCGCTTTCAGAACAAGGTATGGGCATTATGAATTCCTTGTCATGCCTTTTGGGTTAACGAATACACTTGCGACTTTCATGGATTTAATGAACAGGGTATTTAGGCAATTTCTTGATAGATTTATTGTGGTATTCATCGATGATATTTTGGTGTATTCGAGGAGTTTGGGAGAACATGAACAACAATTGAGAGTTATTTTACAAACTTTGCGTGAAAGAGGTTGTATGCTAAATTTAGTAAATGTGCCTTCTGGCTTGCTCATATAGAATTCTTGGGTCATGTAATATCAAAGGATGGTATCTTAGTTGATCCAAAGAAAGTTGAAGCAGTTGTTCAATAGAATCGCCCTACCAATGTCACGGAGGTAAGAAGTTTTCTTGGGTTAGCAAGTTATTCCAGGAGATTTATAAATGGGTTTTCTAAAATTGCCAGTCCACTTACTTGCCTAACTTAGAAAGGAGTTAAATTTGTGTGGTCAGATCAATGTGAGCGCAGTTTCCAAGAGTTGAAGAGGTGATTAGTGTCAACTCCTATATTAACTTTGCCTTCAGGAACTGGTGGCTTTACAATTTATTGCGATGCATCTAAGGAAGGTTTAGGTTGTTGTCTTATGCAAGATGGTACAGTTGTGCCATATGCTTCTAGACAGTTGAAGGCTCATGAGAAGAACTATCCTACTCATGATTTGGAGTTGGCAGCAGTTCTGTTTGCCTTAAAAATATGGCGGCACTACTTGTATGGTGAAAAATGTGAAGTCTTTATCGACCACAAAAGTTTGAATTATATTTTTACTCAAAAAGAACTTAACATGAGCCAGAGGAGATGGCTAGAACTTCTGAAGGATTATGACTTATCAATCAATTACCATTTAGGTAAAGCTAACGTGGTAGCTAATGCATTAAGTCGCAAATCCTCTAGAAATATGGTAGCATTGCTCACTTCTCAAAAGCCTATTCTTGAAGATATGAGAAAGTTAGACCTGGAGGTTTTGGTTTATCAGCTTGGTGCTCGATTAGCTAATCTTCGAGTACAACCGACATTGATTGACAGAATCAAGGCTAAACAAAATGAAAATCCTCAATTGGAGAAGATCAAAGAAGGTGTAGAAGCTAGGAAACAATATGACTTTAGTATCCATGTAGATGGGTCATTGAGGTTTCGCGGTCGATTATGTGTTCCCAATGATTCAGAATTGAAAAAGGAGATATTACAAGAAGCTCATAGCACTAGATTCTCGATTCATCCGGGGAGCACCAAGATGTACAGGGATTTGAGGGAAAATTTTTTGTGGATCAATATGAAGAAAGATATTGTGAAGTTTGTTGACCAATGTCTAGTTTGCTAGCAAGTGAAAGTTGAGCATCAGAAACCAGGTGGCTAGTTATACCCACTTGAAGTACCTAAATGAAAGTGGGAGCATATTACCATGGATTTCATCATCGGCTTACCGAGGACGCCTAGTGGTAAGAATGCCATATGAGTGATTGTTGATCGATTAACTAAATTTGCACACTTTTTGTCTTATCGATTTGGTCTTTCACTTGAAGACATGACGAAGCGATATGTAAATGAGATAGTGAGACTTCATGGAGTTCCAGTGAGTATTGTTTCCGATAGAGATCCCAGGTTTATGTCCAACTTTTGGAAGAGTTTACAAGGAGCGTTAGGTATTCAACTCAACTTTAGCATAGCTTTTCACCTACAAACGGATGGTCAGTCAAAAAGAACTATTCAGACATTAGAGGATATGCTACAATCTTGTGTTATTGACTTTGGTGGTTTGTTGGATGAACGTTTACACTTGGCAGAGTTTTCTTATAATAACAGCTATCATTCCAGTATTAAAATGGCTCATTTTAAAGTTTTGTATGGGCATAAATGTAGGACTTCTGTTTGCTGGGATGATGTTGGTGAGAAAAGATTAACCGGCCCTGAATTCATACAACAATTAGAAGAGAAAATCAGACTCATTCGAGAGCGTTTGAAAACAGCACAAAGCCATCAAAAAAGTTATGTGGACCTTAAGAGACGCAAAGTAGAATTTAATGTAGGACCTATGAAGGGCATCATGAGATTTGGTACGCGTGGCAAATTAAATCCCAAGGTACATGGGACCATTTTGTATATTAGAAAAGATTGGTGAAGTTGCTTATAAGCTAGCTTTATCTCCAGCATTATCTGGAGTCCATAATGTGTTTCATGTATCCTTATTACGGAAATATGTGCCAAATCCTGATCATGTATTGAATTTTACACCATTGAAGTTGAGAGAAAACTTAACGTACGAAGAGAGCCCATTCGTATTATTGATAAGAAGGATCAAGTGTTGCGACGGCGCACTATTCCTTATGTGAAGATCCAATGGCAAAATCACACGGAGAGAGAGGCCACTTGGGAACTTGAGGAAGAGGCGAGGTGCAAATACCCTCGCTTGTTTCATGATTGAGTGCTTGTAAATTTCGAGGACGAAAATTTTTTTAAAGAGGGGAGAATGTAATAGATGGGCTTTAAAAAAAAAAGAGAAAATAAAAGGAAAAGAAAGAGTTTGAAAAGTATTAAAAAAAAAGGAAGTTGAAGGATATTTGTGGAACCTTGTGGAACTTTCGGCTGTGCTTTAAAAAGAGAGAGAGAGAGAGAGAGAGAGAGAGAGAGAAAAGAGCACGGGCAGCAACGAAAGAAACGGGAGAGGAGAGAAAGGAGAGAAAGGAAAAAGGGAAAAAAGGAAAAAAAGTTGGCGCACTCGTGATTCGGATGCCTCATCAAGCCGACTCAAGTGTGTTTAGCAATGCCAGTAAGAAATTGAAGTCTTTAATCACCTACTTGAAGTAATCGCCGCATTTAGGGCTCGAAATTTGGATTCCTTGGATATTTGTGTGGCGAAGCCCGATTTTTGAGTCATCGAGCTGTATATTTTTATAGAAATGGTACTTTGGGATGTTGTGAAGTTATTGCATCTTTCGGATCATGATTTGAGCTTGCAGTTTGTTCGAAACAGAATTTTGAAGTTGGGGGCGCATTTTGATACTATAGCGAACAGTAGCTTCGAGCCTTTTTTTTTTTTTTGTTATTTTCGGTACTGTTTTGGGGTTGCTGAGTTGGGGTTGTTGTTGTACGTTAAGAGTGCTTTTTAAAGATTATAAGACGGCTTGAAACAAAATTTTGTGGAAGAAGTTATGGCGTGATGAAGTTAGCACATGGGCTGCACCTAGCGGGAAATGAAGTTAGCATATGTGTTGTTTTATCGACAAATAGGCTTAGTATAGACGAGTCGTTATGCGAATATCCTTTTTACTCGGCCTTTTGATATTGTTTTTCCGTTAATTGTTAAGAATCCAAATACGTTAGTTCGAGTGAGCGTCGTAGTTGATTTTTGGCTTTTCTCAGGTGAGTGACACTATTTCTTCTTTGTATTTTAAACTCATGTTTTGAGAAATGTGGTGGATTATATATTCCATGAGTTGATAAAAAGCATATTTTGTTACATAAAACAGGATCGAGCTATTACCGCCATTTTTGTTGTTCGAAGGGAGTTATATTCTGACTTCGATTTGAATGGTTGTTTGAAAAATAATTTTTGAAATTCTTTGTGAAAGAATCTTGAAATTTTTTGGAGAATGCTTTGATATTTATATATCAAATTTTGAATTGTGATATGACTTCATTTCTGATGTTGAATTACTGGATATTATAATTGGTGATTGGTGATTGGTGCTCAATGTCTCTATGGACTTTGAGGGGTGTGGGTATACGCATACTATTCTAAGATATCCTTATGGGTTGAGCCACCGACTAATAATAAGTGGAGACCTTGCCAATGGGGGAATCTTGGTCGCCTTGTCACGGGCATTATGCGCAATCATGTTTAGACATTTGAGCATGAATTAGTCATTGGGGTGGACCATTGACGTGTGATTTGAGTTTGGTCGATGGAATGGACCATCGATGTGATTTGATGAGATTAGTCAATGGCATAGACCATTGATACATGTTTTATGAGATTGACTAATGGACTGGACCATTGGTATCTTCAGTATTTAAGTTATGATTATGTATTTGAATTATATTTTAAATGTGCATAGTGATTTCTCGATCCGCTTAGAAGAAATCTGTTACTCACTGAGCCGTGGTAGCTTACTCATTTCTTATACTTATTTTTCAAGTTCGTCAGCGAGTCGTGACTAGGCGTGAGTGTTCATTCGAGGAGAACTTTTGTGGTGGAAACTTTTTGGTATGATTTATGCATAGTTAATAGGTTTAGAAGTTAGTCTTTGTAGAAGGTTTATGTTTTGAGCTTTTTGTGGATTATAGATATACTCTGATATTGTAACCAAGTGCCAATTTTTGTCAAATATGTGTGTGTGTGTGTGTGTGTGTGTGTGTGTGTGTGTGTGTGTGTGTGTGTGTGTGTGTGTGTGTGTGTGGATGTATATATGTTGTTATCGGGTTGAATTTTTGGTTACGTTGAGGCTGCATCCTTTGGTAAAAAGACGGCCATGTCATGCCCCTTCTTTTGGTGAATCGGACTGTGACAAAAGGAACAACCAGTTCAATAAGTATTGTTCACTTTCCGTAGGAGTACCAGCAACTGCACAATACTGTCATCTTCCCATCATTAGTTTTTTTTTTTAATTCCTTCAATCCAGAAGCAGTTGTTTGAAAAAAGATTCATCCTTTATCGGGTAATTTCAGCAAGTAAAAGTAGACGACAGCAAATATCTAGAAGGTAATGATAAACATAGTAAAAGCTCAAACATTTCAACATATGGAGCTTTCCTGAGGAACTCAAAGAGCAATAATCTGTCAGTCCGACAAATCCGTCAAGTTGTGCATGCAATGCCATAACGCTTTTTCATAAGCAAACAACTAGCAGCAGCAGCAACTACCAGTCTCAAAAGCGACATAATCGATGTAGCTTCCAAATGCCGCAAGACCCATCTGATCCCAAGAAGACACGAATTGTGACCCACGAAGAAACCATCAAAATCAGCACCAGAGAAATTGACACATGCACTTATGCATCCACACGCATGATCTCTCGCGGATTTACCTCAATTCCTTGCTTCCACGACCCGCCGCAGGGGCCGGCGACCTTGTCCCGGCACAAGTGGACAGTCTTGAACTGGTCCACGTCGAGCTTCTTGTTGACGAACCCCACCTAGAAGTAGACGGAGTCGGAGTGGGGCAGGTCAACCCCGATCTCGTTGACGTCGAGCCAGAACAGGAACCGCTGAACTTGGATCCCCTTCAGGTCCGTGATGGAGCCGTAGTTGAGCTTTCCAGTGACCCGCCGGTTGTAGCAGACCAGGCAGTCGAGCTGGACGTAGCAGGGGCCCTCGAGGTCTCATCGGAGAGGTTGCAGGACCGGATGGAGTCCAGGAGCAGGCCACTGGGGAGGCCAAACTTGGGGAGGAGCTCGTAGACTATCGGAGAGGCGCTAGGGTAAGGGATAGAGAGAGAAAGGGGAGGGAAGAGGGCGAGGATGGAGACGAGTGTTAGAGAGAGAAGAATCGGAGGGAAGCTCCAAGGCGTCAAATTTGGATAAATGGATCTTAATGATAATCAAAGATAAAAGAATAAGTCTACCCATCCATAAACAGCGCGGTTAGTATGAGTTCTCTCCTTCATTATCGAAATCGAGAGAGTTCGAATCCTCTCATTGCATTTCCATGACTTAAGTGGGGCTCTAACCCTCTCGTTGCATTTTTATGACTTTTGTGAGGGTCTTAGGGGTGGATTATTGGGCCAATTCCAGAGATTTTATATCTAAATAACGGCTTGTGGCGACGCTTGATGGTGCTACAGAGCGCTGAAAGGTCGTGTAATCTCCGAAAAGTGATCTCTAGCAGTTCCTCAATCATAAAAAAAAAAAAAAAAAAAACAAGCATTCTAATGAATAAATTAAAATCTCTCATTTCATGAAATTCGCTTGAGAGGGAATGGTTAGTGTATAAGTCCAATGCGTGCTAAAAATAGATGCACATGGGCCGCGTCTTATATGGAAATCGGGCATGCACCCAACGTGATTCCGACATGTTTGAACGATGCCCGAGAGCGAGACTCCATTGGAGAATTTGTTTGCTTTTTGATTAATCCCGATGGAGATCGAAATACCTCTTGATTGACTAGAAATCACACGTATATAAACTTCGAGATTGAAATTGCCCAATCCCGGATCGATCCATGAAAGCCGACCTGACGACGGCCCGCATCCTTGTGTGATCTCGAATAAGTGCGGCTGTGCGAGATGCTGGCAATAATGCGGTGGTTGGAGATTTACTACGGGGATTGTAGGCAGCGATTGCAATTAGTGGTGAGGGTACCATAGGGTTTTTCGAAGAACATGAAGGAAGGGGGAAAAATGGAACAACATTGCAAATGCACCTCAATTATTAATTTTTAAGCGATTCGTTGCACTGTACTTATAAGAGTGCAAAATTGAAAATGTCAATTTAATACTGAATGGAAAAAAGCCGAGTCCCTATAACATAATAATAACCAACTATTGTTACTACTATCAACGGTGATGGTGGTCTAGTGGCATCCGTTAGTACTTTGTAAATGCAAGATCCCAATCAATTTTTGGAAGTAGTGAGTTTCGTTAGAGGTTGTTCACTAAAGTGTATCGTCTTTCCGTTTATGCATAAAACCTTTTGTCTTATTAAAACATATTTAGACACACTTTAAGGAATCACAACCGACTTCATTACGAGGAAGAAGAAAATACATATTAGTTTTTAATAGAAGAGATTTGGGACCTCTAGGCACTGAAATTTCTCCTTGTTGCTCTGAAATTAGAAATAAGCACAATTGCTTTTTAAATTATGAAAAAAAAAAAAATTGGCTATCAAGATAATTGATTACACTGGGTTTTTTTTTTTTTATGTCACTAATTTTATTTATAATTTGCCCAAACGATGTTTTTCAATAAAAATTAGGGAAAATTCCAAATAAGAATATGAAGTATCATCATTTTCTTAAAATAAGGGCCTGAAATTAATTTTGTTTCAAATAAATACCTAAAGTTGTTATATTAATCTCCAAGAAAGGCTTGAAGTAGTTATCATTGTTTCAAATTGGGAAAAAACCACCAAAAACCCCAAACTGGAATCCCAAAGGATAAGGAAACGATCATTTGCTCAAATATTTTGGATGTTGTCGGGCTCCCGTTATTGTCTCCGCGATACTTTAATGGAAGATCCTGAAGTTTTTTCCCTGCAGAATCCAATGAAAAAACTTAGGAGAGCTGCCTGTGTGACATAGCTCACTAGCTGTACAGCTAATAGAATGAGAGAAACTTTGAAAGGGGAAAACCACCGAATATCAAAGGATGAAGTTTGATATAGCAGGGATATAAGGGTACAGTGACACACTGCCTCAAAAGAGTTTTTTGCTATGTGTTCAGCTCCGGCTATAGCATCAAGCGACACCAGGAGTTCCCCCAAACACTTCATTGGGAAGTGCTTTCATAGAAAGTCCCATTGAAGTGTTCGGGGGAACTCTAGGGGACACCCGATTCATATTGTTCCTCTCCTCTTCTAGTGAGTCATCTGCCTTGAGTTGATGAGCAAAAGAAACAATGCAGTGCTCTATATATAGGAACTGCTCCACTTGAGGAAGAAGCATTGTGTGTCGGGATAAGGCTATTGCCATGTACCTAGACGTGCCTCTGAGCAACATGAAAGTCCCCGGAATGCATCGACATGAATTATTGTGGTATGCGATTCCTTTCCTTTTTACTTCGTTATCAGTTTCAAGTCGCTTTTTCCTCGTCTTCTGACAATCTAGTGATTAATCTGTGGCTCAGCATGAATTTTGCCTGTTTTTCGGCTTGCTTCATCTGCCACCGAGCATCCACTTTCTTGGCCTTCAGAATCCAGTTTTGATTAGATGATTACAAAAGTGTTTGTGATTGAAATTCCATTTCACCTAGCACCAAAGAATATGGTTCTGTCAACTGGACATACTACATAAATGTGTAATCTGGATGTTCAGATGTGTATGAGTTGTTTAAGTGAAAACCTCTATTAATTCAAAGTTGGAAATCCTTTAAAGTGTTCGAAACATCCTTGACTGATGTAACTAATATCTATAATTTGTAATTCTACGGTCCTTGAGACATCATTTACGACGAGATATCACAGAATTTTTATCAATGGATTCGTAATTGTACTGGTTTTTGTCCTAGCTCTTTCTGTTTCCTTTTATAGTGGTTATTTTCTGTATTTTCGCGTTAACTTCCCCTTTTAGTTCCAATACCTAATAAAGCATGAAAGAGCCCCTCAAGTGGAAGGGTAAAGAGAAGACTGGAGCGGATGGGGCAAGCAAGACAAGGCTGGCATGGAGAAAAAAAGCTTGTGGCAGCATGCCATCAGATAATACTCTTGCTGCTCATCTGACGCATGAAGACGACCGGATTCATTTCTGTTAATTGCATGGATCTGATCACATCAGATGGTCCAGGTCCCAAAAAGCAAATCATTTCTTGCCTATAGAGAATCTGCACTTACATTTTTAGGTTCATGAGATTTGCCTTGGCACACAAAAGTTCAAATGTTATCTCAAAAGGCATGCTATTCCTTGCACCACAGGAATTCTTGGCAGACTAAAATTTCTAAATCAAAACATAACTTGGGTCATAATTGACTTTTAGAGTAATTAGCGTCTCGTCTAAAACATGACATTGCACACGGTTAATGACCATACCATCTGAAGTTATCGGATTACTCATAACTCCGGCATTGCTTTTGATGTAAAGCATGCAGTTACCCTCTCAAACTTGTTTCTGAGGTCATTCACCTAACATGTGGATTCAAGTCACTCATATTTTCCGCCACATTACCAGGGCTAATTATCCTTTATTCAGAAGCACCGAAAGCAATCCTAGCATGTTAAATGCCAGAAATCTGAATGCAGAACTTTCACATCCGGAAAAAGCGATAGCAACAAAACCTGTGGACATTCAGCTTGATATGATTCCTCTCCCCACTTATTGATCTACCCAGCAAATCCGACCAGGTTCATTTCGGCCAACCTAGGATTGATAAATTTCTCCTCTTTTCCAGTTTCCTCCACCAAACCCAGCCTTCTTTTTCTAAGGAATTACCGGTACTAAGTTATCCTTATAAATAGCAGTCCTTACTTAATGCACCCTCAGCATCCAAGCAAAACACAGGGAAGAAGGAAAAGAAGAGCAAAAAAGAGTCAGCTGTTCCCTGGAGTTCCCTTGATCACTTCACTGGGGCGCATGGTCCTTCATGCAAAATAAAGGATTGTCTCAACTACAGCCCTACTGAAGTGTTTGGGGGAACTTCGGGGGACATCTGACACTGATCACCAGAGGGTTGTCTTTGTTTTATGTGATGTGTTTCGTTTGTTTCAAGGGTGCAAGAAATGACTGACCCGAGTTCGGTCTCGAGCTTTCTGAGTGAGGTCTCTAACTCGCGTCATGTCGAGACCTTATCCACTCGAAAGCTCCAAAGTCAACCCTGAAGAAATGAAGTTCGGAGTAGAACTGAGTTTGTTCCCTTAGTTTCTGTTCCTGCGGCAAACTGAGGACATTCCCGCCTGTTTTGAGGAAATTTTCGTGGGGTTGCATGCTTTGTGAATTCAATTCTACCATAGCTGTTCAAACTGTATTCATGCATCAAATTTCAATATCTTCTAAATCACCACTTTTTGGTATTCTTTTGCATTGTATGGCACTGCTTTAAATTAGGCACGCTTTGACAAATTCCATCTCTTAGTATGTTTGGTATGGCTCTTGCATGTGACATTGATTCGGCCTCCACATGTCTCGATTCAACTAATGATGTGAGACGAGCGATCATTTAGCGATGTTTAGGGTTGGGAGGTATGCTTCTTCTCTATGAAATTACTACAAATTCCACTACTTAAATGTGGCAGCCTTTTATTTCCTTTTGTTTCTTTTATTGCACTCCCAATCAAATTTTAAATCCAAGAGCTCTTCTCTCACGATTTTAAATCTGGAAGCTTTTCTCTCCAATCTATTTTTAGATTTAAGAGTTTTAATGAATAACTACTCCATCTCCAATTTCAATTATGTTCACAGCTAGGGGTGAGTGGGTCCAGGGTGGGTAGGGTCTAGACCTGGACCCTGTTCCCTACCCTGTTATAACCGGTTCTCCTTTTTTGGACCATGTTCCCTACCCTGTTTTCATTGGACCCTGTTCCCGGCCCACCCTATTTTTCTGGTCCGGGAACAGGGTTAACCCTATTTATATTGGAACCTGTTTTGCATAAAAATTAACCTTAGAAAAGCAAGTCTAGATGAGTTATCTACTGAAACAAAAAGGCCGGACCAAGCACATCCTTCGACCAAACTCATTGGGAACATGTATAAAATTTGGACTCCCCTTGAAGAAAACAACCAAGTATATAATTCGACCATCTCGCATCCCCATATCCCACAAGATACATCGAGTTCTCATATTCCAGTAATATACAAGCTAGCAATTTAGCCAATTAACTAGTTGTAATACAACTTTTGGCTGATCACATATCAACCTTGTCCTTCATGTGCTCGATCTTCTTCTCCTTCTTCAGCCTTGCGTTTCACGTGGTACAAAATCTCTAACAAAAACCTAAAATTCATATATAAAGAAAAATCAACAAGAATCCATACTCTAGGATTTAATAAAGTCTATTTACTTACCACAATGCAACATCATGTAAGTGGAGTTCCATCTAGTGGCAACATCAAGACAGACCGAACCATTATATGCAATCCTCTCACTCTCCATGCAACATTTGAATGTCTTAGCTCTAGCCAGAGAACTCCTCACATACCTAACCATATTTTGGATACGTGCAATAGAATCACACACCTCATTCAATCCGTCTCTTACTATCAAGTTAAGTATATGAGGAGTGCATCTCATATGTAAAGCATCACCATTCAAAATCAAAAATCCTTCTTCTGAAAATTTTTCTTTCAAATAACTAACGGCCACATCATTTGAACTTACATTATCCACTGTTATTGTGGACACCTTCCTTTCTATTCCCCAATCATAAATGCATTTCCCCACCATTTTACCAATCTCCTTACCCTTGTGACTATGCATCATCACAAAATTGATTATTCTTTTTTGCAACTGCCAATTTTCATCAATATAATGTGCAGTAAGACACAAATAGTTCAAGTTTTGAATGGAACTCCACATATCCGTTGTGAGTGCAATCCTAGATTTAAGCTTACCAAAGTAAGCTTTCAAACAAGTCCTTTCACTTAGATATAACTTTATACAATCTCTTGCCATTGTAAATCGTGAAAGATGATGGAAAAGAGGTTGCAATTCAATAACAGAATCCCGAAAACCAACACGCTCAAGCATGGAAAATGGCTGCTCATCAATGATAATCATTTGACCAAGCATATGCCTACAATGTTCTTGATCAAACTTCCATGTCGTTAAGACACTATCACTAGTAGTATTTTCCCCAACCTCGCCAACTACACTTTTGTCACGTGATACAAACAACATTTGCTTTTTATCTGTGCGAGGATACTTTTTGCACTTTCTCAAGTGCTTCCACATAGTAGAGGTTCCATGATCAACATTATACACATAATCCATCCCGCAATGAATGCATTTCACCTTAACTGTTTTCTGTGTTTTCTCATCTATAATTCTCGAAAAATGATCCTAACAATCTGATTGATTAGCTCGCTTTTTACCCGAAGCAGTATGAGAGTTAGGTACCCTCACCCTATTTGTCGCGCCCATGGTTGCAGATTCCACTTCATTAGCTCCATGGAATGGCAATTCCATGAGTGGACTCATTTCATCATGTCCCTCTACTTCTATCGATATGTCTTTGTCTTGATCCATTGACTGAAAACTGAATATATATATATATATATATATATATATATATACACATATATTTAGGATTCCACAAAAACATATTAGTTTTCATAGTAAATCAAATCTCTCAACATAACTTTGGAGATAGAAAGTGATTCATTCATCCCAAGAAGTCATTCGCAGTTGGATTTATAATGTATTTCACACTTTTATGTCTAAAAGTTATCACGAACAATGCATCAACGACATCGAACAAACACAACGGTATCCAAATAAACTCTAAAAAGCACTTCATATATGTCAAGTTATAAAGTACAAATGTCAGGGAAGAGATTGCACCCATTTCAAGTGAAATGAAGCCTCCAATCTCAAGATGATCCAAACATTTTTGGAACCCATACTTACAACAGTTAAAACTAGTGCATGATTCCAAGCCTTAGGTTTCTCCTTCTACTTATTTTTAGATTTATAATATATTTCACACTTTTATCTTAGTAAATTTTTTCTTGGAAGGTCTCACTTTGTCTTGGAGTTTATAATGTATTTCACACTTTTATCTTATAATCGCCCAACTTTGGAGGATTGCACGGCTACAACTCTTAAGGCTTACCACTAAGAGGTTTGTCGTCTAAAGGTTATGAACAGATAAAACACTGCATCAAAACCTTACCTTCATTTTCATGACAAGCAAGCTAAACAAATAGTTAAATGAAAAATGTTCCTAGTCTAGAAAAGTACATATCATAAAGAAAAGTCATCTCCGGAAGAGATATTTAAGAGCTATCCAATGCCAAATGGAAGTAAGACTCGGCTGCAACAAAGACAATAAAAACACCCACCACTAAAATGGAAACCCATCAAACCCAGGGTCTTTTCTTAAAGTTTCCATCTGCATACTTTTACCCATTATAACATGCACTACATCATACAGTCACGACTTCTCACTAGAGCAAAGATTCCTTCACACTAAAGCAATATCTAATCAATGAACCACTAAATCAGTGAGGTCGCCACATTCACGTACAGCTAGGAATAGACAAGGTCAATTCAATATACTTTACAATCACTCCTTCACTCCAACGGCTTGGGCATCAACAGGACAACCTTTTGGCAGCAAAGGTCTTGTATCGGGTTTAACTAGCAACCTTGATTCAATTAGGGGAAGCAGATCCAAAAGTGTTGAAGCATATGCATGATAAGGCTAGAGCACAAGCAGCACAAGAAGAGGTTGTTGGTGTGCCTGAATTAGATTTTTCATTTAAGGTACTTGTGCTCGGAAGAACAGGGGTTCGGGGGTTGGCAAGAGTGCAACAATAAACTCAATTTTTGATTAGACAAAGGTAGTCACTAATGCATTTCAACCATGGACAAATTCCATTAGAGAGGTTACTGGAACTAATGGTGGGATGAAAATAACTTTTGTTGATACTCCTGGTCTTTGTCCTTCTTCTACCGCTAACATGAGAAAAAATAGGAAGATTTTGCTCTCTGTGAAGAAGTATATCAGAAAGTCACCACCAGATATTGTTTTGTTTTGTGAACGCCTCGATCTTAATGGGAACGCACAAGCGAAGAGAAAATTGAAACTCGAGCTGCGGCGTTTTCGCTAAACCAAAAAAAGAGAAAAGAAAGAAAGAAGCAGGGGTGGTCAGGGGAGCTCACCGGGATACGAGCGGAGCAAATCTATCGGGCGTCGAGCAGAGAAGGACCCAGCAGCAGGGAGGTGGTGGTGCAGGGGGCTCGGACGGATGGGTTGAGGACGGAATCGTGACAAGAACGGCGGCTTTTGGCGTCTGGTCGCAGCGGTGGTGGCGCTCAAAGGTGGTGAGCGAACCAGTAGACGTCGGCAACAGGGCTCGGGTGGAGCAGCGAGGCAGCGGCAGCTTCGCAAAAGGGGGCGGCGGTAGATCGGCAGCAAGGGAGCTCGGGAAACAACGCGTGATGAGATCTGCGAGTCAGGGGCATCGGCGAGGCAACAACAGCAGGTGGAACGGCGAGATTGAACGGAGCCAGCGTCGGTGGTCGAGTGTGAGCTTGGCAGGGGTCAGCAGCTTTGTGATTCTGAGAAGAGAGGGCAGTCCGGCAGCTTCGCGAACAAGACCGTCGAGCCGGAGGAGGTCCCGCCACAGGGCGAAGGCGATGGAGAGCCTGAACGCGCTGAACGGCGAGAAGACGACACGCGGGACGCCGCAGTTGCGGGCAAAGCGGTGGGTCCACCCGAGGAAGAAGTCAGAGACGACCGCGTAGGGCAGGGAGGGTGGGACTCGAACCACCGGGAGAGGAGCGGGAGGTGGAGGTCACGGAGGGCGTGGACTTTGGCGACGAAGCGCACCCGCGGCGGGTGTGGCGCGGCGGGGGGCTCTGGCGAAGGCAAAACAAGAGGCTGGAGCGAGGAGGAGGAGGCAAAGAAGGGGTCGAGCAGGTGGAGGTTGTCGGGGGTGACGACAATGGTGACGATGATGGCGGGGGCGGCGGGGCGGGGGAGGAGGAGGAGCTTGGCGGCGATGGTGCGAGCGCGAGGGGAACGACGGCATCGGCTTCGTGATTTCGGGAGAGGAGCTCAGGGAAGTCTGGTTCTCTGCGTCTGCGCCTCTACGGGTAAATATAGAAATCAAATTAGGGTTTTGTTTTGCTGGCGTAAAAACCGGTTCCCAAACCGGTCCGGTCAAACCGGTTCCTGGGTGGGTAATCCCTCGGAACCGATTCCCGGACCGGTTTAAACAGGGTCTGCATTTTGGGAACTGGTTCCTGACCCTATTTTCCGAGTGGGCCGAACTGGGAACCAAGTAAACCCGGTCCGGTTGCACACCCCTATTCATAGCAGCTTTAATGTTAAATTTGCGATCGTTCAACGTTTTTGTGTTAAAAGTTTTAGCATTTCGTGTCTACTTTATATGTATGTTATCTCCGTATGGTGATGGTGTTGGGGACACTAAATCTAGATATACACTGCTAGAAGGCAAAATTGTAGCTGCAAATGGAGATCGGGTATAAGCTTATTACTAATGAAGATGTGTGATTCGGTGGTTCAAGAAATTAACTCTTGTGTCATCTCTGCTAGGTTTAAGTTCCAATTCAAATTTTTAGGCGAAATAGAGTCCAAATAGTAATTCCACACACGACAAGACGTTGTTTGCACATAAATCCACAATAGCCATTCCCTAGAGCTGCTATTTTAATTGAAAATGAAATATTATTTCACTAAATTCTACATGCTAAGTTCACAAGAAGCTCTTTGTACATAAATCCACAATAAGCATTCCCTAGAATTGCTATTTCAATTAAAACTGATATATTATTCGATTTGATTCCACCTGTCAAGTTCACAACAAGCTCTTTGCACATAAATTCACTGTAGCCATTCCCTAGAACTGCTATTTCAATTTAAAATGAAATATCACTTGATTAAATTCTACATCCTAAGTTCACAAGGAGCTCTTTGCACATAGATCCACAATAGCAATTCCCTAGAACTGCTCTTTCAATTAAAAATGAATATTACATGATTAAATTCCGCATGCTAAGTTCCATATCTAGCGTTGCGGACAGCAAGTGAACCTACATAATTTCAAAATCCAATTGAGTTGGAAACGGGTTTTAAGCTGAACAGACACATTTATTTTAACCTTTGAGTTTTAAGACCCGTTAAGGGTGTGCTTTTCAATTTCGAAGTGACCCATATGACCCATTTAAAAAAATTTGGGTCATAAATAAGTTTAAGACCCATTTTGATATGTCTACATTGCAAATAAGCAGGTAGACTTGCATAAATTTCAGAACCTTGGTCCTCCTAACATTACAGCTGCTAACAAATGAGCGATTGGTCCAAGGACTGAATATCTCAATCCTTGGACGTTTCGACTTATCGAGTAAATAGTAGTACATCCTGAACTAGATTTTTTCGATTAACAAATCATCTTAGCTTCTTGTGGGTTCTAAAGCATCCCAACCAAGATCCACGGTCAATTTTGCCCCGGTCCAAGCTACATGCACCCGAAGACACTTTGCTGATCAGCGCAAGGAAAGAGTGCGTAGAGGAGACATTACACTTCACACCGCTTTCAAGCCAGTCAAATATTCACTTAATAAGAAGCTCACACTACAATGGTTCTCAAGTTTCTCAATGTAAATTAAATAGTTCAAGAGTCAGTTCAGCACATTCTACACAGAAGGAGTCTCCTCCAACAACTAGAATCCCAAGGAACAAGGAACCATATCATTTACTCAGATATTTTAGATGTTGTCAGGCTCCCTGTTATTGTATCCGCGATACTTCAATGGAAGATCTTGAAGTTTTTTCCCTATAGAATCCAATGAAAAAACTTAGGAGAGCTGCCTATGTGACATAGCTCACTAGTTGTACGGCTAACAGAATGAGAGAAACTTTGAAAGGGGAAAGCCATCGAATATTAATCTCAAAGAAAGGCCTAAAATAGTTATCATTATTTCAAATAATGACCTAGTTTCATCGACTCGCCCGTTAGCAAAAAATTTCAACCCATCAAGGGTATTTTTGACCAACACAATTTAATTTTTAATTTAATTATATTAAAACTAATTTTTTTTTTAAAAGGAAGGAGAATAACGACGGGAGGGCTTTTTCCGCCTTTGGCCACACATCCCCTTGCTAGTGGGGCCGCGGCGACATGTGAAGAAGTTGCTAGTGCTTGAGTAAGGGTTGGCACGACGAGGGCTTGTTAGCCCTCGCCAGGGTAGGTAGAGAGTGGCGGCCCTCTTCTAGATTTGAGTGAGGCCCTTGCCCAACGCCTTCAAACCTAGGCGGTAAGGTTCGGGGGCCCTAGGCGAGGGCCGACGACCCCTGCCTAGATTGATAGAGGGTCGTTGCCCTCTCTTGTCTCTAACTAGGGCTAGCAGGCCCACGCCTCTAATCGATGGGGGTTGTCGGGCCTCGCCCAAGTGCTAGCGACCCTGCTTGCTGTCATCGCTACCCCACTGGCGATGGGGTGGTGGCCACAAGCAAGAGGAAGCCTATTTTTTCTCTTTATTTATTTTTCTTAAGTTTTAGTTTTATTTAGTTCATTTTTTTACAAAAAAAAAATAAAAAAATAAAAAGGAAAAATTTTAAAAAGATGAAATCATCCTTCATAACTGGTGAGTTCAAGCCCTTATTTGAGATTGATATAGTTACTTCGAGACTCTTAAGGCGCGTTTGGTAACGATTTTGTTCCTAGGAGCTGATTCGATTAGAATTGATTCTTTTTATTTTGTTCATGAGAAGCGATTCTAAGCATTTTAAGCCGTTTGGTAACTGTCCAAAATTTCGATTACGGAATAGAATTGCGTTTGGTACCGTGTTCATTAATTCTATTCCAAATCAATTTCTTTCCATTTGTAAATAATTTTTTTACTTTTTTCCTTTGTTTTCTTTTCTTTTTTTCATTTTTTCTTTTCATTTTCCTTTTTTTCTTTTCATTTTCTTTTTTTCCTTTTTCTTTTCTTTTTCTCATCTTTACTTCTTCTTCTAGCCGGCAACCTCACCGGAGCGTCGCCGGCCCTCGGCGAGGCCGGCCCTCGTTGGCCGAGCCTTGCCGGCGCCCGGCGAGGCTTACCTAGTCCCGCCGAGGCTCGACCTCGCCAGATCTGGAGAGGCCGAGTCCCGCCGGTGGCCAGGTCGACCTCGTCGGGGTTGGGCGAGGCCTGCCAGGCCACCGGTGGGGCTGGGCGTTGCGAGGCTCGCCCAGCCTCTGCCAAGTCCTGGCAAGGCTCGGCCTCGCTAGATCTGGCGAGGCCGAGCCTCGCCAGTGGCTGGGCAAGCCTCCGACGAGCGCGTCGGTGGCTGGGCTTGCCTCTGGCGAGCTTGCCGGACCTCGCCCTAGTCTAGCGAGCCTCCGGCGAGCTCGCTGGACCGGGCAGACGGCGGCGCGGCGGCGGATGACGGCCGGCGGCGGCGGTGGACGGCGGTGGCGGACGGCGGACGGTGGCGGGCGATGGTGAACGGCGGTCGCGAGATGGCCGAAGGGAAGAAGAAAATTTATTGATTTTAATTCTCAAATTCTTTCCCGGAACAAGAATCAACTTTTTTTTTGTTCTTGATTCTATTCCCAATCTGTTCCCGGGAACAAAAATTTTACCAAACGCGATTCTAGGCCAAAACTGATTCCAGGAACAAAGAATTAGAATCTGGCCCTGTTTGGATGGTTACCAAACATGGCCTTATTTGAAATAATGTCTACTTCAAGCCCTTATTTGAGAAACTGATGGCACTTTAAATCCTTATTTGAAATAATATTCACTTCAAACCCTCATTTGAGAAAATTAAAGCATTTCGGACCTTTATTTAAAATTTTCCCTAAAGACCATTTAAAAAATTGCTATCCAAACATAATTAAACAACCCTCTAGCTTTATGTTGATGAATTGTTTTATAGCGTTTGTTACTAATATAGGAAACTGTAATTATACATCACGAATTGTGAACAGCTAGAAATCCTTTTTTAATAAAAAAATGCAATAATAATTCGAATTTATTATCATACAATCTAAACTTCATATTATCACAAGCTTATCAAATCACTTGTGTTATGAATGAGAAAATATCGCGTATCAATTTAGGACCACTATAATTACAAAGTTTTATATACATACGTGTCGCATCTAATGATTGAGTTCCATTAATAATTCGTCTTTCTTTAAACAAGAAAATCAATATATTGTTTCTGTGAAGACAGCATCTAATGATCGATATTTTCGGTACACGAGGGAGGGATAATTGACATATTACATAATTAATTGACTGATTAAAAAAGTATACATAGGCTAAAAAATGAAGTACTTTTTCAAGGGTATAATTACGATGTGTTTTTATACGTGTGCAATACATTGATGATGTATGTATATATGTTTAAATACGTATTTTACTCGTGGTTATTTAATATTTTAATTGATTCCATGTTAAAAAGGAATTAGAGATTCGAAATACCTCGCACCTTCGTTTTTCAATGGTTTCTTTGATCATATTCATATCAATTTTTCTCCCCTCTTCCTCTATCTTATTTGATTTCCTCTTGAGCTTTCCGTTTTTCCTACAACTTTTTAGTAATTTGCAGAAAAACAACGCTAAAAACACATTCTTTTTAAATAATTAAAACGAAAAGGAGAGTAAGATAAAGAGATAAATAATCGATTCTATTAAGAAGTACCAATTTCATGCCAAGTCCTAATTTCACACCTGATTACATTTTAGCCTCGTAAAAAATGACAAATTTTTTCTCTATATCTAATTCCTGCTCTCATTAGTATTTCATCCAATGGTGCCATTAAAGATCTAGCATGGCAATGAAAATGATCTATCATATCAAATATGGTGCCATCGATATTAAGTCAAATAACATGATCAAAAGTTTAGCATGTTAAGTGTTAACATATCATTTCTATGCTACCTAACTTTACGAAGAAAAGTGCTTTTGATGATTTTTATTGATGGGAAAAAGATAAAAAGGGACAATCGGCATCGACAATCTCTTCTTAGACATCATCATAAGGGATCCGTACATATAAATATAATGTTCAGTTTGAATCATAATTACTGCTCATTTTAAATGAATCGCTCGTTACCATCACTCCACTAATGTGCCATTGAGAATAGAGTGGAGACAATCCTATATCATGGTGCCGGAACCGCGAGGCATTAGAACCTACGATCAAATTCCACGCCACCCGGCCCGCCGCCGCTGCGCTGGCCGGCCGGACACATTCCATTTCTCGGCGCGGAAGGTCAAGAAAAGGACCAGAACCGACAGCGATAACGAAGAGAAGAAAGAAGAAAACCCTCTCCTTCTCCATTCGCAGAGAAAGCTTCAGCGCACCCGAACTTCACCCCCAAAGCGCCAGCGACTCTCCTCTGCGAAGCTGTCGATGCTGGGCTCGGCGTCAATCGGTACTCCCTCCTGTACTTCGCGTGTATTTTCAGTCGCGATCGATTCCCGGAGTGTTTTTTGCGTTCTTTTTGTCGGCGGTGGTCGTAAGAAGATCGAATTAGCTCCCTCCGGCCGCGTTGGAGGTTACCCGGAATTGGGAATGTGGAAATTTTGCGGCTTTTTTATCGGGTCCGGAGTCCCCTTGTCGAATTTGATGGGTGGTAGTGGTTATGGGATGGTGAACACGTTTTGAACTGACTGAACAGTGCAGTTTCCTGATGATTTGTGTTGTCGATTTTGATGGGCTGGTCTTGGCGGGTCGAAGTGATCGTATCTTTTTATGAGGCAGTGTGTTGGTGATGCAATATATGGGGCGAAGGCGGTTTCTGGTTCCGGCGAGAGGAGAGAATGGTCGGAGGAGGTGCTGACGTGGGTTGGGACTTGGGAGCATGACTTGATGTAGAGAATGATTCGAGAAAAAGTAGATGTGGAAATTGTTGCTCGCTTTGCTTGTTTGGACATATTTCGTGATCGGCACGAATGGATCTCAAAATAACTTTGCTAGAGTCACGTGTGTTTGTGATATATTGTGAATTATGCAAATCCACTTGTTATTTGTTTTTCACAGGACCTTGTTGATCACTGGTAGAATAGGCACACTTGAGTAGCCGACCCTCATGAATGACTCGATTATTGTTACTTTTGCAATCACCACATCTATATGTCGATTTTGCTGATGGCCAATGGATCATAATTAGTGGGCATGTTTTTGTGGCACCACTTGTTTGATTACTTCGTGTACTACCACATGAAAAACACTTGAGCTAGTTAAACAATTGCTAGCATTAGAAAAAAAAAACTACTGGTCTAAAATTCTTTTCAGTTTACTCTTGTCAATTATTGATAAGCTATAGATTCCTTCCATTCTCCTTGCTTGTCTTGATGGATTTGGTTGTGCTTTTACTTTTACCTTTTCGGTTTGTAATGCGGGAGGGAGAGAAACAGAGAAGGGCAGGGTGGGGCGCCCCTGCCCTGGCATGTTTTTTCTGTTGTGGGGGAGGGGAGGGGAGCCCATCAGAAGTGGGAGGATAGAAGAAATACAGCATTGCTGTAGGTTGAGGGCGTGTGCAAGCCTTGTTTGGATTAAGATGCATCAATCGTCCATTATTTCTACCACCAAAAAAAAAAAAAAAAAAAAAAAAATCTTACACTTGGTAGTTTTAGCACCTTCTTTGGGATGAAAACCAGAGTTTCTCAACTCGCATTTCTTTTTAGCTTGTGAACGAGCCATCGTCTTCCTTGAAAGGATGCTGAATTAGAATAATAGCGTTGCCAATGTCTTGAACTTGAATGTATACTGGCTTGGAAATTCTGTTTCTTTGACTTTATAATTGCTTTGTCTATCTCAGTATTTTATGCAAACTGGCAAGGTGAATTAAGTTGAAGTCTTTTGAGTGCCACCACCTTACGGCTCTTCTCTTCAATAGGACTACAGTTCTACCGTAGGAGAGAGAATGAACACGAAGGTTGACCAATCATCTGATGTTGAACCTGCTGGATTAAAGATGGCAGGGGCGTCAGCAGCATCTACATCTAGCTCAAAGGTCTCCATGTTTAGCAAGAAATCTGGTTTTGTCATACCAAAGAACAAGTTATCAGGTTCATTGGTTCCCATCTTTCGAGGAAATAAGAAGCTAGGTGGCGGGGATACAACTAGTGAGGAAAGTGGCAAACAGGGGCAAAGGAAAACAAAATGGGGACCTGACTTGACCCAAGATGCTGCAGTCAGGAGAGCAAAAGCTTTGGCTTATCAGGTATTGATGGCAGCGATTGCAATTAGTGGTGAGGGTACCATAGGGTTTTTCGAAGAACATGAAGGAAAGGGGAAAAAAATGGAACAACATTGCAAATGCACCTCAATTATTAATTTTTAAGTGACTCATTGCATTGTACTTATAAGAGTGCAAAATTGAAAATGTCAATTTAATACTAAATGGAAAGAACCCGAGTCCCTAAAACATAATAATAACCATTTATTGATATAACTATCAACATTGATGGTGGTCTAGCGGCATTAGTAAGTACTTTGTAAATGCAAGATCCCAATCAATTTTTGGAAGTAGGGAGTTTTGTTAGAGGTTGTTTACTAAGGCATATCATCTTTCCGTTTATGCATAAAACCTTTTATCTTATTAAAGAGAAAAACATATGTAGATACACTTTAAGGAATCACAATCGACTTCATTACGAGGAAGAAGAAAATACATATTAGTTTTTAATAGAAAAGATTTGGGACCACTAGGCACTGAAATTTCTCCTTGTTGCTCTGAAATTAGAAATAAGCACAATTGCTTTTTAAATTATGAAAAAAATAATTGGCTATCAAGATAATTGATTACACTGGGTTTTGTTTTTACGTCACTAATTTTATTTATAATTGCCCAAATTATGTTTTTCAATAAAAATTAGGGAAAATTCCAAATAAGGATTTGAAGTGTCGATCATTTTCTCAAATAAGGGCCTGAAATTAATTTTGTTTCAAATAAGGACGTAAAGTTGTTATATTAATCTCAAAGAAAGGCCTGAAGTAGTTATCATTGTTTCAAATAGGGAAAAAACCACCAAAAACCCCAAACTGGAATCCCAAGGAAGAAGTAACCATATCCTTTACTCAAATATTTTGGATGTTGTCGAGCTCCCTGTTATTGTCTCCGCAATACTTTAATGGAAGATCCTGAAGTTTTTTACCTGCAGAATCCAATGAAAAAATTTAGGAGAGCTGCCTGTGTGACATAGCTCACTAGCTGTACAGCTAACAGAATGAGAAAAACTTTGAAAGGGGAAAGCCACCGAATATCAAAGGATGAAGTCTGATATAGCAGGGATATAAGGGTACAGTGACACACTGCCTCAAAAGAGTTTTCTGCTATGTGTTCAGTTCCGGCTATAGCATCAAGCGACACCAGGAGTTCCCCCAAACACTTCATTGGGAAGTGCTTTCATAGAAAGTCCCATTGAAGTGTTCGGGGGAACTCTAGGGGACACCCGATTCATGTTGTTCCTCTCCTCTTCTAGCGAGTCATCTGCCTTGAGTTGATGAGCAAAAGAAACAATGCAGTGCTCTATATATAGTAACTGCTCCACTTGAGGAAGGAGCATTGTGTGTCAGGATAAGGCTCTTGCCATGTACCTAGACGTGCCTCTGAGCAACAAGAAAGTCCCCGGAATGCATCGACATGAATTATTGTGGTATGTGATTCCTTTCCTTTTTACTTCTTTATCAGTTTCAAGTCGCTTTTTCCTCGTCTTCTGACAATCTAGTGATTAATCTGTGGCTCAGCATGAATTTTGCCCGTTTTTCGGCCTGCTTCATCTGCCACCGAGCATCCACTTTCTTGGCCTTCAGAATCCAGTTTTCATTAGATGATTACAAAAGTGTTTGTGATTGAAGTTCCATTTCACCTAGCACCAAAGAATATGGTTCTGTCAACTGGACATACTACATAAATGCGTAATTTGGATGTTCAGATGTGTGAGTTGTTTAAGTGATAAACCTCTATTAATTCAAAGTTGGAAATCCTTTAAAGTGTTCGAGACATCCTTGACTGATGTAACTAGTATCTATAATTTGTAATTCTACGGTCCTTGAGACATCATTTAAGACGAGATGTCACAGAATTTTTATCGATGGATTCGTAATTCTACTGGTTTTTGTCCTAGCTCTTTCTGTTTCCTTTTATAGTGGTTATTTTCTGTATTTTCGCGTTAACTTCCCCTTTTAGTTCCAATACCTAATAAAGCATGAAACAGCCCCTTAAGTGTAAGGGTAAAGAGAAGACTGAAGCGGATGGGGCAAGCAAGACAAGGCTGGCATGGAGAAAAAAAAGCTTGTGGCAGCATGCCATCAGATAATATTCTTGCTGCTCATCTGACGCATGAAGACGACCAGATTCATTTCTGCTCATCTGATCACATCAGATGGTCCAGGTCCCAAAAAGCAAATCATTTCTTGCGTAGAGAGGATCTGCACTTACATTTTTAGGTTCATGAGATTTGCCTTTGCCACACAAAAGTTCAAATGTTATCTCAAAAAGCATGCTATTCCTTGCACCACAGGAATTCTTGGCAGACTAAAATTTCTAAATCAAAACATAACTTGGGTCATAATTGACTTTTAGAGTAATTGGCGTCTCGCCTAAAACGTGACATTGCACACGGTTAATCACCATACCGTCTTAAACAAGTGAAGTTATCAGATTACTCATAACTCCAGCATTGCTTTTGATGTAAAGCATGCAGTTACCCTCTCAAACTTGTTTCTGAGGTCATTCACCTAACATGTGGATTCGAGTCACTCATATTTTCTGCCACATTACCAGGGCTAATTATCCTTTATTCAGAAGCACCAAAAGCAATCCCAGCATGTTAAATGCCATGTATCTGAACGCAGAACTTTCACATCCAGAAAAAGCGACAGCAACAAAACTTGTGGACATTCAGCTTGATATGATTCCTCTCCCCACTTATCTATCTACCCAGCAAAACTGACCAGGTTCATTTCGGCCAACCTAGGATTGATAAATTTCTCCTCTTTTCCAGTTTCCTCCACCAAACCCAGCCTTCTATTTCTAAGGATTACCGGTACTAAGTTATCCTTATAAATAGCAATCCTTACTTAGTGCACCCTCAGCATCCAGGCAAAACACAGGGAAGAAGGAAAAGAAGAGCAAAAAAGAGTCAGCTGTTCCCTGGAGTTCCCCTGATCACTTCACTAGGGCGCATGGTCCTTCATGCAGAATAAAGGATTGTCTCAACTACAGCCCTACTGAAGTGTTTGGGGGAACTTCGGGGGACATCTGACACTGATCGCCAGAGGGTTGTCTTTGTTTTATGTGCTGTGTTTCGTTTGTTTCGATGGTGCAAGAAATGACTGACCCGAGTTCGGTCTCGAGCTTTCTGAGTGAGGTCTCTAACTCGTGTCATGTTGAGACCTTATCCACTCGAAAGCTCCAAAGTCAACCTTGAAGAAATGAAGTTTGGAGTAGAACTGAATTTGTTCTTTTAGTTTCTGCTCTTGCGGCGAACTGAGGACATTCCCGCCTGTTTTGAGGAAATTTTTGTGTGGTTGCATGCTTTGTGAATTCAATTCTACCATAGCTGTTCAAACTGTATTCATGCATCAAATTTCAATATCTTCTAAATCCCCACTTTTTGGTATTCTTCTGAATCCCCACTTTTTGGTATCTCAATCCTTGGACGTTTCAATTTATCGAGCAAACAGTAATACATCCTGAGCTAGATTGTTTCGACTAACAAATCATCTTAGCTTCTTGTGGGTTCTGAAGCATCCCGACCAAAAGCCACGGTCAATTTTGCCCTGGTCCAAGCTACATGCACCCGAAGACACCTTGCTGATCAACGCAGGAAAGAGTGTGTAGAGGAGACATTACACCTTCACACCGCTTTCAAGCCAGTCAAATATTCACTTAATAAGAAGCTCACACTGCAATGGTTCTCAAGTTTCTCAATGTAAATTAAACAGTTCAAGAGTCAGTTCAGCACGTTCTACACAGAAAGAGTCTCCTCCAGCAACTAGAATCCCAAGGAACAAGGAACCATATCATTTACTCAAATATTATGGATGTTGTCGGGCTCCCTGTTATTGTCTCCGCGATACTTTAATGGAAGATCATGAAGTTTTTTCCCAGCAGAATCCAATGAAAAAACTTAGGAGAGTTGCCTGCGTGACATAGCTCACTAGCTGTACGGCTAACAGAATGAGAGAAACTTTGAAAAGGGAAAGCCATCAAATATTAATCTCAAAGAAAGACCTGAAATAGTTATCATTGTTTCAAATAATGACCTAGTTTGCAAAAAAATTTCAACCATCAAGGGTATTTTTGACCAACACAATTTAATTTTTAATTTAATTATATTAAAACTTAAAAAAAAAAGAGAGGAAAGAGAATAACCCGATGGGAGGGCTTTTTCCCGCCTTTGGTTGCATGTCCCCTTGCCGATGGGGCCGCGGTGACACTCGAAGAGGTTGCTAGCGCTTGAGTAAGGGCTGACATGATGAGGGCTTGTTAGCCCTCGCCAGGGTAGGGAGAGAGTGGCGACCCTCTCCTAGATTTGGGTGAGGCCCTCACCCAACACCTTCAAACCTAGGTGGTAAGGTTCAGGGGCCCTAGATGAGGGCCGCCAGGCCGATGTGAGGGCCGACGACCCTTGCCTAGATTAATAGAGGGTCGTTGCCCTCTCTTGTCTTTGACTAGGGCTAGCAAGCCCACTCCTCTAATCGATGGGGGTTGCTGGGCCTCACCCAAGTGCTAGCGACCTTGCTTGCCGTCATCGCTACCCCTCCGGTGATGGGGTGGTGGCCACAAAGCGAGAGGGAGCCTATTTTTTCCCTTTATTTATTTTTCTTAAGTTTTAGTTTTATTTAGTTCATTTTTTTACAAAAAATAGAAAAAAAAATAAAAAGGAAAATTTTAAAAAGATGAAATCATACTTCATAACCGGTGAGTTCAAGCTCTTATTTGAAATAATGTTTACTTCATGCCCTTATTTGAGAAACTGATTGCACTTTAAATCCTTATTTAAAATAATATTCACTTCAAGCCCTCATTTGAGAAAATGAAAGCATTTTGGACCTTTATTTAGAATTTTCCCTAAAGACCATTTAAAAAATTGCTAACCAAACATAATTAAACAACCCTCTAGCTTTATGTTGATGAATCGTTACTAATATAGGAGACTGTAATTATACATCACGAATTGCGAACAGCTAGAAATCTTTTTTTAATAAAAAAATGCAATAATAATTCGTTATCATACAATCCAAACTTCATATTATCACGAGCTTATCAAATCACTTGTGTTGTGAACGAGAAAAAATCGCGTATCAATTTGGGACCACTATGATTACAAAGTTTTATATACATACACGTCGCATCTAATGATTGAGTTCCATTAATAATTCGCCTTTCTTAAAACAAGAAATCAATATATTGTTTTTGTGAAGACGGCATCTAATGATCAATATTTTCGGTACACGAGGGAGGGATAATGACATATTACATAATTAATTGACTGATTAAAAAAGTATACATAGGCTAAAACTTGAAGTACTTTTTCTAGGATATAATTACGATGAGTGTTTTATACGCGTGCAATACATTGATGCCGTATGTATCTATGCTTAAATACGTATTTTACTCATGGTTATTTAATAATTTAATTGATTCCATGTTAAAAAAGGGATTAGAGATTCGAAATGCCTCGCACCTTCATTTTGCAATGGTTTCTTTGATTTTATTCATATCAATTTTTCTCCCTCTTCCTCCATCTTATTTGATTTCCTGTTGAGCTTTCCCTTTTTCCTTCAACTTTTTATTAATTTGCACAAAAAAAATATTAAAAACACACATGTATTTTTTTTAAATAATTAAAACGAAGAGAAGAGTTGGATAAAGAGATAAATGATCGATTCTCTCAAGAAGTACCAACTTCATGCCAAGTCCTAATTCCATGCCTAATTACTTTTTGGCCTCGTTAAAAACGACAAATTTTTTCTCTATATCTAAATCCTACTCCCATTAGCATTTCATCCAATGGTGCCATTAAAACTCTAACATGGCAACGAAAATGATTTATCATATCAAATATGGCACCATTAATATTCTGTCAAATAACATCATCAAAAGTTCAGTGTGTGTTAACATATCATTTGTAGGCCACCTAAGTATATTAAGAAAGGCGCTTTTGATGATTTATATTGATGGGAAAAAAGATAAAAAGGGATGATCGGCATCAACGACCTCCTCTTTTAGACATCATCATAGGAGATTCACATATGCAAATAAAATGTTCGGTTTGAGTCATAATTATTACTCATTTTAAATGAGTCACCTGTCACCACCATTACACTAATGTGCCACTGAGAATAGAGTCGAGACAATCCTACATCATGGTACCGGAACCGCGAGGCATTAGAACCTATGATCAAATTCCACGCCACCCGGCCCGCCGCCGCCCAGCTGGCCAGCCGGACACACTCAGGATGCGCATGGTAAAATTTCTGAAATAGAAATTGATTTCTGGCTAGAAATCAATTTCTCAATTTCTATTCCCCGGACAAGTTTTTGAGCAAAGAAATCCGTTTGATAATGACTCAAAATTTCTATTTTTGAAACAGAAATCCGTTTGATAACAAAAAAAAATTTCTATTTCTATGAATCATGCTGTCCCCATCCTTTTACCTCACTCTTCTTGATGCTTGTGATGGTGGCTGCTGCTGCTGCTGCTGTACAGGAATCATATTTGTTGCATTGGCTGCTCCCATATTATAAACTGCAATGTAAGAGGCCCATCATACACTATCGCCATAATCCAAGTTTGACACTTTGAATCCAAGAAACATTCATTTGATCATGCACCATCCTCTCCCTTATACAGTAAGTGAATTTCAAATGCCAAGTAATAGAGAAGAAAGTGAAAGCTCATACATTGATCGTTCAACACCTGGGAAGCATGGCTCCTCTGGGGATTGGTTCCAGATAAGCCAAACTGAAAAAGAAATTCCCAACAAGAGAATAAATAGTGACGGAAATTAACAGGCCAATAAGAGTTCTGCCTTGAATATTACACCAAAACATCAAGTCTATCATGAGCTAACATTCACCAGTGAAGAAAAGGCATCTTCATCAAAGCATTGCATGAACAGCTAATCAAGTCAAGATACCAAAGTAAATGTAAGATTCTCATTTTATGAAGCTCAGTTCTGAAGTGTCAGCACCAACTTCATCCAGAGCACGCATTCAACACCATCATGACAGAAACGAGACATAATACTGAACCAAAGGAACTTCTGGCATAACAAAGAGAAATTGCATTTGCGGAATTGAACAAGAACAGAGACATAACCCGAAAAAATGAACAAGAACAGAGACAAGACATAACCCGAAAAAAAAAAGAAAAAAAAAGAAAAAAGAAAAACACCACTATTGGATCCGCGGAATTGAACAGAAACACCACTTGCACAGAAACAGAGCAGCCCAGACTCGCAGCACAAATTGCAGAGCACAAGCACAGAACAACCAAGAAAGAGGCGAAAAGTGAAGGATCGATCGAACCTCGTGAGGAATCAAAAGCAGAAAGGGGCGACGGCGACTGGATCCGCGGAATCGAGAGCGGAAGGGGACGCGGACGAAGATGGGCGACAGAGATGGGCGACGGCAACGGCGACTGGAGTTGGGCGACTGGATCCGCAGAATCGAGAGCGGAAGGGGACGCGGACGAAGATGGGCAATGGAGATGGGCGACGACTGGAGATGGGCGCAGCGACTAGAGTTGGGCGACGGCGACGGAGATGGGTGACGGCGACGGCTACCGGAGTTGGGCGACGATGACAAGTACTGGGCGATGGCGACTGGAGTGCGACTGGGGACGTGGACGGATGAGGTGGGTCCGACGGGACGACCGGAGCAAATTAGCCGGTCGAGATGAGCGGCGACGGCGAGGGTGACGGCGAGTTGAGCGGCAACGGCGAGGATGAACAGCTTCGGAGTCGCTAGGGTTTTTGGTTGAGGTGAGGAGAAGGAATGGGAAAGCTACGGTAATGAGGAGAGGAGGAGTCGATGTTTGCTGAAGGAAGAAGGGGATGGATAAGAAACAATTTCTATTTCTACTTCAGAAATAGAGAAGCTAAAATTTTTAGCTTTCGATTTCTCACCCAAAATAATTTTTGAAACAGAAATCTGTTTCAGAAATGAAGAAATCAATTTGCGTTACCAAACGGATTTCTGTTCCAAACCTGTTCCGGGGAACAGAGAAATTGAGAAACTGAGAAACAGAAATTTTACCATGCGCAGCCTCAATTTCTCAGTGCGGAAGATTAAAGAAAGGCATCTTGGGCTACGAAGAAGAGGAAAAGCCAAAAAGTCAAGAAAATCCCCGAGGGCCCGCTCAAAATCGACGCCCTAGACAAGAGAAGAAGGACTGGAACAGACAGCGATAACGAAGAGAAGAAAGAAGAAGACCCTCTCCTTCTCCATTCGCAGAGAAAGCTTCAGCGCACCCGAACTCACCCCCAAAGCGCCAACGACTCTCCTCTGTGAAGCCGTCGATGCTGGACTCGGCGTGAATCGGTACTCCCTCCTATCCTTCGCTTGTAGTTTCAGTCGCGATCGATTCCCGGAGCCTTTTTTTGCGTTCTTTTTGTCGGCGTAGTCGTAAGAAGAACGATTTAGCTCCCTCCGACCGCGTTCGAGGTTACCCGGAATTGGGAATGTGGAAATTTCGGGGCTTGTTTATTAGGACCGGAGTCCCCTTGTCGAATTTGATGGGTGGTAGTGGTTATGGGATGGTGCACCCATTTTGAACTAACTGAGCAGCGTAGTTTTCCTGATGATTTGTGTTAAGGGTGAGCGGAGGTTGTGATTCAGTTATGTCTGGAACCTGAAACCTATCCTCATTTTTTGGAACCTAAAAGTTCCTCATTTTTAGGAACCTGAAACCTACCTGTCACAGGTTTCAAAGTTCGTTCCAGGTGAGAGTGCTAGTATGAACACCTAGAGGGGGTGAATAGGTGTTTAAACTAGAATCTTTGAACCTCCATAAGATAGTATAGAATCTTCATAATTTTCAGATCGAGCTTTCCAAAATTCATATGGAAGATTCTTTTGTTACCTGCAAATTCTTGTATAATAGATAATCATCTTTGCAAAAATATCACGTAATATATTCCTTTGATTTGCATATCAAACTTGCTAGATAGAATATATCTTCTAAGAATATAGCAATAATATCCATGAATATGCAATAATATCTTTCGAGATCAAAGAGATTTCCTTGAGCACAAATTTCAGATATGCATTTTGCAAAAGGAAAATAGATATTTTTATTACGTGCCAAAATTGCAATACCTTATATTTATAACAAAAGATATTTGCAATATAATAAATAATCATCCAAAATGCACGTAGAGATTTGCAAGGCGGGATGATAAAAATATTCTCTTACCAATGGTATATGTTTGAAATATACCATTAAAAAAAATCATTACCAATCTTCACATGAGATGCATTTATGATTGCATCATGATTTTCATAGATTTGCAATCATTCATCCCTTAAAGAATTTCTTGCAATCAACTCATTGCCTTTTTGGTATCCATCAATTTGAAACCTCCCATGACGTTAGAGCAAAATATATAATTTCCAAATATTCTTTCTTAATTCATCATAATAGAGTACTCAAAGAAAGAATATTATGCACAATGATATTTTGAAAAATAAATTCTCACTTGGTCATAGTATGATAAAAATAGAGAGAATAAAATTCCTTGAGTATCTAAAAATATCTTGCATCATAAATTAATATCATGTAAAACATATTTTTATTTGGCAAAATATGATAAAATTTGAGAGTATAAAATCAAACAAAATAAATTCATTTGTCTTTAAGCATGATATCAAAAATGATCACACATATCAAATTAAATCTCGAATCACAAAAACAAATCATGCGATTCTTTCTTCAATAAAGCAAAATATAATCATTATAAAATCTCAATCAACCAAGGATATATGGTATATCAAGCATAATGAGAAATTGAGAATAAAAATATATACATTTCTTACCAAACTCTTTTTCTTATTTCTTCTTTATATCCTACAAAAATAACTCATCTTTTCTTTGGTATCCATTTTTTTTTTTTTGGGTCCATGAGAGTTAGTAGAATATGCTGCTTTTATCCAATCTTTCTTAACTGATCTCCAGACTTTAGGACAATATTTCCCAAAGTGTTCCAAATTTCCACAATTTAAACACTTAAGGGCATTTAGACCAACAGGTTTTACAAACACTTTTTGAAAATGATTTTTGTAAAATGCATTTGAAGGTTTTTGTCTAAGTCTCTCTTTTACTTTAGGAAAATCAATTAAAGAATTATTTTCCTTATTCAAACCAAGTCCTAACTTATTATAGTAAGGAACTTGTTTATAAAGAATATGCTATAATGTTTTTAATCCATTTGAAAATCTTGTCGAAATATTTGAAAATTCTTTCTTCAAAGAATCTTTTTTTTTTTAACAAGCAAATCTCGATTTTCTTTTGTTTGTAAAAAATCTTTTTGCAAAATTTTAAAATTTTCTTTTTGAGAAAGATCTTGTTGCCTAAGTCGAGAATTCTCCTTTTTAAGTTCGGAGATCCTTTTAAGAGAAGATTTGAGATTTGAACAAAGCTCATTTATATACTTTGAAACTTTTAGAGGAATTTTTGAATGACTTACCTTGATTTCCTCATCGGATTATGAGTCTGTGTCTAAGTCTTCTGATTTTGAATCTGTGTCTAAGTTAAACTCAGATTCTGAATGTGCCATTAAGCATATATTTTCTTGCTCATCATCTTCTTTCATGATTCTTTTCTGGCTATTCTGCTTGTATTGACTTCTTCCATCAAATTTCCTTCCTTTTCTAGTCGACTTTTTTAATTTCTTGATCATAAAAGCAAGTTCTTCATCGTCCATGTCATTTTCTGAGTTTGTTTCATCAAAAACAACGTTAGATACTAAAGTAATGGACTTCTTACCTTCAGGATTTTCATCATTGAGTTGTTCCACTTCATAGGATTGAAGAGTGCCAATCAATTCATCAACGGAAAGTGGCATAATCATTTGAGTCTCCCAATTTGAGGTCTTGACATGGTTCCAATCTTTTGAAAGACCTCGCAAGAGTTTGTTGACCTTCATTGAGGAAGAAATTGGCTGACCTTGATATGTTAAACTATTTACAATTTCTGTAAAGCAACTGAACATATCTCCAATCGATTCTCCTTACTTCATCTTGAAGGATTCATATTTGCCAAGTAGGAAGTTTACTTTTGTCTTTCTTACACGATCGGTCCCTTCATATGTAACATGAAGTCTATCCCAAACTTCTTTTGCTGTTTCACATGAATATATTCTATTATATTCAATAGGAGATAATGCGCAATATAAAGAATAAATAACTTTTGCATCAAGCGCTTCTCTTTTGGACATCTCCGTCCGAGACATAAGAGCGGGAGGTTTGCTTTCTTTATCTTTGCCATTCTTCTTTGATGTAGATGTAGCAGTGGGATTGATTCCTTTTTTCCACAATATCCCATTGCAAGGGATATATGAATCTTAGGAATACTTTCATTTTGTTTTTCCACACGTTGTATTCATTTCCAGCAAAATATGGTGGCATTGTGTTGCTTTGTCCCTCCATAAGTCCTGGTGCTAAGATACTAGCCATAAAAGATCTTTAGCTCAAAAGTAAAAACACTTTTATAAACCGAGCACTTGGCTTTGATACCAATTGAAAGTGCTAGTATGAACACCTAGAGGGGGTGAATATGTGTTTAAACTAGATTTTGGCAAATATATGCGGAATAAAATAAAATTTAAACAAAATAAAGGAGTTAGGGAAGACAATAAGAACACAAGATTTATAGTGGTTCGGCTTAATCCAAGCCTACGTTTACTCTCCCACGTTAACAGCCTTCTTGGCTGGATTCCACTATGTAATCAAAAAGAGATTACAACTTTGAGTACAAACACTTAGTAGATCACACTATCTCACTAAGTCACTCTTTTGGTATTTCTCTCACGATCACAAACGTTTAAGCTCTCCAAAGACAAGTGTATGATCGAAGGTTTCTCAGACTTTGGAATTATAAATTCTACACTCTATCTCTTACTTCCTCATTAGTCCTTCATCTCCTTAAATACTTCTCCACTTCCAAACTAGCCGTTGGACAGTATCTCAGAGAATCGTCTTCCAATATACCCATTGGATAGCTTTGTATCTAGAAGATTTGGTAGCTGTTGAGTGACAAAGGTAGAATCCCAAATTGATTCCGATCGCCCATACAAACGAAATCTTGGTTTTCATAAGTAAAGTTTCTTCGCATAGAAAGTTCTTGTCTTCAAGATCTAATCGTCAATCAAATAAATTGAGTTAATCAAATCAATTTTGATGTGGAATACAAACTAGATCACTAGCCGTTGTATCTTCGGAGCTTGAGTTACGATCTGTCTCGTTCTGGATGTAAAGTCTGACAGCAATAAACTTTACAATCTGAGTCTAAGTGCGATAGACTTTGCAATCTGAGTCTAAACATATTCTGCTTCTAAACAGATTTAGCTTTAAGGTTTGTACCCAGCTCAGCTTCAGCATAGAGTCTATCGTCTGGTTCTTCCAAGTATAGACTTTGACAATATCTTTTACATGTTCTAGCATTTGCATATTCTATTACTCAACCATCAAACATGTTAGTAGCATTTGATTTATTTTGTCATCTTCAAAACATCATAAGGGATTTCTCTAACACTAGGTTCCAAGAAGTTCTTTTTTTTTTTCTCTCTCTTTTTCTTTTTCAAATTTGAACTATAACGTGCGCGCATACTCTACGATAACTTTCCACATCTTAGCAAACATACTAGTGCCAACCACCAAGAATTTGGACATGCATAATCAAAACCAATAAGAAATTTCCAAAGAGGAAATGAGATGCTTGATTAACTATAATTATTGTGCCAACATATGTCAATATATGTGTACTAAAACTTAAATTGTCTATTCTTACAGTTACCAAAAAAAAAAAAAAAAGCTTAAATTGTCACATTTGCTATATGCCATATGTCTTATCAGTTGAGTCAATGAAAATGATGAAGCAAAATATACTAAGGAGATGAAAAACCAGAAATGCCAACAAGATCTCAAACTTTCATCTACTCCATAGTGTGAACTCTACAATCTTTCCTTGTGATTTCTTTGGCATAGCAAAACCTTGTAATGACATGGATGAAAATCAGTCAAAATTCTAAGTAAAGACATAGAAAAAAAATCAATATCGATAATACTCCATGAAGCATGTCATTTTGCCCATCTATAGTTTGCCCATCTAAAGGATTCCACTATGTAATCAAAAAGAGATTACAACTTTGAGTACAAACACTTAGTAGATCACACTATCTCACTAAGTCACTCTTTTGGTATTTCTCTCACGATCACAAAAAGCTCTCCAAAGACAAGTTTTTGACTCTATCTCTTACTTCCTCATTAGTTCACTTCCAAAAGCCGTTTCAATGTCTTCCAATATACCCATTGGATAGCTTTGTTCAAAAATTCAATGTACATAAGAGAATCCTGCATTAAGATTACGACAAACAAAGTTGCTCATCAATCAACTTCCGCACAGTTAAAGTAGCATAAAGCCAACAAATCTTGACTTCTCAACCCCTGGACCCATTGCAATCAACTTCCACATAATTAAAGTAGTACAAAGCTAACAAAAAACCTTGCTTGACTTCTCAACCGTTGGACCCATTGTAGATGTGACACCACCAACTCTACCTTGAATGCTTTCACAATAATCACATCCAGAAAGAGTGCATAGGTCAACAAATTGATCCATATCCAAATTCATCTCCTCCAAGATCTAAAAGTCATGAAAGTGAGGAAAAAAAAATTTAAGCAATCCCAGTGAATAAACTTTTCTAAGTACCTTTACCAAAAAAAAAAAATTCTAAGTAACTTGGAAATTTCAAATTCCATAATTGGAACTTTTCTTGAGATGGGATCCATCAAATAGCGAAGGAATATAGGAGCTCCAAAAGTAAGGGAAACCATGTCTTCAGAAGCAACTGCATAAACCTGAAAAACAAATATTATAGCTAAAGTACCATTTATGATAGATGAATTTTGATTACCACAAAACAATTAAGCAATGATAAGTATTCAAAGTCAGTGAAAATTTCCTGGACAAAAATTACTTAGTAAAGAATATTCCAAATGTAAATGACTATGCATAAGAGGACAATAGACAAGTGAGCAAGTATATGTGCGAGTGCAAAAGGAATTTAAATCATGGAAATAAAATGGTAATTTATATAGAGTTAAACGATTAATTATCATGGGAAAACAGTGAACGATTCTGAAGACAATCAAATGGGAAGATACATGCCTTTCCAGCTTTGCAAAGTGCAGCACATTGTGCCTTTGCTTCTGAAGGAGCCTAACATTCAAAAACTGAACTTGGTATCTAAACTTTTTGTTAGAAATAATAACGAATAAACTTTTTTAGAAAGAATTTAGACCAAAAAAAAAAAAAAAGAAACTTTTCAGACAGAATTGTAACCTCAACAACTGGGACATCCATAAGTCTTAATAGTTTTTTGCAATTTTCATTGTGTTGTTGTGTCACCTACAAGTGTATGAAGGCCATCATCCACAAGCACACTCATATCCATTTAGCTATGTAGATAGGTTTTTCTGTGAAGCAGAGACCAAAATCAAACTTCATATTGAATAAGACAAAAATATCGCACCATAAGAAAACCAAAATGAGACCAACCTTCACAGTTCTTTTATTGAATTTCTCCATGTCTTCCTTGTTTTGAGACTGCAGACACAATATATACAAAGCTCACTAAGCATTTTTGTACTCTGTGTTTCTGGGTGCTCATGTGTGCGAGAGAGAGAGAGAGAGAGAGAGAGAGAGAGAGAGAGAGAGAGAGAGAGAGAGAGAGATGCATATACCGCAATGGCTACCGCCAACTCCTTAGAGGCAGCTGCCCTGCCCTCTTTGAAAAACTGCTCAGAGACTTGTCTAAGGTAACTAAGGGGTGCATGATAACCAAAATTTCTGTTCTAGAAATAATTTTTCTATTCTACACTTATTTTTGGAATAGAAACCTATTTGATAAACCTACTCAGTTTTTTTTATTTCTGGAATAGATTTCTATTCCAGAAATTGATTTGGAAGAGAAATCAGTTCTCCCACTAAACCCTAATTTCGGTGAATCCTCCCTCATCTCCTCTACGTCTCTACCTCCTCCTCCTCCTCCTCCTCCGCCTCTCCTCATTTTATTTAAAAAAAATAAAAAAAATATAATTTTAATTTAAAAATAAATATATTCATTTTATTCATTTAAAAATAAATTATTTTTATTTATCATTTTATTTTTAGTTTATTAAAAATAAATTTATTAATTTATTTTTATTTGCCTTGAGTGTTTTGCCAAATAAATTTATTTTTATTTTTAATTTTTATTCATTTGAAAATAAATTTATTCGTAAAATAAAATAAAATAGAATAAATAAAATAAATTTATTTTTAAGGATATTTTTTATGATTTATTTTATTTTATTCTTTATTTTTTTTGTTACTAAATCATTTTTATTTTTATTTTTTATATTAAAGGTCGTCGGTTGTTCTTTGTCATCGTTTGAAAGGAAGAAATTTTGTATCGTTATCAAACGAATTTCTATTTTGAGAGTAGAAATTTTGTGTCGTTATCAAATGGTTATTTTTTCTTAGAAACTCTTCTAAAAATATAAATAGAAAAATCTATTTCTATTCCAGAAACTATTTCGGAACAGAATTGTTGTCATGCATGCCATATACGTATCCATAGGTAATCCCATAAACAAGAAAAGAGAAGGCTCATAATAATAAAGTACCATTTTGCAAGCTCTTGCTTCTTCAAAATAGGAGGTTTACCATCAAATACATAGCTATCATAACAACAGTAAAGCATAGTTCAAAGAAGGATGAGCATCATTCTTCTAGTATTCCATCCCAACGAAAACAAAGGAGGTAAAGAAAAAAGTTTACGCTAGCTTTATCCCCGCCTCCAATAGCCTAATCGTCTGATAAAACATGCTTTGCAAATGATTGCATGGGAAAGTAGCTCAAAATCAAAAACTTTCCAAGCACAAAGATCACATTGAAAGTGGATTTTCATTTTTATGGAGTATCACAATGCCAGTGTACCTGGTGACTTCACTAGCCTCGTTGGTGAGCATCTGAGTCCCCTTCCTCCTGACCACAACCTAATCCCCCAATCAAAAGAACCAAAAAACCCCAGCACTCAAAATCCAAATCCCAACCGACAACCGAAACGGGCAATCACAGGCATCAATCCATAAAAAGCAACTTAACGAGGAATGTAGAAAATTTATTCACATAAACAACTAATCGATCATGAAAAACGAATCCATATATGATTGTAAAACACCGAGATAAATAAATACAGCGGAATTAAAGTGTACCTGTTTGAGCTATTGATTCACTTGAAGAAAAGTAAATCACTCGGATAATCATGGATCTATTGGAATGCATGATCTTCCTCTCTATAACCTATTTCAGTATAGCAGTTTTCAATGAGATTAAAGCAACTGATAGATATAAATTATCATTTTATAGGCTAGATAATGGATCTAGAAAACCCTAATCAACAGAGTGTCAACTGAGCCATTCTTATTACGGGCTTCAGTTAAATACAATTGCCTACACTTTACGGTTCAACCAAGCTCGTTATCAATAAATGCCAATACCCAATTCAATCAGATCACTTTAGGGTTTAACAAATATTGGAATATCCATTAACCTGATTATTTAAAATAAAAAAATTAATTAATTAATGTAAGCCCATATTATAAGAAATTTCCAACATTATCCCACTTGGGCTACATTAATTAACTTATTTTATTTTGAAAAAGATTTTATATTGAAAACGACACTATCAAGTTAATAATTGAAAATTTTGTTTTATGTTGCCACAACTTTAAAAAAAAAATAATATTCCAATAATGACATCTCAATACAAATCCAATCCTATATAATCTCAGTATAGGACTATGGAGATCAATGTGTTAAGAAAATACCACAACACAAGACCTTCCATAATCACATATAATAAGTATTATATTTTCATGGATCATGGGACTAGTAGTATAGTAAGAAATAGTGTTAACATATGATCAAAATATACACTATTTCTTATCAGTCCTCAATACAGTTTCTCAACGACATGAAACTGCATTTACGCAATTTCTAAACAATATGAAATTGCACAACTATGTCACAATCCAACATGAGATCTCATAATCAGTGACATCTAATCATCTTTAAACTAAAATTTGTTTAAATATATTGTTATATACTTCCATTTCTCAGTCAACGGGAGAAAGGATAACTATACAATCAATGACAACAGTTATTAAAATAAATGCTTTAATAAACATCATAAAAGTATTATCGTCTGCATATAACTATAATATCTAGAAATACAATTTATATAACTCCCACTAACAAAAGAAATCAAAAGAATCTAAAACACCAATATTCTTTACATATTCTTTAAACAAAATGGGTCGTAAGGCTTTTGTTAGAGGATCGGCTAACATGGACTTAGTTCTGATATTTTCAATTACAACGTCTCCATTTTTTACCAAGTCCTTAACAGTATAATATTTGATCTCCATGTGTTTGGACACATTACTAATCTTGTCATGCTTGGAATAAAACACAGCTCCAATGTTGTCACAGTAGATCACTATAGGTTTAGCAATAAAGTCCACAACTCGTAATTCAGAGATCAAATTTCTAAGCCAAACTGCTTGAATTGACGCGCCATAGCACGCTACAAACTTAGCATACATCTTAGAGTTTGTAATCAAGGTTTACTTTGTGCTCTTCCAAGAAATAGTACCTCCGGCCATTATAAAAATATATCAAGAAGTTGATTTTCTATCATCTGAACAACTAGCAAAATCAGCATATGGATATTCAATCACCTTTAGGTCCTCATCTTTGCTATACATAAGCATGAAATCCTTTGTTCCTTGTAGATACTCCTCACCTTTTTAGCTGCAACCCAATGTTCATGACCTGGATTCGACAGATATCTTCCAATAGTATTCACAGCAAAATGAATCATAATTCGCTAGTTATTGATTTTATTTGGTCCCTAATCGCGACTACCCTTACGAACACAATCCATCAAACAAAACACAATTCCCAATAATTCTGGAATCATAACTCAAATCTACTATTTTATTCGCAAAATAAAGATAATATCCAACTTTGTCAAGCGAAGAAAGAGATACTAAATTTATCCTAAAACTAGGAACATAAAAGACATTGTTCAAGATAAGCCGAAAACCAAAATCTAAATTCAAAACAATTTTCCCTATGCGCTCCACATCAACTCCAGTATTGTTTCCAACTTTAAGCTTTGACTCCCTCAAACTTGGATTCCTTAGATTTGTGAGACCCTTGGTGACTTTCTTTTCTTGTTTTTAGACAAGCTTGGAATTTGTAGCAATTGACTCTCTTGTGACCCTGCTTCTTGCAGTGAAAACATTTAAAATCCTTATCTCCATTTTTCCCATAATTCCCATTTTTCTCAAAGTCTTGCCCTTTCTTTGGACCATGAGCATTTGACCCTTTAGGCTTCAATTTGCCTCTAGACAAACTCAACTTAGCATTGGTAGTTAAGTGGGTAGACTCATACTTTTCATTCCTTAACTTCTCTTCCTCAGTCACACACTTAGTAACCAAGGCATTAATGCTCTATGTCTCATTCTGAGCACTATAAGTAGTATTAATTTGATTAAATTCAGCTAGCAAAACATTTAAGGCGTGATGCACAATATAATTTTCAGAAAGGACAATTTCATGGGCCTTAAGTTTGGACAGAATGTGGACCATTTTCAGTATAAATTTTCTCACGCTCATAGCAGCATCATACCTCATGTTCGTTAACTCACTTAGCAAGTTCCTAGCTTTAGCTTTATTTGAGACTCTATATCTTTCTCCCACTGCTTCAAGGAACTGTCTGGCATTCGTATCTTCCGGCAAACCACCAATCAGATGCTCAGCAATAGACCTCTTCATAGCAATGAGGCTCAATTGATTAGATTTTTCCCATATAGCATAATGGGCCTTTTGATCTGCAGTACTTTGATCATTGGGCCTAGCAGGTTCATCCACGATGACACATGAATTTATCCATCCACACGCATAATCGCTCGTGGATTTACCTGGATCCCTTGCTTCCACAACCCGTCCCAGGGGCCGGCGACCTTGTCCCAGCACGAGTGGACGGTCTGGAACTAGTCCACATCCATCTTCTTGTTGACAAACCCCACCTGGAAGTAGATGGAGTCGGAGGGGGGCAGGTTGACCCTGATCTCATCGACGTCAAGCCAGAACAGGAACCGCTGCACCTGGATCCCCTTTAGGTCCGTGATGGAGCCGTAGCTGAGCTTCTCGGTGACCCGCTGGTCGTGGTAGATAGGTAGTCGAATTAGAAGTAGCAAGGCGCCTCCAGCTCAATGGCGAACCGGCCGTTGTCGGAGAGCTCGTAGGACCGGATGGAGTCGATAGGAGGCCACCGGGGAGGCCGAACTCAAGGAGGAGCTCGTAGACAATCGTGGGGGAGCCAGAGCTAGGGCTAGGGCTAGAGAGAGAAAGGGGAGGGAAGAGAGCGAGGAGGGAGACGAGGGCTAGAGAGAGAAAGAGGGAGGGATAGACCATTTGAGGAGGACTGGTCGGTGGCGGAGTTAGAGAGAGAAGAAGGGAAGGAGACGGGATGGATTGATGAAATTGATGTGGACGGGATTTTATACACAGGGGAGAAAAGGATGTCGTGCGGGGCTTTGATGGGGGACAAGACGAGGTGCCGTGATGAGGAATGGACAAAACCGGAGGGAATCTCCCCCGAGTGCTCCGAATTTTTTAAAGGCGTCAAATTTGGATTAGTGGGTCTTAAATATTAATAATCAAAGATTTGAAAAACGAGTATTCTAATCATTAAATGAAATTTTCTCATTTCGCAAAATTCATTGCAGAGGGGGAAGGTTTGCGTATGAGTCCAAGGCCTGCTGAAAACGGGATGTAGATGGGCCTCGTCTTATACGGGAATCGGGCCTACGCCCAACCTGGTCCAAACACGTTCAAACGATGCCTGATAGGGACGCTCTAATGAAGAATTTTTCTACTTTTCAATTAGCCCTGATGGAGAAAGTTTCTGACCATTTCGGTTTCGCCAAAATGCCACTTGATTTAGTAGAAATCGCACGTATAAAAACTTCGAGACCAAAATTCTTGAATCCCGGATTGATCCGCAAAAGCCGACCCGACAACGGCCCTTGTCCTTGTGTGATCTCGAATGAGTGTGACCGTGGGAGAGAGATGTGGGTAATAATAGTGTGGTTGGAGATTCACTACGGCAATTGATGACAATTGATGACGGTCATCGCAATTAGTGGTGAGGGTACAATAGGGTTTTTAAAAGAACATGAAGAAAAGGGCAAAAAAATGGAACAACGTTGCAAATGCACCTCGATAATTAATTTTCAAGTGACTCAGTGCATTGTACTGATAAAAGTGTAGATTTTTTTTTTTTTTGGTCGAAAGCACTTCATTGATTAATACTAAGATGATGGGATACAACTAGTATGAAAATCCAAACATAAGATAAGATAAAGTTCATACGGGGGGTGAGATACCCAGTTACTCGAAAGAGAACTAGTATTATGAGATTTTGCGATCCAATCAGCAGCTTGGTTCGATTTGCGTCGTTCATATCACAGGGAGACATTCTTCATTTGGGCCAACATTTCTCTGCAGTCCAGGACTATAGGGTGAGAGGCCTAGGATACTTCATTTTGGCCCAAGATGGAATCCAGGATTGGGAGACAATTGAGATAGCTAGTATAAGCACCTAGAGGGGGTGAATAGATGCACAATCAATTTATCGAAATACGGAAGCAATTCTTGGCAAACAATAGAAAGGTAGTTCACTATTGATTGACAAAATGAAATACGATCAAAGTAAAGAGAGTAAGGGAGAGAAGATTGAACACAGGGTTTATAGTGGTTCGGCTTAATCCAAGCCTACGTCCATTCTTCCGCACTGACAGCCCACCGGCTGGATTTCACTATGAACAAAAGAGAAGTTACAGCACTGCTTTTTCTTGATTCTACAGTGTAGATATTCTATCACACCTCCTCAAGGTTTCTCACAAATATAGACTCTCTTTTGTATATAAGTATTCACTCAAAGGAATTGTCTAAACAACAAGGAGCTTCAGACTTTGAAATTCTTCTATCGCGCACACTTCAACAACTTAGAACGTCTTCCTTATATACTCCTTTATGCCATCATACCCGTTGGCACTTACCAAAGGAATTCCTCAAATCTACCCGTTGGACGGAATCAATTAAGAAGATCATTCTGGCTATTAAAGGAACGTGTCGATAGCCCATCAATCTTGTTCGCCCATACAATTAGGATCTCGGTTTCCATAAGTAGAACCTTCCAAGAATATTTAGGCGATCAACGATTCCTTAATCTTTGAGTCAATCACAATCAATCAAAGAATTCCGTTGAGTCTTTTCCAGCCAATAGATCTTCTCCAGTTGATAAGGTCAAGCCCTTAGCGAAACATCTAGTTCTGGATAACCTTTCTTCAACGGATTAGAGACTGTCAATGAGGATAGACTTTGAGTCTTGAGTCTGGCTGTCCGGAGGTCTTTAGACTTTAAATAACAGAGTCTGCAAACCTTTAGACTAGACTGATGGAAACGTTTTGTCAGCTTCAAAACACTTTAAGAAGATTTCTCCAACAACAATCGCTGGAGATGTACACGGGATAGTCGGCCAGTTCAGTTCATGCGCCTGAAGAGGTTTATGTTCGATCAGTTGGAGTACTTCTCAGCCATTCGAGCGCCTGTTAGACTGCTAGGGTTTCTCCCATGAGAGTCGGTTGAATGCGGATCTTCTGCTCGAAGCCTGCAACACACACCCCATCCTCTCCTCTGCATGTTTCGGCGATAGATCCCTCCGATTTCTCTTCCTGCCAAGAGCAATCAACATTTATCTTCAAGGCACCTGGATTTGGAGGCACCTAGGTATGCTGTTCAAAGGACGTCGCTTTTTTTCATGGATTCCACTTCTCGTAAAGTTGCTGGGAGAGAAAGGCTTCGTTAAATATCTGTTCTTGTGTTTTTTTTCGGGCCTTGAAAGATCAGTGTGTTGCGAGCCTTCCAGATTAGCTAGAGGGTGGTCGCAAAAATCACTTTTTGGCTTGCCGAGATGCCAGATCGAAAGTATTCACTTACCTATCGATCTATTCTTGTTATAGAGGTTGGGGAAACATCTATGTCAATATAATATTTCTGCCATATTTCTCGTGGCCACAAACAAAGCTAGAAGAGATGTTTGGAGGACTTTGGAAATTGGTGACATAATGGGCATGTCGGCTCAGGTATGATTTTTCTCCAGTATAAATTAACTCTTGTTGGGAGACCTTCATTACATAAACTCCACATAAAATGCCTGATCCTAGGGGTAGTCTGTAGATGCTAGATTTTTGTCCATAATTGTTTCGGTACCTGATATAAAGAGGATGCATGGTTATCTGTATTTTTTGTGTTGGCTGCTTGTAATTTGTGATATCCGCTTTTGATCTTATAATCCCTTGAATTGTGCTCTGTCCATATTAAACGGTCAGGTTTGGTAAATATGTTGAGTGTAGTTGCCTAAATTTCCTCTGATAAGTGGACTTTTCCATGCACGCGTAATTGGATCAATAATCTCTGCCACTAGCTTAAGGTCGTTTCGGTTTGCTGATCCACCAATTCTACCAGACATTAACCATCGATCTTCTCTCAAGTTGATAGATTTACCGTCCTCAACCTCCCATTTCAAATTAGGTTGTAGGCCATCACGGCTAATTAAGATACTCTGCCAACCCCAAGATGGTCTGGCTCCCTTTGTAGCAGTCCATAGATTACCATTAGGGAAGTAGAGACCTTTAAAAATTCTGCTCCACAAGGCCTCGGGAGCTTTCTCTAGTCTCCAGGCTTGTTTTCCCAACATAACTTTATTAAAATCCATTAAATCTTTAAACCCCATTCCTCCTTGTTCCTTCCTCATCTTTAAAACATCCAATCTCTTCCAATGAATTCCTTTTTGTAGTCATTTTGCTTCCACCAGAAAGTTGAGATTTTTCCTTCAATCGCTCGGCAAATAGATAGAGGTATTTTAAAGATGTTCATGGCATATTGGGGTAATGCCTAAACAACCATTTTAATTAGCACTTCTTTTCCCGCCTTCGATAGTAATTGCTCTTTCCATCCCTATAGTTTCTTGTCCACCCGTGCTATTATCCAATTTAACATCTGTTTTTTTGGTTTGGCCCCAATTAGATGGTATCCCTAAGTATTTTCCAGTTTTTTCTAAGATAGGGACCCTTAGTTCAGCTACAATATTTCATTTCAAATCATGTGGACAGCTGGCCCCAAAAATACTCCAGATTTATTAAGGTTGATCAACTGACCATATGCAAAACAATAGCAATTCGGGATATTGGCAAGGTTCTGAGCTTCCCTAATAGTTCCGTCCAAGAAGAAGATAGCATCATCCGCAAAGAATAGGTGGGATAAGGTAGGACAATGTGGATTTAGTTTGATACCCTTTAAGGTTCCATCCATAATAGCATTTTGCACCATGTGGGAGAGAACATTGGCCAAAATAATGAAAAGATAAGGTGAGAGAGGATCCCATTGTCTAATACCTCTAGTTGGAGTAATAGATTCCCCTGCTTCGCCATTAATTAATACATGAAATTGGGCTGAAGAGATACAAAATTTGACCACATTCACCCATTTCTCATTGAAACCCATCATCTTCATACAATCACATAGAAAGTCCCACTTAACTCTATCATATACTTTTTGCATATCTAGCTTCAGCACCGCTTGGAATTTTCTGCGTCTCTTTCTAACCCGTAGTTGATGTAGGACTTCTTAAACAACAAAGATATTGTCTTGTATTTTTCGGCCGCCAACAAAAGCACTTTGTTATGGGGATATGATGATTGGGAGCCAAGGTTTGAGTCTATTTGTCATGACCTTTGTAATGACTTTGTAGCTAAAGTTGCACAAACTTATTGGTCGGAATTTTGTTATGCTCTTAGGATTTGCTACTTTGGGGATAAGAGTGATGAGGGTCTCATTAAGTGCTGGATCAAAGCTGCCTTCTTTAAAAAAAGAGTCCACTAGGTTGAATATATCTTCTTGAATAATAGCCCATTGACTTTAATAGAAAAGACCACTCAACCCATCTGGTCCGGGGGCCTTTGCTACCCCCATTTGGAAAATAGCTAGTTATACCTCCTCCATAGTTATCTATGCTATTAGCAACTCATTTATTTCCTCAGAAACAACAATTGGACATTGCTCTAAGACAAGCTAATAGTAACGAGAACCCACAGATTTATAAAGTCCTTTGTAATAATCTGTTATGTGTTGTTTAATGACTTGAGGCTCTTGACTCCATCTATTCTCTTCAAGCTTTAGCATGTTGATTTTGTTCCTTTGTCTCATTTGAATTGTTGTTGCATGAAAGAATTTAGAGTTTCTATTTAATTCCCTAATACATTTCTTCTTGATGCCACAATGTACTGATTTTCTCAATGATGGTATTATATTCCTCTTCCCTATCAGTCTGGTATGCACTGTTCATTAATCTAAGTGAGCTGGTTTTTGAGCTGGTCAATTTGTTTAGATGCATTGCTAAAAGATCTCCTGCTCCATTTTCTCAAATCTTGGGTTACCTTTTTTGTTTTCTTGACTAGATCTCCTTGCTGCCTATCCTCTGTCTTCCAAGCTTTGTCTACTATATCTGCACATTCAGGATGATCTAACCAGAAAGCCTCGAATATGAAAAGTCTCTGTTTTTTTTGTTCAAATGCATTTAAGCATAGTAAAATACGACTATGATCAGATCCTATTGCTGGAAATGCAAAAGCTTTGGCATTAGGAAATAGAAGCCTCCATTCTAGGTTACAAAATGCTCGATCAAGCCGTTTTTTGAGTAAATCTTCTCCATCTCTTTTAATTGTCCACGTGAACGCACACCCCTTGCTTTCAATGTCTATTTTAAAGAACATGAGTCGGCAAAGTCCCGAAAAGCCGTCATTCGGAATCTTTCCACTAGTCTTCAACCCACCTTCTCCCAATGATATAACACCTCATTGAAATCACCTATGCAAAGCCAAGGTAATGTTGTAGATCCATTTCTAGCATGAAGTAAGTTACACAAAGACACTCTCTCCTAGAAGTTAGTGGATGCATGCAGGCAGGAAAGAAATCTTCATTTTAAAACTATTTCTAGCCACCGTGCATGAAAGATCAATTAGCTCTTGGTAGCTATGTTCAATATTGAGTTGCACCAACTCATCCCATAATAATACCAAACCTCCGCTATTCCAGTAGGATTAATAACAAACAAAGAAGAAAACTTTAGATTTCTTTTGATATTTTCCACCATCTGGTATTGGTTTTTTGTTTCCATAAGAAAAACCAGATTAGGTTTCTCGCAAGCCACTAAGGCTCGTAGGTGTTGGACTGTTAAGGGAGAGCCTAAACCTTAACAATCCCAGCTTAACACCTTCATGGCTTTCTTGGTGGCTTATTAGGGTTAGCCACCAAAGCCCCTACTGATTTGCCTTCCCACATCTGAATTGGTGTCTCCTGAAGGTTGTCCATGTCCACAAGGGTCAACGAATTGCCCTTTCTCTCATACGGAGCAAAGCGTTTTAATTGTTTGGATGCTTGTTTTTTTATACCAGATTTAGGTGCCCTCTGGATCCCCACCCCTGCATCATGCATTGGATACTCCTTTGGCTGTTCCAAGGATTGCTGGATTCTTTTTCCTTTTTTTGGTGCAGCGACTTCTGTTGAGATTGACAATTCTAGTGTTGGTTGTGTTGTTGGTTGATAAAGCACAATGGCTTGGCTGCCATCAATCAAAGTTTTCCTGTTCGACTCATCATTAGACGGGATAACAGGGTCTCGAGGATCATGTCCTCTTTAGTTAAGGTAAGATCTATCTACTCATAAAAGGTATTCCGGCAAGGACTAAAATCTTTCATCTCTGCTTTCAACCAAGAGCCATAGTGTCACGCCCCGATCCTCGGGCACGCACACATCCTTTTACTTGGTCGATTTTAAAATGCGATATCCTAGGACTATGTATTGATGACCCTTTCATTAATTAAGCACATGCGAAAGGAGTTATAAATCTCCAGACAATAAAACAATGGGATAGAAAAGCAGGCCATATTTTTCATATTGAAATCTATAACCAAACCTTTATATATGACATTAGACAGAGCACATCACACACTATTCACAACCTCAAGGTCTCACTCTATCTACACATAAACAAGGGTTCACCAAGAGATGGGATTTCAATCCTCATCTGGGTCATACTCAGGATCATCTTGATCCTCCTCTAACTCCTCCTCACTAAGATCATTCTCTTCTTCAGCTTCGTCCTCAGCTTCACAAGTCGGCTCATCTTCAGGCATCTCTTCAGCTGCTCCCCAGTCCTCGTCCTCCTCCTCCTCCGGCCCTTCCACCTCCTACGGGATCCCTTACATCCACTACTAACCCATATGCTCGATCAGCTGTTCCCTCTCCAAACTCCTTCTCCATCACATCAAAAGGCACATCTTCTTCCGGGATAGGACCTTTTCTGCGTCCATCAAAATAATCGTTGTACCAAGACTGATACTTGTGGGGTCTCTAGTCTTCCTCCCCCACGTTAACCCAAATGGTCGACTGAACTAATATATATACTAATCCTTCTGGGTGAGGATGGACATGGAAATGGGTCTCAAATTCTGAAATATGTTCCGGGACACCGTAATGCATACGAGGATGAGGAGGTGGAGGTCCTGCCATTCTAAGGGCCTGAAATGATTTCCCCAAACTGGGATGAGACTACGTCTCAACAAGTTCTACCCCACTAAGACTCAATTAGTAAACCAATACACCTTACCTTGGCCTCAGATTCCACCTGCATATTAGCACAATTCAAATAGACACCCAAGCAATCACATCACTGATCGAAGCATCGATCAAATCGACCTAGTTGATTACACGTCAACAAGACCACTCACGGCCATTCCATTCAATCAAGCAATTCACAACATCATATCAAAACAATGATCAATCGACCTAGTCGATTACATGTCAACGATGACCCTTCCCGGCTAACTCAGTTCAATCAGTCAATCCATGACAAACGAATCAAACCATATCGATGATTTCATCTATACTCGATAATTAATCTCAACATTCCCATTCAATATTCCCACTCAAATATAGGCTCAAGGCACTAGAGGTGACCCCAACACAAAGTCTCGTCATCGTGCGGTACTTAGTCCTTGACCACAAATAACAATAGTAGAAGGCGCTAGAGATAACTCACACGAAATCTCGTTATCGTGTAGTACTTAGTCCTTCACTACAAAATGCAATAGGATAAGGCGCTAGAGGTGACTCACACAAGATCTTGCCATCGTGTAGCACTTAGCCCTTCACTATGCATAACAATGCTGCAAGGCACTAGAGGTAATTCCCATGCGACTCAGGTCGCCATGTAACACTTAGTCCTTAACTACAATAAGCAATGATATAAGGCACTAGAGGTAACTTACACGAAGTCTTCCACTTGTGTAGTACTTAGTCCTTTACCTGCTCATGATCCATTGGTTTCCCTCAACACAACACACATCACATCAACTTTCAATAATCATCTTGCTTCAACTATAAGCCAACACATGATTAATCCCTCACGGCCCAATGACATTATGCCTTGCACTTAACTTCCTCAATTAAAGTAATGTCTTGGCCTCATTTCTTCGTATTAAAAATACTCGATAAAATATTGTGCGTGGACACATGGCTGGCCTTAACCAAAATCTAATATTTTCCTTTCCATAACTCCCACATTTTCTATAGTCCGCTCAAACAGTTTTGGCACTATCAACCAATGCCCGGTTATTTTTCAATTAAAAACCAATGATTTTTCAATTAAAGAATAATTCCCATCCTTCACAAATAATTCAATTCAACACAAAATAAAGCTCCATTAAATAAACGAACTTCACCACGATGATCGTCATGAAATTTCAGTCGTCAACCAATCCAATCTTAATTTCTGAAAAATAAATAATTAAATAATTAATTTCAAAAATTAATATTTAAATACAAGAAATTCAATTTAGGTTAAAATAAAGCCCAATTAAATAAATGGACTTTGCCACGGTCATCAGCATAATATTCCGGTCACTAACCATCACTGTTGAATTTTCGAAAAATAATTAATTAATTAATTAATTTCGAAAAATAAGATTTAAATGCCAAAAATTCCACTTATGCCCAAATTATCAAATTGAAGTCCGATTAGGGTAGGGAAAAATCCCGGGCTACCCTCAATAAATAGTAGACCACGTCTACTTGCTAAATACACATTCAATTTGTCTAATTTGCATCACAATTGATTAATAAACACTAATCAACAACCTAAACCTAATTAAATAAAACTAAACAACTAAAAAGTGTAATTAGTCCACTAAGCAAGGATTAGTGAGATTACTCACCGAAATTGCGTGCAAATCGGATCAATCCAATGGGGACGAGGCGATGAACGATAAACCCTAAAGCACGGCTCGGGTTCGGGGCCCAGAAACGGCCCAAAATAGCCCACGAGTTGGACTGGAAACCCACTTTGTGGGTTGTTGGTTTGGCTGCGAAACAGGGGAAAACAGAGATGGTTAGGGGTGGAGAAGGGTCGGGAAGGCAAGTGGCGGTCCGGTGAGGTCGCACGGTGGCTTCGGCGGCTTGCTCGGCCGCTTATGGTGGCTGGATGAGGTGGATGAGGGCTGGAGACGCACGGGGAAGGACGCCTGAGCGGTGGAGAGGGAAGGCGGTGCACGGCGGCGAGCGGTGGACGTGCGGGCGTGCGGTGCGGCAGTGGGACGGGCGGCGACGGTGGCGGCTACTGCTTCCGATCTTCTTCAGCTTCTGGTTCACTGGTTGCACGAAGAAGAAAGAAAGGAGGAGTTCGGTCACGTAGGGGAGAAGAGAGAGGAGAGAGAAGAAGATAAGCTTTGACTAGTCAAAAAGAAAGAGAGAAAGAGAGAGAAAAGTGAGTCGGTGGGGGAGGGGGGAAGAATTTTCACAAGGGGGAAAGGGGAGAGGAGAGAAAAAGAGAGAAAAGGGAGAGAAAGAAAAAGATAAACTAATAATACTTTCCTTATTTCTTTTCTTTTTCTCTTTCCCTTTCCCTTTTTATTTTCTTTTGGTCTTCGATTTTTCCTCGATAATTTCTTTCCCGAAATTTCGGATTCGTCAATAATTTGACGAACGATGAGACAAGATCCTAAAAATGAATTGTGACACGCTCGAATATTTGATTTCTGAAATTGAATTCAATCTCCTGGTTATAATTGTTTAAACGCGATTTTAATCTAATCCAACCAATTAAGTAGCTTTTAGGGATTTTATCGCGGATACATCCCTTAACGGCTTCACCCAATAGGTTAGTTAACTCGTGAGTGATCAGCTCAAAGAAAAAGGACCATAGGCACGTTGATGAAATGTCCATTTCACTTTATCGAAATGAGGTCGAATTTCATGATGTCACATATAGCGTCCTAGTTTATCATGAGGAAGTCCAGACTCTTCATAGGGAAAGGTTGGGCAGTAATTTGCATAGTGACCTATGTAACCACAGGAATAGCAATAGTGTGGTAGTCGCTCGTATTTAAAGTGAATCGATTAATTTCGATCTCCCACATGAATGATCATTCCAGTTTTAAGAGGATGAAGCAAATTTAGCCTTACTTTTGCTTTGCCTGTTTTGCGAGAGCTGTTATTTCGAGCATCAATTCTAACTTCTTCTACTTCTCCCATTTTTCCAACAATGGTGCGAATACATTCCTTTGACATAACAGCTCTTGGAAGTCCCATCAAATGCACCCAAAAGGAGCAATGTTTGAACTTATAACAATGCTCGGGAATGGTAGGGTCCCCTTCCTGTAGAACTAACAGATTACTTGGAAACAACCAAGGGCTTGTTTGTAGGATTCTTTTCTGTTCTTCCTCCGATTTGAAAAATGAAAACAAAGGACCCTGATTCGATCACCTCACATCTGACCTCTTCTAACTTCCAAGCCCTTTTCATTGTAGCCCAGAATGCTGGAAAGTTAACATTTGGTTTTGAAAACAATTTTCCATATAATAGATACTCATCAACCTATTTTTGTACCTCAAGAATATGGCCATTCAGTTCCGTGATATCGTCCGTAGCCCATAGATCTCTCATCCGTTTACAAAGAGCCATCAGTCAAAGATGGTTTTCCTAGTTGCCCTCCATGATCGAGTCGAGTTTGGCCAAAATGATAAAGAATGGTTAGATGAAGATGGTCAGGGTTGGGATTGGATACTAGGGTTGGTTGGCAATGAAGGGAGCTCTATAGGTGTTAGGGCAATCATTATGAAAAAGCTAGATCAGCCAAGTTAGGGTTTCAAAATCGATTTGCTCATTTTAGGGTTCAAAAGAGGAAACAAAGTTATAGCTAATCGGATGAAGAAGCGATATTATCAGCCATTTTTTCTCGAGAAGAGATGGAGAAGCTATCACCAGAGGGTATAGAGAAGACTCACCTTCAGCGAGAGAAGAAGCCACCGTCGGGCAGGAGAGAGGTCTCGAGGAGAGAGCAACACAACAAGGTTTTTTTAAGGAATCACAATTGACTTCATTGCCTAGAAGAAGAAAATGCGGATTATTTTTTAACATAAGAGATTTGGGATCGCTGGCCCTGAAATTTCTCATTCTTGCTCTGAAATTAAAAATAAGCATGATTGGTTTTAAAATTATGAAAAGTATTTTTTTTTGGCTATCAAGAAAATTGATTATGCTGGTTTTTGTTTTTACATGACTAATTTTATTTACAACTGCAAATTTTTATATACTTATTGCGCGGGGGGTGGCTTGATCAAACTTACATGTTGTATGTGAATTGGTGGAGCAAGTTGATGTCTTGGCGGTGCCGAGCAAACTACTCTTGGGGGAGCCGGAGGAGGTGATGGCGTAAGGGGCTGATAAACTGGCGGAGTTAGTTGAAAAACTAGTGGAGGTGATGCTGATAGGCGTTGAAGAGATCCATATATTGGCGGTGCTTGAGGGGTTGAAGCTGGTTGGCCCCTATGTGACGGCACACTGTGGCCGGGAGGAGCTGATGGTGGTGAACGTAAGACAGGATGTTGTCCATAACTAGGAAAAGGCGTTCTAGATACTAGTGCTGTCGGGGATCCGGGTGTTGTTGTTGGAGGTGTATCAGCCATGAGGAATGACGGAGGTGGCGGATGGCCTCCATAATACGATGCAAAGGATGAACAAGTGGAGGATTTGGAGGGCCGTCCATTGTATCCACTCGCTACAGCACTGAATGAAATGATCAGGATGTACACAGGAATGCTTTCCTTCAACAATGAGACACTCGAACTCACTCTCATTCTGGGCAGGAAGCTAAGATACAGGTTAGAGAGCCAAGCTTTTGTATGCAACTGAAGCGGCCATAATCGAAGGACGAGATGAGCTCGACCACCAAGACCATCTTCAGGATTTGGACTCAATTTAAGGAGGATATGTCGGCATCTTTCGCCACAGTGTTTACGGGTTCGCATCAATACCAATCCAGACACTTCGTGAATCTCCCGGTTCTTAGTATTTCCATCAAATGGGAGACATTGGACAAACTCTTACTCTTGTATTTACTTATTGCATGGCCATTGACATGATTGAGTCAACAAACCTGTCGCACAAAATGCTGATAAAAGAAAACCAGCTACACGAATGAGATGCATTGTTGGTCCTTACAAGTACTGAAATTTGCAGCGCCACTTCCAACTTATCTAAAAGCCATAAACAAAAACTGGAAACGTGATTTTCCCCATCTTCCTCGCCGCATTGAACTCACGTTATAGGTGGAAGAGTAACTTTAATTCAACCACTTCGATACCATGAAGCTAAACATCAAAGGTTGATCATGGGAGAATCAATAATTCTATACTAAAGGTGTAATAGATTGGCTTTAAAAAAAAAAAAAAGAGAGAGAGATAAGTGTTCCAGAAGTCCTACAACTTGTCACAAAAATGCATTTCAGTCTTAAAATTTGCAAAAAATGCATTTAAATCATAAAACTTGTCAAATTGTTTCAAACGAGTCATAAGATCGACACCGTTAGCCTTTTCCATTAAAAATGCTAATGTGGCATTTTAAATAATTTTTTTAAAAATTTTTCACGTGAATTTTTTAATTATCTTTTTAAAAAATTAGATTTAAAAAAAAAAAAATCAAATTTATTCATTTTATTTTTTCTCCAAAAACTTTAAAAAAGTTAAAATATTTATTATAAAAAAAATAGCGACTCTCCACCGCCACCGCCGCCTATCGCTGGAGGGGCCGAGTGATGGTCGCCGGCCTTAGGCTAGGGTGGCCGAGCCTTGCCGGCACCAAGCGAGGGCCGGCGACCGTTGCCAGCCCTGGGCGAGGCCTCATCGGCCTCGAGTCCAGGGGGAAATGGCCGCTAGCCCCCCGCGAGGGCCAACGGGCAAATCGAGGCACCCTCGCTCAGATCGCCCCCCTTGGGCAAGACATCACTGACCTCTCACGGGGGGGTCAGCACCGTCGTCCCCCTGGGCAAGGCCTCGTCGGCCCTCGCTCGGGGCCGGCGAGGCTTGCCCAAATTTGGCGATCCTCGCTAGCCCCGAGCGAGGGCCAAGGAGGCCTTGCTTAGGGCGGGCGACAATCACCGGCCCTCGCTTGGGGCCAGTGCAGCCTGGCCACCCCCGCCCAGGGCCGGTGACCGTCGCTCGACCCCTCCGACGATGGGCGGCGGTGACGGCGGGGGAGAGGAGTCGCGCTGATATTTTTTTTCAAACAATTTTAAAAATAAATTTTTTAACTTTTCTTTTTAGTTTTTGTTGAAAATAAGATAAGAATAAATTTAATTTTTTAGTTTTTAAATCTAGTTTTTTTAAAAAAATTAATTAAAAAATACATCTGGAAAATAAAAAATTATTTAAAATGCCACGTCAGCTTTTTTAACGGAAAAGTCTCGCGGCATCAATCTTAGGACTCGTTTGAAATAATTCCACAAGTTTTAAGACTTAAATGCATTTTTTGCAAGTTTTAGAACTTAAAATGCATTTTCGTAACAAGTTGTAGGACTTCTGAAACATTTATCCAAAAATAAATAAATAAATAAATAAAAGGAAAAGAAAGAGTTTGAAAAGTAAAAAGAAAAAAGGAAGCTGAAGGATATTTGTGGAACCTTCAGTTGTGCTTTAAAGAGAGAGAGAGAGAGAGAGAGAGAGAGAAAGAAGAGCACGGGCAACAACGAAAGAAATGGGAGAGGAGAGAAAGGAGAGAAAGGAAAAAGGAAAAAAAAAATTGGCGCACTTGTGATCCGGACGCCTCATCAAGCCGACTCAAGTGTGTTTAGCAACACCGGTAAGAAATCGAAGTCTTTAATCACCTACTTGAAGCAATCGCCGCAATTAGGGCTCGAAATTCGGATTTCTTGGATATTTGTGTGGCAAAGCCCGATTTTTGAGTCGTTGAGCCGTATATTTTTATAGAAATGGTACTTTGGGATGTTGTGAAGTTATAGCATCTTTTGGATCGTGATTTGAGCTTGTGGTTTGTCCGAAACGGAATTTTGAAGTTGGGAGCGCATTTTGGTACTATAGCAAACAGTAGATTCGAGCCTTTTTTTTTTGTTGTTTTCGGTACTGTTTTGGGGCAGCTAAGTTAGGGTTGTTATTGTACGTTAATAGAGCTTTTAAAATACTATAAGATGGCTTAAAACGGAATTTTGTGGAAAAAGTTATGGCGGCGCATGGGCTGCACCTAACGGGAAATGATGAGTTTTCGATAAATGAGAGCTTTTGTGGCGCATAGGTGTCGTTTTATCGACAAATAGGCCTAATATAGATGAGTCGTTATGCGAATATCCTTTTTACTCGGCCTTTTGATAGTGTTTTTCCGTTAATTGTTAAGAATCCGAATACATGGTTCGAGTAAGCATCGTAGTTGATTTTTGGCTTTTCCCAGGTGAGTGACACTATTTCTTCTTTGTATTTTAAACTCATGTTTTGAGAAACGTTGTAGATTATATATTCCATAAATTGATAAAAAACATATTTTGTTGCATAAAACAAGATCGAGCTATTACTATCATTTTTGTTGTTCAAAATGAGTTATATTCTGACTTCGATTTGAATGGTTGTTTGAAAAATGATTTTTGAAATTCTTTGTGAAAGAATCTTGAAATGTTTTGGAGAATGCTTTGACATTTATATACCAAATTTTGAATTGTTATATGACTTCCTTTTTGATGTTGGATTACTGGATATTATGATTGATGGTTGGTGCTCAATGTCTCTATGGACCTTGAGGAGTATGGGTATGCGCATACTATTTTGGGATATCCTTGTGGGCTAAGCCACCGAATAGGTGGAGACCTTGCCAAGGGGGAATCTTAGTCGTCTTGTCACGGGCATTACACGTGACCATGTTTAGACATTTGAGCATGAATTGATTAATGGGGTGGACCATTGACGTATGTGTGTGTGTGTGTGTGGATGTATATATGTTGATATTGGGTTGAATTTTTGGTTACGTTGAGGCTACATCCTTTGGTAAAAGGACGGCCGTGTCATGCCCGTTCTTCTTGTGAATCGGGGTGTGACATTTGTTGGTATCAAAGCTTAGGTTTTGATTTGTTTGGGTAGATATGGGATGATGTGAGATTGTGTGATAGATTTTTTTTTTTTTTTTTAACGCATTAGCCTTTTAGATATTAAGTTGTAGCTCCGTTCTTGGATTCGAGTGATCATGTGTGACTCGGAAACACTTGCTTCGCTTCGTAGAAATAGTAAAAGCAAGCAAGTTATCGCCATTGATACTAGAGACACGCCTCAAGCTTCTTGAGATGCGTCTTTAAGGAGAGGACAGGAGGATCGACGTGATGGAAGTCCTAACTCGCATGAAGTCAGGGAAGTTAACCAACGGTCATTTCCCCTGAGTGACTTTGAGCAAGCCATGATTCATTGATATCGTCAGACAAAGGAATTAAATGGAGATGGAGCAATTGGCTCATACACCTTTGCCCGATTCAGAGAGGCAAAACCATCCACTTATGATAGGAAAGCTAATCCTCTTGCAGATGAGTAGTGGACTAGAAAGATCGATGGGATCTTTGAAGCATAAGGTGTTCCTAAAGACAAGAAGGTTAACTTTGCTTCTCGATACTTAGAAGGCAAGGCAGAGCATTGGTGGGAGGGTATGAGGCCAGCTCTTGGAGATAAGGGTGGTGTTAAAGCTTGAGAGGACTTTAAGTAGGTTTTCAATGCCTAATTCTTCCCAGTGTCATTTCAGGCAAAAAATGAAGAGTGATTTTATACACATATCTCAAGGCGACTCCACGGTTTTGGAGTATGCAGCTCGCTTTAATTAGATGAGTAGAATTGCTTAGCAATATGTGTCTAATAAGCAAGATAAAGTTGATCACTTTCAAAGGGGGCTTTGATATGAAATTGGCACTCACACCTCTAGCATTGACATCTTATAAAGACGTGTTGAAACAAGCCATCTGAGTGGAACAAAAGATTTTGGAGCGTGACGAGCAAGGTGTACCTCAACATAAGAAGTTGAGATCCACGATTTATCAGGATAGCGGCGCCGATGGCAGCGGAAAGAGGAAAGCTTTTAATTAGCCAGGAAAGCCCAGAATTCAAAATAATTCAGGCCCGTGTACTACTTGTGGGAGACAACATAGCGGTCCTTGTTACCGCAAGAGAGGAGTATGTTTCACTTGTGGAAAAATGGGACATATAGCACGTGATTATCCAGCACAGAAGAATGCCCCTGGAGATGTAGAGTATGTTTTCTATGTGGACAACCTGGACATCGAGCCTATACTTGTTCTATGAGGAAGACCGCCCCTCTAGTTGATAGGCCACAAGAAGGCCAACAAAGGCAAAGGATGACTGGGAAAGTTTCTACGATGACAAGAGAGGATGCGGCTTCTAATACAGTTGTTGCAAGTAATATTTCTATTGCCTCACAACCTGCTTATACATTGTTTGATCCGGGTGCCACGCATTCCTCTACTTCTATTGACTTTGCAAAGAAACTTGATGTGATCCCTAAGCTTCTAAGATATGAATTGTATTGATACTCCCTTTGGTGATTTTTTGCTTGCTAATCGTGTTTTCAAGAATTGTTTGTTGCAAATTGATGATGTACCATTGCTTGTGGATTTGGTGGAGTTAGATATACGAGATTTTGATATTATTCTAGGGATGGATTGGTTATCAAAATATTATGCCACTATTGATTGTTATTCAAAGAAAGTTATTTTTCGACCTCCAAATCAACCAGAATTCTCTTTTTCAGGAAGTTATGAAGGCATTTTTCCAAGGTTATTTTCAGCTATGCGAGCAAAAAAGCTTTTGAGAAAGGGTTGTTGTGGTTATTTGGCTTGTGTAAAAGATACAAGTAAGGAATTGGTAAAGCTAGAAAATATTCATGTTAGAGAATTTCCTAATGTATTTCCTGAAGATTTACCTAACTTGCCTCTTGATAGAGAGATAGAGTTTTGTATCGATTTAATGCCTAGTACAACACCTATCTCTAAGACCCCATATCGGATGGCACCTTCTGAATTGAATGAATTGAAGACACAACTGCAAGAGCTTTTGGATAAGGGTTTTATCAGGCCTAGTGTATTGCCTTGGAGAGTCCTTGTTCTATTTGTGAAGAAGAAAGACGGTAGTATGCGACTTTGCATAGATTAGCGAGAAGTTAATAAGGTGACAATAAAAAATATATATAATTTGCCCAAGATTGATGATTTATTTGATCAACTTCAAGGGGCTCAAGTATTTTCTAAGATCGACCTTCGTTCTGGGTATCATCAGTTGAAGATAAAAGTTGATGATGTGCCAAAGACCGCTTTCATAACAAGGTATGGGCATTAAGAATTCCTTGTCATGCCTTTTGGGTTAACGAATACACCTGTGGCTTTAATGGATTTAATGAACAGGGTATTCAGGCAATTTCTTGACAGATTTATTGTGGTATTCATCGATGATGTTTTGGTGTATTCAAGGAGTTTGGGAGAACATGAACAACAATTGAAAGTTGTTTTACAAACTTTGCGTGAAAAAAGGTTGTATGCTAAATTTAGTAAATGTGCCTTCTGGCTTGCTCATATAGAATTCTTAGGTCATGTAATATCAAATGATGGTATCTTAGTTGATCCAAAGAAAGTTGAAGCAGTTGTTCAATAGAATCGCCCTACTAATGTCACGGAGGTAAGAAGTTTTCTTGGGTTAGCAAGTTATTACAGGAGATTTATAAATAGGTTTTCTAAAATTGTCAGTCCACTTACTTGCCTAACTCAGAAAGGAGTTAAATTTGTGTGGTTAGATCAATGTGAGCGCAGTTTCCAAGAGTTGAAGAGGCGATTAATGTCAACTCTTATATTAACTTTGCCTTCAGGAACTGGTGGCTTTACAATTTATTGCGATGCATCTAAGGAAGGTTTAGGTTGTGTTCTTATGTAGGATGGTAAAGTTGTGGCATATGTTTCTAGATAGTTGAAGGCTCATGAGAAGAACTATCCTACTCATGATTTGGAGTTGGCAGCAATTCTGTTTGCCTTAAAAATATGGTGGCACTACTTGTATGGTGAAAAATGTGAAATCTTTATCGACCACAAAAGTTTGAAATATATTTTTACTCAAAAAGAACTTAACATGAGGCAGAGGAGATGGCTAGAACTTCTGAAGGATTATGACTTATCAATCAATTACCATCCAGGTAAAGCTAACGTGGTAGCTGATGCATTGAGTTGCAAATCCTCTGGAAATATGGCAGCATTGCTCACTTCTCAAAAGCCTATTCTTGAAAATATGAGAAAGCTAGACCTGGAGGTTTTGGTTTATTAGCTTGGTGCTCGATCAACTAATCTTCGAGTACAACTGACATTGATTGACAGAATCAAGGCTAAACAAAATGAAAATCCTCAATTGGAGAAGATCAAAGAAGGTGTAGAAGCTAGGAAACAAGATGACTTTAGTATCCATGTAGATGGGTCATTGAGGTTCGTGGTCGATTATGTGTTACTAGTGATTCAGAATTGAAAAAGGAGATATTACAAGAAGCTCATAACACTAGATTCCCGATTCATCCGAGGAGCACCAAGATGTACAGGGATTTGAGAGAAAATTTTTTGGTGGATCAATATGAAGAAAGATATTGTGAAGTTTGTTGACCAATGTCTAGTTTGCTAACAAGTGAAAGTTGAGCATCAGAAACCAGGTGGCCAATTACACCCACTTGAAGTACCTAAATGAAAGTGGGAGCATACTACCATGGATTTCATCATCGGCTTACCGAGGATGCCTAGTGGTAAGAATGCCATATGAGTGATTGTTGATCGATTAACTAAATTTACACACTTTTTGTCTTATCGATTTGGTCTTTCACTTGAAGACATGGCGAAGCGATATGTCAATGAGATAGTGAGACTTCATGGAGTTCTAGTGAGTATTGTTTCCGATAGAGATCCCATGTTTGTGTCCAACTTTTGGAAGAGTTTACAAGAGGCGATAGGTATTCAACTCAACTTTAGCATAGCTTTTCACCCACAAACGGATTGTCAGTCAGAAAGAACTATTCAGACATTATAGGATATGCTACAATCTTGTGTTATTGACTTTAGTGGTTCGTGGGATGAACGTTTACACTTGGCAGAGTTTTCTTATAATAATAGCTATCATTCCAATATTAAAATGGCTCATTTTTAAAGCTTTGTATGGGCATAAATGTAGGACTCCTGTTTGCTGGGATGATGTTGGTGAGAAAAGATTAACCGGTCCTAAATTCATACAACAATCAGAAGAGAAAATCAGACTCATTCGAGAGCATTTGAAAACAACACAAAGCCGTCAGAAAAGTTATGCGGACCTTAAGAGGCGCAAAGTAGAATTTAATGTAGAAGACCAAGTATTCTTGAAGGTTTCTCCTATGAAGGGCGTCATGAGATTTGGTACGCGCGGTAAATTAAGCCCAGGGTACATGGGACCATTTTGTATATTAGAAAAGATTGGTGAAGTTGCTTATAAGCGAGCTTTATCTCCAGTATTATCCGAAATCTATAATGTGTTTCATGTATCCTTATTACGGAAATATGTGCCAAATCTTGATCACGTATTGGATTTTATACCATTGAAGTTGAGAGAAAACTTAACGTACGAAAAACAGCCCATTCGTATTATTGATAAGAAGGATCAAGTGTTGCGACGGCACACTATTCCTTATGTAAAGATCCAATGGCAAAATCACACGGAGAGAGAGGCCACTTCGGAACTCGAAGAAGAGGCAAGGCGCAAATACCCTCGCTTGTTTCATGATTGAGTGCTTGTAAATTTCGATGACGAAATTTTTTTTAAGGAGGGGATAATGTAGTAGATGAGCTTTTAAAAAAAGAGAGAAAATAAAAGGAAAAGAAAGAGTTTGAAAAGTTAAAAGAAAAAAGGAAGTTGAAGGATATTTGTGGAACCTTGTGGAACCTTCGGCTGTGCTTTAAAGAGAGAGAGAGAAAGAAGAGCACAGGCAGCAACGAAAGAAACGGGAGAGGAGAGAAAGGAGAGAAAGGAAAAAGGGAAAAAAGGGAAAAAAAAATTGGCACACTCGTGATCCAGACACCTCATCAAGCCGACTCAAGTGTGTTTAGTAATGCCAGTAAGAAATCGAAGTCTTTAATCACCTACTTGAAGCAATCACTGCAATTAGGGCTCGAAATTCAAATTCCTTGGATATTTGTGTGGCGAAGCCCGATTTTTGAGTTGTCGAGCTGTATATTTTTATAGAAATGATACTTTAGGATGTTGTGAAGCTATAACATCTTTCGGATCGTGATTTAAACTTGCGGTTTGTCCGAAACGAAATTTTGAAGTTGGGGGCACATTTTGGTACTATAACAAACAGTAGCTTCGAGCCTTTTTTTTTTGGTTGTTTTCGGTACTGTTTTGGGGCGGCTGAGTTGGGGTTGTTGTTGTATGTTAAGAGAGCTTTTTAAAGACTATAAGACGGCTTGAAACGGAATTTTGTGGAAAAAGTTATGGCGTGATGAAGTTAGCGCATGGGCTGCACCTAGCTGGAAATGATGGGTTTTCGATAAATGAGAGCTTTTGTGGTGCATAGGTGTCATTTTATCGACAAATAGGCCTAGTATAGACGAGTCGTTATGCGAATATCCTTTTTACTCGGCCTTTTGATATTGTTTTTCCGTTAATTGTTAAGAATCCGAATTCGAGTAAGCGTCGTAGTTGATTTTTGGCTTTTCTCAAGTGAGTGATACTATTTTTTCTTTATATTTTAAACTCATGTTTTGATAAACGTGGTGGATTATATATTCCATGAGTTGATAAAAAGCATATTTTGTTGCATAAAACAGGATGGAGCTATTACTGCTATTTTTGTTGTTCGAAAGAAGTTATATTCCGACTTCGATTTGAATGGTTGTTCGAAAAATAATTTTTGAAATTCTTTGTGAAAGAATCTTGAAATTTTTTTGGAGAATGCTTTGATATTTATATATCAAATTTTGAATTGTGATATGACTTCATTTCTAATGTTGAATTACTGGATATTGTAATTGGTGATTGGTGCTCAATATCTTTGTGGACTTTGAGGGGTGTAGGTATACGCATACTATTCTAAGATATCCTTATAAGCTGAGCCACCGGCTAATAATAAGTGGAGACCTTGCTAATGGGGGAATCTTGGTCGCCTTATCACGGGCGTTATGTGCAATCATGTTTAGACATTTGAGCATGAATTGGTCATTGGGGTGGACCATTGACGTGTGATTTGAGTTTGGTCGATCGAATGGACCATCGATGTGATTTGATGAGATTAATCAATGGCATAGACCATTGATGCATGTTTTATGAGATTGACTAATGGACTGGACTATTGGTATCTTCAGTATTTAAGTTATGATTATGTATTTGAGTTATGTTTTAAATGTGCATAGTGATTTCTCAATCCGCTTAGAAAAAATGTGTTACTCACTGAACCGTGGTAGCTTACTCATTTCTTATACTTATTTTTCAGGTTCTTTAGCGAGTCGTGACTAAGTGTGAGTGTTCATTCGAGGAGAACTTTTGTGGTGAAAATTTTTTGGTATGATTTGTGCATAATTAATAGGTTTATAAGTTAGTCTTTGTAGAAGGTTTATGTTTTGATTTTTTTGTGGATTATAGATATACTCTGATATTGTAACCAAGTGCCAATTTTTGTCAAATATGTGTGTGTGTGTGTGTGTGTGTGTGTGTGTGTGTTGTTATCGGGTTGAATTTTTGGTTACGTTGAGACTGCGTCCTTTGGTAAAAAGACGGCCATGTCATGCCCCTTCTTTTTGTGAATCGGGGTGTGACAAAAGGAACAACCAGTTCAATAAGTATTGTTCACTTTCCGTAGGAGTACAAGCAACTGCACAATACTGTCATCTTCCCATCATTAGTTTTTTTTATTCCTTCAATCCAGAAGTAGTTGTTTGAAAAAAGATTCATCCTTTATCGGGTAATTTCAGCAAGTAAAAGTAGACGACAGCAAATATCCAGAAGGTAATGATAAACATAGTAAAAGCTCAAACATTTCAGCATATGGAGCTTTCCTGAGGAACCCAAAGAGCAATAATCTGTCAGTCCGACAAATCCGTCAAGTTGTGCATGCAATGCCATAACGCTTTTTCATAAGCAAACAACTAGCAGCAGCAGCAACTACCAGTCTCAAAAGCGACACAATCGATGTAGCTTCCAAATGCCGCAAGACCCATCTGAACCCAAGAAGACACGAATTGTAACCCATGAAGAAACCATCAAAATCAGCACCAGAGAAATTGACACATGCATTATGCATCCACACGCATGATCTCTCGCGGATTTACCTCAATTCCTTGCTTCCACGACCCGCCGCAGGGGCCGGCGACCTTGTCCCGGCACAAGTGGACGGTCTTGAACTGGTCCACGTCGAGCTTCTTGTTGACGAACCCCACCTGGAAGTAGACGGAGTCGGAGGGGGGCAGGTCAACCCCGATCTCTTCGACGTCGAGCCAAAACAGGAACCGCTGAACTTGGATCCCTTCAGGTCCGTGATGGAGCCGTAGCTGAGCTTTCCGATGACCTGCCGGTTGTAGCAGACCAGGCAGTCAAATTGGACGTAGCAAGGGCCCTCGAGGTCTCATCGGAGAGGTTGCAGGACCGGAGGTCTCGTCGGAGAGGTTGCAGGACCAAACAGAGTCTGGGAGCAGGCCGCTGGGGAGGCCGAACTTGGGGAGGAGCTCGTAGACTATCAGAGGGGAGCTAGGGTTAGGGATAGAGAGAGAAAGGGGAGGGAAGAGGGCGAGGATGGAGACGAGAGTTAGAGAGAGAAGAATTGGAGGGAAGCTCCAAGGCGTCAAATTTAGATAAATGAATCTTAATGATAATCAAAGATAAAAGAATAAGTCTACCCATCTATAAATAGCGCAGTTAGTATGAGTTCTCTCTTTCGTTACCGAAGTCGAGAGAGTTCGAATCCTCTCATTGCATTTCCATGACTTAAGTGGGGCTCTAACCCTCTCGTTGTATTTTTATGACTTTTGTGGGGGTCTTAGGGGTGGATTATTGAGCCAATTCTAGAGATTTTATATCTAAATAACGGCTTGTGGCAATGCCTGATGATGCTACAGAGCGCTGAAAGGTCGTGTAATCCCCGAAAAGTGATCTCCAGCGATTTCTCGATCATCAAAAAAAAAAAAAAAAAAGCATTCTAATGAATAAATTAAAATCTCTCATTTCATGAAATTCGCTGCAGAGGGAATGGTTCGTGTATAAGTCCAATGCGTGCTAAAAATGGATGCACGTGGGCCGCGTCTTATATGGAAATCGGGCATACACCCAACGTGATTCCGACATGTTTGAACGATGCCCGATAGCGAGACTCCATTGGAGAATTTGTTTGCTTTTTGATTAATCCCGATGGAGATCGACATGCCTCTCGATTTACTAGAAATCAGACGTATATAAACTTCGAGATTGAAATTGCCCAATCCCGGATCGATCCACGAAAGCCGACCTGACGACGGCCCACATCCTTGTGTGATCTCGAATAAGTGCGGCTGTGGGAGATGCTGGCAATAATGCGGTGGTTGGAGATTTACTACGGGGATTGTAGGCAGCGATTGCAATTAGTGGTGAGGGTACCATAGGGTTTTTCGAAGAACATGAAGGAAGGGGGAAAAAATGGAACAACATTGCAAATGCACCTCAATTATTAATTTTTAAGCGATTCGTTGCATTGTACTTATAAGAGTGCAAAATTGAAAATGTCATTTTAATACTGAATGGAAAAAAGCCGAGTCCCTATAACATAATAATAACCAACTATTGTTACTACTATCAACGGTGATGGTGGTCTAGTGGCATCCGTTAGTACTTTGTAAATGCAAGATCCCAATCAATTTTTGGAAGTAGTGAGTTTCGTTAGAGGTTGTTCACTAAAGTGTATCGTCTTTCCGTTTATGCATAAAACCTTTTATCTTATTAAAACATATTTAGACACACTTTAAGGAATCACAACTGACTTCATTATGAGGAAGAAGAAAATACATATTAGTTTTTAATAGAAAAGATTTGGGACCTCTAGGCACTGAAATTTCTCCTTGTTGCTCTGAAATTAGAAATAAGCACAATTGCTTTTTAAATTATGAAAAAAAAATTGGCTATCAAGATAATTGATTACACTGGGTTTTGTTTTTATGTCACTAATTTTATTTATAATTGCCCAAACGATGTTTTTCAATAAAAATTAGGGAAAATTCCAAATAAATATGAAGTATCATCATTTTCTTAAATAAGGGCCTGAAATTAATTTTGTTTCAAATAAATACCTAAAGTTGTTATATTAATCTCCAAGAAAGGCTTGAAGTAGTTATCATTGTTTCAAATTGGGAAAAAACCACCAAAAACCCCAAACTAGAATCTCAAAGGATAAGGAAACGTATCATTTGCTCAAATATTTTGGATGTTGTCGGGCTCCCTGTTATTGTCTCCGTGATACTTTAATGGAAGATCTTGAAGTTTTTTCCCTGCAGAATCCAAAGAAAAAACTTAGGAGAGCTGCCTGTGTGACATAGCTCACTAGCTGTACGGCTAATAGAATGAGAGAAACTTTGAAAGGGGAAAACCACCGAATATCAAAGGATGAAGTTTGATACAGCAGGGATATAAGGGTACAGTGACACACTGCCTCAAAAGAGTTTTTTGCTATGTGTTCAGCTCCGGCTATAGCATCAAGCGACACCAGGAGTTCCCTCAAACACTTCATTGGGAAGTGCTTTCATAGAAAGTCTCATTGAAGTGTTCGGGGGAACTCTAGCGGACACCCGATTCATATTGTTCCTCTCCTCTTCTAGCGAGTCATCTGCCTTGAGTTGATGAGCAAAAGAAACAATGCAGTGCTCTATATATAGGAACTGCTGCACCTGAGGAAGAAGCATTGTGTGTCGGGATAAGGCTCTTGCCATGTACCTAGACGTGCCTCTGAGCAACATGAAAGTCCCCGGAATGCATCGACATGAATTATTGTGGTATGCGATTCCTTTCCTTTTTACTTCGTTATCAGTTTCAAGTCGCTTTTTCCTCGTCTTCTGACAATCTAGTGATTAATCTGTGGCTCAGCATGAATTTTGCCTGTTTTTCGGCTTGCTTCATCTGCCACCGAGCATCCACTTTCTTGGCCTTCAGAATCCAGTTTTCATTAGATGATTACAAAAGTGTTTGTGATTGAAATTCCATTTCACCTAGCACCAAAGAATATGGTTCTGTCAACTGGACATACTACATAAATGTGTAATCTGGATGTTCAGATGTGTATGAGTTGTTTAAGCGAAAACCTCTATTAATTCAAAGTTGGAAATCCTTTAAAGTGTTCGAAACATCCTTGACTGATGTAACTAGTATCTATAATTTGTAATTCTACGGTCCTTGAGACATCATTTACGACGAGATATCACAGAATTTTTATCGATGGATTCGTAATTGTACTGGTTTTTGTCCTAGCTCTTTCTGTTTCCTTTTATAGTGGTTATTTTCTGTATTTTCGCGTTAACTTCCCCTTTTAGTTCCAATACCTAACAAAGCATGAAAGAGCCCCTCGAGTGGAAGGGTAAAGAGAAGACTGGAGCGGATGGGGCAAGCAAGACAAGGCTGGCATGGAGAAAAAAAGCTTGTGGCAGCATGCCATCAGATAATATTCTTGCTGCTCATCTGACGCATGAAGACGACCGGATTCATTTCTGTTAATTGCATGGATCTGATCACATCAGATGGTCCAGGTCCCAAAAGCAAATCATTTCTTGCGTATAGAGAATCTGCACTTACATTTTTAGGTTCATGAGATTTGCCTTTGCCACACAAAAGTTCAAATGTTATCTCAAAAAGCATGCTATTCCTTGCACCACGGGAATGCTTGGCAGACTAAAATTTCTAAATCAAAACATAACTTGGGTCATAATTGACTTTTAGAGTAATTAGCGTCTCGCCTAAAACATGACATTGCACACGGTTAATGACCATACCATCTGAAACAAGTGAAGTTATCGGATTACTCATAACTCCGGCATTGCTTTTGATGTAAAGCATGCAGTTACCCTCTCAAACTTGTTTCTGAGGTCATTCACCTAACATGTGGATTCAAGTCACTCATATTTTCCGCCACATTACCAGGGCTAATTATCCTTTATTCAGAAGCACCGAAAGCAATCCTAGCATGTTAAATGCTAGAAATCTGAATGCAGAACTTTCACATCCGGAAAAAGCGATTGCAACAAAACCTGTGGACATTCAGCTTGATATGATTCCTCTCCCCACTTATCGATCTACCCAGCAAATCCGACCAGGTTCATTTCGGCCAACCTAGGATTGATAAATTTCTCCTCTTTTCCAGTTTCCTCCACCAAACCCAGCCTTCTTTTTCTAAGGAATTACCGGTACTAAGTTATCCTTATAAGTAGCAGTCCTTACTTAATGCACCCTCAGCATCCAAGCAAAACACAGGGAAGAAGGAAAAGAAGAGCAAAAAAGAGTCAGCTGTTCCCTGGAGTTCCCTTGATCACTTCACTGGGGCGCATGGTCCTTCATGCAGAATAAAGGATTGTCTCAACTACAGCCCTACTGAAGTGTTTGGGGGAACTTCAGGGGACATCTGACACCGATCACCAGAGGGTTGTCTTTGTTTTATGTGATGTGTTTCGTTTGTTTCAAGGGTGCAAGAAATGACTGACCCGAGTTCGGTCTCGAGCTTTCTGAGTGAGGTCTCTAACTCGCGTCATGTCGAGACCTTATCCACTCGAAAGCTCCAAAGTCAACCCTGAAGAAATGAAGTTCGGAGTAGAACTGAATTTGTTCCCTTAGTTTCTGCTCCTGCGGCGAACTGAGGACATTCCCGCCTGTTTTGAGGAAATTTTCGTGCGGTTGCATGCTTTGTGAATTCAATTCTACCATAGCTGTTCAAACTGTATTCATGCATCAAATTTCAATATCTTCTAAATCCCCACTTTTTGGTATTCTTTTGCATTGTATGGCACTGCTTTAAATTAGGCACGCTTTGACAAATTCCATCTCTTAGTATGTTTGGTATGGCTCTTGCATGTGACATTGATTCGGCCTCCACATGTCTCGATTCAACTAATGATGTGAGACGAGCGATCGTTTAGCGATGTTTAGGGTTGGGAGGTATGCTTCTTCTCTATGAAATTACTGCAAATTCCACTACTTAAATGTGGCAACCTTTTATTTCCTTTTGTTTCTTTTATTGCACTCCCAATCAAATTTTAAATCCAAGAGCTTTTCTCTCTCGATTTTAAATCTAGAAGCTTTTCTCTCCAATCTATTTTTAGATTTAAGAGTTTTAATGAATAACTACTCCATCTCCAATTTCAATTATGTTCATAGCTAGGGGTGAGCGGGTCTAGGGTGGGTAGGATCTAGACCTGGACCCCGTTCCCTATCTTGTTATAACCGGTTCTCCTTTTTTGGACCATATTCCCTACCCTGTTTTCATTGGACCCTATTCCCGGCCCACCCTATTTTTATGGTCCGGGAACAGGGTTGATCCTGTTTATATTGGAACCTGTTTTGCATAAAAAAGTAACCTTAGAAAAGCAAGTCTAGATGAGTTATCTACTGAAACAAAAAGGCCGGACCAAACACATCCTTCGACCAAACTCATTGAGAACATGTATAAAATTTGGACTCCCCTTGAAGAAAACAACCAAGTATATAATTCGACCATCTCGCATCCCCATATCCCACAAGATACATTGAGTTTCTCATATTCCAGTAATATACAAGATAGCAATTTAGCCAATTAACTAGTTGTAATACAACTTTTGGCTGATCACATATCAACCTTGTCCTTCATGTGCTCGATCTTCTTCTCCTTCTTCGGCCTTGCGTTCCACGTGGTACAAAATCTCTGAGAAAAACCTAAAATTCATATATAAAGAAAAATCAACAAGAATCCATACTCTAGGATTTAATAAAGTCTATTTACTTACCACAAAATTGGAGTTTCAACAAAATGAAGTTTATTTTCCAATGATAATGTCCTTGGTAAGAAAATCCAAATCTATAAAAAAGAAAAAAGAAAAAAAGAGAGATTAAATAAGGCATGCACTTAATAGATAGTTATGTGAATGAATTACAAAATACAATGAAATATATATAACTTACCCGCCTCAAATTGTTCCGCGTTCTCAATGCACTCTTCAACATTAATTGGCACGCGAACAGCTCTCAACTAATCTTGAGTACAAATTAAACCTTCCACCACTCTAGGAGTCAAAGAACTTCGAAAGCCATCAAGTACGCGTTCTAATGTACTAAAAGCCAACTCTGAAGCAACGGTAGTCACGGGAATAGACAAAACATCTCGAGCCATCAAAGATACGATTTCATACTTTGACCCAATAGTCTTCCACCACATCAAAAGATCAATATTAAAGATATCTTCACTTTCAGCTTCAAGATATCGATCAAGCTCAGATTTGTTTTCATCCAATACTTTTTTCTTCGAATGGAGAAAGCTTTTGTGCCAAGCATCGAATTCATAATCATTGTCATCAATATCAACATTAGAAGCACTATTACTGTTACTTACACTTGAATCACCAAATTTTCCTTTACTAGAAGAGCCAACAAAAGATCGCTCATAAGATTTATACAAATTCTCCAAGGCGACCTTCACCTTATCATGCATCTCATCAATTTTTGCTTCATCATCATAGATTTGTTCAAAACAGAACTTTACATAGTTCAACTTCTTTGTAGGATCCAATGCAACCACAATCAATGTCATCATATTAACTTTATCCAAACTCCCATAATACTTGTCAAACTTCTCTTTCATTTTTAAACCTATAGCTTGAAGCTTTGGGTCTAAAGAATTCGCCGCATTATTTAAATACTTGTACAACTTAGCTATCTCCTCAAAATAATGATTTGAAGTAATATATGAACTACCCGACATCTTTTTGGTTGCATCATAAAACCGTCTTAGAAATTTAGAAAGAATAATGGCATTTTCCCAATCTTCATCTTCAAGAGGATCATTGTCAATTTTCCTTAAGAAATATAAATCTTCTTCTTCCATTCTTTTAAAAGCTTTCTTGAACTTTATGGCAGTGTCTAACATCGTGTAAGTGGAGTTTCATCTAGTGGCAACATCAAGACAGACCGAACCATTATATGCAATCCTCTCACTCTCAATGCAACCTTTGAATGTCTTAGCTCTAGCCAAAGAACTCCTCACATACTTAACCATGTTTCGGATGCGTGCAATAGAATCACACACCTCATTCAATCCGTCTCTTACTATTAAGTTAAGTATATGAGCAGTGCGTCTCATATGTAAAGCATCACAATTCAAAATCAAAAATCCTTCTTCTGAAAATTTTTCTTTCAAATAACTAACGGCCACATCATTTGAACTTGCATTACCCACTGTTATTGTGGACACCTTCCTTTCTATTCCCCAATCATAAATGTATTTCCCCACCATTTTACCAATCTCCTTACCCTTGTGACTATGCATCATCACAAAATTGATTATTCTTTTTTGCAACTGCCAATTTTCATCAATATAATGTGCAATAAGACACAAATAGTTCAAGTTTTAAATGGAACTCCACATATCCGTTGTGAGTGCAATCCTAGATTTAAGCTTACAAAAGTAAGCTTTCAAACAAGTCCTTTCACTTAGATATAACCTCATACAATCTCTTGCCATTGTAAATCGTGAAAGATGATGGAAAAGAGGTTGCAATTCAATAACAGAATCCCGAAAACCAACACGCTCAACCATGGAAAATGGCTGCTCATCAATGATAATCATTCGAGCAAGCATATGCCTACAACGTTCTTGATCAAACTTCCATGTCGTTAAGACACTATCACTAGTAGTATTTTCCCCAACCTCGCCAACTACACTTTTGTCATGTGATGCAAACAACATTTGCTTTTTATCTGTGCAGGGATACTTTTTGCACTTTCTCAAGTGCTTCCACATAGTAGAGGTTCCATGATCAACATTATATACATAATCCATCCCGCAATGAATGCATTTCACCTTAATTGTTTTCTGTGTTTTCTCATCTATAATTCTCGAAAAATAATCCCAACAATCTGATTGATTAGCTCGCTTTTTACCCGAAAAAGTATGAGAGTTAGGTACCCTCACATTGTTTGTCGCGCCCATGGTTGCAGATTCCACTTCATCAGCTCCATCGAATGGCAATTCCATGAGTGGACTCATTTCATCATGTCCCTCTACTTCCATTGATATGTCTTTGTCTTGATCCATTGACTAAAAACTGAATATATATATATATATATATATATATATATATATATATATATATATATATAACATTAGGATTCCACAAAAACATATTAGTTTTCATAGTAAATCAAATCTCTCAACATAACTTTGGAGATAGAAAGTGATTCATTCATCCCAAGAAGTCATTCGCGGCTGGATTTATAATGTATTTCACACTTTTATGTCTAAAAGTTATCACAAACAATGCATCAATGACATCGAACAAACACAACGGTATCCAAATAAACTCTAAAAAGCACCTCATATATGTCAAGTTATAAAGTACAAATGTCAGGGAAGAGATTGCACCCATTTCAAGTGAAATGAAGCCTCCAATCTCAAGATGATCCAAACATGTTTGGAACCCATACTTACAACAGTTAAAACTAGTGCATGATTCCAAGCCTTAGGTTTCCCCTTCTACTTATTTTTAGATTTATAATATATTTCACACTTTTATCTTAGTAAATTTTTCCTTGGAAGGTCTCGCTTTGTCTTGGAGTTTATAATGTATTTCACACTTTTATCTTATAATCGCCCAACTTTGGACGATTGCACGGCTACAACTCTCAAGGCTTACCAAGAGGTTTGTCGTCTAAAGGTTATGAACAGATAAAACACTGCATCAAAACCTTACCTTCATTTTCATGACAAGCAAGCTAAACAAATAGTTAAATGAACAATGTTCCTAGTCTAGAACAGTACATATCACAAAGAAAAGTCATCTCTGGAAGAGATATTTAAGAGCTATCCAATGCCGAATGGAAGTAAGACTCGGCTGCAACAAAGACAATAAAAACACCCACCACTAAAATGGAAACCCATCAAACCCAGGCTCTTTTCTTAAAGTTTCCATCTGCATACTTTTACCCATTATAACATGCACTACATCATACAGTCACGACTTCTCACTAGAGCAAAGATTCCCTCACACTAAAGCAATATCTAGTCAACGAACCACTAAATCAGTGAGGTCGCCACAGTCACGTACAGCTAGGAACAGACAAGGTCAATTCAATACACTTTACAATCACTCCTTCACTCCAACGACTTGGGCATCAACAGGACAACCTTTTGGCAGCGAAGGTCTTGTATCGGGTTCAACTAGCAACCTTGATTCAATCAGGGGAAGCAAATCCAAAAGTGTTGAAGCATATGCATGATAAGGCTAGAGCACAAGCAGCACAAGAAGAGGCCGTTGGTGTGCCTGAATTAGATTTTTCATTTAAGGTACTTGTGCTGGGAAGAACCGGGGTTCGGGGGTTGGCAAGAGTGCAACAATAAACTCAATTTTTAATCAGACAAAGGTAGTCACTAATGCATTTCAACCATGGACAAATTCCATTAGAGAGGTTAGTAGAACTGTCGGTGGGATGAAAATAACTTTTGTTGATACTCCTGGTCTTTGTCCTTCTTCTACCGCTAACATGAGAAAAAATAGGAAGATTTTCCTCTCTGTGAAGAAGTATATCATAAAGTCACCACCAGATATTGTTTTGTTTTGTGAATGCCTCGATCTTAATGGCAACACACGAGCGAAGAGAAAATTGACACTCGAGCTGCAGCATTTTCGCCAAACCAAATAAAAAAAAAAAAGAAAGAGAAAAGAAAGAAAGAAGCAGGGGTGGTCGGGGTAGCTCACCAGGATAAGAGCCGAGCAAATCTGTCGGGCGTCGAGCAGAGAAGGACCCAGCAGCAGGGAGGTGGTGGTGCAGGGGGCTCGGACGGACGGGCTGAGGATAGAATCACGGCAGGAACGGTGGCTTTTGGCATCTGGTCGCAGCGGTGGTGGTGCTCAGAGGTGGTGAGCGAACCAACAGACGTCGGCAACAGGGCTCGGGTGGAGCAGCGAGGCAGCGACAGCTTCACAAAGGGGGGCAGCGGTAGATCGGCAGCAGGGGAGCTCGGGAAACAGCGTACAATGAGATCTGCGAGTCGGGGACATCAGCGAGGCAATAGCAGCAAGTGGAACAGCGAGATTGAACGAAGGCAACGTCGGTGCTCGGGTGTGAGCTTGGTGGGGGTCAGCAGCTTCGCGATTCCGGGAAGATAGGGCATTTCGGCAGCTTCGCAAACGAGACTGTCGGGCCGGAGGAGGTCCCGCCACAAGGCGAAGGCAACGGAGAGCCCGAATGCGCCAAACGGCGAGAAGACGACGCGCGGGATGCCGCAGTCGTGGGCAAAGCGGTGGGTCCACTCGAGGAAGAAGTCGGAGACGACCGCGCAGGGCGGGGAGGGGTGGGACTCGAACCACCGAGAGAGGAGCGGGAGGTGGAGGTCACGGAGGGCGTGGACTTTGGCGACGAAGTGCACCCGCGGCGGGTGTGGCGCGGCGGGGGGCTCTGGCGAAGGCAAGACGAGAGGCTGGAGCGAGGAGGAGGAGGCGAGGAAGGGGTCGAGCAAGTGGAGGTTGTCGGGGTGACGACGACGGTGTGACGGTGACGGCGGGGGCGGCGGGGCGGGGAGGAGAAGGAGCTTTGCGCGGTGGTGCGAGCGCGAGGGGAACGACGACGTCGGCCGTGATTTCGGGAGAGGAGCTTAGGGAAGTCTCGGTTCTCTCGCGTACGCGCCTCTACCGGTAAATATAGAAATCAAATTAGGGTTTTGTTTTGCTGGCGTAAAAACCGGTTCCCAAACCGGTCCGGTCAAACCGGTTCCGGGTGGGTAATCCCTCGGAATCGGTTCCCGGACTGATTTAAACAAGGTCTGCGTTTTGGGAACCGGTTCTCGACCCTATTTTCCGGGTGGGCCGGACTGGGAACCGGGTAAACCCGGTCCAATTGCACACCCCTATTCACAACAACTTTAATGTTAAATTTGCGATCGTTCAACGTTTTTGTGTTAAAAGTTTTAGCATTTCGTGTCTACTTTATATTTATTTATCTCCGTATGATGATGGTGTTGGGGACACTAAATCTAGATATACACTGCTAGAAGGCAAAATTGTAGTTGCAAATGGAGATCGGGTATAAGCTTATTACTAATGAAGATGTGTGATTCGGTGGTTCAAGAAATTAACTCTTGTGTCATCTCTACCAGGTTTAAGTTCCAATTCAAATTTTTAGGCGAAACAGAGTCCAAATAGTAATTCCTCACACGACAAGACGTTGTTTGCACATAAATCCACAATAGCCATTCCTTAGAACTGCTATTTTAATTGAAAATGAAATATTATTTCACTAAATTCTACATGCTAAGTTCACAAGAAGCTCTTTGTACATAAATCCACAATAAGCATTCCCTAGAATTGCTATTTCAATTAAAAATGATATATTACTCGATTTGATTCCACCTGTCAAGTTCACAACAAGCTCTTTGCACATAAATTCACTGTAGCCGTTCCCTAGAACTGCTATTTCAATTAAAAATGAAATATCACTTTATTAAATTCTACATCCTAAGTTCACAAGGAGCTCTTTGCACATAGATCCACAATAGCAATTCCCTAGAACTGCTCTTTCAATTAAAAATAAATATTACATGATTAAATTCCGCATGCTAAGTTCCATATCTAGCGTTGCGGACAGCAAGTGAACCTACATAATTTCAAAATCCAATTGAGTTGGAAACGGGTTTTAAGCTGAACAGACACATTTATTTTAACCTTTGAGTTTTAAGACCCGTTAAGGGTGTGCTTTTCAATTTCAAAGTGACCCATATGACCCATTTAAAAAAATTTGGGTCATAAATAAGTTTAAGACCCATTTTGATATGTCTACATTGCAAATAAGCAGGTAGACTTGCATAAATTTCAGAACCTTGGTCCTCCTAACATTACAACAGCTAACAAATGAGCGATTGGTCCAAGGACTGAATATCTCAATCCTTGGACGTTTCGACTTATCGAGTAAATAGTAGTACATCCTGAACTAGATTGTTTCGATTAACAAATCATCTTAGCTTCTTGTGGGTTCTGAAGCATCCCAACCAAGATCCACGGTCAATTTTGCCCCGGTCCAAGCTACATGCACCCGAAGACACTTTGCTGATCAGCGCAGGGAAAGAGTGCGTAGAGGAGACATTACACTTCACACCGCTTTCAAGCCAGTCAAATATTCACTTAATAAGAAGCTCACACTGCAGTGGTTCTCAAGTTTCTCAATGTAAATTGAACAGTTCAAGAGTCAGTTCAGCACGTTCTACACAGAAAGAGTCTCCTCTAACAACTAGAATCCCAAGGAACAAGGAACCATATCATTTACTCAAATATTTTAGATGTTGCCGGGCTCCCTGTTATTGTATCCGCGATACTTCAATGGAAGATCCTGAAGTTTTTTCCCTATAGAATCCAATGAAAAAACTTAGGAGAGCTGCCTGTGTGACATAGCTCTCTAGCTGTACGGCTAACAGAATGAGAGAAACTTTGAAAGGGGAAAGCCATAGAATATTAATCTCAAAGAAAGGCCTAAAATAGTTATCATTATTTCAAATAATGACCTAGTTTCATCGACTCGCCCGTTAGCAAAAAATTTCAACCCATCAAGGATATTTTTGACCAACACAATTTAATTTTTAATTTAATTATATTAAAAATAAAAAAAAAATAAAAAAGGAAGGAGAATAACTGACGGGAGGGCTTTTTCCCGCCTTTGGCCACACATCCCCTTGCTAGTGGGGCCGCGGCGACATGTGAAGAAGTTGCTAGTGCTTGAGTAAGGGTTGGCAAGACGAGGGCTTGTTAGCCCTCGCCAGGGTAGGTAGAGAATGGCGGCCCTCTTCTAGATTTGGGTGAGGCCCTTGCCCCACGCCTTCAAACCTAGGCGGTAAGGTTCGGGGGCCCTAGGCGAGGGCTGACGACCCTTGCCTAGATTGATAGAGGGTTGTTGCCCTCTCTTGTCTCTAACTAGGGTTAGCAGGCCCACGCCTCTAATCGATGGGGGTTGTCGGGCCTCGCCCAAGTGCTAGCGACCCTGCTTGCCGTCATCGCTACCCCACCGGCGATGGGGTGGTGGCCACAAGTAAGTGGAAGCCTATTTTTTCTCTTTATTTATTTTTCTTAAGTTTTAGTTTTATTTAGTTCATTTTTTTACAAAAAAAATAAAAAAATAAAAAGGAAAAATTTTAAAAAGATGAAATCATCCTTCATAACCGGTGAGTTCAAGCCCTTATTTGAGATTGATACAGTCACTTCAGACTCTTATTTAAAATAATGTCTACTTCAAGCCCTTATTTGAGAAAAATGGCACTTTAAATCCTTATTTGAAATAATATTCACTCCAAACCCTCATTTGAGAAAATTAAAGCATTTCAGACCTTTATTTAAAATTTTCCCTAAAGACCATTTAAAAAAATTGCTATCCAAACATAATTAAACAACCCTCTAGCTTTATGTTGATGAATTGTTTTATAGCGTTTGTTACTAATATAGGAAACTGTAATTATACATCACGAATTGTGAACAGCTAGAAATCCTTTTTTAATAAAAAAAATGCAATAATAATTCGAATTTATTATCATACAATCCAAACTTCATATTATCGCGAGCTTATCAAATCACTTGTGTTAGAATGAGAAAATATCGCGTATCAATTTAGGACCACTATAATTACAAAGTTTTATATACATACACGTCGCATCTAATGATTGAGTTCCATTAATAATTCGTCTTTCTTTAAACAAGAAAATCCATATATTGTTTCTGTGAAGATGGCATCTAATGATCGATATTTTCGGTACACGAGGGAGGGATAATTGACATATTACATAATTAATTGACTGATTAAAAAAGTATACATAGGCTAAAAGTTGAAGTACTTTTTCAAGGGTATAATTACGATGTGTGTTTTATACGTGTGCAATACATTGATGATGTATGTATATATGTTTAAATACGTATTTTACTCACGGTTATTTAATATTTTAATTGATTCCATGTTAAAAAGGAATTAGAGATTCAAAATACCTCGCACCTTCGTTTTTCAATGGTTTCTTTGATCATATTCATATCAATTTTTCTCCCCTCTTCCTCTATCTTATTTGATTTCCTCTTGAGCTTTCCCTTTTTCCTACAACTTTTTAGTAATTTGCAGAAAAACAACCCTAAAAACACATTCTTTTTAAATAATTAAAACGAAAAGGAGAGTCGGATAAAGAGATAAATAATCGATTCTATCAAGAAGTACCAATGTCATGCCAAGTCCTAATTTCACACCTGATTACATTTTAGCCTTGTAAAAAATGACAAATTTTTTCTCTATATCTAATTCCTGCTCTCATTAGTATTTCATCCAATGGTGCCATTAAAGATCTAGCATGGCAATGAAAATGATCTATCATATCAAATATGGTGCCATCGATATTAAGTCAAATAACATGATCAAAAGTTTAGCATGTTAAGTGTTAACATATCATTTCTATGCTACCTAACTTTATGAAGAAAAGTGCTTTTGATGATTTTTATTGATGGGAAAAAGATAAAAAGGGACAATCGGCATCGACAATCTCCTCTTAGATATCATCATAAGAGATCCGCATATATAAATAGAATATTCAGTTTGAATCATAATTACTGCTCATTTTAAATGAATCGCTCGTTACCATCACTCCACTAATGTGCCATTGAGAATAGAGTGGAGACAATCCTATATCATGGTGCCGGAACCGCGAGGCATTAGAACCTACGATCAAATTCCACGCCACCCGGCCCGCCGCCGCTGCGCAGGCCGGCCGGACACATTCGATTTCTCGGCGCGGAAGGTCAAGAAAAGGACCAGAACCGACAGCGATAACGAAGAGAAGAAAGAAGAAAACCCTCTCCTTCTCCATTCGCAGAGAAAGCTTCAGCGCACCCGAACTTCACCCCCAAAGCGCCAGCGACTCTCCTCTGCGAAGCTGTGGATGCTGGGCTCGGCGTCAATCGGTACTCCCTCCTGTACTTCGCTTGTATTTTCAGTCGCGATCGATTCCCGGAGTGTTTTTTGCGTTCTTTTTGTCGGCAGTGGTCGTAAGAAGATCGAATTAGCTCCCTCCGGCCGCGTTGGAGGTTACCCGGAATTGGGAATGTGGAAATTTTGCGGCTTTTTTATCGGGTCCGGAGTCCCCTTGTCGAATTTGACGGGTGGTAGTGGTTATGGGATGGTGAACACGTTTTGAACTGACTGAACAGTGCAGTTTCCTGATGATTTGTGTTGTCGATTTTGATGGGCTGGTCTTGGCGGGTCGAAGTGATCGTATCTTTTTATGAGGCAGTGTGTTGGTGATGCAATATATGGGGCGAAGGCGGTTTCTGGTTCCGGCGAGAGGAGAGAATGGTCGGAGGAGGTGGTGATGTGGGTTGGGACTTGGGAGCATGACTTGATGTAGAGAATGATTCGAGAAAAAGTAGATGTGGAAATTGTTGCTCGCTTTGCTTGTTTGGACATATTTCGTGATCGGCACGAATGGATCTCAAAATAACTTTGCTAGAGTCACGTGTGTTTGTGATATATTGTGAATTATGCAAATCCACTTGTTATTTGTTTTTCACAGGACCTTGTTGATCACTGGTAGAATAGGCACACTTGAGTAGCCGACCCTCATGAATGACTCGATTATTGTTACTTTTGCAATCACCACATCTATATGTCGATTTTGCTGATGGCCAATGGATCATAATTAGTGGGCATGTTTTTGTGGCACCACTTGTTTGATTACTTCGTGTACTACCACATGAAAAACACTTGAGCTAGTTAAACAATTGCTAGCTTTAGAAAAAAAACTACTGGTCTAAAATTCTTTTCAGTTTACTCTTGTCAATTATTGATAAGCTATAGATTCCTTCCATTCTCCTTGCTTGTCTTGATGGATTTGGTTGTGCTTTTACTTTTACCTTTTCGGTTTGTAATGCGGGAGGGAGAGAAACAGAGAAGGGCAGGGTGGGGCGCCCCTGCCCTGGCATGTTTTTTCTGTTGTGGGGGAGGGGAGGGGAGCCCATCAGAAGTGGGAGGATAGAAGAAATACAGCATTGCTGTAGGTTGAGGGCGTGTGCAAGCCTTGTTTGGATTAAGATGCATCAATCGTCCATTATTTCTACCACAAAAAAAAATAAATAAATAAATCTTACACTTGGTAGTTTTAGCACCTTCTTTGGGATGAAAACCAGAGTTTCTCAACTCGCATTTCTTTTTAGCTTGTGAACGAGCCATCGTCTTCCTTGAAAGGATGCTGAATTAGAATAATAGCGTTGCCAATGTCTTGAACTTGAATGTATACTGGCTTGGAAATTCTGTTTCTTTGACTTTATAATTGCTTTGTCTATCTCAGTATTGTATGCAAACATGCAAGGTGAATTAAGTTGAAGTCTTTTGAGTGCCACCACCTTACGGCTCATCTCTTCAATAGGACTCTAGTTCTACCGTAGGAGAGAGAATGGACACGAAGGTTGACCAATCATCTGATGTTGAACCTGCTGGATTAAAGATGGCAGGGGCGTCAGCAGCATCTACATCTAGCTCAAAGGTCTCCATGTTTGGCAAGAAATCTGGTTTTGTCATACCAAAGAACAAGTTATCAGGTTCATTGGTTCCCATCTTTCGAGGAAATAAGAAGCTAGGTGGCGGGGATACAACTAGTGAGGAAAGTGGCAAACAGGGGCAACGGAAAACAAAATGGGGACCTGACTTGACCCAAGATGCTGCAGTCAGGAGAGCAGGAGCTTTGGCTTATCAGGTATTGATGGCAGCGATTGCAATTAGTGGTGAGGGTACCATAGGGTTTTTCGAAGAACATGAAGGAAAGGGGAAAAAAATGGAACAACATTGCAAATGCACCTCAATTATTAATTTTTAAGTGACTCATTGCATTGTACTAAAAAGAGTGCAAAATTGAAAATGTCAATTTAATACTAAATGGAAAGAACCCGAGTCCCTAAAACATAATAATAACCAATTATTGATATAACTATCAACACTGATGGTGGTCTAGCGGCATTAGTAAGTACTTTGTAAATGCAAGATCCCAATCAATTTTTGGAAGTAGGGAGTTTTGTTAGAGGTTGTTTTCTAAGGCATATCATCTTTCCGTTTATGCATAAAACCTTTTATCTTATTAAAGAGAAAAACATATCTAGATACACTTTAAGGAATCACAATCGACTTCATTACAAGGAAGAATAAAATACATATTAGTTTTTAATAGAAAAGATTTGGGACCACTAGGCACTGAAATTTCTCCTTGTTGCTCTGAAATTAGAAATAAGCACAATTGCTTTTTAAATTATGAAAAAAATAATTGGCTATCAAGATAATTGATTACACTGGGTTTTGTTTTTACGTCACTAATTTTATTTATAATTGCCCAAATTATGTTTTTCAATAAAAATTAGGGAAAATTCCAAATAAGGATTTGAAGTGTCATCATTTTCTCAAATAAGGGCCTGAAATTAATTTTGTTTCAAATAAGGACGTAAAGTTGTTATATTAATCTCAAAGAAAGGCCTGAAGTAGTTATCATTGTTTCAAATAGGGAAAAAACCACCAAAAACCCCAAACTGGAATCCCAAGGAATAAGTAACCATATCCTTTACTCAAATATTTTGGATGTTGTCGAGCTCCCTGTTATTGTCTCCACAATACTTTAATGGAAGATCCTGAAGTTTTTTACCTGCAGAATCCAATGAAAAAACTTAGGAGAGCTGCCTGTGTGACATAGCTCACTAGCTGTACGGCTAACAGAATGAGAGAAACTTTGAAAGGGGAAAGCCACCGAATATCAAAGGATGAAGTCTGATATAGCAGGGATATAAGGGTACAGTGACACACTGCCTCAAAAGAGTTTTCTGCTATGTGTTCAGTTCTGGCTATAGCATCAAGCGACACCAGGAGTTCCCCCAAACACTTCATTGGGAATTGCTTTCATAGAAAGTCCCATTGAAGTGTTCGGGGGAACTCTAGGGGACACCCGATTCATGTTGTTCCTCTCCTCTTCTAGCGAGTCATCTGCCTTGAGTTGATGAGCAAAAGAAACAATGCAGTGCTCTATATATAGGAACTGCTCCACTTGAGGAAGGAGCATTGTGTGTCAGGATAAGGCTCTTGCCATGTACCTAGACGTGCCTCTGAGCAACATGAAAGTCCCCGGAATGCATCGACATGAATTATTGTGGTATGCGATTCCTTTCCTTTTTACTTCTTTATCAGTTTCAAGTCGCTTTTTCCTTGTCTCCTGACAATCTAGTGATTAATCTGTGGCTCAGCATGAATTTGGCCCGTTTTTCGGCCTGCTTCATCTGCCACCGAGCATCCACTTTCTTGGCCTTCAGAGTCCAGTTTTGATTAGATGATTACAAAAGTGTTTGTGATTGAAGTTCCATTTCACCTAGCACCAAAGAATATGGTTCTGTCAACTGGACATACTACATAAATGTATGATCTGGATGTTCAGATGTGTATGAGTTGTTTAAGTGAAAACCTCTATTAATTCAAAGTTGGAAATCCTTTAAAGTGTTCGAGACATCCTTGACTGATGTAACTAGTATCTATAATTTGTAATTCTACAGTCCTTGAGACATCATTTACGACGAGATGTCACAGAATTTTTATCTATGGATTCGTAATTCTACTGGTTTTTTGTCCTAGCTCTTTCTGTTTCCTTTTATAGTGGTTATTTTCTGTATTTTCGCGTTAACTTCCCCTTTTAGTTCCAATACCTAATAAAGCATGAAAGAGCCCCTCGAGTGGAAGGGTAAAGAGAAGACTGGAGCGGATGGGGCAAGCAAGACAAGGCTGGCATGGAGAAAAAAGCTTGTGGCAGCATGCCATCAGATAATATTCTTGCTGCTCATCTGACGCATGAAGACGACCGGATTCATTTCTGTTAATTGCATGGATCTGATCACATCAGATGGTCCAGGTCCCAAAAAGCAAATCATTTCTTGCGTATAGAGAATCTGCACTTACATTTTTAGGTTCATGAGATTTGCCTTTGCCACACAAAAGTTCAAATGTTATCTCAAAAAGCATGCTATTCCTTGCACCACGGGAATGCTTGGCAGACTAAAATTTCTAAATCAAAACATATCTTGGGTCATAATTGACTTTTAGAGTAATTGGCACCATCTGAAACAAGTGAAGTTATCGAATTACTCATAACTCCGGCATTGCTTTTGATGTAAAGCATGCAGTTACCCTCTCAAACTTGTTTCTGAGGTCATTCACCTAACATGTGGATTCGAGTCACTCATATTTTCCGCCACATTACCAGGGCTAATTATCCTTTTTTCAGAAGCACCGAAAGCAATCCCAGCATGTTAAATGCCAGAAATCTGAATGCAGAACTTTCACATCCAAAAAAAGCGATAGCAACAAAACCTGTGGACATTCAGCTTGATATGATTCCTCTCCCCACTTATCGATCTACCCAGCAAATTTGACCAGGTTCATTTCGGCCAGCCTAGGATTGATAAATTTCTCCTCTTTTCCAGTTTCCTCCACCAAACCCAGCCTTCTTTTTCTAAGGAATTACTGGTACTATGTTATCCTTATAAATAGCAGTCCTTACTTAGTGCACCCTCAGCATCCAGGCAAAACACAAGGAAGAAGGAAAAGAAGAGCAAAAAAGAGTCAGCCGTTCCCTGGAGTTCCCCTGATCACTTCACTGGGGCGCATGGTCCTTCATGCAGAATAAAGGATTGTCTCAACTACAGCCCTACTGAAGTGTTTGGGAGAACTTCGGGGGACATCTGACACTGATCACCAGAGGGTTGTCTTTGTTTCATGTGCAGTGTTTCGTTTGTTTCAATGGTGCAAGAAATGACTGACCTGACTTAGGTCTCGAGCTTTCTGGGTGAGGTCTCTAACTCGCATCATGTCGAGACCTTATCCACTCGAAAGCTCCGAAGTCAACCCTGAAGAAATGAAGTTCGGAGTAGAACTGAATTTGTTCCTTTAGTTTCTGCTCCTGCGGCGAACTGAGGACATTCCCGCCTGTTTTGAGGAAATTTTTGTGTGGTTGCATGCTTTGTGAATTCAATTCTACCATAGCTGTTCAAACTGTATTCATGCATCAAATTTCAATATCTTCTAAATCCTCACTTTTTGGTATTCTTTTGCATTGTATGGCACTGCTTTAAATTAGGCACGCTTTGACAAATTCCATCTCTTAGTAAGTTTGGTATGGCTCTTGCATGTGACATTGATTCGGCCTCCACATGTCTCGGTTCAACTAGTGATGTGAGACGAGCGATCGTTTGGCAATGTTTAGGGTTGGGAGGTATGCTTCTTCTCTTTGAAATTACTGGCAATTCCACTACTTAAATGTGGCAGCCTTTTATTTCCTTTTGTTTCTTTTATTGCACTCACGATCAAATTTTAGATCCAGGAGCTTTTCTCTCTCGATTTTTGTTGACACCTAAATTTTGACTAATCATTTAGTAATTAATTGCATAAAAATTTAGGGATTAATCTTTAATCCCTGAGAAAAAATATTAAAATTGCATCTCATGTAGTCGCATTTGCATCGGTACTAAGAGGACAACAAGAAGCAAAAGCCGCTCACAACATATTATATAATATGCCCATATTGTATTATTATAATATATCCATAATATTATACAATATGTCAGTTTTAGTAACACGTAGAAGGAACTTCCTCATTAATGCATTGCACGTCCACGCACAAAATTTCCCTGCTAGAGAAAGGGGGGGAAGCAAAAAGAAAGAATAAAAAAGTCCATTGTGAGGGGGGGCTTTCCCTTTCGTTCACGCAAGCAGAGAGAAAAGAAAAGTGCCAGAGAAAGATAAAAAATACATTGGGAAGGGCTCTTCCTTCAGAAAAGAAGGTGAAGTCAGAGAAGGGAAAAAGAAGGTGAAAGCAAAATAATAAAAAAAAGAAGAAGGCTTGTCTTCTTAAAGGTGAAGGCTTCGAGCAACACAAGGGGGCGGAGGAGAGAGAAGCTGCAGAGAAGAAAAAAGAGTGAAGTGAGAGTGACCGGTCAACAGAGAAAAAAAAAGAAAAAGGAAAAAGAGGGTCTGTTCGTCTCCTTCGCTGGTTTTCACCGGAGCTTCACGCCGCGCCGCCACGTTCGCCCCGGCTCGCAGCGCTTGCGTCGCCGCAACCCAACGCCGACGGCCGCGCCCACACCGCCGCTCCGTTGCGTCTCCGCCTCGAGCCGCCGCTGCGCAGTCTTCCGTTCAAGCACCGGTGTCGCAACAGCCCATCGCGCTTTGCCAGCAACCCGCGTGTTCTTTGCTCGCACGCCGGTAGCCGCACCTCCACCGGTCCCCGCAACGCCCTCGAAGCCGAGCTCGAACCAGATCTGAAGTTCATCCCTTGCACCGCGCCAGATCCGAGCCCTGCGACGAGCCGTGTTTCCTGATCCGATTTGCTGCACTTCCACCCACTAATCCAGTTGCTTCGAGCTTTCCCCGACGATCGCTCCATCCTTCACCGGCCACCTCCGTTGACAGCTGCCGCAACCGCGACGCCACCGCATCCCGCGAGAGCACCGCCACCCCCGCGCCGCCGCGTCCACGAGCACCGCGGCACCGACCCCGATTTGCCTCGCGATTCCATCTCTCCGGTCGCGGCCCACCATTTGAGCCGACCGCCCGAGCACCCCGGCCTCACCGAGCCCCGCTCCGCGCCCTCCACGCTTCCTCGACGACCGCCGCTCTCCGCCCTTGCGCGACGCCACCGCTCCGTCCGCGAAGCTAAGATCACCGATCCGCGGCGACGCTGCTTCCCTTACCCGCCGCGATCCGCCCACGGTGCCCGAGTTCGGCGCCTAGCCCACCCGACGCTGCCCGTCCGAGCTGAAGATCACCACCCGCGATTTCGCCCGAGTGCTGGTGCTCCGCCGCCCGCCGCCCTTGCCGGACCCCCTCACCGGTCCACCCGCCACCGGTCTTCGCCGGAGTCCCGAACGCCGGATCTCGCCCCTCCGGATCGACGACCGGCTTCCCTTGGAGACCCACGAACAAACCGGTGCGTGGGAAAAGAAGAAAACCAAAAAAAAAAGAAGAAGAAAAAGACAAAAGGGGATTAGGTAGTTTTTTTTATTATTATTACTATCTTATCTTTATTTTTTATAGTTTATAGTTGGTTTTTATATAGTTTCTTAGTGTGATTATTCATTAATGCATGATTGAAATTCCAATGTGAAATAACCCCTCAAATTAAAGATTAGGAGTCCGATTTTCGCGCCCGAAATCCGACTCACGATCTCTTACAAAGATCGACAATCCAATCTCATGCCCGAGATTTGATTCGCGATTTAATTTAAAATTGACCAATCCGATCTCATGCGCGAGATATGATTCGTCAATTTTGGGTATTAATCTTATATTGATTGGATTGGATATTGGGTTATTTGAATTAACTTTTGTTTTTGCATAAAGAAAAACTTAAAAAAAATGCAAGTTAGATCAGGGCTAGGGTAAGCATATTTAGTCATTTCGTTTTTTGTAAATAATAATAACAAAAATCCAAAAAATGCATTTAGGATATTAGTTTTTTTAAGAATTGCATGTGCCATTTTAGAATAGGTTTTTCTTTATTTCAATTTTTTTTTTTAAATCTCAAGAAAAATTAATTAATTTAGGATGCTAGTTTTTTTTTGTAGGTTGCATAATAGTTTTTTTTTTAAAATGCATGCTTTAGAAGAGATAACGTGTCCCTTTAATTTTCACTCTAGTGGTTTTTTTTTAGTTTTTTTAATTACGAATTTCCATAAAAATTCATCATGCATTTTAGAATAGAATTACATGTCTCATTTTAAGATTAGATCAATTTGCATCTTAGGTTAGAAATTGCTAGATTAAAATAACGTCTTAGTTTAAATTAGGATTTAGCATGACTCAATCCTAAGTTTAAATTAGATGGAATTTTACTTTAGCTAGGTAATATTTGCATTTGTCTTAATTTCGAATATCATGAAAAATACAAAATTTGTCTTTAGATAAATTAGTTTCAATTTTAGGATAAATTGCATTTTTAGGAATAGAAATATCATGTGCACGTCATGTAGAATTAGGCTCATTTAATTAAAAATTGCCCTTCATTATAATTAGGTCATTTTGATTTGCATATTTGATTATTGTATGTTCATTGAGAAAACACAAAAAAAATTTTTACTCATGTCATGTAGTTTAGAACGCATTGTCATGCCATTCCATGCTAGATTAGTAGCATGCATTGCATATTAATAAGTGAAAACCAAAAAAAAAAATGGGAAATTGCCTGTTAATTAGAAATCACATCTAGGTCTGTTGATGTGAATTCTGATTTAACATTGCAGACGCTTTCGTTGCTATGAGGTAATCCTGTCATTTATTCACTGATTTATCTGGGTGTTAAATTGGTGGTTTGTGCATTCGCATGGTCACTTCACATGTTAGGGAGGTAAATTAAAATCAATTCAAGCTGCCGGCAAAACATTTTTTTTAAAAAGAAAAGGTACCGAAAGGGCATTAGACAAGTCTAGTGTAACCAAGTCCCCGAACTCATTTAATCTCGGTTCGTAGGAGTAAAGTAATTCTCCCATTACTTTACTTGGGTTTCTAATCGACCCACCAAAAATAGATTAGTGGCGACTCCTAATTGAAAATCAATTGCATGTTAAGAACTTAAACCCTAAGTCGCGAATTGGTATGGGCTTGGGAGAGCTCGAGCTAAGTCTAGGCTTAGCAATCCATTAGCCAAACCCTTAGGTGGTCCAAACCCGCTTCGGGAGGTCGCGATGCCTTGGCGACTCCACCGGGGACTTGAGTTAAAACTCTTAGTGGACTTAGGCCAATTTTTCTTTTCGTTTGAAAAATGTTTTTGTTTGGTAGCGAGGATTCCAGTACGTCCCTAACATTTAAGGTGTTAAATGTTCTTGCGTAATGGGAGGTATAAGGGGAAGTGTTTGCTGACATTTGTTTTGCGGGGAGGTGTAGGAATGTATGGTTTACTTTCACTTATGAAGTGTTGTTTGATTTAAATTGTCTGTGCATACCTTGCATTTAGCACTACACTATTGCACACACAACCCGCCGCCGGACCTGGGCCGCATAGGATCATCTAGGATGGTATTGAGATGGATACCACTTCGACCGCATGCCCGCGGTACGAGTCGCCCATCTCAATCCCGAAGTTTCTTTTCTGGTGTCAAGAGTACCCACCTCGGTTCGCATGCCCACAACCCAGGTCGGCTCTTTGACCAAGCCGAAGTCATGGGGACCCGACTTAGTCCGCACGCCCGTGGCTAGTCTGATCATCCTTGTGGCTTCACTTTGTTAAGCCTTATAGACTAGAAATCGAGCCACTTACCATGCGCATGTCTATGTGATTGCCCTTTGTTTATTGGTAAAGTAAGTTCTCTAAATTCTCGCCTTTGCAATTTACTTACTCTACCGTATTATTTTGTCGGTCCATGGCATTAGGATTGTCCTGAGTCTTGATCAATATACAATGGGAATACCGGACATTCGAATTATTCTCCCTCCAAAGGAAGAGCTTAGCGCATGGTGGGACAAGTTAGACCAAGCTGGCCGTCAATTTGTAGAGTCACACATTAGTCGACTACTTCCATTGCTGCATATCAACATCCATGGCGGCCTCATCCAAGCGCTTGCTCATTGTTGGTGCCCCGAGACTTCTACTTTCATCTTTGGCGGTAAGCATAAACTCACGCCCACCTTGGAAGAGTATAGTATTGCCATAGGGAAACCTTTGAAAGCTGAATTAATTAGCCCACCTATCGGAATAGACCCCGTTGTGGCCTTATCCGATTTTCTGAGAATTAAGGAGGATAATGTAAGAAAGGTTTTAAAAGCTCACCGCAATACATGTCACTTGTCTTTTCTAAAAGAATGTTTTGAAAATGGCAATTCATTTCAAATGAGAAGAATTTTCCTTTTAGCTTTCTTTGGGTTTATACTTTTTCCTCATTGCAAGAATGCTATTAACCCTTTGATGGCTCACTTAGTTGAACAAGTGTTGGGAGAAAAAAATTTCATAAACGCTATTTTGGCTGAAACCTTTCTTTCCCTCACTCGATTTAAAGGAAGCGGGGATAAGACCTTCCGTTCCTCTCCTGAGCTTTTACAAATTTGGTTCCTTTCTCATATAAAAGGGTTTGGTGGTTCAATGACTATACTTGATGTTAATAACTCTAATCACCCTATTATGAAATTTGAGAACAACCAAAAACATGCACCGGATTACCATTATTCTAGGTGGCTAGCTTTCATGAAAAAACCAACTTCCAAGGGTTTCCTATGGCATGCTAAGTGGTTCCAAGTTCGTGTGGCGAGACTTTCATGTGGAGGTGTTGGCCCAATCCCTCTACCGGGATTCACGGAGCAACGGAGTACTATCCAACTAGAGTAACCCGTCAGTATCAAGTTGTGCAAGAGCTTCCCCCGGCATTGCAAGCAGATCCACTCCGAGTCAGCTTCATTGATGGAGACCGAGGCCATGAAGATTCCATTCTCACAATTAAATCAATGTGGGATATGTGCCAGCCACGAAAACTCAAGTGGCCTGAGGAGGAGCTCAAGGGCAAAGAAATAAAGTATTATGCCTCAATTAAGTACATTCAACAACACAAGATTCCAGAGGAGTTACTTCCAAAGATACCAGAGGTGCCGCTGAAGATCACCAACCACGCTGAGAATAAACGCCTCAAAAGGATTGCTGAAAAAGCTCAAGAGGAGAATAAGCGATTGCGCCGGGTGGTGTCCCGAGTGTATATTGATCAAGCTAGATGAAGTGTTTGAGTCAATCTTGTTGTTTCATTTCTAGATTAAGGTTTAGGAAGTTGAGTCATTTACTTTCCTAGTTTGTTTGTTTAGGGCATTTCGAGCTTCTATTTCATTAATGAAGTGTTTAAATCAATCTTGCTTCTATTTTGTTAGGATTGTCAAAAAAACTCCGTTAATGAATAAAAGTTTTAGACCATTGCCATGGACCGGTGTATTTCATATGAGATACTTACTTTTGTCCATTTCTTCAAATTAGGTGATAACGGATCCTCCACGTTCACCCATCATTACACGATCAAGAGCAAAAATGGCCGACCAAATCGAAATGCGTGATCGTATGACCGCTGTGGAAAATCAACTCCAGCAGTTGCTCACCTCTATGCAGCTTATGACGGATCAAATGCAATCCCTCCAAGTGCATCAGACCCTTGCACCCGTTCTCCCCGAGATAGTAGTCCCAAAGCGAGACGAACAAGGCCCAAATAGGTGATGATGACATGCCGGGGCGGAGGATGACCCCGTTCGTCACAGCTGAAAAGACTAAGCCCGACAATGTCCCTAAGGCGGAGCAAGATGAACGCTTTGCCAAACTTGAAGAGAAAGCGAAACAATTGCAAGAATCACATAATTCACTCCCGTTCGACTTGTCAGTTTATGAGAAAGTCAAAGTGCCGAAGAAGTTTAAGATGCCGGAGTTCGAGAAATACAATGGTACTTCCCGCCCAAAAGCACATTTGCAGATGTACCACGTACGCATGGCCCAATACGTCAAGAATGAGCCTCTCATGATCCAATCGTTTCATGCAAGCTTGATGGGCCCGCACTCAACCGGTACATAATGAAAAATATAAACCTTCTCGACACACGGAATGAAGTGGCCGACGCTTTCCTAAAGCAAGTATAAGTTCAACATGGACATTGCACCTTCCCGAGAGGATCTTGAGCGGATGGAGAAGAAGAAAAGTGAGTCATTTAAGGAGTACGCCGTAAGGTGGCGAAACTTGGCGGCTCAAATCACTCCTGAGCCTACAAACAAGGAGTTGATGAAGTTGTTCGTCAAGACTCTCCCATATGAGTTCCGTAACCGGATGGCTAGCACATACGTTGAGAACTTCAACCAACTTATCCCAGTGGGTGAACAGATCGAGATGGGCCTAAGGGATGGATGGTTCAATGAACCAACTCTTCAGGGTAAAAGGTTCACCATGAAGAAAGATAAAGAACCAACCATCGAAGTCAATGTTGCATATGTGCAACCAGCCCCTAGTAAGCCTCCGATGGTTCGTGTCCCCAGGAATCAGCAAGATGGAGGCCGAATGCCTGCACAGCGGCAATTCACCAAAAGGCAGTTCTCTCCTCTTCTTGGCCCTCTATCTCAGGTCTTACCGATACTCCGAAACAAGGGATTGATCTCTCACGAACCAAAGCGGCCTAATGCTGAAAAATTCTCCAACTATGACCCCTCCAAAAAATGTGAGTATCATATGGGAGAGGTCGGCCATTCAACTGATGAATGTTTGACTTTGAAGCACAAGATCCAAAATTTGTTGGATACTAAGGCATTTTCTTTCCGTACCACCCAACCGAATGTCAAGAAGAATCCGTTGCCGGAACATCGGGAAACGTGAATGCAATCTTCGAGTTCAATGCTAGCAAAAAGATAAACTTGAAGGTTTTGTCAAAGATATCTATAGCGGATTAGTTAGAGTTGGTTATTATCCGACGAGATGAGAATCCTCCCTTACCTACCATGAAAGAAAGGGTTCAAGAAATGGTTAAGGCCGGCATGATCATATATGCTGACCAAGCTGGAATAGTGTCAACTATCTCCGAAGTCGTCATTGATTGGGAGAAGGAATTTGCTGAGCTAAGTGCTGGAAAGAGTAAACCAGATCCATTGATCGAGGACATGCCCCCACTTGAGGACGCTCCGACCATGAAGGATTGATAGTGGAAGTGCCTTCAACCGATGAAGAAATAATTATTGAGATGCCCCCTGTGTATGAGTACAAGGATAACAAAGCGGTCCCTTGGTCATACGAGCTAGATGTTGACTTGATTACAAGGTCCGGTCGGACCTATGCTCAAGCTAATGCCCAACCTGCAAAGCCGATTACTAACGAAAAGGCCAAAGAATTTCTGGCTATAATCAAAGCAAGTGAGTATAACGTGGTCGACCAGTTGCGGAAATTGCCTGCTCAAATCTCTTTGCTTGAACTCTTGCAAACATCTCCTACACATCAAAAGTCTCTAATGAAGGTTCTAAGCGAAGTTCGCGTACCGAGAGACGATCGAGGAAGACAAAGTTGGAGGAATTCGTAGGATCGATTCTTCTTAAGGATTTAATAGCCTTTTTCGATGAAGAATTCCCTCTTGAGGGGAGGGGACATACCAAGGCATTATATATATCCATCAAGTGCAAGGCTTCCCATGTGGCTCGAGTACTCATTGATAATGGGTCCGCCTTGAATATCTGTCCATTGGCAACTCTTCACCGCCTGAAAATAGACCCTTCAAAAATAAGTGCTGCAAAGACCTCCGTCCGAGCTTTTGATGGTATAAGAAAGGAGGTGATAGGGGAGACCCACCTTGATCCGCAAATAGGGCCGGTGATGTTTAACGTCCTTTTCCGTGTGATGGACATTCCTACCGCATTCAATTTTCTATTAGGGGGTCCTTGGATTCATACGCGGAGCTGTGCCATCAAGTCTCCACCAAAGTGTGAAATTTGTTGTCAAAAGGAAGCTAGTCATTGTTCATGGCGAGGAGGATCATCGGATCTATCATGAGACGGCTATCCCCTATGTCGAGCCGGAACGTAGGGAGGAGTCGAGCTACCAATCATTTGAGCTTGTATCCACTATCCATGCATCTCGAGGATCGAGAGCACCCATCCCTGATGTGTCAAATGCGTAGTTATGGTAGCAAGAGTGATGGTTGGAAATGGCTTTATTCCTGGCCGTGGACTTGGTAGACAAGAACGGGGCATTCGGAATCCTATTGAAGCCCCCGAAGGTTTCGTTCCACCGGATTAGGGTATCATGGAAGAGGTGGAGGACATGAACAAGAGAGGAGAAACTCATTACTCCTCGATATCCGCGAGACATTCCCGGGCCCTGCTAGAATGATGCATGACGAGGGAGGAATGATCAACACCCGTGGTATCGCGCCTGATGGATCGAGTGGCATGGATGACCCGACAAAGACAGAGGATCCAGATGATGGGATGGAAGGGATTACGACTCTATTCGATGATCTCCTCATAGGTGTCATTGATGAAGAACCATCGAAGGAAACGGGTGCTAGCCCACAAGAGTAACACGTTTACTTTTCTGCACTCCCCTGCGAGCAGCCTTATGATAGGCAAAGAGGTGAAAATGGTCCAATCCAATGTCATGAGCGATGACGGTGATGACCCTGATGATCCAAATGGTGACTCCATTGGAGTACCACAAAGTTGGGAGCAACATGAAAAACCCAAAGTTCTCACCTCTGAGCAAACCATCACTATCAATTTGAGTGATGCCGAGGAGCCCAAAGAGATAAAGATTGGGGCAAATCTTCCCAAAGATGAGGCCGAGCACCGACTCAATTGCTAAAAGAATATCAAGATATCTTTGCTTGGACATACGCGATATGCCGGGTTTAGATCCGTCGATTGTGGAACATTGTTTGCCCACTAATCCAGATGTGCATCCTAAGAAGCGAAGCTCCGGAGGACTAAACCGAGCTCTCGAAGAAGATAGAAGAGGAAGTAATGAAACTTCTCAAAGTGGGGTTCATTGAAGTCTCGCAATACCCGAATGGGTGGCCAACATAGTACCGGTCATGAAGAAAGACGGTCGAGTCCGAGTGTGTGTTGATTACCGTGATTTGAACAAGGCCAGCCCAAAGGACGACTTCCCATTGCCACATATCGATGTTCTCGTGGATAGTACCGCCGGATTTGAATTATTCTCTTTCATGGATGGTTTTTTGGCTATAACCAGATAAGAATGAAGGATGAAGACAAAGAGAAGACGGCATTTATCACCCCGTGGGGAACCTTTCATTATAAGGTCATGCCCTTCGGACTCAAAAATGCAGGAGCAACTTACCAACGAGCCATGGTTACGTTGTTCCATGACATGATGCATGAAGAAATCGAGGTCTATGTTGACGATATGATTGCAAAAACCCGGTCTGGGAAAAGTCACGTTGAAACCCTCAAGAAGTTATTTGATCGGCTCCGTGAATTCAAACTTCGTTTAAACCCTGACAAGTGCGTGTTCGGGGCAGCATCAGGAAAATTACTTGGGTTTATGGTGAGTAGCAAAGGGATCGAAGTTGACCCATCTAAAGCCAAGGCAATATGTGAGCTGCAACCTCCGTCGACAGTGAAGGAGGTCCGGAGTCTCCTAGGGAGACTGAATTACATTGCACGATTCATTTCCCAACTCTCGGAGACCGCTAAGCCATTCTTCAAACTCTTGAGGAAAAACGTACGAGTTGAGTGGAATGATGAATGTCGAGAGGCGTTCAATAAGCTGAAGCAATATTTGATGAATCCACCGGTGCTTGTCCCACCAATATCGGGGCATCCTTTGATTTTGTACCTCACAATCCATAGTGAGTCACTCGGTGCGATGTTAGCTCAAAAGAGTCCCGTGGATCAGAAGGAACGGGCCATTTATTACCTCAGTAAAAAGTTCACTGTCTCGGAGCTAAAGTATTCTGATGCTGAAAAAACTTGTGCGGCGTTAGTATGGGTATTGCATAGACTGCGACAGTACACCTTGCATTACCAGACGTTTCTCGTGACTGAGAACGATCCTATCAAGTATTTATTTAATCAACCAGCTTTGGTGGGTAAACTAGCCAAATGGCAGGTCTTGATTTCGGAATTCGACGTGCAGTTCATGCCACAAAAATCAGTTAAAGGACGAGTAATTGCTGATTTATTGGCTGAGAATCCTAGAACCTTCAATGATGATGATTGTCCTCCGGATGATCGTATTTTGGCCATAAATGAAGATGCATGGTCCATGTTCTTCGATGGAGCCGTGAACTTGTCCGGTTCGAAATGCATCACCTGGGGCGTATTGATATCCCCGGATGGACAACACCACCCAGTAGCCGCGAAATTAATATTTCCATGCACTAACAATATTGCTGAATACGAAGCTTGTATTCTCGGACTTCAGGCCGCAATTGAAATGGGAGTGGCCAAATTGAAAGTATATGGAGATTCTGCACTAATCATACTCCAAACCATAGGTGAATGGAAAACCAGGGATGCCAAATTACTACCATATCATAAGTACCTCGAAGAGTTGGTGAAGGAGTTTGATGAAATTTCATTTGAGTATTTGGCTAGATCTCATAATCAGTTTGCCGATGCCTTGGCAACATTGTCATCCATGTTGCAAGTTACTGATGGTTTAGAAGTTGAGCCTTTGAAAATTGAGGTTTTAGCCAAACCTTCTTATTGCATGGCCGTGAATGAAGAGCTTGATGAGAAGCCATGGTATTATGACATCATGAACTATATTCAAAAACAGGAATTTCGAAGGGAAGGGAGCACTCCGGCCCGATAGAAAATACATCATGAAGATGGCCTCAAAGTTCTTCGTCAGTGGTAAGAATTTATACAAGAGATCTTATGATTCGGTTTTATTGAGATGCGTAGATGAAGCAGAAGCTACCCAAATCATGCATGAAATGCATGAAGGAGTTTGTGGCCCACACATGAATGGGCACATGTTGGCCAAGAAGATCATGAGATTAGGTTACTATTGGCTTGCGCTGGAAAGTGACTGCATACAGCATGTTAGAAGTTGCCATCGTTGCCAAATTCATGGAGATAAAATAAATGTTCCTCCAACAGAGTTGCACCAGTTATCTGAGCCATGGCCTTTCTCGATGTGGGGGATCGATGTGATTGGCCCAATAAATCCTAAAGCTTCAAATAGGCACCGATTCATATTGGTGGCAATAGATTATTTTTCAAAATGGATTGAAGCCGCATCATATGTTAATGTCACAGCTCGAAATGTGGTGAAATTTATTAGGCGTGACATAATCGCCCGTTATGGTGTCCCCGAAGCAATTGTCACTGACAATGGAACAAATCTAAATAACAAGTTCGTTGATGAGTTGTTCAGTGAGTTCAAAATCAAGCATTTGAATTCGTCACCTTACCGCCCGCAAATGAATGGAGCTGTTGAGGCAGCTAATAAGAACATCAAGAAGATCCTGGCTAAGACAGCCGAGAATTATCGAGATTGGCATGACAGGTTACCCTTTGCTTTAATGGCGTATCGGACATCGATCCGAACATCTACCGGGGCAACCCCTTTCTCCTTAGTTTATGGCATGGAGGCAATTTTGCCTGTGGAAGTAGAAATCCCCTCTTTGAGGTCTTATCCCAAGTGGAATTGTCCGAAGCAGAATGGATACAACAAAGGTTCGAGCAGTTGAACCTGATTGATGAGAAAAGATTAAAAGCTCTTTGCCATGGTCAGACGTATCAACAGAGAGTAGCCAGGTCTTTTAATCGGAAGGTACGGTCGAGACACTTTGAAGTGAATGATCTAGTTCTAAGAAAGGTGTTGCCGATTTTTCCTGATCCTAGAGGCAAATTTGCTCCAAATTATAGCGGCCCGTATATGGTGAAGAGGGTACTCCCTGGAGGTGCCTTAATCCTTACAGAAATGGATGGCCGTGAGTTTTCTAATCCTGTTAACTCTGATGCTGTGAAGAAGTATTACCCTTGAAATAGTTTGTTGTGAATTGAAGGAACTCATTTCTTCGTTGAATTGTGTGGGAATGGATTGAATGAGATGAGAAGTAGGCCTGTTCCATACACATATCAAATTCATTTGATTCGGTGTATCGACGTGTTGACCCAGTGTCAGTTCACTTAAATAAAAAGAAAATGCCCGAGGACACCACCGGCGCCTCGGCCCGGTGGCACGGGGAATGAAAAGGTCCGAAAGCGACCAGGGTTCGATCCCTGGAAATGGCAAAAGTTTGCCAAAAAAAAAACAAAAAAAAACATTTTTTTTTTTTTACCAATCATTTTCTTTCTTTTTGAGCTACAAACTCTTTGTGTTCGAAGCTGATGAGTTCATGAAGTAATCGTGACCCTTCAAAGGAGAATTTTGCATGATAGTTTTACCTGTTTAATTACCAATTTCACTGAACATCGTCACCATCGATCAAGTTAACGAATGATGTGGAATGAATTGAACATGCTAAATGAGACATGTCAGGATGATGAAGGCAAGCCCTATCCTATACACAGTCCCTTGCTCATATATTGGTGAGACGAGTGTAGAAGTTCCATGTTTCTAAGCAAAAGAGTTTTCTCGCGAAAGGTACGATGATCGAAATGATGAGAGGCGGTTCATTCTCTATCCCGAACACTACGTGATCATCCATTGTTTAAACCCTTTTGAGCCCACACACGTGGATAATTTTTAAATTACCCCTGTCAAGAACCACCACACATTGGGGCAAGTTGGAAGTAAGACGACATCATGAGGTGAGGAATTTGATAGGAATATTCTTGCTCTCACTTGCATTAATCTTTGGGTATTGCTATTACATTGAATTCATACGATAATTCAAGTGCCTTAGGATGATGAAGAGCAGTTCTTTCTCTATCCTACACACTTTATCCATTGCGCAACCCCTTGAGCCTGTAAATTAGTTTCATTTAAACCCAATTGGTGATCATCCCCCACACCGGGGCAAGGCAAAAGGCAAATGTTCAAGCAGCAAAATCCCGAGTGCTGACAAAAAATGAAAACTCCTCAAGAACCCAAATGTTAAAGCATTACGTGGTTATTTAAAAAAAAACAAAAAAAAACAACAAAAGGGGCACGAAAAAGCAGTGCGCCTGGTAAAAGCAAGGCCAATGCCCATAAAAAAAAAAAGGAGTCAAGATAAATGATTATCAATTGTAAAAGGGTGTATTCCCAGTGGAGTGGTACTCAAAGAACTCGAATACCAAGTTTTTATAGTACCTATGAGGAAAATCCCAATGGTGAAGAAGAAAACCGGTGACAATGCCATGATGATCACCAATTCTCATCCCTCTATACATCTTGAGCCTAATGATCCGTTCACTTCCCAATCCATGAACTTAACCTACGTTATGTCCCTCACAAAGTCTCTTCAGATTAGGGCACCGAAATTAACGTAGGAATTCATATGCTTAAAAGCATCACTCGAAGAAGTGCGAGCAAGACCATTTCTATCTCATTTCGCAGGTTCCTTGACTTGTAAACCCGAAGATGATTGCGAAGTATTGTTCTTTCATTAGCCTTGACTCGAAGAGTCCCTCTTTGTTGAGCCATTGACCGAGCCTACATTACAGTCCTGATAAAGACCTCTCAGATTGACAAAGTCGTACCGCTTGCGAGAATACTCGAACCCTTGTTGACATGATGAAAGTAAGATTGAGTGATTCCTGTGATCCGACATTAATGGTCGAGACAAAATAGCCTTCGTAATGAGAGTGAGTGAAAGTCCTTTCTAACTGAAAGTCTCTCATTTGGTGTTCTTGAAAATCCATGTCATGAGTGAAAATTGCCATAAACGATGATTCTCCCCAGTGGAAGTTCGGTGGGGCAAATATGGTAAAACCATCATGCATAAATCTTGGTTGAATGGATAAAAGCTTCAGTGGATTTTGGAGTGTGCTGAATTGCTTATTTCTTTGGCAAATGCATGTATTTTTGGCTCTAATCATGTCTGACAGGTAATGTTTCCTTGAAGACCCAAGAGCTCCTGACATTTATGTTGCCTTTCAGAAGCCTCGAGGTGAGAAACTCCATGAATATTTGAAGTACATCCTTGATGTTCCAAAATTTTTGTTTACTAAGAGGTAAGTGACCCTCACGAATATCCCAGGTTTGTCCTAGGTATTCCCAAATTCTTGATATCTTTTTCGTTATACCTTAGTCTGGATCTAGGTATTTCGAATCACCTTAATCCAATATTCATCTCACCTAACATTGAGTGTCTATTGGTTAAGTCCCAAAATTCTTGACATCTCAGTCTGAATCTGGATGTCTCAAAACTCTTCGTTAAACATTTCACTCTGGATGTGAATGTTTTTCAATTCTTTTCGTTATACCTTAGTCTGGATCTAGGTATTTCGAATCATCTTAATCCAATATTCATCTCACCTAACATTGAGTGTCTATTGGTTAAGTTCCCAAAATTCTTGACATCTCAGTCTGAATCTGGATGTCTCAAAACTCTTCGTTAAACATTTCACTCTGGATGTGAATGTTTTTCAATTCTTTTCGTTATGCCTTAGTCTGGATCTAGGTATTTCGAATCATCTTAATTCAATATTCATCTCACCTAACATTGAGTGTCTATTGGTTAAGTTCCCAAAATTCTTGACATCTCAGTCTGGATCTGGATGTCTCAAAACTCTTCGTTAAACATTTCACTCTGGATGTGAATGTTTTTCGATATCTTTCGTTATACCTTAGTCTGGATCTAGGTATTTCGAATCTTCTTAAACCAATATTCATCTCACCTAACATTGAGTGTCTATTGGTTAAGTTCACAAATTCTTGACATCTCAGGCTGGATCTGGATGTCTCAAAATTTTCCCCGTTTAGGCGACCGTAGAATGGTACGGGTCCTGGGAAAGCAGTTTCTTTGTAAAGTCATGTTACTATTCTAGGCGACTGTAGAATGGTACGAGTCCTGGACATGTAACACCAACTATCTCGAGTTACTCTACCCCCCCCCCCGAAGGTAAGTTATTCCAGATAAGTTCCTTTTATCACTGGCATTAGCATTTCCATGCATCATATAAATTGCATTTCAAAAAAAAAAAAAAATCCATGGCCTGTCAAAATATCATTCATTGCATGTGCATGGTCAAAATTTAGGTATCATATTGTCTTTGAATGCAACCTCTGCGAGCTCACCTTCAAAGAGGGGCAGCTGTTGACACCTAAATTTTGACTAATCATTTAGTAATTAATTGCATAAAAATTTAGGGATTAATCTTTAACCCCTGAGAAAAAATATTAAAATTGCATCTCATGTAGTCGCATTTGCATCGGTACTAAGAGGACAACAAGAAGCAAAAGCCGCTCACAACATATTATATAATATGCCCATATTGTATTATTATAATATATCCATAATATTATACAATATGTCAGTTTTAGTAACACGTAGAAGGAACTTCCTCATTAATGCATTGCACGTCCACGCACAAAATTTCCCTGCTAGAGAAAGGGGGAAGCAAAAAGAAAGAATAAAAAAGTCCATTGTGAGGGGGGCTTTCCCTTTCATTCACGCAAGCGAGAGAGAGAAAGAAAAGTGCCGAGAAAGATAAAAAATACATTGGGAAGGGCTCTTCCTTCGAGAAAAGAAGGTGAAGTCGAGAAGGGAAAAAGAAGGTGAAAGCAAAATAATAAAAAAAAGAAGAAGGCTTGTCTTCTTAAAGGTGAAGGCTTCGAGCAACACAAGGGGGCGGAGGAGAGAGAAGCTGCAGAGAAGAAAAAAGAGTGAAGTGAGAGTGACCGGTCAACAGAGAAAAAAAAAGAAAAAGGAAAAGGAGGGTCTGTTCGTCTCCTTCGCTGGTTTTCACCGGAGCTTCACGCCGCGCCGCCACGTTCGCCCGGCTCGTAGCAGTTGCGTCGCCTGCAACCCAACGCCGACGGCCGCGCCCACACCGCCGCTCCGTTGCGTCTCCGCCTCGAGCCGCCGCCTGCAGTCTTCCGTTCAAGCACCGGTGTCGCAACAGCCCATCGCGCTTTGCCAGCAACCCCCGCGCTGTTCTTTGCTCGCACGCCGGTAGCCGCACCTCCACTGGTCCCTGCAACGCCCCTCGAAGCCGAGCTCGAACCAGATCTGAAGTTCATCCCTTGCACCGCGCCAGATCCGAGCCCTGCGACGAGCCGTGTTTCCCGATCCGATTTGCTGCACTTCCACCCACTAATCCAGTTGCTTCGAGCTTTCCCCGACGATCGCTCCATCCTTCACCGGCCACCTCCGTTGACAGCTGCCGCAACCGCGACGCCACCGCATCCCGCGAGAGCACCGCCACCCCTGCGCCGCCCGCGTCCGATCGCCAGCCACCGCGGCACCGACCCGCGACTCGCCTGTTCGCGATTCCATCTCTCTGGTCGCGGCCCACCATTTGAGCCGACCGCCCGAGCACCAGCCTCCTCGAGCCCACGCGACGCAGCCCTCTGCTTCCTCGACGACCGCTGCTCTCCGCCCTTGCTGCTGACGCCACCGCTCCGTCCGCGAAGCTACCGCCGTACCGATCCGCGGCGACGCTGCTTCCCTTGCCCTGTCCGCGATCCGCCCACGGTGCCCGAGTTCAGCGCCTAGCCCACGCCGACGCGCGCCCGAGCGAAGATCACCACCCGCGACCGGTGCTGGTGCTCCGCCGCCCGCCGCCCTTGCCGGACCCCCTCACCCCACACGCCACCGGTCTTCGCCGGAGTCCCGAACGCCGGATCCCCTCCCGGATCGACGACCGGCTTCCCTTGGAGACCCACGAACAAACCAGTGCGTGGGAAAAAGAAAACCAAAAAAAAGAAGAAGAAAAAGACAAAAGGGGATTAGGTAGTTTTTTTTTACTATTATTACTATATTATCTTTATTTTTTATAGTTTATAGTTCGTTTTTATATAGTTTCTTAGTGTGCTTATTCATTAATGCATGATTGAAATTCCAATGTGAAATAACCCCTCAAATTAAGGATTAGGAGTCCGATTTTCGCACCCGAAATCCGACTCACGATCTCTTACAAAGACCGACAATCCAATCTCATGCCCGAGATTTGATTCGCGATTTAATTTAAAATTGACCAATCCGATCTCATGCGCGAGATATGATTCGTCAATTTTGGGTATTAATCTTATATTGATTGGATTGGATATTGGGTTATTTGAATTAACTTTTGTTTTTGCATAAAGAAAAACTTAAAAAAAATGCAAGTTAGATCAGGCTAGGGTAAGCATATTTAGTCATTTCGTTTTTTGTAAATAATAATAACAAAAATCCAAAAAATGCATTTAGGATATTAGTTTTTTTAAGAATTGCATGTGCCATTTTAGAATAGGTTTTTCTTTATTTCAATTTTTTTTTTTAAATCTCAAGAAAAATTAATTAATTTAGGATGCTAGTTTTTTTTTGTAGGTTGCATAATAGTTTTTTTTATGCATGCTTTAGAAGAGATAACGTGTCCCTTTAATTTTCACTCTAGTGGTTTTTTTAGTATTTTTTAATTACGAATTTCCATAAAAATTCATCATGCATTTTAGAATAGAATTACATGTCTCATTTTAAGATTAGATCAATTTGCATCTTAGGTTAGAAATTGCTAGATTAAAATAACGTCTTAGTTTAAATTAGGATTTAGCATGACTCAATCCTAAGTTTAAATTAGATGGAATTTTACTTTAGCTAGGTAATATTTGCATTTGTCTTAATTTCGAATATCATGAAAAATACAAAATTTGTCTTTAGATAAATTAGTTTCAATTTTAGGATAAATTGCATTTTTAGGAATAGAAATATCATGTGCACGTCATGTAGAATTAGGCTCATTTAATTAAAAATTGCCCTTCATTATAATTAGGTCATTTTGATTTGCATATTTGATTATTGCATGTTCATTGAGAAAACACAAAAAAAAATTTTACTCATGACATGTAGTTTAGAACGCATTGTCATGCCATTCCATGCTAGATTAGTAGCATGCATTGCATATTAATAAGTGAAAAAAAAAAAAAAATGGGAAATTGCCTGTTAATTAGAAATCACATCTAGGTCTCGTTGATGTGAATTCGATTTAACATTGCGACGCTTTCGTTGCTATGAGGTAATCTGTCATTTATTCATCGATTTATCCGGGTGTTAAATTGGTGGTTTGTGCATTCGCATGGTCACTTCACATGTTAGGGAGGTAAATTAAAATCAATTCAAGCTGCCGGCAAAACATTTTTTTAAAAAGAAAAGGTACCGAAAGGGCATTAGACAAGTCTAGTGTAACCAAGTCCCCGAACTCATTTAATCTCTGGTTCGTAGGAGTAAAGTAATTCTCCCATTACTTTACTTGGGTTTCTAATCGACCCACCAAAAATAGATTAGTGGCGACTCCTAATTGAAAATCAATTGCATGTTAAGAACTTAAACCCTAAGTCGCGAATTGGTATGGGCTTGGGAGAGCTCGAGCTAAGTCTAGGCTTAGCAATCCATTAGCCAAACCCTTAGGTGGTCCAAACCCGCTTCGGGGAGGTCGCGACAATTTTAAATCCGGAAGCTTTTCTCTCCAATCTAATTTTAGATTTAAGAGTTTTAATGAATAACTACTCCACCTCCAATTTCAATTATGTTCATAGCAGCTTTAATGTTAAATTTGCAATGGCTAAATGTTTTTATGTTAAATGTTTTTATGTTAAAAGTTTTGGCATTTCGTGTCTACTATATATTTATGTTATCTACGTATGGTGATGGTGTTGGGGACACTAAATCTAGATATACACTGCTAGAAGGCAAAATTGTAGTTGCAGATGGAAATCGGGTATAAGCTTATTACTAATAAAGATGTGTGATTCGATGATAGTCACATATTTGCTCTTGAAGGAAGAAAATTAACTTTTGTCTCATCTCTACCGGGTTTAAGTTCCAATTCAAATTTTTAGGTGAAACAGAGTCCGAATAGTAATTCCACACTCAACAGGACGTTGTTTGCACATAAATCCACAATAGCCATTCCCTAGAACTGCTATTTTAATTGAAAATGAAATATTATTTGACTAAATTCTACATGCTAAGTTCACAAGAAGCTCTTTGCACATAAGTCCACAATAGGCATTCCCTAGAACTGCTATTTCAATTAAAACCGATATATTACTCGATTTGATTCCACCTGTCAAGTTCACAACAATCTCTTTGCACATAAATTCATTGAAGCCGTTCCCTAGAATTGCTATTTCAATTAAAAATGATATATCACTTTATTAAATTCTAATCTTAAGTTCACAAGGAGCTCTTTGCACATAGATCCACAATAGCAATTCCCCAGAACTGCTCTTTCAATTGAAAATGAATATTACATGATTAAATTTCGCATGCTAAGTTCCATATCTAGCGTTGCAGACAAGAAGTGAACCTACATAATTTCAAAATTCAAGTGAGTTGGAAACGGGTTTTAAGCTGAACAAACACATTTATTTTAACCTTTGAATTTTAAGACCCGTTAAGGTTGTGCTTTTCAATTTTGAAGTGACCCATATGACCCATTTAAAAAATTTTGGGTCATAAATAAGTTTAAAACCCATTTTGACTTGTTACATTGCAAATAAGTAGGTAGACCTGCATAAATTTCAGAACCTTGGTCCTCCTAACATTACAGCAGCTAACAATGAGCGATTGGTCCAAGGACTGAATATCTCAATCCTTGGACGTTTCAACTTATCGAGCAAACAGTAGTACATCCTAACCTAGATTGTTTCGATTAACAAATCATCTTAGCTTCTTGTGGGTTCTGAAGTATCCCAACCAAAATCCACAGTCCATTTTGCCCCGGTCCAATCTACATGCACCCGAAGACACCTTGCTGATCAGCGTAGGGAAAGAGTGTGCAGAGGAGACATTACACCTTCACACCGCTTTCAAGCCAGTCAAATATTCACTTAATAAGAAGCTCACACTGCAATGGTTCTCAAGTTTTTCAATGTAAATTAAACAATTCAAGAGTCAGTTCAGCACGTTCTATACAGAGAGAGTCTCCTCCAGCAACTGGAATCCCAAGGAACAAGGAACCATATCATTTACTCAAATATTTTGGATGTTGTCGGGTTCCTGTTATTGTCTCTACGATACTTTAATGGAAGATCCTGAAGTTTTTTCCCTGCATAATCCAATGAAAAAACTTAGGAGAGCTGCCTGTGTGACATAGCTCACTTGTTGTACGGCCAACAGAATGAGAGAAACTTTGAAAGGGGAAAGCTATCGAATATTAATCTCAAAGAAAGGCCTAAAGTAGTTATCATTATTTCAAATAATGACCTAGTTTCATCGACTCGCCAGTTCGCAAAAAATTTCAACCCATCAAGGGTATTTTTGACCAACACAATTTAATTTTTAGTTTTATTATATTAAAAAAAAAAAAGAGAGAAGAGGATGGAGAATAACAGACAGGCGGGCTTTTTCCTGCCTTTGGCCGCATGTCCCCTTGCTGGTGGGGCTGCGACGACACCCGAAGAGGTTGCTCATGCTTGAGTAAGAGCTGGCATGACGAGGGCTTGTTAGCCCTCGCCAGGGTAGGGAGAGAGTGGCGACCCTCTCCTAGATTTGGGCGAGGCCCTCACCCAACACCTTCAAACTTAAGTGGTAAGGTTTGGGGGCCCTAGGGGAGGGCCACCAGGCCAATGTGAGGGTCGACGACCCTTGCCTAGATTGATAGAGGGTCGTTGCCCTCTCTTGTCTCTAACTAGGGCTAGCAAGCCCATGCCTCTAATCGACGGGGGTTGCTGGGGCTCGCCCAAGTGCTAGCGACCCTGCTTGCTGTCATCGCTACCCCATCGGCGATGGGGTGGTGGCCACAGGCAGGAGGGAGCCTATTTTTTCCCTTTATTTATTTTTCTTAAGTTTTAGTTTTATTTAGTTCATTTTTTTTATAAAAAATAGAAAAAAAAAAAAGGAAAAATTTAAAAAGATGAAATCATCCTTTATAACTAGTGAGTTCAAGCCCTTATTTGAAATTGATATAATCATTTGATTCTTATTTGAAATTGATATGTCACTTCAACTCTTATTTGAAATATTGTCTACTTCAAACCCTTAACTGATGGCACTTTAAAACATTATTTAAAACGATATTCACTTCAAGCTCTCATTTGAAAAAATAAAAGTATTTGGACCTTTATTTAGAATTTTCCCTAAAGACCATTTAAAAAATTGCTATCCAAACATAATTAAACAACCCTCTAGCTTTATGTTGATGAATTGTTTTCTAGCGTTTGTTACTAATATAGGAAACTGTAATTATACATCATGAATTGCGTATAGCTAGAAATCTTTTTTAATAAAAAAATGCAATAAAAAATCGAATTTATTATCATACAATCCAAACTTCATATTATCACGAGCTTATCAAATCACTTGTGTTATGAACGAGAAAAAATCGCGTATCAATTTAGGACCACTATAATTACAACGTTTTATATACATACACGTCGCATCTAATGATTGAGTTCCATTAATAATTTGTCTTTCTTTAAACAATAAATCGATATACTGTTTTTGTGAAGACGGCATCTAATGATCGATATTTTCGGTACACGAGGGAGGGATAATTGACATATTACATAATTAATTGACTGATTAAAAAAGTATACGTAGGCTAAAACTTGAAGTACTTTTTTGGGGGTATAATTACGATGTGTGTTTTGTACGTGTGCAATACATTGATGCCGTATGTATCTATGCTTAAATATGTATTTTACTCATGGTTATTTAAAATTTTAATTGATTCCATGTTAAAAAGGGATTAGAGATTCGAAATGTCTCGCACCTTCATTTTTCAATGGTTTCTTTGATCTTATTCATATAAATTTTTCTCCCCTCTTCCTCCATCTTATTTGATTTCCTCTTGAGCTTTCCCTTTTTCCTTCGACTTTTTAGTAATTTGCACAAAAACAATGCTAAAAACACACATATATTTTTTTTTAAAATAATTAAAACAAAGAGAAGAGTTGGATAAAGAGATAAATGATCGATTCTCTCAACTCTCAAGAAATACCAACGTCATGTCAAGTCTTAATTCATGCCTAATTACGTTTTGGCCTCGTGAAAAAAAAAAAATCACAAATTTTTATCTCTATGTCTAACTCCTGCTCTCATTAACATTTCATCCAATGGTGCCATTAAAGATCTAATGTGACAAGAAAATGATCCATCATATCAAATATGGCACCATTAATATTTTGTCAATTAACATCGTCAAAAGTTTGGTGTGTTATCATTTCTATGCTACCTAACTTTATTAAGAATGGCACTTTTGATAATTTTTATTGATGGGAAAAAGATAAAAAGGAATGATCGGCATCAATGACCTCTCTTAGACATCATCATAGGAGATCTGTATGTGCAAATAAAATATTCGGTTTGAATCATAATTACTGTACATTTTAAATGAGTCGCCTATCGCCACCATGACGCTAATGTGCCACTGAGAATAGAGTCGAGATAATCCTACGTCATGGTACCGGAACCGCGAGGCATTAGAAGCTACGATCAAATTCCACGCCACCCGCCCCCCGCCGCCGCGCTGGCTGGCCGGACACATTCGATTTGTCGGCGCGGAAGGTAGAAGAAAGGCATATTGGGCTACGAAGAAGAAGAAGAAGAATAAGAAGAAGAAGAAGAAGAAGAAGAAAAGCCCAAAAGTCAAGAAAATCCCCGAGGGCCTGCTCAAAATCGACGCCCTAAACAAGAGAAGAAGGACCAGAACCGAAAGCGATAACGAACCCTCTCCTTCTCCATTCGCAGAGAAAGTTTCAGCGCACCCGAACTTCACCCCAAAGCGCCAGCGACTCTCCTCTGCGAAGCTGTCGATGCTGGGCTTGGCGTCAATCGGTACTCCCTCCTGTACTTCGCTTGTATTTTCAGTCGCGATCGATTCCCGGAGTGTTTTTTGCGTTCTTTTTGTCGGCAGTGGTCGTGAGAAGATCGAACTAGCTCCCGCGGGCCGCGTTCGAAGTTACCCAGAATTGGAATGTGGAAATTTTGGGGCTTTTTTATCGGGTCCGGAGTCCCCTTGTCGAATTTGATGGGTGGTAGTGGTTATGGGATGGTGTACACGTTTTGAACTGACTGAACAGTGCAGTATCCTGATGATTTGTAATGTCGATTTCGATGGGCTGGTCTTGGCGGGTCGAAGTGATCTTATCTTTTTACGAGGCAGTGTGTTGCCGATGCGATATATGGGGCGAAGGCGGTTTCTGGTTCCTGCGAGAGGAGAGAATGGTCGGAGGAGGTGCTGATGTGGGTTGGGACTTGGGAGCATGACTTGATGTAGAGAATGATTCGAGAAAAAGTAGATGTGGAAATTGTTGCTCGCTTTGCTTGTTTGGACATATTTCGTGATCGGCACGAATGGATCTCAAAACAACTTTGCTAGAGTCGCGTGTGTTTGTGATATATTGTGAATTGCATTCTCAAAATAACTTTGCTAGAGTCGCGTGTGTTTGTGATACATTGTGAATTATGCAACTCCACTTTTTATTCCTTTTTCACGGGACCTCGTTGATCACTGGTAGAATAAGCACACTTGAGTAGCTGACCCTCATGAATGACTCGATTATTGTTACTTTTGCAATCACCACATCTATATGTCAATTTTGCCGATGGCCAACGGATCATAATTAGTGGGCTTGTTTTTGTGGCACCACTTGATTGATTACTTCGTGTACTACCACATGAAACATGAAAAATGCTTGAGCTAGTTAAACAATTGCTAGCTCTAGAAAAAAAACACTGGTCTAAAATTCTTTCAGTTTACTCCGTGCTCTTGTCAATTATTGATAAGCTAAAGATTCCTTTTATTCTCCTTGCTTGTCTTGATGGATTTGGTTGTGCTTTTACTTTAACCTTTTCGGTTTGTAATGCGGGAGGGAGAGAAACAGAGAAGGGCAGGGTGGGGCGCCCCTGCCTTGGCATTTTTTTTTCTGTTGGGGGGGAGGGGGAAGGAGGGGAGCCCATCAGAAGTGGGAGGATAGAAGAAATACAGCATTGCTGTAGGTTGAGGGCGTGTGCAAGCCTTGTTTGGATTAAGATGCATCAATCATCCATTATTTCTACCACAAAAAAAATAAATAAATTGTACACTTGGTAGTTTTAGCACCTTCTTTGGGATGAAAACCAGAGTTTCTCAACTTGCATTTCTTTTTAGCTTGTGAACGAGCCATCTGTCTTCCTCGAAAGGATGCTGAATTAGAAGAATAGCGTTGCCAATGTCTTGAACTTGAATGTATACTGGCTTGGAAATTCTGTTTCTTTGACTTTATAATTGCTTTGTCTATCTCAGTATTGTATGCAAACATGCAAGGTGAATTAAGTTGAAGTCTTTTGAGTGCCACCACCTTACGGCTCATCTCTTCAATAGGACTCTAGTTCTACCGTAGGAGAGAGAATGAACACGAAGGTTGACCAATCATCTGATGTTGAACCTGCTGGATTAATGATGGCAGGGGCGTCAGCAGCATCAGCATCTAGCTCAAAGGTCTCCATGTTTGGCAAGAAATCTGGTTTTGTCATACCAAAGAACAAGTTATCAGGTTCATTGGTTCCCATCTTTCGAGGAAATAAGAAGCTAGGTGGTGGCGATACAACTAGTGAGGAAAGTGGCAAACAGGGGCAAAGGAAAACAAAATGGGGACCTGACTTATTGCACGGGGGGTGGGCTTGGTCGCCTATAAGGAGGTGGTGGACTTACATGTTGTACGTGAACTGGTAGAGCAAGTCGACGTCCTGGCGGTGCCGAGCAAACCGCTCTCGGGGGAGCCGGAGGAAGCAACGGCGTAGGGGGTTGATGAACCGGCGGAGTTGGTTGAAAAACTCGCGGAGGTGATGCTGATGGACATTGAGGAGATCCATATATTGGCGGTGCTCGAGGGGTTGAAGCTGGTCGGCCCCTATGTGACGGTGCACCGTGGCCGGAAGGAGCTGATGGCGGTCAACGTAAGACAGGATGTTGTCCATAACCAGGAAAAGGCGTTCTAGAAACTGGCGCGGCTGGGGATCCGGGTGTTGCTGTTGGATGCGTATCAGCCATGGGGAATGACGGAGGTGGTCGATGGCCGCCATAATATGATGCAACGGATGAACAGGTGGAGGATTTGGAGGCCCGTTCATTGTATCCACTCTTAGTGCATGGCCATGCGATAATCAAGTCAACAAACCAGTAGCACAGAATGCTGATAAAGAAAACTAGCTGCACGAATGAGATGCATTGTTGGTCCTTACAAGTACTAAAATTTGTGGCTCCCAACTAATGTAAAAGCCATAAACAGAAACTGGAAACGTGATTTTCCCCATCTTCACCTCCACATTGAACTCACGTTATATCATGAACAGCCCATCAGATAGCTTATGCAAATAGGTGGAGGAGTAAAAGCTAGAACATTTCAACATATGAAGCTTTCCTGAGGAACTCAAAAGAGCAATAATCTCAGTCCAACAAATCCGTCAGGAAGACACGAATCGCGACCCACGAAGAAACGATCAAAATCAGCACCAGAGAAATTGACAACAGATCAATCGCAGCTAACTCCCCAAAAATTCCTAATGACGACACATGCACTTACGCATCCACAAGAATGATCTCTGGCGGATTTACCTCAATTCCTTGCTTCCACGACCCGCCGCACGGGCCTGCGACCTTGTCCCGGTACGAGTGAACGCTCTGGAACTGGTCCACGTCGAGCTTCTTGTTGACGAACCCCACCTGGAAGTAGACGGCGTCGGAGGGTCGACCCCGATCTCGTCGACGTTGAGCCAGAACAGGAGCCGCTGAACCCGGATCCCCTTCAGGTCCGTGATGGAGCCGTAGCTGAGCTTCCCGGTGACCCGCCGGTCGGTAGTAGACCAGGCAGTCGAACTGGACGTAGCGGGGGCCCTCGAGGTCGACGGCGAACCGGCCGTCGTCGGAGAGGTTGTAGGAGCGGACGGAGTCCGGGAGCAGGCCGCCGGGGAGGCCGAACTTGGGGAGGAGCTCGTGGACTATCGGAGGAGAGCTAGGGTTAGGTATAGAAGAGAACGGCGAGTTCGAAACTAACAGAACAACAAAGGGACAGAACCCGGGCAACGATCAAACCCCCGCACAAAGATTGCGCCCGGGTTCGAAAACACGCACGGAAAGCAACGATCATCCAAGAACAAGAACAAGAACAAGAACACACGACCCAACCCCGGGACTGACCTTGGCATGCGGAGGGCAGAGCAAGCGCAGGCGACCGAGACGAGACGAGACGAGACGAGAGGCGGGCTCTGGTTATCAAGCTTCAACTCCACACTCGCTTTCTATAGAGAGAGAGAGAGAGGGGCGAAGGGGGGAAAGGGGGAAGGGAGGAAGTGATCGACCTTTGTCGGGTCAAAAAAGCCACACGAAATCCAAATGAAACTCAAATGCGGAAATTTCGCCCAAATGAAGTCGGAATTGGGTCATAAGTTGTGTCGCGTTCGGGTGGTGGCCGCAATAATATCTAATCCCTCTCCCGAACGGTGGCTGCGGAAAGCTACATCACAAGCTGGAAAAGTTGTTACGATGGGGGAATCTTTGCCAATATCTGAATTAATAGAAGCTGGACCAGATGAAGATTTTTCTTTTAATATAAGTACGTGGAGTTAATTGTTGGAAGCTATGCATTGGCGCAAGCATAAACTTTTAGGCTGGAAATTGTGTTACCAATTATGAATAAGCATATCTAACAGACCCTGATTGCGCCACGATGAAATTATTTTCCAAGCCGAAACTCATGAAAATCAATTCAAGAGTGACAAAGCCTCGTTAATTTAGAAGTTGAGTGACTCTAATTCGAAAACCTCCCCTCTTCCGAAGCTACATTCCCTTTCAAATTCTGTCCCGTTTTATTAAAAAAAGGTCTGACTTTTTAGCCATGATTTCTTTTTTTGGGAAAAGACGGATCATTTCTTAGGAACTAATCCTGTCTCAATTGTTTTCTAGCGTTTGTTACTAATACAGGAGACTGTAATTATATATCACGAATTGCGAACAACTATAAATCTTTTTTTAATAAAAAATGCAATAAAAATTCAAATTTATCATCATACGATCCAAACTTCATATTATCACGAGCTTATCAAATCAGCTTTGTTATAAACGATAAAAGATCACATATCAATTTAGGACCACCATAATTACAAAGTTTTATATACATTCACGTCGCATCTAATGATTGAGTTCTGTAAATAATTTGTCTTTCTTTAAACAAGAAATCAGTATATTATTTTTTGTGATGGCAGCATCCAATGATCGATATTTTCAGTACACGAGGGATAGTTGACATATTACATAATTAATTGACTAATTAAAAAAAGTATATATAGGCTAAAACTTGAAGTACTTTTCTAGGGTATAATTACGACGTGTGTTTTATACGCATGCAATATGTTGATGCCGTATGTATCTATGCTTAAATACGTATTTTATTCATGGTTATTTAATATTTTAATTGATTCTATGTTAAAAAGGGATTAGAGATTCGAGATACCTCGCACCTTCATTTTTCAATGGTGTCTTTGATCATATTCATATCAATTTTTCTCCCCTCTTCCTCTATCTTATTTGATTTCCCATTGAGCTTTCCCTTTATCCTTCGACTATTTAGTAATTTGCACAAAAACAATGTCAAAAACACATTTTTTTAAAAATAATTTAAATGAAGAGGAGAGTTGGATAAAGAGATAAATGATCAATTCTCTCAAAAAGTACCAACTTCATGTCAAGTCCTAATTCCATGCTTGATTACATTTTGACCTCATAAAAAAATCATAAATTTTTTCTCTATATCTAAATCCTATTCTCAAGATCTAACATGGCAATGAAAATGATCTATCATGTCAAATATGGCACCATTAATATTCTGTCGAATAACATCATCAAATGTTTAGAGTGTTAACATATCATTTCTACACCACCTAACTTTATTAAGAAATGCGGTTTTGATGATTTTTATCGAAGGGAAAAAATAAGGATTGATTGGCATCAACAACCTCCTCTAAAACATCATCGTAGAAAATCCGTATATATATATAGAATATTCGGTTTGAGTCATAATTATTGCTCATTTTAAATAAGCATTAGAACCTACGATCAAATTCCGCGCCACCCGGCGCGCCGCCGCCGCGCTGGCCGGCCGGACACATTCGATTTCTCAGGGCGGAAGATTTAAGAAAGGCATTGGGCTACGAAGAAGAAGAAGAAGAAAAAAGCCCAAAAGTCAAGAAAATCTGTGAGGGCCCGCTCAAAATCGACGCCCTAAACAAGAGAAGATGGACCAGAACCGACAGCGATAACGAAGAGACGAAAGAAGCAAAACCCTCTCCTTCTCCATTCGCAGGGAAAGCTTCAGCGCACCCGAACTTCACCCCCAAAGTGCCAGCGACTCTCCTTTGCGAAGCCGTCGATGCTGGGCTCGGCGTGAATCGGTACTCCTTCCTGTATTTCGCTTGTAGTTTCAGTCGCGATCGATATCCGGAGCGTTTTTTGCGTTCTTTTTGTCGGCAGTGGTCGTAAGAAGATCGAATTAGTTCCCTCCGGCCGCGTTCGAAGTTACCCGGAATTGGGAATGTGGAAATTTCGGGGCTTGTTTATCGGGTCCGGAGTCCCCTCGTCGAATTTGGTGGGTGGTAGTGGTTATGGGATGGTGAACGCGTTTCGAACTGACTGAGCAGTGCAGTTTCCTGATGATTTGCGTTGTCGATTTCGGTGGGCTGGTCTTGGCGGGTCGAAGTGATCGTATCTTTTTACGAGGCAGTGTGTTGCCTATGCGATATATTGGGCGAAGGCGGTTTCTGGTTCCGGCGAGAGGAGAGAATGGTTGGAGGAGGTGGTGATGTGGGTTGGGACTTGGGAGCATGACTTGATGTAGAGAATGATTCGAGAAAAAGTAGATGTGGAAATTGTTGCTCGTTTTGCTTGTTTGGACATATTTCATGATGAGCACGAATGGATCTCAAAATAACTTTGCTAGAGTCTTGTGTGTTTGTGAGATATTGTGAATTTATGCAACTCCACTTTTTATTCCTTTTTCACGGGACCTCGTTGATCACTGGTAGAATAAGCACACTTGAGTAGCTGACCCTCATGAATGACTCGATTATTGTTACTTTTGCAATCACCACATCTATATGTCAATTTTGCCGATGGCCAATGGATCATAATTAGTGGGCATGTTTTTGTTGCACCACTTGATTGATTACTTCGTGTACTACCACATGAAAAATGTTTGAGCTAGTTAAACAATTGCTAGCTCTAGAAAAAAACTACTGGTCTAAAATTCTTTTCAGTTTACTCCGTGCTCTTGTCAATTATTGATAAGCTAAAGATTCCTTCCAATCTCCTTGCTTGTCTTGATGGATTTGGTTGTGCTTTTACTTTTACCTTTTTGGTTTGTAATGTGGGAGGGAGAGAAAGAGAGAAGGGCAGGGTGGGGCGCCCCTGCCCCAGGGTGTTTTTTGTTTTTTTTTTTTTTTTTGGGGGGGGGGGGGAGGGGAGCCCATCAGAAGTGGGAGGATAGAAGAAATACAGCATTGCTGTAGGTGGAGGGCGTGTGCAAGCCTTGTTTGGATTAAGATGCATCAATCGTCCATTATTTCTACCACAAAAAAAATAAATAAATTGTACACTTGGTAGTTTTAGCACCTTCTTTGGGATGAAAACCAGAGTTTCTTAACCTTGCATTTCTTTTTAGCTTGTGAACGAGCTATCTGTCTTCCTCGGAAGGATGCTGAATTAGAAGAATAGCGTTGCCAATGTCTTGAACTTGAATGTATACTGGCTTGGAAGTTCTATTTCTTTGACTATATAAGTGCTTTGTCTATCTCAGTATTGTATGCAAACATGCAAGGTGAATTAAGTTGAAGTCTTTTGAGTGCCACCACCTTATGGCTCATCTCTTCAATAGGACTCCAGTTCTACCGTAGGAGAGAGAATGAACACGAAGGTTGACCAATCATCTGATGTTGAACCTGCTGGATTAAAGATGGCAGGGGCGTCAGCAGCATCAACATCTAGCTCAAAGGTCTCCATGTTTGGCAAGAAATCTGGTTTTGTCATACCAAAGAACAAGTTATCAGGTTCATTGGTTCCCATCTTTCGAGGAAATAAGAAGCTAGGTGGCGGTGATACAACTAGTGAGGAAAGTGGCAAACAGGGGCAAAGGAAAACAAAATGGGGACCCGACTTGACCCAAGATGCTGCAGTCAGGAGAGCAAGATCTTTGGCTTATCAGGTATTGCAAGACATACGGGTTGATGCTTTTATAATCTTTTTAAATTAATTTATCTGAAGTACTTGCATAACTTCTATGGAAAGTGTGTATTTGAGTCCTCATTTAATGCAGTGCTCCTCATTTCCCTAAACTCCACATTGGAAGAGATATTTTTGAAGATTTCAATTGCATTACAAAAGTAGGGTTGGAGTTACTTATCACATCTCCGAAAGTAAAAAGAAGAAAAGCCGTGCTTGTTTTATCAACTTAAACTAATTTACTTGACATAATTGCAGTGATTTTGTCAGAAGTGTGCATTTATCCTCATTTGACTTCTATACTTCTCAGCCCCCAAAACTCCCACCCCCGCGGGGGGGGGAATGATCATTCTTAAAGATTCTAATGTTATTACTGAAAATGGGTTGGGATCTAGTCAATGTATCTAAGCAAGTCAGAAGATGACATGTTCCTGCAGCAATTGAGTATTTCCTTTTCTTGTTGGTGATATGTTGGCATTATCCATGTGAGAAGTACACATGAAAGTTTCCTATTCCAGGTGCCACTAAGTGATATTGCTGCCTGTATGGTGGCACAATTTTGAGCAGACTCGGGTGGACCAAATTACAAAACAACTAGGATCGGGAATTTTGGAGATTGATGAGAATCTGGAGTCACTGTCAGCAGCTGAACAGTCTGGTGAAAGATCTTCTGATAATGTCCTTGACAGAGAGGTATATATCAACTTGTTTCTGTGGTGATTTGAAATCCCTTTGTTGGTTACACTCTTAACACTTATTTTCATTTTATATGAAGTCGACAAAATTGTTGGCTCTTGAAAAGCGGGAAGCTATAGGTATGGTTAAGAGAATCCCTTTTGGTCCATGTTATCTTTTGCTTCCATATAGATTGATCATGTTGTTGATTTGTAACAGGCGAAATCCTCAAGTTGAATGCAAATTTCAAGGCACCACCTGATTATAAACCCCTGTTGAAAGAGGACAGAGTGCTCATTCCTGTAAGTTTGTGCGGTGTGCGCTTTTTTCCTGCTACTGTTGATACATTCGACCAAGCGGGCTATATATATGGTGTATGTGCTCGCACACGCATGCTTGAACATAAAGACATTGGCCGGCCAGAAGGGGATGTTCCAAGGCCCTTTCAATAATGATTACTCATTTTTCATCGAGGGCTGGTCCAATATGTGCTGCTTGACTGTCCATGCTAAACATGAAACTGCTGCTTCAAATAGATAGGATTGATTGGTTCCTAGGTGAGTTGGTTCTTGGCCTGGAACCGACTCTATGGCTCCTGGTTCCAAAATTTGGAACCAGGAACCGGATTGATGATCTGGTCCAGTTCTCGCAACCAGCACTAAGCACAGCTGTCCGCCTTTTATTCTTCTAAATGGATTGAAAGTTAAAAAGGCAGCATGCCTATTTCTTTACAAATTGATGTGGATCACCCTTTTAGGATGACTAAAAGTACAAAAAACAAAATAGAGATCCCACATCAATCTGCAAGGAAGTAGACATGCTGCCTTTTTACTTTTTAAGATGACTAAAAAAAAAAAAAAGAGCCCAAGTGTGAGATCCCTCATCGACTAGTGGGTGTTTCTCATAGTTTTGGGAATATTATAACCTACTCAGGGCTCTTTTATAAAGAAAGACAAAAGTTAAGGTGTTGAACAGTGCCAGTTCCAAAAATTGAACTGGGAACCGGACTGGTTCTGGCAAGAATCACCGAGAATTGGTCAGTTTGGTCAGGTTTTGGGTTGGATTGGGATTGGTGCTCAACCCTACAAAAAGCTGATTGGAGCAGTACAAATCCCTAAATGTTTGACAGAAAGTATAAGAAAATGTTACATTTTTCAAGCCAATCTCCTAGATCAAGTGTTATCTTGCATTGACAGGTAAAGGAATATCCTGGATACAATTTCATTGGCTTGATCTTCGGGCCTGGAGGTGATAATAGAAAAAGACTAGAAAAGGTAAAAGAGAAATTGATGTTACACTTTGTGAGGATTTATGGATCCCCCAGGTTTTGTAAAATCCATGGAACTAAATGCATGTGAATCTTTATGTAGGAAACTGGAGCTAAGATACAGGTGTATGCTGTCAAGTCTGGGACCAGGGATAAGGTAAGCTGTCTGGAATTACTATCAGTCTCATCATTAAGATTTGCGCCGTAATATTTATCCCAGCAGTGATGGACACCTCATATTATTACAGAAGTTGAAGATTTAACATTATTTGACAGAGCTGCATTGATGGCCTTATTTCATTTTTCTCCAGGGCGAAATAATTTCTGCAGATGGAAACGATTTCCAGGGTTCCTTTGAAGAAATAAATGTCCATGTATCTGCTGATACATTTGAGAAAGTTGATGCAGCAGTGTCCGTCATTGAATTGCTAGTAACATCTGTTTCTGTGAGTTTCATTTGTTTTATATTTATGTACAATCCTTGTTGTTCAGCATGTGAAGCTTTACCTTTTCATATCATATGTACTCTGCCATTCTTTTGTCTGGTTGTGTTGTGGTGATTGTATACCTTTATGTGTAGGGTAATCTTGCTCCTGCTTCTACAACATCTGCTTCGAGTCCGGCTGAGAGCAAGAATGTCCCCAGTTATGCAAACTCATCTTCTGTGGACACTGTTCCAGTATCAAGTCAGGGACAACTTGAAGGTTTTATGGGTCCCTCACAGACTCCTCAACAGGTTCAGTTTCAATATTCAAATCCGTGGTTTGGCAACACTCCCCACAATGCTCCAGCAAATCAATTTCCCGGTTTCATTCCATCACCAAATACTTCAGCACCAATTCTGAATAGTCCTGGCCATCCAATGCCTTCTCTGTTTGGTGCTCGACCTGGATTTAACTCCTTATCTCAGAATCCTTCTCTGCTCCAGCCAAGACAAAATCCGTCCTCTCAATATATGCAAAATTCAGTAATGATGCATCCTTCTGGTATTGGCCTTCCACCAAGAAACTTTCCTTCATTTCCACAGGCCTCGTCACCAGCTCCACCAGTTCATTCAGCTCCTATTCCTTTTTCTGTGAGCCAATCCCTGCAAACCAGACCACCACCAATACCCTCATTTTCTCAGCTCAAAGCAAATGCTACAGCGGGACCACAATCAGATTGGCCCATACTACCAGCTGGGGGCCCTAGCAATATGATGCAGGTGGGTCCACCTCCAGCGCCCACATCCATCAACCTACAACCAAACATTGCTTCTTCGGGACCAATTACAAATGCTTCAGCAGGGAGCACAAGCATGATCACAGGTCCTACCTACCCATCTGGTCAATCAACTCCACATTCGATGGCTGTGTCAGGGAGTCGTCCGGCTGGTGTCCCTATGTTATCTTCTATGCCACCACCAATGCCAATTCAATCTGCAAACAGCACACAAGGGGCACTTCCCCCTCGTGTGACAATGAACCCTTTTCCAGGATCTTTGCCATCTGGGTCACCTGCCCTGTCTTTCCAGTCGGGCCCCAGTACTTTCACTGGAAATATACCCAATTTTACCCCCATTAGATCACCAGCTAATGCTGCTCCAAGTCCTCATCGTCCAAATTTTGGGGATTTTACTTTCCAGCCTCAGCAGCAGCAAGCCTCACAGACCTTTTCTGGGCCAGGCATCCAAACTCCTTTGCCTCAACCGAATTCCTTCCGCTCAGCAGTACATGATCCTCAATCTATCACGCCTGTCCTCCTAAGGCCATCAATGGGAGCGCAGACAGCTCGACCTCAAGGTGGCCCGTCCCCAATTCCCTTTCCAGGAGACTCATCGAGATTTCCCTCATTTCCAGTGGTGGGTCCCACACCAGTACCCCAGATGCGGCCAAGGAACATGAATCCAGCGGCGCAACTACCTGACCTTGCTGGCAGTTTTCCCTCCAGGCCTGGCAATCCAATTGAAGTCCAGAGGACCTTCCATGGTCAGATGAATCAACCGCCGAGACACCACTTCATACACGGTCCATCTGCCTTTCCTGGCAGACCGGCCCTAGGCCCTGGTGGGAGGCAAATTTACGATCCGTTCTCACCGACCTCGACTGCTAATGCACCTCAGCAGCACGGAGTGAATCCAGCAAATGTAAAGAGACAGGAGAATGATCCCGAGTATGAGGACTTGATGGCCTCTGTTGGAGTGAAATGAAGGAGTCTTTCTTTTAGTGCAGGCCTGAATACGGGGACATCATTTGTGAAAGCGGCGTAGCCGCATCATTACGGTGTTGAATGTACTCATTTTCGTTTATACAATTTAAGTGCAGCAATCTTTATTGTACTTTTGCATTTACTGGTGTTTTGAATCTTCCCTAATGTGCTCTGATCAATGAGAGTAGATTTGAATGACTAGTTAGAATGTGCTTTTAATGGGAAAAATATTGGTTGGTAGTAGATTTGATTAGAGCACCATGTTGTTTGCAGTTTTCTGCGTCTGCCCTTTTTCCTCCCTTTCCTGAGGCAAGCATTAGCTGGATCATGTGATGCTCTATATCCTTAAAACCACAATCCACATAAGCTTATGTATAGAGGAGGGTTTTGATCCTACAGCTCCTTGAGACATTGGCAACTGATGTGGAGTGGGTCTGGTAGGGTTATTCTTTTTGTTATTTTCTTTTATTTTATTTTCCTGTATTTCTCTCTTTCACATGAAATATTTCATAGGTGTTTTGGGTTTTTCCATGGGACAGAGTTGATTTGTGCCACCGACAATGCAAAATGATTTATTATTTTTATAAATAAATGTAAGCATTGAGTCAATTATTTTTATAAAGCCAAGTTATTACTTGAAAATCTGTAAGTTTGGACTACGTGAATTTTATGTTAGTTTTTAGCGTATTTTGACGTGTACATGAAACTGGACGTTTTTTAGAAGAATATTTTGACGTTATAGTACACATTTTTAAAGCAAAATTAGAAATTCACTCGTGCGGGGGTAAGTCTTATTCTTTGTTATTTCTCCTATGTTTCCATTTTGCATGGGATGTAATAGAGAATTTGGGAAATATAGCTAATATTTTACCTATTTAAGATCTAAGAAAAACTTATCATTAGGTGAATATATAATTTAAATCTTTTGCAACGTATTGCATATTTCAGTGAGAATACCATATTAAAACATTTTGATTTAATATAAGTGAAAGTTATAAGTATTTTGTTCCCTTATATAAATGTAAGATATTATATTTTTGGTTGGAGTACAAATATTATACTAACCAGTGTCTACACACTTCTAATTAAACATACTCTGAAAGGTACAAATGTTTTCGTCCTTCAATGTAATTGTCAAGGGTCAATGGTTAGATTTATTAAAGCTGAAAACTTAAAAAGGACTCATGACCTATGAAAAAAATAGAAATATCATTATTTCTAACAAACATAAATTGAACACTAATAAATCTTTCTTTGCATTGCTTTGTATTTTATTTGCATCATTGTCAAATGCTGCATATAAATTAACATCTCGTTTCGAGGCATTAATCAATGATTATAACCTAGTGAAAGATTATAACACATTTCCCAATTTGTGATGTTCAAAAATTAACATTTCACTACTGATTTTGGCATAAAAATAAATCAAAGAGGTTGAAATTTATGTCGTTAATTACCGCGATAAATATCAATTGCCCATCTAGCGAGCTCGTCGCACCGTAGCTCCACCAACTGCAAATGAATAGCTGAAAAATTGATTGGATGTACCATAATAAGTACAGTATATAAGATGAATATAATGAATATTCATTCATGTATTTTATAACACTCTCCTTTGAATATTCATTACGAATGTACATCGAATAATATTGTTTCATTAAAAGCCTCAAGCTAGAAAAACGCGGTAGGACAAAAATCGAACAAAAGGGAAAAAGGGTGTAAAGCACAAATGTTATGATATCTCATTTTTATGGATGTATTAATTACCTCGTTAAAAACTTAAGCTGGAAAAACCCTATAGGAAAAAACTGGACAAAAAGAAAAAAAAAAGTGCAATGCATGTATAGCCACTGTTGGGGCTAATCAATTTTACACCTTGTGAACTCGCCGCATACCAATGTTGCAATGCATAGTTCATGATACCTCTCCATCAATTGAGTTATATAACCACTTCCGGGATTAATCAATCTTGCATCTTAGTTATAAAGTCAAATAAATGTTATATAAGATTCATAAGCATTTCATAATCATATGAAAGAACAATAAGAAGTAATACATTTAAAGCGAAATAACTAAAAAGAAATTATTAGAATCATAAAATTCAAAATTCAAAATTCAAATCATCATCCATCGATCGATGCATCATCAAAGTAATCATTCAGGGATGCATTTCTACTTCAGAAGCAAGATGAGTCTCATCAACGGAAATATTGTTAGCCTCAACAGTAATTATGACAGTAGAATTGATTTCGATGGCATGAGATTCACCACGCTTACCCGTATTTTTTAAAGATGCTTGGTATAGGTTAACAAAATACCTTGGCGTACGACAAATACGTGACCGGTGCCTAATCATGCCACAACAATTACAAATACTTTCATTAATCACCTTTTTTGGCTTCTCTTTGCCATGATTCAAGCAAAAGTTAGATTTCCTAGGGTAGTTAAATTCCCTACCATCCCTTCTAGGATTATGTTATTACTGCGCTTATAGCCCTTAAAATGGTCAGTATTTTTCTCAAATTTAGCATGTACTTCGGGCAAACAATTATGTCAGGAATTATTCAATTTAAAAAAAAAGTCAAAGAACTATAAGAACAAAAATTAAAAAAAAAAAAAGATTTTGTGGGTAAATAAGAGAAATTACTGAATAAAAGCCCCAGAAATGAGTTTAGTCTTCCCATCGGCAATTCCGCGCTCTGCGCTTTCCGCCACTCGCTCTCTCTCCTCCTCCCCAGCTGCTCTCCAGCGAACGGGCCAGCCGACGGCGGACGTCGCTCGCCGGTGGCGGACCGCCACCGCGACTCGCCGTTCCGGCGGTCCCGGACTACGAGCTCTTCCGTGTCCGGGCCGGATCGCCCGCCCGCCCCCTCCTCCTCCTCCTCCTCCTCCTTATTTAGGGCTCGAACTAGAGCTCGCCCGCCACCGTGAGTTTCTCTTCGAGCGAAACTCCAGTCGAATGGAGAATTCGGAAGCTGAAGAGCCAGAGAGGAAGAGGCCTCCGTCGAACTCTTCTCCTGCCGATAACCGCACCGTAAGTCTCTCCCCGCCATTGCGGCAATTTTTTACGAGCGGTGAAAATGGCGATAATCAGTGATTTCTTTGTCTGTATGGTGTTGTTGATGGAAAGGAGGAGCTGTTTTTGGCCCAGTTGAGATCACTTTGATGAGGAAGGATTTTTTTTTTTTTTTTGGGTTTAGTTATGATGGGAAATTCCATTGAACAAATTCTGATTTTCCCGTTCATTTGGCTTAGTGGGGGATTTTTATCTGTCATTGTTAGCATTGCTGGTTGCTTATATACTGAAGGAGTTTTTAACAGGTAAAGTTCGCGTTTTCAATTGATGGTACTCGTTTTTTCACTTTTGTATCTTCTTCATTGGAAGTGCATTCAATATGGTAATTTTGTCATGTGGAAAGCTGCTTGCTCACTCTGCTAGTGCTTGAGAGATGAGTGACGATAACATATTCTTCCTCTTAATGATTCTAGATCGAGGCCTCGATGGGCAATATTGTCGCGATCTATTAGTAACCCCTGGTCTATATCGAGCTTATGGAAAACAACTAGTGACCACTTTCTAGTCAAGCTACTTGACAAGGAAGAAGATTCATATATAGCAGGATAAGAGATTTTGGTGTTCGGTGGGAACATGAAATTGAAGAGAATGAGCTTAACAGCATCTTGAAAATGGCATTGACTTGCACTTGACAGTCCGAAAAGTTGAGCTTGATAAGTGCATTACTTATGTGGTTGAGTTGCTCTGTCATGTCGTATGAATTAGAATTTATCTAAAACACCTGTTAAATTACTTGTTAGATTCTCTGCCTTTCATGTAGATACATGGCTTTGTTGGAGTCACAAACTAGCATCAATATAGACTACACCTGTTTTGAAGCCTAAGTCAGTTCAGATCCTTACAATCTCTAAACCTTTCTAGACCCCCATTTTGACCCTTGTGGATGAAAAGATGCAGGAAGGAGTGATAGTAAAGGGTGATGCCTTAAGGCTCCCTTGTTTGGAGATTTCTACTTATAGAAGTATATGTATGTAATAGCTAGAGGCCTAATGTCATGGGCCTATATTTCCTATCTGAGGACTTGTGTGGCACCTGGTGGAAAATAAGGCCAACCTTCCCTTGGTAGATTGTTGCAAAATGTCGAATTGATCATCATGACCAATTGTAACATGCCCTGTCAAACTTGAGCACCCAAGCCTCAAACAACATATATAGGTCAGTTTGACATGACAGCTATCTTTGGCTTACCTTGGTCACTAACAGACCAGTTTGTGCAAAGTGGCAAACCCCATCTTCAGAGATCACTGAGGAAGATAATTATCGTATTTATCAACTTCTAGCACAAACACCCTGATGCCCCCCCACCCCAAAACCAAAGAAAAAACCAATTTCCACAAAGCCCTCATTGTGGCTATTTTGTTGCTTTCTCATGTTCTGCATAATTGCCACTCAATGGGACTTATGTAAATTGACAACACTGACCCGATAGAAAAGACCTGGTCAAGAATAAATTTGAATTCTTCTTTGGGTACTAGACCTTTGTTTTAACATTTATCCCTTCTGCCTCACATGGAAAGAATTAAAAATATGATAAACAAGAAGCAGATCAAGTCATAGTCAATCACCACTGAATTTCTTGGATAATTTACACCTATGTCTCAGTGCCTTTTACCTTTCTTTTCTTGGATAAAAGTCTGGTTAAAGGCTCCAAGGTGGCACTGACATATATCAGAAATGGTCCTGATGAAGAAGCATGGACTTCTTGTACAAGCCAACATAAAAAAAATGTCTAGTGCAATATGTACATCAAAGATGTATTTTCCACTATACCTAAAGGAAGAAAAGGTTCTAATCCGAGTTTTCCTATGCCAATTCAAGTGCGTTCCTTACTGTCCATGAACTCTCTGATTCCTTTCTGATAAAAGAATCCAGAATATGAGGATCTTCTTTGTAGTACAGGTACTAGAAGTTCCTCTTCGTTGTATTCTGATATGAATTTAGATGCCATGGATCATATCAAACAACTTTCTTCCTTGCCTTTGAAGCCTATACGCCTTATCATGCCCATGGATCCTTCTCAGCCATTGTGATTGGAATCCCAATCTGTATGACAAAATTGTAAAACTGGGGATTACAGACTAGATACAATGTACCAACCGGAGAAGGGTCTATTCTTTTAGTCATATTGTTCTTCCCCTTCTCATCTGGGCTTTTATGCGGTTGTTCACATGCTTGATTGTCATATTAGTGGATGACTCTGATGCTTCTCAATGCTGTCAATTATGTGAGTTCTTTGTTTTATTTTTTTTTGACGCATTTTGTTATGAAGATCTTGCCTCATTTTCTTATACTTTGAGCACAATTTGATCCACAGGTTGATGCATCTGTTCTCCATTATGAGAACCAAAAACTTGTGCAGCAATTGGACATACAAAAGCATGAGTTGCATGATCTTGAAGCCAAAATTAAAGGACTAAGGGAGAAGCAAACTTCTTATGATGACACATTAATTGAAGTGAATCAACGATGGAATCAGGTCAGCTTTAATAATTCATGTCATCTATGTGTGGGATTGTGCAAAGTCATAATTCTTTATCCTGCTTCTGTTGAATTAATGAGTAGTTCTTTCTTTTTTACCGACATGTAGTTGGTTGATGATTTAGTCCTTTTGGGAGTGCGAGCAGGAGGAGCTCAGGATGCTTTGAAGATATTGGGTGATGTGGAGGATTGCCGTGGTATGCTTAAGCAGGTTCCTTGCTTGCATGGAACTTTCAAATGTCATGTTTAATCAGCTTTTAATATATAATCATGTTCATATACTGCAGTGAGTTAACTAAACTTTTGGACATCGCATGATGTAGATTGACTTGGGATTTTCTTAGGTTCCATACCGTCATCTCCGCCTGAGGACATTTTTTTGTGTAGACTGCTACAGAAAGATTCTATCCCAAGCACTTCTGGTGATGGAATTATTGAATTTTTTGAAGAAGCTCTTGCTTTGCGTGAGTCGTCGACATCTGAGTTGATGAAACTCCTGGAAGATACTATTGGAGCTGAGAGTTTGAAAACTATGACCATATCACAAAATTTGCAGGCAAGGGTTTCTGCAGAAGGTTGGAGGAACTCTCTATATGTTATGAAATTATGAATAATCTCATGTGAAATTTTGTCTCAAGTATCATATCCTTTTAGAGTTGTGGACAAACAATCAGATTTGTCTATATCCTCCTTGACAATCTGTATTACATGGTGTTGTCCTACAGTACTATTGTTGGAGATCGATAAAATGATGAAAGAGGAGGCTAAAAGTCTGCATGAAGCCATAGATGTTCTCCACCTCAAGCATAGAGAATACGCTGAAGACATTCAAATTTATGTTAGAAGTCATTCAGAGGATGCGTCCGAGATTAAACACCTTGAAGGTTTTAGAGATTTTTTCTGGGAAACGTGATTCTTATCTGTATCGCTTTCTGTCTACCGATCGATAAGAATGCACAGAAATTGATAGTTTGCATTGTCATTATTCAGCTAGTTGCAATGGCAATATGCCACTCTTGACTGTTTACATGTTTTGTTCATGACAAGGTGAGCTGGAAGAAAGCATGGCAGTACTTGAAGAAAGTAGAAGGAAGCTTATCAATCTAAGAATGCAAATGGATTTTGCCTCTGGAGCTTATAACCCTGCTGCAGGTTCTGTACATGGAAATTCATCACCTGAAAAGTCGGGAGATAAGATGCTCTGTTTGCGGGAATTAAAGGATTCCATAGAAGAAAAACAGGTCTTATAAATTTTTAGAATTTTTTGATTTCTTCCATCTACCTCCTTATATTCTCTCTCACTTGTTTATTGTTCCATAGATTTTGGCAGATGATCGACTTTTTGAGCTTCAAGATGCTCGAGAGTACAATGCAACTTTGTCAAAACAATTGCAAGATGTTCAGGTGTGTAATTATGTGCAGTGAAAATTGTTTCTGGGGCTTGATATCTTTTTTTATTTCTGTTCCCTGGAACAATTTTTGAACAGAAATGTCAAAACCCATATTTTCTAATGACAAATGGTTCCTCGGCTTTGTGTTCTTGCAGAATGAGTTGAAAGATGAAAAATATGTACTTTCATCTCGATTTTACACTCTGGTAAATGATCAGCTCCAGCATTTCAATGCTGAAGTGGAGCGCTACAAAGCATTAACTGATTCACTGCAGGTTAAACTACTTTATTTATTTTTTTTAAGTTTTACTTTATTTTATAAATTTCCTTTTCAAAGGCCTCTGAAAAGTGTAGTTTCAGGCTGACAGGTCCTTTGTCATAAGGAGAGAGAAGGAACTGAATGCTAAATTAGAGTCAGCAGATGCTGCTAGAAATGCCATTGATACTGAGTCTAGGCTTGGAGATTTGGAGCTTCAATTACAGAAGTGCATCAGTGAGAAAAATGATCTTGAGATTAAAATGGAAGAAGCTGTTCAAGATTCAGGTTCATATAATTCACAATTGGTTTGGTTTTGGGTTTGGTGCTATGCCTGGCATCTAGCTAATGAAGTTACTATCATTTTCTGAAGGGAGAAAAGACATCAAATCGGAGTTTCGTGTAATGGTGTCTGCTTTGTCTAGGGAAATGGGAATGATGGAAGCACAGTTGAATCGATGGAAAGATACAGCTCATGAAGCACTATTGCTGCGTGAGAAAACACAGTCACTAAAAGCTTCCATAGCTATTAAGGTATTCTAGCACTGAGAGTAATCACTTCAATTTACTTTATGAATTGTTTCATTGATTTGTTTAGTGCTGCTCTTGAATGATAGTGTTAAGACTCATTCTGTAGACAAGTAGAAAAAGTTAATAAATGGGAACAAATGCAAAGGGGTTGCCTATTATTATGGAAAAGGAACTCCATCAAATAAAGGAGCTCACCAGAAAGATGGATGTCATTACATGACACAACTCTCTCTCTCTCTCTCTCTCTCTCTCTCTCTCTCTCTCTCTCTCTCGCGAGCGCCTGTGATCCCTGCCACACTTTTCACTCCAAACTCTATTGACAACTTCTCTTATTGCCAACTACAGTGGTACTCTTGCATGGAATTGCAAGCTTTCACATTGGTGTTGTCTGCCATATCGACCTGTACATTGATTTTTTGCGCTCTTCGTCCTGGCTTAACCCATTGTGGATCTTAATTCATTTTTATTAGCTGTCCTGAGGATTAGCTTTGGACATTTTTTTCTTTGTTTACATATTTATTCAACATGTTATTTTGTGATGTAGCGTCATCCAAGAAGACTTTGCGCTGTTTTCCAAACAACGAAGGGGATGGCATGGGTCACCTCACCAAAATGCCCCCAATACAATAGAACTGCACACACAACCACCCATTGACTAGTTCAAGAGAATTGTACAAATTTCCTAATTCCTTGTGTCACGTTGGTGCTTATCGAAACAAATTTTTCTCTAATCTTGAGTGACCTGAATCCAACGACTGCAAATCTGAAATTTGCAGAAAACTTAGTCTGGTGCATTTTGCCTTGTAATATATATACTTACATCTTGAACAGAAAATCAGGATCACATGTATGTGCCACACAGTTTATTATCGGCATATGTGCGCAAATCTCTAGCTGATGATTTATAGGTACATATATACATACCAATTTTTCAAATGAGATGCATTCTGCTTTCATTACTGCTGATTTGTGTGCTTCAGAGGAAGCGTTTGTGTGTATTGTGTTTGGAACCCCTCCTGGATCTGAACTACCAGATTTCTTTGAACAAGTTCTGAACACCGAGAGGATACTGCACAATCTTGCTTCTATCTCCTTTTGTCCTTGATTAAAAATATGCAGTCCTATGAGTCTCCCACTTTACAGACATTTCCTTTCTCTTCCCCAAAGCATATTCATGGATTGCTGTTCTGTGTGAGAAAACTTAAATGACATGCTGCATTTTTGTTTCATTGCCTGCTGTTGTTATAGTATTCAACCGCATTTGGTTTGTCAATTCTTCTCACCTCTCTCTGTGCTACTGGCTCAGCTATTCCTCAAACCAATAATGTTTTATACATAATTTCTTTATGGTCTAATTTGACTTGATTGTAACTTATGTGAGAGAGAGGCATTGACTGCAAACGTTTGGTGGTTGTGAAGAAGCCTTTTCTATGAATCATTCAGAATTTATATAAGGAACCATTTCTAGTGAAACAGAACTGGGGATGGGAATATTTTTGCAGGCTACACGTGCAAACGTGTATTATTTGGTGTCTTATTTGTCTCTAGAGTAGCTTTCGTTGGGTTTTTGACTGGTTTATTATTTTTTGTAGTCTGATGAGCGAAAGAGGTTAGCAGACCGATGTACTAAACAAAAGGAGGAAATCAAGTCCATTAAAGAATTGGTAATCTATATCCTCTTTTCCTTTTAAGTTTTAATAAGATATCATTATTACAATAAACATAAATACAACGTAAAGCTAGTGAGCCTGAAGTGGTTATTTGAATCATCATGATCCTTTGCAGATTGAGAAGCTACATAAGGAAGAACTTGAACTTCAGATCTTCCTGGATTTGTATGGAAATGAGAGTTATGACAACAGGTAAGCGGATTTAAAGCTGATCACGGACTTGATAGAGACTGGATGTTCCCTTCTTTTAGATACAGTTGCAGCTTGCTGCATTCTGATACTTTCAGGTTGCTTTATGATATTCAGATGCATTATTTATTCCTTCTGGCTCATAATTGCTCAGTCAGATTTACTCACATTTATGGAACACTGGCTACACTCAACAATTGCTAATTCTATATAATAGCTTGGTAGTTCCCTGATGAGTCTCCATTTTGTGTACACATCTAGCTCTTACTTTTAACTTTAGCTCTGTGCTCATATTTCCTCTAGCACACTTTATTTTTATTAAGATCTCTTTTTGAACCTGTTATTATTGAACTTGACTTTGATCAGGATAAAATCACCAAGGAGTAACTAGTCTGGCTTTATCCATGCTTTTAAGTCCTCATTAATTGGTTATATATGTGATATGATGAGAAGTTAATAGGGCCAAAAAAAATTGGACTTTCTGTTGTAATTTTTCTGAAACAGTTGATATTGTACACATTCTGCGCAGTCAGGTTAAGAGATCTTCTGGTTGACTGTTGTTAGAGGACTATTTATCTCAAAAACTCAAATTTCAGCACCGATTATTATTGATTTTTGTTATTACTCCCTCACTTGTAAGTTGGAACTTACACGCTAAGACAGACAAATGGAGGCAGAAGTGCTATAAAAAGAAAATAGATTCACTTATAGTAAGTGGGATTGTTAGGATTTGGGTGTCTCTGATGCTATGTTACAAAAGCATTTGACTCAACCTTAAGAGCTCCGAAACTGCAATTGATTTTTGCATATAAAACAAATCTCGAGTTTCGATGGTTACTTAATTATCAATATTCCTCTATAAAGGTTCCTCTTTTTATAAACTAGTTCACAGTTGCTACAACGATCTGTCTCGAAAATTTACCGAGCGTGTTTTCTTGAATACTGACTTGCCCATATCTTCATGTGAAACTGCAGTAGGTAGTTTTCATGGTGCTTTTGATTTTGGTTCTTCATATTTTTTTTCTTCTATTTTCTTGAAGGGAGATATTAGGTTTGAAATTGTGAGTTTCATCACATATTCATTGCATTTACTCAAAGAAAACTGGCTCTAAGTTTATAATGTGATTGTTTCTGAGATCATGCGGAAAATGTGCAGTTCTCGTTTGAGGTTGCAATTCACTTATTACTGCTGCAATGCACGGTTTTCTAAATGATTCCCTCAACCGTAGCTGAGATGATTGTTGCACTCTGAAGCTTTTGCAAGAATTAGTCTTATCTTTTGTTAAGGATCCATATGATATGTACGTTGGGTTTTGCTTTTTCTCATCTCTTTTTTGTTGTCAGACAGCACACTAGATAGTGAACCTACTTTTTGTATTCATTGTGGAAATAAACCAATGATTTCTAATGGTTGTTTTATGGTTCAAGCATTAAAACAGTGTAAATTTGAATGATTTCTTAAAAGTGATGGACTTGTGTTTGGAAATGATCTAATGAACATAGGAAGGCACTGCCTTGTTTGGCATAATTCAGTCTCATTTTGTAAAAATAATATAACAGTCATTGGCTGATTGTTGCTTGTTCCTCTTCTTTTAGTAAATGATGAGAAATCTGTTTTTTTGTTATGGAGAGAGCTCATGGTTGTTCATCTTATTATTTCACTAGACATGGACACCTGCTCCTACGCGATCGAAAGAAATCCCAAACATGGACACCCTATGCCTATAAAATTGCTATCTTTTGCTATGTGTACTTTTGGAGGGTCCAATGTTTCCTCCAAGGGTTTAGTGTGATTAAATGAGTACTTGTGTGACTGTTCTCTTATCTAAGTATCTCAAGAAGTAGCTTTTTTGAGAAAGATTTTTGGTTAGCATGCTTTCTTCTTGACGCCTACACAAAGGAACTGGAGATTGCTTGATTTGCATGACATGGGAGTAGAATAATGGGTCATTGTGCTCTGGAAGCTCATTTTTCTGTTATTGTTTTGTCATATGATTATGACTCATAATAACACTTCTGTTGATTCAGAGATGTTGCAGATATCAGAGAATCAGAACGCAGAGCTTTATCACAAGCTGAAGTCCTTAGAAATGCTTTGGAGGAACATAATTTAGAGCTGAGAGTTAAAGCTGCCAATGAAGCAGAAGTTGCTTGTCAACAAAGGCTTTCTGCTGCTGAAGCTGAAATAGCAGAGTTGAGGGCCAAACTGGATGCATCTGAAAGGTTAGTTCTTATCCCCCTCTCCATTGCAATGCTTGTGCTCGGTAATTGTTTTTACCTTTTTCCTTTCCTTGGACTTACCTGCACTTTTGGATGGACGCTGTTTTGTGGTAGTGGCGTAAGTGACGGGTGTAGCTAGGACATACTGTCTTCTAGTGGTTTATCACAATGGCAAAATGACTAGGGCTCAAATGACTGGAAAGATAGATGGTTGATGGTAAATTATTTCGTTTGTCTAGTTTGATCATGCTCGTTCATTGATCTTTTTATCAGTGTTATTTAAGCGTGTACCACTCGTCTTTGTTTTTTGTTGCTTGTTTATCCTCGAATTGTTATTGGATACCGACGACCTAGGGACTCTCTTTACTTTGTATAGAAAGTATCTTCAGACCTTCCCACAACCACTAATTCACTTTTTTCTCAGGCAATCCAATTTAATTCCGGACCTGCTAATTAAACACCACTTAGTAGTTGAATAGTAGATCTTCATATGACAGCCCTTCCATCACTTTTTCTGTTAAATTCTAGAGGCCAATATCTAACTGTTAAGAGCCAAACTTCTAGATGCTTAGAACGAAGCAGGTCCTTTTTGTCTTTTTGCTTCTGCTGGGAAAACTTTAGCAAATTATATCAGCAAAATGAGTAGGCTTCTTAACTAAAAAGATGTCTTTGTATTGCACAAATGTATGCAACTTGTCTACAGTTTTTCATCCACCAATTATACAGAACTTGCTTGTTGTCTAGTCTTGGGATGGACGTGTTGTTTTTTGAAATGAGGAAAACTGAAAGCTCTCTTTGTAGACCTATATACCTTTGCCAGCTCACAAGGTCTCCCTGGAATAAATATGAATAAATATTGTAATCTACTGCTTGGAGCTCTTTATGGACATATATAATGTTCTGTAGGTATGTGCACAGGAAATTGATGGCCTAGATTTGTTTGGAGTATACAAAGATGATTGTGACGTAACAGAACCCTCAGTCTTCAAGCATCCAGTTTTAGCCTTTTGCTTCTATATGTGCGTGCAAGCGAGCATGATGACAAGTCTAATTCTGATGTCTTTTTCCCTGCAAATTTTGTCAATCTCTCTAGTCTTTTATCCTTTTCTCTTTCTCAACCTTGCTTGTAATTTTTTTGTTTTTTGGGTGATTGACCAAAAACATTTGACTTAGGCCTGTAATTACATCATGGCTGTGTGGGATGTGTTTTCCCTGGATGAATGGACAATGCCCTCCCCTTTCCCTCTTTACTTCAGATCCTTTCAACTCACACCCAAAAAGAGGAAGGGGGAACAATGACTCTTCTCCCTCTTTTAACTTTTGGAATTGGAAAATATCCCTGTGCATGCATGATGGAGGTATTACTTAACTTTTTTGTCGTATAATTCCTCGCAGGGATGCTTCTGAGCTTGCTGAAGCAATTAAGATAAAAGTTGCAGAGGCAGAGGCATATATATCCGAGATTGAGGTGGTTTTAGTGTAATCTTTTCTTTTCTGGCTAAAACCTCAATGCCTCTCCTCTTGCTGTCTCCTTGCTTGCTTACTCCCTCCTTTCTTTCATGAGTTTTATTATCATCTTCTAAACTATGTAACAAGATTATCTGCTCAACAGACCATAGGTCAAGCATATGAAGATATGCAGACACAGAATCAGCATTTATTGCATCAAGTGACTGAAAGGGATGACTATAATATTAAGGTTTGTATTTGGACCTTCTTGACAGCTGGTCTTGGGTACTTTTCCAGTTTTATTACAGTGCTTTGAATTTTTCAGCTTGTATTTTGCCAATCCTTAAACCTGTCACCTGATCTGTAATGCAGCTGGTTTCGGACAGCGTGAAGATAAAGCAGGCTCAGAACTCTTTACTTTCAGAAAAACAGGCATTGGTTAAGGAACTTGAACAGGTTAACTTGTCAGTAGAATCTCTGAAGTTGAAGATTTCTGATGGTGAAGAGCAGGTGAGTTTTTCTAGACACTATACTGCTGGTAGTATCTTTTACTGATGTTTCTAAGCATATTGCAGATGAAGGTTTATTTGTCGGAGGCAATAAAATGTAGTCAAGAAGAAAGGCACTCTGCAATTAGCCTGGAAGGTGCAAAGTCAGAATTAGGTGATGCTGAGAAGGAGTTGAAGTGGCTTAGATCTGCATCTGCTTCATCTGAAAAGGAATATGACCAGATACAATGGGATCTTAACGAGATTCAGATGAAACTAGACAATGAAAGGTGATATCTGTAAACCAGAAGATGGCTCACTTATATGTATATGACAGTGTCTAAGCTTGGTTTATGCATCATAGATTGGATTCTAATTGCATTGTGATGAAACATTGCTTTTTTGGAGTGATCATGGTCAATCAATGAACATACAGTTCTACAAATAATTACTGTCTATATAGGGTGTTGGGGATGCTTCCCTCCTATCAGCTTTGGTTTCCATTCGCTGTCCTGCTGATGCTGGTATCCACTGGTAGTTGTCAAAACTAAGCATGAAGTGACGCATGGTGATGACCTAGCCAGTAAAATTTGTGGGAGGCTTTCTCCTAAAATGATCCTATCTCAGCCTTTATACTAAAGGGAGCCTGTTTTCCTCAGGAGGTTAGAAAGCAATATCACATGATTTCTTCTTTGGTAGGAATAAGACACTGTAGGCAAATTTGTGTGCTTAAGCACTTCCTGTTTGTGGTCTGAGGCAGGTCATCTAGTAGATGTTATGGATGGTTGCTGTGTCTAATAAAAAACCACACATAATTATCTCCACCTTTAAGCCAAATGTTATTGAAGCAGAGAGGAACGGAAGAAGCTGGAGGAAGAGATTGTGGAGTGTAATAAGAAGGTTGCTGAATTGACTGCTGAGAGTGGAGAGGCTGCGGTGAGGAGGCTCCAGGACGAAATAAAGGATTGCAGGACAATGCTTAAGTGCAGTGTGTGTCTCGACCGGCCAAAGGAGGTCAGTAGGCATATTAGTTCTCTGTTTTTGGGTTATCAATTGGATTGTGAACTTTGATCAATTTTCTCTGGGTGTGTTTCCACTTAAGTTTTGTTGATATGTCAATAGCACTAGTAAAACTGGTCGTGCCTTTTCACTTTGACAGGTTGTAATTGTGAAATGCTTTCACCTATTCTGCAATCAGTGCATCCAAAGAAATTTAGAAATTCGTCTTCGAAAATGTCCTGGATGTGGTACTGCATTTGGCCAGAATGATGTGCACTTGGTGAAGATGTGAGCAAACCACCTGATGATTACCATTTGGTTGTGGCCGATTCCTTGGAGTGGCCGAGACAAAGTATATATGACTGCTCTTGGTTTCTCTGTTGGTCTTCAAAACTCAACTTCATTCGGAAGCTGGGCCGTTCATCATGAAATTAACAGATTTTGAGATTTTAGGTTGATAGGTGTGAAGAGTGCAAACTGAAGACAGATTGAGGCAGGAAAAGATTTATAGCACTTGCCTGGCCCCAGTTGTAAATTGTTAAAATTACTGTCGACATTAGAAATGTCAAATTGTCTCTCCGCAGCAACTTTAGAAGAATGCATCATCTGCACGTCAATGTCCAACTCAATGGCAACATAAAATGATTGTCAGATTAATGTTCTTGTTAGAAGCCCTAGTTCATTATGCTTTGCTAAGTTTGGATTGGATGCGTGATGTTCTACAGCTGAAATCATTCTCAAGTTAGTTCAACACTCGCTGTTGCTTCGAGTATTCACTGCCCTTGATTCCAAGGCAAGGTCCAGCAGATTGTTACCTTTTCACGAGGAACTTGCAGGTTCAGGGAGGCTACTCGCTCGTGCAAGGATGATGTTCCTTGCATGAGCAAAAAGAGGACTTTTGTTTCTTGATTATAAAGGCCTCTTTTTCTATAGGCAAAAAAGAGAGGAATGGGAACAATAGCTTAGTAGTTGGAATGAGAATGATCGTGATCAGACGTGCACGACTTGTAAGGAAAGACTATTTTGAGCCTTAAGGAGAATGATGAGATGGGCCTGATTTATGTCTCAAGCCATGAAAAAAGTCAATCGCAACAACTCCTAGGGGCAAAATAAGTAGGTTGTTGAGTGTTAGTCCTTACAGTCTTAACAGTGGTCATTTTGATGAGCGGGTCCGCTTTAAACGAGCAAGGTTAGATAAGTGACAAGTTGTGAATGACTATTTAAGTTGGTGGACAGTGTATGT